>OX276332.1:5000000-7500000 GCA_946251845.1 Andrena fulva
GAAGTGCGGATGTGCACCGATTGACGCGCGCTCCTCGTCTATCTAAAAATACGTCGGTACTAGATGAAGGTGCACGCGACGCGAATCACCAGCGTGTGGCCAGGGTTCGTTTACCGGGCGATTCGGCGGCCGATTGCGCAACGCGATCACTAGCGAGCTGAGCGTGTCGAGCCGATTTTGCTGAGCGACCAGCGTCGACTGAACGCGATCGTCGGCCCAAAAGCTCCGTGAAGCCTTCGTTCGCCCCCGATAACTCGCGCGCGATTCGCCACCGCGTGCGCCGCGGATTTTCATCAGAGCAATCGGTCGAGCGGAGACGATGCTTATCGCGCGGGCGCTTGTTTTCCCGCGCGATTTTCCACTTTCACTGCCGCGTGCGTGATGAAGCTGCTGAGCTTGGAGGGAAGGTAGATGACGAAAGGCGTTGGTGGTTTCGGGGATTTGATGGGAG
Source organism: Andrena fulva (assembly GCA_946251845.1). NCBI lineage: Eukaryota > Metazoa > Arthropoda > Insecta > Hymenoptera > Andrenidae > Andrena > Andrena fulva. Next base: position 5,000,452 of record OX276332.1, read on the forward strand.
GTAAAGGAGATGGTTGGCAAATGTGGAAGGGTAGATGAGATGGGTTTTGTAGAGTGTATATACTTTGGTTGCCTTGGGAAGGGACTCTTTTCTGATTTGTTCCGTTGGAGGTGGGTTGTTTGGTGGAGGTAGTGATGGGTTTGAGTGTATCGCGAGTATTTTTGTTTGAACGGGTATCTATGTCTCGATAATGATAAGGACGGCGATTAGTTTCCACAGTATCTTCTTTATCAGACTTGAAGTGCGCGAATTTTAAAGACAAACAAGTCTACATTGTCTTGTGACAATAACAGCGGATAACTTTATAATTAACCCGATGGTGTCGCAGCTTCAAAAAATCGAGACACTGTTCTTTCCTCGAATAATACTCCCTCGTTTCGAGCCACCTGGTCTCGTTGCACTTTAAAAATAGGAGACACAAGAACATACCAATTGTTGAAGCGTGAGTGAGACGTGAGTGGAGCATGAGTGACAGAAATGCACATGATTTTGTACACCGCGTAGATGGCCTTAAGGATAGGCCTTTTTGAAACGGCACTGGTCGGTTGTCGACCAGATGACGGCTTCGCGGGCCTGGGAAGGTGTCATAAAGCACGGCGAGAGGGGTACGTGGCGAGTGGCTAGGCCGCGACTTTGCGTTTCCGCTTTCGTGTCTTCATTAGGGTAAGCGGGTGACGCTATGGTCACTTCCGATCGCTCAGGCGAGCAACACCAGTCAACTTGTCATTTCTATTTATTCTTCTTAATACATTTTTTATTCTTTCTTGTATAGTTAGTTGTACTTAGTGTGAATTATTGAGTTTACTTATTTCGTCGTACCATCCCGCACGAACGTGAGTCCATTCATTTCATTTGTACGTAAACGGTTCGGCAAATACGTACGAGCATTTGCGTACGCAACACCAATGTAGCCTTCTCTTTCGCAACGCTCTCTTATCAGACTAGAGATTTCAACGCCCCGCATCCACGATTGTAAACGGAACCAGACGGTGGAAATGATGCCTGTTCCCGTGGATCCCCCGCTTATCTCGGCAATCCCTACCGTTGATTAGGAAACAACTACTTATCCACCGATTTCTCACCCTCGAGCTGCCAACCAACCTCGATAGCCTCCGCGTTCTCAAGACCAGAAGCCCCAAATGGCCCGTTTCCTAATCAATTTTTCACGTGACCTTTACAAACTCATTAACCCCCTCTCCATCCTCCGATTGACACGAAAACAGGCTTTCTAAATTCTTCGAAGGTCCGCTCAATTTCAATTAACCTGCGGAGGCATCGACGAAGTAATCAACTTAGACTTTCACTCATTTTCTTTTCTTTTGACGCGCGAGCGCGCGGAGCACGTGCTCGAAAGTCTAGAAAGGAGAAGGCGTCTTCGAGTTACGTGACTTCGCCATCAGATAACAGGTTTTAACGCCGCTTTATCGCGAATTTCGAGACCAAGGTTGACAGTCGCATCTGGTTGCCACGGTTTCGATTCAACGGCTCGTTCGTTGTAGATATTACTATCCGATGACAATCGCGGTTTTATTTAAGCGCGACACATGACCAGGATTCCGATATAGAATCATCTTCTTGTCAACATGCCAGGACGGCGAGCGTCGTTTAACGTTGTTCTTTGGCTCACCCCGAGTCTGCAGGATGCGCATTTTTCAATTTTGCTTGACGGATGGCACTCGCCGAGGAATTCACGAAGCTCGGCTCACCAATGTCCTTCGAAGCTGCTCCCTTCGCATTCAGTTTGCGCTCGCATTAATTTTAAAACGAGAAGCTCGTGGGCGACTTCTAAGTAAATCGCTGCTTAATCAGTGTGACGTTTATAGGAACGGAATTCAATTGCATTCACTGCACGGTACCAGTGTTGAGAAACGGCGCGCGGATACGTTTAACGAAGATCGAAGAGGATTCCTCAATCACTGTTGCCTTCGGTTTAAAATACCACCTCGGTGATTGGTCGATTCGAAGTAATTGCAAGATTAATTTCGAGTAAACTGGGTAAGTTAGTAAAATAAGGTGATGACGGGGGTAAAGATATTAACGTGGCATCTGCCAGTATTTTCGGCGACGATGGTGGTGAAATTCAGCAGGAATCATTGCATCTTGGATCGGCAATAAAACGAGACCATAAAACTTTATATACCGAACTCGGTGCCTCTATAAAAGCAATATGTGAAATGGTAACTGCACGTAAGTATTAATGGCCTGGGCGAAGTGTTTCGAAAGCGAGATTGTTTTCCTCGTGGGCTTAAAAGACGCGGAATATTGCGGATCGGTATCGTGAGCGCAGATCTAATTCTAACAGCGGCGCATAAATTTCAGTTAAAAGTTTAGCACTTCGCTAATTGCGCGCGGAATATTCCCGGCTGTCGATAGATTTTCCGCCAGCGCAATAATCGACGGTGCGGAACAGGTTCGTCACGCCGATCGGCGCCGTTTCGCATTCAGAATTGTTATTTTCATCTAGATCTTAAAAATTCTCGCGAAGGCGGATAAGTTATGTATGTTCTGTCACCCTTATCGCTGCTTCATAACCAGTTCCCGCGTAACGACAAAAAAACTTGTGTGACATTGCGAACTAGTTTTTCTGATCCCTGTGCACGTGGACAATTTCAGATCTGAAATATTAATCACTGCATTTACAACGCTTATGCGCTGAATGGATAGAAAAACTATTCAACAAATGCATGTTGCACGAAGATGGGTAAAAAGTCCAGAATGGCCACAATGATGGCTCTACAATTCACTCGTTCAAATATCGCAATAAATTCACATTCGCGTGTAATTAATATTTAACAGGGTGCACGTTGACTCACGGGGGTGGGCAGCGCAGTTATCGCGCGTTACACAATAAAACTAGTCTAGACACTGCTCGTTCGAAAGGTACGCGCCAACTGAGTCAGGTGTACAAGGGTCGCGTGCTCAGACCCCAGAATTGTTACCTGTGGTTGAAATTCGTTCGACCTTCTCCCTCCTCCCAATTTCCCGAACGCACGTGCTCGACACTTTCATTTTTGTCCTGGAATAACCGAAGCTAGCAGAAGCGTTTACCTTTTTGCTCCGTTTGCCACTGCTTCGAGGGCGACTTGAGCGTCGTAGAAGACTATAAATACTGTATGGTCACTTATCGTGGAATTTGAGTTTTTATATGCGAAATAATGGCTCTTGATTGATTCTTTATGCTGTATAAAAGTTCTACTTCATAAATTTGTCAAAAATAATATTCTGTTTGTCTGGAGAACACTAAAAGTGGACATGGAATATTTGTGCGCTAAGCTGTCGACGTGGTATTTCGAGGAAAATTCAATTTCCAGGCAACTTTGTGACGAAATAAAGCGGTAGATAGAATAACTACTAATCGAGGAGTTGAAATGGTCAACGACTTAAGTGCCAAAAAATTATTTTTTTAGTGGGAAAGGATGTGAATTCCATGCGGAATGCGGTGGCAAAAGTTATAGGTAAGCGCTAGAGTCTAGAGTAATTCATTTGAACTATTAGCGCTATCGTAAAATAGAGCTAAAATTATAATTGCTAACTTCGCAGTGGTCAGAAACGATGCACGTGGGTGCATTCGAAATTAAGTCACTCACGAATCCATCAACAGTTCTGACTGACGAAACAAATAAAGCAGTGCAGCACAAGCATTAAAGCATCGAAGCTTGGTCCAGCACCGAATTCAGATTATCAATCTAAAAAAAGCAACGCTTAATTCTACCTTCTAGGGGGGCCCCGTGAATAACTTTAATCCCCACCTACCTTAATTACCCGGAATACCGAAATTGAGTGGACTTTCTTTTTTTATCATCGCGATTGAATAACCAGAGTCGTTTTAGCTAGATAATGAGCTGGTCTCGCCGTGGAAGGAGTGAAAAGATAGAGTCCGTTTTAGACAGCCAGTTCTTCACGAGCGTTCGCGGCGACAGGTGCGTTACATGACCGATTTTTGATTAATCGCGCCGCTTTGTGATCAACCGGGGCCGCGTTTCGGCAAGCCGCGCGATTACACGCGTAATTTCTGCATCCTTCCATTGAAATTCTGTTCTCACCGTACATAATGTCGATTATTTTCTGCCCTCTCCTGGAACTCTATTATCATCATTATGTCATTGTGTTTTTAATCAATTCTCACACAATTCAGTCTCTGTTTATTGAAACATGCATTCACTCCACAGTTCTCGACGAAACTACTGTTTAATGAAACGCTGTGTAATAGAGATAGGAAGAATACTTTGTGTACCTCGGATCGATGAAATTTCGTACGCTTCTTAAGCATTAATTAAATTCCTCATTATCAGTTTCTACAATACATCGTAGAGGACCGTTTTTAAATTCTTGTCAACAAGAAACCAGACTGAAATGAATTTCGCACAGTTGCAGTCAGTGAAGTGACGTTTCCTCGAGCTCGTTAAGACAGAATGGAATTCTCTTATAGATACAAGTGTTTCGATATAATTTATCGTTCGACGGATAAATTAACGCCACGTTGTTTGTGTCAGTGTTACCACATAAATCATAAATGATAAATTTCCTCCCAGTTGTGGACGGTGACAACAGCGATGTCGCAATTGTTTTCAATTAATCGCGAACATCGTGCTCCTTCTCATAGCTGGAGGTTCATAAAAGTATAACGGAGTGTCTGTTGGGTTTAATCATGACTGCAATTCGTCCACTTCCGCCTGGTACCGTTTTCGATAAAAGTGGTACACGCTGCACGATAAGACGCGAATGAAAGCAACATTTTTCTTCCTGCAGATTCTGGGCCCGGTCTTTTATATTTCATTTTTTTAAAAAGTCGTTCGATCGTGGACGAGAAAGGAGCTCAGTAAACTCGATTAATTTAGGGGACGTTTGTTGGATGTCGATATAAGAGTGCTCTCCGCCTTACTGCTGCTCCTATTCTGTTTTCTCTTTTATTGGCGAGCTTATGAGAAAGAGGGACACTTGCAAGCGGTTACTGTGTACACTCGTGAAATCGTTCTCCATTGTTGTAACTCTTTATCTATTATTTATCTCAATGAACCCATGCTTGGGATTAACATTGTACAAGCAAATGGCACCTCTATAGTTCAATACTTCTTTATCTCCCCTTTCAGCAATGTTATCAGCAAAGAAAATACTTGTCATCGGGCAGACTTCAATTCAAACAATACCAATTTATACAAGCTTTTATTTACCTTCACTTGCGAGTTCGTTAGTTTGTTAGGGTGAAATCTTGTAAGCTAATTTTCACCCACTTCCACATATCCGATCGACTTGAAACTTTGCACTTGATGACAATCATTTTCACTAAAAAGCATAAAATACTTTAGAGTAAAAATTTTTTTTTTCTATAATATTTACGCCCCACGCTTTAATTTTTAGCCATTTGAGGGACTTCTTCTGAGGCAGTCATTTAGTCCGGTATCAAAATCATTTTTTTCCTTTTCAACACATTTTAATAAAAGCTTGTTTTTAAAAATAAATTTTTTAGTATAAATTATTTTTCTACTTTGAGATGAAAGATGTGCCAATATTGCGATAAGGGTGGGCGCTTATCAGTGACTTTAAGCAGTTAATTAATTATGTAAAGTAATCATTCTAAAGCTCCCTGATTTTCAGAAATACTAATACACTTCACATTTCATTTTCTGCTGCAGAATAGTCGTCCTTGAACGAGACACCAATTAAGATGACTCAACATTGATCATTAACCACCTACCTGGACGCTCCAAGGAGATCTTATGAAAATCAGTTGACGGAACAAAGCTACAATTCCACTTGCTAACTCGATTTCAATCTCCTGGTATTAGATCAAAGATGAACCTGATTTGGCTGCTACTCTTCCTCTTCCAAACATCCTGGGGATTCACCGGAAGAGGAGTATATTACCCAGGACGATCGGACTTGTTCGAGCTATCGGTGATACACTTGAACGATTTCCACGCGAGGTAAGTCGATTTCAGCGTGAACGCGAGTGCCGTCGGGAACGTGAAAACGGGGTCATTGAAAACGATTCTGTCTAATTATTTTGCTAACAGTGGCAAGTGTTTGCTTCGCAACGGGCGTTCATTACTATTAATTATCGCAGTTACCGCGACATATTTACATAATCGAGCTTCCCAACAAAAAGGCACCCAACGCTTTCTTATTGTTACATTAAGTGTCCCCTCGAAATTAATTCCCGGATCAATCGAAATAACGAGCTTAATTATCCCACTGTAAATGAACTTTTCCAATCGTCTAGTTAAGCTTCCACCATTCCCCTGAATTCCCATTCGCTCCCCGCGATTCATATTCATCGCAACGATTTGCATGGCTCGATCCAACGCGATCATCAGGCGGATATGCTGATCGCCCGCTATCATCAACTATGCATTGATAACAGCAACGCGATTGCAATTATAAAGTCGCCAGGGAATCGTGCAGTGGCGGATTTAAGGAAAAAGGCCCAGAAAACAGAAAAGTACAGAAAAATAATATTAGTGTATAAAATTATGATTTTATCTAAACACTATATTTTTTTTCTCTATTTTTCTGTAAATTATGATTCTTTTGAGGATGGGGCCCTGGAGGTCCGTCTGGAAGCCGAACAATCGAAAGGTCTGAATGCGAATCGCGTGCCTCGTTCGATCTTTATTCGAAGGTTCCGAGTGAAATCTCATGGTCGCGGGGGCAATGATTCAGATTAATCGTGACTTTTTACAATGACCAGTCTCGTTGCTCAATATCTGCACCGGCGCGTGACTCTGCAAATCTTTTATGTCATCATCTCTATTCCTGTTGCTCGTTGTCCCGCGGCTTTATTTAACGCAAGCTTCCCCCCCGGGGGCGACAGAAAAAGGGGAACAAAATTTCCTACACTCGCGTCCGTCGTTTTTCGAATTCCGAATCCATTTCGAGGCGAAAAATTTCATGGAAAATGCGGGGCTGCGGAGCAGCAACAGGTGGCGAAGCAGGGGACTTAAAAATATGAATATACTGGTAAAAACAGCCTCGAATGTAGTTGTGTTTAACAGAGAATTGAGAGAACGTCGCTATTAACGATCAAGAGATTTAATTAAAAATTTATTTCGAAAGCTATCGAATCCAGAGTGTAGCGGAAATGATTTGACGGAAATTCAGCAGCGGGGAAATATCGTTTCAGGTTCGAGCAAACTGGACCGTACTCCGGCGCGTGTCGGAAGGAGAACGAGGAGAAAAGGGATTGCGTAGGCGGAATCGCGCGAGTTTCCACGGCGGTGAATCGTTTAATCAACGAGAGGCCGAACCCAATTTTCTTGAACGCCGGTGACCATTTCCAGGGCACTCTCTGGTACAACGTCCATCGCTGGAACGTGACCGGGACGTTCATGAACATGCTGCCCCACGACGTTATGGTAAAGCGACGACGGGAATGAGCGTGCCGGGAATGAAAAAGAAAAGGCGAAGCACGAGGAATAAACGGCGGATCCGTTCGTCGCCTGGGCTGGTTTAATTGGGTCAAAAGAGTTTAACGATCGATTATTCGGGCACGGGGGCTCGTTCCGTTACTTAACGAGATTCCGCGTCAAAGCGATGAAATCCGAACGGTTCGGCCCGAATCTCGGTAAAAGCGCAGGAAGTCGGGTCGCCCGATCGTCTGTTAATTGAACAGACGACAGGCTTTTCGATAAGAGGATAGCGGGGGAGTTTAGGAGAGATCAACGAACACAGATTGAACGGGGAATATCGGCGTTTCGTGGCGCAGAGGGACTACTCAATTTCTGCTCGTTCTGTTTTCGTTGATTCTTTGGAGAGCTGCAGGGTTCTTCCGTTTCTTTACGAAGTGATTGAATATTCTTGGGCTCGAGTGGTGATAAAGTACGATATAATATCTGGCATGTGATAAAAATCTGTTAACGTAAGCGACGCTGCAGATTTTGTAGATAAATCGCACGCGTGGAGCATATTACTGATATAATTATTTGGTCTTGGGTTATTAAGCGAGATAAGATCTTGTAATTTTTCCAGACGATAGGCAACCACGAGTTTGATAATGGAGTCGAGGGTGTCGTGCCATTTTTGCAAATGGTCAAGGCACCAGTGGTGGTGACTAACATGGATGCTAGTGAAGAACCGACGATTCAGGTTGGTGAAACTATTTAAATTTTTAATGGGTAGGCTTTTAAATTTTTTTTTTGTTGGTCTTCAGGGTCTGTACAGGAACAGCACGATCCTTGAGAGGAATGGGACGAAGATCGGGGTTATAGGCGTTATTTTATCAACAACCAATGTTCGTATTAATTTATCTGGATTACTTTAAGCAGAATATAGGGTAAATCCGGGAGACTCGGTCGGGCCGGAGAGTTGGTCGTGTTGCTATATTTCAGAGTTATACGTAAAAATGCATTAAAGTGCAGACTAATTACTTCTCTAGAAGCCAAATAGTTGAATGAATAGCGTTATTTCGCTTACTTCTGTGTTTTTCTGGATTTATAGGCTATAAAAGGTAAATTGATGTTACATTTAACCTCTTTTGTCAAACAGCGGTTGTACAGAATCGTATTTAAAATATACTTCTAAGTTTATTTTCCTTTAATGTTTGGAATAATAAGATAGTAGAGATATTGAGGGACAATGCAGCCAAAGTATTTGGCCATATTAACTCTTCCTCTCAAAGCTAACGAGAAGACCATGTCTCGCTCCAGAAAGGTGAGATGGTCGAGTTATGATTTTTTTCTTATTTTTGTTTATTTTTTTATTTTTTATTATTATTCTATTATTATTTTTGTTTATTTAGTTTATTTATTCACTTTTGTATTCATTTGCCTTGCTAATCGCCAGTAGGTAATTCACTTTTTCTTTGAGGTGTTCTTTACTTGTTTAGCGTAAACAAATTAAATATCAATGAATCCGTAGTTGTATTCGCTCATAAATAATTTTGCTTTATCCTTTGTTAATTTTCAATGAATAATAATGTGAGTGGTCTCTGCCAACGACGAAAACCATTTCTCCCGGCACCTCGGGGGAGGTGGTCAGATGTCATGACTTCAGTTTTCAACTCGATTTACAGTAAATATTGTCTTAAAACAAATATCAACCAGTTTTTCTGAATCGGCATAAAATTCTGAACATATTAGGTTTGTTCTGATAAAATAAGTAATATCTATATTAGATTTAATAGCCATTTTATATTAGGTCGACCGCGTCTCCCGGATTTACCCTATATCTTATATGAAGGGCAAGGGGAAAAAAGGGAATGTCCATTTTTCAAGAAATTATTTAAGAAGAAAGTTATACCAGAAAAATAAATTCATCGAACCTTTAATGCAGCGATGCCCCGACGGGCGGCCCGAGGGTACGAGCATTCATCGCATTTTCCAAAGCTCGCGTGGAAGGGGGTCTCGAAACCAATGAAGTTGCAGGCATGTAACGGATGAGGAAAACTCTAGTAGTGTGCGTGTAGGCTCGTACCCGTAGGCTTATATGACTGGGACTCTTGGAGCCCCAGTGTTCTACATTTTAGGAATTGGGAAAATAAACAGGAATTGACTAATGATTAAACAATAATATTATGTAATTGGACGAAATAGACTTGAACATTCCCACTTACACCTCTGATTAAGAAAAAGTTTCTTATTAAACGATTTTTATTCAGCTTCAATCCTCTGTTTGTGTGTTTGTTTGTATGTATGTTTGTTCAGTTCAAATCTAGAAACTCAATTTAATCGCAATGAAATCAGCATGTAACGGTTACATGCTGATTTCAGGGTACGAGCCTACACGCACACTACTAGAGTTTTCCTCATCCGTTACATGCCTGTAACTTCATTGGTTTCGAGACCCCCTTCCACGCGAGCTTTGGAAAATGCGATGGATGCTCGTACCCTCGGGCCGCCCATCGGGGCATCGCTGCTTTAATGTATTAAAATTTAATTTTCTCGATATAGCTGGTTTGTGACATTCCCTGCGTTTTCCCCTTACCCTTCATATTGCAAACTTTACGGGGTTTAGTCTAGAATCAGGCTAGACTACTGAAGTCTTCCAAACTTGATTACCATTCTTCCCTTCCACTTAAATCTCTCTCGGTGTAATCAAACGGAGCAGTAAAGTTTCATCTCCGTCTCTCCCAACATCAAACTTTCTACCGAATTAAATACTCAATCAACGTCAGCGATGTCCTAATCTCATGAACCGTCCTCCAACTTCGCGATCCAAGGAATAAATACAATGGCAAGGTTTCAATTAACCCAGGACTCGTCGACGTTCTTGCCTCCCCGTAATTACGCTCGCGCAGAAAGTGAGGATCGTTAAATCTTCTTGTTAGACTCTATCCCGATTACCAATCGAGCGGACTCTAAAAAGCCAGACTCTCGCGAATAATCCCACGGGGGCGAAAAAGCGGGACGATTACAGGGACAGAGGTTTAAATGGAATGACACTGCGTTTCCCACCCGTCGCCTTAATTGACTCATTACAAATTGCCAGACGATTGCCAACACAGGGAAATTAAAGTTCATGGACGAGGTGGGCTCGGTGAACGAGGAAGCGAGCAGATTGAAGTCGCAGGGAGTCGGCGTTATTATTGTTTTAAGTCACTGTGGATTGGACGTGGACAGGATAATGGCCGCCAAGTGTCCTTTAATTGACGTGATCGTCGGTGGCCACTCGCACACGTTTCTTTACTCAGGCACGTAAACAGCAAAGAAAGTTCATTTAATCTGAGAAGCTAGCACGAAAGCTCCACGAGCTTCTTCAGCTTTTTATCTGTACACAAGAAGTCGATGGCTCGAAATGAAGTTCCACGAAGCTGCCCTTAACGATAGTACTCTGAACTTTTCTATTGGCTGGATACTAATTAAGGGAGGGTGCCATTTTTGTCGCAAGGAGATTATAGGTTTTGTTTAGCAATTTTTTTCTTTTAAATAATGAACTCGGTAGAGAATCTGATTAATGACGTTTATTATACACCTTTTTAACCCTTTCAGTACGGCGTACATTTCCGCGAAAGTGCTTTTGACTAATTTTTTTTTTTTTTTTTTTTTTTTTTTTTTTTTTTTTTTAAACTATCGGAGATGCCGACTAAAGTCGGCGCTAGGAACGACGGCTCGTTCCGTGACGCCGGATACATCCGGCACTGGTACACACAGGTCATCAGATGGATGCCGGATATATCCGGCGCTGGTACCGAAAGGGTTAAATATACATCTAGCTTAATAGATTCCAAAAAGACTTATTTCATTATATTTTGTATTTATTGAGAAAAAAATCTTTACAAATACAGGCTAACAAAGATCAGAGAAACAAAGTAGAGTGTGCATCATCGATCAAAGCGCGAAGGAAAGGGAACACTGTTACGGAAGTTTTCGAGGGAGCCCGATAGCTCGGGCAGCTCTTTTCGATCTTCTTTGCTCGGAAAAGTTACACAAGCCTTCTCCAATTTCGCGGCATAAAGCGTTTAACTAGCAAACTGAAAGGGGCCGCGGGAAGTCCGAGACTTTCGGGAGGGAAATTGTGTTTCAGATGAATTACTATCTTTTTAGGGGCGCCCCCGTTCGTCGACACCCCGGAGGACGTCTACCCCGTGGTGGTGGCTCAGGAAAACACTAACAGAACGGTGCTGATTGTTCAGGCAGCGGCGTACACCAAGTTCGTAATTCGTTCTCGGCGAAAGCCCTCGTTTAAACTTCGCGTCTCTGTTCTGGAAAGTGAAGAAGTCGTTCCCCGTTTCCGCCAGGTATCTGGGGAATCTGACGGTGTGGCTCGATAAGGAGGGCGAGGTGGTTGATTGGGACGGAAATCCGATTCTTCTTGATTACTCCATCGAAGAGGGTGAGCCTTAAATAGACGGTATTGAGTAAACGAGCTCCGGCAAACAGTTTTCTCGACGTGTTTCTGGTCGGCTGGATGTCCTATCACGGCGGAAGAAAAAGAAAAAGGGGAAATATTTGAGTACCCAATTTTAGTCAAATGCTTGGAAAGACCAGACATTAGAGCGAGGAAACTATTCGTCGCCCTCGATTAACAGGGGAATCCTATTTTTCGGGCTAAAAGTAGAGTAATGTGGGGCAAGAGTGCGCACTTAAAGTTTAGACTTCTCTAAAATCCTTGGTATTACAGTTTACACTGATAGTCATATCGTTTTGTGAGAAATAACTACTATCCCTTATTATTCGATAGGCAGTGACTTCGTGTAAATTTACCTGTCACAACTTATATAAAATAAATATTTCCAAAAAGTGTCAAATGCGAACTTTTACCCGCTATGTGGGGTAAAAGACCGCTTCGGTTATTCCCAATTCTGCAGCGATTTTTCTTTTTGAAAGTCCTGCTTCTATGTTTATCTCCAGCGATCTGAAGCATCTCACTAATTGGTTTTCGGCCGGTTGCCCCCTTATAAGTTCTAACAATAAATGAATAAGACAATAAAATAAAGTCATATTTTTTAATCAAAAACTTAATAAAAAACGTATTTTGGACAAATATTGCGGATTAAAAATTAATAAAAAAAAATCAAACGCTGATATCAGCGTGGCTCAACTATCATAAACTCAAAATTTATTTCCATGTTGTAATTGATAATTAATTTCAAAATTATTTTTTATAGTCGGTTTAATCGGTGTTCGTTACTAATTTAGCAAACTCTAGAAATAAAATAAGTTTAATGAACATATAACACCCGTCAAATTATTTTGGGACAAAAGTTCGCATTCGAACACTTGCCCCACTGCATTGTGCGAACTTTTGCCCCCACAGCTACTTTTACATTGTTTAATCAATCCTGTTATCTGTGAGGAGAATTGAAAACTTCTATTAGCACTTTTTAATAGAAGAATTTCAGCTCTTTCAAACGGCATATTAATTAAAATATTTACTGATCAATTTATAGGAATAATATTGATTCCCAAACATGAGAATATTACATCAGAACTAACGAATTCAGTACTTACCGCATTGTAAGATAACAAACCGAAACACAGCCACGAAATTCGACATTAGTGACTCTACCTTGATTGACAATTGACTGCCAATCACCATTGGCAACTGCCACAACTCAAACCATGAAATTCGCATGGTGCGAACTCTTACCCGCTGCGAACTTTTACCCACCTTTACTCTACAGCAAAATTTGAGAATTTTTTTAAGAAACTAGCGATTCGATTCAGCTGAAATTTGGACCATGTTTTTGTGCATCTTTGAAGAAGTTGCAGTTTTTTTTTTTAGCAATTTTTAGTAATAAATATAGGAGTTATGCATGATCCACGAACAGGTCGCAGCAACTTCTTCAAAGATGCACAAAAACATGGTCCAAATTTCAGCTGAATCGAATCGCTAGTTTCTTAAAAAAAATTCTCAAATTTTGCTGTGCTTTTAGCCCCAAAAATAGGATTCCTCTCTTAAAGTAGAATGAGTTAGCTAAACAGATACCTTCTACGGAAATCGACGAAGCCGTGTCCCTGAAAGTCTGAATCTCTGGCAGATTCCCAGATGCTGGATGCCCTGCAGCCCTGGAAAGCGAGCGTGGAGGAAAAAGCGTCGTCGAAGGTTGGTCGGGCGAAGGTTTACTTGGACAACAATTGTAGGAAAAGCGAGTGCAACCTTGGAAACTTGATCACGGACGCGATGGTGGATGCTGTGAGTGGAGGATTCCCGCCTGAAACTCAAACAGTCGATTTGTTGGATAGAAACGAACGAAGATGCACTTAAGAGCTCCCTGGAGACATTCAGGTTCCTGAAATGTGTTTTTAACTAATTCCAGTACGTGGAGCAGGCAGAAAACAGGACTTATTGGACGTACGCTGCTGTGGCCTGCATGAATCCTGGAGGAATACGCTCCTCCATCGACTCCATCGGCGGCGATATCACTTTTGGCGATTTGATGATGGCCCAGCCGTTCGAGAACACATGGGACACTCTTGAATTGAATGGAACTTGCATCATGCAGGTACGAGAAACAGTAGAGCAGCTGTTAACTTGGATTAATCGATAGTGCTTAATTTACACAAATACCTATTGCGATTACTGATAAGGAAACACCGCGAACCCGCACTGACCGATTGGAACGCAACTATGTGGGTTTATAGAGCGACTCAAGACGAGAACAACGATATGTTTCATTCGTGCCCAAACGCCCTTTAAGGGTGTGAAAATTAACCTCGAAGTCAAATAGGCACTCCCACTTTTACGCGTATAACTCCTAAAGTACAAGAGATAGAAAAAAATGTTTCAAACAGAAGTTTAATGGTACAATAAGCGTTACAAACTTGCGTCAAGAAAAATTTTGAAAGGAGTTTAAAAAAAACCTGATGAAATTTTTTTTTTAAACTTTTAAATTTCTATAAGTCCACAAAGTTGCAATCCAATCGGTGAGTGCGGGTTCGCGGCGTCCCCTTGCGAGAGCAGCCTGGCTGTCTTTCAAGGTTTGCTAGTCCCCCGCCGGAAAGTGTCTCTCTGTACTCCCGTGCACAGCGGTTGCAGTCTTTAAGGGGTAACACCACTCTAGAGGCAGAAAAAAATACCTAAATTTGGCAATTTATTTTGGGAGTATGACAAACGGAATAGATTTTCTTTTCAGAGGGTTTATTTAACATATATTGAAGTACGAAAAACCATTTTTTTATTGTCATTTTCATACAAAATGGCGGCGACAGAGCCCGTCGTCGAAACCATTTCTTTCAAACTGGGAGGACGGATTTCTCGGAGACTATTGCATGGATCGATTTGAAATTTTTACAGTAGCTTCACAACAATATTCTCTTTGGAAGTACGTAGCCGCTTTTTGATTGAATGTAAACTCTTTTTTTTATAAACAATTTAATGCTCATGTTTAGGGCAAAAAATCAATTCATTTCTTAAAAAATGCACCACTTCCACAAAAATTGATTAAAAAAAAACCCCCTACGTACTTCCAAAGTCAATTGTATATAGATTATAATTTTTTTTTATTTTTCGTTCCCGGACTCATACATGCCGAGAAATCCGTCCTCCCGTGGCGGTGTTTTCAAAAAAGCTGTTTTCGACGACGAGCTCTGTCGCCGGCATTTTGTATGAAAATGACAATAAAAAAATTGTTTTTCGCACTTCAATATGTGTTAAATAAACCCTCTGAAAAGAAATTCAATTCCGTTTGTCATACTCCCAAAATAAATTGTCAAATTTAGGTCTTTTTTTCTGCCTCTATAGTGGTGTTACCCCTTAAGGCTGCTTGCTCGTCCCACTTGTTCGTGGCGATTATCCCCCGGAAGCTAAAATATCGGTGAACACTGAGTAAAATAATGATTTCAGATTTTAAAATCGAAGGGGTTTTTGTCGTGGTCTGGATTGAAAGTGACGTACAACGTGACTGGGGACACGAAAACGGTGACGGACGTTAAAATAAGGTAGAGATACTTTAAATTTACCCATCATTCTCATTATTATATTGCATTTCGATGTCTAGATGTCGAGCCTGCGCGGCGCCAAAATTCGAAAGCTTGGTGGAAAGCGAATGGTACAGAATCGTGGTTCCAACGTTTCTGATTGGGGCTGGCGACGGATATGTACCGTTCAAAACTTGCGGCAGAAACCACAAAGTCGGGCACGTGGACTCGGAGCTTTTGGCTAAATATACGAAAAAAGTCAGCCCGATAATAGCTGGGCTGGACCGTCGAGTAATTTTCCTGCAGAACAACAAAACGTAGCGAACCTGATACTTCCGAGCTCGAAATATTATTAATATTATTATTACGACTTTATTACATACATATAGAGATAGTGAAATTAGAGAAAGGCGAGGCAGCTGCAGGAACTGTTAACAATCCTAAGCGTATGAACATAAAAATAAGAATTAACTAAAACTATTACAAACGAAATGAAATGAAAAGAAGTAGGCAACTGTAAGTTAAGGTAGACCCGAACTAATAAGGGAAATTACGGAACCCGGAAATTCAGAAAATTATGCAACTTTGTGTGCAAGTAGAGTAGTAGTTCATCCCTAAGACAACCCTATTTTTTGTTGCTGCATAGTGCGGTTTTGGGGGGTGAAATCACGCCTAGAAAAAAATTCCGAATTTTCTTTTTCGTGGACGTAATAGTTCAGATTATAATTATCTAATCTAGGCTATTTATTCTCTTTTAGGCTTTTTTATATTGGAAATATCATAAATGATTGCCGGGTGAAACCAGCTAACGGGTCAGCTAGTGGTGAATAAAGATGGTACTACTTTTCCCTTGCATCGATCATCTTCCAAACACACTTACCACCTGCCCAAGTTCCCGAGCCGCCTTCGACGTGGCAAGCGCGCGGCGGATTGTAAAAATTCTGAAACCCTCGCCATTATTCCAATTCATTTGTGGAAAGGCTCGGCCAAAGATTGCCATAATTAACGGAGCGGGTCGTTCGCTTCGCGCGGACATCGGATTGCCGGCGCGTTCCAGAAAAGGAAGAGGAGAGACCGATTATCCTCATTTGGCGGTGAATTTCGCGAGTTCTCGGTGGCCCGGCAAAAAAGGAGCTTCGGAGAAAGAGACGGCGCCGAAAATCTCGCGTGATATCCGCGGCGAGAAAGCAGGAAACGCCGGGCCGCTTATCTCGCGGTATCTTGACATCGCGGCAGGTGAAGCATTTAAATAATATATCGAACAGGTGAAATAGCAGCTGTTCGTCTGCATCGTTGCCCTGCGCCAGGACGAGCGCGAGCCGCTTTGTAAGCGCCGCGAGGACGTTCCTTTCTCGGCCGAAAAGTCTCCTCCCTTTCCCAATTACGTTTCCCAGCCAAGGAATCTCCAAGCCCAGCAAGTCCTGCGAGCACTTGGGTGGTTTTCGTGGAAGGACACAGAATAGATCGAGTGCGTTACAAGAGGAAGCTGCCTCCTCGGAATGCGTCCCGACTGATCCAAGAAGATCCTAGGAATGCAACGAGCTCGACCTACCGATCGATTCCGCGGAGGAACTCATCCACTCTGTCACATATCAAAGCTCCGTCTTCCAGTCATCCTACAACCCTACCAGCTACCCAAAAAACCACCCCCGTCGCCGAAAACCCCGCCTCGCAGCCCGCATCCTCGCGGAATCCCAGCGGCGATCGATCCCGATCCATCGAGCGGAGCGTTTGAAAACCGCGGTCCTCGCTCCGTCTCCAGCTGAACCGACGTGCGTGGAGGAAGCGTTCGTGGGCCGACGTCTGCGGGAAACTCCGCGGCGGAGGGGCGAGGGAAGAAAGGAGGAGAGCTCGCGGAGCCGCGCGAGGGGAAACGGCAGGAAAATGCAGGCGGCTGGAGGCGGAGGGGAGCGGGACGGTTGGATGGAGGGAGAGGAGTGGATCTTCGGTGGCGGCAGGGGCGACGAGGACGGCCAGCCGATTCCAGCGAAAGGGGGGCCGACGAGTGGGTGAATGAGGGGCAACGACGTGGAGGGACAGCGTAGGGGAAAGCCGTCGGGGAAGGGAGGAAAGGCAGCTGCAAGCAGTCGGTGCAAGGGAGAGACGCGGCGAGGGTAGAAGGAAGACAGGAGCAGTGTCATGGAGGCAGGTCTGGCCTGCTGGCTGTCTGTCGACCTGCTCCCTGGCTTACCTGACACCGCTCGCCAGTGTTTCCAAAGCCGCGTGCACCGATGGATCGGCCGGCGATCGTACCGCGAGCCCCGTGAGCTCTCCACGCTCCGATCCCACCGCTACGTCATCCCCTGCGTCATCCGTGTCCTGGCCGTGCATCCGCCGGAGGCTGCGTGTCGCGGGGATCATCCTCGTCGTGCGAGGGAAACGGGCTGCACCGGTCGGCGGGGGGGGGGCGAGGGACGGGTACAGTGACACGTTGCGATACGATCGATCGAACCGACGTCTACGGCGACGGCGAAGTAACAACGCGTAACAACGCGTCGCCGAGGCGGGACAGAGCCGATCCGCGGGACAATGTGCTCGTGACAGGAACGAGCCCCCGTCCCCCCTGGCGTCGTCAGCGGACGATCGTGGACGATCCACGAGCATCGATCAGGATCCAGCCTTCTCTGTGCCGCCGATCGTCCGGCGGCTCTCCCCGCTCGCTTTCGGAGCAGCGTGGCCCCAGAAGGAACCGGAGAGTGATACGTACGCGGAGGACTAGGAAACGGCTGATACGTGGGCGTTGAGTGATTGTTGTCGGTGCCAGTTGCCATTCGGAGCCATGAGAGATACCAGCGATATGATGGAGGACGCCTTGTCCGAGGTATGTAATAGCCTGATAAATCGGCCCCGTTCCGTTTACCTCGTGCTCCGGCTATCCGCTCCGAGGATCGGCGACCGCGGGCCGCGGGGGACCCGCTCGACCCGTTGCACGGGATACTCGGCGGATCGCTGGTCCGCTGCCTAGTCACGGAGAAGACCAGTGGTCCCGTCCGAAGCTCGCTGCATTATCCCACGGATAATACTCCGCATTCCTGGCCGCGCGGCCCTGAATAATCCAGTCGGGAGCTGCAACGGAGCAAGATTACGGGACACTTGCCTCGAGAGCGTCGACTTAACTCCGCGATTTAGAAACACCTTGTGCACCGGCCCGTTTACGGAGGTCCCGTGGAGGAAACGCGCCCCAGCTCCATTATTATTCAGCATTTCGCTCGCAACCTTGGCTCCGACGAACCTGGGGGACTCGGAGCGTTCTATCTGCTCGCAAGCTTTTCAAAGTAGCGCCGTGAAAACGATAGCAAGCCGCGCAGAGTGCATTGTACTTGTTAACGTCGCTCGGTGTGGGTGACAGGGCAGACGAAGCGTTAATGTTACAATGATGGGCAGGATCATTACTCGATCCCCTGCACACGGGACGAGGAAACAGGGCCTCCTCCACGCAGCGTCTTGCGGAAGTAATTTTCTGCTCGCCGAGAAGCTGAAAGTGCTCCACTAGAAATTCCTCGAACGCTTTAATGCTGATTACTCCGAGCTAATAGGGGGCGGAGCGAGTTGCGTGACTCACGGTTTACCTAAATACTCGACTCTGGAATTTTCTTAACCGTTACACCGTTTCCCATTGCACGAACCGAGGAAATGGACACTTTCCTCGTGCGTGACAATTTTCGCCGCACTGTGGACAGATCAGGTGCTCAAACTGCTCCGGATGGTGTCGGGGGAAGATTGCACTTCCCATTCGCGGAATATTTTAGGGGAAAAGCTGTCTGCGGGCGATGAAGGCATTCCGAATTTGCACCTGTTTGCGTCACCTGTGATAAATTACAGTATTTGGATTTCACTGGCCGCCATTGTCGGTGGACCGTGTTATTTTGGATTCGATGCACTTTCCCGTTACACGGGTGCATTCAATTTTGCGCGTACGCGCATCGGCTCGCGAATCGAGGGCCATTATCGGCCGTGTTCTTCCGTGTCTACCGGCGAATTTACATTCGTTTTGCATTCGGCCACGGTCTCCTTTATATCCGCCGGTTTTATCGCACCCTTCTCCACGCGACTTCCACCCTCGATTTTCCTTAACTTACCCCGTGGAAAATGGCAGCAGGCCTCGCGAGCTCTCCCTTGCGAATTCCAGCAGACTTTATGCTGAGTGCACTGTTGTGGATCAGCGGAGGAGAGAGCATCCCTCCTCCGTGTAAAACCTCCCCAATGGGAGCTTACGTTCGATCATGGAACCAGCGGCGCCTAGCCAACAACCTTGCTCCCTCGTGCAGAGAATGGCCCTCGGAATCTTGTTAATTAAAAGGGTTTCAGCTTTACAACCGAGCCTTCCTCTCCCCCATAAAACTCCCCCGCAACGATCGGCCGCGAGACAATGCTCCCGTGATTCAATCTCTGCAAGTATTCACGACCACTTTCGCTAAAAGGTGTCCAGCAATTGATCCTGCAGCTTCCTCGATTACATTGTCCCGCGGAAATGTACCGACGAACCAGCAGAAATTCGCCGGAGCTTCCTGCTCGCTCCCCGGCAGACGTCTCGAGCCGCTCGTTAAATCCCCATGGAAAACGTCGATCGGCGAGTGTAGAAAATGCCCCAGCATAATGCGGCGAGGGGGCCGGAGACGGATGGGCTCGCGGAACGAACAAGGTTGCATAGGGGACGGGGCTCCGCTGAGCAGATAGACTCCGTTAATTGGATTTCTTCGAGTTTCCGCGCGGCGCAACTTTTCGGCGTGGGAGGCTGGTTTGTTAACGGAACGAGATGTGTTTGCTGTGTGCCCCCTATAAATAGAGTGTTGCCGTTTAACGGGCGACGCTGGGGCATCGATCGCGTCGGAGGAAATGCTGGCCGGCGTATCAGGCTTGCTCGCCGCTAATTAAAACGTTAATGGCACTCGGCGCGTATCAATTAAAGTCGATCCGCTCGCGCCGAGTGCATTAACAGTGTGTAACGCCGGGCGTTTAATAATAATCGCTCGTGCCGCGCGAAAATGCGCCGGGAAGACCCTGAGCTTATCGCGGCAAGCCTGCGGGGGCTGCTTTCTGAAACGTTGCAAATTCTTTTCTATTAGAGTAATTCAAAACGTTGCATTTAGACGGGAAAGTTGATCTATCTGGTTGCAGCGGAGGACAATGGCGCACCTACAGGGGGGGGACATGGGGCCGTAGCACCCCCCGAAGGAGGGGCTTCGTAAAAAGAAAACAAAATTGGATTTTATTCTTTAAATTGATTTTTATAATCATCTATCTAAGGGGACACTAAGGTCGACGGGAAACGGATTTTCCTGAGCCTTGCAGTATTGGAAGATGTCGCCTCCGAAGTTAATTTGGCAAAGCAGTAGGGCGCGCTTCTCAAGATTTTCCGAGAAAATTGCATTTGAAACTCGTTTATAGTGTGTGCTAGGTGCCGCAAAAATTATTGTTTTCCATGCTTTTATGATGAATATCACCCTGGCTCGTGTCATACTAGCATGTAAGTAAAAAAGGGAAAGTAAAAAAAAAATAAACTGAAACTCGAAGAAAGCTAATTGCGAAAATAATTCGATTTTCAAATGCAATTTTCTCGGAAAATCTTGAGAAGCGCGCCCTACTGCTTTGCCAAATTAACTTCGGAGGCGACATCTTCAAATACTGCAAGGTTCAGGAAAATCCGTTTCCCGTCGACCTTAGTGTCCCCTTGTCAGTATTCTTAGCATGATTTACTTATTCGTTCTTTCTTGTCTTGGTCCAAGTGCATCTACTTTCACATTTTACTTTACCTTTTATTTTACTTTTCTTGCTCTACTTTACTTTATGTTATTCTCATGTTTAGCTTTTAATCTTCAGATTATTCTTACTTTAGTTTATTCTTAATATTTGTTATGTCTGTTTCTTGCTGCCCTATTTTAGTTCACTATTAGGATGTCTATGCCTTCTGTAAATATTCAGCTTTCTTCTTTCTTTAGAGTAATAAAGACGATTAATAATAATCCAATGAATTTTATTGAATGGCGGAGGCTATTAAAAAATTAGGAGCTATTTGACATCGGATGATGACTTTTGCGCCACCTGTTACATAGCAGGCTACAAAGCTGACAATTCCGGCTCTGTTCTATTATTCACAGCCTTACATCGGCGAATTCTTTGAGCTTTTCTTGCGACAGAGATGTCTCGGAAGCTTTCAGAAGCGGAGAATTGCGAGTTACGCTTGTAGCGGGTCTACTACGTGAAGGTGAAGATAAATAAATCCCCGATTCGAAGGCTGTTTGCTGAACGATGGTCCGTGAACGTGGAGGGAAAACCGTGGTCTCGGGCGTCTGTTATTTCTGTTGTACACTCCTCCCGGTTCCTCCTCGCCGAGCGCTGGCAATTATTACCGAAGAAACACGGTTTCCCTGACGTAACGACCCACGGAATTATGCAACCGCTGCCGCGGCTGACAAAGCTCGAAAACGCCGCTCCATCGGATCGATTAGCAATTCAATTAGCGTGGCCGCGGAGGTGCTCTATAATTTCGCCGATCCGCGGAAAAACGCGCGGCGAATCCGTCACAGAGCCCAGCCGATTGTTTGCGTAACGTCACGTCCCTGCGAGCGGAAGACATCATCCGCGGAATTAATAACAGAGTCCCATTCGCCGGGCGTATTTTTCCATCGAGGAGCCTTCCACCGCTTTCAAATCCCCCCGCGGAACAATGAAAACCAGAGAGGCTTCCGCACGGCGAATCACAGAGCACCGGGGTCTGTAAAACTCCGCAGAGGCGGACTCGTTTCGCCATCCAGATAGCGAGGAAAAGTTAAATCAAGTCGCTACAATACCTCGCAGACACGCCGGGATATCGACTGGCCTTAATTAAAGCTCCGCTCCGATGAAAAGGCCTCCATTTCCAATCTCCGCGAAAGCACTCGCCTGGGAAAAACGAGATGGCATTATCCCCCCGTTTGTTTCGACATTCTCTCAAATTTCCATCCGGGGCGGCTTGGTCCCGCGACTCCCCCGCGCCAGGCTGCGCGTCAAAGGGAGGGAAAACATTTTCTTCGTTCCCTCGGCCCGCGACGACGGGCTTTTCAGCGCTCCGCAGGCCCGAGGGGGCGAGTCGCAATTACATAATTCACCGTCGCATCGGGATCTTGATAAAATACAAAGTGCGATTACACGCCCGCTGCCGCATAAGTTCCTCGCCAGCAGATATTACTTTCCGACCGCGTATTCTCTCCCCTTTGAACTCCTCCCTTCCGGCCAGATACGCGTTAACGTATATACGACGCCGATCCGCCGCTAGATTGCGGTTTTCCACGTAGTTGAAACTTTAATCGGAGTCACAATGCTCGCAGGTGGATCGATCCAAGTCTCCCGAGCGTTGCTCCTTTACCTTTGGCAATGCTCCGTGACGGGACTGGGGATGAAAGTCGTCTAAATGTCATTAAATGCGAGGACCAAGTATTGGGACATTAATTGCGACGAAAGCCTTGGTTACTCTTCCAAGAGATGAATTTCTCAGTCGAAATGAGTCCACTGTGAGTGTACCTATTTATTTTTTAAAGCTTCCACTGCATCGCGGCAAAAGTTTGATGTGCTTCCTGGAATGGTCCCGGAATTGGACTCCAGAAAAATTGCAAGAATCTTCCAAGCTTGTTTTACTTTGTCGAAAGTTCGAACGACTTCCCTCGACCTCGATATCCTATCTCTCTCTCTCTCTCTCTCGCTCTCTCGCGCTCCCTCGCTACAGCCCTATCAGTTCTCTCGGTTTGCATTCCGCCGACGCGGAATCTAAATTTCAAATGGAATCTTATTTCGCGACCGAAAACTTTCCGCTTTTTCGCACGGGCAAAGTTCCCTTTGAACTTCCCGAATTGTCCCAGCGAATTCAATCCCGCGCGGAGCTACGATTTCCCTCGGCAACTTTTAATTTCGTTTGTCCCCTTCCGGATACAGAGCGCTCCAACTCTGGCGTAACGAAATCTGCAGCCCCTTTCCGCGAAGAGCTTCTTACGATTACTTCTTACGCGAATAACGTCCCCGACGATTCTTCAACACCGCCTTCGAGTGACACGCGGAACAGGCTCGCAAATTATACGTCACGCTTTTTAAATCATCTTGTAGCTTCATGAAATTATACGGAATAAAGAGTTAATGAAGAGTAATGCCACTTTATTACATCGCTCTCCTCGCGTTCGGCAATGGAAAATACACTCGTTAGCTCGAAACTGACGGTTTTTGTTAATTGCCCGGTATAAACCCGGCATTTGTTAAAAGTGGCCATTTTTCACCGCCCCTCTCTCTCCTCTCCTCTCTCCGCGGAAGAAGTCCCGTCTCTCTTAACGCCGGGAGAGCATTATTCGAGGTGTACAACGGCGATTGTGTTAAACGCCAGGTTTTATCGGCCCTCGGTGTAAAATCGATTTACAGCATGCAGAACACGGAGCGGTGTATCGGTATCATATTTACGATATATCAATATATCGTTTACGAGGCGAACCCGACGTTTTGTTGGCCTCTTTTACGGCCACCTTGCGCATCCGCCTCGCGTAAGGGTATCGATATTCGATAACACTACCTGGCCGATAACTGCGTTTCAATAAAACGACCGGTCCATAAAAATGTTGTAAGCGAATTACGCCTGGAACCTCTACCCGGGGACTTTTATTCCCGTCGATTAGTCGATTATCAGTATTTGGCGCGCGCATTCTATGGCTCTCCTTCGATCCTTCCCTTTATACATAGGGAAAACTGTACCCAATCTATATTTCTTGTGAAGTTTTTATGTGGTCTGAATTTTCAGTAATGATCGATGATTAGGGATTTCTCATTAAAATAAAACACATTGAGTACCAATTAAGGTAAATGTACCAATAACAAGCCGTTTAAGGAAACGGTGACAAAGTATAATGAATATTGTTTATAAAATTAACAATTTAAGTGAAACTTTTTTTCATTCATAAAGATTTTGTTGTTTCTCATCAGTACTCACCTAACAAAATTTTGTTTTTTTATATATTTAACGTAAAATAAACAAGAATATTTGTATGTGTAAATGTACCAATATACATATAGCCAACCTCACGCGATTGACCTAGCGGCCCGATTTCCATGCCCCAGTGCCTAGCCATAGGTTTTATAATCGTGTAAAAATTATTTTAAAAATTGATTCTTTGTCTTAAATTGAAAAATCTGTTAAGGAAAATTAAGAAGTACAGAAATATAAAATTATTGTATAAATAACCATAATAAACAGATTAGAAAATAAATGCAAAAAATAATAAGTTTAGTTACACTATCAATAGAAGTTTGTGGTTATTTTATATAAGACTCAAAACAACCAACAAATTCATTAAACTGTACATATACATAAACTTTAATAAACTTAAATTAAATGCTATCATTATTATCTAGAAAAATAATGTTTATATTATGATTTATGATCAAAATACTTACCGGCTTTATTCCAAATATCGAGTCAGAAATTCACACTTTTTTCGTAATTTTGATCTGGCGATGCCGATTAACATTTGCTACTCACTTCACCCGATTTATTGAACACGTGGTTAGTTACTGGGCTAACAAGATTTGTTTGCACCGATAAATAGCCATGTAAATATTCAAATAAAGAATAGTTTTCATATTCAAATTTTTTCTTTCTATGTGTTACAAATATTTTCAAGATTCAAAAACCCTTTTTTCTATCTAAAAAACTATTATCCTATAATAAGTATGCTCTTAACAAGAAGCACGCTCTTCTTAGCCATATCATAACGAATGTCTGAAAACGCGTCATATATCTGGCCGCGAGACTATAAATGGTATTTCTAAATATCTAGACAAAAAAACAAGACGATATAACTTCACATATTAAACCAAACAATTAAATAATGCAAATTACACCAAATATGTATTTTATCTTACGTGCATAGTTTAACAATTATTAATATTTCAACAGATGGCTAGGTACTGGTGCATGGCTCGTTATTGGTACATTTACCTTAAGTCTTTTATTTTAAAAATATTCAATGAAACACAAAAATAGGCATAAAAGTACAATCATATATACTCAGTACATTTATTGTCATAGCGTGTATAAATTATTGGCACTTAGAAACTAAAAATAAATTGTTGACCTTTTAATAATTAATTCCACATTAATAACTACAAATAAACATAAACAGGAGATCAGACAAAAGAAAAGAAAATGATTAAATAGTGCAGTAATACCTACCCTCCATTGGGCGAGCGTGTTTAGCAAGCAACTTTTACTTCGTCGAAACGCACGGTTTTACTCGTTCGGAATCTGTATCTCCGTTAATTACCCGACCCTGCTAATACACTTCCTCCTTCCTTCATCCTCCATTCTCCTTCCGTGCATTTTAAATTTCACGCCGCGTTATGAGTCTTTCTTCCTGCCCCGGTTAGCCGATTGTTACACCTCGAACGCGCGATTTTATCGCGGCTCTTTCTCTTCCCGCCCGCCTGCACAGCCGTGGCTCCATTGAAATGCCCATGATCCGTCGTAAATTTTTATTCCTCCCCCACCGTCGTCGCCCGCTCCTTCCTGCCTCTTTAATTACCCCCGACACGCGAGCACGGATACATTCGAATTTCGATGATTCAATACGAGGCGATTCGGCGCAGCCTGCCGATGGGGGCCGTTTATTGTGTCGAGTCAATATTTTACCGCCCCCTTTCACCCGTGCTCGCCTTTGCCCCACCCCGGCCGGTAAAAATATTGGTTTTCGATACGAGATAGTGCATCGACCCGGCTACATTGTAGCTACCAGAATTAAACGGTACACGGGACGTATGAATAAGAAAAAAAGGAATCGTGCGTCCGCTCCAACGCGCATTCATTAACGACCGTATGAAAATCTTCGAGCCCCCGTCCGATCGTAATTACGCCCACCATTACGCGATTGCTCGATAGCAGAGGCGTTTGAAAATATTCGCCCTTGGACCCGTGGCTTTTATTGAAAATCGCTGGCGCTTCGAAGGGACGTGGTTTCGTTGGATTTTCTGCGCTGGAAGGTAATTAATTAATCTAACACTTATCAAGGCGGGAATAGGGG
The DNA here is from genome assembly GCA_946251845.1 of Andrena fulva. NCBI lineage: Eukaryota > Metazoa > Arthropoda > Insecta > Hymenoptera > Andrenidae > Andrena > Andrena fulva. The sequence goes on from OX276332.1 coordinate 5,026,775, forward strand.
TGAACGACCGGAGTTATTAGAATTCCTCGGGATTTGCAATTTAGATCGATGCCGGGACGGAGAGCACACCGGAACTAATTTGCGCGAGCGTTTTATGGACAAATTAGTTGCGTTTATCGGGCATTTATGCGCGTTTAAAATTGATAAGCCTGACGAGGGGTTGCCCGGGGCCGTAACGAAGCTGATTCGCGATTAACGTTTTACGGGTAAATTAGTCGGCGCCGGGCGGGGGATAACGCCGAGTGGAAATGAAGATCGAACGTTCGGTAGCCGCGAACGGAGCCAATGGGGAAGGGCCAATTAAAATGTCGACGATTAATTATACGCGCCGGTGATATTAATTCGACGATTTGAATATGGAACGGCGTTATACGTTATTTCAGGAATACACTTCATAATGGCCCTTTTACATTCCGCCTGTCTCTACGGAACGGGCGATATAACGGACCTGGGGAAATTATTCCGCCGGGTGATTCTATTATTCAGACACAGGGAAATGAATATCGATACGGAGTGTTCCGGGCGTGCGCAACTAATTAGCGGCGACGCCGTAGTGATTGGGAGTTCAGGACATCGTTAAACAAGTACGGCGGAGAAAATGTGGAAAGGATAAAAATGTAACTGCTGGGCACGCCGGGGCTTGTTTGTACACCGGCTTGCGCGTATGCTTCTCCGCGCTAATCCATCTTCGCCTGCGTTCATTTTCTACCTCGTTACAGACTTTTATTTAACGAGCACCGGCCTGCCACGCTTGCCACGCTTGCCTATCTCATTTTCACCGCAAAAACCGGACGCTTTGTTGCGTGAAATATACCAGCGACTTAAAAAGAACAAGCCCTGGATCCGCGTTCATTATCAATAATCTTCCGACTCGCTCGGCCGCGGTTTCAATTTATTTCCCGGGCGATCCTCGGCGAGACGATTCCTGCCGGGGACAATTACAGGGTAATTTCAGTTATCGGACCATCAATGTGCTTCTTCAACAATCATCCAATTCTCCTCGCCTCCTTGTCCACACTTCTGCGAATCGTTTCCTTTGGAACAGAAATTGGCAAAATAACGAGTAAAAGTTCAATAAAAATATATTCGTTATTCGGAATTTTTATTTACATACAAATTTTGCTCGTCTCTGCTTTGAAATGTACCTTCGGGCTTAAATGGCCCCCGCTAGTATCAGTTTCTCCGCAGATGGCTCAAGGCTGTTGCTATTAGCGAAGGATCAGCAAGTCGTCCCACTGTTCCCCGGGAAAGATGCAAATTCGGGCGCGTTGAAACAGAGCGAGCGTTAAATGGAAAAGCTGGGGCACGGCCCCCCTCTGAACTCGAGCCGCTTCTTTGTCCCCGCGAAATCCGCGTCCCCCGGCTTGGTCCCGCCTTTGCCTGTGTCAAGGCCTTAATTAACCCCGAAGTGGAAACCGGGTCAGTTTGCGGAGTTTTATTTGCCCGTTGGAATCGATATCGCGGATGCGCTATTAATCTCGCCGGGCGGAGAACACGCGTTATATATTCGTTTGCGAGACCGCTGCCAAAGTGGGTCGGGACTGAGTCAACGTACATCGCGGCCTTAACGAAGCCTCTATGAATGTAAAGTCCCTCCTCGTTTGCCCGGGGTTTCTCCCTTATTTACACGAGGAATCACTTCCTCGAACGGGGCCAAAAATTGCCACCGTTATCGCTCCCCTGTCGCATCGGCAACCAGCGGACCCGCGTGGAAAGTAATTTGAAAGCGCACGAAGGCGAATAAAACGCGAAAATACGGACACGGGAGAGCGGAAAGATCGAATCGGGCCGAGACGGGAGGGGACGAATTTCCTTTGCCCGGTAACGGCAGAAAGGTAATTCCATCTTTACTATTCCACGGAGTTTTCACTCCGGCCAGAAGTTTCTGTCTGTAAAATACACGAAGGAGGCTCGCCCCGTTTGCGTTTTATCCCCGAACTTATTCTATCGCCGTTTATTACCCTCGTTTCGCGAAATGAGAATGTCCTCTCGTCGGGGACGTTCTTTTTTTTTTTTGCTTGATTTTATTTCACCGCGAGGGTAGGTCCCGAGGGTGTTTCCTTCTTTGTAATTACAGTGAAGGGACCAGCGTGCCCCTGCGACCGTGTCCCGATCGATCCGATTCCCGTTTAATCACGCATAAATTGAGCAATCCTCTTTAATTACGGCCTCGACGGCTCTAGAAGAAGCCACCTCGCCGGGAATTTACATATTCCGAGCCACTTTGCGGGGCGACAGCCCTGCAATCGCGTTGCCTGCTCCATTAAAATGGATACACTTTGTGACACTGTTCCCTACGAATTGACTTTTTACTGGCGCTGCTAGATGTCGAGTGCCTTCTTTCCTCTTTTTTTTTTCGCTTGCAGGGAAACTTTGCTCGCGTGTAGGGAACGTGGAGAATTATTCAGTAGCTTGCGGAGGTATTGGGATTGATCGACACCAGCGTTGACCAGTGCCATTTATCTGAAAAGAAGGTATCACTCTCCGCGAGGCAGTCCGAGAGAAGAGTGTCAACCGAAAGGGACCATCTATCTCGAAAAGCAGTTCCCAAGAACCCTCCGTGTCCCCGGTGGTGCCCTCCCCAAGTAATTAAAGATCCGCGAATTTACATAACCCTCGCTGCTTTCCGAGGCGATAGCCGAATATCAAGTTTTTTTTTTCAGCCGATCGAAGTGCACGCGCTTCAAGATCATGGCTGGCTTTAATGCGTCCCCGCGTCAGCTCGATAATTGCCTCGTTCGACGGCGAGATCGCCGATGATCCTCGACGACTCTGCACCGGTTTCGAGCCTCGTAAACGATCGGCGAACCTCCCAGCCTCTTCTTCTCTATGCTAATACCTTCCCGAGACTCTGCCCCGCGAAAATGGACCGCACCTGCGGGACACCTCTCGACCCTCCTCGTTCGCAATTTCCGCCCGACGCTGCGAAACTGCAAGCCGACTCTGCCCACCCCATCGACCAAGCCACAAAAAAAAAGCTGCAAGACAATAACGAGAGATAAAGCGCGACGAGTGCACCGCGGCTCATCCCCTTTTTAATCTCCGACTCCGTCGCTTTTCGCTGCGCAAGCTACCGTTCAACCCCGCACGACCACCCCTAACCCTCACCCTGTTCCACGTCCAGACGAACGGAATCCTCCGTCGACGATTTCCCGATCGTCGCCAGAGACCGAGGCAGAGCCGTAAAATCTGTCTGGGGGGGGGGGGGGAAAATCGCAGGCCAGCCAGCAGGACAGAGGGCACAATAACTCAGCCACCGTTGCTTTCCACGTTTATGGCCCGGCGGTGTCTCTGGGTCACTGGGTGCACGCATTTTCACGCACCGCCACCGTCGCCCCTGGGTGCTGTGCAATAAATTTCTCGAATTTACGGGCGACCAAGGTCAGCCGTAAACCGACCACTGCTCGGTAGCAGGGGCGGTAAAATTCGCACGGGAAAAGCTGGAATTCCGCGTGCACCGAGCGGGCTCCCTGTCCACGGTGTCCCGATAGAGGCTGTCGATAGCGGATTCCGGCTTTCACGCGGCAGATGCTCGCACTTTATAAAGCTACTGGACGATTTTACGACGCGCAAGGCCTGTAGCGGCTCCCTGGCGATCTTCTTCCTCGTTCGCTTGTTTTTCTCTTTGCCCGTCGTGTGTTTTTTTTCGCAGCCTCGTTGCGAGTCCTTGAGGGGGGGGGGACGTTTTATTCACGGGCAGCGTTTAATTCGCTGGTTAACGTGCAGCGGGAATTAGCGAGGCGACGGTGCACCGGGGAATTTTATGGAAAATCGGGGGGGTAATTAAGCGCTCCACGGGAACGTGCAATTTTGTTGCAAATAAGCGTTATTCGGGGAGAAAGTCGTAACGAGCATTCGCCCGATTACAAAGTGGCATCGTTAATGCGACCGCCAGGCGATCCGGTTAATGCGAGCGCCCGCTTTTTGTACGTTTCAATTTTTGGGAATGACCGCGGTGCCCCGACGCCGCCGCCAGGAAACGCTGACAGCCTCGCGGAATCTCGTTAACCCTCCTGATGGATACATCTTCTTTTTTCTTCGGCGGGATTGGTGCCCGGTGCATGCATGCGTGGCTCATTCCCATGCTCTCGGGCTTCCTCCTGCGCCCCTCTGGCCCTCCGCCTGCATTGCGACCTTTATGACTGTATTAAGCTTGCCCCTTCTGCCGGGACGCTGACTTTATTTCGATTTGCTAATGAAAGTTAATAGCTACTTCGGGGCTTAACGCACTCGCGAAGCGTAGTGGGAGATCTCGATTGATTTGGACAAGGAATAATAGAAACATTCACACGTCTATCACTAGAGCAAAGGCCATATTTTATGATATTTTAAAAACAACATACATAGTTATAGATGCGAAATAGGATCTTTCGTAGGAAAATAGAAAAACAACCCCCAAAAAAGCTGAAAAATTGGTGAGGCCATGTAACGATGTTGCGCTTGGGGCCTCCAAAAGTATAAATGCGCCCCTGGGAAGATGAGTCTCTTCTCTTTTTGGGAATGCGAGAGGAGTTTGTCGGACGTTGTGGTGGTTTAAGGGGTTAAAGGGTGCCTCGTCGTGGGCAGCGGTAAAAATGGAAGGAGAATTAATGGGGAAAAGACGAGCGCATTAATTGGCCACGTTCAAGCATTCTCACGAACCATTCTCTGATTTCAGGACATGATAATGGACTGCGGGGGTGACGGAGGAGGGCTCGAGGATCTCGTCGACCTCGCGACCGACGTCGCGGATTCGTCTCCGAGCATTCGAGGTAATTAAACTTCCCTTTTCTATCTTCCCCCGGTGACAAGCTGCTCTCGAAGGAGCCCGAGCACGGAGTCTGCGTTTGAACAGAGACGCCTGTCGGGGGCGCGTCTAATTAGGGATGGGATCAGATTCGTGGCGGTGGGAGCTTGGAAAATAATCCAACCGCCAAATATTATCCCGATCGAAGAAGACGAGAACTGGACAAAGAGAACCGAGGAACAGAATTCATTTTGAAGAGGCTTCTTCTTTCATATTTCCTACTCCACCCCATCGATGCACTTTTCCACGAACAATCCATTCGCACAGACGCAGTTTCCCCTGTATTTCATTAAATTTAAGGAAACAGTGGCAGCTGTCTTCCCAAGATTCCCGCGAAGCCTCGAAATAAGTCCCCCGCAATTTAAACGCTCCCCGCGACATTCCTCGATCCCACCTCCACTCGTAACTACCCTCTTGTTTTACACGACCCGCTCCAAGGAGGGGGCGGTACTCGCACGTTTTATTTACTCGTTAATTAGATCGTCAGGGGCGTCGGCATTAAGAGAAGGTCCGCGTGTAACGAGACAGAATAACGCAGCCTGAACGGCGGGGCGCGCTCCGCCTCGATGGGGGTGAAATTGTTAAGCCAAACAAACGTCCGACTGCAGGGGGAAATCGGCAGGAATGCAATTACCGACCCCGGCGGCACAAAGGGGAATGTTTTCGCCTCCTCCTCCTTAGCCAACCCTCCCACCCGAAATATCCCCGAGACGGAATAATTATTTACAGCCGCAAGAAAACTCTTTGTCACGGTCCTTTCACTTTGTGCCCCGTCTCGCAATAGAGAAAACCGCTCGCAGGTAGCGCATTATAAACGTATCATTAAAACGTTTCTGCCTTTCGGGGCCCTCGATTATCCTCCGAAATGGCGGAAAAGTCTCCGTAACGGGGCAACGGGCACGCAGAAATTCTGTTTGCAAGACCGTAGCTTTCCCTTACACGCGGTAGACGCGATACGTTCTTTCAGGCCACTGTGCTTTGAATCGAAGCTTCGCGAAATTGTCACCCAGTCCAAAGTTCATAACTTAAGGAGCTAGAGTCCCTCCAAGCATCTTCCTTCCCCACCGAAGAAAAATGGCCCTCGGAATTGATCCCTCGACCAGGCAATGATCCTTCATGGGCAGAAAATGGAGCGCAAGGACCAAAGACAAACAGCTTCCGTGTTCTCGGTCCCCTGGAACGGAGTCAATGCTCGGGAGTCGGGCGAGGAGAAAGGGCACCTCCTCGCGCGCAAGACTGTCCAGGGTCCATGTAATTACGTCCTGCTGGATCGCGGCGCAGGTCCCTCGACGACTTCATGACAAAGTATACCCCCGGTTTGCCACTTTATAATCAGCCGGGTCGCGTCCGCCGAGCCGCGGACTCGCGGCTGCCGGCTGAAAAGCGACCGGTAATCGCTCCTAATTACCTGGTCCCTTCTGCCGCACGGCCTGTCCTGCACGCTCGACACAGCCGCGGGCCGATTTTCGGTCACGCGATGCCTCGATCCTCGTATCGATCACGACACACGCCCCACCGACATCGGTTTCCCTTGTGATCTGCTACCACCTTCTCCGCTCGGCCCCGTTCTCTTTGAAACCCTTCCGAGTCGCCTGGGATCGCGTTTAATTGCCAGCATTCGATGTCACGTCGATCCTCCCCGTGATCGATAAATTGTAGGGAGGTTGATCGCGATCCAGGCACCCCGGCCGCTTCTCTTAAGTGTCTTTAATTGCACCCGGGGCCGTGATCACCTCGGCTGATCGCTCTTATTCGAGATCGCGTGGATTTCGTTTTAATGGCACTCGTTACTGACGCATGCCGGTCGAAGAAGCTGCGCCTCGATTAGTCCGCTAGGTGTACCGCTTCTGATGGAAGCTGCGTGGCTGCCGAGGCAGTGGGAAGAACTGCTCGAGCGCTGTGTGTAGTGACTTTAATTGGCTGGAGTCCTCATTGTCTTCGGCCTCGGCTGGCTCCGGAATATTCCGCGGGGCTTGGCTTTTCAACGAGGATTCGTCGAACTTCTACTCTTCGAGATTACTGCCTCCGAGCTTAAGGCAACAGGATCTCTGTAATGGAGTTTCAACGCTCAAAGAAACTCGGCTCCCGAGTGTTTCCAATTCCCTTCGCGATCTTCTTCAATCACGGCTGCAGACAACTGTCTTGAAAATCTTGAAATACTCTGTCTTAACGGATAATCGGGCGCACAGGCAGCCTCCGTCCCCTTAGTTATCCCGTTCAATCCCGTGCAAGCAACTTCCTCGATTTAAGCGTAACGATTCGTCGCAGCTATGCAACCCGCTCCGAGCTATTTCTGCCGCCCATCCATCGCACGGAATCATCTCCAAGGAGCAACAAGCGATTATTAGTAACCTTCCGTCTCCGCGCCCCCGTAACGAAACTTATTTATACAATTCCGCGGCTCTGCCAAGTTGTAAACGTCACCTCCGACTTCCTTCGTCATCGGCCCGGCCGCGGCCTGCGTCTCTGCTTCCTAGTGGTTAAGCCAAGCCCTTTGTCAGGGCGGGACAGGGGAAATCGAGTCGCTCGGGGAAGACGAGAAATTTCGTTGTTTTCACGCGGACCAGAAACGTCTCGCCGAGCCCTTTTAAGGGCTCCCTCGTACCTGCCCCCGTAGGACGCGCAGAGATCCCGAGGAAATTTTTATTTCACGACCCAGTGGGAAAGGTCGCTACCTTTTCCACGGACCTTTTCTACCCCACCCTTACCTGCACGCCTGGGAATTTCAATGATCGCCGAAGATAGGTGCCGCCTAATTCTTTCGAGAACTTTTAAGTGGGACGTTTCATCAGCGACGCCTGAGAAGTCACCCCTTCGGATAGGTGTCTCTCCTAGGGCTGTAACGAATATTCGAATGATTACGTCTCTTCGCATTCCACCGTTCCAGTTCGCAGTCCCGCGGGTTTCAACTTCCGCGATGCTTCCCATGGAGAAATGATAATTCAATCGACGTCCCGCCATTTGGTGCACGCAGCGCTCCGTCGTTCGGAGGATCGAATTTCGAGCACTCCGAAATATTAATGCTTCCCGCGGCGTGGTCCATTAATTATCCTCGAACGAGATACAAACAAATTTCGAAGGTGCCCGAGGCTTGCCCGGGTTGCTCAAAAGCCACGCGCGCCCGCGACGCCCAGCGACCCCTTCATCGATCTTTCAGTTTCAAAGTCCGTGGCACCGGCTCAAACTCCATTTATAAGGCTCATTAAAGTTTCGTGGGTCGTTAGCATTAATCACTAAAAATGGCACGACACAGAGCGACGTGTCCCGTGCACGCGGGAAAATAACTTTCTGCCGCGGCGCGCGGCGCTCGCCGGCCCCGTTCTTGAAATATGAATTTTATATGCTAATGGCGTCGGCTGGTAGCGTCTACGTTGCTTACAGCCGTAGGAATTTCAATCTTCCGATGGAAAATTGCGGCACCGTGCAATTTCATCTGGGCCGCGGTTGAATAATAGAGCAAACTCGGGCCGGTGGTCCCGATCGAGCTCCACCAGCGATTTACGATCTATAAATCCCATTCCGGGCAAACAGGGCCACCCCACCACCCTCGCCCCTCTCGCCCTTTGCTTCACCTCGATGAATTCCAGCGACTGTTCGCGGTAGAATTCATTCGAACGACTCTTACGTAATCTTCGATCGAGGATGATGCTGTACGTAGCGAGGACGTAGTTTATTTCTAGTTTCCGAGCGAGCTGCCTCCATCGGACTTTTTAACGACCTGTAGGATAGATACTTTACGCTCATCCCGATTCCACGTCGAAACTTTTATCGTTGAGGATCTGCCAGTGATACCTATACATGTACCCTTCACGATCAAAGAGGAGACACAAATATTAGTGGAATCTACTTTTCAAAGTTCTCCATTGCTCGGTATATACTAGATAATACCAGTGGCGCACCCAGATGGGGAGGCCCAGGGGCCCTGGCACCCCCCAAAGAAGGGGCTTTGTAAGAAGAAAAGAAAATTGGATTTTATTCTTTAAATAAATTTTTATTCAATTTGCATTAAATGAAATTACATTGAATGAATTTTTCTTAAAAATTTTTTTATCCCTTCAACTCGGCTCCCCCCGAGATTAAATCCTGAGTGCGCCACTAGGTAATACGTAATCCTTGGGGGTAGTTTCTTTGTCCCCTCCCATCGATAGGATAATTTAATTTTAAATCGTCCGACTGATAGAGGATTGATTCCCCTGTGATTAAATTTCAAGCGCTTCTTACTTCCGTCTCAGTCGCTTCCTGAAGTCCCGGCGAGCTTCCAGATCGTTTTTAGACCTCGTCCGTGGGACGAGGCCCTCGCAGATACGGCTGCCCTTTCCGAGCCCTTTAAATCGTTGACTAACCTAACTCAATCCAGCCTCGGAGGCCATAGAATGGAGAGACATTTAAATCTGGCTATCCCTGTGGGAACGTCCGGCGTCCACGTCCTGGGGGGTTGGTTCTCCATGGGGGAAAAAAACAATGAACTCGTTCCTGACTGGTCTGGACTCTCTTGTGCGGTGTCGATGGTACGAAGAAAAAAAGGGAGCACCTAATGCGCGCGGGGCTTCGCGAAAAAAATGGCCCATCGAGTAAAAAGTCCCGGTGCGGTGGCTTCTCTTGGCCTTCGGCTTGATTGATGGGAATGCAGGCCTGAATCGGGGCCCTGTTAGTCCGTTGACAGGTAAATTAGATAATCTCGCTCGCGTAATAAGGAATAACGCAATGATACTCCAAGTAGAAGAAGCGCCATTCCCAAGAACCAAATGGAACTTCCTCCGCCCCGTCGTTTATCAAAAGCTGCGTCCTCCATCGTGCAGGTAAATACGATGCATCTGCATAAACGCTATTTCCACGAGCGGACGCGAATTCTGCTTGCCAGCTGGTCTCGCCAACACCAACATGCTGTTACATAATTCATAGCAACAACAGCCTTCCTCGTTCAACCCCTTTCCCACCCCCGCGAAATAATAACTTGTTTAAACTCCCGAGCTTCTCTCCTCGGTCTCCTATTTTCGATCCACCAAAGCATTCCCCCCGGCCGTGATATCCACGCCGCTCGCAGGAACCTGGAAGATCAAAGTGGTGTAGAGTGACAAGCCTCTCGTGTTCTCACAAGTCCCCCCCGGGAACCATCAGTCATCCCCGTCTTCCAAATTTCTGCCAACTTCCCACACGCGAATGTCCCCAAAAAGTGGCCTCTCACAAGGTGCCTGTACACCTCCCCTCGCGATCTTCCCTCCGCACACACCGTCCCGTAAAGTATCGTTTAATTGAACACCCCCCTGCGCCGAGGGTATCCACGAAGTTCCCAGGAACAGGTAAGCCTGGACTGGCCGTACCTGACGACCCTTCCACCGAGGGCTTCTCGGAAGGGTGTGCGAACAAGGGGGCGCGTGTACGTACACGGCCGCGGGCCCCTTCACCGAGCCGAGGAAGGAGAGGAGAGAGAGGCTCGTGCGAAATTCGATGATTCGCAGGACGGATGATGGGGTGGGTAGCGACAGGTAGTTCCCATGGGAGGCTCATGGTGCAGGATTCCCACAGGAGTGCGCGAAACCGGGCCACCGAGTCGAGCCGAATTCCGGTCCTTTTTTCCTTCCCTCTCTCTCTCTCCTTCTCTCTATCAAAGCCACGGGTCCCGTCGCGACAGGGGAATCGAGTTCTCCAGCTTTTCACGCGATCCGATTCGCGCTGCCCTCTGGGCGCAGCAGCCAAGCCCTGGGTAGAAATTCGCGAATCTTTGCCTGCTGCTCCGAGAGTTTACAGAGGCTTCAGTGTTTCGTACGTTTCCTTCGAGAGTCTTCTCTGCCTCGTTCCTCTCTTGGCTCGCCAAAGGGGCGTTATGCATTACCTGGTGTCACAAATCCGTTGCTCCGTCTGCGCAGATGCCGCGGAGAGGTTACTGACGTTGCTGGGCGTGGACGACGAGAACGAGGACCTAGTGTCCTCCTCCGAGGACGAGGGCGTGGAGCTGGACGAGCTGGAGGACGAGGAGGACGAGGAGGAGAACAGCAGGCTGCTGCGCCAGCTGGCCGCCTCGTTGGCCATGGAGCTGAAGCAGTCCCACCAGAAGCAGAGCGCGGGCAGGCTGCTGGCGAGGGACACCATCGACAGGGACGAGATGGACCTGGTGGAGACCAGCTACCTGGAGCGCGGTTGCCTCCAGGCCGAGGGCTTCAAGGGGACCCGTTACCACGAGAACGCCCCGGAGAAGTGTCAGAGGCAGGACCCGAGCCGCTCGTTCGACAAGGAGCAAGTGTTCGCGGAGTCGTACGAGTGCCTGGACCGTCGCCTGAGGATGGACGAGGACCCCGAGGATGGAAGGAGCTATCAGGATCAAGTGCCGGGGTCCTGGGGCGCCGGTTGGGACGCCTGCGCCGCGGAAGCCCTGAGATATCTGGTGGAGGACGAGGGGCTGCCGCCGCATCATCCCACGGTCCTCGCCATGAAGGAGCATCTGGAGCTGCAGAGGGAACGGGCCTTCGCTCAGTACACCACGTAAACGAATCGCCCTGATTTTATCGGCCCAGACGCTATTTTTTTAAGGAAGCCAGGCTTTCGCCGTGGGACGCTTTCGGCGAGGGGCAACCGCGATCTGTAATCCACCGGGGCGAGGGGGTGTTTCCTGCTCCCTGTCGGGGATCCAGGGTCGAGGTGGCGGAGTCTGTGCACACCTTTCGGGCAAGCAAAGCTACTTTAACACCTGCTACAGTGCATCACACGCCTGGGAAGGGTGCGATAGGAATCCTCCTTGGAACTCGGTGTATCTCCCTTGGTGTTCCGTAAAAGAGGAATTAAAATTCACATCTAGATCGCTCGTTTGCCTAGCGAAACTTTAACGACCCGCTGCTTGAAGCCTGCCCCACATTCGCCCCTCGACCGCCCCGGCAGAACCGTCGTCGTTCACGCGACAATCTCGCGCAAGCAGAAGTTCCTGTCGCGGTAAAAAGAGGAATCTCTTTTCACTCAGATCAACATGCATTCACCGCGTGTTTGTGAAGCAAACGGCGCGCTTTCAGACCGTGAGACTGCGCCCGTCAAGTGGAGCCAGCATCTCCGGAGGCCGCGCCCGGGCGACTGTCGCGGACGAGAGCTCTCGGCCGTGAGAACGTTGAACGACTGACTCGGGCAATATCGACTCCTCGACCCCGGCGAATCGAAGGCAGATCGCCTAGATCCCCAGCAGTTCATTCATTCCTTAGCTCTGCCAAAGCCCTTAGTTTCACGTCTGCGGAAAGTAGTCCACTGATATCCATAGCAAACTGGAAACCTTGCACGGGACATTCCATTTTTTAGCAAGCAGGGGCAAGTCATTTGTTAAATGCGATCGAGCATGGTTGATGGGTAGAAGCTCACCCCTGATCGAGCTTCCACCCACGAAACGGTCCCTCGTTTCGTACTAGCTTATTCGCGTGTCCTCACTGGAACGTTTCGTCGGTGGTTAACCGCAGTGCAACAGAGACTGGCAGGGGTGTGCTCGATTTATTCGAGTCGAATAATAATCGGTCCGAGTTCGGCTCAGCTCATAAATTCCGGGTACTCGCACACCCCTAGAAACTGGGCACAGCGGAACCATGACACTTCAGGTCCTTGCGCCAAGTTCTAATAAAGAACGGGGGATGATGAAGTTAGCATCCAATGGCGCGTGATTCGCGTCACGCCCGTTCAACCACCAAATTAGCACCCTTTCTTTATAATCAACGTTCGTTCCAGAGGCGAGCTGCTTTTCTATCCCTTTCTCCTTTTTTGTACTCCTTTTTATTGTATCGTGATTAGTGCTATTGTAACCGTGGTCGCTGCTCTTTATTAGCCATTATCGTTCTTATTACCGTTATTTATTTTTTACGATTATCGTGTTAGGCTAAGGGATCCGCTCGTTCCCGCGACGGCGTCGATCCGTTGGACGTTGGATTCGCTCGATGATAAACGAATGTCAATAAACGATGTCAATGGGATAGGGTTCATACGCTGGATCGATATGAACGAGAGCCGAGGGGTGCAACTCGTCCCCGTCCAAGTGAATTTCCTTAAATCAACGTCGAGACTCGCCGTTACTTTCGCCCCCCCTCGAGAGGCAGGGGTGACTTTGAGATTTTTATCGGTGCACCGTTTCCAGCCATTCAACTCCACGATCGAGTAATTATTTTCAGAGAGCGGGCAGGGTAATTCGAAGCTCGAGGCTCGTTGTTGCCAGTGATCAGGTTCCACTGATTATTTCGGACACGATTCTTTACTCGGTCAGGGGGTTGGAAAGCGAGGAGCTGCGGTGATACCATCGCTGAAATCACAGTACACGACCCTAGGAGAAATTCGTAGATTATTTTATCGTAAGTGCGTGACAGATAAGAGGGACAGAGTTAAGAATTTTTTTGGGTATTTCTCGAACGTTGCATCGCATCGGGAAGCCATGTAGATCGCGGATCTAAATGGAAGACACATTTCTCCCTGGATGATAACGATCTAACGATGGGGTGCAACGTTTAATTAACACGTCGACCGGCAAATTGTATACGAGAAGCTGCAACCAGTGACGTCGAAAAGAAGTGTATTTTAGCCCCCAAAGGCGCTTATTACGAGTTAGCTGTGTCTAAGGTGGAGTTCGTCGATATTAGATAGGGGTGCGAGATGAATTCTAGATCGGCAAATCGTCACGAAGGATCGTTGGTATCTTGGTATACGAGACGAGCTGTGTTCATCGACTCTGGATCGATCGATAGATCGTAGACGGGGAATACCATGATCGCGAGTGATCCTCGATCGACGAATCGACCTCGATCGCGAATCACTCGCCAGAGACGCGGAGGGAATCTCTTCGGCACGGCGATCGATCTCGCGTCGAGAACGTTTGCCTCTGTTCGCGTAAGATCCAACTTAAACTCTACGGGATCGTCGAGATCCACTCACCCCTCCCTGTACATATGTATGATATACCGTTTTAACTTATACACGACTATTGTTACTTTTACAATAAATCATTGTAGATAACATTGACCAGTAAATAAATGAACGCTAAGTTAATTAACCCACTCGTGCTACACTGAAACCTGCAACCAGTCAGAACCCTACAGTGCGCACGTGGGGCCTGACAGGCCCAAGTGAACAGTTCTCATGATATTGAAAAATATTCAGACAACGATGACTCGTAGTGTTAAATGGATATTTGTTCAGTATTTCATTTTGTTCATAAATATTCTTGTTAACCCTTAGGCTGCCGCTATTTTTTCGTAAAAATAGGGGTCCTTTTTTCCAAAAATTTTTATGTATGAGTAGTCAATAGGTCCCATAGAATCGAGGGGGTAGAACCGTGCCAATATAGTGGCTATAGCGGCAGCCTAAGGGTTAATAAAGGTTGAGTGCAATGGACTACGTGCAGCCTAATGTTCTTTTGCTCAAAATATCCATGCATTTCTAGATTTGGAGATATGGGCCTGTGAGGCCCAACGTGTGCAATGGTGTAATTTTAATTTCCGTAGGGTTCAGGTCTAAACACATTTATCAGTTCCGTGACAGATCAGTGAGGAGAAGAAGAGACTCGAAGACACTAAGAGCAAAAGGGACGTACAGGTCTTTACCACTGTCACAGAACCGATAAGTGTGTTTAGCCCTTTAATCCTGCGATTAATATTTCCCTGGGCTCCCTATAGAACCCTGCGATCGGAATATTTCCCCAAATATTTCGCCTTTCAGAATCCTCCACTTCGAACAGAGCTCGAGTAACAAATCGCCTCACTTCGGTCGCCAAGAAACGTCATTTTCCAGGCTGCTCGCGGCCCTCAGCCTGACCGTTGCTGCTCCCGGGGCAGATCTATCGAAGATTCGAGGGGATCCCGGGGATAGATTGGAGAAAAGGATCCTGGTGGCTGCGGAGAGGCCGTAGCAAGACTCTATCCGGCACGCGACCAGGTTGAAAAGGATCCCATGGGCAGCTTTATCGTGGCAGCTTGCCTCGGGGATCTCTACGCCAATGGGGCATCTGGTGTCGGTTCGTAGCACATGCCATGCATCTGCTCCGTCGAGGTACTTTTGTTGTCTTCGACGTTCGTCCGGCGAAAATAAGTCGAGGCTGCTGTTACCAAGGGAATCTATGCGCTTTCTTACCGCCACTGAATCATCCACGGGCGATCTTTCGCCAGAGGAGATCTACGCCCGATCGCCGTCCGCGTAATTAGCCAGGGAGACCCTGTCGGCCCTCCGCTCTTCGTCGCATCAGCATCGTCCTTCAGGAGTTTTCACCTGGAGACTTGGTAGCCGGGTAATTTGGGAAAATCTTCACGGTGATGATAGATCTTTGCAGTGTAAATAGGGGGGAGGGTTGTGCACCCTCTGGGGTGAGTTCTTCGCGGAAGAATGTTTTTGAAGAACGATTGAAAGTGTTTTTAGTGAAATTGAGTTAGTAGCAATAATGTATTCCAATACTAATCATATAAAATAGGAAAAATTAATTTCTCTTCAATGTGAGTTAGTCCGTTTTTGCTGTCAATGCCTCATATAGGTATATCTACTTCTTCAGGGGAAGCAACGATCTCAGTAACACCCAGTGTTTCATAGTTAAGACGAATCAGAAGCACCTGGCAACTATCAGGGCCGAAGAATCTCGATGGAAGCGGTGGAGTAACGTTAGCTTTCCACTGGACCCGCGAATTTCGTGCTTTGCAAAGCCCCGCAGATTTCATTCAGACTTGCAAATCCTTTTAAACGCTCCACCCCAGCGGCTCCCTCGGTGCTTAATTCGCTGCAGCATTAACTCCACCGACGATCTCTAAGCATCCCCAGAGGAGCATCCTGCCGGGTGTTCCGACTGTCCGCCTCTGTTTTTTCCCTTTCCCTTTTTCAAGCCGAAATCGTTTGGATTTTTTGGAGGGGATCGTGGGCCACGGCGGCAGGGGAGGGAACAGCTGTTCCTGGCCAACCGTCAGGTGGTATCCCGTGCTCGTCAGCTGCGGGGGTGAGAATGCGAGAAAGGGTTGAGAAGACTCGTTCCAAGACGAACGATAGCCGAATTCCCTGGGCCAGGTCGATCGGAAAATCGGGACACGAATATTCGTGGGACCAGGATTCCTCAATGTTTTTACTCCTTCTTTGGATTACCCTGGCGTACAGTGTCCAGCAGATGCTTGGAACTTGGAAATATGAAGTTACAGTGGCGTGTGGACGAAGTGGAACAGGTAGACTGGGATTCCTTGGATTCCTCTGAATCCTGCATCCATCGATTATCAGTGGAATTGATTTCTATCCCTGATGAAACTATTTTTTTTTATTCTATTAGCTTTTCTCGGGGCAGGGTAATTAATTGTGTATGTGCTTGTATTCGCGGCTGGAGAAACGAATTTGTGGTTAGAGAGGCGACTGGGGTGAAGCTGGGACAGCGGACTTCTCCATTAAACCACGAGAGACACTTAACTTCCAGTGTCTGCAAAGACTATCCGTTCAACGCGCAACCTGTTCCTTTGTAGCGAACTTCTGCAGACTGCATTGAACCGCTTTCAAAGACTTTCTTCTCGTGCTCAAAGATGCGACCCGTTTCCCTCGTTGCCAGCTGAAAGGAGATAAGCTTGGTTTCGTACGAACCCTGTTTTTAATTCAGAGGGGATCGTTCGGATAAGAGCGTGGGGGTTAAAAATTTGAAGAATTATCGGGGGGACGTTTAGCCACGTAATTGCATTAATTAAGGTGGAGAACCGGTTGCAAGTGTCTTCGATAGGGTTAATTGGATGGCAATTTTGTCGATGAATGGACACGGTTACTTGCGAAAACGTGACAGTTGAGAAAGTGTGGCTGTTCGCGAGAAGACAGAAGTCATTATTCGTGAGCCGGTGGGGGAAAGTAACATATTTGCCGTGTTGCATCTGGTTCTCTTTAGGTATGTCGTTGCAACGAGCGGCTTTCTTGTTTCTCCATATTTCTTGGTTGACGTGGTGCCTTGGTGGATACTGGAAAGTATTTGGTTGATTTTACTCTCTCGCTTTCTTGTGTAAAAGAAGGAATTTGCGAAATGTCCAGTCCCTAATTTTTCATGTTTCCAAATTTCCAAATTCACAATTTTTTGATCAGTTTAGAGGGCTTCCCGCTTTAATATTTATTTTTAACCTAATACAACTTTAAACCATAGACTTTTTTTATACTAAAAGATGAATTAATGTTTAAAATATAAGGAAAAATTTTAAAAAGTTGAAAATAAGTATAATTTAATTATTTATAAGGTATGGAATAATAAGGTGGCTTAGGAACTAGTTTTTGATCGTGTAAAATACATGGGAACTAATTTTTGATCAGGTCAGGAACTAGTTTTTGATCATCTAAAATACATGGGAACTAATTTCTTATTAGGTAAGGAACTATTCAATGTAAATAATCGGATACTAATTAAAAAGAAATGACCAAATAAACTTATTTTTAGTATTATACCATCTAAATTTAATTTTTTTATAATCTTATAATGTCCTAACCTATTTTTTATTCGGGTGATCAAAAATTAGTTCCACAAGAAAAAATTGGAACTAAATAATGATCAGTGATTTTTAAAGCAAAATGATACATATAATACTACAATTCTTGCTCTACATTGTAAAGTAAACTATTGTAAGCAAAATTTATGAAAATAACCTTTAATACCGTAACAACCAGCAAAGAAATAGACTGTGGCGTCGATGGTGATCTATTACTTCGAACAGTAAGAGATGGCGTTCGACAGGGGCTTCCGTCAAGTGGGCCACCTTACACATTTATTTTCACGAAAACTAACAATACTAACTGCTTTCACGGACAACACATATATTTTTGAATTATCAATTTTTTATGTTAGTAATTATTTCAAACAACTATTTATTGACATAAACTTAAAAGAACGATTTATTTCATGAACTGATCAAAAATTAGTGCCTGATCAAGAACTAGTTCCTTAACGGTACACAAGTTCCCAATTTCCCAAATCTCCAAGTTTCCAAATCTTTACGTTCCAAATTTCGTAAGTTCTCAAGTTCCATATTTCCAAACTCCCAAGCCCCCAGTTTCTTAAGTTCCAAAGATCCTAATTTCCCATAATCCTAAAATCCCCAATGCCCCAGTCTACAAATTCCCGATCCCCGACTTCCCAAGTCGTGCCACACGTCCAAACTCCCAGATTCTAAAAATTCCCTCGAAAGTTCCAAGATCCAACGACCAGGAGGCCAAGGTGTTCAGCACGAGCCCTGTCCCTAATCAAGGATCAGTGTTTCCTGGCAGATGTTTCTGATTTTCCGAAACGAACGCTTCCTTTCTCTCCTCCCTCCTTCCCCGACACCTCTCTATCACTTCCCTTATCGACACCTTTCTCCGATTTTCCCCTCGAATCTGAAGCTTACCGATTTGAGCCTCGTACATCGATTAATGGCACCGCGTCGCGTTTAATTGCGAAGCAAAGCACTGAAATAATGTCTGCTGGAGTGGAAAGGTGGGCCGAACTCCGCGGTACGGTTAGTAGAAGCCGGCAGATGTATACTTCCGGCAGCTGTAAGAGTGGTGTCGTGTGCCTTTATGCTGCACGCGCCGATTGGCCATTAAAGAATAGGCGCAGCTGGGGATTCGATCATTTCCAGCGAAATCAATTTTCTGACCAGAACAATTACTTGTCGATGCGGGCAATAAACCCAAAATTAAGCAGTGCTCTCAATCGAAATATCCATTAAAATTTCCAATAATCGACCGTATCATGCATTTCCACGTGAACGAATAGTCAATAACCAATGCCAATATTCATCTATATATTATTCACTCCACTTACAACCACGATACTGCGCAACAGTAGAAGTCGCAATGAATACCAACGCAGAAGTTCGTCCCACAGCGGAGGATGACAAGTTCCCCCGTTTTTTTTTTTTCGCAGCAACGGGAACGTCGAACTGTTTTTTTTTAATAACTTGCAACTCGCTGCACATGCTGGGGCCATCTGTCGCCTCCACGAAACTTTTCACTTTCGTAGTTACGTTCCGCGAGACTTTTATTGTCGGCGTACACGTTGCAACTCCGGGCTCCAGCATTTTTCTGCCGAGGGACCTTTTCCCTGTTTCCCCGAGCCGCGAAGGAAATGGCCTGCTTTAGAATTCAAGGTTACTAGAAATGTCCCCGATTCGGACTTCTAGAAGGTACCACGGAACATCGACTTCGATCCTCGAGCACAGAAATCTGTCGAAATTCGTTGGATCGGGGCGAATGAATTTATGAATGACGAGGAGAAAAGAATTCGAAGGGGACTTTACTATTTCGTTCAGCTTTCTGAAAAAACGGGGCAATTAATTTCCAAGCGGAGGCTGCGGCGAAACAGGCCGGGCCCTGGACGATCCGGGCGCATTGTGCATGGAAACGACATCGCCTCTGTCCCAAACTATTCTGTGCTGTAATTCGAGCGATTCTATCTCGCGTCTGCATCGACGTGCCACGATTCTCGGACGTGGCAATTCAGCCAATTTACTCGATTCCCTCGACGTTCCACAATGGGCTGCCAGGAGACCCTATGACGGCGTCGTGGACGTCGAGGAATGTGGACAGTTGGAAATCAACGGGGCCATTTTCGCCGTCACTCACCAATTTTCCCACAGCAGGAACTCACTGGAGCGTAGTAAGACAGATAATTGTGGTTGGTAGGTACGCAGAGTTACGTATTATACGGAGCAGTACAGTTTCCGTTTCTCTTCCGCAGGAAATCTGGTTGGGAAAACCGAATTGAATTGAAGACAGTGATGGATTGAACTCTGTTCCGTGATTTCTCTGTTTAAAATGACTTTTGAGCGGACAAAGCTCTTTGATCCTGAAATATTGCGGAGGAATATCGTGGACACGGGAAGGAATGGGTCTGCGAGTCTGTGGAAGCTTCTTTGCATCGATCGGGTGGATTCTTCGGGCTCTTTTGCGAGCAGGGTATCATCTCCACTTCCGCGGTGCATCGGTTGGCCACTGAAAGCTGATACGAGTGTCGTAAACAAGCCGATTGGACGAAATTGGTTTCACGACTTGGGGAATCCAGCGACTGAGCTTGAAAGTTTATGAAATCTTACTGTTTTTCTGTGATGAGATGTCTTCCTTTAAGAGGGAACCTGGTTTAGGACGCTGAAAAAACGATTACTTTTAAGAATTATTTTCTCAACGAATATAAAGCGAATCATTTACACAAAAAATTAAATTAAATTAGATTAAACCTTCTTCGCATAAAAACAACGAAAATGTTCCGTCAAAATGGTAACATTTTCTTTAAGGGGTAACACCACTCTAGAGGCAGAAAAAAATACCTAAATTTGACAATTTATTTTGGGAGTATGACAAACGGAATAGAATTTCTTTTCAGAGGGTTTATTTAACACATATTGAAGTACGAAAAACAATTTTTTTATTGTCATTTTCATACAAAATGGCGGCGACAGAGCCCGTCGTCGAAACCACTTCTTTCAAACTGGGAGGACGGATTTCTCGGAGATTATTGCATGGATCGATTTGAAATTTTTACAGTAGCTTCACAACAATATTCTCTTTGGAAGTACGTAGCCGTTTTTTGATTGAATGTAAACTTTTTTTTACAAACAAATTAATGCTCATGTTTAGGGCAAAAAATCAATTCATTTCTTAAAAAGTGCACCACTTCCACAAAAATTGATTAAAAAAAAAACACTACGTACTTCCAAAGCGAATTGTATATAGATTATAAATTTTTTTTATTTTTTGTTCCCGGACTCATACATGCCGAGAAATCCGTCCTCCCGTGGCGGTGTTTTCAAAAAAGCTGTTTTCGACGACAGGCTCTGTCGCCGCCATTTTGTATGAAAATGACAATAAAAAAATTGTTTTTCGTACTTCAATATGTGTTAAATAAACCCTCTGAAAAGAAATTCTATTCCGTTTGTCATACTCCCAAAATAAATTGTCAAATTTAGGTAGTTTTTTCTGCCTCTAGAGTGGTGTTACCCCTTAATGTCTCATAACTTTGTCAATTTTAAACTTTTTTCTTATTCTTTTAGTCCATCGACGATATGAATTCATAAAAAAAAATTCTCGTTGCCGGAATATGGAGTAAAACACACTCAAAGTTTTGGAAAGATTCGCTTTATAGGGTAAATCCGGGAGACGCGGTCGACCTAATATAAAATGGCTATTAAAACTAATATAGATATTACTTATTTTATCAGAACAAACCTAATATGTTCAGAATTTTATGCCGATTCAGAAAAACTGGTCGATATTTGCATTAAGACAATATTTACTGTAAATCGGGTTGAAAACTGAAGTCGTGACATCTGACCACCTCTCCCGAGGTGCCGGGAGAAATGGTTTTCGTCGTTGGCAGAGACCACTCACATAATTATTCATGGAAAATTAACAAAGGATAAAGCAAAATTATTTATGAGTGAACACAACTACGGATTCATTGATATTTAATTTGTTTACGCTAAACAAGTAAAGAACACATCAAAGAAAAAGTGAATTACCTACTGGCGATTAGCAAGGCAAATGAATACAAAAGTGAATAAATAAAGTAAATAAACAAAAATAATAATAAAATAAAAATAAAAAATAAAAAAATAAACAAAAATAATAAAAAAATCATAACTCGACCATCTCACTTTTCTGCAGCGAGACATGGTCTTCTCGTTAGCTTTGAGAGGAAGAGTTAATATGGCCAAATACTTTGGCTGCATTGTCCCTCAATATCTCTACTATCTTATTATTCCAAACATTAAAGGAAAATAAACTTAGAAGTATATTTTAAATACGATTCTGTAAGTACAACCGCTGTTTGACAAAAGAGGTTAACTGTAACATCAATTTACCTTTTATAGCCTATAAATCCAGAAAAACACAGAAGGAAGCGAAATAACGCTATTCATTCAACTATTTGGCTTCTAGAGAAGTAATTGGTCTGCACTTTAATGCATTTTTACGTATAGACTCTGAAATATAGCGACACGACCAACTCTCCGGCCCGACCGCGTCTCCCGGATTTACCGGTGATAAATATTATTTTAAAAATAATTCTCAAAAAACGCCCTTTATTCATCATCCTAAACCAAGTTCCCCCTTAAAGTAACATGCTGCTACCCTTTCCTCGAACTTGCTATCACTACCTTCACAGTCAAATCGCCAGAAGATCGAATTCAAATATTCAGGTTTAAAAGGCGAATACTTGAATTAAAGGACTGTGTACACAGAGAGTGCAGAGTGTATTTCTCGCCTCGTCACCGGACTAAACCAGATGGCAATTAACGTCGATTTGCCGATAACTCGCTTGCATAACTGCACTCGCGTGCAGCTACGGTGCAGTTCTAGAGACAACGAGGTCTACAGACACTTCAATTAAAGGCTCCGATATTCAGCGCGGCATACTAATTAAAGCTCTGTTTAAATCAGCCGGAGGTAGCTGCGCGAGGAGTGAATCCTAAAGTGCATCAACCCAATTTACATTTGTATATCCAACGCTGGGTGTGGGGCGACAGAAACTCCACAAACTCATCGATTTCCAATGGACAGCTCCCGCGGAGTGGCCCGCAAGTATACCAAGCGCAACATTCCTTCAAACAGCACCCCGCCATATCGCGACACTTTCATCTCCCAAAAAATCTCCAAGTAGCACGCTGCCAAGAGGAGCAGCTGGCAGATCCAGCGTTCGCCGCTTCGATAATCTTAACACGCACCCGCTAATTCATCCCGCTGTGGATTCCTAACAGACCCACGCAATTATCAAGCCACTAACGACATTTCCAAACAGCCCAGGGGCAACGGCGGACGGCACAGTGAACGAATTCGATCGAGGCCCGAACATCGGGGCCAACGGTGTTCCGTAAAAGACACACGGCAGTTCAAGGTGCAAACACACCCCCAAGGAAGCTGAAAAGCGGAGGGTCGAGGGGGGGCGTGCAGCGGGGCAAACCGTCGGGGGGTTTAAAAATCGTTGGCACGCGAACGGCGGCCGGATACGAACCCTCGACACGGGGGAGACTCGGGGCACGAAGGGTGCTAACGAAAGTGCCGGGTCCCCTGGTTGTCTCTCCAGCCCTCCAGCAACCTTTTCCCCCCCATATGGCCGGCACATGTGGGTTCCTGGACAGAGGAGGGGGGTAATCGGGGAAACCAGCTGATGGTCGGCGTTTGTTGGCCTTCTTCAGTTACTCTTGGACCGTGCTGTGCTCCGAATCCGCTTTCGCGGCGTTCCGATCGATCCCATCTCCGATTTCCTCCAGATACGCTCGCTCCTCCACTGGGCCTCTGTGAGAAACGACCTTAACCCGCTGGTTAATTGGATCAGGACCAGGGAACGAGCAGGGAGGAAGAAGAAGAAGAAGAAGAAGAAGAGGACGCTGCTGAACGTCAAGGTGGGTCTTGCTATCTAAGTTCCTTCATTGTGGAGATTCTTCTGCTTCCGCGGCCGCTTTCAAGCTTTCGATTCGCGTTTTAGGCGACGGAAATCCAAGCACTGTTACCTATTCAAGAGTTAAACTTTGCAATTGAATTCTTGCCTATACCGTGTTTCAAGCTTCTGATCAACGCTCCGCGAATTAAACTTTGGAGATCGAGTCTCCGTTGCTTGCGAAGATCTCCCAATGGTAATGTTTATTTAGTTTAGCGCGAGCTTCGGAAGTTACTCCGCTCCACTGGGAATTCTCTGTTTCAATCTGCAGTTTCGAGGTTCGCATTAACGACCCGCGTGGCTTAAAAATCGAATTGCCACAGCCTCCGTGTTCTCGGCTCTAATTGCACAGTTGGTGGCTCCGTCGAATGGACTTGCTAATTACTCTTCGCAGTTGCCGGCGTATCAGGATATTCTTTTTCAATCAGCGGACAATGGAAGCTTCTATTAAAGTTGCCGAAAGCGTCGCGAGCCTCCGCATGAAGGGATCCCCGCTCCACCTCGATTCCCCCTAATATCCATCAAGCCTTGCAATATTCCTCGACGCGGCAACTTTCCCCGAACTTCAAAGCGTCCGCGAAATTTCCGAACAAGATGAATGTTTATCGCGGCCGCGGAAGCGGAAAAAGTTAAAGTGGCTCGGGAGTCTCTGAGAACTCCTGAGCTGCGGCGCTTAAACTTCCCAAGACGTAAATAGAAGAAGGCGGGCTAACTTTTTTCCAACCCATAAAAACAGCAATTCCTGTATTACGACCTCGTCGGAATTATTGCTCCGTTTCCATCCCCTCGCATAGAAACTCGGCCAATATTTCCACCGCGGTGCAGAGGAGCCAGCGAACTTCCCTCATAAAACGCGATTCTCCCGAAGTAATCCCGAAGAATTCTTCGGAAAATTCAGCGCGATCTCCGCTGGAATTCATAAAAACTCCAAGGAAACCCTGTATTTCCTAAAGTATAACGACATTTCCGCGAGTTAAATGGAGTCTTCAAGCAGAAGCTTCATCTGTTTTTCATCTCTTTCCACACCCGGAGGAGCCGAGGGAAGAGAGCGTCGGAGGGTTTTTTTAAAAGCTTTTCCTCTCGAGATAGACGGGTTCCCTTCTTCTCATCCATTTTTCTACGCGATCGAGCCAAGGGAAGTATAGACGAGGAGAAGAGAGACAATCGAAGCCACTGTGCGCTCCCATTCGTTTCGTGGACGTGTTACGCGGAGGGGCCTGTATTTTGGCCATTGAACCCCTGCCTGGCACGGGGGTGAATCTGGCGATGGGGGGATGGGAATCCTTAGTAACAGTGTAATGCCGAGTATTGATTTCGAGGGCTGGCTTTAGGCTTGCGTTACATGTGTATACACGGCGTCCTACAAACATCGGTCAAACCCGAGCAAACGTCCCGGAGATTCGAGCTCGCGATTAAACCGGGGCTTTTCCATCGTGTCGCGCTAATTACAGACCCGGCCAATCTGGAACGATTAGCCCGATTGATAGAAGAACAAGGGGAGCTCGTGCTACCCCCATTGAATCGCCCCTCTTGGAATCTTCTGCGGAATGCTTGAGCGCGCGTCAAGTTTATTCTCTGCTAAAATTAGAAGCTATAATAATTCACAGAAATGCCCACATCCTGTGGGTTTACGAAGCTGTTTACTCTGTCTGAAAGTTTGCCACGAAATTCCAGATGATACCCGACACAGAAAGCGTCTGCCAGACTTCCGAGGCTGCGGTCAGGAGCACGGACGTGTATCAGAAGATTAAGAGCGGACCGGAAGGGGAAGCGGCCTCGGTGACCGCGTGGAAGCGATATCAGCAACTGGTGGCGATCGTCGAGTCCAGGGGCGGAAAGTTTAACCGGAAGTCCATGATCGAGGCAATCTTTCGCGGCAGCGATCTCGTCTACGCCAGCCACTGATCGCCCCCACTCCCGCGGATCCACCGTGATCATTGCAATTTTATACCAAAGCGAACCGAGTCCTATTTCTATGTACAGTGGCGTAGCAACGTTCACCATGCGAGATCCATTATTTAAGTACTACCATTCTTTCGAGTTTAATTACTCGCCGCTGCTACACCTCGAGATTCTCAGTGATTATTATTTTTCTGCCTGAGAAACAGGGACAGAAGTGCTTGGCCAGTTCAATTAGAGTGTCTTTGACCGGTAGCAGCGAGATTATAGTGTATGGTATAGTGATAAGAGATTAATTGTCAAGGGTGGCAGAACGATAATAGGAAACAGGCAGCCGATTTGTATAATATAGTAAGAGATGAGGAATTGAGGATCTTGCAAGAGAGAGGTGCAGCTCTGTTTTTTGACAGTTTTTGAGTTATCACGTGTAATATATGTAAAAAAGAATTTTATATCGTTTGGGGGACGTTGGATGCAAATCCGATAATAAATGAGCGATTTATTTCAAATAAATAAAAATATAAATATTAAAATTAATTAATTAATATTAAAGAATATTAATAGAATACTTTTATTATATAATATTTCTCGCCCAAAATAGAAATACAAACTTATCAACTCAATAACTACTATTATTGTGTGAAAAAAATATATTTTTCAATTAGTGTTCTCTTTTTAATTCAAAGAAATAATTTTATAAACAGTTTTTTTTCTAATTTACTTGAAGTTGGTAAATATGGAGCTGCAACCCTCTTGCTGCAATGTCCCCAATTTCCTATCGCTATATCATCGTGGCAACGAAATCTGTTTAGTTCTCTGCAGACGCTACTGTTTTATTCTAATTTGGAAATCGAATGTAAAGGTCGATGGATCTGTGCATCCACCCTCTCCGATTAATAGCACTCCACCGTTTATAGGTGTAATTACACGAGCGAGCAGATTCCTCGGCGTTTTTATCCCCGGCGAAGGGGATGGGCCGTTCCTACGCCACTGGAGGGTAGATAATTAGAGATACGATTAACGATGCCAAACCGTGTATTGCTAGTCAACGCGAGCGTAATAAAACGCAGTACGTACAATTTAATTAGACGATTAAGCGACGATTAGGGCCTATCGGAGGGCGCGCACGTGATAATCGTGTCCGTCGGTGTACAGGCTGAAAAACAATGAGTACCAAAAAGTCCGCGCACGTAATACACGCAATAATTACAGTCCCCTGAGCGGCGAGGGGTTATCCGCGGACAGGATCCTAGTTGAACCAGAATAATTGGCTTCGCTGAGAGCCGACGAGACATTATAGCGACAGAAGAGACTCGTGCCTTTGCAATGCTGCGCATCCCTCTTCTAGGATACCTTCGACACTCATTGTACGATAGGAATAAATTTTTATAGACACCTCGATAGACAGATTCATTTTCAAACCTCTAGTAGCATCTAAAAATTAAATAAAAAGAAGAACGACACTCACGGTATACACAGGCCCGGTTCGTGCCTATAAGCAAAATTAGACAGCTGTCTAGAGCGCAAAGTAGACAAGGGGCACAAAATTGGACTTTTTAAATGAAATGTTTTGAACCACGCATAAAAATTCAGGTCATCGAAAAAACTCAAATAATAAATGCATTATAAATAAAGGGCGCAAATAAAGCTCGAGCCGGTCCTGAATATAGGGGAGAGTTGCCTTTATTGGACCGGCTCCTAGATTGGACCATTTGTGTATCTCGATAAACAAATATATTTGCAGTGGTTTTTTTGGCTACACTGATTTAGGAAGTGGAGATGGAACGTGCGAGAACAGCGATACGGTTATTCATTTGCTTGTCGTTCAGCTTCGTCGAAATAGAGAAACACGTGGTGCACGATCATTATTTTTCGTGCTATTTCAAGTGAATTTCTTTTTACATCTTGTAAGTACCATCATTTTAAACGATACTAGTGTAAAGTGTGCTGTCTTAGCTACAACTTCATGTCCTTACTTTCCCATCTTCGTATAAGTATAACAATGAAAACATATCTTTTTGATGTAACCTACAAGTTGCCTAATATTGGACCATCACTAGTTGCTTGAATTGGACCGGTGGATTGTAGGATACAATCTATGTTATGGTAGCGAATAGTTAAAAGCATACGAAAAAGGTTTTTTTCTTTCAAGTATTGCTTCCTATGTAGCAGAAACAGTGAAGGAGACATGATACGATGTCTTCAATGTCGCACCTGGGTTCATACACGTTGTGCAAATGTGAAACCCACCAAAACAACGTACTATTGCACTAAGTGCACCGTAAGATACTTGTTTCTTTCTGTTTCCATTTTTTTTCAATGCCCTGATCAGTGTTTTTTAGATTGTATATTTAAATTCATTGATTTTTAGGAGCGGTCCAACGTAGGAAACCGACGGTCCAAATTACGAAACCGGTTGCCTGGAATGGACCGAAGTCATTAGTTTAGTTTTTTTGAAATATTATTTTAATCACATATTTTATCAACACACCAAATACATGATAAAATCTGCATAAAATGCTGATCTCTTTCCCGTTTCTGTTTGCTTTCTGAAATGTGTTATGCCCGTGTAGGAGAGAAAAATAAAAAAGTGGTCCAAAATAGGCAACCCTCCCCTACAGATACCCCACGAAATAATTAGGAAATCACTTCTGCTGACAATTGAAGAGGAAGCTTACCACTTCCAACGTCTATCAGATTCTGTAACACTTTACTGCATCCGTCAGAGTCCCCTGTCAACCGATTCACAGAAATACAATCCCTCCACTCCAGAAAATGGAAATATGTGGCCCTTCAATGAAACAATTACTTCCCCCGCCGCCGTCCCGCCCCTCAAACAATCCCGTCACACAATTGTTACCCACGATTCCCCCCGTCAATTGTTCTCCACGGGCCATCAGAGGATTAATTGGAGAACGCACACTGCCACGTACCGCGTACACATGTATTTACTCCGAGTTAAATATTACCATACAAATGTACAAGATATATACAAATCGATCTCCACACAATGCCGAGGGGGGTGAGGGGGTCGCGTTTTATTAAAAACCATCACGGGATAACGGGAACGGGGGAGAGAGGGAGAGAACAATGGGGGGGGAGCATATTTTACAAGGATATTTTGCAGGCGCGTCCGTTCGCATTCCTATTCGGAGTTCGTCGCATCCGCGCGCTGCTCGTAACTCAGAGCGCGCTGCAATTTCGATCCTTCGCTCGTAAGTTATTACGCCAGGGCACGCTGATTTACGGCCAGACGCCGTCTCACCGTAATGCGTCCGTTCTATTTAAACGCGGAATCGCGAGTTCGAATAAAGTCCCGGCCATTTGTTTCTCCCGTTAGCCGAGCGCAATCCCTTGGCCGAGTTCTCGCTCCGCCGTCGATGGACTGCGGATCTGCAAACACGGCTTTCCGGGGGGATGAACGGAGAGACGGGGACCCTGGGAGTTTGTTTGCACACGGACGGGGTTGGGCAGCGTGTTTTCCAGCTGCACACCACCGTGGTGCAAGTAGATTTCGTGTATTTTGAGGGAGTAGTGTTTTTTGGGGGATGATGGACGGAGGGGGTGGTGGGAAGTGTTTTTGTTGTTGGAGGGGTTGAAGTATTTTCTTTCCAGACCTTGGGGTTTCTTTTACTTTGAGTTTGTGTTCGATGTGATAGGGTAACTGAATTTGTTGTATGCCTGTTTCAATTGGGGTTGTAGTGGAGAGAGGAAAAGAGAAGAGAATATTCTAATTGCGTTTCATGTTCCCAGATAAGCATCGTCTAGTCAAAGACGCGGCCTTTCAATCCGCAGTCCAATCGTTGCTTTCATAGTTTCATCGCGTTGACACGGACCTTGAAGATCGAGCGACGACTCAAAGAAACAAGGGGAGAAAGAGACTCCGCCAATTGAATTAGTTAACCTGTTCACCTAGACCCGCCACGCTCCCGAACTTTCCAATGCGGCCACTTCCGCGCGGCTGTTGCATAATTTTCCGGATCTCCAAGCGTGGAGGAACCGCAGCAGATTACGCCGCGATTTCTCCCTGGGATCGATCCTCGTTCTCCTGAAAGAACGAGTCTTCTCATTTCTCAACACTGTATACAGTCCCAGCATCCTCAATTCGAAGCGTCTCCCTCAGCAGAAAGCCAAACCCTCCTTCATCCCTTCGACTAGCCACTCGATAAAGAATCAACAGTAGCATTCCAAAAGAAGAAGTGTGCTTATTTCACACAAACCACTCTGTACAGTCTTCCCGTCGCCCTCTCCGCCTAATCGTCTCCAACGCACGCCCAGAGCTTGGTCCATTCCTCTCATATGAACTCCGTGACAAAGATCTTCTTGAAGTCAGGCTCAGAGCCGCCGATGTCGTGCCTGCAGATGTCCCCGTTGTCCAGGTAGCTGACGTCCGTGTTCATGAGGATGCTCTTGAGGCTCTCGAGCGAGAGGTCGGGCAGCCTCCTGTCCATCGTCAGCTTGTCGAGGTCGTTCATCGAGTAGCCGGGGCTGATCCTCGTCTTCTTCAGGTGGTAGGACTGTATGCTCGGCTTGGTGTCGGCCAGCTTGCACCTCCTCTCCTCGCGCAGCTCGTCCGTCCCGTTCTCGATGATCCTCGGCGTGAAAGATCGCATGTTGACCTTTACCTCGCCGGCTCTCTTCGAGGGCAACAGCTCCACCTGCAAAACAGGCACGTTCCCACGGCCCTCGTTACGCAAGTGCTCGCCCGATGAAAGGCCAATAAAGTGCTCTCGCGCGCGACCGCCTTTCTTCATCAACGTCCGAGTGACTGGGATCGCTCGCGTGCTGCGGGGTGCTCGTTAGGCGCTTCTATACGTTTCCAGAGGAATAGTGCGAAATGCAGGGTGTGGCGATTGTTCCGGGGACGCGGCAAGGGATCTTCTAATCGAACCTGAAGGCTCACCGGCTCGAGGGGCCGTAATCGAGATTCCCTGACCAAGATCATGAGACAAAGGATGATACCTTGGTTCCCTTACGTTGGAAATACTCGAAATCGTCATTCGCCACCGTGGTGACCGAGCAGCAGCTCCTGCTTCGACTCCTGCAGGAGCTGATCGTGTCGAAGTCCCCGTTCTCCAGGTCGCAGCTCTCGTCGTCGGAGGTTTCGTAGCCATCGACACTGGCCTGAGTCTCCTGCCTCTGGACACTCTGCTGCTCCTTCCTCAGCTCTTGCTTCTTCAAGTCGTAGGTCCTGGAGTCTAGAATGGATCGGTGGTACCTGGAACACGTCGCGTTTCCTTCTAACCACTCCCTACAACATGATTAGCCAAAGAATCAAGAGAAAAAGCTCACGACTGGCATCTGGCGTGATCGAAGCTCTGGTTCCTCCGAAGGGCGACTCTGGGGTAGCGTTGCTGCTCGTGGAGGTTCCCGTCCAATCCAGCGATCAAGTTCTCCAGACCCAGCACGCTCCGCGCGTGCCTCCTCGGAGGCTCCTCTCGTATCTCGTCCAAGCTCTTCGTGAACTTCCGCTTTGCGCAAGGGTCCTCCAGCTGCACCAGGTTCTCCATGTTCTGCCCAAAGACGTCCGTGCTGCCGATCTTCCTGCGACTCCCGGGCAGCTCCTGGAAGCTCTCGTTGGGCCTCGGTCGCTTGATCTGTGGCTCGCAAGTGGGTCTCTTCAGGGCCTCCGCGTGGCTCGGGTCTTGGCGCGGTTCGAAGGTGGAGCTTGTGAAAGAGGAAAGCTCCGCGGGCAGAGAAGTGTAGTTGCTGTCCTCGTTGAGGGACTGCGCTCTGGGGTAGTGCTGTATCCCCATCGTGATCGTGCCTGTCTTTCCTGTAAAAGGGTTCTTGTCGCGATGTGATTCCACGAATCTTTTCATTTTTAGGTTCAAAGAGGAGACGGAAGGGGCTAGGTTTTGGAAAAGAGGGAACTCGAGGATTTTATTACATTCGCAGCAAACTCGTCGATTGATGTCTCGATGACTTCGATTCGCGTCGCAGTACCAGCAGGTAAACAGGAAAACGATCAAAGCTCTATTGAAAAAGACACGTATGCTGGCCCCGATTTGAAATACCAGCGCAGACACCGCGGAACGTGACCAGGAATATCGATTTTCCACTTCGCCAGTGGCCCATAATTTCAAGTATTCGCGGTGGAAGCCACCGTTCGCGCGGAAACGAGTCACCCCGTACTTTCTATCGGCGGAAGATCATCGTCGCGCGAAATTCCTAGCGCGCGTTAACCGGGTCGGGCGGGACCCGTGATCGGGAATTGGAAAAGCGTCCCTGCTCCATTGCGGTCGCAGAATATGTGACGCGTTACGAACAGGTAGACAAGAACTTCACGGGCAGCTAGAAACTTTTCAAACCGTGGAACCCTCGCGGACAAGAATTCCTCATGTTCCTTCAAGCGTCGATTGAGCAATAGCCGATGCTCCGCGAGATCACAGAGCAATTATGCAAATTGCATGGTAATTACTACACCTTGAGTTTGCAACCGATTGGTAATTCACGAGTGACGATTGAATTAGCATCGCAACGAAGCTTCGCCGGCGCTGCTGTTGGAATTGGCGGAGGTTTGAAAAGAGCTGTGTTCTGTACACCAGCTGGCGGCGAATAAAATGCTGCGACGTTAAAAGGTCCTTGTACTAGCCTCTGTTTTGGTGATTGTGCAACCGGCCGTAGAGGCTTCCGTTAGTCAGGGGGAACTTGAGCCCGTGGTTCAGGTTCAACTGCAGCTTGTACTCGGTGTCCTGCTCGAAGTGGCGAAACTTGCCGTCTATGCCGCCTGGAAAGGAAGCGTAACAGAGGTTTCCGTGACATCGTCCGGGGCGGGTCGCAGTTTCCCTCGCCGCTGTTGCGAAAATATTAGCGCGATTCGAGGCGGAAAACGGTGCGGCGAGGTACCGTAGCTTTTTCAACGCGGAGCGAAAATCTCGCGGATGATCGAGGTGCTCTGCCAGCGGTGCACGACGGAGGGTCCAGTCGAGTAAAAGAAAAGCCGCGAAAAGAGCGAAGCACGCGCGAGTAAAAGGGAAATTAACCGCGCGGTATGCGGTTACCTGCGATTGCGAGATTGCGGCTTGTCGCATAACTGATATCTCTCCTTGACGATTACACGCCGATGAGTCTCTGCGTTCCCACGCGTGCATCGGGCCGCCGTGCATTTTTCTATTCGAGAATCGACGCCGTATGCACCGCGGAGAAATACCACGGAACCAGGGAATCCTGTTTCCTCCGACGATAATGCACGCGAAATGTCGTCTTTCCTAATCGAACTTCAAACGCGCGAGGACTCTTTCAGAGCTGGTTCCGTTAATGTTTAATGAGACCCGAGAGTTACCATGGGAGAGTCTCCCCGTGTGATCCTGCTTCGTGTAGACCCTGGCCACGTAGCGACAGAACATTTTGTCGAAGAGGGCGAGGAACACCGGCAGCAGGGTGTCCTTCAGCAGGGGTAGCCAGGTCGCGAGATTCTGTGCCGTGCAGAAGTCCCTGAGGAGTGCTGGTTTGATGGATACCACCTGCGAGGGAAGAGAATGTTCCTCTGTTACTCATTCAAGCCTATCTTCTCCGGTTTTCTGGAGTTTCAATTCTGTGTCTCCCACATTCTCAAGGGAATCACTCAGAATACCACCCCTCGAGTTCCCTGCACCCTTAGCCTCCGATCTTCTATATCTCAAATCCCCTGCATATCCATATTTAGATAGACCATTGAAAATGTCGAAGCTGTATTTTTTCATTATTTGAATTTTTTTATAGAAACAGATGAGTAAAACTTTTTAAAAACTAATTCTGAATTTTTCAACATTGAAACAATATTATATTCCCCATAAATTTCCTCGAAATGCAAACGTTTCGCTCGGAGCATGAAGCGGAGCTGGATCAGGTATTTTCATGTCGGAGCGGAGCAATTAAAAAGTTGGTCTTCTCCAATCCCCTGCCCAGGACCCCTTCGCCCCCTTACAGGATTCAAACCACTTCGCCCAGCTAGAGTTCCCGCACCCCGGTCCGAGTAACTCGAGCTTCCGTTCCTAGACACGGTCGCGCGGTGGCGAATCGAGGACACGGGCCCCTCGTTCCCTTCTATCGATGATTTCCAGAAGAAATCGTGTCAGGAACGATCGGCCGCGGCTTTCGCCGGGCGAAAAGCGGCGAGCGGAATGCGACTGCATCGCATGCAGCTAATTGTTTCGACTCGTCTGCCGCGGATGCGTCGATATACGAGCGACGCGTGCGCTCCTGTAATTTCCACTCGTGCTCGGCGAGCGACGCGACGGGGAAAAAAGGTGGGCAACCACCGAGGGAAACGTCGAAACGCCGTCTTACGTGGCTTCACTTTCGATTTTAACGAGCCCACGCGAAC
This sequence comes from Andrena fulva, assembly GCA_946251845.1. Lineage (NCBI taxonomy): Eukaryota > Metazoa > Arthropoda > Insecta > Hymenoptera > Andrenidae > Andrena > Andrena fulva. The sequence goes on from OX276332.1 coordinate 5,060,117, forward strand.
GGGGGGGGGGGGGGGCGTTTCAACAGTGAAAACTGCATACGGTCGCGCTTTCAAAAGCGCACCGCCCGTTGCGCGCCTTTTTACGTTGCCCTGCATGCGCAGCTATGTGCGCCGGTAACCGCGGCCGATATCTTCCACGTAACAGCATGGGACAGGGTGTCAGGGTTGTGTTGTCGTGTCGCCGAGCCTGGGTACCTGGCGTTTCTCGTGGAGCAGGGGAATTTTTTGGTATCGAGGTTGTAGGGGCCTAGGGGGTGCTGAGGAGAAGTACACTGATTTGGAGCTTGGGAAGCAGTATCCTAATGAAGGGGATTCCCTCGAGTTTCTGAAGCAAACAGGCATTCCTTCTGGAGCACAGTGGCGCACTCAGAGGGGGCCACGGGGCCCTGGCAGCCCCCAAAGAAAAAGGAAATAGGAGAATAATGTAACCACAAGTGAAGTAATTCAACAGCTTTGTAAAAAGAAACGAAGACTGGACTGTATTCTTTAAATAAATTTTTAGAATCGCCTAATGTATTTTATTGAGTGTGCGTTATAAATATTTTTATCCGTTCAATTTGGCTTTGGTTAAATCCTGAGTGCGTCACTGCTCGAGCATGTATGTTTCGTTCGAAAACTGGATATCTCGGCGGAGAAATCGTTTCCAGAATGTGCCACAGAATTTCGAGGAGGAGGGATCGCGATTTTCATACACCGCAGACAAGATTCCTTTTCGAAAAGTATAAGCGCTGGACGGGTTCGTTAATATTCACTGGATTTCGCGGGCACAATGAAGTACCTACTTCTTAAGAACGCAATTAATGAATTTCAATTCGCACGCTAATTTAAGCGTGAATATTAGGGTGGCTCTTATTTTCGATTTTTGAATTTTCTTCGGGGCAACCTCCAGAATAGTTCCAAATAATTAAAAAAAATCTGTTTAAAGTTTCAGCTCGATCGGATAACGGGAAAGGGTGCCTCTGGGCCGTTAAACATTTAAATCATTATTTAACAGCTCGTGAAGTCGATTTTATATAACGTCTTCCAAGTTATTGATTAAATCAAAAATATGTCAAACAAAAGTTGTAGATCCGGACAAGGAGCATCTTTTTTGTTGTATTACTATTTTTCGTGCGACAAACGGTTTTCGAAAAAAACCGAAAAACTAAAAAAAAAACTTTTTGTTTTCAAATTTTGAAAGTTTAAATGCTTCTAGAACCCTTTTTATTTATGAAGGTGAACAAAAAAAATGGAATTGTTATTTTCGAGGACTATTTTTTAAAATTTTAAGGGGAGGGGGCATATACCGAAATATGCAAAAAAAAAAATTTTTCTTATTTTCAGTGTTTGATATGTGATGAATGTTTCCTGAAAAGTTGGGGTCGAAATTCGCAAAAATATCAGAGATATAGACATCAGATATTTGATATATTGATCATTTTACCCGAAATCATGACGTTAAAATGCCCCCTCCCCTTAAATGTTTAAAAAATAGTCCTTGAAAATAAAAATTCCCTTTTTTTTTGTTCACCTTCATAAATAAAAAGCGTTCTAGAAGCATTTAAACTTTCAAATTTTGAAAAAAAAAATTTTTTTTTTAGTTTTTCGGTTTTTTTCGAAAACCGTTTGTCGCACGAAAAATAGTAATACAACAAAAAAGATGCTCCTTGTCCGGATCTACAACTTTTGTTTGACATATTTTTTGATTTAATCAATAACTTGGAAGACGTTATATAAAATCGACTTCGCGAGCTGTTAAATAATGATTTAAATGTTTAACGGCCCAGGGGCACCCTTTCCCGTTATTCGATCGAGCTGAAACTTTACACAGATTTTTTTTTAATTATTTGGAACTATTCTGGAGGGTGCCCCGAAGAAAATCTTGAAAAAAAATTTTACCAAGAGTAAATAAGAGCCACCCTAGTGAATATTAATGAAATCGAATATACACCTTTCTTGAGAACGAAAATGCTGCTACATCGGCCCACGAAAAACGGTACTTACGCAACAACTAAGTAAGGGGTATCGGCAGCTTAGGAAATGCTCGCCGCGAATTTACGTGGAATTATGTGGAAAAGTGAACACCGTAAACGAGCCCGAGATTACGAAGCTTTAAATCGAGGCGGTTGCGCGCGTAACGGGCGGAGCAGATATGAAATCGAAACTAAGATACCTTAATTAATGAGTACTGCTGCTTAGGAACGTGACGCGAATGCGTGTGCGAGCCTGGCACTGTAGAAGGAAAGGGAAACCTCGAAATATCGTTCTATTAACACAGTGAAACTGTTCACGGGCGATCTAATAAAAATTTCCAATTTCACTCGGCATTCTCTCCGTTTAACATGAGAGCTCCTTAGAAAGCCGACGCTTCAGCAGAAGGAGTGAAAATTGAGTAAAAAGTAAGTGTGAGCAGAAGCTTGTGATTTCCTACATGACTTGAAAGGCACATGGAATTAAAGATTCATTGGGAAAGAGGTCGAGAAACTCTGCAACGTAATACTTGGGAATCTAAAGTCCTCCATTTCTCGTGCCACAAATCATTAAGGGGATCTTCCAGTCAAAACGCTCGAAAAATAGGTGATTTTTATGAATTTTTTACACGAAGAGGTTGTAACATATCCTAAAAAATGTTTTCGGCTTTTATTAATACACTCGTTTGGGTGCAAAAGAAAATTTTTGCTTTCTGTTTTCGCTCACGATGCATTTTCTAGGTGCCTAAACGGTAACCACGATTTCGGAAGATCTAACGAACCGATTCAAAAAAATCACGAGGCGTTTGACTCGTAATTGAACTCGCTATCGCACCATCCTCTAATATAATTTTTTTAACCACGGCCTTTTTTTTATCTGCACATTTATGCGTAAAATTACCGTTTTTTTTCCCCACTACTTCATTCAAATTTGCACTAATCATCGTAGTTTTGGTGTTCTTTGCTGCGACAGAGGATAATGCGGTAGCCACTGATATAAATAAGAAATTTTTCGATTTTTGATTTCAGACGATCCTGCGAGTAAATTTCATGGTTGCCGTTTAGGCACCTCAATCTTCCTTATCGAGTCGTTCATAGGCAGAAGAAACCATCCCAAGATGAAGATCGATTAGAAGCCGATCGAGCGTTAGCGGCTTTCAGACTTCGTTATCGCCGCAATTAGAGGTCTCACGCGTGATCCCAGCACATTTTTCTACCGATTTTCTGCTTCGACTCTTTGGAAGAGCATCGCCGCGATAGTTTCGGCAGGTGTGTACATTGGATACCTACGTAACGAGCGTTCGTTGCACGCGTGCTGCACAGACGTATCGCTCCGATTCGCGCCACAATGAGGGGCGCGTCATATTTTTCCTCTCTCTCCCTGTGCTCCCTCGCCCCGTCGGTTTCTCCTCGTCTTTCGCGGCGAGGCGAGTTTCTCCAATCAATTTCAGCCAGAACTCGCGCTGAATCCCGAGCGAGCTTGCACGCTTTGCCTCGCTTTAATTGTCCGATGGAGAACGCGAGCGTCATGCAGCTCGCGCCCGAGCATCGCCTAGCATTCGATCGATTTTTAAACCGCTCGCTGGTTACGTCTCGTTTTCCCTTCAATCGGGGTCGGCTCCACTGGTAACACTGTTCTTTTAGTGAGTAGGTATATGGGCCGATATGCGCAAGCCGCTCGAGAATGCGATATGAATAAAAGATCTAATTTGAATTACGTTCTGCGCGTGGAAAATTCATTTTCCATTTCTGGATTGCGAGTTAATCTCGTCACACTTCTTGGAGGGGAGAATTACGTTTCATCCAAGCGCAGGATAAATGCCTGATACTGGTAGCAGAACAAATATCTCTGTAACACTTAATTTACGACCTGGAAACGAACAGCGTTGCCTCTGATCTGCGTTATTGCGACGGGTAAAGAGTAAAGGCCCTTTGTGACTGTGCATCAGAGATGGGCAAAATTTTTATTTAAATAAAAATTTAGTATAACGAATCAAAGTTGAAAAAATTATTAACTTTAACTTTAATTTTATTCGGCGTCGATCACAGTTAAAGTTAAAGTTCGTCGAATAAATTCTCGTCAAATAACATTATTCGTCGAATAATCTAATTAAATAATTTTTCCTTTATTTAATGCCCAACTCTGTTGTGGATCGATGGTGCCGAGGAATCTCCGACCTCGTGATTAGCAATAAATATTCACGTAGAAACCTAGACGTTGCCTCGCGTGTAGGGGAGACCGGGGCAGATTGTAACAAAAAAAGTTTTCACAGTTTTTTCTCGAAAGTGTTTTCCTCAATCAGAAAATAATTTGCGTGATTTACCACTTACATATGTGGTGAACTAATTGCGTGAAAGTACGTGACAAAATCTTGGACACTTAGACATCTAGCTTCATCTTAAACAAATCTGAACCTTTGTTACAATCTGCCCCAGTCCGGGGTAAATTGTAACACATCTGTTTTACCTATTTAAATACAAATATGAACACAAATAAACATTTCTAAACAATATAAATGAAAACACAGATCATTATTAAACATTAGATATACATGAGAAGCAATCATTGCTTATTCATCTGATTCTATCAAAATCATCTTCTGTGCTTTCTTTACTTTTGCCTTCATACTTTTTTTCAATTTTTAGGATTCTCGATTGTTCTGTTGTTCGTCTAGAGCATCTTTTTCCGGTGTGTCAGCAAATAGCTTGCTTTATCACCATTTGGAGCGGAGTAAGTATAATAACATGTTACAATTTACCCCGAGGTCGAATTTTTGCGTTTTATCTCAGCAAACGAGAAACTAAACATCAAATCACTAAAATGCGTACACATAATAATAAACCAATGTGTACTGATTCGTTTGCGACAAAGAAACAAAAATTCAAACGGTTCCTAATGACGGTTAATTGAAATAAAAGTGCTAAGACAACATTTACTTACGTGCTCTAAATACTAAAATTCTGGGCTATTACCACAAAATGAATACATAACGCTCGTTTGTGTCACTAAAACCGACGGTGCTAATATCGTCAAGCAGCTCTCGAATGCTGTGGGTTACCAGATTTGTCGTTCAAAAGATTTTACTTATGTTACAATTTACCCCGTGTTACAACCTGCCCCGGTCTCCCCTATCACTGTTCGTTCGTGTTTTCTGATCTTAATAACTTCATTACGAATTTCAACGAAACGATTCGAGAGTCTAGAAATGAGTCATCAGGTATTAGCAAATCAGGCAAAGCACCCTATTCATTGAGAAAAGTGTTTCTTATGAATGATACGATGAAATTCAATTTTCTGTGGCTCCGTACGACGAAACAGTCTCTGTAAATATTGAAACAATTAAGATTTTCGTGCGCGATGCAGGACAAAGGCGAGGCCAAACGCGGAGACCTCAACGCCCGCATAGGAGTGACCCAATTCAAAGCTGGTCACTCGTGGCGATTATAAACAGAGTCGCGTGGTCCATTATAAATATTAACGAGAAAGGTCAGGGGAGTTTCTCCAGCGGCGATTTTGCCGCGTTACGAATGTTAATCGAGTTCGACATCGAGGTCGTCGTCCGTATTAAGCATGGCACTTTCGAATATTTCGACGGCCGGTCTTCGAGTCCTCTCTTTCTCGTTTCCTGTTTCTTTTTCCGTGGCGGCACGATTCAGCGACACGCGCGACGATCGCAAGGTGGCGGAGAATATCGCGCGGAGAAAAATAGTCGTTTGTTCGAATGGAGGATGGATTTATCTGTATTTCTCTCCGTGCGACAACTTTCTCGTTGGCGAACGGAATTCCGGTATGGAAGAAAGAGAATACGACCGGTGACTCGTCCACTTCCGGACGAGAGCAACTCGAGCTGGCTTCCGGCCCGTGAGGGGGGCCCTTTGACTGGCGAGCAATTTTAGTACGATTCAGTTTAGGCGGTCAGAAGCAGAGATGTCCACACAAATTTTTATTTCAAATAATTGTTTGCCCATCTCTGACTCAGAAGTGTGAGAATGAACTGTGATTTTCCAGGGTGCCGACTCTTGGCTTGGAAGAGTGTTAAGTGTTATTAATGAACATATGAATGAAACGCGTCGCTCCAATGTTATACAATTTTAGAATGAAGTCTGCACTTTCACTGGAATATAAATTTGATAAGATTTTCTTGGTAAGTTCAGTGTAAACTTCTTTTATTCATGAGCTTTGAGCAGCGAAGTTCAATAACCCCGTAGTAAGGCAATGATTTGCTTATTTTTTGTGCCCACTGCTCGATGGATGTTCTTTAATATAGTTTAAATAATTCAACAAAAAATTATTGCAAAAGGAACCAAGTGTCGTGCTTTCATCTCAGCACGCTCACGCAGCTAAAGTGTCGACGAACAATCGCGTCATTAAAGACCAATCTGGCTTAATCGAATACCAATTTATCGAGCTAATTTAAGGAACGAATTACGCGATAGTCTGGCTTGCGGATTAGAGAGCGGCCGCGTAATAGTGCATTTTAATCGCTCGTGAAAGATAATCGGGAATAAGTTAGACCTGTCGATTTTAGTCGTGTAACACTGTCGCGGCTCACTGCGCGCCTGCAATTTCGTGGTTATTACGAAATACGCCTTTTATACCCCGGGCATCGTACAACACGACCAAGGAACGTTTAATAAACCTGACTTTTCCCCTGCTGGCAATAAATCCCCCCTATAAGGTAACAATTACCACTTTCATGACTTCCTACCTGAAATTCTTAAGGTACCCAATGACTCACAAAGCAAAACTGCCCGCAGTTCTGTTCGCCAGCTCCAAAATGGAGCTCCGGCGATCCCCGGTACATCCATAATGTACGAGTTTCTAAGATTACGGCCCAGCACCACAAAGTACAGCAAGAAAAGGACATTACCAAGATGGGGACATGCTGGAAGGCGTAGCAGACGAAGAGGATGCTGTAAATGGTGGGTCTTCCACTGGCTTCGTCCACCTGGACCTTCTTCTTCCTGAGGCAGGCTCTGCTGTTGGTGGAGCCGCTGGTGCACGAGCCGCTCGACGGGTCCCAGTGAGGCGGGTGGCACTCGAAAGCCCCGGAGGAGTTCTTCGAGCTGGTCTCCGACAGGTCGGACACGGATTTTAGAAGCTCCGCTTTGCGAGTGCGACAGATGCCTCTGAACAGAGCCATCAGCAGGCTGGTCGCCGTGGCGAGCATCAGCAGGCATCGCAGGCAGTTGACGAACACGCCGTATTTCAAGGAGATCTCCGGGGCCAGAAAGACGCAGAGGTCTGGCTCGAAGTTCAGGACACCGGTCACGCCCACGCAGGCGCTAATCACGCTCAGGCTGACCAGGTGGTACTTGAGGTGGTTCTTGGTGAGCTTCAGGCCCTGGTTCCTCGCGCTGATCGCCGTGAAGATCGCGATCGAGGTCAGAGTCAGCTCCTGCAGGATGCTGGACGAGTTCAGCATCCAGACTAGGGTCGAGCAGAACTCTAGGAGGGGAATGAAATTGAGGGAGTTCTTGAATGGGTGGTTTAAGTCACTTTAAGTCAGTTAGCTTCATCTGTTTTTTTCAGCTCTTGGGCGTGGAAGGTAAGTGATGGTAGTTCGCGGGACGGGGCCATTTTTTGGGCGCTATAGGTTCAGCTATCTATCAAACTTTGCGTCAGATTAATCCCTGTATAATTAGAGATGACGAGGGTAACTTGGGCAGCATGCATTGATTATTTCGCCATACTTCTGCACAGTCTTGTTGAGGAGATGATAAAGTTACGTGTAGAGTTACCTCCGAAGTGGTTACTAGGCCGGATGAGCGTGAGGATCGCGTAGAAGAGGAGTCCCAGCTGATGGACGAGGCTCTGGGAGAGAATGGCCACCGCGAACACGTCGATCCGCCTCTTCGCGGAAGATGGCTGGTTCTGATAGATCAGAAGCGACCACGACAGCAGCAGGATGCATATCGGTGAACCTACGCAGGTGGGCAGCCATTCTCCTACCTCGCTTCGCATCTCTGCAAACAGAATCAGTGACATTGTCAGTCCTCGCCCCCTCCAAACATTGCAATTCGCGCTTCCAATTAACTTCTTCACACGGCTACTTCATTCAATGCCGCGCACACGAGCCATAGAACTCCTAAGAATCCTTTTACCATCCGAGACTTCCGTTTCAGACAAAAGTTTCACCTGCACATTTCCAGGAAGTACATTTCTCTCCAGTTCTTTCTAAATAAAGCTACGAAACTTCCTTCCACCAATTCCCTAACAACGCCGGAACAGATATGAAACTGAATGCAAATCCCGATCTCCCCTGCCAAGAAGCCAAAGAAAGGTAAGAAACTTTACGAGTGCTAAGGCAGTGCTGAAGCAAACCACTCGATCTGTCTCAGTTTTGTTTTAAGGGGATTCCTATTTTTTGGGCTAAAAACATAGCAAAAATTGGGATTTTTTTTTTAAGAAACTAGCGATTCTATTCGGCTGAAATTTGGACCATGTTTTTACGCATCTCTGAAGAAGTGGCATTTTTTTTATTAATTTTAAATATAGTTAAAAATTCACCACCCTAATCAATAAATTTTTTTGTTTTATTCCGGCTCACCAAATTATGAAGTCTGTTCGAAGACTTCTGTTTCACATTACCTGGAAAATAAATATCATACACACCCAGCGGACGACGAATTTTGCACGGCGTATTAGTGGATCATGCAATAACTCCTATATTTATTATTAAAACTTAATAAAAAAAACTGCAGCTTCTTCAAAGTCGCATAAAAACATGGTCCAATTTTCAGCTGAATCGAATCGCTACTTTTCCCCCCAAAATGTCCCAAATTTTCCCATGCTCTTAATCCAAAAAATAGGATTCCCCTTTAAAAACCTACCACGCTCTCATTAAAAAATCTGTACCGAAATCGGAGTCGTAGCGACGAGCAGGTGGAAGAAGGGGAACAAAGGAGCCACTCGGTGCTCGTTTAAAGGGAAATTCCGGCTCGAACGAAGGAGATGCTGATATCCTCAGCGTCTCCGGAGGCAAGGTTCCCAGTGAGAGTGGTAACACCTTAATCTCGATGAAAGCCCCGGCAATTAGCGTGGTGCGCGTCGAATTATTACGTCCTCGCGCAGGAGGAAGAGTGGCGGGGATCGTTGTTAATCAACGCCGCCTGTTACAACGGGGGTCATTACTGCGGGAAGGAGGAAGTCGCGGCTGGTTTCTCGGCGAACCGCGGAAAATGTCAACGGTGGAGGATGAAAGGGAGAGGATACCGAGTGAGGAACGCGCCGCGCCGCGGACACGGGAGCCCTGACGGGATCCTTCTTCCTCGTTCTACGTATTCGGCCACGGTTTCTCCGCTTCTGCCCGCTTCTTTCGCTGCGCCCGGCCGCTGCAACTTTCTATTCCGCGTGCAGCCGTGGTCTAATTTATTATCGGGCCCCGACTCGGCCTGGCGAATTCCACTGCAACCACTTCTGGCGAGGTTGCCTCCAGTTTTCGACAAGGGCCACGAACTGGAGGTGTTTGAGGTTCAAAGTGATTTGGGGACTCGACATATATGTAATTGGATCTAGAAGAGATATGTAGGGAGATCAGTGGCGCACTCAGGATTTAATCTTGGGGGGAGCGAAGTTGAAGGGAGAAAAGTATTTTTAATGCAATTTCAATAAAATGCATTAGGTGATTATAAAAATTTATTTAAAGAATAAAATCCTGTTTTCTTTTCTTTTTACAAAGCCCCGCCTTTTGGGTGCGTCACTGAGGGAGAGGGTGATTAGGAGGTGTTTGAGAATCCTGAGGAACAGAGATTTTGAAATTTCCACGTCACATGCGAGAATTTCCGCGAGCTAAGTTACCAGACATCCGTCAGCAGGAGGACAGCAAGCGGTTCGTTAATTCCACGCGCTAAAACCCGACAATTTTAGTATCACTCCGTCTAGCAGACGTTGCAACGGAGCGATTGTTACGCCACGAGGAAATATCTCCTGGACTGTCAGTCGCGGGCTCTCTTCTGAGGCGATTTCTTTCCCGGGGAGGGGGCTCGAGAATTTACTGGGGTCGTCGAGTTTCTAAAAACTGGAAAGAATGGAAGGATGAATGGGTAAGAGGGGTACGTGAGTCACGCGAATCCCAGGCGAATGGTTCGTGAAATTTCTAAACGAACCACTTTCGAGCCCCGCTCTTATCCCAAGTGCATCGCCGATCGGGAATTATAATAAACATGCATATTCTATCCCTGTTTCTGATCGCTACGCGACTGCCTTTTCCTCGTCTCGAGGCTGCGTACTTTCACGCGTAGTTAACGAACCTGCACGCTCGATTACGCTCTTTTTCGCTGGATATTATCAGCAGGGGAATTAGCAGTCGAACGTGGGGGACTGACATTAGAAGCGGCGGCGGATTTCAAAAGCTCTCGCTTGCGAATCGATCTGGAGAACCGGTGGCAGTGGTCGTTCGCTTTGGTTGCGCAAGTGGATCGAGGGAACGCGATCTGCGTTGGAAATTTAGTCGAAAAATATGAGAGATCTATGAACGAGTGGAGTGGCTTCTGGAAATTTCGAAGAGATCCTAATTTCATTGTTTTTCTTTGTACTGGAAAATTAATTCTTCAGTGCCTCCTCTCTTCTAATCTACAAAGTAATCACAGTTACGTTGGAATGTGAATGAAATTTTAATGGATTTGGAGGAAATATCTTTTAAATAGAATCTAACATAATGTCCCAAAATGGTATCCTTGATATTTTTGATATTTCACTGAAGTGGATAGCAAAAAAGGCCTGCTAATGCTTCGAAGAGTGCCAGATACTTCGTCGCAGGCAGAAGCTAGAGTAATTACAGTGGTTTCTCCTAATCCCTGCCCCCTTACTCGAAACACACCCCGTTGGTTCCGTGAATTTCAATTCACGTGGCAGTTAGACGCAGTGAAATTACCGTTCGTGGATCCAAGCCAGTTAGAAGGCACAGAAACCAGGTTAATTTTCCTTCCACTGATAACAATGTCGTTCGAAGAAACCAGTCCGATGCTACTGTTGTCTCTATTATACGCGCGGCTCTTTTGCCCGATGCGAACATCATTCTTCCTGCCGTTTCTGCCGGAAGTAGGTTAAGGCAAAGAAAGTCCGTGGAAACGCGCGCTGCTCCGAGGCGAGCCTTTAAAAAAGGAATTTACTTTCGCACGAATTTCGACAGAGCTACCGCGGTGGCCGTTCGTCTTCCTTATAGACGCCAGATCGCCAAGATAAACTCCCCGGTGTACTCTCTGAACAAAGGAAGCCTGAACAACCGAAGCAAGATCAGCAAGATCAATTGGGCCATTTATGCAGAAAGAAACGAACCTTCAATGTGACAAAAAATTAGTTAAACGCAGTACGGATCTCGTAATTTTGTGATCTTTATTTTGCAAAAAATTGAACAACTCTTATATTGCACGATTATTAAAAAACATTGTAAAACAATAACAAGAAACAAGATATACCCAATAGAAATAAAGCTACTTTTCTTTAACATTAATCTTCACACTATAGTTATTCATTTTCAGATCATTGAGAGATGGTTTCAGTTCCCGAGAAAAAATCGAAAGCCCCCAAAGATTCGAATTCCTAAAAAAAATCTTAAATAAATTACAGAAATCCTTGTCTCCCATAACGTCACAAATTCCACAAGATTTTACTATCTTTTGCCCCGAAAAAAGAAAACAACCACCCGTTTAGATGGCCAGGAAAAAATCAGAAGGCTGAAAAGCAACCAAATATCCCTCCAAAGATAAGACTACAGAAAAATTCTTCGGATCCAGTGAAAAAGCAGCCCGTAAAGCGACCAATTTATAGCCACTTACGCGTTCCTCAGAGTCGGGCGGTGTCCTCTCGAATCGTAAACCGCCAGGCGCATACGTTGAAGCGCGACTGTTTCCTAATCACGTGTATGGAAGTGCACGAATAGAATGAGGACGTTTCTAAGCGGCATAGTGCACGGAGCCATGGGACAGGAACACGGCGAGAGGTGTGTCGTTCGATTAGTCCGGAATGCCGGGAGGTATAGCGCGGCGCAAGGTCAGAAAAAAATGGTCCCCCTGTGTGAAGCCAGGCGAGATCAAGCGGGAAGACGCTGACGCCGGAGAAGCCTGGCCTTGTTTCGGCCGAGGAAGCTCGAACCAGTTCTGACAAAACGAAATTCCTGGGAGGAAGACCTACGGAGCCCATTGTTTCTGCGAGGATTCGTGAGCCATTCCAGGAGGGCTCCTGAAGCTATTGCAACTTACAAAAGCTGTATTTGTATTTTTGCTTTAGATGTGTTTGTTCAGTTTGGGAATAGTGGATTCTAATTCGGTGACTATCATTGCACTATTTCCTGCCCTCCTAAAGGCCGTCGCGCATTTTGGCGAAGCGGGGCGATAGGAAGAGAAAAGTTTATAAACAATTGATGACCGAAGCGCAGCGGCAAATAATTAATTATTATTAATTTCTTCGATTTGCCACGCTTCGCCAAAATGCGCGACGGCCTTAAGGGGATCTTTGGGGTCGAAGAGGTTGACTAGATTCCACAATAATTAATAAATAATAAGAAGCATAGAAAAAATATTTTCTGCAAGTTTAAAGATGCCTCCTTATATCCCAAAAGAGTTTAACACAATATAAACAATAGTTTTTTTAAAAAAAAATCGTAAATATCAATTAATTTTGGTGCTGTTACACGAGAATGCCTCCTTAAATCCTTTCATAATCCTACTGATCAATATTCTACGGATCGAAGCAAAGCCCCTCCCAAAGCTTCGCAAGACAAAGAGGCCTCTCCCGAGCCTCTCCAGCGAAACGGGTTGAGCGTCTCCATCAATTTCCCTTCGTCGTTAACAACCATACCCTGAAATTACTCGCACGAGCGAGTGACCGAGGCTCGAGCGTCATAAACGCGCGTTAACCAGCCCGGTCCAGGCGATAAAAAACAATTGCCCTTGGACCACGTTTTCATTTCAGCCTCACTCTCTCTTTCTCTCTCTCTTATCACAAAGAAAACTCGGGTTTGGTGGAACCGACTTGCCGAATATCGCATCGGCCTACTAAACACAGCGTCGGCCCTGCGATTCACTATCTGCTCGCCGTTTGTGATTTAATTGGCAGAAGAGAGGGGGCGGCAATTCCCGCAATTACCTTACGGTGGGATGAAATTACGTTTCATGGCTGTGACCTCTGGCCAATTAGAGGCACTCCGGCGGAGCAATCAGCCGGCCTACGTGAAAACGATATCTGGTGTCACCGTGCATCGTGCCCCTTGTAAAACTGGATGCTCTAACTCGGTCATGTGAAACTCTGTCGCCCACTCCTCCGCCGTTCTCAACAGCAACGCGTTCCTGTCTCTTCTGGGCTCGGGAAGGATACTTGGCCTCCACCTTGAAACCGTTTCTCACGATTAATCAACGATCCGCGGCGCAGGAATCTCGGCTCGCCGATCGCCGGCCGTTCCGGAGCGATCTCCGGGGATACACTCGATAGGATTTGAAAAGGGCTCTAGACGCGTCTCCATTTCCGAGTGTATAACAGGCTGGATTAAAGTCTGAAGAATCGTGGAGAGGATTGAAACGATCGGGGAGATCCTCTTCGATTGGAAACCTGTAGAGTCGCTGAATTGGTACGTCGATAGAGGATTGACCTTTCGAAGTGGACTTCCGTGACTTCTTCACGCGAGTGTGGTAGCTAATTTATGTAGTTGTTGTTGCTAATCTTCGCAGGGGTGCAGTGGCGCGCTCAGGATTTAATAAAATTCATTAGGTGTTTATAAAAATTCATTTAAACTATAAAACTCAGTTTTCTTTTCTTCTTACAACGCCCCTTCTTTTTGGGGGGTGCGCCACTGCAGGGGTGGAAAACCTCTTGCACCCCAGGAAAGCTAATCAGAGTCAAAGAATCGTTAACGATCACCACTTCGCGATCGCTAAAGAAGACGGTCCGTTGCAGAGGGTAATTCGAGCGAATTAGATCCTTCTAATTCGAGTGTTGGCAGCAGCACAGAGCTGGCTGCACGGGGTGACTGCATCGTCTACTCGGGAAGTGGGTTACGAATACCGCGAGAAAGTAACGCTACGAATAGTCGTGGTTCCACCGTCGTGGAGGATTAGGCGCGGCTGGCTTGCATCGGCGATCACGTTATCGGCGGGATATGCAGCGATACGTTGGAGGATCGCCTGCCGAGGGATTTAGGACGGCCTCGGTGAGGCTTCCAGCGCCCGGCGCGCATCGATAGCTGTTGCGCTCGGTGGCTCGCCAAGTTGAAGAGCGTGCGTGCCAAATTCCTCAGGAGACGCACACCGCGCTGTCTATGTTCCGCGTGGTTTCGAGGTCAGGCAACAACGGCTATTTCGCGGGCTAGGAATCCTCTTCTCTCCTCGGCTCGTCCACGTATCGAGTTTCCTCCTACGCTGGCGGATGCTCCGATATGGGCCGATGGAAGCCCATGGAATTCCACGTTTCTTCGCGGGGACACGTGTCGTTACTTGCTGTCTAATTGAATTCCGTTGTACATGTAACGGAGTCCGGAGATACGAGTAGTTAGCGTGGTTGAATTCTAGCTTAAGGGGTAACGCCACTGTAGCGGCACAAAGCGGTGGGTACCTTTGACAATTCTTTGTGGGTAAACAATGAAATTAATCGAAACTCTGTTCAGAGGCCATTATTATGCACATCTTAATAATAAAGGCGTTTACACAAATTTTCGACTTATTTCTTTGTTTACCCACAAACAATTGTCAAAGGTACACTACGTGTTTGTGCGATTACAGTGGCGTTACCCCTCAAGTAACACCACTGATCAAGGATGAACGGCAGAGAAAAAAGCGAGTGGAAAGAAGAACATGGGATCGGAGAGGCTCGTGACACTGCTACCCACTATCTGCTTAAATCTCATTTGTTAAGTTCCGCGTATCATCCTGCGTAGGTATTTACCGTAAGTAAAACTTGTTTCATTTCTTTGGAGGGAACACTTATATGGCGTGGCCCACCAGAAACAGAAAGCTTGGGAACACGCTCTGCTATCGAGGATACGCGAGAGCCCTCGAAATCTCTAATTTTATACGCCTCCGAACACATTGAATCCTCTCTAATTAAGGATAATTACCTACAAAGTTTGCGCGCTAGGATCAGATCGGAGTACAAATTCCGCCCAAAGCTTCGATACGTATTCCGCGAGGCGAAATTAGAGCTCCTCCCGCGAAACAAGCGCAATTTCGAAATTACAGAGCACCGGGATCGGCGCATCCGATCGAGGACTGCATTTACATTGTTATGCTCATTGAGCGAATTAATGCGCCGTTCATAAGCTGACGCAAGGACGCGAGGCGGAGGCGTCCTTGATATTCGACAAATCATTTCCTCCGTTAACAAGAAACGAAGGAGAGAGAGAAAAAAAAAACGTACGCCGAGGCTGCGGCGGAGGAATGAAAGAAACCGTTCGGATACTCACTGCAGAGTGTCAGTGATTACGCGGGACGATCGTTGCCGCGGAATGTAACCGCATCGCTATCTGGATCTCGATCGATCTGGATCCCCGGCGGCGGCCGATCCAACACGATTTCTATGTTTTTGCTCCTTTAGCCTCTGGCATCCTCGGTCGCCTCCCTTCTGGTCCAAGTGGCGCGCGGCGATTTACTCTACGATCGATCTTCCTGCTTCCCCCGGCGAACACGCACGATCCGATATACCGAATCTTCAGCCACTATTCCCTCCCCGAATCTACACCACAGCGACCGTTCCCTGGTACCCGATAGAAACAATTCCCGGCCAAGTTCCCCCGGATCCTTCTCCACCATAGATCCCCCCGGTCACCATGGATCCTCCGAAAATCGACCAGCACAGAGTCCCTTTCGTCTATCCGTGGATCGGTAACTTTCACTGAGGCGCGCGTATAATTTCACTGGTCCTCGGTTTCCCGCTGCAATATGGGCACCGTGGGTCACCGATTAATCAGGGACCAGAGGCACGGTGGCTCGCGATCGGCTCGTCGACACTCGCGCGGGTCTCGAGGGAAACTGAATTTCGCGTGGTCGCTGGACGGTGGGGAACGAGCGTGCTCGAAACGGTGCCAGCTGCGATCGAGCGAGCAATATTGCCGCGAAGAAGCCCGGCCCGGGACTGACTGGCCATAGGATTCATTTGGGTCAGCGGCACAACGGAGTATAGCGAAGCCAGGGGGCTCCGACTATACCGTCCACTGCAGGGCGAAGTGAAGGTGCCACGGTGCGCGGCTATAACGGAGCTATCTTCGCCGCGAGATTCGATTTTCCTCGCGAACCTGGGCCGCCTGCCCGTCTGTCGGTTCTCGCCTTGATAAGTATCGCGCGAAATTCCTCCAACTTTCGATAAAAACGGCTGGAAAAATATCGGGGGATCTAAATGGCTTCGAAGGGTAGTTCTTTTGTTCACAAGGGTCGAGGTTGCCTGAAATATTCAGGAGTCTTCGAAGTGAGATTTAAATTCATTTTTATGGCACGCCCCTCGAAATTTCTTTGAGAACAAAGTAGGGGAGAATGGATACAGCAAGAATATAATTCCCGGAGGCATAACGCACGGGTAAAGAGTTTGTCTCCGCGGGATTCCCTCGCTGATGCGAATCGGGGGGAAGGAGCTCCGAATAACCACTCGCCGATTTGTACAGTACACGTTTATTTTCACCTCGTGGGCTTGTCGGACACGTCGCACGAACAAACTTGACGACACACACACAATACTGTGACGCGTACAACGCTGAGCGTTTACATGGAATCTCTGACGGCGCGTGGGCGCACGATGCCCGTTTGCTCGTCAACAACGAAAGCTCGCAATGAGCGACTCGATTCGAGAAGCGCGCTGCGAAGATGGTCTGATATCGGCTACGGTGTTCGACGAGCTAATTAACCGCCGAGCAAGCGGCTCGCGCGTCCCGAGGATCATTAGCGGGGGTGGAAAAACTTGAAACGCGCCGCAACCGTGTTGTAACGCTTTATTCAACGCCCAGTCGGCTAACAACTCTGCTTTGGCTGCTGCACATCCGTGTTTAAAAAAAATATATATGTATCATACACAACCTCTCTGGGGGAAAAATAGTATCTGCAATCTCGCGAGGTATATTCAGTTTCTCATTGAACGTTCGACTTAAGGCTAAGGGTCTCAATATTGGTAGTGAAGGGGCTCGGAGGTCTTTGGTTTCAGTTCGACGTAATGGGAATAATCGAGCTGCAGGACCACGAATCGATTATTTACAAAGGCCCTCTTAAAGGGGTAAGCGTTTCCGCGGAACAGCAGTGGGCAGAGGGGTGGCTTCCCGGCGGCCTTCGCGGTTCCGTTGTCCGTGGCGTCCCACAGGTCGATCACCTGGCACCCCGTCGGCCTGCAACAGAAAATATTCACTGGTGTGTTATTTGGAGAACTTGTTCGCGGGGTCTGGAACTGTTTTATTACAGGTTCGCGAAGCCGAAGCACAGGGGCTCCTCCAGCACCACGTAGCCGACGTGCATGTTCCTCAGAGTGAAGTACACCGACGCGACGTCCTTCCTGCTGAAGATCTCGTACACCTTCATCGTTCGTTCCCTGAAACATACGACTAGTTGTCAGTACCAGGAGACGCACGCGGGGGGTGGGTCCACGGTGGATGCACCTCATCTCCTTGCTCTCGTAGTAAGGGTTGTTGATGATCGGCCTTCCCGTGGAGAGCATCAGATTCGCCATCAACGACATCTTGCCCGCGAACACCGCGTGCTCGGGTGTGTTGCTCTTTATCCACTCGAACAGCTCCTCCTGCTCGATGTTGCTGTACTCGCCTGCAACACACAGAAACGCGACTAAACGATGAACGGAGGCGCTTAGCGTTAACGGAGGGGGCGGTTGTTACCCATGATACTCCGTTCCTCCCGAAGCCTCTCTAATCCGTGATAGGACATCGCGGATATAAGCAGAAGGGCCATCGCGGTCTTCATCAAGTTGTTCTTCAGTCCCAGCTTCTCCAAATACCTGCTCGCGCAAACCGTGCCAGCTATTATACAGAGATGGGGGTTCATGAACAGCTTCAATCTCATGATGAACGCTGCCATGATGATGAAGGCGCCGGTCTGCAGGCCGTTGTACGCCAGGTCCGTGTCTATGCACCTAGGGTACCCTTTGACCTTGTAATTCCTGTACCAGAAGTAGAGCGCCAGTATCCCGGCGAGCACCGCGCACGGCAGAAGCAGGGTCTTCGTGATCGCCTCGTAGCTTCTGTACGGCAGGAAATCGAACTCCGCCGAGCAGGTGTACAGCATCGTGTGGAAATCCTTGTAATCGGTCAGCTTGGCCTCCAGCAGATTGTAGACGTGCGCGTCGTCCTCGGACATGAACCCGTAGAACGACTTCAAGCGCCTGGTGCTGACCACCGTCACGAGAATCTCGAAAACCGTTCGCAGCTTCGGACCCATCAAACTGAACAGTCGGTCCGAGTAGCTTAGAATGCTACTGGTGAGCAGCAGACACAGGTACAGGGAGTAAAGCAGAGGGGTGCCGTCGATGACACCCGTAGCCATCATGATAGCCCATCCGTGCGTTAGACAGACGCATATATAAATATGGTTCGGGATTAGTTTCATCCATTTAAGTATCAACAGCGCAATGATCTGCGTGGTGAACACGAAGTGAGAGAACTGCCAGCAGCACAGGCCGATCGCCGTCAATACACCCATTTTCTGTAAGAATTGCATCGCGCGTTATTCCACAGGCCACAGCCCTCTGCGCCACGACGCTCCATCGATCCCTTCGACGCACCAGAAACAACTGCATCGTACGCAGGTCTTGTCGAGCCTTCCTGAGCAACGCAGTCAGCGTGTACATCTGGCAAAGTATCACAGGGTACGCGAAGCTCTCGCGCAGTGGCGGCGTCCACTGGACGCGGGTGCATTCGTTGTGATTGTAAAAGAACAGCAGCACCGCGATAATACCGCTGCTTATGCTGTTACCCAGGTACATGGAGTAATAGAAGAGTATAGCTGCGGTGAACACAGTGCTAAACCAGACGATCTCTAAGTAAAAATATATCGGGACACCGAGGCCCTCGCAGCTGGTCACCGGTGGCGCACCCTCTCCTCTTTCTATCTAGAAGTCATCCCTTTCTACATATACGACAGATACAATGCCTCCTCCGATGTATACAGAGTCGAGTCGCGAGGAATTATTCGAGGCAGTTAATCCCCCGAGCGCTATGCTAGAGCCGTGACTGTCGTATCTTCGCTGAAAAATCACTTACGGCTCTACGATGATTAATAAAGGGAGTTTGTGACCTTCGAGTATCGCCAATTGCATTCAAATTGTATCAAGGGGTTACGTCACCCTGAATGTTTTGAAAAATCGATTTCTTTTTTTTGCATTTTCTTATTACGTGAAGTTTTAAGAATAATTTGAGTCATGGTAGACACAAAAATTCCTCAAAATAGCCGAGTTATAGACTTTAAACGAGGCGCGGATGTCGATATTCCGCAGCAGGTAGCGACCATTCTACTTTTCTTCTTTTGCGTTTTTCTCGAAACTACATTTTCAAAGGTGACCTATGAAATATCTCCAAAACTATTGGTCCGATTGATTTCAAACGTGGTACGCATATTCTTAATGGTATTATCTACCATGTAGCATATCAGTTTTTCCATCCGATAACCCATTCGTATATAATCAATGGTTTAAATTCCTTTTCTCATGTGAAAAACGTATCATTTTCTTCGCTTTGCTCTCCTTTGTGCAATAAATTTTTTTTTCTCAAATCCGTATGCTACATTGTAGGTATTTTATTAAGGAACACGAAGATCATAATGTTTTTGATTTCAGACGAACCTGGGCGTTATAATTCAGTCACGCGTGTAACGGCGGACGAGCTTCGCGGGAGAACAAATAACTCGGTCATTTTTTAATATTTTTGTACAGTATTTATACAATATATGCACTAATACATGCTCTACGCATAAGAAGAAAATAAATAATTTTCAACCTCGTAGTATCAGTAAAAAAATTTGTCTAGTGCTGTTTCGAGCGCAACCCCTTAAAGCCTGAAACAACTGTTAAAATTGAAGAACGCAAGGTGCCCGAGGGATTAAGCGCCCCTAGCACTGGACTCTGTATATAAATGTACCAGAAACGGGTCTCACTTCCCAGCACTGCTTTATCGATACGATTCCCAGGTCCCTGGCGCAATGATAAAGAAACCCAGCTACCAACTGTAAACCATTAATTCTTATTCTCTCCCGTTCTCACGTGCTAACCGATGGAAGCCCACCAATCTGGGTACGATACCTCTGGCAACAAGCTATACTTTCTACTCGCGTCGATAACATTCCCGTACTCGGAAATGTTATCGTAGCTGACCTTCCACAGCCCTTCCGCGAACGTCTCCGACCCGGCGATCGTTTTGTAGTACGAATAATACATGCCCTGAGGAGGAACAGAATGATGAAACAGCCATACCTGGTGCGTTCGCACGACTACCGTGGACGTTTCGAATTCCACCAAAATATCCTACCATTTCCGTGCGAAACGACATTTCCCTCTCGATCTCGGACAGGTGGGAGAAATGCCGGTCATTTTCGAAGAGCGTGGAAACATGCCACCGATGGAAAAACCCGAATGCCAAGCCTGTCGCAAAAGGTGAGAGAATTTTATTAAAACCCGGGGAGATAATCGGAGGCACCGCTTCCGTTTTGTAAAAACAGGCTCCTACCTATCACATTCACCGCGAATTTGTACAGCATAGCATTTCTACGATGAGCTTTCTCTACACCTTTACGCTTCCTGTCACTCTCCGTCGCCATCTTTGAAAATCGAACAGAGGGGGTCAGGTGACTACCCGAACGCTCTGGGCGCCAAGGTGCGCGGCGGTTTGAAAGTGTCTTAGATCCACGTGAAATCGCCTTCTCTTTAATCGCTCGTTGCGTCGAGAATATCGGCTCTGGAGCGGCAATTTTGGCGTCGATCTCTTCAGGAAGCACGAACGTGTGCAGTGTAACTGAATTCAGGAGTCCAGCATGTTCAGACAGCACTGATTATATCATTCTTTGTGAGGGAACTGTTAGATCCTAAGCAGAGAAAATCGAGGCTTAATAAATCAAGAAATCTGACAGAGAAGAGCGACGTATATTCAAAGACGAGTAAAAATCGTCGAACAGTGCGCTGCAGCGACAAGTACGTCGATCCACGCGACAGAATATTAATCGGGACGCGACTGACAACTTCGGAAGTTTAGCGTAATTGTAGCGCAACTTCCTTCGACTGTATCGAGTTTCAAAGAACTCTGATCGCCATCCCGACCATCCCTGAGAACTGTTTTTTTTTAGCATTCCAAATGTTAGAGTGGAAATTTGAAGCGACTGTCTAAAGTGAATTTGCTTGCAGTAGCCTCAGGTTAGGCTACAAAGTAATTTGCATACTAATTTGTATCCTTGCCTCGTTTGAAGCTAAGTTACTGAAAAAGATTCCGGTAAAGTTGAACTGCCGTGGAGGGAAATGACTTTCCCTCGAGGGAAACTGTTCCTACGGCCCTGGATGCGCGCGTATAGCCAAGCGTGCATTGGCACTCCCGCTATCGATCAGTCGCGTGCTAGTCCACCGTGACATGGAGGATCTCCTGCTGCAGATCGTCCGGGAATCGAGTAATGCGAAATTACAGAATTTACGGAAATCAGCGCAGGATGCGTATGGTGAGTAAACTCCACGTGCTCTCACAAAACCAAACACCATTGAGCCCTGATTACCAGGAAACGCTGTCGGTTGCTACTCTAATCCAAAGCTGACTGAGAGCGGCGATAGTCACTCTCGCTTCACATCCCTCCACCCGCCATCAATTCATCATTTCCCAACTTATTATATCGTAAATTCTGTTTCACCTCGAAACTGTCTTTTCACTGCAGTTCCTGTGGATTGATTAAGAATTTGCTGTGCAGATTTCCTGGATAAGCAGCAGGGGTTGCTACGCGATCCACCCCACGAGCTGCGGGCGAAATGTCTGCACACCTTTCAGCTAGCATTGGAAACGAAGAGGAGCAAATTCGTGGCGTTCGGTCTGTCGGGATTACATGTGGGTATTCCAGCACGGTTTCGACACTCCCTGGTGTCGTGTGCGTGTGAAGAACGCATCCGCTGGCGGGAAAGAACCTCGCGATAAAGCGAACGATATCAGCGAGCAGCTGTGACATTCTGAACGGTGCTCGACTAGGTGTTGATCGCGGTTTCTATTAGCCTTTCGTTCAAGGAAAACGTCTTAAATAATCGAGCTTCTTCGAAGAATATTCCTTCCGTCCGGGATCCCAGCTTTATTCTGTATTTTTTTAGAAATTTTCAATTTCTTCGCGCATCGATAAGACTCGGTATCAATGTTCATTTATTTTAATGCAGAAAATGTTGAGGGACGACAGGTTCCAGTCTCCCTACGAGCCGGAGGATGACTCCCTCTGGCTGCCCGCGCAAATGCTGCACGCGATGGGCTCCATTCTGTCCCAGTCGGACGACACGCAGACGGATATGCTGAAAGTGAGTGCAGGGGGCATTTTTTTTAGGAAGAATCCGCCCCTAATGCTGTATACTTTTTTCAGGTTCTACTGCAAGTAGCTTGCTCGTCTTACTGGACGATGAACGGCCGCTTGATAATCGCCATTCTCACCACCTGCTGCGAGGCTTTCGAAAATGGGAACCAGGCGGTGAGGACCGCGGCTCAGGCTGCGACCAGCCAGACTCTGCGATCCTTTTGCCTGTTTTTAGGTAATTCCGTTCAAAACGCATGCTTCGAATTCACATTCGTTGCGGCGGGCAGCTTTGTTAGCACAGCGTGTGCAAATATCGCGCGAGTGCCCTAGCCGCTTATCGGCCACTTGATCGCGTAGTCAAACAGAAGTTTGATCGATAGATTGCACGCTCGCGTGCTGGCGGAATGCGCATTGCCTAATTGCGCGATCATTGCTCGTTCCCCCCCTCGAGGAACGCGAGACTTGTCTGGATTCCTGCACGAAGGGGTGGTAGATTAACCGACGTTTCTGATCGCAGACGAGGAGTGCCAAGAGATGGACGAGAACGCGAAGAAGAACAAGAACGTGTGGGAAAGGGGGGTGTCCTGCTTCAACGAGGCTCTGCCGATACTCCAGTACATCTGCAGCAAGCTGGACGAGGCTCAGAAGTAAGAGGAGAGGTGGCCGACCCCGCGTGCCGCCTGCATCGCGTAATTCTAGGAAAAACTGTTCTAGCAACGGCAGAAATGGTAACACGGTGGTGTTCCTGCTCGAGTGCCTGCACACGTTGATCTCGTCCCTGCCGCAGAAGATCCACACGAACACGCACTTCACCACCTTCCTCTGGCAGAAGTTCTGCCCGGCGTTGATAGCTTTCCTGGGCACGCCGAGGGTGGACAAGACCTTCACCTCCAGAGAAGGGAAGGAGAACGAGGTTGGAAGAGGGTCTGGGTATCTAGCTACCTCTTTGAGCTTCGATAGCCACCAGGCGAAGACTGTCTACAGGCACGTACGCTTCAGACGTTGTAGCTGACGTAACGCTGCTTCGACTCGTTGAACAACTCTCGAAATTCTTCTATTCGCAGCATCGGAACGGAGCTGGTCCGTTTAGTGGGCTGTGTGGGCCCCCTTCGGCCAGTCCTCGAGTCGGTGTTCCACAGAATGCTGCTGTACCCGCCGCCCCAGCAGCGTCTGGAGCCACTGAAGGCGTTTAAGGAGCTACTAAGGAGTCCTAGTAGAATAGTCGACTTTGCTGGGCCGTTGCTGGTGGAGGAGGACAGGTGCAGCCACATTCAGAGCGACATGGCGCTGATGAGGCTGTAAGCGATCGTTTCACTGAAGGAAGTCTTAAGATTCAGAGAGGAATCTGCTAAGCCTGAAATAATATTGATTTGCAACAGGGCAATGGACTCCATCGAGGAGTCGACCACCGGTGGATTGAGCATACTGCACGCGAGCGTTTCATGCGTGGTCGCGATGCTCTCTGCGCTCCAGGAGCTGTGCGAGGGGAAGGCCATTAATCACACTTACACGTGCGCGATCAATAGCCTGTACGAGGACCTGGAGTCCTGCGACTACAGAGGGCCCCTCACTTACCAGAGCATGGCGCGGCTGCCGAAAACTTACAGGTAAACTTTAAATTGGCTGTCAAGACGAAGTTTTAGCACGAGGCTGCGACAGCTTGAATGAGTAATCGCCTTGAAACCCCTTCATCGATCTATCCAGGGAGCAACTGGAGCTGATGAAGAAGGGGATAGGGTCCGACTCGGACTCCTCGGGCCACGGACCATCGGAGGACGGCGACTCGACGGACACCGAGGGCCCTCAGAACGAGTCCGACGAGGTCCAGGAGGAGAACAGCTTGGAGGACAATGAGTACGCGATGGAGAACGAGAGGGAGAGGCTGAGGCTAGAGAAGCTCCCCAAGTGTCTCCACGTGGGTCGCCAGGTGGCCGACGAGTGCAACGTGGACGTGGAGAGGCACAACGCGAGGAAATTCGTGAAGACCCTGAAGAGCGACTTGATCCCCATGGTGCTGAGCCTGAGGAGCAACATCGAAGTGGACGAGGCGCTGCAGAACTTCGCTTCGGAGTATTGTCAAGGTAGAAGACTCGTGTTCTTGGAACGTAGGAATGCTTTAGTAGAAAGGAATAAATAATGGGACGCCCGCTACATCCTCAGGGGTCTTCACAGCCCAGCAGAAGATCCAAGAGCAGACGGACATCAGCACAGACTCCTGTGCCCTGATCACCATCATGAACGCTGATGGAATCTACTTGGCCACGTACGCGGCCTTGCTCCTCAATCTCAAGCTAATCAGGATCCATTACTACCACGAAGAGAGCCGTCAAATTCCTATCAGTGAGGTATGTGCCAATCATCTTCGACAGATGTATCGCCTTCCACTTCAATCTCCATCATTTTCAACTAATATCATTGAATCCTTCAGGAGCAATTCGTAGAAGAGGTGCATGGATCAGGGGTTCTAGTCTACCTGTCAGCCACCTGGCTGTCTGAACTCTATCAGCAAGTGTTGGCTTGCAATCTGCTCGAAAAGTGTGGCTACAATCCTCACTATACAGAAAACAATGCTTTGATAAATGTCCTCACTGGTAAGACCCTTTTCTATGACCAAACTAAGTCCTGTGAGCTCCGAGGGTCAGTTTCCACTCGTTCTTTAAGACATCGACGGGATTCCTGGTAGCCATAGAGGTGGACAGGTGTTGTCTGACTATATAAGGCTCGAAAAAGCTCAGCTATCTCGAAGTGAACCCACGCCGGAAGCTGAGGCTGGTGCCAAGCTCTCCAGAAGGGTGCTGACTTGTTGCTGGGGAAGCATGATGACAGTTCTGACGACAGGGCTGAATCCTCCGAAGGAAGAGAATAATAAGGGGATCCTCAGCAGGGATGGGGGCAGAAGGGGCATCAGGGACACAGTTGTCCTGTCCCTGGAAGGCCTCCACAAGGCTGCTATCCTTAGTAACATCCTTGGTCAGTGACGTTTCTGTAACTCGTCACTTTCGAAGGTCCACGGTACTCTGCAATTATTTCTACCGCTTGTTATACAGGTCTGCAGAACCGTTGCGGTTCCATCTTTGCTCTGCTAGCTAAGGCAGCCTGCACGGAGCAGTCACTGTCGAAGATCACTCGAACGAAGGACGTTCTACGTCTGAAATTGCAGAACAGGGCGACTAATATTCACACTTCTCATGCTCTGAGCATGGACGTGCTTTTGGGCAAGGGTTTGGAACTTGGCAGCCATGGCAGCGATTGCTGGCCCCACGTTTTCACGTGAGAGATTATTAATTCATCCTTCCACTAATCATCTGCAATTTTATTGCAACTATACGAGCGGCATTTGTTTGTTAAAAAGGTGTTGCTTGTACGTGAGCAAACTGGAGCACGATTTCTTTGGGAGGAACCAGAACCCATCGCTACCTAAGACTCAGCAGAAGAAAGAGAAGAAGGAGGCCTCTAATGGAGACGTCAAAGGGAGCCAAGACAGACTCAGGCTCAATTTTAATATCACCGATGAAGAAGAAACTTGGTAAAGGATTATTTTCAAAATGCTTCCCAAGTACACCAACCAAAATACTTTCTACTTTCATTCTTACAGCGTTGACGTCTACAGTTTCCTATCCAGCCCGTACACACAGAACCCCAGTTCAGACACCATCCCAGAGATCATTCAGGAATCGAACGCAGACAGCCAGTTCAATGGAATCCTCCCAGCCGACTATGCAGCTAAGATTATCTGTGTCTTGTCCCAGCAAGTCGACAGGCTGTTCGAGAACGCTGCGCTGAAGCTGAACCTCCGAGCTCTCTGCTTGTTCCTGACAGCTCTGTGCGAAGCTAGCAAGGCTCAGCTGTTCAAAACCACAGACGGTTCCAAGGATAACAAGAGATTCTGGTGGAGGAGGAGCAAGCCCAGGGAGAACGAGATGAACGTGCTACTGCTGGCCCGATTGGGTGAAGTGATGCTGAAGTGCGTGAAGAGCGGAAGGCCTCTGATTCATATAATGAGGGTGAGGCACTCCTGGCGAGACCTTTCTAGCTTCAAAAGCTCAAGCTGCTGAAGTTAACAGCTTCTTCTATTCTTTTTTAATTGTTTCCCAGGTCTGGAGCATCCTAGGCCCACACTTCATGGAAGCAGCTTGCCACAAGGACCGCAGCATCTCCAAGAAGGCGGTTCAATGCATCCACGATTCGATGGCAGCTCTGCTGAACGAGCAAGTGGAGCTGCCTCACTTCCACTTCAACGAGGCTCTATTCAAGCCTTTCGAGAACCTATTGTGTCTCGAGCTGTGCGATAGTGACGTGCAGGACCAAGTAGGCCATCCCCTTTCTCTCATTCGATTTAAAATACCCATTTTCATCCCCTTCGATTTAAATTCAGGAAGTGGTACATTTATTCCCTGCCAGATCGTCAGCTGCATCTGCGAGTTCGTCGAGACCAACCGAACAGAGATCCGGTCGGGCTGGCGGCCCCTCTTCGGGGCGTTGCGAGTAGCCTCCGTCGGCAATTCAGATTCCGTGGAATCAGCGCCCCTGTTGGAGGTCTTCCGGGTGTTCCTCTCCACGGACAACACGCTGGTGTTCGCCAACGCGGCGCTAGATTGCATCCTCTGTCTGCTGAGGCACGTGAGAGGCATCGGGGACGTGGAGGGCCACCAGGATGAGCAGGATCAGGTGGACGTTGCCGAGTCCAGGCGGATGAGACTGTGCGTGGAGAGCCTCAAGTATCTTCTGAGCTGCAGCGACATCCTAGCCTCTATGTACGGCATGCCAGCCTGCCCGATCTTCCACTCCGCTCAGAGGATCCAAGTCTCCACCATTCCTCAATACGTGGACCCCGCGATACCCAACGCCGAGCTCATCAGATTCGATAAGCACGCCGAGTCGATCCAGGAGACCATACCTGGGAGACCCCACGACATCCTCATGGACCACGTCCACACCATCACCACCCTGCAGAGCATGGACAAGCCTAGTGGGATCCTCAGAGTCTGGTACATCCTCATCGAGGGCCTCGCGAGCGCCACCATGATATGTCCGAAACGGTACCAGCCCCACACATTGGAAACTCTGTTCCACCTGCTGAGGGACACGCTCAACGTCCCTGGGCCAGCGTTTGGCCTCTACTGCGTGAATCACTTGCTGCTGCCCATGGTGCAGAATTGGCTGAGGAAGACGTCGAAGATCTTCAGGGGCTGGGATAACTTTGCTCCTAACTTTAAGCAGTGCTGTGGCCTCACGACGGATCTGGTGGTGGATTATTTGACTCACTTGCAAGGTGATACTTGTTGGGTAGAGTGGGATACTCGAGGAAGAAGGATTTGAAAGGGAAATTGATTGCATTCATGGTTTTAGGTCCAGAGGTTGTGCGAAACGACGTCCATCAGCCAGCCACGACGCTGATGTTGAAGCAACTTTTACTGGTGATGGCCGAGTGCGTCGTTCAACCCACGGAGAGCATAGCTCGTTTGGGCTGCGCTTGCATCAGGTGAGTGCCTCAATCAAACCCTCAAGAATCTTCCTCGAATTGGACTCAAAAAAAGTAGACAGAACCATCGAGCTATGAAACGATCTCAACACCTACAAACACACCATAAAAGAACAGAGTCAAAGTCCTCTAAGTACAGGGCACCGATGACTCAGTATCAAATTAAGATCACTGGCTCGCAACGAAGGCACCGTCATCACCTTCAACACCAACTCGAATCCAGACTTCCAAACTCCACCCAGATCTAGCTCCTCCTATCAGTGGCGCACTCAGGATTTAATCTTCAGGGTTCATCATTTGCACTGCGTAAATCTGGCGCCGACTTAAAAAAATTGAGAGTCGTAGATTAAATAAGGGGAAAAATTATTTTTTACTTTTTTGTTTGATTTTTTTGTATGTATATATATTGTCACAACATGCTGAGGAGATATGCGCGTACGTACGTAAAATAATAATAATTAGGTGACAATAGTCTTTATTAACCAGAACTGGCACGGGATGGGACCACCATCGCCCTCTTTCGAATAACAAAAAGATCATCAAAATTGGTCCATATGCTGAGGAGTTAAAAAGTCGGTTAAAAATCCAGTTTCTTTTCTTCTCACAAAGCCCCTTCTTTGGGGGTGCCAGAGCCCCTCAGGGCGCGCCACTGCCTTCTATATCTCTAAACCCAATTACAAAGAAAAAAGAAGCAGAGGAAAGAAATCAAACTGACAATGAAATAATGGAGGCCCAGTGAAGATCCACCGGCGTCCAAGCAATGCCCGTCGAGATTCAAAGCGCCAGGGCGAGGGGTTCGCGAGACTGCTCCCCCAGGGCGAGGGGGGAGGATATGAAGAGAGAAAGGGTGAATCATAGCGCGGAGGTTCGATGGAATGTACATCGACAGAGGTTAGATATATCGTCGTTACGGGCGTAGCGTGAGTGTAAGATGATAACGAAGCTTGACAGGCTGTCCGGTGGGATAAGGTAGCCACCGACACTCGACACCCCTGGAGCGTCGTGCCAGCGACACAGACCGGGGCGCGCGCGTGTGCGACACGCGCACACCGGCAATGATACCCTCCGTCCTCCTTTACCTCCGAAGCAAAGGCTGTACCCATTCGCGCGTTTTCCCCGTATTAATGCACAGTGTACATCGAGCCACGTGTAATCCAATCCCGGGACGGGGTCGATCGCGAGGTATCGATGTACAGGCGTGCGCGGAGTTTAAAAACGGGACAGGTTCGCGGGCAGATAGCTAGGCCTGGCAGTGAATGACGAACGGGATCCTGCACTGAAATCCTAGCAGTCACCCACTCCTGGTAGCAGGCCACTTCTCTTCAACGCACCGGGCTGCATTCGTCTGTCTGGCTGCTCGGCTCAGGCGTACTCGGGGACCGAGATCTGGGTTACGGCTGTAGGAGTTTAGGAACGGCCTGTGGTGCGACTGTGGCACATAGGTGGCGCTCCTTAAGTAGAGTCCGAAACATAGAGGTCTCGGGGTGTCGACGTTGGGGGAATTGGTTAAGGCGGCTGACCAGCGCGCGGTGAATCCGAAGATCGCGGGTTCGAGTCCCATCGCCCGAGGTTCCATTTTTCTTCTACAGATCCTGAATACTTTCGGTGATGCTTTGGTGTCTGAAGGAGGTTTAGGAGAATTGTAGGGATGCGCAGTATTTATTTAGTACTTGATGGTTTCTGGTCATGTATTCTAGTTAGCTCCCAGGATAAATAATTTCTAATTAGATTGAGAATTCGATGTGAGGGTAGATGTAAAATAATAGACCCACCCTTCTGATTCTACTTATATTCGAAATCTGGTCTGCGCAGGCACGTCCTGGTGAGCAGCGGGCCCCTTCTCACCCCAGAACAATGGGAGGTCTGCGGTGTCGCCTGTTACCGCGCCTGTTCGAATTCCCTGCAAGAGCTGCACCAGCTGACCATGGCTTTCTCGCCGAGATCCGAGTCGTTTTACGGTGACGTTGCTCAGGTCATGGTTGCAGCGCGACGGGACGCGACGGTTGAAGAGTCGGAACGGCTGAGACAGCTCGCTGCCCAGGTAAGTCCCTCCCCACCCGCTGTCGGTCCTCTATACGCCCGAACCTCTCTGTCTTCTCTGAAGGAAAATTCTCTACCTCACTTCTGGCTGTTTGACGTTCGTGCGTTCGTTGTGCTTGTTTTCGTGTGCCCCCGCATTCGCCACGAGCTCTCAGCTGATTGTGAGACGTGTCCCCCATTCGGGCATTAGCATGCCGATCCCTCAAGCGATCTCAGATGATCGATCCCTCTCGTGTCCTCCCTCGCGCGCCCATCCGTCTAAATTCCGTCGTTCCTCCCGCGAAATCGATCGACCCACCCTACCCACCACCCCCCCCCATCATAACAGACAACCGTGACCGCGTATCCGGAGTAAAGCCTCCACGGCACCGATCCTTTGCTAGAATTCGATACTCGGAATGCAGCGTGTTTCGAGCGAGTGAGAGAGCGTTGCGCACGTACAGAGTAAAATACTATTATCCGGCAAACATTTTTGAGAAAAAAAAAAAAGAGAGAGACACGTGGTGCCCTCCTGACCTGACTTGCTCCCAGGTGAGCCAGCTGCGCGAGGTATTGTCTGCCGTGAAGAGGCAGAATGCGGCCTCACTGCCGACCACACCTTTCCAGGATTCGATGACCATTGAGACGACACTGATCGACCAGCACACTACCTCCTACTCCGTCGGTTGTAGGCAGCACACGACACCCCTCGATTACACTAACACTACGACGAACACGGGCCCCCATTGGCTCTAGCCGCCCACGGTAACTCACGTCATGGATTTTAAGAACGATAGGAAATGGCAAAGAAACAGACGAACGAATGTGTTACCACGCATCGGTTCCTCTTAACCGTGAGCCGACTAGACGAACGGGTGAAACGATGCAGGGAATCGCCACGGGAGGGTTGAATCTCCGCGCGCGCGCCCGCGACAGTGACCGTCGACGATCGACGATCCGTCCGCGACGTTGGTCGTCGTCGACAGGCCTGCCATCGGTCCGCGCTCCTCGCCACATCGATTCACTTGCAATTACCGCTTTCTGCCTACGGAGAGACACGGCTCCGCTAATTGGATATCGTTCCAGCACCCGCAAATTGGGACCGTAGTCGACTAGATCACAGATTTCTCTATTTTATTTGCATTCGTCGTGCCTCGTGATTCGTTGCGCTTCGCGTGTGTTCGAGCTTGCATCTGTATGGCTGATATGGCATATACGGTGGCTTGGAATCGAGTGCCCGGACGTCGAAGCTGGATAGCTTTTAAAATAAAGGGGACGGCCGGCCTCGCACGTTCCTCCCTCGAGTTCTATGCCACTGCGCAGCGTTGCGACTAGATGGACCCGTCGGAGTGCCCGGGCCGGAAGCCCGGGGCAACGAGAGATCCTCGTACGATGTTAATTGTCAACACGATCGTATTTTTGTACCGCTCGATGCGTTCCACGCACAACTGTGTCGAAATACAGACGCTTCCATTTATAAATGCTGATTGGTTCTTGTGTTGCATCCCCTTTTTGTCTTTTTGATGATCCTTGACCGGCCATCGCGACAGGAAATTGAAAGGGACGGGGAGGAATCGAAGCGAGCCTGTCGACGCTGCGCAAACCAAAACGATTGGCGACCGATCACCTCGTTTAGATGTTTTTTGCACTCGCTGGTAGAAGGCACAGGTCAGGCTGCAGAACCTCCTCGACGAGGTCCTTTCGCGGTTCGTCGCCGCCCGAGGAATCCTTCGGTCGCCCGAAGTACCATCGAACGACGACCCAGGGATTTCGAGGCACTCCACCGAGTACAATCGACTATTTCGACTCTCGAAAGGATTTGGCGAAAGACACGCGTCTCGCAGTGACTCGATTGAAGCAACGAAGGACCCCGTCGTTGGCCGAGATATCATTTTTAAACTCAACTTGGCACGGTCTTGCGTATCACCATTAAAATCCATGGCTTGGGTCCATGGCTAGAATTTCACTGTCACATAATATGTACGTGATGAGATATACGACACCTACTTCTAGAAGCTGCAGCTTTCGTAGAATGCACACCGTATTTACTTGTCGAGAGCGAATCAATCGCGTTAGGTCGAGCTATAGAACCGCCGCCGATAACGATGTACGATTTGTTCACGAACCGAGCGACCATCCTTAGTCACGAAATTCACGATATCATTGCAAGAGGCTCCGGGCGACACCCACGATTCCTCTTGTAGCTTCTCGAAAGGGAAGTGCGGTCAAATGAATCGACAGAGATGAGGACGATGAGCGGAGAACGTTTTTAGGAAAGCTTCGAGAATCTACAGAGGATCGTGGGGTGTGTAGTTTCCACTGGCCCCTTCAAGAATAAAACATTCTTATGCTCGTCCCTTCAGGTGTTCCTTCTCGAGGAACAACGTACCGAGGAGACTGCAAGAAAATCAGACGACAGGTCCTACGTGTTCCTTCTGTATCCACCTTCAGTGGGCTCCACCCTCAACCCTGACCTCTATATCGTGAGGGTTCAGCTGAGGGCACTGGTGGTGGGTCTACTGGTCCATCAAATGCTCCTTCACTGTATCGCCAGTGTCCTCTTGCAGGGAACTGACTCGTCTTTTCCCAGGTAGGTACTGTAGAGACAGTGGAGCAAGTTTTGTGCACTCTAGAATAACAGATCTACGTTCCTACTACTCATTCTTCAAAGAAATCATCACATGCACCCTTAAACGGAGAGTAGAACTTGAGGAACTCGATTGTTTCATAAACACTCGTCATTTGTATTTCATACACCTTGAAGTACACTTTCCTTTCCTTCAGTCACACACACCACAGTATACTCAAGACATACAGAAATTTGTCAATCTCATGAACCCCTGTTTCCACCCCAACTTCTAGCTTATCGCACGTGATACCACACTCAGCGTCATCATCGCCAAAAGCCTTCGTCTCTGGC
Organism: Andrena fulva; assembly: GCA_946251845.1. Lineage (NCBI taxonomy): Eukaryota > Metazoa > Arthropoda > Insecta > Hymenoptera > Andrenidae > Andrena > Andrena fulva. Next base: position 5,092,920 of record OX276332.1, read on the forward strand.
TACCTCTCCTACCTGACCAGCCATCACGTGGACATCTTCCTCTCGGCACTGGACCTCTCCTACGTAGCCGCCCTCAAGTTCGACTGTCGTCCAGGCCTGAAATTCTTGGTCCAGAAGGTGGCCAACCTCCACCAACCAGCGAACCTCTATCGCCAAGCTGGAGCAGCCTGGACGATCAAGATCGTCACTCTGTTCGAGCTGTGTCTTCGCGAAATGGAGATCAGCCAGGCTACCCTGGAAACCGTTAAATCCTTGCTGTCCTCGAGCCCCGACGACAGGGGCTGTTCAAAGAGCTCCAGCTTGCGACAGCTCTCGAAATACCTAAGACAGCTGCGCACCACGTTCGAGGAGCTCTGCGAGAGCTACGTGGAGGTGGTCCTGGACGAGGATGGGAGGCACACGAAGGTGGACAGCTTCTCCGAGAGGAAGATATTCCTCCTAGTGGCGCAACCAGACGATTACCCGGAGATCACGAGGAAGGAAGTCATCAGTGACAGAGCTGTGGCTACTCCGGCTCCTGTGAGACTACCACCAAAGAAGCCGCAGGATGTAGAGGGCGCAGGGGTGGCAGAGAATCTAGAGGTGCAGGAGGACATCGAGGTCTACAATCCGAATCTAGACGACGAAAGTGGGCTGGAGGAGCTGGGACCAGGAGTGGAGGAGGACACGAGGCCGTTCAGGCTGTCTGACCTAGCAGTGGAGTATTCTACTGACTCTGGCCCGCCGTCGGAGCCGGAGACGGACGACTCCAGGCCAGTGTCCAGGCTGGGCTCTGTGACGGAGAAGATCGTGTACCCGGATCGGTCAGGCAGCACCTCCAGCGAGGGTTACATCGATGGGAAGTACAATCCCAAGACACCGGCACCGCCGCACCTCATGGACCAGGATCATCTGTTCTACAAACTAGGTGCCATTCGAAGGACTGACTCTGCAGACTCCTTCGCGACGTCCATGCAGGACGAGAAGTCAGGGACCACTAGCCTGATACTCGACGATGTGCCACTGTATCCCAGATCGAAGCTGGAGAGAAGGAAAAGCGACGCGTGCTTGCTGTCCCGTCGGAGTTCCCTCAAGTTCGTCGTGCCCAGTGAAGTGGAGGACTTCAAGAGGTTCTCCCGTTTCGATCCCAGCAGGTGCAGGTCGGTGATGGAGTTGAGGAAAACTAGGGGAGGATCGACGGTATCCAGTTCGTCTAACGATCTTGAGATGTCGCCGCGAGTTTCCTCAAAGATCGAGGAGAACAAGGAGGCCAGCTCCCCGAAGTTTCTCGATAATATCGACGAGTTGCTGCTCGATTACGAGCGCAGCAAGAGGGGCTTCAGGACTAATCCTTTCTTGAAGGACGAGGGGGAGGGGGCCAGCATCGAGGGCCAAGAGGCTCCGGCGCAGGAAACGGGGTTTCAGAGGAAGACTAACATTTATAAAGACAGCGAGGCGCACAGGAAAGCGTGGGCGGAGACTCTCAGCACCGTGCTGGATTGGACTCTAGCTTTGCCGGTGAGTTTCGCGAATTTTTAACACGCTCCGTGATTTATTGAGGCAGTGATTCCCAAGTTGCGGATCGCGAAGCGCTTTCTGGGGAGTCGTCACAGTTATTTTTAGTTCGCGATTTTAAGCACTTATTTATTGTAATTATTAAGTTAAAATTATATTCGGAAATACCTATGTTTAATGTGTGTTCTTCACTTTATTAATTTATAAAAGGGGATCGCGACTCAAAAAGGGTTGGGAAACACTGTATCAAGGGTTCTAGATCTCCGCGAGCTGTGAAAATTGGGAAATTCTTTGCAGGACGATCGATTGACCCCCCTACTTCCGGTGTTCGTGAGCGGTGTGCGCGTCCTTACCAGACACGCCGTGGATCAGGTCCTCAAGCAACGATTGTCAGCCCTGTTCCATCGGATTGCTGTTCTGTACGGGCTGACGAGCAATTAGGGACAGCTTCAATACATCTGGGAGCAGATGTATTTTCACGAGTCTCTTTGAAACTTCTTGGTGCCCTCGATATCTTCAAGTAACTGTGAGGAGCCAGACTGGCGGGTACTGAACGTAGGTCTCTGTTTCAATCTACTTGCTGATGGCTTCAGAAACCTTCCGAGACATCACCCTTCATTCCATCGGAGATACCAGCTTCTACATGTTTGCGAAAAGCCAGGACCCCGCGAGAAGTATCATTGGTTCCAATCAATAGAGGAACGAGTCCTCCAATAAAATCTTAGGCTGATGACCAGAGTCAATCCCTAGATAAGAAGAAAGAACGATGACAAGTTCTATTTCAGGGAAGAGCATCGACTCAACAGTCTACATTAAAAACTATCCTCTTAATTAAACCTTCATCCCCAAAGGAAGAAAGGAATCCCCATAAAGATGGTCACCAGCTTGGTGGTTTCGTGGTGACCAAGGCGAAGGTTCATTTCATCATCCACCACAATTGAAAGAATTCACTGTGGAAGTAATATCTCCCGCCGTGAGTCCCAAACGATCCAAGGACTCCAGATTCGTCCAGAGCGATTAAAAGTCGCGTGCACACGATTGACAATAGTCGATCCTCGACTCTTGCAGAGGGGAAAATGAAACGTTGCCCAGTTTCCATCGGGGAGGCGTCGCCCGTCTCCTAGTTTCGCGCTCAGACGCGTCGACACCGAGGGACAAGGATTTTATTTACGATCCCGCTCGGCACGCACATCTCTCGATTCTCATTTTATGCTCTTTGCGCTTAACTGTAGTTTGCGGTCCAGCTGGCGGAGCCCGATGTACCAGGATGGTTTCCCTTCGCCGGCAAACACACGCAGCCTCCGCGGATTTCGCCAGCTGGAACGGTTACTTCTCTGTCGATTTGCTAAGCAACACCCGAGCTTTCGACGGGGACCGTGGAGTCGGTAACAAATCCAGCGCTGATTCTTGGATAAGGGCTGATTTTTATTCTATCTCCAGGCTTTTAGATGTCTTGAGTGGTGCGGATGAGGATCCTTCGATGGGGGTCGATAATTCAGGGGGCCATTTTTCAGCTACGGAGGGAGAAAGGGTGTGGTTAGAGTTTTAATCTTCTGAAGGGTTAAGGATGCCTTGAGTGCAAAAATGGTTGGAGAGAACACAGAACGAGTTTAAGTTAGGGAACTGTGTTCTTTGACGTTATATAAGTCACAAAAGAGAGCGTATTTTAAACTTGTCACCTGAGAGATCGACGAGCAATCAGCAAGAGTACTCTATATCTATTTCGTTTTCTCAATCATAGAAACTCTATTTCCTTCCTCTATCTATCTACAACTCAGCTGATAGACGTATCCAAGAATTGGTGCAAATTCTAAGAAGGAGATGACGGCTTGACTAGCGAGATAAGAGCTTAGAAGCGTCATTAATTCCCGTAAACGATAGGATTTCGAGTGAAGTCCACGAGATAGCCAAAGGGTTGTTGGACGCGCGGAGGACCGTAGCAGACGCGAGAAACTAACGACGATAATGTTATATTTTATTGTAAATAGTACGATTGCCGGTAGTGCATCGATAGACACGATTAACGAGAGAGAGAGAGAGAGAGAGAGAGAGAGAGAGAGAGAGAGAGAGAGAGGCTAGATATTTTTATCGTTGATTTACACGTTCCGATGTTTAGCGAGCGACTCAGCCACAGTCGAGACGTTCTCAGTTTTATTTGTCGCTTCGATATATAATATGACACGTATATTTTGTATATCGTTTGTAATGTTGCGGGAGTAAAGGGGGTTACAATTATCGACCGCTGTATAAATCGACTATTATCCCGCAGGGAGTTCGCCGTTCTGTTTTGAGTCTCCATCGCGCGCGCTTTAATTATAATTATCGTTGAGCGAGAGATCGTTTAATGGAAGGAGGAGACTGTGGGAGGGGTTAATAATTGATAATAAAACGTGCCTACGTAGATCACACTGTTCTTTCGATGACGAATCGACACCATTCCAAAGGCTGATCACTCTGGCCCGCGTGTTACGAGAAACGGTATGAACGAATGAAACGTGCATTTATTACAGATCGCTGTGGATGTATTTTAAATTAGTAACGACGGCTAGGCAGATGCAGACGATCGATTACTACCATCGAAACTGTGCGGACGAGGAATGTACGAACGTTGAATAATCAGTTACTCCATGTTAATAAAATTGTACGATCAAACGCGTGGCATTCAAGTTGGCAAAGGTGGACATGGAATTTTTGATAAAATCCACATTCCCTATCCTTCGTACCTATCGAGATCCTTTAAATTAGAATTCTAAGCAATGTTGTTGTGAATGGAGGCTGAGTTAAGCTTCGGAGATTTCTGAGTACCAAAGGATCCAGCTCAATTTCCTTTAACAGGGATAAAGAAACGGAGTTTCACATAGGCAGTGGCGCACCTAGAGGAGGGCCAAGGGGCCGTGGCACCCCCCCCCCCTCCACAGAAGGGGCTTCGTAAGAAGAAAAGAAAATTGGATTTTATTCTTTAAATAAATTTTTATAATCACCTAATGAATTTTATTGAATTTGCATTAAATAAATTTTTCTTAAAAATATTTTTATCCGTTCAACTCGGCGTCCCCCGAAGATTAAATCCTGAGCGCGCCGCTGCACATAGGGTTCCCCACGAGTTCTCGATGGATCCCGCGAGGTATCGAAGCTGCGACTGTTTCCTGCGAGACGAAACGCATTTCAGTTGGTTTTAACGGGCACAGGAAAGGGCGGGAGACTTGTCTGCGGTCGAGTCATCCTCGTAAAGAGGAAAGCTTACGAGCGACGGCCGTCTCGACTTATTCCATGCTTTTATTCTTGTGTCCCGGCGTCCCATTCGTCGTGGCTGTAAACATCAGCGAGGAGGAAGCAGGCGAAGTCGCCAGAAAGCGTTTTATCCTCGGGGGGAGATGGCGCAACGCGGGGGGAGCATAATTCTTCAGAGAAAGTCTATGCGCGGATGCTTCCTCCGTTTTCTAGAACCCCTTCTCGCCGCCAGTCTTTCCTCATCAATTTTCCAGATCTTCCGAGACGGGGAAACCGATGATGCGATCTTACGACAACATAGATGATCCTGTTTGTGAAGAAGATTAGCGTTTGCAATGAGATTTTCGCAGATTCTCTGCGTAGATCTCGTGGAAGGAAGAGAGTACCACGATTAAAGTCGTGGAAAAGAAGATGTCATTCAAAAGTTGCTCCAACCTCCTCATTACACCGTCGATTCTAATCGCGAAGATTGCTTCTCCGTCTTGTACACGTTCCATGACAGCACAATCGCCGGGTTATCTATTAATTCCTCGTTTCAGACGGCAATTTTGCTTGGGACTCTACGTTTAACTAGCTTTCTACTGGTCCTTGGATATCATTCCCCAACGCAATTCCCCAGGGCTCTTAAAAATCCACGAAAATTACTCCGGAGCCTCATTTTGAGACTCAAAAACAGATCCTCCTGTCCCAATGCATAAATTACATTAACGCTCATCGGAAATTTACTAAAATTGATCGAAATTTCAAAGGATTTATCTTACTCGACTGGAATGGTGGAAGCAGAACGACGTTCCTGTTTGCAGAAGATCGCGAGAGCGCAAGAAGGACACCGAAACAGGGTGGATCGCTAATAAAGGGACGTAGGACATGAACCGTGGACGGAGACCGCAACTATCCATCCGTTCGTCATTTCCAGCGTGCTTTAAATATTAAATAGAGCTCGCTGCGCTCTGAAAAGGATTATCCGTGCCCTCTGTGCCGGGAGAGACCACCAGGCCTCTGTGGTTTGCCCCCATGCTGCCATCGGATGAACATTTTTCTACGCGAACCTACTAAAACGGATCCGTTCCATCCTCCCGCTAATGACAGCCTCCTTTCGTCCCCGATCTTTCTCCACTTCTCCCTGCAATCACTCGCATTAAGAATTCAGAATCCATGCATTTCAGGCTTAAAAGATTGAAGAAATTAATTTGCTGTTCGAAGGGTGAAGCGCCGGGAGGCTTCCAACAGGGTGAACGAGGGGGATTCAGGAACCTGTTTAGGCAAGATTTTATTTCATGGAAAATATCTGTGTATTTACAACGTTACATGTCTCGCGCTGGCTCGGTTTACAACCGAGTCCGAGTTCACAGCTCGGTCCCCTCGAACCGACGAGTCCGAGGGACCGAGGTCCTTGCTCAGACTTTCTCACGAGTCTATGCCTCGCTCCACGAGTCACTGTCGTTCTTATTTTACCAAACACTCGTCACTCGCGTCCTGATCCCGATTCCACTGAATATCGACAATCGAGTTTCAACAGACTGTCCTTTCTAAAATCGAAGCAGCTCCGACCATGTCTGAAGGACGCATACATCCCTGAAATCTCCTTCAACCTGTCCTGCAAGAAACACTAAGAGTCCCCATGCTGAGCTTCCTCCAACGAAAACCTCCTTCAAGCCCGTCGAATCACGCGCAACGAGGCTTCCCCCGTAGATATCACATTTATAACACCGGTACAGTTGCCCACCCTTCGCCGAACGCCGTGCGAACTGTGCTTCCATCGAGTCCAAGCGTCCTGCTGCTAGGATCACCTCAGTAGGGTCTCCAGACGTCGTTCCTCTGCTCGCTTTCCTCGCCCAGGACCCCGATCTCCAGCCTGTTACTGCTGATGGTCAGGTTGCTGCCAGCGATGGTGACCTGCTCGTCGGTGAGGTCGCCGTGCAGGTGCAGGTGGATCTGGTTTTGGTTGACGGTGCTGTACAGCTGGGGATAGAGGACCATGGGCGCCGGGCTGATGTAGTTCTGGCTGGGGTTGTTGTAGTAGCCCTGGTAGTTGGGGTTGTAGTTGTGGGAAGCGACCGGCACCGGCGTGGTAGGCCCAGGCGTCCAGGAGCCGTAATGGTAGCCTGGGCTGCCGCTACCTGTACCACTGCCAGCGAAGATGTCCGATTCGCTGGACTTGCTGGGCACCAGGGGCAGGGACGTCGACGACGTCCCGTGTCCTGGGTACATGGGCACGCAGTTCGGCGTGTAGGTGTCCTGCTGGCCCTCCGATGGAAGAACTGCAAGATCGACATAGGGACTTGTTCGACCGTGAGTGATTCGGAGCTGGATGCAAGCTGAAGTTTGTGTTTGAGGAGAGTGAAACGTGCTATTCGAAGCGTTATCCCTTGGAGGAACCGACGGAAGCTGTTGCGGGATCAGGAGATGCGAAGAAGCAACGGTTTTGGAGATCAGAAGATGGTGCAGGGCTAAAGCTTTGTGGACGCAGTGGAAGCTCGATGCTGGGAGTGAGAATCTGCAGTTGGGTGGAAGCAGAAGATGCTGTGGATGAACATGCGTTGGTTATCGCTGTCGCAACTCGCGGTTGCGTCACAGTGAGCAGGAAGAACGCGTTCCTCGAACGTCTCCTACGTCACGAGAGTGTCGGAACGAGTCGTTTCCCTTTTCCGCCTAAGCGAGCTTTGCCTGCGCAATTTTGCCGGTAGACTTTCCAGTACTCACCGGTGGGTAACGGGACGGGCTCCGTGGTCGGGTGGTGAGAGAGGGATTCACCTGGGTAGGAAAACGCTCCGCCAGGAATCGGAGAGAAGGAACCACCGCTGCTCACTGGAGGCGCTGGATAGGACGGTGTCGACGAGTAGGTCCACTCCGCTGTCCCTCCGCTGGTGTCTGCAACAGATTTTAGAATAGGGTCAGTCGATGATTAAACGAATCCTTCGTCGAGGTAAAGGAATGATTTCTACGTGGAGAGTCAACCAGAACCGACTGGTCACCAGTCGCTGCTCCGAGTGAGTAACTCCGTCGGATTAATTGAAATGACTCACGAGTCCAAGAATGAAGGAAGTGATTGCATGAAGTAAAGAGTGGAAATCCAAGTATTTGAGTCCAAGTTCTTTGAACAAATAATTGATAATTGTAATACGAAAATTTAAAGAAATTGTTGGCTCCACGACTCCCTTTCCCTTTTACAGTCGATGTAGGTTAACTTAAGCCCTAAGCCTTAATGGGTTATACCTAGTCAGACGGCCGAAAAGAGGCGAACTAAAAAATCATCAAAGAACCTAATCACAGACTATGATACAACGTCGACGTACAAGTTTCGGCGTACTTTCCCCGACAATTACCCGCAATTAATTACCATCTCGTGAAATATTTATCGCGTGCACGCGACATCCGTCGGACGTTCGATGAATATCCAAGCACCTCGGGACGAGCCGTCTGGCAAAAGTTACGGAAACAGAGAGGAAACATCGGCGGGCCTGAGTCACCGATGATTCGGCGAAGCTTCTTTCCCCGGGTTCGCGGGAACGCTCTCCGCGGGGACGACGAATCGGACTGATTATGAAATCCATATTCGCGCTCGCGCGATCCAGGAATACAGTTTCACGAAAAAGTCGCCGCTGACACACAATACTCCTACTCTGCCTCTTCTTTTTCGCATTTTTATTACCCTCGATGTGCCGTTTCAGCTTTCATTCGGCATCTCTGTAACACTAGAGTCTCCTTCCCGTCCTTGACGGCCTTCGGTTCTTAACTTGGAGCCACGTCTCAGATCTAGCGTAAGTGGTCGTTAATCGTATCATCTGGGACCTGCATAACAATCTTTCAAACGTAGGGGAAGCTAACGTGGCGTTTTTCTGGTCCCAGAAGAACCTGAGATCGTCATTCTTCTATGCCAAAGAGCATCTCTCTATTCTAAAATTCTGACGCCTTCATGCTCAGAATTGTCCGCAATTGCTACTCCGTTCAGATTTTACCGTTTCCCGCTAATCTACGCCCCCTCCAGAGGTGCAGCGAGGCACTCCGTCAAAGACTCACTGGGAAAGTTCAAGGAACCGACCACACGACTACTGAGCTGCATACGTGACGCTAGACCCGTTTAACGGCGAGAACTGTGGACGGAAAGTCCGGGCATTGGTGATTCTCGGCGGGCACTCGTCGGTCGATGACAAAACACGCTGCTTCAAGGGCGTGCACCGTCGGCCACTCGGTTCCAGGAAGACCCGCGTGGACACGGGGAATCCTGCAGTTTCGAAACACCGTCAAAAATTCGAAAGCTTCCTCTACCGAACTCCTTTTTGCGAGGTAGACCTGCTGCGTCACGAGGAACTCGCTCAATTTGGACGAGTGTTAGTCACCCTTTCGACCTACTGATTTAGTATTCCAGAAGATCATCGTCGAATGAGATGACTTTTCTGGAAACTAATCTAGCAACAGGTACTTGATTCCTTGAAAAACAGAGTGTCATTCGAAACTGAAGGAGTGAGATGTGCCTGGAATGGTTGATCTCGTGGAAGATGCGGAGGAAAAGCAATCGACGCGAGTTTCGTCACTCCAGTTGGCCTCGTCCGCCGATTTCCACCTTCGGAGAGTCCTGCGATTCGAAAAATACGATCCTTGCGAAACAGCCCGGTGTCCACAGTTTTCCTGCTCGAAAGAAAACGTCCGATTCGATCGGCCAGAAATCGCTAGCGATCGCTGCATGAAGCTGTTTCTTTTTTACCCGTTCCAAGCGAGAAACCTATATTTCGCAGAGCTAATGGAAACGAACAGGTTCGGCGTGCAGCCGGGTCAAGGCGGGGAAGTCGCGGAGAGAATTGATTAGAAAACCGTCGATTTTAATAGCCGATAAATCTCGGGTTTCGCCATTGACTCGGCGCTGCACGCTTCGTAATCCCATGACGCCTTAGCAGGGGCTGCAGCGTGCAAGAAACAGGCGGCGGTTTTGTAATTAACGGCCGTTAATTTTCTCGTAAACCTATAGGCAGTATTCGGGACTCTGTAAGGAGGCCTGCTGACTCCAAGTGGGACTTTGAAACGATTGCCACTGAAGTTGTACGGTGCCACTTTAAATAACGATTACTTGAGACGTGACGGATTTACTGCTCTTGTACTGTTATAGAAAGCAGTACAAAGGAGGCAAGAAAGGCTACAGATGATATCTATTAGTCAGCTTATTGAACCTTTAAAATTACACTCTCGAAATCACCCCTGGAATTCTCGACGCAGACACCTGTGCTACAGCCTCTTCTTTAAGGGAACATTTTTATTAAAATTTTTCAGAAAATCGATTTTCTTTGCATATTTTTTTGCGTATCAATTTTTTTCATATCCTTGAAGAACGAATAAATAAAGACCATAAAGTTTTTTTTACTGCAAGTTGTATACTGTTTTAAAAAAAAATCTTAAATATCATCCATTTTTTAGGGATTTGATGAGAATGTCCCCTTAACTAACAACTTGGTGAAAAGCAAGGTTTAAGTAGGTTGAACTCCTTGACAGTGTCAGAGTGCCAAGAACCGAGCTCCCTGTCGGGGATCGTCTGGTCCTGGAGGACCCAGTGGATCAGCCGTGAGATAAGGTCGAGGTTGCGGGTGTAGGGTCCCCTGGCAAAACTGTCGTTACGCCTACTGGCCGTGGAAGGTCGAGGTCGTTTCGGGATCCTCAAAGGGGACCGCCGTGGGGATGGGGCCGTGCGGGTGATTACCGAAAATGGCCGTGTATTTGCCGCAATTACCGGAACAACGGTAACAAAACAAAGGTATACCACTAGCAGGGTCGGCGTTCGGGCGACCATCTGTTGGGTAATAGTCCGTTTCGTGCCTCTGCGGGAAAGACGAGGAGGAAGAAGCTGGTTCTATGAACCGAGGGAGGAGACGGCACCGAGTTGACTCCATCTCCAGAGGGCACCCTTCTCGAATCTGTGCTGCATTTTTCCGAATTGCGAGTGCCATTTCGCTTGGAAACTTGCGTTCCAGGGAAGACAATGTGTAGATGCCAACAGGTCGATATCACAGAAGACCCGGGAAGTGGATCGCGGATCAACGATCTATCCAGCCAGCTTTCCCATCGTTGACTCAGCATTCATTGATCGCCACGGTGTCGTCACGGCGCTGGTGACCGTTCAAGCGACACTCCCTGGCCTCCGCGAAGAAGAGGTGCAACCTCCGCCGTAGATCCTGACCGAAGGAACGCACGAGTCCTGACCAAAGGAACTCCGAGCTGTTTACTACTTCCTCCTCTCAGCGTGTCCCGTTCCCTGTCCAGCTCTCTCTCCGTTGCTCTGCGGGTGTGAAACCACAGTGAGGTGGTTTTGGTGCTTAGTCCCCCGACCAGCCATCTACTTAACGAACCGTCCATCGACCGCCGTCATTTCGTCGTTTCTCGGTTTCTCTCCCACCTAGCTCTGCCCCACACCCTGGCTCGCGCTACCGCTGCCTCGATCGACCTCATCTTCCCTCGACTTCCATCTCCTAATCCGCCGAGGAAGCCTTGAGACGCTCGCAGATACATTGGGATACTTCAACTGACGTAGTGCATCGTCCTTTATCTTTGGAATACGCTAGAATTCGGGTACAGGAAGAGCCTAGGTCCTAGGTCATGAAATTCCGTCCGACGAGGTGGCTGGCACCCTGAAGACACCCCACGTCCCAGACGCTGCAGTTGCTCGAGGACACGTTCCAGGGGGATACGTTCAGCTAGGAATCAAGTCAGACAGGCAGGCTAGCGCATTCTTTCTCCACTGAACACCGTGGAGGGGGTCTCCAAAAGAGATCGAACGTTAAGAAAGAACGAGCGTGGAACAGACGAAGCGGTGGGGCTTCGTTTCCCACCGAGATAGATGCTCGTTTGGTCGTGTAAGGTAAGTCGATATTGCGTCGTCTCGATATTCCTGCCCCGGCACGAATGTCGACACACTCGTACACCGGCGTGTATGACACATATCGGGCCCGTGCACACCCGTAAAACCTGCATAACGTCCCGAGGAGAGAGAGAAGTCTTACGCATACGGAGCGGCCAGGAAACTCTCGTTGCCCCGCGTATCGCTTACCATCAGCGATTTCTTCTTATACCGAGTATCCTGTCCCGGGGATAGTGTTTCCCTCCGATGACTCCGGGATCCCGAGGAACAAGCTACCGACTTTGGCCGTTGCTGGATCCCCGTGAAATCTACGAGTGGAGTTTGGGGATACCGTGGCTTGGGAGTCTCGATAGAAGCTGGAGCAAGTAGTCAGAATATAGTAATTCAGCGTTCAGAGTCTATTATCTTCGGTACCAGTGGCGCACCCAAAGGGGGGCCAAGGGGCCTGTCACCCCCCAAAGTAGGGGCTTTGTAAAAAGAAAAGAAAACTGGATTTTATTCTTAAAATAAATTTTTACAACCACCTAAAGAATTTTATTGAATTTGCATTAAAAAGATTTTTATCCCTTCGACTTGCCCTAAGATTGAATCCTGAGTACTCGGTTATTTAATCTAGCCTAGCAATCCAACTTCCAAGGCTTCTAAGAATTCATCCCTCGAATTTTTTAATAATTCCTCTGCTCTCCACGCTTCCTGGGCCCCACTGTTTCACAAACAGCGGCACAGTTCTCTTCAGACAGCAAACGTGAGAAAGCAACGACGATTCCCTTTGGGACCTGGATGTTTCCACGGTTCGTCAATCTCTCAAACACGGCCGCCCTTCGACGACGGTTTCAATAACCATCGGAGGGCAATTCGGTCGATTCAGCTCGCGTTTTCGCGCCTCCGCGTCGCTTCCTCCCATTCAGGCTGCGCGGCCATTCAGAGGGACGGGTCCTGCTTGAAAGAAGGAAATCCGTTTAGCGCAGAATCCAGCCGCGTTTTGCACGCACGCAGCCGGGGCAATTTGCTCTGCGGCGAACAATGGGGGCCCGCGTCTTCGACGTGCCACGAGAAAAAGAGTCTCGATTCCTCGCCCCCTCCATCCTTTTTCTTCGTCTCTCCTTCCTCGCCTTCTTGTGTTTTCCCCTTTGTCCGTCGCCTTTCAGGACGCCTTTCGCAGCTTTCATCCTCTCCCTTCCACTGTCGCGGGCAATTTCGATGGTGAATGAAGAAGAGCATGAATGAAGGGCCCCACTGGCGTGCCCGGAAACCCACGGGGCCCCGTGCTATTGCCCGCAGGCGGTTTCGCGCGATTACCATCGCTCCACACGCGAGTACCTTCCTATCACCTTTTTATTCCACGTATTCGACCGCCGCCTAGCCCCCTTTCGTTTCGCGGAGCGCATCGACGCTGGATTCTCCACGTCCACTTGTTACATTAATATTTATAAGTTCAATATTTTAAAAGAATCGAAGAGTTTTTAAGCAGAGGACCACCGAGGCAAACGTCTCCACGCTTCGGCTGTCCAAGCGAGAGCTTCGAAACGCAGACATGATCCCCGAGTTCAGCGAAAGCGACATCGATCGGTAATCAATTGATCACGGTACGGCCGGACCGTTGATTGGCGATCAATTAAGTTTCGTGTGAAAAAAGAAAGGAGAGTTCTTGTCGCTCTAGCGGGCCCCCGCTCGTAAGGGGCTTCTAGATCCCCGGTCCCTCGACTCTGTTACCGTTTAGCGGCGAACTCAAACGAATCGTCTGTCGTTTTTCGGCACGAATCGTCGCCCGGAACACGCTTTTTCGCCCGTCGGATTCGTGCACGTACGAAACCGTTTTCCAGCCTCGCCTCGGATCAACCACGGCGAACGATTCTCGGCTCAACCGTTCGCTGAACCCATTTCCACGCTCTTTTGTTCGACGTCAAAACGATTGCCGCGCGACTTAGCCGCTGAAACGCTCAGGTGTGATTCAATTCCTGGCTGATACCAGGTGACTTCAGTGGGAATCCCCTGAAATCAAGCAGATTGCTAAGAGACACGAAGCTACGCAAGATTAATTTTCACTTACTCGCTAAAGAATTCTTCTCTAACATTGAGTCTTTCTAAAGGAGCCTACAGAGAGGATCTAGAAGTTACCATAAATGCTTCTACAAAGTGCCCTTTTGATCACCCATAAATCCGCTGGAGAGGCCCCGGAGGGGGTCGATCGCGTAAAAAATTGTTTCCCCGATCGTTACAGTTCACGCCCCCCCGGCGTAATTCAATTTGGCCCGCATTGTTCGACATCTAATAAAGTCGATGAAAAACGAAGACCTGGCCGATAGACGAAAATCAGCGGCGCGGGCAAAATGAGGAGGATCTCTGATCGTGCCTCTCCGTCTTGAGCAAGAGACCCAGACGAGGATCCGTGCCCTCTCGAGCGTGGATCACGTAACGGCCTCCTCGCCCCTTCAGCTCCACTCTTCTTCTTCCCTCGCTTCCCTTGCTGCTTTATTCCTGGCTTGCTTAGCCTCTTCTTCAACCTATTTTTCTCCCTCATCCTCCCTCCTCCTGACACGATTCAGCCAATGTACCGGGATGTTACGAGTACAGGGATTTCGTGGATGGAAAAAAAGCAGAGGGAGCATCGGCTTCCTCTCGATCCTAATTCGTCTACCTTACTGGGCACTTCCGTTCACCATTTCAGCGGCTCCCCTCGCGGCCTCTTTGTCCTCCTTCAATTGAAACTGCTCCTCCACTTCTTCGTCCTTTTTGTAGTTTTATATCTTTTCCGTTTCCACGTTTCACTTCCCGGGTAAAGGATATTCTTGGCCGCGGTTCTTGTTTTCCTGTTCTTCTGGAGCTTCTTGGGGGGCGTTCTTTTAAAGGTTTATGTAATTCATTTAATTCGGTTTCGTAACTCATATTCAAAATTAGGTGGAAGAAATATTACGGAAAACGCTGCTTGACTCCCTCTCCCCCCCTCTTATAAGAAAACGTAAGAAATTCGAGATTCTCTCCCTAAAAAAAGCCTTACGTAATTTAAGGACGATCCCTTGTCAGATTAACATTTTTATGAAGAGATCGAGAATGGTCAGAGAGGTCGATGACGACATTGGAATCGTTGGAATTTCCGGAATTCTGTAGTAAGTTACGGAGAGATGGTGGAAGCAGGTATAACGTGCCTTGAAAACGTCATGGGTGGTGTGATGGGTAACGGAAGAGAAGTTTGCCGTGAAAACGACAGATTCCTAGTGAAATTCTTCTAAGGTTAGTAGGCTGAAGCTTTTGCTAGTACTGCCCGGAAGCTAGTAGGGGAGACCGGGGCAGATTGTAACAAAAAAAGTTTATACAGTTTTTTCTCGAAAGTGTTTTCCTCAATCAGGAAATTATTTGCGTGATTTACTACTTACATATGTGGTGAACTAATTGCGTGAAAGTACGTGACAAAATCTTGGACACTTATTCTTCTAGCTTCATCTTAAACAAATCTGACCCTTTGTTACAATCTGCCCCAGTCCGGGGTAAATTGTAACACATCTGTTTTACTTATTTAAATACAAATATGAAGACAAATAAACATTTCTAAAAAATATAAATGAAAACACAGATCATTATTAAACATTTGATATCCATGAGTTAAGCAATCATTGCTTATTCGTCCAATTCTATCAAAATCTTCTGCTGTGCTTTCTTTACTTTTGCCTTCATACTTTTTTTCTATTTTTTGGATTCTCGAATGTTCTGTTGGTCGTCTAGAGCATCTTTCTCCGGTGTGTCAGCAAATAGTTTGCTTTATCACCATTTAGAGCGGAGTAAGTATAGTAACATGTTACAATTTACCCCGAGGTCGAATTTTTGCGTTTTATCTCAGCAAACGAGAAACTAAACATCAAATCACTAAAATGCGTACACATAATAATAAACCAATGTGTACTGATTCGTTTGCGACTAAGAAACAAAAATTCAAACGGTTCCTAATGACGGTTAATTGAAATAAAAGTGCCAAGACAACATTTATTTACGTGCTCTAAATACTAAAATTCTGGGCTATTACCACAAAATGAATACATAACGCTCGTTTGTGTTACTAAAACCGACGGTACTAATATCGTCAAGCAGCTCTCGAATGCTGTGGGTTACCAGATTTGTCGCTCAAAAGATTTTACTTATGTTACAATTTACCCCGTGTTACAACCTGCCCCGGTCTCCCCTACTCAAACTGATTCTCAATCAAACCACCACGATTCCTGATATTTCTGAGTATAAAATAATCAGGAAACTAAAAGAGAGGTCCGTCTCGCTGAAAGTTTGTTCAGAATTAAGAAACCAGGGATTTAAGCTGCAGAGGAAGCCGTTCGCGGTGGCGGCCGTTTAAGAAACGGCATGAAGAAGTATGGTAATTCCTCGCGAAGTATTTCTGCGAATTACGAGGGACGTGGCGGGACCTTTAAATCCTCTTGCAAAAGCCAGCGTCGTCGCTTACGGTTTAGCGAGGTAACGGGAAGACGCGCGAGGCGAATCGAGAATGAGACGAAGAACTAGTTATTAGAAGCTTGTGAAGCTTCGTGAAACTGCCAGCACGGTGACCTTTCACCGTAGCTTCCCCTTTTAACCGCTGACAATGCTCATACTTGTCAATCAATCTAGCTGCATAGGCAGTCCGACCTCCTTCGACAAACTTTTCTATTCGACAACCGTCTAAAATCCAGCCTTCCTACGCCACCAAAAGCTAAATCACAAACCTACACGAGAATGACAACAATTTGGCAAAAGTGGATAGCAAAATAAGTAGGCAGTATTTAAGGGCTCGTTTCAAAATTACGTAAGGCTTTTTTGGTTGCGAATTTCGTACGTTTTCTTACAAAGGGAGGAGAGGGAGTCTGGTAGCGTTTTATCTAATATTTTTTAATCTAATTTTCAAGATGGGTAGCCTAAAAAACAATGTCTCATCGCACACGAGAAACCGAGTTAAAGGAATTATATAAACCTTTAAAATAATTTTAATAACTGAAAAAATGCAATGTAAAAAATATTACGTTAGGAAGGGTGGAGGGTTGGAATATAAAATCTTATAAGTTCTTATACTGCGAGAGGGAGGGGCTAGGAAATGGCCAAAAATACCCTTACGTAATTTAAGGAAAATCTTCAACAAAGCTCCCCTGAAATGCACGGTATCTAAAAATCGAAAATTCCCTAACATTATTTCCGATAATCTGCGCCACTTTTACTTCAACAATTTTCCTCGCCACTCAGAAGAATCATTGCAAATAAAAGACTGTTAACAGCAAGGAGCAAGACCAACGACGTCGACAATCATGTTCTATCTGCCCGTGTCTCCTAGGCGACACGATTATTACGAGAAAAAGCGCGATGGCTTTTTGCTCCCCCGAGGATTTTCGAGGCGTTTTTTGCCCCGATGTTTCGGTAGGATGACGATCTCGGGGAGATCGTGGATCCTCTGGATCGTGAACCGCTTTCTCGCTTCGCTCGTCCGGCTCAATTCTTTTCGACGTTTCTCGGGCCGTCGGACGGCGGCGGCGGATCGACCTCGATCGATTTGCTCGAGATCGTCCCTCGATCATCTCAAATCGATTCGAACGAGTGTATCCCCTGATTGCCCCGGGACTTGCCTCGATTTTCGGCGTTGCAATGGACATGCGAGCCGCTCGTTCGTCCCTCCGATCGATCCATGGAATTTCGACGGATCCCTGGAGTTACTTATCGAATTTGTTTATGCTGTGCGGTTAAACAATCTCGGGCAAAAACGTGCCGCGGCTACCTGTGTCATTATTCGAAAGGAGGCAGCTGAACGTGCCCGAGATAATTACACTGAGAACGTGTGCAGGGAATGTATTAAAAAATAAGGTCGAGAAAAAGCTCAGCTGTGTATTTCCTTCCCACTGAGTACTGGCAATCGAGTAACGAATTTCCTAACGGGAGCATCCTGTGGGAGGGTCTGTCTCCGATGACCAGGAGTCGTGGGAACAGCGTGGATGCGTTCGAAGGGTTCGATTCAATTCACCCTCCTCCCTGGAGTGGTCCTCGTGCCAAAACTCGTCCATCTCATCCTCGGTATTCCACTCTTTCGGACACTGTGCGGCCTCCAGAAACGAAAGGCTGTGAAAGCTTCCAATCTTTGAAACACGATGTGTCGCTAAATTTTCGGTTCGCCACGAAACTCCTGAAATCCAATTCAGGGTCCCCAATCTCAAAATTTTCTACATCGAAACACAATAATTTCCCCTCCACTATAATCTCAGGCAACTTACCAAATTTCTAACACACAGCTTAGCCCTACACACACGCGCACCCCTTCCCTCCCCTTAAGAACCAAAAGCTCCCATCGCCGAAGCAAAGAAGGAGCCCACTTCCATCTAACCCGCAAAAGCGTAACCTGTAAGGGTAATTTTTCCGCTGTCGCTTAATTAAGGAAGTTTATCGCCCCGCCGCGGTTTAGGGGTCGATTTCAGCGAGCGTGGAGGAAAAGGAGGGCCCAGCATCCGGCTATCTGCGGAAGGCTCCTCCAGGCAGATGCCGAGCATTCGAAAGGAGGAATACGTGGAAACGGAACGGTCCGCTCGGCCCGGTTATTATCGCGGTCTGGGCTAAGCGGTCACCGCGGGTTTCCTTAAGCCGTCCACGAAGTGCGCGCCTGATTGGACGGACACGAAGGATGTTGTACCGTGCCAGGATACGCGATAAACCGACAGGCGATAAAGTTCACCGGGCACCGCAGCCGAGGGATTTCTGAAATTCCACTTTGCGGAAGCCCAAGATTTCGTCGAGCTTTCCAAGCACGCTGGACGCGCCGCTGACAAGTCTTGGGCCTTGCCTGGGGCTGACGCCCTCAGAAGTGGGTTCTTCTTTGCCTCGGCTACCTTCAGCATCCCTGCTTTGCCTCCAAGAATCCTCAGAAAAATATAAAGCTGTAATATCTGGTATCCTTTGGGATTGGGGGCTATCGAAGAGTAGAGTGTGCTTGAATATCTCCAGCGTATTTTCAGGAAGTTGGCTGAAGCGCGCGGGGCTCCGATTGGCCGTCCACGACGAGGGAAATAAGTACCAGCAACAACAGTCGTGGCTGTCTGGAACGACGGTGCCGACGGATTTACGAGTTTAATTAAGTTCTGCGGTCGCGTTCGTCATTTTAGCGAGCATCGAAGACTCGTTTGCGAGCAAGTTGCCCGCGAGGGCTCGCGTGGTAGAAAGAGAAAATCGCCGTCGACTCGCAGAACCGCGGAAAGCCGTGGCAGGGAAACACTTTCCCTCGAAGGGAAAGGTAAGAGACCTGCTTCAGGGGCTCCAAGCTGCTCGGTAGGCTCGCGCCATCGCCGGAATCGCGCAACTTTTGTCGCGCGGAAGATTAGAAAGGCGACCACGCCCGGAGGGTGTTAATTACACGCTCTCCTAATGTGTCACGGATCCTTTAGCAGTCCCGTAGCGAGTTTAAGCGCGTACGTTAATAACCTTCTGATAGAGCATGATAGGGGTCGCCAGGCTGCGAGGGAGTGTCGCGAAAGGAGTGTATGTGACACTTTCCTAATTGCCTCGCAACCCTTTAAGAAAGGTAACCCTTGGCCTCCACCCGTTCCTTCCAGACCACAGTCGTCTCCAAGGCGTGCTAGTCGGAAGGAACTTAATCAAACGCCACACGCGACGCGTTCCCAAACAAGTTACACAGATTCAATTATAAAACATCGATTTCACACAAGCACCAAGTTTACAGGCACTATAAAGTCTATTGAAGTTATCGTGGAATAGATGGCTCCGAGGATGAGATTCTAAAACTGCCTAACCCGCAGCTTGACATTAAACGGCGGAGGTTCATCTCGCAGGCGGTTCAACTGGCGTTCCCAACCAGCCAGCGAGGAGGAGTAATAATCCCGCGCAAGACACGCACCAGCCTTCCATTAAGCTCCGCGCAGCGACGGACGAAATCCACGTCGAGGCAAGAAACGCTCGCGGGACAATCAGTAGGTGGAGAAAAAGGCCGAGAAACAGCCAGAAAGGCAGCTGCAGTCTCTGCTATCCGCGGAGGCACGTGGGAATCGCGAGATCGCCCCTCCTCGAGCCGCTTTTCGACTTCTGCCACTCGATTACCCGTGCCTCCGTAAATGGGTAGAGATGGCTCGATCCTCCGCTGCTTTCTTCCCTGATAGCCTTCCCGGAGGCGTCTTCTACTATCCTAAATACTTGAAGACGAAATGGAGGCTACAAAGAACGAAGAAGTACAATTCCTTAATGACGTTAATCCATCTGTACTTGGTCACCGCCAGCTGAGGGTAGCTAAGGGTGGAGGGAGCCAAATCCGCTGAATTCTGCGCGAGTAGACGTCCAGGCAGACAGAAGGAGTCAACGGAGAATATACAATCAGTGTGATTGTTTGACACCCCATAATCAGCGTCCTTACCCCTACCATCCTCTCCGCTGTCCTCTCCCTCCAGCTTGTCCTTTCTCCGTTTCGCTTGGTCCTGGGCACAAGAGGGCCCTCCTCCTGCTGCATCGCCTCTTCAGGTACCCGGTCCGCTGCCACTGCCGGGGCCTCATTACCCCGATCACGACTCGAGATGAGACTCTCGAGGGATAGAAGACGGACACGGTTATATTATAAGAGACAGGAATAATGCTCGATTCCCCTTTTTTCCTCGCCAGGAGACCTTCTGCCCGAGGTCGCCGCTGCCCTTCCACTTTGCAGCCTCTTCTGCGCTCACGACGCGTGTTTCTCTAGATCCTGCCGGCTCCCTGCAGGCCGATCGAGTAGAAAATGGGAGTCTCCGAGCAGACACGGCGCGCGGTGGGACCAAAAAAGGGGAATGGGCCTGGATTTCTAGGCTGCTGGCCCTCGAGGCTCCGCATCCGCGCTATTCAAAGTCCACGAAGTTCCATTCGTACAGTAAACGCACGAGCAGGCAACGATCGCCGGCCGTCATGTAGGTGAGACCTGGAGAGCAATCAGGGGACGCGGGAGAGAGAGAGAGAGAGAGAGAGGAAACGGAGAAGAAGACGGGGAAGATTGAGCGGAGGGAGGAGGATAGGTTTCGATTCAACAACGTCTGGCATCGCAAGCGAACCGAGCCCAAGACAAAAGGAGGAGGCCGCGCAGCAGCAACGAACGGCAAAAACAACATGGATCCAGCACTCGATCGATCGGTCCGCCCGATCGATCGGCCGATCGATCCCTGGTATTACGCAGACGTGCACGTGAGTCGTACGTGAGCCCGCGCGGCTCTTGTAGCGGCCCGAGGAGGCGCTGAATCGGCGGGCAGCTCGAAATCCGCTCGCGGAGAGCACCGAGCTACACGGCGGGTGCGCGAGGGGACCCGAGGGGGGAGGAAGAAAATTGCATCCACCGACGCTCGCTCGCTCATTTCGCACTCTATGCTCGTTCGTACGTGTGCCCCGGCCCCGGGGCCCGCTCATTAGGCGCCGAGAAGAAAGAGAGGAAGAAACGGCCACGGCGACGCGCAACGGAGAGCGTCGAGAGATGAATGGGGTGGAACCGGTAAATGAAGCATTTCGCTCGGTCATTTCCATTCATCTGATAGGTGTGAAAATGCTCGCATTACGGGGGAACGAATCTCGCGGCGGGGAAAAGGCAGAAACGATTTGCGGACGGGTCTCGCCGCCGGGATAAGACGGAGGAGCGTAATGCCGCAGGATATTACGGTGAATCTGGGTCGTTTAGATTGAAAGGAAGGCGCGCTCGTTCGCTGGATCTCTGGAGGAAACGGAACCACCGTTCCTCTTTCGAGGAGGCTTTAAAAAAAAACGGAATTTTTAGTTGGAGCGTGAGAGAATTCAGCAGAGTGAATTGACTGTTGCGTGGCGTTAAAGGAAAGGCGCAGACTTCTGTCTTGCATCGACCGTCGAAGGAAGGCGAAACTTTGCACCCGCCGATAGATGAGGTAATTACAATGGTGGCTGATCCGGCAAGGTGACACGGGTGCAGCAAAGTTCGGGCTGGATGGCAGCGCGGGTCTGATCGATGGAGAAGGTGGCAGAGGCAGGAGCAGGGAGGAGATTAGGGCAAAGTGAAACCGCAGCGTAGCTTCAAAGAGGTCTTGCCAGCCAGGGGCGCGTCTACTTAACTTTGATCAGGTCGGGGCCGCTGATGCGAGACGAGCCGCGCAGAAATAAAGTGGCTGCTGGCCTTCCCGCCTTTTTGCATCCGGAATTATCAGCTCTAGGCACGCCTACGGGCCTCCAAATATGTCTCCGGAGCGACCATCGAGATCTAGGATGCCTACTGAATCCTGCACAGTGCTTGGATTTGAGCAACTTTGTTCATTAATGTGCACCTTGTCGAAGATCTCAACACCTCTTTCAGCTATTAGTATCGCCTGTGACTATTCAAATCAGGGAATATGAAAGAGCTAGGTGAGCTAGGTCCATCACTGGGGGTGATCTATTCTATTCACAAAGGAGGCGAATACGTTGAAGACACCACGAGGTTGCTGAAGGGCTCGAAGTCTACGGGAACGTCGCTGCTAACCAACGAGAAGGCTGCAGCACAAGGAGAGGACACTTTTGCCTCGTGCTAGGGAGGCACAACGGTGCACCGAGGCGGGGATCAGCGAGAGAAGAGATGGAAACGGCAGGTTGAATGTCGTTATTACGTTGAATTAGAGGGTGCAGAGCCGGAACGAGGTATGAAACTATTACCTCGCGAAACGGCAGACCACCTCTCTCTCTCTCTCTCTCTCTCCCTGATCCCTCGGCATAGTGTTTCCCCTCGCCCCTGGGAGGGGGTGGGTGGGGTTGGTGCATAGTTTCGAGTCGCTACACGAGCCACGAGGATGATGCTCGTCGTGAGCGAAGGATGATGATAGCCGAGGAATATCCACTATCAAACGAAAGAAGCAAACAGACAGGAGGGCAGAGCTTCCATCTGTCCACAGTTACTCGGCTGAGACGTTAGCGAGCGGGGAAAAGCATCGAGACAGAGCGAGAAATATAACGGTGGAACTAGGCATCTTGACCCACCCAAAGATTCCCAATCCTCAAGTTCTCCACACGCGGTCCTCCAAACAATTTCATACAGTTGCACAGCGCAGGATACCTTGTAGTACATATCAGACTGTTTCAAACACGTGATCCTTCGATACCGAAACGAGACTTAAGCTGAGCTACGAGGAAGCACGTCCTGCTGATAAGATCTCCGCGAACTGCGTCGTCACAGTTCGCGTGGATTCCAGCAGCCGGGTCGCGGAGTGCACGCTAACGGATGCAGAAGCGATAGCAGAAGGAGCAAGACTCACCACCGTGTTGGGGGCTGTGCTTGTAGCAATCCTGATGAGCCGAGGAGCCGCCAGTAGCCCCGAGGTGTGTACTGGAAGCGGGCGATGCGGTCGGGTCGGTGTTGTTGGGGTTGGTGCATGCACCACTAACCGAATTCGCGGTGACGTTGTTCCCGACGTGATGCTTACTCCTCCTGTACGGATCTGGCTCCCGCAGATAGGGGGTGAAAGGGCTGGGCACGTCGGGGAAGGCCCCCCGCGCCAGTCCGGGAACACGAGGCAGCGAGGGGACTCGTGCTAGTCCAGGGATATGTGTCTGTCCTGCAACGGAAAGTAAGGAATTAGCGTGGACGAATAAGGAGAGCTTGCATACGAGCCGAGCAGCGTATTTGTCCAAAGGATCGCCGCCGACGAGAACAGATCTCGCGCCAAATGTGATAATCATCCAGGTGCGTCGAGACTGGAAAGCCTGGAAGGCCTAGCGGAGTGAAACACCCATGTGCAGAGGCCAAGGAGGCACAGCCAGGACTTTCACAAGAGGAAACGAAAGCACGACGGCCATTGGCTAGTCGTAGAGGCACGGCGGGGAGATGTTTGCGCAATTAGCCCCAATAGAGTGGGATAATTAAGAAAGCCCGAGCGGGCCCCGTGTCTCGATCGACTTCAATAGCATTCCTCGTGCATTCCAGCCCCCCCCCCCCTGAATTGATAGAACCGAGCCAAGTATCGCAGCGCCTACACGGTATTATACACTGGACACGGCGATTCGCTATTGTGCCGGCTCGCAATATGCACGTACTCCCGGCGCGGCGTATCGTTATATGCCGGTGCACATTATGCGCCACGTGCATAGCCTCGAACGCTTGCATAATCATTGAACAGGATATTTAGTGGCAAGATGACTCCCGACCACGTAACATTCGCGCTTTGTGCGTCAATCAGCGATCCTTCGAGATCCTTCGCACTCTACCTTCCTTTTATTTCTATGACGTCTTCCAGAATATTTATGGCCAAGCCAAAAATTCTGACTCGCGACTTCGCTATCCCGATCGCTAATCGAGAGAAGTGGCGCGTCGTTCTCCTTTCCTTTCCGAACGAGACCCAGAGGAAGCCAAGAATGGGAGTCAAGGCGCAAATTGTTATTCCCCCGGCGAGAAGGGGCCCACGAGACTCGAGGGGGCGAGGCGGGAAAGAAAGAAGGAAGAAAGAAAGCAAATGGAGCGAAGGGAGAGAGTTCGGCCACGAGGGCGAACGACAAATAAAGTTCGACCGCAAACTGCACGAAATTGTCGGCGAGCCCAGATGGTCAGCTACGGTGCGCCAACCGATGCCTACAAGATTATTCCTCGCTACCGACTACCACCGATCCTCCGCCGCGGAGAAACAAGGGGGCTCTGTGTTCTCTTCAGCGCCGCGACCGGATCCCACGACTTCTCACGTACCGGACGCTCGTAATGCCCCCCAAACGCTGCGCGCCCGACACCCTTTTCGGGTACCGTCGGCGTTCCCATTCAGGAGGAGCACAGCAGAATGCGATGCAGCGAGGCGACGATGGATACTTTCCGCCTGGATCCACGTAGAGCCGATAGAAGGGGCAAAGGGGCATTTTCTACTTGCTGATTCCGAAGTAAGGCTTTCTATCCTCTCATTAGCCATCTGCGCGAGGGCTCCACTCAAAAGGAGCAGAATAGGCCGCAGCAAGCTAATGACAGATATTGAATTTTTGGATTCCAGTATTCTATGCGATCCTTCAGAAAGGTCCTCGAACACTGTGGTATAGAGTTTCGCCACTTCCCTCTATAATTCTACACTGGCAACGAAAAATATCACGAGAACTGTATGGAGCACAGGATGTCCAGGAACGTACCTGACATTCGAATCACGGAGCGGAAAGGCGGTTAATTACAATAAACAAGAACGATTCTGATATGACACCTTCGCCGATTGCCCCTTTGGCTCGTGGAGCATGGCGAAAAGCCGAGAGAGAGAGGGCAATAATTCCAATCTCCGCTGCACGAGTGGCGGACTTATCTAATCAAAGTGTGGCGTACCCGGAGGACGGAAATAGCGCGGCTTTTTCCTCCTCTCTAATAACAGAACCCCTCCCTCCGCTCGTCTTACGTCCTCCTTGACGTTCCGGTCTGCTAGCATTTCGACAATTTCGCCCGAATCTATTCTATCCGTTCCTCTGTTCTACGAAATTTTAGACAGTTCCTCGGGGCCAGCTCGCTGAAACGTTTTCGGAGAACAAACCAGCGAAATTGGGGACATTAATTCTATCGCCGCTAGATTCGACGCCTCACCCAAGACGCAACTCTAGATTCCTGCTTCCTACCCTCTCCAAGATTCTTCTCGATCTTCCGGAACGTGACTCGAAATAATTCCACAGCGATTCACGAATCAACGGCCAGAAGCCTGCCATTTGTCGCCGTGCCATCAGGAGATGGTGACGCTAGGCGTTCTTTAATCAGAAGCTTTCGCCAGCAGTCCGTCGACGTTCGTGGAGCCAGGGATCATGGCGTTCATCAACTTCTCACAGCGGAAAAGGCATCGATCCAAGTCGACGATCGTGAATCTATCAACTTTATTGCTCCATGTTCCGATCGACAGGTTTTACAACACGCGATTTCCCTCCGCCTATCTGGACGCACTCGCCCACCGTGCTTTCAGCACGCTCCAAAATTCATGATGTCAGAGAAGGCGCGTAGAGCGGACGATGGTTTTTCCAGCGAGAGCCCGATCAATTTTGCCATTTTGCCAATATTGCTCGCCCATAGGCCATTCGATTGTTTGTCCCCGTCCCGCGAATTATGGCTGATTTTCCGTCCAGGGCAATTTCGACCGTCCCGCGACACTTAGAGCCGCGTGGCAGCTGGATTTCCAAAGCGCTTTTCTATGAAAGCCAGGAATCATACGTTTTTCGGGCGGAGAGCGGGGCACGGCAATTCGGGCATCTCTCCACCCCCACACCCCCCCCCCCCCCACCCCCCGTCTAATCGACATTCCGAACGCGGGCCAATTACGGGGCAAGCAAATTCAATTTCGATCTTTGACTGACAGCGCCCTGTCCACAGATATTGTCCCATCGGGACGGTTTCGATGATTTTGGGCTACGGTGACGGCTGGTAGCCACTTTGTTTCGCGATCCCTTTCTCCGTTCATTCGACTCGATCGAGGATCCACCCCGAAACGTTTTCCTCAATCCCTTTGACGACTCGACCGATCCGCTATCGGAAATAGCTCTGTCCAATTTGATCCTTGAATTGTACTTCCACTAAATGCCGCGACCGCGATCGGTCCCTTATATGTAGGCACCTCTGCCTTTGACACGTTCAGAGTTCTCTGACCGTTATATGCTACAGCACGATTTTAACTAACGCGACTCCCGACCCTTGCTACCCCTGACCCGTATATAAACGCTTCGAAACTTCCATTAACGATTCCACGAGCCTCCTCGCCACCTACACCCTTCCCGACAACCTCCTGCCATTCACCCCGCAGCCCGCGAGGCAGCAACGCGACGGAGCAACGAAAGCGTCGCGTCACCTCCGGATCGTCCAGCTCCCACGGACTTCCCTTGCTCCTAACGCGTTCAAACGGTTCCGGTCGGTCAGTATCGCAGCCTTGGAAGTCCGTTAATCCTGTTACGTGTCGTTGCAGGCCGCGGTAGCCCGAGTTTGCAGTATTTACACGCGCTGACGGCCGGCGAATTACAAAAATTGCACGATTACCGGCTCGCCCCGAAACAGCCGGCCGAGCCGATGGAAAGGGCCGGTCCTGTAGGGAGGACAAAGGGGGGAGGGGTGGCCCGAGAGGGAGGGATGGCGATTATTCGATAACAAAAAGCTCACGATTATCCACGTAATAATGATAGCCGGCAGGTGTCTGCGAACCGGCGCGCTTCACGTCGCAGCGAGCACAATGAAAGCGCCGCGCCGGTAGTTTCGCCCGACGGCGCTCGTACGCCTCTGGTCGTTACCGTAGATTGTCGACCTGGTGCGTGCCAAGCCGAGGAGACACGCCACCGATGCCAAAACCCATGTATGCAATATGTCGTGATGCGTGTCCCGGTCGACAGGGGCCCGGCATCCCTTCCACGCGACACCGTCCACCTTTTCGTTCCCCGAGGAATTAGGAGGCGACGCGCTTCCCAGACAGGGAGCACCGTCTTCACGCGTCGCGATTACCCTCCCCTTTGAGGTCGCTGGTTGGCCACCGAGGCAGGGGTGCGAGAGGATTCTTAGCAACAGCCTGCTACTCTGGCGCTCTTCCAGGCTCAAGGAGACCGTTTTGCTGGCGGATCAACGGTGAAACGGGGGTTTTCGAGACAGTGGCGGGTTTAAGGAAAAAGGCACAGGTGCCAAATGTTCTGAGGGGACCATTTTTTCGGGAAAATGAAGAGGTAGTTTATTACTAACTTAAGGGGGATTCTCATCTGACAGCACCAAAAGTAACTAGTATTTAAATTTTTTTTTTAAAAAACTATTGATCATATTGCATTAAACCCTTTTGGGATACAAGGGGGCATCTTTAAACTTGCAGGAAATATTTTCTTTATATCGGTGTTTCTTATTATTACAGAAAAATATATAGCATTTGTATAAAATATCATAATTTTATTTGAATATGGGCCCTGGGGGGCCTTTTAAGCAGGATTAAATCCGCAACTGTTTGGAGGGAATGGTATTAAGCGGGAGTTTTGACGAGGTGTAGATGCATTACGAAGTATGGAGCTCTGTGAAATTGATTATATCGTTAAGGAAGCGGTTGGAAAACATGGGGGAATGGAGAAGCATGGATTTCCGTGTTGGGTATCGATTTGAGTGTTTTGAGGGCGACAGAAACGGGAGAGAGAAAAAAAGGAAACGTTAGTAAAATCAATCACGGTAGACCATTTTGGAAAACAAAAAAAAACTGCGATGCCAGCGGGCACGCATCGCCCTACGCCTATCAATACTTTATACAACAAATGCGAAACGTCCGCAAAAAGCTGCCGTACCCGCGGTCGACTCCGCAACGGCTATTAATCTGATATCGAAACAACAACCGGGCATTTTTTCCCCAGCGCGGATCAAGCGGCCCATAGATGGTGGAGGCTCGCTTAAGCTGCAACGATCGTCCCGAACCTCCGAAGCCCGCCGGTACAGAAATCCTCTGCGCTCTCTCGAGCGGGCGCCCGCGAACGAATATCCGCGGAAATAAATTTACATTTTGTGGATCCATTACGCGAAACCAACCACGAATAATCAAAAAACGCGGAAGTTTAAATGGTCCGGCTCCCGTGGCTTGAACAGAATTATTTTCATTAATGCCTGACAGCTATATACGTGCAGAGTTATTCTCGTCGCGTCCGAATCACATTTCCGAATAAATATTCACACATTTCGGTGGGACGCCATTTCGCTCGTTACCGAATCACGCTGCAGGTATTTTTTTTAAAATACCCCGATTACGTGATAACGCGGCTACTGCCACGAGATGTATGTTACCAGCTAAAACCTATTCATCCCCTAAATACTAAAACTTCTCGATATTCCTCAGGTTACCCCCCACTGCGATCTGAATTTCCCTAACATAAATCCTGGACAAACCGGGCCTCCCAGCAATCAGCCGCGAATGACAAATGACCCAAACATCAGGTTACGCGGCAATGGGTGTCGTTATTTGTATATTAAGCGCCCCGTATCGGAAATACGCGATACACGAGGGCCGGTTATTAGGCATGCCAGAGCATCGATAATTAACGGATATTTTTGGAGGTTTTCCTAGTATATTACGGTAAGTGGATTACTTTTCGCGCGCTCGCGCGGCCATGCTGGTAAAAGCATTGTCCATGTAGCCCCCGACGGGGTGAATAGCTAACCCAAAACACGCATACGCGCGGTACGCACGTCGACCACTGCATCATCGCGCACCATCTGCTCGGTAATGACTCCCCATTACCGCGTATAGGGACTTTCGTTGAATTATCGGTACATTTTCAGGAAATCCACGGCTAGCAGCAGCCGGTGGCCGCGGATAGATCTCGCGATCCACGGGGCCGCGGGGGGGTTGCAGCGCAGCGTGAAAGTGTTCCATCTACTCACTCGTTTTGGAGCGCGGTTCCCGCGGTCCATCGACGGTCACCTTGATGGCCCTCGTGTAGGTGGCCACTTGGGGCGGTGTCGTCGATACCGTGATGGTGATGCTGAAGCTCTTTCCTGCGGCAAAGAGGGATGGAAGTTGGTTGAAAACACGGTTGCGCTCTGTGGTTCTCTTATTTGAAAGAAAAGAGGACTAGTGTGAGTGACTAGTAGTAACGCGAAGAGTAACCTTGCGGGAATATACAGTGGAGGTGGAAAGGCGAAGGATGGCGGAAGCACCATAATTTTGTACGAAGGAAGTGTATCCCTATCTATGTCACATTGATTCTGGGAATTGCTCAGAATAGGCCAGTGATAACAAGGTGATAAAGTCTATCATTATACCGAGCATACATAATTTGTATAAAATATTTCGAAAACTCCTCTCGACCGCCACTATGAGATGATAGAAAAATTGCTACCCTTCAGCCCCTCCAATCAGCTTATCCATCAAGCAACAGCAGAATACCAATTCGTCAGTGGTCCAGGTGTGAAAAAACGAGCGACAGGTTTCCAGGCTGTGGTCGAAGGGACTCGATCCGGATAGTCAAAGAGTTTAGAACGGAAATTACACGGAGCTACGAGAGACCGCGAGTTTCTTCGATTGTCCAGACTCGGGGGAGGTGGAGCACCGGCGTGCATATATCACCGGCGAAGGTCTCGAGGTTGAAGGTCCGGTATATTAATTCCCTCCCCATAAACGTCCGTCGCGGAGATTGACTACGCTCTCTTAAACGGCCCATCGCTAATATGCATTCGCTAATTCGCCGCTGCCTGTTCGAGCCGAGGATGCCCCTTGTCTTTTTCGGCCCCGGTAAAGTCAACTGTGGTATACCCGGGTCCTCGGTGGGTTACTTTGTGTCGGCACGGTTGGGACCACTTAAAAATAGATTGGCTTCGCGGGGAGAAGGTGTTGATCGTTTCGAGCAGGCAACACTTTCACTTCAGAAGCTTCGAGACTATTTGGGGAGGTTCTGAGGGTTCTTGGAATCATCGAAACTTATAGACCCAGGGAAGAAGGTGTCGCGGTCTAAAAGCTACTCGACTGTATTTAAAGCAAAGTCAAGCTCCGCGATTTCTTCCTCAACTTCCACTGTGTCCAGCCGAAATCCTACTCGCCAGGAGCGATCATCGATCGCGAGGCACGAAGAAGACCGTTGGTTTACATTAAAGAGAGGATATTCTAACGTGTCGCGGACATATAGTCGTTTGTGTTGGCGTAAACGTCAACGATTTGTAATTGTCTCCCCTTGGTACACCCTGGTCCACCTCGCTGTGTCTGTCAACATGATAACCGGCATCAAACACCCCCGACCCCCGCCACCCCCCGGGAGCTGCAACTGACTGCAGAGAGGCACGGCGTTATATCCTAGTTATAGCTTGCCCTCTCTCTCCCCCCTCCCCCTTGCCCCTCGCGCGCTACCGCTCACCCTTTTCCAACCCAGCCACCCATACTTCCCCCTTGCACCCCCCGAGCCCGCGGTGATGTCGCTCTCGCGCCCGTCATTGTATCCTTGTTATCGTCATCGTTCCGGTCCAGCGCAAAGTGGCTCGTTTCAGAATACATACCCAAAAATCCCGCGTGTCGCGGTTGCTCTTTCTGGCTTTCGTTTTGAAATCGATTAGCGGCATCGATCACACACAGCTCCGCGCCCAACGTTTTCGATTGATGGGGGCGGGATTGGAAACGGCGGGCATGGAGGACTGGGAATTTTGAGATTCGGCACTCTCGCGTTAGGGAGATTTAATGCTCCAAGTTCTCTGAGATGAATTCTATTCATTCAGCCCACTTGAACGCGTTTTAAGCTCGAAGATTTTGGTACCTCCTGAGGAAGCTAACCCTGCAACCCTGGCAGGACTCTTTCAAAACGACACCAGGTGGACTCGAGCAATGGGGACCCAGGTCTGAACCAGCACCCCCGAAGCAACGAGACAGCCGACAGGGCTTTGCCGCGAAAGCGCGAGAAAGGGGTGGAAAGCTCGTTGAAGTCGTCTCGAAAGCGACAGGAGGAAGGGTCCGCGCGCGACACCCCGGCTCTCCCGTACCCTCCTACGTCCGAGTCCATCGCATTTGGGGCTAATAATGACGCACGGCCGATTCCTCCTCCCTCCGCGGCCCGGACCTGCGGTTAATACTCGATGATGGGAACGGTCATCTGCAGAGACAGGACACCCAGGCTGTGCATTCGCGAACGACGGACGGACAGAGCGACAGACAAAACCGGGCCACGCGTATGTGCCACCTATATAACGTGTGCAGCAGCAACAGCGGCAGCGTCACGCCGCCAACTCGGGGCTCGCCGTGGCGGTGTGTGTCGGTGCGTTTCCAGCGGCCGGGATGAGACGAGCACCATCCCAAAACCGCCCACACAACCGTACGAAACCACTCGAAACCGTCCGTTAATACTCGTGGCACCGGGACAGAGGAGAGGGGCAGGCCCGAGGTTCCGTCCAAGTGGGAGCCAGGAGACTGGGATGGAAAACGAGGGGATCGAGAGGAACGGGGACGAAGGTCCCGAGTCTCGCAACAGGATGTCTCTGCAATTGTCAAATAATTACTATCGGTGGTAATTTCAGCCGTGTCGATATAGACTGCGGTATATTACTAATTATAGGCACGGGCTGCTGCCTCGGACCCGACCATGATGGAACGCCCGTTTCAGCCCGCAGACCCTCTTTGATCCGGCGCTACCAACCTCCCCCTCCCTCACGAAACTCTCCCCGCAACTCTCTTTCTCTCGTTTCTTTCCGTTTACGAGCGGCCCCAGAACGCGGTGCACCTTCAAGGAAGGTGATAATTGCGACGATCCTGCGATACCATCACCCTCTCGCTCACCGGCCACCGATTACATTCATTCACCGAGATTCCTTCGGGGTCGCTCCGTCGTTGGACTCCGTTTCCGGGGGGTGCTTGACCCGGTTTGGCCATGCTTCGCTTGTAAGTCTTGTATACTATTCTTTTGTATAGGGGTGCAAGGGAATCCTCAACGCGAACGAGTGTAGTAAGTAGAAAGAGTGACCGAGCGCGGAGCTTGCTGGAAATTATCATCCCTTACGCGGCCATCGATATTCCCGCGGAATTCCTTGGAATTGGCGATATCGGAGATCGGTGTGACGCGGCGCGGTTCAATCAAATTAATAAGTCGCGGAAACAAAACCTCGATGATAGGAGGGTAGGTCTGGCCGCGGCTGGTACGAGCGCACGGGGAGAGGGTGGTTTGGCCAATCGTCGAAATTGAGTATTACGGGTTATCCAGCAGAGATAGGCGAGCTGGAGAGAATGAGAGAGAGAGGTAGGGAGGAAGTGGGAAAGAGGAAAAAAAATGCCGAAAAATCGGACAAAGGGATCGAAGGATTTCGGCGAGGGACGTGTCTCTTTCGCTAATTGATTCCCGGGGTTAGCGTGTCCGGTGTCAGGAGGATGGAACACGCTGACCCTGCACTTCATCATGAAATCGAATGAAACATAGATGATGCGATCGAACGCGAGCGCGGCTCGTGTGTGCGACCAGTACGGCTCGTTAATTCATAAATGCATCCTGCGGGGGCGCCGGGGGTGCAAAATGCATTTGTAGGCCCTAAAGGACTGCTGTACCTGCCTGCACAATGGTCGAGCGACCCGAGTCTCTGAAATCCGCGGGCTGATCCGCGGATTATTTAAAAAAAACTGCCATAAAATCAACGGAATTTTTAGGAAGTGCTATTTCGTTTCGTCCACTTTTCCTAGATATATTTCAAATTCCATCGCGATTCCGTGCACTATCGAAAGCCCGAGCTAAACTATAGCGAAGAGCAAAAGAGTGATGGAGATTGTTTAAATAAAACCTATCAATCAATTTTGTCGCGGTAAAAGTTGCTTCCACGCTCGGAGTGTAAAAGAGAGGAAAATCGATGAGAATAGTGGAAAAGTTGAGCGGAGAAATTAAACGACTCGCGAGCATTGATCGGATCTGCCTGATTTTGGGGACTTAGCCTCTCTCTCCCCAACCGACGGACGATGATTTCTGATTAACGGCCAGTTGTTTCGGATGCTGGGTCGGGGCTACCGGCGGACATCGAGTAATGACTCTGGGGGCGGCGGGAGCGAGAGACCTCGCGGATGCGGAGGGTTGAAAAGCGAGGCGGCGGCTCGAGGGGGGTTCAGGCCAGTTGATGACGATGATGATTACAATAACCGTGCTTTTAGAGGGTTCGAAATCACGGTACATGCGCTCCCCTGACGGACAATTTACTGGCTGCTTTTTGCACGATAAACGAAACAAACTAGCCCCGAAGCGTCGCGACCCCTCAACCGAACCTTGCTAATTCATCGTCTTCAATGCTACGCGAATTTGTCGATCAACTGATCTCTGACCAAGTTTTTGGTGAAATGGTACGGCACTGAGATGTCGATAGTTTATGGAAGACCTTCGATTCTTTCGACTTTCAAATTTTATCAGACTTCAATATTTCATTTTTCAATATAGATTGATTTATAGTTAGAGAAACAAATCAGGCATATAGCAGGCAGAGAAGACGGGATTAAGAGAGATGGATGATGGATTAGACTTTAGAGACTCACCCCTGCCGCTTCTGCCGACGAACCTAAGGTCGTTGAACTTGGCGACTTGGTTCTTCATCAAGGCGGTGGAATTCCTCAGTTCGGCGCAACAGTTTTCGTCATTACCCGCTCGCACTGTCACCAGAGTTCCATCGCCAACCTCGCCCAGGGCGACGACTTTGAATGCCACCGGGAGAGTCTTGTTGGACCGCCAGTGAGTCGGCAGTTGGCTGCAGAGGAAATACGGTGATCCTGAAAACAGGACAGAAATAATCAATGTTTCAATTGCGCAAGAGGCTGCAGCAATCATTGAACTAACCACGAACAGCTAAACTATCTATCACAGAAAGTAGACCCTATTGCAGTCAACTCCGAAGAGACTGGCTGCGCTTTGGAGTTTTAACAAATCGGTATAGTTGTATTTAATATTAGAGGGATCCTACTGAATATCTGGACTGTATAGAGTGGGAGTAGATAAAGTCCTCTAATTTTTTGGAGCAGTGCATTCGCAATTTAATATTGGTGGAGTTTCTTAGGAGTTTTATTTTTGTGCTGCAGGGTTCCTTGAACTCTTGCTTCAAGAAACGCATTAACGCGGAGACCGTAAACAATTACTTTACGCTTACAATAAATTGTAATATTATTTGATACACCCTACGCTTCTTGCTCTGAGAACCGTTTCACAATAATTTCAGTAGC
Source organism: Andrena fulva (assembly GCA_946251845.1). Lineage (NCBI taxonomy): Eukaryota > Metazoa > Arthropoda > Insecta > Hymenoptera > Andrenidae > Andrena > Andrena fulva. The sequence continues at coordinate 5,127,051 of OX276332.1, forward strand.
ATTTAAGCGAAAGAAGTCACAGCTATCCTTCTCTCTAACGTATGCTATAGAAATCTTGGAGTTCTTAGCGTTCACCGAAAAACGTGAAAGGTGTAACATAAAATGTGGCGCTTCAAATTTGTCCACACTCCATGAAATACACAATAATTTGTCTAGCCAGGGAACAATGCTCCTAATGACTTCATTTACTAGAACTATGAAGCTATAATTAATGCAAACGAATTAGAAAAGAAACTAGGCCCAACTGAATGCGTATTTTATCCCACTATTCAAACACATAAACTTCTCAATGTGCTTCCACAAGAGTAACTCATTAAATACATATTCAATTCATTAGTCCCTCCACCAATAGCGGCCTCTATACACAATACACACCTGCCGTAGCAATAAATCTGAATACTATATAATGCCCTTACCCTGACGATCTACTAAGCCACCTACCCTATGCCCTGATTAACAAAAACCTGTGCCCCTACCTCCACCATCCAGGTACCAAAGGACATTCAAATATCCCGCTCTTAAGATCTGCAACGCAATAGCCGCAAGATATGGAGAAACGTACGAACCTGTTCGAACCAGTTCGCCAGGGTGTTCGGCCTGTGCCTCGCCGACGAGCCTCTCGGTCCACCAGAGCTCGCCGACGGCGGCACCCTCGCTCATCTCGCCACCACCTCCCCCGGCGTCGGCGTCCTCGGCCTGCTGGTACCTGGTGCTCACCCCCTGCAGCGGCGCCAGTGAGGGGCCGCACGGGCCGGCGCCTTCGTGGGATCCAACGGTGGCGTAATTCTCCCCGCAGCCCACCGAGCCCACCGGTAGATGCATCCCATCGGCCAGTAGCCGCCCCTCGTCGCCAAAGCACGCACCCTCCGGGCAGGACGTCGTGGCTCTGCTTGCCTCCTCGTCTATGCGCGTCCGACTCCTCCGCCGCTACCAGCTTCTCCGTCCGCAGCTACCCCTCCGCTTCGTCGCAACGTGGCCAACGATCTCGCTATTCGCCGACGAGCTCATCCTGCCTTCCACGATCTGCCGGCCGACCGCGACCTCCTCAACGATGTCTCGCCCAGTTCCATTCCAACGACGATAAGCGATGCCTCTACCCGTCTCCCGCCGATTCCATGCTTCCGACTATCGACACCGATGCACCATCTCCCCCGGAAAACAACCCTTGCACGCCTCCCCCCACCATCCACCCCCCTAGCGCGTACCCAGGCCGCGAGGTCTCACTGATCCAGGTAGCGCGCGATCGATGGATCCAGCAAGAATTCTCGCAGTCACTCGGCTAATCGTGGCGTAACACGTTTTTATCCGGCGAACGGGGGATCCTACAGGTTGTTGGTCGCCGATGCTCCTCCGATCCCGAAGTATCGCGGACGACGCCCCGGGTGGGGGGCTCTCACTGGCGTTTCCGCGGCGACGCGATCCCGGCCGGCCAGATACCTTGCGGATACTCGGATCCGGTGGTAGACGGTGTGCTCGAGATGGACGCCGATCGGCACAGGGGGAACTAACTCGTCCACGCGAGGACGTCAGCCGCGGTCGACGGTGCGCGACGTAATGCCGGCGGCGCGGCTTCGGCCGCGTGTTTCGCGTAAGCGGCCCGGGACGGCCTAAGCCTCGCAATTCCGAAGCTCCCCACTGTACCGTCAACTCGCGTCGCGACTCTCCCGCCACTATCCTCGCTCTCCGGTGTCCCCCACCAACTGACCGATCGCTGACCGCCCTCCTGATTGCGGACTCGTTCCGTGAACAGTGTCCTTCGCGTTTCCATGCTCCTACGGCTTGTTTATCGCCGGCGCTCTCGCCCGTGGAAAGTTCCCGGGGAGCCGTTGGTTAGGATGAGTACCCCCCTTCCAGATCGCACCTCAGTTGGGACACTTGTATTTGGGGATAATCTGCGCCACTGAGCCTGAGGTCATTCGACGTTTGGGTAACTCGAGGCAAAGTCGAATGTGCGACTGGTGAAGACTAGACCTGAGGATGTTTCGAGTCTGTTGAGTAGAATGAGAACTTAAGGGGGTATAGGACTATTGAACGACTGAAATCGACGGTTTCTTGTCGGTTGGATTGCTTAGATACGAAATAATCACCATACTGGCACTTTTCACAGTTTTTTATTTACGCATTAACGAGTAATGTAAAATAAAAAAATTGTCAGAATGTTGAAAATTATTCAAGTTATTTGACGCTAAAGATGGTCCCGCGTAGCGCGCAACTGTAATTGGTGTACATAGTCCCAGGTGAACCAATCATCTAAGAGCAAAATGCTTTGGGATGATTAGTTTCTACACTAATACATATTGTGTGGAACTTTGGTGGCGAATTTAAACAAAAATTGTAAAAGTTACACACGAATTAAGTTTTTTCCACATTTTTATGAAAAAAAAAATCGTCTTTAATCAGTTATAAAATGTGTTTACAAACATCCAATGTTGACGAGGAAATTCCACACGATAGAGAAAGGAATTCTACAGCTCCAGTTAAAATTTTAAGTGAAAATATTCATTCGTTCAAGAGTTATGATGTACACCGTGTTTAGAAATGTAGTTTCGAGATAAACGGCTTCAAAGTTAAGTCCCATACGCCAATACCGCTCTGCGAGGCCGTTACTCGACGGTGCACTCAATTACGTTCAGCGCTATAATTTCCGTAATTATTCGAATTTCCTCAGGATACATTGTTGTAAATGTTCACAAAACATGGCACTTTCCGAATTAATAATAATTAATTATTAATAATAAAAATTAATAATAATAAAAAAATCGATTTTTCGAGATTTCAATAGTCCTATACCCCCTTAACGCATTTGTCTGCTGGGCAGCGTCCGAGTCTGACAATGAAGTAGATATTTCTTTGAAACCTTCGGGTAACCTCGATACGTTACTTTTTGGCGCACTTTGATGGCCCCAAGAAGAGTGGCTATTATGAAAGGTTTCATGCATTTTGTCCCTTATGCGCGATTTGAACTTAGGCGCGCAGATTAGGTTGAGCAGCGCCGCGGGTGGAGGGAAAGGGACACAGTGTTATTTACATTCGAACAAGGTGACTGGTTTGGTTATATCGTAGCTGTAATTTATAATGCTCGGTTATATTTCCCTGTCTGTTCTTATATAACTGTGTGTTGATTTCTCGCGTACCGCTCTTAACCTTGCAAAGCCATCAAGTGGTAACGTCTTAGCAAGGTTAACGCACAGTCGAGTCGTCGTTTGCTGGGCAACTTTCGTGTTTACCTCTTCAATTTACCATCTCTTGTCGAATCCCCGTTTTCATTCCCTCACTGTTCACTGCTTTATATAGCCTCCTGCTTTTTCCAACAATATTTCTTTTCAACCAGTTCTGCATTGGATCGTCGATTAGAATTAATAGCGAATTCGGTATGTCGCACTGACTCTGCGCTGGTGCCACAAAATTACTTGGATTGGTTTGTTTCTGATAGAGACGGCAATAGGTCTGTAAGGATCAACCAATCCGAATCATTTTCTGGCACTATTGCAGAGTTCAGTGCGAGATACCGAATTCGCTATTATAGCGAATTCGGTACCTCGAACTGACTCTGCACTGGTGCCGGAAAATGACTTGGATTGGTTGATTCTTATAGAGCTATCTTCGTTTCTATCAGAAACAACCAATCCTAGTCATTTTCTGGCACCCGTGCGGAATCAGTGCGAGATACCGAATTCGCTATTAGTTTAATCGTTAAGGCATAGATTGCGTAGAGTCGCCTAGAGTCGAACTTAACCTATACACGAGGACGAGTCACGTGACGGTGCTTAATGAGAATCGTCCCCAAGCAGGCAGTCGTATCCCGCGGTTTTCTGTTCGCGAGTGCAGTGCAGTAGTGCGTGCAGGATAAATTCATCGAGTTTACGAGGGAAAAAATATGAATCGAAGGCCGCCGGTACAGCGTAAAAGGTATGCGAACAGTAATACACAGTGTTGTTGCAATCGTTTTGCGGAAATTCCTCTGAGTCATCGTATCATCTATCCGTAAATATATTTGCATGCTTAAGCGGGCAGCTTGCGCGTCATCGTGAAACCAGATCTCGCCGATCGGTCCCGATGCATGTAAATGTATAGCGGGGAAATTCGGTGCTGGGAAGCCGAGCGATGAACGGCAGGCATTAATTCATGGTAATTAGCCGTTTCTCGGCATAATCTTTGTTGTTACTCCGATAAGGAGGAAGTAGTATCGTCGAAATTCCCCGTGTTATCGCGTTATTCCCCAAGGCGAGCCAATCTTTCGGCACCCGCGATATCGTAATCGTGCCACTTTTTCGAGACGCCCATCCCTTTTCGAAATACCTAGTTAACTAGTAGCATTTTTGTTGGCCAACGGTAGCCAACAGTTGGGAATCAGTTGGGAGGTGGTTAGTAGTTTCACCTACAAACCTTCTTTACAGGGCCCAACCGTTGAATGTTGCATTTGCATCCCGACAGTTTGCCTACGGTTGGGAATCAATTGGGAGGTGGTTAGTAGTTTCGCCTACAAACCCCGTCTATTGGGCCAACTGTTTAATATTGCACTCATCTTCCGGTGATTTCTCTACGAATAACCAATTCTGGGCCAACTAATAATGCCCTACGGAAATACATTTAGTTAAAGATAATAAAAACAAATATATAGGTTCGGATGAAAATAAAATCATATCCCAAAATAATTGAAAGAATTTTGAACCCACATTGGCTACACTTTTTATGAAGACTGTCTGGGGGAAGAGAGGGTTGAGTGGAATGGTTAACGTCGACAGTCACAGAACGCAAGCCGCCTCGCGAGCGAAATCGTCCCGTCCGTCATTTTGTACATTGTTTAAGGCTACGGTTATACTAGAGCACTAAAGAGGTGAGTATGCGCATCCGCCATCTTGGGTCCTCTGGAGAAAGAATATTATTGAGTACCCGCCTTTTTGCGTATTATCAAATTCGATTTATAAACCAAATATAAACTAAAATGTAATAAAATACTCTAATAATGTGTCGCGCTACCATGTATCAATATCAACAACGCATATTTTGTTTATAAAGTGAATCTGACAATACTCAAAAAGGCGGGTACTCAATAATCTTCTCTCTCCAGTGGACCCAATATGGCGGATGCGCATACTCACCTCTTTAGTGCTCTAGTTATACTGGATCTTAGAGCATATACGAAGAGAACTAGTTTAAAATGAGTCCACCTAACTTTTTAATTTTGCCAGTTCAAATTCTAACATTTTCCCGTTACCTATAAATAATAAGTATAATTGAAAATCCAACCGTTTGCCTACCGTTGGATTACTATTATATATATAGTACGGTTGGCCCTATAAATGGTTGGGCAACAGTAGGAAAGCCTACCTTGGCCATCTGTTGTTGGCCCAACCTGAAAAAAAGTGCCAAATCTAACTGTTGGCCAACTAATATTATGTGCGTGGCCCAACTGTATGCCAACCAAAAATGCTAGGGTTGCTTGTTGGTCGGAAAAAAGAATTGCCGATTCGAATAACTTCGTAATTAAAGTATTGCTCGTACAAGGCAATTCTCTCTCCCACTCCATCCCCACCACCCTCGCCCTACCCCTAATCGGATCGCCATCAGATTTTTGAAAAGACTTCACGCGCGCTTCAAAATCACCTTGCAGTCTTAAATAAACCCGTACTCAATTCGAGTAATCATCGAAAGCGTGAAATACAGAATTTTTCTCGTCGCTTTTCAGATTGAAAAGGGTTGAATGGCGAGGCGAGGGTGATTTATAGGGGTCGAAAGGGGCGATATTCCCAGGTTGATAAGGTGCAGGCTGCACGGTGATATCCAGTGTTCCAGCAAGGCGTAACAAGTGTCCGTGTGACGTCACGCGGGTTTCTGGAGGCGGAGCTTGTGATTGGGGGAGCAGGTGGGGGGGTGTGGGGGGTGGGGCTCTCCCGCATCGTGGATCGCTCGCCCCACCCCCGCGATTTTGTTCCTTCGTGCCACCGCCACCTTCGACCTCCTCCTTCTCTCCCTCGCGGCCTCTTTTCCTCTCTTTTGAACTTTGTTCGGTGACCCCCCCACCAGCTCCGCTTCCACCAGGTAGGGATCCGGTTCCTGTGATAGCCATTGCTACACGCAATACGGCTACATGCACCTTCCTCTTTCCATGAGTATCTTACGCTGCATCAGCGGTAGCTCCAATTCGGATCAGTGGGGGTGATTATGATGATTGAAAGGGATAGGGGGAGCCGTTCGGTATTCGGCAGCGTTCCAAAACATGTTCCGCCCAACCCGTGGACCAAAGTGCTCGAAAAAGTAGGTCACCAGTTTCTCACAGTCATTTCGGAGTGGATGCCTCAGATTAGCTTTCGCCGCGATAACCCCCGTCCATCTAAACATAGAACTTCTGGGAAATTCCTTAGGTGACCTAAAGATCCCAGGAACAACCCCAAAGAACAACCCTCCCCTGAATCTTGCCCTACCACACTACCCTAACTGCTCCAATCTGAATGCAAATCTTCCTACATCCCCGCCTGCTTCCTCCATTTCCCAGGAGAACGCGCCAGGACAATTATCGCCAACCACTTCGGGCCTCCAAATGATCAATGGACCATCGGACGAACCGTCCACCCTTGAAATTCACCCAGGAAGTCCTACAACGCCTCCAGGTGCGGTGCACCGATACCGGGCAGCCCTTTCATCCGCAGAGCGGGCAAGAATTTTCCCATAACACGTACGAAAAGATTGCGGGTCGCTTTAAAGGTGTCCGCCGCAGCGCTACCGTTTATTGCACTGTGGTCTGGTAAAGTGCGATCGAGGAAGCGAGTGCGGTTTCACTCGTTCCATGCAAGAATGTAATTAACCCGTCGGAAGTGCACGGTGCCCCCGACCCGTGGCCGATTTCGCCTCGGCCGTTATTCTTATCTTGTCCGCTCTGTGAGCGTGAACGGGCCCGGCTCCGGCCGATCGGCCCTGCCGGTTCACGCCGATCTACCGCAAAAATCGGGGCCCGCGTGGCGTGTCGCGAAACCGCAATTACTTGCGCGAAAGACGGGTGGATCTATCGCGATCGTCACGTGTGTTCACGGTTATCGAGCCACACAACATAATCCCGGCTACTTTTTCCCTGGGTCTCTCTAATCTGGTCCGTTCGGCCTCAGTGAAAGCTCTGCCCACTCGTGTTTCTCTTTGGCTGGTCAAATTAATCATCTAGAGACGCGGTAGCGTCTCGATGCCAAGTACAGGAAAGACACCCTGTATATGTCGATTGTCACTACCGCTATCATTTACTCGAGAAACGGCTAATCCAACCTAACCTGAAACTTATTTCATTAATATCTCATCATGCCTGCAATATTTTCTAAATTTAAAGGCATTTTTCTTATGTAAACCGCATATAAGCTTTCGAATAAGACCAAATTTCAATAAAATCTGTCCACGCATGACAGAGATATCATAATATCGTCTCATGAATCTGTCAGAAACGGTAAGATTTTTCTTCTGATTCTCCTTCAACCAAATTTTTGTCGACATAATACGTATACGCGTTACACGCACACCTTCAGCCAAAAGAAACTAGTGTATGTATGATCGGCGTCCGCCATTGTACCTATGTGTACTATTGAATTTTATAACCTACCAAGTGTCAAACCGTCATAACCTGCCAAGTGTCAAATAATGTAAGTGGTCCAAATTTGAAATGTCAGGAGCTTTTACACTAAATAGGAGACTGAATTATTGTCTCAATTAACAAGGTAAGTCGCCAAAATTTTTTTAATAGATTTCTTATGTAGAGTCGCAGACTTGGAAGTTGTCCGGAGAAGGTTCGACAAAGAAGTATCTTCTTTCGCATAAGTTTCTGGAAATTTGTACCATGCATGTACAAAATAATATATTGTAGCAAAAAATTGCATTGCATTTAAATTGCCAGATACTTGTATTTTTTGTATACATATACCAGCAATTTAGAGTTTTTATGTAAAGCTTATTATATTATAGAAATGAAGGGGACGCACAGGACTTCGATAAAAATGAAGGGGACGCACAGGCTTGGATAGTAGAATTGAAGGGGACGCACAGGCTTGGATGGATAGAAATGAAGAGAATGGGGACGCACAGGCTTGGAGGTTGTCCGGAGAAGATTAGATAGATAGATAGAGCATCTTGTTTCGCACAAGTTTCTGGAAATTTGTCAAATAAGGTAAATCGACAAAACTTGTCAAATTAGCGTAGCGTTAAGAATTAAGATTAAGAATATTATGGCGTACCGCTTGCAATGTAGAGTCAGTCACATTAGTCAAGAAAGTACGTTGAAAATACATCTCCCTTGATACTTTCCAATCTGTTGTGAAAGATATTCATAATACTTTAATATATTAAATCCACAGTAGTTTCTACGCTATTCATTAATTTTACTAGTTTTCCATTAACAATATTTCAATTCACCAATAAATATACTAAACCAACACCAATAAAAATATTGAATCTCTTCATTCATTTTCGCTAAATTATTATTAGCATTTTTTAAATTTCCTCCAACAAGACTTTCTACCATATGTTCTCACTTCTTTCGGACACATTATGTAGTCGCTACGTTAAGTTGTATATAACTAAAATGTGGCTTTTATATTTATTTATTTATTTACAGATAATCAAAGCAGAAGATGATGCAGTGTGATCTACGTCAGACTATGTACGCACAAATTTGCAGGTAGAGTTTTGCATATCCAATAAATAATTAGTAAATGGATCCTATTTCAGTTAACGATGCAGACGAATCGTAATTACGCATACTTAAGTCCTAAGAATATAAAATAATACGATCAAATCAAACGTAAATAGATTATTATTTATTTTATTTTGCTGAAAATATTATGTATCGTTCTCCGACTTTGTCAAATTATAATGACACTTGAGAAAACAGATTTATTAAAGTGTTTTAAGTTATAAGTTCTACGTTAAGTTGTAACTAAAATAACTAAAATGTGGATTTTATATATTTACAGATAATCGAAGCAGAAGATGATGCAGTGCGATCTACATCAGAGAAAAAATTTTATTGGAACATACTATTGATTTTATTATATTAATTAAACGATTTTATTCAACTTCGATCCTCTGTTTCCTTCTTGTATGCTTGTTTTATATCTGAAAATTCTAATTTAAACCAATTCCACCAATCCAATCGTCTTGAAGCTTTGCAGGCGTGCGTAGTTTGGATGACAATTATATACAATTTAAAAAAGTAAAAAAAGTTACGCCAAGTACATGAATTATCTCTGTAAAAAGAAGTGAGATCCCCATAAAAAACTTTCAAAAAGTAAAAAAAGTTACGCCAAGTACATGAATTATCTTTGTAAAAAGAAGTGAGATCCCCATAAAAAGTTTCAAAAAGTAAAAAAATTACGCCAAGTACATGAAACAAATAAATCACAAAAAATAAAAGATAATAATATAAATCACAAAAAAATAGAAGAAAATATATATCACAAAAAATAGAAGATAATAATATAAATCCCCCCAAAAATAGAAGAAAATATACAATATAAAAAAAGATGGGAAATCAAAATGAGCTGCAAGTACATAAAGGTGCTTTCCAACTGCCCTTAAGATGACACAACTACATAGACACAGCTAAAATGCTGTGTTCATACATTCCATTACTCATATCGCGGACATTTTAATTATCCCAACAAAAAGAATCCCAATTAAAAACTTTGTCGTAAATTAATTAATAGCTTTACAAAATTAATATACAAAATTGCGCCAATTATAACAATGGCTATTTATAAAAAGAAAAATGTATTAAATAATATTAAGCAGATATATTTTTATAGAAATAAACATTTCAATACCAATAAATATTTTATTCAAAATACTTGGCGCTGCGGAACCGAAAAAATGTTAATTGTCTTATTAATAGTAAATTAATAATTTACAATAACTCCCTTACAATCTAAAATACATAAACATATACATATTAGAAACGCAGTCAGATTTATTCTACATATATTTAATTCTAATATCATACGTAGCATATGCACACGCACACATACACACATTCACGAATGCACGCACAAGAAAGAAAGAAAAAGATTAATGCAATTTATACATATGTATTCAGTTTAGCAACACCAATATGGTGAGCAGCGCCAAGTATTTTGAATAAAATATTTATTGGTATTGAAATGTTTATTTCTATAAAAATATATCTGCTTAATATTATTTAATACATTTTTCTTTTTATAAATAGCCATTGTTATAATTGGCGCAATTTTGTATATTAATTTTGTAAAGCTATTAATTAATTTACGACAAAGTTTTTAATTGGGATTCATTTTGATGGGATAATTAAAATGTCCGCGATATGAGTAATGGAATGTATGAACACAGCATTTTAGCTGTGTCTATGTAGTTGTGTCATCTTAAGGGCAGTTGGAAAGCACCTTTATGTACTTGCAGCTCATTTTGATTTCCCATCTTTTTTTATATTGTATATTTTCTTCTATTTTTGGGGGGATTTATATTATTATCTTCTATTTTTTGTGATATATATTTTCTTCTATTTTTTTGTGATTTATATTATTATCTTTTATTTTTTGTGATTTATTTGTTTCATGTACTTGGCGTAATTTTTTTACTTTTTGATATAATAATACAGAATGCATAATATCTCCACTAAATTTTACAATTACCTACTTAAAATGAAATATGCAAAGTGCCATTTCTTAAAAGAATGTCGTCAGATCGCGTTTGGTTTCCTCTTGGTGGTAGGGGTTTGGGAGATATCCCTGGGGCACGGTCGCCACAGGGTGAACGCGATAAGGAATCGATGGGTCGCGGGCTAGCGGGTGAAGGGGAGAACAGAAACATTTTTTTTGACGCTGTTTATCGGAACGAAACGATATCGGGTGAAAACGAGCCACTTCCACCGCCACCGGAAGGGATTCGTAAGAAACGCTTATCAGCAGTTCGTTTGTCAGAAAGAATATCACGCTGTAGAAAGACTTTGCTCTGATACCGTTAGTCCCGCCCTTTGGTAATCGACGAATTTTTAATGTGACAGTCTCCACTCCATTAATCATCCACTATGACGCAGCAATGATTGTTCAACGGACTAAGATAAACGTTTCGGCAAAGCTGGCACTGTTGTCGACAGGATACGTACCTCGAAACGGTCCTTCAGTCGAGGGATAACATTTTTATCAACCCTTGAGATACTACCGGCAGGATGATCCTAAGAAGCCTTGGAATTGCTGAACGTTTTAAGGGGTTATACCTAGTCAGGAGGCCGAAAAAAAGCGAATGTTTGCGAATTTTTTTTTGGAAAAACGGAAGCACATATTTTCACAGAACTTTTTGCACTTTAAAGAGCAACATTTAAAGAACAGTTGGTAATTTTTTTGTAGAAAAATATTTACGTTTATAATAAAACTACAACCGATATCCAAGAAGGCTTTTTTAAAAAGTTGTTTTGCGGTGAGCACTGCAACTCGGAACCAGATTATCTAAAATCAAAAAACAAAAAAGATTTCGTTAGCATATTAATGTATCTATCGACTGACGGAGGGGGAATTTTCGAAATATTAATTTAAAATTAAATGGCGGCTATTTAAAGTTTGAAGTCCTGATTTTCGCGCGAAAAACGGCCATTTTTCGTTAATAAAATCGAAAATATACATTAAAAAGAAAAGGCGAACGATAGTCGATTGATTTTTATATAAAAAATAAGCACACAAAATTATAGAAAGATTGGTGCAGTGGTTGTTGAGATATCTTACTCACCGGTTTTAACAAGGCTTCTTGGATATCGGTTGTAGTTTTATTATAAACGTAAATATTTTCTACAAAAAAATTACCAAATGTTCTTTAAATGTTGCTCTTTAAAGTGCAAAAAGTTCTGTGAAAATATGTGCTTCCGTTTTTCCAAAAAAAATCGCGAACATTCGCTTTTTTCGGCCTCCTGACTAGGTATAACCCCTTAATTCATTCGTCAGGATTTTATCAAAATGGCTTGCGTAAAGTTCAGAGTCGGAGGGCGTTGGGGGTTGGCCGTGTAACCGGGACGTAAGTTAATCTGCCTTTTGCGCGAAAGCCGAGCTAATGAACTATAAATAAGGGAGGAATACTTACGGCAAGTGGACAGCCGCACTTACTGACCCTTCGTAATTAAAATCCCGTCCTAAATCAGGACTAGGGACACGATTAGACGACCTCCTGGCTCCTGTGAAGCCTAAATCCGTTGCCCTTACATCTTTCAACCCTTCCTACCCTCGTTCTTACGTCCACGTGTGCTCGTATCCTTTCGACGTTTTATTAACGCTAGCTGTAGGTATGTACATTTCAGTTTCTTGTGAAACCGATTGTCACTCTTTTTTTTCTATCAACGCAACTTTTACATTCACTGCATCGTTCATCGTTACGTTTCGGTATTAATTTTCGCTTCCCCTTCTTTGGATAGAAAAATTGTTCCTGAAACGTAGATGCCTAGGTTTATGTGTAATTATCTATGATTATATCAACTTTGCATGGCTTCGAGGAACCTTAGAATAATCCTGCCCCGTTAATAATTGTGTCATGGCACAGGCAAGTATTTCCATTAAACGGAACGGGGAAAAGTGGCGAGCCTTCGTGACCGTGCGGAACAATCCACGTCGCTTCCGTTTCCGTCGATGCAATTCCGCTTCCGTTAATTCAATTGCAAAGCGTGCAGCTAATAATACTCGCTGGGGTGGCCACGCGATAACGGGCAGGGGGTGGCTTGGTCAAGGAACGGAGCAGCCGATGAAGAGGGGTAATTGTTGCCATGATCGCGATATTCTTCATTTCGCAATCGATTTCTCACGTTTATCTTCTCCTTTGGCTGGTCCACATTTTTATCAATGAGATTCTTCAAGTTCCCTCTTAGGGGAGGCTTGTAAAATACCTACTTCTAGAATACTTAAAAATATGTGAGATTTAATTCTGAATTCTCTGATTGAGATATTTAACGAAAGGTTGTAACTTGCTTCGTTTCCAATTACGATGCCCTACTCGCGTAATTACTTAGGCTCCGTGATTCAATTTGACCATTAATCGAGCGATGTCCTCGTGCCTGGCGAAGGCGCCAGCGGAGCAGGTAGACAGGAAGGAAATAACGCAAAGGGAAGTGATAATTGCAGGTAGGACAAGCCGAAATCTCGGATTCTACTATATTAAACGAATGAAGGGTCGGTGCACGGCGCACGTACCATTATTTTCCACCCTCGTGCCCCTTCTGGCCAGCCATACTTTCCACCGACCACCGACGTAGATACGTCCACCCTTGTGCAGTCTGTTAATAAGCTTAATAAACCCTCTGCGCGGCTCCCTCTCTCTCTCTCTGTCTCTCTCTCTCTCTCTCTCTCTCTCTCTCTCTCTCTCTCTCTCTCTCTCTCTCTCTCTCTCTCTCTCTCTCTCTTTCTCTTTCTCTCCCTCCAGTGCCTGCTTGCACACTAGATTCCAGGGATACAGGGATGGCTCTCGAATCTCGATCTTCTGTGAATTGTATTCACAATTTCGTCGCTGTAAAACGTGCCTCGAACATTCCTGTCCAACGAGACTCGTTCGGAACTGAATTTCCCTTGATGAGTCCCTTTGTCATAATTAATCAGGCTGAAACGTTTCCCCAAATGAGACCTGTTAACGCCACTCTTCGCCCCCGATTTGCTAATTATTTTTCTGGATAACAAAAATTAATTAGAAAAGAAGGAGTATAACACTGTGAGGTAATAGGATGTATAATAGTTGGAAATCGAAAGGTGTGAATTTGTCCAATAAGGTACCCAGGGTTAACGAAATTAGATATGACATTGCGATGTCGTTTAAAATGCACCCGAATCGGGGCATATTTGGTTGAAGCATGGTTCCAGCGGTAGGGAAGTGGCGGGTACTAAGTGGCGCGACCTGGACCGTCGAAATTTATCGCTTCTGCCTCCCTGCGCTTACTAAAACGGGGAATGTAAGCCCGCCGTGGTCCGGCTTTGAGAAGGACATCAAAAGGATAACAATACAGATGTGAGACACAACCGTGCTGCGTCGTGCTCTCTCGCTCTTCATCCTATTTGGGAAAACGAGGTTTAAAGCACGAGCTTTGCCGCTCGTTCCAGCAGGATTGCCAAGCGTAAATTAAGAACATTCGGGGAGAGCATTAAGCTGGCCTGGGTCGTGGGTCGCGAGTAAATTGTACGGGTATAATGGGGATGATCGATGATGGCTAGGCTACTCTTGCAGAGAAATTCTTTTCTCTTGTTCCAATTATCAATTTTGCAGGGGAATATTTGTTGGTTCATTATAAATAAGAGTACTATCTCTTGCTGTTGAATTTTTTATGCTAGTACCACTGGACATGGTAATTGAGTAGATAAATTGTAAAATGAAATTGTATATTAAAAGGGGCAGTAATTAATGGACACGAAGGTTTCACTGTCTGGCCACTCCAAATACTTCCAAATACCTATACGAGTTTTTAAATAATACTTCCTATTATTTAAAGTATCGAAGGTATTTGAGGTGAATAAAGTCATTAATTAAACTATCCTGTACCTAAGTGGAATTTTATGTTTCCACTGTCTGCTATAAAATACAATTGAAATTTCGAGATATATCGAAGAATTGGATCATACGTCGAATCGATATCTGCAGCACAGACCTACGTAGCAGCTTATGGTAAATGGCAATTCGTATCTAGAGAACTGATATACCGACTTCGTGATAAAACAATGAATTTGATGCGCACTCTACGTTAAAGAACGCAAACTCTCAGAACAATATTCTAATCACCGAAGTGGGTACAGATGGTAAGGGACTCTTTGATAGCATGAATAGATCATAAGTATAAACTATAAACTCGTAGCTATTCCCACGACTACAGCGTTGCGTTACATTAAATCAACTAGGTATACCACAGAAAAATTAAAGTTTCACAATTTCGGCTTAATTTTTAGTACAGTACATTTATTACACTTGATAAATTTTGCTTCTGTGTGTTGGGGACATAAGAATCACAACCACCACATGTACATATAATTTTGCATATTATTTCGTGGATATCTCAATTCGTGCATCAATTTCATCGATTACTGTATTATGTGGGAGCCCTTTTAACAAGATTCCACTGTGATATACATATACCCGATACCTAGAGGACTTCTTGAGAACCACTTTCCTCAAGTCGGATCACATCTTCTCACTGCCGAGGGATATTTAGGATGCGTTCCGTTATTCACTGCAAGTACTTCTTATATGACGTCACTATTTTGAAATCGTTGTGTGTCACGTGATCACTGCGACTGCTGTACCTGGCCGGCTGCAGCAGTTACAACAGGAAGTGACGTCGAAGTTTGTGACGTCATACATCTGTAGCAGTGCTTTCGCAGTGAACTGCTATCCATATCGCAACGCTATTGTCAGCAATGCCAGTAGGGTAAGCAGGCCAGTAGATGGACAGTTTAGCTGATTCCGAAGTTTACATCAAGGTGTTTCTTAGAAATATCTGTTGTATTAAAAAAAAATCAAAAGCTTTGCACGTAAAAATGTACAAATTTAAAGAAAAAAATAACTGCAAGTAAAAAAATGAATGTATTTAAGGATAAAATGATGAAAATTCTACTCATACCCAAATCACAAATAGATGGACAATAGGGCTAACAGATGGACAGCTCAGAACCTATAGATGGACGGGTGTCTGGCTAAACGAGTAAAAGACTTATTAGGTATTGTAGGTACCTAGATTAAGTTATTTTTTGTTAAAATATAGTTTATTTCATCAAAACTAAAAACGTATGGAGTCTTCATTGCCAGAAACCGGTGCCACAGGTTATGGGCCCAGGCCGCAAATAAAGTAAGGTTATGTCTAACCTAAAGTGGCCAGACGTCACGGATCGTGTGGGGCTGTCCCGAATTTGAATTGTTTGTCCCGCATTGAAAACTGTCTCGGAAAGTGTCCCGGATTGGATATGTAACCTTTTTAACATTTTCTTAGTGGCACAAAGGAAAAATATATATCCACTCGTTCCTTTTCTAATATCATCCAAGGCTCTATTTAGATCATTACCAGGGATTGTAACCGCCGCCTAACCCTAACCCGAACCCGGTTAACCGAGCGAAGGTTACTGTAACCCGTAGTAACCCCGAAGGAACGGCTCCCAAAGAGTACAGAGAGCCGGTTAACCCGCTCGGAGCGGGTTACAAGTGACATACGACATTCTACGTCCAAAATCCGACTATGGTCGCTCCACGCTCGTCCACCGCTGCGATGCAACTGCAATTTTAACAAGAACCGGGTTACCAGGGTTACCAGGCGATTCAGTACACGTACTGGCATATATGACGTCACTTAACTTGGATTGGCTCGGCGTTGACACGACGTCACGGCGTCACCAATCAAATATAAGTATTCCCCTTCTCCTACACCGTATGACGTCATATAGGCCAGCAAACCGCCATTTTTTCAGTACGCCTGGCAACCCTGCGGGTTACATGCAATGACGTCAATCACTTGCAGGGTTTTGTTTCTCGATCTAATTTGTAATCTCTCGAGGAAAAATGTGATGAATTTTCTTGAATTACACCCACGACATTACATGCAAATCGTTTCTTGGTCAAATTGCATCACCGTGGTGGATGAATGGCCTATAACAAATGTAACAATCCTGTAGAAGTTCGAAAGGTAATTTATTTATTTATAATAAAAATAATATTTTGTAACACAACTATTATATACGAAATTTACTGATTTGTAAGAAAATAGTGTGCAAGTGTTAAAATGAAAACACAATGTTTATACTATACGGTCATGGAATATATTAAGTACATTTTTCAACTTTAGAAACATGCCACCCTCGAGGAGAAATTTGCAAAATAAAAATTTGTTTATAATTTGACGTTACATAAATAATTTTACAATTTCAAAAAAATATTCAAATAGACAAAATCTTCTGCATTAAAATAAAAAAAGGATGAACCTAATGCGATAGATAGTTTTTAAAATAAAAATTCATAAGTACAGGTCGATTTCACAAAAATAGGGAAACACTACGCCCTCTACCGGATTAGGGTAACCCGCTCCGAGAGCGGGTTAACCGGGTAACTCTGTGCCTAGATGCCTCGGGTTACCCGGTTATGTAAATTAGTCTACGGTACTGAGAACCGAACCGGCCTAGGGTTACGGTTACAATTCCTGATCATTACACGTATATTGATGTACGGTATATTTTTTTTAATGCTTGCCATCTAAATAAAAAAAGAAAAATAAGATACCTACAAGTAAATATGTAAACTGTTTGATTATTTAAAAAAACGGCTTCAAAAGGTTTAATTCCATTCTGTCCATCTACTGCGACAAGGTTAGAAAATCCATATCAGTACATGGACAGTCATTTTTATAAGTTCTGTCGTTTTATTTTTCTTTGTTCATGCGTTTATATATAAATTGTTAATATTAGAATGCAATCGTCTATTGCATACCTCTGTACAATACATCCAAATACGTTTTTTATTAACTTTAAGGCACGTGATGCTGAGCAATAGCTAATAATAAAAGAGTGACTCGTGCATGGTGGCGTAAAATCATACATACAAATACATTTTTCGCATACAAAATTTTTTTTTCGATAAATATGTTAATGTTTTATAAACGTGTCGTATGCTCCCCCCGCTGTATGTCGCAACTAAATCGACTAATGTTTTATAAAACAACAAACGGTTTTTCTACATAATAAAAAACAATAATATAGGTAGACGAAAACTCTAGTTCTTTCAATATTAACGATTAACCAACGATTCGTCCATCTACTGGGCCCCGTCCATCTACTGGCCTGCTTACCCTACTTGCAGTGAATCACGGAACGCACCCTTAGACATGTGAAGTGCTTTTGTAATCGTGTGCAATGCGATTGTAGAGTCAGTGCCTGTGCCTGCGAAAAAGTGTTTCATAGAGTACCGTGGCTCTGCGTGTTAGTGATGTGAACGCGAACTCCCATAAGGTGACACTGGAACTGATGGGTTTTTGGCAATTTTTAAAGTCCTCTCTGCTTCAGCAGCATATTGAAATATAACAAGTTACAATTCCTTCTTGAGGTTTTTCCCGTTATATCATGTAAGCATGTCTTCCACAAATAATGTTTTCGTTTATATAGATTTGTACGTTAAATAAATTTATTTTGCGGTAAGTAAACCGGAATAGGACAGCAATGTATAAAAGGCTTATGTGTTCTTGTTTTGTTGCGATCCTTCTTTCTCTGTCGTTGAACGGAATTCGTTTATAAAACGATCTGTAAATTGTTACTCCAACAGAATCATTTGTAAATCGCGGGTTTCGAATGACCTAGTTTTACCCGTGCTGAATTCTAATTCCTACCACGCGTAGCGTTACAATCTGTAAGACTGCACCGGTAATGTTGCATGTGACGCTAAAATGGTAATGGGTCCTAGGACCCCACAAACCCGGTGACAGAAAAATGCATTGGGTGATAGGTCTATCCTATACCTGGTCAGAATGCACTCGAACTTTAGTAGAAAGTGTAGCAGCAGTTGAATACCGAATACCCTGCATCGTTTTTCCAGGGAAGTTTACCGCTTGAACGGACGTCGGTAGGGCAGGTACTTCCACCAGTCTCGAACTGTTCACTATCGACCGAGAGTTTGAGTTAGAAACCTTGTTGTCAACGCAGCCAACGATGGCACTACGGTACCCATCCGGAAATGCACTTTGACTTCACGATTACTTCCCGTACATAATTTGAAATAACTTCGGAAGAATGCCACGTTATCTAAGTGATGAATGCTTTTAAAAATCGAAAGCTACGATTCCATTCCGCTTATTCCCCTCCATTCTTACATTTCAGTTTGAACCTCTATACTTTTCTCTCCTAAAGAGACTCTCCAAAGTTCTACAAATATCTCTCGAATTTGTCCAGACCACTAGTTTCTTTTCCAATTACCTTTTGATAACAATCGATACCCTAGGCACTCGACAAAAACCCCCATCCTTCTGTTCAACTTTTACACCCTCCGCAGAAGCAGCCCCTAAAACAACATTAAAAACTCGATCGATTGCGATGCAGTTTCTTTTACGATTATCTTCCCCGAAAGACCGCACGTGTGTGTCAGGTTTGAAGAAAATGTAGGGGCAAAACGACGTCCGGTTTAATGCACCCCTCCAGGAACAACAAATAATAGATTCTCCGAGAGACACACCTACTCCAACTCAGGCCGGCGGACTCTTTCCTTTCTCTCGTTTACAGTACACTAAATCGCTGGATTCCCCTGCTCGCCCCCCGTTCCCGGCGGTGTAAGCCACATTATGCGATATCCGAGAAAATCGAGAGCACATCCTGCCCAAGGAATGCGCCGTCGAGGCCCCGGGCCAACAATAGGGGCCAGGTTTTGCGCCATTATGTCGCTGGGGGATCGCATTACTGGCCGATACGATCGCGCGCTTTCAGCAGCTTTCAGATCCTATCTACGGGATATCTTTTTTCCCTCCCGGTGAGCGCAGCCTGGCCGGAACCACCGAATTTCGCAACGAACCTCGAGAATCGGGAGTAATTACGCGGATTTACCCTCTCGCTGTTTTTTCACAACTTCTTCCTACTCGCCTTCTCCTGCCACCCTTCCTCTTCATCTTTCTTGTATCACCCTTAGTGGCAAAGGGAAGTCGATTAGTTTCATAGTATATGTATATTCGGGATGTTTAGTGTAAGTACAATTTTTAGGGGAAAGGCTTGGTGGATCTTTAGAAGCTGGATTCGTGTTTTATCGAATGGTGGGTGGTCTTTTCTTTGCAGTGGCGCACACAGAGGGGAGCCAAGGGGCCCTGGCACCTCCAAAGAAAAAGGAAAAAGGAGACTAATGTAACCACGACTGAAGTAATTCCAGCGCTTTGTAAAAAGAAAATAAATTTTTATAATCACCTCATGAATTTTATTGAATTTGCAATAAAAATATTTTTATCCGTTTAACTCGGCTCCCCCAGGATTAAATTTCTTGAGGGAGTCGTACAGTGGACATTCAGTTGCTAGTCCTCATCATTCCACGCGAAAGAAGAAGTACTTTCGTTGAAGGCAAGAAAGTATCCCGTACTTTATTCATGGCATCCCTTCACCGAGATCGTTGAATTATGGCGAAGCTGTGCTAAATACGCCTGAGTATTTGCCGCCGCGGAAACGACACTATTGGGCGATACGATCGCGTGCGCTTTTAGCAGCTTTCAGATTTTATCGGCGTTGCGCATGAATAGTCGATTTTTTTTCGGCTCGCGGGTCCAGAGAGCAACTGATTCGCAACCAGAGCGAAATACCGGAGTGCACGCCGCCGATCGGTCAGCCCGTCTGTGTTTCCTCTGTTTCCCATCGCTTCGATATCGACACCGGTATCGCTCGATCGTTCTAATCTGACGAAGGACGCGGAAAGCCGGCCTCCGCGTCAAAAGAGGCATTTCCCGCGGCCGGGAAATTTCCGATTCTCCGTTTTTATCCGATTCCCCGTGAGCCATCGATCGGCGAACGTCACCGGTGATCGATTCTCGAATCTGTCACAGCTTTTCTGCGGAGAAATTCAAATTTCTGCCGCCCGAAATATGGACGGCGACGACGGAACCACAGTGCGCGGCGATTATTGCTGGAATTTGTCGAGTCTGCGAAGTTTTCACGGTGTTTTGCAAGTTCCCATTCCTCTGGATCATTAAGTGTTCACAAACGAATGGATTTATGAGTGGAAAAGTCTAGGGAATGCAGTTGTAATCATTGAAACATGCTTGAATATATCTATAGGGTAAATCCGGGACACACGGTCGACCTAATATAAAATGGCTATTAAAACTAATATAGATATTACTTATTTTATCAGAACAAACCTAATATGTTCATAATTTTATGCCGATTCAGAAAAACTGGTCGATATTTGCTTTAAGACAATATTTACTGTAAATCGGGTTGAAAACTGAAGTCATGACATCTGACCATCTCTCCCGAGGTGCCGGGAGAAATGGTTTTCGTCGTTGGCAGAGACCACTCACATAATTATTCATGGAAAATTAACAAAGGATAAAGCAAAATTATTTATGAGTGAATACAACTACGGATTCATTGATATTTGATTTGTTTACGCTAAACAAGTAAAGAACACATCAAAGAAAAAGTGAATTACCTACTGGCGATCAGCAAGGCAAATGAATACAAAAGTGAATAAATAAAGTAAATAAACAAAAATAATAATAAAATAATAATAAAAAATAAAAAAATAAACAAAAATAATAAAAAAATCATAACTCGACCATCTCACCTTTCTGCAGCGAGACATGGTCTTCTCGTTAGCTTTGAGAGGAAGAGTTAATATGACCAAATACTTGGGCTGCATTGTCCCTCAATGTCTCTACTATCTTATTATTCCAAACATTAAGGGAAAATAAACTTAGAAGTATATTTTAAATACGATTCTGTACAACCGCTGTTTGACAAAAGAGGTTAAATGTAACATCAATATACCTTTTATAGCCTATAAATCCAGAAAACCACAGAAGGAAGCGAAATAACGCTATTCATTCAACTATTTGGCTTCTAGAGAAGTAATTGGTCTGCACTTTAATGCATTTTTACGTATAGACTCTGAAATATAGCAACACGACCAACTCTCCGGCCCGACCGCGTCTCCCGGATTTACCCTACCAGTGTTTTTCAACCTTTTTTGAGTCGCAACCTCCTTCTATAATATTCAAATAACCTGCGACCCCCTCCCCCTCCATATAAGGTAAGGTAAAGAAAATACATTAAAAACAGGTATTTCTGAATATATAATTCTAACTTAATAATATTAAAGATATTTAACTTAAAGATATTGAATATATTTAATTATCTTATTTAGTGTAATGGGTGGTCTTGCATCTGGGTAACCAGCTTTTTCTTCCTCCATTTATGAAAAATCAGTGTTACATGAATAATAGAATATGGCAATGTAACCATATTAAAATAAATAAGTGCTAAGAATCGTCAATTAAAAATGACCACGACGACCCCCCAGAAAACACTTTCCGACCCACAGGTTGGGAACCACTGATCTATGATCTCACTCTTTATTATCAAAATTGGCAAAACTCTGAGTCAGAAATTGAGAAGTTTTTATCTCTCTCTAAAAGTCAGTCACCCCTCGTAGGAATTCATCTCTCTCTCCAATAACTCACTGACTTCCATCAAAATCTGTTTCACGAAAGACATAATTGTAGAAGACCCCTTTTAGTTTCCAAAAAAAGTTCCAAACATCATCATCGACGCAGTTGTCAGCTCGCTTCTTTAACCCCTGTCTTCTTTAGATGCGTTTTTAAACCGGCCAGCGACAACTCCAAAAAACAGCGCAAAGAACGCAAGCTCGTTGTCGGCCTCGCTTGTACCCGGTCACAAAGCATCGATAATTACTCGGCCAGTAGGGCCACCGGCAAGAAATCGTGACATCACAGTTCATTATGCGCTTTTTGCGCCCGCTCCATTGAGCCGCGACTTTTTCCGCAACTTTTTCCGCGAGTTTTTCCGTCTCGGCGCGCGTGTCCCTCGTCCACGAGGATCCGCTCGGCGTTCTCGCGCGGCTGTCGGTTCTGGAAGAAGCAAAAAATTCTTACCCAACCAGCCGCGGGGGATTTTACGATCCTAATAAAACTGCCGCGGAGAGGAGGCTGGCCAGAAGGAAGGAAAAATCGTCGGCCGGGCGCAGCGGCTTTTTAACCCCGTAGAATCCCATAAAAATTAAAAGCATCGTCGGTGCACCGAGGCCCCATTGTCCTGCGGCCGCTTCGTTTCCCTTTGCAGCTCCTGGCGTTCCTCTACATTTTTTTGCGCGCCAAAAAAAAAACGCTCCTGGCCTCCGGGACCCCGAAGGAGCGCGCGAGGATGTACGCGGAAAAAGGGGAACCGTCTTGGAAAGAACGCTCGTCGCTTTTCCGACGAGCAGCGCCCGGGGAGAGCAGCAAAAAAAAAGCAGCAGCAGCTAGTACGAAAAAAAACACGGGAGAAGAGAGTGGTGCAAAAAAAAAGGGAGAAGAACGAGTTGTCTTTTTCAACCCCCCCCCCCCCCCCCCCCTCTGTTCGGACCGTAAAAACGAAGCAATCGTTGTAACTTCGTAAATCGTCGCTCGGCCGTATATCACTCGCTTGAAAAATAATATCCGCGCTATCCACCCCCTTCCCCCTTTCATCCCTGCTCTTCCTTTTTTCGCATTTTTTTTTCTCTCGCCCGCTGGAACGCCAACGAACCCGTCGATTTCCTTTTTCTTCCAAAGCGGCCACGGCCGCCCCTTGGTTCGCGCGCGACACTTGAAATTCTAATTCATGCAAATTCACCGTCTAACGGAGTAGAAATGTTTCCCTTGTATTTTAATGAAAATTTACCGCCCGACCCCCTCGGGCTTCCTCGCCCTTCCTCCTGCAATCTCGGGGCAGCGCCGGCTACTCTTCGACGAATATGAAACGACAACGCGATCGCGCGGGTGTACTTAAATCAATTCCTCGCGCTCGTTTCACACAAGGGCGGGCGGTGGTGTGTGGAAAGTTGGCGCTCTCGGGCATCGGGGGGGTGAATGTAACGCGAGGAACTCGACGAATTTTTTATGAATGAATCGCGCGAACTGTTGCTCCCCCTCCCGCGTCCGCCCCCCCCCCCCTCTTCGTTTCCCGTTTCGACGAAAATTTTGGTCTGCTCGCCGCTCGTCCAACTATCCCTGAATTTTTTATGAATATTTGCGGTGCTTCAAAATGTCCGACGGCCCTCGAATTCTCGAAATATTCGCGATATGAATTTCTCGGTCGAACTGCCTCGCCTCTCCAGGTGGAAAATAAGGGAGGAAAAAAAACTGTATCGTAGAAGATCTTCTCGAGCTCCCAGGATGAAATTTATGTATCTTGCCGATCTGGATGCTCCCTTTTTTGTTTGTACCCTGAAAAATTTATTCGCGCCTGGCGTTTCTCTACGCCTCGCTTCGCGACGACGCGCTTCGACGGCGACGATAGTGCGAGCAAGGGCGAGAAGAACAGGCGACGCGGAGAAATCAGTCACAATGGACCCTTTCTGCAACGTCTCTTTATAATTCGCGAGTACCAGACAAAAAAGGGACAAGCCGCTTTTACGTGCGACAGCCTGTGTTGCTTCAGCACTGAGATAACATCTACTTTTTAGAGTTTTTATTCAATAATGCCCCTGCGTTCGTCGGAGGCCCTTAATACACACTGCTCTAAATCATTTGTGAATGAATCTCCCAGGATCTTAGTCGTTGTCTCAAAGAGAAAATGGCTTGACCATAATTACAGCGGTGTAATGATTTTCCACGAAGCTTAATCCTAGTCCACGGAGATCTGTACTCATTAGAAGGCGAATGTACGGTTGGAGTGAAGTCCGTAGCAATTTCTGTCGCGCTGGCGTCGCCCATGCAAATGGCTTTTGACCGAAACGAAGTAATCTCGGATGAATTCGATTCCCTTGGACGAGGAGGTACACGGTTTTTATGGGTGTCACGTATGCGCTGGAAAAAGTTCTAATCGATCGACAGCTCTATTTCAGTCGGGCGGCGAGGCTGTCGTATACATATATAGAGCCGGCTGGCGCGTATCCGCGAGAGCCTGTGTTTAGAAACGTGCGAAGAGGAATCGAGTGATCTACTGCTTTTAGGTTGTGTTTACGCGACGATCAGCGCCGCCAATTTCCCTTCCCTCGGAGTTTCCACGGAGAAAGCTTTCGAAATGGACGTGCAACAGCTGTTACCGTCACTCCCGATGGAAACTGGCACGCGTACCCCGGGCCTCTATAACGTTCACGAGCACGTACGACTTATGCCTGTCTACCAACGACAGTTATCGATTGTTGCACGACCTTCCGCGGCCTTGCACCGAGCCTTCCTCCAACTTCATCAGCCCCTGCAACACTTTTCCTCCCTCTGTGGCCTGAAATTAGTCTACGATCCAAGCTGGACTAGTTGCAGTCGGGGATTAGAGACCTGCTACCACTAATTCCCTCTGAAGCAAGTTTTCTGTGACCTCCACTTGGTTATGAGCAGCTAATTATTCACGAACGAGGGCGGCAACTCACAGAGTGTCTCGAGAGATTCAGAAGGTCTTCGTGAATGGGTGATTAAGACTTCCGTCGAGGCGACACGAGCCGTCGGCATCGCTGAACCTGCCACAGAGCGTTAAAAGCGAACAGGAGCTGTTGGACGCAGCGGCTTTACCAAACCAGCGGCGACGAATCGAAGAACCGGATGCTGTCGACGCGACAGGACCCTTGCTGACGATTCGCAGGCATTCTCGAGAACATCGAAGGGCCAACTGTTCACGACAGTTGCGACAACAGGGGCACGCGCGTCTAGCCGGAAGGGGCCCCCTGCGACCCCACATCAGCCAGAATCTCAACCCAGAAAGTTGCCTACAACGTGGGTTCTCAATTCGAAATAGGAGAAGAACTAAGTGCATAGAAGTACCATTTTCAATAACTGGAGCTGAAACGAATTAGCATCTGAACTCGATACCACCAAATCGACACCTATGCTCAAAACCAGGAATGCAATTGAGAAAGAAGCTAAGTAGTATCATAGGATTAAAACGGAGCAGAAGAGAAAGGCGTTAAAAGCATATCCTCCGAATCATCCCAAGATTACAAGCCGGAGCAGCTTCCAGGGTGTCCCGCCTCCCAAAAAGCAGATGAAAGAAGAAACTCCGGAGACGCGTTGGAAGCTTTCTTCGCGATTCGATTCGATGGTTTTACGATGACTGGCTCTCGTGAACAGGTAACGAAAGGATCCGCTCATTGTCCTGGTTCCGTGGCATGAGTAGCGATCGGGAGACGCGGTAGAACGGCAGTGTTTGCAGACAAGGCCCAGTTAGGGCCCCCTCCTGCCCATCTTCGCCCTTTTTTCCCCTCTCCTTTCATGCGCTGCTCTCAGCAGCCACGGTAGCCGCGCCGTTGACACGCAGGGTGACAACATAAATATAATGTCACGCTCCTGCGCCCGCCAATGCCAGACCTCGGGGGCCTCCTCTCGGGGGACCCGCGGCCTGAATGGTATCCGGGGGCCCCACCATTCACGGCGGATACATGGACGACGATTTTTACGGGGCCACATGAAAAATGAGGTTAGCCCGGCATTTATCGCGCCGGGGCCCTTTCTGCGTCTTCCTCGGTGCGTGTCCGTGGAAGAACCGGAGAGCCTCTCAATATTTTGGCACTCCATGGGTCGGGCCTTTCGTTTCATTGAAACCTGCGACGCACCACCGTTCACCATCGATAGATTCGAATCTTTCGCGCGCAGATGACCGAGTTTTTTGGGTCGGGCTTCTTGGGGCCTTGAAGACGATAGCACTTGCAAGGGGTGCACTTTCGGGGGTCTTAATTTCGACGGGTAGGTCTGAGATATTTGAGCTGCGGCTAGGTTTTCAGTTACATCGGTTTTCGATGGGATGGAAGAGGCTGAGGAGCAGAAGATTTTTACGTGAAAGGGATAGAAGAAGGGAGGGGGGTTATGAAAGTTAGAATTGTTAGAGTACAAAAAGGTTACACCGAAGCGGGAGAAATTAATTGGCGATATACAAAGGTTCGTTAAGATTGAGAACCCATTTGATCAACTTTCAGAGATCTTCCTTTCATCCCCTCGCTTTCTACACGTCACTTTCCTCTTGGAAAGCTGCTGACACCTGAAAAGATGAAACACAGTGGCCCATTGTTCGCGACATTCTCCTCCCCATGGAATCTATCGAAATTGGTACGAAGACATTCCACCCAGTCACACGCGTCTTTATTCTCGCCCTTTTCGCCGTGCGAGCACTCGATGGGCATTGTGGGGGGTACCGCGGGAATCTCGTCAATGGTTTCGGGGGCCCCAATTATATATCCGGCCTATTTAAAGTCGACCCCGTGAAAAGGTCCGGAGTTTCTCTTTCGATTCCACGGGGGATCAGTTCTGCCCGGAGCACAATGACGTCCGTGACATCGTTTACGCGCACCCCCCGTGGTCTGCCACGGGACCAATGGGGCCCCATGCCGCACGGAGGACACCCGTGACGAGACATCTTCATCACTCTGCGGCCGTGGGGCCCACTTTGCTCTCCTGGCTTGCCCGAGGGTGGCAGGATTTATTCTGCAATAAAGCAACTCCTCGCTATTCAGCATCCACCGAATTCATCTGATAAACTTTCGTCCGAGTATCGTGCCCGTTTGTTTCAGACGATGCGACGAAACAAGTGATCCAAGTTCTGCAGCGATTTCCATGGGAAGGTTTGAAAAATAAAAGTGGTGTGCATTTACACGATGCTTCGCTCGAAGATCCCTCTTTTCCTCATACGTTGTTGCACGGTATCGGTGGATCGGTTTCAATCCGTGGCAGCTTTACTGTGGGCGTATCGGCGGCACCTGGAACACCAAGGGACGACCGAGAAGGGCAGAGATAGGTCGGGGCAGGGCTGGGGGGATGAGAGAGAGGGTTGAAGGCGACAAGGAGGGTTCGCGGTGCGGTGCCTTGGTGGCCACGGGTGCGGTACAGCTTCCTCGGTAACGAGGGCCAACCTTTATGACCCGTAAAGATACGTGCCGTCCAGTTCGCCGCCCCTCCTGTCCCCCCCTGCCCTCGTGGAGCCATTGCACCCCACCGAGTCTCGCGCGATAGCCATACAAGGCTCTCGTAACGTGGAACTCACGTAGGGACATTTTCGACCCCCTCGAGATGGCAAAATCTCCAACGGAGTCTCTCCATATCCAGCTCCATCCTGGCCAACCCTCTCTCGATTGACCCCCGCCAACCCCCATCCACGGCCAGGAAATTCCCCGGGGGACAGTTTTATAATGCTGGCCGTGATTGTGCGTGATTGTTCGAACAGCGACTCCTGTAGGAAAAGGATTTTATTCCACTTTCGGCGGCGGGGGTTTCTTTAATCCCGATAGCAGGAAAGTGATGGAATTATCAGGTTGAAGCGGAAAGGTTTTTAAGCAGAATGGGGTTAAGCGATCTCTGTTTGGATATTTCGAAGCTGCACGGTATTGAAATTCGAGATTCGAGGGGACCTTAGCGTCATTTTTTAATGACCCTTTTCGTATTCTAATAGTTTTTCCTACAAATATAAATTTTGGTACGTTGAAATTTTGTATTTGAGAAAATAGTTATGGATAAAAGCGACTTTTTTAGTTAAAATTCACCAAACTTTTAAATGTTATTATTAAGGTCTAAAAATTTATAGAAATATTGGCAAGAACGTATCCTAGGCGGCAATGCACTTCGTGAGACCGAGAAGGGTTAAAAAAGCCCTTCAAACGGGGAAGTAACTCCCACGTTACATCACCCCGTGTAATCTCCAGCCCCTGTATCAATCTTTCACTACTCCAAGACAGGCATGCAGAGCGTTCCAATCTAGCAGCGAGATATTGGCGATTCTTTCCTTCTCGGACGCGCTGAGAAAATTAGGGTTGCTGGATTGGTATGGAAGTAGCTGGTGCCGGCTGATGAAGGGGTGCGGGTGGGGGGGGGGGGGGGGTGTAGGTGCGAGGGCAATCGCGAATCAAAATTAGCCGCTCTTGTGGAGAGAGTTGGCCGTTGGAAGGCTCGCGAGGTCGAAGGGTGCTGGGCGCAGGGTTTCACCCCAACGGCGGTGCCCGCTCACCCCCTTTGACCCTGTTTCCACGTCGTCGCATTCCCCGTCTTTCTAGCCTCGGGTCCGAAATTACAGGCTGCAAGGCGCTGTAAATCCCGGTGCATCGGGAGGAAATGGATCGCCCGTCTGGGAAACGGTGCATCCAGCTTGATTGCAGTCGATCTTCGGCTTCCTTTTTTCGCGGGCCAACTGGCTGCACGGTGAATATCGAGCAAATTAGGGACGCCTGTTTGTCAGCAGGCGGAAAATGTCTGTGCTTGGAGGACGCGTGATTGCTTGGGGGTCTTTTATGCGATGGCGTGGGAGATTTCGCGGTGCGCTGCTCCTGGATTCGTTTAATTTTCTAGCGCTGATTGAACGTGGGGGCCATTATGTTTAAGTTAGAGTGCAGGTATCACGAGACATAGTCAAAGGCCGCGGGAACTACCAGAGAATACCAAAAATTCCAAAATTCTCCAGGGATTCGAGGCACACTTCCACGGGTATCGACGGAAATTCGATCGAACCTCCCCGGCGGAAGGAAAAGTTCAGCAACCCTTCTCACCAGAAGGCTCGATCGACTAATTAACAAAATATTCACGCCGGCAGTAAGGGAAGTAAAAAAGAAGCGAAGTAGCGGAGCGTTAAGTCGAGACGCATTAATTGGAGGATGTGATCTCTCGTCGTCACTCGAAAAGCCCGTTTATCTGCGCTACACCGTGCTTCCTGTTGTGCAGAAGCGCGCTCCTTTTTTTCCGCTCGCCGCCGCCACCCTCTCCCAGCGGGTGACGGGAATATTCCAGCATCAAATACATCCGCGCTGTTGTACGCGCGCACACGCGCCTCCGCCGAAACAATCCACCCCCTCCGACGACACGCAACCGGCGACTGTCCACCCCCCGTGTCCGTACGCGACTCAGCGTACGCAGACCAGCAACACCCCGCGTGGTGGTAACACGTATACACGGGGCTGAAGGGGCGGGAGGGGTGCTGGCAGAGGAGGTATTGAAATTAGCCGACCGGTCGGTAGTGATGGCCGTTCGATTCTCCGTGTTCGCGAGTTCGAGCAATTTGGCGAGTTCAAGGAGCTCGAGGGTGGAGGCGAGCTTTGGATAGTACTCGAACCGACAGCGTTCCAACATTTTTAGAGTGGGCAAAGGGTGAGATTGATTAGGGGTGGGGGTTTCATGGGAAATGCTGATTCTTCAAGGTGTATATTTTCTTCGGTATCTCGGGAGAGATTCGGGGGTGGAAAGGAAGGCGTTCCTTTCTTCCTTTCTCGCGAAGTAAGGCTCGTGAATAATTCTACCGCCGTCAAGATCTATCCAAGCAGTTGGATGTGTTTCCGATAACTTCTAGCTTCTGGATCACAGTGTTTTGAAACATTCAGCATCCACAGTCACATGTACCTTCCCGGACCTCTCAATTTTCCAGTAAGCCCCCAAGAAATCCTAAACTCTCATCGCGTGTCCTGAAACTCCATACCGATCTTGCGATTACCGTACGACGTCCACGAACAGTTCTACTCCCCCGAACATTCGTAAACAATTCAAGAACTGTGATCATGGTTCGAATGAGGTATCATCCCCAGCCATTTCGAGCTTCCATTGCATGTTTCAATCGCTTCCAGATGCCACTAAGAACAGAACGGTCCATTTGCAATCGAACTGCTAGCTCATCGAACCCTTCCTCGCGATCCACAGCTAGCGACAGATTTTAGAATTTTGTTGGTACTTTCTGGGACTCCAAGCGTCTCGATCCCATCGCTAGCGATCGTTGGGCAGTGTGTGCCCTGAACGTGCTCGTCGACGGTGGCAGGGATCGGGATCCGAGAGGCTTGCATATATTCACACCGAATTAAGTCACCAACACACCGAACAGCCGGCTGGCCACACTCTTTGTGCATCCACGAGCCCTTTCACGCACGCAGCGTCAGCCTGAACGCTGACCAGCTAGCGTTCACGCTGGCCAGCGTGTGTGCGCGCACCAGCAGCATCCTGTACGTGTGCATAAGAACGCGGAGCGTCGGGACGCGGACCGAGGGGGGTGGCATGTTTGAATTTGGATGGTGGTGGTCTAGCTTTGGCCGCTGGAGCAGCGGGGCGAACGGGGGATGCCGTACGTCGCACGGTTTACTTTGAAACGTTCATTGTGGTGTACTCCCTTTTTACGGGGATGATACAGGGATCGAGCACGGGGGGCTTGCTTCGACTTCGATGCTTCGTGGGAGGTTTCTTAAGAACGGTGTAATAGAAAGTGTATGTCATAATGCATTGACAGTTCTGCGCTCCAATTTCTGAAGGATGCGAAGTTAGTTGGTTAGAGGGAAACAGAGAAAAATAGAAGACTCTTAGGTTCATGGAAGTTAGACAAGAATCTAATTGAAACACTGGTCTGATTTCTTCATGCAGATTGAAACCACCGACCCCCGTATCAACTGAACAATTTGTCCCTTTTCTCTGAGTTTTATGCAGATCCCTCGACGCAAAATGCGACACCGCTTGCCGATACACGAGATCGCCCGGTCGATCGACGTGTGCGGGGGGTAGGGTTGAAAAAGCGTGATCGCGCAGCTGCCGCGCACCGCGTCACGTCGCGCATTCTAAACCGTGCATTAGAAGAGATTACCCCGCGATTAGCATCACTGTGACTCCCCCGAAGCCCCTGCCCTCCGTCACTCCGTCGATTTCCATAGATAGAAGCAATATACTATATTGCCAAAGACTAGGACGGTGCCCTCTTAAACGGGACCATCATCGCCGAGCCTGAAAGCCGGCGAAATTCCGAAACAACGAGCCGCGGCTCCGTTTTTCTCCGCTCGCACCTTGAATAGAAATGATTCTTTTGCCCCGGCAGTAAATCAAAAAATGGAGCTGCTCCACGGTTTATTTCTTTACGGCTGGTCGTGAAAAAATGTTCCAGATTTCGGGGGCCCCCGGGCGAAAAAACTGCCCTGTTTTGGTTTGGAATTAGCGCGGACGGTCCGTCCCACGGCGACACTAAACGCGTAAAAACGTATTTCCGGGGCGGACCCGTGCTGGGAGGAGAAAGAGGAGTCCCATTAAAATATACGACACCGTTATTAAAAACAAACCACCGTTAGGTGGGCCCTTGATCCAGAAATACACGAAACGGGAACCCGCTTTTTGGGATCCCGTTTCCCGTCCTCGTGGTCGCTCGTTCAAACGGACTTAAGCGCAGGAACGTCCACCGTCGGCCTTGTAAAAGCATAAAAATCCAGCCATAATGGGGCCAGGCACTGTTAACCGAAACTGGGTCAAGAAGACTTCCTCGACCTTTTTTGCCCCTGTACCTGATCGTAAAGAGAGCATTCCCGTTAGCCTCCGACGGCCGGCCGCTTTTCTACTACCCGAGTCCTCTGTTGCTCGCTGTTTAGTGCGATTATTAAAAACGGGGCGGTAAAAATGGTGCAGTAGGTTGAGTCTAAGGGTATTTCTACCAGCGAGCGGTTAATAGAGGTGTATAATCGTTCAGAATTGCATGCAGATAGACAGAAAACATGGGAAGTCTCAGGAAACCTGTGCGGAAAATGTTTTTTGGTTGAGAGTGTGGGTAGACCGTGCTCACAAATTGATGGTGCAAACTTTAACCCTCAAAAAAAGGGTCTGATATAACATCAACCTTTGCCTGCAGAGTTTACAAGTTATAAAACACCTTTCTTTAAGGGGGGAGCCTGGTGTAGCGGGTCGAAGAAATCGATTTTTTTTTCTTGCATAAATCAATAGTTGAACATCACGATAATATGTTCCCAAAGCCGCAAAACGAAATTCGAAAAATTAAAGCGGATATAGCCGGTTTGCTACGGAGCGCCAGGTTACCACAAAACTTTAAATGCGTTTTTCTCGAAACGACAGTTTTACAGTTTGCGGGCAATGTAACTCCAAAAATATTAAACCAATCGACTTGGCCTTGTGCACGGATATTTGTGATCATTTTCTTCATAGAGCTAAGTTATTGATATAATGATATTGTTTAAATAAATAACTTTTTTTACACATTTAAGGCAAAATTTCGTTGGAAAAAGTGAACTTTTTTCAAGATGCCGCCATTTGTTCAATTTTGCATCTTTTAAGATATGAATTTATACGATTTGTGCGTACACTCATAAATTAAACGAAAATTGTTCGATTTTTGGTTTTAGATGAAACCAAAAGACGCTACGTTGCCCGCAGTGCAAGAATTGCGTCGCCAAACGGACTGGGCATAAGCCCTTATAATTTTGTTATTTGCCGCTCATTTTTAATAAATTTTTTTTTTATCTTCCTTAACCTGATAATACAATATCCTGAAAGTTTCAGAAAGATCGATTAAATACTTTCTTTAAAAAAAATTCCCGAAAAATGCTTCGATTTCCAGCTAGTTACACCAGGCTCCCCCCTTAAGTGTTATGTACCCCATATTCTTGAGAATACAATCTATTTTCAGTCCCCATCGTACAGAAACGCAATTTTCTTTAATTATTCACGCGCAAGCATATGTGCCTAAAAAAATCCACCCCCTGAAAGTTGACTAAAATCCTAGCACGAAGAGGCAGGCTTGAAGTTCCCTTATTTCTCAATGACCACGCCGGAAAAAAGCAAAACGGCGTAAAGCTGCGCGTCAGGGTAGCGTCCCTCCGTCCCGAATGATTTGCAAGGGGTAGATCGATCGTCCATAACCCTAAAACGATAGGGTGAAACAGCCGGTACCTGGACGTCCAGGATGGAGGGCAAAAAAACGGTAAAAATCTGGGAGTTGGTGTAACGGGCCGCGCGTAGTGACCCACATGCAGCAAGGGGTGAAGAGGAAAAAACGGTATATACCCGTGGCTCGACACGACCCTTTCCTCGAAAAATCATAAAACACGGGACGAAAAGAGTGGAACGGCCACGTTGGCGAAAAATTCCATCGTGTTGACTTCTCCACCGCTAAGCCTTTCGCCGACAGTAAAGTTAATTTCGCCCCTCGAGGAAAGGAACCGTCAAGGAAGCTGTCCGGGGGCCATATAACCCCTTAAAAGTCAAGAACTCGGACTCGCAGGCGAGCGAAGGGGTTCGCATAAATTCATAAAGCCCCGCTACGTTATCGTAAAACGCGCAGCCAGCGGACCCCGTTCACCCTGGGACTACGGCGAAAGAAACGGTAAAAATCCCGGCCCCTGAAAGGGGAAAAACTGGCGACGAGTGGAAAAAGGAACGAACGGTGCAACGGAACTGCGCCCGGTTACGTAGAAAAAACGTTGTTTTTTAAACGTTGTAAATCTTGCACCGGGATTTTGACGAAGCTGACAGGATTTTTTGGCCATTCGTAGGACAGGGTGGGTGAGTTTTTTTCGAGCTCGATTCTAAACTGGGGTGTGGAACGGTGCCTGAAAATATTCCCAAAGTTGAGGGACGTTTTGGAAGCACGTGATCGAGAAGAATGGTGGGGCGTCTGTATTTCTGCGAGCGACTCCGAAGTGCTGTACGAGGAAGGGGGTGAGAGCGAGGAGCCCTCGAGCGAGTTGCACGCCACAGGTTCCCGAAACAGTCACTGAAATCGTAAATTCTCGCGAACCCGTTATGCGCGATGCTTTCACAGTGGACCCCCACGAGCGAGTCTGGCTGGTTTCGGGTCCACGAAGCTGGATAATTTACAGGGGCGAATGGTATTCCGGGGGTTGTTGTCGTGGCCGTTTGCGAGCAAGAGTAGGCAAGGGTTGCCCGAGGTGCCAGCGCCCTTCAATTAACGAAACAACTCTTTATTGGCCTATTATTAGCCTGACCTCGCACGCCTTCGCGATTTCCAAAACCCCTGATTCCTTGTTTTCGCCTTTCAGCCCCGTAGTGGCGCCGAATCAGGCCCTGCGCTCTCGATTTTATTGGAGCACCATGGAAACTTTCCTCCCTGCCATAAACGGAACAATAAGCGGGCGGTCAGTTGTTTTCCATGTTTATAAAGAAACGGAGGCTGGAGTGCAAGGGTTAAAGAGTAGAGTCCCTTCTCCCACTCTCGCTAATTCATATTCAACGCGACTAGAAATTTTCTGAAGCTTGTCAATTGTGTGGATTTCAAGTTCCTAGCTTAGGAACGCTATAGACCCCCAAATTCTGGACAGATTTTATCCAGTATCCACGTCATTCTCATACTAACAGTACCTATTTATTTTCCATGAGCCAGAGAGGGTGGGAGAGAGAGACTGCACGACACAAGTCTGCCACTAACTTTTATATTCTAAGGGGACCTGGATTTTACGAGGCGTCCAATGCTCGTAGCTGGGGCTGGTCAGAAACTGGACTACCGTGCGGTGTTCCCCCTTTGGATTGCCTCTAAAGGTAACAACAACCCCTCTATAGAAACCCTTCCAGGGATCGGGAAACGCTTCTTCTTTAAGCGGCCCTCTTACCGCCGTCGAATGTCTCCGGAACGGTGAACCGGCCAATTCGCATTCTATTTGCATCCCCGGGCACCGTCGTTCTCCTCGATAATGTCCCCGTTGTGACGTTACAACCGACACGGTTCGCCCCCGCCGGCACAATGCGCAATACACCCCGTGAAAGGGTAGAGAAAGTAGGCCACCATAAAGATTGCGGCGTCCACGGCCGGAGAAAATATTGGGGATATTAAGTTCCCGGCCGAGAAAACTCTTTCGCCTTGATTTATGCACTTTAACCCTTTGAGTAGAATCGGTCGTCCCCGTTTGGTCTCGTTAGAGCGTTATACTATTCCTGGAAACGGAGGGGGCTGAAAATTGTAATTTTTATTGGTGCAATATTTCGTGCAGCTATGTTCCCGGTAATTCACGGTTCGAAATTAAAGGGGGGTTGCGAGGACGCTGCCGTGCCACCACTTTACTTCCACGCCCATGTAATTCGCATACTTCGCGCGGTAAGCAAGTTTTGAACCACGTCGAATCGACTGTTTTACAGGACGGAGCACAGCGGGGACATCGCTCGATAGCGTGGATCGGTGTTGTCCAGCGTGTGCCAGGCCCCCGTCCACGTCCCTATCGAGCGATCTTCTTCGACGCTCGCCGGGAAAAGGGGCGAGGCACGGGGGGTCCGAGGGGCTAGTGGCGGTAATACTTGACTGACGGTTTTATTTGAAGTCAGCTTGAATTACGAGATCGATGGACGCAGTTACCGTGAGGCGAAGGGGGTGGCGAAAAGCTCAGGTCGAAGGAGATTTAATACGATCACCGGGCGCGAATATCGCGCGCCCCCGTCGCACCGAACCCCTCCCCCATCGGCTTCGTCGTCCAGGTGCTCGTTGTCATGCACTCACGTGTACCGTATCGACGGCGGCGCGAGGGGGGCGCGAGGGAGCGCGAGGGGATGGCTTATGTCGCAGGCCACGCGGACGTTCATTAGCGGCTGCACAGGGTGGATCTCGGAATTCGTGTAGCAAGGCCTCGCGCGCGCAACGCGGCAAGGGTCGGAGGGTGGTAACGGGGCAAGGAACGAGAGGAAGTTGGACGAGGAGGTGGAGAACACTCCACTCGACGGAGAGTTAATCCACGTGTGAAATTCGAGCGACCTCTGACCCCTACAAGTGCCTCTCTTTCTCGTTTTCTCACTTCACCTCCCCACGCCAGCGAGCCGGATTTCGCTGTATCGCGCGCGATCACCGTGCGCCGCTCGTCGCCTGGACACCCATCCGGCGAGCGAAGGAATGCCCCGGCGCGAAATCGAGGAATTTTTTCAGAAGCTGGCCAATCGGGCTGGAACGTTTCTCGCTGAAACGGATCCCTCGGCGATGATAGATCGTGGAGGCGCAGTCGGTCCAGTCGGGAAAGTCACCCCCTCGAAATATCGGAATGGACGTTGACGGGGTTAGAAGCTCGGTGCCGGGAAGGCTTGGACTTGGTGTTCCTGGTGCGGAACCGGGGAAAAATTTAGCTTCGTCTCTTCTAGCTCTACTGCGAGTATTTCTAGTTTCTTTCAAGCTGATTTCCCCAGCAATCGCTTTTCTCGTCCACCCCTCGAGTGCATCCCTCGTACACCCTCGCAATTTGTCAAACTCTGCGAGGAATCCCGACGACACCTTAAAGGATTCCCGCGGGCACGACCCTCCATTTGTGTCGCGATCGATTATGTTTGGCGTACTCGAGACTCGCCGACGCATCGTCCGTTCTCGAAGAAACGACATAATTTCTCGTGGCACCCATGATGCGTTTATGGGCACGCCGGAAGACCCCTGGTCAGGCGCGGGAGGTGGCCGGATCTCGGTGTGAAACGGGGTGCATTGTCGGTCCCATTGTGCCCCATAAGTAGTAGCTGCGAGTCCCCTGGACCTTTACAGCTTCCGAGGGAAGCTACGAGACTCGTCTCGTCTTCGGGGGCGAAGAAAAACGTCCTACAAATCGCATGGCACTCCTGCCTCTGCGCATGGGGTTGTTGTGCCCTCTTTCGGTTCCACTTTGGTCATCTTTAACAGAATCAACGCACTCAGTGAAGCGTTCATTCATTTTTGACCAGGTACTATAGTCTTTAGCGAGCAAACTTACACCGAAAAATTAACAGAAGAATGCTATTGGAGATTGCAACACAAGGCGATATCAAGAAAAGACTAGCAAAGTCTCCATAGATGGTAACAGGAAAATAGTAGCTCCACACACTCCCGCAGTGTATCGAAGGGGAAGCAGGATGAAAGAAGAAGCCAGCACCCAGGATCACTTCGTCACCCAGTGCTCAATGCGCACACCGACGGGACACATTGCTACACCCGGCCGTGGATACAAATAACGGGGCCATAATTCTGGTTGTAACGGGGGCTGCGAGCGATACCCGCGACACTTGCGACGGCCGTCTCTTAGGAAGACGAAGAGGATCCGCGGGAGCGTTGGAAGCGATTCTGGAAGGAAACCAGGACACGGATACCGCTGGTAACCGGCGCGGAGCAGTCGGTTAGCTTATTGGGAAGCCGATATCTGGCCGCAGGGAGGTTAGAGTAGGCGAGGGATGGGGGTAGCGAGGGCAGACTCGTTCGCCGTATCCAGGGGGTAGAGTATTGGCTCCTGAAACTAGGGAATACCGAGGAAACGAGTTGTGTCGTATAACGGGGTTGTTCTATCTTCTTCCCCCCCTCTCTCTCTCTCTCTCTCTGCCTCCCGCTCTCGTTCTTCCCTCCCGCGCGATAAAAGTGTGGGCCGGTTTTCGCGTGGGATATGGGGTATTGTATCCCCAGCCGTCTCCGCCACCGCTCCCCCCAATCCCTTTCCCCTTTCAGCCCCCGTGGCATCCACTCCCCCACACCCTTCGATCCATATATTTAAAACAAATGCTATCTGATGCGGCGCCGCTTTGTGGAGGCAAGATGAGACCAAGCCTCCATCCCTTCGCCCTCTTTGCTCTTTCCCCGTCCCCCTCACCCGCGGCGATGCTCCTTTCCCTCTTTTTTCGCCCCGCCTTCCCTCCATTCTCTTTCGCCTGCTGTCGCTGAAGCAGGGGTGCTTCCTGCGCCACCCAAGTGCTTCCTGCTCGCTGCATCCGACGGCATCCTGGACACTGCTCGAGATACCGCTCCCGGTGTCCCTTCGACCCCTTCGCGGAAGCTGTACCAGCCGGCGGGGGTTCGAGTCACCGATCCGCGAAAGCTGGGCAGAGCCAGGCCTAGTAATTTTAATTGATTCCTGGACGGACGCTCGACGGCTCATATTGTTTCACGGGCTGCACTCTCCGCGCGACAGCCCACCAGGCGATACTTGAGGATATCGATCCTTTGTGCTCGTCGTTCCATCACCTTCGATCGTGTCATCCATCAGCATTCCCAATTGGTGGCTGGACACTTGGCGGCAAGTGACTGCAGCGATCACTCCGAAAAAGAGCCTCGGCGACTAAAATCGAAAGGCTCTGCCGAATTCAAATTTCGAGATTCCTCCGTGATCGATACTGGATGAAGGGGAAAATCCTTTGGCTTGAGAAGGATCGCGGAAAGTCTGGGGAAGTTTGAGGACCGCTGTGGATCGGTGAGAGCGTAGGTGTCGCGGGTCTATCAGCCAATACGCGGGGGTTCTCCTATCTCCGCCAGTAAATCCGGCCGTAAGTTAAACTATTGGGGAATCGAGGCGGTTCTCCCGACGCTTCCAGCCGCGTACTCGCTTCGAGTAGGGTCGCGGACGATCCTCCGGAATCAGGTTTACGTATATCTGCTTGCCTATCATCTCCATCACCATAGATTGCCCATAAAGAACCCCGGCAATCCGTGGTTATACGCGGGGGAGGCCGCCCGTCGACTTGATCCTCCGATCGAAATTTCCTTCGCTTCCGTTCCTCTGTATCGACCTGGCTCCCTCCGCCAGAAGGACGATCATTTCGTGGGTCGATCGACTTTTTAACCCCTCCGCTGATAAGACCGTGTCTCTGTGCCGCGTTAACTAACAGCACTCAGAATTCTTCGCCACGTCTTTTCTCACTTGGTAGCATTGATTCCAGACTCTCAGATCTGGTGTCGGATTTCTTATTCAAGGATTAATGTGATATTACAGTGATCCAGTCGGACGAAACTTCTTCTAAGTTCAAAAAAAAAGGGAAAATGGGACTTTAAAGTCTAAATGTTGTAGCCCGTCGGAGGGGAGTAGAAAGCTACGGACGATGATCGACGGAACGTGGACGACGGAGGGCCGGTCCTTCCCGCGGGGGTGCCCGTGGCACAAAACAGAGTCTTTAGGTCTCCTTAGCACGTCCAGCGGGTCCTGTAACGCGGGAAGGAAGCGTGACGGACGCGGGACTGGCGGACACGCTGCCATAAACGCATTACAGCCGGAACGAATCGGCTCTGTTAGCCCCGGAATTGGGGAAACTCTCTCGTGCACGGTCGCGCGACTTGTGCGTCCTCCTCCACCTACGCGTCCTCGTCCCCTCTCGTTGTCCGTCCAACGGGACGGACAAATGGCCGAGATTTGCGACGATGACCGTGGAAAAGCACCCAACGAGATAAAAGAGGCGCGGTCCGAACGAGTAAATATATGGACGGGCCCCGTGATTTGGGGCCCTTTCCACGAGGGGGGCCTCGCCTCCACCTCTCGACCTTATTACAGTCGGTTGGACAGGTGATTTTTTCTGGATGATAGGAATTATGAAAAGGATAGCTAAGATCGATGACTCTGCATTTTTCAGTATCATTGTAGACTGAGGGATGCCACTCATATTCGATTTGTGACGAGGAAAGGATAGTCTGATAAAATTTCCCTTGCTGAGGATTTCTTTCAGGGATTTTGATTTCCCGATGCTTCCTCCATCAGTATTTTGAACACCACTGCAGCTTCTCCTTACTTTTAATAATAATAATACCTAGGGTAAAAGACCCAATTACTGTCACCTACCCAATTACTGTCGCCCTATGCTGTTTTACTTAAAATAAGCCTTAAACCATGTGAATTCATACACGAAAAAATTTTGACATACATTTAAAATTGTAATTTATGCGAGGAAAAGCAGGACTTAATTTTTTCTTCATTAATTTTGATAACATGGTAAAAAGTTTTAAGTTGGTTAGGTAAAAGAATGAAAACCACAACTTCCTTACTAGCGACAGAGAAAACAAGGCACTAGAGAAAAGGCGGTAATTGTAATATTTAAGCTATTAACGTAATGACACATAATTGTTTAGATAATATGAGCATCGTAGAACGTTTTATTTAATATTCGGGTGACAGTGATTGGTACAAGCGTTTCAAGACTTTTTAATTACTGTCATGGCAGTAATTGATCAGGCAAATGAAGCCTTACGCTGTTACTGTCACTTGTCATTCCTACCATTTCACGTGCGTGCGCGTATTGACATAACCTTGTCCAATTTCGAAATTTTTGACAACGTAACCGTACACGTTTTGTAAGTACTAGGTATTGTTAATATTTATAACAGAATGTACTTTGACATCTTTTATTAAAATAACAAAATTCCTATATTTATTCTCGTGTACTCCTTGCTGAACTAGAATTTAAAACTGACAATAATTGGGATGTCAGTATTTGGCCAGCTGACAATAATTGGGATGTCAGTAATTCGATTAAACACATATCACAGGTGACAGTATTAGCTCCCGTCATATCTTTTTTAAATCAATAAATTTATTAATAAAAATAGAGATTTTAAGAGTCATACAAATTTTTTTCTTCAACTAAACATATTAAATAATAATAAATAAATAGATAAACTTATGCCTGTGATCAATAAATACAAAAACTATGCGATACTGTCAGCATCAATCCTTAACCTGACAGTAATTGGGTCTTTTACCCTAATTATAGTTTATTGACGGAAATAAATTCCACTCCTGCATCCACTTATAGCTCGACACTGTTTTAAACATTTCCATCGTGCAATCGTTGGAGTGGAACAGTCGTCACGTGCAGACTGGTTTTCGAAAATGGTAACAGCTGCTGCGGCCCTGTCAAAGGCACACGGCCGGCCAGCAAAGGACCAAAATCCTAAGAGAATACAATTGAGGTTTCGAACGATGGGTAAAGAGGGTGCTGAAGGGGCGTAGTGTTGGCTCCATAAACACCCGCAAAACCCAACGTTCCAGCCGCCTCGAGGAATGTCTCTATTGCGGATGACTGATGGTCCAGAATTCGGTAACGATTAGGCCCCATCGAGCATTGTGTCTCTATCGTATCCTCGAACCTGACCCACCCGTTTCCCACTTTGTACAAATCTTTAATCCTATTGCCGGTCGCTATTTCCGGTCGACTTTTCAATTCTGAACATTTTAATGTTCCACCACAGCCAGACACTTTAAAAAAAATTAAATAAATTGACCTTCGAGAACCTCTGCTATCTTTGACAATCCTTTGTACAGATTTCCATCTTCTCTGAACCAAAAGAAGTGAAGTTAGAAAATTGCCATTCTGTAGAATAACGAAGAATTCCACTGCGCCACCGATGAACCAATAAGGTAATTGGTCAATAACGCGACGAATGGCCCGTGACGTCGACAAGATCATTTGAAACCTTCCTCCCCTGGTGGGAGGCCGTAATTTTTTCGGTAGAGCCGACCGAGAGACGATCCGAGGAGACAAATTCCAGAACGACCCCCCGCGAGCTTGGAGGTCGAGCTGCGGGGGGTTGGCACCCATAATGAGCCGACGCTTCTCGAAAGCGTCTCGTTTCGCAACGAAGCATCCCCTTTTTTTTCCTCCACCCCCGATTCTGGGGGTGCCGGCTGGCGGGAAGCGATACCCCACCGTGCCGATAACGCTTCTCCCTTTGTTCGTCGAATTTGTATTTTTAAGTGTCGACCCACCGTTTGGCAAGCACGAGGTTTCGTCGCGCGGACTCTGAGGTTTCGTCTAGCCAGCACAGCTTCCGAAACATGGCAATTCTTCCGGCCCTCGAGGCGACCGTGCTTTTTTGGCCTTCCGACGTCAAACTGACAGAGGAGATGTGCCCATCTTGGGGATCTGGTAGAAATTTTGGAGCTCCAGTGTCTTCAGTTCCTTGGAAGTTAGATGCATCGAGAATGAGAAGTTTAGAGATTGAAAAGTGTTAGGAATTTGGATTTCCAGGCGGCTGAGAGCTCAGAATTCGTTAGAATTGAGAAGCATATGGAATCGACAAGTGTTCAGAGGAACAATTCTATAGAAATTATACAGTGTTTTGAATATAAAGCATTCCATAATAGAATTGCGGAGTACTGTGCATTTAGATATGATCGAAAGCAGGAAGCATTGGGAACGCGTTTGTTATTCGATCGAATTCCCGTTTATCCCGTGGCAACCGTGGATGACAAGCTCGCCGGCGTATTCGTCTAAAAATATGGAAACCAGAATAGCCCAGGCTGCGGCACTGGTGCGGTATTCCAGCGGTGGACGAAGTTTAACACGAAAATAACTTGTTGCGAAGAAGTGTTACTACTTCAACAAACGGGGGCCTCTGTTCCACCCGCGTTCACCAGCGAACAGGGAAAATGAAAGCAGCAATCAATATTGCCTAGCTGAACAGAAGTATCGTGGCTTGGCTCACTGTGAACTCCGAATTCTCCGGACGTTTAGTGTAATATCCAAGTGTACAACATCCTGAATATTTATCTACAGATAAATTATAAATTAGAGTTCAAAATGTTTTATGAACAGTTTACAATATCACTGTATATTCAAAATTCTTGAAATTTAAAAACATTAGAAAATTCCCATCAACCCCCCAACATCCAGGATCCAAAATCCC
The DNA here is from genome assembly GCA_946251845.1 of Andrena fulva. Taxonomy (NCBI): domain Eukaryota; kingdom Metazoa; phylum Arthropoda; class Insecta; order Hymenoptera; family Andrenidae; genus Andrena; species Andrena fulva. Next base: position 5,169,746 of record OX276332.1, read on the forward strand.
TTAAAACTGATACAGAAAGGACCACCCCCTCCCTCGCACACTCGCCGAAAACTCTCATTGAAAGGCAGGTACGCGAGGAAAGAATCTTCCCATTTCGTGGCGGGCACAAAACCCGGGGGTTACGTTCTTCTGCACTTGACGAGGCTCGAAAGGGAGCTGGACTCCGCGCGCGTTTCAATATTCCGCCCAGAGTGAGCTTCTCTTACGCAACAATTTAGCCAACAATGGTCAGCAGGTCAGCCCCCGATGGGACGGCCACGTTCAGCCGAATCTTTCAGTAATTTGTTCGAGCTGTTAGACTCGGTCGGCCTCGTTCTTCTCCGCAGTTCCTTGCTCCAGCTCGGCCCAAATATATATATATATATGTATTTTCGCGCCCTAACAGCAACAAAACTGGCCAGGGCCTCGCTGGAGATTCGGTTACACTTCCTTTCCCATGAATGCCGTCGACTTCTGTGTAATCAAAACGCGACACGCCCCCGTTGCGTTTTCACTGACCGGCCACGGGTGAAGATTAACACAGGGAATGGAGATGGACGGGGGTGTGCACGTGCAAACCCAGCCAGAAATGGATTCGAAACCTGTTAGGGGAAGACGTTGATAGGCTAGTTCCAGAAACTAGGACGAATGCCTCTTTTCTAGCCGAGGACAGAGGAAATTATTGAAGAAGAAGGTTGAATAGTTCGAGTAAGGAACGGAGAGCATGATTGATGTCGAGGGATGTTTCTCAGTTTCGTGATCGTGGGAGTTTCGATATTTTCTAATTGTATTTTAGTGGCTGCAGTGACGATAGGGATGATAGAAACTACAAACCAACCCTTATCCTCATTTCGACATATAGAACACCGTATGTACCTAATTCCCATTTCACCGTGAAAGCCAGAGACTAGACGAAAAGACATTTGACCCATGAATAAGCCTTTTCCGAAAATTTCTTTGCGTATGTTGCCGGCATTCACCTGAGTGAAATTCGCCCATTAAAACCATCCCCAAATTGAAGCCCCCTCCGCGGACTGCCTCCTCTCGCTACCGAAATCTACTGGTCGACGTCCACCGAAAAAAGAAGTCGACGAGGGAGCAAAAAGGCAGCAACAATTCAGCCCCCCATACGGTTGCGCCGTATCAAAGACAGCGTGGCATCATCAGCGTTGCAGCCCGCGCCGCGCAACAACAATTTTCTGCTCGGCAACGGGTCGCGTCTCCGTTTCCCATTACGGCGCCCGCCCCTATCGTCTCTCCCGTGCACCGAATAAAATTCCAAGCTGCACGCGTTCCCGCCCGAGCGAGAAAGAATATATTCGCGTTTCCCCAGATGAGACAGGGCAGAGAACTGAGGGAACACCGCTGCGCGATTCCAGGGCTACCCTGTCTCTCTTCCTCTCTCCTTCCTTTTTCTCTTGTTCGCTCTTCTTCTCGTTTTTTTTTTCAGCAGGAGTGCCGTCCAGCGCCGCGAGTACGCGAAACAAGGGGGTGGCTCGAGGGGGCGTCCGCGTGCACGCGTGTGCGCCCGTCCATTTATCTCGCGTTTTGTCGAGCGGAGGCCCAGCTTCCAGAATACGGCTTTATTTACCGGGAGTTTGCGTTTTTCCAGGACGTTGCGCCTCTCGTCGCGGTGGAAACGTGTTTATTATGCGATCTGGCCAGCGGTTACACGTCCACGGCCATTGTCGATGGGGCGAGGCGCGGGGGAGGCGAGGCCGTCGCACGGTGTTTGCCCCCGCGAGCATAAAGCAGATTTCCCGTGATTTATGCCGAGTCACCAAACACACCGGCACCGACGTGGATCCTCCGTGAAAACGCCTTCGCTCTCGCATCCCCCATTCATCCGCGCGGTTTCCACCGCCTGCCCCGAATTCATTCATGCCACGGCCGGGCTGGGAAAAACGCGGGGGTGGCTCTGCGTCCACTCCTCGGGACCGAAGGGCTCCTTGGCGACTTGTCGATCCAGCTTCTCGCACCTGTAGTTTCGAGTTTTTCCAGCTATTCAGAGTAACTTTGGGCGTGGGAGGGTTGAACACTTGGTATCCACTCGTGTTACAATTATAAAGAGTCTAGCAGGGTAAGCGTGGTCAAACGGCCCCCACGCCGATTCCTGGAGTTGTTATTTTTAAACAAACTCCTTGCCTGAAAAACCATTGTGTAAAGTTTTAGATCGCTCCCCCCCCCCCCCCGTTTAAGGGTAATACGGGGGTAAACGCCCTTAACGTTATTATTTTTTATCTCGGTTACTACTTAAGATATTTGAATGAAACAAAAGCGACAAAATAGCTACTTACTAGCTGTACATCATATATTTTTTTCAAAATTTCAAATCTATTATTAAGGATAGAAAAAAAATAATTAATTTTTTGGGGGTGGTTTTTCGAAACAACCCTTTGAGTGACAACCTCCAAAAAAATCAAGAATAATGCTCTATTATCGAGCTATTATATAAAAAATCCCGAAAATTGTCGAGATGGTGGAACATAGTTAAATAATTTAAAGAAGATCATTATATTTTAAATATGAGGGGTTTTGTGACGATAAAGAGTACTTGTCGCGAGCCTGAGTACGTGTCATTTAAATGCGAATGGAAGAAACGATTGCGGTTCGTTTGGGAGATCGAAGTGTGAAGGTGAAGGTAGCTGCGGAACAACGCGCATGCGCTAAATACGAATACTTCCCAGATATTAATAGGGTGTAGCAGGGTAAGCATGGGCAAAGGGCCCCAACGCCGATTCTTGGAGTTGCTATTTTTCAAACAATGCTCCTAGCCTGAAACACCATTATGTAAAGTTTTAGTTCGCTACAAATAAATGTTTATTATCTATACGTGTATTGAAAGTTTTATTGTTTATAATTATTTAACCCCTCAATGGCGACCTCGATACGTCGTCGTATGGAGAGTAGAGGGACGCGGTCGCCGTCGTTGAGGGGTTATTAAGTATGTTCCACCAACGCGATCATCCTACAATTTTATACATGATAGTTAGATAATAGAGTATTATTCTTGAGTTTTTGGTGGTTCTCACACATAGGGTTGTTTGCAAAAACCACCGCCAAAAAATAAATTATTCTTTTCTACCCGTAATAATTGATTTACAATTCGGAAAAATATATGTATTACAGCTAATATGTAGCTATTTTGTCGCTTTTGTTTCATTTAAATATCTTAAGTAGTAACCGAGAAAAAAAAATAACGATAAGGGCGTTTACCCCCGTATTAACCTTAACCGAGGGAGGGGGTAGCGAACTAAAACTTTACATAATGGTGTTTCAGGCTAGGAGCATTGTTTGAAAAATAGCAACTCCAAGAATCGGCGTTGGGGCCCTTTGCCCATGCTTACCCTGCTACACCCTATTAATATCTGGGAAGTATTCGTATTTAGCGCATGCGCGTTGTTCCGCAGCTACCTTCACCTTCACACTTCGATCTCCCAAACGAACCGCAATCGTTTCTTCCATTCGCATTTAAATGACACGTACTCAGGCTCGCGACAAGTACTCTTTATCGTCACAAAACCCCTCATATTTAAAATATAATGATCTTCTTTAAATTATTTAACTATGTTCCACCATCTCGACAATTTTCGGGATTTTTTATATAATAGCTCGATAATAGAGCATTATTCTTGATTTTTTTGGAGGTTGTCACTCAAAGGGTTGTTTCGAAAAACCACCCCCAAAAAATTAATTATTTTTTTTCTATCCTTAATAATAGATTTGAAATTTTGAAAAAAATATATGATGTACAGCTAGTAAGTAGCTATTTTGTCGCTTTTGTTTCATTCAAATATCTTAAGTAGTAACCGAGATAAAAAATAATAACGTTAAGGGCGTTTACCCCCGTATTACCCTTAAACGGGGGGGGGGGGGGGGGGAGCGATCTAAAACTTTACACAATGGTTTTTCAGGCAAGGAGTTTGTTTAAAAATAACAACTCCAGGAATCGGCGTGGGGGCCGTTTGACCACGCTTACCCTGCTAGACTCTTTGAAGCTCCCTGTAGAAAGCCAGTGATGCTATACATAGAATGAATGCGTTCTGCATGCTAAGAGCACGGTACTTTGAAGAAATTAGCAATTCCTCTTAAAGCACTTGCATTTTCTTCGAGGAAAAGTACGTATCTGTAAACCATCCCAAGAGTTTCGGAAGTAAGATCTTGCGCCACGTGGAAAGTTTCCCCGGAACCTCAGGTTTCCTCTGGCCCGGGATATTGTGGAAATAACTTTCATCTCGGCCAGGAACCAGGCTGGCATGCCTGGAGGGGAGAGGCACGAGAGTCCTCCGATGATCTCCCGTGAAAGTCGTTACCTTTCCACGCGACTCCAAGGACGAAGGGCGCACTTGACCTTGGCCACGGCGTGACGCTGGTTATGCCAGTATTTATTACACTTAAAACTCAATTATGCCGGCGACAAGCGGCGGCCCGTTAGTTGGACCCAACTTTGCAGCGTCCTCGTCCAGGCTGACGTCAGGGGGAACCTTTCCTGGAGGCAACAATATGGACACTTTTACTCTGATCACAGCATCATATATTTCCGGGGACAACGGCTAAGAATCATCATTTTCCTCGAGCACACTGCCTTTCCTCTGGAAAACAATCTTGCGATTCGAAGCTCATTTTACTGTCAGCATTCTCATTAAAAGGGATAAATCTCGGAGTATTTGAAAAGGGTGACGATCGATCGTCGCTCCAGCAAACAGTTTCCACGCTTGCAAAGCTTGCTCGTCCTCAGCCAGGCTCCATCGTTCGCAGGAGCATTCTCCCACGTAGCGTGGGTGGATCGACAGGTAAAGGCAGGTAGGATCAGGTAATTGAGACGTCTATCGATGCTCGCAGAGGACACGTCGTCGGGAATCCGGGCGACAATCGTTCTGTAACCTTACACGCTGCCCTGGAGGACAATGGCGTCGTGGCGTATAATGCCCAGCATCCCGTCGCGAGCGATACTGAACGGGAGGAGCGTCTCTTCCGGGACATTCAGCGAAGCCCGACGCGCAAAGTGCAGAATCCCACGGGACGCGTGGATCTGACCGAGCCCTCGTGGTCTCCGCTTTCTGGTAGACTCGAAGGAACGCTGGCAAAATGAAGCGCCCAAGGCTAGGGGTTCCCGGAGTCCACTACTGAGAATTTTTCGAGCTGCTTAGAGGAAAATTCTAAATTTTCTTTTTGGTGAGTGAAAGGAGGGTGTCTTTCGTGGATGGTGAATCATCGGAGGTCGCTGCATCCCTGAAGGCTCGATGTAAGTAAGACTACAGGAAAATCTTCCCCGAGCAACACGTATCATCGCGACAGCTCACCCCTCGAGCAGCTAAAACCAGTAAAAGGATTCTTCGCCACTTAATGATCCCCCTACAGCTGTCCGACAAGGCCCAGATAATCCAGTTCCCACCTCGCCCCGAGATTCGTATTTTTACCCCACTAGGAACCCTCGTAAAGTTGCCTCATCCAGGGGTGGCGACGCAAACGCAATCGGCATGCTCCCGTTGGCGCGCGCCTTTACGATCCTTCTGGCCAGAACTGTCGGGGGAGAAAATGCAAAAAGAGTGACGGAAGGAGGCCCGGTCGGTGGAAAGCCAGGGCTTTAGGTCACTGGGTCTCCCTTTCACGACATTGTCGCTCGGATTGACGCGAATATTTATGCCCCGTTGGCGTTCGTGCGCTAGACACAGCCACCACTTTCGCACGACACCACGAGGGACAAGGAGGAAGGATGCCCGGGCTCCTTGTAGCCGACGAGGAGAGGAGAAGTGGAAGGCGAACGTCCCCGTATTATAAAGCTGCTCACTGTACGGCCCGCAAGAAGAGAGAGCTTTCCCTTGAAAAGATCGTAAAGGAGAAAACAGAGAGGCCGTGGAACGGAGTCGAGTGCTGCGTGCCTCGTGAAATTTTCGGGAAAACTTTATGACTGACGCTCGCTACGTTTCCTGGACGCTGTCCCTTTCGCTCTAGGCGGATCGGATACCTGCGTCCTCGTGGATGGAAGCAGGGGGATGTTTCGGGGCACCGGTGACTGGCAGGAAATTTATGACGAGTCGTACGCCCAGGTTTGTCCGGCCGCGTTAGAAAGCTCCCGTAAACTTTTACGGCGCGAGCGCACCTCTTTATTTGCCCGCTTGGAAATTATATGGCGCGTGGCCTGCTGCCGCGGCCACCGTCGGCCACCGAGGCTCACCCAGCACGCCAAACCAGACGGATAATTTACACGGAGATGCTGCTTCGAACGTGGGATTACGGGCGCGCGACCGACGCTCGTGAAAGTCCTGGCCAAGGTCTTCGATTCCTGTCGGCTGCTGCTGTGAAACGCGCCACTCGCCACGTTGCGGAGCTGTAAAATCAGGGGTGGACTCTTTGGGGACCGGGGATCGCCGAATGTAGCAGGATTTTGGGACTTTCGCTGGTTTCTGTGCCATATTTTGGAGGGGCGGCGTGAGGGTGAAATGAGAAAGGGGTTGGAGTGACGAGTAATGCTTTGGAGGTGTTCTGTTGTTGTGGTATGTACAGGAGGGTGGTATTTGCTAAGTTACTTGGATACAATTCGGTTTAAGTCTAATTGTAGATATTTTATTTCTCATTTACTTGTTATACACGAGACAGCGTCTCATAAAATACCTGAACCTTAGGATCGGCAAAATTTTTTTAAGTCCATGGGGGTTTCGTATTTTGCTTTTGAAATAGGCAGGAGTTCTGTGTATTCTCTATCGGGAAGTTCGAACTCTCCTTTTTTCCTATTATTGTTTTGTTTTTTCTAGTTGGTTCGATAAAAAATACCACGTAATAGGGTGAAAGCACTAGTAGTCGGCCACCCTCTAGTAGTCGACTACTTTTATTATTTAGCTTAAAGAAATAAGTACTGAAATAAAGAATTTATTAAATGACAATTTTATATTATATTTTGAATTTAATAATAAATGCTTTTAAGGGGGGACTCTACCTTGTTGGGCCGAAAAATCGATGAATTTGGTGAATTTTTTGTACAAAAACGGTTTGACAAATTAATTTGCGGTTTGACAGGCTGTTTTATTGTATCTTCAGCTCTTGTTATAAATTTTTATGTGACGGTAAAAAAAGATGTGGCTGATACAGAGCGCTGACTTGAGGCGTTGAAAAAAAATCGGGTGGTCCTGGCGTTAACGAAATATACTCGAAGGATAATATGAAACACAAAAACGAAAGAGATTCTTAATCTGTATGAATGTGGCTATCGATGGTAGTAGATTCATTAAGATAAACAAAGAAATGTTAAAATGGCAGGCTTCTGAATATGATGAATCGAATTTTTCTCAAAAATCGGCAAAACATCATTAAGTAAAATTAGGAACGGTTACTGCCATTTTAACATTTCTTTGTTTATCTTAATGAATCTACTACCATCGATAGCCACATTCATACAGATTAAGAATCTCTTTCGCTTTTGTGTTTCAGATTATCCTTCGAGTATATTTCGTTAACGCCAGGACCACCCGATTTTTTTTCAACGCCTCAAGTCAGCGCTCTGTATCAGCCACATCTTTTTTTTACCGTCACATAAAAATTTATAACAAGAGCTGAAGATACAATAAAACAGCCTATCAAACCGCAAATTAATTTGTCAAACCGTTTTTGTACAAAAAATTCACCAAATTCATCGATTTTTCGGCCCAACAAGGTAGAGTCCCCCCTTAAAGTGATTTGTAAACTGATGTTGATTCTACATGCGCCATTGCTGTTTTCTAACCCGAGAAACATAAGTGTGCTTTGAATAGAAACGACAAATGTAATTCAGTTCTATACATTTTTTACTGGAAAATTATGCTATTCCACTGAAAAAGCATCAACAATTTTATATGCGTTTCAAAAATTTAAAAAAAATGGGATAATTTATTTATTTATGGGAGGTCGGTAACTGGATCATCATTCCCTTTCAATTTTCAATAGTCGACCACAGCGGTCGACTTCTGAAGCTAACTGCATTCACAATGAATGCTAATAGTCGACCATGTATATTCGTTTCTTATGGATTAATGTTCTACAAAGTTTATATAATTTATTTATAGAATACAAATACCTACTTTAAAAACTTACAATTTGTTACTGCTTCCTATCTTAAAACGAAAAATTTAATTTACATCGGAAAAAAAAATAATTTCTATTTCTTATTAAAATTTTGATAAAGTTTTTAAAAGAATTTATTTTAGTTACGCATTATTCCTGTCATTATTAATTATTTACTGATGTTGCACATTATATTTAAAAATAAATTTTAGTTTGTAATGCGCACATAACCTATTTTGAATTTCATATTAAAAAAGGTGGTCGACTACTAGCTATCGGACCGGTCGACTTTTAGAGTTAAGCGGTCGATTATTAAAGCATTCGGACACTTTATTTTTAACGCTAATTATTTATTTTCCCCGAACTTTCCTACTAACACACAATATTTAGTGATACATTAAATACATTTGAATTACTTCAATACATTTTATATATTTTATAACATTGATTGTTTATTTTTTTCAGTACTTTCCATTCGAGTTTAGCTTTAAGTGGTCGACTGCTAGTGCTTTCACCCTATTCGCATTTCCTTCACGTACAAATCCCTTATCATAATTTCTTCTTTTACCTTGACAACAGAAGCTTATGCTTAAGCACAGAGTGTGGACATTTCGTGTTTTGTTTCAGTGCAGAGTGGACATTACATGTTTTTAACCATTATACCAAAACTTTAACGTTATCTTACGGAGGCATTTGAACTTTATAACTCTTTGTGATTCCCAGTTCTGTAGTCCCCGTTGCCACCATCAAAATACGTTATAAATCGCGAAATCACGAAAAATGGACATTCCTCGTTTTCCCCTTACCCTTCATTTCAGAACTTTCCTTTAGAATCGTATTCCAATATTCCACAAGAAGTCCCACAGTACCGCCATCCCCGGAAATCGTAACTGATCTCGCATTTTACGAAGGAAGTCTAGGCAGTTCAGACGAATAGCCTGGAAACTGAATCGCGTGGCCCTCAGGTGTCCCCATTCAGTCAGTTTACCAAAAAACGGGGCGCAGCTCGCGATCGGAAGACAGGAAATCCCTTAATCCGATTCCCTGACATCTTGCTCGTCCGCAGAGCTTGTCTGTCGGTGGTCCAGGTATCTGGCCGACGCGTCGGGCGACCTACAGAATTAGACACGCGTGGCCGGGCGTTCTTTCTCGTCCACGATTTCGCAACGGTGCACGAAGCTTCGAGGGCCACCGCTTGTCCCTGCACCACGCTGCCAAGGCGTGACGAACGATCGTGAATCGATCCGTCGAAACGTTTAGCCTCGTTTCACTCCACCTACACCTCACCCTTATTTGTTCCGCCACCGGCTGGAAACCGAGTGAAATCGGAAAGTTTCGTAAACTGGGAACCTGCCCTAGAATCCCACCAGCCGGGCGATTCTACTTTAAAGCACTGCACGCCAAGAATCACTCCTTTCTCTAAACTTTCATTATCAGCGACCAACCGATTCCATTTACTTATCCTTTCCTCGCAGTACACCAAGATCACTTGCACCCATGTAAACAAGGAGGCAGAAAAAGATTTCATTATCAAGCATGTAGGCACGCATCAAAACCACTCCTCGACGTGCTCAATGATTCAACAGCCACGTTTGAAAAAAAAAACGGGCTCGCTTGGGATGCCCCCTTTGCCTCGAAAAAGGGGAAAGTAATCCTCACCCCGTTACACGGACAGAGCAATAAAAGGAAGATCGGTTCGAGGAATCGTTCGAGTAACTTTTGTCAGCGGCCCTTAAGCCTTCGACCCGTTTTCCCAGATTAGTAAGAAAAATGCGAGACACAAGGGGAAAAAAGGGGAAGAACAAAGGTCGGTCCGGGCGAGTGTCACGCCCACAGTGGCTCGCCTAATTGTTTTATTGCACGCGGAAAAATTAAATTAACGCGAGGATCCTATTGATCGTATTGCACCCCGCGGTAATCCTATCGTTTGCACCGGGCCGTAGCCGGGGAACAGCGGGCAACAATGGCTGGCCCTTAATGAAGGAAGCGCTGGAAATGTCCAAATATTTACCTTCCGTTGTAATCGGATTAATTTTTCGACCCCGGAAAGAGTGCCGTCGCCTGTGGTACCGATCGCGGTCTCTGTTCATTGTTCCCGATCAGCGACGGCTTCTCGAGGCTATTCGTTTGTCCCATGGGATCGAGCTGTGCCTTGGCCGACTCGTTAGAACGGAATTAATTGGGCCCGTTGTCGATCGTTTTACGACAGAGGCCGGTCGCACCACCCACGCATTCGACGCGATGAAAGGCACTGCATGGTGAAAAAACAAAGATACCCAGCCGGCCGATTTTCCCAGGGATAATGGCGATTTATTGCTGGCCGGAGGGGATGTAATTGGTAGCCGCCGGTGTCGGGATTGGGAAAAATAGAAGACGGGCATCGGTGCACCGGTATCGGCAATTACGCTTTGGCGATCGCCGCGCTCCGCGGAATCAAGAATTATAAACAGCTCGTTGACTCGGCTGCTCGTTAGCGGGTGCGCGGTTCTGCTAAAGGGGGCTCAGTTTTTCGTATTGTTAATCGAATGACGGTAATTGCGTCGCGCTGGGGAGTAGAATTGTAGGATTTTTGGGGAGGCACGCGGGAGGGAGTGGCGCAATTCTCTACTGGCAGGCACGTGGGTGCAGGGATTCGCGGGCGGCTCGGTGTGCGAGGAAATCGTTATTAATATGAACCAGTGCTCGCTTTATGATACTTTATTACTGCTTTAACGCACTGAAAAAGTAACGATGACTGTAGCCTCCGCTAGTGAATGAAGGTATCAACCGATTCCTCTGCGAAACACTGTGTACTTACATGCATCCTCCTCCTCGGTGCAGTGATTTTCCAGCGTTTTTCAGTGCAAACAAAAGGAGGCGGAGTCGGAGTAACAAAGAATCCGCTTTGCAGCTTGTTATCCATAATTAGGGTGGGACGAGGGTAAATAGGGGCCGCGTAGTAACAAAAGAAATCGGCAGTAGGGTCGCGAATTGGGCGGCGGTGGGGTGGCGATCGTCGTAGGATGACCGGGGCCGGAGGTTTTCGAGAATGGTACAGTGGCTCGTAGCTGGAGCACCACATATGGCCACCCAGGAGTATTAGATAATGGTGTTAGCTCTCCCCCGTATATCCAACCGCCCCGGCCTCTGGCGCAGCCCTTAGCACAAAGAACCCCATCTACACAGAGGAGGGTAGAATGCACGCCGCATGCATTATTGCTGGCCCCGTTGCTGGATGCCCTTTATAGGGCCCCCCCTCCCCGCCTCCTATCCCTTGATTGTGTTTGAAACTTCAGTCTTAACTCGCCTCGGTGCATCCCGAATGCAAAGGGCGCCCCGTCACCGAGCCACCGCTGCATTTTGCAATCCCTTTCGGGGATGGCCGACCTGTCGCTGGATCACGCTCTTCTTACAGCCAGGGACCATCGGGAGAGGGGAGGATATTGGAGCACCTATATTGCCACTTTCCAATTTCGCCCAGCACTTTGTGTCCCTTTCCCGCCCTTCCCTTTTTTGCGATCCATCCAACTTTGGCCGAAATTTCGGGATCCGTGGGGGTCAGAGGACGCTGTGAAACAAATCACCCCCGTCGAGTCCGTGGACCACGTCCTCCAGAGTAGAAGCAGGAGTTTCGGACAAAGTAGAGAGCTTGATAAGCATCAGCTCCGATTCTGAATAGGTTCCAGCAAAACGCTGCTCCATATCGCCGAGGCTCCGATACTGGCCAGTTTTCAATACCGCTGATAAATGCGAAAGATTCGACGAATCAAGATCCCCGAGCGATCGGTTCTCCGCTGCCAGGTTCATATTAGCCGGCGATGCCTCGGGGAAGGGTAGCACGAGCTCCGCTGAAGTAGATTTCAGAGCGAGAATAGGGCACGGGTGGATACCTCTCGCGGTATTAACGTCTACACAGAATGGATCAGGAGTTTGAGAAAGGGGATGGCAGGGGCGAAGGGGGTGCGACCGAAAGGAGCACGCGGGGAGTAGAGTTCGGTTGATTTTGAGGGGTTGCTACGGGGGTTGTCGTGGCGTACCCCTGCGGGCTCCCGCTCTCGTCTCCTAGAGGCCAGGGTGGTTTACCCCCGACGACCGTAATACGGCTGCACGAAGGGTGAGAGCGCGGCAAGAGTGTGCTCGCGCGCGCGCGCGTACAACCCAAATACACCAGCGCACACGCATTAATCCGCATGTATTACATACACGCGGCTAGCCGCGTGCTTCGTGTACAGTAAATGATGTTAATGGAAAAAGATTCGCTTTTTTCCCTTTCCCTCTGTTTCGCCTTCTCCTCGGCTCGCGCCCACTCCGTGTTTGCCCCGCGGTTAATGTACCTACCCTCCGCGAAACTGAATTCGTTAGAAAATGAATTCAATGATCGAGCCTGGCCCTTTATCTTGCTCGTTTACCCGCGGATAATTGGAATTCTTCCGCGACTGGCTTAATATCGGGAGGAATTAACAACTGGGGAACGATCGCGTCGTCGAGGAGTCTTTTTCTTAGTCGGCAGAAGGGATGCTGCGGATGTTTGCCGTCGTAAATTTCGCGTGCTGTACACACACGTCGAGGGGTAAGGCGTGCCGCGTTCAACCAAAGGGGACCACTGGACCGGGAATAATCGATAAATCTGCCCTCGCGGAGAAAGACCACCCCCCGCCCTCGGTAGACTTTGAAACGATCTTTCGGATCAGTCAGGCCGTACGTGATTTCGTGGAAGAAATGGGCCAAATCTTACCTCGCCATAAATGAATTACATCCTTCAGGGACGCGATACCCAAATCGCCAGGGTGCAGGGCATTCGCTTTACTATCCCTCTGACAATCCCCGAATTGTGTTTCAAGTTCCACGGCGTCAACTTTGCAGAGATGTTACGCTCGGAGGTAAATTCACTTTTGGCATTCAGTGGAGGCGCTCTCTGGACCCGTGCATCCGAGGGCAGAGGGTGAGAAGTTCATAATCTACGTGAGAACCTCTGCGGGGTAAGTCTCACCCCATCCAGTCATGTGTGATGGACCTAAATGGATGAGACGCACCCCTGCAGCGGCCGCTGGCCTATCGGCTGTCCATAATTTTTGCTGCTATTCCAAAGGGTAATATCTAGAGAGGGTGGGCAGACGGGGTGTGCTCTGCCTCCGAGAGGATCGGTACTAAGTACCCTCTTGCCTCGCGCGACATTAAAAATGTCGGCGGCTTTTGCGCGTCTAGACCCACCCCCCTGCGACCGCGCCTCGTGTCTATTAGCTTTGCTGGATTTCCTTTAGCCTCGGGATTCCTTCGTGCGCCGCTTTGAGCATCGATAGATCGAATCTGTTGACGTTATTAAAGGGTGATGTGGCAGGGGGTGCTTATTACGTTAAGGGAAGTGCACTTTCGATTTTTTTTCCACCGTCCACGTCCCCCTTTCCCATGCCTCCTGCTCGTTTTCAATTCGAACCTCGATACTATCTTATCGCGCGCTGGTTCTATTGTCAGCCGCTGCTAATCAAAGAAACGTAGCGGAGTGCCTGCGTCATCTGGCCCCGTGTTTCCAGCGGCCATGGAGCCCGACTCGAGGCCGTCTATCCAGGGGCGGCCAGGTTCTGCGAAGGAGCGCGAGGGAGAGTCGGCCCCGGAGATATTACGTAGGTTCATTTCGACGTGAATCGATTTGGCAAATTGGTCAATCGGCGAGGGGTCAAAATTTCAGTAGCGGCGGCCGGGAGGATAGGGTGGCGACGGAAAGGTCGTGGGGCAGGGCGCGCGGGGAGGCTCGGGGGTGGTGGCAGCAGAGACGGTGTAAGGAAATTGTTCCGACGTGTCCACTTCCTCCCGCCCTGATGAGTTCCGTTCTGCCGCTGGCTGCTAGTCGACGGGATTCCAAAAGAATCGAGCCTTCGACGGTCAACTGGATCAAACCTTACCTACCGACTCGATCCATTGATTCATCGAGTTTCCATGCCTCCGATACGACCAAGCCGTTTTCGCACCCGCGATGCCAGCTTTCCCCGAACGTCCCGAATTTCGCCAACGACCGGTCCCCGTTTTAAAGAAACTTAGCAAGTGTACCATCGCGAGTACCGTTCCAAAGATCCGTCGAACGGGGGTAGCGGTTGCAATCCCCGCGATTCGGTCGAAAACGGATACACCGGAGGTAAAGGGAAAAAGAAGGGAAACAGGCCAGACGGGGCGAATGGAACATAGAGGCGCACAAAGCGGCTTTAATTAAATTAGAATTCTTCTGGAGAAATCCGTAAATTGGCGGTGCAGGTCTGGCCAGAGGGGCCCCCGGGGGCCCCCCGGGCAAGGCGAAGGAAAAGGGGATCGGCGAAAAGGCACGCTCGTTATAAAACGAAATCGTAAAAGTTTATACGGGCTTTCGCCATGCGACGACCGCAACTTTTACCTCAAGCGATCGGCAAGGCTCGGCCAGTGTCTGAGCAATATTGTGCCGGTCCCCGCTCTGCGCCTCCTACTTCTCTCTTTAGCCGTTTCCACGGAGCGAGGAACCGGGGGGAACCCTATCGTAAAGTCGATGATCAAATTGTCCTCATAAATGACCGCGAGAGGCCTCGCATCCCACCCTCGCCGGGTCACCCTTAGCGGTCCTAAACGTAGCCGAGTCCTCTCCGGCAAAGGCGAAGACGTGGCGCGGGAGCTCCCCTCCCTGCGAAACAAACAGCCTGAGTGCGGTTTTATAAACGGTGCGCGGCGAAATTTTTGCGGTTTATTGCCTTTTACGACACGCTCCGCTGGCACCTCAGCCTCTCCTACGTTTGTCGAAGCGGTCGCAGGCAACGCACAAGCCACGCCGTTCTACCTTGCGGCATTTCTTATTTCCTGCCAAGGGGCCCTGGCGTTCCAGGGGCTCCGTTAATCCGAGGAAAAGCACGCTAGGTGGCCGAGACCCCGAGGTGATCGCGGAGGAACGCGCTCGTCGCGTTGACAAATTGCCGGGCGACCGGTATGGTAATCCGATAATAGAGAGAGCAGGTTCATTCGGGACTAACGAGATTAATTATCTTGTTTGATCTTCTGACACTGGCTCTCGTTGATGCAGTCGCGGCCGCCTCCACCTGGCTGGCTGCCTGTCGACGAATAGTGACGCTAGACGCTTGTTACTCCGGCCTGGTGGGCTCGACGAGCTTCATTTGCCGCGGTGCTGGTGTCTGCCTCCAGTTTCACGCGATTTTTCCCCCCTTTGCTTCGTTTCGGCGCCCCGAAAGTGGGTGAGAATTTGCAGGCGATGGGAGGGTGGAGCTTGGTGTGGGTACTTTGAAGCGATCGAAGGTTTTGGCAGCTTTCAGGCGCGTTGCGTGATGGGTGCCGAGGTACAGTGATCAGCGCCAATGAGTAGGTACAGAGAGGCGTTATTTTTGGCCAGTGATCAAGTGAACGGGTGTAATATTCGCAGTCCTCGGAGCGTTAAGCTCGATCCCGCGTCGCTGCCCGTATGTGGGGCGTTTGGGCTTCCACTCGTTGGTAGATTGCAACGGATGCAGTCGATACGTATCAGTTAATTTGTATTGTCAACCCACGCGAAGTGGGAGCGCAGAAAATTTGATGCTTCTTCCATGAACAACGTGGAGTGCCGACACCCACGACTCTGGCTTGTCTCTTCGATTCTCGAGGCCACCCCTTACGCTCCCTTTCTCACACCCCGCGAGGAAATTCGCGCCACAGTCGGCTAGAGCGGAGCCAGGGAGGCCCGCGCTCCACGTAGCTCGACCAGAAGCCAAGAATCGATCGAGGTTCCCCGAAACGGCGAACGGTTCCTGCTGATTTAGCGTCGGCGGTGGCTGAAAATCGGTGGTTTCCGCGAAACGATGCGCCTTTTCACCGTGCCTCGGTGGCAATCGGTCAAACAACCGTGGCCTGAAAATACGCCGGCGGCCGCAGACGGTCGCGGGACGCGTGCACACGCGTGTTACTCCCGGCGTGCAACGGGAGTGTAGCAGCGTGTACGAGCGTGTACGGTGGTGCACGCGGCCCGGGCGCAGGGCTCTCTTTAATCCGTGGCCGGCGTGCCGCTGTTGGCTGTGTTCGTGACGGATCGATAACCGATAACGAGGTCGAAGCATTGCCATGCAAAACAGCTCGTTAGGCGACTCGTGAGGTCGCGAAGAGACCGCGTGGCTGGCTGCCTTTCCTTCGTCTCGAAAGACGCCGTGCCCTCGAGAATCTTGGCGCTTCTTCCATCCCCAATCGACTCGGGGCATCCTCTGATCGAGGGAACAGGGGGACCCTACAGAGGCTGGCTTATTATTCCCGCGGTCTCCTTCGAGTAGGCCCATCCTCCTCCTCGGACGTCGTGTAATCCTCGACACGTTTCGCGGAAAGAGATGACGGAGGCAATTAGTGGCGCGGCCCTTTCCCTCCACAGAGAGGAGGAGTAGTCTTCAGAGTAGTTTTCAAGCGCTCCGAACGGACGATTAAAACGAACGTCCCTCGAACGGGGGTGGCTTCTTTGGCAGCGACTTTGGGAACGGTGGTTTCGATTGATCCTTCAGTCGATACGCTTTCCTTGATCGTAACGAGGGAGGCTGTTTGTAGGATCTGGACGCTGTAATTAGGATCATCGTTTCACCGAAGACGCCGGCTCGTGGTGACCAATTGCATGGTACATTAACTACCTATCACTTCTGCTACTCGTGACAGCGATACATGATCGTCTCCGAGTTGTCCTGGCTCGAGCAAAGATCGCCCAGTTGGGGAGGAAGTGAGAAATGAATCTTCTTTTGTCAATCCTCTTCTTAGCCAGGACAACGTTCCGATCGAGCTGACATTGTCCGCCAACGAAGATCACCCTTTACACAGGCGTAATCCACGCAACGCTGCCAACGAACGTAAACCCTTGGTCTCTTTCCCTCTTGGCTCCTCATCGCCCCTCTTCGTCCCTCTGATCCAGCAGCCTCTTTCGCATGCGTGGCGGCTGCGGTCGCCGCGTTGTTGGCCAGGTTCACCGGTTGAATCGCAGGCCGAAGGTGCGGGAAGACAGGGTGTGCGAGGGGGTGGCAGGGTGGTTACTAATTGTCCGAGCCCTTCGCCCCGCGAGTACCCCGTCATCAACGCTGATTGCCTAACTCTAGGACCCTCGAGCTCTGTCCTCACGATCCTGCCACCGGGAGGAGGATCCTCTGGCATGTCGACACGCTCGGATCGCTCGGATACTTTGCCCGCGCTTCTGATCCCCGTTTCGAACTACCTTCGCGTTTTTTCCACCCCTATGTTCCTTAATTCAAGGACCCGCGACGTTACGGGGGCGAATCTCTTTGGCGAATCATTTATTCTGTCGCGTTCAACTCACGTCGACTTCGGTAACAGTGCTCTATCTTCAGGGAAATAGAAATTAGATGCGCAAGGGACCTCGTTAAGGGGTGTAGGTGTTCCTTCGCAGTGCGATAAGGATATCCGAAATATCGGGACGAAAGTTTGACGAATTCCTCGGAATATTCGTGCACGGAGAGGCAGCGCTACGACTCGCCAAAGAGGGGGTCGTCAAACACCGTCCATTCCAGCGAGGGGATTGAAAAATCGCGAGGCGAGGAAGTCTGGCCCGACGAAAGTCGATTATTCCG
Source organism: Andrena fulva (assembly GCA_946251845.1). Taxonomy (NCBI): domain Eukaryota; kingdom Metazoa; phylum Arthropoda; class Insecta; order Hymenoptera; family Andrenidae; genus Andrena; species Andrena fulva. The sequence continues at coordinate 5,187,295 of OX276332.1, forward strand.
CCGGTGATTCGGGCGCTGATTTTTTTCCTCTCCTCTGCTGCTGACTCAATTATTCCTCGCGATTCTTTGGGCAAACATTAGTTAGCAGCGGGGCCGGCTCGCGCGCGCACACGGATTGCCTCCGATCGGTTTGGCTCGGTTCATGCGGCGACCCTTCATGGTTGCTTGGTTCCGTTGTCTACTCGTCAACGAGCAGCCCCACGGCTACGGGGTGTCAACGCGGTTCTCATTTTCCCCACCCTGATCCCGTTGAATCGCTCAAAAAGCCCGACCGGTCCTTCTCTATTTACTCGCCTCGTTCACCTCGCTAGTCTAATCCTACGCACACAGGGTGGTTCTTAATTGCGTGTCAATACCGAATACGATCGGAGAAGAAATAGTCTACAATTCAGTTTCACGAAACAATGTGGAAGGCCAAAGATAAGTTTCAATATAAAGTCAAGTAGGTGTACTAAAAAAAATTTTTCCCACTTTGATACGATCTAGGTAGCATGATCGATCATCCATTGGTCCACTGGTAGCGACCATATCTTCGTTCATTGGAGCCCCCTCCCCCCTCGTTCTTTAATATTCATCCTATTTTCCCGACGCATTCGTTATCAGAGCCGGTAACTCCTCTCGTTCGGTATTCACGGGAATTCCGATGGCTTTCTTCGGGACACACGCGTCAGGCATTATATTCCCCCGGCGGTGAATTGAGTTATACGTTGTCACCGAGATTGACTGTCCTCGACTTCCATGCGCGGGCTTGACAAACACGTCCGGAACGATTGAACGCGAAAACGAAAACAGAAAAAAAAGAGAGGCCGGAGCACAGAATCCCTTGTCCTAGGTTATGTTTCACAGTGACATAGTGGCGGCAATGGAGGCCTTGCCTATCGTAACACGATATCCGCTAGGAACGTCGAATTTGAAGCATTTCTCGTGCGCGTTTTCGCGCGGAAATCACCGACGGCCCAAATTTCACGGCGTCGCCTTTTCGGTCCTCGAATAATTGTCGAAAATGGGAGAACGAAATGTTGAATATATACTGGGCTCTCTATTTTCCTTGCTTTAAAGTCTAAGGGAAGAAAGTGTGTCTTAGAGGGTGCGTGAAATGGCTACGGAGCAGGAAGAAGGCTCACGCTGGTTCACTGGAAAACGAGAATGAGAAACACTGACGTTCTGCTGGCCTATCGGTACTAATACAGATCTCACGCACTCCCCTCAATATAAACCATTCTCTACCCTTGTGTTCGCCGTATGGGAACCCATACGTGCACACGCAGGAACCTCGAACGACCGCGGTGGAACGGCCATTCAGATTTAAATCGCGACGAAAAAAAAAATATGGATTCCCCTTGCAGCGGCACGAAGCGACGTTTCAATCTCTTTCATGGTGTTCCTATGGCCTTAACGCGTGCAAGACGGATCCGAAACTGTCGTTTCGAGGGGCACCGTGAAAATCATCCTTCCTTTTGACCCACGGAGAATCCCTTGACCGAGATTGCGGCATATGGAGTCGTTGACGCGATGCGAGCAGTAGGGACGGTGTTGATTCGTTGAAAAACGGTTAAGTTTCAGTGGAGGGAATGCGTTCCGCGAAGGAAGCGTGTTAGTAGCAGAGAAGGGCAAAAATTTTATTCAAATAAAATTTCGTATAACCAATTCAAGTGAAAAAAATTATTCGTCATTCGTTCGTTAACCCGAGTTAACTTTATTCGACACGTGATGAATAATTTTTTTTAACTTTTATTCGTTATTCGAAATTTTATTTAAATAAAAATTTTGCCCACCTCTGGTTAGTAGGGAATGTGGTTTCAGAATGTCGATTCAGACGAATCAAGGTGAGTCAATTAAAGGTTTCTTTAATCGATGGTGGAAATCATGAGTGAATGAATGGTGAGGGGTGAAAGAACGAGAACAGCAGGGCGATTTAAATTTTCGCATCGATTTCGATTTATTCCTCTCGTTGCGTTTCTATATAATACCATCTGTTTACATTAAATTAGATCTCTGGCTTATAAATAATATCAATATCTCTGTCTTTTGGTCTCTCTCTACACGCACTCACGCATACACGCATGCCAGCACACACGCTCGTCCCACGCACGCTCACGAGTATACATATATAATATCTCTGTCTCTCTACATTATTGTCCACGAACTATCTACACGTATTTACAAACTGCCCTATGTACAATAATTATATCTCGCGTATATACACAACGACCGAGCGGATCGAAAGTGACCAGCCTTCGATCGATCGGAGAAGACACCTCTCCACCCTCTTCAATCACCGTGAGTTAACGTACGATCTCCTTAGCGTAACTGCGAGTACGTCATCTCTCCCGTACCGTCTTCGTAAAACCGAAGACCTCGAATCATCTCGACGCGACCGGTCGAACTCCCGACGCCCCGGAAGATCGAGCGAGCAGCGTACAGAAAACAAGAATGAATAAAAAAATTTAACGTCGGCGACGATCGCGTGGATTCCTTTCATCAGGAGCGGATGGGACCGTTGCGCGTGCACCGACAACGTCTAAGTAATCACTAGCCTTCCAGCGAGAAATTGTGTTTCACCGTGTCCCGAGGTCAGTTGGGCCCTAGTAGGGCCTCCAGACCGGCTTGGCCGTCGGCGGCGACGAGATCTTTGTCGGGGACGGGCTCCTCTTGATGGAGAGCTTCTGCGCGATCAGGGTGGTGGGCGCCTTGAGCTCGTTCCTCGCGCCGAGCGCGGGCTTCTGGTCGGTCTTCTCCGGGGACGACGAGGACGCGGTGATCACCGACGACGCGGGAGGAAGAGTGTTGAGTCGGATGGGCACGAACGCGCTGCGCACCTCTTCGGCGGCCGACTCGCTGCCACATTCACTCGGGCTCCTCGGGGGCGTCTTGGATGGGCTGTTCGGTATGGCTGCTGGCGTGGTGGTCGCCGTGGTGGTTTTCGCCGGCAGCGTGGTGTACTCCGTCGGGTATTTCACCGGCTCGAAGGAGTACGGCGGTAGAACCGTCGGCGGGAAGGTCGGTGGGAACAGATCCGCCGATGACATCGGTATGGTTCCTGAGGAAGCAGAGAAAAAGAGCGCGTCGATTAGAGAGGCTGCCGCGATTCTAGAGGAGCTGCCGTTCGGGGAGAGGAAGCGCTCGTGGGCGAAGGGAGGCTAAGTCGTATTGTTGTTGCGTAGCTGGCGGGGCGGCTGAATTGGGGGCCGAAGGGGTCCGTTGTGGGAAAAGGGAGCTCAGGCTCACCCCTCGGTCCAGCCACGGGTGTATGAATCATCGCTAGGCGTCGCGGACTACAGGCGAAATCGATAACGCGGACTCTCGTGAACGCGTGTCCTCTTTCCAAGGCTTCCCTTTTCCTTCGGTGCAACGAGACTGGCTTCGCCGGACTGGCTTGCCGCGCGCATTGTTGGCATTTGATTGATTGCGAGCGGGACGAGCATGAAGGGCTCTGATGGGACCGATTAGGAGCACTTTCGGCGACTAGGATTTTTGATTATCCCGACTTCTGATTGGGGAATGGCAGCTGGGGCAGAGGCTTCTCGCTCCATGGAGCATGCACCTCGACAAGCGGCGAGTGAACGATGATCTGTTACCGATCAGAGAGCTTTTTCCGAGCTTCTTGTACATCCAACCGCGAATTGAGATTTCAGAACATCGTCGCGTCGTCAGTTGCCGCAGCACCCATATGTGTCTTGGAAAAAACCAGCTTACCTTTGACGAACGCAGGGTGAGGCAAGTGCCACGCGTGGCCCAGGTACGCTACGTCCACCCATGGGTTGAGCAGTCCAAAGCCAGGGAATCCAGGCCCGTACTGGTAATCTGCAAGAAAAATAGTGGTTCCATTTAGCGCGATCGAGGCGTTCGCGTCGGAAATAGCCAGGAAAATTCGAACTCGAGCAGCGATTCCTTCGGCTCTATAAATAAATGCCGCGATCAAGGTTCCTCAGCCACGGGGAGCCTTGGCAAACTTTTCCGCGCGGAGTCGCGTTTCGCCGGCCCTCTGGAGGCCCAGCCGATAAAAAGAAATAGACGCAGCAGAGAACGAAGGAGGAGCCAGGAGAACGGCCTGCAAGACTAAACTGTCGGGGAGAACCAGATATCCAGATATCCAGGGCGGCTTTAGGGACGCCTAACGAACTGACAAAGAGTAGCGATGGCAGAGATAAAAAGTCGACTCGGGGGCGGCTGGGTGGCCATAAAACGCGGATTAACGACGCTCTCCGTAGGCGAGCTAGCCGATCTCTGTTTACACGATCCCCGGCTACGCTATAACGCTACCCGCTCGTACGGTTTTCGTAGCGCGAGCCACATGCTACCGCCATATGCGGCGCGATAAACAAACGCGTAAACGCGACGGCTCCTTTGCAAGGCGGGGGAACACGGTTTGATGGCCGACGGGAACGTTCGTCTTTTCTAATGCCAGCCGCGGCTCTTTTGGCCGACCGAGCAGCCGACCAATAAACACACGGGACTTTTAGTGTTCTCCACGGCGTGGTCGCCGCTGGAAAATCAGCGGCGGCAGGGCTGGGGGGAAGGACGCCCGACGGTGGCTTGAAACGATGCCAGCAGAAGTCTCCGCGGAAGGCGGATTCTCAGGCCCTGCTTTCACGCGTCTCCCCGTGTGTCCGCGGGTGCGTGTGCGCGCGCGCGAGCGCGTCGCGCACAACCACCCTTGTACACGTGCACGTGCGAACGACTCCGGAGCTTGCGGCTCGCGGTTTGAGGTCCACCGGATTATTAAACGCCTGCGAGACTCCGACGCCCGTTTGCGGATTCTGCGCTCGGTCACGCTGCTCCCGCCGAATTATCCACCCCCCTCCTGCTCTTCCCCCTTTGGAATTTCGCTGGACTTGCAGCTCGAGATTTGGCGACTCGGGGGCAAGGAGGCTGTCCGATACGCGTGAGGCTAGTTTTCTGAATTCATTCGAGGGTGGTTTGAGATTTGAGTAAATTGGTGGATAGAGAAAGTGAAGGGCGGGCTGCGTGCCTCGTTTCTGGAGAAGAAGAGTTTGTCGAGGTGGTATTCGGGGGAGGCTAGACGTTTAGAATTCTTAATGTCCGAGGATCTAGAGCCGAAGGAATCTTGTAGAAGATCGATGCGATGATAGAGGGTGGAGAAGAGATTAGAGATGCTTGTGCTGAACTTACTCGACTTGGACCTTGGTTCTCTGGGTCCGTCCACCGTGACCTTGATGGCCTTCGTGTAGGTGGCCACTTGGAATGGTACCGTGCTGATTTGTATCGTGAGGGAGAAGGACTTTCCTGTAACGAAACGTGAAGATGTCTCTGTTAATTCTCTGTGAACGTTGCCAAGCAAGTTGAGCTTGGGGGAGAATTCAGGACTTCTCGGATACTGACCTCTTCCGCTACGACCGACGAATCTGAGATCGTTGAACTTGGCGACCTGGTTCTTCATGACCGCGGTGCAGTTTCTCAGTTCCCCGCAGCAGTTCTCGTCGTTGCCCGCCTTGATGGTGACCAGGGTGCCGTCGTTGACCTCGTCGAGCGCCACGACCTTGAAGGCCACTGGTAGCGACTTGTTCGACCTCCAATGTGACGGCAACGCGCTGCATAGGATAACGGGGCTTCCGGTCCTCACTAGGTTGCCGTGGCAAGCCTGCAGCGTCTCGTGAATCGCGTTGAAGCTGTCCATTCCTAACGGTCCGTCCGGCAGATGCATTTTTTTCACAGCGGTCCAACAATGTAATCCTCAAGAGCACCAAGATCGTTTATCACTGAGTATTGTGTATCTCCCCGTGGGATCGCACCGTGTGTCTCTAACACTTAAGCCAAACGGGAACGAAACACCACCAACAAACAAACAAACGAAGGAGTCCCTTCGCGTCGACGACGTTCTTTTAATAGTCCTGAGTAACGAGACACGCTCCTGGCACTCGCTGGACCAATGATCGATGCAAACTAAAAAATGATCTACGAAAGCTGTACGCGGAACCGACGCGCTCTCGATGCCGGCTGAGCGGATTCTAGTTTTTCGCGGCCGCAGCCGCAGCTATTTAGAGGGGATTTTTCTCCCCTCCAATTTTTCCGGAGCCCCACCCAGGCGAGGCGCGTCGACCAATGAGGACGGCGGTCGTGTTGTGGCCTCCGCGGCTCGCCGCCTTCGCCCCTAACCAGGCTTAGGGGGTGCCTTGCGAAAGGGGCTGCTAGCCTGCTGCCTCTCTTGCCAAGGGTGGCTTGCGCCTCCGCTCTTCCTTACCCGCTCGTCACCCCCCCACCCGTCTCTTCCCTCCCTCGTCACGCACCCCTGTCTCTCGCTCTTTCTCCCCCGTTCCCGCGGCTTTCACTCTCTGCCCGTCCACTCGGCGTCATCCCTCTCTGTCATCCCCTCGTACGTACACGCGTTTCGGTCGCTCTTCGTGTCTCCTTCCGATCCTTCCTCGCCTTTCGCCTCCTCTCCTTCTTCTCGGCCGTCGTACCTTGCCAGCCGCGCCACGCTTACGTGACGACGTAAATTTTCACGCGCACGTGTTCCAAACACCCCACCCTCGCCACCATCCACGCTCCTCCGCTCCACGCTGCACGCGTTTCTTCACCCCCACGAAGATCGCGGGGGTGAGACGCTGCAGCGCAGCTGGTGCATCTCGGGGGATCATCGCGTGGATCTCAAGGAGGACGTTCTTCGTCCCGAATATGTGTAGCTTCTCGATTTTGACCATTGGAATTTTTGAATAGTGGGGGTGGTGTTTGGATTCTTTAAGACTAATTCGAGAAGGTTGTCTGGTAACTTTTACGTACGTAGTTTGCATACTCACCTTGTACCACAAATTGAACTGTATGCAGAGGGTGTTATCACTGGGTATTTGATATAATTATATATTTATTAATAATACTTTGCTAACAAAGCCTTGGACACGTATAACGCATAATCTGCTTATGAAACTCTCTAATGCCTTCCGGCGACACTCACATACACTTGCACAGTCACACTCTACACACAAACATCTTAATGTATAAAGCAGAAAGTGTTTGTGTGTTTGTCTGTCGCCTAAAAACTTTCGAACGGTAAACTCTGGGGTCACGAAAAGTGTTTCAGCTCATTATGCCTAACTAATCCAGATGAATGTGACTAGGTATTTTCAAAAAAAAAAATAAATTCTTTTTTTTATAAAATCAGAATTTAAATTTCGGGCGAAGCCGAGTAGTAAAGCACAGAGGGCACTTGAAAAATCAAAGTGTACATCGAAGAGCAATGTTTATTTGGGCAATGTATGTAGCTCGTTCCCCCGATGAAAGTTTCCAACGACCTACGGTGGAGTTTTCGCGCCACAGCCTGGTCCCATTAATAAACGGCATAATTTATTGAGTTATGAGGATCATCGGGCTGTTAGGCCCAATATTTGGACAGGAACTCATGCGGTGTCTTCGTGGGGGGTCACGGGGCCATATCGGCGTTTGACGTAGCAGTGGTGGACGAAGACGGAAGGTCGGCGTGGCCAGAGATTTATTGGGGTGCGGGGCTCATTTCACCGATTTTCGCGCAAAAGAGGCGCGCCAATTCAGCCCTTCTGCCGGGCAAACTCGAAAGGACAGGTCGTAAAGGTCGACGCTTGGTCGTGCACGAAATTCGAATCGATCTTGACGGAATCCCAACCCTTTGGCTTTCTGGGTCAGCGTGTCGTTCACGGGGCTTTCCTGCGAGATTTACAACGAAATTGCACTCGCACTCTCGCCACCCCTTTCGCCTGCCACGTTACGAAGAGGAAGGGCGAGGCGAGGTGAGGCCAGGCCAGGCCCGATTCAATTTCTTGATCGCGCCATTTCTATGCTCGCAGAATCGCGTTTTCGCTTCTATTGTCGGACTTCCACCCCTTACAAACATTGTCACGTGAGATTTTCAGTCCCGTATGTTAATTATCAAAGTCGACAGATGCGTAGCTAGTCTCCCAAGTTCGTTAATTTTTCATTAAAGGAGATACGCAGTGAAGGAGTTTCAATTTCTCAAATTTCATCCCCCATGCTTTCTTTCTTCTTTTATAAGCAGCCTGGAGTAATTTCTAGAGATTACTGCTTTAGAGGGCTGCATTATCGATGCCTCGAATCGGAGCCCCAAATTGATACCGGGAAGCCTGCTTTCTATGGGAAAAGACGCGTCCCTGTCGGTAGCCCCCCTTGGCGGAATAGAGGCCACGATCCATAAAGGCCCAGTTTCGAAACTTTTACTACCGATCGTCACGAAGGAAGCTCGTCTTCCCGAAGGTTCGCAGGCTAATTTCTAGGTAAAAGGACGTGAAAAAGGCTCCCTCCAATTTCTCTGCTTTCACGCGTTTAGAGTCTGTCCTTGAGCAACGGTCTCTTCAGGAGCTGGTTCCAGCACCTACCGACAGATTAACGCGAGATTAACCCCATTTTTTCCACCCTCCGCCACGCATCTGCGATGATCGAAGTGTAGGAAAGCTTACACCCGCCTCTCCCTTCGATGGTGTCCCCTGACCAGGACAAGGAACTGGGGGGTAAAAAGTAGTTGCGTCAAAGGTAGCGGCTCTGGCAGCGATACAGTGGAATTCCTGTAAAAATCACAAAGCTTCGGGTATATCGAATTCTGCTGCGTAGAAATCATATTTGCGCAGCTAAACTCTGAAACGCATTTTACACGGATATTTATAATCCCAATTGTTTGAGATTGCTGCAACTAATTGACAGCATTCTCTCCGTAAATTGATTTGCATTCTGTTTCTGACCTGTCCTATAATATACCATACCACAGTAATCTCCCACTAAAGTCGTCCCTTTAGTCTTATTTATAAAAGAGCAAATTCCTACCTTTCTCTACCTAAATAAAACCCTTCAAAATTCCGTCCTGCCCCCCATTGAAATTTCTCGCGGAGACAATTGTCCGCTGTTCGGTTTACGGTACCGGACCGTATCCATTGACGTTAACAGGGGCTGCAATTAATTAATAGCGGCCCCGTCCGCGGGGAAACGCGACGGCAGGACGGGATTTCTCGTAACGAGCCGCGCGGAGGACTAATTTCTTAAAACGTGCCCCCCGGGGCTTCCGTTTCCTCGCCACTGCCCAGCAAAAGGCTGCAGCCTTTTTTTTAATAAAGCCTAGTGCCTGCGCCTGGACAAAGACAATGGCCCGAATGGCACAGCGTAACAGACGCCGCGGAGTATGACGGGGAAAAAAAATAGAGAAAGGCGAGAAAAGATGCACGGCCAATGCCGACAGGGGCGTCGTTTGATTCGTCAACGGGGCGGCATCGAGTGCCGTTTCGATCCCGGCGAGGAACCTCTCGCCCGGCGGGAAACGCGAGGTTAGATTAACTTTGCGTTGCGTAAAATTACACAAAGGGACGGAGGAGCTTTGAGCGAAAGGCTGGATTACGTCTGTCACCGGCGAGGTTCAGTTTAAACGTCACTTTGAGCGTCGGTTGGCTGGATACTTTGTTTTTTAACCGCGTCTGGAAGCTCGCCGCGCTTTGATTCTCCACTGTTCTTTAGTTGAAGCCGCTGCATTTCGCGTTATTAATCCTTCCTTTGTGCAAAATCGGTGTGGAACAGGGGTTGCAAACCTGCGGAGTTGAATCTTTGCGCAGAGAAGCTACCTTTGGATATCCAGACAGAAAGTCATTCACTTACTAGGACGATCTAGCACCGTCGATCGAAGTTCTCGTCGCAGCAAACTTGTTGCTCCGCGGAGCACCGGCGGGGGTGCAATTAAAGGTATCGTCGGCCCTGGTTATCAGCGGCCCAAGTAACGCGCGCGGAATCGCGGAGTTTTGGAGGGCAGGCGTAAGAGAGGGAGGAAGGGTGGCGTCGTGTGTTTCGACGTCGGTGGATGGAGAACGATGCACGAGAAGGGGCGGCGGTTGGGGGAAGGTGGAAGAGCAAGCACAGGGCACAGAAGTTAACACGGGAGTGTGCATTGTGTGCGGTGAGCGAGCCGGAAGCGTCGCCATACTGCGTATCGCCCCGCGTCGCTTTTGTTTCCGTTCTCGTTGCCCCGATCGTTTTCTGCCCCCACCTGTGCCACCCCCCTCGCCTCCTCCTCCTCCGCCGCCACCTCTTGCACCCTGCTCTCTACGCCCCTTTTGTTTCGCCGCCTCGTCTCTTTCGAATCTCTCGAACCTCTCTCGCCGGAGAAACGCACCCGTGAAGTTTGTCGGCCGATAAAGGGAACCTGGCGTGTACCCTTTGCTCGCCCTCGCAACCCTTTCGCCATTTTTTCCCTTCGCCACTTCGCGTTTATACGTTTAAAGCACCCAGCATCCTCACCTCGCGGAATCACCCTTGGAGTATTTTTTTTTATAGAATTCTATGAAGTACTGGAAATCATTTACTTTTTAACAACGACATCATTGATTATCCGTGGTAGGAAATATAGTGGGTAGAGATCCTCGGCGATCATCGTGTCCGATCTAATCGCTCCGGCAGCGCCAGAAATCCCTAAAACGTCCACCTACCCTTCCCACCGCGCGCCAGGTGGCGAGAGAGAAAAAATCGCCTAGCTGGAAGCACGACGGGGATTGATTAAATAACAAGGTAAAAGCCGCTATTACTATTCCCCGCGTCGCGCTAAAACACCGCCCTTTGATACCCATTATCACCGTCTGGTTACCTGCCATTAATACCCGATATCGATGCCTATTAGCCGACGCACCTAATAACCTACAAGCCAGACTATAATGCTCTCAGCACGCGGCAGTTCAGATTCCAGTGTATAGCCGTGGCACATTCTCCGTACCAAATGCCAGGCTCGCTTCCCAATAAACGGGTACAGCCCCCCCCCCCCCGCTCGCCTCTCTTCTCAGCGGACCGGCCGCCCCTCCCGTCTCGCCGATCACCCCTCTGTCGTCCTTAATTCGAGTCAAGATTACAAATTGATTCCGTAGCAGTCTGTGTATGAATCAGGCGTCACGTGTTCGGGACGCACCCCTCGAATGCTCGCTGGCTCGCCTAGCTCTCCGCGCCCCCGACACCCCCCGCGCCGGGGGTGCACGCGCGTACACCTACACTAAATCTAAACCCGCCACTGTACAACGACGAGAGGGGGCGGGGGCGAGGCTTGTACCTACTACCCTGTTTCACACCCATATGTACAGCTTCGACCCAAACGTTCGGTCCATGCGATTGTTTCTCCGGGTCGGCTGTCTGCTTTGCTTTGGGGTCGCTCGAGAATCCCGTGTTGGAGGATCCAAGAAGTGTTGATCGAGGATTCGGACCTTCTCCCGGAGACACTCGTCGAGCTTTAACTCTGGATGATAAGGTTTTTTGAGGGTTGCTGACGGGGGTGGAGGATGGACGAACTGGGTTTCCAGTTGATATTTTGAACGAGGGTTAAATCCTCTCTGGGGGTTGTTTATGGAGGATGGATGCTTCGGATTCCTTTTGGAGCCTCTGGTAATTTCTAAGGGGACGTAGTAGGTGCTGGGAAGCTTTGAGGTGGTTTTTGAGGGAGGTAGGACCACTCCACAGTCCGGGAAGACTTTGTCGCAGAGAATTCCGAAGAACTCGATCAGGAAGTGGCTGCAAATTGAGTTTCCACCAACCAACGATCAATTTTGTCAGAAAACTATCTTCCGTGATCTGTCGAGGGGCATCGGACTGCTCCGTCTCCCCTATTTTACGAATTTCTGTTGCCGCCGCGATTCGAGGGCGGCCATCCGGACGGAAATCTCGACGGGTCGATTCGCAGGAAGCCGCCGTGTGTTTTTGAGATCCCGTGTACCTAGGTCGTCGCATGATCGATGCCCCCGGGGCCATTATTACACGGAGCCCCTTACGTAGTATTGTTACGGACCCCATACGGAGTTGCCGCGGACGCCGAGGGTGTAAGGGGGGCGAGCGAAGAACGGCGTGCGTGGAAAATCGGCGCTACGTGACAAATCGTAATTGAACAATTTCAGTTTGACGCGCGCGATGATTGGACAGCCTCGAGTCTTGAATCAAGCTGATCGGTCCGTCGCTGTCATTCCTTAATAAGGGGTCCTCAGAAATTGTCTGCAACGCAGAAACCCCGTGGATGCGTTAATTTAGGGCTTACCGGTCCCTTTTCTCCACGATCGAAAACGTCTAATTAGCTCGAGGAAAAAGTTGCAACCGGCAAGGCTTGGAGTCACGAAACAATCAAATTTAGGGTGAGAAGATCACGGAGCATCGTTGGAACCCTTCGCGCGCAATTACCACGGCGTGAAAAATCCCTCCGACGTTCCTAAATCACGAGGCAACGACGTAAACCGTCGTTCAACCACTGTTCGCGCTTGTTGGCGAACGTTAGAAGCCACCCCATAACGAAATGACCGTCGAAGACAATGTAATTCGGGACGGCTCATCAAGCTGGGATGAAACAGACTCCTCGGATCCTCCCCCCGCGCTATTACCTCATTAATGGCCCTTTCCTCCATCGTGTCTGACGATATGGTAACCCTTCGCCGGCCCGTCGTCCCCTTAAGTCCTACTGCTAAGTCCTAAGTAAGGTCACCGAGCAATTTCCGGTAGCCATCTTGGCTAAGAGCCCGCGGTGTATTTCCTAAACGCGTTGGTCGAATTCGTAGCACATGATCACACCCCACGGGCCACTGCAGACTTCTCCGAACGGGGGGGGGGGGGGGGGGGGTGACATTCGGGGGTGGCTCGACGGAATTAGACGTGGATCATTCGTCACTGGGATTGGAGAATATTCGATATAACGGTTCCTACACATTTTTGGTACCCATTTTGTGGGAATTTACAATAAGGATAACTAACGGAATCAGGAGAATGAACACGTACAGAAACAAATCATAAAAAAAAAACCTGAGTGAAAACTGATTTTTAGGCACACCGCATTATCGAATTTCCGGGTGGACCTTTTTATTCCCTCCCCATCATCGGCCCTCTAACGAGCCAAAAAGAAAGAATAGGGGAAGAACGAAACACGAGCGATAAAATTAATCGAATATATCGGTGGAAATATTAATTAATTACATTCATCCGATGAAACGAGCTTTGCTGGGGAGAGGGGGTGCGGGCAATCACAGCTCGAAAGACTGCGGGGAAAAATTGGCAGGGGGATAAAATTTCGCGATCGAGCCCGGTGACCGGGTTGCTTTTCGCAAAAAGTAATGACGGTAGCGACGATAATAATCCGTTTAATTGGCGCGCCGACCAAATCCAGGCACAATGGGATTAATTTGAACCAACAGCACTGTTCCCAGCGGCGGCCTCGCCTCGCCTCTCCACCACGCATGATTTATTTTATTAGAGTAGCTGCGCTTCAATCAAACAAGCTCTGGCCATCATTAGAACCGTAAAATGCGCCGCGGAGCGATGCGCCGCGCACGCGAGACACTAATGAGAAGCGGATTAGCGGTTATGGGTTCGGATAAAGAAAGAAAGGGGCAGCTGTGGAAAATCGTCGAAATCCATGGCAGCGTAAATCCCGTTTTCAGTTCCTCGGAGTAAAAGGGAATTTTTTGCTAAATAGAGTAGAAGTTGCGTTTTAATCTCTGAGGACCACGTGGCTTTGGAGAAAGAAATGGCACCGTGTGTAAGTTGTAAAGATAATATTATTGATAAAGAGGAAGGGATACAGTTGGACGGTGTTTCATTTGGTTGTTTTGCGTCGTTGGAAGCGGCTCTTTACTACCAAGACAATCACGTGTACGGAGCGACGAAAGGGGGTAGGAAGTTTCAACCCCGTCGAAGCGGAAGGGGGCGAACGATCGTCGCGAATATAGTTCCAGCCGGATTCCCAGCCGGGGACTTTTGGACGGACGTGAGTGTTAATTCCATTTTAACGCTCGTCTCCCCCGTGCGGATCGAAACTACCCTCTAAGACCGTTGCATATTTCATGGCGTTTCGCAGCCTTCGTAGAAGCTCCAAGTCTGAAGACTCGCTTGATTTATAATTTAACGCCAGCCAACCCCCTCCGACTAATATTGATTGCCTGAGGTGGCTTTGATGAGCGTCACTTCGGTATGATTCTGTTTGTGACAAAAATTCGTACCACTCTCCCTTCCCTAAACTGGAGACAGAGGAAGACAGCAGTCTATAGCGAGAATGAATGAGAGATTCTTATGGGAGCAGTACCGACGAGGGAGAATCTTTCAATTTCCTCGGAAGGAATTCTTTCCAGGACCTCGAATCCTTCTCTCACATGCCCACCCTTTCTCAGGCTCCAGCTCCTCGAGTATCAACTTCCACCCCACAAAATGGGAATGGCAAACACCGCTACTCCTTCCACGGAGTCCTGCCTCGACACAAAGTCTAAGTCATTCGGCAAACGTATGTGCTCTATTCCCATCGTAATACGCTCCCCGTGGAAAAAGACTCGGCCAAAAAGGATGACAATAACAGTCGAAAGGATTACTGGAAGAAGCCTCTCAGGCTGCACCGATTACGAGTGAAAGAAGATGAACTCCTAAGGAAAATAGCAGTAAACATTTACAGAGTCCCAATCTCGCGGCACGGGGAACGCGTGTATGCGTTGGAGAATGGACGGGGCGCACGGTGCTTCATGGTGCCCCGCAGATAAACGTTTTGTGTGTGCAAACATAACCGGAGGGGTCGCTGGGCGTCGTAGCACCGGTGCATCGGCGGTGGAAGGAGAAAAAAAATTATTCCCATGACATACCTCGACGCGGTCTTTGTGCTTTTTGACGTGTTAATCGTATAGGTCGTGCCCGGGGGGGATGAATCGTCGTCTATCGGGGATGAATTATCCGGGGTGGAAGGAGGGAAGAAAAAAGAAGAGCCGAGCAGATGCGCGTGTCGTCTGGCGAAGCCTCCGAACACGCTCGTGACCATTCATTTGAAAATTCTCTTCCCGAAACATTTTCCCCCTACTACCCACCCTTCAGTTCGTAAGAATCTCTGAAGTACTCGGATATTGAAGAAGAATTTTTGTTTGGGTCGTTAGCCCTGGCAGAGGCTCGTAAAAAGTCCTATTGCAACTGTTTGACGATCCTCGCACCTAATCTAAAGCATCGCTAATAGGATTGAAGCTCAGTTACCTGCGCGCAAACAAGCTTCTCCTATACAAATATTTGCCAAGCCACCTCGCGGTTGTCGACCAAAATAAGATTAAATTAACTCTTTAATTACACGTAATAATTTGTCCATATATCAAATCTCGTGAAAGTCGCCAAGAAAGTTCAAGGCTCTCTGGTCCCAAGCCAACCCTCTTGCCCTTTATCGAAATGCTCTAACAACGCAAGTTCTGCTCTTCATCCTTTTAGGTAATCCCTCGAGAGGGTTTAATACCCCGTGGGGAAAGAGGGCAAAAACGCGCGTCGAAGCGAAACCGATCGCCGGGGCAAACAACCCCCTGTCCTTTCGCGGGACGATAATCCTCGCGGGGAAATCGGATCGAGGAAATTATAGGAGATCAGGTGCACCGTCTAACTGCGCGGTAATCTGTTTGTCCAAACGTTCGCCTTGCCTCGCTCTTCGTCGACACGTTTGCACACGGCCCTCCGAAACTAATTCCGCCTCTTCGAGGCTTTCGAGATAGTTCGGCGAAAGTTGAAGACGAGCACGGGCGCGCACGACCTCGGGGCTACGAAGTAGGCCTTCCAGGGTGGGAAGGGAGGGACGACCCTCGAAGGTTGACCACCGTGAGCCATCTGTCGTTACGAGGGTGAACCAGGGCCACGTGTATGTGTAGGAGTGGAGTGGACAGACGCTCTTCCTGGAGGATGCACCACTGCCGGTGTGCGAAAGCGCAACGGAGGAGTTTTGAAAGCTACCTCTGCACAAAAATGGACAATAGAACCGCGGATTTAAATATGAGAAATGCAAATAGGAATCGTTTCTTTTAAGAACATCGAAATAGTTGCATGCTGCGTTCGGAGAATAATATTTTGCGCGCCCAAACGATCCAAGGAGCGACACACGAACGGACAAGAGGGCGAAGAAGGAGGAGAAGATGAATGAAGAAGACTTCCGCGATGCTGCACTCGGACAGCGTCCTCGAGAGGAGGTATGGCTGGTCCTTTGTGCGAATCGTTCACCTGATTTAACGCGGACAGTGCCGCCCTGGGGGGAGTGATACCTGACAGATGTTTAGGGATTTCGAGTGCCCTCGGTTACGCAAGAACGGCCGCGACTTTGAAGTAGCCGTCGTCTCGGTCTTCTCGTTTTCCAGACGGCTGTCGAATCCCCGATCGAAGCTAGATATTCGGGGGCTCTGCCACTGGAATCTTCCCCAAGAAACAGGGGAACATTAAGTCGCGCGGTTTTCGATCACCCAATGTTTTCGCGACCCCCCGTTTTCTTCGGTCTCTCCTTTTCATGCGAGCCAGCTGTTTCGAAAGATCTGCTCTGATTCCTCAATCGACTGTCACGTACTCTTCGTAAGGTAAATGTCCCAATCTCTGGACACGTCCCAATACCTGGACACTAGTGTAAATAATGCTGATTATTACATTTAATAATTAATATATGCTTTATCCATAAAAGAACTATTTTATTCAATTACACAAATATTTAATTAAATATATTCATATACATATTTTTCTTAGTAAACTCGTAACACTCGTAATAAAAATAAATTTTCTTGAACTGACCGGTTTACACCATTTTAGTATTGCCGTTAGCTGATTTGCTAAACAGTCTCTACTTTTTCTTAAGCGAATATTATTAATAATGTTTAGTATATTGGTACAACTAATACATTTTTAGGAAAATGTTGCTTTGTAGTATTATTTTCTGATTGAATTATTAAAATTTATGGTCGTATTAGTTTTTTATTCGCGTGTCTATCTATCAGTACAGTGAAATCCCGGAACGGCCCGAAACCTGACCACGCAGACCATCTATGCAAACTGCGACTTATCTTACGCGTTATTGTTGACGGAATAATACAATAGTTATTTAGGACTGTAGTACTTATTACTTTGTATTGTACTTATCCTTCTGTAAGTATACTTCCCCTTTTTTATCTTGTTTTAACGATAATATTTCATTTGAAAGATTTTTTTGACATATAACCTTAAAATTAGTCATTCGATAATCTATTCTTTTTACACAATTTCATTTACTGATTTCCATAAATTACTTATATAGAAGAAATATGCCAAAAGAAAAGAGAAAGACTTATAAGGAAAAACAGTATAATCAAGAATCTGTTATTAAAGCATTGAATGGAATAAAAAGTGGAATGACGTTGCGCAGAGCAGCGGGCACTTTTGGTGTTATTTAATGTCTATGAATAAAATTTAATTTTGGTTTATCAAAAAGAAACTATTGTGTTG
Organism: Andrena fulva; assembly: GCA_946251845.1. Classification (NCBI taxonomy): domain Eukaryota; kingdom Metazoa; phylum Arthropoda; class Insecta; order Hymenoptera; family Andrenidae; genus Andrena; species Andrena fulva. Next base: position 5,204,476 of record OX276332.1, read on the forward strand.
TTTTTATTTAATTTACCTCCAAATTGCTGATCTTTTATCATGTGTCTATGTAATGGGATAGTTAAATTGGGACACCGGGACATATTAGTTAAGCTGTCCAGGTATTGGGACCGTAAAATCGGGACACCGGGACATACTAGTTAAGCTGTCCAGGTATTGGGCCATTGTAAGGACTACGAATTTTCAATATTTTACAAAATTATTCAATCCAATAATGGTTTTTTTTTTTAATGATAAAGTACACACGGTGCCCCATGCAATTGTAAAATCGTTTATATATATATATATATATATGTCGACTTGTATAACTGAACAATTCTGAAACGTGTTTCCGCCGTACCTTAAATGTCCAGGTATTGGGACATTTACCTTACGAATATTCGTGGCTTTCGAGACAGCCATCCACGCGTTTCTCTTCCCCACTGTATCACAGCGAATCAATGAATCGTGACCGAGAGATGGCAGTCATCGATATCACATATTCCAACCTACAGGCAACACCCGAAACCTATAAAAGGGGATGTCGATTGGAACAGGGAACTCATTCTAGTCAAAGCTTCATTTTACCCCATTTCAGTAATTAGTACGCGTTTGAAGAAGAGTCACCATTACGCTGTTAGTTCTGTGGAACTCTATATCTTACAAGGAGAGGTTTTTAGGTGTCTGCGTCCGATTGCTTTAGTTTTTGGTTAGGTTTTAGAGGATCGTTTGCATATTTATGGGGTTAAACCAGCCCTCAAAGTTATTTCTATTTCTTCTTTTTCTAGTTCTTTCCCATTTCTTATTTTTCGGTCCTCTAAAACATATCCAAAAATCAAAGCAATCGGTGGCGGACACCTAAAAACCACATCATCAGCGTCACATATCCGCAGTCCTATGCCTTCGAGGGAACAGACATGGTACATTTTCCTCGCGAAATTTACGATTCACCAGTGGAAGATCGACCTACACTTAACCCAATCGTGCCGAGAGCACTGGGCCGCTAAAAGCATCCTAGACATCGATCGCGAACCGGGGGGCAGGAAATTTCATTTGCAAGGATCCATTGATATCGTGCGCAAGGATATCGGCGGGTAACTAGGAGGGGGTGCGGTGTTGAGATCCTAATTGGTAGTCGCGGCTCGTACCTGGCTATCGGCATTCGCGTGCAACAGCGACGCCGCGTAAACCGGTAATTCCATTGCGTATGAATCGCGAACGGTCGAATGCAACGCGTTGCAACTGCATCGCCCTTTCTCGCCAACCCCCTCCCTCCTCGGGAGTTATATCGAGTAATCAGCGGGGCATTGTTTTACGAGCCGGTGAATCGGAAGGACGATTGAAGCGCCGATATATCGGGATGATGATGACCGGCCCCGGGTATAATCCGCCGGGTCGAAGGAGAATAGGTCGAGCATTTTTCCGGCCGACCGCGACGACCGCCCACCAAGTGGCTGGCCCGCGGCCAAATCGTCGGAACTTTCGCCCTGAAATTTTCCCCGGGTACTCCGGTTTGAAAAATGCTTCATCGCGGAGGGGCAACGGCCACCCCCGCCGGGGCGAGTTTTTCGGCCCGAGGCGACTGAGCACCCTCAACAGGTGATGTTTAAGTCTCTGGGATTTAATAAGCCGAGCGGAGCTGGACGCGGGGTGTGTCGTTGCTACTTGTTTTTCTCCCCCTTGGGTTCGTAGCTCGGATATAACGGAGTGGTGTTTCGAGGTTTGTAATAATAATAATTGCACCCGTGGAGGAAGTTGATCGAGCTTTATTCTTACTTGAATACGTGGAACTATTTCTATGAAGAATGTATAACATCCATTCGACCCTCACGCGTGCAAAGTCTCCTCTAAATATTCCCAGCTTATCTTCCTTTTTCGCTGAAAATTCCTCTTATTTGGGAATGAAAAAAAAAACGGGAACGCAGCTGTCGGGTGTAATCAGTCTTTTCATTAGTCACCACCTCGCCGGAAAAATAATAACACGCGGCTCCCCGGTGAGCCCGAAGCGTCGCGGTCTATACGTCATATAACAGTCAGCGGCGTCGAAATTATTTTATTCCCATTTTACTTTACGGGCTCCATTTGTTTATTGGACGCGTCGATATTTGCACACACGCGCGCGCGCGCGCCCCCGCGCTTGTGCACGTGGCCGGCATTGCTAGGACGGCCGTGTCGTCTGATCACTTTGAGGATATTTGTCGGATCGTTGGCCAGACAGCTGGCCGTCGTGCCGTTGATTAGCGGTCGAATCAGTCGTAATTGTCTGTAACCGAAACAGAATTATCGATCGATCCCCCTACGGCCCGGCTATTCGACCCTGTTCCTGCAAGTCGCGCGTCCCTGCGGTGCGGTCTGATAAAAAAGTCATCGCGCCAGCCCGCAATTATGGCGATCCATGTCCTGTAATCACGTCCCTTTGCCCTGTTTTTCGGTCAGACAATGGGACGAAAATTGCTCCCACCCCTCTGGATCTACTGCAAGTCATTCGGCCAGCCCCTCATTTGCAATTTCTCTTTAAACATTCCACACAAGAACATTCGACAGCAAAAAGAAGTGAGAAGCTACAGGGACCAAATGCCGCTCGGCACAATAACGTCACCTCGGGGCTCCATCTCCACAGGGGGCTGCTTGGTCGGCGATAAATCAGATCCCAAGCGGCGCTGAATCGCGCGGAACATCGCGAGGCTCGAGTATTAACTCGCGCTACACCCCCGCGCGCAACCCTTCGGAAGCTGCGCCGCGGTTCCTAGAGCCCCTAACCGGTGACTCCCTGAAGAAACCACTCCCCCTGGAGCGTGACACCTTGCCGCGGAGACACGCGAGAAGGGTCTCGGCAATTCATTTAGCATCGGTCCGTGGAAACTTTATAATCACCCTGTACAGAGTGACGGGGGAGAGGCATCGCGAGGGTAGTCGGGTGCCCGGAGGGTAGTTGGTCGTTGCTTGATGGGCGAGGGGTAGAGACGGAGAGGGTGCACCGGTCTGACCAGGGGCGGTGGGGACGGACACATATACCTACCCGTGTTAGCAACCCCATTGATCTGGCGGTGGACGCGGCAAAAACGAGCTCGAATAGAGGAAGGGTTGGGGGTTGGCGAACCGTGATGGTGGAGGAGGGGGGGGGGGGGGGAGGTGGACGGGGATGGTCGAGTGGGTGGCGGTTGAAAATTTGCGGAGTGCCGAGCTGCACTGCCAGTAACCTTCTCCCGTCTCTCTCTGGCCCACTTCACCCCACTTCATCCCTCTTTATCACTCTTCATCCCTGTTTCTCGTTCGCTCGCACTCGACCCCCCTCGTTCCTCTTTATCTCTTTATATCTGGCCGCGTCTCTCTCTCTCTCTCCCTCCGTCCGTTGCGCTCCGCTCCGGCCGAAGCTTTCGTTGGTCGTAGCCGGTGTGGCGGATCGGTGTGCCGCGTTACGGGTAACTATACCCATCCACGCACACCCACCGCCCGTGTACACACTCGAGCCACCCCCCGCGTACACGGAGGTCCCGGCGACCTGGTGGAAACGGTGCGGAGTGGCAACGGTGAAAACGCGGCCTACCCATTCGTCCTGTCGAGATTCGGTCGGTTTGTTGGCCCCGCGATATATGGATGGATTCTGCCAGCCTGTGTACTCTTGCTCTCTCTCTCGCCACCCTCACGCGCCCCCGCCCCCCTCGCCGCCGATGACTCTGTCTCTTCTCCACGCCCGTGCCGCACCGCGATACCAGCCTGGAGAGACTATCTATTTCACTGGGTTAGCGTTACGCTCTGCGGGGGTGTGCGCCAGCCATCTCCGAGGGGACCGGCGTACGTGTTCTCCGTTGTTTCACCTGCTAAATGTCAGGAAGTGAGAATCCGCCGGTGCTTGGACGTCGCGTTTAATGGATCTCGACCGGCGGATGGGCTTTGATCACGATGGATTCGCTGCCGCCTCTATGGGGCGCACTGAAAATAGCAAAGAATTTCGGCTGCTTTGCTTTCCCAGCGTTTGGATTGATATCGGTTGACTGGACCACTTTGGGGGGGCGGTGTTATAACTGGGTTTACTACTTGACGGTGTTTAAGGGAAGTTTTCACCGCACTTGCGAGAGTCTGACGGCGATTCGAGTAGATCTTATTGATACACTCGGGACGACGTTTCAGACACTTGTTGCTAAGGAAGCGACGATTCCAACGAGGGATGTGCCACTGTACCATTGATGGTTATTACAAATACTTGCCAAAGACCGCAAGCGTGCCTTCTTTTATTTGGAGTGTTTCATCTCGCGTAAATAGCGACACAGGGAATCCTTAAAAAGCGTGTCCCGTTGCTCTGAACTTTCCTGGATACCCGAACGGTTATCAACCCCTTCGATTTCCTCTCCCAAACTTCTATTCTTCGCGCGACAATTAAACGTCGCACGGTGTCACAGGGGCGTCCATTTCGGACATGAAATATTAAATTTCCACTCGTCATGCAGGCGTTTCGTCTAACGAGCAACTGCAGCGGTTGCAAGGGGGACGTGGCTCGACATTTTAATCGCCGAACAAAATGCCGCGTTTACCGCGAAAACAAAGACACGCGCGAAAGAATAAGCGAGGCGAGTGGTAAAGAAGGGCGAGAAGCAAGCTAATTAAAATTTCCCATACGCGGCGGACGCGAGAGCCAAAAGTAATTCACGGGTTAATTTCAAACATGCCCCGCCACTAAAAAATACATATTCCGGGCTAGAGCGCGTTCATCGCGGAGGCCGCGTCGGCTCGCAAGGAAAATCGAATCGCCCGTTCATTATCGCTCAATTTCATCCACGCAAATGCGGTGGAGCAGCACGCGGAAGGGGGTGGCGGTGGACGCGAAGGAAAATCAGCCGGATTGAAAAACTGATGGAATCGACTGTGTCCCAGCGCTGTGTGTCGGTGGGACAGATAAAGGGTGGTGAGCGAGGGGTGGTACAGGGTGGAGGGAGGGGGCAGAAGGGACACGGGCTCGCTCGGTCGTATTATAAAAATCCACAAAATAACCGACGCGGTGGCCATTAGCGATGCTCTTTTAACCCTCGCCATTCAGCCTCGCCCTCCTGATGCGTGTAAATTTTCCAGCGGCGGTCGCTCTCTGGCTACATTTTTCGTCGAGTGCCACTGTGTGTATTGCAGACCCATGGCAACCCCCTACCCCTCGGCGAACCGCGCGCACACCCCTACCCCAGGCCATCCAACGAAACCCCCCTCGAATCACCCTCCCGGTGGTAATCCGACTGGCTAGCCACTCGCGCCAACAAATACCCTCACCTTCGGCCACCCACTGCCACCACTACCGCCTCCCCCACGTCCGGCCACCCCAGCGCGACTCCGCGCTACTGCCAACCAACCATCTCTCTCTCTCTCTCTCCATCTCGTCCTCTCGTCCTCTCAACCTATCTCGCTCTCTCGGTCACCCCAACCACCCTACCCACCCCTGGCTTCCCACCCCCCGCCCACACCGCCCCCTCCCCCGACCTGCAGCAGCGTGGACGCGACTCATCCCAGCGTGACCCAACCCGCGGTACACTCTCTGGTGAACCACCCCCGACACCCCGAACACCGCGAAATGCGCGGCGTTGGCCTCGTACACGGGCCACCACACGTCGACGGGAAAATTTTTCACGGCTACTTCCGCCCTCTCCAGAGGAGAGGCCAGCGCCGCTAGATCGACCGGGGATCCCGCGATCCGACGATCCACCCCCTCCGCTCCCCGGCCGCCCCACGCCACCGGGACACGATTTTCGTCGTAGCCTGTCTCACGTTGTTTGTTCGACGTCGTGCACGTTGTTTGCTGCTTTGCTTTTTTCCATTCCGCTCCTCTTTTTTTTTGCCCAGGGGATGGCGGGTCGAATTCTTTTTGCCGTCCTTTTCGCGGAGATTGGTTTCGCGTTCTCTTTTCCCGGGCATCGGCCGGTAAACGGGGCGAGGTGGGCAGGAAGTATCGCGGAAGGTCAGAGGTAACGGACGTGTGATCGCTTCGGGATTTTCGTGGGTGGAGCCGCTTTGTGCGTTTCGGTCGGCGCTTCAAAGCCGGCAGTGATGTCGCGAGTCATTATGTCTAAATTAGTAGGTGGGGCTTTATAGAGATCGTTTAGTTAACGAGGCTTCTCTGTCCAGAGCCTAAAGCAATCCTTGTATTACACTTTATTATGCCTCCGAATATCGTGACCATATCTCGTAAAAATTTCCCCGATTCACGGAGTCGATACAGTTCTGCCCACGGTTCGAGGCCGCCTGACGTTGTTTGATCGAACGCCTATCTTCTGTTTGGCATTGTTCTCCTTTCCCGGAGACTCGTTCCTGCTTTTTTCCCGGGAGGGGGTGGTTATAAATCGCCCGGGGGGTGGGGGGGGGGGGGGTTGAAGTATTGGCGACGCTTATCAGTAATGGCACAACGATCGACTGAACTCTGTGTTCCAAACCTCCGGCTCCCCAAGCTTTATAATTCGAGCGAAATACTCGCAGTTAAGCCAGCAAGATCATCAGCATCGAAACTAAAAATATCGACCATGCCCACCACCCCATACGTTCCCACATTCCAACCTACCACGGTAAATCATCAGCCCCCCCCCTCCAAATCGAGGCTCGATTAACCGTTCCATCGGGCGGTGGTTACCCATCATCCCTTAAAATATCCGAATAGTGTATCTCGCGATGTAGACGCGGCCATAATGGGTTAAAGTCCATCGACGCGGTCGGCAACGTGATGGGCGCGAGCATTAACTAAAAACCGAACCGAGTGGTTCGCTCGGCGAGCCCCACGATGCAAACGTTGGCCGATGGGGGGTCGAGCGCGGGGCTGGCCGGGGGGATGCCAGAGGACCGTGACAGGTACTGCGTTGGACCTCGCTTTAACGTACAAACCGAGCACAGTGTGCACGCGTACATGAGGCCGAGCGCACGCTGCTCCGCGCTGGAAAATGCCAATCCGCGTTCATCATCCCCTCGCGGCCGTCAATGATAGTCCGCCATAATTTCCACGGCAGAAAGAGCCCTTAATTACATTTGTCGCGCGATCGTTCCTTGAACGTGTCGCTCGGAATCCCTCTCGCCCAAACGAGAATTTCGTTACCCCGCGCGGCTTTCATTTTGCGTGGACACGCCGCGTTCCGGGGCGGGGTTGTTCACCCCTTTTTACTGTTTTTCGGTTGACAAACGGTGGAAAATTTTTAACACCGACGAAATCTCCGTTGCTCCCTTGGCGTTCTTTTTTCGCTGGCGATCGATCGGAAAGTGAGCAAGGGAAAATATCAATAATTGACGGTGCGAATCTCCTGGCGAGAACAATCGCGGGGATGTTGTCCGCTGTTAATTTTAGTCCGGTGCATAGGTAAATGCCTCGATTGCATCGCGGGATTTCAGCGACGCTGCAGGGCTATTGCCGGCAGTAAAAATGCTGTTGTACATGTGTAATTCTTGATATATCGGGCGCGGCGCGGCGCAATAAAGTCATTGGCGTAGGTGGTGGGCTAATTACTTCAAGCACCGTATTCTGCCGCCACCCGCGGAGGGTTTAGAGGGAATTACAAATAAAAATGATGCGGTTCGAGCGATTGACCGGCACCAAGCCCCGACAGGGCCATAAATACAGGACGCCCGGCCCGCCGGATCATTCGCAGGCCGGGTAATTGGTTTTTTGTTTTCGCCCCGGCACCGTCCGATATTAAAGTTTCATCTTGCTAAAGCGTTAAGCTGGCCGGCTGGCCGGAATTAGAGATGAATAGCGAGTGACAGGGCGACTCGTTTACCGGCGATAACACATTGCGGCGACCGAGTTGGTTCGTTGGCGCCTGTATCACGGTTTACGTTTTGGTGGTCTTTACGGGCTCCATATCACGCGGCTGTTTGTCTTCTCGTATCTTTCCGGAAAATTCTCGTTCGCCAAGGAACAGGCAAGGGTCGCTCGATCTCGGCTCAGCCTGCTGGAAAATCGAGGCTGAGAACCCACCCCTTCGACTTGAATCTATACAATTAAATGGACTTTGAATCCATCAACATTTTATCTTCTACTCTTCATCCATCGAAAGTCTTCAACACTTCAGGATCCTGGATTCGTAGTGCTTCAACGAAACCAGCTGAATTCCAGTAAAATCCTCGCGCTATTAAAGCTTCACGGTTCGCTAGCGCTGAAGGAACGAAACGAGTGGTCTAAACTCTGTCGAAGGGTTCGTGAGAGCGACGTGTTCTCGGTGTCCAGGAGCGTTTCGCTAATTTCCCCGGCGGTTCTACTTTCATCCTGCCACGGCGAAGTTGTGGAGGAGCGGGCGGAGGGGTGTGCAAGTGGAACGAAAGCGGCGTTTAAGGAAAATGGACGTAATTGATGTCGGTGGGCCGCATACGGGCGCAACGAGGCCTCCCCGCCGGTTCTCACGGAGAACGACAGTTGTATCGGAAAGGCAACAAACTGCTGGCCAGGTATTTCGTATCGGCGGGCTCGGCCAACCGGTTAACCGGCAATTAGCCGATCTCGCTCGTAAATGTAAATTAGCGCCGGCCAGCCGAATCGGCGACCGAAAAAAGAGTAAATTATCGCGGGGTGGAGGCAGGTGAGCGGATGCACGGAGGAAACGACGTTCTGGCCTGTTCTGCTACCTGCCACGTGAACCATCGCCTCGGGATACCTTGCTAGGCTTGCTAAAAAATCGTTTCTTCGACGAGAAGTATAACTATTCGCTCCAAGAAGCTTTTAAAGTTTGAGAGTTTGCAAGACTTGTTCGTTTCTCGAAACATGTAAATGATCAGATCGATCGGTAAGCTTTGAAATAGATTAGTGAAGTGTTAAGCGAGAAGCAAGCAGTCCGCTGCCGTCGAATAGTGAGCGGGATTTTGGAGTCTGTTAGCGATCCTATCAGCTTCCCTCTGTTCCTCTCTTAATCTCCAGCCTTTCCGCGTAGGCGAATTATTCTGGAGCTGACGGTGGAGATCCCGAGGCGCTGATAGGCTTCCGGACTTCCGCTGCTGACCCGTCTTGCGCGTCTGTGTTTCTGCAGACCATAGCCGCAGAGAAATATCTGTTAGCCTCTTCACCGCTACAAGACACCCTCTGACTGTTTATCTTCCCCCGGTGGAAAAGTAATCTATAAAATCAATTGCCAAATTTTGTGTGAAACTTCGTCATCTTGTTGGTTTCAACTCTCAGCTGAGTGGTCCATTAGGCTGATGAAGGATGTTCTCGATCCATCGTCTCAGTACTTTGCAATACACAATACACATTGCAATAAAATGATCTTCACCAAGCGGACCCAAGTTCCCCGGAGCCCTTCACTCTCCGGCAGTGATGTTCTCCGTGTTTCTGGTTACCCGTCGACCTTATGTCGACCTTATGCCTCCTCGTGGCCGTTTAATAATTCCCGACAACGGCGCAGCGTTGGCTGGCAGCTGCGTAGTGAGACGCCGTTCTTAATTAGAGCGCGTCTTAAACGTCTGTCCCGCGCAAAAGGGGGCCGAAGTTCGCAGGGGCCAGAGCGTCGGGCTCGCTGGAATTCGAACAGGTGCGTTGCCCCGCGGTTCATGCTCAATTACGACCCGATTCCCCTTCACGATCCTCCACTGGTCACTGTCAGCCTCTCGAAAAGAGTTCCCAAGTAAACCACCATCCTCTGAGTTCCCACGAATCCGTTCAGTGGACTTGCCCTGTGCAACAACCGACCCCCATTCGCGGACAGTCCGCCGAAAAGGCGACGGTGACATTGGAAGTGCCGCGTTCCGGAGCGCGAAGAAAGGGGTGAACGCAATTAGCGCGGGCAAAGCGATGACGGCGGGCTCGGAGTGCTTTCCAGCCGCGTCAACGCCACCGCCGTTCGCAAATTGTAGCCCCGTTCCCGTAGAAAAATATGATACCCATCAAGCCACCGCGACGTTTTTATCGCCCGGCGCAAAAATGTGCTGGCCACGCTCCCGTTGCTCACGTTGCTCACGCCGCCCCGGCTCTCGCGCGCGGACGCGCGCCAACGAAATTTCCGAGGCTTCGTTTTTTGTCACATGCCGCGACTTCGCCGCTGCTAACAGCGACCGAAAAAAGGCAACGAGCAGGCCAAAAAAGAAGAGGGGGCGGGAAGTGGGGAGAGTGGATAAAAGAGAAGGAGAAAGAGTGAAAGATATCGAACGACGAAGCAAGACTCGGATAAAAAGAGAGACGTCGAAGGATGGCGAGTGAGAGAGAGAGAGAGAGAGAGAGAGAGAGAGAGAGAGAGAGAGAGAGAGGATCAGAGAGCGAAAGAGAGAACTCGCTTGACGTCACACACTGGTAACGGCGCTTTATCGAACTCTCATTACCAGCGGGCGGGGAGGAGGTGGTGTACGGGGGTGCAGAAGGGGTTAGGTTTGGCGGAGAGTGTGTTTTTCGGCCTCGTGTGGTCGGCCGCCACTCCCTCGTTGCACACCGACCCCCCTCGACCCCCCCCCTCCCTCCCTCCCGTGCCATCCCTCTCTGGCATCCTACCACCCATGCCTGCCTAACCCTTTTCACCCCCTCGCGCGACCCCTCGTCGCGTAAACTACCCCCGCGCTCTCTTCCATGCCGCCCCACACGACCGCTGGACGCAATAATAAACAACCGCCGGTCGCTATGGCGACGCGTCCATCGCGCGCGAACAAAACACCCCGACATCTCTCTCGCTCTCACCCCCATTCGTTCAACCCCCTCTCCCTCTCTTTCTATCCCCCGCCGCGGCTCTCTTTCCACGCCGCCTGTCTTTCTTTCTCGCCCGTCGCCGCCCCTCGTTCCTCCTCTTTCCACCTTTACCTGTGTACACCCCCCTCAACATACACACACCCCCTCGTTCGTAGCTATTCACCCCTCCGAGGTACGCTTGCATTCTCTCTCCCTCCCTCCCTCTACCTCTGGGCCGCTCTACGCGCTCGCTGGTTTGCTCGACGGGTTTGTCGCTCGCGCTGTTACATGCGTGCATGAGCCGAACGACAAACCGGTCCTGGAATTACATTAAAACAGTACCATTCGGGTGGTTAAGGTTTTGCGGGATGTTTGCCATCCCCTTGCCGGCCTCGCGGATTTTTCGGGGGTGATTACGGGCCGCGGTGGCCGCGCGACCATCAACTCATTCGGCAACCCTGAAACCTTGGATTCTTTGCTCACGATCGGGAACTTTTTTCGATAGTTATTGGGGTACTTGGGGGGCAGGGCGTTGAATTAAGGTTTTGTGGTATGTTTGCTGTGCTACTGGAGATTCGTGGATCATTCACCGATGCGTAAACTATTCAGTCCTTCTTCCACCTAGGTGTTTAATTATTTTTTTACGTATTTCTAAGGGGCGAGGTGTCAAAGAATGACGCACAAATTCACAGCCGCGGTATGTCACTAGGTGTCCTCAAAGCGATGTTTGCGAACGAGGTAATTTCGTTGCGTTCCTCATTTCGCGACATAATTGCAGCAGTGACCTCGCACCTCGCCGGGAACGTGTTTTAGAAAAATTAATTAACATCTCATTTTAATATCGACGGCCAACGCCGCGTCCGTTCTCGCGGAATTCCGTTTAACAATATTTTATTGAAAATTCCTGGCCAGGCTGTCATCTAAAAATGGTCGAGCCGGGTCTGGCAAATAAATTGCAATTGAATCGTATTCCCATTGCATCGCGAGCAAACGCGTTTTCGGAAATGTGCGATCATTTCTTTATTAGGAAAGAGGAAAAATACATCTCGCTAACTCACCCTCGTTTAACACACTCGGAAGATTGAAAATCGCTACTCGAACCACCCTGCGCATGCATAATTGTTAAAGCGCTGTCCGTTTATTATGATGATACGGTCGCGCTGCCGTAATGGCGCGTGTCGAAAAAGGGGTTGCGCACCCCCTCGACGAAGGGTGATAAAAGTACATCCGTGCCGCCATCTCTGGGCAGTACTTCGAACAGGGCTGTCGTTTTCCCACCAAACCTGCTCGAAAGAGCGCTAAAATATAAATTCTTTTATTCAAACTTTCTGAATTCAAAAATTCAAACGTAACAAAAACATAAACAAAAATAAAGAGCAAATCACCCTAAACTACATAATCTACAGGCTTCCCACTAAAAAATCATCAATTATTACACTACGCTAATCATACAGTGAATAAAGTTCGCAACCACCCCCATTTAAATTTTTTCTTCAACCTCCCAATAAATTTTACTCAATATTCTAAATTCTACGATTATTATGAAACTTCGGGTCCACAAATTCCACATTCACCGCAACAAAAGAACCTCCCCGTTTCACTTCGAAGAATTCCAACCGTTTTCAATAAAAATCTACAAAATTGTAAATACGAAGAGTTTACTATAAAGAAATCCCACAGCATAGTAGCATAAAGCCCGTCATCGAGGAGGAGCGTTCTTGCTACCAATTCTTCCAGCCTGCCGCGCGTTCTCGATGGCCGCCGATTCGTCAGAAGACGCGTGTAAAACGCAGCCAGGCGTCTTTAACGATTCACCGTTTTCTTTGAAGCTCACCGCCATTCTGGGTGTCTGCGCGAGCTTTCCGTGTCTACTTTTAGTCGCCCCGAGGATCCATCTTCCTCCGACACGCGGTCGCCTCACCTACCGTCCGTTTCCCTCGCACCCCCTGCAGTCTGGAACCAACCTCCGCCCTCCGTAACCGCAGCCTCCCCCTCGCCCTGCTCACCCCCGCCCGCCACATCGCTACTAACCGTTCAGGAAATGTTTATTCTGGCCTTTTACGGGGGTAGTCCGAAGGATTTTTGGATTTCGCCGGCGTCCGCAATCTGAAAGTCAACGACCCTTCTTCGGTGGGGGCCTGGAGACTTTCTTCCCCCACACGAGAGTCCAGCACGCTTTATTGTTCGCTTTTCATTGATTAGCTTCCGTTAGATTAGGTGGGGATTTTAAAAAGTTGACACTGGAAACACTGAAAGTTCTTGGTGCATAACGTGGCGCACAATGTTTGTCTGACAGGTGCAAGTAGAATGAGGATCCTTGTCGATCAAGCAGTCAGACTTTACTTCCTTTACTTTTAAATTTTAATTTTAACTTTCAGAAGGATTTGGAATAATTTTGCATATAAAATGTAGAAAGTACACCTCAGTTTTTATTTGGGAAGGGTCAGCTACTGCTACTAATAACATATAATACAAAATTCCTCTGTGTCTAGCCACTCGTCTATTAATTTCTCAATATTTATCAGTACGGAGATTTCTATTTTATAATCCTTTTCAAAAGAATCACATAAAATTCAAGTCTTCCACGTCAGCTGACGATGGCACCACTATTCAAAAAGCACAGTAGTTTAACAAATTTCCTCTCGTGCGGCCACGGAATTTCTGCTGCAAAGTGGGAGTGGAGACCCCGAGGCGGAAAAGAATGGCCTCATGTTTTCGCGAACGGTGGTTCTTCGGAGATCTTAGTTGGTATCGGAGAGAGAAGAACGAGGATGCGCCGGTGGGCTGGCCAGGCCACAGCGCCGCCCCTCGACTCTCGACTTACTTTTGCCATCTTGCCTCCGATTCTGCGGTTAGCCCCACTTCGACCAGAAACCAGGGAAGCCGCTTGTACTCCTCGGTGGCAAACTGGCCCCATGGATCCCACCTTGCAGGATCGCGTGTCATCGAGATAACATTTTTTCAAATTGTCCAAATCGTCGGTCCTCTGCAGCGAATCAAAAGTTCCACCAGGTAGATAACATTTCTCCTCGGCCGTGGAACTTTTTCAATGGAGGAAATATTTGCGAAACGATGGTGGGCGAAGCAGGGGTCGGAAAGGGATGAAGGGCAAAAGAGAAACTCGGAAAATATTTCGCGCTTTAAACGGCATCGATTATCCGGTTCACCTGTTATTTATTTATCTCGTATCGAATATAATTCGGATAATGGGTGGGCTGATGAGCTGCTGAAGCAGACAAATGCCGCAGCCGCATCGAACTACTGGCACGGAACGGTATTCTGGTATTTTTTCCTTTCGACGGATGCGCAGGAATTAACGCGGTTACGCTCTCTGTGTGTCTCCGTGGGTAGCGGTATCCGGCGGACGATTCATCAACATTGATAGCCCTTTATCGTTTCTCTGAAAACATTTCGGCGGATAAAGGGTAACAATCGTTTCTTCAGGAATCACAAATTCTTCACAAATGCTACAAGAGAATAATTCAAAACACAGTTTCATCGATACTTCACACAAGATTCATCCAACTCCTTTAGCCAAATAACTCAGCAAACGAAAAGAAGCTTCCCATCGGCAAGGAAAAAGCGAAAAACAATTGAATCCCGCCGCGGCGTCAAAACAATCAGCGAGGACCAAAGGTCACGTCGTGCGCGCATCCCCCGAAAAAAAGCGAGTAGCGAAGCAAAACAAAATTCGTGAGTGGCGCTGGGGTGGCCGGAGCAGCGCGCGCTCACGGCCATAATAATAATTTTTACAAGCCCGCGTGTAATCAAGGCTGCGTGTTACACATGTTCCGTCGGTGGCCGCCCCTACTCGCGCCACGTACGACCCCCACGTTCGTTCTACGGCGTAGGGGTGGCCGTGGCACGTGGTAGGGACGCTCCGCCGAGGAAGGGGGCTGCGCGACACCCACGGAGGGGAGAGCAGTTGCAGTTCCAGTGGGGCGGACGCGATGGTTGGAGCGAAACCACCCTCCGCGGGACAGAGACGGCGATGGTCGCGTAGGGGGTGAGTGTGCGGCCCGAGAGGGGGTGGCGCGGTGTAGTGTTCACGCGGCAAGGTTGCTGGCGGTGGTGTGCCGTTGTTGCTGCCTCTGCTCGTGCCCCGGTACCGTTCTTCGTGTATTGTTGCCCAATCGAGCGTACCGACGAACCGGTTTCGAAGCACGCGCGCCGCCGTCCACGCATGGTACGATCGCTTTTTCCTTTTTCCGATCGCTCGTTTCAACGTCCACGCAGTCGGCCAACCCCGCGACACGTGCTGCTGCCCGCTGTTGTTGTTGTGTGACCCCTCGCGCCTCCTTCCGCCGATACGCCCGGCGGAAATTGCTAAAACGGACCGCTCGCTCGAAAGACGTCCTCGGTGTTCTCCGCTGTTCCGCGGCCATGATCGGTACTCCGGTTCGAAAAGTAGAGGAGGAGCTGTAGGAGGTTGCGAGGAGGAATGTGTGTCTTTGGGGGATGGTGTCTGGAATACCTTTGGGGGCGATTAGAATGTAATCAATCGCGTAGATACTGAGAACAGGGGGTGAGTCTCGCCGATCGGTCTGCTCGTGAAAGGGGATACTTTTATCTGTACCAAGACGTTGTCGCAGTGAAGAAGAATGTGAGAACTGCCTTTAGTATAAGTATCACGCTTGGTTTCTGTCAGAAAATTAAATATTCCCACGGTTCTGTTCACTATATGTTGGCCATTCTAATGGAACATTTTCAAGAGCTTTTAAAGTAATCGTAATTAGAAAATTTCTTTGTATTATTTCCTTTCGAGGTAGATAGCACATTCGTGACACCGTAAAGCGTATCTCAAGACAGAAATGTAGAATAAAACACAGCTGGATGAGTTAAAAAGCTCCTGCGATTGAAATGGAGAATTTAAGGGGAATAAGCCCGTCTGTGGTCAGACGTCGCGGTTCCGCGGGATATCGCGTTTCCTCCCTCCTGTCGTGTTTCAGTCGATTCTTCTCCACCAGTTCTTTCAATGAGCACTGTTTAAACTCGCTTTACGCGTATCGATTTACGCGGGACGTGGTTTTTCGATGAATCGCGCCGCGGTGCGTGATTGCGTTTGTATCCCCTAACGACACGTGCTCTGGATTCCGTTTCCATTAGTCGCGTTATTATGCTCTCGGCTTGGTTGTATATCCGATCGTGCCTGTTTAGGCATTTCGAAGAACCTAATACCTAGCAGTATCTTCTACGACGAAAAAGAAAAAGATCACGATCGATCTCAGAGGTGCGATCAAACAGGGGTGCTTTTATGAATTAAACTTCAAGAAAACAGTGTTTCTTTGAGGTCCAGATTGTTGCAGCATGTCAGAAGTGTCCACGAACGTTAATTTCTATCGATAGAAAATTATATTTTGGAAGATACTTATGGAAGGTTGAAAAGTTGGTAAATGAGGAATAACACTGCTGAAAACCTTCAATTTGTATTACCTTAATATGTCTACCACAAATTTCTTTCCTTTATACACATTTCCACTAACGTCCGAAGCATTAATAGAAACAGAAATGAATCAGTTTATGGAAGTCAGGATCCTTATTAAAACTCACTACCAGCTAATGGAGCACAGAGTCGAATTCCATCTCTCCATAAGCGCTCCTCGGCAGCGATTATTAATCGATCGCGAAACCATTAATTACCGTCGCTTATCCCCTCGTCGCATACTGCTTCTGCGTTGATCCAACGATCTGTATAGACTGAAGGATCAGTGTAATCGATGTCGAATCGTCACGCACCCACAACTCGACGTTTAAAATTCTTTCCAGCATCCCTTAGCACATTCCTTTACCAACATCTCCACCGACAAACTATAAAAAATATTTTCCCACGATTCGTCCCACTGCTGTTCGTCCAAACGTCCACGTTGTCCCGTCTTTCTTCCCACGAATCCAGCAAAATGGACGATCGACTGACCGCGAAAG
Source organism: Andrena fulva (assembly GCA_946251845.1). Classification (NCBI taxonomy): domain Eukaryota; kingdom Metazoa; phylum Arthropoda; class Insecta; order Hymenoptera; family Andrenidae; genus Andrena; species Andrena fulva. Next base: position 5,220,977 of record OX276332.1, read on the forward strand.
TGGCTGGGATGGATCAGTGGACCCCCGAGGATCGCTGGGAAAGAAATCGAGGGGGGGGGGGGGCGCGGATATTCCGCGATCAGGCGTTCGCGCTGATCGAAGCGTGACGAGCGGTAATTGAATGTAGGCATGGCATTTGCATTGACAAGCTCCAGCAGAGATAATTCGAATCTCGTCGAACGCAACGGTCCACACGGGCGTTAGGTCGTTTGTCAATACGACGACGGCCGTCCAGTTTCCACGTTTCCAGCGTATCGCTGTTTGTCACCGTCTCGTCGGCGATCGTTCGCCGCTGAATACCGGTACTTCTGCTGCCCGCGCGATTCATTCCGCGGACCTCGTTGCCTGTTATTCAAATAAGCGACAGATTGGAGGGCCAACGCGGCGCCAGGCCCATCGTTCCATCGTTTTCGTTGCGCTGCGCCAGTCTAGGCTCTCCCTGGTCAATTGTTCGCTCGAGGTTTTAATTCGGAATCGGCATTGCACCGTTCGCGAGGGGATTTTGAATGGAGGAGCAAGTGGGAGGTACTTGGTAGGTCAGAAATTTTAAAATCCAAGTGTCGAGCAACGTGGAAACTTATCAGATTTATCAAATTATTCATTTAACTTACCTCTGAAGTTTTTCTTTAGAAACCTGAATAATACTTTCCATAGCCCTCGATGGTATTTCTGAAAGATGTAGCAAGTTCAGAATACCACGCAACCCAACAGGAAAGCACATGTTTAACTCTAGATACTTGAAACTGGAAGTAGTCCCTATCCCAGGCGGATGAATTTTCCATGGAATCTTCGTGAAAGCGTTGGATGGAGGATTGAGCATCCTCCAGCATCCCGCGGCCGGTTCCTTCCAAGTGTCCTCTCGATTCTTTCGTCCTCTCGATTGAAAGCTGCAGACAGGCTCGCCCCCGTTGTACACCGCCGCGCGGGCACACGCTACAATGGAGCTTCACTTTCGAAAATCAAACAGAGAGAACCCTGTCCGGCGCATTCTCGCAGCTGCACTGTTTGTACGGACGTGCAAACAATGGAACTACCCATTTCCTGTGCGAATATATCCTGACGATAGCCGACCGGTCGCGGACTTGCCGCCAGGCAAACACGTACGATGACGCGCGCGGATTTCCGCTCGAAAGATCGATACTTTGTTCATCGATACTCCGCTCTTCTTACCCCGGGGTCTCGGTGTCGAGCAGTCTTCCAGCCGAAGCATGCCCGATCGTCTTTCATTTAACGGTAAAAAAAAACTCTCGACTCTAAAAGTCTGCAGAAAAAGTGTCGTCCACCCCATTGAGCGAAACGATCACGTGGAGCGGTACAATCGATGGTCGATATTAAATCACACGGGCAAAGTCAGCATTTACAACGCGAGCATAAGGAAAGATCGCGTAACAGGAGGTAGAAGAACGTCCGAACGGTTGATTCGTCTCCTCATTAACTTTCGGCCGGGCGCAGTCGACTAATTAAACGCAACGACGCTCGTTACGAGGCCGGCGGAGCCGCGAATTTCGGCCAGGGAGCAAGTCGAAGGAAAAAACCGCTCTCCCATGGCCGGTGAATCGCGCTCGATAGATCGATCGAAGCGTCCCACCCACGCCGCTCGGTCGGTCCGTCAGACGCACGCGAGCCACACCGCAAAAGGGTCGACCCCCTCGGGGGGAAAGAGAACGGCGGAAAGAGAGGGAGAGGGTTTACGGGGTCCGGTGGGAGATAAAGCGATAAAGAGCGACCGAGGCGAGGGAGAAAGAGGGCCGACCAGCCGGAGAATCAGGGACGGAGAGAGAGGAGAGCAGAGAGAGACGTGGCGGGAGTGAGCAAGACAACGGGGCTGAAGAGAGACGCGGCTGCTCCGAGGAGTGGGGCTCCAGAGGGGTGTGGGAGGAAGCAGGAAAGGGGAAAGGGATGCTGCGTGTGTTGGCATGGACCAGTGCGTCAACGGCTGTTGCCTCACACGAACCGCCGAAATTATAGTTAGTGGCCCCCAACGGGTATACCGAGGCACGGCTGCGACTACCAAAACACCCCCAGCACCTGCCACTCTGCTGGGGTGCAAAGTGATTCCTCGCGTCTCAGGAGGACACCCAGGGAACGCCGATCCGCGCGTGCCGCCTTTTACGCTCGGCGGACTCCGACGTGGCTTGCCCGAGGAGGAAGGAGCTGCCTCGACGCACGTGAACGCTGTCTTCGGTTAATGATGGATGTGACACGATGACCGGGGGATTTGTTGGGAGGAGTTTCGTGGATCAGTGGCTACTTTAAACCGAGGGTTCGACGAGAGTGCATTTGTTTGGGACCTGGTGGTGAGTAGTGATGGAAGACAGTGTCATTGATAGCCCGTCGGTCGCGATGGTGAACGCGGTCAGTGAGTGCACCTTTCGATGGGATCCTTCGCTGCTTGAACAGTTGCCGCGAGACCAGATGCCTTTGTAGACGAGCTGATAACCGGAGGATCGTCGAATCCCCGCAGGAGGATAGTTCTTCGTAACCGCGGGTCCATCGCTCGCGATCCAGCTACCTCGAACAGTTATATTCGCCCGACGAGTATGTAACGCACGGTGAAGTTAAAGTGAAGAATCTTTCAACGCGACAGCTTCTCGATATCCCTTAAAAAGATAGCAGTGGAAGGGACAGAGGAAGCATTCCCACCGGAAGTGCGAACACGGGACCAGCCAAGTAAGAGATTTGAATGCGAAGTTAAGCGGGAATCTTAGCCGTCGCTGCGTCGTTCCACGTTCTTTCAGAAGGCTCGTAAGAATCCTCCACCCCTAAACAATTCTTCCGCTCGCTTCAGCCACCCTCGATCTTTCATACTCCCCCGAAAGACAGTGAATCTATCGAATCTTCGATAGTCATCTTTTGTACACGAATCTTTGTCTCTTGAGAAATATCCAGACACCTTGTGCACGTTCTTCGAAAGCAAGACATCCAGCGCGACCCTTGAACGTCACGAAGGGTGCAGCGTCCACGGCAATCAAGCTCGACCCAGTCGAATGCTCATTACGGTCCCCTAATCGAGCAGGACGCGCCGAGATAACGAACAGACCATTCGGTATCGGTTCGAGTGTCCGGGCCATTCCCAATTTCTCGGCCGTGGCTGGCCGACGCGTAATTCTCGCATGCCCGTGAAGCTCCGATCGCCTGGCATTGACAGAGCAACGTGGTAACGTGGCCACGTGCAGTTTGACACGCGGTTGTACGTGCGTAGGGGCTGGGTATCCCCCGTGGCGGCGTATGTGGGGGTTGCCTGCCCGCCGGCACTTCTTTTTCCCCTATTTTTTCCGTCCCCACCACCGGGCCGGCGCCAGCCCCTCCTGGAACCACCTGGATCCGGTGTGTCAGCCCCGGTGACGTGCGCAAAAATTACTGAATGAACGGTGACGTCACCGGCCGGCCCGCGTGAAAAGTGTGCGAGTCGTTCCCGTCCGTGTCAACCTCCTCTCGTTTCGCCTCTCCCTTTTTCCCGCCAGTTCCTCCTCGCCCATCGCGTCACGGGGCTGTCACGTTGCTGCGAGGCACGCTCGCCCGGTCGCCAGATAAAGGCTCCTGCAAGGCATCGTTAAATAGATTAGGGTCGGCGAAAGGGGTTGCCAGCATCAGCCACGGGGACTTAGGGTGCCGTCGCCCGCGAGGGACTCCTGGGACCAACCCTTTCCAAACGCACCCCCGAATCAATTTTTACCCTACGCTACTGGGGATGGATACGTTTGTTCGTCCATAGCGTCTGCACTGTCCCCTGGCCGAGCTTGAATTTTCTTGCTTGCAGGTGGATCGTTGAAGACACTGCTTATTGGTTGGTAGAAGTGGCTCCTTAATCACGAGCTGTCTTTTAAAAGAGCCTTACCTCCGCGAACATTGCTGAATTCCACACCCAAGCTCAGGAACCTAATCGAATCTCTCCAAGTCCCCCAAGAATCTTCGCCTAACCCAGCTCCAAGAAATCGCCACTGAAGAAAACTCAAGAGCACTAGGGAAAACCGATCAAGGAGCCCGTCAAACGTTCCCGATCGACACCCTCGCCCATCGTCGGCAAGCAGCATGTCGGACCTACCAGCCTGACCCAGACCTCACCCAGGACATCGAAATGATCCTTCGAAGGCCGTCCAAGTTCATCCCGTGAACCGAATGGAAGGATGTATCATCCGGGGTTCTGACTGCCTATGGATATATTCGGCCGTTGCAACGGCGGCGGTGGCGGAAACACGGTATCCGGAAGTGGGGCTGGCTCGGTGAGGGGGTCCAGCAACGAGTCCAGCTGTGGAACAGCGAGCACTCCCAGCGAGAACGGTGGAGGAGCCAGCGGCAGGATGCAGTTGACAGGAGCCTCGGCTCCTGGCGCTGCCGCCTCGCCGGAGTCGGGCGTTTCTCCCTTGACGGACACCTACACGAAGATGACCAGCGACATCCTGGCCCAGAGGACCCTGGACGACTACGTCAGCGAGCACCCTGGAGAACTGGTCAGAACAGGTATCATTTCCACTCTTATATTCCTCTGCTAAGGAGCTCTGCTTGGTTGTCCATTAGACCTTGACGCTGAAGAGGAGCTAGGGAATTGTCACAGTGGGTTCATGGGGTTTCAGACACTCTAAAGCGTCATCGTCGAAACGGCATCAGGATCATAATTCTGTGGAGTAGATTATATTGACCAAGATGTGCCTCATGCTGTTACAGGATCGCCCCACCTGATCTGCAGCGTTCTACCAGCCCACTGGAGGTCCAACAAGACCCTGCCAGTGGCCTTCAAGGTGGTGGCCCTTGGAGACGTCGGCGACGGCACTCTGGTGACCGTGCGCGCTGGTAACGACGAGAACTGCTGCGCCGAGCTGAGGAACTCGACCGCGCTGATGAAGAACCAGGTGGCCAAGTTCAACGATCTTAGGTTCGTCGGAAGGAGCGGAAGAGGTTAGTCCCTTAGAATCTACGTGACAAGTCAATCTACACAAGCGTCCCCTCTTTGAAATTAGAAGACTTAAGCGAGAATACAAGTCGTCGAAAGTTTGCCAGTGGCACGAACGGGAACCGGCGAACGCGGAATTATTTCCTCGAGTTTCCTTGCCAGCTTCTTCCCCGTTTCATTCATGAAACGGCAGAGTCGTTGATCTCCGTCGACAGGCAGCGTCGCGGAAGAAAACGGTCGCAGGGGTGACGCGGTGGCGGGAAGACCCTCTCAAAGAATTCGGCCGCGTAGTAAGGGTAGGTCGTGGACGTCTTGAGGCGGCCCCCTCGTTTTTCCTCGAGGAAAAGTCCTGCCGGTGTTGTCGCGATGCTAGGGACGGGGGCTGAAATTGGACGTTTCGCGAGGGGTGGTTAGTGTGCCGTTGATTGGTGTGCGAGAGGATTCGAGGAGACGGCGACGTCTTGGAGTGGGTAATGGGTTTTATTTGTCCGCACCACCACGGAGCGACCTCCTCTTTACTTTCCTTCTTCGCCTCGCCTCGCCCCGGGAACAGACACGTCCCGGAGCGGAAAAGCACGAGACGCGGGTCGAAGAAGGCGACGCCCCTGGAAACAGGGGCCGCCGATATTAATTGAGGTTTCAGTTGGCTTTTAATTAACGTTATTAGGGCCGCTATTTTGTCTAGCCTCCTCTTTCGAGCTCGTGCCTGCTCGTCGATTAGGTAAATGCACGCGACCCACTTCGGGGCCGTCGGTTAAACGAGTTTAACTTTCCAATTCGCCGATTATTACCGTGATTTCCATTCCTTCCGAGACGTAAAAAGTGTGCTTAGAAGTGGGGTCTTCTACCGATCGAAGATTTCATCGGCGGATCAAGAATTGTCACGTGCACGACGTTGGGGGATGGTTAACAGAAAATGGGGCGTTCGGAAATCACGAAATACCTGAATCTTCTCCGGACGGGTTGGGAATCTCCCCAGGGGTTCGCGAAAGCGCGTCAGTCATTTGTCTGGGATTAGCTCTCAATTGTTTTCGTCGAGCGCGGAATTAACATAAGCTAGGATGAAGAATGTAAGAGAAGTGTCTCTCGTCAGGATTCCTACGACTCCTCCGGCTCCTTGAATATTCCCTGGGAACCGATGCGCGCCATACTCTAGCGAATCCTTAATGATCCTCTCGTTTGTCGAACGCTCTCTGTATACGTGTGCACGTGACGGGCTCTATTCTACACAGCCGAATTGCCCTCTGTCCTCCATTAAAACGAAGGGCGAATACTTTCTCCCAAATGGAACCACCTTCTCAGTTTCCTGTGACTGGGTGGTTTTTCTAGAAATCTGTGCTCCCGCGAACGTCCACGAGTTTATCGATTATCAGAAAGATTATGTGGCACGAACGCGCGCGTGTCAGCTCGGGGAGCGAGTGGAAATAGGGACCCGATCCCGTCGCCGGTTGAGATAGCTTTATTCGCGAGAGCAAAGTTGAAGGATACCCGTCTACTCTGGGCTGAAACTATAAGCGCCCAAATGATCTATCTCGTTATAGGGCTTAGTGTTGAAGGGGTGGGAACGATCCAGTACCTTTGGGGTAGACTTTGCCGCGATGGAGCTGGCATTACAGGCAGGAACGTGCGGGAACAGGGCCATAGCTTATCATCGATATTACAATGCTCTCGACTAACGTGCTCGGTTTCGTTCGAAACGAGAGCAGTTTTAAGTGATTATCCTGGAAAACGTTGAGTCGTGTTCAGCATTCCGTGTGAGATTTTCGACCGCGAGGTTTTCTTAAGCGGAGGGAAGTACGAAGAATATATGGGAGATAATTTTGTTTTTTGAGGAATTTTTATTTCGTTTAGTTAATTTTTTGGGTTAGCGATGTTATGTGGGAGCTCGTTTGACGAGGCAAGATCGATGAAATTTCAACCAACGAAAATTCGAGGCGGAGGAAAGGTGTTGCCGCACTATCGCTGGCGACAGTTCATTCTGACCATAATCAATTCGTTATCAGAGCGCAATAGCACATTTGCGATTCGTTTGGGGAAAATTGAAATTAATTAATTGGCCCGACAGTCTAGCCCTGCGTCCTGCGTGTATACACGCGCAGCTCCACATTTTCCCGGAGAATCGTATGCTAACGAGCATTATCAGGAAATCGATCTAAATGCACTTCCGCCGCTGTCTCTCTGTCCAATTCGCGCCCGGTGACAATTCAATTTGCACCCTTAGTGTTCTTCATATTCTTCCGTTTCCATTCGACGACGGTTCCGTCGTCGAAGCCCTTCAGGTCACACGAATATTCTTATTTTATATGCGAGCAAGGTTTGGGTTCTTTTCAAAATACTTTTCAGTATGGAGAGTTTGCGTCAAATTATAGAGTCCGATAAAATAACCCTCCTTCGTGAAGTTCTTAGGTGCATCGCTCTAATTTTTTAGAGTATTTCTGAACATTTCTATAGGGTAAATCCGGGACACGCGGTCGACCTATCATAAAATGGCTATTAAAACTAATATAGATATTACTTATTTTATCAGAACAAACCTAATATGTTCAGAATTTTATGCTGATTCAGAAAAACTGGTCGATATTTCCTTTAAGACAATATTTACTGTAAATCGGGTTGAAAACTGAAGTCATGACATCTGACCACCTCCCCCGAGGTGCCGGGGAAAATGGTTTTCGTCGTTTGCAGAGACCACTCACATAATTATTCATGGAAAATTAACAAAGGATAAAGCAAAATTATTTATGAGTGAATACAACTACGGATTCATTGATATTTAATTTGTTTACGCTAAACAAGTAAAGAAAACATCAAAGAAAAAGTGAATTAACTACTGGCGATCAGCAAGGCAAATGAATACAAAAGTGAATAAATAAACTAAATAAACAAAAGTAATAATAAAAAATAAAAAAATAAACAAAAATAATAAAAAAATCATAACTCGACCATCTCACCTTTCTGCAGCGAGACATGGTCTTCTCGTTAGCTTTGAGAGGAAGAGTTAATATGGCCAAATACTTTGGCTGCATTGTCCCTCAATGTCTCTACTATCTTATTATTCCAAACATTAAAGGAAAATAAACTTAGAAGTATATTTTAAATACGATTCCGTACAACCGCTGTTTGACAGAAGAGGTTAAATGTAACATCAATTTACCTTTTATAGCCTATAAATCCAGAAAACTACAGAAGGAAGCGAAATAACGCTATTCATTCAACTATTTGGCTTCTAGAGAAGTAATTGGTCTGCACTTTAATGCATTTTTACGTATAGACTCTGAAATATAGCGACACGACCAACTCTCCGGCCCGACCGCGTCTCCCGGATTTACCCTACATGCTCTACGGCCAATGACATTCATTTCTTCTGTGCCTCACAATTCGTTAAGTATCAGTTCTAATTTAACAGAATAAAATTTCAACGAATCCCAAAGAATTTGCATGAGTATTCGTGTTGCGTTTCCCACAGTTCGATCACAAATTATTTTAGAATTTAAGCAGTGAGATCAACGATTTGCAAGGACCAAATTTCAATAATCCTTCAAACATTTTTGAAATCTATACATCTCGATTTATCCCCAAAATTCTCGACGAGAGCCAGCGTCGCGACGTGCGAGTGTAAGTGGTGTCGAACTCGAGGAAGCAGCATAGTTGTGCAGAAAATCGAAGAAACCACGCGAGGGTCGAAGGGGGTGGAAATAGTCGGACGACTTTTAATGGTTCCACGGCGACTGGCACCGAGGGTGATACCTACGCGTACCTACCTAACTGTGGAACCACCAACTCCCGCAATAGGTGAAAAGGTTTGCCAGGCCGGGCCATGGTGGATGCCGTGACTTGCAACAAAACTGACGGGATCCCCTACTGGAAAACGAGGAGCTCGCGTGGTGAACCACCGTGTGGCCACGCTCCACACCCGCCATTATTCCCCCGATAGTTTCTCCCTTTCTTTCTACCTTCCTTTCCCTTCGCGGCAGTCTCGTGGACATCGAAGGCAAGAAACTTTCCGCGAACGGCTGCCCAAACTGCTCCTCGCAACTATTAGTGATAGAAACCATGGCTACTGGGGAAAGAGAAATTAATAAGCTTCAGAATTTCGAAGATTCCAATCTGATTATCATACTTGGAATTCCTCTAAAAATATTTTACATTTCCTCTTATTCCTGTGACACACAATTGCTCCCAAGAACGCGAGACATGAGAGGGAACGAGTGCACACGACTTCGTCCACACAGAGTCAATCGATCCGCCTCCACAATAGGAATCATTCGAACGTGTCGAGCGTAAAACCATTTTTAGAGTCCTCCACTGTATCAGCAAGGGCGAGACAGAGAAAGCCACCCGATCAGCGATCCGCTCGGGGTGAGAAACGATGGGGGCGGGAAAAAGAGTGAAAGAGGGTGCACGTGGAATTGCGGTGAACCTCTGCGCGTGCAACCACCGTGTTCTGCGTGGTGACTCTTTTTTTCCACGCAACATTGTCCCTGGTTTAACGAGCGTTTCATCGAAACATCCCCTTCTTGACTCCAAACACTTTCGAAATCGATTGCCTAGCCATTCACGTTCTCGCTTCCCCCGAAGAATATTAAGAATCATCGAGAATCCCAATTTCTTCCCATCTTTGCCAGCAGAAGCTTCTCTTCCCACTTCCCACACCCTCCGAACCCCTCTCAGATGATAATGCGCTATTCTGGGCATTGTGGGCGTTTAATGTAATTATAATTCAGGAGTTGGGAGCGTAAATGAAAGTAGGTGCCGCGTTTTGATCGCGACACGAGACTGCGGGGGTTGTTTTTCGGCGCCACTCGCGAGTTCAATGGGCTCTTTAACATAACTCGACGCGCGCCCATCCTCTCGGCTCGGTCGCGTTGGCTGGCCACCGTCACCGTCGACGACGCCCTCGATACATTACCGACGGTTAATTCGGTTACCACCGAGTTTCAGCTGGCTAACCACGTTTGCGAACTTCCGGCGTCGTTTCAATCGGCGCGCGTCCACGAATCGTCGATGATCCAAGGGGAAAAAACGGGGACAACGGATAGGACGCTGGCCGCCGCTTCGAGTGACTTTCCCTTCGTCGTGTTTCAGGGAAGAGCTTCACGCTGACGATCACCGTGTCCACCACGCCGCCGCAGGTCGCCACGTACTCCAAGGCTATCAAAGTGACCGTGGACGGGCCGCGGGAACCGCGATCCAAGACCAGTGAGTATCACTGTAAGCATTACTATTCTCATTTATTATTTATTCTACATTCTACTTAGAGCTTAAGAGAATCTCACTGTCAGTGGTGGATGAAATTAGTCCATGTGTGTCTGTGGTAACTGCGGTTGTGCTTCTAACTGGGCTGCCAGCTTGGGATAGGCACTATCATGTTCTGGGTGGGATAAGACCTCAGTTTGGACTCCTAGAAAGAAGCTTCCCAAGTGTATCATAAACGAAATATCTATAAGGGAAGCCAAACTAACTTTCATCTCCATCAAAGAAAAATCTCCTCGAAAAGAACACTACTTATACACCCACCACAATCTACACCATCTTCAACACCTTGCACCCACCAAAACCCCACCCGCAGCCTCCCACATCGCAAAATCCAATCGCCCAAAACGTCCCCAGCAGCCAAGCCCCAGAAAAATTCATCCGAAGCCGGTTGGGCCAAGCGGCTCGCTCGCAATCGCGTAACTCTGGACGAACGGCAGCAGGAGGCATTGAAAGCCGCAAGTTTGGAATGGCCTGGAGGTGGTGCGGTTCCCGTCTGGTCGGCCGTTACCTCGGCTGGGCTAAGTTTCGCGCAATTGCCATTATTTATAACCGCGGCCGGCCGCCATAACATTGATAAAGGGCTGCGGCGCTTAGCCGCGGAGATATTGTGCGACGCCTACGAAGTTTGCCACGTATTCAGGGGGTGTGTAGTGCGGCGGGGCGACGGTGCGCGATGCCCACTTCTCCTTGGCTTCTCCTTAGCTTCTCCTCGGCTCACGCCACCGCCGAGACATACAATTACCGGGGCTGCCGGGTTATTTGGTGGGTCGCAGCCGACGTGTGCTGCGAGCCCCCTTTCCACGACACCCGCGAGGGGGTGGCTGTTTCCCGAAAACCCACCCCCCCTCCGGGTTGTTACGTAAGCCACGCGCGGGGCAGGGGGATGCATTGTGCTCGCGAGAATCGAAATTTACCGGCCCCCCCAACCCCGCGGCGTGTTTGTAAATCTTGCCTTCCCTGGGACGTTCTGTCGAGATTGAGGGATCGAACTCGTGGACTGCTGGCTTGTACAAGGGGTTGCTGGAGCTCCGAAGCATTTTGTCCAAGGGTGGCTGTTGCGGGTGGGTACCGGGTTCTAAACTCTTATTATGTAATTCTCGGATGGTCGGTGCCTTGCAGATGGAGGCGGAGTGTGTTTCCTTGCTGTGTTACTCGCGCGCTGAAAATATCCACTCAAATACTGTGTGCTGGGCTGTGTATAAAGATCTTGGCGGATCGTGACCACATCCGCTTGTGCGCCGGGACCACCCACTGAATTATCATCGTAAAGAAGCTTGGTGGTGAAGATTTCAGCTTGGTGTCTCGAAATTTAATATCTAATCGTTGATGGATGGTAAAAAATAAATGTGTGAGAAGATTGGACTAAGTTTTACCTAGAGCAAAGTAGAAGCGAGGAGAATATCGCGATACATTAGCCTACCATAAATTCTCGCTCAGATTCTACTCCTAGTTTATCTGGCCGGCGTTTTCTGGGCGCGCGAAGCCTTTAGTATCATATAGTTCTAAAACAGGCGGCGCGTTACATCTTGCAGGAAAACAAACGGTTTGCCCGAAATAAAGGGGTCCAGGGACAGGTCGAAAGGGGAAGCGGCGCGAGATGAAAGGGCTGCGAGTCGTGGGTGGTCGATCGGCGTTTCTTTAAACCGGCCGCTTCCTCGTCTTTGACACGCTCCCTAATTTTATCACGCTTACATCCTCTGAAATCATCAGCCGCGACACACAATTAGCTGTTTCATCCCTCTAATTTAAACAGTCTTTTAAAATGAGCTTCGCGTGGCTTTCATCGAGTGCAAGCATTGCCAATTACAACCAATTAAACCATCCAGCAAAAGACATTGATCTCTAAACAGAGGGGCAAGAGAAAAAGAATGTTGAAGGGGGGGTCGCGGATCTTTCGTATCGGACAGGCGAAACGTGTTTTATCGCTCCATTGCGAGAGCGAACTCTTCTCCCACGCAGGCGGCGATAAATCAGTCCTATGAATTGCATTCGAGGGTCGAAATGGTCCCAGAAAACGATGCTTCAACGGCGGAACGAACTCGCCTCATCCTCGCCTCAGAGGCACGGCTGCCTCTCGAGGGTCGTAATTAATTAAACAAGCAATTCATTACACATTCTACCCTCGTCCCGTAGCCAAAGGTGGCCGCCACAGAAAGGATGCAGGGCTAAGGAAATTGATCGAGCGAGAGGTTCGAGAGCCCCCACGGATTCTCCTGGCCCCCGTGCCCGGAACTTCGATACCTAAAATGTCACGTTGCGCACCTACGATCCTGCTTCGCTAGAAAACACCGAAAATGGTGGGCCAGCATCCACGGGCGGTGATGTCGGGAGGGTCGATTCCAAGGGGGGCGACGGAACGAAATGAGGAGCTGTCGCTGCCAGCTGGTAACTCGCGAGAAATTCCCTGGCAGTCACCCTGCACGCGTAAAGGGGTGTCCAATGAAATCGATAGTAACGACTCAGAAGAAGGTCCGAATCGCTATGAAAAAGAATTTGTCCATCCTGGTTGCTCTAGAAGCGTATTAAGTCTGAAGATGATTATCTGGAGGAACATGACATCCAGTTGATCTGAGAAAAAGAAGAAATTGTAGCGATACCTCCGACTCCGCCACTAGAGGGCCTCTCGACTGTTCCGATCTCTCGCAAGTTCTCCCTTCATATATATATCCGTTCCGTCCTATGTCGTAACATCCCAGTGTCCACTAGCAGGCCCGAGACGAAACGCAATTTCCTTTTCCTTGAAAAAATCATTCAAAGCTCAACGTCACTGTCTCACACTCTCACCGAACGTATCCTTCGAGGAACATCCACCCCAAAGCGCTGCACACCCAAGGAACAACCCTGAGGAACATCGAGGAAGCATCCCGAGGTAGGGTGACGTGATAAATTCGCGGCTGGAGCTGGGAATAATGTATGAAATCCACCGACGATCGACGGGGCACGTAGCCGAAGATCGACCGGACCGAGGGCCGAAAACCGAGCGGAATCGACGTTTGACGTAAGGAAGTCGTTGGGAAATTTCTTCGGGGGCCTGGCTGGGAAGCGTACGAATGGTCGGTGGTTTAACAGGATCTCGTTAGCCCCGGTGCCGTCTCTGTATTCCGTCGTCGCGCCCCCATTGTGTCCGCAGGATCGGAGCAGCGTACCCTATTCAGCAAACCGGCGGGAATTTCGGGTTGCCGAGTTAGAATTAGGGCTTCGATTGGATTATCAGGACTGGCGGGGGTCTCTCTGCCTCTGGCTCCACTCTGTCCCACTTTGACCGATGCTCCGGCTCTCTCTGTGCGTCTCTGTCGCTGTGACTCCGGTCCCTCCTGGCTTTGGTCTCCAGTGCCTTCCGTGCGGCGGTGTTGGTTCGTAGATTTCGACGGTGCCGGACGAGAGGGCAGCCGGTCGCGGGCGCAGGGGTGCAGGGAGCCAGGGAAGCCCAGCTCTACGTATGGGGCAGACAGGGCTAGCCTAACCTGACCGGCTGCTGGGGTGGCCATCCGCCTCGTCAGATAGGACGGTCGCCTGTTGGGACGTCTTTAATTGGGTTGGCGACACCGTACCCGGCAAATAAAATGAATCGGTGCCTCTGCGTGTCTCTTCGCCGCTCCCTCGCACCCTGCCTGGTCAGTTCCACCCGTTCGAGCCCCTGATACCTTGTCGCTGCCCACGCTGGACCGCTGTCCTGGGGGCAGAGGACGTTGCCCTGGAAAATAAAAGCGTGGCCGACGGGACGGAGGACCGGAGGATAGGATCGTGGTCTTGGAAGTGGGTACGACGAGGGTAGGGCTGCCGCTGGGCGTCGATGCCTGGTGTTTGGTTAATTGACGCGAACGAAGCGACGGAGTGGATGAGGGAGTTGTAGTACGCGATTGAGCGGTGATCTAGCGTAGAGTCGCGTAGGTGATTGATGGGAGCACAGCAAGTCCAGCGGACAGGCGCACGGTTGATCGCAGTGTTGTCTCTTCTAGGGCAGCAGCAGCAGTTCCACGCGTTCGCGTTCGCCTCTCAAAGGGGTGGCCCGTTTTTCGCCTCGCCGCTGGTGGACCCGCTGCAGCCCTTGCCGAATCCCCTTCAGCCGCTACCGAACCCGCTCCAGCCGCGGGATCCGCTGTCCTCCTTCAGGCACGCCATGCCAGCCAACTGTCAAAGTGAGTATCTTGATCAGCTTTATCTGCATGATGAATGTACGAGCCCAAGGATCGCCTGCTCCACTGCCGCGATACTCTTCAACGGATTCGAATTGTCCACTCTCACCCTGCTTTCGCGTTCATCATGGTCTCGTGTTCTTCGACGTTTGAGCTTCGAACGCTCAGCCTTTGCCATCCAAGATGTATATTGTATTGGTTTCTAAATGAAATAACTTAAGTCTTAAACTGTCACTCTTTGAACAGAGGCACTAAAAAAATAGGATAGAATTCTAATAGGAATTAATCAAGATCCACTTTTCTCAAAGAAGCACATTTATTCGGAATTCAATTCCTCGAGAAGCTAGTCTTTTCTGAAAAACGCGATGGTCGAAGCAGTTTTCGAAATTAAATTCATTCCTGATACCGTGTAAGAAGCGCTTACCCGGAAGCTGGGAATATTTCCAAGCAGACAGCGGCGGCCTCCGTTAGATACAGGCAGAGCTTTCGACATAGGCTCTGCGAGCTCTAGCTTCTCGACTCCAGAGGCGGAAACCGCAAGCCTGTTCAAAGCTAGATTAAATATTATATTAAAGGGGTTGCCACGGGAGCGGCGAGCCCGTCGGGGGTGGCTCGTCGTTTCGGGCTGGTTACTCCACTCCAGTTCTCTGTACGTTTGTTACCGAATTCGCGGATTTGCACGCGTAACATCCTGCTCGCAGCTTCGCCTTTTCTCCATCAATCTCCAACGACTCGAAGACTCTCTACCAACTGCCACTCCGTTCAACGACAGATTGTCGTGAGTATAAATTTCTGCTCCCAGCAGCGTGCTGTCTCGCCACGAAAGAAATAGACGCGGAAAATATTCGGAGGCCAATTTAATGAGCCACCTTCTCATCTGAACGCGATAACGCGGGAAATTCCCCGATAAAGTATCAAGCATGCCGGGTATTTCCTTTATTAACTTTTCTACCCTCACATCGGACATCGATAATTCGCGCTGGTGCCTCTCGATTCGCCCTCTTTTGCTGTGAATTTCGTGACGTATCAATCATCCTCGTACATCGACTCGCTGCTTCCAGCGACTAAGCTGGACATCCGGTTGCCGAAGGGAGGGATGTTTCTTAGCCTCGATTCATCTGAAACACCTGGAATTATCAAGAAATCATACCTTGACCAGCCTTGCTATCTAGCCAATCGATCGATCCACGCGGGGCGACTGAAATTAGTGGTGGACGTGAAAGCGTCGTCGCCGTGCTGGTCAAAGCTCCTTACGTGATGGATCAGGGGCAAGCCCTTGGTGAAAATTGAACGAACGACGTGAAAGCACGCCGGGTCGCAGTATTTAGGGTTAGGCCCTCTCGTGACGGCGGGCCGGCGCTGGCCGAGGCGAGCTCGGTTATTTGAGTTGGCCAGAGCCACGCGGGGATGACCAACCCTTTGATCTCTCCACGCAGCCTCCCTCCGTTTTCTGTCCGGCTGCACCCCTCTCGACCTTTCTGCCTTCAGCCCCCCCCACGCAACTCATCGGAAAATCTATCGGGGGATGCTGCCTATACGCCGCAAAAATAAATCCAGCCCCGTGGGGGGCGCGGAGGAGGCATCCTCCGTGTACCGTGCACGCAAAGTGGTTTAGATCCACGAATACCGCGGCCTGCTTTCGCTATCGCCACTCATAATTCTAACTACCCTCTTCGAACGTCGTACACATCGTCAGTATTTCTCTGCACTCGTTCAATCAGTCCGATTGCATTGTTCCCCCCTCAATTCCACCCCTCGCCTTACTCCACACTCGTCGAGCGAAGCAGCACGGAGCTGAGAGAGGGCTAGAGGAAGGGCCAGGCATTAATCGGTTATTCCGTTCGTCCCGGATGATTGTCCGTTAATGGGAGTGGCTAGAAAAATAGCAGGGATTGCAATGGTGATACGCGAACGGGCACGATCTGTTCAGACATGTCGCAGTTCGGTCTGACTGCGAGCAATTCGTGGGGATACGGAAGCACGGCCGGTTACGCTGGTTATCTTCCTGGGCCTTTATCGTCGTGCGCGGCACAGGCGTCGTTCCCACCCCCGCCGCCACCTCCGCCACCACCGCCGCCGCCCACGTCGTCGTTGGCGTCTTTCGCGGGCACCGCATCCATGAACACCCCGACGGCGCCCGATTCGACAGCGGGCTCCACCGTCACTTCCGGCACCGGAGCTGGATCCACGGCACAGCAGGACGCGTTCTCAGCGGTGTCTTCCCGTAAGTCTCGTCATCTTTCCTCCTTCGATCGCTGTAACTGATCTCTTACACTCTGGTGAATCGCTGCCTACAAGGGTTCAGAGATTCCTTTGATAATCGGGTCACTGCAGATACTCTTACGGGTTACTGCTCTCGAAAATGGAGCAGCATGCCTGACGATTGAATGCATTATGGTCGCTTTGGCAATCAAAACTTTGGGATTCGTGATGTATGTATTAACTATTAAGGGAGAGGTGCTGTAAAAGGGGCAATTTTATTTAGCGTCCGTTTCTGATAATATCATGATAGATATTTAAAATACAAGTCCATTAATGGGAAGTATGTTTATTGGCCTTCAATAAAAATATATAGCAGACTCTTTACACAGAATATAATAAAATCTTCGATTTGCAAATACGTCTTAAATGTCCTTTTCACGACTAGGTAGTCTTAAATGGGACATTAGACGTCATAAAAGGGACATGTTAATGAAAATAAACAAAATAAGAACAGAAATGTGATCAATTGTTAAAATATCATTAATGACACATAGAACGAAAAAGATTCAATACACCCTTCATTCCGCGTGACTCATTGACTCATGACTCATTTCCCGCAAATTTTACATTGGAACCAATCATAGGTGCGTTCCGATTTTCGCAGTGAGTGCATGAAATTGGTGGCATCGTATTGGTGGCATCGTACGATTCCCTAGAATTTCTCTCACTTTCCACCAATACGATGCTACTTTCGGTGCAGCGAGCGTGCAGCAAACGCAGAATTTCGGAGGTGAAGCAGTCACTGCGCGCGCGCATGCGTATTTGTTTTTCCAATCTTTGATTATTTGAATTTCTCTATTGGAAATAGCTGATACAATTTAATGAAAAGTAATAAAAACAATTAATTCTCTCATGATTACAATGCCACTTTTTTACGTTATTATTTCGAAGAAACTTCATGTGATGTTTTTTTTTAATACAAATGTATAATTACATACTTATTATCGAATATCCCGGAATAACCTCCATAATGTTCTCCATAATCTGTCAATTTTTAGGCAAACATAATCTGTCCGAGTGTTTTGTTTACAATGCAATTAACTTATATTAATTCTGATTCTAAATGGCAAGTTAATATCATCTTCATTTTCGCTTTCATCAGACGACTCACAGCTGCTGATTTCATTATCACTATTATTTAATAGTATCGAGGTTATTGTAAACAACGTTTCTTTTTCCATAGTAGCATTTTTAAATTTCAAGACCGCATGAACCGCTGCGATTTGTGCACTCACTGCAAAAATTGGAACGCACCCCATATTTCGTGGAAGTATCTGCAGTGAAGTTGGTGATACAGTGGAAGCGATTGAAATTGATTATTAAGCTACCTTTGAATATGGATTAACGTAGTGGTACGTTTGGGCGAAGGACAGGGATAAATGGAAGGGGAAATTTCAATGAAGAATTGACTCGTCAGACAGGGGAGAGCGTGCTCTTGATGGTGCATTTTGTTTCATGACGATATCTTGATCGGTTCCTGAGATACGGGGCTGCAAAGTGGCCATTTAAAATGTACAGGGACGGCCCAGACGCCGTGACCTACATTTTTTCGCGAACTGTGACGTCACTACTACTAGTAGTAAAAAAATGCTGAATCAGCGTCTGTCACTGACCTGCCTCACTGGCGGAAACTGGGTCAGGGTGCGAGTGAGAGATCCGATCGCGCGACGAGGACGGAGATAGAAAAATATTAAAAATTACGACTCTCTTTACGCGACGATATCTCGGCAGCGGATTGTCCTGTCGACATGAAACAAATCCCATTGTGCAGAGGAGGCTTCCCCGCTTCTAACGACTCAACGAAAGTACAATTTGTTTTATTATTTTCGGAGTAATAACTATATAACCTTTTAGCAACTTTAATACTAGGTACGCGTGTGTTTTAAGGGAAATTCGTGGTAATTACCTGAAGCTTTTGTACAATGTTATTTATAATCGCTGTGTTAACCACTTACAATGTTGTAAATTATGATAATATTTTAAACTTTTGTTTATTTCGAGGGATAGTAGATTCCTGTTTAGTCAAGGTGCTCCAGTTCCCCGTAACTTCGATAATTATCGGTCACGGGGCAGTAAATCCACACGGCACCGCGTAATAAAAAATATCACGTTATTGTTTAAGCCTTCTTCTAAAAAATGTGTATTGAAAACAGGTGTGTAACTTCGGGTGTGCCTAAAAAAAAAATCAAGATCCTTTCTGTCCCAAGTACTGACGAGTCTCCATCACTGAATTTCAATATTTTTTTTTAAAGAAACGAGTCAACATATCTTTATTACACAACAATCAGTCCCCATATTATTACGTGATCGCAATATGTCTCAATCATGCTCCCGTCGCATACATATCTTCACGGGAAGCACAGCCATTTCCCCAAAGGCTAGAAGATCAAAACCAAAAGCTGCTCTGTTTCTTTGAACGACAGTAGTGCCAGATTCGACGACGACGGGCCAGTCCGACCCGCTGGATCCACTGAGCAGCCTGATGTCCGGCGCCACGAGCCAAAGGTACCAAGACTACGTTTCACCGAGGTCCCTTTCGACAGACTCCAGCACCACGGAGAGCCCTGTCCACGAGGAGCAAGGCTTCGGGCAGAATTACGGCAACTACTTCCCGACGCACGGCGTGCTCCCGAGCATCCTCTACTCTCAGCTGTACGGCAACCAGTTCCAGAATTCGGAGAGCCCGGAGCAGAGGGCAGTGGCGGACAGCTGCAGCGTGAGACAGGAGGAAGTCAGACCGGACAACAACGTCTGGAGGCCTTACTGATACCAAGCGTCCGGGATTTCATCGAACGAGCCTCTGCTGTAAGGTACACCTTGGACGGTGTCCATCAGCGAAACTGTGATTGGTGCGAACGTGTTGGCTCCAACGGCCGAGCGAAACTAGCTACTAGTGGGCATTAAAAACGAATGATACGAAGGGAGTCGAGGGGCACGCGGCTAGGGACAGATCGCCGGTAAGACAGACGATCAATTCCGCCGGTTGCGTGTCTCCGCGAATCGTTAGGCAGCTGGCTGATTTGTAATTAAGTGAGAGAGAACGGGTTCTGAGTGCAATAATGGAGCGAGAGTGTGGACGCGTGAACACGTGGCGGCCCGGTGATGGTGACGATGATGATGATGTATATAAACACTGTACATAGATAGAGCTTTGTCGTTCTCATCGAGTCATTCATCACTGTCGACAGACTACGTGAGGTGTGACGAATTGTGTCCGGTGCTCCTACGCTGGCTGACCAAACTCTCAAGTGACACTTCGCTTCTTTTCGAAGGAATTCAGTCGAGCTTTCTCCCGAGCCATCATTTAACGGTGATCAGCATCTCTACCTTTTACTTTCCCATCAGGAATCCCGCGCAAGACTCCGTAAAAACCATTCGCCCTTGTTTTAGATCGAGCAAGTAGAGCTTCCATAGTTTGGCCAGCCGTCCGACGAGCACCCGGCGCGTCTTCTCTTCCTTTCGATTATGTTTTCATAGTATAACGCGATCGATTTGACTGCGGGCTCGTGCAATACTGCCCGAACGTGGTCCCCGCCGTGGCTCTCATCGAATTAGGGGTTTGGAAAATGCGCGGGGCGGTTGGAAAATAATCGCGCGGCCAGGGGATCCCGCTCGGGCCGAGTCGACGATAAAAACGGAATGGAATCGAATCTCGCGGACGAGAAAGCTTCTCGCGATTCAACGAAGAAACCCTTGCTGGCCGCGCCAGTGCGCCGCACTCACATCGAAATTCCTCGTGAAAACGAAACGAAAGCGAAACACGCGCCGCGACTTCCCCGCGGAAACCGTGGCGCGGCTGATTCAACGCGTCGGCGACGATTTATTCGTTTTTCCCCGTTCGCCGGCGACGAACACTCCGCATTCCCCCAAGAATGATTTCCGATATACATATCTACCGACACCTATTGTTATCGTAGTTTTTGACCGAGTCGAAATAAAAGTGTATTTCAAAATATGACCGATGACGTGGCTGTTTCTGGCCCTGCACCGTTCCTCTTCTTGGTAATCTTTTCATTTCACTTTTTACTGTTAATTAATTTCCGTTTCCAAGTTTCATTTAATTTTCTGCATTTTCCTGTTTCCCCTTTCAGGTCTTCTACGTCTGCAATACTTTATTTATCAAATTTTCAATTTCTTTTTTGCAGCAAGATCTCTCAAGCTTGCTCTTACAGTTTCGCAAAGTTCCTCCAGAAGCTTTAACGACAAAATGAACGTTGCAGAGGGACAAATGGAAGCGATTGCCGCGGCGGGCTCGACGATCAAAGGGCTAATCGCTTTACGCTTTTTCGCCGGTAGTTGAAACTTTCCCCCCGGTTCGAAAACAAGGGTCGATACCGAGTTTGCGGGCCGCAAAAAAAAAAGGAGCTACGTAAGATCGGTGTTTTTAATGATGTTTCCGCCAGGTAAAGGGTTGCACAGGTAACGGGACGAATCTCTACAAAGCTGCTCCTCCCCCCAAAGCCGGCAGTTCCAAAGGATCCTCGGCCGACGGAGCCGCGTGTATGTAAATTCGCAAAAGATTTAATTAAACGTAGACCCCGGGAGAAGATCCACCCGGTTGCTTCTGCTTCGTGCCGCGCCCCAGTGCAGCCTGCTAACGAATACACGTTTCGAATTTAGCGTTTCGGGGGGCGTTGCTTGATATTAGCGATCCTCGTGATTAAATTTCCTCTCCACTAAGCCACTCGCGGGTTTCAAACCTCGGGGTACTCAACGATTTTTCCACGTACAACTTGCGAACTCTCATTCGAAAAATTTAAGAAACTTGACCTCAGAATGTGATCCTAGTTTCTTCTTCCCAAGTAAGTCCCCACAATTAATATACCTATTTCCAAAGATTCTACCCCTCGAATCCCTCCTCCCACCATCACCTCAGTACCCAACAAATCTCAAACTTGTTCCAAATTTGACACCAACCCCCTCCATCCACCTCTTTCCCCGCTAACTACACGATCTCTCAACATCCACAGCCCGAAATCTCGCGCATCCAACGCACTTCGCCCTCTCCAGGGCCTGCGAACTCCATACTTCCCCCTCCAACCTCAGAATCCACCCCTGGTGCATCCCTTTCATCCAAGGTAGGCAGCGACGAGAGCGCGTTTTTGCCGCGTGTCGCGCGCAAACTGGCCACAGAAAGCGGTGTTTATCGGTGTTTCGCGAAGGTAGCCGCCTGATGGACATCAGGGTGGCTCGAAAACGGCGCGACTCGTCGTTTATACGCGGTGCCGGCATAATGGAGCGGAGTGGAGCAGAGCACGGATAATGGAGTATGAAGAATAGCGTGCGGTGAACGTCGGGGGATAGTCTGTCCCTCCTCCATTCCCTCTCGCCCCCTGGCTTTTCAGCCCTCTCCGCTCGTTCCGGCCTTTTCTCTCTTTCCCTCTTTCCCTCGACCACCCCCCTCCGCCCATTCTTCTTCCCACTCTCCGCGGCGTCCCTGTCCCGCTCGACAAGGGAGAGAGGACTCGTTGCACGAGGGACACGGCTCGTTGGCTCGGCCAGTTCGCCCATACCGATTTATCGTCCTGCAGTCGAGCCGCATTACCAATTGCCGCTAAATCCAGCCGTGTCATCGGGCGGCGATCGCGATTTTTCTTGGCCTTCCGTACCTTGGTCTCGCGGCCTCGTAAATCGGCCGTGGGACAAAGAGGATACGGATCGAACTACGCGCGAGACTTGGGAGACGAAGGGTTCTTCTCGTTCCACGCGTCATAAATCGGGACTTCGCTGTTTGGTCGGGAGAAAAGTGTGCTTCCGTAGGTAGACGGTACTGGGGTGACACTATGGGGTGAGCTGGAGCCAGGGGAAGTACCTTTGATACATTTGTTTCGCGGTTCCGCGATACCTACTGTTTCTCAGTAGTATAACTCGACCATATAGCGTGCATATCTGATTCCGAGTCTTCAGACGTGGTTGAGGAGTTCGGGAATGAATAATACTATCCCAAATTCATCTATCTTCAATTGCAATCCCATCTGACAATATTCCTCAATGCTCCTTTGAAGATATTTTCACCTAAAGTGATTAGAGTCTAACGAACACACACTCACCACGCAAAAAATCCAACGTCGTTCATAAACTCCCCAGAGTATCCCACACATATAATCTGCATGAAATTTCAGCCCGCAACCCTTCCCACTAAGTTTCAACCCCGCGATCAGCGACTCAGCATCCAACACGCGAACATGCAGAACGGGGGGGGGGGGGGGGGGTGGAAAAACGCGAGCGAAAAATGCCCCAGAGCCCCACATACCACAGCGGATCGAACGGTATACACGCGTACGCGGGTGAAATGAAGCCTCCCCCTCTCACGCACACCTTTCCTACGCATAGAGCGCACGTGGTGTTCACCGTAAACGTTCTCGTCGGGCATGGCGAGGCTCGCGGGGGTGGCGAAGAGTTGTGGGTCGGTTGGGGGAGAAGCGGAGAGGCCTTGGTCGTTACACGCACCGGTCACTGCCACCCCCGTGGCTATCGCTGGCACAAGCCCCCATGCAAAATCACCCTTTGTCCAGGCCTCGATGGGAAATTACTTTTTGTCCGTCGATTACGGGGTGAATTTTCGGGACAACGAGACCCGATCATTTCGAACGAGATACGGCTTCGGGCCGAGATATTCTCGGCGAGAAAAGGGCTCCGGAGCATGGCCTTCGTTACTGGCCACCGCTTTCGTAACGGTAACTCGATAATCGGTCGCTTTCAATTCTTCTTTTTCATCCCTGTGGATCCGGGAGATCGATCCCCCATGCTTTTCTATTCGATCTCCGTGCAGTTAGACGAGCGTGGTGCTTCTGGCTGGGTTTAGTGTTGTGTTATAGAATTTTAGTAGAGGGGTTGAGGGTGGAGATTAATGGAGAAAACTCTGAGGAAGATACCACTATTAATGTTGGGGGTGGCTTTGCCTTTGGGCGATGATTTGCAGACGGTCAGGGTTACTTTCTAACACCCCCAAGTGTCGTATGACAAAATTTTACATGCCCATGTCCTCAAGCTCAGTTTTTTTCTGCCTTTCTTCCACGTGCCCCCTAAAAATCCACTTCCCTTTTTCGCCTGGGACTGGAAGTGTTCCTTGAAAGGGTGATGCGCCGCCCTGACGGATCACGAATCGCCCGACGACGGGCAGAAATAAGTAAGACTTGACGAAGTGCGCCCGGGGGGCTGCAGCCCTTGATTACCAAGATCTTCATCTACATGCTAAACATCGTTCCTCAGCGCCGTCTTGAATACTCTTGTACTTACGTATGTATCTAGATTCACAGTCTGCAGATCCGCCACCCTCCGTCTTCCCCCGAGTTCCACCCTCTTCAGTCTTGCTGCTACCCTGTGGAACACGTTCGCGTACCATCTATATGATGTTTGCTTAGATTAAATTAACCGACCGTGTGCCCAGCCTTTGTTCTTCGTACTGTGGGCCCACCCCCGCCCGCGAGGGTGGCTGGAAAAGAGGGTGAAGCCTGTGGGAAAAAATCTACTGGGGGGGAAAGCCTGCAGAAGCGTCGGGAAAGGTTTAAATCGCTGTAACTGGGCTGAAGGGGTACGTGGGCGTTTGAGGATATTGTTTAAACATTTGCAATAATAGGAAACTGTATTATTTCACGTGATAGGAAAATTACATGAATTGCTAGTAAGTTTTTGAAGAAGAGGGAGATTAAATCTTGAGGCTACTTGGTTTTGATGATACTACTTTTGTTTGAGAGTGGAAGAACGCCAGGCGGGGGACAAAAAGGGGGTGGTATCCTACACCTAAGGCGCCATCCTTCTTAGTGGCCACCCGATGTACTAGCGGCTTCTTAAAAGGAGGCGCCACTTCTTTAAGAAAGGCGTCTTATTCTTTTCCTTTCTTACCGACTCGTTCTTTCAAATTCTTTCCCTGTTCTTCGGGGTATACGGCTTGTCAACCTTCGAATGGTAAAAATTTGGTGGCCTTTCTTGTTAAAAGGAACTATTGCAACCCCTTCTCACTAGTTTTTCAATCTTGCTATTTTTCTAAGTTTTTTGCTTATTCGTCTCCTTTGTAACAATTTTCTCAGGTTGCCTTTTTAAAATTCGTGAAGAGTCAGTTTGATCCCCCGTTGAAAATTAGCCTGAATTTTTTGTAGCTGCTTTCTAAAAACGAACTATGTTTTTCAGTCACCCCTCGGCTCGTTCGGGGCTGATCTTTACCGACTCCTTCGCGAGCTGCCTTACCACGGGGGTGGAGTCAACTTTCTTAGGGGCGGCGTGAAGAAAGAGGGTGAGTCTTCTTAAATGTCTTTGCCGTCTTACTCGTTCGAGGGCGACACTGGTATCGCCTTTTGAAAAAGAACGATCAAAGTTTCGCCCTTTCATCGGTATGCAATCGATTCGAAATTAACAGAATAAGTTTACAAGTTCTCCGATGAGATCGATTGATATCCAACCCTTCCTGGGAGGGGAATGATGGACTTGAACTTTAAGTCTGTAAGAAGTCCAGCAATCTGAAATGAAGGGGCAAGGGAAATTCAAATGGTCAGCATTGAAACTTGATAAAAATATTGAATTATCGATGCTGATGGATTCGCTTCAGCGACAAATGGGTCGCACAGAGAAATCTCCTTATTAGGAAACATAAGAACAGTTTTTTACCGTGAAATTTGCATCCGAAACGAGCAGGTAAAGTACAGGAGATTTCACGAAGGGCAGACACTCAAGAGTTACCCTCGCTCAAGCTTCAAAAGTGCTCCCAATTATTTTCCTCCTACCCCATCGCGACCCCCCTTCCTCTGCCTGGATTGATGTTCAATTTTTTATTTCCTATTGCCTATGCAAATACGAAAAGAAGATTTCCTCCGGTAAAGAGCCCCTGAAACTGGCAACGGAAGGAAATTAATTTCCCTCGTCATCTTCGATGCCTCGCTACCCCTGTTCTCCCAGCCCGACCACGTCTCCTCGAATTGACTGTCGAAGTTTGCCTAAACAGGGGTCCCATCGTCGCGAAAGTATTTGCTCGAATTAACATTCAGCCCCACAACTAATCTTCATTCTTTCCTAAAGTGGACCAAGGGAGAATAAAATAGAGCGATGAGAAAATATCACACTGCATCCCTACATGTCCACCCCTTTCTCATTAATATCCCATCACTTCCCTTTACTCTAAACTCTAAATACACAGAAATCTTATCAATCCCCGTGCCATCGAAGCTGTTCCCTCTGATCCAAAAAATATCATAGTATCCACAGTTCGGGGGCAACTTTATCCCCCCATTTCTGGTAGAGGCCCCCTCCGACCTGTCGAGGCGAAGTTGCCGAAGAACATGGTCAAACCCGATGGCGAAATATGCGGAGAGGACCTAAAACAGTACAGAGAGATATCTCGGAGTATCTTGGCCGGGTCTCGCCGGTAGCTAGGCAACCCACCCCCCTCGTAGCCGCCGCCACCTTCTCCTCACTTTTCCTCTTCGCCCTCCTCGCCCTCCAACCCCTGTGGCAGCTTTTCCTCCTCGAAGCTGCTTCTCCTCCGTCTCCACCACCACCTCGACCACCGACCCTCTTTCGAAATCCCTCCTCCCACGGCTCCTTCGCTCCTCATACCAACGACATCGTCACCCACCACCGCCACCGGCCACCCCTTTCGCCTGTTCTCTCACCGCGGGTGCGCGGGATCCCCCAGCCGCTGCCGCAACGGCCACGCTGGGGTACCTCAGAACCCCAGCCCGCTACCTCGCCCACCTCACCCACCTCGCCCACCTCTCCGAGCTGCCAAGACTCA
The DNA here is from genome assembly GCA_946251845.1 of Andrena fulva. NCBI lineage: Eukaryota > Metazoa > Arthropoda > Insecta > Hymenoptera > Andrenidae > Andrena > Andrena fulva. Next base: position 5,247,249 of record OX276332.1, read on the forward strand.
TGAGAACTCACCCAGAAAAATTCGAGCCGGAGCGAGCGTCCACCACGCTCCTACGCGACGTGCGACGGCTCTAACAATTTCTCGTTTCTTCGCGATGAATGAGTAGGTACTACCTGCCAGGGGGTGGCTGGGCTCGCAGGATTGCTGATGATTATGGATCTCGAATTCGTGGATTATTTATAGATGGTGTTTAGGATAGCTGGTCGCTGGATGATTACATACTTGGAAGTTTGGTAATTCATGTTTTAGTTTCTTTGGAAGGAGTCCCAAAAGGTGTTCGGTATTATTTAATAATCTTTTGAATCTCAAAGTTAAGCAGGAAGGATTCGCTTATATAGTGGTGTCCACTCTTCTTCCTACGTGCACCATATACTAGTACTTCTTATTGTCACCCAGAACGGGTTGCATTTCAACTATTGTGCCAGGGAGGTTCTCGCCAATCTTTTCAGCGTTCAGCATAACGTTTATAGCGTCTATACTTGTGGGACCAACTTGAACAACAATCAGTGGACCAAGAAAACCCTTCCAGCTCTACATTCCTCCCTCAGAATCTTATAAGATCGACTGTCCCACTTTCTCCAGCGTGGACCACGACACCCACTACCCTAATTGTCACTCAGGTCAGCCGAGGCAACCAGTTGACCAAGAAGTCTCCAACAAACCTACTTTCTCTCGCCCCCTTCGCCAGGTTGGAACCTTGTGGACCAACCAAGGCGACGTTCCCCAAGGTGGTCAGGCTGGAAAATCTTAACACCCTCCACCATTTTGTTTTGCGGTCGGAATGCGCGGTGTGTGCGTGAACGAGGCGGTTCTGCGCATCGTCTTGCGGTTGGTTTGCGGTCCTGGGGGTGGCTAGGCCCGATCATTGGCCGCGGGGGTGCCAGGGGTGGTTTTTGGGGGTGTGGTGGCACCTTGCGGTTTGCGGGCTGATCTGCCATCAGCAGGGGGCGGCCCTCTTATCGACCTTCCATTGGCTCCCCTCGTCCTGCTGCCGCCGAAGAAGTCGACGAAGATGTCACCTGACTTTCCTCGTCGAAACCCACCCCCCTCGTTTACGATTATAACTTCAACAGCGAAACGCGGTTTCGAGGGCTAATTACCTCGGGCGCGTAATGAAATCTCGTTGGACAGTCGAAGGGGTTGGTATCCGGGGCGAAGTTGGCGTCGAGACGCCAGCGAGCGATTATTAATTTCATGCGTTACCATCGGGGATGAATCGGGGGGCTAACAAAATTGTTCGTAATGGGAAATATTACTCTTAATATTCCCTATTAGGCTTCCTAGATCGTCGCGCAGTGAGTGTCGATTGGGGGTAGAATTTTTATAATTGTACCTACACTACTTAGTTCTGTCCTTCTTCGAAATGGTTCAGGAAAATAGGGAAATCCGGGAAATGCAATTGTATAATAAAGCAGTGATCATAAAGTAAAGGTGTACATGATTTATTCGGCCCCATCTGATCAATATTTCTCAAAGAAATATTTCCATTAGGTGACTGCAAAGAAGATTGACTCCCCTACCACCTAAAACCTCCGCTCCTGCCCATCTAAAAATTCCAAGGCAATCGTATCAACTGTTACGAGCAAACAGGGTGAAATTATCGATTAGATCGACAGGAAAATCGAAACAGATGTAGACACAGAGAATGTGGATCTTTTTAAATCGACAGTGGGCGCTGAATTAGCTGGTGGGTGCGCCAGGCATCGGGACAACCCTCGCCCAGGGGGAAGCTACTCCCGACGTTTAATTACGCGTCCCTCCGTAAACCAGGCGAAGGTTCCCTTTCATTAAGGCAATAATTTTAATAATTTTTATCTTTCCGTATAATCTGCCTAATTAAAATTACGCTTTGATCGCGCCGCTGCTGGCCTACCCTCCTCTCCAGGCCGCATCCCGACGGTATTTCGAGACGCGGCTGAATTTATGTCCGCGACTACCGTGAATCTCACCCCCTCGACGCGCCCCCCGCGTATCTACTATTTCGCTCTACTATTTTAATCCTTGGCACGCGGTACGTTCGAATCACTTAATATTACTTTCTGCAGCTCGTGAACTCGAAGAGATATTTCATTTTTAAAATTGGGCAAATTGTGATGGGATTCAAGTGTCTTTGATATTAATTTATACCACTTTCTACAATCTATCTCATAAAATTGTTGGAATATTGCTAGGTACTACAATGGCTTTTGCTTCAATATCTGCAAGCTGCAAAAATGATCGACTTCTACTACTTGCAGAGACACAATACAATTTAAATCACGAAAAATCATTTCCATCCCCAAAATCCATCTCCAGTCGCACTCTTGCCACTGAAACCCCATACTAAATTGTACACGAAACCTAAACAAACCACCATTCACCCCAAAGCCTCAATTTTAATACCCTATATACCGGCGCAGGCATCTCCCTAATTAATCATCCGCCCGATCGACGGGCTCATCGGGTCCCAGGCAAAGGAAGACGTTCTACCCCGTAACGCCAAAGGCCCTCCATCCCGTGAAATAGAATTCGACGGAAGAATCCTCCGTTTGAAAGTCCGCTGAGGAGCCTGGGAAAAGAGCATCGCATCAGCCGAGGGAGGGATGTCTTTCGGAATGTTCGAGTTGCACGTTATCGGCGCATTCGTCTAACGCTTCTCATTTTACCCAACACTTTTCAAAAGTTCCCCACCCCCATCCCATCCCCCGTTTCTTCTTCTTCGCTTTCGCCATCCCTCTTGGCCTCTGTCGACTCGTTTCTCTCGCTGCGCTTCTCCAGCTCTTTTCGCAGTCGGTGCAAAGAGATCCAAAGGGCTCCGGGTGGGGGGCTGGAACGTGGAGCGGAGGAGGGGGGGGTTGTTTCGTTGGCTCTCGTTGAGCGGAGCGGGCAGATAGCGGAAGGAACGCGAGCGCCACAGGGAGCGAAAAGGGGGTGAAAGGGAGCAAGAGGGAAAAGGAGAGAGCGGTCCGTATTCAAATGTTGATGAAATTGACCAGACGCGCTTTGATCTGGCCTCTTCAAATATTCCCCGAAAGATTGAAGTGAACATCTGAGGAGAGCGAGAATTATCTTGGCCAGCGTCTGTCGCGAGGGATGAAAGCGGAAATCTGACGGCCAGCCAAAGCGTGAGAACGCTGATTATGGTTTCCGTGAACTCTGTCTTTCACTGGGCGCCCCGACTTCCGTCTGCTACAATATCTCCTTCGTTTCATCGACAAATCGTCAAGTTCCTCAGACTCGGTGCAAGTCGATCTCCCATGATACTTTTTCGAGGGGCCGAGGGTGGAATATCGATCGCTGTGACAAGTGTTTCGGATTACTTTGGTCTTAGAGTCCAGTGAACATTTCCTTTATCGAGAAAGAATTTCAGAAAGGAAATTGCCACCGATTCCTCTAATCTGAACTGCCTCCCCTTATTCACGACTGAAGTACACATTACCACCCAAAAGAGAAACAAGACAACCCTTTAATTGTCAAATGCCAGCATCCTTTCCTTTCAACCACCCAACAGCCAATAGTAGGCCCACAATTTCGTGCAATTGAGGCGCGAAACTCGTCAACCCTGCAAAACAATCCAGACAACCTGCCCCCGCCGAGGGGTGAGAAACGTTTCACGTTCTCTTGGAGCGCCAGCGTGTCCCGAGGAGGATCAAAGCGGCAGGAAGGGATCAATTTTTAAGAAAGAAGATGTCGAGCGGATGTTCTAGAGTATGGCTCACACAGAGGGTGGGGAGGCGGCGGTGGCTGCAACCCCCTACGCGCCCCTGCTCGCAAACCGTGCTTTTCTGCAGGCCATAGCAGCCGGTAGAGGGTGGTTTTGATTTATGGAAACCGGCCGGCAGATTTACGAATATCAAATTCACGTTTAAGAGGGTCGATGGCGGCGAGGGGCTGCAGCACCACCCTCAGTCTCATGTGTGTACATTACCGGTGGATTTACAGTGCCGTGGGGCCGAGCGTTCGCGCATAATTCTCGAAGAAGCCGCTTGTCTGCTCCTTTTGCGTGGGATTCCTGACGGTCGAGTCGTTCCCACATCACCCCCCGGCGCGGGGGTGGCTTTCTAATTAGACGAAACTGGGTGTGTGCCCGTGAAAATTTCGACGGTTCTTGTTCTGTCTTTATTAGCTGGCTGGCGGGGGCTTCGTTGGAAGTATGCTTGCGTTGATCAGGATAAATTCGAGCGAAATGTTTCGATGTACGTAGGAGGGTGTTAGTAAAAACGTGATTGGCTGCGATAGGAATTGGGATCAGTTTCTAATAAATAATTTTGTAGTCATTTTATAATTAGAGGGAAGTAATTTATTCGAGAAGTTGTGGTTACATTTCAATAGTTATAAAAAACATGGATAGCATTTCTCTGAGCAGCCCTCTGTGCGAGCTACCCTCGGAGCAAGACGCAGCTCGACGAGAATGCAAATTCCGACGACGGTAAACCTCGCAGGTCAGGAAGTAACGCGGCGAATAAATCATCCAGGACAGTCCCTGCGAGGGCCACCCGGTCCTCGGAGCACCCCTGTGTGTTTATGTGCCAGAATCGACATATTTCAGATGCGCTTTTAAATATTAAACCCGAGGGGCTGCGAATATGTTTCTCCCTGGCCTTCCTCTCCTCCTATCTCCTTTCCTCGCGATTCTTCGTGAGTAACAGTCCTACGATTGCTCAGAAATTATCCTGCAGGCTTCCAACTACCAATGCCACCCTATAACGGAATAATAAAACAAAGGAAAACACATGACGCACAGTTGCCGCTACCTTTTTAGGTAATAGAGTTAATCATTGTATTCTAATTTATTGCTCGGCAAAATAGTTGATGCTGGGATTTGTGGGAGAGGACAATTCTCTAGGCAACCCGTATTTCGCCTCGAATCAATGAAACATCAGGGTGGCTCGATGAAAACAAGAGTCGCTGTCGGTTATTCACGATGAAACACGAGAAGCATAGAAATCGTCCGCAGAATCAGCGCTGGTGGACAGTAGGAGGAGAGATAACAGCGTGAAACGATCGAACGACGGTTATTAAATAACGCTGTCCCGAGGAAGAGCCCACGCACCGCGGCAGCGGCTATGGGGGAAGGGTGGTTTTTCGGCAAAATACCTCGCACGATATCGTGCATTCTTGGCGTGGGAGTCACCGCCGCGGCCTTAATTAAAAATCCAACGAGCCCCCAAAAATGAGCCCACGGTTCCGAGAGAGAGGAAACATTCTGGAACAAGGAACAAGGACGAGAGCGAGAGAGACAGAGAGAGGGAGACAGAGGGGTGGAGTTAAGGGTTGCAGGGCCGGCTGGTCGTACGTCGAGGCAGACCGCATTCTTTCGTTTAATTCCCGCGAATTTATAGAAGCGAGAGACGACAAACCGTGCCGCAATACCCCCGTTGTACGGCCTTTTCCGTGTTCTCTCGTTGCAGACGCACCCTTAAAAAGTATTGCCATCCCCCAACTGGCAGGGCCAGTGGACGGGGGCGGGGGGCAGGGGGTGGGTGTAATTGGATTCGACGCCGTCGTAGATGGGTACGCGCCTTTATTGCGTTCTCCTCGCCTGCACCTCGATGACCTTACCACCGGTGCTCGCGCTGGGAAATGTTACAGGGTCGATCGCGAGCATCGATTTTTCCGTTTACACCCCCGACCAGGGTACAAACCGTTTCAATCACGTTTTCCTTGACACTCACGTCAGATCTTTCACATTTTTTCAGAACGTCGCGAGGACTACTGGGACTGGACGTGCAGCTGATTGTCGGCGATATGGATGGGACAGTGGTGGGAAAGAAAATTTTGAACACTGTGGCATGTTAGATATGTGGTTTATTAAATACTTTGTATAAATACATTGTAAAAAGTGTTACAACATAATTGCTTTGAAAAAAGTATGATGTATTTTGAAATATATCTTGTTCTCATTGGCCTTCCACTGTTTCCACACTGTTCCTACATCATTTCCCCACGAACAATGCTCCAAATTGATTATGAGCACCGGACGAAGTCGCACAACATCGCAAATTCAATTTTTGCCTCCTCTGGCACGTGGGACACAGTTGTAAACCAAAAACTGACTTCACTTGGAGCTAAAAAAAGTGAAAATGAGTAAGAAACCTTCTCTTGCAGGTGCAGCGCGAAAATCAACTTCTCTTGCAGGTGCAACAACTTAGAAACCCCTTGTTCGGAATTCCATTGCACGATTCTTGCACCCGCAAGAGAGGCAGAATTTCGCGCTGCACCTGCAAAATCGAAAACGTCGCCACACCGCACGACTCACAAATTGTCATCTTCCCACAAAATTCGGAATTCTAAATGGCCCACAAGACTTCGGCGCCACCTTTTTCCCACAAAACTGACTTCTTCCCATAAAAATCAAAAAATTTCGGGCAATAAGTACTGCAAGAAGCGTCATGAACATATGTGCTGTAAATAATGATTGTGCTTTGGGAAAGAAGTGAAATAAACCAATAATTAAGTAGCGGCGTTTCTGTTTATTTACCAAGAGAACAGAATAAAGAATCATTCGCAGGCAGACCGATAAGGGTGTCGGAAAGGAGGTGTCGCCGATCGCGCAGGAAATCTTCCGGCTGCTGTTGTCAGTTCCGTTTAGTTGCAGGGCGGGTGGAGTGTGAAACAACCCCCGAATACGAGGGTAACCGAGCAAGGAGATCGAGCGGGCGGCTGGCAGCTCTGAAATAATTAAACCGGCGCAAGTTTTTACGACAAGGTGTTCATTACGGTGGGTAATTAAGACGCCCCTTAACTAGACCCGCTAACCACCCCTGGGGGGGTGGTAAACCAACTTCTCGGCCGGGGGAAGCCCTCCGCGTCTTGGCGTCTTGGAAGACGCTGAACAGGGGGATGGAAGGAAACTTTTCCCGTTTTTAGAAACGGACGGACTATTATCGGTGATTATGTTAGCCAACGGGGTGGGGGGCCAGAGATCCCCGCCGAATCGTTTCACTCCCAGCCCCTTGTTCATAGATAAGCAACCAATCTTCAGCTTTTTCAACCGCCCCACGAATCAATCGAAAGGTTCAAAGTTTGCTCCGCGAACTTGGAAGGTATCGCACAATGCGCAAGACTCGAGAGTTCGCGAAAGACCGTGATGGCACGGCTAAACGCAAATTAACGACCAATCGAGGATATCGTTTGAATAACCAAGCTCACGTTGGTTCCCTGCTTGGGGACAGGTTCTAAGCGTGTGATAGGTATTAGCGCGGATCCAAATATCAGCTAAGTCCTTCCTAAGCTGCGCCCTGCCTAGGGAATTACTTTGGCCCTGCGCCCGCATTAATAAGTGACCGTCCCCGACAAACACTGTGATCCCTTGATTTCAAGACTAGGTCCAGGATCCTCCGTGTTAGCATTAAACTTTACTGCGCATCGTAGTCCTTTTAATCTCGGATTAAACGTAGCGCTTCATCAGGGAAGTAGCTCCGTCATACCTCAGCCCTGACGAACCTATCTATGCCACTGACCACATGGAAGCTCGCCAAAGACGATCACTATCGCTAAACCTTGCTAATTACCGAATGAAATCACGGCGCCGAGTCCTAGCAATGTTCCCCCAGTCGCTTCCCACGTGATCAATCATCATTATAATTTATAATCCTTAGGATCGGCTGGTCGAACCTAAACAACTATCGTGGAGCTTTCCTTACGCTCTCTTCTCCTCTCGAACAATAGTAACGACACGCTGACCAAAGGAACCGAGCATCGGCCGCGAATCGAAGAAATATACTCCGGGGCAGTAGTCGAGTCGATCATAAATCTGCCAGCAGTTGCGCGCCCTTCGTTTCGTCCGTCTTATCGCGGGGCAAGAGAGCCCGGCCGTCTCCTCTGCTCCCAGCTCGCGTGCACTTTGGCTTATTAAGGGCTGATTCACCCTTGCCACCGTCTCCCGCCGATAAACCTCGTCCTCCACGGTGTCCCACAACCGCCGTACATCACCGACGCTGCCCTCGTGGAATGAGTTATGCGCCCCACGACCGTACGGCCCTGCCTTCTACCTACCATCCACGCGGAGGATCCCACCAGCCTCTGTCAGCGGCTTGGATACATGCCGCTGTTTTCTACGTGCACACAGGGTGTCCCATTCGAACCGATCCGCGCTCGTATCTTCGAAACTATTAGCACGCTCCTCTGGAATCCCCGAGCTCCCTAACAAAGGACAACAGGAAGAAGTAACTCTTTCCCATCGCTCCCCCGCGAGCTGCAGAAGCATCCAGCCCAGCGTCCACTGCAGCAGAAACAGAGCACAAAGGCAACCCTTCTTCGAGGGGTGTGAAGAGCGCGGAGACAGCGGCCACCGACGTCACGACGGGGTAAATTCCGTGTGACAGAATTATGGCCCTTCGAGGTGTTCGATCGGGAGAGCCCCTCTCCCCGTTTTGCATCCAGCGTTCCATTACAGGGAAAAAGGACGAGTCGTCAGACTAGGGACGCAGAGATAGAGAGGAACGGGGGCGGAGGATCCGCGAGGAAGAAGGCCGTTGGCTCCTCCAGGCTCGTTTAAAAGTGATAAATGCGCAGCTGGGAATATGACTGAGAAAAATAACACGGCGGACCGTAGGGGGTGGGCGGAGGGTGGACGACGCCGGCGGAGTCGTCGATTGGGGGCTCGAGGAATCGAAAAACTAATATCCGCCCCCGGGGGCCGTTTGTTTCGTATTGTTTCGGACGCTCGGCTCCCAGGCGGTTGTCTTTGGCGTGATTGAGTGTCGCCATTCTTCATGGCTTTCGCGCTTTCTTTTTCGCCGACTTCCGAGGGCGCGGGAGCACGGTGATCACCGCGCGCAGGGGGTCGCGTAACGATGAGACCCCGGGAAAAGGGTAAGGGGCAAGAGCGCGTGCAACCGAACGTTGTCCCCTTCGACAGAGCAGATTAGAAAGTGTTTTCTAATGTAGATAGAAATGATTCCTCGCTCGAAGATGGCCATAGATCAGCTACTACTATCGTAAAATTGGAAATTCCTAATTTACCTGAACACTCGCCGCCCTGGGACTTTCGCCGAGCGAAGTTTGCAGAGAATTCTTCAATATCCCCGAGAAATATCGCGGCAAGGCTCGAGAAGGGAGGCGCAGTACGGCGTCACGGTGCATAAGCGCGACACTTTGTTCTGCATGCCAGCTAATGACAATTTAAATGCATGGAATTAACGTGGCCGTGGTGGGGGTCCGCGCGACAGCCAAATAATATCGTTTCATCCCCTGCGGGACGGGCGTCGATCCGGCTAACTAGAAATTTTGCCCCGAGACTCAACCGCTGGGGTTCACCGACAAAGAATAACCCCCTGACAACCAATGAATCGATTCCAGTGCAGATTTCCACCGCCGTCCGCGTATACAGGCCTCTCTACCGAAGATAATTTATGAAACGAAAGAGAGAGGAAAGCACCCCTCGAAAAAAATACTTGCTGCACGCCTTGGACGATAAAAGAGCTCGATCGACGCGACGAAAGTTTCCCCGGAGCCCCGAATTCCGACGCAAGTATCGCGTTCAGCCACTTGATCGTTCGAACGCCCATTCTTCCGACGGGGGCGCAGCTTTTAATTCGATCAAATTCGCCGAGCGATTGGACCGTGGCAGGCTGGAACGAGGGAGGGGCGGAAGAACGCGAGATGAAACGAAACGCAACGGCTGTGTAACCGAATTTAGCGATTTTTAATTCCCAGCAGCCAGCCAGGCCCGAGTCAATACTACAAGGGGGAGAATCACCCCCAAATCGCTAATAAGGCTACGCAAACCTCCGTACATCCCACCGACGAGGTTCCCCGTGCTTTGGTTCTCATTCAGGGTGGTAATCCCGACAGATCTGATCGTCTTCCCTCCCTCTCTTCCTCTACTTTTATTGCCACTTTCGCAAATATTCGTATGCAGTGAAAGGGACGCATTCTTGGAACATTATGGTAGAGATGTTTGTGTTTGTGTTTGTGTTTTGCTGTAGACACGACAGTTTCAGAGAAAGAGTTTGGGAAAGTATAGGGGAAATTGAGTCTAATTGGATACCAATTACTGAGTTCAATTGTACTGTTGGTTGCAAGAAGGGCCTCAGGGCCAAAAATCAGTTTCGAGAAAAGTATCTGCAAACATTACGAAGCTAGATATTTTTATACACGGCAAAGTTGTTGTAAGCCTGTGTATAATATTGAAAAAATTGATATATCTCCTTTGTAGTTTCATTATTGCAATCGGAATTATGTAAGAAATTAATGAATGAAATTAATTTTCATCCAACAGTACATCCAACTAGTACAATTATTATACGTGCTTACATAGTTGTGTGTGCGTTGAATCTGGACAATTGTTCCGAGCAAGTATCCCTTCTACTAAGCTCTGATCAACATCCTAAGTATCCTCTACGTCAAACCTTGATAAGCATCTTGGTAATCCCCTTGAGCCTTGACAAGTGTCCTCAGGATCACCTAAACCTTCGCAATCCTCCTACCAATTGTTCGCGTCTAACTCTGAGGACCAGTTGTGCGATTATCTGCAGCTAATGTTATCTAAAGTAACCTACTTGCGAATTCTTCGGACCCACCTGCTGAAAGAGCTGACTATTTGCTAGGTGGAAGCGAGGGCGGATCGTACGAACAAATCTTCGTGCATCAGCGTGCACGGGAAATGGATACGCGTCGGTCGTAATTCGTGGCCGCACAAGTGCGGCGCAATTAATTTTCTCGCTGCAGCTGCATCCGCAGTCTTTCCGCGTTTCGGTGGTCGCCCGTTGCAGGCCAGCCTTTAATCTCAAAGCGTCGGTGCTACGTCGCGGAATGAAACGTTGATTCTCGGCGGGAACGCTTGGCCAGCCTTCGAAGCGCAATCTGGAATCTTCGCTAAACGAACAACGAGGGATCTCGAGCGTTTTGAAAGCGCTGCAACAACTATCGAAACACCGAATAAAGATGAAACTTCAGACGCGTCGAATCTAGACTTCTCCGTTATCCAAAACGCGATCCGAAGTTTTAATTAAACGAGCAGTCGGGAATTTTGAAAAGGGAATAATGACGCGGCGATCGAAGGGACGACGAAGAATGGAAGAATAAGGTAGAGGCTTCGAATGTGAAGGGAACAACGACGAACTTTTTCGCGCGGAAAAGGGCATCGAAGGGATGGCATCGACGGAAGCGGAACGGTTCAACAAACTGATTATACAATCAACGTCCGACGGTGATTCAATAAGTCGGAGAACCACTGGGTATTGATGCTCGATCAGGCAGCCCCTGGAGGTTTAATTAAATACAAGCCCCACACCCCCGTCAGCGTAGCCAAGCCTCCACCGCCTGTAAAACGAGCGATATTTTTCACGAAAACCACCTCCACGAACGGTGATCTCATACGCCCAGACTCGATAAAATTATTAAGTTATACTACCAAATATTCTTCTGTACAACTTTCACCAGCGAATGCTACTTCGTCCAATTTCACTGAAATAAGTCCCGCGATTTTTCAAAGAAAATAGAAGGGCTGCCTTCCACCTTGCTCTTAGTAAAGCAGAAGGAACTCTAAGCAACTGACAAGTCTCCCAGAGACTGCATCTCGGTGAAAAACAATTCCACAGAAATGAATTTTTACATTCTATTTGCCTCGATCACTTCACAAAGCTGCCTGTCTCGCGCAGCTCCCTGCATAAGGATGATCGCGGAGGTGGAGCATTCCCAGAGCCTATTATTCTATGATGCGCAGCTGCTTTTAGATAGGAAGGCGAGTGTGATCGAAAATTAAGCTGATAGCGTGGCGTTACGATCCTGTCGTACCTATGGGCGCGTGACGTTGGTAGCAATGTTGCTGGGGATATGACAGGCGCGCATGGCACGGAGCGTTGCAACACCCCCCGCGTCAAGAATTCATGCATCCCCCGATGGGGGACCATAATTAACCGAATACCGATACTCACCGGCTTACCCGACTCCATCTGCGACACACGCCGTCTACATATGTACGCACTCGTGCGTCTACATGCATATACATATGCGGCCGGGCGCGTAATTCCGCGCTGCGCCTGTTCGCGCGCGCGAGGTATGCACCTGAACGCGCGACCACCTCGAAAAATTTCGTGCCCATGCCGGCCGCCACGTGACAGACCGTTCCGGGGGGTGAAAAGAATTCTACACCCTTGCCAGACTGCTCCTATAATAAAGAAATTTGGCTTGATTGGATATTTCGGTGATAGGGGTGGGAGGTTGAGGGGGTTGTTTCGGGATTCTTTGGGGTCAAGTGTCTGCTGCGGGAAGGAGATCTGTTGGAGAAATATGCAAGGAGACGAAGTTCTATCCTTCCACATTATTGAGGAGCATTGATTCTCAGTGTTTGGTACAGAAGGAAGCTGTAAATCAGCGGGGGGTAGCAGTGATACAGAGGAAGGCGACAAGACTGTTGAAGACACTCACCCCCGAGGAAATCATCGCCCTGGACCGCGCTAAGGGCGAGTCGAAGCCAAAACGGAGGGGGGTAGCCTAGACACCGATTAAAAATTCCGTCTGGATAGTGGATCCAGCCACCTCGCCACGTACGCGTCCCCCGGTGTGTAACATCTGCCGAGGTATAAAAAGAGGCGACGCAAGGAGAGCGGAAAGGAGTGGACGAGGGTGGTCTCTGTCGCGCTGCTTGCGCCAGCTTCGAAAGGAACAAGGACCGGCTCCCTCAACCCCCCGAGACTGGCTGCCTTTCCTGCCACTCGCCACCCCTCTCCCGGAAAGCCACGGCACTCGTCGAAGGGAAAGAGAGGGCGCAGCTAGGCAAGAGACAGAGAAAACCCCCGCCCCTTTACGGGTCTGCCAGTGGTGGCGGCGGTGTCGTATCTTGGCCTCCGTGGCGCGCCGCTCTATCGACGTACAGCCACCCTCGTCTCACCTCCACCCTGCGCCTTCTCCGACTCCCATCTCCTTGTCTTTCGCGCTGCCACGCCGCTTCACTCGCCTCGTTGCCCGCTCCGCGTCTATCTAGCCACCTTTCTCCGCTCCCACCTACCCGGCCACCCCCTCAGACTCGCGATTGCCGAGATAGCGAGCGGATACGGTGTCGAGGGACGTCGACTTCTCGTCCTAGGCCTAACACCGCGGAGACAGCATCGTGACGCGTTATTGAGATGTCTGTTTCAGAATTGGGGCTCAACGGGGGGGTGTCTCGAACGCCGAGGGGGATCGGGACAGGTGTCTAAGTGTCTACCTGTGTGTTGGGCTTCTGAAGGAAAGGCGTCGAGGCGACGGGCGACGGGCGACGGGCGAGAAAACACTGGGGAGGAATGAGGGTGTTGTAGATGGTTTGCGCTGTCTTGAATCGGGGGCACGTTGTTGGGAGGTGTGAAAATTATCTGTGAGGACTGAAGCTTCTATAGGAGTCTTTGGTACAGCGTAATGTTCGAAGAATTCGGGAAGGTAGCGAAGGATTGCCTGGTCTAACGGACTCTGTCCAGGGTCGTAAGACCACTTGGCGTTCTTGGTAAGAAGTTGCCAAGGATATGGTAGGCAAGGAAGCCTCGAGGATCGGGGAAAGATAATTGGATTGGGTGATCGAAGCAGCGGGCTGGAGCCACCGCTGAAATCAGAGGCTTGCGTCGGGAGCAGCATGGAATTGGTGAATGGAGATGCGGCGGAGTGAGATGCATTATCGTGAAAACGCGTTATTGAGATCTCGACGGGTGAATTAGCTTCCCTCAACGGTTTGGCGATGCACCGGGCGTCTGTGCACGTTCCCCGACATCGGGGGATTTCCTGCAGGTTAGTTTGACGCGACGGAAAGTAGGTATCGCGGAATTCTGCTGTCACGGATCCACGTTTAGACAGCTTCATGCACCACGAACGATTATATTAACAGCCTCTGTTTACGCTCCGAATTAATCCATAGTCTCGAGAAATTTACTGTCTCCCTCCATAGAAATACTGACCCCAGGGCAATACAATAAAAAGACCTTTCCAAGGGAACACAACCGAGCGCTCTTCAGACGCGTCGATTGCCTCCGTTCAGAGGACTACGGCTCGAGCTCGCACTGAGCAGGACACCTCTGATCCTGATTTCCATCAAAGGACGGCGCGCAACGTAGCGGAAGCCTGAAGGATATTTTTGCCCGGCTCGCGGGGGCGTCCACAAGGATCACGAGTGCTGGTCAGGTAGTACCCGCGATGTACTTGGGGAATACGCGGCCTCCTAAATCAGGGTTGATATCCTCGAAACAATTCGACCCTCGGAGGATGGTGTCCGGCGGCAGGCCCTGCCTGGGTAGCACGGAAGAAGATTTAATTAAGCCGGGACCGATTTATCTCTCTGACAGCTAACCCCGTCCTTTCCACCCTGTCTTCCTCCTCTTTCGAGGCCCCTCAGACCCTCAACGACACCGTTCTCTAGGTGGCTGGACTCGCCCGGAAGGGGAAGAGCGAAACCCTTTCGCCGTTGCATACGAGACAACACGCGTGTAGGTGTTGCCTCCGTCCCCCTCTACTAACCCTGTCCCCTTTTATTGATACGCTCCCGCACCGGTCCCGAATCACGATAAAACGACCGATAAACCGATATTTCGGATGCTTCCGTTCCCGTCGCACGGGAGATAGGTTACGGAGTTTGTGAAATTCGAGGGGATGTTTGGTCTGTCGGCTTTTTTGGAGCTAGAGCACGGTAGGCGCGGAGATAGAATTCGTTGCTGGTTATTGGGGGACCGAGGAAGCATTCGGTTTACCGAGCTTCGTAATTTCTGAATACCGGCGACTCTAGCGCTACGCGAGATGTGTGTCGTCGGGAGAGAGGGCCAGGAGGAAACGACGTGACCGGTGGGCTGGTCTACGTAAAGAGAGAAAAGTTGATCGATGACGATCGCCGATCTCCATCCACCAGCGGCGGTTTCCTGCATGCGTGTTCCTCGTCTTCCGATCTACGTCTCTCCGTTCCTCTGTCGAGGGCTGCTGGCACCCTCCAGCAATTATTAATTAACGCTCCCCTCTCAAGGCATTAACGCGGCTAAGAGCAACCCCCCTCGCGTCCCCGACGCCCCTGTCGACCTCTTCCAACCCCTTGCCACCGGCTCAAAGCGCCACCAAGTAACGATACACCTTGGCTGCGGGACCGACGCCACGGAGAAGGTCCTACCTGGACGACTTTGTCCAACAAAGAGGCGCACCGGGTCCCCTGCGCGACACCCCGGGCGATATATAAGACGCCTGGACTTATTACCTGTCGCCTGTCACTCGACCAGACCCCCTCGGTCGACGGGAACCTACGAAAACGACATAGGAGGCGTACCATTGACCTATACTACTGAAACTCCCCTGAAACGCTTGTATCTTTTGCAGGCTGACAATTTGTGGTTAAAGTGTCATTCATTTCGCGTGTAATGGGGCTTCTTAAGTTATGTAAATCAGAGATTAATAAAATAACATGATACACGAGTGACTTACGTTGTAATGAATTACATTTCCCTCACCTGCCCCGAAATCGATTTCAGTTCGGAGGTCCAAGTGGCGACGAAGTCTTCGTTAAACTCAGTTCCGCTAAGGGGGAATCCTGTTCTTTGGGCTAAAACCATAACAAAATTTGGGATTTTTTTTCTAAGAAACCAGCTTTAAGAAACCATGTTGTCAATTGTCGAAGTTATCATGCTGACAAGTTAGAAAAATGTGATTTCGGGAAAAACGCGTTTAAAGACAAAAAGTATTGAAAAGACATTTTTTTGCAACTTATACCGAATTTTTTCGACCGTGCACGCTCGCACATTATGACAAATATCTTCGATAAATCGCTTTAATTCTTTTTGCCCTATATTCTACACACTATCAACATTTGATTTCAGTGAACAAACAAAAATCGATTTTTCGAAAGTTGAGAACGTATGTAACCCCTTAACCTACCCTTCGACACTGCCCCATGCACCGTTTCTGAACATCGTCCATCGTATCTGCGTACCTGTACGTCATCCACGTGGCACTTTGCAGCGCCAAGCTTCCCAATAAACAGTCTTCCCAGGCGTTTATCTTTTTCACCCCCCTACGAAACCCATCCCCCAGCACCTTCCCCTTCTCCGAGCGTAGTCGAACGTCGATCCAGGCCACGCGTTTCCAATCTAACGAGCGCGTTTACACGTCTAAACGGCCCCATCAAACCGAAACAAATCTTCCTTGGAATCCTGCCTCGGTAATCCTCGGCTGGCTGGCTCGACCATAGTGGAGACACGCAGAGGCGGAACAGCCTAGGAGAATCCGTAAAAGGGGTGCCCCCCCCCCCCGAGGGTGGCTAGCTTCCCGCGCGTATACCTTCTCTGGGGGGGTTGAAAATGTGACGACGACCCAGCCGGCCGAGATATTAAACTATAAATCCTTATCCCGCTACGCGGACCGCCAGGACCACCCTACACGCTATCCTGTGTCGCAGGACCCCCGTGTTATCCTCCACTCGCTCGCACCATCCTCTGGTCGCGACCACTCGCTTTCGACCACCCCCCGCGAGCTTCCCCGCCTTTTTCTTTCCTTTGCGAGGAAATAGGACACTTGGGTAACAGCGGCGACTAGGTGGAGAGGTTTCAAGTTTATCTCGGGTTCCTTCCCAGAAATAGTCCGCTTCCGAAATGGTTTTGCAATTCTTCGCTGCTGCGGCGAAGTCGACGAAGAGGGGAACGTCGCGTGCGAGGAAAAACCGGCGAAATATATTCGTGTAGGTCTCGATTAAAAGTTTCACCGTGGCGGTCGACCGCTCGTGGATCGAACCGGTGTCCCGCGACACTTTCAAACACGATGGCTAAAAATTCCCCCGCGGGACACGCTCCGGCTCGTAAACAATTTGCCCCGGCAGATTTTTCTGACGCGATTTCTGGAGGCTACGAGCGCCGGAAATGCCGCTGGATAATAACTTCCGAGGGTCGTTAAAGTTTGTAGAATCCGCATAGACACCTCGCGTTTCCTACGCTCAAGATTGTTTGCTTGATATCAGGCTGCTGCGGCGGATTGGTTCGAGTGCACGAGTCCCTATCGCGCCCGATAGTATCGAACGCGGAAGGTTGCTTCGAAAGATAGCTAGAGGCCAGACCTTCCTTGTGGACAATTTCATTTAAATCCACCGTGCACCCTTTCGATCCACCCTTCATTGGCCAAATCTCTCGCAGCACACGCACGTCATTAGAGCCGGCTCGGACTATCGATATCTATCCTACGCTGGACGCTAGTGCGTGGATCGTGTTAAGCGAATAAAAAGCCTATTGCTTCGAAATGGCGGCAGCGAGGTTCGTGACGAAACCATTTGCCCGTGAATAGAGGCTTCGGGCAAGTTTTTCCATCGCAGGTGTGAAAATCCTATGATTTATCGGGAGGAGAAACCGTTGCTCTTCAAATGAGCAAAAATTTCGGCGAACCCACCCCTTTTGCAAACTGAAAAAGGGTAAAAATTTGAACATAAAATTGTGCGACCTCAACTAAAAACGAGGCAGAGGATTTTAAACGAAGAATATTCCAAACAATCTCCCAAGTAATCCACACTTCCGAGTCTCTAGTATATCTCAAAGTTCTCCGCTGCAAGGAACTCTCCACCCCGAAACGTATGCACTTCGCGAATTTACTTGCGCGAACTATGGAAACTGAAGGATCATTCGCGTTGTTAAAATATTATCCCCAGGATTTCTATCAGCGGAGACTTCGCCGGGTCCCAGGACACGGGCGTTGAAACATTTAGACGCCGGATGCGAGGCTCTCGTCGACGGTATAATCTCACCGGAAGTCCCTAAGACTCGCAAGAGTGCCGCAGCACGGCTCGGTGGGGTGGCCATCTGCGGATATTAAAGGAAATGGCGGTATGATTAGTCGAATACGTGCGCTGGTTTCGTTTTAAGGAACCACGATCCGCGCTGCTTCTCGATATAATTCTCCCTCTTCCCTCGAGCCGTCCCATATCATCCCCTCGAGTCTCTTCACCTCGCAACAACTCGAGTGACCGAAGAGAACACACCAAAGTACCACGGTATCTCCTCCAGTGATTATACGGCTGATCACAGACGTTTTCAGCCAGCCAGCGCGAAAGGTCAGTCGGTAGAAAGGCGAAAGAATCGCGACACGGCAATCCAGAACATCGCCGGAACCGCAAATGACCGACCAGCCGCATAACTGCTCGGTCTCTACTGTTTTCGGGGGGTTGTTTGCTTGATTTAGGGGTGGAACGGCGCGCGAGGAACAAGCCTTTTCTTCCACCTCGTCGAACGAGAACGTTATCCAGGACGTCCACCGAAAATCGTCCGGCACGATAATAAATTCTTTTTACTACCCCCCATGAGTGGATGGATATTCGAGGGGTCAGCGTGTTCTTACGTGGATAACCCTCGATGCTTGCCTTTTAAGAAGATGCCTCCCGAGCATCTCCAGACGGATTTATGAATACAATTTTCGCTTTTATATCGATGGTTATGGGGCAGAGGGTGAGAGGATGTCAGTCGTATTTCGTGGAACCGGATCGTCGTACAAACATTTCGGTTATTTACATACGCACAATCTCCCCGCCGCCCACTCCCTCCTCCTCCTCCTCTTCCACTGCCCTCCCCCCTCTCCGCTGGTTTGTCTTATAATATTAATAAGGGTAGTTTCCGGGCTGGCGTGCTGTGGAATCGTGGAAGGGGTCTGGCAAGAGCTATGCTCGCTATGTCCGGCAAGGGTGGTATGTTGTAGATAGTCCTCCGCGTAACCCCCTGAGGGATGAAGTCTGGACCTTGTTAGAACGAGAATGCTAATTTATTAGGGCGCGTCGGGGAGGCTGCGAATACCCGTGCCTGCGATTTTCGGATGCTTCTTTCAAATAAGTCCGTTCGATGGCCGCTCTTCGCAGGGATTTCCGAAAATCATGCGGGCCCGCCTGAAACGTGTCGCCCCTTGTGGCAATCCCAAGCAATTTTGAGAAATCCAGTCAACTTTAAATCAGCGGCGATCAGAGAAGACCCACAGTGAAACACTAATCTCCAGAAGTACATCTCGACAATCCAAAGAATCCTATATCAATGAAAGTAAAGAAGACTAAGGGGAGTCAAACTTCCTTAAACAACGTCAAACATCCTTAAACACCCTAAAAATTCAGAGTATCTATGCTCGAGCAAGCCCGAACAATGATCAAGTCCGTCTCGATGGAAGCCAACGCCGGGTTCGAGCAGAAATCTCGCGAGAGCGGTGCTGCCTAACGAGCAAAAACGACCCTGCTACACGACTACCTGTACACGGCGTAAAGGGAGCATCCGCGAACAATCGTAAAAGAACAGGCTGAAACTACCGCCGGCCGATAGGGCGAAGGGGTTCGAGGGGGGTGAGTGGTAGAGGGGGTCGGAAGAAAAAGCAAGAAGCCGCGATCAATGCTGATGGCCAGGATATCGGGAGTTATACTTTTAATAAAGAGGTATCCGGCTATCCCGACACTAGTACTCACCACTATCAGCAGCCTCGCCGACGCTGATCCCGCGCCTTGGTGGTGGTGAGCCGGGAAGGGTGGCAGAGGGTGGGTGGGGTGGTAGGGGATGCGCGAGCGCCACACGTGTCTTGAGGGTGGTAATTACGCGGCATCTGCAGCCAGCCCACACCACCCTGCCGTCCGTCGGTTCTGCCTCCACCTCCGACTTACTCCACAACCTTAGGTGGGCTGGTGGGTGGATTTGGGGAGTGGGACGAGGAGGGAGGAGGAGGGATGAGGCAAAGGGGTGGCGAGGGATGGGTGGCCACAGTATTGATTTTGTCCAAGACAGCCGACGCCGCCGACGCCGCGGCCAACCAGACCCACCTCTGGTGGTACCCACTCGGCTACAACACCAATCCCCAACCCCCACATTCCAGCCCGACCATCTCCTTCTCTCTCTTCTTCCCTCGTCGCGCTCCATCTCCTTCGTGCCACCCCCCTCGAGCCCCCTCCAACCCCCCCGACGCGCCCTCCAGCCCTAGCCCTCCAAGTGTGTGCACAGACGTGCACGTATCTCGTGCAACCTCCGTGTTCACACTGCGCTGCTAGATAAGATGCCTGGTGAGCTCCTCCGTCGAGCTGTTTTATCGGCGCCCCCCCCCCCCCCCACCGCCACCCGCCGCCCCCGGGGTCAACGGGAGACGAGGTGATCGCCGTGGGACGAGATCGATTCCGGGATGGGATTAATCGAGGGACGACGCGGGATCGTTCGATGATTGGGATTTGTCGCTCTTGGGAGATGGGGTGCCAAGAGGAGGGTGTTTTCATCGCTTGGGGTGGCTTGTTTCTTGGGAGTTGGTTAGGGGTGGTTGTTCTAAAATTCTGGATCATGAAATTTGTGTTTTTTTTGGGGGACTCGATTGCTTTCAGAGCTTCATGATCCTATCTTTCTGGTCCAGGCGTTTCTGGTCCATTTAGAATGTGGAATGTCTTGCCGTTCCTTGATACCGTGGTGCCTAATCCAGTAATCATCGCTGCGAGCAATGATCGTCGAAAGAGGCGATCAGGGCACAAGCCAGATCCTCCCAGCGATACGGAGGGAAAGAAACTGGAGAGAACGGAAGCTGAGGGATGTCTTCAGAATTCACGAGCCCTCCACCCTCCGCCCTCGGTCCAAGTAACGATAGTTTAGAAACTTGACGATGGCTGGGCGACGGGGCAGCGTGAGAGCCACGGCATCTGGCCGGTAGTTAAAATGCATGTAGTCCTCCGAGAGTCTCGTATTCAAATACAGGATCAGTCCTTCTTCGACCTCTCCTCTAACTGATCCCGATCCCGATCTCGATCCCGTGTGCCTCAGGAGAAGAAGAACTTTTCGTCTCGATGGAAGGGTCCCTGGAACCAACCATCGCCGCGACTTGGATTTTCCCACACGTAACCCGTCCCCTCGCCCCTCGCCGCTGCGAGCGAAAAAATACCACCACCGGCCTCCTCTGCGCGCTGAAAATTCGAATCGCTTGCACCCTTCATCGAATCGCCGTGGCCAGAAAATTTGTTCCTACATAAGAATTTGAAAACTCGGGGATGAGTTTGCTCTTTGTCACTATCGATTCGGCATTGAAAATGCTGGACGGGGCTCGAGGAAAGGGGAAACGAAGAAAAGCACGAATGACTGTATCGGCCGGGCCGTTTTTATCGACGATTCCGACTTCATCCCATCCGGCCTGCCCACCCCTTCCTTAGCACTCGATATTGTATTCATAGCCAGCGCTAAGAGACAGAGATATCGGAATGATTCACGGCCGCGGAACCGACGGAATTCATATTAGGAGAAAAATGTCACCCTCCTTTCTGTAGCCACCCTCCGCCAACTAACTGCTCCGATGTCCACTGGCCGAGGCTCGTTTCGCTTGTCCCTCGCTCCGTATAGATTTCCGCGATACCACGTCGATTGTCCGCCCTTGCCGCGGGATAAAATCACGATAAAATCATGATAAAATCACGAGAAGTAATCGCGTTGGTGGCGCAATTCCCAAGTTGGAATGTTGAGCGCAGAATAGATTGCTCTCCAAGTGTTTCAATTCGTTGAACGTGTTTCGCAGGAGGACCGTACTGCCCTGGCGATTGCAGGGTACCAAAAATTTGACAATTGGAGGAACAGAGAGTATAAGGGAGGTAATCCGTGCCAGAAGGCAAAACTGACCGACAGATAGATTAATTTTCCCCGAATTCTGGTGCCCTCTGCTCCCCAGCACACGCGCTGCTATTGTAGCGGACAATCGAGGGCAGAGGCAGCGGCAAAGTTGCGCGAGCCCTCCCGTGGAACAAAGGGGGCAGCTGATAGAACGAAACAGAAACGCCAACAGCGGTATAACTGGAACGTGGAGCACGGTTCTCGCGAAGTAAACGAAACATAAACGTCCCTGGAGGCTTTCAGTCGCATCGGCTTGCTGTTACGCGGCAGTTCATGAGGAGCAAAGAGGATCACGCGATCCAGATAAAAGAGCGAGTCTCGTCCACGGGACCCTCGCATGTATCCAGCTTAGCCGAGACCGCAGTTTAAGGAGCTTTGGCTTTCGTTTAATCCACAGTGAGTAAAAACGAGACGAGGCGATCCGCACGGCTGCAGAGTCACTCTCTGGCCCTTGATTCGCGGCAAAATCCCTCCTCGCTCCGTGACGTAGGGGCTGGATCAGCCTGCAACTTGACACCGCTCTCCATCGCTCCCATCCTTCCTTAATCATTTCACCTCGCGCTCCGTCGTGCCCTTGTAATTCAAGCACTCCGTATCGAGAAGTCTTGCCCGATCCCTCGCGTCTTCCGCCAGTTCCACCCCTGAAAATTAAAAACTGTGAAATCGTGGCTGCTTTATAGGTTTGCCTATGGCTCCACAGTACGCTCCATACCACTGTGCTCGTGCCAACGCGAAAGCTTTTCCCAAGTAGAAGCTTCAACCCCCAAGACAATTACCCAAGAAGCAACCCCGATCGCGGAAACTTAAAGATCAACGAATAACTTGAGGCTCCTCGGGCGGGGGGGAGGGGTTGGCTGGAGTCGGGGGCTGATTAACCGCGGAGGGTGCAGGGGCCGCTCGAATATTCCGTGACATGACGGCTCGCGTCGTGTTTTCTCCTCAATTACGTCAATCCACTCACGACCCCCGCGTAACGGAGCGACTACTCGAATCGAAGCCCTCCGCTTCGGTCCTTAATCGGTCAAGTGATCGTAGACTCCACCCGACAACCGACTGCTGCCTGGCTGACCGACACAGACAGAGGGACAGAGAGGCAGAGGGAGGAAGAGAGAGGAAACAGAGAGAGAGAGAGAGAGACAGAGGGGGGGCGGTGAGAGCAAGAGGCGTAAGGGTGAGCCCGTAGGAGAGGCGGAAAGAGAGAAAGAGAGAGGGAGCGAGGTCAGGAGAAATGGCTAATTCCGGATATTTATGTACGGGGGTAAAGTAGGGGTTGTTACGGGCCTCGAGATCGCCGCTATAACCCTGGAGAGCCAGAAGCGACCAACTGACCAGAAAATTAACCCTCCAGTCGATCGGATGGAGCCGGACCACCCCCAGAACAGGCTCGCTGCCTTGACTCGCGTCGAGCCTCTGTGCTCCCGACTTTTTCCACTTTCCCCCGTGAACTTTCCTCACCCCTCGTGGCGCTTTCTTCGACACGGCTGTCACGGAATCGCTCGCCCGTCCGGGCAAAACGCTACAGCGTCGCTTCTGGGGGTGGAATGCACGGTTTAAGGTGACCACGCGATAGATGCTTCGCCCTGCTTGCGTTTTCTGGATCACAGCCTTACGTAAGGGTGGTGCAGTTAAGTTGACGAGGTTCTGAGAAGAAACGCTTCGTTCCACCTCGCTTTCCCATCGAGATGCTATTTTAGATCGTCCTAGTACGGCTAACCACTCAATTAACACTACAAGCTAGACGATTCAGCTTATCGCCAAGGATAACCCAGCCGAGGACGGTTCAAAGAAACCTCCGGCCGCGTTAATCGCGGGCAGACAGCGCGAATCACGCGGATCGCCCGGATAATCCGGCGCACTAACACAAGCCCGCGCCCGGCCGACATCCCCCAATAAAAGTCAACAAAAGACTAACGATTCATTCGGCTAATGGAAAAGTCCGAAAACAGAAGCGCACCGGGTCCCACTCACCCCCCGTTGTCGCCCTCCGACGCTCTCCTACCGCTCATAATTAAGCAGACTTTTAGCAGATTAGATCCGCGATTTCGCGCACGCCTCGCTGGCCGCTCTGTAAGTTGTCGCGACGATCCACGGGCATTCTTTTTCAGCCGGAGCCATCGGGAATATCACGCGAGATCTTCACCCCCCCCCCCCCACTCTGTTTTTCCTGGGCGCTGCTTCGTTTTTCCGCGAGCCTTTTGCGAGGACGAGCCAACTGCCAAGGGTGGTTTACTACGTGCCCAAGAATATGATCGACGGAGTTTCAAATGATGTAGGGATAATTAATCAGTTTTTCAAGTTCCAGCGAGTGCAGTACAACACTGTATAGAGCAATCGCTGTACCATTGCACCCTTCTTGCCCACCGAAGCCGTGACAAAAATCTGAAACCGTCAAGAGAGACTTAGCACCTCCCCCGCGACGAACCAGTTGCCTTTCCGCCAAGATATCTCGTCCCCCAGCCCCCGTGGAATTAATTATCGTTCTGTCCGCGGACGAACCCCTTGGAGGAGGGACAAGGGTTGCTCCTTTCCTCGGACGAGTCGCGAAATCTGGATTAGGCGAGCTTAATCCGTTCGACTCGGGCTGAAGGAGAAGGACGGCGGGCGGAGAAAAAAATCCTTGCACCCTCTTAATCTGTCCTCGAGTCCCAAGCAACGTAAGCCCCCTTGTCGGCATATTGCGACGATTCGCGGCTATAAAAAGCTCAGGGGCGAAGGGGTTTGGCGCGCGAGGCAGTCGGAGAAACGAAAGGGGTTGTCAGGGTTGCCGGAGTGACAAATGGCTCGGAATAATACCAGCCAGCCGAACGGGCCGGCACCCAACATCCAACATCCGCTGGTTCCCCTCAAGCTCGCCTCGGAGGAACCGTGACTGGCCCTCCGGGGCTTTACTCTGACAATATCGTTAAACGATCTTCTTTGTTTTCGTTCCGTTTAAACGCCCGCCCGCGTAGCGGCCGATCCTCAAGAATCCTCGCGGTGATTCGAGTGCCTGCCACGTAACCTTTTCTTAAAACTCGGGCTGTCCAAGGTATGATACAGACGACACGGTAAAAGTTGTCTATGAACTACAAACTAGACTCGGTATGGAATAAAAGATGCCTAAGCCATCCTAACGAAGCATACAATGTGAAGTACAGTTTGCTGTACTTATTTCAAAGAAGCGTAGCATGATGCGCGTACAGTATGAGAAATTAGAGGCAGCCACACGCGAGGGGTGGCGCGATCCGAAGGAAAACGCGTTCTTCCGCTCGAGGGACGCCTCCTCGAGAGCTTTGTGCGAGCCATTAAGCAGAATCGTTTGGCTAACCGAGACAAAAATCCGGCGACGATATTTTTTTATTCCACCCCCGCCTCTAGGGGCATCCAGCCCCGCCATCCAGCTCATGGGGGAGGGGGGCGGTTGAATTCCGTGCGTGCCAGCACGGACAAAAGACAAACGCCGTCGCCGTCTTTCGTTTGTTTCAAGCGTCATTTGTTTGGCGGAGTTGGGACGGGCTGTCTTGGTCGCCCGGTGCCTCCAGTTCGAAGCTGGGGAGCGAAGGGGGGAGCGCCTAGGGGAGGGAAAGGATGCGGGAGATATGGGGTTGCATGGCCAGAAAGGCCACATTTGAATGCCACCGGAAAGGGGGGGTTGAACGCTCTTTCATCTCTGCTTTGTCGCGCCACCTACGCTACACCCTGGCCTCTGGTAGCTGGAAACGCTTCAGGCATGATGGGACCTTAAACTTTTCGCCGAGACCCTGGTGTGCTCCGCTGAAAAATGTTCGCTAAACTGGGACTTCCGTAGCGTTTCGGGGAACAGTAGGGAGGAATTGTTCGAGCGGCGCTGCTCCACTCGCGTTTCCGGGTGTGCTTGAAGAAGGGTTTTCGGGGAGGGAAGGTCGAAAGTGTTCTGGGATTTAAATGACGGCGAATTGTAGAGTTCTCCGATGGTTAGATTTGCGTGGAGACTCTTTCCTGGCGGTACTGAGATCGGATTCCTCGCGAGTCCTCGCTGGAACAAGTGGGACAGGTGGGGATGTTAAGTATTCCAGTAACGATGACTTCGGATTTCAAGTAACCCGCAGCCGAGAAAGAATCTGCTTCCGTATAGCGGCAGCTTTCCTCGAAATTTCATAGCTCGCTGTTTTTCGCGCAGCCATCCGTTCAACTTCTCCGGCCCGCTCGGACGTCGAAAGAGAAGACGAAGAAGAAAAGGCGACGGAGCCGAAAGAGCAATCCAAGCCGAGGGGGTTTCTTTCATCAGAAAATAATTAAGGTTTTCTATGGAGATGATGGATTCGGCGGGCCTGCCGTTCGCTCAGTCAACGTCAGAGGTTGACAATAGCTTCAATGGATGGAGCGCTCCTTTATTTAAAGTAGCTTTGTGTCCTCTCTCTCTCCCTCCCTCGGCGACCTCTTCTTCCCCTTCGTCCAGTCAAATCTGGATCGTCCATTCTGCGCCCCTAGGAAGAATCGAATTTCTTTAACGGAGGCATCGAGAAGTTAATGAAAAAACGGTGATGCGGCAGAGGACGGAAAGCGAGCCAGACAATTTTTCTCAACACTAACGATCTTCACCTTCATCCCCAATTCCGCAAGTCACTCGAGATTTCAACATTGCACACACATTTCCTGGTCTTCGCAGTCGTCTTTCCTCCAATGCTGAATGCACGTTCCCTCGTGAAAGGTGTGATTCGCAGACAGCTTCAGTTGACTGTAGAACGAAATGTCAAACAGAGATGATGACAGAGAAATGTTTTTCTCGGTGTCTCGACGCGGTTAAGATGTCACACCCCGACTTCCTCCGCGGCGCGACGATCAGAAACGTTGATCGTTTCGCAGCAGAGCGACGCAAGGGTGAACAGAGGCACCGTTTACAGTCGCCCTTCTCCCTTTTCTTTCAATACCTTAATGTCAGCCAGCGTTACGAGCCTTTGTCTCCGACTCGCTTCCCCCCGCCGTCGGTGCAAAGGGGTTTCCACCGCCGCTTGAATCCTACTCGAGGATGAAGCTTTATTTAGCAGATGATATTTACGACTTCCAATCCCGCCAGACCCTCCCAACTTTTATATTGTCTTTGGCGAACTTCGCCACGGTTGCCTCCAACCTTTCCAACCCCGCTCTTTCATCGATTCGTCTTCGAGCCTCGATTCGCTCGCCGTTGGCGATGCTGCTGTCGACGACTCGATAGATGCACGCCAACTTGCAGTGCAACTTGCGGGATGAAATTCAAATTCTAATTGTGCACTGTGTCGAAGAGTTGAAGAAGTGAAATTAGGGATAAATGTTAAAGATTTTGAAGAATGCGTCGAGCTTCATTGATTGTTCGTTGATGATATTTTTGTAGGAGTTTCTTTTGCTGTGGGATGATAAGTTTGAAAAAATTTGACGAGCATGTCACGCGAGACACTGTGCCGTCGAACGTTTCAGCTGGGAAACAAATACCCGTGCACCGCCTGTCTTATCGTCGAGCCACCCTTCATCCGAGATTGTCATCCGGGCTACGAGAAGCTGTAAACACCAGTAGCAAACATAATATAACGAACGCCCCGGGCTGTGCGTGAAACGAACCTTCCCTCTTACAGTTATTCCTGTGTAGAGATTAATGCGAGCTGAAGAAAGCTTCCATCTCGATGGCTAATGCGGTCTATAATCAATATTTAAATGGACCTGGGAGATGTCCTGAGTGGCGTGCATTGAAAATTAATTGCACCACAAGTAGTAAACGTTAGATATAGTCAGCCGGAAAGGTTGCAGAGAAACCGCGTGTAGCACACTTGATACTAAGGAAACTTCAACATGTATGAATACTTGATGATAGATGTTCATTTTTCTTCATTAGATAGGAAGGGAATGAATTCTAAGTAGTATAGGCCGAAGATAGTCAGCCCACATTGACCAACACTTAAGGGGACTAGGCAGTCGAAAAATCGATTTTTTTTATTGCATTTTCCGAAAGTACTATCTTTTCTGAATAAAATGCCGTTTGGGTTATATTAAAATTCGCAAAATTGTTGATTTGGCAGCTAAAAAGATCAAGCGGTAACTTATTGCGTCGCCTTTGCCCAGAAACTTTAAACGCGATTTTCTCGAATCTTTTTTTCTCTTGGTTTTTTCCTGATTGCGAACGAATGGAGGTTCAGATCAACTTGAAAAAAATTACAGGATGTGTAAAACAGGTGCCATTTCGCCCCAAACCTCTGATATGATCCGTAAAAATTCGAGATTTTTATAAAAAAATTGAGGAGTCGCCGGATTTTTGCAGCGCACAAATAAGAACGAATTTTTCTCGGAAAAATCGCCGTTTTTCAGCCACCAATCGCAAGATTTTGATTTAATTGTTGTTTTTATAGGTTTGGGCGGAAACTATGAATCCAACAAACAAGAATCTCGCCTTTGAAATCGGATTACGTCACATTTTAACACCGATATTAAAGCAAAACGACAGAAAAACGTTAAAATGTTTACCCGTCGGCAGCGCCATTCTTAAAGCACATATATATTTCTTATTACTTTTTTTCAATCTGTATGGTAGTAATAAACATTGGGTAAAAGCATATATCTGGATGTGCTTTCATTTGTTTACAAATAAATAAAGGACAGAGTCTATTTCTCACGAAAAACGACTGCCTAGTCCCCTTAAGGGGGAACACCACTGTGAGTTTATAAAAAAAAATGAAATTTGATTTCGGATCTGCTGTTCCATAGTTACACATTCGACCAGCTCGCGTGGGGAGGTCTAGAAGATTAATTAATATATTAAAATTTATGGATGTTTTTATATTTATTTTTTTGTATAGTCTCTTAAGACAGCGTACTAAAGGTAGGTAAAAAAAATTTTCTATGAAAACTATAAATTATTCCTGAAAAAAATTCTTAAAAATGGCTTACTTTTCCGGCCGTCGCAGTGGTGTTCCCCCTTAACGCAGAAAAGCAAATCAACTCATATACAGAAACTCCTTGCTAAACACAAATCCTTACACACCATAAATGATACCTGAGCAAAATAGATCTACCCGCAAGTAGTCAATCCCAAAACTACTCAGCCCACGTCAAATGGTTCGCAAGAAACGCGCTAAAGAACAAGCCAAACGCTCCGATTTTTGTTAGCGAACATTCAACGACGTCCATTGATTTTTCCCGATGGTAACGCGACCCAAAGCGTGAACCTCGATCTTTTTCCACCCCCCACAAACACCATCGGCCAGCGTCCAGCGGCCGGATAAACTATATGTCGATAAATTAAAGCCGGCCGTGTCCGCCGATAAAAATCGAAGATGCAGACCGACCAGGCCGATGGAGGAGAAGCCCGTGGACGGTAACAGCGATTCATTTTTCATCGACCTAACCGAATTTGTCGAACTCGGACCCGCGCCAAGGGTGGGATCTAATTTTAGGGCCATTACGATGTATACGAGCTTCCACCCCGCCCGTGAACTATCATTTGTACGAATTACATCGCCCCACCCGCCCCTATATCGGCGATCGTTTATTATTATTAGGCGTCACGCTTACCCCGACGCCTCTCGCGATGGGCGTTCGATTAATCCTCCCGCTATTCCTGTAGGAAAGTAGCGAGGCCGCGAGTTCCCTTCGCTACGCTTAGGTGCCTCTTCTCGTCGAAGTTTTCCAGTGCGTCGGATCTGTGGGCTGTTTCGAAATCAGCAAAACTCTGCCTTCCATACAACCCTCTTCTCGTCCACCCCCACCTGATCACAGTCGGAGCACTCGCGCGACAGGTGTGGCGGCGCAAAGTGTGCAAGCACGGGGGATAAAGAAGGGGCCGCAAATTATTTAAGCCGTCGCGTGCGCGTCTTCTGATGTTTCGCTCATCAAGTGGATGAAAGCCTTTCATCCTCAGGAGACCAGCGACGGGGCGTTCGAGCCCGTCCCCGATCCGCGAGGATGGAAATTCTATGTCGCGCACATAAGAGCAAGGCGGGCGACCGGTACGTTAAAGAAATTAGAGAGATAATTCCTCGGACGAATACCCAATTTACCCTTTCGTCCCCGTCGAGCGTCCTGGCCTTATTATCTAAAGTGCTCGGCTGCCAGAGGCTGGCAAAAAAACAGAGCGGAAAGAACAGAAAAATAAAAAGGAGCCTGCACCCTCGGCCGCCGACAGCCTTCTGACAGCAAGGCGCGGGGGTTAGGTCTGAGGGAGGGGGGAGGGGGTGGCCGGTGGCGGGGGTGTGCAAGGACAAAAAGTATTAAAGGATACCCAGGAAGCTTCGCCCGCGAGCGTGCACTGGCCGGAAGTGCTGGGCGAACTTTTTTCGGCTCCTATCATTTATTCACGCCAGAGTTATTTTCCTCCGCGCTTCAACGCCTACATCCAGGGTGCTCTTCCTTCGTGGGGAGAAAGGGGTGCGCGTCTGCTATCGCTCTTTCCCCCCTCTGGTTCCTTATCAGGCTTTCCACTTGGCCTGTCGGTGCGCTCGGCACCCTTTTCTCCGGGGGATGTTCTCGAAAAATTGCACAATTAACGATCAAGAAAGCTTCCTGAATTCTCTGTTCTTGAAAGGTGCACGGTGGAAGCTTTGTAAAAGTCGAAGAAAGCTCGCGGTGATAGAAGAATCGAACTAGGATCGATCGATCGATCGATCGATGCTCCAGAAACCCTCTCTGGCAGTCTCCGACAGCCATCCCTCCTTGTCTTACGCGGCCCGATTCGTGGGGGGCCACGCGGGGTAGGCGAAGGTGGCTCGCAGCCCCAGAAAATGAATGCTTGCAACGTGGGGATGGCCCGGAAACCGCCGCGGGCAGCGGGGGTGCGGCGATTCCATCGAGATCGGTGGAAAAGAGAGCGAACCACAGCGGGCCGCCGCCGTTGCGATCGAAAGAACCGGCCATCCCCCAATCATCGTCCCCGTTGAAATGCATTTTCCGTCTCTCTGGCTTCTGTGCCGCGGATGGACGCCGTGGCGGCGGTTTCAGGCTGCACACACCGCCGCCAGAGGAGAGAGGGCCAGTCTTTGTCGCTATTTCGGGGGATGAACGAGCCACGGGGACACGGGAACGCGAGTTCGATCGATGAATCACTCGACGTGCACCGTTGACGTTGACGTGGAACGAGAACGCGCGAGCGCGACCAGGACGCAGCCACCGAGACAGAGGAAGAGGGAGGACGCGGCAGGGCGGAAAGAGAGGGTGTTTAGCGACGAGCCGTACCGCTGGAGGAGGACAGCAGAGGCACGAAGGGTGGCCGGGGGGGGGGGGGGGGGGTTTTGGATGCGCACCCTGTCGCGTATATACGGTAGCAGCTCACCGGTTGCGGGTGTAGAGTATGCAGGTGCGGGTGTATTAAAAAGCGGGGGTGGCTGCGGTCGCGTACCAATCACCCGACGGGGATGGGGGGCGGGTGGCTCCGTGAGCGAGAGGGGGTCGAAAGGTGGTCTGGCCCCGGAGTGGATGGACGGGGGCAGTCACGGCCAGAGGGAGGGAGAGAGGGATCATACAGAGACGGTTTGTTCCGAGAGAGAGAACACGGCCGAGCCCACGCAACCCCCGTGAAATTTTAATCGTGTCGTCATTGGGGTAGTTTGTTGCGATAACCCGACCAGCGTCCACCAGTGTACGAGGGTTTCACGAGCGGCCGAGTGGAGAAAAAAGGACCGCTGATCGGTGGAGATCGCCTGAGCGTGTCGCTACGTTGTCTCGTCCTTTTCAGGGAACGGGGGGTGGTTCCTTGACCGAGCGTGGGTTCTTTAAGTTGTTGTAGGTTAGATGATTGGGTAAGCTAGTCGTTTCTTGAACGAATTCTTGCCGGTTTCCCACACCCCACCTGTTCTACCAATTTAAGGTTCCTCGATTAGTGGAAACTAGTCCCGCTAACGATATCGCGCATCTGTTCGAATAAAATTCCCCTCTCCCCTCAAAAATTCACCGCCGAAAATACCAGATACGTCGATCCACGTGTCGCAATTAGCACCGTGGGCGGTGGGCGCGTTTTCATCGATGGACGCATCGATGCGTGGACGGGGTGGGGGGGCACGGCTGAATGGTTCGTTTGAAAGTTTCATGGAGACGCGACCGGACCGTTGGTATTATTGCTCATTTGATCGGTCGCGTATTCGCAAAATAATGTAGAAAATTGTTTTGCGGTCTTTTTATCTCGATTTCGGGAAGCTGACGGCTGCCATCGGTGACAGAAGAGGCTGGCCGAGGCAGATCGGGGTAGCGGCCGGCGGTGGGCTGTGCTTTTGTGTATCCCATCAATCACGCGGACCTTTTCACCGAGCGGATATCGGGCCTGCCCGTTTTTGCGTGCGGTGCATCCCGCTCGATTGCAATCGCGGCGAATTATTGAATCTGCTGCATCTCGTCCGCCCGGATTAGATTGGTTTAGTTCGCACGCGTTCGCGACGTCGCCTGGGACGATTCGCCGACCGAAATTTTCCCGAGGAAACCTTCCACTATCCTCCACCACTACCAGCGGATCGACTTAAGTGTACTAATCGCGAAATATGGGTCACTGGAACAAGCCACCCCTTCTGTAATCTATTCTTATGTTCGCTTGGGGTAACTGAAACTAATTCACCTCCGTAGGAAGCATGCTTCTTGTCAATGGAGGGCTTCTTGTGAAAGACACTAGCACTGAATAAATATTTGCAGTACTTACTAGCCGGAGACCAGGCCCGTCGTCCAAGGATCGGCGAAGAGAGCTGCGTAAGAAGATGGACGTTCGTGGAACGGATGATATTACTTTATTTGATGACGGTACTTAAACAGTGAAAGATTTCGTTCTCGAGGCCAGCCGCGCTCCGACATCGACGTGCTGGTCGGCCACATTCGATCTACCGTCCGTCACGTCCGCCGCGACCGGTCAATGTTCCTCGTAATAAAAAAGGCGAATAGCCTGCGAGGACGTGACTCAGCCTGGCCCGAGAATACTTTTTGGGACTGTGATATTTACAACGATGCGAGCTCGCGACTCGACTCGCTGGGAAGAAGCTTTGAACGACCCCGATCGCACAGACACCGCTACCAATGGTGGCTGATCGAAGAATCGATCCCCCGTTCGTTCTTCACTAGCTACGTGGCGCCACTCGAGCGACTCCGCGGGTCAGCCTGTTGCGATGGGGGTTGTTCGACAGGGTCGATTACTCTCACTCGAAATGACAATGGGTAGTGATTAACACCTGTACGCGAAACGGTAGCCTAGCTGATAAGTGGACGCCGTTTATATATTTACATACTATACGAACTTAAACCCTGGTTAGTCCTCGAGTCCTTGATGGTTCCTGGCCGGGGAGGACCAGGCCCTAAAGCTTGCCGCGGCTGAACCCTGACTCAGGGTCGTGTACATCTGCCCCTCCGCCTGCGAATCAGGTCCGGGGACACGGCCGATACAAACGCTAACCTTAACCGAGACCCTACATCGACAGAGACTTCAGCGCACTGTACAACATCTCCCAGAAGATATATATTACACCTGGAAGAGTCCTTTGAATTCTTCAATCTCGTCCATCGAGGCTCTAGTAAGGTCTCCAAACTTGTCTGGGTTTAGGGCTTCTCTCTCTTCTAGGCCTGACCGCCTCCCTCTCCACGTCAGTGTCGTCTTCCTTCTTCCTGGTGGTCAGATCCTGGCCCACGTTCTCCTTGTCCTGCCCCTTCTTCGTGCTGAGGTCCACGGTGCCTTCCAGCCGGATCTTCACCGCCAGATCGCCCCTGCGAGTGATCTGCTCGTCGTTCGTTCCCTCCTGATCGTTCGAGTTCTCCATGCTTGGTCTCAGGTGGACGGAGGAGTCCTGGAACGTCGCGTCCGTGGTGGCGTCCTCGAGGTCGCTCCTCACTGGGGAGATCCTCGGGGAGTCCTGTTCAGGCAGAGACTCGTCGCTCCTCACTCGATCTCTGTTCTGATCGTACTCGTTCCTATCGTCCACCTCTATGCTCCCGTCCGGACTGTCCAGGCCAGACCTGTGCAGCAGGTCCTGGTCGTCGTCCCTCTGCTTCTCCTCCTTCAGGCCAGACTCCGGGCTGTTGCTGTTGCTCCGAAGCTTCCTCAGCTCTTCCAGTCTAGCCTGATCAGGCCTCTGGAGCCGTTGCTGCGCCATCCTGAGCGCTAGAGCGTGCCACTCTGGCTCGAGGATGTACTGCTGCGTGTGATACAGTGGATTGTAAAGCCACGAAGACTGCGGCAACAACGGGGCGAAGATCGAGCCGAAGATGGACCCCGTGGCTCCCAGAAGGTGCAGACCTGTTATTGGAAGACACGATCATGTCGTTGGTGGTCCTTACGAGATTTTAATTTGAAACGACTCGCACAGTGGTTTAATTGATTTTACGAATATCAATTTAACCCGATCGACTATACAAATTTATCGTTTCCAACGGGAGGAAAGGATTGCAACAGTACCTTGGAAATGAGAGTGGTGTCCAGAGGGACTAGGCGTCGTCGCAGTGGTCGTCGTCGACTCAGCCGGGGGTGTGGGCGCCGCGACCGTGGCCGTCGTGAGCAAACCTGGTCCAGGATTGCCTGGCGACGACGTTGGTGTCACCTCCCTCACGGACACGCTGATTGGACCCAAATCGTTCCTCGAAGAGTCTTTAAAAACACCCAGTCGCATTCCCCCGTTAATGTGCGAGCTCCAACCAATTACCAAGTGCCTGTCAGCAACTTCGGCGCTGTTACTCGTCTCTCTGGCATCATTTCGAAGCTACCCGCCAGGTTGAAGTGACACAAGAAGACTGCACTGTGGCAGCTTCGGGGGGCAACGGCGATAAATGCGGAAGCTCGCGTCAAGGACGCGAGCCATTCGTAACATCGCGATGTTCTTACCAGTATTAGGTCCAGGCAGTCTAGGAGATCTCTGCTCGATGCTGTGGTGGAAGGGATTGAAGGCCGACGCACCGGCTGCCGGGGGATGCGTGTGAGAATGGTGGCCAGGAGGCGGCGGAAGACAGTGCGGCGGTAGAGATCCTCGGGGCAGTCCGCCCCAGCCTTGGCCAGCTCCTTGCTCCAGACCCAGGTGTTGCAGGCCTGTGCAGTCCAAGGGATCTGGAGTTACGTCAAGCAGTTGTTTGGTTTTCCGGTCACTGTCCTGGTCGCTGCAAGGGCTCTCTAATCGATGAGGGTGGGATTCTAGTTTGAAGGAGCCTTCTTTCCGAGTACGCGACATAACCGTGGGGGTGGAAAGTATTGTACCAGAGGAGCAGACATGATCTTGGTCTATAAATAGCCCGGCGAGAAATCAACCTTAGGAGCTTATCAGACGCCCAGCGTGCCCCCAGTTCGTTAGAAAAGAAACACCCCTCCTTCTCCTCCCAGGAAAACGTTATATAATGTCAGGCGAATAAGCGATCACCGGCTGACAGACAGAGCTACAGAAAACGCTTCCCTTTGACGTAGCGACCGTTTGACGTGGATGGACAGTTAAATTTATCCCAACCGAGAATAGAGGGACGATCGATCACCTTTTTCCAATGGTGGCCAATACCGCGCGGCCATGGGAAAGGGTTTCTGTGTGCAGGTATGCAATTAAATCCGCGACATCGGAAGAATTAATCTGTTCCAGCGCGATTACACTGGTCACGGTCCACCACCGAGCCTTCGGCCTTCGCCTGGCGGCAAAAAGCCAGCGAGACTCCTGCAAGCCAAGCGTAACAGGCCAAAATTCACCCCCAGTAGAAGGAGAAGGAACGGTCTGTTCTACAACGAAGGTTCGCGTGAACGAGATTGTAGAACGGCTAACTAAAGAAGTTGTGAAACCACGGATAAGAGAGCAGCGGCTCGTTGTTGGAAGCAGAAGTAGTAAAAGTGAAGCGCGTAGTCATCGGTATGGTATCGGTTTTTCGAAACACCTTGATCAATAGCAGATTATACCGTCATCTGTGCCGGGCAGTTTAAAAATTCCGTGAAAGCTCCGAAGCCACCGCGGCTGGCTTCCAAGGGGTGGGGATTACGGCGGGGCGGCAAGTAGGGGAGGCATCGCGTGGGGTGGGGAGGGTAGTTTGGTCACTGGAACGTGGGCGTGGCGAAGCGCGACGGCGGCCACGGGGATTGGACGTGCTGGTATCCCCACCGACGGCCAGCCACCCCGTGGCGGGGATGGAAAAAGCTCGGTAGGGGTCGAAGGGGTGATTTTTAAGCTCTCTTTAAGCCGCGCTTGCCAGAGAGGACACCACTATCTCGCGTTCTACCACACCGGCGTGGAACGGCGAGCAGCCCAGCTGGAAGCTTGCATAGAGAGAGACAGGGGGATGGAAGGAGGGAGAAAGGCATGTAGCTGGAGCTACTTTATGAGGGGATTAAGAAAACGATAAGAGGCGCGCGAAAGCTGCGCTGCCAGCGAGCTTAAGGAGGCCAAGGGTTTCCGTGTACCTGATGCGCCATAAGTGAGGACTCCGTTCTGGGTATTTTCTGGGGAAATCCTCGTTCAATCCTTCCACCCTGGTCACTGCGAAAAAATCTTTACTCCGAGGAAGAAGCTGACGTTCCGTTTCTACGACCTGTACCAACATACTTCCTTAATACCGTGCCTGTGCATGGTCGTATGTGCAATACAATTGAGTCTAAAATGTGTGTCTTCTTCAACACTGACACGTGTCACAGAAATATACAATGTTACACGAAAGAGTAGCGATAAGGTAATTACGATTCCTTGAACTTTCCTCCCTTTATTTCCCGTGTTAGAGAATTTTTGAGGTTCGCAACGAGGGATGAGACGGCAGATTTGGAAATTCAGCCCGCAGAGTTTCGGTATTTGGCAGTGACGCGTATCTATTTCAAACAGCTCGTAACATACTTTCAATTTAATAAACCCCCCCAAAACGCCCGGCACCCTCTTAGAGCGGTGCTCGCGTGCCGGGGATGGGGTAGGGCGGCGCGGGCGATAATTCCGAAAACAAATGAAGACTAATGAGGGGAGAACCCGGCGAGATCTCTGAAAGAGTCGAGGGGAGAGAGACGGAGCGGCCCTTGGAGAGAGAACTGAAAGGGTTCAAGGAGCCGCTACCCTTTAAGGGGTGAGAAATGTTAAGCTTAAACGTTACGGCCCTAGGGTTAGTTGCCTTTATGTGTACCTTCCGTTGGGGGGAGCGGCGAAGCTTTAAGGGATGATGTATTATCGAGCAGCATGTTCAAAATGTGCTCCACGGTATTTTGGCTGTACCGCATCGGGGGAGAGTTAACGTTGCGTCTGGATGGTTAACGCGTTTAGCAATGGACCTACGGTAAATACTTTGGAAATTAATTAATCCTCCATGTCACAAGACCTTGGGGAAGCCTTCAGGAAGAAAGACAATTGAAAAAGCAACGGCAGTTTCAGTGGAAATGGATTTATAGCGGAACAAGTAGTGCGAGTCGGTCATTTGTCAGACATGACAAGAAAAGTGTTTGAAGAGGCTTTCAGAGATACTCTAACGGCAGCTAACGATAAAAAGAAGCTTTAGTACATACTTATAGTCTACATTATACCAACAGACACTAATTAATCCATCTGCATTCGAATTAAACAATACATTGACCCTTAAACTTCCACTTACGAGATTAACATTTACGCACCTGCGGGAGGCGCAGTCTTACAGAAAGTCGCCTGCAAAAAAACGGGGAACGCAGAAGAATGAACAATATCCAAGCGCCAGAGATTCTTTTGTTTTCTGTTCAGACAGGCAGGAATTACGCGTTTCGTGTGCCACGGTGCAAGGAACCAGACGCGAGTTATGTACGTCTGTCACGCCTAGGCGAGGAGAACCTTAAGAGGCGTTTAAAGACGTTGGGCTAAAGTCTGACAGGCACCCCCGAAAAGTAAAGAGTAAAGCCGGTCGTTCGGGTCGCTCGCTGTGAGCCCCCCAGCTCGGCAGCCAGAGGATACATAATAAATTAATTCGCGTATTTTCCTGTCCTCCTTATCTATTCAAATCTATGCAAAACAGGAGTTAAAACGCCCTTCTTACTCCTAAGGCGTTAACCCTTGTGGAGCTTGCACACCCTCCCCCTCTTTTCAGCTTCTTCTCTAACGCCCTGCCACCTCCCCCTGCCGTCTCCTACCTCCTCGCCCTGCTGCTCCTCCACCACCGCCCCCCCCCCTCCTCCGTCGCCCCCCGTTTTCCCACGTCCTAGCCTCTCACTACCGTCGGTCGGATGTCTTTGCACACCCACCCTTTGCGCCCGTTCTCATTATCGCGTCGCAGCAACCCCTAAAATGCCACCCTGGAAAGGTCCCTGGCACCGATCTAAGCTCTACGAGGAGATATTTCGAGAAAGGACGAGAAAATTGCTGTCTCTCTCGCTCCCTCTCGCGCCACCGCGTTTCATCCCTTCCCCACCGGGCCCGACCCGCGCCAGCCGCCTCCGCGTCTCTTATTTACGCTTGCATCCTCTTTGAAGTTACGAACACGCGGATAAAAACGGCGAACTTTCCGAAACGTTCATTGTGCGCAAGCTGGCCTCCCTCTGCCTGGGTCACGTCCCCCGGAACACCTTCCGTTTCTTTTCCGTTTCCTTCCTTTTATTTCCCTGACACGATTGCGTCGGCGGAATTAAAGATTGACGAGCTTCCGTCCTGCAACTTTTCAGCGCGAGCCCTGGATGGAATCCTTTCTAGGCTTCAAGATACGAGCGGAATGGTCGGTAGTAGTTTAGCGAGGGATTTCCAGCGGATTCGAAATTTATAGAAACTCCGGCCATCTTACAAATGGAAACCGATGTGGGAAGAAATTACAAATCAACGCCACCGCGTGTGCGTTCGACGAATTTGTCCATCCCCCCTTGTGTCGGTCTTTATAGGTTTTTGTGTCACCGATAGGAGAGAGAAGGCGACTCGGGCAGGGGACGAAGAAGAACGACGGAGGGTATCATTAGTTACCGTCGCCTCCACCGAAAGGTCCTGGTCACCGGGGCTGATTAAAAGACGGGCCACCCCGGGACACCCTTGCAAGACACGCAGGAGGGTGAAATGTGACGCGAATTTAAAGGATCCGCTGTGATTTGACGCTGGGGTGGACAGGGACAACCCTTAAAAAGGGAACCTTTAAGGATCCGGCACCGCACTCGTCAAGGGTTACTTGGCCTTCCGTGTACGTGGAAAGGACCTTCAAGGGCAGCCAGAGGAATCGTCCTCTCTGAAAGTCAACCCTGTTGGCCTTTCAATCTTAAGACGCTCCTGAAATTAAATTATGACGTTACTGATTTCCTTAAGGGGGAACACCACTGTGACGGCCGGAAAAGTAAGCCATTTTTAAGAATATTTTTCAGGAATAATTTAGTCATCGTAGAACATTTTTATTACCTACCTTTAATACAATGTCTTAGGAGACTATAAAAAAAAATAGAAAAACATGCATAAATTTGAATATATTAATTAATCTTCTAGACCCACCACGCGCGCTGGTCGAACGTGTAACTATGGAACAGCAGGTCCGAAATCAAATTTCTTTTTTTTTTTATAAATTATATGAGTGTAGTTTCCGTTGCACGTACGAATTTTTTGATTGGAAACAAAATTTTTTAAATACGCTCGAAAAACGGTCCATCTTATTCGCGGAATTTCGAAACTTTTCTTCTAAAGCGCACCATTTTTACAAAAAAAAATTTGTTTAAGAAATCGGTACGTGCAACGGAAACTACACTCATATAGTTTATAAAAAAAAAATGAAATTTTATTTCGGACCTGCTGTTCCATAGTTACACATTCGAACAGCGCGCGAGGGAGGTGGTTTAGTAGATTAATTAGTATATTAAAATTTATGCATGTTTTTCTATTTTTGTTTTTTATAGTGTCTTAAGACATTGTACTAAAGGTAGGTAATAAAAATTTTCTATGAAAACTGTAAATTATTCCTGAAAAAAAATCTTAAAAAACGGCTTACTTTTCAGGCCGTCACAGTGGTGTTCCCCCTGAAGTGAAAAGCCATAGGCTCTTCAGGAATGTGCTTTGGTATTTTGCGTACCTGAAATGTCCTTTTGTACCTTGAACCTTAACAACAATTTGACACGCAATTAAAAGGATATTCCCAGCGACTTCCAGGACAAACTTTGCCCCCCAAAAATTGGCGAATGGTCCACTTGCCAAGGGAGAAGGGAGATCGAAAGGAAAGGAGGGTGGTGCTCTTTAAAGAAAGCTCGCGAGAGTTCGCAGTAAAACGATCCAAGAGCGAAGCGACAGTTTTAAACTGAACGCTCCTAACAATCTCCCCCAAATGAGGTAAAGGCCACCTTATTGAAACAGGGGTCGCGATTTTTCCGGTGCTCCCCCAACCACCCCCGGTGTAGGCAGCGGTTAATTGACACTGGAGGGTGGGCCGAGGGGGTTGGGAGGGATAGGAATCGAGCTGCGCGAGCTCTTCTTGTTAACTTGAATCCCGGCTCTCGCGATTTTTCATCCCCTTAGCTAGACTGACAAAGACGGCCTCGCGGGAGGGCACGTGATCAGGGTGTTTTCCGTTCCTGGACAATCTCAGCGAGGATCTTTCGCGTGTTGCCAGTCACCGAATACATTAATTTTCCTCGTGCCCCGATTCCCTCGCCCTTGCCTCTCTTCGTCCTCGTGCATGTAAATTGAATCGTGGAAGCAGGAAGAGGGGTAAAAAGGCACTGTCCATTTTTGTTTCTGGGATGGTCCAGGGGGATGTTATCGACAAGTGCATCAACAAGGAGTCTCGGGAAGGATTTAAACAATAATCGAAACGGCAACTCTGACACGACTTAACAGGAAGTATCGTCATGGTTCCCAGAAGAGAATGTCTACCTCGATTACGAATCGGCTGACCGAGTGTGTCACCATCTGGACACGTGAAAGGAGCCAGAGCAATGTGACCAGAGTGGCCACCAAAGGAAGGACACTCGATGCGCCGGACTTCGAGGTTCGAATCCTCGGGGAGACCCATAAAATTCAAGTCTCCCCTCGAGGTAGGCCCGAACGAAATTTAATAACATCCCCCTAGTTACACCTCAATGGGCACCTTAACAACCCCTGGCTCGGGTAGCCAGCCTTCTCCTCCCTCTGCTCCTTATCAACCCCAGGCGGAGATATCTAATAAACCAGCTCTCGAAACACATCTTTATCCGCGCAACGATACACCCTCCCGGCGAAGGGGGTGGCGAGTGAGTTGAAAAGCTGGCCGACTGACCCCACGGCGAACTGGACGGAGGCGCAACCTGTGCGAGGAAGCTCGAACTACTCCGCGAAAGGGTTGAAAAAGTGGAGAACACCGCGCACGAGGAAATAAACCGATCGATATATGAGGGTGATGTCGGTCGCTGCAATTTGAACGCGACCCAATTTTCCGTGTACACGTGTGTCCATTATGGGGCAACTGAAATTCTTCCGCTGGGGGTGGCTGAAACTGTGGAAAAACTTCCCACGCCCGATGCATCGCCGCGGGGGTTGAAGATCACGCGAAAGAACATCCATTGTACTCCCATGCCTCGTTCAACTTGTCACACCGTGATTACACGACTCTCTGTGTACATGGATGATAAGAAATCTTGGAAATTCCTCGACCTATGACAACCTTCTCCCCAAAATATCCTCCACGCGCAGTTCCCTCATCCCCGCGAGCTCGCGTACCTTCGGTAATTCGATTTACCCTAGTTGTAAGGCCGCGACACTTCCGTTCTCGCGATCCCCGTGGAAGAATTTTCTGCAGGCCCCGCTCGGGGATTGTTGCGTACGTCCTCGTTAGCTGAAATTACGATGGAAATCTGAAGGAAAGAAGAGAGAGGCAGAGAGGGAAGTCGAAGAGAGAAGCGGGCGCGGCAGCCGGTTGGTCCTTGATTGAGTAGACCACTCGGGGTGGCAGGGGGGCTGGGGGCCGAGGGGTGGGACGAGAAATCGACGGCAGGACTGCTACTCCACACCACCCCCGGCAGGGGGCGGCAGGGAGAGAAGCTCCGTTAAGCCGCTTATCATGCCGAAACAATACACTGTCGGTGCACCAGTATCAGTACCCTCGCCGCTCGAGGCTAGTCCCATCAAAATTTCGAGCTTCGAGAACGAATTCGAATTGGAAGCCGTGCCGGCGGACTAGCCTGTCGCCGCTACGGAAAACTCTGCGGAAATTCGCCCGCAACGTCGCTCGCTGATGGATAGAAATAGATGAAAACTGGGTGTTTCTGAAACCTTCGCCGCTTCGGTGCTAGGATATTTTGGCTCTGTGGAAGGTGGCAGAGTTAAATGTATTCTAATCGGAAGGACGTGATACGGAGAAGTATACGAGGGAGATGTAGCTCGAAAAAGGAAGTCGAAATTTGACTAAGAAATCGAGAAACATCTCTGTCCCCAGTTTCGTAAAGGCTAGCTCGAGGATGGTGACAATCTACCGCTAATAACTCCTGAACTGAATGGAATATTCTGGCTATTCTTTTTCTAAATCATTATTCAAGACTTCCATCTCAAGATCCAACCATCAAGGTCTAACTTAACAATGATCAAAATGGGTATAGGTACCTAGCAGCAAGCCCGTTCACCGGTCATCTCCAATCAGGCACGCGTTTCCACAAAAAGGCGAAGTTTCTGGAGCCCCCAGCCACCAGAGACGCGGCACCTCCGTCGAGGACGATCAGGAATTTCAACAGCAAGAAGTTGCTCGTCAAAGTTTCCCCGGGAAGAGCGTGAGCGTAAGTAGGAGCGCGGGCGTCGTGCAAACGAAAAGGCAGAGAGAGCAGCGCGCCGCCCGAAGCTTAATCAGAGTCTTCTCCACTTAGACGCCCGGTGGTAAAACTCAATTTTGAGTCGGTGCCTGCCGACGCTCAATTTTGACACCCCTCGTAGCCACCAAGCCAGGCGAGCGGCGACGCGCTCAGCCAAGCCAGCCCGTAGTGAAAGACGGGCTCCTGTAGGGGTTCGGGGGAAACGGTGCAGGGTTGCAAACTTAGTTATCCGCCGACACGAGGAGACGCGTCGTAGCAGGCCGTAGACGTGCTACGCGGGTGCAGCTGGACCTGGACCAGCGACCGGGGGACGCATGTTCGATCGTAGGACACCGGCAACACTTACCAGACAACTTGAATCCCAGCGGATCCTGTGGGTGTCCGAAAGGGAACGGCCTGGGCCCGAAGTGGAATGGATGAAAGGCCTGGTGTCCTGAAACATAACACACTTCTTTCAGTGTGAAACTAGTCCTTGGGAAATTGGTCCTCGTTGATGAGGCTGGAGGGGGATGAGAGGTGACGCGTTTTGGGAACGTGCATTCACAGTGGAAGAAGTCTAGTGGACTTGGGGTACACGAAGGTGGCGTGTAAAGTGACGTTTATACACTACAGTTTTGAAGTCAAAGGTTTCGTATGTAGGGAATGCTCAGAAAGCTGAAAGTTCCTGCACCTGTTCGAAAAACTCTATTAGCTTTCAAGTTTAATTTTCTACGCCCAAGTCCCTGGAAACGCACTGAACATCATCCCCAAGCGTTTAAACACCCTCCACTCCAACATCTTCCATGGCAAGGTTACCCACGGTTGGTAAAATCCAGGGACACTCACTTGTCTTGGACCTGGGTTCCCTGGGTCCGTCCACGGTGACCTTGATCGCCTTGGACAGGGTGGCCACCTGAGGTGGCGACGTCTGCAGCA
Organism: Andrena fulva; assembly: GCA_946251845.1. Classification (NCBI taxonomy): domain Eukaryota; kingdom Metazoa; phylum Arthropoda; class Insecta; order Hymenoptera; family Andrenidae; genus Andrena; species Andrena fulva. The sequence goes on from OX276332.1 coordinate 5,290,236, forward strand.
TGATCGTCAGGGTGAAGCTCTTCCCTGAAACGAGAACAGAGCGTCAGAGGAATCCTCCACCCGGTTCGCAACCTAGAATTATCGCCTGGTGGTAAAACCAAGAGTCCGAATGCTCCCGACGGGGTAGCTACCCCTTTCGATATTAGGAACCATAAAGGCAGGTGAACTGAGCTTCCTCGGTTTCCTGGCGATCTATTATTCACCATCAACCTGACCAGCGCCACTAAAAGATACTCTCCTCATACGAAGGGGGTTTTGAAACTGCGTACGAGAGTTTCCTGTCTTCCTAGAGGCAATAGAAGAGAAATGCGTAGCTGAACCTAAACCTCCTACACGGAAAAATACTTGAAACACTGTACTCCCAGTGAAGTAATAATTCAGCACAAGGGGGTGGAGAAGATCCTCCTCTCTAATTAGGTAAACTGAAGCTTCCTAGTAGCTAAAAACTCCAGCTTCTCGATAAACAGAATCCCTGACAAACGATAAATCAATAAAGAAACGGAACGTCTTCGAAGGCCTTCGCGCAGAAAACACCCCCGTCTTTCGCCACCCCAGCATTCGACTAAGTGTTTTCCCACTGCTTTTTCCTCCGCTCCGCGAGAAACGCGGCCAACTGTTGGTGGAACGGCAATGCGCTCCGGGGGTGCGTTCGCTGGAAACAAAACACAAATGTGCCGGAAGTAAGGGGTGAACGAGTGGCGCCGCCGCGTCGATGTTCACCCCCGAATCGGCCCTGGAATATGTTAATGTCGGGAACGCTAAACGGCCCGCCACACAGAAATATACGCGGGGCCGTTCGTCACGCGCGATTTCGTCCTTCTACCTTTCGGCTGCGCGTTCGATAGCTCGATCCCACGTAACGATCCCGGGGAACGTTCGCCGAGACGCACCCAGACGTTCCACCAACGGTACAAATATCCACGAGCTCCTAGCTCCTCTCACTTCCGCTTCTTTCGCGAGATTGATTCATTAACAAATTACGCCAGGGAAATAGACGAGATTACCGTTTAAACGTGTTCGCGTCTCGGCGAGGGATTTTGTCAGCGAGCTCCGAAATCTAGCGATGCTGCCGCGAAATAAATCCAGTCTTCAAAGGGAGATTCCGCTCCCTTCTCGCCTTTGCACGGAGCACGTGCAACAGCGCGAACAATGGATTTGCGACGACAATTTACTAACAAATTGGGCTCCGGAGCTCGACGCACGCTTTACGAGAGCCACCTACAATTACAGGGGATGGTTTTTATAGAATCGCGGTGATGCACGAAATTAGAGGAGACGGAAGTGACTGCGTTGGAAGTTAGGCGACTGGTCTGCAAAGGAGATTCGTGCTTCGCAATTTCTCCTTCGACTATGGTAACTTGGAGACTGACGTTCGACATTTTCCACGGCACATCGGGTCGAAGAATTCCTGGCGGAGGAAGCGGAACAGAAGGCTGGGGGCAGTTTGGCAGGTTCTCTGGGAACGACCGTGAAGTTATACGGCTTATAATGGGGCCGGCGTGCGTATATGCACGCGGTTGCGTAGTTTTATTTTATGGTGGCGCGGCTTGGACGGCAAACGACCGGGTTTTTACGGTGAACCACGACATTTAACCGGCTTACCGACGTCGTCGAGCGAAATATTCAGCCCCCGTTTGAACGTCGCCGCGAACTCTGCGCTCTTCCGCGTTCTTCCCTCTGGAAAAGCGATGTTCGCTTGTACACTCCGAGGATTATCGCCCGGCTCGCAAATTCGATGTCGCAGCTGCTTTTGATTAGAAAGTCTCTAACGTGAACTTGATATTTCTATGCTACAAAATCTTGCGAAAGCCACGCACTTTTCGAATGGACAACATTTGGGAAAAGAAGGAGGGTAGTTTGAGACGGTACAGGGGAATTTTGAAGGCAGCGGGGGTGGTGGGGGACTAACGAGGCCAAAGTTTATTGCCAGTGCGGTGTCAGATCCGTGATGGCGGTAGCGGCGCGGAATCGAGGGTGATAGCAGGCGTTTTGAGGGTGTTTATGAGGCATTATGTGTAACACGCTGGAAGAACGATCCTCCCCCTTGAGGTCTGTTGCCCTCCACCTGCGTACGCTCGCCGAAATCGTAATTCGTTGCGTGCTAAACGGAGGCTTTCGAGGCATCAATCTGCACCCCCGTTGCCGAGTTTCGCCCGCTGCCTCGAATAATTTCTCCATACAGTGCTAGTATTTTCTTCAACTTGGGGGTTCCTTTTCTAGCTATTCGTATTTAGAAACCAATTCTATTTAGAAGCTAGGAAACTCGGTTTCAGAAGCACCCAAAGCCTACCATTTCCAGAACGGTGGACCCTTCAAACTACAGAAATTTAAAATAACTATTTCCACCCCGTAGGATCTCGTTCTTCGCGTCGCCGTGCCCTCAGACGGGCCCGTTTGAGCCTCAAGAACCGTTGAGCAATTATTTCCGACGATTTTTCGTCAGAGTTTTCTGCGGCAGTTAAAACACTCCCTGCTACTTTTTCCTGGCCGTGCAAAAAGACGAAACGCTCGCGCGTTTATGGGCCCGCGATAGTCCGCGTCCGTTTCGCACGACAAGGATTTGCACACCGCGAGAAGGCACGAGAGCGTACACCCTAAGTTTGCCCAGGGATCATGCAGTGTTAAAAACTCCCCTGTTTGCCGGCGTAGCGAGCGCGAGGGTGGCTCGGATCGTTATTTCAGAGTGTTTGTCGTGTTTTAAGATTCTGACGTTTTGACTGGCCGAATCGAGGTGGAATGAAGCGACGCGTATACGCTCCCATCGACAGCCCCTTCGTGCATCGAGGAAAGAACAATCGTTGCGCCCGAAAGCCACTCAAACTGCGCGACGATCTGCGTCGGAACGAGCCTCGAAACTGAAACCACTTAAACACTCAGTTTCCGACAAAGAAGACCACTTTTAAAAACAAATCCAGTCCTACAAATTCGATGTCCATCACCCAGAATAATTCTAATTGTAAATTGATACAAGTTCCCTCTAAACTCTAAATTAAAGAAGATCGCGTTCCTCCTCGATCACGGAACGCAAGGCAACGCGACGACACGCGAACCGAACGGGCCTGGGGACTCGTTTATGGCCGCCAATCGGAGCAACGAATGCCCAGCGAGGAATCTTTCAGGCACGACGGACGCGTCGACATCGAGTCGAGGGTTCATCGGAGCGTTCGTGGACGGTTAAAAAAGAGGAGCAGGGTGAGCGCGGAGATGAGCGTGGAATTAGCATACGTAGAAAGAAACAGAGCTGGCCAGGGTACGTAGGACGACCGGAGACCAGCACGAAAAATAATGTTTAATCGGTAGAAAATCTCGGCGCAGTCATCCGCCATAGAACTCCGCGCTCTCTCCTCTGCTCGCCACCCCCGCCCGCTCCCCTGGCCACCGTTATCCTCCTGCGTGATCCTTTGCTCGAAAGGGGGTTGGACTTTTTAATATTTAATTGGGAAAAAACGTCGCCGAGGTGGTCGGCGAAATCCACCGAGCCCGGGTCCGTGGATTTCAACGACGTGTCCCTGTTTTTCACGGCGGCCGTCGATTCCTTGCGGACACACAGGCATTGCCGACGGATTCTTCTTTCGGGACTCATTGTGCTGTTTTTAATCGAAGAGCGGGGTAGACTTGGCCCGATTTCGGGATCGATAACGGGTGTACGGGGATCGGGGTGGTTTCTTCCAAGACTCGAGGGAAATTGATTCGACCGCCGAGGGGAACGGGGAGTGCAGTCTTCGCCTGCCAATTAATTAAAGCGGAGGGCGCAGTTTCGCGTAAGTCACGCGCGATCGAAGCGAAATTTCGGCGACGAGGACCGAGCAACAGCTGTTCCGCAGCCGGCGTGAGTTTTAGAGGTCTATGAAAAAGAGCGACGACCCTCTTCAACGGCGACGTGCCTTTACGACTTATTAAATCATTTTCCACGCACTTCATGGACCACTTACCAGCGAGTCTTGGAAGTTGAAGAAGCGGGGAGGGTAAGAGAGAGAGAGTACTAACCGCACTTTTAAGATGAGCTCGGTATGAAACCAGCCATTCGCAAATCTACGAGCGAGACCTGGAACAAGCTAATTTCATACCCCATTACAAACTATCCAAGCCCACCGCATCCGGCACCCCCCCCCCCCCCCCCAACCATCTCAAAAACCTCTAAACACCGTCGCCACCCCCTGGAATTCATCGCGACCATCCCCCAGCGGCCAGTAAACGAGCCGAAGGGTCAAGAGTCGGACGAGGAAGCGTTGGAAGAAGGAGGAGTGGAAAATCGCGTGAATCACGACCTAAAACGAGGTTCCACGGGCGAGATGGGGGCGAGATGGGCGCAGTGCATCGGGCGCGAGGACATCGGTCAGGATCTGGCTGTCGATAGTTCGAGCTTTGCCTCGGATTCTCGCGCTCACCCTTGCCCGCCTACACCTCGGGCCCAGGCACGTCATAAAACACAGGTAACTCCGGTATTTATGCCCGTCGTTTTTACGCCCGTCGCTGGCCACCGGTTTGCAGCGCAGCCGGAGCTACATCAGCGCGCACAAGCTCGCGTCTCGCCGCTGCCTCGTGACTCCTAGCAGTCGGGAGGCTTGACGCTAATCCCTGTCGGGAACGAAAGGGGTGGCCGAGTGATATACGCCTCTGCGCCGCTATGATAATATCCCCATCCTGCGCCCCCGACGCCCTTTTGTTTCGCGACTACGCGACCAGTCGCGACTTTTCCAGCCGAGCTCACGCTCCGAACGCCCCCAGGATCAACCGGAGAAGTCTCCCTGGGACTCGCGCACCGAATTCGGGGACCTTCTCCGTGCTGGAATTTTCAGGAAAGTTGCGGGCAGATTCCGTGTAAGATTCCTTCACAATCTATATGTTACTAAAATCACAGTCCTTCCTCGATTCCCTTTAACACCTCGCCCCACGCTGAAAAGAAGGATACTAAGAGGACAGATCATCCGATTTGTCCGCCAAGCTGCGCCTTTCGTTGTCCATCGATTAAAGGCTGTTGGAAAACGAACGAGCGGGACACGTAGGAATCAGCTCATTTCAATTTTTCGATCAACGCTGGTCGGCCGCCTCGGCTAAAATCATTCCTCATCCGCATTCGCGATATTAAATTGGCATGGCGGAGGCCGCGAGCGAGCATGGGAACAAATATTTGCCCCAAAATGGTCAGTGCGCGCGCGGGCCGCGTGCAAAATAACGGAGGCGAAAAAAAAAAAAGAACTGCGCGAGGAGGGGGGGAAAAATGTACAGGGAATCCGTATATGAAGCGGCCGCGGACGGGCAGCCGACTGCTCGTCTCCGTGGTATTATGCGCGATACACGACGTGACCCGCCGCGCAAACATCATAAATTTTCCATTTATTTAGCAAATCTGTTTGCACGGCCTCCGTAGATGATAACGTGCCCGCCGAGCCCTCCCTCCTCCGCGTTATCGGTGATCGGCAGCCCGCTGAATCGCGTGCGCGTTTTCCAGCTCGCGGTCGTCGCGACTTTTTGCGAGCAACGCTGGGGCGCGGCTTTCGCGATCTCTCGGGCTCGTTTCGAAAAAGTCCCGACCCCGCTGGCGAAACAACGGGGCGATGTAGGGGGGGGGGGGGGGCGGGGGCGGGGGCGCCGAGAGGGAATATTTCCACGAGATCGGGATATCGGCGTTTCCAGGACACGCGGGAAACAATCTTGCATGATCCGTCATCCTCATAGAGGTTCTAGAGGCAAATCGTTGCGTACGGCTGGTAGTTAGGGGCTGCCCGTAATACAGTAATGAGGGCTTACTGCCATGGAAACCAAAGCCGCTTACAGCCAACCACTCTACTCCCAACCACCCCCTCCCCCTGCCGCCCCCGACTCGCCCTCCTGTTCGGCGAATCTCTATATATCCGCGATATCCTCCTCAACCGACGAATTTTGCGAAAAAATTGCGAAAATCGTTCGCGACCACTCCGCTCTTTCTCCACTGTTCGTCAGACCTTTTTTACGATTCGAGAGCTCGAGAGGCGATGATCGATCCTGCCAGATGGACGAAATGTAAGAGAGTCCCCCCCCCCCCCCCCTTTCTATAAGAATATTCGATCTGAGCCTTGACGAAATACTGAATTCGCAGTGTTCTAAAAGAGAGGATGATTCGATCTACGCGTAATGGAAAGTTCTCTGAAGAATTTCACACCCCCAGATTACTAGCAGAAGCCTGAAGATAAACAGCGGGCCAGAAGCAGCTTCGTCGAGCAAAGTAGCTCGCACGGCCGAATCCACGGAGACTCCAAGGGGGAAGAGAGTAGAAATATTTGAAAATTTACTCGCCTCCCCAGGGCAGGGGTGATCCATAAAAAAAGCTGGCGCTCAAACCGCCGATCGTTTAAGATTCGACCCCGCAAGTCTCGAGTGGCGCGGGGCTGTCGAAGGAAGAGCGCGCCGATATCGCCTACCCCGCAATTTCCTTTTCCAATTTGCCATAAACAAGTCGGCCGGCCGCCCCTCGTTAACCGACTACGTCCGTGACTGCTCTCTTGGAAGTCACGGGGAAAGACGGGCACGAGGAGCGAGGGACGTTGCAGCTCGGTCGAATTAAAGGAATTAAAGGACACCTCGTTACTCGTATCTCTCGATCCTTCCCCCTTGGACCCTCCCCTCGAACGAAAGAAAAAAGCAGTCTGAGAAAAGGAGAGGGACAAGAAGTTTGCTGCTCGTCTTCCCTGCCGAGCGGAGTCGTCCTAGGACGAGCGTTTGCATTAAGCGTCGGGTAATGGCAGCGATCATTGGGGCGCATTATTCAGCGACCGTAGAGGCCCCCCTCTTGATTTTTCCTCGCCCCCTCGCCCGGCCCGAGGCGACGCTGCTTCTGGCTTAAAGGAGCGCTGAATTATTGAAACGCGTAGGCGGGAATTAAAAAATCTCGGCGACGGCCGGCCGAGATATCGAGTCACGGGGTATTTGCCGGGTGAATTAAAAATGAGGATGGAACGAGGGGCCAGGTGGCGAGCCGCCCTCCTCGCCTCTCGTCCGAGGAAAAACGAGGCCATCAGTCGGCCCACCGTCTTAATGTACCGAGCCCTGAATGATTTAAGACGCCGCCTCCGAGAGAACTTCCTACGGATCGACTCGCGCGCGAGTCGAATATTTTTTCAATCGCCCTTCTCAGAAGCCCCTCGTAATTGTCTAGTTTCTTGGTATTGGTTTGGCGTTGAGATTTTTAGTAATAGAAGGTGTCGAAATTGGGGTGAAGAAAGCTCGAGGGAGCGTGAAAATATCGTGCTATCTTTGGAGTCGGGATCCTGGGGTTTGGAAGATTACAGTCATCCTACGTTAGATCAATTTTATTCCTCTGTCGCCCTGCTCCTAAATCACGGACTTAGAGAATTGCTCAAAGAATATCCTTCCATAGAGTTCGTAGAACCGTGAACGTGTCTTACCTCTACCGCTTCTGCCGACGAACCTGAGGTCGTTGAATTTCGCCACCTGGTTCTTCATCACCGCGGTGGAGTTTCGCAGTTCGGCGCAACAATTCTCGTCGTTGCCTGCACGCACTGACACCAGGGTCCCGTCACCGACCTCGCCCAGAGCTACCACCTTGAACGCTATCGGAAGGGTCTTGTTCGACCTCCAGTGGGCTGGTAGCACCGTGCAGACCACGTGCGGGGAGCCTGTTGACACCAGCCATCCACAAATATTCAGCGGATCCTCATTCGATTTACCGTCAATCCGAAAACTAAACACCGATACGTTGCGGCCACCGCGCGAGTTATGATGGGTCGAAGAGACGTCTATTTTGCATGCAGTATGAAATGCTACCATTACACTCGCGGATACACTAACATTCTACCATTTTCTCGAATTTCTAATACAGTATAGAGAAGCTTTATCGAATTAAGTAGTTCTACTCAACGATAGACGAAAGCTGGCAAAGTGTAAGAGTGTAAGACATCGCGAATATTGTTATAATATTATATTCTCCGACCTGTCCGAACCAGTTCCCCAGGATGCTCAGCGAACAGCCCATCCAAGGTCCTCTCAGCGAGCAGATCCGCGGTGAGTGCATAATCCGGTAGATTATTGCCAGCAGCGGATGCTTGTGGGGGGACCTCGTTGGCCAGGTGCATTCTTCTCCTGGAGGACGAGGTCCTGGTCCTTCTGATCCTCGCGCCACCGATTTGATGCACCGAGTTCCCTTGATGTGCAGCCTGATGGCCGTTTCGAATCAGTCTCGGGTCTGGATAGTCTAAGCCTGGAGGCCGATCCTCGGGGCGTGCATCTCGCAAAGGATTCGTCATGAGAGTAGAATCATTGGACTCCTTCCGTGGAATATCCTCCTGTCTGGCAAGCTCCCGCGAAGGATTTGGCTCAATTTTATTCGCGCGTCTCTTACACCAATCTCGAATAAACTCGAGCAAACCACTGTCCAGTCTATAGACTTAATCCACGCGATCCTGGATGCTTGTTTCGCTGTTCCCTCGGGATCGCTCTGTCCAGGCGTTGCCTAGATCATTCAGCAACATTGGGTTAATCGCAGGGATCCATGACGACGATCGGACCGCGGGTAAAGCTTCCTCGATGAGGAGTCGAGTCTCCGTTTCCTACCGTGGCACGCGCGAGTCCACGCCAGCGTTCGTTCGGCCCCGCGTGGCCCAGGGATCCTTTGATCCTTATTTCATTATCCCGCGACGGGGCCGATGTAAGAGCATCCGTTTGCAAATTCTTCCCCGTCTCGGTTGCCAACTCGCGGGGAAAATTCGTTTTATTGGAATCGACGTCGGACGCCCCTCGTTTCTTCGTTTCTTTGATCGGTTGCCCCACTCCGCCTCGGAAGTCGTCGTTCTCTCGTCGGTCTACCAGAAGCAACCCCCTTGTCGGCGAATTAATACAACGACTCGCGAGCGTGCCGCTCTATAAATCGTCCGGCGACCTCCCCTCGTCGATCGAAATTACTCTCCATTAACGTATATCACATCGACACTTCGACCCTCTAACAGGTGTTAACTCTGCGCCCAGAGCGTGCTCCGGCCGCGACACCAACTCCGCGCACGCACATTACTCTCCTTCAGGATCCTGGGACCACTGTACACCACTCGACGACTCTCGATCAACTCGATCCACCTTCCGGATCACCCAAACCGACGAGCACACTGACAGAGTCCCGCCACCACGCGGACACTTTTCATCCTTCGGTCCTAGTCGCGCGATGACAGGTCCTCTCGATGATTCAAAGCTGGTCCAGCTCGGTGACAGCTGTCCCTGATGACTGGACGCCTCCGAGGATACAGGTGCCGATATCCTTGGACGACTGCGGCGCGCGATACTCCTTCAGCGGAGACTGGTGCCTCTAGATGGTGCGTGGAGGAAAAGTCCAGTTTCTGTGAATTCCATTCACTGACAGTCGTTCAGTGGCAGGCCAGAGGATGAAGGATACTTCTTGGCGGGTGCCGGTTCGGCGGGTGGCAGCGGCAACTTGCACGGGGAAGTAGGATAGGGTGTTTAACTCGCGCGGTCTCGTTTCGGTTCGCCGGTGGAAGATGGCGGCTTCTGCGGTGGAGCCGCGCGGTGTGGTTGCGGTGTATTTTTGAGGCTGCCGCCCCCAGCCACCACCGAGACCACCCTGGCTAACCTACCCCTCCGTGCCTCTCTTCCACGCCGCCGCCACCGCCGCTACCGCCGCCTGCCCGTCCTCGTCCACTGGTGGGGGTTGGTTTTTCCAAGCGGTGGGGAAAAATCTCTCTCTCCTGCCGCTGCACCCTCTTCCGCGATCCTGATGCTACTCCTGCTGATCGCGACTACCCGATGACAACACCCGTCTGCCTTTCTCCTTCTTCTACGCGGTACCCTCTCCCCCCTGCCGCAGGATCGCAAGTATCGCGGAGGAATGCCTCTCGCCCGTAAGATTTCTCTCAATGGGCGCTGCAATTTCTTTCTCGCCCGGGGGGGGGGGGGGGGGGGGCTACCGATGAAGCTGCGCTTCGGTCAGAATTTGGTGATAGTCGAAGGGGTTCGCGGTTCGCCCTTGACGCGGGTACAGCAGTCACGAATCGCGCGAGTTAATACACAAGCAGCACCGCGAACCTGGAACACAGGATCCTGAGAGGCTAGAGTACGTCAACACCGAGCACTGTCACTGCAAGTCACCACCGTTCTCTTTTTCAAGGGAACACTATGTTAATCGGAACTTGCGCGCCTCGACCACCGAACCGACACGAATCGGCAGAGATGTTTACATACTCGCGCGGTCTCGATGACTGAGGCTTACGTGCCCCACGCCACACCTTACTTTCCAGGTAGGAGACCGTGACGTCACATCATTCTATGATCTATATCCACGATGCATGGTCGCAGTCACATGTGTTTAATCCCTGCTGATAGTAAAAAGTGGATGCACCTTTTTTCCCCCACTGCCGCGTCACGAATCGTTTCTAACGAAGTGTTTTTGCCTGCCCGTGGTTCGCCAAACGGTTGAGGATACTCGCGCGCGTTTCAGCACCGCAATATCCACGGGGCAAAAAAGAAAAGAGATGCTCCTCGGGCCTTTAATTACTGGAGCCGTTCCCACCCGATCGTTTCCACGTTGCGGTGGCTCGGTACACCGATAACGAGCTTGCCCTTTGCCCTCCTTCACCGGCCGTCGGGATTGCTCCTCCTCTCTCCTCCTTTTCAGCCTTTTTTTCTCCTCGTCGCTGGCTTGCTCGCCGAGTCCTTCCCGCGTCCGTCGTTCAACGACCTCCCCGCGCGAGACTGCAAAACGACACTGGGAAGAAAGGGAAAACAAAGACGGCAGAAAGGTCCCTCGTGTAGTTGCGTTTAGCACCGAGGAATACGGGGGTTGCGCGATGCTTGGGGGTCTCCGCTCGAGGGTGCACGCGAGGGACGGAGACAGGGCGAGGGTGAACGGGGATCGCCGCGGCCGGAGAAAGAGGGGAATACTTTGTCTTAATGCCCCCGTCATACGTGCCGCCGGCTGCCGGGCACATCCAGAAACGAATCTTTCCAGATTGCGAGGGTGGATCCCGCCTTCAAGTGGTCACAATTATCGTTATTGCGACGCGTCGCGCGGATTAAACGGTCCTACCAGGGGCTGCGCGCTCGGTGACCATGTGTCCAGGAAATTCTCAAGTTAATAGTCGTGTCAAAAGTATATTTCCCTATAAATCTCTATGGCTGTCAAGGGACTTTAACGCGAAGTGTGTTACTGTGTCTTTCAATCCTTTCCTCTGGCGATTCTTTGGTGTTGTGTACTCGTTTCTTCTGTCGGACGAGTGGAAAACTTGAAGAATTGAAAACTTGCGGAAATGGCGAGATTTATAAGGATTCGTGAACAGAGACGCTTCGAATTTCAGCCGGGATTTCGTGTTTGTAAATTAAATAAGGGCCGGGGGACCGGCGACGTGTTTCTCTTTCGACAAACGACAGAAGACTATCGATCATGACGTATCTGTACCAAGTTACGAGGATCCCTGAACGGGAGAGGCCACCCCATATAATCCTGCACCCCTATGGGTAACAATGCAACGCCTCCGTGCCCCTAAACGTAACGTTCCCGAGATGCATTTCGTCATACATCGGACCCTCGGGCGATGTATCGCCTTTTTTTTGTCATCCTCCATTTTTCCGCCCCCGTTTTCGACACACTGTGCGACACGTCCACTCCATGCACGCGTTCGATTAAAAGGAGTGCAATAATTCCGCGATCGTTATTTGTTCGACTGATGAGGGACTGTGACCGTTTACGCGCGTACTTTATTAAAATTCGGGCATTACGAACGTCGGATAATCACGTCGATTAAAAACCAAAGGGACATTCAGAAACTTTTCAACAGCTAAGAAGCAATAGCTGAGGAACACTTGAAGAACTCGCGACGTCGCTTCCACAAATTCCGCGAATTTAGTATAGGGAATGGAGCAATTGAATTTTAAGACAACTCGTTCTACGTGACGATTTCGAAATGCCGCGATGCTCGGTGAAAAAATCAGTTATCCAAGGATGGAGAGGAGAGCTCGAATATCTCGATAAAAACAAGCGTCGCGCTCCGTCCGCGTCAGTTATCCACGGAAAAACGGGTATTTAATTATATCGTCCGGTTCCATTCGTGATTTCGTGTAATTAAATCCTGTCGCCATAAAATTACCGGGCACGGCGCGCGGAGCGGCGATATTTTTCAATTAAAAGAAAAATATATTCGATTACGTGACCGGGTCGAATCGGGGCCCCCGCCGCCCGCCCCTGCCGCCCTTTTTCCCCGGCCAGTCGAACGCCCTTTCGACGGTAACGATATTCCATAACCCGCATCCGACACGGTCCACATAATCGGTATCGCGGCGGTGAATGCTGGCCGATTATCGACGCACTTTTCCGTACAAATTAATTGGCCCAATTACCGGGACCGAACAATTACCTACTGGCGACCAATTAGATCAACGCCAGTCGTTGTCCCCGGCGCCGCTCGGCAAGAAATAATTGGTGCTCGCGTTCTCCACCCACCCAAGCTACCCCAACAAAAAAAATGAACAAAATCGTGGAAAAATAACACCCCTGCCCCTCGAAAAATCGGCGACAGATGGGGAAATTGATACAAGTGTTCAGGGATCGATCCCGATCTACGGCTCGCACTGAATCCAACGGACTAACCCTCCGTTCGCCTAAGACAACCCTCACTTCCTCACCAGGGTCCAGTCCGGACTAGAACTCGCGGTGCACGCGGTGCTATCGTGAGCTCCGCAGCGAAACCGCGACCGCGTGTCGCGACACTTTGATTTTCGCGGGCGTGAGAGGCCTGCAGACGGTCGGAACGAGGGCGGGGGGCGGCCAAGCCGTGGATAGGGGGGTGGTGGACCCGCGTCCTAGTACCGGAGGTAATCACACACGGTTAGCACATGTTAGCCGGGGCCAATTGTCGAAAAAGGCCGCAGCTCGTCCTCCAAGACGACCACGTCTTGGGGGGGACTGAGGGGGGTCTGTAGGTGAGAGGGTCGTCCGCGGGGGTGGAAAGGGGACGGAGACGATAGAGGCGGCGCCGTAGGCGGGTCGCAGTTTTTCACGAGTTTGCGCATGCGGCTACTTTTATGCCCCACCAACGCTGCCGCCGCCTTGGCGTTCTTAAAGGCTTCTTAGGGTGAGTTTTGTCCCCTACCGCCATCCCCCTCGCCGACGTCTCGCGCGCGCCACCCTCCCTCCCCCTAGGCCCCTGGCGGGGGTGGCGGTAGGGCACAACGGTGGCTGGCTTTGCGCCGTTTCCAAAAGGGTTGCACCGCCGACACGATGCTTGCGGACCGATGACAGTCTCGTGAGGCGAACCTCGGCCAACTGGAACCTTTTTGCAGTCGATCCCGACTGGATCGAGTCTATTAAACCGTGGACAGTCTCGGGTGATCGTGTCTCGAGGGTTGGGGTACCGTGCAAGCGCTTTGTGAGGGGTCCAAGAAGCTGTATCCATTCTTGAAAGGGTGGTCGAATTAGAGATTTACATAAATTATTATAAAGTTTTCCAAGATCAGTCACGCATCTTCGTAAGCTTTCTGTTTTCCATTCCTTTAGCTTGTCCTTTGCACAGATTAGAGAATATGTACCGAAACCTGAGAACGCAGGGTGACGAAGAAGTGTTTGAAATCGTCATCCCCGATAAATCGATCGCGGGAAAGTCCCCAGTCCCGAAGGGTTTAAGTCAGTGAGCCAGCCAGGGGATTTTGTGTAAGTATCATCGGCACAAGATTCCGCGTTTCCAAGCCCACGTCGATCCTACGTAACAAGATTGTCGAGAGAAACCAAAGGAGTAGCGTTAAGGAGTTGTTGGTCTGGAGGCGGCTGAAATCAGATTAGCAGCCAGACGCGTAATCGGGGCTTCTCACCTGGCACCAGCGGCCATCGCGTTTCTACGCGACACTGCTTCCTCGCCAAACAACCCCTACGAACAACGACAACCATTCCGCTCGCCTCACTGACCACGCACGTACCCATCACGACCGTCCTGCTGGACCACAGAGCTTCCTCTCTCAATTTCTGTTCATTACTCTCAAGCCGAATGCATCCTGGCTATATATAGAACCTGCAGGTATTCAACGATAAAGCTCTATACACCTTCCGTTGCCCAATAGGGTAAATCCGGGAGACGCGGTCGAGCTGGAGAGTTGGTCGTGTCGCTATATTTCAGAGTCTATACGTAAAAATGCATTAAAGTGCAGACCAACTACTTCTCTAGAAGCCAAACAGTTGAACGAATAGCGTTATTTCGCTTCCTTCTGTGTTTTTCTGGATTTATAGACTATAAAAGGTAAATTGATGTTACATTTAACCTCTTTTGTCAAACAGCGGTTGTACGGAATCGTATGTAAAATATACTTCTAAGCTTATTTTCCTGTAATGTTTGGAATAATAAGATAGTAGAAATATTGAGGGACAATGCAGCCAAAGTATTTGGCCATATTAACTCTTCCTCTCAAAGCTAACGAGAAGACCATGTCTCGCTGCAGAAAGGTGAGATGGTCGAGTTATGATTTTTTTATTATTTTTGTTTATTTTTTCTTTTTATTATTATTTTATTATTATTTTTGTTTATTTAGTTTATTTATTCACTTCTGTATTCATTTGCCTTGCTAATTGCCAGTAGGTAATTCACTTTTTTTTTATGTGTTCTTTACTTGTTTAGCGTAAACAAATTAAATATCAATGAATCCGTAGTTGTATTCACTCATAAATAATTTTGCTTTATCCTTTGTTAATTTTCCATGAATAATTATGTGAGTGGTCTCTGCCAACGACGAAAACCATTTCTCCCGGCACCTCGGGAGAGGTGGTCAGATGTCATGACTTCAGTTTTCAACCCGATTTACAGTAAATATTGTCTTAAAGCAAATATCGACCAGTTTTTCTGAATCGGCATAAAATTCTGAACATATTAGGTTTGTTCTGATAAAATAAGTAATATCTATATTAGTTTTAATAGCCATTTTATATTAGGTCGACCGCGTCTCCCGGATTTACCCTATGCCAAGAAGAATGAAAATGGAAACAGAGTTCGGCGCACAAGAAGAAGGAAACAAAGTTCAGGCCAACCCCATTAGCCACACTCCACCTGTTTACCAGCAGCTCCCCAGTGCTCCCAAGATTTCTTCCCAATGCATTTATGCGAAAGTCAACTGTCTAGTAGCCAGGAGGAGAGAATTGGCGAAGGAAAATGCCACGGGCTTGCGGGACGCTCATTTTTCGATAGGGGTTGCAACTGAGACGCCACTGCTGGCCGAGTGAGGGGTGCAAGGGCGAGAGGAGGAGAATAGTGGAGGAAGAAGGACGCGGCTCGTCGCGGAGAGAAAATAAGAAAGCAAATTACCTAGCAGTCACCTACCCCTCGGGGTGAGGTGTCGATATGACATGTAGGGAGACAAGGGACCCACGGCTGGCAACCCCTGGGGTTTATTACAAGGGTGGAATCAAATACACCGGGTGTCAAAAAATGAAACGCCACCCCACCGCGTTTCGTTCTACGCCCCAGCCTCCGTGGAAGGGTCGTGGGATGAGGTCACGGTAAGTTGCGAAAGGGTGGGAGGGCTGTGGGGTTGTAACGGAGCTGAATTCGGATGGTTCCTCGCGTGCTGGGGGCTGCAGATGGCTTTTCCTTTATGAGCCACTGTCTGTAGGCTCGATAAAAAACCGTGCAGCGACGGTCTTGCTACTGAAAGTGGCCATTCTTACCATCTATTCCATGATAATGCGATTCGATGAAAAGAATTTTTAGAAAGCAATATCTCTGCGATTCTAATCGCTCTAAACTTGGAATATTTTCAAGAAATTGTTGTGCATAATATTTCTAAAAAAATGTTCTCTTGATACCTACCGAATATTCGCCAGAGCATTTCACACGGTTGCTTCGAAGGGAGCTTGCACAGAAATAATCAATTTCGCCCCAGCTTATTACAGAAAATCGCTGTCTCTCGCGGAACCATCGGTAGGGTAGAAGTCTAAGGGGATAGCACTGTTTCCCCCTGCATCGTCACCCCATTCGCCGGCTTCGCGCTCTTGTTTGTTTCGTAATCTTTAAGATCGGAAGGGTTCGAGGCGCCCGAGACGCAGGGAATCTGTTGACGAGGTTTGTTCTCTGTTACCCCCGACGTTTCATCGATAAAGCCGACCGATCTGATCGGTGTCCAGTCAGGGTAATCACGCCTAATCGATGACGATGGCCCACGAAAATCGTAATCCTTCGTTTAGACAGATATTAAAAATTCGCAAGGTATCTTGCACGAGGTGGACGATTCATTCTCACCCTCCGACGACGGAGCTGCTGCAAAGGGGGCGAAGAAACGAGTAGTGATTAAATATTATGACCAGCGCGATCTTCAAGGACGCGTCTACGAAAAACGTTACTTAGGATAATTAAAACGACGTTTTGCCGACGGAATCCGCGTGACGGAAACACAATTCACCCACTCGCGATTATCCT
Organism: Andrena fulva; assembly: GCA_946251845.1. NCBI lineage: Eukaryota > Metazoa > Arthropoda > Insecta > Hymenoptera > Andrenidae > Andrena > Andrena fulva. The sequence goes on from OX276332.1 coordinate 5,306,624, forward strand.
CCCACGCGAACAGCTCGATATTCTATTTCAACATTTTCAGCGCACATTATTCCCTCTCGGATCGTGATACTGATCTCACATCGAGTCCTCACATCACTTATCATTCAGTATGAAAAATGAACCAGGCTTTTGGAACCTAATATTATAGGAGCGCCCTTAAAAGGAGCCTTAGGTGATTATGAACGCGAGTTTCTCACAGTGAGACAAGCACTCTGGGATGATCCACGATGAAAACGTCTCGTAGACGACGGTAATGTCGTCTTGGACGCGAGCAGCAGAGACGAGGGTCCGTTAGTGTCAAGAAACGACTCGTCACACGAGGCGTGTACCTTCCCGTCCCTTGGCCAACTCCACCTAACTTTCTCGCCGTCCCCGAGCAACCTCCGATTACCCTGGTTACGCGAGAATCTCGGGTGCGTCGAGTGTTCTGCCACTCGCCAATCGAGGATACGTATACTGATCTACTGATCACGACGAATCACCTCCCGTGAGCACTTCGAGCTAAATAATCTTTGCGTCTTTACAGAATTCGTGTCGCAACCCTTTCTGTAACCCCCAGAAGCATAGGTTCGATGGATTCGGTGGCCTTTCTGAAATTAAAGCGCGAATGGCCCTACGATTACCCAAGAATCGAGACACCACATGCGGAGAATTACGGGTCGAAGGGAACACTGGAACGCGACCGCCCCTTAATCAGGGCAGTTTCGTTACCCTGCCCCCTCGGAATCGTCATCGTGTCTGACCAAGAACGGCCCAAGAGAGAACCGAGCCATAGGACATCCCGGGGTCATTTCCATTCGCTCCTTGCAAAGTGGTATCATTTCCCAAGAGGCTGGGGTTCGCTGCTGGCCTTCAAGGTCCTTGTGGCACAGCTGCCCTTTCGCTTCATCGAGTACAGCTCGGTCCAGCTGCGGGGATCGATATACACACGTGGGAGAGAATCGAACGCGGTCCACGATAGAAGCCAGCGCTGATAATGAAATTGTCCCAGACGCAGGCTTCTCGTTCCCGGGTGATATCGTAAGAAGGAAAGACGTTTCTGGGAGGCGATCTCGTCGGATGTAACCATCAGCCCGGAACTAACTACCGATGCTGCGATTTTTCCTGCCAGATGCCGCGTGCTCGAGTTATGGGCCGCCGATTTGCATGGAAATGGGAAGGCAGAGTCAGACTCGTTCCGAGAATGGTAAAGTGGCGTGGAAGTGAAGCCTGTCGGGACGTTTAAACACTCTTCCACGTCCCCTCTCTGTCGTCTCCAACATTGACGACCACTCTCCATCTATGTACATACATACTTTCCTCAGACTCCACTGAATCCGTTCAGTCCGGCCGATCCGAACGGTCCTCTTCTTCAAATTCCCCTTTAATCATCACGATGCAGGTTGGCTTTAACAGTGACAAGCATTGGTGGTCGTTAGGCCGTAAATTCGGCGTCGATTACGCCCTTGCCAAGACAGGGTTCGATAAGAAACCCGATAGCCGAGCAGCCAGAGAGGCAGCTTTCCGGCCAGTTTCGGATAGCACGGTCTTGGTGACAGTTTATCAAATTGCAGGGCTGGCCCGTGTGCCCCTAAAGGGATGTAAGGGTCGTAAGGTGGAACGTGGTCGGGGTGGTAGCTTATTAGAGCCACGACAGCAGCCTGGGCTCCACCTTGAAACCTCCAACCAACCGCCATCCCTGCCGTGAGTCTTACCACCTTGCTTCCTACCATCCACCCGCCGCCTTCCCATCTTCCACCCTCGCATCCCCCTGTCACCCTCGCGCCCTCCCCCCCCCCCCATTCTCCTATATAGTTCAAGCACCGTAGAAACGTGGCTCAACATAAAGGGTCGCCTGGGACCGTCGTACTTGCCGCTTCGTCTTTAATCTACGAGGTCACCAAGCAACGACGACCGACTACCACCCTCCGAGCAAATGAGCACGGAGGACGTCGGTACGTTCGAAAGATTCCGAGCGTTAGGCCAGATTTAATATTCAGCCGATGGCAAGCTCCGTCTTCTAATATCGTGTCATTGTAAAAAGAAAACGGGGTGCTTCCGAGCGTGTACCTTGCCCCTTCTCGCCCTCTTTCCTCTCTGCCGTTCTGCTCAATCAGCGGTATCGGTAGGATTCTATTTTTCGCGTGACTGGTGGTGATCGGTAACGAACAGGAGTGTAGTCGATACGTCTCGCGTTGAACGTCAGCTCGTCAATTCAGCTCGGAAATAGGTATCGACGCGTGGACCCAAGGGATCTGTACTTCTTTACGTAACGGCGGGACCGCGTGTAGCAGTTTGATTCAAAAAGACGGGGCCGCGCGCCGGCTTCTCTCCAGGGGGTAGTTTTAAAATTCAACCCCCATACGAGGACTAAAGGGCCGCACGCTACACGGTGCTCATATCAATCCGTGGGATCAATAGGAAGTATTGCTTGGGTCTGGTCGGTGGATTCGGTGCGGGATCACCGACGATTCCGGCCGAATTACGCGCAATAAATTCCTGGGGGTTCGACTGACCCCCTCCTACGAGCACGCTACTGTCCATAACTCAGATTTCAGCGAGGCAGAATTTTCTTCCCGCGCCGGCAGTCGTCACCGTGCGTCGAATTTTGTTAGACATCGATAAACTTGTTCCGGGCGGAACCCCTTCAGTCCTTTATCCGTATTTCCGCCGGCATTCGTCGACTCTGTTTGACGGATCACTTCGCTCCTTCCCTCTCTCTTCCCCCCCCCCCCCTCTGTTTCATGCAGCCGTATAAACCGTTTACACTGTTTCTCACCCCCGTATGTCTTCGACGAAGCGAATCCTTTGGTAATCCAGATTTATTTATCTCTCGATAATGTCAGAGCCGCTGCATCGCGACTTTTCCGTGTTTTCCATAAATCAAGTCCCTCGCCGCCACCCCCGCGCGCGCGCGGGCCCGGGAGGGGTTGAAAATTGATCGGCCGAAAGTTTCGAAACGGTGTGTCGCGCGGGCGTCAGAAACGGCCCTGGTCACAACCGCGCTAATCGTATCGATCCCAGCACTCTTAATCCATTAATGAACTTCCCGGGGCTCGTTTCGCTCCGGCTACCTGGGCTTTTCGCGCTCTATCCGTTACATCCGGCGCATATGTGCACTCCCGTGGCTGTATACGCAGCTCCACGGACGTGCGAACTTCAATTCTGGCCACTGTTTCGAACCTTCGAATCGCTGGAGCCGCGGTGTTCGGAGCTTTCCCGATGCAGGCTGGCTTCGATCGATGCTGGCAACACGTTTCAACTCTTTTCTTCGTAGCCATCGATTTTTACGGACATATTTTATGCGAATCGTAGGGTAGGAGTTGCGGTGCTCAGTTTTGGTTGTCGAGGAAAAATTCGCTCCTCGATAGGATCTTGTTTAGGCCTCTTTTTGGGGAATGATCGTGTTTTCTCACGATAATTACATCGCCACCCTTGCTTCGTTCCAATTCCTCGCACCCCCCATGCATTCTGCATACGGGGATTGACTGAAATCCTTTGTTATAGGGCTGGTAAACAAGCGATAGGTCTCCCGATGCCGTCGTCTTCCGCGACGACAAATTCCTCAAATATTTATCTGTCTTTCCCTTCAAACCCTTCAATCGCCTCCGCCACCCCAAACGCCACTTCCGTTTCACACCGGCTGAGAGAGAGAGAGAGAGAGGGGACAGTCTGTGTATGTATGTGTGTATGTCAATTCTGACGTCTATCGACGTATGACAAATACCTCGCCCCCGATGCTTGCACTTTCTGTCAGTCCTGACGACCGGGACAAAAGGACGAGTCGGAGGGAAGGAACGATGCGCAAGGGTGGCTGTCGTCGCGCGAACTCACCGTGGCCTTGCGTTTCGTCTACTCTCTTTTTTTTTGTGATAAAACGCCCCTACCAAACAGCCTATACACGGTTGTTTATGCTCTGCTAGAGAGTGGCAGGAAACATCCTCCAGCTTGGAACATATACCACAAAACTGAACAGAAGAATCTTGTCGAAGAAATCGGGCCAGACGTGGACAGAAGAAACAAATTTCTTATCCCTCTCTTAATAACATCCGAGTACCCCTTGCAGCACGTTTATCCATGTTTTCCACAGTCCAGTAGCGTTAAAGAAGCCTTGCAATTTCTAGCAGCTATGAAGCTGGTGATCGATAGCGATCACCTGTGCTCCAAGGCTGGTAATGAAGAAATTGTAACGTCATGCCCAATTATGAAGACACTGATGCCCAACTCTGACATCAGACGGATCTCTAACAAGGTTCGAGAAACTCTCGGTCTATCCGGGATTGCTGGTTAGGCCGCGTGTACCTGACACGCGGCAGTAGTTGGAAATTAATTTATTTTTCCCTAGTCGGCCGTTAATTGTTAAACTTAGATGGGCGGTCGTCGGCAATCCCGCAGTTAGACTTCGGCTCGGAAGAAAAGAGGCGGGACGCGTCGCGGGGCAGGCGATAGAATGGGACACGGCGAGGAGGGGAGGGGACCGTGGCCCAAGAGGGAGGAACGACGACGAGCTGCGGAGACGAGGACGCGAGTCGGGAGGGTAGAAAATTTGCTAGGCAGGGTGCAGAACGAGAGAATCGAGAAGTTCGGAAGGGAGCGGAGGCAGGAAGCCAAGGCGCGACACGAACAGTGGATTGGGTTACCAGGGATAATTAGAATGATGATTAGGAGAGAAGCACGCCTCGTTGACCAATTCTTTCTCGGGACCTCCGCCTCAGACCGAACTTTCCTGGAGTTCCGAAGATCGGCTTTCTTTCGAGGGGCGGCCAGCTGAACGGGGCGAAAGGGTGAAGAACAGTGGGGATCCCTTAACACTTTCGAAGAAAGCAGCATAAATTACAGTGCTGACCATAAAAGTATGAGCATGCTGGCCATTAATAACGCCCCAAGGACGTGCGTATTGCTGGAGGATTTACGTCCACTCGGAGACTCCGAAGATGGCCAATAAAGAAGGGAAAACGCTGAAGCTAACCAAATTCGTCCGACACCGTGGGCGACCATCAAGGCGATAGGCGAAATCGCTATCGACAAGCGTCGATGGGCAATATTACAGCACCCCAGTGGCGCATTTTTATGCGCCTCAGCGTGATTGGTCGTCCAAGTTGGCCCCCTTGAGATCACTTGACCGGGTAACCATCGTAAAAATAGGCTGAGACGCACAAGACGGGGCTGAATATTTAGCACGTCGTCCGCAGAATTTGGCTTCGGCTCTCATCGGCCGATTTCCTTAACCGGTGCCAGGATTTTTCCAAGGGAAGCAACGCTGGCTTTGACTCGGTGGATTTTTCTTTTCTCGGTTACGTTCCCTGTACTCCACGCTGCTTAGCTCCATCGCGCATTGAAGTACACGTGAATATTTGATCGGTCCTTCAACCTTCGCCTCCTTCGCCCTCCCACAACCTTCGCCCCTTAGCTAACCCCCAGTCCCAGCTGCGGTGAATTATTTAACGCCCCCAGGGACACCAGTTACCAACATACATCTGTGTGTCAGCGAGATTTTCAAACTCTTTGTCCCGTACATCGCCAATTACGTAATAGGAGATTGCACGATGTTGCAAACAATGGCTCCACGCGTTTAGAATGTTCTAACGAATATGGCGGACACGGTGAATCTTTTAGCTAAAATTTAAAGGATTCTAATTAATTGTAATTTAATTCTACTCGTTCTAAAATGGAAGGATATAGGTACTCTTTTACCAGAATGCTCTATTCGTCACAGTGAGAGCTCACATAGCAGTTAATTGGGCTAAACAAACTCTACTGCCGTAATATAGTAACAGTACTCATTCTATATGTCCGCCATGAATGAATTCGTGGTTGGACACAGAATAAAGTGTTGATTGCATTAACTAATTAGCAAGTGTAAGGTAAGATACAAGTTCGAAGCATTTACGGCAATTCGTTTGAAATTAAATTAAGTTAAAATGGAGAGGACAAGCGACTAATCGCAGCGCTCAAGCGGCGAATTTCTGAAACCCCTGAAGAAACCGAAGTCGATGGATTACGAAGCTAACAGGCTTTCCATTCAGAAGATTATTATAAGCCTTATCGAATTACTTATTTCAGAACGTTGAATGTTACATTTTAATGCTAAATTCCTCGAAGGTGTGCTACTTTGTCTGTCTCGTAGCGTTACTCGCTTGCTCACAATCCCCCTATCATGCTATCGGGAGAGCAAACGGAATAGGAACAGCCGATGAGCTTATAACGAAGAAATACCCACAATGCTGTAAAAGAGGACTTCACTAACTTTACCGACTTCGCTGATTCGAGTACACCTCTCAGAGTTTCTGTTCCTAAACGTAGAGTGCGCATCAAATGCATCGACTATTCACGTGTCGGTATATTAGTTCCCACGGCACAATCTCATAGAATATTAGGTCCCAAACGAGATCACAGACCAGGTATATAGGATAGACCTATATATATATTAGGGTGGAGTGAAAAAAACTTTTTTCGATGATCAAATTCTAATAGTGCGGAAAAGTTGTCTACTTGGCCCAATGAAACGTGTAAAAAATTTCAGCTCGATCGGATAATGTCTTCTGTGTGCACCAAAGGCCTTAACTTTCAAACTTTTAGTACAAAACTTAAAATTTAAAAAAACAAAAAAAAATATAAAATACAAAATACATAAAAAAAGCAATAAAATTATTTAAAAAAATATAAAATACAAAAAACAAGGAGCCCGACGTACAGCTACCTCCGCGTGGTGGGTTCTGGGCCACTTGTTCCGTTAGGAAAGTCAGCGAAGAGCTGCATTTTTTGATAGTTTACACTGTTTACAGTGCCGACAGGCCGTTCCTATCGTTCCGAAACCAGCCACGGGTGTTTCTTTGCTTCATTTACGCAACAAATATAGTTCTGGGTAAAAAAAAAAGGTAGAATCCACCAGCTGAAGAAAGTTGCACTTTCTTATGTTTTGTACTAAAATTTTAAAAGTTAAGGCCTTTGGTGCACACAGAAGAAATTATCCGATCGAGCTGAAAATTTTTACACGTTTCATTGGGCCAAGTAGACAACTTTTCCGCACCATTAGAATTTGATCATCGAAAAAAAGTTTTTTTCACTCCACCCTAATATATATATATAGGATAGACCTATCACGCAATGAAATTTTGTATCACACGCTCGGGGGGCCCGCGAGCCACCTTACCTTTTCGTGTCACACCCAAGGTTATCGATTCAGAGTGGAATTCGAGCGCAATCCTACAAGCGGTTAGAATTGAAACTAAATATGATGAAAATTGCTCCGAAAAATGCAAATGTCCGAACTTAGTTCCGAATTTGTTTAAAAATACAGTACGTTTGTCACTAAGCAGGAATACCTTAGCAAGGAATTGGAACTTGGCATATTTCAATAAGGTGCTGAAGCAGAGAGAACTTTAAAAATTGTCAAAAACCCGTCAGTTCCAGTATCTTGCTGAAATATTCCAACTTGCACTTATCCTTCTATCTTAACACTATACTCGTGATCTGAGGTCGGGTAGGAACAATCCAGCAACATTTTAAGTTACATATTTTATTCTTACATTCTACCAAAGTATTACAAGTTAAACAAACTTCTTATATCGTGGTTCTTAGTGTACAAGCACGCAACACCCTTCAGCATTTCAACACTTTTCAATGTAGTTCCTGCGGTGGACGCTGTTTATGCACAGAGGCCGCTAAATTCAGTCCTCGAGTTATGGGTCGGTAACACGAAGTCCTATAAGGTGATAGGTTTATCCTATACTTCGTCGATGGTATTATTGCTATCCTCTCACTTGTCTTTCCCAAGAGTAACTTTAACAGCTGTCTGTAAACACGACTATGTTTCCTATCCCTTCTCTGTACAACGACCTACTTACATCACTTCAACATAAATCTACCAATAAACATAAAAGAACTACTGTCTACTGCTCTTTGCCCCACGTTCCCAAACACTTCGCCAAACATGAGCTACCTTGACGTTGGCAGTAAGACTGCAGTTTGTTGTACAAAGCTACGACAAAACATGTAATTTACATAAATCTTATAAACCAGTCCCACCACCTAGCGTAGCTTACTGCCCATTAGGCGAAACTCTTTATGACAGCGATATTATTGATCGGAGCACTGAACCGCAGCACATACAGGGACTTATCAGTACAGATAGTTGAGCTCAGTCATTCCGCTTGAAATGTTATTGATTTTCAGAGAGCAGGCAGTAATATCGGCCCGACTCCGCTACGCAGTTTCACCTTTGTTCCCTGGCAATTAAGTAACACGTAATCAGAATCGTGTTCGGATAAGTATGGTACCTTCGGCCAGATAACGTGGACTCGTGTCGTACCTGCGTGGCAAGCCAGTTCGCTGTCGTCAATTACTGGCCTCGATACAGTGACGCGGAAATGGCGGAGGGTATGGAATTGACTTTCTTCGACCTGAGGCTAGTCCACGATCACTTCGACCGTGCCCTCGTGCAGGAGGACGACATTAATCTCAAAGCCTACTTGGATGCCTACAATGAACTCTACAAGTAAGGCAACAGCGAAACATTGTTTCCCTTGTTGAACATAACCTACAATCAGCAAGAAGTTAGTATCTGGTTTGGTTAAAGTCAGCTTATACATCTCCCTCTCTCCGATCCGATCTGGAAGTCGCAGTTCCATCGATTACCGTATGTCTTTAACGTAACGTCAATGCATATGCGATTACCCTACACGCGTAGCATGTTTCATTCGAGTAATTTCACAAATGCATGCAAACGACGACTTCCTGCCATCTGTTTCAATCCACGTGAGCAGCACGTGCACGGATTAATTTCTCATGCACGCGCAGATTCTTTCAACTGATGGGCAGTGTCTTCGGCTTTGTCTCCTCCGACTTGAAGCAAAAGATCGAGGTGCTAGTGGAATTAATGGGTAAAGATGAACAGAATTACATCACGATCAAGTCTATGATAGCGTATGAGAAGGAGAACAATATCCTGGACAAAGGGAACCATACCAACGGTGCACGTACCCTGTTGAGACTCCATAGGGGCTTAGGTACTGTCCCAGGTGAACGTGTGTCCGTCCAGCGTCAGTGGCTGCCCGAATACTGACACTCTGAACTTTCAGATTTTATTAGAGAATTTCTGAGACAGCTAAGCGAACTGTCAGATAGTGATAAGACATCTAGTTGTTGCCAAGAAGCGTACAATAAGACACTAGCCAAGCATCATCCATGGGTGATCAGAAAGGCAGCAGTGGTTGCTATGTACACAATGCCCACTAGAGAACTTCTGTTAAAAAAGGCAAGTATTCGCACGCCTGAATTCGAGGATAGTGTAATTTCAGCATCCTTGTTTTCCAGGTCTGCGGAGTGCACGTCCAAAGGAACGTGGATGTCTTGCCGAAAATGCTAGAAGTGACCGCTGATGTATTCAATCGTACCCACAATCTCTACGAGATCCATGAACTTCACGCTCTGCCATAAAGATGAAACTAGGAATGAATAAAACGAAATGTTTCTTGCACCCGCTTCTTGGAGCCGCTCGCAAAGATCCCGGGAACATTCCGCGCTCCAATTGTGATACACGATAATTCCGTACATCAAACAATAATTTTATTGACATTTTGTAATACCACCTTTACTTACTCTATACACGTATTTATATTTACTGAAATTGTACAAAACTTATTAGGTACCTTAGGTTGTCGTACTTCCCGCAATAGTTCTTAGTCGCCCCTTCGCTGCATCCCTGACGATTTCGGCGCGCATCATTTATCAATCTACTCTTTTTATTACAAAATAATATTGTACAATAATATCAATAAACGTTAGTGAAAAGACTTCGCGTCCTCTCTTTCGCCCTATCTTATATACACGAATAATGTACAAACGAAGTAGATAAGGGGGTTCACCGAACTACTGGAGGCCGTAGCAGGCATTAACATTAGCTATCGATTGCAGCAGCTATGGTCGCGTTAACGGCAGTCAACGTGTCAGTTAAGTTATCCATGGAGTCGTCAGTCAGCAGTCCTGCAAATGATATTGCTCGGTCAGTAAAACAGATCGCTAGCGTTACGCTTACGATCGTTGCTCGACTAGTGCCTTACCAGCTATGCTAGCTGTGAGAAAGCAGACAGCGCTGCCACCCACGAACGCCCTCATCACAGACCCAGATATTTCTTTTTTCCTTTCGGGTGCCAAGGAAGATAATACGCCAAGTGTGATTCCAATGGATCCAGGGTTCGCGAAGCCGCAGATCGCGAACGTCGCGATCGCCTCCGTTCTACCAAAGATTCTCTTCTGTTCCTTCATCTCCCCCAGCCTCTGATAGGCGACGAACTCGTTGACGACAGTCTTCAGGCCTATCAGAGTGCCGACATCCTCGCACTGTTCCCAGGGCACCCCCATGATCCAACTCAGGGGCATGAACACTTTCGACAGTATGCCCTTGAAAGAAGAAAAACGCTAGACTTCGTTAGACAGAGTGGTATCGCGATTCACTGATGCACTTACCTCCAGAGACCAAGCATTCTCACTGACCAACAACCCCAGCCAAGAGAGGAGCGCGTTCAGCAGCGCGATAAACGATACGAATGCAACGATATTGGCGATTATACCCAAAACCAGGGGTATCCCTGCCAGTGCGCCCTTGCTGGCAGCGTCCATCAAGCTGGATTCCTTCCTAAAGGGATTACCATAGCTCAATTTGCGAATCGAAGGTTGGACCAGGTTTCATCATGTAGATATTCTACGCGTCAACTCACGATTCCTCCAATTTAATATTATCGGTGGTGACAACGGCCTGCTCGGTCTCTGGGAAGAATAGCTTGGAATAGCAAAGAGCTGCCGGTGCCGCCATTAAAGACGCCGTTATCAAATTAGCTGGGTCCGCGCCAAAGCTGATATAGGCCGCCAAAACCGTTCCTAAATTTCACAGCGATTACAATCTGAACCATAAACGAAATTAGTGGAAAGATTAACCCACCAACGCATCATATTCTTCACCTGATACACTGGCAAAGCCGGAGCACATGATAGTGTGCAGTTCCGAGGCAGTTAGCTTGTTCAGATAGGGTTTAACGAGCAACGGAGATTCTGTCTGAAAGACAGACGTGGATTTGTAACGCCCCATCGATCGACTATGCTCACTATGCTTTCTAAGCTCTTACCATTCCGATGAAGATGTTTGCGGCGCAGGTTACCGACTCGCAGATCGTCGTTCCTATTAACCTCTGCAGAAATCGGCCTAGATTAAGGATGATCCACTGCATCACGCCTAGGTAGTAGAGAATCTCGATGGCGAAACTGAAGTAGAAGATCACTGGCAGGACCTGGATAGCAACAGGCTTGATTAGCTCCTCACCTAGATGTCTTATGCTCTGAGCGATTCGAAATAGTGTTCACTGACAGCAAACGCGAAGACTCCGTTATTCACTAGGTCCTTGGAGAAGATGAAGGCTGCGCCGCTTTTCGCGAAGTCCAAAAAGGTCGCCACCTTCTCGGAGATGCACTGGAAGATGGCTCGACCGACGGGCCATCGAATCGTTAGAAGACCGAAGATGAATTGCAAGATTAGTCCAGATAAAACGGGCCTCCATTTAATCTAGATCAATTCATAAACGCGAAATATCGTCATTGGTAGCTTCGAGGCCCCCCATGGATTTCTCGCCGCGAAAGTAACGGCTACGTTCGCAATACATATTTCGATAGCGAGATATCCACTTCGCCGATACGTGTGTCGATAAGTAACTCAGTGTCCCGCTCCGATGAGCTGCTTGAAATTTAAAGTCCCTCTGATATTTGATATTCAGAAATCCGTTGGGAATCTCAGCCGCGACCCAATACTTTAAACATCGAAACGACGACCGCGATGCTGAGTCGCGAGTTCAAAGGACGATTAAGAATATTCTGATCCCGAGTTACTTACGCGGCCGGGGTGCTTGGAGAATATCCATCCAAAGCTCAACAAAATTACGATGCCAACGGCACTCAGCAGCCGCTCTCTCGAGCCCGCAGTATCGAAGATCAAGAACACGATGATAGCAGCGAACAGACATGTATATATCAGCGTCTGGCTTATCACGCTGCAGCGTCTGTGAGAAAATTGCAGAGAACGCCGTTCGTTAATCGCGGAAAATTGAGATTTCCGATCGATGTTCCTATTGATCTTACTTTGTCCTCTGGAGGTTTCCGATTCGATCCCGGAATGGTCGAAGCAAATGGACGAGTGTCTTCCCAAAGCAACGTTTTACAAAAGAGTGATAAAGCACTCCGCCGTATCCAAACACCAATAAAAGAATTAACATGCCGTAACCGTGGCACCAGTCGAATCCTCTCTCCCAATCTGATGGAAATGGAAGTTGTAGTATCAGCCGTGTTCACTTGCAGGCAGAGTTTGGGCATTAAGCAAATAAAAAATTATTTAAATAACGGATCAAATGAAAGTTGCTTTAACTTTAGATTATTTGGCGAATGAAGTTAATTTTCGACAATAATTTTGTTAACCTCCATTCGTTATTCGAAATTTTTATTTAAATAAAATTTTTGCCCATCTCTGCTTAAAGGTAACTCGAAAAGAAATCCATGAACCTACTGTTGTTTGTCCAGTATATGGTAGCGAAAATGAAGTAGATAATTATCAGAGCGTTCAGGACGGCCAGCCAGAGGAATCTGCGAGCCTTGCGATGCCTCGAAAGAAAATTACCCAACGCGGAGTATCGTGCTGCTAAAAAGCCAACAGGTTCGTCGTCGCTTGTTTTTTCCTACGAGTTAAATGGTGTCTTAGCAACTACTTAGACGGGTAATGCTTAGCTATTCGGGTGTTTGGGAGATAAGGCGATGTATTGCCTGAAATTTTGTGACGAAACAGGCAGACGTTCGAAACGGAAGCGTTTGTTTGCCTTTTGTTGGTCGGCGCGATATCGATGGAGAATTTCCTCGGTTCTTGTAATAACGCGTTTACCAAGGTAGCTGAGTATCGATTCCAAGAAACAGATGCATTCCGTCGCGATTGTAGATACAATGAGTCGTAAACAAGTTGCATACCTTGCCTTTCATCGACTCATCACTCCGACGACCAGCCTCTAGCATGCTCAGCTCGCTGTCCTATAAATACAACAAAGCTGTATTGGCTACGATCAAGCACATTTACGTTTACGTCCGCTGACAGCTGGAATTTTCATCGGGCCACGGGATGCCCACAGTAGCAGCATTTTCTTCCAAGCACCGAACAACGATTATAAGTGAAAGTAGGCACACTGGCACCGGCGAGGAAAAAAGGTACGCGCAAGAAGTGGGCAAAGGAGCACTGTTAACAGCTGCTGCTGAGAGAAAATGTTGAATAGAAAATACCTCGAACGCCGGATTCACAGCCCCAGACATGTTTTCCTCCAGCCGGAGCGACGACACCGCGAAAACGTGTTCCCTCTGTCAAACGTTCCCCGGCACTGACGTGAAGCCCGCTAATGCAAGCCTCGCGGCCAAGGAAGAGGAATAACAATTATTCCTCCTGAACCGCGTGTAATTTATGAGCAGCAAGTCTCGCGGCAGGAATGACAATCGTTCGTGTGGATAACTGATAACGCAGATAACGGTAAGACTGCTGTCTAAAGCAGTACAAAATTTCGTGGTGCCTATGCGATCGCTAAAGGATCGCTTTCCTTCCAACACCGTCCACGACACGATCGTTTGCGACGAAAACTTGGACCCTCTGCTGTCGCGGCAATTTTCAATTTGACCGCATTCTGTTCCCCGAAACGATCCTCGAGGGCCGTGTCGGAGGTTCGACGATGCCCCCTCGCTGCTGGTTCTCCCCGTGGCAAGAGGGAAATGCTACTATACTATCGATACAGGAGAGTGATTCGTTGCGTCGGTATATGTATAGCGCGGGCGTTCGCGTGCGCGCAGATAAGCGTTTTCAACGACTGGAGATCGACGTCGATCATTAACGTTCGACTGTGCTTCGATGATAAGGAAGTAGGGGAACGCTATTGAACGATGAACTTCGACTAGGGGAGAGGTGCTATAAAATGACAAATTTTCTTTAGCGTCCATTTCTGACAATGCCATTATAGGTATTTAAAACAGAAGTGAATTAATAGAAAGTACGTTTATTGGCCTTTAATAATCATATGTACTGCGAACTCATTAATAATAAGAGAAAATAAGAAAATTTTCGATTTGCCAATATGTTGAAAATGTCCCTTAAGCGACTAGGTGGTTTTAAATGGGACGTTATACGCCATGAAAGGGACACGCTAATAAAAATAAATTTATCAAGTATCACAATTATAATTGTAAATCTTAATACTACAAAACAACAACAAAATTAACAAATTAAAATGACAAAATTAACTCTTTGTACTATAAATCATTAATATTTTTCTCTATCTTCATAGAGTGTTACTTATCTTTAATGCTTTAGCAGCTTCTTTAACTAAGATCAACATAGGAATAGCCACAAGTGGATGCAATAAACAGGAAAATAACTTGCATGTGTAATGCGTTTAGAATTTTGGCAATACGATTTGCCCCATTTAAAACCTGTTCCTTTTACAGCACCTCTCCCTACAAGATTTTGCAATTGACCTCGTTCCAGCCCGCGAACCAGACCCGGAATAGCATAGGGTATCGCAGTTAAACGCGTCCAACTGTCAGCGCCGATTTCCACCTGCTGCGCGCGCTAAGATAGCGGAATCGCGCTCATTCGCTTATCGCTGATTACTAAATACGCTGCCACGCGACCCTGGATACCTAGTTGCGCCATTTATTCAGGCTCCCCTTGAATAAATGTCACGTGATTGGATTGACGCGCGATCGCCGCGCCTTCCCTAAATTCTGCTCGGCCGAGTCATCGAACCTGGACACGTTGGCATCTGGGGAAGGACAGTTCGGACGATTCCGAAGGGACGTTCGCTGAGAACCGTCCAAGCCCTACGGCCCCTGAATCCTAAACGAACCGTGAATTTCGTGGCGGTGGCGACGCGTTTCTAGATACGCTCGGCGGAGCTCGTTAAAGAAAAATTCTTGGCTGGCCGGCCGATTCTCACAGGCGTTTGCGCGCCGTCACGTGACGACGCGTCGTTGTAACGGGCCGCGGCGGAGCCGAACGCGAAATGCAATTTAACAGGTTGAACGGCACGCCGCGCTGGACACCGATTTTATTTCTGCTTCTCTCCGCGCGGTGGGCCCCATCAAAATTCTTCCGTCGCGTCTGGCGATCCGCCGAGTCGAACCGGCGGTTCGTTAATCGCGGAACGGATGGAAGCAACCGGAACGTGGATACTGCGGGGACTAAAGCGGAAAACCGGGCCCGTAATCCGTGCTATCTGATCGCGATCGGGACGAAAAGGGGCGTCCGTGTAATGACCGCCTCGAGGAACTTCCGAGACGCGTTTCCGGGACGATCTAAAGAAATAATTGTCGTCTTCATGGCCGGCCGTTGTCCATGGTGCACCAGGAAACCCGTCTTCGTCGTAAGAAACGCGATTGCTTAACCAGCAAGGGTGAGCAATCGCGGAAGAAGTTTCGCGAAATATAGCTTGGCGAGTTATTATTGATTTTTTGCTCGGTTGACATAAATGGCAGTTGATAACGGGCTTATATTACTTGGTAATCTCTGGCCACTCGGAAATCCAGACGAAACAAATAGTAGGTACTCGTCTTATCACTTTATCAGCTGAACTCTACAATATCTGTCACTATTCTGATTATATATCCTATGAGCTTGTTTATTGCGCATACGTTGACATTCATCTAGTGATTTACCAAGAACATGACTGCGTCGCATCGATTTTGAACACGCGATCATTTTTTGCACTGCATGCCGATCCGAGATTTCAATCGAATTATACGAGCTGTCTTATTTTGTCTGCACGTGGAGCGCGCGAATAATGGGCGAGGCAGGTTTCTTCAGCGCACGTGGACCGAACGAAGGTCTTCCTAGAAGGAAGATATCCTGGATAAGTCTTTTTCGACGAGAAGTCCACCTGAAAACACGCAGACACGCAGATGCTCCGACTAATCTGCTGGCGATCTGCCCCCACGAAGACGACGAAGGAGAAGGAAGAGAAATCGAGTTAACCGGAGACAAGCAAGTCGAATTCGTTCGACTGTGCGAGGAGGATTGGGAAGATGATGCCATGCTTATCTCTTCGAGACGCGACCGAAGCTATTCCGCCGCGAGTCACGTACAAATTTTTGTAGGAAACGGGGCCCCTCGCGTTTTTCATGCGCGCTCGCGCGCTACCTGACGCCCGAACCGTCGGGAATTTGGTTTCCCAGACAGTGCTTAGGCAGCGGGGAAGATCACACCGCCGGTAGTCCGCGAGTCTAGGTGACGATAGATCCACCAAAGCGGAAGTGAACACGAGCAAGATGAAAAATAAACAATTTATCTTTCACTCAACTCCTGTTTACCTCCATTTTTGCCTTTCGATTAAAATCCTCGGGTCTAATCATTATCTTATGACGTTGCAATTATCATTTACGTTATAATACATAGGGGAGAGCGGGGACAAACGTAACGGCGTCATGAAAGTAACACGCCTTCTCCCGCCTTCCACAAATGTTTCCAAAACGTTTGCTTTACATAGTTATGCGTGTTTTGTTTTTTTTTTCTTTCCTGGAGTGACACGGAGCAATACGACGATTCGTATAGGTACCGTGGGCAAGCTGATTTCGTTATATCGATCATTCAGGAAAGTGTCTCCTCTGTTGGTTTTTGTGTTAATATTCATAGTTAAACTATAGACATTGGTCCAATTATTTGTTAGAGCGTTCTTAGATAATGTGTTTATAAGTTGCTGTATTTGATTTTTTAATAAGTCTTGTATAGTTTGTACGTTATAACAGTTCTATGCTGAAAAACATGGTTGGGGCAAAAGTAACACGTCACTACGGGGAGTAGTTGAATCCGATATTAACAATAGTTTTTACAAAAAAATCATAAATATTAGTTACTTTTGGGGCCGTTACAGGAGATTCCATATTAAATCAAATACACAGTATCAAAGGAATGTTTGAAGCTGGTTATGCTTTTTTATCGTTACCTACTTAAAATATGTTTATTTAAATGTTTGTTTCTATCGTTTTTGATAATAAAAAATCCTATTTTGCTTTGGAAGAAGTGTTTTTACTTAATTCTCCTGAAAATAATTAGTATTACTTTCGTCCCCATGGTATGTTACTTTCGTGCTACCCCTGCAGGACAAAAGTAACAATGACAGTCACTGCGGAAAATTGCCATAATTCATTGACTACTTATCATGGAAGGCTGAATTTGTGGTCAAATGATAGATCAAGAAACACACTATCTTAAGGCATAATTTTCGATTTTATATCTGTAAGAGGTAATTGGCAGCTAGGCCAAATGTAAAAAGTGTTACGTTTGTCCCCGCTCTCCCCTAGCTATCGATAATATCTGTGATTAATTAGATGATAATCGATAACGCCTCGATGATCATGTTCGCAGTAAAGCTAATCGAAAAGAGCAATCTTTTCAGCGCAAGCCGATTGTTCAAGTTTAAGGAGAGGCTCGATAGCGAAATGTTAGATGCGATCAGCGCCAGCGTATACCTACATACATATAAAAGGAAAGTTTCTGTTTCACCTTGAAGGCGCACTCACGCCCGCGTTCTTCTTAGAAACAGAGGGTTACTTCGAGCGTCCCTCGAATTAGTCGGGGGTCGAGTGATGCGTCAAACGGCCGATTGACGTTACGTCTCGCGAACGAAGACGCAATTTGCATTTTTCGCTCTGATCCGCCTCGGCGAACAGTCTGCGGCCTTGATAATTCTGCACACCTCCTCTATTTTCCTGCTTCACGTAGTGGAAGTTAGGCAAGCCAGTTTTAGGTCTCTGGCGCGCCGCCAAACCCGATGAGAATAGCGAAATCCGAAGAGCGTAACTTGTGGATAAACATCGGCGTTACGCGCGCCCATTTTCAGACACAGCGTCACGTCGCCGCGGTTGGAAATCGCCGTGGAAAACCCGTCGACCAGGAAAGTGCCTCGCGGGGCCGATCGCAGAATCCGGCATCGCTAGAGCCCGAAATCGGCATCAGGCGGGGAGAACGAAGAAGAGGAAGAAGAAGAAGAAGATCCGTGCACGAGAGGAGAAGATTGATGCGGGACGTTCGGATGGACGAATCAGAAACCGTTGATTAGACGCTCGGTAGATTCTGAGATATGGATCGAGTTCGGCAGAAAGTATCGTATCTGATACAGGGAATTCAACGCGCGGAAGTGCGTAGTTTGCTGGCCGTCGGTGGAAACAGTAAACCAGATGCTCGCCTCGAGAGCCTCTCCGCTCTCTGGACACACGAGAAGCCGAAGAAAATTGAAGAGCGATTCGCAGACGGTGCTAGCCCTCCGCCTCGCCCCGGCATCTTCCTGTTACACCCGCTCGTAACCGATCTGCACGGTGGCACGTGGATTCTGCGCCTATCTAGCCACGGGATCTTTATGAAACTCGGACAACCGGACACGGAGGATCGGAAATTCGCGGCGGGCACCGATCGCCCCGGCCAAACTTGCCCAACGATTTACGGCGCGGCTGTACTCCTTTTAAATCACTCGGTTGGCAATTTAATGCATTTCTAAGTGGGACTCATTCGCTGTTAGCGAAACTGCTGTCCGGCTAACTGTAAACCAAAGGATTCTGTCCGATCGGCAGATAAATTGGCTGCGAGTAATACGCATCGATATTGGGGAATACGCGTGTGCAAGGATTTATGGCGGGTCACTTTAATTTAAGCCTCACGAGCGAGTCTAATGCATTTTTAATTGGCTGCTTGTTCACCGTTAGGGGTATCGATCGCCGATTCCTGCCCCGATTGGTACACGGACGCGGGATGGTGCGCGTTAAAATTTCCTGCCTACTCGTCTACTCCCGTTTCCTCCTGCTCCCGTTTCACTGGAATGCCATGCATCTGATCCATCGTAGCACGCGACTATGCTCTCGAAGACGAGGGAATCGGACACCGTCCTTTATCATCTCTGCGATGTCAGTTCCGATGTCTCTTTTAGCGGAGCTGATGGTCGTCCTCCGAAACCTCGGAAGCCGTTCCAGATTTCTGCGTTGTTCGCGCGTTAGGTTCAGAAGGGGAGTGTGATGAAACGGAATCTAGCTGCTGCCACGATAATGATATATTTGAAAAGTCCGCATGCCTCGCAGAGAATCACGAGACGGGGAATATTCTATCGTCCCCGGGTAAAGAGATGCAGGAATACGAAGAGGGCTCCCAGACGAGACTCGTTCTACGCCGTGTTTTCGATTTCAAACGATCCCACAGATCGAAACCAGTGCACCTACGCGTGGGTGCGATTGCGCAATACGATCCGAAATTCAAATTTCGCTTCCACGAAACGAGCGGAGAGAAGATCGTGAAGGCGGACCGAGAGAATCTCTCCTGCCGGATTCCAGGTACGCCTTATCTCGATTGCCGTCTGCCCTCGGCCAAGGCGGGGGAGGGAGAGATGTGTCCGAGCCATGCAAATTGCACCATTTCCATTTTTTCTCCTCCTTTTCTGCGTCTTCCCGCTGGCTTCTCCCCCGTTGGCCGAGACGGCCGCGTCGCGTCGGCGTGTTCCTCTTCTCCTCTCTCCTCTCCTGCACGCGCACTCCTTTTCTCTCTCCCTTCCCCTCGTTTGTACAATTCCGATCGTACCAATAAGACGAGAAATAATTGACGAGCGTACGGCCGAATAATTTGTCTGCCGTGGGCGGGCCGACGCGCAAAGTTTTCACCCGGATCGTGTTTGGGCATTTGACGTCACGCCGTTAGCGATATCGAGGAAAAAAGTCGGAAACTGGCCGAAATCCCGTCGTCTCGGAGCGCGGAGAAAGTCATCGAACCTCTCGCTGGCCGGCCAGCGCTGTCGCCATCGCCGTGGTCCAGGAACACGCGACATCACCCGATTTCAGGAGCCTCGAGGTCTCGGGGGACATACAGGGAGCTCGATGAGCTCGAAATTCCTGGAGAACCACCGTGGATCTTGCAGATTACAAATCGTCTACCCTTGAATGAAATAGGCACGTCAGCAACGCGGGAACACGGGGCCCGCCACGAATTATCCAAGAGGAACACGTCAGAGATTTCCAAACGCGAATCGATCGAATCGGAGGTCTCCCATGACCGGTGGAAAGGACGCGCGCGGTCATCGCGGGCAGGATCAGTGTCGAAATCAAGTTAATCGGTCGCTCTAGATTGATACGACGCGACGCGTCGCCTGCCCCGTTCCAGCCAGTGCATTCAGTTCCGCTATGTTCCTCGTATCCCTGGCCAAGGAACGGGGGGTCCCGACAAGGACGACGGACGGCGGTATTACGAGTGCAAACAACAGTTTGATGGCGAGGCAAGGCCCCGCGGGTTATTTATTTCGGTACGTCTAGACGCCAGATTGTCTGTCCGCACGTCCGAATCGCGACGGAGGATTCGGAGGTGACGTCAGACAGGCTATGTTGCATCGTCGGAGATTCGATTCGACACGACTTGCCTCTTGCCAGGCAGATCTTCTTTCCCCCTCTCTCTCTCTCACACACCCCTTCGTTCTTCGACTGTCTCCACTTTGTCTGTCTCCCTCGTTTTTTTATATCTTGTATTCAAATGCATGCACGCGGCTGCGTACACGCGTGTGTCTCGGGCGGGCCCCGGCGCTGGGAACGCACCAGGGACGTGTGCGCGACAACCCACACCGAGACAGATCCCGCGCCAGTGTACCGAGATGCACGCGCGTGATCCAAACGCATCGGGTCGACGCGACATGCAACGTCTCGGGGGTGAAATAAAGTGGGCCTCTCTCGTTCCTCATCGATTTGTTTACCGCGCCACGATTCCCTACGCCCTACGCGTTGACCCTGGCGCGCGGCGATTCGACTCTGGGAAGATCCCCAGCCTGAGCGTGGGGCGAACTTTAAACTAGGGATTGCGATGCACGCTCAAAATTTCCCCTCTGCGGTCGAAATACTGAGTTATACTTCTGCGTTGGCCCGCTTTAAGGGGTAACACCACTATAGCGGCACAAGAACGTATTGTAGCTTTGACAATTCTTTGTCACAGTTGTAATTTGCGACATCTTGGTCAACGAAAAGAAAACTGCCCCTGACTACCTACCCTCGATGTTAGCTTTCGCGGAACAGCCATTCCTTGCTAAATTTGGACACAAACATTCGGCCCCAGAAAAAGAAGGTTCATTCCTGTCTACACCTTCTATGCTGAATATATGACAGCAGAAACTAATCGACCCCCTAAGCCTGAGGCTAAGAGCACGATGGAAGAATTAGAAACTCGCGCCGTCGAGGGCTTCCGGTAAATCCAGCCGTCACGCATTATCGTCTATCACGTATGATTTATTTTAGACGGCAGACGCTCGAATGGCCATCGTCTGCCCACCGTTAGACAGCCAGACGAAGTAGGCAGGTTCGGGGAACCGAAACCCTTAACCCAATTTTCGTTGTAGACCGCGTCACGGGGATTTACTCTGATCCGTTCTGAAACTGTAGATCCACCGATTCGAATCTTGTATGGCGAGAAATGACTGCCAACACCAGCGGGAAAAGGGTAGACAGAAAATCTGTGGGGCGACCAGCCTTCTGTTAGCTCTGATTCACTAAACTGTCTGACTGTCGACATTATTCACCAGCCCGTTCAGTTTCCACTTGAAACTGTCGCCAAAATGTATTCGCTCGCCGCGATGTACAAATTGGCGCGGGTACGAAGGTGAATAAAAAGCGAGAAGAATGAATAAAGTCCGGGGGCAAAGCGACACGACTGTCGGGAAAAAATTTCGCCGAGGGAGATGTTCGCGCGGCGTCGCGGCCGTGCCGATTTGATTTTCGACCGCGCATATTTTTCTCCCGGCGGACTTGCCCTCGCCTCCGTCCGTCTCCTTTTTCCCCCTTTCCTCATTCCAGTTCTTCTTTTTGGGCCCCCGTCGTCGACGTGCGTTGCCACGCATCGTATTATCACGCACGCACGCGGAGAGGCTGCATTTATTAAAAGCGATACATTATGATTCAAAGATCATATCTTTCGATTCGTCTAGACGGCGGAGAGGGAGACACCCTATAAAGTCGTATGCGGCTGCCCCTGAAACGGGCAGCCGAATACAAGGTGTCTGCTCGCTCATTTCTCGCCTCCTCGCGCCTCCTTTATTCCGCGGCTGGCGTATCACCGGGAGATCGGCCGTAAATACCGGAGCCAGCTCCAGCTTTTAAGGGACGGACACGCGCACGTGTGAAAAGGCGGTGCTCGCTTTCCTCTGGCCACCAGAAGTGTTCCACGCGGGGCGAGCGGTATACCTGGTGATATCGTAGCTCGTGGAGTCGTTCACGGCGATCGTGGAACGGTCCGTGGCCGCGCGATAGACGAGCCCACTCTGCTGGCGAACGGTGAAAGGACATCTGTGGGTCTTCTCGATCGTGAAAGGATCACCGATAAGGATCAGTATGCGGACACTGTCACGCGGCACAGATAAAGATCACCTGGAAGGCTAGGCTTCGCGAAGGAGCGCCGATCTGGCCTGGAGCGCGTTGTCGCGGTGCATCGCAGAAAAACCGCGGGTACCGAGCGGCCGGGGAAGCAGAGGGGAAAAGAAGGTAAATTCTGTGCGGTGAGTAATCATCGAAGGAATCGCCGGGGCTGCACCGGGGAGGAGAATCACGATTGAAAGAGGAGACAGAGGAAGAGAGAGAAAGGGAGAGAGAGAGAGAGAGAAAGAGTGTGTGTTTGGACGTGTGTATGAGAGGGGGAGAGAAAAAGAGCGAGGCACGGGCGAGCACGGGTGCACGCGTGGTGTTGTGTTCGCCGGAAGCACGAGGCGAACGCTGCGAGGAGGCGAACAGGCACGCGGCGTTCGAGAGAACCGGCGGCAGATCGACCTGCGATATATTGCGGCGCGAAAAAGCGACCAGGAGGCCTGAGGAGTAAGAAGAAGACGGCGACGACGACGAAGAAGAAGAGGAAGAACAAGAACAAGAAGAAGAAGAAGAAGAAGAAGAAGAAGAAGAAGAAGAAGAAGAGGAGGAGGAAGAAGCAGAAGAAGAGGAACGAAGCGAACGATAAGGCGTCGCGGACAGAGAGAGAGAAAAGGCAGTCGTCCGCGGGATTTCGGCGAGCGAGGGAAAGGGATTACGCGCGCGGCACGGCGGGTGGAGCGAGGCGAGCCGACGGCGATACGCCGGAAAAGAGAAAGGGAGAAGGCGGAGAAGGAAGAGAGGAAAAGAAAAAAGGAGTGATCGTAGTAACACCGGCGCGTCTCCTCTCTCGCGGCTTCGTGGTTGTCTCGGAATTAGTGAGTAGACAGAATTATGTCTGTGAGCAGGCCAGCTCGGCTCAGTTGAGACTTACTGCTCAGCCCGTGCACACGCATGCTACGAATCTTTCCCACTTACATACACCTATATATCGCGGCTTCCTGGATGCGATTAGACTAGTCCGACGACGGATCGCGGTCCAGTTTGTTAACACTTGCTCGTCGCCGTACGGGACAGGTCTCCGCCTTCCGTGATTATCTCTGCTGGGGTTAGCCCTTCTGGGTCAGTCCGGAGGTTAGCCCTTCTGGCACGCGGTTTTCGTCCGATTAGCTGGGTACACCCTGCTGCAACGTCACCTTCCACGATCCTTCCACGAACATTGACAAGGGTTCGTCGGTGGTAATCGAGACTCTTGGTGGAAGTAATGGGGGACACGGTTCATCGATAACAGTGACTGATAGCCGTCGACGAGCAAAGTGTGGCGCCGTTTCTTCTTCGCGAGGAGTCTCGACAGGGTAACAGCCCGAGGTAGTGCAGTTTTCGGGGACACGATTGTACAGAGTCTGTAAACGAGAACTCTTGGTCCGTCGCGATGGCACTCGCCAGGTTACTCGTGTTGTTGCTGGCGACCTCGGTTATAAACAGTGTTTGGTGCCACCATCACCATCACGGTGTCCATCCAGCGGATGGTAAGAAGAAGAGGGATCAGGTGGAGCACCTGAAGAGGTACGGGTCCAGGGAAGAAGTGAACGCGATGTCGTCGGTGAGCGAGAAGAACCGGAGAAGTTTAAACGTGGAAGAGATGAAGGAAGCGAGCGGGATTCCGTACAGTCACAGGAGGATGGAGAAGATGCTGGAGAAAGCTATCCTCAAGATCATCACCGGCGATCTCAGCACCGGTGACATGCTGCTGCTGAAGAGCCTCAATTACAGTTTGGAGGAGGTCCTGGCGATCCGCGAGAGGGAACTAAGTAAAAAGGACGAGGAGCTGAAGAAGAAGGAGAGCATCAAGTCCTGGACCAAAGCTCTGTATGGGGAGAACGGTGGCAGGAACACTAGATACTGGGAAAAGAATTCCATGCATCATTCATCCTCGAGGAACCCCGATTACGAGGACGCGAGAAACGAAGATAAGAACCGCCACGTGGGCAGGCCCTCCCAGAAGGACTTCGACTTCGACGCGTATAATCGACAGGCGGTCCTCGATTACGAGAACTTGCCGACCAACGGAGAATCTCAGCAGCCCTGGTCCGAGCCCGCCGCTCTCGATTACGAGGAGACCACCAAGGCATCCAAGGAACAGGACCCCTCCAAGAGTCTTCATCGGGACTTCGACAAGGCGATGGCGTCTCATGTGGTCTTCAAGATTCGATATGATGATTCAGAGTTCGATTCCAGCTCCGGCTCCGACGAATCCAGCAAATATCGATTCAAGACACCCAGGCACCACGTCTCCACGACCTTGAAGCACACGACTTCGAGGAACGCCGGTAGTTCCTTTCATGCTTCACCACCGGCAACTCTGTCTTCTGTTCCTCTTGTTTCTGTGCCACTTCCTGTGGTCCATCAACTAGGCAGCACCGTCAAGGTCATTTACCCGAAGAACCTCGTCCACCTCAGTACCACAACGTCTTCGACCGAGAGCCCTGCCAGCACGACAGAGAGGTCTGACGATGCGACGAACGTCGAGGAAAACACGAACGGGGCTGTCGTTGCTGATACTACTAGCTCGACCGACGAGGCGGTCATCCCGAAAACCGAGGGAAAGCTCAGTGGACGGAGAAAGATCAGTGAGTACGAGGGGCTGGAATGGGTCGAGGACGACGTCTACAGGGTGATTCCGGAATTCGTCGAGTCCCTTGGCTACGAGAACACCGAGGAGAATGAGACGTCTGACTATGAAGACACTAGCCACAGTTCCCGGCAAAACTGGAACACGGAGGACAGCGAGAATGACACGTTGGAGTATCAAAACGACATGCCAGACACCGCGAAGCATTCCATGGCCAACGGCAACGCGTCTACGGGCAATCTTCCTACGGTCAATCTGTCCACCTATCAGCAAGTGGCCCTGGCGCATCGACGAGAGTAAGTAAACTCATTGCTCTGGTCTCGCGCGTTCTCAAGGCTCCGCTGAAAGTTCTGGCTCGTTGTTGTTCGCGTTTCGTTGGAACCGCTACCCCGAGGAGGTAGCAATTGCGTAGAAGAGAACCGAGGCAGAACTTTGGCACAGCCTCGATTGGTGGAGGGAACTGTTCCCCATGCACAATAAAATCGCCGTTAAATGTCGTTCATCGTGTGCCCTGCTTTGCGATACAGCGAACGGCTGACCATTGTCTCTACAAAATGTGCTTTTTGTGTCTTTTAGAGGAAACCTAACTTCAACCTACGACAGGTAAGCCTCCCCCGACGGCACTATGATCGGTTTGGGTAAGGGAATCGGTGTGCCGTTTAAAGAAACGCAGAATTTCTGTCGAATTCTTGTTTTGCCCGCGGTCGGCAGGCCGCTTTCTTTCTGGCTTGGCTTGCATAATCTAAAAATACACACTCATCGCAGTTATCTCATTGCTCGTGTTGCATGAGACGGGATTTGTCGCGATAACAATGAGGCCTTTTCATTTACGCCCTGTGTGTTGTGTCTGCATGGAAAAGGTAATGTCGTCCCACTCCCTTCCCCCTCCATTTCGTCCCTCACCGCTTAATTATCGCGGCGAGAAAAACGCGAACGGTTTTCCAGCCGCGGAGAGAACAGCGGCTCCGCGCACGAACCAGCGTGACACGGCATAGACGTTCTCGACGAATCATTGCCCCCGCCATGTAAAAATATCTCGATGGTCCGTAAAAATATCGTGACGAAACGGAGAACCGTGAAGCGCCACTGAAATTCCGCGCCTCGGGCTGACCAGCGTCCGCTTCTGCGGCTGATTCTCCTCGCTTCGACGCCCCGAATCTGTCGGAACCGATCTAAACTCGCGTGCGAGTGGCCGTAAATTGGCGGGCAATGAATTAGCAAGTTGCCACGGAAGATATCGAAACGGGAAGAAATTCGATGATAATCTCGTCGCGATAGGTGAGACCAGTGGTATCGAAACGATCCTTATCGGCACGCTGTCGCGCCAAATTTCCCAAGGACGGTTGGCAGCGGCCCCAAGGAGCGCAGGACGTTAAAATCTTTTCGAAAGGCATGCACGAGGACAGAGCGCAGCCAGGAAGGACGCACGGTGGAAATTCCGCCGTGGTCCCTAGCTATGTTTTTAAATCGCCCTCCTTCCCCACCACCTCGCGACCCCTCTTCGCGCGGGTGCGAAGGCGTTTCTTTTATTTTATTAAGTCTAGACGCGTAAATGCATTCGTGTCGGCACTGGCGTAGCCACCTCGAGAGTCCTCCTCCGGTGTGCCCGCCGCGCCGTTCCCTCTGCTTCTCGGCCGCTGGCGCACGGGGATCCGCGCGATCCGCCGCGATCTGCGATGCAACGGCTGTCGATCGGCAAGCCAATTTTCCATTCGTGCCCGAGCCGTTTACCTCCTCTTCCCGCCCGACTTTGACGAATTCAACGGAATATGACGTTGTTGCTCCGTAAGGGGGTACACGTGTTGTTCAGCGGCAATGACGCCCATTAGGCCTGCATCGGGGATTGCAGAGGGCCCCGGTGATTAGAGGAGAACGGACGGGGGGGAAAGTGGTTCTAAGGTCCTCAGACGTTGCTGCCGGTGAACGTCGACCGTGGGTACCGCGGTCGGATCTCGCTCGGGTCGAGTTGAGCACCCTCGTAATCGCCGGGTGTCTAGTCAGACTGCAGTTAGGACTGCTCTCTTACGAGGTTATGTAACACATTTCAATTTAATGCGCTGACCTTGTCTATGCGTCTCTCTTCCTATGCGGAGGAAGACGACGCGAGCCGCGCGACGAAGAGAGAGGAGGAAGTTTTCACCGGCAGCTCCCCACCTCACCGCCAGACGATGCAACGTGCATTTTTTGGCGGCCGCCAATCAGACCACCTCGCCGTTTCGCGGTAAACGCGGGGCATGCGAAACATTTTCCTGGGGTCCCCCGGCCCTCACCTGCCGGTATTTTTCAGTCCCTATACACCGCGGTTCCCTGAGCGATCTTACTCGACGCGGGGCACCACCAAATTGCTCGATACGCTGAGTCAACGAATTTTCGTCGGGTCGGCTAGCAATTTTCGCATCCAATTTGTTGGAGAACTCCGCCTCGATGGGGTCCCCTGTCCGAGCGGAATCTATAACCCGTCGAAAGCCCTCATTATTTTCAACGACGTCCAATGAATCATCGTCTCGCCCAAGTCCCAGATGGTGCAAGTTCGCCAGGAGGTGGTTACAAAACCGCCGGTAACGCAGCCAATTTTCTTAATACGGTACTCAGGAAGGATCGCTGGATTCATTCTCATGATGCAACGGCCTCCAGACACCCGAGTCCTTCCCTTTCCCAGACGGCAGACAGACGTGACACGTACGCAACGAGACGGTGTAGAATGCGTGACTTGGACGCGGCTAGATTAACGAGCATGCCTAGAATCGAATACGAGCGACTCGAGATTTCGTGGCGAGATTTCGTCAGTGGTGCCCCTGCTTCTCCTCTCCCTCTGCCGTTCAGCCCCAAGCCCCCTCTCCCTCCGAGGAGAGAGAAAAAAAAGTGGGACAAGCTCCTAGCACAGGTCACCGAAATTCCCCCACGTTCTCCTTGACGTCGGCATCTGGCTACCTTCCTCCTAGACATCCTGTCTGTCCCATTGTTTGGGAAAAGAGCTTGTTGGTTGTTTCTTCAGCCAGCAACGAGGTCGTTGACGCGCCCATTGGCTGCGCTCAAATCTCCGCGTGGGCGTGCAGCGCAGCAATCCTTGCCAGTGACGTATAGAAAAGACGTCGCTCTTTTTTTCCCCGTTGGGTTAACGACTTCACGCCTTCCTCGTTACGCAATCCCGCAATCTCGTCTGATTCTCGATAATGAGTACTCGAAATTCGGGCATTTCTACCGGCTGAAAATGGCCCTCGTGGCGAAATGGGTGCGGACGTTTAGCTGTTAGATATTTCCAGAGATTCCGACGAGACTGACAGCCTCTGCTGTTTCCAGTGTAGGATATTTGAAATTGTGTTAGGAAGCCTTCCTTAGTAAGAATGACGTTACAAATTGAGGGACTGATTCGTCCATGGGAAAGGATTGAAGATTCGAGGCACAGGCTGGAAGCGTTAATGGTTCTTGACTAGATGATCGGGGTACCAATGGCCGCGTCGGCTGTCTAGCCAACGTCTAGAACGTATAATAAATATCTCTGACCCATACCGTGGACTCTGTAGGTCACTGACCACCGTCCACTCGCCTGCCTCGCCACCCGGAAGAACTTGCACGCATCCTCGAGGTGAAAATTCCTACGTCACGATGTAGAAACGAAACTCCGCTGCTCTTCTCCTTTTCTACCCCAATTCTTTTAACCGCACATTCGACCCTACTCGCCCCTTCGTCCCTTTCGTTCTTCTGTTATGATACCGTCGATGGTTTTCCATGGTTTTCCACTTTTCCCAAGGCAACCGTTGCCGCAACCTCACGAACTTTCATTTCTCTGTGCAGCCAGGGTGAAAAGGCCATCGAGGATATTAAATCGCGAGTCCTGGCTCTGACCGGGAGGTTGAACAACAGCAGCACCGCCAACCAGGTCCAACGAGAGAGGCTGACCATGTTCTCGCCCACTTGTGAGTAACTTAATTAGATCGTCGGTTACGCGTTTCAGTGAAACAGCAGCGTGACAAATATTCGACTCCCTTTCATCAGGTCTAGTACCACGGAACACGGACCAAGACGCCTGGGCGGACCCGCTCGCCATGAACATGCACTTCCAGCTGAATCTGACTTCCGGCGACCACGTGGTCGCCGCCAAGCTCAGGATCTTTAAATTGCCGCAGGAGAACCTCACGTCCTCCGCGCCTAGCATCATCGAAGAGGAAGAGGAAGATGAGAAGAAGATCAGAATATCGGTCTACTACTACACGAAATCCCTGAAGAAACACCGATGTAAGTTTCTTTTGGACAAGTAAATGATAGAGTCTGCCGAGGACCTGGAGATCCAGCAATTCTGATGACAATGAAGTAACGTTAGTTTTTATCGTTTCCAGCGAAGAAACGGCTGATGGACTCTGTGGTAACAGCCCTGACTTCGGAAGGCACCCATTTGGCGCTGGACGTGAGACAGAGTCTTCGATTTTGGAGACTAAACCCACGAAATTCTCACGGGAACGGCAGCAATCACGGGCTGGTGATTCAGGTGGAGGACCAGGACGGGCGACCCCTGAAACCGGCTCTGTACATTCAACCACCGTCCTGCGCTGACCAAGACTCGGATCAGAAGGCATGTGAGTGTGTGCTCTAACAACACTAACTCCGATGTGACGATTTCTGCATTGTTTGCCTGTGCATCTCTGCGTGATACTTAACAACGTGTGCCATAACACTTGGATGGGACAGATGATCCAGAAACGCGACTATTTGTCGTCGAGTGTGTCGTTTATAATGTACAGGGTATTTCAGAGAACTTACTAACCTACATTGAAAAGAAATTAATTTTTCCTATTTTATTATTGGAATACATTATTGCTATTAGCTCAATTTCGCAAAAAATGTGGGTTAGTCTGTTTTGGTCTCAATGCCTCGTTTTAACCTCTGAAACACCCTGTGTACCGTTTGTGCAATGCTGCGTGGTTTTATCGTAATTTCTGCATTATTTCGTGCCAATACGAGAATATTACCGATTACACGTAAAGAGACACCCGAGAAACTCGTTACCTATCCACCAAGTCTCCTATCGCTCTCTAACATCGTTATACAAAACATTATAGTTTCGTAACTGGTACATTTGGTCTCGAAGTGGGTGCAAGTATCTACTGATGTTTATTTAAAAGTATCCTTAGTTCGCCAGGAAATGCACGCGAAATAATTCGATTCAATCATTTTACAGACCAGCGCGGACCTGCACTTTTCATCCGAGCCTGTACTCGTTACGTTCGCATCGTAAACGGCGAAACAGTGACGTACGTGAACTGTAGGCATTAAAACGGAACAAGAAACAGTCATACATACCAACGAAGAAACAGGGACGATCGTTAAGAGCGCAATTTATTCACCGGTGTACCATACGAAGAAAACGGAACGAGAATGGATTTCGCGAGGAGCCAAACTTTAAAACATCTTCAAGCAACTGCACCACGGAGCGCGTCGCTCGAGAAAGTCTAGGTATTTTTTATTCGCGACGCACCGACGCGTCGGTTGCCGTGATCTTTTCCCAATTACCTATAGAAATGCGGAAAGACGTATGTTTTATCGTTATCCTCGCGCGACTGAGTCTACAGGCTTTGCTAACGTGGCCAGAATAATTCCGCCTCGTTTATTTAATTAGTAACGTTGATTAGACCCTAGTGACATTTCTTTTGTTTCGCAAGTGACGGAGAACAATCGACAGATGCGCCGCCACAGTTTGAATCAGTTACTTTCCCGTGGTGATTCTCGCGCGCGAACAAAGTGTAACGGTCGTCACTGTCAGTGTGGTTTTTAAGTGAAAATCATGGACAATCCCAGTACGAATCCTTCCATAGACTGCTTTTTATCGTTAACTTAAGGAGGAAGCGCGTCGTTATTTAATAGGAATAGCGAATAAGTCGTATTATTATTATTTCGAGTCGTTTCTCTTATCGCGGATGGGCGACGCCGTGCCGGGACCGGTTCGGTCGCCATTCCTCGTGCGACATTTGAGGTAAATGTTAAACGATTTAACATCCATGTAAATACCAGCGAAGCTGCGTCGTTAGATCGATAAATTTCTTAGAATTATGCTCGTTCACCTGTCTACACGCGTAGGCGAGTGCATACGTGTGTACGCAGGCCATGCCCATGACTGATGTAACCAAATGTAGAACCTTAGAGGTAGATATTTATGTTACACGTTGATTAAGGAACCGGGAGCCTTGCCGGCCCCTTAACGATTGTATTTATGGGTGGGACCGCTGGCACGAGTCCAAGTTTTAGACTAACATTCGCCCGAACGCTACGTTCTCCAGATGTATGGCTCGTGCTTCCCTCTAAGCTTGCTTCGCGCTTCAGTGGCTCACCCACAAACTTATGCTACTTACTATTACACGTAGTTGTCGTTTAACGAAAGAGACAACAGGTTCTTGTAGTTTTTATGAGATGGTTGTATATAATGTATATTTAATTGTCTGGTTGCGCGGAAATAAATGCATTGATGTGAAAACTCGCAACGCTCCCTTCTTTGTTACGGTGCATCTTAAGTTTGATCTTTTACCTGCTATTGTGCGACGTTTCCATTGTTTCTCATTCGACGAACGATTATAATTGCAAATGTGATTCTGGATGACACGTCGTTAATAGTGTCTTTACGCTGGTTTCATTTATCATTCAGCACACTTTGTATCTTTTCCCTGATTTTCCTTTGGCCGTATCGCATACATGCATTTATTATTCCACGCCAGAATTTCTCTTCTCCAAATTCTTCCTTCGTCGATCCACTTCCACTTGTTTTTCCTGTCTTTCGTATCGTAAAACGCGTCACGCGTTCAGATATTTTGCTTTTTATATAAGTATACCGTGTTCTGCATATTTTGGCGTGCTTAAGTCTCTTTCTTATTATGATTGCGATGCTTATCGTTATTATAGCGAACACCGAGGTCTGTACAAAAACGGTTTTATTAAAAATGCTCATTTATAGGAAAGTACATTCAACATTTACAATGGAATGATCCATTTAGACCATTTTCGTTATCAAAATGTAAAAACTACCGACAACGATTTTTCCCTCTTACTTTTCCTCCCCTCAATAGTTGATTCGAACCCGTGTGCTTTTGTTTATTGCAATCAATAAATCACTTCGAGATATTGGCGGTTTAAAATGCATCAAAGAAAACATGTACGTGTTAATAAATAAATAGGACCGCGCGACGCGAGATGCTTTCTGACAGGATTTCTTTTCCCCTCGAAGCAATTTGTTGCCACGATTGCTCAATTAAAATTACAATATTAAAGTTGTTGCCTTCTTCTATTCGTCACGAATCAACGTGCAGTCGCTACTAGCGTTGCACAGACGAGGCGATCCTTTCGCTCCAGACAGGAATTTCGTTAACAAATTGGATATTTTATTTATTAGTACCCCTTTCGTATGTGTGCCCAATGTTTAAGCGTTGCGTCCTTTAGCGCCAACGATGAGTTAATTTTAATTAACAAAAAAGAAAAGAAAACAAAATGAAAATGTCCTTCCTCGGGATAAGTAAAGAGGATTGCATTTAAACGTCGCGAAGAACTCGACAAGAAAAGCGCGGACTCGTTCAGAGCTTGTATGGTGAATATCGAGCCGTAATATTATGCATTAGACGCGAGACCCTCCACCGAGTGGTCGTTTCCGTTGTGCCCTTCGATGCATCGAATACGCATATCGCCATCCATTCATCCAACAATTCTCCGTGCAAAAAAAAAGCAAGACTTCTTACAACGTAGTTCATCTATCGACAAAGACGTTCTTGCCCAGCTCTCGAATTTGTCGTGCGACCGACTCAAGTCGTACTATTGGCCACTCGGCAGAATTCCGTCTCCGTTCCTCGCGAATCCAGGCACCGTCGCGCCCGGACCGCGTGTACAGGCTATTCAACACTTACTCGACAACCGTCTCACGCTTTAAAATGAACACAACCCAGACTTTGTCTGTGCACTCGAACACGCGCTGTTTCTTCCGTGGTTTCCTTAACGAGTCACTGACTTCACGATCGGACCCTGAAATCGTCGAATCGCGGCGACGTGCTCGCAGCACTCGGCCCGATCGTCGGTGATCCCCTCGATCTGCCGTGACTCGATCACTTGGCCTAGCTGTCGCGATCCAACGAGTCCAGCGTGTCGTTGCTGGACGAGTGGGTCAGGTCGCTCAGCTCGTCCAGGTGCTTCTGCTTTTTGCGTACGTTCCAGTGCAGGCACTCCGCCAGGGAGTCGAACCAATCGGTAATTTGGTCGGCGGCACAAATGCTGGGCACCGGGTATATAGACGTGGTCACCCGCAGGCTGGAAAGAGCAGAGAAACGTAAAGCTACGGTCGCTCTCGGGAGGGGGGACCAGACTCGGACGTGACGAGATTTCATGTGACAAACAGATGAAACGGGTGAAAAAGTACCGTCACCTTGCAGTACAGCCAACGTCTCGTTTCTAAGAAAGAATGTCGTGAACGGATAGAAAACGAGATTCCATCGGTCGCCATTAGGGTGGTGGAGATACCGTGAGCAGTTAGTTACAATGAATAGAGGAGGACTGGACACTATAAACAGCAAATGTGAGAATACTAAAATCGATAGACAGGAGAAGCGATATGAATTTTGGTATAGAGAGAAACACGGATATTCGAACGAGTGAATGTGTCGTGAGCAATGCGGCATCGTGGTGTCGCGATGAAGACAGGAAGAGAGAAAGAAAGTGAGAAAAGAAAGAGAAAGAAAGAGAGTGGACGCATAGTCTTTTACGAAATAACAGGACAGACCTGTCCCCGACGCGTAGCTCTTGCTGATTGCGACCGTCGAAGGAGACGTAAGCTGTGCTGCGGGCCTTGCTGTTTGCCATTATCTGGAATAATCGCGAGAAACGCAGACGATTAGATAGATCTGACAAGCGGTTGACTTTTACCTGTCGCCGTGGAAGAGCTCCTGTCTATTTCTACCGTCGAAGGACACCCACGAGGTGTTCCTGCTGTCGGGCGAGACAGAGATCTGCGGCGTAAAGTAACAAGCTTCGGTTAATCGTTGACACCAACGGGCACCCATGAGGGTCAGCATTGTACCACTGATCATTCTCGCTAACAATCAGTGAGGCTACCAGAGTGGCACGTGGCATGCCCCGCAACGCTTTTCTCAAACGGACCATAGGTTTTTCGAAACGGCCACAGCTGGCACACGGTCTGGGAATGCGGGCGACAGCCACTTGGACCAAGTTTCCTTCTACGGGGCAATGCCACGAACCAGAAATCCCGATGCCACCGTGATAAGCCTCTGCTGACCCACACGGAAATACCGCGCCAAGCTAACGCGAGAAACCTGGCGGGACGGTCGAGAGCTTTCACAGAGACTCTATCAGTTAAATGACCAATTATTGCATTGCGATTCTCGAGCCGAGTCTGCTCTTCTGCAATGCCACAAGGAAGTGGGCTATCAAGGCTAGAGCCAGGACTGAAGGCTCTCTGAGTCGCGGAGAAATATCCGTCTCTTCCGCGATGCCTTCGCTTTCATGAGTGCAGCCAGCTTCGCGCCGAAACTGGTGACAGCCACAGAAGGCGGCCGGCGAGGTGGGCGCAGAGGAAAAGATTGAGAAAAATACCTTCAGCTCGACGCCGGCCGGGACCACGATCGGTCTGAAGGATAATGAGTGAGGGCAGATCGGT
The DNA here is from genome assembly GCA_946251845.1 of Andrena fulva. Lineage (NCBI taxonomy): Eukaryota > Metazoa > Arthropoda > Insecta > Hymenoptera > Andrenidae > Andrena > Andrena fulva. The sequence goes on from OX276332.1 coordinate 5,341,243, forward strand.
GTGATCATGATCGCAGGTACCGAAGGATGAATCATGCTGGCCCCAGCGGCGACCGCGTACGCGGTGGAGCCCGTGGGTGTGCTGACGATCAGACCGTCGCCTTGCACGCTGGTCACGTGCTTGCCGTCGATGAAGAGGTCGATATTCGAGAGATACGGGGACGGGCCGCGATCAACCACGACCTCGTTCAGCACCAGAAGATTCGTCGGCGGTTTGGCCGGTTTGCCCTCCTCTCCTTTCCGCATGATGATACATCTCAGCCGACTCCTCAGGGTCAAGGCCGCGTGACCTAAAGATCAGATCAACGTTCGTCAGATTTACAACTTTGTTCTTCACGCGCCGTCGTCGATCTTAGCCGGACTATCAACCGCTAACGTGTAGCTGGCATTCTTTACTTTTTTGCTCACGAACTCGGTGAGGCTGTGTTATCGCGAACACTCGCCGCTCGCGGGCGGGACCGTCGCGAAAGTGGAAGCCACCGTGAGTTCTTTTGGTCTTTATTAGTTTACTCATTGATGACTCAGGAATTTTTATCCTGGAAACTTGAGACACTGAGGTCTCTTTCCTCGATGGAATCCAACCATCGATGATTAGTGGACAGATTGTGATAGTAATGTGCCTGATAAACGTCTGATCGCGAATCAATGTTTGAGAAGCGAGTGGTGGTGAATTCTTTGAAAGTGGATGATGCAGCCAGTGTATTCATTTTAACCGTGCCATTCCTAATGTCCCAATGACTTTTGTAATGCCAACGAAAGACGCCAATACTCTGAGGCGCGAAGAAATGCCATCGAAGTAATCGTTACTCACCTTCCAATACATTCGTTACTTGTTCTTGGAAGTTATCGAACTCGAAGGGAGTAAGGAACCCTAAGGAACCCAGGTGAAATGCCATCACAGGTGGCACCGATTGTTGGAACAGCAAACTCGCATAGAGAAGGGTCCCATCGCCGCCCAAGCAGACGATGAAGTCGATGCGATCCTTGAATAAAATAGAATACCATCAGCTATCCAACGTTACCATCTATGAGCAGAAATTACCTGAAGATCGTCCGTTCCATCCCTGAACGTCTGCAGCCTATCTCGAACGCCCTGAAACCTGGGGTCCGTGGCCAAGGCTGGATCTTCCAGGACGGATGCTTCGACGAAAACTACCATCCGTTTTTCCTGCAAGAAATTAGAACTCTCGTAACGCGTTACGAAACACCGGCACACAACATGGTTGCCATCGAGTCGCAGCGTGAAAAACTGCTGTCTAATGCACAATAATTGTCGCGGGCGAAACTCGTGGGCATTGTCTTCTTCCACTTATACAAGTCAATAGCGCGCAGAATATCGATATTGCTGCCATACGTATGTACGAAACTAAAGCACGTAATGTGGATGTAGATCTAATATTCTAATGGCACTTGAAGAGCGTAGGTGTAATTCACGGCACTGCGAAGCTTGTACACCCAAAATAGTATGATGGATTCAGAATGCGGAAACGGTGGTCATAGTTCATAAAATTTTAAATGAGAATTGAACTCGCGCTTCACGAAGGAGACGCAAATGAGTACTTAATTCAAAAGGCAAATATGAACGAGTAACGCTTACTTCTATTAGCCATGTGACTAACTGGACGAACGGTGGCAATACCGACGAATCACGGACTTTCTTGATGACCAGGACAGTGAGAGGCGGCTTGTACCACGTCAACCTCTGAGAGGCTGGGTCCTGAATGGTCCTGCAATAAGACAAACACGAAGTCAGCTTAATGATATAGCATTTAGACGCGTGGTAAATACTTCGGGCGATACCACAAGTCGAGACCTATTGTACATCTTTTTAGCAGAGCCTGGCAGTGGAGTCGAGCGACAAGGAAACCACGTCCGAGCATCGGCATAAAATGTCCATGCGTCACCAAATAATTAAGTATAAAAACTGTCCGAGGATCGGGATGGAAAGCGTTTTATGCTCCGATTGACGAGAATCTTCCGCGTGCGAGTACGTATTGAGCCAGCTAGTAGTAATCCCATGGGATTCCGTGGCGCAGGGCCCCGAGCACATTTCAAATTGAAATGCCCACTGATTGGGCTATTCAATATTAATAAAAATACGGGACGCGCCTACTTAATCCCTAGCACTGCCTTAGAATCGCCGAGGTCGATGGTACCAGCGTATCAATATTTAATCGACCTGCGGCGCGATGTTCGTAAGGAAAATTTAAATATCGAACGAACGTGGTGGGCCATGCTAATGCAAATGAAATAAAAGAAATCTGCATCGATAAGTGTGAAATATATGCGGGGAGATTTCTAGGAAATGTTTGTTATACCCAGCTGACAATGAGTGGCGGGTGTCACTAGCCACAGTGACATTACTCGAAGCGGAATAATGATTTCTGGTTTCTTTTGAGCAACGAGACCCGATCGGATGCGGTCAGCCATTATTTAATGGTCGAGGAAGCGTACAGATGGAAACCCTCGGGTTTCAGCTTGAGGCTTCTATATGAACAATACGACTGTTGGTGATTTGTCAATGTAACCCACCTGACAGTTCCAACCATGACGTCGTAACGGATTGAGAGTCGCGCTCGCACTGAACGTGGACCGAACACGGCGGTACGTTTTTTAACGGTAAACAATCGGACGACGCGCAAGCGCGAACGCGTTCATATGCACGCGAGGAATCGCCACGCGATTCGTCTTCATGCGGATAACACGCGGGGACGAGTCGTATAAACGTCACTCACGTGCATTTCTTTGATTCTCGATAGACACTTGTTTACCTAGCCACCACTAGGGTCCCTGCGCGAAATGAGACCGTCACACGTAATTTTTTTACAAATCATTCAATCGCATCGTGTACCCCTCGGCCAGCATTCGTCCACGATTGTTTGCTAATGAAAATCATCATTAAGCCGTTTCTCCTATCTTCCCTCGCCCAGGCAGTGCCCTCAGAAACGTATCTGCTGACTAACTGCTGAATAATGCGTCGTACACTTTTAATTATGGAATCGGCAATTAACGTAGCCTGGCATTTAGCAGCATTTAAGAAAGGGTACGCGTAATAGCCAATCTTGACGTAAACGCACCGATCCCTCGAATGATTATTATCTTCCTGTTTTGCTGTACTTTGAGCCCTGCGCTACGGTAACTCACGGATCGGCAAATCTTTTTATCGAGCGTACAAGGTTTCTAAGGTGGCTTTCTAATTCACGCGCGTTCAGTGACGTTTAGGATGGACGGACAAGTCATTGTCACGGATAATTGGGTCAAGACGCGATACTTACGCCCGGCGTACGGTTTTTTCCACGGAACACCACGCTTTCCTTCGATTTGCCGGCTAGTCGTAAACGCTGAGACACCGTCTAATCGAACGAAAACGAGTCGCGAGGCACCGTAACAGTCGTGGAACCACCGCTAACTTTCTAGTAATATCGGTGCAACGGGAACGAAGAGAATCGAGGCAGAAAAGAAAAAAAATGTCTCCACTTATGAAACGGCAGAGCTGTCGTACTTACATGACCATCGCGGAATTTTTCATAATACGCCCGCATGGCCCGAACTGTTGAATTGGACTAGGCGCGTTCAGACTTCTCGTTCTCCTGCGAACAGAAAACCACACGATTAGGGAAATCGACCAATTATATACCAGGCAATTTTCGCCGTCACGGCGCCTCGAAAGATAAAGGCGCGCACTCGGAGGCCTTGGGTTTTCCTTTTATCATTATCCTCCTTCGCTTGTCCCTTGCACTTCCACGCGGAAGTGACAGAGACTGACTCACACTATCGTCGGGTATTGCAGGATGAAAAACAAACTTTACCCCAGACATGCTCATGCGGGTGCTAGCGGCGGCGTAATAGCAAACGCATGCCAGTCGGTATATAATGAGTGGTACAAGCAATTACGGCGGTATTTCACAAAACGACTGGAGGATAGTTGAACGACTTTGAACTGTAAAGAACTGGTCATTCTTTTCTCAACGTAAGTGCCGGCCAACGTTTGTATGTACATCGTGACGCAATACTAGATACGGACAGCCAGAGATTATAAAGAGGAGAGACCTATCTCGGCAGTAAAAGGCGGGAAAAAATATCAGAGAACACTATGGCGTGTAATCAGCGTGATAAACGAGCTGTGGAAGCGCAGGTCTTCTGATGTGTATCATTCACAAGTTTGCGGTACGCACAGTAGAATTTTTTATTCATGAATGATCTTGTAAATGTTCCAGTGACGTTATGCGAAATGCGGCGACTACATAAGTATCGGTTGGCCATCAAGCGTAATCAGTAGAATTCGATACACATTTTGTGGCACAACAAACGTGACGCCGTACGCGTATTCGAATGCGCTTACGTGGATGGTCCGCTTCTCGGCTTTCAGTGTGACGCAAGATGCGTTAAACAAGAGACAAAGTGTCAATAGTTTAATGAAACTAACAATCGCTGGAACGATCGTCGGTTACCATTGCAAAACGGCGCGTGTTCGCTTCGACACGCACGCGAATAATCGTTCTAATTGTAGAATTTATGGCTGTTTCATCGGGGGCCGCGATAACGCGTAACTTTGTGGCTCATTTTAGCATAATAGTGGTACAAGTCGTTGCATATCGCCGATACGCGCGACGCCAGGCGTTCGCCTTGGAGTTTTGTGCCGTTGGCTGTCGCCTAGAGCGCGATATCGCTTCTGGTATCGGGGGAAGAAAAGTTTCTACCTGAGCACTCTGTTCCGTGGCACGTTCTCCATCGACGGCCCGGTCGATCCGTTCCCCACCGGATCGGCGATATCGAAATTGACATCGAGGTGTCCGTTGCTCCGAATGTCCAGCAAAGGCGACACCTGGTCGGTCATCCTCCGACCAAAAACTTCCGATCGGCGGCGAATTCTTCGAGGCGCGCCGAGGGACCAACTTTTCGTTTCTCTGAGGACTTTCCGCGAGCGTTACGAAAGGCTTAGCTATGTTAATTACTTCCAACTTGAGGACGCAGTTACGTAATCGAGCGACCGTTCCGATTAAGGATCTGTTTCAGTCGCTCGAGACGATAATCGCCGATAAACCTCCCCCGTTTGACTTTACGCACCGTGGCAATATCACTGGATCGCACGGATTAGCGATTCGACGATAACACTGCTGTCTTCGCGATGTTATCTAGGCGTGATGTTAGCTGGCTGGGTAATCTGACGTTATATAAACAAAATTCTGTCGTACAATCAACTGTCCGTTGGATAGAGGCACGGGGAGATTCTCGAAACACTGCGCACCGTGTTTTTTACGGAACTGGTCATTAAAGCCCGAAGGTCGGTTCGCGTGAAATCAGCGACGTTCTTCGAGCAACCTAATCGCTACGAAATAGTGAGATTCAGATTCAAGGGCGGACGATCCGTTTCTTCAAAGCTGGCGGCTCCACGTTACGATTCACTCTCCCAGGTTCGTCTTCATCTGCTCCTTCAAGGCCGCTATTTCCGACAGAACTCCCACAAAAACTCTCCGCATTCCTAGTCAGTTGGTTAAGATTCTCCTCCAGATAACCTTTAAGCTTCGAATTACGAGCGTGCGAACGATTCTTCGTGCGTTCAGCGATTGTCACGCTGAAACGGTTCACGCTCGACGTAGGATTTTCAGAGTCGTCAATTCGTTAACCTTGAACTACGCGGCGGTAATCCCCGCTCGAAAGAATGCCCGAGCATTGAACATCGTTTATGTATTATTCATGGTAATCTCGCGGCGCGCGAGCCAGACGACGCTGCGATCGTGGATCAGCCTCTTCTTCCTTCTCGATCCTTCTCCGCCCCTCGGGGATCCTCGTGGCAGCCTCACTTTTCCACACACCAAACTTTCACCGCACTTTTAGTCCAATATCCGTGACAAAACACCGTCCATTGCCTCTCAAGCGACGCGACGCGTCCTAGTGGCAGGCATTTCACCTGACGTAGCCTCTAGAAAGGACCGAATCGCAAGGTGGCTGCACGCAGAATGACGATCAGACGGGAGGTAGCCAACAATTATGGGATTCTTTCTACGGGACCGTCGGTATACCGTAAACTCCGCCGGTTCTTGTCGATACTAACACTAACGTATTATATAATAATACACGATTGTGTCACGCCTTATCGCTCCATAAATCCCGCCACCGTGTTAGCCAATGTTACGCCTCTATGCATGAGTCTTGTTACGCGTGCGAAACATCCGTGCCTTCGATTATCCAAGAAGAAGGGAAGAAAAGTGGGGAAAAATGCCTACAAAATTCCTCCACGGTCTTTCCAAATACATTGGGTAACTTTTTTCTTCGCGCTTCAACGTAGGGGACTCTCTCTCTCGATCGATTGGGAAACAGAGAAAGACGCGGGGGACGTTACGCGAGATGATAGGACGAATTGTACCCGAAGTGGGGCCCTTTTCCCGTCGGAAGTCGCGCGTGTCCCTAATCGCGATGACCCGGATTTCTCGTGCACCGGGGAAGCTGGTAAAACCGAGGTCCCTTTTCGTGGCCTGTCGGGGCTCGAGTTTGGAAAGGAGAAACCGATCGGTACGGGGCATGTACGTCCAGTTCGGTAATCGATTGCATCGACGCGAATTCCTGAAATTCCAGCGAACGTAGCGGGAGCCCGCGGGGCCATCGGCGGTATCGAGGATATCGAGGATATCGACGATATCGGTGATCCCAGGCAAAAGTCGAGAGTCAAATGGAATGTTATGTACAGCGAAAGGTGAACGCGTTCTCGCTCTCGAAGAAAGGAGCAACAAAAAACGCTCCCACCTGGGCTGCTCGCGAATCGAGCAGGTACCGGGCTCTTAGCACATGTGCAGGTAAACACCGATGCGCGATATCTGGCGGTGCACAAGGATGTTTACCATCTCTGCAAACGCTCCGAGCCTCGCAACGGGGTCACCACGGATCGCGCGAGCCGCAACCTGTGGGCATCCCTACAGTTTTGTGCCTGTGCGGCAGAAAATGTTGCAGCTTCTTGATGATCGATGTGTCCCTGATACACTTGAGAATGGTAGCCACTATAAATATCATCCGTGATACATATTGTCGGTGTCCACACTCGAGCGTGACTGGCCTTGCGATACAACTTAGCAGATCGGAATGTTTAATGCGGAGCTGTAATTGCCACTCGATTCCGTCTTCTATGACACGGAGGAGTAGCTGTGCGCTCTCGACAGTGTTCGCGGGATATTTCCAAGGTTTTGGAGTAGTTTTCGCAGGATGCCTCGGTGGGTATGTCGCTTCGCAGCTACCTCGCGACCGCGTTATGTAAAACACTTTTGCACCGTTCAAACACGCCTCGCGCGGCACCCGCAGCACATGTCGCGACGGAAGATTTAGGTTAGCTGTTCGGAGCACGACGAATGGGCAGTATGGGCACGTGTCCTACCTTAATTCTGCCTCATCCATGTGCAGCAACCGCCGACAGGGACGCTCTGTCGCGTGTGTGAAGGGAAATGGCGGTTGGGGAAACAGTCGAGGCGAGGGAACGTTTCGGCACTGAAGATTCACAAAAGAATCTCGTGGATGCGATGGACGGGCTCGACGCTGGCGTCGCTACGCCCAGCGCCCTGCACGCATGCTCTGTTACGGGCGACCAATCAATTTCGTTGCGTGCAACAGTACATCTATTTTCTACCCATTTTATTTAACTTCCTTTACGCAACTTCGCTTCTGCACGCGACAATCGTGAGAAACTAACGGGAAGCAGCGAGAATAATGGATCGAGAAAGGAGTTACTGTTAGCTGCTGCGAGTTAGGTTTACCCACTGCGGGCAGCGACTTTCGGGGACAAATAAAATTATTCACGCCGCTCGCCGGGCGTTCTATGAAGCGTTCTCCAATCGAACTCCAGTCAGAAGTGAATTATCAGTTTTAATGGGACACGATTTTGTCCCATGGCGGCAAGAATGTTGAGCAAGCACACGACTTCGCTCAAGTTTCGCACGAATTGGCGTCGGATTACGCGGTTCCAGTTTAATTGCGAAATTCAACGGCCACGGTTTTGCTATAGCTTCGGCCACTTCAGCTTGCTTTTCGTTTCACTCCGAACGGATCCCACTGTCCCGCAGTTGCTCTCGGCTCACTTACGTACGCCCGCCCGCTCAGAAACTGAACTAACTTATGAAACGTTTCTAGCTCTTCATTTCGTGTCCGATGTGCCTTGCGCAAATACAGTTATGAATCATATAACAAATTCGAGCGTGAGGCATCGGATTGAACAGCAAAAAAAATATTCCGGTACCGGGAATCGAACCCGAGCCTCCTGGGTGAGAGCCAGGTATCCTAGCCACTAGACCATACCGGATTTTCTGACAACATGCGTAAGATTACAGAGTTTTCTTCGTTGTGCATCGACAATAACAATAGTTTTTAACCATAACAACACCTGTATTCATATTTCATTTAAAAATAATAACCCCAGTCCTCCGTGTCACGCAAGTTGCAACACGCAGATATACATTATCTACAGTGAGAATAACTTTTTTAAAATTGCTCCAATTTCGATGAAATTTTCAGCATGTATGCAACTCACTTAAATCAACAAGCAGGATTTTTAAATTCTCATCACATAAAGAAGTCAGATAAAAAAGTTGGGAAAGCGCTCTTCACTATTTTTTCAAATCGACGAAACACGTCACCCACTAAACTAATCCTTCGAGTTTCTCAAAAAAACTCAAGTCATTTGGACTAATTTTAAAAAACTTCTGTTTTAAAGGTTGTCCCATTAATTTGTTTAACTCAGTGTTTATGCTAGAAACGTAGACTAGTATTTTCACGATTCGTGTTCCTCAAAGGTCCTAGGGTAAGTGCCGTATGGTTCACAGACCTCTACCAGAAGGCATCCTCGTCTTTCCCCCTCCATGACCAGATCCTTCAGGAACAGAGTCCTTATTCTTTAGCAATACGATGTCTGGCCACGTGCCATTCCCAAACTTTCTCTTTCTAAACAAACTGAAGACACACGCGATGGCTTGGTGACTCCGGGTCACCAACCATCGTTCGATGTCCACTGAAAAGGCCCATCTGGGATCTAACCCCCGCCATAAACCCTCCGAAAGCAGAATAGCGTCGAGCTAACTGCCTTCGAAGCACCTCGAAAATACCTGGTCGCTCGCATACACATCCATACTGCGTAGAATAAATTAAGAGTGCGTAGAGAGTTGCTGGTAGTTTTCTTTTCCACGGTACAAGCCCCCAAGAACGCAGTAATAATACATTTCCTTCTACTTTCGAATATGTTACAGTCATTACTCACGGCCATGTACCGGAACGTTTCCTACGACGCATTTCCGGGTCCTTGTCGTAATCCTCAAGAAAGGGCACGTCCGAGCACGCATCCTCCACGCCCGTGTCCCCCTTGTTCCTGACGATGCACCTCCAGCCCAGCAGCTCGCTCACGCTTCGCCGTCTCGGTTTGTCCCTCACCATTTCCATTATCCGCGGCGCATCCCCTTTCCCTTTTCCACGAATTGTCCTCAGCAGCGTCGCGTGCGCACGCTGAGCGTGTTACGCATTTTCGGCGGCGCGTCTCCGACGCGATTTTACAGTTACGAGGTCCCACGGGGCGACACGCGGTCGACGCTACGAACTGTTAACGAGTGCACGCACATTTTCGTCACTCTGAAAGTTTCCCGAGTGAAGGCGCCGAAGTGCGCGCCAGCGCTGATATTTCGAGGCCTTAGACGATCTCGATACGAAGCGATCGACGTGTCGGCACCCGTAATATTAATCAGCTGGCCACGTGACGCGTGTTTCTCGCGCGGCACGTTCGAACGCCCTGCAACACGCGCGCTTTCTCGTCGCTTTTTTATTGATTATTTAAAAGGAAACAGATGATCTCTAGCTGCGGCTAATCTGACGATCGAAGGCCCCGTTCCGCGAGCGGTAGAAAAAGGAAAAACGACTCGGTTCGATACGAGTCCCGTCGGGGTACGAATAAAAGTTAGAAAGTGTTGCGCAATTCGCGGCCATAAATTCGTGTCAGCCGAGGTCTACGTGGATAGGAGCCGCGTAGACGAGACGTTTGCTTGATTTTCACATCGATGAAAGTGAGAATCGATCTCTGCTAATGGAACGTGTAATTGAATTTTGCAACGAAATTGCAACGACACGAGTCGCCGCTGGTAGCTCTACATGATTTACGCGCGAGCTTGTGACCCACTTCTCGCGCGGGCTTGGGGAATTTCACTCCAGAATTGACGAAGTACATAATTGGCAATTGATTATCGCACTAATACCACCCTATTCCTTATCTTATCGTTCAGCTGCAATGGTATCCCTTATAAATTTTCATGTGACCTTTCCACAGCGTTCAACTTTTCAATTATCACACCATTCAATATTCTGCAACGTCGAATGATTGCCTTCTCCCAACCGAGGACTCAAGTAAGAATTAAAGTCAAGCAACGATCCATCGGAATTTCAAATCACCGCGGGCCGCCGTCGATCTCGAGTGAATCCGTAATTCGGTTTACTCCGCGCCCGAAAACTTGTTGCTAAGTCACTCCGACAATCCACGAAACTGACAATCGACCGCGTGCGAGCTGCGCGATAACAGAAGCCGTTCTGTGGCGTCGAGCCCGTGCGAGCGTTTTAACCGCGAAATTGCGCCGAACTATTTTTAAAAAGAGAAAGCATACTTACAAGGACGGGATTCTAGTTAAAAGTACCGTGGCGCGAGCGAGGAGCGTTTACGCGAGCGTCGCGAGGCGTTCTAGCCGCTTCGATTTATGAGGCCGCCGCGGGCTGGCGTCTCGGCGATGAAATCGATCGCGGGAAACGCGAGGTTTTCGAGAAACGGGGCCTCGGTGAACCGGAATCCTCGGTGGAACACACGGGGGACGGTGACGAGAGCACCGCGATCGGCGACCGCTCAGAGTTCACTGAGAAGCGACTTTACCAGCTGCAGCCTCTGAAAGGCACTTAGGGCTTTCTAACTCGCACCTCTCCCCACCATCACACGCGTACTATCGTAATGTACGCTGATAAAAAAGTGTCGAGGAAGTAGCGGCGGTGGCGTTCAACCATGCCCACCGGCGTGGTGCAGTCTCGAAATTCCGCGATATTCAAATTTCAAGCGAACTACGTCGATCACCGATGCAGGGGAACGATAGCTTGGTCGAACCACACAACGCACGGGTAATCCACGTGGAAAAAAATTTCCTTCCACTTATCGTCGAAGGCCGTGAAATGACGGTTATTAAAAGTGAACTACACAGCTCCCAAGGCTTTCTTCAGCGTAATATGTTAATTAGTGGACAAGTACCTGTTGCCCCGACTTCACACTCCACTTGGCACGCGATCCATCGAGCATCAGCCGATGCAACTTCAGCTCCATCTTCCTGGCATTCCTTTGTCCCATCGGGCACGAGGTGTCGCTCAGGAGTGATGGTGGATTTCACGGCTGTCGAAAGTCTCCACCCCGTCTTTTAATCGGTGAAAGCGATAATGAAAGGCGAATGAACGATTAACTGGTTCATTTGCGACGAGACCTTACAACTGCGCCAGCTCGTCGCGAGCGTGGATCGTGTCGAGCTTCACCCATTTTCATTGTCCTTCCCGGCACATAAAGGCACGTCACCTTTTTTCCCGCTCGCTCTGCGCGCTCTGAACGTTACTTTCGTTCTTAATGCACGTGCTTTCGCGCGGACACTCGTGTATCTCCATTTTTCCCCGGTGAAACGTGGATGACTTGCCATTGTCCAACAAACATCGAAACTTGAGTTACCGTTTTCCCCCCCGACGTCGTATTCCTCCATGACTTTTCCCCCCCTTTTCCGTCGGAAAGGTTACATCTTGATAAGAAGTTGCGGACGATTTCCGGCCGACGACTTCGTGCACCAACGAGCCGTTGAACCCCGCGCGGCTCTGTCGTACGGTTTCAGCCGCCTCCCACTGTGTATTCCTTGGCGAAGATGCAGCGAAGTTGAAAAGAGTGGCACCGATACAGACAGAAACGCCGAGAAGCTTCTCTACTCTGTCCTATCCCACTACTCCCTGCTACTCTTGAACGAGGCTACCGCAAAACTGAATGGGAAGCGAGATATAGTCTCGTTACAACCCTAAGCGAACCTCGGGGACCGTTTATTTTCCCACGCCTTTTTCGTACACGTATCTTGACGCTTGAGGCGTGTTTACGTTGACGCTGGATGACTTGACCCGCTCCTTTCGCCGCCCTTGCGTACGGAGTAAGTGCAAGCGAAATATAAAACTATATAGGTCAGCTCGGCGAGGCGTTAACGTAAACACGCTTCGAGCGCTGTGGCACGGGTGCGAAAAAAAAACGTGGGAAAATAAACACGCGGGGCGTGGGGTCGCAAGGAGTGTGCGTCTCACTCGCCAAGCCTTTCACTCACCTCCCGTCCTATTCGGGAACCCGCGAAAGTTCCAAGTAGAGTATGTATGTAGTATCTTGTTACTTTGATCGAAGTTGCCACTGTGATTGGCTGGAGCTGTCGCGCAAAATATGTTTTGTTTTGATGCGTTGCCTATCACTAGCCACTGCGTATGTCTCTCCCAACCCAGGAGAATATTCCTGGCGAATCCAACTGGCGCTCAGTCACTCGACGCCACTTCGATTGCGTAATGCGCAGCGTATTCTCGCGATACGCTCGGCGAGATGTATATGTAACAGGCCGGTCGTAAGGCATAACTGTAAACCAGTTGCGCGTAATGCAATTATGGTATGAAAGTGATCAAAATTTATTGCGGCCGCCGGCACAATGTTGCAAAACCGACGGGGACGAGGAGCCCACCGAAATATCCCGCGGAGAAGCAGGCGCCTCGCCAGGGCCGTGCGATCAAGTGCAAGACTTTATTTTCCTCGCGATAGACAACGCTATATAGCAATGGAGGAACAGAAGTTGAGGACCTTTCACCAAGAGGAGGCAGCTCCATTTTTGACAGTTTTTTAGTTATGACGTGTAACATACGTAAAAAAAATTCTATGTCGTTTGGTGCACGTTTGATGTAAATCCGATAACAAATGAGCGATTTATTGCAAATAAATAAAAATAAAAATATTAATATTTCTATTAATATTAATATTTTGATAATATCTAATATTAATATTAATATTTTTATTATAGAATATTTTTTCACCCAAAATAGAAATAAAGATTTATCAACTCAATAACTACTACTTGTCGTGTAAAAATGTATATTTTTCAATTAGTGTTCTCTTTTTAATGTTAAGTCAAAGCAATAATTTTATGAAAACTTTTTTTAATTTACTCGAAATTGGTAAAGATGGAGGTGCACCCCTCTTACTGCAAGTTCCTCAATTGCTGATCGTTGGTCCCCACTGATGGTCCTTCAAGTCTTCGACGAATCCACGATCTAAGAAACCTCCAAGTTTCGCGGAATGTCCAAGAGTCGTTTTGTTTCTAACCTGCTGTCCACGTTTTCAACGCAATGCACGGCAAGTGCCTGGCCGTCCCTAAACTCTCCCCCCCCCCCCCCCTAGTCTCTTCGCCAAATGTGCACACAATTAGTGATGGCTAGAACCGTGATTTGTGAATCACGAGTGATCCGATCACGTTCGTTCCCAATCACGGTGATTTTTCACAGTGATCCGTGATTTTCGTGATCGCTTCTGATTGGTGCAGGCAGAACAGTGATCGCTTCTGATTAGTGCAGGCAGAACAGTGATCGCTTCTGATTGGTGGAGAGTATGACTGCTCTTTGCACGCTTCCACATAACCCCAATTTCTAATTTCTCTCGAAACATTCTCAAGTCCTCACTGTTCTTATAGAATTTCAGTTGTACACTTTGAACCAATGTTATCGTTCTTGATCTATTTAAATTAACGAATATTTATTCACTTTAGTTAAAAAGTATAATGTATGTGTGAATACTTTTAGCCAATCAAATCAGTGCGTGCATACATTGACTATTTATGAATGTTATACTATGGGCGGTATTCACAAACGTGTCTTAAGATTAAGCAAATGCTTAAGCATTCGGCATCCTTTACTAGCTACTAGGGTTAGTAGAGGATGCCGCATGCTTAAGCATTTGCTTAATCTTAAGACACGTTTGTGAATACCGGCCTTATGGGCGGTATTTTCAGTCGTTGCTTATTCTTAAGCAAATGCTTAAGCATTCGGCATCCTTTATTAGCTACTAGGTTAGTAGAAGATGCCGCATGCTTAAGCATTTGCTTAAGAATAAGTACCGACTGAAAATACCGCCCTATATATTCGCTGAATTAGCACATTTTGACTATAACACAAGCTATATTGAAGTATTTTATAAAAAATAATTCAATCATGATCAAGAATTAAAGATCACAGTATTCACAGTGAACAACTTCACTCGAGGTAAGAAAATCACGATCACCGTCGTGATTTACGTTAAATCACGATCACCGTCGTGATTTACGTTAAATCACGACCGTGATCGTGATTCTGCGATCACGGTGATAAATCACCGTTAGTGATTTTGCACTCCATCCCTACACACAATGCAGCCACGTGTGCCCTACCGGGGCCCAGGCCCGGTCCCGTGCCGCTAAACTCTTCGAAAGCGAAACAGCGTCCAACTGTCTGCCTTCGAGCATAGTTAAAAATACGCCGTTGCTAACATTCTTGTCTCCGAGCACTTTCTACGGCAAAGAAAGCACGCACAGAAGCCGTGTTTCGCTTGTTCCGCGAAACGAGATACTTTGCCGCGTGGAGCAACATAAAACCCGTGGTTTAAGGACGACACTGCGGTCGACGAGGCCATGCGGCCTTCTAGAGACGCGTTTACCATGATGGGAACGGTCGTCCCAGCTTCCATGGCTGGGCATAAATGGTGCCTATTCACAGATGTGGATGTCACGTTGCATACGTTAAATTATAACGGCGAAGTCGGAGGTGGAAAATTATATGCCACTGCAACCAGCGATGTCGGTCGAAGTTAGAGGAAAGTGTGCCGCGGGAATCCGTCTCAGGCCGACGAATGGGAATTGCTAACACGTGCGATGGTGGTGTAATGGTCAGCATAGTTGCCTTCCAAGCAGTTGATCCGGGTTCGATTCCCGGCCATCGCACATTTATTTATTTTTGCCAATTTTCACCACTTTTGCACTGGGATTTTGTCACTTGTCGATCTTAAAATTCTAAATACAGTTATCCCAAGAATTCAGTTTCTGTGTTTGTAATTGTGTCCAAAGTGGTATTAAATCTGACGAAACGTTACACATTCAGCAGTGCTATATGCAGTAAAATAAAGTATTATTTCTGATCGCCTACAGTGCATGTACATCGAATTTTTTACATTTCCCTAAATAAAAATGGCTTCGTGTTCTATGTCGTGATACTGTTAATTTTATGAATTTTGGGTTTCATGCAGCGTATAATGACTCGTTAGGGTACTAGTCTTAGCATTAGCATAATTGTTATATGCTCGTTACATTTACACGCGAAATATAATCGATTGTCTTGCCGCCGCGCGACGTATCCTCCTGAAACTAACGTACTCCCAGCAAGTAGCACTGCTGGTGTAGTGGTATCATACAAGATTCCCATTCTTGCGACCCGGGTTCGATTCCCGGGCAGTGCAGTTCTTTTTTTTTTTTAGTGCCGCGAATAAAATTTCACACAGACGCATCACGCAATGTTTGTATATGAAATGGTTCATAAGAATAAAATTGCGTCACTTATTGTTAGAGAAAAATGACGCACAGGTTGTATTAGTCGCGTCCTTCCATCAAATCGTATTAGTTTAACCAGCCTTGCATTCGGAGCACGTTTCTACGCGTTTATTCGCGTTAATTCTACACGATTACTAAGCGAAAAGAGGAGTCAGGATGGCTCATTAATTATTGAACACTGACACACCGATCTTCGTTATCGTAGCGACCTGATATTCCATTCTACCGAATATTTTTCCTGTTGACACTCGCGTCGAATAATTCCCGTGGAACACGTGTCCCGAGGCGGTTCTACAGTACCTGATGATTTTACTGACGTTCGAGTTCCTTTTGAGCAAAACCGCTCTGCCCAGGATACTTCCTCCACGTTGCATCACTATATAACGGGCACCGCTATACTGAAACCGGCTAACCAACGTGCAGTGAAATCCATCAGCGAACGGTGCATTGTCGGGGAAGGAAGGAAAACAAATATTTCCAATGATAAGCGGGAACCTTAGCGATAACCCAGCGCATAACAAGCAAAGATTGCTCGCGCGCGTCGCTCTCGCGGATCGTGATTTCTGATTGATCGCCGGATCTCAGATTCCCGTGTTTGCGAGGTTACACGTGTACCTTCCTATTAATCTCCGCATATCTCTGCTCCGCATTAAAAAGAAACGCGTGATACACTTTGAAAACAAGCTGCCGCTTAATCGCCCAGCGCCTCCCATCAACGCTCCACGAGTGTTTTCATGAGCAGTCAGTATTGAGTTCGGTGCAGTACCGGTGCTAGAAGCTACAGCAATGTATATATGTACATATCTAATTATCTACGCATCTACGGAACACCTACGAAACTGTATCTGGCCTACGAGCGATACGCTTGCAATCGAGTGCTCCGTATCAGGAGACTGATTCAGTCAGAGGAACATCAGACTTTGGATACTTAAGGCTTAAGGCCCCGTGATAGGTACACGAATTTCAACGCTATATTTTAGAAGATTCTCCAAAGTTACTTCATGTTACGCGAAGATTGAAATCCGAGCACGTGCTGAAAGGCTATATCAGCTACTGATTTCTATATCGTAGTGGCCTTGTGTACCTTCCAGGAAAAGAAGGATTGAATTATTCTGAACACTGTTATGCCCATTAGTTCAGAGATCTTCTCGGATCAATGGCTTCGAAGAAGCTAATGTAAAATGATAAAACAGGGCGAAGCGTCTAACATTCAGGCGCCATGAACCATGAGAAATGTTTGGAAGTTTATTTTTCTGATATTCGAGCGACCAGATATCGTGGCTATCGCTCGCGCAGATAAACGTCCTGAAACGCGTGAGACTTATAGAGCAGCCGGTTTATCGCCAGAGAGAACTGCTGCAAATATTAGGTTTCCTTGGTCACCGCGAGGTGTAAAGAGGAGTGAAAGCTCTTGTTGCCAGATGGCGACAATGACATTGTGATCTTGAAAGTGATAGCGGCTGCGAATATAGAGTGAACCGCCCTAGCTATTGTGTTAGCGCGGTGAACGAAGTTGTACGGCGTTCACTGGCACACTTTAAATAACTTTACACCGAAAGATAGCCCATGGAAGTCGGAGCAAGACTGCTTAGGCAGAGTCTAACTTGTTCGATGAATGGCGAATTCAGCCTCGATTATCTAACGCAGGCGAGACCACGCCTGGCCACAGACAATGATAGTTAACGTCACCATGAATCGCACAGGCTTCCCTGATTAATGCCAAATGAGCTGGCTCGTTGGGCACCCGTATGCTCCGTGCGTACGCGTCTTCGCGTTTGAATTGCACCGCGACGCGCGAGAAAGTTCCTTCTAAGGCTCAAGGTTAATTTGCAACACGCCCGATCGAAAGCTAGTTTCTTTTTTAACATACGCGCGCAGTTATGAAAAGAACTTGGCCCAGGCTGCCCGACGGCCGACCAAGATCGCGATCTTCGTCACGCGGCACGCCTCCCGGCGCGACCCGCGGGGACGTCACAAACAGCAATTCGAAAAGAATTGCACCTACGACGTCCTACGACGTCTATCGAACTAATCTAGGACAGTACAAAGCGTGTGTAACCGACATGCCAAGATGGGACGAGGTACATGCGTAACAGTGCACACAGATCTACGTGGTGTCGTGCTGCATTCAACTAAGCGCCTCGCGGAGGTGTGCTTATATCGAGGGAAGTCTTCTTCCTTTGCCATGGAAGAGCCAGCCCGTGCGAACGTCACGGATAAAGCATTAGGTCGTCCTCGATATAGGCACGCCTCGTTCAGAGACCATGTCCGCGAGGGACACCCGGTGCAGGACAAAACACACAAGAACTTCTGCCGACGTTGCCGGTGGCGCTAGTTACAGGGGCGTACAGGCTAGAGAGTAGAAAACTGTGTTACCTTCGCGGCTCCACCGTTTCGATGCAATCGACCGTTAACTCGCACCTCGCATTGCTTCAAGAGAAAAAGACAGTATTATATTACACATGGTTGAAGAGGATATCGATCACATAAATCATGGCATAAATTTATCATCAAGACGAGTCGGGCCACGTCTCTTTGCTAGCACTTCATAGACGATCCGCGCAATGGTCAATTAATCGCGATAGAACGATATGCATAGGCGAGGCATTAGAAATGCTGGCTACCAAAGAAGCTATCCTTGGCTTCAATGTTGGAAGCCCTTCGGTCATGTCGCTTCTCATTAGAGAGTGGTATCGGGCCCTGTGGCCATTGGGAGCTACACGCTGCCCCCTCGTCTAATAGCATCGCGAAAGAACAATTTTAAGTTCTTTAAGGCTGTGCAGATTAAGGTCAGGCTATATTCGAACGAGTTCACTAAAACACACGTGAACGTATCTCTGCGTCTATATCGATTGCTCCACTATCCCGAAAGGGAGAGTATTGTAACAAACGGCAAGGTCCACCCGCGGCCTTGGCCTAGATCGCCCAAATCATGTCGGTGAAGGGACTCGATCTAAGCCGTGCGATAAAAGCTACTGGGATAATAAATTCATTAAATTCCCTTGTCTCGTGGATCTTACCGATCCCCCTCCCGATCTCGCAAAAGTTACACACAAGGCCCGTCAATTTTGCCCCAGCGAATAAAAAATATAACCAAGATATAAAAAAGATAACATCTGGAATATCGAGCGGATTCATTAGCCGATCCCAGAATTAGAAAGGGAAAAAAAAAATAATGTGCGATGGCCGGGAATCGAACCCGGATCAACTGCTTGGAAGGCAACTATGCTGACCATTACACCACCATCGCACTTGGGATCGGAACCGCCGGCACACAGTCACTTACTACGTCCAGCGAATCGATATTAGGAGAGCTCGGCCTTGACTTTTGCGCGAATTCGCTGCGATGGAATTTCATCGGTAGCCACGGGCGTACGACCACCTGCGAGCACCTCGACGCCACGCTACGTCGATCGATGTTCATTTATGTTTAACGCGCGGCGATTTATTTACGGAAAACCGTCGTCATTAGCGATCCAGCGGTATATACCAACGGACGCTTGCGTTTTGCATGAGAAGCGTGAGACGTCGCGCACTCGCGCATGATCGTTGGGATTCAAAACAGAGTCCACGAGCGGGTCGAAGGTTGCTCGCGAACGATCGATCGATCCAACGATTCGTTCACGTGGTTTTCCACCTCTGTCGGCCTTGTATCCGAGCCGCGTCAAAGGTCAGTGAAAAACATCGCCGTCTCACCTGAATGTCTGCTGCTTATCATGCATCCTCGAGACGGCCGTTTTTTTCGGCGTGCTATCGTCCAGCTCGAGGTCCACCATCGCCCTCGCCAATTGTAGATCCTTCTCGTTCATCCTGAGCGCCGGTGGATGTTCTTCCCTCTGTTTACCGCACGCCACACGGCAGTTGCGCCGAGTCGAAGGGACGGAAGGGTACGCGATAGGTGCGGAGTGCGTTGGGACCAACGGAGGAGGTATATCAGTTGTGAGAACCACACCGAGAGATGTCTCGTCGCGTACTGAAAACACCTGAGCCAGCCGCGGTCGACTTAACCTCACAAGATATCCGTGTTGCTCCTCTAATGGGACCCTCTTTCCCTTTCCCTCCTCTCTTTCGGCGTCCGCGCCGCGCCCGCCCGCGAATAATATTGTCGTGTAAATACCAGCCGCGCGGATAGAATCGTTCTATTATCGTCGGCCGGGGTCCTGGGCGGTGTGCACTCTCGCGATATTACTGGCGTCGCGGTGTACTCCACTTTTGAACGGCCTTTACGCTTCCCGCTCGTAACGCTGTTTACGATACGCCGCGGCGGGTCCCTTATCAGCCACTGATCGCTACACGTCCCGACACGTCCTGGACACGCGAGCGAGACCTTTCGTCGACAGCGATCCACGGTTCGTCGGTTGGTCGTTACGACGCTGAACGTTGGCACGCTTTTTCCCTTCGGCTCGCCTCGATCGCGCTTTGCGCTCGGTGGAATAAATCATGGGCCGTTCGAACAAGGATGTTGTTATCATATGCCGCGCAGTTTGCTTGACGGTCACTTAAATGACCGATTCTGTGGTCAGTTTCTATCGATACGCGGCGATTCTACGCGGGTACACCAGTGGGGCTTGAATTTTACGGTTTTTTTTTTAGTAGGAAGCCTCGTGATTTTGTTTTTTTAATGTAGACTGAAGGACCATTGGTCGGTACTTGAATGGCCCTTGTCGGCCGCAGTGCAGATGACGTTATTGCTCTCTTCCGCAAGCGTTCTACCTGAACGCGGCGGGTAAAAGGTGGGTAGGGAGGTGGTGGATTGGCAGTGAACGGTAGATGGGGCAAGTGCAGCTTACGGAGACCGTTGCGCCGCACGTCAGGGAGCGAGTTGGGAAAACCGTTTCATATCGTTAATTTTAAGGCGATCTTTTTAAAAAATACACAGAGAACTTTCAGTTTCCATGAACAGCTCCAGCTAGAAAGTTCACAGTCAGCTGATACCTCCTCGCGATGCTAATGATTGCAAATGGGATTACGATCCTCCTCTGAATTCAGCAGGGCGGCTGATTTACTGGCGCGAAACACGCAATCGTCGTTATTCAACGATACCCGACGGAACCTGGAAACCGTTTTACTTTCCGTGAGAAGGCTTCGCCCCTGGTTTCCTGCTTTTCACCTGAAAGACGACTTGTCAGAGAGCACTCGTCTGGGCTAGCGCTCAGCCACGGCCGCTTCTTGCTCCAGATGACTGTTTTCAAGGTACCGGTTCTCCGGTTGCGATCAGATAAATTGGAGGTAAATAGCGTCGCGATAGGGGACTGCGGTGCAGTGCACTTTAAAAGCCAGCGGAGCTATCAATCGATAGATCAGCAACGTGTACATACAGCGGCCGCGTACGTGTACCTGTTTCGCGTTGAATCGCTTAGCGTGGCTGGCACTATCAAGGCCAGTCACTCGATTACTCGCGTTTCTTATGCACCCGACGCGAAACCGTGCACAGGACACACGAAGCCTGGCACGTAACCGATGCTCCACGTCAGCCTGCGTCGGCTGTTTTTCCACGAGGACAGCGGGCACGTTCTATCGACGCCGAAACAACTCCTCTGTGCACCGTTCAAACATGTACTTAATGGTCGACACGAGAAAGATCGGCGAACGGGTCGACGACCCCGCTTTCCCGATTCCAGCAAGACACCTGGGGGACACCTGTCCAGACCTTGGATGAAAAGGGACTCCTGGTGGAGGTGTAGCAGACACAATGGGGGCTACCATTGTGGCAATTACTGTATTAAAAAAAAAAGGGAAACCCATGCAGTATCTCATGGTTGCCCTAGCAACGAAGTACAGGGAAACGAATTATATTCATGCTACAATGCGAATTTCGCGAGGCTCCCGATACTTGTGACGTTCATCCCGAACGCGTTCTCATTAAGGAAACGCTGTAGTCTTTCTTCCTAGATAGTTCAGGAGCTCTTGATCCCCCCGTGAAATTAATGTTGAAAATGTCACGGACTACCAGTCGATCGAGCGCTTTTTCCAAGATCCTATTGAACCAAGATCGGCTAACGATGCCGTATAATTTATCCGCGCGTTTGACTTCATTAAGGCCAGCGAATAAATTACCCGCGGGTCTCCTCCTCGTCGATTCCGCCGAGAATCTACACGAGTGCGTGGAATGAAAATTACACGGGGAACGTTAAGTGGGCGGTCCTGTAAACGCAAGAACGAGTCCGCGGCTGGACCAAATAAACGATGCCGAGAAGCCGCTAGGGTCCAGAGCACATCAAGGTCCACCGGGTGAACACGAATTCTGATCGGGGACCATTTCAAAAGCGTCCCGCGAACAACCGGTGACCTTCGTCGCAGTGGATCGCCTCGATTTCGTCGCTGGCCAAGGCTTTCCGATCCGAAGTCCCGTCTTTGGAACGTCACCCTGAGAGAGAGGAACTGCAGAGGCGAGAGCCAGCGTTCTACTGTGCGCAGGGTTCACTCGAGAGAGGAAAAGGGACCGTTCCACCGGCGAATCGGTCCACTTTCACGCGGATTCGTCCGCGAAAGGGGGAGGCCAGTCCAGATACAATAATTTCACGGTGGTGCGTGGTTGCGCAAGCCTCTCCATTTCTAAAGTTCATCACGCGGCCGGGGCAATCTTCGCTCGCGATCTTACGAAAACGCGAGCTAATTAGCGGCGCGAGCTAGCGCGTGCGTCGAGGTGTCTGCGATCGGATCGGGGCCCAGGGAAAAAAAGGAAAGAAGGAAAAATCGCGTGGGCGTCCGCGCACGAGGAATAAAGGAGCGTGGAACCCTGAAAACAGCGAAGGGGGGAGGTGAGAGGGTGGCGAGAGGACGCGAAGCAAAGCGCGGAGAGCGCGAGAAGTGGCCAAGGCCTCCCGTGACTTTCTAACGACAATCACTTTTATGTAACGGCCATTATTCGTCCCTTTTATTACAACAAACGTAAATACAAATCTCGCGAGCTATATTACGCAGGGGCGACCACGTGGAAATATCGTCTACGGCCACGGATAAATCTCCGGCGGCGGGATGGATCTCGTGTAATACGTGTATTGCAGGGATTAGGGGTTGTTGTGTTACGCAGGGCCTAAGGGAGGGTAGCCTTTTCGGATTCCTCCGACGAGGGACTAGAGGGCCTCTTTGGCGATCGACCGGTTATACAGGGTTTCCGCAGAACAACGTCTGCCCTCGAGTTTTTCCATTTTTTCTGGCAACACCGAGGGCGCCCCCCTCTGCCCTTGCGCTCGGACCTATGACTTCTCACGTTCGCTCGTCGGACCACTCGGAATTACCTCGTTTTTACAGACGAGCGGCCGTGAACGGACACACAGCGCCGTTTCTCCTTCACCGGGCGAGCCTCCGAGATAAGGCGCGCCGAGCGCAAGGGGTTGTTCTCGCAACTAGCCCCGCGCACGGTCGTCGGCTTGCATCGGCGTCGCGATCGAGCCTTGCTGGGGGAACTCTTCTTAACTCTCTACACCGGCAAACTTTATTTTCTCCATGTCTGTTTTATATAATACACTGCGTGCTTTTCATTTAAGTATTTTGCGTATCTGGAAATGGAAGCTGAGTTCTTTTGTTTAATATCGGAGAGGGTTGTTATGGACGAGAATGATTTCATCAAATTAACTAGTTGATAAACTAGAAATTTCAGTTTCATGATTCCCAGTAGTGATCCCAGATAATCCACCAAGGCTCGATCGTTCCGCCGTCGTTTAAATAAATCTTCCCATTAGTCATACATAGTTTTCCATTATACTTTCGTCAGTTTACGATTTTATACACAAAAGCACACCGAATCGCAAGTCGTACATTGTCACACAATCGTACACAATCTCTATATGCATACGTGTGTGTATATATATATATATATATATATATATATATGTGTGTGTATATATAGATCCCTTTTTTAAATACGAAAATAAAGGGTTGATCTTTGATTGGCGACTTGAAACTAAATTAAATTCAATTTACTGTACAAAATCGTGGTCGTTCGCGGTTCCCTGGGAACGCCGGGACAACTTTCGACTACTCGGCCGAGAAATCGATCGATTCTCGCAGAATCAACGTAACGCAACTATCGATAACGCATTTTATACACGTGTAATAAATAACGGAGACACGAAACAGATAATTATTCATTTCTTCGCTCGATTAATTTACCCTAAAACAAACAAGTATATACAAAATCTATTAATTACCCTTTTTTTATACACTTTCATCCTTTTCTTCGCGAGAAACGTAACATTTTTGGCACTTCGTTGATTAGCACTAATTCATCCCAATAAACCTTCAACGACCCAACGTCCGCAACAAAAACTCAACACTCCATTTTCGAAAACTCCTCGTCATCGTTCGCCATCTCCCTTCGCGGTTAGTTTCCCCGCGATTGGTTCGTGCAAACCGCCACGAAGTTACGAGCTGCGCGGTTCAAGGGCCGCTCGCGCGACCCAATTGAACCCCCAAGAGAAAAAGAGAAACGTGAGAGCCGGGGAGAAACAGGAACGGAAATAATCGGCCCGATTGGAGGCGACCGGAAGTCGACGCTAGTTCACGCGCCGATCATCGAAACGGATGCTCGAAATTCAACGGGTAACCCCACTCGCGTTCCCTCGTCCTTCGTATTTCAACTAGTTACAATGGTGATCGTTGTTTACGCGACAATCGGTCAATTAAACTCGAGTTAAAGTGCAATTAGTCCCTTCACTTACAAAATTAACGATCGACGATGCAAGTCCAAGCCGATTCTGTGGTTTGCAGACTGCTAGACGATACTTACACTATATTTACACGAATGAACTGAAATTTGTGACTTAATAGATGATGTTCCAAGTTCCTCCAGTTTGTCTTTGCTGGGCTTGCATCTCGTGGCTCCTCGATCTTTCATTTATTCCTAAGTTTCTTTGGGCACGATCGATTACGACGAGGAGAACGGAAATCGCGGAGAAGGCGATCGAAGAACGGAAAACGGAAGGGTAGAGAGGATCGAGCAGTGTTCGACTTGCATCGGACAGGTGTTCAATATCGCGGTGATAGGTTGGTGAATGGAAATTACCGGTTTCTCCGATTCCCCTTCTCTCTTTCTCTTCATCTTCCTGCCTATAGTCTCTCTCCGTCTCTGGATCCAACACGCGCGTTCGTATCACGTTTACAGATTCGCCTGTCGCCGAGGCGTGGAGAATTTTCTACGAAAACCGGGTGGGCGTAATAAATAACGAACACGTACAGACAAACATCAACGAGGAAGCGTTCCTCGGCGATCCTCGGTGCTCGATCCTTGATTCCGTCCCTCGACGAGCTTCGCCAAGGCTCGTGCCACCCAGAAATATTGAACGGTCGATCGGCGGCCGGTGTCGCGCCGAGAATCGAGCACAGTTCGAATCCTGGAGGGCAAAAAAAACGAGCTGCTCCGGGCAGCGACTTTCTCCCGACACGAGTGTGACGATTCATCGCGGCCAAGAGAGCGGGATATTCGCGTCTAAACTGTTCGATAAACGTTGATCGTTCAGTGCCAAGCCGGTCTGTGATCCCTCTGGATCGCGTTCGGCGCGGTACGGTCCCGGACGACCTCTTAATTCAATATTCCAACGTCTGATACTTTCTCGTAGCACCCTGGTGAGTCGGAGCTCGCCTGGAGATTTGGAAAGCCCTGCTTTCGAATGCATAGGAATTTCTCAGCGGGCCAAAAGTTGAAAGATCTGGAAACTACTTCCACGAGGTGGACGTAACCGGTGGTCCAGGGTGCACGGGGCAAAGTATCAGAGGAATATCGCGCGACTACTTGAAGTAGTGTTTCTTCCTCGTCGACGACCTGACGCAGGGCGCTTCGCTACCCTTCGAACTCACAGAGTCCTTCCACGTGGTCCTCGTGGGCGTTAATGGCTCGCTGAACCTCGTCTTGGCGAGCGAGGCTGTCTTGTGGCTCGAATCCTGCTCGACGTCACCCTCGAAGAAGCGACACATCTCCCTCACGGGGACAGCCCTGGCTCCTCTATTAAGATCGTGTAGTGATCTGGCGCGTTGTTTCCCTCTGGGACTGGGTTTCGAGGACGCTCGGCCGAGGTCCTCCGTGCTCCTGGCCAGCCGACCGCCTAGCCTCGAGAGGGACTCGAACAGTGTCAGCTTCTCCCGCACTGGCACGTAGTGGTCCACCCTCTGACATCGCTCCAGGAGCCTGGCCACGTCCTCCTCGCACGGGGGTTCTGTTAAGATCGACAAAGAGGTCGAGCACCTCGGTAGAATCGTGGAGTTAGAATTCTCCAGAGGCTTGGCCGGGGCCTGCGACAGTTGACGGGGCACTGGAATCCTGGACGACAACTGGGCCAGGCGTTCCTTGCGTTCCTGAAGCGTCTCGACCGCGGTGCTCGCGGGTTGCTGCGTTGGTAGCAACTGTGCTCTGTCCAGCAGCTGTCCCTTCTCGCGGACGCTCCTTCTCTCCCTGGCTCTGCTCCTCCTTTCGTTCAAGTCCGTTCTGAGTATCCCTGGATTCGCGTTACCAGCCTTGGGGCTGTTGTTGTTCCGTTTATCCTCCTCGTTGCGATGATCGTCCTCGAACCTCACGGTGGAAGGCTCGCTGGGCTTAACTGGCGGCAGCCTGCTCACCACGTTCTTCTCGTTCCTCAGCCTGGACGCGTCGGTGTCGTCCTTCTTCGGCGTCGTCAGACGGAACTCGTCGTTGTCGTTCCCAGAGTAGATTCTGCTTCTGGATCTGTTGGAGCCGTACGTCTTTAGGATGTCGTTGTTGTTCTCCTCCGCTCTGGCCTTCCGCCTCCTGGCGTCCTCCTCCAGGACCCTTCTACTTCTAGCCTCGTTCTCCCGCCTCCTTGCTTCCTTGTACCTCTGTATTCTTTGCTCCCTGGTCTCCGGTTCAGGAAGCGACACCGCAGAATCCACGGAATCGACGCTGGAGCGACACACGCCGCTCCAAGGGAGGCTGTCGTCGCTGCCCTCGCTGCTTTCGCTGCAGCCCCAGGTCCTGGTCACCGGCTGATCCTTCGCTATTATCGTCGGTATGTTGCGAAACTCGCCGAGGAGGTCCTCGTCACTCGAGTTGCTGCTCGACCAACCCCGTAGCTCGCTCCTCGCTCTCCTCCTGGAGTCGTCCAGCAACGTGGTGTCCCTGGTGTCCTTCTCCGACGGGGAATAGCTCGGCCAGCAGCGCAACTCGCTCCGAGACCGTCTCCTCGACTCCGTGGGGCTGTCCGGCAGCGGGACCGGCCCTCTGGGACAGATGGTCAGGATCTCGAGGAAGTTCAAGCAACGCTGCGCCCGAAACGGAGTCTGCCTGACTAGCTCCGCTGCGATCGCTCGGACCCACGACCAGTAGATCGGCTCGGTGTCCGCCTGTATAAGGAGAAACATTCTTACGTTAGTAGGATAAGTACTGGAATACCATCGAGGGACCTGAGACATAGACCCAAGGCTCCGAGGCGATCCGTGCGAGTTCAATATTCCCTCAGATAAGAAAAGGTCTCCAGCGAGTAGACGTCATCGCTATCAGAAAATAACTCTTTTGTCCCCCGCGAACGAGACTCGAGCAAAGTGACTCAGGCGCCGTTCAATCGAGATGTTACGAGATGATCGGGGGAATATCCTTTGAGTGACTAAGACTAAGCCAACAGAGCCAAAGGAACTCGTTCGCCAGGAAAAGGAGGATGGTGGGACTCCTTGACAATGCCGGGTCATGGGAGAATGGCGCAGCCGTCTCCCACGCGTCCGTTTGTCGTCGGAACCGCGGATTTTGACCTTGCCCACTGACCTTATTTACCATCCCCGGCTCGGGCGAACGCGGTCTTACGTAATCCCGCAGCCGCCCCCGCGTTTCTCGTCCTTATCTCGCCCGACGTCCTTCCCACCATCTTATCCGCGATCTTTCGGCCGAAGCCGCGGGATCCTCGAGATCCCCGATCCGACCCGTTGCCCGGAGATTCGGGGAGGGGAACGGCGCGATTCGCCAGCCCGACGGATCGCTGGATACTCGTTATGCAAAGCGAGGAGAAAGTCAGGCGAACAGAAATTTTTGGCCAAGTCTAGGGAATCGGTATCGACCGGCTCCGAAGCATGGCCGCGGGATTGTATAACGAGAGTAGAAATCGAACGGCGACGCTGGCAGACCGTAATTAGAAGTTGCGGCGTTTAACAAAACGGGAGCTGCTAGGCGCGAGAAAGTGTTTACGGGCAAGGAAACGGATCGTGCCGGAGATAAGGGCCATTTACATGCAATTACATTGCGTGTGGCAACGAATTATTCTGCCCGGCCTATCCCACCACCGTTTTCGATTTCCTCCTCGTCGCAGACTCCGACATCTGGCCCTTTCCAATTTCAGTTAACTAGGGTGATCGAGCTAACTGAGCTCACAGTGGAACCACGTAGAGAGTTAAAAACACCGAATTACCCAGAATGTGGCGAGTGCGTGGTCCTGTGAGTTGCTCAGCGTGAAACCAAGTGCCAGCGCGTGAGGTTGACAGTGGCTGGGTGCTGCCTGTCGCAGGTTCAACGCCCTCAGCGGCAGCCTCATCGGAGTACCCTCGACCCACAGCCATCCCATCCTGATGGAAACGACCCGCCTCTCGCCTAGGTCCTCCACGTGCAGCTCGCCTGGAACGGACAAAAAAAATTGGGGGTCTAATGAGGATCAATCAGACCTGAGCAACTCGTTCATTATTGATCGTCCCTCCCGCGGCAATTGAGGATACGCGGTGACCTTTACCGCCGCTCGCGTTTAATTAAAAACCAGCCCCCAACCGGCGACCGTGCATAATTCATCAGCATGTACCGCGTCGCGTCGTCCGCGCCGATTCACGTGTCACCGAATCATTTGACATTTGCGCACGCGACCAATACCCACGGCTTTCGTTCCATTCGCAACTACGGAGATCCAATAACGCGTTTAATAATAAGCTTAGGGATTCTCGTTTCCACCCGAACGAAAGTGGATAAAAGCCTGGGCGGCGGTCGTGAAATTGACGTCATTCGACCGAGCCCGCGTAGGAGTGAGTATGGCCGTCAGCGCTATCGCGGACGTCCCGTGGTCTTCCTTCGGCCCGTCTCGATTCGCCCCAGCAATTACCGCTGGAAACGTCACCTAAACACGCCCACGCCTCGACGCCGGGCATTCGTGGCTATTTTCGCCGGGCCCTAAACGTGGAAATAGACACTGGGATCCCGACTGCACCACGAGGGCGCTTGTCGTCGGTCTCCTCCGATTTTACGCCACCCGTAACGAACCCCCACGCCCGTCTCGACGCGGCGGTTCTGATCCCTATCATCCTACAAGCGAGGCGAATAGAATTAATCCGTGGAAACGAGCTGGTGCGCGCCGGAATCCTCGACACCCCTCGAGGCCTGTTGCGCAACAGAGCCTTGTTATCTCGACTATTATATCGAGCACGAGCCAACGAGAGCCACTGCGACGCATACAAAGCGAGTGGAACGAGTGGCCGTTAAGCACGTCCATTAACCGCAGCCCCGAGGAATTCCTTATCAATGCCTCGAAGGACGTCGGTGCGGCTGGCGCGCGGCTATCGTAAGGACGCGATCGACCGGATTCCTGGGATTCCTGGGCTCGATAGCAGCGAATTGGCGTAGAGCTACTGCCACGGGGTCCTTCACCCGTGCCCCTGCCACACGCTCGTCCACGCAGATGGGCGCCGTGGGACGCGTGCTCGGCGAGAAACGACCTACGACACACGCCCCCACCTGGTTTCCACGGAAACCAGCTGATGGCCTGCGAATAGCCACGATCATTTCCATATTCGCATCGATCGCGTGGGCTAAAGATAGAGTCGCGGGGACACCTTCAATGGCAAGCTATTTCACTCTTCACGGGGTTTTCGGGACATAATCAGGCTCGAGTTGTACGGGCAAATAGCCAGCGGCGTGTAGAGCGTTAGTAATTGGTGTGGCATTTTCGAGGCGTCCGTTTGATTTCTTAATAGAGGACGATTTTCCTGCGACGACGATTTGGCTATTTAGAGACAATTGGAATTCTTATTCCTCTACTTTCTTCTGGAAATTTATTATTGGAAGGCGTTTCTTATGAAGATTGTCGAGTGACAGCTGATATTTCACTGTGGGCTTTGCGCTTCGAACGAAAAGTTCCAGATCCGATTTCGTCAGTAGCTTGCAGGTGTTAATTACGATTCAACGTTCCCATAGCCGTGGAAGAATCGAAAGTGCGCGCGGAGATTCTGAATCTCCGAGATGAAGAAACACGTCGCGCGGAGACGGGCGTCGCTTGCGCGAATCGAGCGCGCGTGTGCTCGATAGAACGACAAAAGGCTGCTTTCAACAGCCGTATAACTCGCGCGACAGTGGAAGGGACGTATCATTAACTTCATTCAGCCCGTGTCCGCCGTGCAGCGAATGTCCTCCAACTGCAGTCCCCGCCACCAAGAGAGCGCCTATTAAAAATCGCAAAGCAAATCCTTTGCACTCGTTCTCCCCGGCTCGTCGATCCCCAGGCCTCTGGAAATCGGCACACGCGACGCCTGCATGAAATTACCCGCGTGCAAGTAGTATGCAGCTAGCCCGGTGACACGCGAGCGAAACAAGTCGATCGTGACTTACATGACAGCTCGCAAAAAACCGCCTGCAATTGTCCGCAATCCCCCTGCTCCTTCCATCCCTTTGTTTCCCGCCTTTCGTCTCTGCGCGCGCCATTATCGTGAAAGTGTCGCGAATCTCATCGACTCTGCTAGCTAGAGGTAATGGAGAAGCGGCGCGGATTTCGCGTTCATCCCACGCGAAAAACGAAAGCTCTGTACAGCGAGGAGATCAGAGCGTGCCTCTCTGCAAGCGATTCTTCTAATCTGTTTTCACCGCCAGTTTCAAACCACTTGGCACGCAGCATTTTTGCAACGGTGAATCACGAGAGCTTCAGGGTCAGCCCCGCTCGTCGCAGGCAACTACGAACGACGGATCGTGAGATTTTCCGCGGAGAGGATTACGAAACACGTGATTCATCATTACGCCCCGTGAAACAGGCATTAGGCTTCAATTTTTTCGGCACCAGTCAGCTACGTTAATTGCACCGGCAATTATATAGGATGAACGGTTCGAGCTGTTTCGTACGCTCGAAGCTTTCGGCTGTTGGGTGTACTGGTGATCAGGAGAGTCTACGTGCGGCCTGCGAATTTGAAACGTGGGTCGACTCACTGTAGCTTGACGGCTCAATTAAACACTGGACTTTTGATGTTGCAAGGTAACGGAGCGTAGCAAGTATGCACTTGGAATTCAGTTTTTGCCAATCAACTGGAGTGTTTGAAAATGGCCTGGGATTTTTATGTGGAACGTGGGGTTTATACCAATATTCTATTTTATATCTCATTACTCTTTTTCGTTCCCTGAACAATAAAGGCTCCCTTCGTTGGCATCGATGGGAATTTGCAAGTTTCCTGAGGAGTATGCAGAATACTAGTAGTCTAGCCAGTCTATTGAGTTCTGGGACGACTGAACATCTGTTTGGAGTGTAAGCCGCTAAATCGTATTTTCTGGTCGAGGAGGTTCGTGTTGGGAGTCCATGACCCCAGGAAAGTGTATACTTCCCTTCGGTCGTACGATCTAAATGGCACGAAACGCGTCTGGAGCCAAAGAATCCCGAAGGAGAGGCACCATCCGCTCTCTCACGGTCCATTAAGCACGAGAAGTCGTACGCGGGGCATTCGTGTGAACGCCCCATAAATAAACCGATCCTCTATACCCGCATCCTGCCGATCTGAAAGTTCCTCGTCTCGAGAGCCGGCAATACGTGACACAAGTATGTGACCCGATTTTCTGAAACGCAGAGTCCTCGATACTCGCGAATCCAGCGCTTCATTGGCACCGGTTTGCGACCGATGGAGTACGTGATACAGAACATGTGACACACCTACTAAGGCAATAAAATCGGTAATCACCAGAAGCCGTAAATTAATTTTCCTGATATCATCGAAGGGCCATAAGAATGGTGTAAAGAATATTTAGAAGGAGCGAAGCTTCGGACAGTTTCACCGCTGATACCATGCGCTCTTCCTCCCGTGCGCCTGTCCAAGGACAATCCCTTTGTCCATTCACGAATTTTTATTACGGAAGTGCATGAATATTTATGAACGAACAGAGGAGGTTCGAGTGTCAGCCTGCCCTGCGTGGAAGAAGCTTAAGCGCGGACTCGTCGCATGG
Source organism: Andrena fulva (assembly GCA_946251845.1). NCBI lineage: Eukaryota > Metazoa > Arthropoda > Insecta > Hymenoptera > Andrenidae > Andrena > Andrena fulva. The sequence goes on from OX276332.1 coordinate 5,372,970, forward strand.
TTGCCTGGCCCCCGTGTCTGGCCCACACACAGCAGTGGCACGTTTCACTCAGGAAACCGTTTATTTCCTCAGATCCTAGGATAACGCACAGCTGTCGCGTATACCCGGTGACTCTTCCCTCGGCCTAGTCTGAAATTGATACCGTTAACCCTTCCTCGTCCAAATCCACCGCCATTAGACACTGGAACCTTACACCCCATATTTCTCGAACATCTATCCCGTGACGCACGTCTCCTCGTAGGCGTTACCTGGTACACGTGGAACATCTCTTGCGACGAAGGCTCCTCTCTAATGTCAGCCAGGTCTATTAAAAGCCAGTATCGATCCCAAAAATCCGATAAACACCGAAGGATGCTGCCTTCGCCATGGCGAAGCTTCAAAAAAAGAAACCCCCATCGATCCCACGAAGATCACTGCTGAAGGACGGGTAAAAAAAGTCCCGGCTTCCGTTCTTCCGTTGCCTCGGTCAACACCGAAAATCCAGCTTAACAGTTCTCTCCATTTTTCACCTCGTTCCTTCACGCTGATCTGCCTCCTGTCAGTCCCGGGCGCGTCATCCTGGTCAAACAGGACCCCCATCAGCCGTTTTTTCTTCACGGCCGTCGTGCCTCTCGCGAGCACCATGAATTATTTATCCGCCAGGATCATCAGCGGGGAACACCCTCGATTTTCCACGCAGTCCTCTTCCTCCCAGGCTCCCGCTGTCTCCCTGCATCTTTTTTTCGATGCATCAACGCCCCTTTGTCCCGGCTGGGGCGCAAATAGGGACTCCACGACTAACGCGCACGATGCAGCGTAAACGTCTCCCTTGCTTTTAAATCGACGCACTTTTTTTTTCATTCTGATCCTCGACTTTAGACCGAGGTCGCTTCAGGCCCTCGACGGTTTCTAGTTGGAACGCGGTGGCGTACAAGGAAGGAAATCTGCACCGCGTCCCGCGGAGGTGAAATGCGACGTGAAAGTGACAAACCCGTAACGTGACGAGACACGGAACGAGCGGTGGACCAGGACGGGCTGTCACGAGACCGGAAGCTCCGCCGAGGAACCAGGAAGCGGAGGTGGGAACGCATTGGTAGTCGTCATGCGAGTCGAGCCTGCCGACGAAACATAAAACGCGAGGAACACTGCTGGAAACACGGTCACCGTTACCGTGAACGGCGCCGTTGGGGCTTTCTGGTGCACGAAATGCCGCGTCACCGAGGATCAGTTCTGCCTGCTACAGTCCGTCGTTAAGGTGGCTTCCATGAAGCTGCACTCCCCAACGGTGCTGCCAAGAAGTTTCATGGATATCCCGCTCCGACCGAACGGGATATCGTTACTGTTGCCATTAACGAGCAGTGGTCCTCGGTTTTTGCCAACCGTGACAAAGCAACGCTTGCAGCAATTTGCGACGCATTATGCGAACCTCGCGGTTTGGCGCCGGGCACCTCGACGCTGGAGGCACACCTGCGAAGTCGCAGCGCCTCTCGTCGGGCGAAACAAACGGTTCGTTAGTAGTAATTACACGGCGAACCCGTTAGCAACGCTTACCGGGGAGCATATTTTGCTCGCGCCGTGTTTGCGGTAAGGCTTCGTGCCGTGGAAATCAAAGGCAAGTCACCACGCGATTCTCAACCCTCTCGACGAGCAACGACTGCCGTCCCGTAGCGAATGCCCGCGCTCTTTCGCCAGGGTTATTAGGCTTTCCTTCACAATCCTCCCCGCGGACGAATCGACTCCGCCGCGCCACGAGTCGAATGCCAACGGTAAGTACCTGACTTTTCAGGCACAATAGAGCCCGTCGTGGTGAAAGTCAAAAAGAGTAGGGGAGCAGGCTCCTTCCAGGAGAATCCGATCGCCTGGAAATATCGTTTCCACCTCCCAGTTGGGGACGGGCGCCCTTTCTGCCTCTTCCACGGGACGTTTTTCCAGTTCTCTGCGATTTCCACCGCTCACGATCCCTGGCCGACGCACAGTGGGGTAGGAGACCCCAAAAGTTGGCGAAAAATCGAAATACAAAAGAATGTTTAAATATCTGATTTTTTATCCCTGGTATAGTTGAAATATGTGCGCATAATAAAACGTATATCCACAGCCTTCTACAACTCTTCCTTCCTTACCCGAGTCGGTCAAAAACAGTTAGCTGTAGGAACTCCGTTACACGTTTATTCCAAGCGATTTATCAAACGATTTTGTGTAGCTATTTTTTGTGTTTTCTGTGTTTTAAACTTCTGTTTCGCGATAAAGACGTAAATTTCAGGTGTTTATTTAATTACTTTTTGTTGTTATACGTTTGCGGCAAGCAATAATACCTTCACAATGTTTAATTCAAAATTGCCTCGTATAACCTTAATTACCATAGCTGATCTACAAAAACAATTAAACATTTAGTTAACTTCCAAGTCCGATCAAACATTTTTGTTTGCACAGTTATCATCTCTGATTATTAAAGAACTGAGATTAACTTTCAGATTTTGCTCGTTTTTGCTCCAATCCCTAAAATTTCAGTTTATTCAAAACGGTTCCCAGTCCATGAAAATAATTTCTTTTTGCAAACACTGTTAATTGAAATATTTATATCTGTTGTTATTTTCAGATGTGAATCCTAATTCTATTGTTGTAACGAGATATTTAATTAACACATGTTTCCACGACGGCAGTGGTGGTTTTTTTAAATGGAACCATCTATTTTTTAATACATAAATCGGCCCATCTTGATATTCCCTGATTTTTTTTTTGCCATTTTGACTTGAGATTCGTACTCAGCGACCTCGGAAACTCTAGAATACCAAGTTTAGACCAAATCTGATATTTTTTGGGTATACGCGTCCGCCATATTATATTGGATCCGCCATTTTGTTTTTTGCCATTTTGAGTTCAGATTCGTAATCAGCGATCGCGAAAACTTTAGTATACTCATTTTTGTAAATATCAAAGATTACCTTCATATTTTTACCATGTTTCTGGGATTTCAACCCACTGTGCGACGCAACGACTAAAACGAATCCGTGTTTGGGAATAAATTGTCCTGCTTGTCAATGGAACTGCCCAAGCGGGAGGTTTCGGCCGATTTTAGTGGCAGAGGTGCGTTTTTACTGACCGTGAAACCGTGTAGAAGATGATTAGGGTGGAACTTAAAAGTTAAAAAAAAATTATAATCATCGTGCACATTGGAAATTTCACCATCATTGAGCTACCCCTAAATATAAATCAATTGCGCTTATATTCTTCTCGATTTTATTTTTTAATAAAAAGTAACAAATTGAGATGCTAAGAAGATCATATTTTCATTGTTGAAAAATTAGCTCCACCCTAATGATGACGGAGGAATACCGATATGTATGGAGGACATGCTTCGGCATTGATTAAGATAACAAGATGCTCGGGAATTATTTCAAGACGCGTCTAGTTCGATTCTAATCCACGGCAATATCTCGTGGCGCGAGTTTTTTAGTTGCACGGGGAGGTGGAAGGAATAATCCTGTTGCAGTGATTTGAGGGATTAAAATATGTATGCCGGGAAGGGCGCAGAGCTGGCCGAGCATCCCCTTCTTCAGGGTCATCAATCTTCGCATGTGAATCGCGCGTTCGTCTTCGAGTCATTTATTATCATCCCGTTTCTCATCCCCTATCCGCGTATCCCTCGCACTTACGGCTACACTCTGCGGAACGAGGGTTTATGTAATTCTTTTATTTCCTCGCTCCTCCCGGCTTCTCGCGCTTCCTTCCGTGAGACACCTTGCATCATCAACGCTCGCGATGCGTGTTTCCTCCCCGACGCTTTCTTTCGACTTTCCATCCGATCCCCTCCCCCCATGACCGGCGCGCCGTTATTATTTTTTTATCGACCGATCCGTGAAATGTTTTCCAACCGGAAAATTCTTCGATAAACAGCCGAGGATTGTGCGACCAGTGACAAAGGCCATTGTTCGCAAGCTCGTGGAGACTCGACAATGAAGGCAAAGGGGAACAATCGGGAGTGACAATCGACGGAGAGAAGTCGTGGTAAACCTATCGAACGGGGATTAAACAAGTATTCCGCGTAAAACATGCCCGTAAAGGAATACGGTCAACCTAGTTTGAAATCCACAGTCGCAAAATATGTATTCTTGTAGACCTGTGAGAATATTCCATGCAATTTCTGCGAAAGAGTGTTCCTCAGCTACGAAGTTAAAATTAGAAATGCTTGGGAGCGTTCAAGTATCAGTATGAAAGCACGAAAAGGCAGTAGCACGCACGCCAACTCTCCTCGCGCCAGCTGCCCAGTGTTTTAACGAATTCTCGGCGACAGATACTGTAAAAATTCCAGCAAATTTTCGCGCCAGCTGTTCGCCTGGATCCTGCCCCGCACGTGAGCCCTGCAGGACCTTTGTGCCCTTTGTTTCGGCGGCATAATGCACTCGAATTGTGCTCGAAGAGGAGGAAAGGAGGCGAGAGAGAGAGATGGCGAAAAAAAAAGAGGAGCGAATCGGCTTGGTCGCACGATCGATCGGGAGGAAAAGAAAAGCCCTCTCGACTCGAGGCCCGAGAGGACTCGAGACAAGAGTGGTCCGCGCGTTCGTGCGAGCCGGGAAAGTTGAATCTGAAAGAAAAAGCGTAGCAACAGGACTTGACAGATGTCGTCTGTGCAACAAGATGGTTCTTGCTCCGAGGGAAGCACGCTCGACCCGTACGCGTTCCTTCTAAACGATAACAAACAACGGTACCACCCTTGCGCGGACGCTTCCCCAGCGGCGGAGGAAAAAGTATATCCACCCCGTTATCGATCAAATAACGATCCTCCAAGTGCGGCGACGAGGACACTCGACGAGGAAACAAGGCTGCTTCCCAAGAAAGGAGCAGTCTAATGGCGATCGAATGGCGGTCTGGGTGTGTCTGACGCTGCAAATCTTGCGGAATCATTCTTCCAGGGACCCTTCGAACGGTTCGTGATAATTTCCAGGGTAAACAGAAGCATTGTCACCGCTTCGTGTGCCCTTTGTCGTCTACGGGGATGCTGGTCTATTCTTTTGTCATCGAACATCGTCGATCATCTCTCTATCCGCGCGAGGATCGACCGTTGTGCTTCCTTTGCCACCGTTCCTCACCCTGGATACCCCGGATCTTCATAAATTCACCGAATCGCACGTGGACGTTTGCTAATTCGTCGACGCGGCCAGTCATCGTCGCGCGATCTGTCAGGCTCCCGTAGAATGTAGATGGCCGTGGTCCATCGATCCATTTCGAGGGAATGCTGCGCGTTTTTTTCCTCGAGGAAATTTGTTCGACTGGAGGGACACTGAAATCGATGAGCCTCCTTCTCACATTTCTCCCCTCCTAGATAGGTGCGTATACGTATGTAAGTTTACGCTGTGTGCCGGCTCCTTTCTTCCCGCCACGTCATTTTCTTCACTTTCAAGCGACGTTTCTGAATCCCCGACACGTCCCCGCGTGAAGAAGGGTAGCTGAATGTTTACCGTGAGTCATCTTCTATTCACGGCCCTCCTTTCTCGGACGCGCGATAAAAATTCGCGGTATAAATAGATAACGGCAATTAATCGCGTCTGCGAGTTGCGCCCGCAATGGAAATCCTGCCCTCGGTTTCCAAGTAACCCGCCTCATCGCTCGCGGGACGTTTAGCTTCTATCTAATTCGCCTCGCCCGATGTGCCTCGGCTTGATAGACGTTCCGTGTACCCGCGGAACACCGGGGGAGCTGATAATTAACTTTAAATGGTAATTGAAATGCCGTTTCCTCGGGGCAACGTGCGAAACTTCGGATTGCGCGTTGGCGGAGAAGAACTCGGCGAAGGGAGGAAGAGTACGGAGGAATTGGTACGGTTCCGCGGGAAAACTTGGCTCTCCCACGATGCTAATCCCGTTTGCGAGTTTCCCGGTTGGTTTGCGAGGAAATTTCCCGTTCAATTAGCCGTGTTTCGTGGCGCGCCAGCGCGAACAAGGGGCGAAGGGATCGCGGAGGCATCGAGCGAGGAAACACGTGTCGCTGTTCCATGAATGCTTCCTCTGTCTTCTCGTATCCGTTACTCACGCCTTCGCTATCCCCCCGGCTTTCTTCTTCTTCCTCTTTCTCGTCCTCCTCCCTTTCCGCTATCTCCCGCGTGACGCCCACGGCCCGCGTTCCCGGACAAAGTGCGGCGGGGAAAAAATGAAGCGCGAGATCAAAGGACGAGGAGGATTCGAGACGGTGCGACGGGGGCGCGATAATTGCGCTACGTTCAATTACTGGTAGAGACAGAGACCAAGGGAACAGAAAGCGTCTGTCGGAGTATCGAGGAAAATACTTTGACTCACCCGACGCGAGACGCTTTCGAGAAAATACTCTGACGCCTACGATGCAATTGATTTCATAGAATATTTCGGGGAGTATTCTGATAATGACGACGTGGGAGGCTCAGAAGGCAGATGCGTGCCCAATATCCTCGTCGAATAGAAAAATGGGAAGCACAAATTTGCCTAACAACGCAGCGTGACAGAATGCATAGTCAGGGAAGAATGAGGACGATCCATTTTCCAGCGTCGATGCACTGTTAAGATATTCGGCAGGCCCACCATGGGACACCGTGGTCAGACCAACCATGGGGGTGTGGAACATGCGGGCACATAATTCGAAACTTGACACCCGTCGATTTTTCCACGTGCCTACTAAAACGGTCCCTGCTCGCTCTGCTCACGGATCAATTATGGAGAGGCGCGATTCGTTCGCGCTGTGAGAATGTGAACTTGTGCGTTGAAACGTGGCGCGCGGAGCATCGTCAATTATGCAACGACTGGCGGTTATTTGGCTCTAATTAAGGAAGTAGTAAGCTTATTGTTCCCCAGTTGGGAACGTTAATGGTTAACGAGAGGAAAGGTACCCTTAAACTGTTACTAACTCGGCAGAAACGCAGCCACTCAAGACAGTCAAGGCTGCTGAAAGAAGTTCAAATTCGGTGATTGAAAGACTCCGTAGGTGCGAGAAGGAGCGGTCAATTGGACACAGAATCTGGCTAACTCGCATTCTCCCGCAGTGCCCAAAATCTGTGGTAACCCCTCGCGTTTTTAACGGTCACGGTAACCCCCTTTGAACTCCATCGACGCGATCGCTGGTCCTAATAATTTGCTGGAGTAAATTGCTGGGAAGAAAGCAAAGCGAGAACGCGTCTAGCGAACGAAGAAGCCCCCGTTCTTCGAGCCTTTCGACACGGTCATTTTCCGACCGGTAAATTTCCATACAAACAGCGGCCCGCTGCAGCCTCGCAGCGGGGTTAAAATTAACTGACTTTCGCACTGTGCGCCGCTCCACCTCTCTGCCCCTCTCGCTCTCTTTCCCTCCTTGCATACGTATCGCCAGTTTAGAGGCTATTACCGCGATCATTAGAGCAACCGTTGCGAGCGACTGGCTGGGGATCGATCGAACCTCCTGGGCTGGCCGGGGATTTAATTGCGTGCTCAATGCTGAACAGTAATGGAGGGGAATTTTGTCACTCGTCGTGTGAAAAGGACTTTGCAGTGAGCGACAACTGATTTCTCTATGAGAGTACAGAGGAAGTTGGAGCTTCCGTATGAAAATATGGAAAAGCTGCGGCGGTTCTGTGCAAAGTGAGTTGTCAAGCCTCTGCGAGGAGGAACGGCCGCCTCCCTAAAACAAACTTGCACACCGGAGACGGAAGTAACCCGTAGAATCGCTCGTTCCACGCTCGACTCGATCCTCTTTCTCTTCCCCGGGGGTAGATAGAGCGCACCCGGGGGGAGTGACGAAAGCGGCGTTAAAGGGGTAGCCACATAGTTGCGACACAATTGATGCCAGCTCGCCATAAATCACGGCTCTCCCGTGTGCGCGACCGGGCAGCCCGGTTAAAGGGTTGCGATTCCAGTCGAATTTCGTGGAATCACATGTACACGGGCCAACTAAGGCGACCCCGGTGTGCCGTTACGAAATTACGGCAATAAAGTGGCAAAAATATCGCTGCCCGGGGTGGTTCCTGGCGTGCGATCGACATTAGCATGACAATGCGCGCCAATAAGCCCAACGAGCGTTGCGCTGGATGCGCAGGCAGCTCTGCAGAGCAAATTACGTTTCTTGTCGATCGCCGGTAGAAAGTCTGTCGATTGACTGGTCAGAGTTCTGCGGTCACCTGATATAGGTGAAACACTGAATATAAAGAAGAAAGTCCAGTGGACGAAGGAATTAATGCTACCAGTAAGAGAAAGAAGATCCTCGATCTCGCGTTAGTCCGTTGGGGGCCCAGCGAGGGAAGATGGATCCTCGGAGCGCGCGATGAGGTGTCGCGTGAGAAAGGGGTGCGAGATCTCGCCTTGTCTACATGTGGCTGCACGCCATGGTGCCATCGAGGCCTTTTGTCGGTGATTATGATTTTCTGCCCGCCGCGCCGGCTCCTTCTGCGTCCGTGCGAGGAGTTAGGAAAGGAGCCGTGGACCCTGATCATCGTGCAAACCTGATTCGCTTTTCCAACCCTTTCTTTGCCATCTCTCTCCCTTTCCCGCCCTGTGTTTCGCCGGGGAATGGCCGCCCTTCCTGCTCCAGCGCAATTCTGCGGCGCTGTGTAAACATCGCCGCGGAGCCCGATGGAAATCGAATTGAAGCCAAGGACGAGAGAGGATCGGAAAGAACGCCGCGGCACCGTCGTGGAAGACCGGTTCCTTCTCTCGCTTACCCTACTTTTTCTCTCAAGAATCGCTGACCGAAATATGCTTTCCTATTGACTCTCTCCCTCCGCAGCCGTGAACGAGAAGTTACCGAAACATGGGGTAGCTGCCTGTTGTTTGCTTTTTCCTGAAAGCCAAACCACCGCTTTGTGCCGCAATCCTTTTCACCGGACAAGCCGAAGTGACGACTAATTTGTTATCCCTCCATTGTGCGGACAGTCCATTCTGCTTCGGACGAGAAGCTGCTCGGCGGAGGAATTTAATCCTCTCCAAGTGGGAGCCTCGCGATTCTCTCTCCATCCCTCTTTTGTGCTCCTCCGTTGTTGAGTCGCTGCCTCGTCATAATTGCAATTTTGGTTGGTCAGGAGATACACGCATTAACCTGCATATTTCAGTCCACTGTTCTCCGTTAAATCACCGAAAGCAGGCTCGAGCTAGAAGCCATCGAATCGACCTCCAGTCCCTTTTATCAGCGCGATCTCCCGGTCGACCACCCCTCCTGGCAGCGACCCTGACGACTCAATTCCTTTAACATGGCCCCACAAAGAGAGCAGATCGAGATAACATTGTCGTCGAATTCTTCGTGACGGCCATCTGGTCAAAGGGTTGCTCTGCCATTACGTCGATTCCATCCCTCGATACCGAACGGGGCCAACCCTCCGCGGTACCCACGACTTCGTAACTCTTTCCTTTCAAGATTAATCGCCGCGTGAACGGTCCGATGCAAGGACCCCGTCATCCTGCTTTTCTTCAAACTGGAAATGTTTTTCCATTACCAACGGAAGATCGACGCGGAAATGTGCCATTTTGCGGGCCCTGCCCGCCAGGCAAATCCAATTATTCCCCGCAGGCCTCGGTTGCGCCGCCACCTTTTCTCACCGAGGGCTTCCACGTGGGGTGTAATACGATGCAGGTATTATACCCCGGAGCTCGAGGACGCCTAATTGACCCCGAAGGGTGCGACGTATCGCGACCGTTACACCCCGACGATGAAAAATAAGCCCCTACAAATTGGCTGTCCATTTGAGGGAATCGTCGAACGCGAGAATTGGATGATGGGACTTGCGTTTAATCCTCTTTGCCAAACCGTGAAAACCGGCTGCCTTTTTATCCACCGGCAGCTCAGAGTCTGCGAGACACCTTACTATTAGTTACTAATTCGTTTACTCCACATCGTCAGGTCGACTCTACCTCCACAATCTAATTCCGTGTCTCTTTCGTTATCGTTTCCCGCCTGTACTCTCCACCAGCCAATGTGGACAGGCCCATTAGTATGATTCCCTAATTCTACATCCCCGATCAACACTGGCCTCCATCCAAAACAAGCAGCCTACAGCTGTCGCAATACCAGATAACCCAGACCCGTCTAATATTTTCATCGGAGAGAAAAAAAAAAACCCTTTTGCGTTTCGTAATCCAAACTACGCGGTGCCCCTATAATAATCGTCACGTGACGAGCCGGTATGTCGCCAGCTGTTGCCGAACTATCGCCCCACGAACGGGCGGCGTGTTTCGATGATTCGACAGGGCTGTGTCAACCCTTTCGCCGTCTCTCTTTGGCCCTGGGGCAAACGACAGCGCGGATCTCTCCTCTAGCCTTACAATGAGCATCCCCAGCGGTCCAACGGGCAAATCTATGCACGCCCACGGTGACTTCCCGGTTTCTTTTCGCCCCGCAAAGGGGGAGATCCTACGGAATGTCTTTCGATAGCTCTGAAACGCGAGCGACGCGCTTTTCAACGTCCATCCCGTGTTCCTTGCGAATTGAATGCTCAAATTTTGGTACACTTTCGTCGAGTTATTCTTATCTTAGACTGATAGGTTGCTGAAAGAGCAACGAGGGGTTCGTTCCAAACAGTATAACGCAACGACACATGCTCAAAGTTTTCCCATTTCATCTTCCTTAGCAGTATTTACTGGGTGTCAGTGGCTCAGCCCCTAGCCGGTGTCCACTGTCAAAACAGACCTCCGGCATCGGAGGTTCCGTCCTCCTTCTTCTTTTCGAAAACCAGAAGCACACGTAGAACTGGTCTACCTCTCTCCGTCTCTGCCATCGAAAAATCCGCTGCACGTGTGTGCTCTTGTCACTCGTGTTGCTCTTGCAGACGGCTTGACGTCACCACCAGGATGTCTGAGAGGATCTGTGAGAATCTTGGAGGCTTCTGTCGGCTGCAGCGTCTCTCCCTCGCTTCCTCGCTCCGATCCCTTCCTCGGCTGGTGCCTGAACGCCTTAACTTTCATACCCCACGGGTAACTCTTGCGTTCGTCTACTCGAGTATCGACCTGGGGGTCCACCATGCCCGGGTGTCTAATCGCGCGACAAATTTAACCGAATCTGCTAAGGAGCGCCAGTGTGCAACCTTAATGATTCCAGCGATCGAGTCACCAACCATATTCCTCGCGGCCCAGCGCCGTGGATCGTTGCTCGAGGGTTGGCCGGGTCCTTTCAGCGGCAATCGACAAAGGAGCACAAAGGAGCAAGGCGATTATTGTACCCAAAATACCGCTCGAAAGAAACTGAAATCCGAGTGGCGATAGAGCGCGCAAAAGGAGCATGTAGCAGAGATATACCGCCCGTGGAGCGTTGCGACAAAACCAGGGGCGTAACGTGCAAAAGGAAAGCGGCATGCAATCGTGCAATCACGTCGATCCAACGCGCCCAGGCCAGCAATTACGCCGCCATGGCTCCCGTAACTTCGTTTTGTATCCCTTCGAGCGTGTCCATCCGACTAGAAACTCTAACTCGCCCGATCGTTGTAACCGTCAGTTACTTCCACGTGCATCGTTCACCCTTTTTCATTCTGCCCGCACGATGGCCGGCACCGAGGTTTTCGTTGGGAGAAGGCACATCGGAAACAGTAGGTGTGTATACATATTCATCGCTGTGAAATGACCGAGGCGACCGACCACGTTTCTCAGAGAATTTCTGGCACCGCGGGTCAAGCAAGGATAAAATTCGTCGGAGTATTCGTGGAGAAGCCAAAGGAGGTGGGCAACGCGGAAAACAAGGCGCCACGCTCGTGTAGCTTGCGGAATTACAAGTTCGCTATCTTGTACGGTGGCCGTGCAGTCGTTCCACTTATCTTTCAACATAGCGGAATGCTTGGCTAGTTAACCCACAAAAAATGTAGCGGCTGATTCGAGCGCAGCCTTGCTGAAATAACGAGCACGTGCACTCGGGGCGTGGATAGAGCGAGGAATCGTGAATGGAAATAGAAGAGAAAAAGCTGCCCAAGCTCGTTATACAGTCGGCGAGCATCGGCCCCGGCCTAGCGTGCCATTAATCAGAAAAATTGCAATTGCTAACGCAGCATTGTTGCCAGCCGTTTAATGGCTAATGGTAGCCTCCGCGTCTTCTATGCACTCCTCTGCGTTACACAGCTTGTTTTCACGCTCGAGCAGACGCTCCCGAGATGCTCCCCGAGGCAGCGCTTCCGCGGATTAATCGTTGCCCGGCTTGAAATCTGTCTGCCCAGGTAATGGTAGATAACCGCGCTCGATCTGGGTCGCCAGAGCGTTCAGCTAATCGTGGGAGTCCTTGAGACCGCCTCAGAATCGAGGGATATCGATCAAACGAAAGAATACGACACCATTGCGAGCTGCGCCCGTATCTGTCGCCACGGAAACCGCAAACCTATGTACACAAATCGCTTCTGCGTCGATTCTTCCGCTCCATTTGCCGTTGTTGTTTCTTCCAGTGCTCTGCACTCTAGTCAGACGTCATCCTTTCCGTCTATCTGGCTGTCAACTGACGCTTGGGAAAACCTCGCGAGTTCTAGCGCTGGATCCAACACGGCAGTGTACAAAGGGTATACAGAGATATACCCTGAACAGTAGAAGGACTCCTCTCGCCCTGGGGCCCAAGCACGAACCACAGAACGTGTCCTAAATCCCCCGAAGTACAACCAGCATTTATCACCGCTAAGGGCGGGAAAAGCCACGGAAGATGAAGAAATACAGCAAACCACGAGGTAGCCGAGGCCCGTAAGGGACACTGGGTCACAGCGAGCGGTGCAATGCCCTGACCTGTCTGCATCCTCTTCCCTCCACAGCGCACAACACCTCTATCTACCTTGTATCTCTCCGTTGGTGATCTTTGGTATCCCTTCTCATTGATCGTCGTTCTCCATCTCCCTCCGCGCACTCTGTCTTCCTCAATGGCCCCCCTTGTGCGTCTTGCTTCGCCTTCCAAACCGCTGCATTCGGGCTGGTTCCCTCTTCGTGGGCCCTGCAGTCGCATTTCCTCTGGCTTTAAACTCCCAGCCGGCGCGCTGCTTCCGTCCTTCTCCCTTACCACGTGAAAACGTGCCAGTCAGCTATTCTTCGCAACGTCTGATTTTTCTATCGACCCGCAGCTCCGTCCATGCGCCTGTTGAGCTCGCCTCGATTCGTTTGGAAACATTCACCAAAGAGCTGGTAATTTAGAGGGGACCGTGTCCTGCGCCCCCAATTTTTCCAACCTTTTCAAGGCCTTCCCCGATCTTCCACAGCCAGGGAATAGTGGATGGCTGCTATTTGTCAGTCGCACTATTCCGGGCTGTCGGCGGCCTTTAACGCTTCGCCTAATGAGGAAGTAATTTATCGTTAATCCGTTCGAGGCGTGTCATCCAGTTCGGTGGTTGAGGATTGCGTGGCGACGTGGGAAATTCAGCTGTCGAGGGAGGTCTACGTGTCTGTGAATTCACTGATGGATGGAGCCAGCAGTGTGCGAGGTCTTGTTTCGTGTTCTCGGGTCTCCGGAGGCCTGGTTCATCAGGAACGTCTGCTCGGTCAATTCCCTCCGCTCTGTCCATCGAATTTTTAATTAATCCCCTCTGGCCAGATGCTCGCGCGTCTCTCTCTGGCCCTCAGGCCTCCCCGCACGAATTTCGTAACCCGTTCTACTTGCCTGGCCGTTGCCTCGTTTTATCACTGTCGCGGCGCGCGTGCAAGCGCGCCCGGGCAAAGGAAGGGAGAGGGCCATTTCCTGTCCGCCCTGTATTATTCTCATCAGCTGTTTCCACAGGCCCAGGGCCCGCGATTATACGCAGCGCGCCGTGGTCTCGTTAGCTCGCCGCCCTCTGTCTCCGTCCCGTTATCGCGGTTGCTCTATCATTATTGAACCAACGCCCCGCTATGCAAGATGTTTCCCATCTACATAGTTAACCCAATCTTGACGAGGTACAGTCCGGCCGAGCAGCCAGCAACGCCACGGAGAAACCGCGTTAAACGTTATTAATTGCGACGCTCGCTGGGGTTCGATGAATTATTGGCCGCTGGACGAGAAAGCCCCGAGTCCTCCAGAACGGAATTAATGGCCACCGACTTGCGCTATCGTGACTCCAAACACGATAGAGTACAGTCGACTTGCCACTATCGCCCGACCTTTGCATTCATCTATAATCGAGGAAGAATGTGTCATCCTGCTGCGAGCAAGTGTTTAGCTCAATAAAACGTCGGTCGCTAGGTGAGAAAGTCTGGGTTATGGGTACCTCGGAACGAAACGAGAGAAAGGAATTAATGGACATCAGCTGCGCTACTGTGTCCATGCGTGATGGTGTACAGTCTGGCTGGGAAGCACGCCGGCTTCGCAGCCGAGAAAGTAGCTCTGATAATGGACATTATCGTCGGTTGTTTGAAGCCTTGTGAAACATACAGGCTTCAGAACTTAGGGTCTATGAGAATGCAGAGTGGTAGCGACAGTTAGAACCGTGTGCAAGATTGCGAGAGACACCCTTAGTAGATCGATCTGGGACTAGGGCTGGGACTATTCGAATAATTTACTATTCGAATATTTTACAAGTATTCGAATGCTACGAATAAACTTCGAATATTTGAGTATCCGAATGTTATTATGCGAATACTGATGTATTCGAATACCGATGTATTCGAATACTATTCGAATACTGATGTATTCATTTATTGGTACTTTTTTTTATTTTTATTATTTTATAATTAGTTATAGGGTAAACGCACCAATAAATGAACACTTAAGACTAATGAATGAACACTTTCATAAAATTATGTTTGCAGCGCGATTGATTCCACGTGCTTCAAAAATTGTTTGGATATGAAGCAAGAAAGTAAAAGAAGTCTCTAATTAATTAGTTGCTTATTTTAATAACTTATTTTACTCATTTTAATATAAAATGTCCATTCACTGGTACGTGTTCATTTACTGGTAAATCCACCCTATGAGGGAATTCTTCTCAGGCAGTCATATCGGCCGGTATCAAAATGATTGGTTCCTTTTTAGTACATTTTAATAAAAGCTTGTTGTTAAAAAAAAATTCACCATAAAGTATTTCATGCTTTTTAGTGAAAATATTATATTGTCATCGGAATTACATATGTGTGCAAAGTTTCAAGCCGATCGGATATGTTGAAGTGGGTAAAAATTGGCTTACAAGATTTCACCCTGACAAACTAACGAACTCACAACTGAAACTAAATAAAAGCTTGTAAAAAATGAACCTAAAAACTTGATTTATAATTCACACCATACTGTTCGAATACGTCAGTATTCGAATAGTATTCGAATACTTAAATATTCGGATAGTATTCGAATACTTAAATATTCGAATAGTATTCGAATACTTGGATATTCGAATTATATTCGCCAAATAATTGAGCAACTGAAGTAATCGAATATTCGAATACCGAAAATTCGACAAATAGTCCCAGCCCTATCTGGGACCCAGACAACCTGTGCTCCATTTCGAATTCAGTAGGTAAATGGTGTACGAAAGTTTCATGAAAGCTTCATGATAAACTGAACGCTCGTTTCCACGAGATCGGTAAATAATCCCACAATTGTTTGATCGCGTTGAATATTAATGACAGCGCGATTAGCTTGACGGTTAGCGGCGGTAAGCGTCTCCTGAAAACGCGAAGCCGGCCAGATTTTAACGAGACACACGGTTTTCTATTGAAACGCGTTGCTTTCTCTTTCCGCCGGGGCATCGTTCATCGCGGCGAGCTTTCTTTTCTCCTCTTCGTCTTCCTCGTCTTCCTCGTCTTCCCGCCTCGCGACACAGAGGCGAGGGCGTCTAATTACACCCACTTGAGACTGACTGACTCCCACTCCCGGCTGTCGCTTATTAATTTGTGGACGGGAGAGCGAAACACGTGCGCGGGCAAAAAATCTTGCGGATGCATCGTCGTGAAAAAGCCGCGAAACGCCTCATGGAAAGCCTCTGACACCCTGGGCAAAAGAATGTCGGACGCTAAGTGACGTTCCGCAGGCAGAAACGTTGGCCATTTACTCATTTGTCACCAGTTTACTCGTAATCTCGACGAATGCGCCTCTTCGAAGTATCTGTACGACTCCAAGTGGCTCTCCAGTTTTCCGCCTCCGAGTTGTCCCTTCGACGATGACTTCCCTGATTTGCACGGTAAACAACTGTGACGTTTGCCGGTTTCTATTCCCCTATCGATCGACTTTAGAAACCAGTCGACGCCTTTTGTTCAGCGACTAACAGAGTGATGAGTCGTGTCTCCGTATCCTGCTTTCTGTTCCCTACTTCTGAATCACAGTTTCGCGAATCTATTCCCATGCGCACTCCCGACGGTGTAACGAGTCTTGAGGAATATTTTTGCCGCATGCAAATCATTTTTAGAAAGTCCGCCGTCCCGTTCGCGGCAAAACTGATTACGGTAAAATATGATATCCGAGCCGGTCGGAATAAAGAACCGCGAGCCGGTGAAATTCAGCCGTATCCTACATTCGGCCGATTCCGATAAAGTTAACGAGCTTTTCGCCTCGAATTCCTTGCTCCGCCACTTCGCCGGAGCCTACTCCGCTAATGCAACTCGACTCGGGCTCTACGAAATCGCCCGATAGCAGCATAGCTCTGCAGTTACGTAACCACGAAAAGGGGAGAAACACAGCACGAGCATCGTTAACTTTTCGTTTCTCCGATTCCCTCCGCGGCCACCCGGCTCGTTGGCAACTCGAGTCAAAAACCTTGTCGAATATATTCTCTGCACGCGTATTGCGAGCATTTGTTAACTCTGAACTCTGGTGGCAGTGAAATCTCGTGGAGAGGAACCATGACAGAGTTCTTCTTTCGACCCTCCAAGAAGCTAGTGTCTCATTAAGGGTTAAGGATACACAGTAATGTGTTCGTCGATCGCATATTACCGTGTTCTACTGGCATAGAAACACTCGCAGCGCGATTCCAAAATTATGTAACAAAAACCGAGGGAGAACGCGAAGGTGCACCGTAGAGCAGCACGAACAGTGAAAGTATAACTTTGCTGGGCAAAGGAACGCGCTCGATCGAGTGTCTCAGTAAATGAAAATGCGATTCGACACCGGCGAGGCTGCAAGAAGCGTCGAGCGCGCGATCGTGGATCCTGGATCACGTAGATCAGCGCTCACGACATTTTCACAACCGCTTTTCCCTCGCGAAGACTGGTTGCGAATCCAGGCGACCAGAACCCGGTTCTACGCGCGACACAACCTCCTAGAAATCCGGCTTAAAGGGGTCGACTCCTCGATACTATCAGAGAAAATGACCTACCACCAGAACGAAGAACAAGATTACCTGTCTCTGCATCTCTACAGTAATTTCCCTCCACTTTGAACATACTTCCTCTGAATCATAAGGTAAGGTTTTCCTATACGCGTCTGGACGTAGAGTCGACAAATTCAAACTCGATTTTCTCGAAAATGAAGCGTGATATATAAAAAAGTTACTATTTCTTTTCGACTTATAACAAGTCAATAAATCGAGAAAAAGGAATAAATTTTTTGAGCTTGCGCTTCATTTTAGAGAAAATCGGGTTTGAAATTCGTGAAGTTGCTTCCAGTCGCTTATAGGAAAACCTATCTTAAGACCTCTCAAATCGTCCGTGTCTTTTCTTCTCTACATTCCTCTGTAGCGAAGCATAGTTACAGAAGACTCGTTCCAACGGGGCGTTGAACGTCGAATAATTCCGGATGCTTTATCACGCGAGGCTTTGATAAGGAGCACGGAACAACGAGATACCGCTCTGTTCTGCGTTTCATTCTGCTACTATTTCTGTTCGGATCGCGTGCACGGTCGCGTTCGACGAGCGCATAAGTGAACTTTATGCAAAATCCATTTAGATAACGGCACGTCGCGAATAATTAATAGTCGTTGGACGAACGACCCGCGAAGTTGACACTGATAAGCCTCGCGGAGACTACTGTAGGTTCGATCAACCGAACTCTGCGTACGTTCGACTATTCCAGCGCTTTCTAGCGGTTAACTGTACCATTTCTTCGTAGCTAGACGCTTGCAGAAAATCATACACAAAGCGAGTGTTACAAATTGAACAATTACTGTTCATTGCCGCTATGGAATTAGAAAGTGAATGTTATTAGCTCCTTTCATCGACTAATTGTGATATCGACACAGCGGAGATTGGCGAAGAATAAGCGCAGAAACGCGAGTTTTCTGCGCGATGATTTCACCGAAGCGATGCACGGCTATCAGCGCTTAGGATCGAACAACACAACCGATCAGCGACTCGTGATCGATGGGTTCTCGGATGTCTAGTCGGTCAGTGGCATTTGTTCAGAGAAAGGAGCACTTTTCTACTCGCCACTGTGCCTTTCGCAGGGAAACTGCGCTCGATTAATTACTGAAACTTCATCAGGCTGTCGTCGATGACTGAGTTTAATTACTTGGGGGAGACCGGTCGAAGGAGATCAAGTGATGACCTTGCCAAACCTGCTCTTTTAATTATCGCCCCCCTGACTGGAGTAATTTTCCAATATTTTCTAATTATTCTTCAATCTGTTTTGATTCGTTGGAGGATGGAGCGCGAGGAGCTAGAATGGTGCAGTTCACTTTCAAGATCGCTCTGCAGCATCCAGTTCGCCTTCAAAAGTAGTCGCACTTCGCCTCGAACTTCCTCTCTACGTAGGCTCGACCAGATGAAAGTGAATTATTAAAGTCGCCCACCGGAACGGTGCCCACGTCCTTCTGCAACACCTGTTTACCTACGAATGGAGCCAGAAGGGGAATCGTTCCGTTTCCTCTGGCCCCGTTGTCCCTCGAATAACAAACGTTTTCGATCGGTGCTCGCAGTTAAGCCCCCTTCACGCCCACAACTCGTTACAAAAATGGAGGTAAAACTTTAAAATGAAATACAACTCCCACTTCCCAATCCCAATTTCACGAGTGCGCAATTATCCTAATTTAAAGCGTACAAAGCGCGAAACATCTATCACAGTGATTCCCATCCGGTGGGTCGCGAATTGTTTTCTGGGTAGTCGCCACGGTTTTTTTTTTTTTTTTTTTTAAAGGGCAGGTTAGTTGAATATTATAAAAGGGGATCCTCAATCAAGAAATGTCTGATTCATTTACTACAACTTCATAGATTCCGATTGAATCGTCCCGCGTGAAAAAGGCTTAATCCCATAGTGTCCCTTGCGTCTGTCTACCCACATGCGACAAGGAGCACTGCTCGGTGATACAGAGAGCCTAGAATGGTAAATGGCACGACCGGGTCGACCGTTTGAATCCCGAATACGTGTAAAAGAAGACGGCCGGGCATTTAGTGAAAGGCAGAACAACCGCGTGTCTTCCGTGGCCGAGATTCGATTCGATCGACGAACCCCGAGTCACGATGTCGTTTCTCGCGACTTGCATTCGTTCCTCTCGCGCCAAACACCTCGTCACTCCAAGTCCTTTTCCTTTTCCCCCTCGCGACCGCACGTGATTCTACGTATCTCTGCTTCTTTACCTGCTCAAGAGTCGACAGCTTCTACGTCAGGCTCCTCCCACGACGCGATTACGCGTGTCAGAATCGATCATCGACAGACGCGCCACGTGCACACCGGCGGAATATTAATTCACTTTCCTTATGTCACTCGGGGGCGATCGGACTATTTTTGGCACTTCTGCGCCTCTTAGGCGCCGTTTCCTATCAACGCGCACTGACTTAATCGTCCCTGGATGTCGAACCAGTGACTAAGTAGGATATTCTTTTTTTTTTTATTTTGTTTTTAAGATTGCATCAACCCATTTGGATCATTAGCAACCACGTTTACATAAAACTGAAGGCACGCATAGATATTAGATTAGGTTAAATTTAAATTGAATGGAAGAACGGCATGTTTCAAGGATTTCGTTACATTTGAGCATGAATTTGCAGTTCGAGTCACTTCTGTAGGATTTACGTTCAATTGAATTTGTGATGTTGCATCTGTTACACATTTGCTCACCTTCCTTTTTCAGCAGAAAAGCATATAGGAAATTCTTGTCCATGGGTACCTGAAGCTTGAGTTGGCCGAATATGTTTCCAGGCACAGTAATTTGAAGCTAAAGTAGTAAGGTAAATGTACCAATAACGAGCCATGCACCAGTACCTAGCCATCTGTTGAAATATTAATAATTGTTAAACTATGCACGTAAGATAAAATACATATTTGGTGTAATTTGCATTATTTAATTGTTCGGTTTAATATCTGAAGTTATGTCGTCTTGTTTTTTTGTCTAGATATTTAGAAATACCATTTATAGTCTCGAGGCGAGATATATGACGCGTTTTCAGACATTCGTTATGATATGGCTAAGAAGAGCGTGCTTCTTGTTAAGAGCATAATTACTATAGGATAATAGTTTTTTAGATAGAAAAAAGGGTTTTAGAATCTTGAAAATATTTGTAACACATGAAAGAAAAAATTTGAATATGAAAACTATTTTTTATTTGAATATTTACATGGCTATTTATCGGTGCAAACAAATCTTGTTAGCCCAGTAACTAACCACGTGTTCAATAAATCGGGTGAAGTGAGATGCAAATGTTAATCGGCATCGACAGATCAAAATTACGAAAAAAGTGTGAATTTCTGACTCGATATTTGGAATAAAGCCGGTAAGTATTTTGATCATAAATCATAATATAAACATTATTTTTCTAGATAATAATGATAGCATTTAATTTAAGTTTATTAAAGTTTATGTATATGTACAGTTTAATGAATTTGTTGGTTGTTTTGAGTCTTATATAAAATAACCACAAACTTCTATTGATAGTGTAACTAAACTTATTATTTTTTGCATTTATTTTCTAATCTGTTTATTATGGTTATTTATACAATAATTTTATATTTCTGTACTTCTTAATTTTCCTTAACAGATTTTTCAATTTAAGACAAAGAATCAGTTTTTAAAATAATTTTTACACGATTATAAAACCTATGGCTAGGTACTGGGACCTGAAAATCGGGCCGCTAGGTCAATCGCGTGAGGTTGGCTATATATTGGTACATTTACACGTACAAATATTCTTGTTTATTTCACGTTAAATATATAAAAAAACAAAATTTTGTTATGCGAGTACTGATGAGAAACAACAAAATGATTATGAATGAAAAAAAGTTTCACTTAAATCGTTAATTTTATACACAATATTCATTATACTTTGTCACCGTTTCCTTAAACGGCTCGTTATTGGTACATTTACCTTATATGATTAGAGAACTACGTGGACTAATCTGAATCTACCGCAAAGTAGTCAGACGGCAGAATCGCGTTCGGATTTGGGCGACAAGGTACTTGCTGCTTCCTTTTCTTCGGCAAGGGTCGCTTACAGGATTACTTCCCGTAAACGTTGCCGCCACGAGAGGGCAAACTTCTCAGGAGGATTCTCGATTGTGAAAGGATTCCGCGGACAGTCGAAGAAACTCGACCGAGTATAGAGGGGGATCCGACATTATATCTCCGTGTATACATCTTAATCCCCGGTCGCAGCGGGTTTTCGTCAATAGCACTTGTGAACCGTGCTTAATTCGACGCTCTGACCTAAATTTCAATGGCGTGCACGGCCCGGCGTCCTCGCGACGCAACGGGAATTACGATGCAACACAGTCGGCTAAAAGACACACGGATTTCCATTTTAACCGAGGGGGGAATGGGAAGCGTCGAGCCGATGCTCTCGTTCTCCTTGAAATATATCTTCTTTATACCGAAGCGAACGTTTTAGCTTCCCAAGTGCTCCGAATCCGTGACACCGGAGGTTGGTTCGTAGGTTCTCTCGTCCAAAACGCTACGATCTTCGTTCGCAGACTTGTTTTTCTCCTCCAGAGGTTTGTTTGTATTTTCGTACGCTAGTAGCTCCGAATCAGGTCGAAGCATCGAGTCGTGTCCCTTGTCAGCGGCGCGACTGTTATCGACCAGAGGCCACGCCATTCAGTTGCAAATTTATTTCGCCTCGACCGCTCGTCGAGGATATTTCGCGCTGGAATTTATTTACGGGCAAGGTTCCAGGGCGTTGAGGCTAAAAAATCGAGTTAAAGCAGCCGACACCTCGAGAGATCCTGTTCCCCCCGTTGCGCATGTGGACGCCGAAGTGTGAAACGTGTGTCACCATTTGCGGACACTCGTGCGTGTCTCGTGGGGTCCTTTAAGGGGCCCCATTGGCTATTTACGGGGACGCGGTGCCCCTCCACAAAAACCACCTTTATGCCTCGACTCGCGTTTCGCGAAAAATCGTGGCCGTAGGGGGCCCTCGAGAGCGTAAAAAGAAAATGAAAGAAAGTGTTCGGGAGATGAAACACAACGGGTCCCCTCGACTGCCCTTCGTCTCCCCTACGCGTCCCCACGGAACCAGCCCCGCCTCGGGACTCCAACAAAACCTGCGCGATTCAAAGAAACTGCGGAAAATTAACGAGACGACCCCCGAGAGACTTTCCCTTCGATTAACTGTTTCTGCACGATTAAGTGGCAAATTTGTTGGGTCGAGGGAAGAACTGGAGCGATCGTGAGACATTCTAGGGTAGGCACCTACCACTGGCGAGTTTTCGCCGTGAAAGTCGGAGCCTCCAGTGATCTTTTTTTCGGCGCCATAAAGTACGAGCGCGCTAGAGCGTTTCGTGCTTGAAAAACTTAAGCCTCGCGATGGAAATCGCTCGAAGACACTGCTCGATAATGAGAGCGGAGTCAGACCGAGGCTAGAGCAGGGTCGCCGCGCAATCTTATCTGTGGGATATAGAATTTTTTCACCGAGAGCGACGAGCAGTTTCCGCCGTGTAAAAATCCACGAGAAGAATGCGAAGCATCGCGCTCGGTTTCGTTTCCAACGTGGAACCTTTGTGGCGATAAGGGGTGCCCCGTTTCCAGGAAGCGCGGGGCAGGATTTCCAAAAGAAAAGCCAGGAAGTCGTACGAGTTCGACGGGATCTCCGTTAGAAGAGAAAGGGTCGACGGTAACCGCTTGCACAGATAGAAATTCAGCAGCGGCGTCAAGAGCAGCACGGTTAATAGGCTCACCTGCTTTCCTTTTACTGTTTCTTGACCTGCCGTAAACGATGGAATTCGGGCACTCCACTTGTCAGTCACAATTAAGCCGCCTACGAAACTCTCGCGAACCCCGGCCGACGATTCTAAAAACAGTCGGCATCGCTTCGAGCCGAAGTGTCATTCATGGTACCACGTAATCGACACTTCAAATCGACTGCTCCAGATTAGATAAAGCGGCGCAAACATCATCGTTTGTCATCGTTGCGCAAATAATTTCAGTCGTAGGAAATTGGAATGGCTCGACGCGCAGTTTCCCGTGAAAATCACGCTGCTGGACGGCGAAAGAATCTGTTCACGGTTGGAGCGACGCGAGCATTGCGACAGGAGGCTTCGCCGGACTCCGCTGGCAATTAAGTGACAACTTTCGCGGTGAAACCTCCCCAGGTGTCGTCAACCCTGACATTACTGATCGCGGACCTTCGGAGGTGTTGGGAAAAGGAACTCGAGAGGCCCGTAGGCCGCGCTAGACAGCCCGTTTTCATGTTCCCCGGAGTGGATAACCGCGTAAAAGTATCCCGTTACCACGGTAGCCCAGATACCGGATTACGGAGCACGAATTGCCGATCGAAACGGAGTGGTTGCGAGTTTCCGTGCACCTCGCGGCGGAAAAAGCTGACCGCACCGGTCGCTGTGGTACCGCAGGAATTTCGTGATACGCCTTTTTCGTCGGCGACCAACGGTGGACGATCTTTTTACAAGCCCCGCGACACTTCTATGCTGCTTCGAACACAAATCTTCGAGCTTCTTAGCTGATGCTTGCACAGATCTCGAATGGAAACTTTACATACGTCTACCAATGGTCACGACCTACGCCACCCGGTCGATCGATCCGCGTTATCGTGGCGAGGTGCAGCGCGAACCTCGCGATATCCCACGAGTATCGATATCCACTTTCCAGGGGAATAGGAGTAAATCACGGCTTGATAAGCCGTTAATCAATGGACGTAACAGCCTCGTTCACTTCCTCAGCCGCGGTATTCGGAAAAGTGGATTCGTTTGACGGAAGGAGCGCGCGAAACCCTCGCGAGCGTTTCAAGGAACGCGCTCCAACGTTCACTTTCATTGCACAAAGCCGCCTCGAGTTACGACCTGATAAGATGGATGTTGTAACAACACGACCTAATGAATCATAACATCGATAATGTAACGAGGATCGGGACGAGGTGGCCGGTGAATGGTTGGTTTACGTTCGCAGATCGTCCTCGCGACTCTCTCGCCGGGGCAACAACTGTTTTCAACGGCTTTGACCTCAACGAGAGCTGACGACAAGCTTTATTCTAACTATCTCCTAGCCGCACAGATTAAAATTACGATATTCACGTTCCTTACTCTCCCTTTCTAAACACATCGCCAAAAATTATTATAAGACGCGGTAGTCCGAAACAAAGCGACTTCCTCTCCGCTCTATCGCACAGGATATCCTCGAGTACCAATTAGACGCGAGACGAAGCGAGTCACGACGAGATAAGATAAATAATCAGAGCACAGAGGCCAAACAAACTAGTATCTTACGAAACAGGACTCACCTCGTATTTTCGTCTCCTGGGGGTTCAAGGGTGGGAAACGTGGGTGGTTCTGCTGCCCCGGTTTCTTCAGCAGAACACCCACGACCTGCGGCGCCATCATCATCCCGGACGGGTCCTCTGGCTCCCCTTGGTCGATCAGTACCCTCGCGTCATCGTCCCCGGTCGGCGCACACTTTTCACCGATTTCACTGACCGACGCGCACTTCCTTTCCTTTTCCACCGAGCGGGCGGGTCCGCCCGTGACGCGCCGGGCCGCCTACTCGCCGCAAAATTAAACCGAAGGGGGCCAAAAGGGGCCCTCGAGCGAGGCGAACACCGGGTGAACAGCTGCCGATTCGGTTTCGACCGTCTGCCGTTTTATTGGCCAAGGCGACGTGTCACTTTAGCGAGGAACAAGGCGCCAGACGAGCTCCCCTTTCCGCTCTATCTCTCTGTGCCGACGTTATCACGCTTGTTGTCCCGCGGCAGCACGCGAGCGTGACCTTATCGGCCCGACGAAACGCCCCGAGAGCTAAGACACCGTTTCTATTCCACCGTTCGATCTAGCCGCGGCGCGATCACCTTCCTTCATCGCCTCTGCTCTTCATTCAACGACCCTCCGGCTCGGCTACCAGAGCCACTGATAACGCTACGCTCGATCGTATCACCTGTTGACGCGCGGTCACCAGCATTTGTTGCCCTCCTTCCGCCGGCCCTCTGCCAACGGCAATGGCCGGCCGTTGCGATAGCGCTTGCAATTATTGCAGCCAGATAACGTTATCGACCGGCTTCAGCCTTCGACGAGCGGCTAACGAGACGAGCTCGAGTGTCGTCGAGTGGAGATCACTTAAACACTGCCGAATCCTTGGTGTTTCGCTTCTGCAGGCTTTGGGGATGTTCGATCACGAGTGCCAGCTTCGGAGCACTTGAACCTACAGCGATCCTCGATCCTTCAGAATCTGACGTTTCTGGAGACACGTGCCACGATTTTTTTGCTTCGCGATAAAGTAATCGGGGGATGCAGCCTTCCACTGAATGAGTATTTAAATCCCTCGACAAAGGCGATGCTTGTTGCTCCAACGAATCTTCACCGACCCACGGTCACTGTACAGACAGCGAAGCTTCCAACAAACTGTCACGACGTTTCGCGCACAGGACACCGCTCGCGGGTGAACTTGGCGCGCGAAATTAGTCGAACCAACCCCCCCAACCCCCCCTTAGCGATGAGCCGCGGTCACAGCGTCAGAAAAGCCGTTTAATTAACCCGCGGCGAGTAGAACGAGAAGGTCTCTGCTCGTCGTTGGTACGGGGAAGCGATCATCGTTGATCCAGCATGGCGCGCGCACGGCGAACGACTAACAAATACGCGCGCGGGTCCGTCGTTTGCCTCCACCTCGGCGTTCATCCCCTCCATTCCATCTAGGTCTCTGTCTTCCTCTTTCTGCAGCAACCCCCGTGGCTCGGTCGCTCGCGCGCTTACGGGCATCCCTTCCAAGCCCAACAGCAGCGTGGCAATTTTCAACTTCGCCAGGTTTGGCTGACGCGTCGCAGGGATCAGAGTTGGGCATTAACTAAATAAAAAATTATTTAAGTAATGGATCGAATAAAAGTTACTTTAGCTTTAGATTATTTGGCGAATAAAGATAATTTTTTTTTGCACTTTAACTTTATTCGATGTCGAATAATTTTCTGGTGCGTTAATGTTAAAGTTGAAGTTGAAAGTTTTATTCGACGCTCAAGTTGGAACACTCGACGAATATAAAAATTAACTTTATTCGACACAAGACGAATGATTTTTTCAACTTTCATTCATTATTCGCAGTTTTTATTTAAATAAAATGTTCGCCCATCTCTGGCAGGGATTTCTTTGAAAGCGGGCGGTTTCAGAAAAAACTTTATTTGTTTATTTTTTTATATATACGGGAATCCCTTCGGTACATAAAGAATAGAGAAAACCAGTAGAGAACTAATAGTAGGAACACAAAAATGAGCAAAATGAAGGAAAAAATAAATAGTGCCAAGATAGAAATTACGCAAAAAGAATAAAATACAGTGAAAGTAAATAGAAGTTAAAGAGAATCGTTGACCGGCTTCCTCACTGAGTTCTTGAAGTGTCTCGTGTCTATAGATATGACGGACGTGGGATAAGTGAATGAAACTGTCGCGATGCACCCTGCGCTCTCACATCGTTGCCCCAGGAATTCACCCCTTCTGGGGCTGAGTGTCTTACTCGGCATTCGCGCGTATCCCTTCACCTTTGTTTCCGTTCCATTAAACGCGAATCATTTCCCGCTTTTCGAGTAACTCGCGCGGCTACCTGCGACTCTATCATTTCCTACGATGGATAAATCAATTTCCCGCCACGCGCTCCCCGTAACCCGTTAAAATCGAATGCCCCCCTCGTGCACGTTGCGCCGCCAGGTTAATTATCCGCGCGTAAACTATCGGGAACTCGATCGACGTGACGTCAAACCGTCTCAAGAACACCGTCTACGAGTGCCACGTGAAAAATGAAAAATACGGTGACACACTTTCACTCGCGTTAGAACCTGCTGCTCGGTCCCCGGCGCAGTCGATATTCTCTCTAATTGCATGTAAAACGACCGTAACCGCCGGATATCGGCGATAACGGAAGGAGCTGACTCAGACCTTACAGATCCGCTTTTCCCCCGCGAATTATTTATTAAGAAAGGTGACAGGCGGCGGTTGATTCGCGACTCCAGGCGGTTGAACGATCCTTGGAGGAGCGTTAAAGATGCAGCAGGAAGATGGCGCAGCTTCCGGCCACCCTATGGACTCTTCGGGGATGGGTACCGTTTTTATTATCTACGGGGGAACCATAAACTCCGGGAAACTGTCACACGGGCTTTCTTGGCAGCCCGTGGAATTGTGGCGACGACGTATTAGTAGCTTCGCATTGTCAGGAGGAAGAAAAGAGCCGAGGGGCGAGGAAGAGACAGCGGTATCACTCTGCCCAAGGGTTGCCACAATACGGGCAGGTGAAAAAATAGGGTGAATCGGCCCCTGATCGGTCCAGCCCTCGTGAGATCGAAATCAGAAATTATATGCAGATACCCATTTCGCCGCTGTTTACCGTTCGCATTAATACGTGGACAATGGCGAGCGTTTCCAATCAGCCGCAGGGATTCTTGAATCAAGCTCTTCCGTGCCGATTCTGGGTGGAAGGGAGGGGAAAGGGACTCGGCTCGCAGTGGACGTTCGGGAAAATGTGCGAGACCATGGGAAAGGAGAGATTTCCAAGAATTATTACAGATTAAGATCGTTGTCGAGTCGTATTTTGTCGTGTGATCTAATACCTAGGTACTGATGTTTCGATTCTTCCGTTCAACGAACAAATACTATTAAACGAAGTGCGATCAGGCACGGCAGAAATAATTGGACAATGCACCGATCCATATCGAGGTTGCATTGCGTCGACAATGGTGCAACGCGATGGACACCTCTCGAATGTCGCCCGCGATTCGATATCAGTATTCGCAGCCCGCTCGCGAGCAGAAGCGCCGATATCGAGGCTCGACCAGTCCGTGGATCAAGGGAGCGGGAGGAACGGAGATATTTTAAAAAAAGAGAAATGGTATTTTTATCTCCCACGCGGCGCGGTGCACGAGGAAAAATGCGGTTGCCGTGAAGAAGCGGCTGGCCGAAGCGAGGCGCGAAAGGAGAAGAAAAAAGGGAAAAGAGTCGGTGCCAAAAATATCCAACGTGAGGCTGCCACTGGCAACTGCTGCTCCGATTCCTGCCGCGGCAAAACGAGTGTTTTTCAGTCGGAAATAAAATTTCCCGTCGCTGCCTGCTGCTGCTGAGTCTCGGCCAAAAGTAGCCGCGGGCCGTCTTCGAACCCCGTGTCTACTTCAAACGCCAGTTCAGCCCAGCATCCGCCTAGGATCCAGCCAAGCCTGAATTCCCCCTATTTCCCAACGAAATGTAAAGTCCACGCGCCTTCCACTGACACGATTCTATGCCCGGCTAAATTAATACAGAGCAATGCCTGATTACAACAACAGAAAACGTCGAAACAGCAGTGGACGATTCGCCAATCGGCGCAGTTTCGCAATGTACCCCCGTGCAGAGGGCTCAGCGTTTCCCAACTGTCGACGCAGACGCGGATGAACGTGGATAATGTGGATACGCGCATGCACGATCCAATTAATTATGAGCCAGTAGGAAAGCTCGTCGGTTGGCGGGAAAGAAGCTGCGGAATTGAGACGGTCGCCGCTAGTCCGATTGTCGGCTGTTGCATAGTTCACGAGGCCCCTCGGCGCGCGGATGCATGCCGTGACTCTGGATAAAAATCGTGCGGGTCCCGATGGCAGGAGAAACTTTTCGTTTTCACGGAAAAGGTCAGGGAGAGCCATGGGTGTCCCACTGTCGCGTGATTCTTATCCGCGGCACACGTTCAACGTGCGGGCTGATAAGTCGCGATTGAAACGTGCGGTTTTCAGTCGTGGGTAAAGTGTCGGGCAACTTTTACTTTCACCATTGAGGAAACGTGTGCGGTTCGTCACGCCAGGGTAACTTTGTGGATCAATTATAATGCGTCAATTAATAATTTCGAAATTCAACGCCAGTTCCGTTGATATTGTTCCGCGAAATGCGCTTTCGAGGTTTTCAACGCTGAAGTGTCCAATGACGAGGGTGGAGGAGTGCTATGTAGTGGAGAATTCAAGATTGGAAACGCTAAGTGGATATTTTCAGTCTTCTGGCTCTTTATCTCCTTATCTCCTAAGACCTAAATCTAAAATTAATAAGTTACAGTATACTATTAGGTATAAAGAGAAAACCTAAGTGTTTTGTCACTGTCACAAATATCTGCCCACCTGTTTCATAATTTGAAAATAGAGGATATTAAATGCATTTCAGGGGCATGTATGATACCATTGACTTGGATAGAAGCAACTGCTCACTGATTCCCCAGCTTGCTTTCTTCAAGCGCCATCGTGTCTAAATGACCAAACTATGCTCTAATAGGTGGGTCATTTCCCCGACACTCGTGCCTAAGTGGCCGAGACTGGCGAATTTCCCCTAACAGAAGCTGGAATTCATAAACGTCCTATCAGCAGGCAACGTCCCGACGAGCAGTCCAAATTTAGACAGCTTACGCGTCGTCTGCGCACTCGTTAGGTCGCTCTCGCGACTTTCCCGCGATTTTCGATAGCTGGACATCACCTGGCTGGTTACGTAACGCGGAAACTGGAGCGGGTTGCATGAATTGCAAATCGCGGATGCTTAACCCGTTCGCCACCGTCGATCCATCGGGTCGGGCCTTGTCGCGCCAGCGATCGCTCGCAACAGGCGTTCCATTCCAGATTTTCCGACCGGTCAGATAGGATCGACGAGTTTCAGGGAATTTCGTCAGCCTATCTAAGGGACTTTGTAACATCCTGGCGAGCGACAGAATGCTTCCTTGATAAGCTGACACGGCCTAGCCCGGCTTCTTCCTGGTAATGCACTTATTTCTACCGACGTTGAGTCACCGCGTTGCAAAAGCTAGCCACAACACAGTCAATAGCTGGAAAGCCATAGAACTAAACTGGACCGATCGCAGATAGCCTTCCGTTAAGTCCGTTTCTGGCTACGGCGAAATTCGACGCTGGAAACGGTGGAACTACATTTTTCTAACCAGGACTGTGATCGCAATCGCGGGATGCGCTTCTTCAACATGGCGATTACACGGTCGTTACTGTTACTGCTTTCACTGCTGGCTCGTAACGCCGCGATAGAGGATCGCTGGCTTACGGGGGTCGGAATGCGAACAGGCGCTTTTCCACGTTAACAATTGGATTTTAGGTCCCATCGCGGGCAATCTTGGCCAATTTCGGGGAGACGCGGAGGGTGAAATTGCGCGAATTTGGGGATTAGTGGAGGAGTATCTCGAGTGGTCTATGCACTGATTCACTTCTAGGTACAATCGAGGGAACCTTATTTTTCAATGGCTCTCCCGTCGAGGGACTGGGTTCGTTAAGCATCGCAGCAGCAGACGCGACAGTCGTCAAACGAAGTCGCTGATGCAAACTCAATAGTGTCGCTGAACTCTGACACCGGCGAAACGTGCCTAACGTTGCTCATTAATCAGCGGGCCACAAATCATCGTTTAGTTTATGCGGAAAAGATTTAATACAGAGGCAGGAGGTGGTGGCGCAATCCTCTCCGCCGGATGGTTGAACCCACGCGGCTCGTCACGGACAAATTCAGCCGCGCTGACACTCGAAAAAAAGAACTGAACGATGAATCATCCCGTCGACTAATTGGCTTGCAATCAACGTAGGAATTTCAAGACAGTGCTGCTTTCGTTTCTACTTCGCTTAGATTTATGCGGAGGGTGTGGTTGCAAAGTGACTTTGCTTTGGCTGCTCTGCTCGAAAAGGTCCTGAGCCATTACTTTTCTAATAAAAAAATCGGACGTTTTGGGATATTTTCCAAGTGCTTCTAAAATTGCCTACCTACCGAGCGTGGCAGAAACGGAGGGAATATAGGTTCTACTATGTCGGTCACAGATGGCTCGACAGTTCTCTTCCACCTGGTTATATTTTCAGCGTAGTGACTTTCTGCAGTACCTATGGAGCGCTAGGGAATTCTACCAACCGTTAGTAAGGTAGGAATTCGAAGACAGAGTTGCATTCTTCAGGGGCGGTATAAAAAATCGCTCAACTTATGAATGCTTGCAAAGCCTAAATTGATTTTTAAGTGAGATTCAAAGAGTATCGACAGGATGTTTAATGTGCGAAATTCGAATCCTTTAACGATGAAAACTCAAGCTCCCAAGTATAACATTCGTTATTCCTCACACCCACATGCTCCCCCAATTCGTTCTACATACGCCCCCGCCCCCCCCCCCCCCCCAACTTCGAACCCGTTGCCTTATAAATTACGCCTCCTACGAATTTCAAACGCTCCCGAAACGTTGCCTGCGCTGATTAATGGAGGCATTCCTACGAAATTCTCTCGTTGGCCTCCATCTAATTTCCAAATAGCTCGACCCAGACATTGTTCCAACGGAAAGGCGATCGATTCCGGAGAGCTCGGGAAATGCCCATTCATCTTGGGCCGTAATTAAACGCGGAAATTAACCACTCGTCCTGCCGCGGGAAAAATGCGTCTCCGATAGATTTATCGTCGCCTGAAACGAGCCCACTGGTTGAACGCGAGGCTGGCCGACGTGTGGCCGGGCCGGTAAGTATCGAAGAAATTTCGCTGATGCATTTCCACCGGACTGCCATTGCTCCCGGCTGGAAGGACGAGCGGCGCGAGTTACGGGAAGCGGCGGTGCTCGCGCAACATCGTTGCATAACGCGATTTAACGGTCAAGAAGAGCGTGACGACGAGACCAACGGGGCTTCCGGTATTCCGTCTTGGCCAGCCGGAAACCGCAGAGCGCGCCAGCCGGCGGGACGAAAATTACAGGCGTACCTTTTATAAGCAGGCCTGACTGATAGTGGGGGTGGCGCAATGCGGCTACCCTGACTTGCATCCCTAAGAGCGGACAAACAGGTCGCTGGAGATCTCGTGGACCCCTTCATCCCGGAAAATGGGACCCCAACGGTCCTATACCTAGAGTCGAGTGCTCCGACGAGGAGGACTGATAACCACCCTCTCTAATTTCCACAAAACACTCCCTTAAAGTTTAAACGAAGCTCGGGTCTGCATCGAAGAAAACATTACCCCCTCCCAGGACGCTAAATATCTTTCCGACCTTACAAGTTTGCTAGCTGGTTGCATCCCGGGGGATGGCGGAATTTTTTCGGCGTATCCGTTGAGGCTCCAGGTGGAAAGGTGCCTCGTTTCACGGGCTGGCCCGAGGAAACCTTGAAACGGGGCACGGCGTTGCGGTTTAGGCGGAAGACGCGCGACGGTGAAGAGGATCCTTCAAGGTGGCTTCTTTCGGATGAATCCGCGGGATGAAAGATAGAGAGATTCCGGCTCGGTGGCCGAGTCTTTTGGGGCGACCTCGATATATGTTACTGTCGCGGGGGGAATCCTCGTTCAGAGGCGAGCCGCCTACCTCTTCGGGGCTCGCTATCCACTCGACGCGCCTCTTCTTCGTGCTCCAGAATCACCCGACACGGTACTTGCCCGCTGCGCCCCTATACCGCTTCTCCCTATTGCACATGCACGTGCTTCTGCAAGCCCTCCGCAAACTTCCATTGATTTATCGCGGCCAACTCTTCCTGGAGGAATAACCTCCTCTACCTGACGCCGATCACCGCGATAATTGGCAGCTTTCGTCGCTGTCTCTCCATTCAAACGTGCCTGCACATGTAGGTACGTCTGATTGTGAAACTCGGGGTATTCATAGAGTCCGCCGTCGGAGGATAAAATATTCATTCAATCCGATAGAAATGTAAATGCACGTTGCTTGTAGGCTTTAATAGATTTTACGAGCTACCGATTCGTATCAGCTAGAGTCAGATATTCTCAGTATCGCTAGAAACATCGCTCATTTACTAGAATTCTGTGTTAATGGAGTCCATCCACTGGAAGCCACTGTCAGCTTCGTGTTAACATTTCTCCCGGACACTGGGCCCGTACCGAAAGTAAAACGTCATTCGTGGTAAAAGGGGGTTGCAGCTGTTGTCCGGGGGTATTCAGAGATATTAAAAAATTGAATGCAAGGAAGATGTATTCGGGCAGCTCGGCCGAAATTGTCAGCCTGGTTCTTTGATACGCGAGGCGAGAGTGGTAGTGGTATTCATTTGCAACGGCGTGAAAAGTCTCTCGTTCCACGCCGCATCTCCCTCGTCTGACGTTGCACAGCTTCGTTCCACGCTTCCTCCCCCGACCGGGGTCGTGCTCTTCTTTGCTCTTGTCTCGGTGAACCAGCCCCCACCATCGGGATCCTGGTGTATCGAACGGGGCTATGACGTCATTGAACTTTCTGTGACGTCACGCCAGTGGCGCTCATCCCTCCCCGGAGAGCCACGGTGTTTCTCTGTAAGCGTGTCATCGACCAACCCCCGAAGCCCCTCGTCGTCTCCCTTCAACTCGCGTGCAGATCGAGAGGAAGCTTCTTCGTCCTGACTCTCGTGCACACGTTGACAGAAGGTTCGAGCACTGGTGCCGAGGGCGTCGACCCGAAACTCACATCGGTACCCGATGAAGAGGCCCGATTTTCCTCGTCGAAGATATCTGAAGGACTGCAGGAGCTTTGCGTTGCCAGCGTGAAGCTGTTACTGGTCGAAACCAGATACAACTGGGGGTCTATGAGCTTCAAGCATCGTAGAATTCCATGCTGACGATCCCGTGGCTCCATCGGAACAATGTTGAAACCTAAAGTTAAGGTGTTAATTAGATTGAATTATGGGTTGCAAGCGACGCAGCGTGGAAATTCCTCGACGTAACAAAGGTTGCGGGGCAATCCACGGCTGTCGTCATCGCGATTGTTTGCCGCAGCCTCAGGCGCGACGGAGGGACGCGCGTGGGCCGTCAGCGTGCACGTGTTCGTGTGGAAAGTAGATTTCAGCGAGCATGGAGGATGTAAAGGTGGAAAAGCAGTGGCAGCAACCCCTGGAGACCATTGATCTGACATTCCCTGCGGTGACGTCACGCTCGCCCAATAAAAGCGGGTCAAACGTCACGAAAAATGGCTCTGCTTTTGGGGGCTGCTGGCTGCGATTCAAGGATGTATTGTATTTCCCTCTCGTAAATCGATCGTGCCGCGTTTACCGAGACGCCTGGAATTTGACAAATGGCCCCGAACTAGACGCGGCCTGACGGATTTGCGCGCGACAGAGCCGCCGCGGCGAGGAACAAAGTGTTTCTAGCGTTGGTACGCCAGAGTTAGAGGGGAAGAGAAGGGTGTAGTGTACCGTCGAGAGGTCCTTGCGCTAGAGAGGATTAAATTGCCCGTTTCTGGCGCCCTCGCGCAAGGCAGCGGTAACACGTTGAATTTTCAGAGATATTATTACGTAACGGCACTCTTTCGCCACTAGCCCAGGCGTACAAGAACCTCTGCACTTTTGTTCAGGGGCCTCGTTATTTCGAGGGGACGTCAGAAGCCCGAACTCGTTACGGGCGTGCATTGAATCGCCGCGACACACAAACCAAAGGGATCCTTGGTGGCGCGCTCATAATGCGCCATTATCCACGGCTTTTTCCCCAGCCTCTGCTTCGTTCGCTACCCATGGGTCAATCTGTGGGCGCGTGTGATTAAAAGACGCATCGATTCCGAGCAATCCCACGCGCTGCAGCTGGATGTAACGCAAGCGATTGCGAGGGAGGGCCAGGAAATGCCACAGTAATTTCTGACCTTATCGAGTGCCCGTGGACCGACGCGCGAGGGTGTATCTACTCTGACCTTTCCCTCCTATTCGTGCAAATAACACGGCTCGCGTTTACAGTTTCATTCCGCTCGAAGACGATATAATGGCCAAAGCCCGCGGCAAGTATAATACAATGAAAGGCGAGATACGTCGAGCGTTCGACGGGGAAAGCGTCCAATTTGTTCGACCGTGTTTAAAGTCCTCCAGGATTTTGGAGTTGCGGTACCTACACACAGAGATGTGCCTCTGAATCGTGCACACTGTACGCCGCCCGCTCTCCGCGGGCAGAATCATTTATTTTCCCCGCAAGTTTTCAAGGCTGACTGCGAGCAGGTGGTCCTTGATAAATTGTTGCTGAATTATTTAAGAGGGATACTCGATATTCCCGGCCGTGTGGCCCATATACATAGAAGCCGCCTCATCGGCGATCACCGCGAGCGTCCAGCTCTTAATTACAAACGTGGAACGAATTAACCCAAATTTGTTGGCGGGCGGGTCGAAAGGGAAGGGCACTCGCTGAAAGAAACGAGCCCAGCATTGAATGAAAGAAGCCGGTAAATAGACTGCCATGTATCAAGTAGAACGAGAATCGCGGGTTTCATTAGCGGAGAGTCATCAGTCCGGCGCTAAAGGGACTCGGGGACGGTTATCTATGTCGATCCAAAGTTCACTAACCCTAATATCAGACCAGCACGTCCCAAGAGGGACGAGGCCGGTATTCCAGAGGCACAGAGAGAAAAAAAAAGGGGGAACGTAGGGAGATAGGGTAGTAGAAAAGGGGAGAGACGGGACGGAAGGGGGAGGCCTAGGCGGAAGAGGGATGTGGGGGGATAGACCGACATCAGCGGATCTACCAAACAGTCATGCGTTGTGGGTGAGGGGTGAGCGTGCCCCGGAGAGAAAGGGGGAGAGAGCGCGCAGATTCTCTCGTTTCTTCCCGGCTGGCGCGTCCATCCCTCCTCCCTTTATCGATCCTCCTCTGGCAGCGGGTAGCGCAGCATCGTCCACAGAAATCACCAACGGTTGTCCGTATACTACCCTCAGTTGGCTACCCAGCCACTACGCTGACAGAGCTGCCTTCGATCGCTGGTTGTACGGGGCTACACGCATTGCGTCACGCAGCACACGAGCCGGGTGCACGGCGGTGCTCGTACAACCACGGACGATTGATCCTCGGTGCCCCCCAGCTGACCGCTTCCGACCTGGAGGACGGGGCACGCGAATGCATGTGCCGAGTCTTGTAACGAAGCAATGTAGTTGACGTTTTCAGGCTAGCAGAAAGTAAAAACAGTGGAGTTGAGGTTTTAGGCATATCGGTGGCCTGGGTAATGAGAGACTCGTTTGGATGCTTGTACCCTTCAGGTCCCTCGCAGCACATTTTATTAAAAGCCACCCTCGCTCTATCCCACGACCGAACCCCCCATCGCTGAAGACAACATCGTCAAAATACCGATTCCCTTCCATTTACTGCATATCAGCCCAGCATCTTACCCATAGCCAAATCTCTACACCTTACAACAGTGCGACCCAAGATCGCCATTGAACCCTCAGGAAGATCATACCTCGCGAGCAAGTCGAATAGACCGTCCGCCTTTGAAGCGCCCCTTAAACATGCCAGCCCCCCGGCCTTCCACCAAGCGATCTACGATCCTGGACCCCCAAGGATTGCTACAACCCTGCACCGTTACGCTCGCCCACGTATGGCTGGTCCCGAAACTACGGTCTCGGGGTAGATACAAGCCTGCACGCCGGTACGTGCGCAGTAGGGGCTCTGGCCCCTGTGTAGCTGCAAGCCTGCGCGCGTACGTGCGCCGGTGTAACCCACGTAGCCGCCAAAAAGCATCGAGGTCGAGCGGGCGGCGGCGATCGCCGCCGACTCCGGTCGAGAGCTGCCGACTTGCCACGACGCGTCGCGAGCGGGGAGTCCTGGTGCGGGTTGCCTAGCTGCAGACGCGCAGTGCAGCCGCCGGTACAATACCGCCAACACTACTTGCGCGGCTCGGCGATGCTTCAGCTGAGCTGAGCGCACGAGGGACGCTCGTGTCGCCGGCCCAGGCCGATTTCATTCGTGCTTTTTCCACGTTCTCGTCGACCTCTGCCCCCCCGAGGTGCCCGCTCCCCTGCCTCGACCTGGCAAGCACGCGCGATCACGCTCGGACAGCCAGCAACGTAAGTGCAACCGCGATCGCCGTAGTGTTTACTAGATCCCTAGTTCCGAGCTGTGGGGTTGTTGGGATAGGGCGACGGAGGGGCGCTACTCGGTTAACCTTGGGAATGAATGCACTTGGATGAGAGGACTCTGCTGCGCGAGACGCCTGTGCTCTGATTCTGTATAATTGATGGGAGGATCGACACGCTTGGCGATCCAGGAGAATGCAGTTTTAACGTTTCG
This sequence comes from Andrena fulva, assembly GCA_946251845.1. Classification (NCBI taxonomy): domain Eukaryota; kingdom Metazoa; phylum Arthropoda; class Insecta; order Hymenoptera; family Andrenidae; genus Andrena; species Andrena fulva. Next base: position 5,410,025 of record OX276332.1, read on the forward strand.
AGGTGTTGTCGCCTGGTGTTTTGCTTAAATGGCAGCGCGTGTATACATACGTACGTGGTCGATTCGTTCTTTGAGGTGTTACTCGTTGCATGATTGTCTATGAATTGCTGGAAAAGTGTCGCCGGGACCTCTCGGGCAAATGTTCGGCGAACGTGAACGCACGCTTAACCGATAGCAAGTAGTTGGTAACTAGAAACCATAGATCCCTCATTTGGGGCACCCTAATTCTGATATAAATCACCCTCGAATATCTGTGTTATAAAATTCCGTAAAACGTTCTGATTTATCGTGGGACCAGTGAAAAGCCGGGACAATTCGACATAGGCCATGTAAATAATCCTCTCACCGCGACACACAACGTTCACTCGGATAATTTAACGAAGCTGAACGTCGCAGTGGGGTGATCTGTCCATTTATTTCGCCCGTTTATACTAATCACGGTTGCAATGCTATTCCCCTCGAAAGTCACGCAGTTTCAAAAAGAGCGCCACACGCTCGGCGATCCATACGCAGTCGGCGAAGCAACCGTGAATTTTATTCGAGTGGTCTCGCGTCCTTAAAGGTGATCTGAATCATCGCTCGCCGGAAAATCGAAACGATTAACATCGAGCTGGCGGCGTACTCTGTGTCACGGCATCGGGTCTGGCGCGGAGTCACGTGAGGATGAGGAAAGAGCGGGCAGATCGATCCTAATCGTGCAACACGGCAATCGAACGTTACTGAACAACAGAAAACGGCGTAAAAATAGAAGCCCGGCAGGACGTGTACTTGGCCGTAGCCTATTCAGCACGATGTTATCCTGCCGCGGCGGGTGTCCTTGTTCTTGCCGACCGCCATTACGACGTGTCAAGGCGAAACGCATACGTACGTGTAATATTAGATCGGCGCGATAGTCCTCGCGATGGCAGCGTAATAATTTCACTCCGCTACCGTTCCTCCACTCTCGCCTCGACACCTCTAACGGCAATAACTCGACTGCGATCCTTCTCGCTCCGTACGTCCCAATTTCGATGCTCAGCGTGCTTCCATGTTTCTGGAATTCGAACGTTCGTAGTAGGGCGCGAGGGATTCCTTCGTCATTCGCCGATTTCCTCGCCAAGTACGGGAATATCTAATGGTCACTGCAATTTCTAGATGTTCAAAGGTTCCTGCAGGTGAAAAAGCTAGTAGGGGCGACCTTGCCCTTGGCAGAAACACAGCGAATCCCCGAGGTGGTGTATGTTTTCATAGTGTCGAGTACGGGGCGTACAACGAGTCGATATATTGATTCATTTCCGATAATATATTACCCCCCAAGGTGATAACGCGTGCACGAGTACGTGCATCGGCTACGCACTTCGCAGGATTGCTACGGTGTCTTTTATCCAGAATTCATACCGAAACTGCTTGTTTCTGTCTTACCAGCGCGACGATTCTCTTGCCGCTTGTCCAATTAGTACATCAGACGGTGAAACGAGGCTCGGTGCATTAGATATCTGTTTTACGAAAGCTGTTGAATCCAAGCGATGGGACGCTTCGCATCGATGCATCATCATCTTGACCGCGATATCGCCCAATTACTCGATAAAACAGCGATTTGCAATGCAGATTTCTTGACTACCGGGAACAGAGTCGTAAATCTCTCTACAAATACTTGGCCGAGGTATTTAACAGAAGTGATCCCTATTGATTCCCATAAAGATCCTATTGAGCCACATAAAGCGGGACAAACAATCTTTTCACCAATGCTAAGAGGCATCCTCGACCCAAACGTGGATTGCTCTAGATTTCCCTTATCGCCGGAAGAGCTCGAGCCTTCAGTCGTGCCAAGAACAGAAGCTCTGTTCTTTCAACCTCAAACTTACATACTCTAATCCCCATTCGCAAACGTAGACGCGTCGAAACGTTTTGCATCCATTCCAGGCTGATCCTCCTGTATTTGCATAAATTTCCTTCGTGTCGGTTCGTTTCCATCCCCGTGAAACTCGCCCACAGAAACGGTTCACGTGTCCGTGGCTCTCAGTAGCTCTCAGAACACCCGGGCCATCCCCAAGTCTCTTCGCGCCTACTGTTCCAGCCGTGGCTCAAAAACTACAATCCTCCAGCCGCCAAATAATTAACGACACCGCGAGGCTGACGCTCGATTGGCCGTGCCGTTTGCAGAGTAATCGGATCAGCCCCGTCGCAACGCGGAGAAGCAACTGCATCTGCAACGAGCGGAGGGTGCACGACCCAGCCGCGGGCAGCGATATAAAGCGGACGTATTTCTAGAGCAGCCGGTCAAGAATAGCACGGCAAATAGACGGTTGAATTAAATATAGCTGGTGAACGACCGGCAAGTGGATTACGAAATTTCATTGAAGTCACGGAGCCTCGCAGGACGGCCCGTCATTAACCGGGCCATCTTGACAAACCACCTTTCCTTGGGAATCCAGAAACAGATCGGTAGGGCTGCGCTAATTCCTGGATTGGGGTAACGCGAGCTTCCTCGAGAATGCAGGTCCTGTGAACGAGACTACTTTTAAAGATCGCAGGCTCTTTCGAAAGGGTGCATCCATACAGTGGTCACCGCGTTGATATCATCTGATCGGCCGAACGTGACATCCCCAGACGTGCTTTGAAGCCCGTGGCTCTGTGAAATTGCGCAACACAGCACATATACGAATGTTGGCGTGCATTTTAACCGCGAAATTTCCTCGGTTGCCTTTCCCGCGAGCAAGAGTAATTGGTATCGGACAAAAGCCGAGGCCTGTGATACCGTTTCCCTCCCACTCGTCTGCAGCGGAAAGCTATTTCGTTGCAGATATTCCGGCGCGACATTAACGAGGATTATAAATATCGAGAAATGTGGAAGAAAAGCAGGCCTCCGCCTCGCCCCGACTACTCGGCCGCCGCACAGACGAGGAATCGTAAAAAACGGTTTGATGGAAAACCAATACCCAATAGTCGACGTCTCTTGGTGACCTAAAATTCGCCGTTCACCCGTCCGCCTCTGTCAGAACGCTGAAATTCTTCGCGCCAACGAGCAAACGGTTATCCGCGCTCTTTCGACTCGCCCGCGCTTGCTTTTATCCGCACCCCGGCGCCGAGCCACTGGATCCTCCGCGTGGATTTCCGCTGCGACGTTCCAGTTTCACGGTTAAGAGTAGCTCTTCTCAGGCTTCGGGCGGCAGGAAGTTTAAATCGCGAACGGGGGCTGGTCGCGCGGCTTAAGATCGATTAATTGCTGCGAACAAATGATCCATTATGAGACTCGGAGGCTACCGTTTCTGTGTCAGACGCGTTCCGGGCAATTGTGCCGTTTCAATGTCCCCGATGAAGCGCAATACACCGGCGCAGACCATTGTCTTGCGGCGGGATTAATCGGTGCGATCCCATTAATTAATCAGCCGGGATTCCTTCTGTCGCTGCGCTCGCGGTTTGCGGTTGCGAATTATTTTCCAAACGAAACTTGTTACCGAAATTCGAGTAACCCGGAGGTTCTGTTGCAGGTGATCAAAGATGCCCGCTGTGCCGGCTGTGGCTGAGGGTGCAGGACAACTGGAGGACCTGGACGAGCCGCCAGAGCCTCGAGTTCGCGGCGGAAGCGGAAGGGCTGGCTTGATGAAGCCTCTGGTTGTCCTGGCGCTTCCTGGCATGTACCTGTTCTACAAGTACAGCCAGTACAGACGAGAGCAGCGTGAGCTGTGGCGGAGGAGAGTCACCGAGAGGGAGCTCCAGCATCTTCATCATAAAATCGTGAGTACTTGAACGGCCGTGGCTAGTAGGCAGCTTCAGCTTCCGTTTCAGACTATTAGCGAGGGAGTCTTGCAGATAGACACTTCATACAGAAAGCAGAGGTCTTCTTTTAAGGCGAAATGTCCCCATAAAGCCCAAGATAGGGAGATGCTACGAGTAGCACATTCTCGAGGCATCGCCTGTCCCACCTGTTGTGACTTTCCGATACTTTCACTCCCACGCAGAAATCAGTCTGACCTATGCCACCTAAGTGGAATCCAATTGAACGGACCAGTCACCCAAACTCGTCACATTTTCGTCCCCGCCCCGCGCTGCTAGGATCGATGGACACTTGACACGCTCGTAGGCGACGCTTCACCGAAATACCGGGTCGGTGGTGGAAATTTTAATCGAGCCCTTCCCTAATCGTTCGTATCCATCGCCACAAAGGGGAGGTCTTATCGGAGCGGACGTGGCGTGGTGCTCGCGAGCTCCTCGGATGCAACGATGGCTACGATTATCTGGAGACGGTAGCTAGGATGGGGCGATAGCTCCAGATACGATATCCAAGGGAAACAGACGCGAAGGGTTGTGGCAGGGCGAGCTAGAAAAGCTGCGCGAGGCAGAGGGAGAAGAAGGGATCAATTACCCGAGGTTAACGCGATCACCGTTCACTGGAAAGACACTGTGTAACCTCCTAAAGGCTAAAACCATTTATTACTGTATACTCCGAGCCTCGTCGAGTGTCTTCCCTTCATCGGGTCTCTCAGTTCACTATTCCTACCCTTTGGTGCACTCTTTTGGCACTCGAGATTTGAGAATGCATTACGACGAACGTGTATTTAGTTTTCGATGGATAACTTAGGGATTGGGGAAACCTATGGAGGCAAGTAGATGTTAAGAGAGACTAAGGTAGTGACATTTATGTTCAGCGTTGATCAAGAATTAATATAGCAGTCGTTCCCTCAACTAGAATTCTTTTAATGTCGGGCAAGGGCATTTTAATGTTGCTTCTCCGAACGACTCGTGTACCGAAGATTTACGGTTAGAAACTCTGAATACGTATTGATTTCTGTACCCCCGACGGGCTGACTTAGCCAGCTCCCCATTAGCAAGATACTCTCTCCAGCTTGAATCGTACGCCGATGCTGATAGCGTATCAGAAACTCAATATCGTTAATTCTTCGAGGGAAATAACAAACGTTTTCGATGTTAACTTCCACTTCCTTCACCGTGACCGTTATGCGGTGGTCCTGCTACTTAGTAACTGTTCCAACTTTGCAGCCCATTATAAAGGATTTTGTCAACTTCCTTGGCCCACAACTCTCACTGCCCCCTTTCAGGCCATAAACAATCGAGGAAACTTAAGGTACTCTGTTTTCCACGCGAGTTCTCCAATACTCTTAACGAGTAGTTTGCAAATTCCGACATTCCCTTGGACAATTCCTTTTACTGCGTACTTCTTCCCTTCGATGTCCGAGATTCGAGTAGATGTGACCCGAAGGTCACCTTCAAAGACCACCCCGTGCTGCAGCAGTGGGTCAGCAGCAGATTTGGCAGGGTCCGCGTAAAAGGAAAATGGAAAAAGTGTCCCTGTCAGGAAGCCTGCCAAGGAGCAGTATTCACGGCCGATGGTGGATCGACGATCGGATAGCCTGGATACTCGGCGCAGTTGCTATGGCCAACATTCGTGCTTCGCCCCACCAGCTGAAATTTCTCGGATCCATTTAGCTACCGTCGCCCCTCTGATTTACGATCCCTCGATTCACCCCCTATCGTACACCGAAAACAGGGATATGATGGGAATATTCCTGTGACTCCGATATTCGATTACCCAGAACCGCCAAATTCCTTTCTGCTCGATCCCCTGTGTATGATTTAGACGACAGAGAAGTCTTCCTTCATCACCGATATCACTTACTTCCGCGAGCAAACGGTCCAAGCTCGCGGGGCATAAATTCAGAATAGAAGACCAGCCCTCTAATCCTCGCAGTCGTTTCGTGGCGCTTTTCACCCTGCACCGGCGATCACCAGCACACTTCCCAGGCGCACCACACCCAGGTCTGTTACATCGAGGCAGTTCGATCACGAAATTCCCTGGAATCGAGTGGTGGACCCGCGGCGAAATCGCGTGCCGGTAAACGACGGGCCAGAGCCTTGGGATGTTTAGACCGTATCGCGACCCCGTCGATTGCAACCGTTAATAACAAGCCCGGCAGTCATTAACGGCTACGAAAGTATCGTTAGTTTATCCAGAATATCATCGATAATCTCGACCATCCTGTTTCTGAAACCGCGCTAATGCTCTCGCGTGCGAGGAAACGGTCGAAGGCACAAGTCCGACGAGGAGCAAGTAGATTCGGCCTTGCATGCGCAGACAGGCGTTGGCTAATTTGCACGCAAATTGACCGGCTTGGGAGTGCGATTTTCAAGTGTCCTCCTGCTCGTTCGCGGTGCCCGTGCATTTCAGATTCTGAAGCAGTATTCTGCGCACTAGCGTGAGCTTTAATATATTCCGCGAAAGCCCACGGTTCTGCCGTGGAGCCAGAACCTTGGCAATAGCCCACGTGCACGCACAAGTGGTGGGTAAAAGTTGCCGTGAAGTCAAGTCCTTCTCGCTGCCTCGAAGGAATTCGTAAGTCAGCGATAGCTAGACGTCGCGGCAGATAGGGTGCACGCTAACTCCGCGTTAAGATCGCGATTGCCCGGTGTTTGTGAACCTTAACGCCCTTCGTCTAGCCTGGCCATGTGCCTCTGCCACGTAGCAGGAGCATTTCCTTCATCGACCGAACGAGTTGCTCGAAAATTCTCAGCCCGACGGACGGCTGACGATAAGACGCGAGTTTTCTTTACTCACTAGCCTGCGTACTTTCGACGAACAGCTCGCGAGGAACATTGTAGCCCTTATCGTACACGAATCAACGCTCAGTTGCTCCGCGCGTGGAACCCCCTAGCGTGGTTCGAGAAAGATCGTAAAATTTCGCCGGCGCGTAATTAAATTTGTTTTAAAAGCCGCGCTAACGTGACCTCGCACCTGGTAATAGATAACACCGGCGGGCGATGCCAGTGAACTCCCTCTGTGTAACAATGAACTGACGTAACACCCAATATACGCCAGTTGTCGTTTTCACAGGGCAAGCTGCTGTTTTTTTTTTTTAGTTTTCTTGAATGAAACTGGCTTAATTAGGGAAGATGCAGTGGATCGAGCGGCGTCTGGTCGGCCAACGACCCCGGTGGCCCGGCATTAAGGGTTGATAATACCATTAGGTCGACCGCATCAACCCCCATAATGCGCAGACCTTAGAAATGCCGATCGATGCAGCTTTCCGCTTCCGTTGGATTAAACGAAGCTTGTCCACTTTCCCAGAACACTGGTCTTGGGGGGATTATCTGTCTAATCGATTGCCGTCGCGGTATCTGTTTTTCGAAAGCAGCTCCTTCAAGACACTTCGTCAAGCTTCTCTGGAGCTTGGTACGAACGTTTGAGAAATGAATATCGCCAGGGGCGGAGTTGTTGCTGGTAGCCCGTGTCGATCATAAAATATCGATGTCTCAGGAACAGTATCGCGGAAATTGTGTCTGAGCCGCTTCCTCCCCCGTTGGCGGAGCCGTGTGCAGCTGCCTCGATATTCCGTCGAGTATCGAGAGTTACGCGAGTCGAGCGGAGGATCTGTAATTCAAACGAACGCTCGAGCGGATGAAACTCATGCGCGTCGAAGTCCTGCGTTGGTTTAGATGGAAGCTTATATACGAGGATGATAATTGTGGTATGGCGGTGGAATTGGGGCGTTGTTCTGTATTTTATGGATCTAATTACGGTCGGGCTTAGCCCTTCAGCTCTAAGGGGAGACCCTTAAGCGTACACTTGGACGTAGAAGTGGCCTCCGAAGTTAACGACGTTGTTGTAAGAGATATTCGTTTATCTGCGTGCCCCGCTGTTGCAGCGAAAATGATAAGGGTGGTTCAGGTATTGGGTTGACGCGCAACGACCATCAAAGTGCCATTATTCTGGGTGGATGCAGGCGTTGGTGGTCGCGCGGGTCACGTCCTGCGCGATAAGTTGAATTAACGAGTATCGTAGGCATGCTTTAAATAATTACACCCCTGTATACGAGTAGGGTCAACGAGTTATAGTTCTTTGGTAACGAGCAGAAGCTGTTCCTTGTGCGTTCTTTGCGCACTGATAGAAAATGTGGGAGAGTTAGCTAATATCCGCGTAGGTGGAAACGATCTTGAATCACTCGCGAACGCCCACGAAATCGGATTATTAATTTGAAAGCGTTACTCGCTTCGAACGTCGCAACAAACAGTCCCACGCTTCTTGCGCAACCCAGCAGTCCCTTTAATAGTCTCTGTATTACCTAACGCTTGAAAATTGGCGACGAGTCGATAAAAGTACAGACAAAACGGTGGAAGAAACCTGTCTTCTAAAAATACCAAGGGAAATCACGAGCTCGCCAACGAAGGCTGACCGCGGATCGATTAGAAATCGTACGATTTCTGAGCATGACCTAATCTGCACCTTAGCCCTACTTAATCTACGCCAGGCGGATATCCAATTTGTTATTTAACTCCGGCAAATCTGGACCATTTTGAATTCGCCCGCCACATAATTACCGTTAATTTCGTTACCTCCGTAATCCTCCGATCGTATCGAATCCACGTTGGTGTCTTTCACCAAATAACTCTAAGATCGAAGAGCAGATATCATTAGGGTAAATCCGGGAGACGCGGTTGGGCCGGAGAGTTGGTCGTGTCGCTATATTTCAGAGTCTATACGTAAAAATGCATTAAAGTGCAGACCAACTACTTCTCTAGAAGCCAAACAGTTGAACGAATAGCGTTATTTCGCCTCCTTCTGTGTTTTTCTGGATTTATAGACTATAAAAGGTAAATTGATGTTACATTTAACCTCTTTTGTCAAACAGCGGTTGTACGGAATCGTATGTAAAATATACTTCTAAGTTTATTTTCCTGTAATGTTTGGAATAATAAGATAGTAGAAATATTGAGGGACAATGCAGCCAAAGTATTTGGCCATATTAACTCTTCTTCTCAAAGCTAACGAGAAGACCATGTCTCGCTGCAGAAAGGTGAGATGGTCGAGTTATGATTTTTTTATTATTTTTGTTTATTTTTTATTATTATTTTATTATTATTTTTGTTTATTTAGTTTATTTATTCACTTTTGTATTTATTTGCCTTGCTAATCGCCAGTAGGTAATTCACTTTTTCTTTGATGTGTTCTTTACTTGTTTAGCGCAAACAAATTAAATATCAATGAATCCGTAGTTGTATTCACTCATAAATAATTTTGCTTTATCCTTTGTTAATTTTCCATGAATAATTATGTGAGTGGTCGGCATAAAATTCTGAACATATTAGGTTTGTTCTGATAAAATAAGTATTATCTATATTAGTTTTAATAGCCATTTTATATTAGGTCGACCGCGTCACCCGGATTTACCCTATTTATAATCTTAAAAACAAACATTAAATCCGATACAATTCTGATAAATGTTACAATACCCCTGCTTTTCCTCGCCATTCTTCTGGATGGTTTTAAGTCGTTCCTGAAGCCCAGCAATTGCGGAGGAAGAAAAAAGAGGAAGGGCCCCGTAAACGGTGGATGCGAGGGGCATCGAGCCCCGCTGCACTCGAGGCACGCCGAGAATTTTCCAGGGAAATGGTGGAATCGGCTCGATAAAGAGGAACGCGTGGCACAATGGAGGTTCGTTCTGGCTGGAGGGCATAATTCGGATCTTTCGTCGGGACGCTCCTCTTCCTCCCCCGTTCTCCGGCTCTGTTGCCATTAATGGCTGCCGCGCAACTTCCCGTGGAGTGGATCCCGGCTGCTATTGTCTGTCCCGCGCTGTGCAGGCGCGGATGAAACTGTATCGCGTATAATTTCCTGTAATGGCACGGCGCGGCCGAGAATGCAACGGCAGAATGGGCTGGAAGTGCGAAGAAGCACGGAAGAAGCGGCCTGACCGAGGAAACGAGTCCTCGTCGTTCTCCGATTTCTCCACTCCCTCGAATATCTCGAATCTCCCCGCGGCCCGTGGAAGCGGAAGCTGCAACTCGAAACGAGCGCGCCCCGCGGAACAAAATGATCCACGGATGAAATCGAGCCATTCCAGGAATCATCGCCGGCTAAATGGCACGGCTCGTCCAGACGAGTGAATTTAATTTCTGCGGCTGATGCCCCGAAACGGGGGCAGAAATGGAATGGAAGGGATCGGAGGTGGGACGCCGGAATGGCGGGAACAAAGGGCTTAATTACCCGCCGGCGAGATTCTAGACAAACTGCGGAATACAGCAAAAATAGAATGGCCACGATACTTGAGGGTACCTTGAGGCCTAATGAGCTTCCATACATAGACTGCCCCCGAAATTGCGGGACAGGAGGGCGCGCGTAAAGCCCCCGTGTCCAGAGGAATCCGAGGATCTCGGAGGAAATCCTGACGATCATCCTGAGTTCTGTAATACATGGAAAATGTAGCGTAAGTTAGTTCCGCAAGGCAGTTCCTCTCAATAAAACGCCCCGTGTCTAGACACCCCGACGTTTACGCTCCCCCAAGGCTCGCTTACTACAGTTTCTCATAGGAAACGAGCAGCGGAGTGCTCGGAGAACCTAACAAGTCTCCGATGACTGACCCGTAAGTCACCCGAAGTCGTTCTAGCGCATCCGTAGTGCTTCGCTCGAGCTGCACGGGACGCGGAAGAGTTTCGTGACCAGCGGTTCGTGAAAGCAACCAGCGGCGACAATGGACACGGGGAAGAGCGAAACAAGAGATGTGGAAACGAGTGCCGGCACGTGACGAAGGATCGCGTCATTCGTGGAGGGCGTTAATGAGGCGTTAATGCCTGGAGCGTCACTCCCGGGCCGCGTCGTGGCTTTTCCTTCGTGGAAATAATCACGTGACGTCACTGAAAGCCCACTCGACTCTCCACACACACCCCAATTCCGCGGGAGGAAAGAAACCGCGCCCGGGGTATTTATCCCGCGCCATTCCCGACCGCCTAAACCTCCCCTGGACCCCTGGGTAAGCTGTTGGCAAGATTTTAATTCGGGGATCGTTCCCGAACGGTGCAAGAATATTCGCGCTGGAATTACGCGATGCTGGGGGTATTTATAGCCCTGGCTGAAAATGTCTGATCCCCGTAGGGGAGGTGAATCACCCGATACTAGCGGCCTTCTTACACACCTTTCGAGCTACATGCATAGAACTTTGCAATAATAGAATGTTCTTCTTCTAATGTATCGATCCGCGCCAGCTATGGACAGACGTTTCCAAACGCGCTCAAAACTTTCCCGACGTCACTCGAGTATTCTAATCCCGCCACCCTATCCTTCGCGCGATTATTTTAAATCTCACCCCTCGATGATACTCGAAAACCTTCGGCTCCTCGTCTGTTGTAGTATTATCTGAGGCTTGGCAGAGCCAAAGCATCGTCGTAGCGACTTTCGTGCACAGAGCGATTCAGCCCCTCGTACTCAGAAATGCGTCAGTCGATCGGTATCCGCACGGTTGCAGAGTGCGTGGCGTGCAGCACGTGGGGGAGGCGGTGCAGACAGGGACAGAAAGGGGAGAACAACCCTTTGGCACGACCTTCCCCGACAAGCAGCGTGCACACGCAGAAAATAATGTAACGAGGGTGGAACGGCGGTTAGGGCCGCGTGCTTCTGACGTGTCTATAATCTGAGCCGCGGGAACAAAGGGAAATCGATAGCGGAGTCAAATGGGAGCCGGCGGAGTCGGAGACATTTTGTGCCTCGCTTCCTATATTTCCGTGCAAGACAATGCACCTTCGCCGATGCTGGGACCGCGGTCTCGATTTCAATGCAACAGAGACACCGCACAGACCAGACGCCCTCCCATCCCATTGATTTCACGCTGTCAGTTCCCAGCGACAGCGATGACAAAGCCAATAACGTTATAATTGTCCCATTCGGCTTAATTCACCGAGGGACTTCCTTTCTCTCACTTCTGCCCTCGTCACCGAACATCTTTCACCGAGCGTTACCTATTTCTTTCCGCGAGAATACGCCGCTCCAAAGGACCTTCAAACTCTCCGTTCCCGAAATTAAATGGCCAAAAGATCGCGGCCGAATCGAGCGTGCACAGGACTCGGTTCTCCAGGGGATTTTCCTTTAGAGGAGGTGAAATGCATCGTAGCGTGATGAAGCGCGAACTGCCAGCACAGAACCCACCAGAGGATATTCCCCACAGATTCTAGTGACGTTTAACCCATCAGACCGTCCCATAAATAACGTATCTTTATCGTACTTCCTTTCAAAGCGAACGCAGCTTGCAGCGAATTGAATTTCAGAGGCACCGCTTGGCTTCTTATCCCTTCGCCCTCGCCACTCGAGGATCTATCGCGACATTCACCGCAGGTCCGCGCGATCAACTTCGAAATTTCAAGTGGACTTTTAAAGCTTTAAACACTTGCGGACCCGCAAGGACTTCGAAAGCGAAGTTTACTTAATCCGAAAGCGGGCGAAACGATTCCGCGAACAGAATTATGCGAAGGAATACCGACATTTCTCTTGCCTGTTGGCGGGGCAGGCTTGCAAAAACTCTCCACTGCCTCGAGCTCGCGCGGAATTTTAACGATCTGCATTAGAAGTTCCATTAAAGCGTTATTAACCCCCGCGAGGGAGAATAATCGGCAGTCGGGGCTGTTTTTCACCCCGAAAGCATCGAGGCTTTTTCTAAGGGAACCCAGTTGGCAACGACACTCGCGGGACTCTTCTGGGGCGAGTACGGAGAAATGTGGCGCGTGCTGCACGCTCACGCCTCTACAGGCCTGCAGTCTTTCAAGACTAGGGTCATCTATAACCCTGGCCATAGGTCGTCGATCGTTATCGACCTGTTAGTGTTGAATTTTTCAGTGGACGTGCCGGGTTGACTGACCGAGTGTCCCGGGGCTCTCGTCGAGATTATCAGATTTCGCGCGCTCCGCCCGGCTTGCAGGGGAAAATCCCTCGCCCTTCGCTCACCGACTCGCGGCAGTAGAAACACCCTGCCGCGGGCCGAAGGAGCAAGTTTCGGGAAAGCTGGCGCGACAGCGAAAGGTCAGAGGGCCTGGAGCAGGGGTCAGACTAGCTGTTCCCACTTTACATAAATCATCCTATTGATCCTCAAACAGTGCATTCCCTATTGCGCACGGAATGTCCTCGAATCCACTTGATCGTCCGGGTGCTAACGCTCTTAACACTGCTCGAGATCGTACTCGAGCTTCGTTTTGGATCCCTTTCAATTTAAGAGAGCCGTACTTCGCCCTACCAGCCGCGAACTTCGCGACGATTGTTTCAGACCGAGGCGCGTCACATTCATCGAACCACGGATCTCTGCCGCCACTGTTATCGACCTCTCAAGGGTCCTCTAGCCACTCGCGCCTCGGACGCTTTCGCGGAATAGGACACGTGCATTTCGACGGATCGCTTCGTGTGCTCGCGCTTTCAATCGCTCCGGAAGTCGATGCCAGGGGGGAGAACCGGGAGGTGCAAGTGTGACAGAGTCCTTCGAGCTTTTTCGGATGAAAGAGTCTACTCGCGACGGGGACAAACAGGCGAACGTGGAAAAAGCTCGTGAAGGTAAAAAAAAGGGGAGAAGCATTGTCTTGCGCGGATGCCCGTCCGAGCGTTATGGATTGGAAGCTATCCGCTGGCAAAGGGAGACAAAGGGGAAAAGGAAAAGGTAGCTGGAGCTTCGTAGAAATGTCTTTGTCGCCGGGGCGGATTGAAAAGTCTCTAGCGCCAACGGCAGCGTAGGTCCGTGGATGTTTCGTCGAATACTCTCCGTCCGTTCTAGGAAAATACTTGACGAATGATTCCTCCCTATCGTGGATCCCCGTTGCTTTCAAATTCGTAAACTTAGACGCGACGATCGCTCCGATTAGGGGCGTTTCTATCCCCTTCTCTTGGAAGGTGTCACTGCTGAGGCAGCCCTAAAATCTCCTTCGCCCGCATTGGCAAGCAGCGTTGGATTCACGGTGCTCCGGGTCCCCCAGTCATCCAGCAAAATCACTGCAAAATAAAAGCACCACGGACTATTGGAGATGAGCCAGCTTCCGCTTTTTTTCCACCAGTTTTATCGGTCACCGGGTCTCTCTGTTCGCCGTGCTCTGGCTTATGAAATGTTTAACGCAATTACCCTCGCCCGGCGGGATCCTTCCGAGCTACCCTTATCGAGCGTCTAAAATGGGAAACAAGAAAGTACTTGCCCTTGGAATTTCCATATTTCGAGGACAGCCAAGGTGCATCGGAAGCGCCACGAAAATTGCACGTCCTTCCGAGGCTCCCTCTCGCGGGCTCGTTACCATCGACCGTGAACGAAGCAGATCTGGCGATAAACTAGGATTTTCGTCGTTAATTATGTACCTCGGATTTATTATCACACCGAACGAAACAATACGCGGATCTTCCTCGTGCACCGACCAAAGCTGGCAGGTTCTTGAATCGCAGAACGGTAAATCCAACTGTTCGGTATCTTCCCACGTCGTGTTAACGGTTGCGCTTGCCTTGCCAAGAAAATTCTGCTCGCGGAAGAGGCTTGGTAGCGAGCGTCGTGGAATTTGGAGACGAATAATCGCAGGAGTTTCCGTGACACCATCTGCCAAAAGAAGAGAATTGGTTTGAGAAAATCGAGGCTTCTAATTTACCCTTTCCCGAAAATAGTAACAACCTTCCTCTTTGCTCGTTTGGTTCATCCAAACTAAAGCTTCCTGGTGTCATTTCCCTATGTATCCAGTCATGTTTCTGGCGAAAGGTGTCTCAGCGTTGGTTCTTAGGTAGAACTTGCCCCTGACGCGAACGTCCAACGCGAATCCCATTAGAACGTCAGGGGTCCACGTGCAACTGGCTCGAATACGAGGGTGCCATCTTGGACAGCGGCTGGCAGGGAAGCCCGAAGGGTTTGCCACGGATTCCACGTACAGCATCCAGGCCCGATTGTGCCCGCAGACAACTAAACATCCGGCGAGCAATTGGTCAGAGGGACATCGAGTCTCCTACTTCGATCGCTCCGAATTAACTCCCGATGAGTTTGCGAACGTACTGTACTGGTTGATGAGTCGCGACAGGCTCCTACGAATTATGCTCTTCAGATTGCAGCCGGGTTGAATCGGTCTGCCGCCGTTTGGGTAGAAGTCGACGTGGCCCAGGGGATTGGGGAAGCCCAGACGTCCACCGTCTGTGTGGATCACGTCGACGAACATCGCGTCGGCTGCCGTCAGGTGCCCGTCTCTGCCAGTGTTCATGTAAAGCGGGTACGCAGCGTCGAGACCGGTGACCCGTGCGACCTGCAAATGCAATCGTTCCGCTGACAATGGGAGTTTAGCTTGTAGACATCTGCACGGTGTTTGAAATTTACTTTCCGTGGGGCTAGAGCTTTCCCCATGAATCCAGCGATTTCGGCGCCCAGACTGAAGCCGATCACGTGCAGCTTGGACATCGGCACGGCTCCCTGGGCGTCCAGGAATCTCACCAACCGGGCGACGTGGGGCCCAACCACTCTTGTGTTGCGAACCGCTGTCACGTACCATGGCAGGCCTCCTAGCATCGACCAGTCCACTAGGATCACGTTGAAGTACCCTCGTCGGAGGTAGACTGCAAAAGCGAATAGAGTATTCTCATGCGTGAGCTATGAAAAGAACGCTTCAAAATTTCTGTGGCAAAACGTGGGATCAGAAATAAATTTTTATTGGGATAATGCCCAACAGACATTCGATGCGCGCTAATCGCAACGTGCTTCTTAAGACTCAGAACCGGAGTGACAGAAATGAGTGCCATCAGCGAGGAAGGATGCAAAATATGGACGAAGGTCTGAGCGCAGAAGTTTCCTCTCGTGGAGAGAACGTTGAAAGGGTTCACTATTCATCATTCTGTCAGAATGCCTCAGAGTAGTTTGGTGATTCCTGTAGCTGCTAATGCCCACAGCCAGGTACCATCAATTCCTGTCTGAGCGTGGGACTGAAAGTATCACGAGTTGCAAATCGGATACAGTATGCTCGTGTTCTACGCGACTACCACTGAAAGCTGGATCTTCCATCATATTACACTCGACGCTGTCGATTAAGCACGACAGATGCCCTTCGTCCGAAGAGAAATTCAGAAACAAGCACGGTGCTTCGTTCCTCTCGTAGAAGCGCAGACTCCAGCCTCGCAATACGCCATGAAATGGCATTCACATAAGAAAGTAATGCATAGGAATGAGAGACAGTACCTTTTCGAATCGCAGCGGCGCTTCCCTCGAATGCACTTTCGCTGTAGCCGTGTACGTAAATGACGGTTGGGTGCCTGGGGTCGAAGTAGCTGCGCCTCAGCGAGTGCGGATCCAGGATGCTCAGCTCGCTGGCGTAGGTCGGATTCCGCCTGACAGTTCAAGCATCACGAGAACTATCAGCATCAGGCTCTCTATCGAAACTACGAAACCGTAATCTTACTCGTACCTGGTGTACAGGTAGAAGCTGATGTCTCGATCCTCGTTAATGGGACAGCAGTAGAAGCAGTTGCCCGCCGGGAGCAGCGAGAAGTGGATTGGACTATCCCCTGTCGACAGAAAGGAAACGGTTGCCTTGTGTGCACGATTGAAGCATGGCGTAGCTCGGCCTCGACCAATCGCCGAGGTCGTCGTCATTGAACCTGAGGACGGGACACGTGATATCGCGTGCGTTCGCCGATCGCTCGCGATACGCGTCGCCCCCGTCGGAGGCTTTTCCCTCCTGCTGCTAGCATGTGCAACGCACTGGGAAACTGCGGCTCGCCTCGCCAGGTACGCGATAAAAACTCGTCTCGATCAGGTTCCGCGTTCCTTTCCCTCCTGGCCGCTAGCTGGTATCCCGCCTCTGCGCCTTTCCCCGTGAATCTAATCGAGCCGGCGTTTTTCGAGCGGCTCCGGCGATACTCGGACGCGCTATGCGGCGCAGCGGGCTCTTGAGGCGAGGCACATTGCGACGCGGCAGGTGCAATGCGGTTTAATAGTTCAATAGGGGCCGTAAAACGTCCCAGACCGGAATTCTGCGCGCGAACGGAACGTAAATCAGCAACAGCGTTTATGGCGCGGTAAAATTGATCCCCCGCCACTTGCTGGGGAGACAGTTTGTAATTTCAGAGGAGAATGGCGGAGAAGGAAACGCGGCAGCGGGAGTCGCCGCGTCTGTTGCGCGCAGCATCCCGTCGCGTTCGCTGATTAAATTCTTTTATTGAAGCCTCCTCGCGCCGCGGAGTTATGTATGTAGGTGATTGTTCAGCTCGGACGCAACCTAACAGCGAGTAATCGAAGCCCAGCTCACGCCTACTTGGATCTAATTTGGTCACTGACCATCTAACAGCCTTGATTGGTATCTAACTTGGTCTAACTAACGCCTACCGTAGTTTGAACTAGAAGGATAGCTAGCTGAAACACGAATTGCACTCGGGTGAGGCTTGGGTGATAGCTAACTCACCCTGGCTGGCTTCCATTGTCGGATGACTAGCTTCTGTTAGCTCTGACTCACTGGAGACTCCAATGATAGCTGCTGGTTAGCAGCTACCTTCTAAATATATTACTTAACACACTGCCCACTCTGGATTTCATAGCTGAGACTTGCGCTAGCTGTCGTGCTTCGCGTTACCAATGCCAGATCTGATTTCGCGGGGGACCATTTACTTCGCAGTTTGCTTAAAAGGTAACTTTCAACGGAGGATCATTTTTCCACTACGTCGCAGCCTGCGGTCGCGATAGATGAAATGACTGAGCATCCAGAACGAGTTAATTAACCTCGGGCATTGTTGCCGCTGGAGAATAAATCGAGGCGCGAAAAGCCGAGCGAAACGGAGCCGTTCCGGGCTGCTTTTGCAATATCGATCACCGCGAGTGCTCTTAAGCTAATGCAGCCGACCCACTCGATAGCCGTGATTCTGTGGCGGCGAGAAATCATTCTCCGTGACTGGTGCAACGCTGACACGGTCACAGCTACGTGAAAGCGTTCTCTAATCAGCCTCAAACGACCCAGTAAGATGCTGCGCGATTCAGTGGACGTTCTACGGAACCACCATCACCGTAAGAATTCATCCACTCGCGATGGTTTAATTAGCGACGGAGATATTAAAGGAAACGAAGCTCTCAATGATCTTGCTCGAGAAATCCGATGCGCGGCACGCACTGATTAGTGTGGTCGATTAATGTTAACCCAATTCGCGCTGGATCTTCGGCATCCGTGGTTACGTTCACCTAGTTACTATGTTGCTCGGAGTGAAAGTACAGAATCCGCGAGAAAATACAGTGTAGCCCGAATCGAGATCGAGTCAAACCGCGGATCTTACTATATATATAAATACCACTACGATTTCCACGCTCGGTAATTAATTTTTGAAACGTCCAGGCAGACGTTACCGCACTGCCATCACATTTTTCTAACGGTATTACCGTTATTCCGTGTCTCACAAAAGGACCTGGAGTTTCCACGGGCGGTAAATTCCTTTCAGTATGTGCAGTGAAAAGCAGGCCCGGTTAAAAGCAAAGCCCCGAAATTCAAGTGCCGCTGTTATTCACTCGCTTCGCAACGAGCACGCGCCCCGTCACGAAAACAACTCTTTTAATTAAGAAGGAAGAACGTTTCCTCCGCGCGTTTCTGCCGCCGCGGCGCCCACATTTCAAGTCGTTCTTTTTATCGCCGGGTAATTTCGCTGGCCGTGGACCCGGGGCATAATTATCCTCGAAATTCCGGCTTTCCGTGACCGGTAAGTAACAGACGCGACGATTAAGAGAGGCAATAAAGATTGCTAAATGTCACCCACGAGACTTTTCACTGTACCGAAGGACCGTTCGTTAATAGCTTGGAGCCATGAACGTATGGCTGTATTACCTCGTCTGATTACAATTATACGGCACAATGCGGAGACCAGGAACAGCGGCACCACCATTTCTCCACGAAAACGAGACACTCGGGCGAAGAGACCGGGAGGAAGGACGCGATTCCTATCAACGATAGGTGCTGGAGCAAACTGGCAGAAATTGAAAGCCGGCATCTGAACGGCTGCTCGCAGGATCCCGAGCATGACGCCAGTCGCTGCTGAGCTCCTTTTCCTAGAACTTAGAATATTCCGATCTAAAAGTCTTGGATCGCTGGTATCGAAAATTCCCACGGAGTATCGATAAATCCCGCCTAACCTCGAGCCGAACAGGTCGCTCAACATGTTTTCTAGAGATTCGCTTTCGATGGCCAGTCGGACAGATTAATCTCTAAATGCGAACTACGACAATCACTCGGGAAATTGGAAGCACGAAATCAAGCAACTAACTGAATGCTCGATGGCCTTCTTGGCTTCGTTAGGAACGACTGCAAATTCATTTGCGATCGACGGTGTATCGAATGGAAATTGCGCAATTTCCACTGCCCGTAATTCCATTAACCGTCCGAGTACAGGATTTTCAGGAGCTCGATCAATTACGATTTTACACCGTCCATGCACGGGGAATTATTGGACAGAACAACAATAGTATTGCTTTTCTATAGTCGCCTCAATACCGGCGTAAAAATAAGCGAGATATCGCAAGACTCCATCCAGAAAGAATTGCGAATATAAAATAGGAAAAATTAATTTTTTTTTTATCGCGGGTTAGTCCGTTTTTGTTCTGAATGGCTCATATGTAAAAGAGAAGATTGTTGATCCCTCTGAAAGTAGTGATCCAAGGTAAACGTTCCACTAACAAGCTTAATCTCCAGAACGGACAGGTTATACATGCTCGATCCCCTGTAACGGTACAAATGCGCGGTTCATCCCTAGAGTCCCGGTGCTCGTTTTTCGGCGCCGGCTATCGCGGCGCCCGCAGGAAAACAATGAACGTGGCGTTTTCACTGGATGTCGGATGATCCTGCCAGAGGACCGTCCGGTTGTTCCACGCGCACCGTGTATCTGGGTCAGGGTGCTTCCCAGATATTAGGGGGATGATGCGCAAAATATCCCCACCACGGTGCACAGCATTGGTACAGCAACTTTTCACGCTGACGCACCGAACGGTGGACCATCGCGAATCACGGCCGGCCAATTTCCAGCTGCGTACACCACCGATCATCCCCATCGCGCGATGCCGTCGCTCTTGCCGACGAACCACGTGCCAACAGCTTCGCCAGATTCTACCCCTTTCGCCCCCTGTCCTCCGGCATTGAACCCTTCGAGTGTTTTAAATGTCCCCAGCCAGGACACGGCAGTTTCGCTTGAAATACCACGGAGCGGAGTTGACGAAACAATGAATCGAAGCACCGAGAAGTGGTTTAGTGGAGTGGGCTCGCATCGATTCGAAGATGTCTCGGTCGAGGGCCTCTCGGCCAGCGTGTCTGAAAAGTGAGAAGGAACTGGAGACAGGGCGCTCGCGTTTCTTTGGCAGACGGACGGTCGAGTCGCGAGTTCCTGGAAAGAGGCTCTTAGAGGGTGAAAACGGGGGTGGTGGGCAGGGAATAATATATCGATCGTTTCCTAGTACGCACGGCCGCAAAAATAGCACCGGGAACAATTGCCGAGTGGCTACTATATCGCTGTTACTCAACCTTCCGCGAAAATCATCCGGCATTCAACTTGTCTGTCTCCCCAGAAAAAATCGATCTGCGCGAGGGAAGTAAAATGCTCGGCCGTGAATCGACCAGAATATCATTCTCGTTAGGGGTTGCTGTTAAAGTCCAGCATCGAGGCTCTTTCGCGTTGATTCTATGAGAGATTTTTTTCTCGTTTCAGGACAAGCTGTTGACGAAGCTGGAGGAGAACGAGCCAGAGCTGGCCTCCTCGCAGGAGGATGAGGTAAGTGAGGAACCGCGTAAACCCCGACCCCTTCGAAATAATCGGTTTCAAAGGGATCCACTTGGCCAAATTAACCCCCCAAATCAAATATTCCGATTCGACGAGAAATGCCGGCGGGGATGTCGCTTAATCCCACCAGTGGAACGAAAGAAATTTCCTGGGGAAAGTTGGAGCAGTCCCTGATCCAATCGACACCCCAGGAGGACCCTAACGCAGCGGCTGCTGGAGGATAAAGGTCAGCCGTCCTCTCCGCCGTGTCCTCCGCTTTTCTCTTCGAGCTTCCATGCTGGTAATCTCGTTACTTTCTTCCTCGCTACGGGGGGACAAGACGTAATCAAGCCTAATTCGTAATTTCACCAAGGAGGACCGATGATTGGCGGGGCAATGTGATTTTCTCGTTTCCCCCGTGAGTGGAGAGGGCGGAATGAGAGAAACCTCCCTCGCCTTCGCGTCACTCAAACGTCTCAAAGTCCCAGCCTCGTGATCAACAAACTGTCTCTCGTAACAGGCTTCTCGAATTACCACACGCGTTGGCCCCTCCCAAAAAACACATCCAAAGCTTTCCTCGATCACGTGCTACGTGGTCGAGAAAACGGTTCGCGTTATTTTAACCGCGGAAGGCTATTTTTACACGATCACACTGAAAAAAGCGGAGGACTGAGAGGGGTACACTGACCTAGAAAGCTGCACGTACCAATACACTTCGTGCACAGCGGGTTGCACAGAAAGTTTTTCGACGCTGAAAACCGGATGCGGCGCGCAGAGGCCTCTCTGCCGTTCGAAAGACGATCGCTAGCCCGGAAAAGTTGCAATTTCCGTGTGAACGAGCCGCTCGATGGCTCGCGAAAGTCGATTAACGAGGCTGACAAAGCGGCCAGCCTGCGACTCCTGACGTGCTCGTCCACCCTCGGCGAACTATTAATATTTCGATCAAGCCGGCGCATAATTCGGTTACGTCTATTACCTTGGGTCCGCGCGAGCAAACGTTGGGGCCAGCGGGCACACTCGTCGCGCGGGTCACGCACGACACTTTGGACGATCCTGGAGGCCTGAAACGCGACCGACTTCCGGATTGCGCCATTAACGACGAGCTCGTGCTTTAATCACCTTAATGACGCTTGTTTTCAAACAAACCCGACATTCAGTTATTTTCGTCTCTCTCCAGAATTATCCTTGGGGTACGGGGAGCTTTCAGTGACGAACGGGCGAGAATAGTGAACGCTGAAGGGACACTTGGAAGTATGAAATATGTTCTGTTAAATGTACTTGGAATAGTAGCGTGTTAATAAGACATGGAACGATTGCGTAATTTTAATGGGGTCCTGCTGGGCGCAATTGTTGTCGCGGGACAAATTATTGGTTTCCGTAGGCGATAAGGATCGCGGTTATTAAACTGGAATTAGGTAAATAATTGGACGGGCGATAAGATCCAAAGCGACGCGAGGAAATCGTCGCCAATTTTAAACTAGAAACAGCAATGTTCTTCCGTATGTTTTTCGAGCCGCTTCAACGCCAGCCGGTGGCTCGGGTCCGTTCGTCATTTCCGCTGTTGTTCGTGCCGAGCGAGTGAAAGAAAAACAAGGAAAACAAGAAGGAAAAATATGCTGCGCGGAGAACAATGGGCGACAATATCGGTGGAGCCGATAATGACGCCAGGAGATTTCCTCTTCAGCGAGTCCTTTTCGCGTGCGACACGTGCACCGTCTATCTCATGCTTTTTGTCTCTCTTTCCCTTTCCCTGCAACGGCCAGTGCTGAGTGCTCGCTATTTATTCCCTCGGTTCCGAAACGAGGGGAATAGTGTCGAGGCATCAGGAACCATGAAGCATCTGCTACTCGTCGCCGGCGTCGCCGCCATTTTGGTGCTCACCGTAAGCAAAAGAAAACGATTCTTCCTCCTATATTCTCTTCATGCTGACGATCTTTACGCACTATGGTCCAACTGGTTTCCATTGGTTCTCCAACTTTTCGAGAGAAAAGCTCTGAACCATAACAGGAGACGAACGACATAGTTGGACCTGTCGGCAGACATCATCTAAAAACCACTTAAATTAGTTCGAGGTCACCGAAGCTTCGTCAGAATCCGATTCTCGGAACGGGTCTAGCGAAACGACGCCCACGTTGAGAGAGAAACGTAGCCCGCAAGATGGGCCTCCAAAATGCCCACCACCTCCAATGGGACCCAATGGAATGCCACATCCACCTCCACCCGATGGAAGGCCACCTTGTGGACCACCGCCGAATATGGATTCCGCGTCATCTGGGGACGATACTTCTCAAATGAGGACGAAGAGATTCGCCCGCGGTCAACAGTCTGATGGTGAGCAGGGAGGTGGAGGCGGCGGAGGCGCGGGTGGCTTTGGCGGAGGCATGGGGGGTGGCTTTGGTGAAGCCATGGCTAATGGGATGCAAACCATGACCAAAGCCATGGGGGACATGGCTAAGACCGCCGGCAACATGATGGGTGAATATCACGTTTAGGGGACGATTCCTGGTAACTGAGACTTTGTGTCTGAACGTGGTATATTTCTGTTTAGGTGGAGCTATGCCTGGTATGGGTTAGAGGACCATAAGCTACCGCAGAGTGGATCATTTTTCTTTGTAGTTTGTTAGATAATTAAATAAATCTATTGGCAGGAAAGCCGTGGCGTGACGTTCTTGCGTATCTTTCACCCCCGAATCGATCATTTTTCCCTGGGACCCGGTCAGAATTCACCCACCACATTCTCATCTCTATTTGGGTTATGTAAACCGTCCCCTTTCAAAGGCGTAAGCGTCGAAAAATGTTCGTTCAACCCCGGGAACCCTCTGCCGGCCATCCAGGAACACCCAAAGAGAATTCATTTTACCTTTGACCTTTCCACCGAAGTCAGCAGGCGTGAAACACTTCCCCCTCCCGATGAATTAATCTGAAACGTTCCGCTCGCCGGCAGGATTAAATCTCGATTACCGTTTGCCGTTTTTCTTGCAGTGCGTGATCTGCGTCAACGCCAGAGCCACGATGCAAACGGTCCCCTGTGGCCATCGAGTGGTTTGCAGGTAAAACGCTTGTCTTGTCGGTGGTGGTTTCGCACACGCCCCACCCTCTGACACTCTCCGAGCTATCAGGGCAAGTTTGCACGCCGTAGACTTTAAGCCTTTCCCCAAGCATGCTGCACAAGCAATACCTCCGAGAGTAGTGTGCACTAGGGTGGCTCTTATTTTCGATTTTTGAATTTTCTTCGGGGCACCCTCCAGAATAGTTCCAAATAATTAAAAAAAAATCTGTGTAAAGTTTCAGCTCGATCGGATAACGGGAAAGGGTGCCCCTGGGCCGTTAAACATTTAAATCATTATTTAACAGCTCGCGATGTCGATTTTATATAAGGTCTTCCAAGTTATTGATTAAATAAAAAAATATGTCAAACAAAAGTTGTAGATCCGGACAAGGAGCATCTTTCTACGCAATCTTTATATGCAAACAAGATAAAAAAAAATTTCTTCTTATTTTCAGTGTTTGATACGTGATGAATGTTTCCTGAAAAGTTGGGGTCGAAATTCGCAAAAATATCGGAGATATAGACATCAGATATGATCATTTTACCCGAAATCATGACGTCTATATCCCCGATATTTTTGCGAATTTCGACCCCAACTTTTCAGGAAACATTCATCACATATCAAACACTGAAAATAAGAAGAAATTTTTTTTTATCTTGTTTGCATAATTCAGTATATGCCCCTCCTTAAATGTTTAAAAAATAGTCCTCGAAAATAAAAATTCCATTTTTTTGTTCACCTTCATAAATAAAAAGCGTTCTAGAAGCATTTAAACTTTCAAAATTTGAAAAAAAAAAGTTTTTTTTTGTTTTTCGGATTTTTTTCGAAAACCGTTTGTCGCACGAAAAATAGTAATACACCAAAAAGATGCTCCATGTCCGGTTCTATAACTTTTGTTTGACATATTTTTTTATTTAATCAATAACTTGGAAGACCTTATATAAAATCGACATCGCGAGCTGTTAAATAATGATTTAAATGTTTAACGGCCCAGGGGCACCCTTTCCCGTTATCCGATCGAGCTGAAACTTTACACAGATTTTTTTTTAATTATTTGGAACTATTCTGGAGGGTGCCCCGAAGAAAATCTTGAAAAATTTTTTTACCAAGAGTAAATAAGAGCCACCCTAGTGTGCACGTATGTCCCGCCTGGTTATCGGAATACTGGTCACGGTTTTGTTCTCGCTGTTCCACAGACGCTGCTTCGTGAAAACGATCCAAATGGCCGTCTCGCAGAGGCTTCTGCCGCTGAGATGCGTCATATGCAGAGCAAAGATCCTGCGTCTGAAGCAGACCCTCATCCCGCGAGACGTAAGTAGCGCAGATAATTACCTACGCGGCTTGGTCTTTTTAATGTCCGCGCCAACTGCTTCCGGTATCTTTCGCCGACCTACATGCATTCACCGCCCCCCGTTGCGCCCCCTTCAACCGCGAGGAACGCTCTTCTCGCGCCCTCTTCTGACGTGACCGTTTCGGAGCACCGGTTCTCGGAGAAATTTCAAGAATCTCTGCTTCGCCTCGAAGTGCACGGCCCTTCATGTTGGCCGATTCGGCCGCGGCCACGCGAAATTGCCGTTAATTGGAGCGAACCTGGAAAGCCCCTGACGCTTTTCAGCGACCGCTCGCGAACGCTTTTCATAAATGCCCCCGGAATACGCAGCGCACTCTTCTCGCGTTCCTCCGCAATCAAACCCCGCGAAGCTCTCGAATTCGCGAGAAACCACCCGCGAGTAATCCGTTCAGCCCGATAGCTTCCAGTTCCCTCGTTTATTTTTTCGATAACGCTAGAGGCGATTCGGTGCCGCTTTGAACGCGAAAACTCTGTTCCTATCGTCCGATACACTTTTATCGGACGCTCAAAGCAGAAGGTCAATGTAGGTATCGTTCGGGTAACCAACGACGCTGCGAATTACGGTCGCGATATACGTTTTCCGTAGTACTCGATGTCAGGGAAGTCCTGGGTCCTGCCGCAAAGTGCGTCGGAGTACAATATGGGCACCGGAGTGTCCATTGGGGTGTCCGGACCTGGTGGCAGATGGGTCGCCGGAAATGTGCCTGCCTCTGCCTCCCTGTATTCCATGGCCAGTGGCTCATCCTCTATATCTGGTTCGTAGAAGCCTGGAAACGGCTGCGCGATCAAGCGAGTAGAATTTTCATACGGGATGGCGGTGTCTGATGTCGTTTTGCGTCTGTTCGATCAGGAGTGTCTTCCGTATCTTCTTCGAGTTCGTCTTCGGCGGGTAGCACAGGAAGTTCCAGCCTCGGGAAGCCGTTGAGGGTGAGGCAACCTTCTGGCGCCACTTTGAGACGTTCGCAGACGCAGTCCATGAAGATCAGGATTCAGGTCTGTTGGATATGACTGGAGACGGTTTTTGGTAGTAACATAAGTTGCTCGATTCACTGACTATCCGCCGTTTCTGTGCCCAGGAGTACCAGGATCCTGTTCAGCAGGTGGTCGAGGAAGAGGAAGTGATGAGGGAGAACAGGGAGCGTAGACTGCCACCGATCAAGGAATTCCAGAGGGATTATCGTGCTGGGAAAGCCTCCACGAGGATACGGTAATTAATGATCCACCGATTTCTAGGTTTCTAATCTAATTGAAAGCGAATTTTTCACGCATGGCCCGTGTTACAGGTGTGCTCAAAAGATCGTGACCCAACTGGAGACATCGCCGAGCCCGAGGGGCTCGACCAGCGGTGCCACCTCGACGCCCTCGCCGTCGGTGAGGTCGTCGATGAAGAGGCCGCAGTCGGCGCCCAAGCTGTCCGTGGTCCAGGAGGTGCAGAAGTCAAAGAAGGAGAAGGAGAGAGAGAAGGAGCGGGAGAAGGCGGAGAAGGCTCGCCAGAAGGAGGAGGAGAAGGCTGAGAAGAGCAGGCAGAAGGAGGCGAAGAAGCTGGCCAAGGAGGAGAAGAAGAGGGCCAAGAAGGAGGCGAAGGCGAGGCGAAAGGAGGCAGAGGAAGCCCTCCTCAGGGAAGAAAAGTAGTCTTCTGTCGTGTAGGGACAACGTAGATGTTCAGGGCGATCAATAAGGTATCCGAAAAGCCTGGACGACTCGCGATCCCGATGGGGAACGAAGGATTTTGGATACACTTGATCTCACCGACCTCGGGATCCGTTCAAGATGAACTGCGAGCCCGGTTGTCGTTCAAATCAAACATTCACGCGCGCGTTTTGTAATCCCCGGTAGTCTTCTTCCCTCGCCCTCTCGAGCCGTCCGAGTCCCAGGGCGCCGCTCGGCGCCACCCTGGCTCGGAAAGTAGCGGTCTCGTTCCAGGGGAGACAGGATCTCTGTGTTTCTTCGGTTGACGGACAATTAGGGTAAGGCATTTTAACGTTTTATAAGAGGCGAGGCAACGCGCTCGCGACGCATCTTGAACAGGCAGAGGGTCCCGAGGGACGCGAACGTATAGCGGTGATAGAGAAGTTATACCTAAGAAAACCTAGAAGCGGCCAAACTTAGCAACCTGTCATATCGAGTTATCGCGGACTAATAATACTAATCGATAGGAAGAGACTCGAGAGCGTAGCGCAACGTTGCTATTTTATTTCATTATCATGTAATCTTTAACGCCACCCCCCCCCCCAGGCCCCGCCCCTCATAACCGAGCGCTCACTTTTTCACTCCCGAGACGTTTCTTCTTACTTTTTTATAGGTCACTCCATCGGTTCGTATATAACGTGTCTGTTCGTTTTAGTGGTTAAAGGGGGACGGGAACCATCCGAGACCTATCCCCTCGACTCTGCTTTACAGACAATACTTCTTGAGGACGTAGGCCGATCATCACCGGGTTCCCGAACACGCGAACCCATCCCCGCCCGTCGCGATCGTTCCACGCGATCGATAATCCTGTTCCTCCAGTCGACTCAAACTAGCCATCGCTTCTCCGCTAGGAATCCCCGACCTCGTTCGTCATTCCCCAGGCAAACGAAGAGGCAGGGAAAGAAGAGCAGAGCGCGCCGACGTCAGAGTAAATCAAACTCGATATTTCGCGGGATCTTCTCCGAGTCGACGGATATCAAACTCATCCGTACCGTGTAATTTTAGCGGATCTTATCGACAAAGCAGAGACATTTCTTTCGCTTTCATTTCCCCCCTGCCAACTGATTTCACCCCCCTTCACGCGTACGTGTACTACGCACGAGGGCAGAGCCCGTACACGATGGTAGCCTAATCGAAGAAGGGTGGTCGGGCTCTTTGACGAGTTTTCGATAGTTTTCAAGTGCATGGCGATGAGATAGGGACGGAGGGCAACGTCCTTCGACAACCGATTCGTTTAGTCCTCTTTTATCTATCTCTCGAGACACAGCTCGAGAGACTAGATTGATCGACTACTTGCCGAACTATTACTAACCCTAGATTCTACCCCGCACGCTCCTGAGAACAGCGGCCCCAGAAGTGTCGCGGGGCACTGTCAACAGTGTCGACGCAGCCGCGGAGAGAACGTGCGCATTGAAATGTGAGAATCGTTGGAAGAGCAGAGTGGATGAATATCTCACGAGTATACGATTAACGATTATTAATCCACTGTTAGACCTCCTTGAAGCTGTTCAACCCCCGCTCCCGCCCAGCCCCTTTACCGACCCCTCGGCCCGGTGAGCGATGCTGGATAAAACAATTAGCTCGGTAGAATTAATGGTTGATCGATATTTGATATTATTAGACAAACTGACGGTGCTGTTTCAGAACGATTCCTTTGGACGTCTTTCGACCAGCGTCGCTCTTCAGCCAGCTCGAGCAGCCAAAAATCAAAAAGCAATTTTTTTACAGCGCGCGACAATGACGTAGAGAAAGACGCGATATCAAAACAGGGGCGAAGGACAGGAACAGAGTGGGAAAGGGAGAATGGACAAAATAGATTTGGCAGACGAACGATATCTCGCGAGGGAACATTTTCTCGATTGAACCCCCCAGCCCACCCACAAGCTTTTTCCAACCCCCGTTTGCGTGTCTCTCTGTTCGAAACGCTCGTCGTTCGTCCTCCTCCAACTTGACCTAATTTACGCACTGCCGGTAATATTTATTTTTTAAACGATCGGAGATAGGAGGGAGAGTTACGTTGTCAAAGGACGCGTCGTGTTCCCAGGGCTGAGCAGAGAATGCCGCGAAACAGTTACCTAGCCGAGAAAGTCTCGAATTCCGCTCCGCTTCGAATGGGCTCGTTACGCAGATTTCAGGACGAAACCCCGCTAGAAAGTGGCTTCATTTTTCCCCGCGGAGCTCCGCGAAGGAACTGGACAGGGCGATACTTTCTTATGTCCGAGGTGAACATCGCGCACATATCAGTAGCGATTAGTACATTTTAATTGGCGTCCTTGCGTCCACTTCACCCCCTCGGCCGGAACCTATCGATCCCACCCCTGCGCGGGACCAGTCCGGGGGCTTCGGGAATCGTGGGCCGCGGATGAAGCTGACCCAACGACGCTGCTAATTAGCGTGTAATGTAGACTGTCAATTATTACCTGTTACGTTAGTTTCATCTGTAACGAGCTCAGGCATCGTCCACGTTTCGTGACCGAGGTGTCGTAGCGCCGAAGGTTCTCCGTGGCATTCGGGCTGGCTTTGAAATTCAGAGTTTCGAGGCGTTGAGGCACCGTTTGGATATTCGCAAAGGTGAATCTTGGAAAGGGCTAAGTTGCTTGGAATTCTTACTAAGAATAGAGGTTCGAGGGCTCAAGAGCGACCAGAAATTTGTCTAAGGATCGCTCGAGGGTTCTTCTCGACGCTCGAGAAAAGAACCCCCAAAGCTGAGGGGTGAATGTCAAGAGAATCCTCGCGCGTACAGAGCTGAACGGCCTCGAATCATTTCGTTGCATTCGCGAGACTTTCTCGGATCCAAATGGGAGAGACAGGGAGAGAGAGAGAGAGAGTGTAACAGAAGGGGAATCGATATCGAGCGAGTGGCTAGGAGAAGAGATCACAGAGCGAGAGAGAGAAGGAAAACCGTCGAGTGTTTTCTGCCATCGTAAAGTCAATTTTATCGTGTACGTATGTGCATCGCCGGTGCAAGTGGATATTTTCGTTGGGATTCGCGAAACTCGACGGAATTGGAGAATGTAGGAAAGATACGAACAAACGAGGAGACTCGAGGCTTCCGCCGTTCCTACTATTCTTGTAGTCTGACAGCTGGAAATTGGCTGCTTAAGATCTCAATACTCAGAATCTCAGAATCTCGCCTCAGAAAAGTGGATCAAGTGCACTCCGTCGCCAAAGCCACGAACGCGCTCGCGGAAAGACTTCGAAGTGCAATTTATCGCGTTCGAGTTTCAGATACGCGAAACTGTGCGCACGGTTGTGTCTATAAACTTGCGTTTGGAAGTCTTTGTTGGAAGCGCACGTGAGAAGACAGCCTTCAGTGGCCAATTTCTTGCAATTCGGCTATAATCGAGGCGTTCACGTGCTGATTGTGCCTGCGTCGAACATTGCGAAGGGGTACTATCAGCTTTGCTTGCATCTTCTTGAGAATTTGATGATGCCATTGATGTGCAAGTGTTTCCAGTAACTTTGAAAGGTACTTTACTGTTAATGCGTCGTCATATCCTCGGGAAATCGGGTGCTACGACTGGAAACAGTCGGAATAACGTTGGATGCAGGCATGATTTAATTCGGAAACCCTTGACTGGTAATGATTGCATCTCGATATGGCAAAGGATTAAGAGGACAGTCCAATGAGCAGTCGGGAAAGTCTCGCTGGGAAGACTACAAAGGTACGATGGCTCACAGCGCGGTTATGAGCAGAGGGTAAGTGCGTACGGAGAAGAGGGCGGAAACTGAGATACCAAAGACACAAACTGTTGGCAATAAATACGCGATTTAAGTGGCGACGAGATGAAAGTATAGGCGAAGGGAGAAGAGCGCGGCGCGCGTGCATCGCGTTTAATGCGTACACAGGACAACTTTATTGTACTTTATCGTCTAAGAGAGATTTGTAGAGAGTTTATAAATTAGGCCAATTGTCACAGCGAGAGTTCTACGATAGCGATGTTTTTTCCCAAAATAGAGACGCGGCCAGCTAGGCTATTCGATGCCACTGTATCGCGAGTTCGACCTCTTCCATCTCTCTGATCGATTTCCTTCGGAAGAAAGGCTCTGGCAACGATACAGTGATCTGGAATAGCCGTAATAGACGGCCGCTGCTATAGGCACAAGTGATCGTGTCGCGTTCCAGCGTAATACTCGCGTAACGTTTGTACGATCGTTTGATAACGAGCCGTCTGATAAGGATGACTCGAGGTTCAGCACATGTTCGCGTTGTCTGTAAAGAGTTTCTTTCGTTGCGATGTAGCTCCTGATTGGCCAAAGGTAGAACCATCAGACAACCTGATGCCTAATTTTCTTTCTGAGGAACACGATTTTTTAACGGTAGGGAATTTGTTTCGTTGGACTGTGAGTCAGGCCAAAGAGGAGTCTAGCGTCGAAGGGTCGCGCGAGCCAAGAAGCCCTGTTCCGCGTTGGAGAATCAAAATTTATAAATCTTATACTCTACATTGTTGATAGTAATCATCGTTGCGATTATGAATCATTAGGCGCGTCGGGGATGTGATAACGCAGCGGGATCTGGCTTCTTCCGTGGCTCCTTGGACGAAAAACTTATGAGAAGCTCGAAGAGGATTGAAAGCGAGGTGGTACGTTTGCATCTCGGAGAAAGGGAGATGTTCTCTCATTTTCTGGGAAATAAGCGCCGAAGGGAAGGCGAGGGATGGAAGGTGGAAGGAAAGGAACGGTTGATTTTATCGAGTCTATTTTTCGTAGTTCCGTTTCAAGTCGAACACACGAGGGGAGGTGGAGATTCTTCTACGAGAAAATTGTATTACGCGATGTGTTACGATCTGTACGAACAGACAGTGAATATGAACAGAAATCAAATAAAACGTTACAATGAATGTTAGTTAAACCCGTTTGATCTCACGCCACCTATCCAGATCCATTATCAGAATTCTTAATTCAGTCATTGATTTTCCTACTTCATTTAAAACTACGCACAAACATAGTGCATAGAATCTCGTAGCTCACAGTCCACGCCTCGTAACTAGCACTTGCCAATTTGTAGTTTATAATTTATACTACAGTCTTCATAATTAGCTCTTTATAATATAGGTATGTAACATACGCTTGACAATCCACGCCTTATAGTTCGCAACTCACACATCATCAAATATAATTCACACTTCATCGAATAGAATTCACGTTTCATCGAATATAATTCACACTTCGCCGACAATAATTCAGACATCGTCGTTTAGAGTTCACGCTTCATCGAATATAATTCACACTTCGCCGAATATAAATCACACTTCATCGAACATAATCGTACTCATAAATTATAATACACACTTTATACTTCACCTACCACACTTCATACTTACACTTCACCCTTCATGATTCAGAACTACTTAGTTGCCTTGCGATCGTGCGCAATGTGGTAAGTATTCAGGTATAAATATTAATAAAATAAATAATAAAAGAAAAAATGGATGCTCGTGATCGACCCTGTAACACCGGCAGTAAGGTCGGCAGGAAAATCGCGCAATTCCCGAAATCAGCGTTTTTCGACCTTATTTCGCGATGTTTAAGCGATTATTATAGCTCAGAGCAACGTTAACCGATTTGGATGAAATTTTAGGCTTGTATACAGCTTACTTCAATCTACAAACGGGTTTTTTAAATTTTAATTACAGGCTCACGAAAAAGTTTAAAAAAAGCGACATTTACTATTTTTTTTGCCATTCCGACTAATTGCATTTTTTCAAAACGACGAAATACGTCACTTAGCAAACCAATCCTTCTAGTTTCTAAAAAAAAAAAACTCATTTCGTTTGGGCCAAATCTAAAAAAGTTATGCGATTTTAAAAGCTGTAAACTTTCTTTCCTCCGCCATTGTAGCTGCAGCTTGATCTAAATCTTGATAATAAATTGTGCCGATAGGAAGGAACTTTTATCAGATAAAACAAATCGAGGATTATGAAAATGCTGCATTACTATATTAATATTAATTGTATTTACTAGCAGCGTTGTGATAGTACGGTATACCAAATAGACGCTAGACAATGTTGTGTGCAACGCGATAGTGGTACAGTAGCTTCAAACTACTCCAAGCTTCATAAGTTACATGAGTTATGAAAGATACAACAGAGGCTTTCCTTATCGATTCAACAAGGACTGCTCTGCCACGGGTTGCGTTAACAGCTGACGCACGCTAGCTATTCACAGAGCCTCAGTCTTCCTTTCAGTCTCGTTCCAGCAATAGTCGTTTAAGAACTGCCACATCTGTCCGTGGCAGGCAAGATACACACAGCGAGAAGAGCAGAAGTTGCACGAGGCACACATTAAAAATGAAGTTGCCCACATTACACGTTTGCTGCCTTCTGATTGGACTCGCTACCGCCACGATCACCGAAGGTATACTAAATCCATCAACTCATGCACGTCTCGTGGTCGTCAGCGACTCTCTGTAATCATCAATGAAACCGTTAGCGCTCTCGGACGATAACGTAGTCTCAGCGCTCTTCTCCTCTCCCCTTAGTTTCCACACCTCTTCCTTCATCCGTTTTCATGAAAACTCTTGCATCGCTGCTTCATCTTCTTCAGCGAGCAACGGTCTACCGAACACTCTATCCATAAACGTGGCAAGAAGCCTGGTCTACGAATTCTTATCGTCTCGTTACCGAGTTCGCTACATTTGCTTATCACTTAAGTAGTTAAGCATATGAACCTCCATACTCACGGAGTACCGGTACTAAAGGAGCCACGGTCTATCAGTGGCTGGCAACGGTCTGACGCTTAATCGTTTGTCCCGCAGACAGGAAGTACTGGCGCGATTTAGGAAAGAAGGAGCTAGAGGAAGCTCTGTCGTACCAGTGGAACACGAACAGGGCCAAGAACGTGATCGTCTTCGTAGGCGACGGCATGAGTCCCGACACCATAACCGCCAGCAGGATCTACCGCGCCGGCGAGACCAGCCATCTAGCCTGGGAGAAGTTCCCTCACATAGGGATACTCAAGGTTAGGGTGGGCCGAAAAAATCAAAATTTCGAAACTCGAAACAGCCTAGTGCGGAAAAGTTGCGTCTGGGGAAGACAAATGGAGGCAAAAAAAATTTTTTGAAATCGGTCAATATTTGACCGGGCCTAAACGGGTTCGAAGTTTTTAATTTTTTACCAAGTTTGACGACTTCTGTATATCTTCATAAAATTTGCATATTTCACTGTTGAGCATTAGAAAATATTATTTAAGCACACAAACACGTGAAATAGTGTTTTATATATTGTCGCGAACCGAAGTATCTATGTGTTTCTATTTTTAGACGTAACGCGGTTTTAGTGAAAAAGGAACGTATTTCATTCATTCAACAGCCATTTTGATCTGTAACATTCAACAGCCATTTCTTATAGATTTTTTTGCGCTGAACACGAATCCGCAAACCGTTTGTCGCCATCACCCACTGTTTTCGAGAAATTCGATTTTGAAAAAAAATTGCAAATTTTCAACTTTGAACATGTTTTGAGTTCAAACAGAAATAGTTATTCGGTTGCTTGTTCCGCCAAATTATTCTATGAACCCTCGCGAACACAACGATATAAGTTATTATTGAATCATAAACATTTAAATATGTTTAAACAACGTTTAAAGGGAAAAGGACACCGGAAATGCACCAATTTTTGCAGATATCTTTCTATACATTTAAAAAACTAAGGGTCTAGGAGAAAATCTTACTACTCCACGCGATGCAGCAGACATTTTTCTCTCGGAAACGATCAACAGAAGTGGTTAGACACGTTTTGTTTTCAATACAGAAGCCAAAAGCGGCGGGCATACACACTGCCGCACAGCGACAGAATCGCTTAAACGCACGCGACTACCACTGTCGGCGCCGCACGTTTTGCCAAACTCTTTCGCTACGGTATTGAAAACAAAACGTGACTTACCACTTTTGTTGGTGTCTTTCGGAGGAAAAATGTCTGCTGCATCGCGTGGAGTAGCCAGATTTTCTCCTAGGCCCTTACTTTTGGATATAAATTGAAAGATATCTGTAAAAATGGGTGCATTTCGGGTGTTCTTTTCCCATTTGATCGTTGTTTAAATATATTTAAATGTTAATAATGCAATAATAACTTATATCGTTGTATTCGCGAGGGTTCATAGAATAATTTGACGGAACAAGCAACCGAATAACTATAACTGTTTGAGCTCAAATGTTGTCCAAAGTTGAAAATTTACATTTTTTTTTTCAAAATCGAATTTCTCGTAAACAGAGGGTGATGGCGGCAAACGGTTTGCGGATTCGTTTTCAGCGCACAAAAATCTATAAGAAATGGCTGTTGAATGAATGAAATACGTTCCTTTTTCACTAAAACCGCGTTACGTCTAAAAATAGAAACACATAGATATTTCGCTTCGCGGCAATATATAAAACACTATTTCTCGTGTTTGTGTGCTTAAATAATATTTTCTAATGCTCAACAGTGAAATATGCAAATTTTATGCAGATATACAGAAGTCGTCAAACTTGGTAAAAAATTAAAAACTTCGACCCCGTTTGGGCCCGGTCAAATATTGACCGATTTCAAAAAAATTTTTTTGCCTCCATTCGTCTTCCCCAGACGCAACTTTTCCGCACTAGGCTGTTTCGAGTTTCGAAAATTTGATTTTTTCGGCCCACCCTACTCAAGGTGCCGAGTGCCGTGCCTTTTTACTTACAAAATCTCTGCGGAGCCCCGCTAACCCGTGCAATCTCCACCCCCAGACGTACAACGTGAACAAGCAAGTGCCAGACTCGGCGTCCACGGCAACTGCTCTATTCGGCGGGGTAAAGACGAATTACGAGGTGGTGGGTGTGGATGGGAACGTACCGCTCGGGGACTGCCCTGCCAGCTTGGATGCCGACCACCACGTGGATTCGATCGTCTCGTGGGCGCAGGCTGTTGGTAAAGACACAGGTGAGCGGCGCGTCTATTGGCTATTGCCTCGCGCGCGCGCGAATCCTGGCGGGAATATTGAAAGCAGAGTTGGGCATTAACTAAATTAAACATTATTCAAACAACGGATCAAATGAAAGTTAGTTGAACTTTAGATTATTTGACGAATAAAGCTAAGTTTTGTATTCGGCGAGAATTTGTTCGTCGTAATTTTTTTAACTTTTATTCGTTATTCGAAATTTTATTTAAATAAAAATTTCACCCACATCTGATTGAAAGTCACGCGGCCTTACAGGATTCGTGACGACCACCAGGGTGACCCACGCGACCCCCGCGCCCTTGTACGCGCACACCGCCGACAGGAGATGGGAGTGCGAGGCGAAGATGCCAGCGGGCGCGGCTCGCTGCAAAGACATCGCCAGGCAACTGGTGGAGGACTTGCCAGGGCGCGATATCAAGGTAATGAAGCACTCTACGGTCGTTTTCTGGTATCGTGAGGTGCGAGGGAAGGTGGAAGTTAATGGGAGGGTCCCGTTTAGGTGATCATGGGAGGTGGCAGGCAAGTGATGAGGTCGAACGCGTCAGCTGGAGCGTCCGACCCCATAGACACTTGGGCTTGCTACCGCCAGGACGGTCGAGACCTGATCGAAGAATGGAGGAAGGACAAGGCATCAAGGAAAGCCTCCTCCCGCGTCGTTCAAAATACCGAACAATTGTCCAACGTGGACACTGACAAAGTGGACTACCTGCTGGGGGTCTTTGCTAACGGTCACATTAGCATGGACTGGAACAGGGACAAGGGGCCTAAAGGGCAGCCGAGCCTCGAGGAGATGACGGTCGCCGCGTTGAAAATCTTACAGAGATCGAAGCACGGTTACCTCCTAGTGGTAATGGCAGTTTCGCTGAATTATAAAGACTGCTGCTTCGTCGAAACCACGTCAGGCGATGCTTTCAGGTAGAGGGTGGTCTAATCGACTTCGCCCATCACCGTGGCCACGCTGCTCAGGCGTTGCTCGAGACTGTCAGACTGTCGGACGCTATCAACGCGACCCTGAGGATGATTAACACCGAAGACACCCTGGTTATCGTGACCAGCGATCACACGCACTCGATGAGCTTCAACGGGTACAGCGACAGGGGCGCTGACATTCTCGGTAGGACGTTCCGCGTCATCCACTCGCGGCTCGATGGAGTCTGACAGGTAATTACGATTTCAGGGGTGGCCCAGAAGTCGAGATTCGATGGGATTCCCTATACCACGCTCACTTATAGTACTGGTGGCCCGAACAATATGGCGTACACCGTTAAGAATGGTTCCGCGGTGAGGGTGGATCCTTCCAGGGCGAACACGACGGACTTCGCGTACAGTCAGCACGCTGCGATCGTATCTGACGAGGCTTATCACGGCGGCGGTGACGTTGCCGTCTATGCGATAGGTATAATATAAGTATTTAAGCGCTGGTGACTCACGGCAATGAGAATTTATCGCGGTACACGTGCAATTATTCACTCGTTCATTCTCCAGGTCCGTTCGCTCATCTATTTCACAGCGTGCACGAGCAGAACTACGTCGCCCGTGTGATAGGGTACGCGGCGAATATGGGACCACGGGCGAACAGCGCTGGGGCGCACAGATATAATATCTTAAAGAATGTGACAATGTACTGCGCACTGTTCCTTCTAATTTTGCTCGATCGCTGGTAGAGTTCGTAGAGTGATACTACGCAAAGGAATGCACAGAATTGTGATGGTGTTGTGTAAGTAACATGTATTTTAAAAAAAACGACGTATTACACATGTATCCTTATCGTACTTAAGTAAGTGGGACAGCAAGTGGCCGTGAAAAATACACTTGGATCCACTTCATCACAGATTTTAGCCTAACTTGTTCAGTGGACGCACCAAGTCTTTCCAAGAGCGATAAAAACGACTCTTTCTTTTCTCTCCCTCTCCTTCTCTCTCCCTCTGTGTGATATAGAGAATAAACGTTTTTCTCTCGTATATATATAATATATTCCTTTCTTATACGACTTACATCGCATCCTCCTACCTTTCTCTCTATGTACAAAACGTGTTAAAACAATGCTCAGTCTTCTGCTGCAGAGGATAAGGTGCTACGCGGTCGCTGCATACAGACGACATTCTAAATCGCGGCTGGGTTGCGCAACGGGGCTGAGGGGAACTAATAGTAATTCTCGGAATTCCGTAGAAAAAGAAAGACACACAACGGAGAACGTTAGAATTATGCTGGCGCGCTAAGTGTTCGCGGGCTTTCCTTAGAATCTATCACGTGCCACGTTCGCGCGTCATCGTCTCCTATCCTCGGTGAAAAAAAAATAACGTTTCGCGGGCTATTGCGTCCAAGCAAGTACAAGAGCGACGCGTTTAATGAAACATTGCGAGGATCTGACGTGAACTACCGAGAAGCTATCGAGAAGCTATCGAGACTCTATTTCAAACGGTTCAAGCGTTCGGAGAGGACCGGCCACGGGGGCGAAGGCTCTCGACACCTTGTCGGCTCCACTGTCTAGCCGATGACGAACGATCTGATCGCAGAATGGCGGAAGCTGGGGTGAACGGGTGCGGTCTAGAACGGATCATTGCTCCTTCTTCTTCTCGCACTTCTCCATATGCGTCATGCTCTCGTGGAAGAAGATCTTCAGGGAGATGCAGCCGAGGAACAGGAGGGCGGCGAACAGGAATATGAAGCCCGGCGTATACTTTCCGAACACCATCAGGCTGAACAGACCGATCAACTGGCAGGCCAGCAGCAGCGGCGCGAAATAAACGGCTAGGATGAGGAACAGCGGGTTCTCCTTGCGCTTCTGCCTGCCGAACGCTCGGAATCTCGACCTGCACGGCTCCTCGAGCTTGGCCGACTCCTGCTCCTGCGACTCCTCTGAATGGATGCCGCGTATCAGCGACCTTCGGAAGCTCTTCTGCAGCAGCAGGATCCTCGACGTGGTGGTCTGCAGCAGCTGGTCGAAGCAGAGGTGGACCTTGCGCGCGATCGGGTGGGACTTGGAGTTGTCGAACGAGTAGAGCAGGTAGGGGAATAGGTTCAGGTTCTGGCAGCAGTGGCGGATCCTCTGCATGGACGCGTGACGAAACAGCGTCGGCGGTCCGCTGTGGCCACCATCTGTTGACAACAGGGCTTATCTTAATTCGAGGTGTTAAGAGCAATCGGCCGAACGAGCGGCCACCGTTACGTCGCCCCCGAGCAGCCGTATCGGCTTATCGGCTCGCGACGTGCGCTGCGAGTAAAAACAGAGACCCCACCTTTCAGCATGTTGGGAACGTCTCCGACTAGAGTGGCTTTCCCGACGATGTCCTCCGTCTCAATCATAGCCGCCGCATTCGACATTCTCGCCAACGCCGCTGTCGCGTTGTCCAGCCTCGATGAGCTTGGTAATCCTAAGCTGGCCCCCTCGGATATTCCTCCTTCGGTTGCGCGCGCTGATCGCCGAGTGTCTGGGTCAAGGTTCGGCCCTCTGTGCGCCGCTATTGCTGCCTCCTGAAAGATAAACAGTCGTTTCAGCGAGAGATGCGGTGGAAGCGGAGGCAGAGCAGACAGCAAGTAGAATAAGGGCGGATCGGCGACCTTGGTCGGCGAAGTGCAATCGACGAGTTGGCAGCGTCGGTTCGAGGATTCCGTGCAAACGCTACGATCAGCACTGATCAGGTCGAGTTTCGCGTTGGCGAAGCAACATGGTAAAAAGAGCCACCACCGCGTGATAGCCCATGCGACCCGAGATTAATCAACGCTGCGCTGGCATTTTCAGGCGATCTTGAGCAATGTCGTCGCGAGCCGCTGCGTTTATTTGGAGTGCGAGACGTACAGGGACAATGGCTCGCGGGACCTTGGCTAGACCCGAGCGAGGGAGACGGCGACGGGAGATGCGCGAGTGGCGCAGAATGGACGGAAAAATGGAGGGCTCGGAGCGCGGCCGACCCAACGACGCACGGACTTTGTGACACGTTCGCAGACCGGTTGAGTTGATCGTAAATGCTCCCCTGTCGCGCTCCCCTTGTCTCTCGTCGCTGCTTGCGAATTAGTGCGTCGTAGGTAGAGCGGCGGTGCACAGTGGGGCAAACGCGGACAAAAGTCCAAAATTTAAAGTTCGTATCTGGAAAAAATTATTATTGTATTTTATCCGTAAATAGTCCAAGAATAAAAACCTTTTCCATTTTTCCAAAAGCAAAAAAAAAAAAAAAAACTTGTTTTCAGAGTGATTTCCCAATGTATTTTTCATCCTGAATCGAAAGAAACCAATTGCATGTCGATAGGATCATTAGTTTAAAAAATATTTAATTTTGTCCGCTTTTTGTCCGCGTTTGCCCCACTGTGCGGTGGAGGCTGCGCAGTTCGGGGAACCTGGCTTTCAGAGCAGGTCCATGTGCTAGCTGTGATCAATTGGCATACCGCGGAGGGGCTCGTCGTGTGGATAAACACGTATTTATTAAAGTCGGGGAGAAGGTCGCGAGATGCAGCCAATTTAGAGGCAGCATTGACGTAGAAACTAGTTTGGAATAGGCTTAGGAAGTCTTAGGTGGGTCTTCAAGAGCTGGACAGTTTGCTTCACCGCGAGCCTGAGCTGTCTTAGCTGAGAATTAGTAAGATGCATGTATTGTTCTTAGACCTCTCGGAGCAGCCGCGAGAAAAACGTCCACAAACTTCCCTATCCCGCGCAACATATCTACTGCAAGAAGAGACTTACTTCTAGCCCGATAAGACACGGTCGTATGGATTCCACGGGGTCAGGTCTGGCTGGACTGCGTTACAGCTCTTCTACACAATCTTCACGTTCACTGGAACGTTTCTTCGTAAACTACGACGACGCAGAAAAACAAGTACTCGCCTTTAACGGACAGAGAACTCCTTGCTTGCTCCTTGAGGCACTTTCAAGCCAACTGAACACAGTGGCCCGCGTCAGTCGGCGCGCGTAAACAAATCTGCATACATTCCCACCAAAGACGAAATGTATTCAACGCCAAGTAACACTAGAGCGGAAGTAACGTCACCCTGAACTTATGATAATCGCGTGCGACGAACGGGGCGAGCTCTAATGTACAATTTAAATGCGCAAACTCCTTGCCACCATTAATATTCTGCTAATATTCCGGGAATGATGATTAGGCCGTTCAGGTAAACAATACCTAGGAGGGGCCGGTGTGCGCGTCGCGCGCCGGCTAATTAATTAGCGGAAGCACGTATGGATCGGCCATGAAAGCAATTGACCCGCGAGCGGCTCGCAAATAGGAGCGGGGCTAAGGCTGGAAATCCACCTGAAAGCTAAACTAAACTATGCTGTGCTAAGTTTTTACAAATTAGCTCCGATAAGTACATCCTTATGCAACCGTTTACACCAAAGGCTAAGCTAAGCTGTGTTATTGTTTTTTATGTGGTGGATCCCCGGTTTAGCAGGAGGAGCAGAAAGATTCTGGCATGGTCACCCGTGTTGACTCACCTTGGGGGGACGGTGGCCGTGTTCACGTGAACGCTGCGGATGGAGCCGCGACTGGCACCCATATACGCTGTCCTTCCTCCACTGCCTACTTAGCTATACTTCTTGTACAGATTGAAAACGATCGGAAACTCGCGGAATATGCCCATCCTTCGGTACACAGGGCGACTCTCCTCGGTAATCGATAAACCACCGACGCTGGTCCCACGATCCCTCGTCCCTCGTTTCTCCTCTGAGGCTTGGAGTCCGACTGACCACCTTCGCCAGCTAAACACAAACAACGACTGGCGGCCTGGTGTCGGCGCAGACTTCGACGCAGCCCCGAGGCTCGAGTGGCGACCTCGCGGTTCCTCTGCTCCAAACGTACCACAACAGACAGCGGATTGGTCGACGGTCTGGGCTCCAAGGGTAGCCGGGCCAATTGCCTAGCGTCTTCACGTGGAACGCGAACAGCGTCGTTGATGGAGCGAAAAGGGCCGAATAACGGAAACGTGAGGCCAGACACGTAGGTCACGAGGCTCCCTCGTGATCTTTCGAAACTGGGGGCCCTTTGGACCCGACGCGACGCCTCCATCGATAATTTCCTTCACTAGGACAGCCGCACTGTTTCGTGCCGGGCCAAGCAACTGGGAATGCTTAATGCATGTTGTTGATGGGAGCCTGGATTTACTTGGGGTTGACGAACGTTCGGTTAAGTATGTTGTAATAGACGGTTGTTTTCATGCGATTTAGGAACAGAGTTCTCAGTTAATAGAGCACTGATAAAAGCAGAGCCTGGTATGTAGCTGAATTATATTTCTCTTGGCTGCGGATTAGAGTGATATGCGGGCTCGTATTCAAATTAATCATACTGGAGCCGAGTTGGAGAAAGCTACGGGACTGCAAGAGTTTTCGGAGCTGGCATTAAACGACGAAAGTGAAGCGTAGAAATGATGTGTGTGGGAGCTAGCTTGTAACCCGAGTCCGACTTAAGTTTCATCGACCTGACTGTTTCGTAGAGCTGTACGTGAAACGAATTCGGCAATGGGGACACGTGATCGCGACGGACATGCTGGTCGAATTCTGCGATTTAGCGCGTGTCCTCGGGGCCGAATGTGGCGTTGCAGCGCGCAGAATCCCAATTGCGATCTGGGTATCGGAGGACGGTGTTCAAGCGAGTCCAACGTTCAGCGAAAACACGTTTATCGAAATGCTGAAATTTAAACTGTCCGATTGACGTGTCATTAAAAAATATCACAGCCATTCCGTGTCAGAATTCGATAAATCTGCATGTAAAAGTTCGTCGCGATTAATTGCTAGGCATGGATCGTTAATACCACTTTTTTTTATATATAAAAACCGTCATATATCTTCGTTACTAATCATCCTCCTTGTCCCCTGTCCTGTCCCTCATTACCTGACAAGTATGAATCATGCAATTTCCAAACTTTATGCGTATCAAACTGTTACGTGTCATTAATAACACCCTATATCCGAAGCCTAATCAAGTTAGCGAAGAAGTGGGTCAATTGCGATGTCACTTTGAACCTGTAATGAGAAAAGCGATGACCAATAGAATTCTGTATCAAAAGAACTAAATAACAGTGTAGGATTTATTTCTGCCCACGCCACGTGCTAAGGCAAACAAACCCGAACTTGCTCCGACCTAAAAATCCTTATCTACCGACTTTCTCGTCAAAGGGCTTGTACCAAGTAAAGAAGCTACGTTCCAGAGCCATAACTTTCCAAGCGGTCTACTACGTCCCAGAAATACCAGCGACCACAACCGGCGCAGAGATGACGGAGCGAATAATCGGTGACTAAATTGCGAAAAATCCCCTATCAGTTCCGGTTGGTGGTTCCAGTGCGTCGTCGATCCTGATAGCCGATGGCGATCTTATGTAACGATTCATTGATCCCTGGCGTAATCGAAACGAGCAAAGCTCCGGACTCCAGGCAGCGGAGGAATAAAAAAAAGGGTTGGTGGCTATACTGGGATCCCATGGACAGACCACACGCTCCGCGAGGAATCCACCGGCTCCGTCACGCGGTGCTCACGTGATCGGGGAGACGGGCACGCCCGGGAAACCCCTCAGACACGGCGATTTTCTAATTTCCTACCGAGCCAATCTCAATGGACGTTGGTCCAAGCGACGATTAGATTACACCAGCCTTATCTTCGCCTTTTCCTCTTCGGCCGCCTGCTGAACGCGTGGGCGAGCGAAAAATTGGACGTCCGCAGCCTGGTTCCAGCGGCAATTCGCGCAGCGTCCGCTCCGGGACACTTTCCGTCGATTCTCTCCAGCTTCGACGCGTGACTGGCTCGAGCGTTCTCTCGCAGCTGATTCGAAAACGATTCGAGCGTTCGAAGCGAGGTAAGAGATGCGCGGACCTTGGCGAGATTGCTCGGGCGTCTGCGCGCGGATCCGCACCGATTCCCGATGGAAATGAAGCGCAGCTTGTCTGTTTGCTTTCTTTCGTTTGCATTTGCAGCTGACAATGAGTAAAGGCTTGCTTGCGTTTGCGCTTC
This sequence comes from Andrena fulva, assembly GCA_946251845.1. Taxonomy (NCBI): domain Eukaryota; kingdom Metazoa; phylum Arthropoda; class Insecta; order Hymenoptera; family Andrenidae; genus Andrena; species Andrena fulva. The sequence goes on from OX276332.1 coordinate 5,453,432, forward strand.
GCGTGGCTCGTTTCCAATGGAAGTCAAATACCAGGGGACACCGAGTAGCTGGGCCCCGGCCCTGCGGGGGCAAATATCTATCCGAGAAATTTGCAATTCACGCGGGGCTGGGTATTCCTGGACGAGCAGAGTAAGCAGAACGGTCAGGTGGACGTTGTCGATTGAAACGCGAGAGTCGTGGTCGTCTTTACTGCTGATGGATATACGAAGCTTGATTGAAATATTCTATGGTATTTTCTTCCTTCACAGGCATCTTTTAGCTTTAGCTTTATTTAGAATAAATCGTTCTGCAAGCGTCCACGATTTTGGATATCAAAGATCAAACATTCCATTTGGGCGCTCTAAGACTAAAGATGTGTTCGTTCTATTAACCCTCCGTATCCTGAGCCTGTCTCATTTTTGACCCACGGTTTCAGAACACTCACGCACACAGTGACAGAGCGGTTAATATTATTCGTAGCCAAGCGGTCATTTAGCTGTCTTCAAGGAGCGCCTCGCGCTTGGGGGTGTCATAAACCGGGTTTTTCCGGAGACTTTGTTGGGGCCTAAAGAGTCAGAAGCTCGAAGCGACTGCGTTGCCTTGGGGCATTCGCGAATGTATCGCCGACAACGACACTTCGCTGCATTCTCGTATATTTTTCTGTGTCGTAATTTTGTTAGTTTTGTTAAACTATTATAACTCCACAAAAAGTGGGGTAGATGTTTTAGATAAATTAGTAAGGGACTACTCTTGTAGGCGTTGCACCCGCCGTTGGCCATTATCATTATTTATGCACTATATCGACATCGCCGCATATAATGCTTTTGTTATATGGCATACTAAGAATCCTACATGGGAACTTAAACATTCGTCAAAAATGAGGCGAAAGTTATTTTTAGAAGAATTAGCAAAAAAATATTGATAGACGGGCTAGTGAATTTGAAAATGAAGAAAGAGGGCTTCATGCAAATGTTGCAATCGCGAGAGAAGCGACGGGAAGAAAAATTGTAAAGTAGAAAAAACTAGCAGGTCACAAGCGTAGTAGATGTTGTTTCTGTGTGGGGAACAATAATAAATATCACACTGTATGTGATTCTTGTAAAAAATATGTGTGTAAAAACCACTGTATAGAAAACCGCACACTTTTATGCAATACACGTACTAATATAAATGTTGAATAAACATAATTTTTTTATAATTCACAAATCGCAACCCTATTATTGTTTCGTATATGTAGAACAAGTATCCAAACGTAATCCGAAACCCTCTTGCACCACGTTCCGTAGTATTTCGGGGAGGATCTCGAGCTTGAGCGACCATCCCCACCTGAGTACTGTATCGGTGAGGGTCTCGAGCAACCGTGAATATGTATTAGTGAACTATCGGTGTGGGTCTGCAAAGACCCAGCCTCAGGACTCGAAGTCCAGTACTCGGAGGGTTAATGAAGCTAATGGACTGTTCACGAGTTCACGACTATATTAGGGTACGTTTATGTTGGAGAGATTAGAGCGAAGCGTAGAAATACATTCTATAGTTTTATAATGGAAGTGTTTATTACATTGAAGCAGCGAAAAAAGCTACGCTCAGTGCTAGATGACCAACGATACCTACAAGCGTCGAGAAGCAAATATTGCTCTTTCGTCGCTATTATCGCTGTTCTCGTCGCAGATAATCTCTTATTGGCGATGGATATAGACGTATCAATAAGCAAAGTGTTTATCAGATCTGCTTTATGGGATCAGAAAGATACAAATCACCGATGTAGCATTTTGCGGAATTTGAAGATAGTAATAATTCTTCTTCAGAATCACCCATGTTCAAATGGTTCATCTTTGCGAAACCTTAAACGACTGAAACTGTAGGGGAGACCGGGGCTAGTTGACTAACGAGGTTAGTTGACTAATTCCCTTTAATTCTTATATTATGGAATAAATTATGCTGCGATTCGCAATATTGGAGCATATGAATGACCAGCTTGCCACTTAATGTGTCGCCGTGACAAAAACTGGCGTGTTCTGTCAGTGATAATGAAAAATCTAAAAAGGTCGGCTGGAAGTAAATATTTTCGTTTCGAGTATTTATGAATTTTTGTCCACTAAGTACTGCTTGATGCTATTTCATGAATATTTTGTGGAAACGTGATACCTTGACTATAATTTACGGTATTTTATTTTATCCGGTGCGTGGAGGTTTTGTACGTACGACCCTTAACATGTTAACAATGTCGGACGGGGTTACTTGACTAAGCATAGGAATACTATTAATAATTGCATTTTTTCTCCTCAAGATGCAGTCGAGGCAAAGAGTTTAGCTGCTCAAGTCCACTTCCCCCACCACAAATCCTTCCAAACTCACCCCTACCAGTTTTACACCCTATCCTCCGTCCAAACTCTCAGGCCTTCCAAATAGACCATAACAAACCAGTACAAAATAATTACAGTATCTTTGACCATGATAATTAATACAAAAAAATAACACTGTGGAGGAGTGAAAAAAAATAAAAAAATTTATTGGTCGTAGTATACATATGTACGCGTTTCGTATACTATATTGATTGATTTGGCAGCGTATATATACGTTTTTCACATTATATTGATGTACTGTGACAGCGTTTATATACACCTTTCGCATGCAAAGGGTTAAAACTGAAAAGTAAATGTTAAGTCAACTGACCCCATCATATTTGTCAACTAACCCCGTAGCCGGGGTCTGTTGACTTATTCGTCTTACTACTCTAAATACAATAAAAACTACAACCTAGACTCAATTAAAACGATTTTCAAAATTATGCCTGTATACCTAATGAAATTTGGAAACTTTTGGTATGCAGTAAGTCAACAAAATACTAATGGTCTATTTATAAAAATTAGAAATGTAAAAAATTAGTCAATTAGCCCCGGTCTCCCCTACTATTATCACAGCTCTACTATAAACACACCAAAGATATTTTTAAGCAAGGATTGATTGACGAACAATTTTATCACCATCTGATCGACACTCTAATAGCTTCTATTGCAGCTCCAACATACCTACAAGGGTACCTATTCTTCCTCGAAGAACACTTTTACCTACATTCAAACAAAGAAACCCCGGAACCCCAATCGAGACAATACTGTATAATCCTCAGAAGTTCCCTCGGAGAGTGGCTTATCCCCTTTCACAGTTTCAATCCCGGTGATTCAGCGCGGGTACCTACTCCGAAAATACCACACCCATTCTGCGAACTTGCAACCGGGGTCCGAAGCCCGCGCAGGCAAGCCTTGGACACTCGGGAAAACCCTGCTGCAGGTATCTCGTCACTGCACATTCCACTCTAAATAATTGCAAATTTTCTATTCAAACAGCTTAGCGAGGCCTCGAGCAAAGATCGAGTTCGAAGGAGATCCATGGTTCGCGAGTTTCTAGACATACCTAATACGATTGTTTAGTTGCACCCTGGACGTCGACCGTCTGCGGTTCCGATTCTTTGAGGGACGTCGGTCACTGCGAGGCTAATAACACCAGCACGATCGCTAGACGATAATGGAAGGATACACTTTGGAACTGATGTGCCTTCCCGCCAGTATCTTCTATTTTTCGCGCCACTCGTCAACACCCACTGTGCACGATTACGCGTGCAAACGAGAGAATCCAGCACGCTGTTGCGTTATTAGTCATCCAGCCGCCCCTCCACCCGCTACGAAATCCGACAGACGCTTGGACGTTATCTGAATGGCTGTTTTGGCCACTGATTGCACCAAGTCTCCAGCATTTGCCCGTTTGACGGGTTCATGGGTGGAGAGATGGCGATTCGATAGCTGCCACGCGTCCCAGGCTCGCGATTAAGTGGAAGTGTAAAGTGGAATTTTGCGAATCTCGTGTATTATTTTGTGGGATTAATTTATTGATGTACCATACTTTTTCTACGACGCATTAAAGAGAGCCTTTAGAAAGTAGCTTTTGCTTCCGCTTTTTTCTTTCCCTTTCTATCCCCATTCAAAAGTAATCCCGCCACTAATCGCTGACAGGCGGGTTCCGAGGTATTAACCCTTCGTTGACACTCTGGGTGGGAACCACCCATAAGCTAATTTTGACACTCTGTGCCTTTTATATGCAAAATAAATACCTTTTTTCCAAAGCCGACTTACAAACAATTTTTTTTTTCCAAATATTATATCTGGATAATAGCTCTGTAGATTTTTAGCTTCTAATATTTGAATTTGTAAAAGTTACAATTTATTGAAGATTTCCTTCGTGTTTTCTCGACACATGGTAATCTAGATTTTTTTTTACAAAAACTGTGATAAAATTTCAATAAAAAACTATTAGAATACATTTTAGAGACCTTGAAATTGACCAATGATTTTTTCCATAACGATTGGATTCTTCAGATGTGAATGGCAGTCGTTCAAAAATTGTTCTGGGTGTGAGCCACCCAGGTATGTCAAAGTTGATCGAAAAGAGAGGTGTGTCAACGAAGGGTTAATGGAATACTTGGAAAGCTCGAGCGTTCAATAAGCGAGTCTCTGAGTATTCGCCTCTCCGCTGATTGCAACTTTTCCGCGACCGTTGATAAGCAGCGATAAGCGCGTTTATTTGCGTTCTCCTCTCGATTGTACAGCGATACCGCGTCTGTTGCCGCGACCTTACTGTCTGTTGTACGATCAATGATAAATTTTTCACGGTGAGTCACAAATTGCAATTGCGTTTTATCACACGAGGGGTGACAGAAACAAACGAATCGTATTGGGCGGCAGGGGTTCAGGGCCGTTACCTTGAAAATTCCTTCCAATTCAGATAAACTTGCAGATCGACATACAATTCCGCGAAACTGATAAGTGGCAAGTGGCATTTGTGCGTCGTGAAATACCGCAAGCTTCCTTCAGTTTTAACGAATCGATTCCTCAAAGTTGTGTAATTTTTTCTGGCACGTGTGGAGCAAGTGTACAAAACAACGTCTCCCCGCCGAGCGACGTTATCGTATATGTATTTAATTAATTGCGCGCCCAGTTCTCTGTCGTATCGAAGTGGTTATTAAACCTACAAGCTGTGTCGCGCTTCTCGTTTTACGTAAGTGTCTATGCTTACAGCGAAACAGAAAATTGAACTTGTAAATGGTCAATGAAGTAGAATTAAAAACAGTTAGCGGAGAGTGTCAATTAATAAGTCACTTCGATGCCCGCAATCCCTTGTGTGATTATTCCTATAGGGTAAGTGTGGGTATTCCTGCGGACTTTTAAGGTAGGTTAACTTTAGAACCCTCGATACGGCGTTCAAATGAATGAAAGTTCCTCCTTCTTTTTTTAAAAGGAAGGTGGGACCTTAATAATTCCATCAAAAAATATAAGGGCGGGGTAATAAGCACAGTTAATTAAAAACAAAGAGATTTGTCGATCAATGTCATTGCATGAGTTACTGCGGACATGCATGTATTACTGCGTGCCAGTTACTAACGAAACACCAGTTACTGCGCATATATTACTGCGGTCAGAAATTCGTTTCCCATTTCGTATTTCTAGCAGCGCAACAGATAAATGTTCTTTTAAATGACACAGCCGTTGGCTTTTTCTTTTATTTCTTGATTCCTTATTATCACTTGAATTTTTTCTCGGCATGCTTACAGAGTTACACGTGATTGCACGCACCGTTGCGTACTTTGCAGGTTATATATACCTAGACGTCAGTGAAAACAGTCGTAGGTCCGCAGTAATACATGCACATGGTGTCAAGTAGTGCACCTAATATTGCGGTGAGAAATAAAAATTAAAATTAAAATGTAGACGACTGATTTACTGTTTTTCTGAAAAAATCATTCTTATTCTATCGAGCAATACCGCTACAGTACATGTATTACTGTTAATAACAAAAATATAAATGTTTTTCAAGTAGGTGTTCATGACCGCCATATCGGAAATCGACCGAAGTTTCGCCTTGACGAATTTCAAACTACGATAAAAGAATTATCTCTCTCATATCTCTTTGAAAAATTGCGGAATATTACAAGTACCTAGGGTAGGTGTGGTTATTACTGCGGATGTCCCGATTACTGCGGATATTCTAAAACAGATCATATTTAGTGTTGGAAAGTACATAATCTCTTGAAAATTTTTGATAAAATTATTTTAAACTCTATTACAGATAATTATTAATAAGTGTGTACAGCAAAGTTATTATTAATTCTTTTATCGTAGTTTGAAATTCGTCAAGGCGAAAGTTCGGTCGATTTCCGATATGGCGGTCATGAACACCTACTTGAAAAACATTTATATTTTTGTTATTAACAGTAATACATGTACTGTAGCGGTATTGCTCGATAGAATAAGAGTTATTTTTTCAGAAAAACAGTAAATCAGTCGTCTACATTTTAATTTTAATTTTTATTTCTCACCGCAGTATTAGGTGCACTACTTGACACCACGTGCATGTATTACTGCGGACCTACTCTGCATTTAAATTTATTTTTCTTGAAATTTCTATAAATGTAATTACTTATTCTTGTCATAATTTATCAAAATACGATTATAAAATGCAAAGCATGTAGAAGCCCAGTTACTGGTTGGTGTACCCTACAAGTGATATTTGTACTAAGGTTATGTTTGGCCTGACATCAGACCGCAGTAATACATGCGCAGTAACTGGTGTTTCGTTAGTAACTGGCACGCAGTAATACATGCATGTCCGCAGTAACTCGTGCAATGACATTGATCGACAAATCTCTTTGTTTTTAATTAACTGTGCTTATTACCCCGCCCTTATATTTTTTTATGGAATTATTAAGGTCCCACCTTTCTTTTAAAAAAAGAAGGATGAACTTTCATTCATTTGAACGCCGTATCGAGGGTTCTAAAGTTAACCTACCTTAAAAGTCCGCAGTAATACCCACACTTACCCTAAGTTGCATGAATGCTGCAGCTTGCTGTGCTAATGACAACACGGCTGGGATATGCTCGAAATGGGGGCTGAAAATCTCCTAAAGCAGTAGGAGTACATGATGCTAGTGGAGGTGGTACGGCCGAGCTGGTGCGTGCCACTAACTTGGGTTATGTGTCCCTGGTACTGGATCAGGAGAGTATAATCAAAGTTATTGGCACGCCAGAGATAGCCCTGTCCTTGTCACACGCATTAGCGTTCTTCTCTCTCTCTCCCTCTCTCTCTCTCTCTCTCTCTCTCTCTCTCTCTCTCTCTCTCTCTCTCTCTCTCTCTCTCTCTCTCTCGTACAGCTCGGCCGTGCCACCTCCACTGGAGTCATGTATTCCTATTAACTCTGGCGATTTTCAGCCCCAATTCCGAGCGTAGAACTGCCGTATTGTCGGCAAATGTACCAATACCTGGACGCATAAGAGGCTTAAGGAATAGCGGCAAAGTTTTCTCTTAATTTAATTTGTAAAAACATCATGAAATAAAAAAATTTTGGTGAAATATGTAAGATAACACAATGTTATACTATTGGAAATGGAAAAAAAGGTTTATGTTATTATAATAGACGTATTTCTTAATGATAATACGAAATATCACCTTTCGGATGTTCGTGTCGCCACCCAAAGGCCTGTTTCACACATTCACGGCACGGCACGGCACGGCACCGTTTATACGGTAAAAGGAACGAAGATCATATAGAGACCTTTCACACGTCACGGCGGCCGTTCGCCGTCTATGCGGCGACGGCACCTGTGAAAGGTCTCTATATCATCAGGTCAAGCGTTTGCTCCTGACGAGTCGCTCGGAGCAACAGAAATCGCCTGGGAGGCCACGAGCGCTTTTCCCTTTCGACTCGGACATTAGGGTGGTAGGAACTGCGCCATCGAATACTCGTCTCATGCTTACCTTCTGTCTTTCCTTATCTGCTGAATTTATTTTAATCCAGTGATTGCTTGGCAGTTCCCTAGATTCTATATCTAAACCGAAGAGATCGATGGGACTTTGTTTCCATCCATCTCCTTGGTTTAGTAGGCTAAGGGTTTCATGTACACTGTACAGGGAGATCGAGGTATTCCTGATTACTTATAAACGTACTGTATTTTTTAAACAAATTCGGAACTAAGCTCGGACGTTTGTATTTTTCATAGCAATTTTCATCATATTTAGTTTCATTTCTAACCGCTTGTAGGATTGCTTTCGGATTCCACTCTGAATCGATAACGTTGGGTGTGTCACGAAAATGGTAAGGGGGCTTGCAAGCCCCCCGAGCGTGTGACACAGAATTACATTGCGTGATAGTTCTGTGCTATGATATTTTGTATTATTCCGCGCCTAAATGATTAAGGTAAATGTACCAATGACTGGGCAGCAAGGCTAACAAACTAATGCTATCCTAAGCTTTTTTGTATTTAATAGGTAGATTGGATCTTCCTTTATTTAAAAAAAATTGTCATGCATTCATTTTTATATTCCTGGCATATAAATAAACAAAAAATTCAATGAATACGTTTGTACCAATACATGACCAGTAAAAAGGCGATTGGCCCAGTGTCTAAAATTCACTGTCCCAGTACATAGCCATGACATTTATAACCCGTCAGAATTGATTGTAATACCAAAAGAATTGTTATTTATTCTAAGCGTCGTTAAGAAAATAAGAAATACTAACAGATTAACAGATTAACTTGACATATAAAGTACTTCTTGGTACTTTGTATTGTATAGCTGCCTCACGTGTACTCCACGGTGTAATAGACAGGTGTTCCGACTCCTCTTCAGAATGTGTGAATTTTTCGTCCTAGTTCTTCTGGCGGCCGCTAGGTTGGCGCTCAAGGAGAAAAGGCTGACTTTTTGCGCATAATACGACTAAAAGCTCTACTACTACAATCACATAAATGCATGCGTACATGGATTTCTTATCACGACGCCTCTTGCGACGGCCAGAGGAACCACACAGAAATCGGCACACAAAATCGTTGGGGTAAAGGTGCTGAGTCGGAACACCTGTCTATTACACCGTGCGTGTACTCATACCATTTATCACTTGTTCAAGTGCATTATTAACGTCGTTTTGATTATAATTTTTTTTGACACTTTCCTTTTCATTTTGCTTTGTTCTTCTTTCATTTTTCTATTTTACAACGTAATTAACAATATTATTATATGTATATTACTTAAAGCGTAATTCAAATTTTGAGGTTACGTACTATAGACAATAGAAAACGCGGAAAATATTGAACGAATGTATATACTTACTTTTTTAAATATTACACCAATAATTTTATTTACCCTTTATCTATTAGTTTCAACTTATACCTAATGAAAACACTTTATACTATCAAAAAATACTCCTGGTTATACACTAGTACAAGTCTTTGAGTATACTAAATCGCGACTTGCCCTATGCATGGACGCTTGGTTAGTTATTGGGTCAGACACGAATATGTATTATGTACCGATATATAGCCACGTATTTTTTACATAGAATAGAATCTAAATGCGTAATACCGCGTTAATTACTTGCTTTAAATACTCTTAGGATTCCATAAGTTATTCGTTCATATAAAGAAACCCAATATTACAATAATTATATGCTTAACAACAATCGCTTTCTCCTTAGCAAATTCTGAAGAATCTAGCAAAATTCGTCGTGCGTCTTTACTCTGAGATTTCAAACAATTTTTTAAGTGTTTTAAACATAATATTTATCAAAATCATTTTTAGGGTATGAAGTCTAAGGATTACATAACACAAATTAATCAATATATTGTGCCTGATTGATATACATAGCTTAATAATAATTAATATCTGCATCAGTGGCCATGCATTGGTACATGGCTAGTCATTGGTACATTTACCTAAGCGAGTTATTATTCAAGTCGTCTGCACCGTAGCATCCTGTAATACCGACGATATGTCGGAATTGGAGCTGAAAATCTTCGAAACTAATAGGAATACATGATACTAGTGGAGGTGGCACAGCCCAGCAGTGCGAGAGAGAACTCTAGCGCGTGCAACAAGGACAAAGATACGGCATGCCACTAACTTTGATTATACTCTCCTGCTCCTGTACCGGGGACGCATAGCCAAAGTTAGTGGCACGTAATGTATCTCCATTCTTATCGCGCACACTACCTTTCTCTCTGCCTCTACCGCAGACCCTCATACCTCCACTGATATCATGTATTCCTTCCATCAGAAGACGAAATTTCGCGGCCGCGCTCGACCATTTAGCGTTCCACTTCTAATGCACGTTAAACCTTTCCTTTCCTTTTCCACTTGCGCTCGGAACATCAATGAGAATTTGTACACACAACGCCGAAGGTGTGCGCTCACTTTGTTCGATGAATTATGGATTTTCCGCGAGCAATTATATAGCGCAGTCTTGCAACTTATTAGTCTACTAACTAGTCTATGACACGATGCTTCCAATTACGTAGACTATAATTAATACTTAATAACACTTTCTCCGCGCGTTTACAAGAAACACGTTCCTACAGACACTCCATAAAACGCACACCCTCGACCGTCCGTCGCAAACATTTCACCCAAGGACAATTACAGTAATTCGTCGTTATTGTCCCGTTTTTACCATGCGTAATAGTCCCGCTCACGATCCCCACCATTTCTTGGAATCCTTCACTCGAGAGTGAGAGAATCCGAGAACGTGCAAGAGAACAAAAGAGCCGACACGAAGTTGTCGTCGGCTAGGAATGGTGTACGCATCGCGTTGTTGTCCCGCCGCCAGCCCCGTTCGTCGGGACTAATATTACGACGAATTACTGTATTAAGAAATCATCGAAAGTCCCACCGCTTATCGTTCGTATTACTCAATCGTCTAGCTCGATGCAGTTCCCGTCCCGTATTATCGCGAAGCAAGCCTCGATAAGCGATCAGAGGCGACGTGTACGCGCACTCGGTGTCACGAGGCCAAGTCGCGTGCTGGGCCACCCGAACGTAAACAATGGCCTGGATCAATCTCCGAAACTCTTAATCGTATCTGGGTAAGTACTCACCGTTACATCACGTGATAAGAGGAGAAGCTTCGGAGTGCTGGGTGGACGTGGCGGCCGAGCAACTGTCTAGGATACCGTGCTGGGCGGGAATGAGCGGGAACCAAGCGGGAACGAGTGGGAACGAGCGGAAAGTTTAGGACGGGGGAGGGTGCTGGGGTCGTTTTCGGTGGTCACAACCCACGCACGTGATCTAACCCCGGCAATGGGCCAATGGGACGCGTCGCCACGTGACGATCACGTGCGCCCTCGAGCCCTCATCCAAAAACCCACGCGCTCGGCCAGGTATCGCTGGATGAAACGTGAGAGATCCGTTTTCCGCTTTTAACGCGTTTCTCGCTTCTGCAACGAGTCCAGCGACTTACCAGCGAGTTGTTGCTCTGGGGAGGCTTTAGGCGACTCTGCTCGCTGATCTGCGAGCAAACATCGGCGGGGTGAGCCGAGAGACTCGGTAGAGGCTGGTCCGCGGCTCTGACCTTTGGATCCGAGTGTTGCGTAAGAACGGAGGATGTTTGCGATTGTGAGAGGTTCCTGTGTTTTCTTATGTTTCTGTTTGGCTGGAGGATTGATTTGTTGTGGATGAGGAGCGAATGATGGAAATTTTTGGTTCGTCTATCGCTGGGAGATAGCTTACCGCTCCTGCTATGGGATCTGACTTGGTTACATTGTTCATGAGATCGCATGACTTTCACTTTTCTTCTTGGTAACTGTCAAGTACCCCCGTCTTCTTGACGAGCAGTAAGTCGATAATGTTTACTGCAAAACGGCGTTACCTCAGCTTCACGTAACGTGCGTGCTTGTAAATTAATAGTTGAAGACCCCAGGCACTTAGCGTAAGCGCCTCGCCACTCGAGCGTCGCGTGTCCAAATAGTAGTCGACTCATTGAATGTGCAATTAACTTTTCTGCGCGGGTAGAGTAGGTATAGAACGAAGTGACATGCTCGTGGTGCGTGATGATTACGTTACATCTCCCTTCGACACTTATGACGACAGTAATTGCCGCAAGTTCCACGGAGACGATGAAACAATACTTTGGTAGCTGGATTAATCGAGCGACCATTATCCGTCTACTAAATTAACGTATCGAACAGCTCAATTATAAATCGAGACACTTGTGTTCTGTTATCGAGTTTCCAATTCTCGGTCCAATTATTTACTAGAAAAGGTTTCCTGATGCAACTTGTTGCTAAATTTTCCAGTACTTCCTCCGTTTAAAATATCAATTTCGTGGAAAGTTACGTTCCATTTCCACCAATTATCTTTCTACGCGCCACTGCCTGTCTAACCAATTTCCTTCTTAAAGAGCGAATTTCAATCGTTCAGCGAAACATTGATAAATCGACGACAGATGATCGTGTTCTCGGTTTTCGTTCTCCTCTCCATCTTCTTTTCGCGTTTATCATTCGAATGCTGAAAGAGCGAGCGCCTGGCAGCGAGCAGAGACTAAATATAAAAATGTCGACGCGGGGAACGAAACGTTTACTGAATAATAAAATTGTTTTTATAGCGATTCTCGTTGCTCAGTGGTTTCTCGTTCCTCACCAAGAATTTATTGAGTTTGTTCACCGATTTTTGGCCTGCCTGCGCCTTCCCTCGCTCCCGAGTACACACTTCAGATTTATTTTCCCTTTTCGATGAAACGAAAGCTGCGAGAATTAATCGGAGGCCACGGCGAAGCGAAGAATTCAGATGGAGTTAATTTCGCGCTGCGTGATTGTCGACCATGCATAACTCCTATATTTACTATTAAAGATTAATAAAAAAAAAGCTGCAACTTTTTCAAAGATGCATAAAAACATGGTCCAAATTTCAGACGAATCGAATGGCTAGTTTCTTAAAAAAAAAATCCCAAATTTTGCTCTGTTTTTAGCTGAAAAAATAGGATTCCCCTGGTCAGTGGGTGGAATGTTTCAGTTCGAGCAATGGAAAATTCTAGGTGCCACTATTTTTATGCTAACGATAAGAATCGCGATGGAGTGTGTACGTTTTGACTGGGACAAACAAAGTTTCTAATTTCAATTGGACAGAGTCAACTGAATTTTATACTTTGCTCTTGTTACCTCGGACTTTAGATATAGCTACTGATCTCGGGCAGCGATCTATGTATATCGAAAGATCTAAAAGATCTGTCTACTAAGAAGATTAAGTTTATCGGTCTAGTATCGGAGCGTTGCTTCTTGCACTTTGCTACTCGAAGTGGAAAGACTATCACCGAACGATGACCCCTTTTTATATCCTCAAACTTTTCTTACGTAACTCGTTCTTCGGGCCAAGTAGCTTGGAAAAATATTTAAACAAGCAATTGGTCGCTTGTAAACGACCAGAAGCGAGTCGAGATATTTCTCTAGAAATACAATGAACGATGAGTGATCTTCTAGAATCTAAAATGAATCGATCACCATTGATCATACATACCAGTGATTCTGATACTTAAAGATTCCACGCTATATCACCTCCGCGACGTTAGCTGGACGGTGGTCGAACGTACATACACTGAACACCCAGAGGATTCGACTCAATGAAGCCAGCGTACAAAAGAAGAAGGTGATGGTGACGATGATGAATGAACGAAGAAGCAGAAGAACAAAGCACCTTCCAATTGCTATAAATATTTTTAATCTTTACTTGTTCGAAAGCAAAATCACAGCTACATAAGATGTGTGGTTCCGATACTCATTCATAATATAATAATAATAATAGAGAATATTAATCAATAATTAATAATAATTAATAATAATAGATAAAATTATATAATATGTGCTAATGACCATACAATAGATTCTCTCTAACATCTTCAAGTAATAGTACGTCTTTCTACTGGTATACATCCACACACACTCCAATGCATTCTCTCTCTCTCTCTCTCGCATGTTCGAACAATATGTACCTCGATCGTCGTGGACGACCACGCAATAATATATTTCTATATTCATATATATATATATATATATATATTTATATATTTATATTTGTATGTATAGTGTAGGCTCGATAGTTATAAGGCAACCTCAGTTCATCGTCGCTGCTCGGAACACTCGCGAGCATGTGTCCCTCTGTTTTCCCTTCTCACATGCAATACTTTTCCACCTTTCGAGGTTGATTCGCCCCACCGGACGCTCCATCCTGCCGCGATCTCGCCCGCTTCCGGCTCCGAGACCTCGCCCACCCAGCCACCCCCACGTAAACGGGGCTAAAATAAATATTCTACAGGTCGTCCTCCCTCCCCCTGCACACGGGACTTAAGCGGTAAAAGCATACAGCAGGCTCGAGATTTTACATATCGCGGTTTTATGGCACTCGTTTATAATGGCTCGCCTCTCTCAAACAGCCTCCATCACATCCACCACCTCCACCACCTCCACCACCTTCGCCTGTCCCCCCAGGCCACGAGCTGGCGACAGTTCCTTCGTTTTTCTCGCCTCTTTTCGCGCGAGCGTCGCGTTTCCACCCGGCGACGGTGTCGGTTTTCGCTCCGACCGGGACCAACGACACCGGACACCAGGATCGAGGAATCGGTCGATCGGGCTTTCTCTCCAGAAGGGAGGATTTTTCCTCCGGCCACGGGGACAGGATCGATGACTAATCGACGTAGTTGTATTCGCTACAGTCGCCACGAAATCAAGTGGCCGCTCCAGGATACCTCCACCGTCTAGTTTTGCACAAGCATACGTCTTCTGCCTCCGAAACGAGGAGCTTTAACGCCTCACTTTCACCGAGGTGATTACGCGAATGATCCGAATGGTATCGACATTCGTGGTGGATAAGGGTGGAGGGTGGTGGTCCTCAGCGGCCAGTTGATTTCGCTACGACTCTGTAGTGAAACGATGCTGACCTACCGAGGGAAATTTCTCTGACTGATCGAAGAAGCTCATCCACTGACAGTGAGAGACTCGTTACTACTGTCTGCTGAAAATCGACTTACTCTACTCTCTCGCGCTGTAGAGACTGAGAGCTTTCCATCGCGAAACTTTCATAGAGTCGAATTACCAAGAAGAAAAGGAACTTGGATTGTTGAGAGACCCGCGAGATTTATTCCTTCCAAACAGCACGATTCACAATAAATGGACGCTCTTTGTAATCGTTCAATCTCCCCCGTTCCGATTTCACGCGACGCGCGAGCAGGTCGCAGCTTTTGCGGGAAAAAGGACGCCTACCTTAATGGAGGTCGACCGTATTCGGTTTCTGGGTCACCAGTCAACCACCTACCCAGCAAACACTCCTGCAACTTCGTTAACAGCAATCCGAGCCTTGTCTTTACGATGGGTGATTAAAAGAACGCGCGTCTCCCCGACACAGTGGAAGAGCTTCTTTCCGTCTCTACGCGGTGTACTTCTTACGAGACGCTGGTAAAGCGTACAGACACTTGGATTCGCTGGGTCTTTTCAGTCGCCGTGGTCGAACCTTGGACTGCAGAGAGTTTGGACGCTGTTTCCTTGAATTAAAAGGAGCTTCTTGGAAACCGACGATGGAGATGGAGGAACCGACCACGGCCACCGAGTCTCTGTATTTCTCATGGATTCGACGCAGGTTTTTAAGGCACTATAGCTTCCTACAATCGTGTTCACGTCGGGCGTGTCCCTCTCTCGTCCCGTTCGGTGAAAAAGGACTCATTATTCGTGGAGAATCTGCACGTTGCAAGGTTATCGTTGCTAAGGCACGGTGCTACAAGTTCGGGGGAAACTCTAAAGGCACCCTAGCGTGTCGCACAAGCGCCCACGCGCACACACTATCCCCTATGTCATCTGGGGAACGACAGTTTTACAGACGGTACTAAAAGCTACATGATTGAATCGTTGTCCTCGATAAAATACGGTTCTCTGCGAAATCTGGCCTTCTATCGATCGTCCTACTCGAGGGAAGCCACACCGACGTTACAGTGAATAGCGATAAGGATTTTTATATTTCTGATACCTCTACACGCAAATTTGTCCTCTCATAAAATTTCGTCGCGCTTCGTGCAAAGCATATTTAAAATAAAGATTAAAATTTGAACTTGGTCGCTTGGTTAAATTCTTCCTATACTATCCAGTTACGGTCGAGGAGAGGTGAGTCTCTGGGGGGATGAAAGGTACGAGTGCAGGCCTTTGCGCGGGAAGAATTGCAAACGGTGTCGAAAAGTTGAAATATTCACAGCCAGAGACGGATCTATAGGAGACCTTGAAAATTCTAAGCAATTGGAGACCTCTAAACCCATTACACTCTACATCTAAACCTCCTACATTCTCAAAAACCGAAACTCTACCCAGAAGTAAAATATTCTAATCGCAAGGACTCAAGGTACTCCCGATCCGTCTCTGGTCGCGTGAAGATTGAAAGATACAGCATCCCCTTTGGGGATGAAACAACGAGGCACCCCGTTGTTCGCGAGGCGTCACAACACAAAATACTCACACGTGTTAATCCCTTCCTTCGAGCTTCTGCTTAAGTATCAGAGTACACCTCGCGATATACCTCTTCCACTTTCCCCTATTCTGCTGCTCACAGTTCCCTGTACACCCCTTCGAAGCCAATGTTCGTCGCAGGTCTGCCCTCGTCCGCTCTGTCTCATCTTGGCTGGCAGTCTTTTTGTTAACTCTCGGTTTAGCAATACTGTTCGTAATACGATTAACGGAACGCGTACCCTCCTGGCCGCGGCACGTATGTATATTCCCGAGAAAGCGTATAGAATATTCTTTAGTACGATTCGTTGCGGCTCGATTCGATCGATCGACCCCTCCCCACCAACTGATAGAGAAGGAACACACGGAACGATAGCTGTGGCGCGAAAGGCGACGCCACGTTAAAAAATAGAACGAAAGAAAGAGAAGAAGAAGTACAATAAAGTATTCGTGGGCGATCGTTGAAGCATCGTTGCACCGTCGTTGAGTGATCGTTCGTCGAGTCCTCGAGCCCTCTCTGCGCTGGCTAGAGATTCGTCAGGAATACTTAGTCCGGCAGCGACTCGTGGCTAGACGGGCTACTGTTCTGTTTGCTTTGCCTGTGAAACAACCGATGGCGCGATGGACTAGACACGACGCGTCGTGCTCGGGCACGATTCCCGTGTTTGCTCGCTGGCGAAGGTCCGGAGAGCACCTTCGTCCCGAAACTGGTAGAAAGGCTATCGTCCGGATGACGTTTCGACGAAAGTCCCCTCGACTTACGCGGCGGACCTCTTGCTCGTCAAGAATTCAGTTTTCCTCTCTCTCTCTCTCGCGGCTCTCTCTCACTCGCGTATATATATTAACTATCTATTCTAGGACCTAAGTCGTCGCGACGACTACTCTTTGCACCACGCGGAGGGTACACGAACGAGATACTAAGACAAAGGAAAGAAAGAAAAAAAGAAAAACAGAAAAAAGAAAAAAAGAAAAAAGAAACGAAATGTACAGGGGTCTTTTCCTATTAAATATTACAGCTTGTCTTTTTCTTCGCGCTAAAGCTATACGATAGACTTGTCGTCCGCGTTATTGTCTACGGTTCTATGCCGGGTCATCTCTGTCCCCCGTCGGATCCAACGGCTCGCGCCGTTGGATTATCAACAATTCGCGCTTGAAACCCCACCAAGCCTACGGGAGGATCGGTTCGATCGGTTTAATGAACATCTCCTCGTAAGTACGAAGTCATCGAGCCGATTGAACGGAGCTTCCGTTCCCATCGGCGTCGTGATATCGTTCGTTCGGACCTCAACGGGACACCGAGACGAGCTATCGGTCCCTTCTGGTCGAGAAACGGCTGAAGATTAATGACTAGACCGCGCGGTCAGGGTGCTCCTAATCATCCAGCGCGTCTGGGGAACGTAGCGTCTCGTATACTATATCGGGCGTGGACAATCGCGGTACCGCGGGGAATGTCTACAGGGAGCGTACGAAAAAATGTCTTTTCTTCCTCAGTCCTTGGTATCAGACTTGATCGGCAGGATCACGTGACCCAGCCCCCGCCCCTTCCTCGAGGAACGTCTACGGGGACCAGAGAATGTCTTTCTTCGGCCAACGGCTGGCCAGCTCCGCCGGGCGTCGTTATGTGTCCATGTGTCTGTACTTGTGGGCCGACATTTGCGCCAGGCCCAGCACGGCGTACTGGCACTGCAGACAGTGGTAGTGAGTCTGTTTGCCGGAGTGCTGGCACTGGACGCCGCCGCAGGGTTGGCTGGGGGTGAACTTCTGGAAGCCGGCCGCCGCGATGCTGTCCAGCTTGGCGTGCTGGCGCCGATGGGCGACCACCTTGTTGGTGTCCGTGCAGACGAAGTCGCACTTGAGGCAGTGGAAGTGCGAGGCCTTGTTCTGCATCGAGCCCAGGGACGAGGTGTAGGCGCACTGAGCTCTACCGCACGGTACGTTCGCTCTGTACTGCTGGAAGTCGCCTCCCATCAGGGTGTCAAGTCGCTCGTGCCTGGCAGTGTGCTGGACGAAGCGGGTCTTGTCGCAGAACGAGTAGCCGCAGTCCTGGCGCATGCAGTGGAAGTGGGTCTGGTGCTCTCTGTAGCCGCAGTGGGGATACCTGCAGTCTTCGTTGAACCTGAACCTGCAATTAGGAGCGATAACGTTATTCAAGGATCCTGTGAACAGGGATGCCGAAGAGTGGCGTAGGTGGAAGGATGCAAGGTGCTCTTTCCACCAGGGTTCCAAAGAGTTCTGGAACTTTTCAATAGGTTCTATTTGAACCATGGAACTAATCGTTGTAACAAATACTGAATACTACTCAACGAATGTACTACAACAATAATAAATCATTATTACAGTTAAATTGATATTCTGAATGTGTTATTTATTTGTAATATTTAGCTACGTAGATAATTTTTACGCAGTATATAATTTTTGTGTATTTTAGTTATAAAAAAATGTTATTTATGAATTATTCTTGACAAACTTTCTTTTCTGTTCAATACTTTTTACGAAACTATTAATTACTTATGTTATGATTCTCTTACCTTTTATTAAATAAACACGAAGAATATGATATTATATTGTTCAATAAATTATATCCCTAATTGTTTAGTACAGGCCTTCCCAAGTAGGGGAAATCTGCTCCCAAAACAGATGTTTCGGTTCTCCCTCCAACGCTGCGCCTTAGCTGCTAAGGCCGCTAAGGTGGGACGAGTTCTGCTACCCTCTCTCCGAGGGCACAGTAACGTCGCTGGGAAGCATGTTGGGCGCTTTAGGGCGAAAGTACCAAATGTGTCAAATTTTTATAGGAAATTTCGTAATGACTTAAAAATAGTAGGAAAAATTAAAATTTAAACTAGCATTTCAAAATGACGTAAAAAGAATTTAAAAAATGTATTACATACAACGATACAGTAATACAATAATCGTAGTGATGTCTTTTCATTAGAAAAATATATTCATTTTTATAAAAATACAAGTAGTAGTTATTTTCTAAATTTTCGTACAATACATAAATACCTACATTTTATATTTTAAACAACTTTCGTACAATGCAAATGTGTTATACATGTATAGATACATATATAGATTCTATACATGTATATAATATGTATATATTGTACAAAAATTTATAAAATAAGTAGTGATTGCATTTTCATAAAACTGAATAAAGTGTATAACACATCTATAGAATCTATAACATGTATATAATATGTATATATGGTACAAAAATTTATAAAATAAGTAGTGATTGCATTTTCATAAAACTGAATAAAATGTATAACACATTTGCATTGTACGAAAGTTGTTTAAAATATAAAATGTAGGTATTTATGTATTGTACGAAAATTTAGTAAATCACTACTACTTGTATTTTTATAAAAATGAATATATTTTTCTAATGAAAAGACATCACTACGATTATTGTATTACTGTATCGTTGTATGTAATACATTTTTTTAAATTCTTTTTACGTCATTTTGTAATGCTAGTTTAAATTTTAATTTTTCCTACTATTTTTAAGTCATTATGAAATTTCCTATAAAAATTTGACACATTTGGTACTTTCGCCCTAAAGCGCCCAACATGCTTCCCAGCGACGTTACTGTGCCCTCGGAGAGAGGGTAGCAGAACTCGTCCCACCTTAGCGGCCTTAGCAGCTAAGGCGCAGCGTTGGAGGGAGAACCGAAACATCTGTTTTGGGAGCAGATTTCCCCTACTTGGGAAGGCCTGGTTTAGTACTTTTCTTTATCTTATGGAACCTTTTTTAATAAATGTCCTTCCATGGAACTTTTATTATATAGGTTCTAAAATGAGGTTCTGTTCCATGAGAACACTTTCTAGAGCAGTTCCTGAGGGTAGGTAACATTTCTTTCAATAAAAATTCCACAGGAACAGATATTTTCTTAAACGAAACCTATAAGTTCTAACAGAATTTTTGTAAAAATGAGAGTTCCAGAAGTTTTTCGATCCCTGCTGTCCACCCCAAGGAGAAACGACATGACTAACCTGACGTATCCCTCCGGTACTGGTTCGTCCTTCAGCATTCGCATCGAGTGGTGAAGCCTCTGCTTCTTGGCCTCGGGCGAGTTGCTGTCCGGCGGTGACAGGGACCTCTTGTTCAAGTTCAGGTTTGCCGCCAGGGAAGCTAAGGGGTTCTCGTCCCTGGCAGGAGGTAGAAAGTTCGTCGGAGGTAGACCAGGCGCGAACATCAGCCCGGGCGCACCGGTGTACATGCCACCGTGCTGGAGGAACGGCGGCAGGGCTTGGTTCATCAGGGCGATCTGCTGGTTCATGGCGGCCATCACTGCTGGGCTGGGGAAGTGGAAGCCGTGGCTGAGGTCCAGCTCGAAGCTCGTAGGCACCGGGGCCTGTTGAACGTTCGGCGGCATGCTCGGCTGGGACAGCTGACCGTTCTCGTTGCCGTCCAGCAGCGAGTTGTGCCCGTCGTCCCTGGACAGTTCACTAGGCTCCCTCTTCACGCTCGGAACGTTCTGCACGCCAACGTCCGAGCCGCATCTCGCGGGCTCTATCTTCACCTCCTTCGCTTGGCTCTGCTGGCTCATCTGGCCCAGGGTCTGCTGCATCTGGCGCTGCATCTGGTTCTGGAAGTTCTGGATGTTCTGCGCCATCTGAGCGTTCTGCGCCATGAAGTCGTGCTTCTGCGACAGCTGGGCCAGGTAGTCGTGCTGCAGCTGATTGGGCGCCTGGCTGGGCAGGTCGTGCTGCTGCTGGCTGAGGATGGCGCCCGTCGAGTGCTTGGCTATGTGCGCTACCAGTCGGTCCAGTTCCGAGAACGCCTGGTTGCACGCGTTGCAGTGGTAATGGTTCTTGCGCTTCAGCTTGCAGAACGGCCTACTGCAGCTCTGCTCCGGCCCGTAGAGCGTGTGCGGCGTCGCCGAGCTGGTGGACGGCAGCACCGGGGACTCTGCAATCGAAACGATCGGCCTCAGTTCAACCCCTCGGGTCACCGAAAAGCGAGCGCGAATGGCGACGGTGTGACTAAGATACTAGCAGAAAACACATCTCGAGGCGACAAAATTTCTCGTCGATAGAGACACGAACCTTGATGCACGGAAGTTCGCATGGATAGCACGACGCCCGGAAGTGCAGGTTCACTCGGCGGTCCGCTGACCGGATAATAGGTGCCTGCCGCCCTCACCACTAGCAACAATCAACCAAACAACCAACACTTCAAATATACCTCCCATACTAGAATTACAACCACCTTGTACAACAGATACGTCAGACGCAAAGAGAACAATAAATACAAATGTACAAAACGCAAATGTAGAGAGAAATAAAAATGGTGACAGTGGAGGTGTACTTCGACCCCCCTTCGTTAAGCAGTGTACAGTAGGCTGGCTCTTATTTACTCTTGGTGAAATTTTTTTTCAAACATTTTCTTCGCGAAAGAAACTTCAAAAGCCGAAAATAAGAGCCACCCTAGTGTACAGCGGTGGTCGAAAGAAACCTTCAACGACCGCGTGTCTACGTTTCTTTCCTCCATCGCTGGCAGGTTCAACAGGTTCATCCAAGTCTCGAAAGGGTTAAGGGGGGGGGGGGGGGGGTGGTGGTGCTGTGTCCAAATATACATTGAGGTGCGTGAGCGTGCAGAAAATCATGCATTATACGGGTGACTGTTTCTCGGTGATGTCTCAATTAACTACCAAACAGAACTCAACTATGAAACAACACTATGCAGGCGTGCGGTGCCGTGCGCTTGGACGGGTGGCACTTACCAGTGGTTTTATTAGCGTCCGGACTCGGTAGATCGGACTCTTTGTCCTCCATCATCGTTCTGCTCTCCATGTCCCCGGCCAGGCTCTCCTCCGGCTTCTCGATCAGTTCCGCGGGGTTCTTCACCTGGATCCTCGGCTTGGGCTCGTGAACGGGCTGCACCGTGGCCTGGCACTCCTGCATCGACGACTCCTGGCTGCTACTACCGTCGCTGTGACCGGTGTGCTGTTTCTCGTGCAGCGCCATGGTCGAGTATCGGACGAAGGAGTAGCCGCAGTTCGGTCTGGTGCAGTGGAAGTGGCGGTTCACCCGATTGCTGTGACAGCCTGCCAGCCGACAGTCCACCATCTTGTCGAAAAAGGCGAACCCAGGCGGTATGTCGACGTTGTCGTGGAAGTCCTTGCTGTGCATCAGCAATTGGTCGGGTCTGTCGGTGGAGAAATGGCACCTGGGCTGGGAGCAGTGATGGTGTCTCGTGGTTCTGAGCACGCAGGCTGGGTCGGGGCAGCCGTCGGGATTGAAGGTGGAGAAGCCTTCCGGTTCGCCGAGGCTGTTGGAGGGCGAGACGCTCCCCTCGCGGTCCTCGAGCAGAGGATTCGGCGTGAGGCTCGGTGTCTGGGGTTTCGGGAGCTTGAAGCTGGTGAAGATCGCCTGGGGTGAGTCGTGGGTGTGCGTGGCCGGGTCGCCGCCGGACCAGATCTCTATCACCCTGTTCTTCGGCGGCCTACCCCGCTTCCGCCTGAACATCGCGTCGATGTTCGTCAGGTGGGTCAACGTCACGTCCGAGGAGAGGGCGTGGGATGAGCAAGAGAGGTTCAGCTGCCTGCTGTACTCGTGGATCTTGTAGTGCTGCAGGCGACGGAAAGGTTTGTCGGTGGCGAGGATCACCTCGCGACAGTTCTCCCAGTTGCAGTGGTAGTGCTTCTCTTTGTCGGCGTACGGGCAACTGTCGTCGCAGCCTCCCTCTTCGAAGAAGGCGTCCGTGATGCGCTCCTGAGTCTCGTGCTCCCTCAGGTGCTCCCTGACCTCGCGGGGATCCTTCAACGCGGTTCCACAGCGATCCAGGCCGCAGTGGTGATGGTCCCTGCCTATGTGACAGGGGCAATCAGCCGCGGCGGGCAACAGATACGCCAGTTCCGTGGCGGTGAGCTGTTGGCTCTGCTGCTGATGCTGGTGGTCGACGGTGACCGTGGAGCTTCCGCTGGCGGAGACCGTGGTCGTTGGCGCGGTGAGATCCATCGCGAGGTCGCTCGCGCTTTGGAAAGAGTCGTCCAGGGAGTAATAGGACGGCGAACCTCTGTCTTCGTTGGAGCTTTCGCCGTTCAGGCTTAGGGAGAGACTTTGGGCGCTGAGATCCTCGGGTGGCCATGTTCCAGGCGGTCGGGCGCCGCCGACCGAGCCGATCTGCTTGTACTTCCTGTAGGCCAGCTCGGACTCGTGGCGCTCGTGTTTCCGTTTGTGGGAGAAGAGTTGGCCGGACGAGTGGAGGACGTAGCTGCAGTGTGGCCGTATGCAGTGGATGTGGTTGCAGACGCGTGAGAAACGGCACTGCTCGAAGGGGCACGCCTCGGACTTCATGAACTTCTTGAACCCGTCCCGGGACAGCTGCTCGTCCTTGATGTGATAGGACTTGTGTTTGTCTGTAGACACAAGTCGGCGATGCTACAGCGAATCCTCATCGAGGGAGGCATTAGACGCGGGGTAACTATTATAGAAGAAACGTATGGACTTCCTTACCCATGTCAGCCTTGTTCTTGAAGGTGAACCGGCATCCCGGCCGCCGGCAGTGGAAGTGGGTGGTCCTCTGGCCGACGAAGGGGCAGTGCTCGGTGCCGCAGCTCTCGGTAGCTCGAAATCTCTGGAAGCCCTCCTGTATGATCGCGGAGTCCTTGCGGTGGTAGTTGGCGTGCATCTGCACGTCGGACGTCGATATGTAAACCTTGTCGCAATTCTCGTGGATGCAGTGATAGTGGGTCTGTTTTCTATTGTGCGGGCAGGCGCGGCCCGGATGCCTCTCCGAGCAGTCGTCCGTCGGCGAGTACCTCATGAAACCGTGCTGCAAAGATTCGTCCCTCTTTTTGTGCCACTTGAAATGCCTGATCATCTCTTCCTTCTTCACAAACACCCTACCACTGCAGTCCAGGCAGTGAAAATGCTCCCTGCAACCGAGCTCCTTACAATACGAGCTGCCGCATTCCTGCCCCGACGTGTACCGCCTCACGTACCGGGAGTAATCGATTATCGGCTGGGACACGGAGCTTTTCGAGCTACCGATCAGGGTGTCCGCAACTGGAGACATGCTTTGTCTCAGCAATGCTGAAATCAGAAACCCCAAAGGGCTGGTGAGAATTTACCTCGCAGACCCGCCGCCCGCCGCATTTCACACGACTCCCGCGCAACAGTTCCCTACTATCCCTCCGCTCTAACCGATCTCGTTCGGTAAGGGACCCTGATTCAGCAGAGCGCCCGGTCGGTAACAGAGCAAACTGCAGCACAAACGTTATCGCCTAACAGCTGCGCCATTACCCTTCGTCGATCAGTCAGCTCTTCATCGGCCGATAAACCAGAGATCCGCGATGCCGAATAAAGAGGAGGAACTCTAGAGAGGAAACACTTGCTGCTGTGAAAGTGAAGTCGCGCATGAACCACATAATACGCGGGACAATTTGAAACTGTCTTCAGCGAGAGTATTGTTAAAAATGGCCAAGGCAAAGAGTGGTTAGATGAGAGAACCTGCATTGTTTGGAGTGATATCTCGAGGTACCCCTGCACCACCACCATTTCATCCGTAAAACCCATCCGTTCTCGCTGCAATTTCGCGATAAAGTCCGTCAAGGTTCGTCACTCGATTCCCACGCGTTCGTTTGCCCCTCGCCCGAGGAATTTCGCGAATAGCCGCGAAGTACGTAAGCACGGAGTGGGAGCGATATATAGCGTGGCTCCACCCCCACTCGCCAGGAAACCACGTTCCACGTTTGCTGCCCCAACCAAGGGCCCCCGGTTGATTCCGAGAAATGCCTACTTGCCGTCTGTGCGCGTTTCAATGCGCTCAGAAACGAGTTTAAAAATTGTCGAATATTTCTCTTCGGGGTCCCCCTCGGCTGGGCGCGGCTGGCGGGGATAGGTACCGGCCAAGTTTTATGCGCACGTGTGTACGCGAAAGAGAAGAAGGGTTCCCCCGCCGCGGCTCCGGGGAAACAAGAGAAAAAGGAGCGGACGAGAGAAGAGACGAAATGGTAAAGGTTGCGAGGGAGAGGCTGGCATTATGCTCTCGGTATTATGTTCCCCCCGAAACTACGCAAAACCCGCGAATCTACGCTGCAACCCAACACTACGAACTTCCTCCCAGCTCTTTCCAACAGCTCCTCCGATAAATCTCCCGATCCGCGTCGAGCAATCTCCTCTCGATCTTCCCCCGGCCCCGTTTTCGCAATTCATCAGAAGCGAGGACGCCGAGGAACTCCTCCGTTACCACCGTGAACCAACGACTTACATGGAAATTCCTTGATAATCGAGGAGAGGGGCCCCCGACAGCGGCACGTGCTCGAATTACGAAATTCGCAGCTCGCTCTGGATGTTTAAATTAATTATCCGGTTTAGCCGAACCGGGAACGCTCGCGCATATTGTTGCGTAACATTCGGTTATGACTATTAATCTATCGTCCGTGGTGCAGTAATTATGTAACGCAGCTGCGTGTTTTGTGCCGCTCGTTAGAGCCACCTTCCGACTAGGCAGTCCGCGCCGAGGAAATTGTTATCCGGACGAATTTACAGCCAGCCTCTCTACCCCCCCCCCCCCCCCCCGCGCGCGCTCCTCCGCGGCCGGACGAGAGGGAAAGGGAGGAGGGCGACAGCCACGAGGTCAAGGCTCGATCGGCTTCTATTAATTAAGAATAAACGCGCCGGGACACCGTGTCCATGATTCTTCTTTCGTATCCGGGAATGTCAGACATTTTGTTGACGCCTAATTATGCGGCCCGCGTCTCAGGAAGCGTGCCAAAAACGGCGGCGGCGCGCTGCTTGTCGAACGGGGCCTGGCCTTGGAACTCGTTAAAAGATACAGCGATGCATATTACGCGCGAGTTCTGCGCCTTCGCCTTCCGCGGACACTTTGCCCGGCACTCGAGTAGAATGCGACGACCCCGTCGCGCGAAACGAACTTTCGAGAGCCTTCGAGGGATGGAAGAAGCTCGGGGAACTTGCGACGCGTGTCGTCGCGCGTGAAAAAAAGGTGGGTGTTCGTGTTCGAGGAAGTCACTTGCTCTCACGTTGGTCTAGAAGCTGCGACGGGGTGCAGACGGGAGCGCCACCCACACCTGGGACTTCAAAAACACCGGCGGTCGCGCGCGAGGACCGAAGAATACGAGGAACGTGACGAGGCTTGGCGAGCGAATCTTAAAAAATATGAGAAACTCACGGGACGACACGCACCAGGCTGCGACGCGAAGGCCCCCCCTTTCCCTACCCTTATGCGAGGAAGCAGCGGCTTTCAGGCCTCGAACCCTTTTATTCGTGGTTCTTGAAACGGGGCCCCGGCTGGGGAGTTTAAAATTTTCAAAAAGCCCGATCGTGAAAAGGAGGCCCCCGTATTTCAGCGGGCCAGCTCTCTCTCTCTCTCTCTCTCCCTCTCTCCTTTTTTATCATTTAATCCGCGCGGCCCCGGCTGAATAACCCTTTATACGCGACGCTTCACGGCTTGACCTGTGTGCACCGAAATCCTCGGCGACGCACGACCTACACGTTTTCAGCTGGGTCGTGCGCTATCCGGGCGAATCGGGCAGTCGAATGAAAAGGTAACATAATTCTCGATCCCTTGCCCCCGATGGATTGCCTGGTAATCGACCGTTATCAGAAAACAGAGCTTCTCTAATAGGCACTCGCGATTGTTCGGCGTAATTATTCAAAGGGCCCAGTCATGGATAATTAACCGTGAGTGGTTGAGCGGGGCGGAAGGGGGGTTGCCGAGGGTTAACGTAACCCACAAAATCGCGTGTTTGGATAATGCGTCAAGTGCCCGCTGCGTCGCAGTCCGTTCGGCGCGCAATCGCGAAGGGTCCATTCAACCTTTTTCCTTCCTCTTTTTCTCTTTCGAGAGGGCCTAAATACCGGCCAAAAAAGAATCCCAACGGGCTGCCACCCCTCTCCTTGGCGGTTCACCCCTTTTTCGACGGCCCTCGTCACAACATTGTTTCCGGAAAAACGGCTCCGGCAAAGGAGTAACCGACCAGATGCGATTTAATGAGCCAGAATAGAGACGTTGCAGCGATTTCATCGCGCTCCACGGGTAGGGAGGGACCGACGAGCGCGATTGGTGGGAATATTTCGACGCTGAGCTTTAATATTTTTCACGAACCTCCCGGGGGAAGGGTTGAGTTGATTCGATGGAAGCCAGTCGCAGCGGCAGCGGGTGCGTTAGGTTTTAATGCCCAGCGACCACTAGTTGGTTCCCTTTTCTCCGCTGATATCGCCATCGACAGCCTCCTCGGAAACTTGGCGAAGATCGGGGAAACTTTGCTCGGAAAAGGGCGGACTAAAATGGCCCCGGCGTCCGTATACGGTAGAATCATCAATCCAGTCGCAACCATGAAAATCGTGGCGCCAAGAGGGTCAGCAAAAGCGAGCAGATGAAACGGGGAAGCCGCGGTTGAAGGTGGAACACAGGAAGAGGACGGAGGGATGGACGGGCGGAGGAGCGAGAGACGAGCCGACGCTAAACTATTCTAAGATCCTCCGCGCGAGAGAGAGTGTCGCGGACTTATTGTCCCTCAGCGAGCACGGCGGCGTTATTTCTGTCAAAATTACGTTATGGTCGCCATTCTACTGTCCCGTTTCTCTCGGTGCTATTCCGTTTAGCACCTTCTTCCACGCAAGCCCCGTGGCTGTCCCCCTCGTCTTCTTTCCCGATCTCGCCGCCTCGGCGGGGCCCGCGGAGCCGTTCGCGACCAGAATAAACGCGGTTAC
The DNA here is from genome assembly GCA_946251845.1 of Andrena fulva. Classification (NCBI taxonomy): domain Eukaryota; kingdom Metazoa; phylum Arthropoda; class Insecta; order Hymenoptera; family Andrenidae; genus Andrena; species Andrena fulva. The sequence goes on from OX276332.1 coordinate 5,481,386, forward strand.
ACTGTCATTATAATTAACGCGTTTCCTTCTTTAGGGAAGAAGCCAGGAGCCCCCGTTTCCAGATATTCCACCGAGCCACTCTCGTGGCCCGAACCGTCCTCCTTCCGAGGCCAGGGGATTTACGATCTTCCCTCGGTACTGCCGATGGAATTATTCGCGCCTTTGTCTACTCGTTCCTCGTAATTATTACTAGCCCGTCCTCTCGCGAGATTTATGAATCGTATTTATAGACCCGGCAGGTTCTGATATCCGTGGATCCGCCGGCGTGCGGCCATGGACACCGGGGTGGTTCAAAGCAATCTTCTCCCCCGGAGTCTTCATCCTCCGATGGGTTTTGAAAAGTGCAACTGAGGTCACGAGGCGCTGAGGAGAATCGAGGTCTTCCAGCTCCTCTTACCTCCATCGAAATTCCCAACCACCCCCTCGACGCCAAAGATTCTTCCAAGTCTCAGATGCTCTACCATCTATCGGGACACGCCAGAGGACCTCTGTTTCACGGAGCAGGGGGTCGAAAATCCGGTTGGAACCGCCACCGAGGGCTCGCGCAACAATTCGGGGACGATTATTGCGCGACTCCAGTCCGTCGTCGAAAGCTTTCGTGAGGTCGCAGCGTGCGTGAACGAGCGCGCGCGTACAAACGGTCGTTAAAGCAATCGAGCCACGTGCTACGCGCCTCTTTCTCCTTCTCTCCTCCTCTTTCTCTCGCACTCTCGCTGGCCGTTTCTAAAGGCACATTCATTAATGTCGCGTATGTAGCTGGTATCGTTTTACCCCTCCAGCGTGGCGCGGAATTTTTTCTCCTTCTCCTTCCTTTTCTTTTTCTTTTTTTTTTTCATTTTAATCTAGCCTGCCCTCGGACGTATGGATTTTTCGGGCCACTGTTACGGACATACTACTTAGTGTCAACCCCCTCGACGCGGCAGTGGTCCTTTCTACGCACCCCCTTCTTTTCACGGCGCCGTGGGTCGAGCCCCCCTCCTCCCTCTTCACTGTTACTTATGGCGGCCCGTGTTAAATTTAACGAGGGGAAACCCCGACGTGGAATATCGGAGAACAATGATTTCCGAAATTATTGACCGAGTCGCGGCGATGCGAAACGGTCTCCGGGTTTTTGTTCTACCGTGGGCGCACCGCTGCCAATTCATTTCGGAGTCGATCGAGGGGGATGAAGACTCGCCTGGAGAATTTCAATACTGTGGCAGCTTTCAGCGTTAAGGGTTTTTTGGTCGTGGAATATTCGCGAATTCTAGGCGATGGAACCGTAAAGTTTAGGTAATAGGTACTCGCGGTTCGGAGAGCATCGCGTTAAATTCTCCACCTCGCTGTTCGACGAGGGGGTGTGGTACTTGATTACCACGAGCACCCAAGCGGACTCGCGCACCCCGAAAAACCCCGGTGGTAGGATAAAGATTTTTAGTTTCAAAGGAAAGGCCACCCCTTTCGCCGGCGCGGCGTGTTTCCAGCGTTACGGGGGTAAATTGAGTTGGAGCGAAAACACGCGTACTACTTATCGCTCGGTCTCCCCGGATTCACCCCCGTCCTGCCGCGCCACCCCAATTCAGCCTCTTACGTGGGACGCGTAAACTTTTCACGAGGGTGAAGCTCGCACGTAATATCGGCCATTCATGTGCGAGCGCGCCCCCCTGCCCCCCCCCCCTTGCCCATAGAGCCAACATACACGCGTGCATGCACCCTCCCCCAGCGTTATTCCCGAAAATAAACAGAATCGAACCCTTTCTACAAATTCAAATAGCCAGAAGAGGGAGCCCTCGCCTCCTCGCGCACCCCTTTTGTTCGACTTTCGAAAAAGCGTCTACGCGCGCCCGAGCTCGGGGCCGCGGGAGGAAGCGGAGAGAAAGAGGATGGAAGAGAAACTAGCCACGGATCGGCGATCCGCTGTCAAAACACGAAATCCGATGCCCTCGGATGATCGGGACACCCCGATTTCTCATTCAACGAATTTTCCAGGGCGAGGATCCAAAGGGGTGGCCCCGCCGGAGAAAATGGATCGGCTATAAAGTACTCGCGCGGTGAAATATTGAGCGATCGATCGCCCTCTGTTTACGGAAACACGATACCGTTGAGACGAGTCACTTTTCCAGGGACTGGGGGAGTGAAATGATTAATCAGTCTGGGGGATAATTATGGGGACACTGGGAGAATCGTTCTCGAGAGCGAATTCTTCTCTGCATGTTTTTACTGCAACTGGTAAAATGGATCGATCAACCATATCCACGTCCATTCTCAGCGGCGACCCGCGAATTTGGGAATATCAGTGCTACCAGGACAGCTGTACTAATAGAATTACTCAAGATAATTGGTAGATCCAGCTGAAAGCAGAGGACAACGTGTTCAGGGTTCGCGTGAATGGACTCGAGCAAAGTTTCAAGAGGAAATCGGTTTTCTCGATGAAAATAGCGTCTTCCTCTCTAGTACTTGCTCTTAGCTGCCGGACGAATGAGAATTCACGAGTAATCGTTAGAGCGCGAGCCCTTCGGTGGCCGCGTATCTCAAAGTTCTACAAAGTCCCATAACGCGCGCTGATTTACGAGATCGCGTGTCCGATAACTTTCGAATATTCCCCGAGAGCGAGTGGCTGTTAGCCTTAACAAGGCAGTTCGACGAGTGCGTAACGAGCGAGGACTATTATTAAGTGCGCCGCCACGCTCTATCGATGCCCGGTGGCGTTTTCTGCTCTAAGCTCCGACCACGAGCGTCCACCCCCTGTCTGTTCGCTTTTCCTCGGAAAAATCCATGCATTCTTGGCCGTTGCCAGCAGTGATCGAGCCAGCGGATGCCCGTCTGCTTCACTTAAGAAGCTATCAATATCCTTGTTGGGGGAATCATGATTCGCGAAGATTTCGACGCGGCGTTAAACTGTAGTAGGTGTCTCGGTTGGGCTGTGCGCAGCTTGAAATTCATGAATGCCCCGATGGCTGAGTTATTGAGTGAAATATAGAGCCGGGGCCATTGATTCGACGCCGGATAAGCGTGGGAAAGAGAAATTGAAATTGGGGCCCTGGTTGACCTCTTCATTGCCCACCATGCTCCTCTTTCTTCTCGCTTTTTAGCTGCATGATGCCGGGGACCTTTGTGCGGTCATTGATCCTCTTTTTTTCTCAATTTGTAAAGCGTGCTCCTGTTTCTCTCAGTGTCATTTTTGGGAAATAAATTTCCTGGCGAAGGGTCTGAAATTTTAGTCGATCGCTGCGCCATATTTATTATCCATTATCGATTATCCATCGCGGTTCCGATATCCCGCTTCTTCTTACCATGAAATAGCTGCGTGGACATTCGTCGACGTTCTCTTTCAGGTGCACGGCTGCTCTCTGCAATCTTCTTTTTCATCCAACGAATGATTCGATGGCAGAAGGGTTAAGAGGCCCGAGCGCGAGCGTTTCTCTCTTCTTCCCCTTTTTTCAGCGATGCAAATGCCACCCCGCCAGAGGCTCGGCGGCACGGCTCGTCGATCGGCTATTTTTCAACCAAGCCATTGGCAGCCCGGACGATTTCGAAAGACCGAGGGTCGCCGGGGTAATTAAATTTAGAATATTTTTTAAATTTCTCCGATTCCGCTCGCATGATTTGGCACGTCGTCGGGTGTCGTCCCCTGCCTCGCGTCACGCAGAAGATGCAGAAAGAAAGAGGAGAAGCCCAGGGGTGGGGAAAACGCGAGGGAAAACCGGGCAACGATTCCTCGCGAACCTCTCGCAAAACCCACGGACAGTAACGTATCGTTCCTTTCAAGAATCAACCCACTTTCCTCCCTGAACGAAGCGCGACTCGTAAAGCGGAATTCTAAGATAGAACCATCGAACTACTCTTCAAGATTATCGCACCGTTTCGACGCCGTTCAAGCACGAGTGGAGCATTCGGCTCCAGCCGCGATTCCGGTCTGGAAATCGGAAATTTCCCCGCGGAGAAGTAGGTGTTGGCGATTGGCGGTGCTTCTCCCGTGCCCCCTGCGACCTCCCTCTGGCACGGCCCTGACCCTCCGGACTTCTCCGGGCCGTTTTAGTTTGGCCTAGGGCTAAAACAATCGGCGCGTTCGTGGTCTTGGTCTCGGCCCTCTCCTCCTCCTCCTCGGTCGTTTCCACCGACGACGGTGCGCGACGACGTCCTCTTCCTTTTTCTCGCTTCTCGCCAAGCGCGAAATAACAGAGGAGCGGGAGAGACGAGCGAGCGTGGGCCAGAGCGAGGCGGCACGAGGGAGATGAGAGGGCCAAGGAGGGCCAGCTTCAGCGGCTAACTCGAATTACTAAAGCGCCGAAGAGCAACGGCTTTAAGCGACTTATGGCGAACCGGGAGGAACGACGCCGGATAAACCGGAGAAGAAAGCTCGATTTATTAGCGACACGACTCTGCGCTACCTCTCTCTCTCTCTCTCTCTCTGCCCCTCTCCCTGTCTCTCTGATTTTCTGAAACGCCGAGGAAATTGATTTACGGGGTTGCTTCCTCGAAGCACGCGCGCCTCCTCCGGACCGGAAATTCAGACCAGTTGCGGCCCCGCGCTTGCACTCTTTCCTCGGTGCCTCCTTCTTCTTGATTGAAAGCCGATTCTGGAGGATAATTTTTTTCGTGATAAATTTCGCGACTGGGGGAAGAAAATATGAGGGGCGGTGGATATTTTTTTGCGAAGCTTCGTTGTACTTGCTTGTTCTTGAAGAGGGTGTAGGATAGTGAAGAATCGAAGATAATGTTGTGTATGTCATGGTGTTACGAATTTTAATTTGCACTTGAAGCGACGATTCTTCTTACCGAGATTTCTGGATCGCCTCTGTCGGCTTCCTTCTTTTTCGCGGGAAAAAGGGTCGCCAGAAATATACGGAATATCCGCGAGCCCGCTGTCGGCCGGCATCCGGTTGACTATTTCGAGAGTATAATCACGAAAGGGGAGGAAAGGGGGCCAAGGAGAGAGGGAGTGATCGCAAAATGCGCTCCAACAGACGGAAAAGGGGCAAACGAGCCGAAGAGAGGCGACCTCTCCGCCTTTTCAGCGGTCTGTTTTCTACCAGGTCACCGCGTTTTCTTTATTCGCGTCCTCTGTGTTCTTTATTTCGGCCAACCGTGGCTCGTAATGGGCCATTTCGTTCGTTATGAACAGCCGATGACAGGGCAACTACCGACAAACGATTTCCTACGCGCCCCATAAAATACGAGTTTGGATCTCCTTCGGTGTCCGCGAAAGGGACGAACATTATTCATTACGGGAACGAAGGATCTAGATCTTACGCTGAATCACTCTAAATTAGAGATGTACCGACTAGTGGCCGACTATCCGGCCACTTTTGTAGTCGGCGACTAGTCGGCGACTAGTCGGCAAAAAAGGCCGATTGATCGGCTCCCTTTTTGTGAATATTTGCCCATTTTTCGTTCTCCTTTTCTAACAAGTTTTATAACTTTGCTATTAGAGATGTACTGAATAGTGGCCGACTAGTCGGTTAAGCCGACTATCCGGCCACTTTTGTAGTCGGCGACTAGTCGGTACATCTCTACTCTAAATACACACGGACAAGTCCCTTGCTGCCTGACGATTCAGGAACCGTGCACGGGGGCTTTAAAATGCAAGGCAGCCCTTAGTGTTTCTCGAGAGGGAATTTTCGTTGGGATATGTGAATTGAAATCCCGAAACCCGTAGATGGTCTTCAAGAGCGTCGAACGTGCACGCGGACTTCACGTTTTATGCGGTTTAACGTGTGCAAAACTGTTCGAAGGGTTTCGGATTAAGCGCTTTCCGCGTGGCTGGGCGAGCATGGCGTCTGAATTACTTCGTGAAAATCGATAATACACTCCTCTCCATAATGCTGTCGGCGTGCGGCAGCTGTTAAAGTGTTTGACAAATCGCCCCTTCAAACGAATATCCACCTATATCGTATTCGAGCCGCTCTCTGTGTTTAACCTCCATATTCCCGAAAAAAAAAACCCAATCCCCCTCTCGCCTTCTTCGAGTACCTCCGCATCCGTCATACAATTCTAACCCGAGCATGAATTGCATATCTCTGCAAGTGAGAAATCGATGGAAGCTCTGATGCTCGCAAATCCATCTACCCGGGTACTTTCTGCCTTCGCGAAGGGACGTTTTTCTCCGAGCCACGGAATCGCCGAGGCTCGCGACATCGCCTTCGAATCCCGAAAATTCACCCTCGACGGGAGATCCCACGCGTTACGAAACCGCCTGCATAACAATCGACCCGGCCGAAATCGTTCGAGTTCCATCGGGGACGCGCGGCGACTCGCGAACTCCGGGCCCCCTTGGATCCTCTGGAGCTTCTGGACCCCGTGGCCCTCTCGCCGGGCAGGAGGAGAGAGAGAGGGACCGTTTTGCTCGAAACCGGAATATTTCTTCTCCCTTTCCGGTGATTCTGGAATCCGAGACGGACGGTGGCGGTCCGCGCGCATTCTTTTTCTAACCGTGCGCGGTGCCCCTTTTTCCTGACGGGATTCGACGGGTCTTACGGGGGTTGGGCCGCGGGGAAAAAAGGGCCCCGGCTAATTAATAGAGCCGGATTGAGGAGCCAAAGCCGGAGAGAGGATCGACGACGCTCAGGCCCGTACGAAAAATAAAATGCGCCCCCTCCGAGTAAATTAACAGAGTGGAGCGAGCTGCCGCGAGCTAATTAATAGAGCAGCCAAAGGGAGCGAGAGAGGGGACGGCCGCGCGGAGGATAGAGAGAAAGGGAGGCACGCCAGCGGCCCTCTCTCTCCCTCCTTTTCGCCCTTTTTTGCACGAGCAACGATCCCCGAGGATCGCGGTCCACCGACCGATGGTCTTGTTTCCCTGGCCGCGTTCGCCCGCTGGCTCGCCTTTTATGAATCGATTCCATTTATATTCCCGCGCGTATAAATATTTAAGTATGTAATTAAACGGCTCTCGGCCGCGCCAGCACGATTGCAAAAGGAGAAACGGGAGCGTAATGATACGTCTGTCGATGGATCGCGAGAGGAAATCTCGCGGGGATTCCTAGGGGCCGGTACCGACTGGGACTATTCGACGATTCCCGTTGCGCCTAGAGTTAGATGTGCTTTCGGGGATGATTCTGCCGACAGTGTCTTCGAGGGGTTACTGCGAGACTTCCTCTTCTTTAGTCACTGCCATTTTTGTCAATTAAGAGGCCTATGCTGCGACATTTACCGAGGCACTCTGTCCGTAGCCTTGCCCGTGTCCCTCCTGTATCTGCTCCCTCTGAAAACTGGCTGTCGATCAGACTTTCTGAAGAACCGCGAGATGAGAACGAAGAGAGCGATCGAGCCAGCGCCTCGAGAGCGACGAAGGTGGAGCGTGGTTTTATTTTTTTTTCCCTCTGTTCTCCGCTCGCTATAATTAACGCGAAGACCGGGCCAGCGAGGTGAGGGAGGGTGTGGGCCGAGCGCAGGCAGGGGCTAGAATATCTGGCAATAAAAGTGGCGAGTTCGAAAAGGGAATTGCGAAAGCGATGCACGAATGCCGCAATGTTTGTTGGCCGCGCGATTGGCCCCGATCGTCTTTGTATCGGGAAACAGCGATTGGCAATCGCATGCCGTCCTCGAAACTCAGGAATCCATCGTTGCCCGATCAAACGATACGCACCACCACCCCCCCTCGGCCCCGTCAACCCCCGCCCGAACACCGGTGATTATTTAAGCGTGCGCAACCTCGTCCCGAGCTTCTTCGTTCTGCTCGTCCCCGTTTTTTCCTGGCCGACGTTTCGCGATTTTTCGGCCGCCAAGAATACACGGGTTTATCGCGGCGCCGATTAACCAATCGATCCCTCTAATTCGGAGCTGTCGCGAACCTTGAGACAGCTCCATCTGATGCACCGTTTCAGCCTACCGCTCGCGGTTCAGAATCTTCTGACTCGCGGGAACATCGCGAGGGTGCGTAGAGCCACCTACGATATCTAGAAGATCTTAGCCCGCGAGCTTTGCCGATTGCTCCCATTTCATCACCAAGAGGATTGCTCGGCCAAATCGCCGTCGACGAGGTAACAGCGTAACCTGGTGATCCGCTCCGCGGAATCTTCAACTCGTTCCCTTTTTATCATCCACGCCGGGGGGTTGGGGCGAGCGCCACCAGCGCGGCAGTTTGCGGAAAAATGCGTTTCTTCTGCGGGTCTGCCGATAGCATCGATGGGCCAAGGAGGGTCCTCCTCGTCAGCGGGCGCCGCGTGGCAAAAGAAGAGAACGCCAGGAGGGTGCGGGGGGGATGGAGAAGAGCGAAAAATTAGGGACGGCATTCCGTCTGTGTACCGATGCATTTCGGTGGCCGCTCAACGTTCGGCCGCCAGGACGTTCCTTTTAAATGCGATCGCGATTCCGCGAGCGGTAAGAAATTAATAAAAAGTTGAGGAACGATAAATTAGACCGGCGACGAGACGGCGCGAGAAGCAGCGAGCGGAGAGGGGAGGAGGGGGCCGAATCGCCGCGGAAAGAATACGCTCGAGGGGCCCAGAGGGGGGCGGATCGACCGCTCCGCGGGCCCCCGACAAGCGAGGGGCGATAATAAATTTCAAATATAAATAATAAAATTTCCAGCCACTTTTTACGAGGCCGGCTAGGAACCCGGCCGCATTGTTTCGCTTCTACGACGAAATTCGCTGTTCCTCCCCTTCTGCTGGCAGAGATATGCAGGATTTTCGTGAGCCCCGAGTTCGATCAGCTTCGCGTTGGTTTAGTTACAAAGCGGAGACGCTGGAAGCCAAGAGGAACGGTGACGTTTGGGAGATGAGCTCCTCTATGTGGTTTTTACTCCGACCTCTATTCGTTGACAGTGTTTGGCTAACAGTTTCTGCTGATTGAATTCCTCGAGCGGTCACAGGAATGTCGTTTAATATAGAACGGTTCGCGGGTGTTAGCGAAATTAGGCACAGGATGGTCGGGGAGGCTCGGAGCGAAGGAGAAAAGCAGAGGCGAAAAGCAGCAGCGACGCCCATGTCGTAAGAGCTAAATGTTTATGCATGGGGTTGCGAGAAACGAGTCCAGAGCCGAAGAATAATGCATCTGTAACCAATTATGCGAGCAGCTCCGGCGAGAAAGCGCGGCGGGAAGGAAAGCGACGGCGCGTACTCGTCGATTTAGCTGTCAAATATTTATTTAGCCTTTCCTTCGCGCAACTTCAACCCCCGTATCCTGTAGCGGCGCGTGCAAATCCCTGTAAGAAGTTTTTAATCAACCGTGAAACTCGCTCCGCGCGCTCCTCTCGCGGATCTCGTCGAGGCTCGGTCGAGAGAGTTTGAAACACCAAGGACCATCCGAGCTTAACAAGTCGAATCCTCTTTGACACGCAAAATCCCAACTTCCCAGTCCCGCGGCGGCAAAAAACAAGCGCCAGAGGATGAATAGGAGCAGCCGAATACTTGGAATTCTCGAAAATCGCGTCCCCGTGGGGAGAGAAGGAAGAGCCATAAAAGGATGCCCGAGGATCCCCTAAATCCGTTTTCACGGCAACCGCATAAGTCAGGGACGATTTTTCTCAAAGCCGGGCTCCCTTGGCGTCCACGTTATGACATATATATGGGCCTTGAAGGGGGCCCGAGATGGTGGGGGTGGAGGAACGTAGCGCGAGGGGGGAGCGAGAGGGGAATAAGGCCCCGAAGGGTCCGCGTGGCTTCGAGTATATGCAGAGAACGCGGTGCACCAGTTATTTATTGTAGCTCCCGTTTATGCTTTATTTGTTATTTGCTCGGTCGACTGGCTGGCTTCACTGCCAGCCCACGTAGGTGTACAAGCACCTACGAGGGTACCTTATCTACCTTCCAGACATGCGTTACACAGCCGTGCCTCGGCGAGATGAGCCAGATTCGCATAATTGGCCGCTTAATACGAAGCATTCTTTTCTCGACCGGCCAACCTCACCCACCAACCCCTCCGATCCAATAGGACCCCTTCACCGAGCGGGGACTGTCAACCATTTCGACTGGCCAATCCGTCGATTATACCGTAACGATCGCGTTTCCTCTTGGAAGGCTGAGATTCGCGATCGCCGAGCCTTCTCTGAAGCACCGAGCGGACTTCGACGTGACATTAAGACGTGTCTTTGGAAAAGAGAGACGTTCCGCGGCGAGGCACAATGTTCCATGATCCCAGGAATTGAGTAGTGGCGCAGTGTCGTCCAATTAAAGCTTATCGCGATGGAGACGTACGTAGCGGAGAATTTTCGGGGAACGGAGGAATATTAATGCGACAGAGAGGGGTTTGCGCGGTTAGGCCGCGTGGCGACTGTTAATTAAATTGTATTTAAAGAGAATTAATGACCGCGCGCATCAACGAGCACGTTAAGCCCGCGCCGTAAATGAATGTCGAACAGGTGCAGGCCGGCAGACGTGGTTCACGGATGTCGGGCGTAATTGTTAAAGTCGTAAATTGCTTGTAATTGTTGTGGCCTGTCCCTGGCATTCGACGGGTTACGCGGCGCGTTCTCTTAAATTTCAAAGCAGCCACCGATCGGAAGATTGCCGAGCAAAGGCCGCGGGGTCGTGGATTATCAATTAACTGCCGTTCGTGGATCCGGGGGAAGCGCGGGCCAGCGCGCGATCCGACGATCGCGTCTGACCAGTCCGAGGCGAATCTACTTGTCAAGGGGAATGGAGACGCGATCGAGGCCCTACGATCGGCCGCTGGCCAGCGGGTGAGGCTACTTTGAGCGATTCTAAAAATCCATCGGTCATCGATTTACCAGCGAACCCGTTGCCGCGCAGTTCAAGCGATCCTCGCGCCGTGGCTGGAGCCGTTGGGGAGCACCTCGACGCAAGGTGGTCGGTTAACGTCGATGCCAGTCGACTCGCGGCCGGCCGGGGGCAAAGGGGTGGCGGAGGGCGACGATGGAAGAAGTTCGAAGGAGACGATCAAAGAGGGTCCATCGACGTCCGGGGAGGGCGGTCGCAGGGCGAGGGGGCGGGGGAGGGCGAGAGGGCCGAAGACACCGCGAGAAAGAGAGAATAAATGCGTTAAAGCAGCAAGCAGCAACTACTCTAATTGGCCACTTTGTCCATTTATTCGATTTATTTAAATTATGGGACAATTGACAGTAGGCATTCTATTTTTTAAATCTCCCCGGCCAACCGGCTGATTGGGCGAGATTGGCGTGAGACACTGGCCCCACAGATTCCCCAGTTGTGGGCTTAATCAGCTTTGATTGCTGCCCTCTCTCTCTCTCTCTCGCTCTCTCTCTCCTCTCTCTTTCTCTCTTTCTCCCGCAGCCTCCTCCCTCTTTCTCCGACCGTCTCCCTCTGCCCTCCCCCCTCTATATCCCTCCCTGTCGCCCCGTGCCTCTCTCTTTCCTTTTTTCTTCCTCATGTCGGCGAACGCGCGCACACGCTCCACGAACAGCGCACAATTTTATTTTATTCCGTTTCAGCGCGGATCTCGCGACTGGCTTTAATATCGTCCGGGAGCGCGAGACGTTGATTGGCCGATCCGAAATTGTGGGAATGTGTCTCTGGATAACAGAGAGACCGAGAGAAGCCGCCCACTCCTCCCTCGCTCCCCTCCCCGCTCCGTAACCCCGCTTTGTCAACCGATTACCATAATTTCCGCTGCCGCCGCCGATTCGTTTCGCACGTTTTCGTCCGAAAAACCTGCCCCGGCCGTCCCGCGGACGATCGTGCGTCGCCGAACCCGCTCGGCGTTGAAACTTTCCACGCTCTGACAACCGATCGATGAGAGAGGAGACGCGCAAGGCAAGAGAAAAGAATTCGCGGATCGATGGCAAAACGAGGAGTCGATCGGACGCCTAGGTACACGGTCCGCCGGTGTATTTATAAACGGCTATCGACGCGGTTACGTAACGCCGCGATGTCCTATAATTAATGAAATTCCCATCGAGTCACTGACTTCTCTATCCTATCGCCGATCGATCGGCATCGCGTGCTCCCCGTGGCCGATCTATACTTAACCCGTGTCGTCAGAATGCCACGCCAACTCCTTCTGTTAGACACTTTTTCGTCCCGTTTGCGCGCGGGCTCGTTTTGGGAATCCTTCAGATCGAGAAATCACCGCCGCTCCGATCGTCATTGGAACTTGCAACTCCCCGCAAACATCACGATCGGCCGGTTTCTATATTTTCTAGGGATTTCTCCGAAGAGATCTATACTCTTTATCTAATGAGAAAAATTACATATTGCCGAGAAATCCTCGCTCCTGTCTCGCACGATTTCTGTCAGTCCATAGAAACGACGATCTCCGTGTCGACGGAGCCGCGCAATTTCCCCATCAGAGGCGTAATTTTTTGAATGGAACGAATCGGGGGTGGGCGCGCGTATGGGGGACCTGCATGAATCCGTTTCCACGCACGGTCTTCCTCTCTTTCCCGATCGTGCCGCGGACAGGCAGCCCCCTTCAGCCCCTCGTGGGACCCACTTGCGCTCATCCCATTTCCTTGATAATTCCCATAATGCTGTGGGCGGATATTCCAATAAAGGGGGAAGAGCCCCCGGCCACAAAACGCTGAAAGAGCATGGGACACGACTCGTTTCGTCAGGTTGCACACGATTTACGAGCCTGCACCGATTCAATCGAATAAATAGAAGCTGCCACAGAGAGAGAGAGAGGAAGAGAGAGAGAGAGAGAGAGAGAGAGAGAGATGCGTGTGCATCCTCTGACGAACGAGATTTACGGATCCACTGCCTCGTCAGGCGACGAACGTGGGAATTGATAATTGGGAAATGCGGGCCCATTGTTGCGTCCAAGAGTTTAAATGGTTTGGAGAAACTGTACCCTAGTTTCGACGGATAACGACGATGTACAAGTTGAGAGTATGTCAGGCGCGGTTAAACGACTGGGAGCTGATATTTCTGTAGGTAAATCGAAGCGTCCCAAAGGAGAGAGGGAATTTCCTGTGCGATACGTCCTCCACGAGGCTCCGCGATCTCCCCGCGCCGAATGAAGATGTTCGTCAGCGCCATAACGGCGCGTTTTAGCGCAACAATTAAAAAGGACGAGCGCAAATCGACCGGTTCAACCAGATCGTCGCCGATTTGGACGCGTCGCGACCCACGCTCCCTCGCTCCCCCCGCCGCGGACACATTTTTCTTTTGTTCTTCTCTCTTTTTCGTCCCTGCCGTGGCCGGCTGCGGCGCGGCGCAGGGTCGTCGAACGCCGGGGACTCGATTTGAATCTAATTACGATCCCGATAATTCCGTAAGGAGGAGGAAATAGTAACTCACCGGAAACCTTCGGGTCAGCTGCCTCCACCTTCATCGCCGCCAGGCTCGCTATTGTCGGCGGTACCTAAAAGAAAATACATTACGATGTACAATGCACCAGCATGCTCAGGGCCGTGCTCGCCAACAGGGACGGAACGGGGGGCCGCCCACGCAAGCCGAGGGGGACGCTTCCACCACGGCCCCGCGACACGTGTCGTTAAAAAGTTGAATGGCTCCAAATTATCCGGGGCCCTCGCGCGCGGACCTTTTGGGAAAACCGACGCTCCCCTCGGATATTACGCTTTTCCGAGCCTAAATCTATGAATAACACTCTATCAGAGATTCTCCTTTGATGGGCTACGGCTATCGATCCGTGAGTTCTTTGGGAAGCGTTGTTCGAGCAGCGTAACGGAGGCCTTCGTAGAAGCTTTATCACGAAGGAAGTGGAATATCCTGTGATGTTGACATCGATACGATCCTGCATTTAATTCGAGGCATTAACCTCTACCCGCGCGACGAATTTTCGCGGCGACAGAAATTGCCCGTTTATCGTTACGACATCCTCCCGGGGACGTTACGTGAGGCGGAAACGGCTTCCGGTTCCCCGAAAACGTCCAGGAATCGGAATACCGACTCGATCGCAGGGGTCGACGACCTCCCCCGCGCGCAGCGAGCGCGTTGCACCGTCAAATGTGTGTCAGAAAAACACTTCACGGGGCCCATTAAACGTAATCGCGACCGAGAGGACACGAAATTACTCCAAGAAACGACTGAAACGCGGAGGCATTCCGGGTGCTAATGGAAGTTTTACGTCCGTCCTGTCTTCTCGCGCGGGAAGATTAAGAGTCCTCGTGCGGTGGGTGTTAGAAATCCGAAGACCAAGGAAACGGAGCCGAGCAGAAGCTGAAGAACGGTGTCGAGACGCGCGAGAGGGACGCCGGTCCGCCGGTTCGCCGGAAGCCCCATCGCGGTACAAATTATTCGAATCCTGTACGATTTCCGAAGCCCTATCTGCGATCCGTGGCGTCGCTGAATTTATGAAGCGATTGCCACATCGTGTGTCCGTCGTCCGTCGCCTCCCGTCCCTCCAGGTCCCCTCCTCGTTTTCATTTTCTCCGCCGAACGACGTGCGGTGACGATTTTCTTCTCTCTGTCCAAGGATCGAACGCCTCTCACGTGCACGGCAATCGCGTCCCATCGATCCCGCGAACACCGATCGGCCATTTATATTCCGCGCTCATAATTATCGTCGACCTTCGATGCCCAATATTACGGATCGCTGTGCGGATCGCATGGCAATGCGCCGGCAAGAATGTGCCGCGCGGTTTCCGCGGGAAATCGAAAACGACTGGACGCGAACACTGGCCCCTAAAATCCGCGGGAAGGAACGAGGCACCAGGAAGCCTGGTCGCCTTTCCAGACATCGGAGAGTCGATACCGCTGGCAGTCCGCGAGCCGCGAGGCAGATTTCGATTGCAGAGTAGCCCACACAGGTCTCGCGGAGCTTCCCGGGTGAAACTCGGCAAAAGGACGACACAGAAGAAGAAGAAGAGAGCCAGAGGAAGGAAGCGGCGATCATAGAAACAAATAGAAAATACCGTGGGGTGGCTGTGTGTGCAGGCTGCCTTAGAGGACAACGACGACAACGGAGCAGCTCAAGGAGTAGAGGAGGATCGAGCGCGAAAGGCAACGGGGAAGAACGGTGCAGGAGACATGGGAGAGGGTAGAAGAAGAGCCTCCTGGAGGCACGAGAGGGAGAAGGAGAGAGCGAGGGAGGGAGGAGGCAGGAGGAGGAGGGCAAAGAGGGAACCGGGAGAGTATAGAGGTATATGAGAAAACAATAGAGCTGATTTGCAAACAATAGAATAACGTTAAGAGTCGAGTATTATACGCCGTTGTTACTTCTTGTGCCATAACGCCGGAGAGCATATGCCCATTAATATTCAAAGGCGAAAATAATGTAAACGACACGACAAAAATCGGGGGAATAATTTCAATTCTCCCCGTATGGGATTCCAGCGTGGCGATACAACACCGAGCGAGTCTCTACCCGGGCCATCTCCGTGCCTCTTCTTCGTCTTCTTCTTCTTCTTCTTCTTCTTCTTCTTCTTCTTCTTCTTCTTCTTCTTCTTCTTCTTCTTCTCCTTCGACCGCACGTACACACATGTATATTTAGCCCAGGGACTGCACACACGCCGACGGTTCCTTCGAATCCCGTGCAAAACGATCCACCGTTTCCCGCGAATTTCCCAGCCCACGGACACCGTCTTCGTCGCGCACCAATTTCGCGGCCGATGATGGATGGTGCGTTTCTAACAGGAGGCGAGTCTGTGCGTTCGTCCACGCTTAGGGAAACGAGATGGTAAAGTGGTTGCGAAGCTAGTGCGATCGACTACTCAGGGAGGAAGTATGGAGGCGAGGAATATAATGATAATTTCTGAAAGTAATCTCGGAGTTTCGTTGAGGGTGAATAATAGAACGAAGACGAGCAGGCAGTGAATCATAGCCACGTTTTGATGACTCGATGTAGTCGGCGACAGCCGGTAAAGAATTGCATTCCAGGAGGAATCGTGTAGTGTAGCGATGGCAGAATAATCCAGGGGTTCCTGGAACCGCGGGGACAAGCGGGCAGTAATTTGTCGCGATATACATTGCCGTAATCCCCGGCGAGTCTCACGAGGCCCCGATTCTCGACCTTAATTCGTTCAGACGTGTTCCCATAAAATAATCGAGAGAACAATGATTCCTTTCCCCTCGATTCGCGTCGCGATAATACGCTCGAGGGGAAACGACCGTGTTTGGGCAATAAAGTTTGCAGTGCAATGAAATTTGGATATCTTCAAGGTTCGCCTTATCGCGAATGGGAAAAATCGCCGGTCAATGGACACAAAGGCTCTGCATCCTTGAATCTGGATATAAAGTCGACGAAGAATCGATTCGATTGCTTTGAAAGTGTAAGTGGAGCTCGTGCGAATCAAGTGCCTCGAGCTTTTCCAAGTGGGAGTTAATCGATGCTCGGAAATAAGAGTGGACTATATTGTCGATGGCTGATGGGCTTCATTCTCTGTCACGGATTTCGCGTTCACGTAAATTTCAATTAGTCCCTCCTTTAACCCTTTCTCGACACCGTGCACGCCTATTAACCCTTCTGTCGCAACACCACAGTCCAACGAGTTTATCACACGTTGCCGCATGTAATTAATAATCGACACTGGTAACTTTACTTATCGCGTCGAAGGGATTGCGACATCGGGTCGGTGCTTGAAAAATTCGTCGCTCCCAGTGGATCTATGAAGCGACTTCTGCCAAATCGATCGTCCCGCTTTGCACGCTACAGAAGCTATGTACTTACGTATATGCGCGAGCAGCGTTTCGCGGGCTGATTAAGTCATGCTTGCATTTTCGAGAAGATTGCGTCAGAGCTCGAGGAATTAGCTTTCTAAAAGAACAATTAACATTCCGCGCCATCCGTCGACACACCCTTTTAGAACATCGCTCGACGAGTGCTCGTGTTATTCCACTAAATAGGAAGAAGATGCAGAAGCATCGACGCCTGACAGAGTGTTACTGAATTCCATGTAGCTATTGACTGCCGATGATTAAATATAGACGATGACTACTTGTCCGAGAAATTCTACTTTCGCTAAACGGGACAGGAATTAAGTAACAGCGGACAGAATTTTATCACGCGACAACGTGTGTGCATCGTCGACTCGTCAATGCTGCGGTGCCTCGTGTTGCTCTTGGACGCGGTTCAATTTCCCCGAACAACGAGGTGATCGATTTAGAGCGTCGCAGAAATCGAGCAACTCCGAAAGTAGACAATACTTGGACGTTAAAATGCTTTGTAACTATTCAGTGAAAGAGTCGCGAGATCTCTGCCTTCGTACAGCTTGATTGGCCGATGGAAGTTCAGAAGTGTGTGACTGTGTTTACCCATGAATCAGGATAATTATTTTCATATAACTAGGTGATCGCGCGCGCCAACCCGTGGATCTTGGCGTGGATCGTTAACGTGGAAGCAAGTTGAACGAAATCCAACCGCTGTAGCAGATGCTCGCGGCATGTTGACAATCCGGTGTCACGTCATCATCAACGGTCTCAATATCCACTAGCACCGAGTACGATCGATCTACGTCTTCGAGTCACGATTTAAACTCGATTCACGCTGGGAATTACTACTAGTCGAGCACAGGCAACGATAAATCTGTGAATTTGGATTCACCGCTCCACAATTTGACATAGTAATTCAGATACCAAATTGGAGCAATATTCGCATGAAATTATTGCAAACGAAAGGTCACCGTGCCTACCAGAACTGTAATAGTGTTCTTTGCAATTCAATGAGCGAAGATATGGCTTACTAATTGTCACTAGTTACTTGGATAATCAAGCACTGCTATTACGAATTTGATTGCCGTTCGAGAAACGACGCAAAAGAAAGAAACAGTGGATATACTTCCGAAAGGGACCGGTGGCCGATCGAGATGAGGTTTGGAGGGAGGAGTGGGGAGGGGTGTGGACCCTAAATCTAAAATTGTAGCTCCGGGTATTTATTAGTTTCCAAAATATTAATAAAAAATTATTGTTAATTTTTTTTTGAAATTTTGTTTGGACGTAGGTGCGGGTACCCCTACCCGGCGACCCTCCCATCCTCGCAAACTGTTTTACGAACTGCTGGACGCGTTCCCCTTACCTCCGCGTGCTCTCCTCAGCCACTGGAAAGGCACGCGTATTTAGCTGAAATTCAAAGTCAATTTTCTTGAAAACGAAGCGCGATATTAAAAAATTGTATTCTATATTTTCGTGTTATTTTGGCCTGTCGAATCGCCCCCTAGAATATTGACTATCAGTAGAATAACACCCTATATAGTACGATGGGTCGCATTCGCAAGCTGCTGGTTCAAATCTCCAAACTCACATCGGTTCGGTACCATGCTTTACGCGCCCGCAAGCGGGCGCGCACCCCCCGCACTAATCTAGCCCCAACCAATACTAATACCCAGAAAAAGTTGAAAAGTGGAATGCGTTATGTCGGAATAAGTCAACAGAAATACTAAAAGTTTTTTATTAATATCTCGGAAACTAATAAATTCCCGAAGCAACAATTTTAGATTTAGGATCCACACACCCTCCACTCTCCCCCCCCCCCAAACCTCATCTCGATCGGCCACCGGTCCCTTTCGGAAGTACAGCCGAAACAGTGGATCTGCGTGGCGAGCCGAGCACAGGGGACACCGAGACGCTGCGTGGGGATGAAAGGGACCCTCGCTTAATTAATTTGTTCGAGTGACTCACCCTGGGCTCTTCAGGTTCCTCCCTCCTGACGTTCTGGAACAGGACGCTGCCCATCTGAACCTGAAGATTCTGCTGCAGCAACTGCGCCAATTGCGGATTCTGCGACAGGATCGCCGGATTCTGCTGCAACAGTTGAGCCAGCGCTGGGTTCTGCACCAGGATCTGGCTCAGGGGTGAGTTGGCTATCGGATGGATGGACTGCTGCTGCTGGTGTTGCTGCTCCTGGTGCTGATGCTGCTGGTGCTGTTGTTGCAGGCTGGGAGAGTTGGCGTTGGACGTTTGACATGACTGGGACAGGTTGCTGGGGGGTGGATTGTGTCGGGGTGGGCTTTGCGGGGTGTGAGGTGGCGTCGGCGGGCTTCCTGGCGCCATCGATGAAGCATCCTTCTCTTCCTTCACCCTAACCTTTCCTGAAACAGCAATTTCAACCATTTTGTCACTACACGGGAAGATAGAGTACACACGTACGCACAAGCGATTCTCGCCACACCCGATTCCTCCGTGCGGTGTTGATATTTGGGAACGGAATGAGGTCGAGCGCTCTGTTATCAAGCTCGTCCTGTGCAGCTATCCCCTCTACTTACTTATCGTAACCCTCGGCGAGCGTACGATCTCCGTCTCCCACGGGTGCCGCGAAGGGACTGACGCTGATACCTGCTTTTCCACGATTTCGAAAAGTGTCGGGAGAATAGTGGGGAGGCGGCCTCTCGATTGGTCGGAATCCGGAAGACGCATCATCGAATGGAAACGCCACGACCCCGTGGCGCAAGAAAAACTGACTGAGGGGTAGTTTTTTGTCGGTCGGGGACGAGAGTCGTGAAATTGAGACGTCTCGATTCCGTGAAAGCCGCAATCGACTGCCAGCAGGTACATCTGCTCTGGGTCACGTTGATGCCATCAGCTTGTTCTTTCGAACAATTCTCCTCGCCAATTACCACCGAGCGATAATTACTCCTGGCATCTTTTTAATTCATGACGAACATGGAACTTCGTTTATTTAGATAGAGTAGCCCTGTGAGTTCTACTTTTTTCAGAGACAACTTGTTTAAAAAAATTTACTTCTACGAGGTCCTGTTCCCCATGTTCTGCCTCCCCGAAGGCAATAATCTTTTAAATTAAATTCCAAAGTACTTTTTCAATCATACTCAGACGAGACAGTTGCCAAATACAACGATCTTCCGTGTCGATTCGCACAACGCCGCAGAATCATCCCCTGATTTTTTCGGCAGAAGGAGACAAGCTTATACGACGCATCCACGCGAGGGTTGGAACCGGTGTAAGGAGTTGGGGCAGCGTTTAATACCCCCCGGGTGTTAGAGCTCGGCTCAGGTAGATCCAGCGATTTATTCGCGCGAGGACGATCCATGAGAACATCAAGAACCCGATCTGGAGGCTGTACCTGCAGCTTTCGACCTGGCCAGTCGATCCCGTAGCCGCGAAACTGGGAAACAAGGGAGACGGAGAATGCATTGGATTCGGGAAAGGGCTTAAAGGACCTCCGTTAGCCTCACGAGATTCTCTGGGACCCCCCTCTGGCTGGATCGATGACGTCTATCGAAATTACGCAACCCCTTAGGCTTCATTTTTACCTCCAGTCCTTTCTCCGAGGCCCCCCTCTCGCCCTTTGTACAGCTTCTAGGATTTTCATCCATTTTTTACCCACACACCGATTCCAGCGTCGTTTAACGAGACGCGTCTGAGTCGATGAAAAATGACTATCCTTCGTTGGTAATTTAGGAGACCTGGCAGACCTTGTGGGAAAACGTTTTCTGGTGGTTTCGAGGGAAGATGAAGTGGTTGGCTTTTTAATTGGAAGAGGCAAGGTTTCCAGCCTTTTCAAAGCCTTTAGGGTAATGGAATGTTTGAAGATTGAGTTCCCGTAGGTTATAGCCGATTGTACACGCGGATTTTTTATAGTAATTGATATTTAGGCTTGGCGGAGGCAAAAATACAAGGCACCATGAGCTGGAGGTGATAAAAAAGGAGGCAGAGGAGCGGGCAAAAGTGACTTGAAATGATTTCGTACACGTTTGAGCGTTAAATGGATTCCACGGGTAGATACTCCTGAAGGATCGCATGCACGCTCGCGTTATGCTTGTATATCCCGGGCCGGATCCTTAAATCGACTCGATTTTTAAGGTCCAGCCCGAGGAGGATCCCGCGCCGCGGGGATCCTGTGTTTCTCTTCCTCTCGCGACCTTCTCCCTTTCATCTTTGCTCCACATCGGCCTGCATCAGCCGCGAGTCGTGGTCGAATTGATAAAAATCAAGAACAGAGAAAACGCGGTAAGAAATGGAGGCGCGTCTCGGGGGTTGGGGGTGGCTGGTGAAACCGAATCGCCTGAGAGAATAAGCTGGCTCGCGGCTCGTGCGAAATTCACTCGTCCAAATGTTGCTCTCTGACGAAATGTTCCTAGAGGATGTTCTTAAGAAAGAATACCAAACGTGAGACCGAAGTACTTTGATAGGTGAAGATTCAGTTACTCCATCGCGGAAAGACTTCTTAATTACTCCCCACGATGCCAGAAGTGAGTCGGCAATTTCACGGCACTAGAAGGTAATCGTTGGACGAGAAACAGTCATCCCTCGTCGAGAACCGTGACGATGACACCCGACCCGTTCACCCCGCGAGCCTACGACGAGAAGGAACCCTCCCCAAGTCGCATCTTGCGCCCATTTTTACGAGACACTTAAGCCTTTAAATGGGTGCGCGGCGGTGAGGAGAGCAGGCTCTCCGATTTCAAATTTCGCCCGAGAAATCGGTTAATCCTTGATCGACGCGGTCCGCGAGGGGGTTGCGCGATTTTTCTCAGGGGTTAAATCGACCGTGGCCCCCAAAACTGGCGTTTTTTCCCCAGTTCGCAGGTAGCTAGCTACCTGCACGCGCGCGTACGTCCACCAGTAACCCGGAAAGGAATCCCGGGGGGCAAAGAAAAAAAACGAGAAATAAAATAAAAAGCAGGGGAGCTACCCCTGCGGGAGAAAAAGGAGAGATTACGCAAGAAACCTCGAAAAGGGGGAAGGAAAACAACCCTCGAGCGGGCTGGAGGAAGCCCTCTCGCTTGCTCTTTCTCTCCCTCTTGCTCGGGGGTAAGAAAACAGGGTAAAAGTGAGTTAATAGTCGGTAAAACGGTATTCACCCCGTGACCCGGCGGGGTTACCAGCTCCTTCGGGTGCTGAGCCCTTTTTCTTCTTCCTCTTTTCTCACTGCGGCCCGTTCCTCTTCCGGAGAAGGGTGGAACGGCGGCCTCGAAGGGGTGGAACGGATCGTCGTCCCCTTTCTGCGCGCAACGGGGATGGAAAACCGAGACACGAGACACTCCTTTCGATGAGAAATTTGAGTAATCGTTCCGGGCCCATCGTCGAGTACCTCGCAGGGAAGGGATCCGCGTTTTTCCTTTTTTTGGGGGGGAGGGAAAGCTGCGCTCGGGTGTCGGCGTGAGAGAGCGGGACACGGAAATCCCTCGAATTACTTTATGTTAAGAGCGGTCGTGAAATCTCCGGCCCCTCGAATCGCGCGAATCCACCTAAACTGTCAAGATTGCACGACCGTCCGGCGTTGATAAAATCGTTGGGCCCCGCAGTACCTCCGAGAAAAGGGAGAAAGGAATACATTACCAATAACAGGATCGTGGAATTTTATGCGCCGCGTTCCGGGAACACGCGGAATCCTCGCGTATTCGATGGCTCGCGCGAAAAACGATCGCCGGTCCCCCCTGGTCCCCGGCGGTAATATCGCAATTAGCGATAAGTCCCGCGGAGCGGTGTCTGTCGGGGCCAGGCCACTTCGCTTTTACGAGGAATCGCGTCGTTATTCGTGATTTAGGTATTTGAAACGCGCCGGGACGTCGGATTACGACGTGGCCGGGGCCTCTCGGCTTTCTTGTTTCCCATTAGAATCGAATTTCGTGCGTATCGTCGTGTAATGAAACACGCGAGCGTTTATAGTGTTCCTCGCGTTACGCATGCCTAACGTGCATACGTGGAAATCGAAACACGGATTTCGCGATCGGCCAAACAAACGAGGGACGCGAATCGGCGCGTTTCCCACGGGACGTATGCCCGATCCTGTCGCCCGTTCGCCCTTATTTGTTTAGTGGCTTCGCGGCGAATGGGATTGATGCGGTACGGGGCGCCGTTCCCCGTGATTAAACGCCGCCGAGTGGGCCAGCTTTCCGTCGAACGTTTCGCGGAATTCCGAAGATAGAGCGCGAAAAGGGGGATGAAGATCGTTTAGCAGGAAACGCTTCGGAGCACAAGGGAACTGCTCCGACGCTTTAATGGTGGCCCATTTGTCAGCGAGCCAGGGGGATATAATCCAATAATTTCGCGGCTTGGAAAAATGAAAATCGATTCGCATGGCCGGCACCGACACCTGTTGAGGGTTCAAGGTCGCGCGATAAAATACTCGATCCATCAAAGAGCACGGGCCCGCGCGGAATGCGATGGAAAAGTCGGCCTCGGACGAATCTCCGTAATAAATCGTCGATTCTCCATCGGCTCGTCATCGTACACGACGATATATCGACCGCGGCGAATCGACTCGCGTCATTAAAGCCTCTGCGGCCGGTTCTTCGCTCCTGCGTGCTCCTCCCGCGTCGAAAAAGATCAGCTGAAGCGCGCTCGATGGATCCAAAAATCGTTGCACTTTCTACGCCGATTCCAAGTGCTATCCACACGATGTCGCGCGAAAAGGAGCAGCGCGAGTGCGTCGGGGAACGTGACAGAAAATCGACGAAGCCTGGACGCACGCACAGGCTTCTCAAGTTCGCGGAGATCCCGATCTCTCGCGGCTCTCGCAAGAGAAAAATCGCCACGGGGAGCGGAGCCGGGCCTGCGCTCGAATTAATGAGCCATCTGCGTAATTTTTTTAGCGGGGGCCCTGGAGCAGGCCGGGGCCCTCCGAGACGGGAATTCATCGAGCCGGGTGTAACGTTTCCAAATTTTAATATTTGGCCGTGGCCAGCCGGGAGAGGCGGCTAGAAGAGGTGGACGTGGACGAGGACGATGACGAGGAACGCGGGTGAAGGGGGTAGGGGGGAGAGGAGCGGAGGAGGAGAGGGCGACTGGCGCGAGATAAAGACCGAAGGGCCCCGCGGGGCCCATTTTTAACACCTAACAGAAGTCAAGATGCCCGGCCGTGATTAGCCTTCCGCCGGGCCACGATGGGGCTCCGGACATTATCCTGTGAGAAATTGGCGGCCGTTCGTTCCTTTGTTCCAGGCGATTTTTTATTGACTCAAATTCTGGAAAAAAAGAAGGGGAAAACGGAGCGGAGCGGGGCAGGGGAGGGGAGAGAAGGGGAGATTGAAGGGGGGCACGAGATGGCGGTTAGAGTCCCGCGGTGCCACGCGGTGTGGGAGGCGATGTCGAGTGGATGAACGAGGAGAGAGAGAGAGAGAGAGAAAGAGAGAAAGCGAAAGGGAGAAGGCAGAGAGAAATATAAAGACGGAAAGACACGGGGTGCGATGGTGGGGGTGGACGGGCGAAGGCAGAGAGGGAGAAAAAAGGGGCAGCGAACAACTGGCCACGGTCGAAGCCAGAGCTGCGCTCATTTTTTCTCGCGACCGAACCCGAAAACCCTTTTATGCCCACCCAAGATTAATTATCCGCCGTACTCGAAAAATGAAACGGCCGCGAACAAAGAGGAGCCGCGCCGCGCCGCCGATCCGCCGGGAAACGCTGCCTGCCCCCTCGCCACGCTCGCTCGCTGCCATCGAACCCCGTGGATCGACGTTGTCTCCTCGTTTTTTCGGGAAATTTTAGGGGAAACGATCTCCTACGGGATTAACGGTACGCTGTATTTACATAGTGACGAGGCGTCACGTAGGCACTCAGCAGGGAAGGCAACAATTAGGGCGCCCCTTTTAGGAAGGGACGATCTCGAAGCGTTGCCGGGGATGGATAATGAAATTTCCGAGTAATAGTTGCGACGTAATAAAATTTCTAGCGCTTGGCAAGTATTGCATGAAACACCGCAATCTCTTTCTTCGTCGATGCACCGAGCAGTCTCGGTGTCGCAGGCATAAAAAGCGTCCAAGGGGCGGGACGGAGGGGTTGAGGAAAAGGGGGTAGGAGCTCGTTAGACCGAAAAATTCCACGGGGCCCCGATTTGAATATCGCATAATGTCGAATTAATGCCGGAAATTCGACTCGGTGGGGCCCCCTCGCGCCACGGTAATGGAGGGGCCCCGAAATTTCGTGGCGACCCCCATAAAGCTGTTTCGCGTATGGAAAACGCGTCGAGGCAATAAGCCCTCCCCTCTCTCCTCCGTTTCTTTCCCCTCGCCGCCATCACCGCGGTGTATCGTTCCCTGAACAGGGATTTAGAACGAAGAAACCCTAGGCGCTATTTTACTTTCTACTTCTTCCTCCAGCGAGATAACGGATCTCTTTAGTCAGACGGAATATTTCTACGGGGGAAGAAGCGTGTTCCTTCTCTCCGGTTCGATTAACGCCTCGCACTCCAATTTGGTATGCCGAGGTCCTGCGTGAATGTTCGAGCAGGAGATGAGGGATTTCCTGATGGTATCAGCATATTTCTCCACGAAAGCTTCCTTAATAATTCTCCGGGCCCTTATTCGCGTCGTCGGGGCCCGGTTCAGGCTTTTCTGCCTTTTTCTAGAGCAACGTGGGAGGGGGGGTGGGGCCCCCTCACTCTCCTCTTATTTTATCCGAGGTCGGGTCCCATCCGCGCGTCCTTTCTTTTTGCTTGACATAATTTAAAATTTATGAGTTCGAGAATCGGTTATGCGCGGCCTCCGCTCGCCCCCTCCCTGCCCCCCTCTCGCCACCCCCATCGGAGCGGCGAGGTTTCGCCGCAGAATTTGAATATTAAGATTAGGCCAGCTTTAATGCCCGCTCCTCTCCCGTATTCTCCTCTTCCTTAGATACGTCCGCACGAAAATTCCTCGCGAAACGTTTTCATAAACTATGCGCCCCGCTCCTCCATCCCCTTCCCCCTTTGTTCCCGCGTACCCCTTTCGATTCACCTACGGAAACGTTGATTCGGTTCCGCCTCTCTTCAGCCTCCCAATCCGAATATGTACTCGTCTTCGTAGATACTTAAGAATTGAAAATAGTATTCGTCCCCCGTTCCTTAAAGTTCCTGCTTCCAACGAACAAGGAAGAGGGCGGAGTCACCAGTCCAGCCACCCACTCGTCCAAATGTAGACATCAGGATTGCAACGTCTCCCTGCGATCGCGTTAATTAGCCGTCGAGTCGCGGATTCGCAGAAAAGCCTCCGATGGTTTTTAAAGCGAAGATTAGCGAGGAGCCGCGGAGGGGGCACGAGAGAAGTTCATTAAGATCGTCGAAGCCACGGGCACCGTATTAGGTCGGACAAACTGGTTTTCGCGGGTCTTTTCTCTCCCCTGAATCATCGAGCGCATCGGGCTCGGATAAAAGGGCCCCGGCGCATTCGGCATGGCCCTTAACCCTTTATTTGGCGATGTCGCCCTCGGGCCACGCGAGATTTCTCGGCGGGTGCGCGGCTTTTCGACGCTTTTCGATTACGAACTTTGTCCCGTGGAAGATGGATGGCTAATGCCCCCGCAACAACCTTTTACCTTTCACTTCTATCCGACTGCGTTGCTCGGTACGTGTACATATTCAGATATTTTACAGCAAGAGCTCGAGAACGAGTAGTTCTCTAGCCACCAATTGCGTCCACCGAGTTAACCGGGCTAATTATAGTCAACCGCACTAGAAAATGATATAGAAACGATCTAGAATAGAGTGACGGTCGCGGCAAAAACGCGCCGATTTAAATATAATCGGTGGTCCCATTGTTTCCGTTCGATTCTAAAACCGTGTCGCGTGACCGTTAATTTGCCAATTGCCTATAATAAATAGTTGGCAAATGCCTGGCGAAATTTTGTGCAATCGCCAAGTAAAGAAAGAAAACGGTGTCGCGTATCGTGACGCGTCGCCTCGTCGCATCGTCGGGAAACGGCCGCGGCGCGAGGAATTTCTTCGACGATCGATATCGCCTCGGATGGATCGTCCGCTGGATCCGATCATCCACGCAGCATTTCCTCGAGGACTGTACTCCTGGCCATGTGTTTTCAAGAGCGCACAGTGACGCCCCGTCATTTCCCTCTCGATCTGCTTTAGAATATTATGTTTCCCGTGGAAACGCGCCCCTTCGATCCCGAGCGATTCGTAATTATCTCTCGTGTCAACAAACAGACCCACACGTTTTATCACCCACTGAAAACCACGGGGATTTATACAAGGCGGGAGGCGATTGGAATCTTGGAACGGTTAGATTTTTCTGAAATTGCTTATTCCTTCTCGGGATGCTGGAAAACGAAGCTATCGCTTCATTTGGTCAGTTAAAAACGACGAGCCACCTATCTCCGCCACGGCCACTTAATCAAACGCGTCAGAAAGGAGGAAAGGTTCCGAGACGGTGATCGGGAATCTTCCCGATTCATCAGCCAGCTTCAAACACCGTCCCAAAAACCCCCGAATCTCTCGTCCCACACTCCCGCGCTCCCATCCTCCGCAAACACTTCCCTCGAGGCTGGCCAGCGACGCAAGGGTTAAGCATTACTCATCCAGAAGCATCGCGGCGTCCTCTTCCCCTGCATTAACATTATCTATCAAGCACCGCGAGCCCGAGCCTCGACGCAGAAGAAGCGTCAGGTTCCCCCGGTACACGCATACCATAACGTTTCCCCGAAAGAAAGGGGGCAGAAACTGCGTCGAGAGATCCCTCTGTCGTTGTCCCCGCAACGGCGCGAGAGGCAGAGTGGCCCGGGGAGCGTAAAGGAGTGAGCGAGAAGGGGAGCGAGAAACGAGAACGGCAGGGTAGCCAGAAACGGAGAGAACGACCAACCAACGACCGAAGATCCACCTCGGCTAGGAATGCCTGCTGATGGATTGGTCATCCGTGATTAATTTGACAAGCTGACTTTCTGGTTTTCGGAGACTGACAAGGGGCAGCAGGGGCCTCCGCGCCGCGGGGCCTAATGGGCCCTCTCTCTCTCTGCCCGAGCTCACGAGACGTGTCCAGGGCCTCCCTATCTCGGCCCACGAATCGATGAGTCCACCAGTGGGATTGTTTGAAAAATTAATCGAGCCTCTGCCTGGACCCTGCGTGGCCCTCCGTGGAACCGCTAATGGACACGGCCGCCTTTTCTATCGGTTATGAATCCCGTTGACCCCGACCAACCGTCCAGGGGATAACGAGGCTGACGTCGGAGGACCGTGAAAGGAAAACTCACAAATGCTGCCAATTGTGTGGCCCCTCTTTCTGGCGACAGTGGCTGAAGTACCTACATGCTTTGGATTCGAGTTAGACCACTCTAACTGAGCTAATAGACGAAGCTCATCGATCTCAAAGGGCTCGTGGAACAGCGTAGGATGCCAGATATCGATCTCTGTCAGCCGAGGCAACTAGCTTTTCCCCGCGTCCAGCCAAGTCACCGAAATCTTTATCCTGACCCATCGCCCTGGCTCCCACAATAACGAAAGCTTAGCCGAAATCGCGACGATCTTCGGACCTCGGGACACCCTCGGTGATCCTCCCGTCACCGTCACCGTCGACGACAACACACCACTGCACGCACGATTGATTTCCCATGGCCGCCTCGATGCGCGGCGTTTCGCGTAAATCAGCGAAGCGCGGCGGACAGGCTGCCGAGATCCACGGTGGATAGACAGATAGATCCTCGAGATAACTCCTTACCAGGTTTTCGCGTGAAACGCGTTCCACGGTCCGGACGGCTCGCGATGCTTATCTGCTCGGCGCGCGTGCAGCGATCGCCCATCGATGATTATGTTATCACCGATTCGACGGGACGAGACGTTGGAAAACTCGCCTGGCGCGCTGTCATTATCCTGCTGTCATAACGGGGAGCGAAATTCCCGCGCGACGATGCCCCGGTCGCTTTCCTTCAGCCGCCGCGAGGAAGCTGGATATCCACGGAACCGGTATTCGCGATGATAAAATCGTGGAAATTACGGTGAGTCGACGGTGCCCTGATCAATAAGGACTCGGCGAGGAGGCGCAGCTGTAAAATTCACGCGTCGCAACGAGGGAACCCACACATCTGCACACGCACGTAGAGGGGGAAATAAAGCAATTAAGCGATTTTTACAGCGCGCGACGCGCACCGCCGTCCTCGAGGAGATGTCGGGGGAATTAGCGGGACGCGATTTCGCGTTTCGAACAGTGGAAACGGTGTCGGTGAATGGGTCCTTCCTCTTTGCACCGCGAGCAACCCGAGGACTGCTGCCGAGCGGTTTAAAAGCCACTACACGGCTGAAATTCAGCGAGGAATCGATGGTATGCGAGTCGTCGGCTGTGCTCCGTGTTGCTTTCTGTGTTCTCGGAAGAGGGAATCCTCGGTGATTGAGTTTTCTCGAGTGTGCACCTTGGGACGAAGAGGTGAAGCGAAGCCGGAGGAACTGTGTCGTCAGCGATTTTGAAAATCGGGAGTTTGCGTAGAGATAATGAAAAGGAGCAGGAGCAAGGGAGCGAAGAAGAGGGCGGCGTTGGAGCACGAGGATCACGGCTCCCCCGTAGCAATAAAAATATTTACATCGCGTTTCGAGTGACAACCGCGAGAGGAGGATGAAGGAAAGGCGTGGAGAGATGGAGGCGCGGGTCGGAATTAAACAAATAATCCCAGGGGCCTGCGAGGGAATCCGTTAAGGCACGAAAGTGCGCCCGGTAAAAGGATCCCATTGAATTCTAAATTTAAACGAATATGTCCGAGTGTCAGCCCCGACAGACGGGCAAAATAAACAAGATGCCGCGTGGAGTAGCCGAAAAAGAGAAGAAAAAACGAGCGAGAGGAGAGAAAAACCGTGGGGAAGGATGGAGGAAAGGGGGGCACTCTCCTGTTTCCATCTTTCGTCGTGAGATGCCCATTGACCTCGATGATGATCGCGTTAATTTCACTTCGAAAAAAACTAGCACGAGGAGAACTAACGGGGTCTAAAGATGTTGGGCTTCTTAGTGGAGCGATGGAGGGGCTTCAACGAGTGATTACGTTTCCACTTTTTGAGAGAAACCTTGAGTCCCTCTATCCTTCGCCCACGATGCTGCGGTGTCGATCGTTATCACGGCAATCGCCTGAATTGCCGGCTAATTTGACAAAAAAACTCTCCTTCTCACGGCTAACGACTGGCTCGCGGAGCCGGAATTCTAATTGAAAAGTGAGCCGGGCCGAAGTAGATCGATCATAATTGCGCACAATGGAGGATTCTCACGTGACACGAAGAACACGCGCACGAAGTAAAGCCACTCGACTAACGAGGACTGTACTACGTCAATAAGCCTCCTCCGCCTCCTACCCCGCCGCACTCTGACTCAGAGCTTAATTGACGAACAAAAAAGCAGCCGAGGAGATCCAATTGACCCGGAAGCGGACATCAGCGACAGGCAGCAGCGAGCGGGAGACGGAGTCGTTCTCCTCTTCCCGCCGATCGCTGGAGAAGCACCTCGAAACGATCCTCGAGCAGCCAGTTTCCAGGCTCGATAGAGGAAACCCGTGCGAATATACAAGAGGCGAGAGGAGGAAGAAGAAGAAGACGAGCAGTGGAAGGCCTCACGTGTTCAGCAGAAGCGGGGCCCCAGTTTGAGCGTCGCTCGTAAAGGCTTTCATAAAAGCTTTCATAAAACGTTCCACGATTCCAGCCGGTGGCTCGGCGTCCCCGTGAATTCCTCCGTTTCCTTCGACACGACGCCGAGGAATAATTGTTCCTTCTCGGCGAGAACACATTCCCTCGGCGAGTCGGTTTTATTGTCACTGCGTTCGAGGCTGAAACGTGTAAACCTTTGCCCGTGGAAAGCGGATAATGGCTCCGGAGACGCTCGCCGGCTATGATTTGCGGAAAGATCGCTGGCTGCTGAGCGATTCCTGCTGATTTCTTCAAGACACATCAGTTGCGCGATGAAAGGTGTCTGCGTGCTCGTTTTGCGACGCTGGCGATAAAGAGCTGACGGGATTAGCGAGTAAAAGAGTGCTTCTCGAGTGCTGTTAGATTTGCGATTCGCTGGATACTGGCAATACTACGAGCAGCTCCTTTTATCACTTTCAGATTCTACTGGTCAAAGTGAGTCTTGGAGAAAAGGTTCGATGAAAAGGTAATAAAATTCTCGTACAGAAAACGAGCAAACGGCGCCTGGCATCTTCGCGAGTATACTAGATTTGGTGGTGCTGAGTGTCCCTAAATGTCGAGGGGCTTGCCCAGGTGAAGCCTGATTGAAAGAAACTTCCCGAAGGAAGGGTTACACGGGACAGTTTAAATAGCAAAGGGCGAGCAGTAACTAGCGTAGCAATTAGTCGTCGCTTGGTAGCCAGATGAATTGACGACGCGGCCTGGGAGGGAGCAATAAATGGGCCACATGGGGCATTCTCGTGATTATTCCGGAATCCTTTTTGTGAGGCGCAGATAAGGGTTAACGTATTTCGGCCTCTCGAGATCCCCCTCACCTTCTCCCGTCTCGTGCTCGTTTTTTCTTCTTTCACAATAAAGCAGAATTCGTTGAAGGTTATGAGACCAGGGGATTCAACAGGTCGCCGATCCCAAAGGCTCCCCGACACCTCCTGTCATCCGGACCGGCAGACCTTTTGTCTACTGGCTACGAAGAAGGAGCTCCGATTTCGATCTCGCAGGACCTACGTCGTAGGTACTTTTCGTCCCGTACCTACGTGCTCGAGTGGGGTGTGCACGTGGAGACATAAAAGCTCGTAACCAGAACGATCCGCATCCCTTCGGTTCGATGCAGCCGATCCCAGGCCACCAAAGTCTCCAATTAAATTCCAACCGAAACGAAACAGTTTTTGGAACGAGCGCCGGCTGATTTCGAGCTGTTCCACGACTCGATCCCCTCCCCGTGTCTCTTTCGTTGTTTTCTGTGCACAGCTTGTACTCGAGAGAATAAGAGTCGCGAATCCTTTCGTCGATGATCGAATCGCCTCCTTCTTCGATACTATTCCAAGATTCTGCGCTTTGGTCTGCGCCCTCCCGACAGGTGACCAGTGATCTCACCCACCATCGATCCACAGGCTTGGATATCATTTTCAAGAGGAGAAGGCACGAAGAAAGAGTCGCGTTATCAGTTAATGAATCTCCTCCCCGTCGAAAAGACCGTCGGGGCCCGAGATGAGTCTGAGGAGTCTCTTCTTGTCTGCTCGCTTTGGGCCCCGACAATAGAAGCCTCCGACGAATTTCGAAAAGAAGAAAATAAAAAATGATCCTTGCTGGTTCGGAGGCGAAAGAGGGAGAGGGAGAGGGCGAGAGGGAGAGAGAGAGAGAGAGAGAGAGAGGCAGCAGGGGAACAGCGACAGCAGGAAAGAAAGGAAGGACTCTTTCGCCTCTCTTCCTCTATCTGCCTGCATGCCTGCCATCCTCCCGTCCGACTGTCCGTCTTCTCTTTTCATCCTTGCTGCCTTTTATCCGGCTGGCATGATTAATGGGTTCACGGAGGCATCGCTGTCCTCCATCCCGCTGCCTCCAGGAGCGCGCCAGCAACACAGCACACGCGGCTTTTCTGCTTTTCTTCGCGGCGGATTACCGCTCCCCTGTCTGCTCCCTAACTCGATTCAACGACTGCCTTTGGCTCCTCTTCCTCGCCCGCCCCCGCAGAAACATTCGACCCGCGAGATGGGACCGTGAAATGGGTCGATCGAGAGACCTCGCTCTGGCGTCGATTGTCTACGGGCGAGCATTTCTTTCAGCGGCGAAGAAACGCGAGCGAAGATCAGGGATGTCGTTCGACGAACGATCTCGTCGGTTCTTCCTCCCGTCGCGTGCCCACGGTGTCCTGACCCCCTGTCCCACGTGCAGAACTACCGTCTTCTTCAATGAAGAGACGCGCGACGAGTTGTTACGCAAACTGGAGTGTACGTTTTGGGTTAACCCAACTCGTTAATGTATTGCTGACGGAAGAAGCCGATGGGAAGCGTGTTTGTCCGTCCAGGCGAGGTTCATAGAAGACGACGGACACGTGAAGAGGCAGAAGAAACCGCGGTTATTCCTTTTTCTTCCCCCCCCCCCCCCCCTACCCCCCTGGCATCCAGCCGATTCATCCGCGACGCCGTTTCTGTTTGCGCCAGCTTTTGCATGATAAATTATGCGCGATTTTTTTGTATCAATCCCGACGATAGGACGCAACGAGCAGAGGTAGCCTTTTGTTCCACGTAGCCGCGCGTGTAGGTAGGTGGCGAAGACGAGGGGGCGAAACAGCCGAGGAGAAGAAGGAAACGCGACGAAAGGGAGCCACCCATTCTCCTCCGTTTCTTCTCGTCGATACGTGTGCCACGCGTTTTCGCCCGGCTGAGACAAAAAGAAAGCCAGCGCCGTCACCTTTGGCTAGCCAGAAGCTGTCCAGTGGTCCCGGTTCTAATGAAACCGATTCCAGGTCACCGACATCCGCTCACTAAATGCCTCCGATTCTCGAATACCAGTTCCCCGGGTGTCCTCTGATTTCTCGACGTTTCTTCCTCGACGGACACTTCTCTCCTCTCCCCCCTCGCGGATCAATCTCCGCGCGTGACGTACAACCGCGATCTCTGGTATTTCCATTGTGCCCCGGCGCGACGTTAACGAGTAACATTGCCAGCCTTGAAAAAAAAATTCAGCGAGACGCTCGGGGCAGAGATAAGGAGAGGCGAATGTGCACGCGCGTCAGCAAGATATTCCCAATTCCTGACGAAAACGGAGGAAGAAAGAGGAGCGGCGTTTACGAGCCATGTCGCATTCAATTTCACGCGGTCAGTTTTCTGGTAATTGGCAGGATGGCGGCTGGCAAGCGTGCCGCCGTTCGCCAGTGTGAGTTTAATCGAATCCGAAAGAGATTACTCTCCCGAGCAGGACGCGACAAAGACCGTTTGACAAAGTGTAGTACCTACAACCGGCCCGAAAGACTCAATCGAGTAACAATGGAGCGGTGCCGCGAAAGCCCGTTAGGGTCCTTTTACATCCACGTAAGGTTAACTTACATAATGTATGAATATTGAGTGAGCGAGGGAGCTTGAAACGATGAGTCACAGACAGGGAATTCGACGACGCGCTGTAGAATCCGACAGCCGACACCATTTTCCGTACATTTTTCTTCGGAATCGTCTATTGTTGCGTGCATAGAGTGTCTGGTCGAGCATGCAAGCTTTCGTAAGTAATCGAGAAAATTTGACAGAGTCTGCTGACCAAAGTGTCACCGATTTCTATTGCTGCGATAGAAGAAAACAGTGTCCCTGGAAATACCGAATTTCCCCAGCACCGCCAAACAAGGAGAGCAGCCCAATTACCCCTTTCACCGACGGAAGAAATCGCGATGACCACGGACAACATAATTGCCCCGACTCTCCATCGGAAGGAAACCTAATTTCCCCTTGGATACGTTAATCCAGCGACGAGCATCGGCCATGAATCAATCAGGCCTGGCAGAATGGCGATTCAAAAACTGGACGTTTAGTATTTGTCAGGAGGGAGAGGAAGCCAGAGGGGCACGGGGGGAGGAATAGTGAAATTGACTCGTTAGTCGCGGCTCGCGGAGGTAAGGCTGGATACAATGCAGAGGGAATTCGTGAGAGTGTCAACCCACGCGGGACGCGAGCCTCGACAACGGGAAACGATGACGCTGGCTGATCTCGAAGGCATCCATCGATCGCGAGGCAGTCAGCGGTTCGCGCAGTCCGACCGACTTTATGAGTTATAAGTCGGCCATCTTTGCCCGAGCCATCGCATATTCACGTGCGCGCATATGCGATGCACTGGCAATATGTAAGTGCCACATTCTGTTCTGGTGCACGCGCGTACAGTCTAATCGAAAAATTACGCCTCCCCGCTGCCGCGAGTCTCCGACGCCGCGAGATTTCCACGATTTCAGCCTTCGAGCCTCGAGAAATCGTTTCGGGGGGGGGGGGGGGGGGGAACTGGAAGACTCATCGAGCTGATAAACACTCCTGGTAGAAGAAGCTACTCGCTCCTCTACAGTCTATTCGATTGATCGCTGAAAGCACGCGGCTCGATCTCGCGTTAACTTTCAATATTTCCTGACCACGATTCTCCGACTAGGGTCGCTCGAAAACCGACCAAGAATTAGCGATCTGGGATAATAAGAAGATCTGTTCCCTTTTTGCTGGATCGATTCGTTGCGCGGTAGATTTCAATGCCTCCCCGAGATCGATCTGAATTTTTTGCCGAGGTTATTGATGATCTATCGACGGACGTTTTATTAGCAGGTATTACCGAGTTTTTCCGGCCAGATCGACCGAATCAATAGACCGCTTTCGCACTCTGCTCCTCCAGCAATTAGCGGGGGCTTTCCTCGTCGGTGGCAACAGACCACTTTCACGCCGAATCGGCGCGGCGCGGCGTGTCTCGGGGTTCTCCGAGAATCGAGGCTGTCGACGGGAACGAGCCGTGGTCGATAAGCAAATCAATCGTCGCGATAGCAGAAACAATGAATCCCGCGGCGGATTTATCGCGCAAGGCGACACGGTTAATTTTCCATTTGCTTTCCGGCATTTTCTGGCCGGCCGATAAGCCGCCGCGTTAAAACCTGAGGCCGCGCGGGCGCGCCGTGCATGAAAATTGATTTTACGCCAAGTGCAATTACGAATGCCAGCCAGTTACCAGTTGTCAATTGCCTCTAGCCCAACCCCGAATTCAATGCCAGCCAATCGTCCCGCGTCCCATTGTTGGCTTGGCTAACGATTTCGCCGAATACCAAGAGCGTCTCTAATTTCTCCTCGGCGAGCGGCCGCGCGCGAGTCCTGCCGCGAATAATAACGATTCGGGGAACCTGACACGGCCAAGTCCATAAGTGCTCGTCGGATCCTTGAAAATCCACGCGTTTTCTCGGTCCTCCTCCGAGCACCGCCCACGCGCCAATCCCTCCTCAGCTAGGTATATTTCTACGAATCTGGATCGATACTTCGGGAACAGAGGTGCGAGTGATGCTCGCGGTGTACCCTCGGGATGCCCAGAAATAGCTAAGAGAGAGAGAGCGTGGAAGACGCGAACGGAGATGCCGAGGAAGCATTCGCGAAATTGTCATCAGCATTTGTCAGACAGTGAGACAGTCTATCGCGTAGTACCGATCCGGAGATTCAAACAGCGAAGCGTCATCGTAAGGAAGACTCACCGTGATGATGCTGACCAGTCGCGGGGTTCAGGAAGGTCGGCGGTAGTTGTCTGCTCACTGACTTCGCCAGCTCTCCTCCAGCGAGCCCGTAGATCGCCAGCAGTTCCTGCATGGTAGACTCCGCGTACTCCCTCATCCCCTCGAAAGGTTTCCTCTCCTCGCATTCGATCTCGCCGTCCCCGTCCTGGGCCCGATCGTCGTCGAACGGGGTGTCGTCCAGGCGGCCCGATTCCGTGTCTAGGACACCGCTGCCGCTCTTCTCCGACGAGTCTGAGTTCGGACTCCTGGCCTGGACAGTGATCAGACGAGAAGCTCGCGGGATTCTGTTGGAACAGGGACCAGAGGAGGGTGAAACAACAGCCAAGGAAGACCTACCTCGGTACCAGGGGAGTAGAGTTTCTGAGATCTGAGCTGCTCCAGGATGAACTTGTGCCTGAGGGAGTCCCCGCTGTCCTCGTCAGCCTCGGAGGAAGGCGGCCTAGTGGCCACGGACAGGTCCATGGGGCTGACCTCGTTGTTGTTCAGCCTCTGCTTGGACCTGTCTTCGGCGGGCAACAGCATCGTCTTCCTCTCGTACTCGAGGATCTCGCTGGAGGTCTCCTCCATCGCCTCCAGCTCCTCGTCCTCCTTCTCGGACTCGTCCGACACCTCCACCATCCGGCTGCTTATGGGCTTGAAGTTCTTCCGCTTGTTCCGGGGCTTTTGGATACTCGTGATCTGCAGCTGAGCCTGGCCCTCGTACTGGGAGTCGCTGTCCTGGTCAGCGGTACCCCGCCGGGTCGTCGCGTAGTTGTACACCGAGTCCGAAAGCATCTCCGCTGATGGAAAGGAACCGCGGCATCAGACCGATCGACTGGGGCCCCGAGGACTGGCAATGACAGGCGAATCGGGGCACGATTTGCTCCGATGCTGATGACACTTTTTAGTAGCGAAGGTGCATAGATCGCGAAGAATTCGTAGGGGAGTTACCGCGCGGTTGCAAACGAGCGTTGCCTCGATTCGACCGATTCCAACTGGGTCTCGCGCACCGCGAAGGCCGCTCGCTTCCCGCAAATCAATTTTTAACGTTAATTAGAATTCAGCCGAGGCGCGCGTTAATTGAACGTTCTCGGGATCGTCGGGAGGGCAGCGTGGCTATGACGATTCGAGCAAATGGTGGAAGACGCGAGGCTCTGGGAAGCGATGACGTTGTCCTGCTAAAGAAGGGTGGTGGATCGCTTCGATGATAGTAGTTTAGAAAACGTGTCTTACTGGGGCCATACGGGGTGGTTACAGCGGACATCTCGAATCTCCTGTACCGGCCGACTCTTCAATGCATTCTGAAACAGAGGAGAAACAGAGATCGTGAGATTCGGTGGGCTGCCGGGGAGCAATCATCGTTCGATAAAAGCCCCTGTTCCTGGAGTCGAATATTCCAGGTTATCTGTGTCTGTGGGAGTGCAAAAGTGGGTTGCAGCAAGTTCAGCGAAACCCCCAATGTTCCACGTTTGCACCAGCGGAACGAGACGCGAGAACAAGGCGAAAACAAAGGCACGTCGCCGTAACAAAAGCTACGCTGATATACGAGCGCCGCTCGGTCAGCCGAGTAGACGGTCCCGCGATAAGGCGAAACGAGGGACAATTCGTTTCTCGGTTAGCGAAACGAGTCGTTTCGCTGCCCCCTGGACGAAGAAAGCTGGCCATCGATGGGAGGAAAACTGTGGCTCCGAAAGCCAACACTGCCAGCGAAGAGAATTCGATAAAAATGGAGCAGAATGTTCGAGAATTATTATAAACCCCTCGCGACAACACCAAGCTTGGCTGCCAGAACGCCAACAGCTTCGGACAAGCCCGAGGAATCTAGTTAGCCCTGGAAACATCGGTTCTTCCCTTCCTCGGCCCATTGCCATTCATTTATTTCTGCCTGCTGATTGCCCGAGTCATCGGGCCGACAAGCTCGGCCCCCCAATCGATTCGGATGACTCCGAACGAGGCATCCGAAACGCGCTGCCTAATTCGGCCTGAAAATCGTCAGTTCCGTTTTTGCCCGGTTCATTATCGGTTATTTATTTCCGCACTAAAACTGGCCCATTAAGGCTTCCCCGCCGACGAATATGGCGACGCACCGGTTCAGTCGCGCGACAAGAAATCATTTTCCCCCGGCCTCGACGAGAAATTCCATCCTCTCGCTGCGTGGCGGGAATATGTCTCTCGTTCTAGACTCGCCAGCCGACAGTTGCCTCAGAAATGTATAAAACAGCCTCCCCTACCTAAACGTAGCTAACATTCGAGCGATTGGCAACTCCGCTGCAAGGAAAAAAAGAGGAGCCGAAGCGATCCAGGGATCGACGCGCAGGATCGTCATTTAGGACGAAATTGGGGTAGTCGGGGGTCTGGTGGAGGCAAGTTGCCCCCGTTGACAGGTCGACCCGCCGACCCGCGGTCCCAGTGAATTTCCCTAGCGACCTCGCCGGAAGTTGAACGCGATTGGAGCGTGTGCGCCGGGCGGGCCACGTGACTCCTTGGAAGAGAGGACACAAGAGGCCTCCTCGATACGGGGATGTACACGAGTGGACGATATGTCCGAGCCGGGAGACCGGGCTCTTTTTTTGCCGACTATACACAGAAGGGATAATTAACATCTGTTACAGTACGTACAGCGAGCGGGCCGCCCCGTTTCACCCCCACCAACGGCCACGGGGCGGACCTTGAATACATTATCACCCTGTTTGCACATGCACGCACGTACACGACCGGCCGTCGAATCGGAGCGCAGCGCGATCGACCCTGAACAATGGGATCGTAGGGCCTTTGTCGTGACGCAGGGGAAAGGGAATCCCTGTTATTTTGGCGAAGCTTGTGTCGCTTTCTCGAAAATCTCCATGTTTCCCGGGGCTCCGTGCATCCCCTGAGCGGATCTTTCAATTTTCATCGGTGCTCGAGGGGCAATCTCTAGCCGGACCTCGATTTCTTGGCTCATCTTTGTCCTTGGCTCGGTTCCCTCGCTAGGGGTTACTCGTTTCCTCGGCCCACGGCGCGTTTTGCCGCGCCGATTCGAGAAAAAGAGAAATTCCCCGGCTCGCTGGCCTAGATTCTTGGGGTGCCGGTCTCGAACTCGCCGAGAATAAAGACGGAACCGCGCGTGGAAACTCCCCGCGGCGGGAAACCTTGAAATTCTTTGGGCTATTATTCGAAAGCCGCAAAAAGCCCGACGCGCGCTCCTAATGATTCAATTTGAACGGGAGGCGCGCGCGCGCACGGGGCTGCTGATTAGAAAAAAGCCCGCGCAGCGAAGCGGCCGTTACGCCTGGAGGATGATGAATTCAGGCCTGGTCACCGCGAAAGGAAGAGTAGCCTGGCCGGGGAACGTTGGATGGAAATTGAGACATTTTCCCCGGGACCGGTTGCCTTTTCCCTTTACGAACGCTCAACTCCAGTTCCACGGACCTTTACGAGCGTAGTTAGACTCGAGAGGGTGACTTCAAACTGCTCAATTATCGCGAGCAGCGATCCTTTGACAGTGTGCACCTTGAGGAGCATAGAGTTCCCCTCGATTTCCATGAATCTTTCATTCACCGACACCTCCCTCCACGTTGACATTCGTGGAGGAATTATCATAAACCAGAGGCCGATCGAACGGATACAGCGGCGACCAGGCTCGCTCCAAGTGAGCATAGATTGAGTCGAAACAGGGCGCGCAGGGCGTTCCCGTCCCCCGGGACCCAGCCAAAGGTCAACGTTCCCGGACAAAAGGATCATTAAGACCGAGAAACGATCGGGCACGAATTCTGGCAACCAGAACGAGACCAGAAGAGACAGCAGTTGGTCCGTGTGAGAGAGGCCTGGGCCTGCCACTCGACATAGCTCGACGCTGATGCCGATACCAGAAGGAGGAAAACAAAAAAGCCCGGGCGACGTAACGCGTTCGTTCGTCAAACACTTGAATGTAATGTTGCCAGGCCTGGGGCTGCAGGGGCCTCGTGGCTTTTCAAGTGTCCGTTCCAATACCGGCAGATTATTCAAATTCGCCAGCGACGGCTTAAAACGCGCGTACATAAACGTCTTATCGCGGCCAGCGTTTTACTGTTCGAGCGAATCGATCGTTGTCCGATCCCGTTCTGCCCGCGTGTAATTCGTTTCCCAGTCTCTCTCAGCTCTGTCTCGAGGTAACCTCGAGCGATTCGCGAACTTCTGGGTTACCGCCGACAGATACTCCTCTTCCGAGGCTTCTGCTCCCGGTTCTGAACACTCGGGGAGTTTAGAAATTGAGAAATTTATGGAAACTTCGAGTCGGTACTCTTCTTCACCAGTCGGACCACCTTTCACCACCTCCCGCGCGTGAAAAACCTTAGAAATCTGTTTCTGAAAGTGGAGCAGAGGCAGGATACCTCCGGCCGTCAGGCCTGCACGGCTGCAGGATCAAAGCTCCTGCCAGCCCGCTCAAAGATCACTGTTATCTCGGCATTTCTGTAGTCACTGTACCACCGCGTCGCAGTTCAAAGCTACCATATCGCTAAACTGCTGACATCAATCATCTCTCCATTACCCCGCCGCGTTCAAACGGTATTCAAAGCTGTCTGAATACCGCCAGACACTCTGCCCCTCTGCCGCTGTCTCTGCTCGTGTGCGCTGGACAGGGTCGGGAGCAGAGTCGCCGGCAAGTGCAACAGCACAGAGAGCGCACCCTCCCCCGCGACAAAATCCACGGTCCCCGTTCGAGGCCCTTTCTTGGCCGGACGCGCGGCGGCGTTCACGTGCGTTCGCGTCGCGCTGGACACGGCGATCGTGTCGGCGTGCACGGAGAGCGGCGAGCGGATAGAAGAGGAGCGAGGAAAGCCGAGGCGACGGCTAGAAAGAGGGCGAGTGTGTTCATAAGATATGGTGTGAAACGCGAGAGGCCGAGATTAAAGAATGAAAAACATAGAATTCTGAGAACTGGTTGAAGTCATAATATTCGTAATTTCAAGCTGCGCGCGTCCACCGCGCGACTCTTCTGCGTCGTTGAAATTAATGTGAGCGGAAATAAAATTCCCTCCGACCTGCCCCGCCTCTCCTCCCCCGGCTCCACACCATCTTGGGGGATCTCGGCGGGCTCGAACCTTCCTTCTCTCCTCTTGTTCTCGCCTCCGCGACGGCGCGGCGTCTACTCGCGACAAGTGGAGAACGCTTAACGGTCGAGCGGCGTGCAAATAAATTCGCAGCCAGGCCGGGCCGGGCCGGGCCGGGCCGCGTGGAGCGGCTGTTTGCCTCCAATATTTGGATTTCGCGGATGTCGAAAGAATCGCGGTGCCTGCCCGCGTGGGCCTGTGCCACTGGCCCGATTCAGGGGCGCGGGGAACCCCTTCGGTGTACGGGGCACGATAATAGCAATTGGATGGCTATGGGCGGGAAGTTTGAATAAACTTGAAGTGAATTCAGGGGAACCAGTAGAATCGAGCAAGTTTCCGCGGGCCCGGCCACGAGTAATCTCTATGCAAATGAACGTCTTCGATCAAAACCCGTCAGAGGATAGCGAAACGGAGCGGGCCGAGGGGAGCGAGGAAGGGTGAAGAGAGGGTTATAGAAAAGAAGGGCAACGCTTGGACGAGAACGTGTCTCGTTTACGGGGATTAGGATAAAGCTTCGGTTCGTAGGTCTCCCCTCTTCCGTCCTTTTCTCTCTTCCCTCAGCTGCTTTTTATCTGGCCAGGCTTTCTCGCTTCCTCGCTCTTTGCCTCCGCCTGATCCGTTGGCATCCTGGCCTCTACGGTGTGTTCCACGTAAAACGCCTCGAATGCCGTCGGCGCGCCGTTAAAAATAGAGCACGCAACGACTTACTAATCTGGTTAGGGCTACTTAGCGTAACTCCAACTATTTAGACCTGGATACGGTTACGGTAGTTAGGCCGCCTCTATCGGCTCTAAGTAGACCCACCGGGGGCCACCTTTCATCCTCCTCCTCCTCCTCCTCCTCCTCGTCATCGTCGCCTTCCTCTCCTTCGTTTCACGAAACGCGCTAAAACGTCTTAATGGCTGGCCACTCGCGCGGAAAAACGCACTCCTCTTTGTCTCCGGCGAGGGAGGCTTCTCTGACTCGACGTTACAAAGTTTGCTCGCGGCCGTTTGTATTAATACGAAAGCAGCCTTGGCAACTGTTAATGGAGATTAAGAAACAGCCCGATCCTTTCCCGAGATCGGTTATATTTAATTGAGGCGTTGTTGTCATGCTTGCTGATTCGATTTCAGCATGAAGATGCACGTTGGGAAGCTCCGAGGCTAATTAACGAGCGAGCGTCGAGTAATTAATCGAGCCCTGTCCGCGGAGAGGCGCGCTGACAGAGGACGCTTCCTTTCGGAGCGTCCCACGGAGCACATCGATTTTTCTGTCTGTCCAGGTGCAGAAAATTTCGGAACCCTTCGGAGAAATCACCTTCCACGTTACATCACTGCGAGTGTACATTCACCGGCTATACTTGCCGGTTATCACTCCACTCGTTCGTTACTCCGTCGCTAATAATCGTCCGGATTATATCCAAAGCCAAAATAGATCCGCCGAGCGCCGTGAATGGAAAATTTCGAGCGGCGAGGCGCACGTGCGCCCGCAGCCGTCGCGACCCCCGTGATCCCGCTGAAAACGAGATTTCGAAAATCCGTTATTTAAATAAGCGGGCGAGGGTCCCGAGGGGCCACGAAAGGGGGCGCACAGAAACGGCGAGGCAAAGAAGACGAAACGAAACGGGGAGACGCAGAAAGAGCGGGCCGAATGATTTTATAAAATTAATAGTAAAGGGTAGCTCTCTCTCTCTCTCTCTCTCTCTCTCTCACTCGCTATTATGCGCGTATGCAAATACGGACGGAAGGGGTGGACGGGGTCACGGATGGATTCGTGGATCGAACGGGGTGTCGAGGGGCACGGAAGGGGTGGCTAGGTAGTCCCTGTGACGAGAAGAAGGACGGAGGGAGCGGCCGTGCAGGCTGCAAGGCATTAAAACTTCCGAGATTTATAGTGGCACGGACTGGTCTGGCTCTCGCTCGATTCGGGGTAGCTTCCACTGGAAAGGGGGGCCATATTGCTGGTAACGAGCAAAGAAGGGGCGGACTATCGGGGAGATGCGTAATATTTCGTTCCAAGGATTTTAATGCGCGAGTACGGGGCGACTTGTATAATCCCGAAGAGAGGCCACGCACGGAAAGGGGTGGGCAAAGCGCTTCTCGACTTCGGTGGCTGCCTTCTAGATGATTCCGGGGGTAGCGGGACCCGAGGTGAATAGTTTAACGTAGAACAATTGCAGAACTTTTCGTTCGTCGCCTGTGTTTATAGGCAAATAACGAACTGGAACCACTCGCGTGGTCGAGGGCGCTGAGATAGCCGTTCGGATTTGATGGATTCTCGTAAACGCGGGTCGAAGCCCAAGCCAGCAAGAGGCTGACAGAGGGAATGCGTATCTCGCGTTCCCATCTTTTCCATGTTTCATTGGCGTTCATCAGCCTCGAACACCAATTAGAGGCAGCCTGTAAACGTTACACTTGCCAAGCGAAACGATTGGCGCTACCAGCGGGGTATCTTTTTATGGACGAAACGTCTCCTCGGCCGAAGAAACGCGCGCGCGGAGCCTGAATGCTCGCTTTCTTCGGCAACTCGCAACACGATCGTTTTCTTCGCCAGCTCGCTCTGGTGTCAGACCGACCATATTTCAGCTCGTCCAGACCAGCGATTCCATTGAATTTCAGAACTCGCGTCTCTTCCACGAGAACTCGAACGATTACTCGAACGGTGGCACTTGCATCTCTTGGAGGGGGGGGGGGGGGGGGGGGGGGAAGAATTTTATACAATCTCCACATCTGCGCAAGCACTTTGGATGCAAAAGCGCAGATTTTTGTACTTTTTAAGTTCCTCAGCTTTGACGACAATCTGTCCTTCCTTCTTCGAAACACCCTTCAGCATTGTACTGCAATTTCGATCCGAGAGTGTTGCAAAGTATCGATGTCTTGAACCCTGAACCCCAGAAATGATTAGGACTACCACTATCCATCACGCAGGTCGCGACTTTGTTACTTTGCATGATGGATGCTCCAAGAGAACCAGCTACCTCGATGATTTCTTCATCATCTGCTCGATCTAACTCGAAGCTGCACCCCCAGGTACCAGCCACAGAATCGATTACTCGTCCTACAGGCGGGAAACGAGTAAAACGACGTGCCACAGGGCCGGTAACTTCCGTCAACGAGCGATCCATATCTGCGATGTCGCTGCGTCGCATTTAGAACAGTGTCCATCGCCACGAAGAGCTTCTGTCCCTTCGGTAAATAATAGCAATAACGAAATCCTTGACTGGCGGACGCCTGCTCGGCTCTCGAATCGAGCGTGGCGCGATCGGCCGTTTTTACGGGGTCGTATGAGCGAAGTGTGCAGCGCGGACGGAACGAGATGTCTCGAGTGAATCCAAGAGTAGTCGATAGACGTCCAGGGTCCTCGGCGTTACGTTCTTACGGGACGTTTTAGAGCGGCTGTCAACGGAGCACCGACGATCCTCGTGGCTTGATTGATTCCTAATAGCGCGGCCCGCAAGAAACCCATCGGGATGTGACGGTCGTCCTGGCTTAATGAATAATGGAAAAATCACGACTCCTTTCGGTCGTGCTCGCCGCGGATCATCCAGACCGAGTTTTCTGGATTACCGTGCGATACCGTTAGCCCCCCCCATCCGA
Source organism: Andrena fulva (assembly GCA_946251845.1). Lineage (NCBI taxonomy): Eukaryota > Metazoa > Arthropoda > Insecta > Hymenoptera > Andrenidae > Andrena > Andrena fulva. Next base: position 5,525,575 of record OX276332.1, read on the forward strand.
ACCGCTCTGTTGGCCATTTTTCGGTAAGCTTCTTCCACGAATCCCCACCGACCACACCGCGTCCGCTCGATTCTCACAAATATCCAAGTTCCATTTTATAGACTTCGGATCTTAGGCTGCTCTAAGATAGAACGAACCCACCAGCTTCCTCGAAGCTGTGGAGTCAGTTGGAGGCACGGCGGAGCGGCCCTTGGACGAGAATAAGCAGAGGACGAAGAACGGGGACAGGCAGAAAGGGAAAGCAGAGGGAGCAGCGCACCAAGCCACCCCCCCTCCCCGCCCCCGAAATCCTGGCAGCTCTGACATAATGAGACATCGAACCGCGAAGACGAGTCCCGTTGCCCAAGAAGAAACCGAGCAAGAAACCATCAGAAAAACAAGGTAGCTCGTGGTGCAGGCGGACCCTCCTCTCGATAGAGGAAGCCGCGCGGAAGCTGGTCGGATCGCGATCGCGATCGCGATCGAAACGGGGAAACAAAAGGGGGCCGCGAAATCGCGCGGAACAAAGAGGGCCGTGGCGGAGAGGCTCGCTGGAAATCTGCACCGAGGCCTCGGCCCCAAGAAATTATGCGAGGAGGAGACGCGAACCGTAGGAATTCCGCGAAATCCGCCGCGTATCCCCCGCATAATTCGAGCGAGCAAAAAGAAGCGGAGGACGTGGGGGTGGCCGGGAAGATAAAGCGAAAACCTTTCGGTCGAAATTCCGCGAAATCCGGTAAAAATTGAAAGCGAACAGGGACAAAGGACCGAGGGGGGGAGGGTCAGAGGGAGAGGGTTCCCGCGGTGGTTTGTGGGAGAACAGAGAGACAAGGGGGGCCAAGCAAGCGAGCTTCTCCCATCGACGAAGAAAAAGAAGCTGGTCGGGGGCCCCGCGGAATGATGAATCGTTTCTATTAAAATACTTTTTCGACGGGGAATACAGAGTGGGCATCCGGCCTGCGGAGCCGCGAGTGGATTTATTTACATATTTTCAATCTGGATTAAGAGGTATAGTCGACCCACCCGAGCCCAGAGTGGCTGCCTCTCCTCTTTCCTACAGTTTTAAGAGGAACCTTCAGCGTGGCCCCAGTGTCCTTGGACTGCTTTAAAACGTTCGGCGATTCTTCGGCTTTGTTTCGATTTTCTTGCAAGTTCGTACTACCCCCAAGAAATTTGCACTGATTTTTGGAAAGATCGCCTCGAAACTCCCCACGAGCCACAGAGTCTCGGACTCGTTAAACGATCGTTCCGTTAATCACGGATTCAGCAGCCTGCTGTCCGCTAACAAGACAGAATGGTCCAAGGAATCCCGGCACGCCGCGAAAGCTTCGCGGCGCGAAGCTGCCGAAACTTATTTGAAGCTTTCCCTGACAAATTCGTAGGCGCCTCGCAGTCGTCGACAGAAACCGAATTCCGCCACGATGATGGAGACACTTAGGTGACTGTGAAGGATGCGAGCGCTTGCTCAGCTGTCTCCCTCGAACGTCTCTCTTTCCAGAACGATACTCTCGTTGCGCAGCGCCTGTTGGAAGCGAGGAAAAACTCCCTCCCGCCAAAAAAAAAGAGAAGAAACGCGTGGCGGAAAAATCGTAAACCAGTTTCCCGCGGAGGGGCAGCAGAATCGCGAGCGTTTCTCGCGATTCGATCGGGTTTCTCCGATCGAGCAAGACGTCGACCGGCTGTCAGCGATCGGTTTCAGCGACCACCGGAAGTACTTTCGCCAATCAACCGTGGAAAATCTGACAGAAGCACGCGATACTGCCCCTCCATTCCCGATCACTTTTTCAACCTCGATAGTTTCATGCTACATGCCGGATAGTTTGTTTACGGAGCTGGTCGACGCGCCGGAAGCGGACGGAAGTGCTCTCGCCGGAGCACCGCAGACCCCGAGGATTTCGCCTGTTCGCATTAAGATTCGCCTGGCCAGTTGATTAATTGTCCCTCATTAACATCGCGTGGAGCGGTGGCTTCTTGAGTACGCGCATTGTCGCCGCTTGAAAACCACCGGGTCTGTCCGCGTGCGTGGCAGAACGGCCTGTGGCCTCTTCAAAGCTCATTAAACGTGTTCCAGCATTCGGACGGACCCCGTGGATGGGAATTGGAGTGGTTACGATGCTTCAACCGCGAAGATTTACGTGGCTGGACCATTGGATGCTGGTTCTCACAATGGAAACGCTTTTGCGAAACGAGGCGCGTTTCAAGAGGCACACCGAGGACAAGAAACGATCCCAATTGGGTCACAAGGGAGTCTGAGCTGAAGAGCGATGGTTCAATTAAACGCGAACGTAAATTGGAGTACTCTATGAGAAGGAGACTTAAGAAATAAAAAAGGATCGATCTGCAAGCTCGGTTGATTCTCCAGGCTATCGCCATGCCTGGGATTGTCTCGTACATGTTCCGATCGAACAACCGCGCCCGAGGACCGAGAGATGCTTCTTCGTCTCTCGAGGGATTAACGCCTTGACATCTACACGTGTTCCAGCGTCATCCGCTCGTGCTTTTCTCCGCCGAGCTGGCTGCGAGCCGATGACGAACGACCTCCGTTTCAGCTTCCGAGGCTTCGTTTTACAGCGGCCGGGAAACTCCGAGCGGTTTCCTCGTGCCCGAGGATACCTCGCCACCCTTTCAACCCCACCAAAACCCCACCATCACACATAACCTGCCTCTATTTTTTTTTCTAAATATTCCGCTTTCCCGCTCGAGATCCGCTTTTCTCCCCCGTGGATCCTTCATCGAGGATCACGGCGCGGTCCAATCATCGGCCGCGCAAGGAAGACGCTGGAAGACGAGGGGAACCGGTTTCCGAGGTTCAAAGACACAAATTCGCCGAGGGGGGCCGCGAGGAAATGGTCGGGACACGGGACACGGGACACGGGGCACAGGGCACGGCCGAAAATTTTTGCCGAGACTCGTGACTAACGCGGCCGCCGCTCGACTGATCCATCTCTCCTCTACCTCCTCCTCTATGCCGGAGGAAGCGACGGCGGCGAATGATAAATGAACTCCTCTTAACCGCGAGCTCTCATATCGGCCCGCTATTAACATAGTGCCGGATAAAGTAACGAATTTAAAAGAAATCCAATATAAAAGCCACGGGAATTCCATCGGAGATCTTATCCCGGCGGAGCTCTCGCTCGCCGCGGAGACTCCATTAATCACACGGCTCCTCCGCTCCCCTTTTCCTCCCAACCACCTCCTCCTCCATCCCCCTCCGTCCCTCCCCCCCGCCCGCCCGCCCCCCGTTCGCTCTGCCCTCCCCTCGCCGCCTCTTCTTTCACCCGCGGTTCATTTGTCTCGTATTAGTCGTTATTACGAGAGCTGAAAATTCAAATGGACGATGGATAATGGCACTGGCCGGTTCGGAGATATAATGCCACCCCTCCCCCGCGCACCCCACTCTCGCTGTGCCCCTCCCTCCCTCTCTCTACGGCCAGTTCCTCCGTGTTCCTCGCTCGTCCGCGCTCGCAGAGGATCGAGATCTGCTTCCCTCGGCGCTTCTTCCGACCATTTTGGAAATAGGATTTTCTGCGCGCCAAAAAGCTTTTCCCTCCCCCGATTAACGCCCCCGAGGATCTGCTAGCCGTGGAATGCTGAAGGGTGGAGACGCTTAAACGTGTCGAAGCTACGGGGTGCATCTTGAGAGCGATGGAGGGGACAGGAGGCGAAGGGCACGGTTTATGGCGTTCGAACGAGCGTCCGCGCACGGGCTGGATCGTCGAGCTGGAGCAATCGAAATCGTGCGTGGCTCCTCCGCAAACATCCCGAACGGCCTTCCTCTCGTTAGCGGCACTGTAAATTTCCGCGCGCGGTTTTATTGAAATCCCTCCGGAACGCGCCGATTCGTAATTGCGCGGCCCACGGACCACCGATCGCTCGTAAATTACTGGGAAACGAGTTTTTTACGCGTCGATTATGATCGACCCGCTTGGCCTTCCTGATTGCTGGAATTTATCGGTATTTGGAAAGCCGTCCCGAGCGCAGGGCGGAGAGGAAGGGAGGGTGCTGGAGCGAAGACAGTTTCGGTGGCGATAAGGGTCGAGGCTCCGGTGCCGAGGATCTAGAATCTAGAAAATTGCCGAGAATGCTAACGTCAGACACCTGCTCTTTGGGCACTCGAAACTGAAATGGGCTCGCCTCGAAAAGGCAAGAGAAAATCGAGCGAGTTCTCGACGCGGCGTCGCTCTGGAGTTCCAGCGGGGAAGTAAAAGCCGAGCATCGAGGATCCAGAGCCGTGGTGGGATCCAGAACTGAACCATCGCACACAGGTGTTGTATCCTACGCGCGCGTTTCCATCGCGCGAGAAACGCTGCGACGTGGGCACAGACGCGGAATTCCAACGAGCGGGACCCGGCGAAAATGTCAATGAGTCGATCGCGAACTGTACGAGGAATTCGCTAACAATAACCGCGAGCTGCCTCGAGAGGATCTGAAATTTCCGCGTTCCTCTTCGAGATATGCAAACTTTTCATCGAAGTGCAGACACTTCTCTGGCTGATCAAGCTTTGTAACAAATTCCAGGCAATTTCTACGTCTCGAAGACCTTCCCTTGAATCGCGCAATGGCGAGCAGAGAGTGGCGGGAAGATTTCAACGGCGTTCCGAGGTGTAATCACCGGAACTTCGGGGTGCCATCGAGCGCGCGGAACTCGGTCAAACTTTCCCACTCCTCTGGGTGACGGAGTTTTGTCAACACGCGCCACTCGATAAGCAGAATAGCATAAACGAGTAGAAGTCGCGCCTGCTATAACCTGGCATTCGCCATAGAGAGAATCTCGAGACTTGTCGAATATCTGGAAATACCTGTCGTCGTTCGAGAAAAAGGGACGGACTCGAGGTGCGCGGCTGGAAGCTGGCCGTGGCATTAGTATAATTATTGCCTGCACCGCTAATAATAGTTGCCGTGTTACTAGTCGCGAGTGGCGTTCTTGGTCGCGACAGTTTTATTGCTAATGGTACCATTAGCTGGGAAAAAGTTATCGAACCGACGGTGGTGGCGCGATTACACACACCATACGCGGTATTAGAGGAGATACCTGTGCTTTTACCCGAGGCGAGCGACGGCATTAGCGCTGATAGGAGTGCTTAATTAATTGTCAATGCGTTTACGTGTGGTTGCGTAACGTGACATTTGGATACGGCGAAATTGGTGGTCAGAATTCTTCTGCGAAATTAATTCCGCCGGCTGAGAGTTGGGAGTTCCGCTGATACCGCGGTTAATTCTCTTAAACACCGTATCAGCGGAGTTAATAGTGTCACTGCTAATGGTGATGTCATTGCTGCTACAATACTGTTATTAGTTCCATCGAGGGTGATATCGTATCTATGAGAATAATGGGACAGCTACCGTTCTGATACCACTGCTGCCAGTGTCGACGGTAACGTAACAATTCAGACTACCGCTGACGATCGCGCAGAACGGTATCTGCGCTCTCCGATACGAATAAAAAAAAAAGAAAGTGTTGGTCAACGTAGGCCTAGGAACATGGAAACGGAACTCGGAAGACAACGCAGTAACTTCTACTTCGTTAAGATTCCCGCGTGGATATCAACTAGCCTGACGCGATGAAAAAATGAAATGGAATGCAGGCTCGATTAAGCACCTCCTCTACAAGCACGCCACCATCAGCCGCCCATACTTCCCGGCGACAAAAGCCACCTATACTTCGCGGCGCGCAAGTGACTTCGCGGTGGGGGACGCGGCCTCCAGCAATTGACTTCGCGGCTGACTATACTTGCAACGTCAACAGTCCAACTACCGAAACTACCTTGAAATGTAAATGCACAGCCGACAGCCGATGTCCACGCCGGGGATCCGACCATCCGCCGCTGGTCGAAAATAAACGGGGGTCTCCTTCCAGGAGAGATCGACATTCCCTCCAGGAACGGCGAAACGGGTGAATGAAGAGGCAGTCGCGCGCGTTTGGCATGTTCAGCGACGTCCGTGCCGTATTCATCCGTCCGCCAGCAACCGGTCATATAGAATCGTCGATTCCGCGGCGAATGCCAGAGAGTGTTGATAATTTATTTGAGAGACGCGTTGCGCCGCGGGACGTGCCCCACCTTCGCAATCGCGTCCACCGCCCGATCGCTCCGTTGTCCCTCGCTGGGCCTCGCTGCCGTGGCCGTCGTCGCCACCGATCCGCGCATTCTGGATTTCGCGCCTTTTTCGTGCGTTCCATTGTCTTTCGCCAGGCGGCTAGGCCTACGCCTTTTTCGGTCCTGCCACGGGCAAGCGACGCGGCTCGGCGCGCCGTCGATCATCCTGATGTTTATTAACGAACGCGACACACGCTGCTGCAATTGCTACCGGACGCGCATTTTTATAGAGCCCGGGGAAATGTCACGTAGCGATCGTGCGCGACCGATGACGCTGGGGTTCCGCCGATCGCCGTGCATCGGAACTCGACGATAATGTCAATGAGCTGCACCGAGACCGGCAGCTGGCGTATCCGGCTCGCCAACTTCAGCGCTGACGCGATCCAGAACGTTCATGTTTCCCGTATTCGAGCTACGCGACGGATATAGGCCTAGGGCGCGGAGAACGGAGATTCGAAAATGGGTCAGGATCGAGCGAGGGTTGAGGAGCACTAAAACACAATCGGACATTCGCGTTCTATGTGTGGAGAAAAATTCAACACCGAGGAACGGTGTCAGGGCTGCGAGAGAGGAGAGGGTTAGAAGGAGGAAGCAGAAGCGATCCTTTTCGAACGTGTCGCGCGTATGAGTGACTTTGACCGATAGTCCCAGCGTGGGTTCGCCCCGTTATCTTAATGCACGGGGCGAAGAAAGACGGAGAGAGAAGGAGCGGTTGGAATAATTAAAAGAAACGAGGGAAAAGGGCCGGCGAGAGAGGGTGGTGTTCGGGTGGAAACGCGAGGCAGGTAACGTGGAGGGTGCCAGAGGTGGAGGACGAGGGGCGCCCCACAGGAACAAATGGAGTCCGGCTTTTCTGTGACAAACGAGCGTCCCCGAAATGTCAATCAAACGGCCGTACAGGCGCATTCCAAGCCGCTCCACCTGATTTGGTTAGACGTCCAGATATCGAGCAGCTGCGACCGTGCGACGCGGCGTCCAGCCACGCGAAAGCACCGTGGAATTCGATCGCGCCGGAGGATGCAGACATTGTGCCTCTTATCGGCGAAATTGTATTGGACCGTCATCGCCCTGTCCACGTGGGACGACGGACCCGCCTCGTTGAAGGTTTTGGGCGGCGATATGTCTCTCGTTTCGCGAGCCGGCTTGGACGTCGGTGATGGGGTCCGCGCGGATCAGATACTTTATCGGGCCGGGGACGAAGCAAAGTTCCTCCTCGATTCTGGTTCCCCCGGGATTTTTGAAGAGTAATCGAGCTTCTCGATCACTGTCCATCATCCCGCGAACTTCCGCGAGGCGTTCACGGCGTGGAAGCGATAATTTTACCGAGCAGCGGGTCAAGGTGCCGTCGTCGCGCGCCTCGATGGCATTCGACCACTTTAGAAAGTCGACGCTGCCAGCCAGGCTCGCGCGACGATCCTCCGCTCGCCGATATATAAATATTAATAACTACAATATCGTAATTTCAGAAACAATGCGCGCGACACGGCCACACCCGAACACCGCGGCCTAGTTACACGCGCGTGCACGCCGCGCCATTAGGAGGTCCGTGATCGCGAGATCTGCTATACCTTACACCTACGGGCTTGTCTTCGCCCAAGTTTTTCACTCGAAGGGGATCCATTTCTGGAGAGAGATTCGGACGCCATGTTCGTCCAGAGGTGTGGAAATTGTGTCAGACATCACGGATTTGGCAGCAGGCGAGGCGATGAAGTTTACCAAGTTTCGAGGGGATGATTCAACAACCCTTGCTTAGATGATGCGAGAAGGGAATACCATTTCTCAGTGGTGCCTGCATTCGATAATCGAGGCGCTGATAAGTTCAGAGTTGGCTCAGGCTTCAGTCAAGTCATGTACATGCAAAATGTCGACCACGAAAAAAGCGAGTGTCGACTGGTAGACGATGTGGCTCACAAATCATCTTTTTGCTCTGTCACGTTCGGTAGAACGCGACGGCGCGGCTTTTTTTTTGTAGCGAGTTTCTTGCCGAGCGGGGCATTTATTCGCCAATGTATGGAAGAATAATCCACGGTTCTGGAAAAGTCATAGCAACGCGGAAAATGACAGTGACTTAATATAGGTAGATCGCGCGGCAAGAAGGGGAGGGAATGCTATTGAGTGCCCTGAAGTCTACAAATGCGATCGTACGCGCGTGGTACAACCGTCTCGAATCGCTGCAGAGCTATTTCAAGTAAACAGGAAGAAGACACTGCGGTATATGACAAACAGTACCAAGAAAATAAAATGAAAGATCGCCGATCGGCAGGGGAGACCGGGGCAAAATGAACCTCGGGGTAAACTGAGCTTTCTTCATTTATTCTTTAACAATAGAATATATTTACAAATTTTGGTGACGTAATAAATGTGTGTAATACCACAATGATAATTATGCACATTCAGATATCGAAAAATGGAAATTCGTTTAAAAAATTAAAAATGAAGTTTTAAAGACTTCCGATTGGTTTTTTTTTCAATTTAGCTTTTTCGATAAATGAGTCTTAAATGTGTTATTTTAATTCCAAATTTTTTCTGCGTGTTTATGACAAGCTTATAAACATACATGTACACGCGTTTGAGAAAACATTAATCCTAACATTATTAAATAATTCATTTTCCATTGAGTACATATTCGGGGTAAAGTGACCGGGGTAAACTGAGCTACAAATGGCTGCAAAGAACAGATGCGCAAGTGATGTGCGCAATAGCCTAACCTGTCAGCTGGCTAGAAAGCCACGCGGCATGGTGGAACAGAAACTAACCTCAAAAAAAATTCCATAGTTTTTGACAACCACGGTGCAAAAAAAGACAGAAGCTGCCGTGCTACACACGTCATTTCAGCGCAAGGGGTTAATAATTAGCTGTGTACTTAATTAAAGTTCTTCTTTCGTTGCAGTTCACTTTACCCCATATATGGGGTAAAGTGGTGTGTTTTGGCTTTTTCGTTTCAAGTTGAATTTTAATATACTTTAAGTTTATTTTAAGTATCGCTATACGTTATTTATCAATAGTAATGTTCAAATTATATTATAAATCTATTTCCACACATTTTTATTGTAAGGGAAAAATTCTATTCGACTTCAACCTTCTTTCGTCTCACTTTGCCCCGGTCTCCCCTATCGAATTCCTATTTCCCTCGTCCCACCGAGTAACACACAGAAGGGACGCACTGTCTTTCGTTAGTTTGCGAATTCGTTGAGAAGATGAGAATCTCGGATGGACCATCCTCCACACTCTGTACCCACGGGCGTAAATAGACGAAATTTATTCGCGTTCGTGGATTCGCCGGTGCGGCACGTTTATCGCGGAGGATTTATATCGCGTTCCCCGCGGGAATTCCGCTGAAAAATGTGCCAGGCATTAAACACCCGACCAAGAAACTAAATTCCGCCGAGCGATTAGGCGAGGAAGTCGACTTCCGTGCGTGGGTGGCTGTGTATCGAACAATTAACGCCACCGGCCGCAGATAAGCGACTAAGGAACGGCTTAAGCGACCGAGAGAAATGTTTTCCTCCTCCTTTGCAGCTGGAAAAAAAACGGGCGATCGCCGATTAACCGCCTCTCCCGTTCCTCTGATATCCGATTACCACGAATTCCAGGTTCGCCGGAAGCCTCGGCCCGTCGAAAATTCAATTTTCAATTCCTACACGGGATGAACGGAATTGGCCCAGCTTCGAGCGTGGGGATCGCTTTCGCAGCTCGAAGCGGGAAAAAATCGAAACGATGACAAATTGCGCGCAACGCTTCGCCTCCTTGCTATTTTCACGTTAAAGCCGCGCCACGTGAGCTCCACCGTCCCCTCGAAATACCAGTCGTTTGTTGGCGCGAGCCTGTGTATACTTAAATTAAATTAAATCAAGTATACACGCGACAACGCGGCCACCGTGCGCACGGACGATTAAGAGGTGTTCCACTAAATTCTTGGTGGGTCGCGGGCGGATGCAAATCATCGAGTCATTTCGCGACGTAAATCCGCCGAGTGCGAGGCACTCCTCTTTTACGATCCTTTTCACAGCGGAAGCTTCGACGTTTTGGCTACCCCTCGAGTGCGCTCAAATTCCTTCATATTTATTATAGACAAATTGCTAATTGGATTGTTGACGGTACGTCAGCGTTCCGAGCGATGCTTTAAGTTATAAACTTCCCCTATTTTTCCGGTAGTACCTACAACTGAAAGGTCAAACTTGTTCGTGAACTCAAGTCCCCTCGCCTGGTGATTGAAAAGAAAAATTGAAATTTATATCTGGACGAAAGATTAGGGGACATTCGTAAGCCAGGAAAATCCCACTGCCGTGGGGAAGGGGTGCGGGGTTTCCGGCGGCAGGGGCTCGGGCGTCCGTGGTTTTCGGGAAAAGATCAGAAGACGACGGTCGCGAGAACGAGATGAAGACGAGCGTCCGCGGAGACAAGCGGCGCGGCCTGGGGAGAAATCGTAAATTTAAATTTAGCGAGGCTCACGTGCGCTCGCGCACCTCCCCCACCCTCTCTGTTTTGTTCCTCCTCTCGCGGTCTGCTCCTCGGAGAGCGCGAGAGGACCGGGTGGAAAAAGTGGCGGGCCCGGGGGCGCGCAGGCAATTTGAATTTCAGAAAGCCTGCGCGCGGATTGACCGCGGTTTTGTCGTAAATTGTCGTGGCCCACCGGCTGGAAAAAGTTGCTCGGGATTTTTAAGTCGAAGCGGGCCCAATCGTCGACCCTCATCCGGATCGTCTCAATAAGGAGACGAATAGGCCCTCTGGTTCCTCCTCGACCGCGCAAGAAAGCGACGTGCCGTCGCCTTTATCCTCACCCCCCCCCCCCCCCCCATCTTTTTTTGCCGCCAAATTTCCGTTTCTTTCGGGCGACACACCCTCTGGCTTGTCGATTTTTCGAGGAAGCAACGCCTGCTTATACAATATCCAAAGGAGAAGCTGAATTTTGCCAGAGGAAGTGGATGATTATCGAGAGAGAATCGAAGGTAGCTGCGCGATGATTAGAGCGCTCTAATTGTAAGAGTGCTTTGTGTAATACCAGATCCATAAAAGTCGAAATGATATATTCGCGCGATCGCGCGAAGTCGTATTCGTCGGTATTCCGCAACCGGAGACCTGGACGGGACCGGAAACTAATTGCTTGCACGGCAATCGATCCTTGCTCGTCCGTCACGTCGTTCGCGAAAACGATTACTGCTGACGCGGGAAAGTCATCGCCCGCCGCGAGCACCGGCGCGCCCGCGCCCGCGCCGTCACGGCTTTCGTCCGTTTTTTCGGTGTTTTGCCGAAGAATTTTCTGCGCAGCGAGCGTTATTCGAGCGACTGACGGAAGCCATGTAAAACCGAAACTCTGTTAGCCCGCGCGTTATATTTCCGAATAGCATGGAAACGCGTGGAGTGGAGGAGGCCAGGCACGGGGACACGTGACACGGTTACGCGAGATTAAATTCGCGGAACAGTTTCAGATCACCGAGGCTTCTGTCTCTGCCAAACGAGTAACAAGTGGAAGACCGTTCCCTTCTAGAAAATCGTTCGCCACTCCTCCGCGAGAGTCGTCGAGGAAGCGGGGAAGAAAGGAGAGAACACGCGTGGAGTCGGAAAAAATCCCGGCCGTTCCAGCCGAAGAAATCGGCCGATTTCGCGGAGATAAAAGGCCGGGAGAGCGTGCAACAGAGAATCCAGCTGACCTACTTGCGAGTTGCATTCTTCCGTTGCAGTGTCTCCACGCTTGCGCTCGCGCGTGCTATCGTCGCTGGCGCAGGTACACGCACGATAGCGCGTTCCAAGCCGTTCCGTATCGCGTATCTCGCGTTTTACGACCGCCCTGCCCGACCAAAAAGTCCGTTTCAGGAAAACTGGATATACGCCGTCCCGGAGCACCGTGCCGCGGCCTATTCGCGATGGATCGATAAAACACCTATCCGAGCGTCGACGATCGAGCAGCCATGATTTACCGGATCTTGCCACCAACTCTGCCGGCGTTATTAATCTCGCCACGTTTCCCGTTTCTATCTATATCCCTTCGTACTCTTCGAATTACGAGCAGCCCCGCATCTTCGAGATTTTAATACCAAGGACTGCGTTAATTTCCACGCGCAACCGCCTCCAAATTGCGCCACAATTTCCTTGCTCGATGTTTATTCGAACGGAGGCGCAGAAACGGGGAGGGTCGGCCATAATTTCTGCCAGAATTTCGGTGCCCCGTATTCGGTGGCGTTTCTGCGACTGCGCTCCAGGACCAATAACTTGGTCCTTAATTGCCCCCTTTAAATTCACCAACGGACGCAAGCACGCGTCATTATTTGAATTCTTAATTAGTTTGTTGAATGTAAAGCCGCGCACGGCAGTGGACGCTCCTTCTAGTATTCCTAATGAAACTCCTTTCGACTCCTTCCCAAGAGTCGTATTCAAATTGGGCGGCAGAGGACAGTGGTAAGTATTCTTAACTCTCGACGAAGCTGGACGCCGATTACAGCTGCAATAAAACTTTTCGATCCTCGAGTATACTCGGATCCAGGGACACTTCTGCCGCAGAACTACACTCGGGAGCCGCGGCAGTTTAATTCCCCACTTTTTGATTTTACACCGCTCGCGCCGGACGCGAAGATCTCTTCCAAAGGTCTCTGTATCGCGATATTTACGAACGATAAACGTTAACCCCGCGAACAATCCTGCGAAGCGATAAATTTGTAAATCAGGTGATCCGAATCGAGCTGGTCGGTCCCGCGGGAGTTTCTACCGGCAATCGGATTAACGTCACATCTGGCCTGGCGTGCTAGTGTGTTGGTGGCTTTCATAAATATAAACCCCGGTGCTGCATAATCATAAATCTAATGGCGTGTCTTGTCCGTTCCATAAATGACGCCGCTGGAATCCTCTCCGGGTGCAAAGACCCCCGGACGAATTCTCGGCCGGTTCGATCGAACCGACTCGAATTCGGATTCGCGAAATCGACTTTCTAATCCTCTCGAGCCTCTTCCTCGCCTCCCGACTCCCACGCACTCGATGATCCGTGAACTCGTTGCGAAACGTCGCTGTTGCGCTCGCAGACCCAGGAGAGGAGTCGATTTATTCTGGCCTCCTTTCGGGGAGAATAGCGGAGCAGCCCGTGGGGTGGAAGTTTGTAGGTGGAGGACCACAGAGGAGGAGTACCTAGCTAAAATATTGCGGCGGAGAACGCTGGAAGAAGCGAGCTCCGAGGCGAGCTTAATACCCTGTGGCTGGAGCGAAACTGCTGGAACGGGCGGCGGAGAAGATTCGAAGGGACGGTGGTCAGGTGGAGCAAGGAGGCGACAGATCCGGAGCGGAGAAAATCCGCTTAGGAACAATGCAAGGACCTCCCTGGGCAGAAAAGCCGTGAAGTGGACTTGGAGCGGAGCAATCAGCTGATCCACTTGGGACCAGTTCTCCCGGACAGCGACACAGCGTGAACACCGCGAGAGAGGAAAGCTGGTGTGCGGGTAACGCTCGCACTGGCTCGCGACACCGACGAGCCGATGCAAAATAACGCGTGTAGGTGAGCAGAGACCAGAGGGAGACGTGGCAGCACAAAGAAGGAGGAGAGGACGGAGCGGAGCAGGGAAAAGAGAAGAAAGGAAAAGAAAAGCTGGAAACGAGGCTGCTGGCGGGGACAGCTGGCGGCTGGAATGTGGGTTAGGCTCCCCATAGGTGGGCCGCTCTAATTATGAATTAATTCCTGAATAACGGTCGAACCCGCGCGACACCGAGCGGCGTTCGCCGATGAAAACGCGATCCGTAGAACCGGTCGCGATCCTCACGGCCGGCAGTGTCCTCCTCCGGGCCGAGATGCTTCCTGCTTCGACGGGGCTTCCTCGAGTTTTCTTCGCCAACGATAACCGGAAGCCTCGTGGAAACACTGATTCGATCAAGTACACGCTGCCGACCGTCGCACAGAAATATCACAAGAGGTACAGTAAAAGCCGCTAAAAGACAGTTGCACAAGACGACTGACCGCCACGGAGTCTCTGATTAACTCACAACCAAACACCATTCCCGACCATTAACATCTGTTTCAGGAATCTCGAGCCACAAGCTACTCCGAGAGCTATCCCATTTATCTCCCAGCCTCTGAGAGCCGGCTCGCCCCCGATCCACGGCCAATTTCAGGAACCCTGAACTTGGCCAGGCCAGCAGGAGCAGCGGGGAGCGCGTCTGGGCCCTCTTATCGTCCGTTATCAGCCGGCTTAATTGCGCGGTGTAAAAGCGCGCGAAGAGGCCACCGTGGGCAAGCAACGATTCCACAGAAACCCGACGATCCCTTTCGAGGGGATTCCGCGATTCTGACGGAATGCCTCGGATCGGGCGAGGGACCCACGAGGTGGTCATCGACACCGGCGGAAGATGTTCAACAGACACGCGAATAATCGGCCGAGACACGATGGCGCGAGGTGATGAATGATTTCTTTGACTCGGGAACGTGGCATTGACTTGTCAGCGGGATCATCGTGACAAACGATCTCTCCTGGGATGCGATATACGCTCTTCTTCCGATGTAATTAAACGCCCGACGCGGTGTTTCAGGCGGTTTCTATGGGAATCGTGGCTCGTGAAAGGCCGCCCGAGCCGATCGGTATCGACGCGGGGCCCGAGCGCGCCGCGAATTAGGAATTATTCGAATCGATGGGGGCTGATTACGCGCTCGGCGTTATTAATCGGTGCTTGCCACGTGATCGATGGAAATCATTAATTCCCGAGCAAGTGGCCCGGCCTGGATTTATCACGCGGGATCTTAATTAACCGGTAAGTAGTGCTACGGGCCTCGTAATGAGTGTTACTGATACATATTTTGTTCGGACCGGCCAAGAGAGGAAGTGCCTCGAATGTTTTCTCAAGGGAAAGTCCCATCTTTTCCTTCCGAGAATGGTCGGCCGATATCTCGCGGACGTGAATTCTAAGGTACAGTGAACGCGGTAATTATCACGACTCGATACCCCGAGAAGCGTGTTTCTGGATCGCGTTGGACCCCAGTCATGGATCCTCCTCCGTTCCTTCCTCCTTTCCATTTCGTTCGCTGGCCGAAAGGATCTCCAAGGGACTCCTGCCACGAAGGACACGTACGCCGCGGCTACGCACACCACTCGAGGCAAGCAGGGGAGGAGGAAGAGGGAGGCAGAAGAGCAAAGTCACCGATTTAAATTGAAGTCGGGGAACACCCGCGAGGAAGAAACATTCGCTGGCCTATCGGGTTTAATAACACCCGGCACCGAGTCTATCTGAAATTACGGACGACGCTTCGATCCTGCCCTCTCGTTTCTCCTTTTCCTTTCGATCCGATCATCGAGACGATAGCCAGAATCCTGTGGCCCCGCGTCTCTGCGAGCCCTTCTCGCCGGAGAGTGGCATCTATGCTACTTTCCTCCGCTATCTTTTTTTTGTTTTTGTGCTTCGAGGAGTACAATGTTTGGCGAGGTTTTCGGATCCCCGAGAGCCTCCGCGGAGCCGTTGACGAGGGTTTTTCGTGCTCCAGGAGTGGTTTGTTTAATCGTCCTCGGTGTTTGCCGATTTCTCGACTTCTGCGAGCTCGTTTGGCCCTCCAGAGGGTGGTTTCTTGCTCTCTGGTGTTCGTGCAAACAGCGTAGCTCCCCGAACAGTTGCAACTTGGCGATACGCGTGTGAGAAAGTCAATGGCACTGAGAGTAGTAGAATTTTCTAAAGAATTCTTCATCTATTAGCTTGAAATCGAGTTAATTGCTCGTAGGTTAAGTGAAGAATATTTCCTCTGGGAACAGAACGTCCCTAGAAGATTATATTTTCAAAGGAAGGAGACGAAAGGTTCGAAAAGACCGTGGAACCAGGGCAAGAGGATAAAAAGAAGGGCAGACGCGTTGTAATTTTATTCGACGGCTCGTTCGATTACCGTCGAGGAAATTAGTCGAGCATTATTCTCGAAAAATTCGCGTCCGCGCGCCGTGGGAGCAACAACGATTCTCCTCCATATTTATAAGCCACCGTATTACTGAATTCTCGCTTCGGCGATAATTGAAAACCTGCTGAATTAGCTATTAATTCTTACGGCCTAATTTATGCGAAACGAGCCATAACTATTCATAGAGACCGGCGATACTCCATTACAGTCTCGGCCAGAGAACTACAATCCGTATTCTGTCCGCTCCTTCTCCTCTTTCCGTTCCTAGTATTTTCCTTCCTCGTCCGTTCCTCTCTTCCCAGTTCCGCTGCCGCGAATTTCCATATCCGCGTTGCAACGACCATCGAGGGCACCGTCAGCTGAACGAGACGCATCCCGGTTTTCTTCCAAATAAATGGCACGCGATGCCGGAGAGTTGGAAAGTGGAGGAAAGCGAAGAGCGCTAAATCAAGAGCGACTGGAAGCGACGAGCCAACAGGAGATCCTCGTGTTCTCGGTGTTGGTGCTGGCCACGAAGAAGAATAGACGCGACACGGGCACATGTGGCGGTCATTAGTCATTCGAAATTCTTCTGTCTTCGCTTTTTAATTCGTGCATCGAGATCGCGCGGTTTCACGGCCGCGCGTCGATGCAGCGGTGCAGCCCGAGGGAAGAAGAACCCGAGGAAGAAGCAGACGAAGAAATAGGAGAATGGTTGTAAAGGGGAGGTGAAGAAGTGCAGATTCGGACTGGTAGAAGGGTCCGGGGCGGAGAGAGGAGAGGAGGGGAGGTGAGGGGGAGAGGGAATGAGAGAAAATCACGCGTGGTTCGTCATAAGAGGAATTCCTTTAGCGATACTGGGCCCTCCATCTCTTCTTCTTCTTCTTCTTCTTCTTCTTCTACTCCTCCGTCTCCTTCTCCTTCTCTTTCTACTCCACCTCCACCTCCACCTCCTGCCCCGGCTGTTCCGTTCCCCGCCGCCCCTTCTGGCCCAGAGACCCCGTGCTTTTTTACTGGTTTATGGGATTTTTTTCACGCGGACCGCCGAGTCGTACATCAGAGAAGGCTGACTGAGGTCTTTCTCTCCTTCGGCTCGAGTCTTTCTCTCTTCCGCCGCGTGTACTCGCGTTCCTTCGTCCCTCTTTCTCTCCTCCCTTGATCGCGGTTGAAGGGTCGTGTGCGTGTTGCCGCGAGGGAGATGGAAAGAGGAGGCGAACAATAAAAAAGAGCAAATGCCAGCCGCCATAAAAACAACTGAAAGTATTAAAAACTTTCGGCCTTTTACTGCCGAGCTGCCTTCCAGGGGAAGGTACAGTCGGTCCCGCGTACCAACGACCCGT
The DNA here is from genome assembly GCA_946251845.1 of Andrena fulva. NCBI lineage: Eukaryota > Metazoa > Arthropoda > Insecta > Hymenoptera > Andrenidae > Andrena > Andrena fulva. Next base: position 5,542,818 of record OX276332.1, read on the forward strand.
TCCTTCTTCGTCCACTTCTGATACATCCGCCCGTTCCGTCGATCCGACCGTGATAATTGAATGTTTCTTTGCAAACTGTCCGTCGATCGACGGCTCCTTCAGATGTGCCGCGAACACCGTTCGGGGTAATGCAAAGTCCCTTGACTTTTAAATGTAGGTTTCTGGCACAGTGATTCGCTGTCTATTGTGTATGAAATGTTCCTAATGGCTTCTACGTTCCATTAGGAGTCGGGAAACGAAGGATCTTATTACGAGCGTCGCGTAGGGGCAATTCAGCTCTAACGCATTCGTGCCAAAAACCAACGCTCCAGATTAACGAGCATCCTGTCGAAGATGCAGTTGAACTGTTGTGAGGAAGAATTCCTGAGAATCCAAGCGATTCGGGACGCATTAGACCAAGAAGAATGCATTTCCACGCGAAACAGTTCCATTCCTGTTGCACGAAGGATCGAGAATCGAGGCGAAGAAACACCGTGAAACAGGGGAAAAGGGAAGCCGCCTGGGTGGCGGGCTGCGGTGCACGGAGGAGAGGAGAAGAAAAAGAAAGAGGGACGGGGATGGAGGAGGCTTCGCCTCGTAAAATTATCGTACTTTAATAAAACGTGTCGTGCAAAACGCGAGGATAACGAGAAAATATAGGGTTCGAAAGACTCGTGAAATTTATAGAGCGATCGCCAGCTCGTGAGGGAAGAAAGAGGGGAGGAAGAGAGGAAGAGAGGAAGAGAGAGCCGCTTTTTGGGACGGCCAGGTCGGGTTTAGTTCGGAGGCACAATAAGATAGCGAATAAATCAACGGAATACCGAGTGTATCGAGCTCACAAGTCGATGCTTTACGAGCGAGTATACCCTTGAATTTCGATCGAGAACAAAGGGGAAGGAAATGCCCTATTTTCCCCTTTCTCGTGGGCCAAGCTACCGACCAACAAGAGCACAGGGAGGAAGACAACAAGCAGAGCGAACAGAGTCCTTTGAGGCGACATTGCGGCGTCGCCTCTTATCGCAACAATCGATTATATTAAAATAAACGTGTTCGCGTATATTCTCGGAACGCGTGCAAATTCATTAGCTCGTTATTAAACAGCATGGAAATAAAACAACTGACGTAAAATCAATCTATATCTGCCTGGCCACATTAATAAACACGACGTCAGAGGTTCTCAGCTGGTTCCCTTCTCTCACGAGTGTAGCCTGACAAATTTATGTCATGTACTGTTTAAAATTTCGTGTCTTACATGACTCACGCGGCTTAACAGTCACGAAGGATCTCGAAATCCTTGGAAATCTTCGAAAGTACGCAACTACGGAGAGCCGCGAGGCTGTCAATCGCCTAGATCTCCAAGATGTTTAAAACTATCGAGAGTTTCGAGGGCTCCAAAGGTCTTCGAGGCCCACTCGATACTCCCAGACACTTAACAATTTCACCGAAACGTAATCGCAGAACCAAACACAGTCGCAGGGCTCACGAGAGAAGCAGGAAATCTCAGATCAGAACGGAGCTCCTCGATGGAAACTTTTAATCGTCATCCCGAATCAGCTAATTCAAACACCGCTAATCTCCGCGGCCAGATTACGGGGAACGCGGCGACATAAATAAACAACTCTGTGAAAAAGAGAAGCAGCCGAAGGAGAGGAAGAAGTGGAGGAAGCTGGAAGCAGGAAGAGGAGGAATGGTTCGGTAGGGCGACACAGAGCACGCCGTCACGTTCCTGATTCTCTAATCTCTGCAAACCACCCCCCTGGGCCCCCCTTCGTGCGCTGGCTGAAAACTCTTTGGGTGCCCCTGGAGGGCACCTCGGCTGCGTTGTACCGCGCTGAGGAGGCCTCCCGCGGCAGTAAATCTCGCGGACAAACAATCATAATTTTCGAAGAGCTAACAAAAAGCAAGAGACTCTTTAAAGGGAGCCGATGCCAGGCAACATGAAATGCGGCCGCCTCCGCGCCTCCAATTGTTTCGAGGTTTTCCTCACCCTCTTCCCCGCCGCGTCTCCCGCCTTCTCGTTTTCTCCTCTTCTACCCTTCGTCCTTTCCCTCTTTCCACGAGATTCGCCCACCGACCGTGCATCAAACGGAGCCTGTGTTTCTCTCTGCTTTTCCCCTGATACCTTCATTTCTCTCGCTCCGTTCACCGTGTGGAGTGTATCTGTTGGTACTTTGACACTCGTTGCCTCGACTTGCTTGCGTCGTGGTACCATTCATGCCCTTGAGGGGGGCTTTGTTGGGATATAGGGGCAATTGCTTTCGAATGATGGTTCTCAGTCGATATTCAAAGGCGAACACTAGATTACTTATTGTACTTATAATCGCGCGATAAATTAGAAGAATAAGGAATCACGGAAAGAAGAAACGCCCCCCCCCCCCCCTCCCCAAGAAATATCCTAGAGTTCCAGAGGAAGCTTCTTGAGCTTCAAGGTCCCACCATTTGCAAGCTCACTTTCCCCTCCTGTTTTCCCCCGAGCCGAAGCACCGAAATTACAGAGCACGCTTGGCAACGTGTCCCTCCGTCATTAAAAGCAACTTCTGCGCAGTTAATTCACGGTACCTGAACGAAAACGGAACGCCTGAAACGAACGCCACTCGTCGCGGCTTATCGTTGCCCGCGATTCTGATTACAGGCCCCCGAGCCCGGGGAATCGTGGCGGCTCGCGTTCCCCATAAAAATTCACCCTCGCCACCCACCGGCGCACCGCCTCGATATCGCGTTTCTTTCCGCGGCTGGTTTCTTAAATCTCCCCAGATAGCATCGTCACGAAAAAATCAGGCGAGCGTTTCTCCGCTTATTTCCACTCGGCCAGGCGGCGAGCAACGCTAATTTTCCGCTCTAACCGAATGCGATACTCCTCCGCTAGCAATTACGGCGCGTCTTCGCAACGGGTGGAATTCGCGCGGTTTTTAGAATAGAATTTCCAAGGAGTCCATCCTTTGCCGAACCTTGGTAACGCTAAATCCAGCGGTTTCGCAGAACTCTCGGAACCCGAGGCGGCTAAGTGGTTGCCAACTGACTTTACAGCCCTTGCAGTAACCCATCGCTTCCCCGACATAATTCGAATACTTTGTTGCGGCATGCGTGTCCGCGGCAATGTTCACCGGCTCGTATAAATTATAAATAAACCCGTCGCAGCCTGTTTTCGCGGCTTTCCCAAATCCTACCGACGATCTCGCGTCTCGCGCACGGCTGACGGTGCTGTCTATTTCGATCTACAGGTTTTTCCCTACTTTGGGGGACGTTTGCTTGTCTCGAGGAGGTCGAAAGCAAGAGAGGCTTCGAATTGGAGCACGATGATGGAGCCCAATCGCCGGCAGACACTTAGAGAAGGGAAAACTGACGTTTACCTCGACTTGTTTCAGCGAGTATCCTCGTTTCCTCCGCTTCGTTCGTGTCCTCTGGCCAGCATAGTCCTGGACGAAACGGTGACGAGCCGGAAGTGGCTGGCCTAGTGGTTCCTCGGTGCTCGGCGCCCGGTGCCACCCTAGACGAACAGCACGCCTGTCTGTCGGTCGGCGTGTCTCATCACTCACGATAGGCGACAGTGCGAGCTGTCCAGAGGTTCGTGAACGATCACTTTGGCATCGCTGAACACCGAACAGTTCTTCTTCTCTCGGTACGGAGCGGAGCAAGAGAAATATATCGATCACTCGTCACGACGATATCCACTCGCCTAATCACCACCGTCCACGAACAACCACTTGGAGCCCGTTCTCCCCGAGCTGGCCACTGTCAACCAACGGCGTTATCACTTCTCGAGGCGCGACGCGCGAACCGACTCGCCACCCTCAGAGCCGTGCGAACCGGAAGTTCCCGGCACCACCGATCCACGGGCAGATGAAGTGGACGAGGCGCGATGATGCCACTGTCCTCGCTCCGTGCCGAGCTCTCCGGCTCCTCGAGGGGGCGGCAAGGGGGTGTGCTTTCCAGCTGGCGGTGGTAGCACTGATTTCCCGGGAAAACCTCGAAATATCCTCCACCGGGAGAGCAATCCGCCTCGTTGGGGGGATGATCGCGACGTATCCGCGGCTTCTCCACCCGTGAAACTCGGTCCCCCGTGTATCTTCCACTCCGCTGCGATCTCGCCGGCTGGTGGGGGTGGCTCGCCCGTCCAAGAAGTGGGGGTGTTCCGTGGCTTCCGTCCCGCAGGGGGCGGTCTGGTTCCCGTGCGCCTAGGTGCCCGCTGCTGACCCAGGTGACCAAGGTGGGCCAAGAGTCGCGCCCAAGGAACCACCGCGGCAGCGAGCAGAGCGACGCGGCGGAGTCGATCGCGCGATCCAAAGCTGGCCCGTTCCAACCCCGTGTAACAGGGGGTGAGAGACACCGGCGGAGGACTGAGAGAGCGCGCGTGCGAACGGTAGCGCGTTCGCAGCACAGAGAGAGTCTTTCACCGAGCCCAGAATGCGAGACAGGCGAGTGCGCGTGGCTCGGCTGGCGCGAGATGACTGAACCCCTCCGAAGGGTGAGAGAGAGACAGAGAGGAGGGGAGCGGTGCCAGTTTTATGCCCCTTCTTCGCCGCGCGGAGCCGATCCACGGTTCGCGGCCCCCACCGACGTGCCCTGCAACGATGCCCCACCCCGTCAGACGGAACGACACGTCGAGTTCTCCCCGCCTTCGGTGTCGTTCCACCTCGTCCCCGTACCCCCAGACACACAGCGTTTCCCCACGCGGCCCTGTCTTCGCCGTCTCTCTCCGACACGAACCGACTGCGAGCCGGGTCTTCTGGCCCGCGCGCCGACTTCCACCACAGGCTAGAGGAGCTGGAGGAGCGAGGATGAAGGGGGACGGATAGAGTGCCACCGTCCCGCAAAACCGTCCAGCCAGAGTTCTTCTTCTGGTCTTCGTCTACTGTCGCGCACTCGTCCACCGGCTGGCGAGCGGCGTGCTGCGCCTCGGGGCTGCTTTCGATGCCTCGTCCACGTGCTTCTTCTTCTTATCGCGCGGTCACCCTCCACGCGGTGGGGTGCGGGAGGCTGTGGGTGGGTCTGGCAGATAGCTTCACGAGGCTGCCGGTTGATTCCTCTCGTACGGGATGGCCGGTCTTGCTACTCGGGGCTCTGTGGTGGCAGTGGATCAGAGATCTCATTGGGAATTTGTGTATAATACTCCGAGTTTGGATAGACGCGAGTGTAGAGCGTGTAACCAGGGGATGTTGAAATCTACGGGGCTCCGCTCGGCGAAGTCAAGCTTCATCCCTGCGCAGAATCGTCAGGGTGCAGTTCTAGCCAATGACGTCGCGCGCGCCACTCGAGCAACCCCGTCCAAGACCCTCCCACTTTTCACCCCCCCCCCCCCCCGCACCCCCCCTCCAAGAAACGGAGCCCCTGTGTCATCGTCGACGCTTATCGGCGATACGTTTCGCAGGGGTGACGATTACCCTAGCCTCCTTTCGACTAGTCGCTAATTGAGCCAGAGAGCACTTGTAAAATCGCATGGGGCCGTGGATGGGAAAATAAAGACGGTATTCTTATCGATCGTCCTACGAATCCTATGCATCACCTAATCATATTTCATATTCGCAAGCTAGAAACACCACTCGAAGAACCGAACCTACCCTCTTAACAATCCTAATTGCCCCGCAAGTCCTACGAGATCAGAAAATCGTGGAGCGAACAAAGCCAAAACGGCAAGACTACTCTGCTCCGAACAGTAAAACTCTTGAGGCCTTCGAATCTCGAACAATATTCGAATCGTTAGTTTGTTATCCCATGCAAGAAGCTGCATCCTGCTTTCCCCAGTAACAACGGGGAAACAAAAGGGAGCCGGGGCGCAGACTCGCCCTTCGAAGGGACGTTACGAGCAGGGGGTTAGCCCTTGTCCAATAATGTCGAGAGTTTCGCCACCCTCCCCTTTTTTTTCGCCACGAGTCCCGCATGAACGGAGGAGCATTGATTCCCTCCAGACGTCCCGATCGCCAACGTAATGGAGTAACAATGTGCCGAATTAACCGTGCGCCAAGGTGAAACAATGGCGAGAAACGACCGATTAAAAACGACCCGGTGGGTTCCCAGCGCTGGCCCCCCGGCTTTTCTTTCGCTCCAATAACGAACGCACATTCGCCGTCCCTTCCAGCTTTTAGATTGACATTTCCGAGCTATTTACATCGTGCGGGTAGTTTATGGCCGCGGATTAAGGATGATTAAAGATGAAAAGAGTGATGAACGAAAATGGGACTGATTCACGTACTCACCAGGCCATGTGAACGCGCCTCCTCCTTTTCGATTCAACGGCGATTCGACATCCTCATTTGTCACGATTATGCCGCCGCGAACACGACGACTATCTATGACGCTCGCTCAACACCGTGCTGAGAGGCTCCGAGGCTCTTGTCACCCCGGCGCAAGACGAATCTGGAACAAAGAAAGGAGAGAAGGCTCGTTGAGACGTGTCACTTCACCATCCATTGCGAGCATCGCGAACAAATGCGGATTGAATTAGGGAAAACAACTTCCAAACCGCTGCACATTGTCCTCCAACTTTCACAGTGAGTTCCGTGGCCGATTAACAATTACAGCCAGACGCGGACGGGATGATTAACCAAGTGAAGTGATCACGCAGACCTGGGGAGATGAGATCAACCGAGCAGGAAATTAATTTAATTTTATCTAGCCTGTTGCGTCACCTGCGCTGCGAGGGGATCCCATTTAATTCGGGCCGCTTTCCACCCCGTCGGAAATCAGGTAGCCCATAGTTCGTGGAAAGTAGAATGTGGGAAAAAGAGTCGCGGTCCGTTAGGTTCCGCTGGCGAAAGGGTTGCTGCGTAACCCTCTAGAAATGGGTCAGGATACCGGTCCCTCGTATCGCTTCCTTAAAGACCCGTTTAGCCTCGATAAAATATCGTGTTTCCTATGGCCAACACTTCTGTCATTTTCCCTGCCAACTCACGCACTTATAGATTTACCGCAATCTATTCATTTACTTAAAAAATCTGTAACGACTGATTCATCGAGTGATTAAGTTACCACCAATTTGGGGTAGGAATCGCTGCTAATGGCTCGAAAAATTCTGAAGAGCTGGGAGTCACGGTTTTTTCCGACAGAACGAGTCTCGTTAGCTTTTCCTGGGGGTTTCGAATATCAGGAAAGAAGGGGTTTGTACCGTTGCAGCGTCCGTGTGAGAAAACCATTAGCCAAAAAGGAACCTTTAAATAACGGGCTACCGGTTCAGCCGTCGTTGCCCTGAGGGGTGGATCGAGCAGAGAAAAAAATCGGTACTTTCGATTCCAGGTAGACAGGATCCGATGGAAATATCTTTCCACGTTATAGGATAGGACCAAGAGGAGGGAGACGTTAGCGGGCAGCTGGAGACGTTTCGAGAAATCGATGGAAAAAAAATTGTGATTTTCATCCGTCACTGCCTTCCACCATTTTGAAAGATTCGTATCTCCAACAGAAGGGAATTGAAAAACCTCCACTCACCCTTTAGATCCTCGTTATCAGGACTGAGTCGTGCCACTGTACTATGAAATTATTTTAATTCTAAAAGTTTTCGTAATCAAGAGGAAGGAATCGGCACAGAATCGATGGGCAGAGGAACACTGCGCAGTGACAGCTGAAGGATCCTCGAGTCTCAAAGGAAAACAGAGGGTCCGAGCGCCAACGGGAAAGGGTGAGAAGAATTTAGACGCGGAAACGACGGGGTGGCGGACCCGGACCCCCGTTTGAAACGGAGAAAAAAGGAAAGAGGACGGTGCAACCCTTTCCTCTTTCCTGGCTGTCGCAGCGAACCACGGAAACCACCTTGGAAATTCTATTCTAAAAATACCCCGCAGTCCCGCGGTTCCTCCGTTTTTTTCCACCGTTCTCTTTCTCCTCGACCCGCTTTTTTGTCTTTCTACCCCTCGGGAGATGAGCACCGGCCATATGGTCCGCGAGGGAGAGATAAAAAATTCATATTTCCACCGCTCAAGGGCCGAGCCGCGGGTATTTTTAAACTTTGAGCCGCGCCGAGAGAGATCGTTCAACTTTCCTTCGCTGCACGGTTTCGTGACGACTCTGCCTCCGGGAAATTTACGGGAACGCATCTTTCCCTCGATCGGAACGTGAAATTTTCCAACGCTCGACAAATCGCGCGCCGATAAAATCCTCCCCGAACAGCGCGATCGAGTGGGAAGAGCGGCGTTGGTGATCTCCTCCAACTATCCCCAGTGGTCGGAACTCCATCATCCCCCGAAGGATTTCAGGCAGGATGCAGGCAAGGATAAACGAGTACGAGGAACGGGCGCGTTCGGAGAGGAAGGCTCGCGTTGTGCGCGCGCGTGTCGTCGGCGTATCTACGAGCGTTGTACGTTGAAGGCAATGCATTGAGCAGCGCGTACATACTCGTCCGACATGGAATGTGGTCCGGTTCCCGGGCGTGCGCACGCGGCCCGCCGCCGCTATACTTCCCGTTTTTTATTGCTTCGCAATGCATTAGCCATAATAGCCGCACGCACTTAATGGACTGTAGCCTCGTTACAGTATGCCACGTCGTGGGTGGATACGCTGCCTGACCGCTTCTCGCGCGCGCGCTCTGCCCGGCTCCTTTCTGCCTGTAATACGCGCCTCTTCGACGTCCATGGATTTCCAGCAAACTGGACACACGTCTTCCACCCCCTGCCCTCCGGCTGCAACGAATTACGCGACCACGAAAACTCGCCGATTTGCATATTGAGCCGAGCGTGATCGACTTTGCGCGGTGGAATGCGGCTACTATACTACCCGTGACTGTGTCATTTGGAATGCGCTGCTGGTTTTCTATGATAGAGCAAACGAGCTGGGTGGAACGTGCCCGCCGCGTGGAGGAGCTTTCGATGATTGTGGGTGTTCAGGGTTGATGAGGTGGACGTAGCTAGTCGGGGAAGTGGGATAGATGGAGGTGGTACGGGTGATAGAGTTGATGGATTGGCGGTCGTAGATTGAGTAGATGTGGCGAGCGGAGTGGGCAGAGTAGGTATAGTTGGGTTCGCGTTGATGTCATACCAAGCTAGAGAGCTTTCTGTGGCGATACAGAGCAAAGTTCCCATTCCGAAACTTATTTCCAATTGTGCGCGACAGGTAATGAATAAATACATGCTCGACTCGGTGCATTGTCATCATTGTTCCCCTTTTGCTTGTCCACCAAGCCAACTGGCAAGCTTCCCTCCCGCCACAATGGCATCCAACTCTCTGGCCACCGACTCTGCTCGAGTCTCGCGCGTGTTCCGCGGGGCCATCGCTTTGGCAGAAATAGTTTACGCTCGTGCAATCTGAGGGAGCAATACGGCCGCCTCCAACAACCCATTACCCACGCGTTATTCCCTATTATTCGCCAAAACAATCATCCGGCCCCTTCGGGCCCGCGGAGTAACCCAAGCATCATCATCCTATCGATCGATAATCATGATCGCAGAAACGATATTCCCTGTCCTGCTCTTATAGTAGCAGATTGCATCCTCTCCTCCCCTCTGCTCGAGCAACAACAGTGCGAGAGGAAGATGAGAGGTTGGCAATTTCCTGAGTCTCGCGGGGAAACGCAATATTCCTGGAGACATCTAAAGCTATTCCTACTGCCAACAGCCTCGCGTTCTCCTACGCGACTGACGAAACCTGAGAAACCCAAGTCCCACCCGCCTCGCGAAACCCAAACACCCTTCTAGATCCTGAAGAATTGAAATTCGAAAATTCCATCGCCACGGCGAACCGCCGCGGCGAGAGATGAGGAGGAAAGTTTGTTCCTCGTCCATGGTCGAGATATTCAGAAGTCTGAGGCCAGTTTAGAGTGCCGGCGCTCGCGATGCCGCGCGTGTGCGCGAGAGCAATCGCTAGGACTGGTTTTCAATATGACTCACGCGTGTAACACCGTTCGATCGTGTATTGGTGTGCTCGTATATCAAAACCAGTAGGCACCCCCGACATTGCACGATCAAACACGCCGTTGTCCGCGTGTCTGGCTACGTGGACGCGCGAGCGTGTGCACGCACGGGCCCGCCGCCTCTCCACAACCGCGTGTCGCCGATTTTTGCAGACTACCTTAAGTCTAAGTCGTTCTATTTAAGCGAGCGCATGGAATTAAGTAACAAGCCGCTGTCTTTCAGCGCCACATCCGCCTCGTTCCCGCTCGCGGAATCGTTCTCTTTCGCCGAGTCGCTGTCTGCTCCGAAGCGCGCGCGCGCGAGCGAGTGTGTGTGTGTGTGTGTGTGTGTGCCGCGGACCTCCGTTACCGATGGCCTGCACGCAGAAATGTGCGTACACGGCGACCTATTGCTTTCCTACCAATTATCTTTCATCTCGTTTTCCCCGAAGCCACCGTCGCGGGTGTGTATCCGCTCCGACCGCTTCGGCTTTCCGAACCGTCAACTGGCCAGCGCGCCGAGATTCGTCCACTACATGAATCACGCTCGACGCGAGGGGACTCGGTTGCTTTCAGGATAGGTAAACGTGGATCATCCCTTAACGATCATTGTAATCGGGAATCACGGTTAAATATCATCACAGAACGTTCTCTACGCGGTGATCAAGGGCGAGGTACTCTGTAAATACCTATGGCAACACGAAAACAGGATTCGACGCTATATTTGTCTAGGCCCCGTTCCCCAGCTAGAGAGGAAGGGATAATTGTCTTCTGGTGGCGCTGGAACTTCCTGGTACGAGCGAGAGAGCCTCAGAAGCGGACGGAGACCCGCGCACCCGAGGAGGAACTTGGAAACTAATTAGAACCTCTTGCTCGCGGGACCGAGCCGAGTAGAGTCGCCGTTCCTGCTGGAAAAAGCGGGCGAAATCGAGGATTTTTGCCCCGCAGACACGGGCACCGTTACGCCCGCTCTTGGATCGCGGATTTGGGTGCGTTTTTTGCGATCGTTAGACGTGGCAACGAAGGAGAACGCGATTATTAATTTAGCTCTTTCGCCTGGGAGGAGGCGTCGAGGTCGATCCGGGCGGCGTGAAAAAATTCGTGAGAAGTGGTACCCACCAGGAAGGTGTCTGTACGGTACATAGACAAGTTCTTGCTAGTCTAATACTCTATCGCCCCTAAAGAGCGCTGATCAAAAGTGTGCAACGTTGAAACAACAAATACGCCAGAAGGATGACGATAAATTTCGCGTCTACCTGGCGGTGGAGCGATATAAAGGCGCGCTAGCGCGTTTTATAGCGACGCGGCGAAACGAGGAGTGGTCGTTATAATCGCGATTTTCGAAAAATTAATTGCCTCGTAACGTTCGTTTCCCGAAAGGCACATAAAACCGTGCTGCTCGCCGCGCGGCCCGTCGACGGTCCTCGAATATAAATTACGCGTTCCTCGAAACACTTGTACTTTCCTGTCCCTTGGCCACGTCCGTGCTTCCCTTCGGGAACACACGTGTACCTGCCACCAATAACATCCACCCAGGGTACGCGGATCGTACAGGCGCGGGCGCGCGCGCGCGAACCTCCGGAAAAAGTACCCTGCTTGCTCGCGTGTCGTTACCCTCCCACGTGATTTACGCAGACGAATTTATAGTCTTATTCGGCAGGCAGCGTCGTTACAGAGTCAAAGTTCCCTTCTTCGCTCGTTCGCTCCGTGCCTGCCCTCCGCTGCCGGGCAATTAATAATATCGCGACGTTTATCTCCGTATGAGGGCAAACAGGGGTGGGAACGCGGCGGAAGGCGTAGGAACCTGTAATGTTCCGCGCTTCGAAACGCCGCGCAATCGCGGATTTTTCTGGAAAGCACTCGACCGTCGTGGGAATCGATTGGACGTTCGTCATGAGAAGATCGCGCATACCTCCATTTCCGAGCGTGTACAGGCGTGAAAGTCGAAGCTGTGTGAGCGCCTCTGTGCGGGAGTCCGCGTACACTCGAGTATCGACTCCTTTACTCCGGTATCGATTGTTTGCCGGAGTCAAGTCGGGGATATCCCGTTTCCACGAGACACATAATACTTGCATACCGACGAGGTTACACTCATTTCTTCGGGATACCTTGGTAGCCCACGCGTTCGCAGAAGGAACGTTTTCCCTCCTGCTACCGTCTGACCTTATCCGATCTAATCCTGGATCCGTGCAGTTCGCTGGGAAACCAATTCGCTGATTCTGACTCTGCGTAGATCCGTAGGGTTTCGGTCAGGCGAACGTCTCCACCAAAACTCACGAGTTTCTTAATGATAAGTGGACCTCGACGGGAAAACCCTGAGTGCCCGGCGCGCCAAGCGGCAAGGAACCAAAGTCTGCGACTTACATATTTCCTACCGAGCCACCTTCGTACAGCAATCGGAGCAACCGCAGCAATATTTCACCGACAAGAGCGCGCGAGTTATTGATACCGTGACACGTTACATACAATGCTCATTAACCGGCACGGCAGCGTGTCAAGGAAAATCCTCTATCTGTTAAGGAAATCTCTCTATCCATCGATCCCCAAGGTTTTCAATTTCCAAGCGCCTAGGAGCACGGCTTACCAAACGCTAGTCCGCGGCGTCGCGTCGCGCGCCCAGTCAGAGGCCTTCTAAACGAACCGGTACACCCTGTGTAGCAAGTCGTCTACACGACAACGCAACAACACCACAAATCACACCGGCGAACAATAAAATACCAGTAGCTCACACCCACCACGTGTCTCTCTGCCTACATCACACAGAACGGTGTGTCCCTCTGCCCTCCTCCGATCCACTTCCCTCCTTCTCCGTCCCGTGGACACCTTCTTTCTCCTCCGCCTTTCTCTACGAATTCCTTCCCGTTTTTAAATTCCCGGAATCGCGTTGCTCGCCCATTCACGGCCTCCCCACGAACGAGAACAGAGCTACGTGCCCGGGAGAGAGACAGGGAAACGGGAAGAGGATGAATCGGGGAACGATCGCGAGGCGGCGGGGACCAGAGGGGACGTTGACGACGTGGCTGCGTATAGGGCATTTAATTGGGAAGTCGAGGAAACAATGGTGGCTCGATAAGAATGCAACGCGTGTATCCGCGACCGCCAGCCGTTCCGTCGATCGCATTCGGAATTTCCTCACGATTTTTTTCGGCCGATACAGCTGCACACGGGTCATCCACAGGTTCGTAATAATTTAAGAAATTTCATACTCTATGGTTCCTAAATTCTAAAGTTCCAATAACACCTTCCTACGCGTAGGAAGAAGAGAAATGTCCCCACAAGTTGGGCACCCTTTGATCCATCTGAAATGGACAGTAGACGAAGGGTCCAGTTGGTAGACTAAATAATTCTAGCGTGGATTAGCTTGGAAGTAGGGAGTTCAGGAAGCGGTTCCAACGTTACAGAGAAACGCGAGGCGGGCCGTGAAACGGCCAATATTTCACGGTCTGTGTACGCATTGTACGCGATCCCCGATCTACTAGCGACAATGTGCTAAACGGCCGGCTAACAAGTTCGAACGAGCCCGGTAGTGGCTGGTTGCAACAGGTAACGCTGCACTTAAAAGCTCCCCGGAATATTTACTTGCATTCCGTGGGCTTGAACTTTCACATTCGGCGACGAGTTTTCGCATCGCAATCGTTATTCCCGTTCCAGAATGGAATTCGCTAAGTGGCAGCCTTTTGTGCGCTCTTCCGATAATTGCGCTTTCTATTCGAGGCGACCGCGTCGCTTCGTCAATTGCGATTGTTTAACGTTACCGATGGACGTACCGCGACGCGCCTATTCTTCCAGCAATTGTCCCGTCCCAGACACTGTTCGAGCGAAACGAGGCTGCTCGTTTTCAGTATTCAGCCGCGATACGATGGGTGGGAGTTTCAGGTTAGATATAAGGAAGAAGAGAGGAGGCAGAATGGATTTAATTTAGATTAAGTAGTCAAGATCACCTGAAGCAAACACGAACTCTCTAGGGGCCGTTCTTAAATTACGCAAGGGTAATTTTGACGATGTTATGCTCCAACCCCCTTCCCTTCCTTGCGCGATATTGTTTACATTGCATTGTTTCAGTTACTAAAATTGTTTTAAAGGTTTACGTAATTCGTTTAAGGGGCGAGCCTGGTGTAACCAGCTGAAAATCGAGGCATTTTTCGGGAATTTTTTTTAAAGAAAGTATTTCATCGATCTTTCTGAAACTTTCAGGATATTGTAATATCAGGTTAAGGTAGATAAAAAAAATTTTTATTAAAAATGAGCGACAAATAACAAAGTTATAACGGCTTATGCCCAGTCCGTTGGCGACGCAATTGTTGGTTTCATCTGAAACCAAAAATCGAACAATTTTCGTTTAGTTTATGAGTGTACGCACAGATCGTATAAATTCATAACTTAAAAGATGCAAAATTGAACAAATGGCGGCCTCTTGAAAAAAAAAATTCACTTTTTCCAACGAAATTTTGCCTTAAATGTGCAAAAAAAGTTATTTATTTAAGCAATATCATTATACTAATAAATTAGCCCTATGAAGAAAATGTTCACAAATATCCGTGTATAAGGTCAAGTCGATTGGTTGAATATTTTTGGAGTTACATTGCCCGCAGATTGTAAAACTGTCGTTTCGAGAAAAACGCATTTAAAGTTTTGTGGTAACCTGGCGCTCCGTAGCAAAACCGGCCATATCCGCTTTAATTTTTCGAATTTCGTTTTGCGGCTTTGGGAACATATTATTGTGATGTTCAGCTATTGATGTATGCAAAAAAAAAAATCGATTTCTTCGACCCGCTACACCAGGCTCCCCCCTTAACTCGCTTTCGTGTGTGCGATGAATCATCGTTTTTTTTTAAAACGTAAGAAATTCGCGAGACCCTCACCCCCAAAAAGCCTTACATAATTTAAGGACGATCCCCTAAGTGAAGTGCCGCGGATCCTGCGGGTTCAAAGAGCTCCATTCGACAGGGCCCCAATGTACGTGGCTGAAAAAGCTCCACTGACAACATCAGAGAGCCGGCTATCGCTTGCTATCGAGAAAGAAACACTCGTGTGTCCGTTCGGTGCATACACGTGAACGTCGGCGGCGCTGCACACGCGTGTTTGCGCGTTTTGATGAGATGCAGCCAGTGCACGCGTCATCGGGACGTCAACGACCTTTTATTGGGCGGCTCCTTATCACTTTAATCCCTCGTTATTTCCTCCAGCTACCAGCCGCCCGTTCCCAACGTCCAAGGCGATTAATGCCCGCGATGATATCGATAATCGATAGCCACGGCCGCGATTTACGGGCGAGAAATTTCGACCAGTCCACTGTCTATCAAGCGCGCCAGCGTGGGACAAATTGGCTCGAGTCTCTTCCCGGCCGTCGTAAATTCTCGGTCGGAGGATCGGGAGAATCGCGCGGAAAGCTCTATTTTACTGAAGCGTTTTTTCAGACACCGACAATTGGGTGAGACGCGAGTGGCGCTCCCCTTTCTTCCTTTTCTCAGGCAGTGGCCACTTTGGGGGAAAGCGGACGGAAGAGGGAAACTGGGGAGACTTCGTAATGCATCTCGGGGTGAATGGCTCGTCTTTGGAAGCGTGAAGCGAGAGAGATAGAAAGATTCGGGTGAAAAAGAGGCGATATCTGCATCGCAGGCAAATGCCACGGCTCATTGGTTGCGGGGAAAAGGCAGACACAGTGGCACCTGACCCGGAGGACGAGAAAATTCCTCAGGGGAATTTAGTAGGGGTCCGTCTGTGAAATTGAGCCGTTAATACCTGACCGTCTCCCTCCGCTCGATCCTGGGACAGTCCAGGGAACACTGACCCTGTTCAAGGACCCCCCCGGTCGCCGCCGACCCCCGGAAAATCGCTCGACAATGGACAGGACACTCGAAAATATTTTGACAGGTTTCGATCGACGATTTCCTCCCGTTGACCTCCTCGAAGGCCCAGGCAATTCGAAGCCCATTCAAGGGGCCGGTACTCCTCAAACGGGGAAACCACCATTTCACGGCGGACGGGCTGAGATAATGGCCGCAAAAAAGCTGTGAAAAACTACGATCACGCTATAACTACCCGCGATTGTGGAATTTACGATCCATCGTCGGCTCGCGGGCCAGCGTGCGAAAGCTGATTTTTTTATCGATGACAGGGGAATGAAATATGGTTTCGAAAAAAAGTGGGCGATAATAAGAGAGGCATTAAGTGTTTTTTCTTCAGAGTCCACTCTGGGGGGGGGGTCGTTTTAGTCGTTTTGGGCGACTTTGAGGAAGGTGTTGGTCTATGGATGGCGCGGTTGGAAAAATTCGCAACGTCAATGGAATGGATGAAAGGGAAGACGAAAGGAGCGAGCGCGACGAAGGAAACGGCAAAGGGGGAGAGGTGCATCAAGCATCCAGCCGTGGACGTTACGAACGCGTGTAATGAAACAGATTTTTCCATAGTTCTCGAGCCTGGCCCCGAGCGAAACGATATGGCCGTACCGTCCGCGCCAAAAGCCGCGTGGGTTCTCCCTTGGATCGCCGATATCTCGAAGGCGAGCCGGCCGATCGCGGCCGAAAAAATAGCGATCGACGGTGGGAAGCGCGACGAATAAAAGGGTGTGTCGCTCGCGCGGCTAGCATCGGCCGAAAATCGACGAAAAATTCGCAAAGCCGTGGCGTCTGGCTCCGGCCCATAAAGTGTCGGGCGTAAATCACTCGGTTTTATGGTGGTGCACGTTTGCCAACCTTTGGCTGATGAATTCCTTGGTCGGCCGAACTCGCGCGCGCGCTCGCTCCAAGGATCCTTGGCGGTATTGCCAGCTCTCTTCGCGGAAAAAAGACGCGGTTGATTCGATTTCGAATAAAGCTCGTGGCTCGATCGTGGCTATGAAGAAAAATTCAACGATCCTTCGATTAAATTACCGATACTGGGGTGATTGATTAGAACTCGCGCTGATAAGTGTGATCCCGAGCAGGATCTAAGGGAGAGAGAGAGAGAAGATTCGTGAGCACAAGCGTGAATCGCGGAATGAGAGTAATGAAGTTTCGAGGCCACGGCCCCGAAGGTGTCGTTTCCTTCGTTAACGAGAGGGCCAGAAGAAGCCGGAAGGAATCTTTTTAGGTCGATTAGAGAGGAACGAGGGACGAGGGACCGAAAGGTGTCGGCGACAGGCTCCGCCGTTTTCTGGATCCGCCCTAACGGCGTTCCGATTATACAGATATTCAAATGAGCCCGTCCCCGGTGTCTCTGGCCGCAACAGTTACGTATCATCGAATTATTCTAATTTCCCGTGGCAAAACAGCCCAGGGCCCCGCAAGTCGCCAGAGTTTCGCGGCTCTTGCGACTTCGCAGTGTCTAGCCGGGAAAAAGGAGCCCGGTTACGCCCACCTCTGGGGGTGTCACGGGGGTTGGCTGGCCTTTATCAACCCTCCAGCCCTCGTTCACCCCCTCGGCCGGCGCGCTGGTCGGGGGCCGAACATCGGTTTCCAGGTTCCACGGGGGCGGACAACGCACCCTCCACGCGCAAAATCCGAATCGACCTTGCCCATTCGTGGAATTCTGCGCTCCGCCGCGATTCGAGGGGTTGCCCTCGCGGGGGACGACGATGCGCGCGCGGAGAGGGTTGTGACGGATCTGGAGAGCAATGGACGGAAGGCTATTGGGAGATAAATATCGCGGGGGGTATTGGAGGAGATCTGGAGAAGCAATCGCAGGATTCTCAGGACAAATCGAGCGTTTCTCCGCGAATCGAGAGGAGTGTCGATACGGCGAGTCGCGAGGGGAACGGGGGGGGGGCCGTCGCGACCATATGGGCAACGCGGTTCACCGATGGAATATAGCTCGTATGACGTCACGTACACGGCCGGATGCCGTGAACGTGTCACACGGCTCGCAAAGCTCCACGGAATAATAAAGAAAATCGAAACGGGTGAACCCGGTGTGTCGGGCACGGTGACAGGGGGGGCGTAGAGGGAAAACGCGGTGGAAAAGGAGTTGTTCAAGGGATCTGCCGATGGCCGATCGCGCGTCACGTACCCGTACACGTGTCCACGCGAGCCGTACGACGGATTTATTTGGAAATCCAGATGGCGGCGGTGGGAACGCCGAGCCGTTAGTTTCCTCGGATCGCTAATGAAACGGGGCTGCAGGTGAGGGGAGAAGTCCGTTCGGTACTACGAAAGTTCACTGCTCGCGATAATTAGCCGTTCTAATGATGATGGATGTCTTTATCCGTGGGCTCGGCGCGATTAGACGGGTTAATGGCTCGCAACCGGTCGAATGGCGAACTTTGATGGCCAGGCGTTAGATCGATACACGGAGGAGAATGTGAGTATCATTGGGAGGGCTGGCCGAGTCGATCCTGACTGCTGGAACTTCGGCTGATCGAAGGACGCTGCGAGCCGTCAGGTCGGGCTCCTTCGGTCGACAGTGACTGAGAAGGCTGACCGAGGTGTTTGATCGGTTTTTCGGTGGAAAGTGTTACTGGCCCGAAAAAATTAGAGATCGAGTTGCCAACGATGAAATAGGTAGGGGAGACCGGGGCTAGTTGTTACATTTTTCAGTTTTTTATTTTTTATTTTTTTTGCATTCCATATTTAATACTATCAATGACTCTCACTTAAAGTACGTTCTTTCCTCTACCGATGACCGCTATCGCATGTAATTAAACGAAAACCATGACTTTGAAACAAGCCATTTTGAAGGTCGAGACATGTTGTATCAACGTGCCCCGTGTAGGGGCTAGTTGTTACACAATACGGGGCAAGTTGTTACAGGATTAAATTTTACGAAACGAGGCTTATTATGAGTAATATAATTATATTTTCTTGCACAAAAGTAAATTTATTAATGGTAAGAGTCTATTACAATAAATATAGAATAAAAAATCTATTTTAAAAATAATAAAAAACTACTGAAATCAGTTGCACTAATTATCGTCGTCCGTTTCATACGGGGACTCGCAATTAATGCACACATAAAAGTGATTTTTAGGTTTTGCACACTTCTCATGTGCCCACTTTGTCACTTTATGTTCTGAATCGACTTTGTGGAGCCTTCCTTTTCGTATGTAACAACATGCCTCGGTTGACACCATTGTGTATAAAAAGCTATAAGTTCATACCAGTTTGGTGTATTCTTATGTTCTTGGTACGAATCTGTAGCTAAAGGAACACTGATTCAAACGTGGTAATATTAATTTACATACATTTATCTGTCTGTTCGGTAGAAAAGATTGAAGTAAAAAGAGAAAAGTTACTATTAGTACCGAAAACACAAAAAACTGCAATAAAGTGACAACGCGTGAACCGACTACAAACAAACAACACACACAACTGTGTATGGTTGAAACACATCAGCCACTTCATCGTCGAAGTGATAGTCCAAGCGAAAAAAATTTAAACTGCTTTGTAACAACCTGCCCCTGTAACATCTAGCCCCGGTCACCCCTACTCGGGGAACTTTAATCGCACGGTGATAGATTGATTTCACGTAGGACGGTTGAAGTGTGATTGGAAGTGGAGGAATGTTTGGCGAGGCGATAGGAATATGGAGATTTTGGAAGCAGGCTTGACCAGCACCTAGGCCATCGATCAAAGAATATCGATGGCCAAGTGTCAGACCAGTTTTAGAGGTAAACATAGGCACAGTTAGAAGTGGTCAAGGTCCACAGCTCGAAGCTTCCCAAAGCCGAAGACCTAATATACAAATCGCCACCAGAAGCGGACACTTGGACAAGGCGATCTGTTGCACCCGCGGAGATTCTTTCATCCGCGAATCCTCTCCGTTCAAATGATTCGCGCGGGGGACGCGAAATTCCGCCGTGCTAGACAATGAAAATCGGGCAGGACCGCAACGAGCGAGAAGAGGGTATGAGAGTCGAAGCCTGGTCTCCGGGCAGCAACGTGTGTCGTTTCTCAGTTAAGTCTCTCTGTGGTTTGAAACACGATCGGCCTGAGAGTGTTCCATCATATGTGTCTATAAAACAGCGCTGTGTCGCGGGCACGTGTGGGTGCGTGCGTGCGCGTCCTCTCGGTGTGCCGCGTCCGTGTGCGCTGCCCGCTCGACTGTACTTGGACTGGTTTTCTTAGAAGGAATCAGGAGATAATTAATTGTCCTCGCGAACCGGGCATAACGAACCGCCGCGCTCCTCTGCTCTCCTCTTCCTCCACCTCCGCCCCCCCCCCTCCACCCCCGCCCCCTCCCTCGCCCTCACCTTCCCACGTCTTTTGTGCATAAAACGTGGCTGGTCGTGCGCACAAAGGGGAGGACCGGCCACGAAAATCTCTTCTTCTTCCATATCGTTTTCGCGTCCAAGGCCCTTCTTCTACCTCTTTCTCCGACTGAGCTAAATGGGAACCACGGACACTACTCTTTGGCCCCGCGCTCCCTTCCTCCCGGGAGCTTCTTCTTTTTTCCCGGGATTCCGAAGAGAGCAAGCCCCGATTCCGCGAACGGACCGTGTCTTCGAACGATCAAGCTCTCGTGTTTCCGATTTGATGGAACGGCTCCGCGGTTTCGCTTATAGCCCGGGCAAAGTCTCCCGACCTACCAAGGCCGATCGGGGGCTGTCCCCATCCCTTCAGCCCTACATCCCTTCCTTCGTGCCAGGATCTCGATGGCAGGGCCGTTTCTGTCTCTCGAACGGAGGCAAGAGATCCCGCTCCAACTTAATGGCACTTTAGCTCGGAAAGGAGCGTCGGTTTCGAGACCAAGTGGCATCGAAAAAGTTGCAGAGACCATGCTACGGTTGACCGACGGAGTTCCACGGAAAAGTTGTCGCGTGGAGGGAAATTCGAGGTATCGAAGTCGGCCAGAGAGCACGTACGGCGACCTCGAGGCGCAAGGAACTCGACGCGCGGCTCGATGGGGCGGCGTAGATTTATTTTTCCGGCAGGCCGGCCGCTGGACTTTATCTGGCGGCGCGCGAACAGAAGGCGACGGTGACCAAGATTAATAATCCTGAAATGGTCATGGCGACCGATAGCTTCGCAGTTCGCCCCGGTAATCTGGAGCACGGAACCTGATTCCACCTAGTACTGGTATTTCGATAATCTAGAAACCTCGTGGAACAGAATTTACGCCCCTACCCGCCGGTTATTGCGGATCAGGTTTGCGCGTCTAGCCGCTCGCACGCGAAATCTAGATCTACCCGTAACGGCTATACATCGTCGTTGTCCTGCGCGGAACTGGAACGTAGGTATCCTTCCAAAAATAATCGCCTTATCGGCCAATCGCTTGCGACAGACTCGTGGCGTTGCGATTATTCGCGATCGACGGACCGTTTCGGGCAAATCTCTGGTTCGCGAGAAGCCGAGACACTTTCGTCGACTGTTCAGCCCAGGATTGTGAACACCGGTGTCGGGATGCTTAGGTATGTCGATGATCGAAACGACTGATACGTTTAATGGGAAAATCGGACCGCTCAGACACTAGGGAGACCCAACTGGACGTCCCATCGTGCTGGAAAAAGCTATATTTAGCACAGGCTTGAAGCACCGAAGAAAATTGCTGCACACCAGTCACGATCGTAGCAAGGATATCGCCAACGATCGCAACTCAATCGACTCGCCGAAGGAAAACAGCAAACCAGAACGTCACCATAAGCGCCGTGATTGATCCATCAAAGACGTTTAAGGGGAATGAATTCCTACGCTCTCGGCTCGAGAAGCAAGCCAGAGATGTTGTAGTTTAATTCAATTTAACTGAACATTAATGGAATTATCGCCCCGATGACACTCAGAAAATTTCTGAGAACCCTATGCCCATAAACTGTGCCCCGAAATGGAGTTCGAGCTGCAATGGGCGACTGCTCCGGCGTTCTAAATTTCTCGAAAATTCGGCAAGCAGCAAGATGGAAATGTTACCAGAGTTCGTGTCCTGGATCTGGAATCGCGTGGACGCTGAGCGTCATTAATCGCGCGCAGGGGAGAGTTATTAGCGCGTTGACGAGCAAACGGTTCGGTCGCTCTTAATTGCTGGCCGTGCACGAGACAGCCATTGTCGCGTTTCGACGCCAGAGAGAGAGAATATCGGCTCCGTGTTTCGATATCGGCCTTAATGGCCCCGTTATTCGCGCAACTTGTTAGATCTCGGGCCAGATCGTGCCGGTGGGAGCGCTTAGATCCGTAGATTTATGACGACTACCGCGGATTTCGAGGCTATCGTGACTGGCCACGAGCCGGAATACTTGCCAGATATCGACCAGCGTCCGATCGATCGTACGCCACCACCGCCTTCCTATCAGGAGTAATAGACTCCTTTCCACTTCGATCCTTGGCTGAAGATCGCCTAAAAGATTTTCAAAAAATTCTTCATTGAAAGCTGAAATTTCCACAGCCTGCTGGCGGTTCGCCCTGTTTCTAAGCACCGGGCAGAGTTTCCTCGGGATAGGTCTGTTAGTGGCGGAGACGCAGAAGGAACGGGTTCAAAAGAATGCCCGGAGGGCCAAGAAGCCGATCCGCGAGGATGCATTCCCGCGCAGCGAACAACAACCGAGCGATTCTGGTTCTGTTCTGGCCAGGGCAGCGTGCAGTGTGTGCACTTCGCTCGCATGCACAGCCACGGCCAGTGATGAAATTATTTCTTCACTGTGGGCCGTGTCTTATACGCGCGCGCCGCCGCGATTTTATTGCTGAGGCCGTTCCACGAGACACCGGGGGATTAGGGCCTCTCGAAAGCGTGGAGAACCGAGAAATGCTGGAAACTGGATATCCAGTTTGTCCGGGGCACAGCAATACCCGTGGAGAGATATTGCCCGGTGGAGCCGCCGCCGAGCCGCCGATCCGCGCCGTGCGCCGTGTGCTCCACTTTGCATCCGCTCCGCGGAGCTGGCACGGTTAGATAAATCGACGGATAAAAGGACGGATAATACGGAATCGATCGTTTCACCCGCGGACCCCTGACGGCTGAATTATTTTACGAGCCGGGGCGATCTATCGTGCCAGATACGTCTCGCGGAAGACGCTCGCCGATCCCTGAACGCGGAAGTCGGCAAATGATTTAGGGGGCTATCGAGAGTCGGCCTGATTAGCCGGGATCTTCGGTTTCAGGAAACGATCGCGGCCGAGCTTGCGTCGGCCACGTCGAATTTCCACTCGGTTCGTAGCCTACCGTGCAAGTAGGAAGAAGAGGATAGACTAGGATAGCAGACGGTGTTAGAAATATGAGCCGAGAAGAATTTTCAAATGAAAGCAGTCTGCCTCGAGAGCTTGCATTCGCTTATTATGGGATGGCTTGATAGGCCGGGGACCAGGTAGTTAGTCGAGGAAACGGCGATACTGCAGAACGACCGTGCGTCGAGGTATATACGGTATAGATAGAAACAGCCTAATACTCGTATTAGGTGTATTAGGTTCTTGACCATTCTCCTCGCTGCAAGTAGCCCCGGGCTGGCGAAACCAGAGCTCCGTCCAGACCACCCCGCAACCCCCTCTCGTCCCCGTCAGCACACGCATTCGCAACACCCGTCCTCGTATCTCGATTCGAGTCGATCCGATTCGATTCGATTCGATTCGAGGCGGGCACGCACTTCCAGCGCGCGTTTACACGTCCGAATCGATGGAATGCACGCGCGTTTCACGCGCTTCCTCCGCGGGACACGCGCCCCTACCACTTCAGAAGATATGCCTCACCCTTCGGTGAGCTTCTGCGAAGTGCAGAATCTCGGAATCACCCGGTAAGGTGCTGGGAATCGTCAAGGATGAGTGTACTTAGAAATTTAGATGGACGAAGTTGAATAGCTTCGATTAAAAAATCGTCAAATACAAACCAAAAATCTCCTCTTATTGGGACTACTGATGGAGTACCACGTCCATCTCGGAAGAGATGCGATCTCTGAATGCAGTGGATATGGAAGGAAAAAGTTGTCGCGAGATGGTGATGGTAATAATAATAATAATAATAATAATAATAATAATAAGTTTATATATTTCAACGGGATAAACCCTTTGTTATAAGAAACACAAATCACAGTCACACAAGCCTAGGACAAATAATTAGGAAGTAAGCGCAAAAGAAACCATTAATGAATAGTGACAAAGCCAGATATAAAAGAATAAAAATAATAAATTTTATACAAGAAGCAAACATAATATTGAAAGTTAGGGGGAGAGGGACATACGAACTGCGATCAGAGCAGAGTGATTGAAGGAGTGATAGAGTGAGACTCGAATGATTTGCATGGAGGGGTGCCAATTGGATCCTCGCTGCGACGAGCCTGCGTGTAGCGCGCTGGGTCGGACTCTTTTCGCGGAAAAACAACGGGGCATTAGCGATCGGGTTTTAACGAAGCTTTCACCCGCGAGAATGGACAAAGGAGAAACGATACAAATGGGACGATTAGAGATACTTTGTACGCGCTTTCGACACACTCCGTTTCGTTCCACCGCTAGCAGGCTCGTCCGTACCATTACGGCACGCTCGCGACACGTTTTCACGCGACTGCGTGACCGCCAGGAAAGACGTATATATACGTCGAGCGGCGCGCGCGCGCGCGCGCGAATTCAGTCACGCGCAAAACGAGGAAGAAACGTCAACGGACGCCAAACACTTTCGAAAATTTCCCTGTAACACCAAATAAAGACGATACTCTAGCGACTTCTGACTGGCGATCGCTACAGAACCGTCAGCGTTCACCATTTCTCGCACGATCCCTGCCCTCGATCCAGTACCTTCTCCTTCTGACACACGGCCCATAGTTTCATTGGCAAATGTCCTTGCCAAAGGGTTGCAATACTCTGCACAGAGCGGTTCCCGTTGGAAGGTGGCGATGGATAGCCGCGAGGAACGAAAATAAAACGCGGCAGGTCGACGTAACAGACGGAATGGCAGCGCGCGGCCGGTTGGGCCAAGGAACGCGTAAAAGTTTTGTGAAAGAAAAAGGCGGCGGAGAGCCTTAAAATGTGTTCGGTTCGGTGGCGATGTGACGAGCACGTCGAGGCTCCTTCCTGTCGTCAGTCGACAGGTTAAATATAGACGACGGTCGTTCATTTCCGCAGCCGCGCATGATTTCTTCGTGAATGGAAGCATGCCCGTCTACTCTACTCGCATATAGATCGGATCCACCTCGAAACACGTCGATGCGTTGCCGCGCGAAACGGTACCCTAAAACCCGCCATTGTTTTCCACCGGCCTGGACGACTTATTCAAAGCTGATTCCCCGGCAGACTCGCTGGAAATGAACGCAGCTGGCCCGCGACGGCCTGTCGCAATTAGTATTATGCTGATTAATCGGGCAAGTGCAACGAACGCCGCGAGAGGAATGTCTGCCTCCTGGAAATGAGGAACGACGCTCGCGTGTTCGGGATGGCTTTCAGACACTATTAGGACGGTTTCTTTCGGCGTAGGGGATTAAGAGCGTAAGTCGTCTGGCAGGCCTGCTCCACCACTGTATTTCATGCAAATTTCAAGTAATTAGCCTCGATACTGCGTTAACAACGTGGCTGATCCACGCTCCCCTGAATATACAGTGGAAATTGTCGTAGCCAATGCTGCGAGGCGAGAATGTCCATTGTGCAACCGTTGCTTCCCTCGATCCTTTGCATCGAAGGACCCAGCGATCCATTGATCGGTACTCGATGATCATTAGTGACGGCAATCCGGTTGGTGCGAGTTTCTTTGAAGCTACCAGCCGTCTATCAGAACCAAGGGAGGAGACCGGGCGGAGGAGCGGTTGCAATCCAGACGACCCACGTTCGTGGCGCGTTTTCTTTCCTCGCGGTGAATTTTCGTGGCGAGAATTGGCGCGTGTCGGCCAATTGAAATGCACGGGACCTCACCTCGGTTCCAGTACGGCGAGAAATTCTTAAATGGCCGGCCCGTTGCTGCCCAGGAATGTATGGAAATGTTACGTACCACCTCTGTCCTTTATTGTCCTACATGGTGACTGGTGGCGGGTTAGGTAGATATATGGACTGTTGCGCGCGCGTGTGCCCACGCGGAGAGCCGAGCCTGTGCGCGTGCACGGCCGTGCAAGTGTGAAAAGATAGATGAACGGGCGTATGTGTGTGACGCGTGACACGTGTTAATCGTGCCTGTGAGGTCCCAACCCTCCCCCACTCGGCCCAGGCCAGGTACACACCGTGTACGCATAAGTATAACTCCAATACGCTCGCTCCTTAAGCCTGTTACACACTTGGCCGCGCGAGACAAGGCAACCCACTTGGGACACATTGTGACGTTATAGGGGAATTTTTGAGGATTTTCGTAGGATGTGTTCGAAACTATCAAGCATCGAGGTGCAAGTTTGTTTTGCGGAGGAGGTACACCTCTGACACTATGGTAGAGCGGAAGTTATTTCTGATAAGAAAACAAAGAAGTGAAGAATGATTTCAGGTGCTCGGAGGTATGGAGCAAGTACTTGCCCAGGATAGTAGAGTAAAGCTGGGTTTACATTAGTCCAGTCGCTGGATCCAGTGAGTGGTTTGACTGGAAATCGCGTCGATGTCTACATTATTCCAGTCGCTAGATCCAGCGAGTGAATCGACTGGGAAACAGTCTTCCAGTCGTTTATGAACCGTTAAAAGTGATAGGTAATAATGGATTCACGCAAAAGAAGGATAAAAAATCATCTGAAACTTGCTTTAATATTAATTTGTAAAGAAATTATTTGAAGGTTTGGTCTTCATTTAATTTCTTTGCCATTATTTTCTTCAAAATGCAAACACGTGTACGCTGTACCTACTACGCTTCAGGCGGCACTGGACTGAGCCGTCTAGACCAGTCCAGCAACGCTGGAATGTTGTGTTCTCGATGGAGGGGGTAAACACTGGATCGAAAAGTAGACTTTCGATCCAGTCGAAATCTGCTGGAATGACAGCACTGGACTGGAATGATCACACTGTTTACATTATTCCAGTTCTAATCCAGTGCTGGACTGGATCACTGGACTGGACTAATGTAAATCCAGCTTTAAGGTTAAGGTTGAGGTATTTATTTTCTCTCAGAGCCTAGGGGAGAGTGGGGTAATCACGAACGCGAGGTAATCGCGAACGCGATGTTTACGGCGTTTTAATAAATAAAAACTGATGTTCCCTCTCCACTAGCTAATAGTTTAGGTCGTATCCAACGCCGGGCAGAAAGTAATAAATACAGAACGCTCATGCTATTCAAGATAAACACAATTTATTATTTTCATCATATTTCAAGTAATATTTTTGTCCATTTTCAATTGCATGTAATTACTGTTCAATTAATGATACAATAGGGATTTTTTTAAGTTAAAATAAAGCACTTTTTTACCAACATTTTGTGACCAAGGCGTGGCTTGAATCGTGCTTCTAACCCCTGAAATAAATCCCTTTTTATTTTTTGATGTTGTGGGGTAGTGACGAACAACTCGGATGGGGTAATCTCGAACCTACGAGATTAGCAATGTTAACCGATTTTGATGAAATTTTCAGCATGTATAAAACGTACTTAAATCTACAAAGGGGATTTTTGAATTTTCATTACAGGCTCAGAAAAAAAGTTTAACAAACAACCTTTTTACTATATTTTTTCGATATTCCGACCAATTGCAATTTTTTTCTAACGCACAAGAAGAGGGATTTGAAAAATACATTAGGTATTGGTTGTAGCAACATATTTTATAGGTTGACCATTGAAATCGCGCTTTCTGTGCGACTTCTGTGATATTTAGCACTCCGTTCGTGATTACCCCACGGCAGTCGGGTAATCACGAACACCAAGGGTTTTCCTTTTTCACTATAAAGTTGATTTTTATTATAATTTTTCAAAAATTCGTCACAGTACTTTATAGATGAATAGTTTAAGTATGTTTGTAAATAATAAACAAATTCATTTCTCACACAGTTTTCGTTTTGTTTGCTTTTTGGCTTAGGTGTTCGCAATTACCCCACTCTCCCCTACATTTGTGGCTGTTGGAAGAAATGGCACTTCAAGTTATGCACCTTACACAGCCCAGCGAACTGTAGTCAATTCGGATAGTGTAGTTATTCTGGGAATTGTGAACAGGGCTTAAGGGTCCAGACAGCTACCGGTGGACACATCTTGGGACTGCTTTTTAATTTACGACTCTCGATTTTTTCGTGATGGGCCCGGGGGTTAATGAAATTGATGCGACCAGGCCGGCGCGGCGGCCGTGCATCAGATTAGCCCTGGTAAACGGTGATTTAGTGAATTAGTGATATTTAAGATTACCGAACGGGTCCCCCCGGTGGCACGGGCCACATTTTCACCCGTGCGCTCTCACTGTCTCTCCCAGCGTCTAACGAATTGATGGAATTAGTCGGATACGGGGGAAACGGTGCTCGCCTAGGAAGATTTATTTCAGGTGATATCACGGTGAACTCCTGGCGAGGCGTTCATGGGGAAAAGTAGACACGTCGTGACCGTGACGTATGCAAAGCGCACACGATCGTAAATTTCTTTTGTCGCCGTATCATGAAACGGCTCTGTCGCAATCGTCCCGCTCGCCACTATGTCTGAATAACGCGGGCAAGAACGGGACAATAAAAACTCGTTGTACGCGCGGAAACACGCGGTTCATAGTTGAGCGGGAATGGTAATGGTGGTATTATCGTGGACGACTTATTGGAAAATACGGCTCGTTATCTGTTGTCTCGTTGGCGGATACACCGAGCGCACAGTTTCCATGCCGAGCAGATCTCTCAACGATCGAAATACGTATGTTGAGCTAGTTTCTACTGGCGGACTCGAGATTGCTCAGATATCTGACGCAACAAAGTGTCTCTGGCTTCATTGATTCCTGCGCAACACCTTTCTCTACTTTGACGAAAATAATCTGACGCCTTCTTGCTTTGAAAAACGAAGAGGGGGGGTTCGAAATCATCGGTGAAAAATGTTGGAGTTGTGGTTTCTATGCTGGGCACTCAAGCACCGTCGATGCTCGAATAAATGCAATATTTACTGCAATCGAAGACGCGCGGTGGTGACGATAAATGTTTATCGATGGACAGTGGAGCGAAAGAGCTAATCTACGAGCGGTGTTTTCCCGGCGCGGGTCGTCTCGGGGAACGGGTTATTTTTCAAAACAAAATTTACGACAGTCGGCGGCGAGTCATTCTTGCGAAACGCACGGCCATCCGTTATTGTGCCAACAACGACGCTAAACTATTTAACAACAGGCTCGTTTCGCAACGATTTATCTTGCCCGCGCGATCGCCGGCCGCTTAGGCGACAAATTCGACGTCTCGAGCGCCAAGGATCGCGAATAGTATCAGATTGGATGGAGCGGGAAAGTTCTGCTAGTACGTTTCTTGCTTAATAGCGGGGAGTAAGTACGCTCCAATGAAATACAGATCGTCGACACTAATTGAAGAGTCCTTGTAGAAAAAATGTAAGTGCCAAAAATCAAATTCCATATACTATATGGATAGTATCGCCATTAGTATTATTTTATGTAAATATTTTTATTTCTTTCTCTTATATTAATCTTCCTATGTAATAATGGTAATAATTTTGTATCTCTGTACACTAAAGGGTTTCCCGTTAATCAATAAATAAATAAATAAATAAATTTTCCGATAATTTTCTTTGTAATTTTAGTTCAATTTCAATTTCCCCTTTACCCTAATTCTACATCTATAAAAGCCCGCTAACTTTCGGCCGAGAGTCTGACGATTTGGAATAACAACGAGTAAGGGGAGGAGAAAGCGTCCCTCTGAAAAATCTCTCTCGCTTTTCTATTTTCTTTTTCACGGCGTACAGTCCAGATTCTCGATAGTTCGGGAGTGGACGCGAATTGGAGCAGGAATCGGAACTCGACACCGCGCGAAGAAACACTAGTAGCGTAGCGTCGCGTCGGGGGCTCCTGAAATCAGCTTAAACTCGGCCCATTAATTCCGAGGGCGCGGGGGTCTCTCCGCGTGCCGTAAATAAGTCACGGCGATCGGATCGAAACGATAGAAAATCGAAGCACGTCTCGTATGACACACATGTTGCAACCGATGGAATGCAGCTATCATACTCTATCAGCAGCGCGTGCCCCGTCGCGCAGTTTCTTTTGTGGAAATCGCGGTGGACGGGACGGGCGGCGGGCCCGATCGATCGGATGTTTGCGAAAAACCGTGACCTTTTTCGGCGAATGCAGGCCAGCTCGCATTCGGCTCGCGATTTCGCGAGACAAATTGCGGCCGCTTGAAATTGAATACCGAAGCAGCTGGTTGGGGAATAGACGAGGTACCAGGGACGACATTGCGGGGAATAGAGCCTGACCCAAAGATGGACTAATCCAGTTTCTGCATCGCTCTCTTCTTGGAGAAGGCACGGGGAGAATCTTGGAAGGGGTGGATGGTAGATTGCAGGCTATTCCAGAGAGGTGTGAGATCGAATCTGATCAGAGCTAAATCAGCAGACTCGTCACCGTAAATCCAGAGCAATCAAGGCACAAGTATCGAGCAGATTAAATTCCCATTAGGAGATGTTAGAAGAGCCGGTGACCCTATCGGCATCATCGTTTCCCGAGCCACGCGCTTGTTTGTAACTTTCTACGAGATAACACCGTTTAACGGAGCACGGATGGCGAGTGAAACGGGAACGACCCCCCTGGTAATTCACGTGGCTGATTCGTTCCGAGATTCCACGATTACACGAACGCTCCTTTAATAACTATATCCCTCCCGGAGGTTCCGCGGCCCGCGCGGAACGAGGCCCCGGATTTTCTGCATTTTTTAGATTGAGATAAAAGAGGAGGAATCACGGGCTCGAGGGAATTAGGATACACGCGGAGAGTCGGCCGACAATAAGGCTACGGGAATTAACACGCCTCTTTTATGCCCAACACATCCACGACAATGGAACGCAGAACGGTGATCGCACACTGGCACCCACCCACCTGCCTGCCCACCTGTGTGGGTGCGCGTGAGTGTGCGTTTGTTTGAAAAGCGACGAGGGCCGCGCGATCTTGGCTCCGCTGCCCTAGACCTCGTGGCTTTATGGAGACACCGAGACTTTTTGGAAGAGGATATCGAGTCACCGAATCGCGAAGGTGGAACGATGCTGAGAAGTGTTCGTCCACAGTGATATATGTATGCTTTAAAAAAAAACTCACCATGTCCAGGGTTCCGCTGGCCGTCGAAGCAAGTCGACGCCGAGACCCGCTTCTTCGGGGACGATCGCGGGAATCGGAAGCACTAGTTCCGCACGAACGACGGCAACCGCGTTTATCCTGGTGAATGAATGTGACCACGCGGTCGCGTGCCCGCCACGCACGCCAACCACTCACAAACTGCGATCGACGCCTCGCCGACACCTATAACCGATCCCGAATGTTTATTGCCCCCTGTCTACAAATCGGCGAGTAAACGGCGTTCTGGTCTGTTTACTTTTACTGGCTTGGGTCATTACTTTGGTGGCACGACTTATTCTCCGCGGGAAGAGGCTCGCGCTGTGTACACAATGGATAGAGAGTAAGGTAAATGTCCCAATACCTGGACATTTAAGGTATGGCGTACACACAATTGAGAATTTTTCAGTTATACAAATCGATTTATATAAAAACGATTTTGCAATTACATGGGGCATCGTGTGTACTTTATCATTAAAAAAAAAACACATATCGTAGGAGTGAATAATTTTGTGAAATATTGAAAATTCATAGACCTTGCAATGGTCCAATACTTGGACAGCTTAACTAGTATATCCCGGCGCACAGTGTTACGCGTGTATGGGCGTTCGGGACAAAACTCATAACTTCTGAACTAATCAGTTTTCGTCCTAAGTACCCTAATACTTTTTTAAAGAGAATATAAAAATGCAACGATTGGTGTATAAAAAAATATACAGTTCCATTAAAAAAATCAAGCCGATCTTGATTTTTCAGTGAATAAAAAGTTTTTTATTAATATTAACTTTTGCAATTTGTTGTCAACTGAATACTGACTAACTTTTGTTCGAAACATTTTTTTATCAAATTATTTTTAACACGTGTATCGCGTTTGACTGCTATTTTAAAACTGAAGACAGCATCCAGGATGGAAAAGTCATGGTAGATATCGTATAAACAATTGGAAACAGCATATCGGATGTGTAGATTCACATAAGGGTCTTATGCACGAGGAGACCTAGAGACTACGCTAAGGGCCGGAGCGGTGAACGTCTTAATAATGATTTTGGCTATTTTTTCTGTTTCGTGCAAATTCGTGCAGTTGAAATTGACGTTAATATAAAGTTTAATGATCCCTAAATTTAATATACAAAAAATCAGGGAGGTATTTTTTGGTGTTTTTTTTTAAAGTCCCATCGAAGTTGATAAACATTTAACATAAAGAATTAGTACAAATTGTTAGTATTGTAAAAAACTGACTCGACAGTTTTGAAGGTATGACAGTATTAAACACAACTTATAAAAAGCAAATGAAAAGCATAAACATTCTGCCAATGGCACGTGTTTGAAAAAATGCACCGAAATTTGTAATGAATTTCTAGTATCACTTTTGACAACAAATTAGTAAATTCAGCAGAAGTTATGGGTAACATTGAAACCTACGTTCCTTTATTAACATTATAAGATAGAAGAATTTATGGATCAAACACTTCGGATTCTTGACTTTTGCCCATTACGCGTAACACTGTGCGGCGTCCCGATTTTACTGTCCCATTACATGGACACATAATGAAACATCAGCAATTTGGATGTTTTCTAGAGAAATTAAATAAAAAAAACAACACAATAGTTTTTTCTTTTTGCATATTTCTTCTGCATAAGTAATTTATTCAAATCAGTAAACAAACTTGAGTAAAAAGAATCTATTATTGAATGACTAATTTTAAGGTTATGTGTAGTCGTGTGTAACATCGACTGCTTAGCAAATCAGATAAATCCAATACTAAAATGGTGTAAACCGGACAGTTCAAGAGAATAAATTGTTTTTTACGAAAGTGTTACAAATATACCAAATATATATATATATGAATATATTTTACTAAATATTTGAATAATTGAATAAAATAGTTATTTTTTGGATAAAGCGAATATTAAATGTACTAATCAGTATTATTTGCACCAGTGTCCAGCTACTGGGACGTGTCCACGTATTGGGTCTTTTACCTTACACAGAGGGTCATAGATTTTCGTAGAGTAACGCAGAGCTACGATCTTCCCGCCGCCGCGCTGTTGCGGGGAAAGAAGAAGTTGACGAATCATCCTCGCGGAGGGACTTTGAATGGTCTTCCCTGAACCCCCCGAACCGATCGTGCGTCAAGAAGGAAATACGTGTTCGTGAAAACGCGGCGATCTCGTATGCAGCGGGCGTTGCAGGTTAGCGCGTGTCCCCCTCGCGTTCGCGCTTCCAAGTCGGCCGTGTGCACGCGCGTCCCTCCCTTCGGCACGCACACGCACCTAGGCACGGGGGACGAAAGGGAGAGCCGAGGAAGAGAGCCGTTGGATGGAAGTCGAGGAAAAACTGGCAGGCACTACGACTCTATTCCGCCTTTGGTTTCATTCCCACGAGGCGCCTCCAGCTACGGGCGGGGACGGGGCGGGAGGAAAAACTTGATGGACTTTTATGAAATATGGCCGAGCCGCGGCATGAATGAGCCGGAGGATGATTTAGGAACTGCCTCCTCTGTTTGTATTTCAATGAGCATTGCTGCTGAAATCTCTGGTGGTCTCCGACACCTTTAATTGCAAGGATCCGAACGCCATAGGATGGTTCTTATGAATTGAAGCTTGAATGGCGCCAGAGGTGGAGCAACAGTGTTAGTATTTTTCTGAAGAATGGAGAGAGTTTTGTGATCTCAAGTGTAGCTTGGAGAATCGACTTGGGTCATTGATATTTCAAAGAAACCCTCCAATTGTTCCATTACAGGGCAAAACAATGATCGTCTACTGTCTCGCGATCCTGTCTGCAAGCGCATAAATATGGGCGCGCGTGCGCGTGTGTGCGTGTGTTTCTGCGAGTGCATCCGACCGATCTACACGTTGCTGCACGAGTCCGCGGAGGAAACACGTTCGGAAAAACTGGCAGCTCTCGTCGTTCGCTTTACAACTCTATTCTCCGGCCTCCGTTCCCTTTCTTCGGTCGTTTCAACGCGGCACGTTTTTGCCGGCGCGCGCGCGAACCGAGAATACGATTCGCCGAGACGAATCGGCGAATCATAATTACTCCGTGGACGAGGTCGAACGAAACTCCGATCTCTTAGTAGAAGATGTGCACGTCTGACTGAAGTAATCCGTCGTTCTGCTCGCTGCGGAGCACACCTGTAAGATCACCGGCGTGAATCGCGGAAGAAATTTTGGACAATGCGCGAAGCTTCGCGGTAAATTGCATATTCTCGCGACAGGATCATCGCCGGGCCGGCCACTCGGTCCTTGGAAATATTCAAAGGGTCGCCGGAACAAAGATTCCACGAGCGACGAACAAAGGCTCCTGGGTGAGGGAGAGAGAGAAAAAAAAGAGTTTGAAGAAAATAGCCGGCAAAAAGCTCGACGAAGATTCGTTCAATGAAATTGATTCGGGCAGCTGCGCTTCTTACACGCGGAGGCCCTCTACCTGGCCAAATAAAAGAGCAGGATTTTTTTACGGGTGCAAACGAAAACCCCTCGATTTCTTTTTCGATGGTCGCCGATATCCGCCGCTAACGAGGTCGTCCCAATTAATTCTCGAGCCGTCGTCAAGGTGGTCGATCGATAATCGAGACAGTCGACACGCCGGGTGAAGACGAATCCGGCGAAAAGGGACGAAAAAGGAGGAGGAAATCGAGCGGCGGAGAGAGGAGGGATCGGGAAGGATAGGAAACGCCGTGATCCATCTTCCTCGCTTACGTAATTACCACCGATATCTCGTTTCACGGTATCGCCGGCATTAACATTGTTCGGTAATTAGCAAATTACCGCTGTAAACGAGTTTTAAGTGCCATTTCGGAGTAACAGATTCGACTCTACTGTCCACGACGAATCTAATGAAGAGTAATACAGATTTTCTGGTTATTAGCCGAAGAAGTGTCCTTGATCGTTCGCCACCCTCATCGAGGAAGACGCTGATCTCGGCTTGGCAGTGACTTCAATGCCTCTCGATGGGTACAGAGGAGGAAGTTCGATGGAGATGTTCAGCCAAAGCTGTCGTGGCGGGGATAAATGTAATTAGTCTCTCGTCAAGTATTTTTTAACGCGTCTGTCCGCTTCCAAGGGACGTAACTCTAAGAAATCCTAGACTGTCCACGAGGAAGGAGGTGGTACGGGACGCGAAACAGCAAATCATCGGACGCTGGTGTCATCGAGGGAGAAGAAGGGCCCCGGGACGATATGTAAACGAGCCGACGGGCCAAGGGACGATAAATCAGCAAGAAAATCGCTGTGAAAGTCGGGGTGGAGGTCGGTGTCGATGACACCCGCCGGCGGAGCCCCGAGCAGCAGGACAATCGAGCACAGAGAGTACGTTGCATATGCCCGAGAAATGAGCATCCCCGTATCGAGTGGGGGTAACTCTGGCCAGGGACCACCCCTTCCGTGAACACGCGTCGAAAAGTGCGTCGACATGCAAATTCCTGGCCAACAATGAGATCCCTTTTGGTGGAAGAGGACGGGGGTAGCAGCCCTTGCACGCGCGAGTCACGTTGCTTTACAACCACACGTACTGCAGATATTCTGTATGCCTCTTTGTTCCTTCAATGATTATGGGAGAGACGTTCGATGATTTTGGAGCAAAGAAACTTTCAATTAATACTCCCCCGCGATAGTCGCCTCGATTTCGCCACTAGATGTGGCTTACTTCACCGGGTCGTGGTATCCCGAAGGGGTAAGGATCGCAAGGGTTAGCCCTTCCGTGCACACGCAATTGAGGTTGATGGAGAGAGACAGTTGGCATTTCCCTCCGGTGGTTGGTCCCTCTCCCTCGGTTGGATCACGGTTATTCCGTGTCCCGGTCGGTCTTTCCGCGGGATCATCTGCATATCTAAATAATCGAACGTAGCCATGTGTGTCGTGGCGCGACAAAGAGGAGCACGGTTTCGAAGGAAGAGGACGTATGGCGTGTGCGGGTCTCTCGTTCGTCGGTAGCTACGACGCACGGTCGCCTGCTTTGCATTGCAAATACAGCCGCGGTCCCCGGGGTTCCTTGAACCAGATCCGATTGGCTCAGCCAGTACCGCGAATCTAGATCTATCTCTCTCCATTGGACCTTTAATCCCGCGGACGCGCTTCATTGAT
Organism: Andrena fulva; assembly: GCA_946251845.1. Taxonomy (NCBI): domain Eukaryota; kingdom Metazoa; phylum Arthropoda; class Insecta; order Hymenoptera; family Andrenidae; genus Andrena; species Andrena fulva. The sequence continues at coordinate 5,578,691 of OX276332.1, forward strand.
TGTCGATTGAAAACCCCCTGGCCACCCCTCCCTCGCTCTTTGCTCCTTCTGCACCCGTGTACACTGCTGCTCCTTCTCTTCCTCCTACCTTTAATCTCGTTGTTCCCTCGTGTTTCTTCCTTTCCTTCTTTCTTTCTTTCTTTCTTTCTTTCTTTCTTCCTTCCATTCCCTGCCACGTCGCTCGCCAGCGATACCTTTTCTTCTATTTCCCGGCGCTTTCTTTTTTCTCCTGTCGGGAGGGCCGCGCGAAAAATCATCGCCACCCCTTGCCGCTCGCATACGTGCGCGCGCGCGCGCTCCTTCATTGTATCGCGACACGCTGCCACAGAGAACAGCAGCTGCGCTCGTTTTTACGAATACATTAACGCGGCCGCTTGATAAATCGTTGCTTAACGGGAACACGGCTGCGGTGTTCGCGCCCCGCGAGATAAATCGATCGGCCATGTTTGACGCGGCGCGCGTCGTCGCCTCGCGTCGCCCCGGGAATTCGGCGTTAATCGACCGATTCGGGCTACGTGTTCCTCTCGGATAATTAGATAAAGCCCTCTCAACGGAATAATTCAATTTCGAAGGAGCGGCGACGGTGCGCCCGCCGCCATCTTCTGTCTTGTCGCGTGCTGCGAGCAGCTTTTATTAATACGCCAAGCATGGGATGTTCCGTGAACCGATCGTCAGTTAAACAGGCTCTCTCGCGACCTCGGGCCGGGATTTCTCACGAGGAATCGGCAGGCTTCCGCGATGCCGCGCTTCCGTTTCATCGGGGAATATCCGAAATTCAAATGACGCTTACACGCGTCGATGCGTGTACCCTATCGCGGACCCCAACGTTCCTCGCATCCGTATGCTAATCAGCCGATAAATCAGCCAAGGACATCTCGGGTTGCCGATTCATTACCGAAATGGCAGCTGCCAATTGGCGCATGTGCCGATTACGATGGCACGGGGTGACTTTTGCCAAATGAAAACGAGAGCCAGTTTAAATAGAAGCTCACAGATGGAAATAAGGGTAGCTGGTGTACGTATGTGTGCGTGCGCACGCGCGTATATGTGTTCGGTGATCAATGAACCGCTTCCGTGGGACGAGCACGCTAAGTGGTATCTATCTGCTTTGCATTGCTTCGCAAGATGAATTGTGGCCCGTACACGTACACGTGCTCCACTTTCTTCCGCTCCCATTGTTGCTCTGCCCGCTGTATTTGCGTTTACTTAAAAATCCACCGCCCCGTGGCGGTGGATTTATTTATTTATTCATATGGAACGGCCACCATCCATTTGCATTCGCTTCTAGTATGTGTAATTGGGTTTCTTTGTCGAAACACTGACTCGCTTTCTGCGTGGACGAGCGGCTCCTTATTTCCTGCAGCTCTTTGTCCCTCCGCGTTTCCGTTGATTATAACTTGCGCCGCGGAATAATTGATATTTCCATGCGTGTTTTACAACAAGACTTTTCACGAAAGAAAGAACATTCCGAAACTACATTTGGGCCTAGTATTTCTAATCTACTTTCCGACAGAAGCTATGTAATAAAGGTTTTCACCCGTTCATATCAAATAAAATAATAATAATAATAATAATAATAATAAACGCAGTACATATCCCATAATTTTGTGATCTTTATTTTGCAAAACATGATCAACCGATAGAATAATTCTTACATTATAGAATTATTAAAACTACCGAGCCATAGTTCCATTTTAAGCTTAAAAAGTTAAAAAGTTACAGAAAATTTAAAATAATATTAATTATACTACTCACTATTAAATAACCGATTAAAAATCCTTGTCAAACACTAACAAGGGGACACTATTTTCCTGAACCTTGCAGTATTTGAAGATGTCGCCTCCGAAGTTAATTTGGCAAAGCAGTAGGGCGCGCTTCTCAAGATTTTCCGAGAAAATTGCATTTGAAAATCGCTTTACTCGGAGATAAGCAGTTTGCGTTAACGATTCAACAAGGAGTCGAGTGGTCAAGTGAACAATAACCAACAATAACCAACAACAACAACAACAATAACCAACAATAACAACTGCTTATCTCCGAGTAAAGCGATTTTCAAATGCAATTTTCTCGGAAAATCTTGAGAAGCGCGCCCTACTGCTTTGCCAAATTAACTTCGGAGGCGACATCTTCAAATACTGCAAGGTTCAGGAAAATCCGTTTCCCGTCGACCTTAGTGTCCCCTTGTAAGAAGAAATAAAATATCTCCATATAGAAATAAAGCTCTTTTCTTTAACAATTAAAATCTTCCAACTAAAGTTACTCATTGTAGGCCCATTTGTGATACACCTCTGGTGGCAGACCTCCACTATCCATCTGCAAGACTTCCCGGAGACTAAGCAGTAGCACTCGAGCCCCGAAAAATATCGAGATCAATCGGTCGATCTGCAGACAAGATTTTCAAAGACCAGCCGTAACCGTGGAATCGGTGAAATTCCGCGTTATCGACCGAGATACCGGAACCAGTCCGAGTCCTCTCCTTCTCCAGCGTCACGTCAGGCTGCACAGCAGATTGAACGATACCGGGGAAAGAATTGCCCGTTATCGAGGGCCGTAGATAGGAGACGGTGACTCGAATTCGGTTCACGGGGAATTGAAATACGAGCGCTGGCCTTGTCGCCATCGCGAACAGTACCGGAGGATTTTATACTGACCGAGCGAGTTTACATCGCTCGGCGGATGTGTAAGCTGGGTTTCTGTGTGGGCAACCGCCTTCTGCATTGTACCTGCCCGGGAACAGGCCGCGTGAAATGTCGCGCCGCAGGTAGACACCCGACTGACTTATGATCCGTCCGGGTTATTAACAGGTCGGGCTACGCACAGGGGGAATCAATTTTTTTCCGACGACGCTGCAACTGCTCTCGACGATCTTGGGAAAAATTGCGAACTGGGCTGATGCATCGTTTCAGCGCGTCTGGTAGAAAGGTTTATAGTATCCCCCAAGTTCTTAGGAACAGAGAAGAGTTCGTAAAATCGACGCGGGACAGGTGAAGCAATGGGTGTCCACGTGGAACTGACCCGTCGAGATGACCTGCCGGTCACAGCTGGTGCAGCCGCAAAAGCTAACAACGCGGATATTGTTGCGGCCAGGTGCTTTCGTCGGCCCGACCGTTTCATTATACCTGCCCGCAAGATTATTGCGCAGCCCTCTAAGTGGATGAAACTCCATAGACCCAGTGTCCATGACTCCCCAACCTCTATACACCATATCAAACAAAACGAGAGGAAAGAAGAAATAAAGTCAGGAGGTGAGTACAAGCGAGCGAGAGTGGAGCTGTAGAAAACCGCGTTCCTGGAAACCGAGGTGACAAGAAAGGGGGCTTAATGCGAGAGGAAGAAAGCTGCGAATGAGAGCAGAGGGAACTGGGGAGGAGAGAGAGAGAGAGAGAGAGACGGGCGGGGGGTGAAAAAAGGTAAGGAAGGAGAAACGCGGCGGAGGTGAGCGTGCAATTGCAGAAATCCGAACCGCATCGGAGCGTACGGTTGCTCGCCCACGCCGCATGCTCGCGTTATCTGGGGCCTCCGGGGCCCCGACAGAAAAGGGGTCCAGTTCGCCGGGGGGAGGGCGCGCGGCAAAGGACGAAGGGAAGCCCCCCCTAGCCTTCTGGTGAGTTTCCAGGGATCGTACGGACACGCGGAGAGCTCGGCCAGGACGAATGGAACCGTACTGGTTCCCGTCTGCAGGCCAACCGCGCTGGTATCGCTCCAACGATATCAACGTCGCGTCGCCTCGCGCGCGCACCGGCTATATCAATATTATGCTTAGTCGTTTCTTCGTAAAACCTGCCCCCACCGGGCAGAAACTGTTGCGTCTGCACCGCTGAGACCGGATACATAACCGGGGCCGCATAAAGAACCGGCGCGGTCATCTTTGGCAAATTAATCGCGACCCAGCCGCGGTTATCGTTACCCATCCTGGACGCGTTTCGCTGATGCACGCTGCGGAAGGTGCAGCATCCGATGTGCAAGTGGATGTCGCGGCGATTATCCGTCTGGGTTCTTGGACTACTTTCACGCGGGAGTAAATTTCAGCTGGTGATTCTTCTTGATTTCGAGCGAATAGAGAGGCCGATGCCGTAGGAAATCGATGCAAATTGAATGCGAACGATTCGATCTGCTATTTGGAGGATCCCGAACGATACGGGGGATCGATTTACTCGATGAGATTGTTGGCGGACAATTGAAACCATCGAGCTCCGTTCTAAGAAGAGCTACATATAGGGTGAAGCGGTTAAGAGGCTTTAAACTGTATACGAAGTAATTTGTGCTTTAATGGCGTATAATGGCTGCCACGTTGATAATTCAGACGAAGAAAGTGCTGTCCCCAATTTTGCACCGGGGCAATAATTAATTTAGCATGTGCTCCTCTCCGAGCTCGGGACAAATGAATCATCTCGAGCGCCTCACCCTGTATATATGTATATCGAGTCTGGCGATCGATACGAAATGTCATTTACCGCGAAGGAGTTCCGGGAGCGGACGAGGACTTTCGAATTTAAATTGCGATCAGTTTCGCGAATCCACGAGTCATTCGATCGTTACCTCACCGCCGGGGAATCATGACTTCCACCGTCTGGATCCCACTACCTCCTGCTGGGCTTCCTAAATCGCTTTCTAAATTCGTTGGAAACGGAGCAGAGCAGAAGCCCCCGAGCACTGGCGGATCGGCGAAGTCTCCGGAACTTCCAGAAATGTACAAATCTCCTCGACAAACATGCTTCTCAGCCGCGAGCAGCTGAACGGACGTGACGAGTCACGCAATTTACCATTGTCCGATCGATTCGAGAAATCCAGCGAGGGCGGGACGCCGTAAAGGGGACAAAACGATCGATCTGCTCGGCTTCTGGGCTGATTTTTCGTGTAAGTCAGCGGGCAAGTGTCGAAGGCGATCGTGGAATTCGCAACGGACGGATGGAGGTCGAGGAAGAATGAAAGGGGGCTCCCCTTTGCGAGGTGGAGGCCAGGGCGTATAAGATTTCCACGGGCGACCCTTTCCGGGGCACCGAAAACTCGCTAAATACGTGTTTAATGCGACGACAGGCTGCGGTTACGCAATTTCTGCTCCCTGAATCGGAGCCGCGTGCCCCTTCGACACAATGGCCAGCAGTTTGGCAAGGAAAACGTGTCTGTAAACTGGTGCCGCAGCCTGGCTACCTGGTCGACGGATTCCGACCGTTTCCTCAAGCTTCTGCGTCATCTGTTGGATGAAACGCTTGAGGAGAACAGTGCTCCAATAAGTCGCAGACGGGAGATCGACAGAAATGTTCGTGGAAAGTAACAGAAAGAGAATCCTGAAGCGGTGCGACAACCGAATGCAGCATTTTCAATGATTATCATTTACCAGTGTCTTTCCCTTCCATTCCGCGATTCTCACGGGGCTGACTTGCAAGATGAGGGAAGGAGACAAGGTGCACAAATGAAATTGGCATCGAGGTCCCTCTGGAAACTTACATCGACAGTTCAATCTCGGCCCCGAAGACAGCCGTGCCTCTACCCTCAAACAATGCCCGGGACAAGGCGCGTAGTCTTCGGTTTGTCGCAGCGCCACTCCTTGAAAACCACCGGAGAGCGAGAAGAAAGAGCGATTACTAAACGACGAAGGGCCACGATGACGAGGCGAATGCTGAGAGAAACGGGACGATAAGGCCCAGGGGGTGGAGAGGAATACGAAGAAGTAGAAGAGCGAGAGAAGATCGGAGCGTAGCTGGCCGGCCGGAGAGAAAAGGAGCAACAGCGTTCCTCGGAACCGCTTCGTTTCGGCTGCTGCCTCGCCGCCGCCCTCCCCCTACTCTCCTTTTTTAATTTTGAGAATCCAGTTAGTCCCGAGATACATCGAGCAATCGCCCGGGTTCATTTGAATAAGCCGTGTAAGTACTAGCCGTGGCCGGGGCCCCGTTACAGGGGCCAGGCCGAGGAGCTGCAGAAAAGAAGGAAGGGAGCGCGAAGGGAAACCGCGCCTGGAAGAAGAGGAAAAAAGGTGGCCCGAAGGAAGATAGAAATAGGTACCGCGGGCCCGGCGGCAGGGGCGAGGGTGCGGCGTGTATCACTTTACTACCAAAGCTGCTTTCACGGACAGGTGCACCTACGTGCACCAACACGGCCGCGACGAAAAAGGCCCGGGCATTATACATTATGATTCGTCATTTCGGAATAACAACGAAGCGTACCCAGCCGCGCCACGCCCTTCGCGCCAGGAATTCTACATTTGGAACACGTCCGCGCGCGGAAACAAGGAAACTTTCCTCCGCGGTCCCGTGGACTGATGCCTCGGGTCACGCGAGGACGGGTCAGTCCAGGAAGGAGGAGGTAGATCGAGTTAATTGGATTGGGAAGGGAAGATCGTTATTTTAGAGGTGGGTATAAGCCCCGGGTCCTCTGTGCGATACTCCGTGGAACAGTTGGCGGACGCTGATCGGTGCTGATACGTAGCTTGTAAAGAAAGGAGTGATGGAAGTGGGATTGATAGCTGTTGATTCTGAGATTGGGTGGAATATGTAAGGAAGAGCTTTTGGAGCTCTATGTAGGGAGAGACTAAGTAGACGCGCGAGGAAGAAGATGAATCGAATTGGTTCAATTAGGAGGAAGAGGAAATCGCAATTTCCAGCTACGTTACCGTATGTTCTTAGAAATATACAGGGACGAATCGTTTGCTCCAATTGCTCGAAGCTAATGGAAGGGGCTCCGGAGGTTTGGTTGCGCGAGTTGCTCGTGGCAAATATTGGCCGTGGAATTGAATAAATATGTTAGACGTTCTACCCTAGATTCGAAGATTACTTTGTATTTCTTGCGCTAAATTACCGTGTCAGTGAGCCCGCCTATCCGCTCCAATTTCATCGCGCCGTGCACGTGGACGAAAACACTTGACGCGATCATCCGGATCCTTTAAGGATTCCCTCGCGTACACGCCGGCCTCACGTGAAATCCGATTTCATGGTCGTCGATTATCCTTCAATCGGTTAATTGAAGGGAATCGAACGACCCGAAGCGGAGCACGTTCAATCGCGAGCCTCTAAAATGGCTAGGCGTTGGATAGAAGATCCTAGAATTTCACCATCTCTGCGTGTATGGGAAGTTTATCAGGGGACTTTATCCAAAAATAAAATTTATCGAGTCGACCACGGTTTCCCCCGTTGGGGAACGGCTATTTGGGACCTTTCAGCTCGGCTTGTTGTTCCACGTCGCGTTTCAACGTATCCCGGCATCTTGGTTTTCGCCTGGAGACGTGAGGCAGCCAGAGTAAACGTCCCTCAACGTCGATCCCCGTGGTCGTAACGCTTCCTGTCGCCGTCACGCCGTCGAAGACAGCTCAAACAAACAGGCCGTCACCGGAGTCCGCGGCACGAAATCACCGATTCGACAGGAACGTTCCCTAGGATCCTGTCCTGGTTAGCCAGGACGGATGGGACGCGGCACGATGGGAATTCACGCTAATGAAAGGTCCGAAAATGATCGTTTAACAGCGATTCGGTCGCGCAATAAAGCGGCGGGCATGGGCATTCGTTCATTTACGAAGCGATACAAGACACCGTGGCGCGTTTAAATTCGACGAGCGCATTCGAACAGAACCGCGATCGACAGGGAGCAAAAGGAAGAGTGGAAGCTGAAGAAGAAGAGGCAGGGAGGAGGTGGTGGAGGTGGTGGATATGTAGAAGGGGGAGGAAAGAAAGAGAGAGGGAGAGAGCAGTGGCGCGAACTCGGTGGAAAAGGAGCCACCCGCGGCTCGAGAAAAGGACGAAGAAAAGCGAGGGGACAACGACAACGACGACGGCGACGATGAGGACGATGAGGAGGATGAGGACGATGAGGACGATGAGAAGAGAAGAAACGAAGCCAGTGGTCCCTCCGTGACGGCGAAGGGAGGCAGAGAAGAGAAGAAAATGAGCGAGACCGTGAGCGATAACGCAGAGAAAGAGAACGAGGGCTGAGGGAGAGAGTGTTTCTGCTTGCGTTCGAGGGGTGTAGAGAGAGGGAGCAGCGGCTCGCGGAGGGAAAGAGATGGAACGGCGGAGATGGAGAGTGGAGGTGGAGGAGGAGATGTCGAAGGACGGAGGACGGAGGACGGAGGAGAGGCAGCAAGAAGCGAGACGAAACTGGTCGCATTCCGCGGGACAAGAGCCGTGTGGAAGAGACGGAGGGAACGGGACAAAAGAGGATCACGCGGGTGATTACAACATTAATAAACAAATGAGCCTCGAGGCGGGAGAATTTGCCATCCAATCGGGTTCTGGAGGCGGACACGAGGCGGAGCCACCTCCGACCAACCTCGAGGGCCTCCCGAGGACGCTCTCTCCCTCTCTATAGCTCTCTCGCCTCCACTCTTTTAAGTCCGTTCTCTTGTAGCCGGGCTCCTTCTCTCCCTCGCTGCTCTCCGCCGAAGACTATAGCCGCACTTTTACGTAGACGACTCGATACGAGCGTTCCAATGCGGAGACAACGCTCTCCCGTCCGCGATCCTGCCCTTCTGCAGCCCACCCCCACGACTTTTCCACCCTACTGCTGCCCGTGGCCCAGCCCTCTCAACGTACGCGTCTCTGGTGTCCAATGTCCTTTGCTATCAAGATTTTCCAGCAGATTCTTTAGACGTAGGCTTGTTTCCTTTCGAACTGTGAGAAAATAGAGGTTGGGGGTGGTGCACAGTGAGAAATCAGGTGCCAATAAACTTCCAAGTAGCATCCATGATATTTTCCTATCTAACACTCAAGATCTCCCAGATTTGCGGTAGGTGACCAAAGAAATAGAAATAAATTTCGATAAACAAGACTAAATTCCAAGGTTTTCCAAACTATCCAATTAGAACACTAAGAGCTGTGGCGAGGAGTCGCTAATAAAATAAAATCATTTGAAATAGGATGAAGGATCTTTGACGGTACATGTGTTGAACTGTTAGCAAGGCCTGGACAGTATCGAAGGCGTATTCGTTGCGTACCAAAGTTTAATCGAAGCAAGTGTAATTTATAGACATTTCTGGACCACTAATTAAGTGATTGGTTGAGCGTCGATCGATGCAGAGTGTCGCGCGACTCCGCGTGGCACGCTACAAGTTTATGCAGATATGATACGCGCGCTGTCTGACAGGGACCTTCGCATACTACTCGCATGTAGGTTAAACGCTCGAAATTAATCAGACGTGGACATTCTACTCACGACCCGGGCGTCGACACGCGCTAACGTATGCCCCTGCATTCTAGGGACCTTCGGCGGGGTGACACAAAATGGAAGAGCCCTTTCATTCATGACTATCATCAACAGACAACTCCCGGTCTTCCCATCGAGCACAAAAGACACGGAATTGTCCTGTACAATCTCTGCAATCAATTCCAACTCTCCTTATCAATTTTGGACAGAAATTAGAGAGACGTGTACCTGCTTCCAAGATTCTAAGACGGGACCCACATCTATTCAAGTCTTACGTCAACTGTGAACTTCCAAAGACAACGACGCTAACGAATTTTCTAGCCTGATCGCTCCTTCTCGCGTTATGCAGCTTTGCTGAAAGAGATCGCAGCCATCGACAGGACCCTGTCGGCCATGGGGGAGCATCGTCAGGCGAGTGCCGTATCTCGCGAATATTGATCGTAAATCATATCGGTCGGGTGGGATCGCGAGAGAGAGAGGACAAACGACGTGAGAAAGGAAGCGAAATAGCGGGCAGAAATGGCGTAACAGGCGATGCCTCTCCTTAATCTTTCAAGGAATTAGGCTAGGGCCGCGCCCTTTCCTGCATTCGACGAGTTCCAGCTTGCCGCGGTTCACGAGCATCCTCGTACGACCGGAAGTGGCCCATTACCCGGACACTTAATAGTCCGTGAAAACAATAGAATTACGCGTCCGCGGATCTAATAAAAAATCAGGAGTTGCGAGTGTCCTGGGCGACGACGATGAAACCGGAGGAAATTGAACGGGCAGAGGGGGGCGCGGAGGCCGGCTAATCGTTCTGGAAATCTATCGTAGCCTGGAACTGAGACGTTCCGGAAAATTGCTGCCCCAACCCTGCTCGTTTCCAGGCTTCTCCAGGTGGCCCGGGGCACGCTCCATTGCTCCACGCGTTGCGTGCAACCACACGTGACCGGCCGCGCCGCTCGTTCCTGGCCACTTTGATTGAATAGTCGCGGCCCCATGATGGAGCGGTGTCTTGGCGGGAAGGTACCCGCGGAGGAATCGAAATCGCGTGAGAAATTGCGCGCCAGACTGTGGGCGTTCATCAATGTCCTCCGGGGATGGGAAGCGTCGAATTTTTGGAGAGTTTCGAGACCAGTTACGGGCATTCGAGGACGGGAAGTGTCTGCAGGACTTGGGCCCCCAGCATTTGGAAGGATTTCAAATCCTACGAATGTGTTTGGACAGCGGAGTTGAGTGAATCGTCTATACAGCGAGTCCGAGTTTCGACAGAATCTGAGGTCCCCGCGAGGCAGCGAAGGAAGAAGGGCCAGGACCGTGGGTCTCGATTCTTATTCATCGATTACGCGGTGGCCGGAGGTAGGGTCCCGGGGCACAATTCCGGTAGTGATAAAACCCGCGAAGAGTCTTCCTAATTCGAGACGTGGAAGCTCTCCCCGTGTGTCCTTTTAGCATAATCCTCGGTCGACAAGGGACCCACGGTGAGTAGGAACACAGGAGGCAGCCACGGGAGAGGACACACACGGGGACCGTGGGGCTCGTCTCCCTGGCGAACGTGTCCACGGTCAATCCTCGTCTATGTGTCGTGGTGAGCGGGGCCATGCACCACCGGCAGCCCTGGAGCATCAGCAACAGCACCAGCAGCACCAACAGCAGCCAGCAGCAACGCTGGCCATCGCGTTGTCTGATCATCCTCGCCCTAATGAAGGCTGGTTTATCTGAAGGCTTTCGATTCCCAGTAGAACCCATACCACACGTATGCAGTGGTGGTGGTGGACACCTTCGCGGTGGTGCTAGCCACCAGCTCCGTACACCCTCGGACAAAAGTCTGCGCCTGGTCCAGGCCAGCGTCCGGGGAGAGAGAGAGGGAGACGGACAACTTGGGGCGAGAGAATCGCGAGCGTTTATGATGAAGCGTTTTCTCCATCGAAATCTCCATGGAGAGGCGGGGATGCTCGAACACGGTGAATGGGAAATGATGGGAACGATGTCTAGACCCCCTGGTATACAGTGGAGAATCTTGACTTGATTAGGGACTTGTACTTGAGCTAGATTATCAAGCGTCACGGTGCGCGGCGACTTTTTCTCGATAGTGAAGTGGTTGATGGGTTTCTCAGATGCAGGAGTATGTGATTGTTTTCCAAGTTCCGTATAGTAGATTAGCAGAATTTAGTTAGCAATTGGACACCAGAACGATGGAGTATCATGAGAGAATCGGTCTCCGCCGGACGGCACCGTGATCGGTAATCTGGGAGCATTTTGGCGGCGGCTGTACGCGGTTCAGGCCACCCAAAGCTGGAGAGGACTCGAGGTGGGTGCTCCCTGGAAGGGACGTGGGGAAGGGAGAAATCCACGATGTTAATTTTAACTTAATTAAGGCTTAATTGAGAGGAAAACATTATACTCCGCGACCGCGACATTGCCCCGAGGGGGCTCCTGCATCTGCAACGCAAATCCGGATTTGAAATTTCAAAAATCGCGCCCGCCCTGCCTAACCGTCGCCCCCGCCTACCCTCCCCTCGCCATGGTCCGCCTCCCCCCTCGTGTGCCACGGGGGTGCAAGATCGCGGATCGTGGTCAATTAGAGAAGGTGGAGGAGGCTGATACAGGGGCCCACCGGCCGATCCTGGAAACGAAAAAAACCACGACGAGATCGTCTTCGACGTTGGCAGCGCGCGCGTTTAATGGATTTATTTAAATACGATCCGACCGGCCGATCGATTGCTCGCGCGCGTATCGTGACTGGACGAAGTGGGGACAGCCGTTCCTGTACCCTCGGACGATTCGCCCGGGAACCTGGGCAACCGAATGGAAGGAATGTAAGAAAACCCATCTGCAACTGAAGAATAATGCTCCCGCAGATCGAGACCCATTTCGGAACAAGTACATTATACTCGGTGCAGAGGAAGCTCTTAAAATCGGTGAATAATCGAAGCGACACCGTCAGAGCCACAGACGCGTATCACGGGCACGATCGCAACGAGCATTTAGGAACATTTGAAAAGGCTTTCTGGTAGCCACATCTCCCGGGGCGTACAGAAAAGCACGTACGTTCCGTGAATGGGCCCTGGCTCGATTCGAAAACGTTATCCGATTCCTCGGTCAGTGTCCAATAGGGTATGCAAACAGGCCTCGTGTGCTGACGTACGCTCGTGTAAATATACAATTCGAATCGATTCCACGTATCGATTGGTAGGTTATTAAGGAAACCGTTGACGGTTGAGAAAACGTGACGCGACTGGTCCGGTAATCAGTGAAACGAAACTACAAAACACTTGAATATATATATACATATATATATATATATATATATATATATATATATATATATATATTATAACCTCAGAGAAAGATAACCATGTTTCCGAATTTAATCTCAGACAACTTCAATGAAAAGTTCGTGTTGTTCACCTCCAAGTCTCCCCTTTAAAACACAAACAGCATAATTTCGCCGACCCCGGAGGACCAAAGTCTACTGCATCGTCAAGGTAGCACGGGGTCAAAGACAAACAAACGATACCAATAAACGATACGACTGAGCGCACGTTCGACTCGAAGGAGAAGCCCGAGCCCACGGGCTGACGTCACTTCCGTTTCCTGGTACGCCGCAGCCGCATCGGCCAGGAACACCGTCGCTCATTTTAATCGAGAAAACGGAGCGCTATCCGACCGACCACGACGATAAATATCGCTCCGCGGCGTTCGACTCGCGGCTTCGGAATTTGTGATCACAGCGTCGAAATTAGGAGCGACTCCAATTTATGGATTTACAGCGGCGTAGGCTGGTTTATAGGTGGTAATCGGCGGACCGGCTCGCCAATTTCTCGCTGTTGGTTGGACGGGATCGGGGAAAATCGGCCGCTAGATGGTTACGGGTTAATCGACCCCGTTAATTGACCGATCGATCGGTGGAGCGGGCTCTGCTTGACCCCGCGATCGACGCGAACGACGCCGAGCAAGTTTTTCCAGAGGAGCAAAGGATCCCCCTGTCGTTTCCACTGCAACGAGTCCGTTTCGCCCGTAATTTACAAGTCGAGCCGCCCGTATCGCGGAGCGATGCATACATAATAGACTGTCATAATTAATGAGGCGGTCGATTAATCACGGCGGGGGCAGATATAAATAACGGTCAGGCGAGCGGTGGCGGCAGAAGAGAGAGAGAGAGAGAGAGAGAGAGAGAGAGAGAGAGAGAGAGAGAGAGAGAGAGAGAGAGAGAGAGAGAGAGAGAGAGTTAGAGAGGGGGGGGGAGGGGATTTGCGTTTTGCACGCGGAGCGAGCCAGCGCGCAAAAATTCCGCGCATTGTTCGTGGGACTTTTACGAAACCGCGGGGCCCTGTGGGTGCCGGGGCCCGTCAAGGTCGCGCGGGGCTGAAAAACCATCCTCCTGGATATTACGCGGGTTAACTGAGATATACAGATATACGTCCGCGGGATATTCAAAAACGGCCTGGCACACGTGGATCGGCATGACGGATCGGTGGCCTCTCGTGATGAATCGCTCCGTTATAATTCCTGACTTGGACTGATGATGAATTCGCCCCCCTCCACCCCCCTCGGGCCCCCATGGCCCCTGTCCCTCGCTCCCGTGACCTGCCCCCCCCCCCAACACCCCACCCCTCATTCTGGTGACCCTCCCTACCCCGTCGACGTGCTTATTCCTCCGGCACCTTTCGTGCTTTAACGTAATTCTCGACACGAGCGCGCGCGCCACAAATATGGGCACGAAGGCGATGTGGAACGGAGACGATCGGTTGGAGGATTTTCCTTGGAGCTCCTTCGCGGGAGGGAGCTCGCGGACGCCTCGAGCTGGCTGAAGAGATCGTCGCCTCGGGGGAACCGAATCCGCGTGAATCGCGAGGCGATATTGGAGCGGTACGTTCACCCGGAGCGCGGGGGCCCCGAATGGTTACGAAATTGCGCGTATCGCGCGCGCGCAGACTGAAATCAATTAGTCACTCCACTTGGCCGGGTCGACTCATTTCGCGATCGTAATTTGCTTACCGGTATAATAAACCTCGTCAATCGCCAGCCTGTCTCCTCTTCTCAACGTCTTGCCTCCCCCTGCTATCTCTCTGCTACACCTCTGTGCAGCGCGCGATACCACCGCGGCACCGCGCGCGAGCGAGTGGCCCAGGGCAGGCCGCGGTGTGTGCGCGCGCGTGTTTACAAGCGAGCCGGGCCTGGAATTCGACGTGTTTAAAAATCTATCGAGCCTCGATACCGCAAATAACAATTCGAGACGATCGAATGAAACACGACACGCGATATTCTCCGCGAGTGACGCGGCTGACAGGCGCGGGTGGATCGTTGGGAAAGGAGGAGAGAGAGAGAGAGAGAGAGAGGGAGTGAGAGCGGGGCCCCGTTCAGGCATCGAACGGCGACGATTTAGGAGTCGCTCGTCCTTGTTTCTTGCGCGACCCTCCGGCTGTGGACGTCGTGCGCCTTGAGACTGCCAATAAAACTTTTTACACCGCGTATACGCGGAGATAGCCGGCGCCAAAGAAACCGGGGGACATGCGGGGAGGCTTTGGATCGGCGTCTGTTAGAGAGACGGCTTCTTCGGGGCTCGATCGACAGCTCGGATGAGTGTATTCAAATGCGATATGGAAATGGGGGTGGGTGAGGGATCTCTGGATGGCTGATAAGAGTGTCCACTCGGGGAGACGGTTGATCGTCGTTACGCGGTACGTAGAGGAATAGTGAGAGGATGAAATGTTAGGTCTTGTCCTATTTCAGGAACAATTGAAGAATGGAGACTGAAGTGACAAGAGGAAGATTACCGAGCACCTGAACACCTGAGGGAAACGTCCACCTACGTGAACTCGACGGCCATTGTCCCCAGAGACTACTCAGGTGTGGGTTAGGCCTGTGGAGTGACATCTGGAGAAATTGCGAACGGGATGAGCCGCTATTCTCGGGCGGGTGTGTTACACGGGGCATTCTGTGGAGCGTAGAGGAAAGCAGCATTCTGAAATGTTCCTGGACGCCCAGCAGGTTCTAAATGATCCCGAGAGTCACCCAATCAGTCGAACGGAGCAAAGGGACGCGAGTCGGTCGTCTCTATTCCTCCCCGGAGATCCGATCGATAAGATAGATCCACGCCACGAGAAATCGTGAGAATTTCCAGCGGGGTCATCCTTCTCGTTCGATGCATACCAGAAACGGAGATAGTCGGGCTGGATAGGCCCAGAGGATCGAATAAGAAGTTGTTACAATGGCTGTCAGAAAAAGGGGGAGAGCCGCTTATTAAACATCGGATGCTCGAATCATCCTGCTTCTTTGAGCGGACCCCCTTCGAAAGCGATCGGATCGGATCGTTTCGTCGACTTAGAACAATGCCAAGAGCAACACCTCCGCCCCGTGAGTGATCCGCAGGGCGAACAGGCGGAAAGGACAAGACCCGGCGTTGGGGCGAAAAGTTGGCATCTCGCGGCTCTCCGTCGGGCAGCGAAGCAGTACGCTGTGTACGCGAAGCAAACGGGAGAACGAAGGCAGTTCCAGGAGAAAAGAGAAACAGAGCGGGGAGGCAAATTCGTAACGAATTCTTTTGTTTCGAGCACCCCGCGAAAAGGAGCAACTGAAGAGAAAACGATCCCAGACTGCTACTCGGTGGTGGTGCACGAAGAAAGAGGAGAAACGAAGTTCGGGGCCCGTTCGCGTCTGCGAAACCTTTTCTTTCTGCAGCCGTGTATGCAGCCTCTGCAAGAGTCACAAACCCACCACAGGCGCAACGGTGCGCACACGCACGTACGGGCGAGGTCCGTGCGAGCCGTGCACGTGTGGCGGGGAGCACGCGCGCGCGCGCGCGCGCCCGGGGAATATAAGGTTTTATTTTCGAAATTTATGATTGTCAATAAATTTTAAAAGCGTTCCGTCTGGAGCCCTAAGGGCTGGCAGGGCTGGCCAGACCGAAAGTAGTCGTCGGGAGGGCCAAGATCTCCTCTCTTTCCCTCCTTCTACTCCTTCTGCTCCTTGGGCTCCTTCTGCTCCTTCTGCTCCTTCCGCTCCTTCCCCTCCGCCCCTCTTTCTTCTTTCTCCTTCGTTACTTCTTTTCTTCGTTCGTCCTTCTTTCGTCCTGCTCCACGTCAACGTCCCCCGTTGTTCCCTTCCTCCGGCCCTCTCCACCTATATACACCGTATCCCGGGCCCCTATGGGGATTCGGGTTTAGCGGTTAATTGCGTTTGGTGCAACCCGCGTGGATTTTACAACCGCGATTTTCATCCTTTTTTTCTCCCTCCCGGACTTTCGGACTGGCTGCACTCCTACTAACTCCTCCTGCCCCCTCCGTCGTTCGTTTATTCGTCCTCTTCTTCTCCTCCGTCTTCCATCTCGGCTTCGTTCGTCCTGTTCCTCGCCTTCCACTCCCGTTTCGCCGTTGCTCTTCTCCCTGGCGACGTTTAATTGTTCGGCTGCTTCTCAAATCGCTTTCTCGCCGCGGCGTTTTTCGGCCACTCCCATCTATCCACGGCCACGGGTTCCCCGATATCGCGGGGGATTTTCTTTTGTCGATTTGCCCGGCTCCCCCCAACGGCCGGTGCGCCGCGAAAGATGAATTAATGAGCGTAGATTAGCGGCCGTCATTATTTATGGTACCGAACCGGAGCTTTTATACGCCACGGCGAAATCCCGGGCCCCCTCGACGTCCATCGACCACCTCTCCGCTCCATTTTTCGTCGCAGAGCGTGCCCCGGCTCGCATGTAATTTCTTCGTATACGAAAAACGATATTTCACGGCTAATCACCAACATTTCGGAGGCGTGGAAAAGACGTTCGTTATTCATCGGGTGTCCCCCCGGGACATGCGTGCGAACCGGAGGAGGAGTATCGAGGATGCAGGAATCGAGAGTGTCGGAGAGCACCCCGATCACCAGTCCTTTTTTTTACCATTATGAATGGTAATTAGCGATCCCGCTGGTGTTTGATGTATCAGGTACCCTTCTTCTGCCCCTTTCATCCCCCCGCGCTTCTCTGGGGTAAATCTGAGTGATACAATTGTAACTGCTCTCTAGTTAGCCGCCGTGATTTGTAGCGCTCTGTCTTTCCCTTGCTATAACTCTCCTAGCGATGTGTCCCCCTTCCTGTGATTCATAACAGCTGTACGTTATCGATGCTGTAACTCCTTGGCGCTATGACACTTGGGCGCTCAGCTTCTCTATTTAACTCTTTCTTCGGTTCAGTTCGTATTTTCTCTAGCGATCTTCCCCCGCCAAACGGAGCACCCATTAGAAAGACACTTGGCGGTGCCGATCGTTTCCAAAAGGTGGCCAAGATCGAAGGACAAATCTGACGAATCCGTGAGGTCGATGAGTTCTGCGTGGCGGCGATGTGTATCTCGATCGAGGGAATGATCAAAGATCGCCGGCCTCGTTACCAGACGTTATAAGGACGTACGAAACCGTGCAGCAAGAATAATTACTCGTAATCAAGCTCAATCTAATGCTTCGTAGGATGACTTACGTCATTTTTTTCTCTCTCCCTCCCCATCTCAATCTTCCCCTCTCATCTGCCTGTTTCCACCGCTGCCAACACACTCGCATTAATTGCAAATCGCCCTCTCTTCCTCCATTGTCGATCCGTTCGTTTGTGTTTCTTTTTAATTTCATCCACCTCTCAATAGCGTCGTTAATGTCTTTTGTCGGGGGAAGGCGCAAACATCCGCGAATCATCTTGTCCGCGAAAATCGCGAAGACGACGTGCAATTTGTCTCCATGGATCGGAGATATAGAGGATAGGTATTCTGTTTCGCACAGGCCTGCAAGCACCGAGGAACTTGACTTCAGCCTCGCTTCATTGGCACCGAATTAGTTTCTCATTTAATGTAGCTGTTCGTCTAACGGTAAGCGACGCTTGTACCGAACAATACTAAGAAGCGCACTTGAAATGGAGGCTTCTAATGTTGCCCGATGCGTACCAGATAAAGAGGAAGCTCAGCTATCCGTCTCCGCGTCGACGAGCATACGAGGAGCATGCGAAGACGAAGGAGGAAAAGAAGGAGGGTAAACCGGCCGACGTCTTCCTAACCGATTTCTGTTCCCACAATATTGAAAGACGCCGAGTCATCATTTCGAGTTCAGAGAGATGAAAGAACATTATTATTCCAATTTTAAAGGATGCCTCGGAGCCCGAAGGCCCGAGCTAGCCGATGGATCTCTCGCTTCCATCTTGCCACCCCTTTGGACTTCGACATTGTCCCTCCCCGTCCCACCACCCCTGCGTTCTCCGTGGTCTATCAGGACTGTTTAAGTCTCGAAATGCTCTAAAGGCGCGCAGAGGCGGCGAAGGGGAGAGAAGGAATGAAGAAATTGTCAATACTGACTGTTCGAAAAAAGGGAGACGATAGACAGAGGAGAAGATCGTGGCCGCGCGCAGAACCATTCGTCCGTTTTTCTCTCTTCCCACACACAGCCTCTCATCGTTTCCTCTGCTCCCTCTTCTCCTTCTTCTCCTTCTGCTTCGGAGCGCAAGCAGCCACGGTTGCTTATTAATTTCTCCCGATGGCTTGCTCTCTTTGTACGACGTTATGGAATCTTTCCGCTGCGTTTCTCGAATCGCTCGTCGATTCCCGATCCCTTCACCCGATCCTCCCCTGCGTCCGCCTCTCCCTCTTCCTCTTCCTCTTCCTCTTCCTCTTCCTCCCCGTCTTCCTCGCCTTCTGCGTGGGCAGACTCGGACACCGCGGCGCAGAACGGGAGGAGAGAAGGAAGGAGAGGAAGCACACGTCCAGAGGAGAAGGGAGTTTTTGTATTCCAGGAACGCTCGTTCGAATATGAATATGCATTGATTGACTCGTAATTGCGAGCTACTTCTCCAGCCGCCATTGTTCCACGGTTATTTATTATCCGTCGGGACATTGTTTAAACGCGGTAACGAAGTATTCAGCGGCCCTTGGAAATTTATTCGTCGAGGCGAAACCCGCAACTCCTTTGACAGGCCCTCTCGGGCGAGCGATTTATCTCGACTCGCGCACGTGTAAATTCGTCCGTTCGCATGAAGGATCGAAAATTCCACGAGTTACGATTCCAACAAGTTATAATAGCAGGCTGCAAGTTCGTTTTTTTTTTTCTTGTCGGTACTCCACGCCGAATCTGTTCTTTCTCCCCTCTTCCCTTTCTCGGGAACATTCGCGTTGGTTTTTAGGGCAAAACGACGGAGAACGAACGCGGCGAGACGCGTAAGCGATCCATCATAGTCAGGTGGTTTCATCGAGAGCCTCTTTCGGAGCAGGGCAGAACGAAGAGGGTGATTTCTCATACCCAGGTCCAAGGACGACGCGTGAATCCATGTTAATTGTGCTACCGAAGAGGAATCGAGGGATTCCTCTATCTCCGCGCGAGATAAATGCAAGTATGTATCGCCCTGGCAATTGGTTTGGCGAGGAAACTTTAGCCGTGTTACTGGAAGAGTTCGACGAATCTGTTGGCTGCCCCGCTTTTTTCGAATTATCGCGGACCCGATGACGATGGGAACGAGCTCGAATGACGTCAACCGGGTGGAAAGTAATATAGACAGTCGGTTTCACTTTCTCGCGTGTCATCAAGTTTGACCGGGCGAGATGAAATCGGAGTTGATTCGCGGTAATCCGGCCGATAAATCGGTGCCCCGGTGCCGTCGTTCGATAAAGCATCGTTCCCCTTGTATTTACTAAATACGCGAGGAGATACGTGCTCCTTTTATTTTGCCCGGTCAGGTGGTCGGTCACGCTTCTTCGTAAGCGTTT
Source organism: Andrena fulva (assembly GCA_946251845.1). Taxonomy (NCBI): domain Eukaryota; kingdom Metazoa; phylum Arthropoda; class Insecta; order Hymenoptera; family Andrenidae; genus Andrena; species Andrena fulva. The sequence goes on from OX276332.1 coordinate 5,598,523, forward strand.
TGCCTGTTGCTGCCTCTGAGAAGCTTCATTTTCTGCCTTCCACCCTTCAACTTGCGCATAACTTCGTCGAGCATACTTTGAAATTACTGCTCCAAACGCTGCAGAATATTGAAATAAAGAATTCCGCACAGTGTGGTCGCAGGAAGATTAGTACACCCCACAGATCGAGCAGTTAAGCAACACCTTCATTTCAATGGAATTAACGGTCATAAGAAGCTGCGATAGTATTGGAGCGATTTCTCGAACTTGTAATATACATATATCTGTGAAACAGTTTTTATCGGCGAGTCGTTACAGAAATGAGTGAGTTAATCGGTAAATACCGGGAGATGTTTTTGAGAGAAACAGAGAAAGAGGGAAGGAGCTGGGTAGATAAAGAGGGAGAGAGAGCAGGGCCTGAGCAAAGGCTGATTGGCCGTGTAATCCCCATTAGGCCCCACGAATCGATTCCCGTCCGTCCGCGTACGTTCGATATTCAAATAATCGAACAATGGGCCCTGCCGCTCAAACGCCGCTCTCGACTCCGCCGGGCAAAAAGGAAGAAATTTAAATAATCATAATCACGATAATGCCCCGGAGGACCCCGTGGGCAATGAAAGAGGACTCCTCGAGGCGGGCAACGTAGCCAACGAATAAACTAAAAGAAAGAAGGGAACAGAAAAGCTCGGTTTATTCTCCGAGTAACGAAAGGAACGGGAGGGAGCAGCCTGCGCGTCGATAACTGTTTCTCGGAGCGTTCTTCCATCGAGATATCGAATCGAGGAAGGGAACCCTAGCAGGTGGATCGAAATTTGAGCTCGAGGTGCCAATACTTCTTCCTTACCCGCTACAACTTTCAGGAATTCCGGAGAGCTAAAAATTTCGGAGAGTGGAGGTTTGTTTTGTGAAACAATAAAATCCAGTGAAAGCGGGTGGACGATTTTCGTGGAACGGGCAGGAAGAATGGTGTGGTAGATAGAGAAAGGATTCCCCCGTGGAATCGTGGCGCATAGGTGGAGGATTTCGAGCCTCCGACCTCCCCCTTGACCCTCCGCAGCCGCCCACCGAAAAACCCGGGACCCCGTTTGGTTACACGTCAGTTTGAAGAATTCTTCACGAGTCAGAAAAATGAGCATCGTCATGATTTTTGAAAGTAAAAAATGAACGACTCCGGCCGAACGAGAAGGCAGAAGGATGGAGAAGCAGGGTGGAAGGGAGGACCGGAGAGAGGTTAGGGCCCCTCGGACCCTTTTTCGAGCCACGTCTCCCTGTTTCCTCCCCCGCCCTGCCCCACCCATCCCCCCGTGACGGTTGTTCACACACGCGGCCCGATATGAGTACACACGCACGTTGATTTAATCTCCGCGCGGGCGCTCGCCTCCCTTATATGTATGTTAATGTAACATAGACGGGAATCGGGATTAGGTCGGTGGCCAGCGCGACGGGTAAAACGATATTTCGAATGAAAAGTGAGATCACGGGTGTGTTTTGTGGATTTCCAGACGCCGTGGAATCCCGTCGCGGCGCGCGGGAGGGGAGTTTCTGACATTGGTTGGCCCGGTTCTCAGTGACTTTTTGGCGTCTACTCGCTCTGGGAATGGAAAGAAGATCGGCGGACGGGCTCGCTCGCGAGTTACCATCGCCGCGGCTTTTACCACAGCCCCTGATCAACCTCGCAACAAGGCTACCTCGTCTCGAACCGGCGAGTATATAACTACACAGGTATTACTCCAAACAGCTCCAGCATTGTTCCTGAAACACGATCGTCACAGTCCACGTGGACGCTCCGAAGTGTCGAGGGCGATCGAAACGCGGATACGCAATTTCCAAGTGAACACGATCCCCTGCCGTGGACGGCGGAGTGCGCCGGACGGCAAAAGTATTACGGAATCCTTAATTCTCAATCTAAATTCTAATAACGCCGCGCGCCAGCCGTACGCCTACCTATCGGTACGCTTCATTCTCTTCGGGGGTAGAGTCGGTGAAATTACAGCCGGTGCTCGGTTCTTGCAACAATAAGAAGGAATATACGCGCGATCAGAATGTCGTTTTAAGAGGTTGCGGTGAAGCGATTACGCCGGGGGAGAGGTGAAGTCTTCGGGGCCGCGAGCGGTCTTGCGTTCTTCAGCGTTTTACGCGTGCACACGCGACCATTCGCGGAAAATAAAGGACGAAACGTAGCCGTCTGACGTTTATAGCTTGTAATACACGATCATCTATTATTATTATCTCGTCCACGTCCCGCGATCCTCGTTCTCCTCACTTTACACCCCCTCAAGCCCCCTCCAACCGTCGAGCTTCTTGCACGGTTTCTCGCGACCCCGCCAATACATAAACGTCCATTTGCTCTGCTTTATTGAACGATCCTCGATAATACGGTTCCGTTCCACTCGCCGGGCTGTGGAATTCGAAGGATTCCTCGGGGATTTCTGGCGAATCGCTTCTCGATTATACGCGGAGGTTTATGCTGGAGGGGATGTCTCAATCTCTCGGCGCAACGGTGGCTTAGGGAATGATAGAGGGTGTTTAAAAAAGGGTGCTGCATATGGAAAAGTACGGTGGCCTTTTGGAAATTCATAGAATTGGAAGATGTTGGAGGAAAGAGGCGAAAAGTGTTAATTAATCAGCCGTTCGTTTGGCCCGCGGCGGGGATCGTCAGAATGAGGGATAGAAATGGGGGGAACAGTCGCTCTGGTAATGCAGGCATTCGGTTCGGCAGCGGGTGGGGGACCGAGGAAGGGGAGGAAAAAGAAGAAACGAACGGGGAAAAGAGAAAAAGAAATGGAACAGTGGGGGAGAGACTGGAGCAAAAGGCTGAACCGGCGAACGAGGGGGAGAGAAACCAGCGCTGACTGCGCTTATAATATAATATTCATATTTCGAACGAAAGATCTTATCTCTTAAATGAATCGAACGCGCTCCGATTCGAGATATCTCGAACTGGAGAGCTCCTCGACGCATTGTAATGGCCACGAGGCCGAACGGCCTCTCTCTCTGTATGCGTTGAAACTAATACATCATCCCCTTGCACACGCTCCCCTTTATCCTCCCCTGCGATCCCTCCTCTTATTTCTCATTTCGTCCTCTTTCTCCTCCGACTTTGCCTCCGCCGTCCAATACGCGCTCGAAATTATTTCCTACCTGCGATCGAAATCGGCGCGCCGATCGCGTTTTAATCGCGCGGATCTTTTTCGGAAACTGGTTTCGCGGCGGTGCTAGAATCTCAGTTTCGCCGCTGCAATGAGCAAGCCCCGGCCTACGAGCCTCGCGGCAAGGATAACAGAGACCCGAGCGAGGATTTGAAGGAGCCATCGAGGGTGCTTCCTACAATCGTCGCTCCTCTTACCCCCAGTTCGCCTGAAAGCCGCCGTATCGAGGAAAGAAGAATGGCGAGGTGGTGGGACGGAGAGCGGAAAAAACAGTCGAACGAGATGTATTCCGTGGAGAGAAAGAGCTGGGCTCGGTCAAACACCCTGGTCTCGCGTATAGTGGCTCCCTATGACTCTGGAGTTTCGAGGAGCTCTCCGACTCTATCTGCCCGGCCAGATCTCGCCGGCCGGAATGATTTTCGAAATATGATTAATTGCCGGACCCGTGGCATTTCTTCCGAGCTCTGGTCTCCCAGGGCACGCTTGTCGGGCGATTTTTCGGCTGGTAACGATCCACGTCCAGCGGCGAACGGGATTACGAATTCCTGGTTTCCCCGGCCGGCGTCGCGTCGCCCTCCTCTCGTCAGGACACCTTTGGTCATTCAGGTGGGGCCGTTTCCATTGCCCCAAGTAGCGCGATTATAATAATAACGATGGGAGGCGTTGAGCGCTGTAGGAACCGGACGAGATACGTTACGTGGCGCGAACTCCAGATCTATTCGATTAATCAACCTGCGCGCTCCATCTCGCTCGGTCTCGCGTCCCTTCCTTCTGGAACCCTCGATTCTTCGCCTCGCGCCGCGCATCTCGTCTCGCGAACCTACTTAGGCGATATTATTCAGAGCAACGCCGGCTGGTATTCCCCGAAGCTGATTAAAGCTCGGAGCGAAATGGACTCGCGCCCCAAATTCAACCCCCTGGCCGCCGCCAATTACCGAACGGAGAAAAGAAGTTCGAATCGCGGCGCAAACGCGCGCGCCCGGCCAAGAACAAAAGGAGAGAAGAGAAATGCGAAGCGACGTAAAAGCAGGGCACAGGGAGAGAAGAAAGAGCGAGAGACCTTTATCTCCTCCTCCTCTCCGCCATTCTCTCCCCCCTGCCCGCCGCGCCGCGGCCGTTTCGCGAGCCTCGGGCGGGATTTTTAAATTTTGTCACGTTCAAGTTTAAACACAGTCATTTGTTGCGATCTCGGCCGGCCAGTGCCTATGCCTTTTGCCAATGCCGATGCTTGTCCTTTCCTCCTCGTCGCGTCCTCGCCCCGCTCCCTCGCCCTTCCACTCGCTCTTCCCTCTTCCGTTCGCTGATTTCTTGATTACATTCCTCCTTTGTCTCCAGAATTCATAGGTACGCCTTTTGGTCCTTTTGCCGAGCTCGCCTTTCACGTTCGTCGAACTGCCTCGCCCTCTTTCCCCTCCGCGGTACTTCCAACTGTACTGCTGCGTTATGCACCGATAATTGTATTATATCTGCTGCAATTTTTTTACATTTCTCTAGTACCTATTTATGATCCAAAGAATATGAGAATCTTGATCTGAAGTCTCCGTTAAAGGTGCCCCCTTGATTGCAGCGAGGAATTGCTTTCTTTCTGCCGCAATCTTCGTCTAATCATTACGATTCCGTTAGCCCCCCCGGCTTTTTCTTTTTAGCATTGCCCGATCTTTCTGGGCTGGCTGGAAATTACGCCATTTCGAAATTATAACATCTGCAAGCATGGGCGGATATAGTTTCGACCGGGGGACCATTGTCTTTCTGGGCCAGGTAATGACGCAGGAGGAGGGCTAAGATCGATCGAGCCCCGAAAATGCATTTCGTGTTCCTCTCCGCGATGATCGAGATGGAAGATTAGCTAATCGCGAGCGGGGAATCGACGCGCGTGGCTCGCAGAAGAATTATTTTGTCAAACCGAAGCGGCTCAGATAAAAATACTGTACCGTCTTCTCCCCCGTGGACTGGACTCGTAATTTTCTCTTGCGCCGTGATTACTGATTAGGCATGAACAGGCAGACTGTTATATGTGGTATTTGTATTAGTATTATTTTATTTTATGTAAATATTTTTATTTCTTTCTCTTATATTAATCTTTCTATGTAATAATGGTAATAATTTTGTATCTGTGTACACTAAAGGGTTTCCCGTTAATCAATAAATAAATAAATAAATAAATAATTAATTCGAATAAGCCCGCTCGGAAACTATCGCGATAATAGCGGGAAAAAAATATTATTTTCTCAGAGGTACAACCGTGAACTCGTTATCTAATCTAATCCGAGTGACACGAGTGATTCCTGCAACATTCAGGTATTTACCACGGTCTCCTATCCGACCGGGACATCAAGTTCTGTGTGGCTATTAATTAAGATTCGTCGAGCCTCCGTCGATTCCCGCGTCGGGTAAATCTACAGATATCGATCCATCGGAGTGTCGGAGCACTTTCGTTTAATTTGAAAAACTTGCTGCCGACTCGCTGATAGGACAGTGTACATACTGTCGCTCCTCGAGTGGCCGTCTCACGATTTTCAAAAGCGCTGGCACCGCGCGCGCGCGCGCGCTCTTTTCGCTCTCTGAAACGAGCGGCCATGCAAAAGAAGTAAAACGAGGTGGGGAATAAAGAGCGGGAGGCTGAAGGGTAGGGAAAAAAAGGAGGCGAAAAAGAAAGAAGAAAGGGGATCGAAGGTTCGAGGAGGAGGAATCGCGATACCATAATATCGCGGTTATACCAGGGTCTGTCTCTTTTCAAATAATTCAAAAACCGGCCGATCGAACATATATTCCTGGGCCGACTCGCAGCTCGCACCGTGTAATTATCGTAGAAGGGCCCAACAGACCCTGAATCGCTGAATGCTCGCAGTGGTGGCCAACCTCCTAGCCAGCGCGCGTGGATTCTCGACTGGCCTGCACCGCGGTTAAATTGCTTAAACGATAAGCCCAATTATCAGTATCTGCTCTAATAGATCAATTATCTGCCTGGCCAGCTCGGAGGAAATGTCGAACTTTCTAGGCCACTCTGCTCGATATTCCTCGACGTTGCATGTTTTCAACTCCAACTAATATTCACCTAGTTCCTTTTAAACCTAAAGTTTCATTCGCGGCATAGGCATGTACGTGCTATGAAGCGATCTCTTGCGCAAACGTCGCGCTACATAAACAGGCACGCAAGCATGAAAAGTCTCTCAAGAAGCCCCCTCAAGTTTTATCTAAAAGACAGAGCTGGCATGGAAGGGCAAACGAACAAAGAAGCAATTTGCGACAAGCGCAGAACAATTTTGCAGCGGCCAATCATTCCCACGAAGGGGAAGATTAAATAATAAACCGGCTAGGCACGGCGAGGAACAATGGAAGCAACGTCGGAGCGATAAAATTTCAAGATCGGCCCGGCTAGAGGGGTAGAACGAACGCGAGGATCTATGGATCGAGATTTCGCGATTCGCACGAGGCCGCGCTGCTGCGATCTGTTAGATCATATTATACGTTTGTCCTTTACCTTCTCTACGGGGCGGTGCAAGGATGCAGCTGCGGCTCTCCTCAAGGTCTCTGCCGGCCAAGTTGTATATACACGTGTATCCAACTAGATCGTGTTGCTCTTTCACCGTCGATCGATCGATCGGCGTCTGCCAACTCCCGAATCCCCCACGGCAGGAATTTCCGACGAAAGCCAGAGAAAGGAACAGTGTCCTTAATCGAGCTCGCTGAACGTCCTTTATTCCTCGATCCCCCTGATTGGAACGGATTAAGTCACTGAGCCTCGAAGGGGTCACTCGATTACGGTGGAACGACACGAAATATCAACGTTCCTGTAATTTCCGCTTTTTTGCCAGTTTTCGTCTCCCATTATCTTATCAACTAGCTGATCCCGATCTTTCGGTAAGCGTGGAAGTCTCCGAGGCAGCATACTCAGCTAGCCGTATCGTTCGTGTCGAACGATTTCGTGGCGATTAGAATCCACTTTTCAACCGATTCTAATCAGACGATTACCTAATTCTCTGACGCGTGGGAGATATCGCGACTGCCACTCCCTGGTAGGGTTCTTCGTCAATTTAACATTCGAGACATTCAGTTCTATCGTCGAACGTAGAATTACGATTGGGCATAAACTGACGTCGCGGCGTCTCCACAACCATGCCAGTCTCACCCTTGTTTTAAGTGCCTCTACGTACCCTCAAATTTCGCCTTCCCCCTGAAATTATCCCCTCCTCTGGCAGCATCTAATCCCACCTAACGACGAAAGTACCATTCCCCCTCGGTCTAATAAAAAAAATTCATATTCATTAGCTGCGAGGCTGCAGCGTAACTCATTCGAAAAGAATACGTGAAGAAGCCCTTTGACGGGTTTCCCGAAAAAGCTTCCAGCAGAAGGATACATTTAAATATAGTACACTAATCTGGCCGGAGGAACCCCTAGCCGAAATCGTGGCCACGCGCGTTTCCATCGGGTTCCCACGACAATATGGCGCGTATTTGGGTGGAAAAACAAAAAACTCGAGAAGGGTTACGAGCGGGGAAGGTTCTTGAGTTGGATCAGGACTTCCGGCGTGGCAAAAACTGCCTTTTCCTCGCGGGGATGCGTTTTCACGGGAAGAGGGAGACGGGACCGGCAGCGGCAGATGGAATTAACACGGAATCAGGTACCCCTGTGCATCCATCACGGTAAAAAGCGTCGACTCCCCCGAAACCTGTGTGAATACGTGGGAAAGTCATCGACGAGGAGGAGAGGCATTCCAAGTGGCAGAATTCGTCTCGCCTCCTCGCGCTAAGTGATCAACCGTAGGTACTCGAAGTCGCCGCGTCGGTTTCGGTGCAGCAACGGTTTCCCAAAGCAACCGTCGATCGAACTCGGCTGCAGTGTTTCGCGCGAGTCCGGGAAACGATTAAAAACGTTCTCATGCCGCTCGATCATTAGAATTTTCACGCTGCCATGGAACTCTTTCATGCATCGCTGATCGATGGATCAGGGGACAGAGGGAGGAAACCCCTTCCACGGGCGGGAAATCTCGCGAGGGCCAGTCCAAAAAACGCGCGCGTCGGAAGAATTCGAGAGACGAAGGAATCTTGGACAGGGGCGCGGTGAAAGAGAGAAGACAGAGGTACGTATCGGGGGAAGAGGGAGACGAGCGATCAGGTACGAAGGTAAATAGAAGCGGGAATGATTAATCGATCGGCGGATCGCCCCGGCCCCCCTGGAGTTTCCCCGATTTCGTCGGAACCCTCTTTCGTGCCCCATGCAGGCTGGCTGCTGCCTTTTTTGCCGGCGGCCACGGAAGTGCGGACGCAAATTACCAAAACAAAATTCCAAAAATATATATTCCTGCGGCCTGCCCCTCCGGCCCCACGGCCGGAAATTGGCGCTCGCAACCCTTGAGCAAGCTCCTCGCTCGTCGACCCACGAAATTAGCCTGTTTCCCACAACCTGTCACGCCCTCCATTTCCAATTTCAGGCTGGCTGCAAGACGGGCTGATAAAGAAGTCCGAAAAAAAAACCCACCCTCGAGAGGGAGATGTACAGTTACGTAAATCACAGGGGTGACTAATCCGGGCGAAAGTTTGAAATGGGAATTAGAGTTAGCCGTGATTTGAAGCTGCGGATTGGCAATTTTCTAGGGACTGGGAGATGAGATCGCCGAGCCTAAAAAAGATCGCGGTTCTGTGGAATTGCGCAGATACGAATCCATCCGTGTTTTTTTTTTGCAGACGTCGACGCCAGACGATCTCGAGGAGCACGGACCATGGTATTCTGAAATCTAAAATTATAAAGGCGACCGATAAGTGGCGGAGGAGCGGGCCATGTGCGCGCTCCGTTCTCAGGAATCGACGTAGAACCGCAGAGGGTAAAGGGGATGCACGGTGCCTGCTGTTTCTCAACTCCCTATCTCATCGACTTTTGGTTCCTGAACGCCTCCGAAAAATGACGAAGACGACGAGGAGAGTCTCTGGTAGCCGATAATGCTCGGTGCACGAGCGTAGCCGAAATCTCGCCTACCCGGCGACGCGACGGGTGTATTTATAAACATAAACCCTCGAACCCATTTTCCAAAGAACCAAACGTTGCCCCGCGTCTTCTTTACGCGTTCAGACTTCAAACGCTGGCTTACAAAGCTTGAAAGGCACTCGAGAAGGAAACCCTCGTGTGCCGAGACCGCCGAGGCTACGAGCATCTATCGCAATTGCATCCCTTCGTCGGGCAGAGGAATCGATTAAAATATGGCCTTCAAACTTGCCACAGAGTTAATTGAAGGCTCCCAAGCGGGCTTCTACGCCAGTGCAAGGTTTCGAGTGGCCGAGGAAGAGAGACTTGCCGCCATCCCGATCGCGCGAAGCACACGATTTTTCGGATCGAAGGAGCCACTAGAAGTGAGAACGTTGGCGCGGGGGTGTTCGAGAGGGAGCACGAGGGGCGACGTCTCGGCGTGGAATTTAAAGGGAGAGACAGGGTGCAACGAACTCTGTTCGAACCGTGGCTCGAGTGACTTTCGTACGAATACAGGCCGCGGGGCGAGAAATTTTGGGACCGTGAGACGAACTCCAGGACACGTCCAATCTCGCCTCTGTTTCGCCATCAAACAGAGCTCGGGAGCATCAATTGCGCTAAAGTGAATGGGGGGAGGGCTGGAAGCGCGATGGCCGGACAGTTGGCGGAGGGTTCGTGGCATCATCGACGAGAAGACGAATCCCCAGGACACGTGTATCCCGTTCAACGGTTTCCATTATCTCGGGCTATTTTTACAGTGACTCTTTCCTTTCAGAGCCGGATCCTTTCGCTTCATACACGGTTAGATCCATAGACGACGCTAAGCCGATCCACGATCCCCGAAACAGGATTTTTTTTTCTCTTCCTCTCCTCTTTCCTCAGCTCCGTCTTCCCGTCTTCTTCTTTTACTCGTGGCCCTCCATAAGATCTGAAGAATTTCACGCGAGTCACGTTTCGAGCGGGGGATCACGCCTCGGGGGCCCTCTGACTCGAGATTTTTCAGACGCTCCCCGTGCCTCTCCCGGCCACTCGAAGCTGTCCGAATTCAATTACCCAAACAGCGCGCGCGAACGAGTCTCGGTGACGAGATACGTAACGGACCATTTCGTCTAAATATTTGCCCCGACGAGTTTCCCACCGTTCCGTGGCTAAGGACTGTCGTTCGTTTACATCGCAAAAGACTTGACTGGTCCCAGGCGTCTTGGTAGAACGTAGCCAATAACGGAATCGCAGAGTGGCGACTTAACCCGTCACCCCCAAACTGTATTCGAGCGAACAATGGCAACGACATTCCCTGCCCCGAGACAAACTGGAAAATCCCATAAAGCGGCACAATGGATTAGGCGCGCAACCCCGTCCACGCGGGAAATCGTTGGCCTTTCGATGCGAGGCGAGATAAGGAGCCTGGATAATAATCGAAACTCGAACGACGCAACAGTTCGCCGCGAGCGCGCGTACACACGCGTGCACACGCGCGCACCGCGGCACAAAGACGCGCGCGCGAGGAGGCCCCGGGCCTGCTCCGACACGTACACAGCTGTTGCGCGGCAGCTGACGGAAAAAAAGGGGTTAAGAACCCCGGATAGTTGTGCTGCGAAGAAAGGAGAAAACGCGCTAGAAGGACCTTCGGCCGGGGAACGAAAAAGGGGTGGAGAGTGGGAGAGGGCAGAAGAGAGATCGCGCGGGGCCCATTCAATCCGTCCGCCAAGGAGAAGGGAAGGGAAAAAAAGGTCGCCCTGGCTGAGCGCGCTTCGCGATTTCTGGATTTCCGCGTCTTTAGTAACCCGAGAAGCGAAAACAGTAGGGCAGGTAGCTTGCAGCAGAAAGGGGAAGAGATCGAGGGGGGCTAGCCACCCCGAGAGGGTGGGGGCCCGAGATCGAGGAGGAGGAAATCGAATACCCCTCCTGTGAACCCTTTGAGTCTTCTCTCGCGTTTCAATGAGGACCAGCCCTGGATGACATGGTCCACAGAATGGGAAGGAATAAAAAAAAAATTGCGCAAGATGTCATCTCGACCACCTTGGCCGCCCCCTTCTGCGCGCGATCCCCCTTCGCCTAACAATCCACGCGCACGGCTCTTCCAGATTTGACGGAACCCTCGCGCGTTACCTGCTTGCCAGCTGTGTTTTCTCAAGGGATTTCGAATTTTCGGACTTCCCTTCCGTCGCGTCTCCGCACGATATCGCCGCCGAGCTTCTTTTTACCTCGTCCCCACGAATCCCAGCGCCAGTGGCTTTTGATCGAGTTTGACGCTAGATCCTGATACTGTCTGCGCGCCGGAGATGCTGATCCTGGGCCGGCCGGTGTCTGTTTCGTTCGCGGCAAGCCTGTTCCAGGTGAGCGAGACACGCAGGATCCCTAACCCTTTGTCATTCTACGTTTCCTTTCCTTTCAGCCGACTCTCTTTCCCTCTTTACAGCGGATACTCCGTTTCTCTTACACGGGGGGTAATGTCAGACGCCGATGATTACTGTTTTCGGAATTATATTCGGCAGGAAGGTCCTGGAATACTCTTTCCTTCGTTTATTAATCCTTTGGGGGGCTGGAGTTAGGGCTTCGGTTGAGCCTCTCGTCAGGATTGGAGCATTTCCTATTACTTCTACCCCCTCTTCCCAAGAACACTGTGTTTAGACCCCCATATGCTTAAAAAAGAGAAAACGATCGAAATGTTGAAAGTCCCGCAGCTTTTTCCCATGACTCAGGTAGAAACGGAGGTAGGTAGCCGAGGCACCGTGGGGTTCCTCGCTCAAATCCAGGATCTTGTCTTTCTATTTGAATAAGATTCACCCTGTTTATCATTTTCTACGATTTCACCCCTCTACCAGCCGCAGACCCGGTCCTCTCACCCTTTCGCATCCGCAGCGAGACGGGTACGCGCGCGCATAATACGTAAAAATCCTTTCCCAAGGGGTGAGAAACGGACACCCCGCTTTTTTCCACCCTTTTTGCTCGTCAGACTTTCTAACGTCAAATTAGAATTTCGTACGGGTCGGCTGGATAAAAATTCCATTTTCACCTGGTCCTTCTCTTCTCACCCCTTTCCCGCCGCTGATCCTTTTGCCCCCTTTCACATCCCTTTACCCTAGACTTCGCGAATTTTAGAGTCTAATGGGGATCCAAGTCCAGGTTCCTGTTTGTCTAAGACTCCAACTCCTCTACTACGTTTCCTAAACTCGGAGCTGGAAAATCTTCCCAAGAACCCCGTCGATCGGCGAAAGGTGTTCCCGCGCACCTTGCAACATCTCCATCATTAAAAAAAACCCGTTTCTCCCCCAAAAAACGATCAACAGTCTGTGGAAATTCATCAATTTGCCGAGAAAGTGAGAAAAAGCAGGGAACTCTCGCTTAAAAGGGAGATTGTTCGTGGCGAGAGTGGAGAGCCGAGGATTCGCGTGAAAAGGAAAAGGGTCGATTTCTCCCAAGACCGGGACGCGGGGAATGACAAATGGATTTCTGGACTCGATTATACCCGCTAAAAATCGACGGGATTCTCGTTCTGCGTGGCGGGATTTGATGGATGGAGAGGCGCGATCATGTGTGGAAAATTCGCGCCGCGAATCACCATCGCTCGATCGGACTTTTCATGGGCCGTTCGGGCTCGATCGACAGAGAGCGTAAAAACGATCGGCGAATCCAAGTCGACCCGGGTCCTTCTACCCCTTTTTTCTCATTTCCCTCTCTGTCCACTCCGTCCCCGGCTGGTCTCTCCGTCCTCCTCGCCGGATCGGCCGGACTATTTATTTTCAGCGTGTCAAAACGAGTGACTGATGACGGCACGATGCTAATTCCACCATGTGGGAACCGATCGTTACCAGATCTCACCGCCGCGGAATCACAAAAACCGGGCCTGGTACTATTCGGCCGCGTGACACGAAATCGTGTTTTTTAAAAAACCGCATGGCTCGAGTTTCGTGGAATATTACCGGGCCTGACCACTTTGGCGGCTCGATGACCAGTGGATCGATTAATTAATTACCGATTGTGGCTAGTAGCGTCGCGAAACGATTGACTTCTTCGTGCTGGAATAGATATACCTTCGAAATGTCTTCCAAAAGATTCCTACCCTCCAAGCACCTTTCATCAGGGCCCAAACACCAAGCCCCAAGATCTCAGTACAAATTAAAAGCACGCGTCAAGGTAAAAACACATAGGTGCACGAGCTCACCGAGTCCGACAAATTGGCCGTCGTGGGACACCATTAATCCGTGTTCGAAGGAGACGCCGACGAGCGTGAGCGATCCCTCCGAAAACGTCCATCGCGTGGCGAGCATCTGTAACAGAACGAAGAAACGGTGGATCTCTCAGGGGTCGGGCTGTAAAATGCACGCTATTCCCGTAAACTGGCAATCTGGCCGCGTAAAGGGCATACCGGTTCCACCCCTCCGATCCTGCTTACCAGCCGGCTGGAAAAAACAAAGCCGCGAAAGGAGGATGCACGCGGCGAAAGAAGCCTCGAAATCAAATATTGATTCTCAGTTATGCGCGTGCAGAGTGAGGGTCACGCGATGCCCAGCCGCCTTTATTAAGTGATTACTCTCATTAGCTTGCACGCGATGCGCTTTGTGGCGGTCGTTACGAGCCGAAGATGAGACACAAAATGGCGTTCCCGCGCTCGCTCCTCCCTCGGACGCGCGGAGAACGATCTCTCGTCCGGAAGTATCTCGCGGGAACGGGATTAAACAGATTCGCCGGTGGAGAAGAGCGCGGTTCCCGCGGTGTTTCGTTTGATACACGGTGCCCATTACATACTCATGAACGACGATTCCCTTACCCCTTCCGACCTATGCAAAATTCATCTTTCATACGACCGGGTATCCCTCGTCACCGGCGACCTATGGGCATCATTAATATTCCGATTTCGAAGCGGCAGCATGTGTTCGATACGTGCGATCTTCCTTACTTCGCGCTCGATGTACCGGTGAAGGTTTTAACCGTTTAAGGTTTCATCTGGCAATCATCCCTCGTTCGTCCCTCGATTCGAGTGAAAGGTAGAAGTAGAATTACGTAAGGACTACTGGCAGTTTCGATCGTGGTGGAATCGTACACGGTGGCTAGCGTCCACGACGGTGACGCCGGCGTTCAGAAAATAGGGGAAAAAGGAGCGGGAAACGGGAGAGTTCATCGATCGACCCGCGAGCTGATTAGCTCCGGACGGGTTGAGAGCGAGCACGCGGTCGCCTTTTTGCGTCGCGATTTTCACCGCTGCTTATTTTGCCTGTCCCTTTCTTTCTCGGTTTCACGCAGACCCTCGACCCTCCTCGTCCCCTCCCCTGGCCAACGATCGACCGACGCACGCTCTTGTCCATTTGCTCGTCATGGTTTGAATTCTTACCGACCGTCCGACCGGACGACGAACCAGCCATTTGGAATTCGATCAGAAATACTTAAGGTGGCGTCTGCTCCTTGTCTCCCTCTCTCTATCACCGACTTGCTCTCTCCTCCTTACCCGTGCTCTCCTTCTGTCTCTCCTCTCCCCGTAAGTCACCAATCAGCCCCCCACCAGACGCGCTGAACGTCGTCGGGACGCGGTTTTGGCCTCCCCGCTTCTCTATCGGCCGACCGATTCCAAAAGGCTTCCGAAAGAATTTAAATTAAGCCCGGCCCGGCATATCGAACTGGCTAAAATTAATTGATTTATGGATCAGAGCGCGGCTCGAGTTGCACCGATGTCTAGTCGCGTCCCCGAGCAGAAGGGAACCGTGGACGGTTCCGGATGACGGCCAATTACCGACGAAAGAGCTCGGACGCGCAAGAAAAATCGGACGGTCACGCTGAGCGACGCGACGCGACGCGACGTGTCCCCGCTCCGATCTGGCTGTTTGCGCTGACGTGCCCCTCAGGGGGAGAATTCTTCTTCTTACCGCCACCCTCCGCGGTCCGAGTGGAAGCTGGGGTGATCTGGCGCGAGTACCGCGCTCACGCTCGTCACCCTTTATCGATAAAATGCAAGCTTAGAGCCGCCACGAGCTCGCCGAGTCATTTCCAGTGGAAATTCGGGCGGGGGTCAGGAATACCATCGAGTGCTTTAATGGAATTGGGGTAATACCAGTTGCGCGACGTTATCGGCGAGTATGAACGTGTTAAACTTTATCTTCGAGAGACTTGACACGATAGGCGTTGAACGGATACTTTCGCTCAACCTCACCGAATACTGATTGTTTTTCCGTCAAAACCAGCCCGTGAACTTTCGACAGAAAGGTGGAAGCTCATCAATAAGTGATGCACGCGTGCACATTGCCCTTTGAAGTGCCGCTCGCCGGGCTTTTAACCTCGCTCAATACGATTCGACGAGTTGAACGCTCGCGGGGGAATCACGATACGAACGCCGTGAAATTCTCGATAAGCTGGCTTCTCTAACGTTTTAGTGGCTATACGTGATTCTGGTCCCAATGATTCCAGCCAAGATGAATGGGCTGCCGCATATTTGGAAGGCGGAAATAGCGTCCCAGAAACGTGAAACAAAAGGGGAGTCGAGTCGATAATGAATCGTTTAGGCTGCTTGTAGTTTCAATCACCGACTGAACAACTTTCCATCAATTTTACACAATTAACGTTACAGAAAAGGAACGATTGTCCTTTTCGCAGAAAAGCAAAGTGGACGCGAAATAATAGGGGCATTCGAGCAGCAGTGCCATCTAGTTGCTCGGAGCCTGAGGTTTCGCCTCCAGATAACTTCCTCCAACTACCTTCACCTTGATTCTAGGGGAATCTATTGACCTTCGGTGGATAGGGACCGAAGTTACCGTCCGCCGGTAAAGCAGAATATCTAGGGAGCGTTACGCCACTAGAAATCCCTATGGAAGTACTTCGGTACACTGGTACCATCGCGCGGTAAGTCCAACTAATGAGAATCTATCGGGGAATTCTGGTATCAAAGGCAATAATTATGCAATTAAATCAACGAAAATGAAAGTTAAAGCTTTTGTGCTATCACAGTGGAGCTTTCAGAGGATAGCTCATCCTATGATGCGCAATTTTGGATAGAAGCTGAAATGAACCAATCTCGCAGCTGTATCATAAGCTCTAACCGAAGCGTAATCCACGTGAATTTGCAATGAAAAGTGGGCCACGAAATCGTCGTGTTGCTCGCGAGACGGCGGTCCGAGTCATTAGCAAATGATTTCCCGCCTCTCGGGGTTAAAACAACCTGTCTGGCGAAGTTGTCTGGCGGAAGTTTGCTCGGGGACTCGAGACCCCGCAGTTTCTACACGGTAATTGCAGTTAACGCGATTCCCGCGGTAGTTTGCGGGTCTTGCTGGTAACTTCTCCAGCCAAGGGGGACGAGGGTCGGCCCTCGAATAAACAAGACAAGGCTGGAACAAAAGATCGCGGCTCGTCCGCCACCTACGGCCTCTCGAGGCGCGGGTGCGGGGCTCAACAAGTTTGCAAAGGGCAAAAGCAGGAACAGACACGGTTTCGCGCCGCTCCGAGGGTGTTGAACAGAGAAAAACGAGGAGTGGACGAGGGGGTTAGGGTGGCTGGAGTTGGGAACTCGGTTTCATGAATGGACATTCATTCGAAAAAAAAAAAAAAAGGAGCTCCACTGTTGCGTGGTCGGAGGTACGCCAACGCGCGGCTGTCGTGGATGGTTCCAAGGCAGCCGTGAAGGGGGAACGGAGGGCTTCGCTCCGAATCGATTGCACCCCATGTTTCGAGGCCGTTCGGGCTAATTCGGCTCTCATCGGCGATTCAAAACTGCTCGATTCCTAAAGTATCTAGACCGCCAACGAGTCTATAAACACGCGCTTCTTCTGGCGCACTCGATCTTTCCACACCAATAATGGAGCGAAGATAAGCGGGGATATCGTTATGGTATCTCGAAGGAGGATTGGACGATACAGTCCCTCCTATGACACGACGCTGAGTAAGTTTTCATCGAGCTAGACACTCTCCGCAGTTGAGATTCTGTTTGGGGCACTATCGGTCGGCTGAAATGAAGGAATTGTGCCAGAAACACGATAATTGCACGCGACTATCGCCGAGGTAAA
Source organism: Andrena fulva (assembly GCA_946251845.1). Lineage (NCBI taxonomy): Eukaryota > Metazoa > Arthropoda > Insecta > Hymenoptera > Andrenidae > Andrena > Andrena fulva. The sequence goes on from OX276332.1 coordinate 5,615,601, forward strand.
CGTCAGCAGTTGGCGAGGTCGCGGAACAACTGGTTAGCCGCGTTATTCCGGGCATTCGCTAGAAATTATCGTCACGGCATTTAACATACGCTTGTATATCACCGTCGCACCATCAAGATAGAGGAAAGGCTGCAGCCCGTAAGTCAGGGTGCCCCTTTGGGAGCAGGACGCCAACTTGGCACGATAAGGGTCGCAGGGATGTCGGACGCTTTCGTCGGGAGACAAGAACCTGGGGAACTTTCGTTCTTTCCTACCGAAAGCTAGAGTAATTGTGCAGGGAGTTTGGAGATATGCTCGCGAGCACTTTAAGAATTACACCCGAATAATTTCTTTGAAACTATCAGCTGTTACTAAAGTACAGCGACAGTGTACGATGTCTAGTAATTTGTGGAAGAACACGAACTGGATCGGAGCAGGATTATAATTCCCATCATCCTTTCTTGAGCTACTCGTATTGGATTCGATGAGGGATGGTTACGGCGTCGGAGACCTTCCTCAGACGAGAAAGACACCGCAGAAACTTGCTGTGAAAGGGATTGCGTCCAACTCGTAACTTACCGCGCGAAACGCGGTCGCCGGATCATAACTTGCCCGCGAGTCCAATTTTCGAAGATCCCTTTTCGCCGAGCAAGGTAGCCAGGAGCTGCCAGCTTCCCCCCGGGGCAATCGTCGGTCGTCCGCGTTGGATAACAAAACCAGTCGGTTTGCCGACGAAACGAAATAACAGCATTCCCGATTATATTCTGGCTGAGGAGAACCGTCTGGAGGACTAATTATGATAAGGGTCGATGAAGTTGTCGCGGCACCTTTATCGCGAGGAAAACTCCGGACAAAGTCCGCGGGGGACTTAATTACGGGGGTGAAGTTCGCCTGAAGAGCCGGGCGAGGAAAAAGGAGCCGTCCCATAAGTCGCTTTGACATTGGAGAAGAATGGAGGCGAGTTTCGATCCCATCCATCGGGCGATCCAAAACAGCCCGAGTTCCTCGTTCCCATTCGCCCGACCCCCCTCGCCGAAACTCGGGCTAGAAAAGACTGCCCCACGGAGTGTATCCCAGGGGAATCCAATCAGAGCGAGGAGGAGCTCGAAGCGTCTAGCAGAGTCTAGCTGCAGCCGACCTCTCGAGTACAAATCTCGAGTGGCTCTCCAGACCCGACGAATGGCCGAAAACTAAGATTTACAGCGTCCCCGGGAAGAATTCCGCTTGCGCTCGGAGGGAGGTCGTCAAAGTGTAATCGAGAAATTTTTATCACGGCGACATCGATCACGCGATTGTGTCTCGCGACTCGTACGTCCAGGGTGGAATGCCTGCCACGTGACTGGAATACCTGTCGCGTCGGCTGGATCGAAAGTGTCCCGGGGAACGAGCGGGCGCGTCCGAATTCCGCAACGCCTGGACACGCGACCGACTGTTCGCCGTGGAGCAATTTCATTCAATCGGGCGATCGATCCAGTGAGCAGGTCCCGCGGCAACGACTCGCGACTCAGCATCGCAGTGATCCATAACTCCAGATTGTATTCCAGCCGGCCGAAGCTTCCCAACCTAGCCCTCCCCCACCCATCGACGCTGGGACTTCTGGTCCAACGATCGATCCTATCGAAAGGACTGGGAGCGCTGACGAGGACGCCGGGATCGAGGCAACGTCGAAGATGAAGGAAAAAGATCAATACCCATGTCCCATTTGCTGACCCTAACTCCTCGCGTGGCGACCCCATAAAGGCGATGGTCCCTGTCGACCCCTGCTAGCTAGAGCTGAGGGAGAGCAGCACGGTAAACTTACGTTAGCTCCAAGATCTGTGTGCGCTACGGATCTGCATTATAGAATGGTTCCAGGGTAACGCCGATGCCTCGCAATTCAATCACCTACGATAACATTCCGAAGCTAGGTATTTGCCAGCGCGGAGCCGAACGCGTGTAGGTACCTACCACGCGCGTGCCGACCCCTTGCATAAACCGCACCTGCTGTAAAGTAATTAACCGATTATTTCGTGTAAACGAATTACGCGATGTGCCCCAGCGCGGCTGAAACCATGGAGGTTGGCTGCGCAGCGAGCAAAAGGTGCAGCCCAGGCCAGGCTGGGTAAATTGGAAGGGAGCCTTGGTCTACGGGAGCGCGCGCTAATAGCAAATGATGTTTGAATGTACTTGGTGAAATGGCTTGTTAAGAACGTGCGAGGGAGCCATGGAGCGCTAAGGGGTGCAACAATTTATGGCGCGGCAGTGAATGCACGCGCCGAGATTCGACAAAATTGCCAGGGAATTCGTTCGGCGATAAATCCAGCGTTACGCCCGTGTCAGACGTGTATCGACAGCCGCGAACGACATTTTCGAATGCAAATTCTGACGTAACATTTCCTTCGTGTTTCGCGCCGCGATTACAACTATATATGCTTCGATAAAGCAATTTTCGCCTGATATTCCGCTCTTGTTTGCAGCCATAGAATATGCAGCCGGGCGCTCGGTCGCAAAGCTATCGGGCACTACGTTCTTCATTTACGATCCATAAGGGAGTATGCTTTCAATTGTAGTAGCGCCATCAATCCTCGCTAAATCCAGCATTAATCTGTAATCTTATATTCATGCACGGACGGGAATGCGATATAAATTGCGCGCGCGCGACGACGCAGCTGGCAGTGGAAAAATCCAGCCCTTTAGCGCTCCCAAACATTTGCATTATAGTGCCTTCGGCTTGCAGCTTCGCCCGTGCGTCATAAATATCGGTGTTTCGGTGTTTCGGTGTTTCGACAACGAGATGTTTCATGCTGTCTAATAATTCACCGTGAACGACGGTACGGCGACTTCGTTGCGAACCAGCAACGAGCTTCGGGGCAGCTAAATCGCACCCTCGAGAAGACAATGCAATCGTAACCGGCCATTCAAGGTCCTCCATCTTCAGCGCTTCATGATCCCCATTTTCGTGTGAAAAGTTAGGGAACTGGTGAATGATTATGACTGCCAGGTCCTGCGACAGACCCCGAAGCTGGGGGATAGGGATGAACTAAAAGTCAGGGAGATTCATGGCCATGTTAGCCCAAGAGATTTCGTCGACTGCATCCAGTGTTGACTCGTGTTTAGCCATATACCGGTGGTGCGGAGCCAGACGCGCAAGTACGTTCGCGGATGTCGCATGAAAAATGACGACGGCTGCTTTAAGCCCAGAGCAGCGAACCCATCAGACTATTATTTGCGCCGAGATATGGAGAAGCAACTATTGGGAATATACAGCTGCCTGAGCACGTAAATATAGCCAGTGTAACAGAAAGGGTCCATCGGGGAGCGCGAGTTCCCAAAGCATCGAGCAGCAGATAACATCCCGCGGAATCGATTGGCCGTTTCAATTTCATGCATCGTTCTATCGAGCCAGGGCTATGAATACACTTTTTCGTGAGAAACCACCCTCGCGCAGAGGAAGAACGGGGTCCGTACCGATGGCAGCCTCGGGAATCCAGCGTCTCTTCGCGAGTGGTGCGCGACCCCGAAGAGAGAGCGTATCGAGTCGAGGATCTTCGCAGATTTTCGGGGAGCTTCGTTCGCCCACGGGTTCTCCCGGGCAGCCGGCACGGCTCAGTACACTGCGTGGCAGCCTGGACCGCAGGCGCCTCCAGTCGAGGACACGTAGTCGCGGTTGCGTGTCTGCGCGGACGCAGACCAGTGTGCTACCACCGAAAAACCGCCTGTACGTGTTTTTTTTTCCGGGAGACGCGCTGCGCACCGCTCCGACAACCATCCCCCTCGATATTCCACCGATGGTCCCGCGGTTCCCTGCCGCGTGGAAGAGGGGAACCATCGCGTAAGAGGCTGGATTGCCATCGACGCACCGAGACCGATTTGAACTTGGTATCACCTGCGACCTAGCAGCAGCTGATTCCCGCTGACCCACTCCGACTCCGAGCCGTGTACAGATGGAATTTCGAGGGAAGCGCGACGATTGGCGAATGGAAACGTCATCGAGAGATCTCGATAATTGCACCCCCCGTGATCGAGGGCATTGATCGAGGAGGATCGATCCGCGTCGATGCTGACGGGTATGGTGGGCGCTCGTTCCTCGACCAGGTCACCTGGACACGTTACGCCAGCCGTTTGAGCCTCGTTCACGCTGCTTGCACGCGGATGCTGTTGCCTACGGTTTGTGGTGCACCGACTGAACGGGCTTGTGTGTGTGTGCACGGTAAATGCACGACGAGGCATAGTCCGCCGCCGTGATACGTTGTCCCGCGCGGTTCTTTACCGTCGGTGCTTACGAGCGGCTGGTACACGGTGTTTGCGGCCGAAAGGGCACCGTGGACTGAGGGATTCAGGCGGGCGGAGGGCGAGAGGATACATCCCAGCGACCAGGGGGTGAGGGAACGGTGGCAGCAGGGAGAAAGAGAGAGAGCCTGGAGAGAGTAATGATCGTGACGACGGTCGCGCGGACAAATGAACACCTCGGAACAGCGTTTGGGATATTCCAAGTGAGTAACACGCCGAGCAATCCCGTAACTTCTAGTCGCCCAGCTTTGCTACCTCCAATTACACCACGAGACACGTTTATCGAAGAATTTATTCTCTCCCCGTACCCCTTGCTCATCCCCAAAACGATTGCCACTTTGGCACTCGAGCGTAGACACCGTTAGGCGCAACGATTCAGGGTTTTCGCAAGGGCTAATCGAGAGATAGGGGACAGGGGATGATCAGGATCGGTCCCCGCCGCCTCTTACCGAGTCGATTTCATTTGCGGAGCCGGCTCAGCGAAGGAAAGAAATCCTCCGAACCGAAAATTGAGATGGAGCCCATCCGCTAAACTGGCTCGACCGATCCTCCGGGGAAATTCGATGAATTTTCCGACCCTCCGGCATCGTCGCGCCTCCGCTTCGCAATATTCCTTCCGCTCGAACCGTAACACTCGCACCCCCGACCATCTCGTCCTTCCGCGGCACTTGGCCGCCTCTTTGAATGCCCGATAAGGAATCATTCGGGCGTGCACCGTTCCCTTCGGTTAGCACCGCATTTGGCGCGAAATCCAACGTGACTTTGGCACAGCACCGAGCAATGCTGCGCGCATCCTCCAGCGGGCTGGTTCGTGCTTAACGAGGACTTCTCGCTGAAACGCGCCGGAAAAGTCTCCTCTCGTTCTCGACAAACTTGGCCGCGTTTAACCGTACCGCAATCCAGCGCCGTTCACCTCGCTCGTTCCCTCTGCCTCCTTTTTCCCCTGCTTCCCTCGCGATCCCACCGACGACCTATCATTTTCCTCGGACGCCGCCGAGGCCATCCAACTTCTTCGAAATTCCCCACGGCCGACCGTTGCAGGGGCTCGCGTTAAGATACTCTTTCTCCGACGAGCTGGAAGCCTCCGCTGCATCGTTTCATTTAAGGCTCGGAGGAACTTTAAAGGGGAAACAATCCCGATGGGAACTGCGCGATATCGAAACCGCTCGGTCTTATCAGAGTGGAGGGATAGCTTCTGGAAAATAGGAATTGAAAAGCCGACTGAACAGATGGGATGGCTAGGTCAGACCGAGACGGAGGGTACATCGACAGATAAAAGTGATCCTCGGGTACGTGTGCCTGCTGTTGCATCCGTACCCCGGAACGCAAACTTTCTCGATAACGCGACCGATTCTTGGGAAAGGGATGTTCGTAACCGCGGTGCGACGATGTTCGCGGCAAGGTGTCGCGCGGTTTCACCGATAACAGTGTCGTCGAACTCCGCCCCAGATCGATAGTTAAATAATAATAGCACGGTGGCAGGGAAAGAACACCGCAGGATAGGTACTAACGATTCTTCCACGATGCTACTTAGAGATTCGCGATTCTGGCACGACGTCTTCGAACGGAATTTTATCCCTCCCCCGTGTAACATTACCATTTATATGGATGAGGAAGGGGTAGAGCGTAGTGGGTTGCCGGTGGACGTGGACGTCGAAATCCAGACAGGCGATCCGATACGAAATGGAGAGGAGTGTCGCGAGCAGAAGCGAGGAAGCAAGAAGGGTGGCGAAGGCGGCGGAAGTAGGTTTCAAGCAGGGCGCGGGGGGTGGATAGTCAGCTCGGTTTTTATCAACGTTCTAAAGTGCACATTTCTGTAAGACGAATCCCGTCGAAGCAGGAAAAACTCGCCCGTCCCCGTGTTTCCTTTCGCTGCTCAGCGATACGAAGCAGAGGAGCTTTGCCGTCGATCGCCACGGACCTATCTCTCCCGAGACGACCAACTTCCCTTTCGCGTGGGAGACAAATTTCTGCGATCCGGCGCACCGCTGTCTGCCGTCTCGACCCTGCACGCTTCCGCAGAGGAGACATTAACATTTAAATGGACGAAGCCAGGGGTCGAGTCACTCGCGGCTGACTCGCGAAATCTAGTACAGGATCCCGTGCGCCGGCTACGAGGTGAAGGATACAGCCCTGAAATAACCTTTACGATGATTTTAGAGGCGTTGGTAACAGGATCCAGCCACGCCGTCCCGTGGATCCGCTCGTTGCCCCGTATTAGCATTTACACGGAGTTAATTGGCTTTATCGCGCGATGATAAAAAAAACGCGGCGCACTGGGGAGGCCATTTGCCCGGCAGCGGAGAAATTTCGGTGGCCCCGGGGGCGGGGAGGCTCGCGGATCCGTATTACGAGTGAGCGAAACGAGCGTCAAGGATCGCGCTATCGGAGGGTCGTAATTTTTGGCGGTCGTTCGCCTTTGGCCTCTCGATCTCGTCATTCGGGGTCGAGTTAGTGACTCCCCGTAGGTCCTCGTGGCTTAGGGGAAGCTTCGAGGAGGTTAAAATGAAATCTAGACTAGGATAAGAGTGGCAGGCGAGGGGTAGGGAAGGTGGTGAAGTGACGGGGTGTAGCGATGGGATCAACTTCGGTGGGTAGTGCAAATTCAGATTCGACGTCTAAATCTCATCGACCCTCGCCTCCCACTGCACAAGCCCCTACTTATCGAGCCTGTTTAATTCTTCGAGGTCGCGTACCAAAGTGTTCTCAGCAAGCTCGAAGTAATATTAACACGGCAATGGTCAGGCAAGCATCCTCCATGGACTCGACGAAACTCGGAGCTCCTTTTCGCCGACTTTCGATTACCCTGCAACTACTCGGGCAACAGTTGAGCCATGTCCCATCGGGGGAGGCCGCGTGAGGCTCGATCCCATCGCTACCGAACGAGTGGGAGGAGGTCACAAATGGTAGCAGAGAGAATCAGGTGGGAAACAATGGATAAGGTAGAAAGGAAAGCCGCGGGGGTGGATGGGGGGGATGGCAGGCCTAGGGGGTGAGGGGGTTGTAACTGCTCTTATTTCTTCTCGCTGCCGCCGTGGCCCAGGCCGGAAACAAAAGGCGATCCGACATCAAACATTCAAATTAGAAAACTTCCCCGCCGGTCCGTCCGTGGGCCGGATTACCCCCGTTTCAGTTCACCAAAAGCAACCCGCCCTCCCCTCCCGCTTTCCTCGACCCCTTGACGAACCCGTCGTGCCTCTCTATCCTTGCACTGCCGCGAAGCCACACACGATTCCAGCGGTTGATACAGTTGCCTGAGCCGCGTTTAAGCCTCCAGCCTACTTTCGTAAACCCGCCTACGATTTTCCGAGGCTCGTGGGCTGCTGCGCGCGGGGGATGTTTGCGCCCCCTCCCCCGCGGCCACCTCCCCTCGCCCCGTCAACCTATACATATTTGCCCGCGGTCGAGGGCGATGGTGAGGGTGGCCGCCGCGTTAAAACAAGGAACACGGGTGCAAGCAGTGTCGATCAAACAGGACGGTGGTGGATGGCGACGCGACGTGCCCCTCGGCTCGTTTGACTGTTTCTCGAGTCGTACAGGATACTTTTCATCGTCGTCAATTGAAATTACTCGATGAATTGGAATGGATGTGGGGCGATTTCACCCCTGCATGCCAATCTCTGTCCTTTATTCACTCTGAGCTTCCCGCGTGCAGTTGGTATCAGTGAGGAGGCCGCAATCTGTACGGTTGTTTATCTTGCATCTGCAACCCCCGGGGTTCGTAATAGCAGACTGAAGAACACGATACTCCCTCGCGGAAATGATTCCTTAACTGCGGAAATGTGCACGGGAGGACTCTGGCTGCTAGGCAGAGACTGTGAAACATTCATAAGAAGCTTATGAGAACGTAAAAAGTTTCATTACTCTTCCAGACAGCCGTGGAAAGGCGTCTTGCTTTGGGCCTGCGCCGCGTAACTCACTCTCGCGACTCTGAACGTCAAGTTTTGTTCCTTTGAGGGTGTACGGCTCGTCGCCATGGAATTCTGCAGCTATGCTTTTTCTTTAGAAAAGGCTTGATTGCTTGCTGGTACGCGTGATTGCGCGTTTACCTCTTTTGGCGACGGAAACGAAGCAATTGAAGAGGTGGGATTAGAATAGCTCTTAAACCGTTCGGAAAGATGGCAGCGAGGGGAATTCTGGCGTCCCTGAGCTCCGTGCGCTGACAAATAGTCAGACTTTCACCCAGAAGAATATTTCACGGGCGCACGGGGAGGTTTGGAAATTTTCTGTGCGACACTCGCGCCGCTCACCCTGTATATCATCCCCGTATGAGAGATAAATCTGCGTTCCAGATGCTCTTGTGTACGGACGAGTCCCTGGGAAAGTTTTCGCGTTTCCAGCGGAAAGAACCTTCCTCCGGAGAGGCCTACGCCGGCGAAAATGCGTCTAGCCGCTCGGAAGGAATAAAAAGTTCCCTCATCCTCGTGGCAGGATACATATTTTATTTACGGCTGACCATAACTCGTTTGGGGGCTGCCGACTTTCGTTTCACCTAAGGAACGTGAAATTTTTTATTATCTCGATCGGATATGGAGCTACGTGAAATTTTCCTACGCGGGAGAAAACGATCCAGAAATTTTTCTAGTGCCTCACGAACTACCCTATAAATACGTGTTACTTTTACACTCGAGGAGGATACATTCGCATCGAAAGAACAGCGAGAATTTTAATACCGAGTGGAGAGGATAGAGACTTCTGAATGCTGAGTTCTGTTCGGAGGGGCAGAAGTTTTATATGCGAAGGGAACGAAGATTCTAAATTATCAGAAAGGATCATGGATTCCATGCGTTGAATAACCCAGAGAAAGAATATATCCTCGATAGAGAGGCTGCCTGCTCTAATACGTCTTCAAGGAAACAGCATTATCCCCCGGTCTGACCAATGCCGACCCTACACTACTTACAGCGGCCTGATTTCGCGCGAACCCGAAATACGCGTCGCAGTTAAAGTGAAACGACTTTTGGCTTCAGCACCCCATAAATTTCCCCGAACACCGCCCACCCTACCGATTCGAATTCCAATCACAGTTTCGCGTTTGAGGCCGGGTCAGCGCGTTTCGTTGGTTAAAGTCGATAATTTCTCGCGGCCGGCTCGCCTCGGTCCTTTTAACGTGCCGCGCGAAGAAAACGAAAAAAGAGTGCTCGGCGGTCCGTCGATAAAGGTAAACGTCGCGGCGGAAGCTGAAACTGACTTTGCACCAGCTAGCGCGAGACGTGCCGGTAATTAGTTCCGCCGAGGCGGGGTAAGTAGGGGCTTGCGGGGCGGCGAGGGGTGAAAAAGAAAAGAGCCCGCCGACTCGATACACGCGATACACGCCGTTTCCGCCACGGGGCCGCGCGGAAATGCGATTCAGACGCGCGAAGAAACGCGAAATTTTACGTAATTTCGAGATCAAGCTGGCCGGCGTAAAATTCGAGGAGCGCGGTTACCGCTTTCCAAGTTTCCGCGCAATCTTCCCCGCGATTTATCCCGAACCGAGCGACCCCGGCATTGTTCGAACAGCCTCCTTCGAGGCTTCATATTCTCAGCCGTCGCGCACGTACAGGCGCAGGCGGAACAAAGACGGGAGCCCAGCGAGCGATACGAACATCCGGTGTGGCAGTAATTAAAAGGAATCCAAGATACGAACAACGCACTTGTCGTCCGTGCTCGTTCCCGCGAGTCATTTTCTCGCCTGCAGTTGACCTATCTTCCCTTGTCACCTCATCCCTCTAGCCTCTCCTATCTTCCTCTTTTAATGACTCGGATCGAAAGAACTCGCGGCAAGTCGGGGACCGTAAGGCTCTCTGCCTTAGCTCGAGCAAGCAGGAAGAATGGTGGAGAAGAATGACGGGGAAACGGAAATCTGCAGTCCCCCTTCGCGACCAAATCAAGCGAAATGAAACGAATCGTAGAATTACTTTTTCACTTGGAATCCTATCGACCTATTCCTTCCAACCCCTGCCCTCCTTATCGCCGTTCCTCCATTTAAATTGTTGCACTGGAACTTTCGCTACTTCTGCTCGTGACGAGCTGCAGCCAGTTTCTGATATTAAATTCGGTTTTACAATTTCGCGAAGCTCGAAGAGCACGAGGAATACCTATCGTGCGCCTGCACGAGGGATGTGTGCCATCACAGGGGCACCATACCATTATGCGTGGAAATTAAAAATAAATACACCGCCGCGATTTCCCGACTGACCTCTACGCCGTTTCCCTCCTCCCTTTCTGCACCGACACTTGTGCCCCCTGCAATTTCGAATTCAATTTCATCCTCGCCAGTGAACTCCACCGCGAGATAAATGCGATCAAATTCACCGTGGAGGATTCATCACTGGAACCTGTATCCACGCGAAGGGTGCTTTGTTAAATATGCAAATATACTTGTTGACGTCAGTGAGCTTCCAAGACGGTTAGCCTCGTCTCAGCGAGAATTACGTGTATTTGCGAAATCCAGTCCAACCTGAAGCTGTTGCCATAGAATTTGCACTTTGTTCAGAGGTTCGGTAGCATTTAAAGAAGGAAGAAATCAACGAGGCACACACTGAAATAAGGGTCTTGCATGCTCTAAACAGTAACGATGAGAATCACTAGAGTTTCGTTGCTCCAGCCCGATGCGACTCGTTCCAATAATGATAAACTAATGTTTGCCCTCTCATCCCCGAGACTCTCACTGTACCGTTAACCGCCCCCCAGTCAGCGTTCTCGCCCTTTAACGCTGATAAAAGGAGGAAAGCGCAATTCCTCCGCAATTGAAAGGCGAAGAAACGGCGTGGATCCTCAATCCTATCAACTCCACCCACGCCCCGTCCCTCGCGTGGCTCCGTTTTAAATTATCCACTTCGAGCTTCTTTCGCTACATTCCCAGGGAGACTTCTCGACCTTTATTCCACCGTCGCCCGCGAGACTCTGTCCTTGGACCTTCATCGTTCAAGATTTCTCTAATCAGCAACTCGAGCACGTCATCCTACGCCGTCATCTTTTCTACTTCCCTTCCACCGATTTCCTTCCCTCACCTGCTCCACTATTTCTTACGATTTCTTTACCACTCCTTGCCAGCGCTGAATCTTTAAGGCGTTCATTCGAGACCCCCACGCAGGCCTGTAAATTCGCAATTCCTTCTCCTACTTTACTATTTATTGCAGTAACTTTTTACCCGCACCAGCTCCTTCGGTATTCACGTGTTAAACCGTTAACGATATTTCAGCCCTCCTTACTCGAGATTTCTATGTATCCTCTCGCCGCGCGAACTTTGTTATTGTCGGGTAAAGTTGAATTTATAGCGAGGTCTCCGTGGAATATCGTGCACCTCTCCTTGCTCGCCCGTGTGTTTGTATCTTTCAACCCCGCGTATAATAAAGACGCGATTACTGTTATTTTTATTTCAGCCCACTCGTAGATGACCGGTGACCCGTGGTCGCGTTTCATATTCAGCACCCGCTCGACGAGGGCGTGTATAAATTCATCGCGACGGGACGCGACGCGACGCGAAGCCCGCCCCTATCTAACGTCTCCACTCGAGGTCCCGTCGCTTTTATGCCCGTATCGCTCGCCCTATCTTCTAATTGATCCGCGAATATCGAATGAGCGTGCAAAAGAAAACACGAAGGGTCGAAGGGGGGTTGGTTTCCTTTCGTGAAAGATCGCCTCTGTAATCGACCCCTTTGTGCCGCAGCCCCGCTCCTTTGCATCGTCCACTTTAATTCCCCCTCGAAGAGCAAAGTGCACCCTATATCCAAATAGACTTTGCCGTCCGTGGAACAACTTGTTCCAAATACCAACGAGGAAGAAAGGAGAGGAGAACCCTCCGAGCAATGAAATGCACCGAGAACGTGGTCCTCTGTCGACTCTATCGCTTCCTTCTCGGGGACCTCACCGTTCGAATTATCGGACTTTCTTCATCTTGGTTCCTCGGCCCGATACCACCCCTCTCAGATCGAATTATCGGCGTGGAACTAGCGAATCGAACTCTCGCCACCCTCTGGGGACTCGTTTCTTACCATACGTTTGATTTAATTCGACCCCTCCGCGCCGCCTCCACTGTTCGAACCTCTCGGCAATTGTCCCCAAGGATCGGACAAATGTCCTCTTCGAAGGGAGTCTAACTCCTTTTGCGATATTTCACGTCGTTAAACTGGCTATCTTCATCCCCCTGCTTTTCTACCAAAGTATGGTCCGCGAACCGAATTTCCAACATCGACTTAGTTAGAGGAATCCAACAACTTTCTAATCCTCGCGTTGCAAATAGGGCTGGGACTATTCGAATAATTTACTATTCGAATATTTTACAAGTATTCGAATGCTACGAATAAACTTCGAATATTTGAGTATTCGAATGTTATTATTCGAATACTATTCGAATACTGATGTATTCGAATACCGATGTATTCGGATACTATTCGAATACCGATGTATTCGAATACTGATGTATTCGAATATTATGGTGTGAATTATAAATCAAGTTCTTTAGGTTCATTTTTTTAGAAGCATTTATTTAGTTTCAGTTGTGAGTTCGTTAGTTTGTCAGGGTGAAATCTTGTAAGCTAATTTTGACCCACTTCAACATATCCGATCGGCTTGAAACTTTGCACACATATGTAATTCCGATGACAATACAATATTTTCACTAAAAAGCATGAAATACTTTATGGTGAAATTTTTTTTAAAAAACAAGCTTTTATTAAAATGTACTAAAAAGGAACCAATAATTTTGATACCGGCCGAAATGACGGCCTGAGAAGAATTCCCTCATAGGGTGGATGTACCAGTAAATGAACACGTACCAGTGAATGGACATTTTATATTAAAATGAGTAAAATAAGCAACTAATTAATTAGAGACTTCTTTAAATTGCTTGCTTCATATCCAAACAATTTTTGCAGCACGTGGAATCAATCGCGCTGCAAACATAATTTTATGAAAGTGTTCATTCATTAGTCTTAAGTGTTCATTTATTGGTGCGTTTACCCTATAACTAATTATAAAATAATAAAAATAAAAAAAGTACCAATAAATGAACACTTAAGGCTAATGAATGAACACTTTTATAAAATTATGTTTGCAGCGCGATTGATTCCACGTGCTGCAAAAATTGTTTGGATATGAAGCAAGAAATTAAAAGAAGTCTCTAATTAATTAGTTGCTTATTTTAATAACTTATTTTACTCATTTTAATATAAAATGTCCATTCACTGGTACGTGTTCATTTACTGGTACATCCACCCTATGAGGGAATTCTTCTCAGGCAGTCAGATCGGCCGGTATCAAAATTATTGGTTCCTTTTTAGTACATTTTAATAAAAGCATGTTTTTAAAAAAAAAATTTCACCATAAAGTATTCATGCTTTTTAGTGAAAATATTGTATTGTCATCGGAATTACACATGTGTGCAAAGTTTCAAGCCGATCGGATATGTTGAAGTGGGTCAAAATTAGCTTACAATATTTCACCATGACAAACTAACGAACTCACAACTGAAACTAAATAAAAGCTTGTAAAAAAATGAACCTAAAGAACTTGATTTATAATTCACACCATACTATTCGAATACGTCAGTATTCGAATACATCAGTATTCGAATAGTATTCGAATACTTAAATATTCGAATAGTATACGAATACTTAAATATTCGAATAGTATTCGAATACTTAAATATTCGAATTATATTCGCCAAATAATTGAGCAACTGAAGTATTCGAATATTCGAATACCGAAAATTCGACAAATAGTCCCAGCCCTAGTTGCAAACTGTAATACCACCTTGCGTGGACCTGGAAAAAAGTCCCGATAAGGCGAAATTCGCGATATCCAGTAGGGTGGAGTGAAAAAAACATTTTTTCAATGATCAAATTCTAATAGTGCGTAAAAGTTGTCTACTTGGCCCAATAAAACGTGTAAAAAATTTCAACTCGATCGGATAATTTCTTCTGTGTGCACCAAAGGCCTTAACTTTCAAAATTTTAGTACAAAACTTAAGAAACTGCAACTTTCTTCAGCTGGTGGATTCTACCTTTTTTTATACCCAAGACTATATTTGTTGCGTAAATGAAGCAAAGAAACACCCGTGGCTGGTTTCGGAACGATAGGAATGGCACTGTAAACTATAAAAAAATGCAGCTCTTCGCTCACTTTTCTAACGGAACAAGTGGCCCAGAACCAACCACGCGGAGGTAGCTGTACGTCGGGCTCCTTGTTTTTTGTATTTTATATTTTTTTCGTTTTTTTTTTTTAATAATTTAATTGTTTTTTATGTATTTTGTATTTTATATTTTTTTTTTTTTTTTTTTTTTTTTAATTTTAAGTTTTGTACTAAAATTTTGAAAGTTAAGGCCTTTGGTGCACACAGAAGAAATTATCCGATCGGGCTGAAATTTTTTACACGTTTTATTGGGCCAAGTAGACAACTTTTCCGCACTATTAGAAATTGATCATCGAAAAAAAGTTTTTTTCACTCCACCCTAATATCCAGTGAACAGTAGCGTGGACGCGAGACAGCAATCCTTTCGCCCCTCGCTTCCGGAGAAGAAAAAGGAATTCCATTTCGTGGTATATCACAGGAGAACAGGATGGAGGGATCCTACCGCAGAAGCACCGATCAGAGTTCGAATGAACCCGTGCCCGTTCCTCGGAACGTACCCAGTCGAAAATTACCGATCAGAAGAGCGGCGAAAGAATCGGTCGGAAGACCGACGGGCTCCCATTCTTCGGGGAGATTATTTTTCCGGAGGAGGAATCGATTCCATCCGCGAGTCTATTCGGCTCTGAATGCACCGAGGAGAAATCTTTCTAACGAAATCTAAGGGAATTATTGGACGTTACGTGGAACGTGTACACACACGAGCGTGGCGGGCGGCCCCGTCACCGGCCACCCCTCCCTGTCGCTGGACGAACGAAGATTTTCATTATTTTTCCGATATCCAGCGACCGTTCGGCTGTTCCATCCGGCATCGAGCAAAGTGGCCGAGCCGTCGCGTCGGTGCCGTTAATCCAATTTCTCGGATTAATTAAACGGGGGTTGGCTCTCGTTAAACTACTTCGTGCCAGAATCGAGGATGTCGGTTTGGTTATACACCTCGTTTGGGACGAGCTACCGGTCGTTCCAGCCACGGTACAGTATCGTGCAAAAGCCTGGGGCCATCGAGGTGGTCTGCCAGCTTACTCTGAATAAAATACGAGTCCCTGAGAAAGAGGAGTCCTCGAACAGATCAGCATGCCTTGAGCTTCCGATATATGCCATACGATCGATCCAACTATTTCGGCCTTGCTCATTCATGATTAAGAAAATTTTTAAAATATACCTACGTAGGTAGAAGGAAGCGGCATTCCCGTGGTGTTTATTAGGACGAAAACTTTCGTCAAAGGTACGAGCATATTCGCCGATTAATTCACCAAGCTTGGTCGAAAATTGGAGGTGCTAACTGTGCTCGTGCCGCGCCAAGGGCGCCAAGAACGCCGCGGGTGGCGGAATCGTAGTTTATATACTCAAACAAGATTAACACCGAGGCTGGAATTACCCTTTGTCGCGACATTTAAGCAGAATTAATCGGACTTTAAACTTACCGAAACTTCGCGGACTTTGAAATTAACTCCCCGGCCATCCGCCGCTCCTGGCTTCGCGCTTTGACCAATTAAACGCCCAGGTGATACAACGCTGACGGACCCCTGAAACTTTCGAGACAGATTTTCATCTCGCGCCGACGCCGACGCCCCGCGTAAAGAAGCTTAAACGAATAGGAAAGCTATTACAGAGCGATGTGCGACGACGGCCCGGGGATAAAATCACTCGAATTAAGAAAGGAAACTCCACGGAGACACAGACGGGTGAACGGCAAGTGTCCTCGGCCGAGGCTCGCGCGAGCAATCAGCGGGCAGATAAAGGGACCGTTCGCGAAACTGTGGCGTTCAACGATAACGGGCAAACACAGAGGGGTGGTCGGGGTTGAAGAGGAGACACAAGCCCGGAGTTACAGATTATTCGCGGAGGTTTACGCGACAGCCATTTCCAAGGGTGTTTCGCAGCACGAATTCGCGCCGAGGCGCTATAATTTCGCGAGTTACGGAGCGAACGGGGCGCAGATTTGTCGGGAGGGGGTGAGACAAGTTCGGTGGATGCCTCCTGACGAGGACCGGGGGGCAACGGGCCAACGGGGTAATAGGGGGATGGGCGAAGGGAGGAAGGGGAGGAAGACTTTTGGACCAGGAAACTTTGCTCGTATATTATGGGAGCTCGTGGTAATTGATTTTGCGGAATCGCGTTAAGCTGGAAGTAGGTCCCGTCCGCCGGAAATCACGGTATTGTAACGCGTGTCCGTGACTATGGGGCCCTGGATCTACCCTCTTTCTTTCCGACCCCGTTCGGAAATACGTCCGTTACTGCATTATTGGCAATAAGAGCCTCGCATTTCTTCGCGTCCCGACACCGCTCTTATTTATACTACGAACGTTCCACCGTTTCCTCCCCCGTTGCCCCGCCGTCACGTTAACGCCTCGGCCATCGGGGCGGCTACGGGCGCAACACCGAATCGCTTCCCATTAGTCTTTAACCCACTTGCATCGATCTCCTTCGCCGTGGAAATCGTGGTGTTTCGCGGCAGCGCTGCGAAATTCGCGGGAAATATCGCGAGGGTCCGTTCCCTGCCAGGAATAACTTATCGCGGCCGCCAGTTTATTTAGCGGAAGGGTTCGAAGTAAGTCAGGCAAATACGCTTTATATTGCAGAGAGGCAGGAAAGGGGGTTAAAAACTGATATCTGCAGGATTGTTGACTTAGGATTCGAATTCTGTGCAGGTCTTTCGCATATGGCTCCACCTTTTTCCATGAATTTTCAGCGAATTCGAGGGCCAGTCTATGAATAGGAATACCGCGGAGCGTGCTCCTTGTTTCACCGAACAGATTTCGGAATAACGAAGCTTGCAATTGCATGGTAGGTATCAGTGCTGCCGCCGAACTCTTTCGTCGTTGCGGCTCACCTCGAAATGATTAGGACAACGGGCGAGCTTGTTAAGTGGATGGAATATGGCGGCGGAAATATGAATACAAATGGGCAACAATTAGGAACAGTAATAACGTCAACGGGAGCCCATTGGGAAGTTTACTTGGAGAACTTTCGAAACTTGTTCATTCGTTATCTCGCGACAACGACAGTTTATTATTTTAAACAGAGGGCAATATCGTTTGTATTACCATTCGAAGCAACTTCTCGAGTGATGGGGCAAGCTGCCGCACAGTGGTGCCTTTTCCCGAAAAGCTGGCCAAAAGTCAATTTCTGAAGTGAATAGCAGCTTGTCGATAGTATGGTACATTTAATATATATACATCAGTGCAACAAATGCCGCTTGAAAATTTAAAATATAGTGGTTGGTTAATGAGATATAGGCTGTCAAAGTTGACGAAATTTCGTACTTCTTAGATGGCTTGAAAACGCTCGCATAGTTAATGTATCAGGCAAAGTTTATTTTTAAAAAATTCATATGTAACACATTTTACCATTAAGATACGTGTTATAAACATACATTTTGCACATGAATAATGCAAAATATCTTTGAACTTACTCTTGTATTTCCCTTCTCAAGATGTCCTAAATCCTACTCATATTTCAGTACAACGGAAGGAAAATAGTTACTTTATTCACGGAACTTCACACAGTTAAAGGTTTCTTGACGTAAAGTAACATGTGAAGTATGATATCCAATTGAAAAATCTTGCGCATATTTGCGCTTTTTTAAGATATCCGCATTTTTAGGGTAAATCCGGGAGACGCGGTCGGGCCGGAGAGTTAGTCGTGTCCCTATATTTCAGAGTCTATACGTAAAAATGCATTAAAGTGCAGACCAATTACTTCTCTAGAAGCCAAATAGTTGAATGAATAGCGTTATTTTGCTTCCTTCTGTGTTTTTCTGGATTTATAGGCTATAAAAGGTACATTGATGTTACATTTAACCTCTTTTGTCAAACAGCGGTTGTACAGAATCGTATTTAAAATATACTTCTAAGTTTATTTTCCTTTAATGTTTGGAATAATAAGATAGTAGAGATATTGAGGGACAATGCAGCCAAAGTATTTGGCCATATTAACTCTTCCTCTCAAAGCTAACGAGAAGACCATGTCTCGCTGCAGAAAGGTGAGATGGTCGAGTTATGATTTTTTTATTATTTTTGTTTATTTTTTTATTTTTTATTTTTATTTTATTATTATTTTTGTTTATTTAGTTTATTTATTCACTTTTGTATTCATTTGCCTTGCTAATCGCTAGTAGGTAATTCACTTTTTCTTTGATGGGTTCTTTACTTGTTTAGCGTAAACAAATTAAATATCAATGAATCCGTAGTTGTATTCACTCATAAATAATTTTGCTTTATCCTTTGTTAATTTTCCATGAATAATTATGTGAGTGGTCTCTGCCAACGACGAAAACCATTTCTCCCGGCACCTCGGGTGAGGTGGTCAGATGTCATGACTTCAGTTTTCAACCCGATTTACAGTAAATATTGTCTTAAAGCAAATATCGACCAGTTTTTTTGAATCGGCATAAAATTCTGAACATATTAGGTTTGTTCTGATAAAATAAGTAATATCTATATTAGTTTTAATAGCCATTTTATATTAGGTCGACCGCGGCTCCCGGATTTACCCTAGTATCTATCTACGCTCTCCGTGAACGAACCCCTTTCATTTCAAACAGCATTTATAATTCCAACTTTGTTTATTACTGTTTTCAACCACATATTTGAACTATGCAATCTTCTATAAACGTAGGAATGCCGCATTTTTTATAAAAAAAAATAAAATTTTCACAGTAATTAATTTCAAGAATGTTTTAAAATTAAGATCGCCATACTAAATTCGACATTTTGATTATATAATTTTAGGCGAATATTGGGAAATTATCAGAATTTCCGCAAAAATGAATTAAAAAAAAAGGTTTATGCCAATGCTATTAGGTCTGCGATATTGAAATTTGCATTTTGTACAAGATATTCGTAATCAGCGACCCGAAGAACAGTAGGATACCAATTTTCGTGCAGATCTATCAATTTTTTAATATACACGTCCGCCATATTGGATTCGCCATTTTGTTTTCAAAAATTTGAAGTTCAGATTCGTAATCAGCGACCCCAAAAACCCCCGGCCACCAATTTCTGACAAGATTAAAGTACGTTTTGAGGGTTTTGCCGCTTTTTTGCGATTTGGAACCACTGTGTGCCGCCAGGAAAAACCGAATTAAAGAGCGAATTAGAGGGCTATTTAGGTGCAAGCATAGCGAATGGATCCTAAAACCCTCTAGCCTAAGAACATTAAGTCTAGAGCAGAGTCAGACATAGTTTTTCGAGCAAACGTTAGTATCCCGAAGAAGTTGGATAGAGTTTATAGGAAAGTCAGAGGCAGGGACTACCTACTACCTACCAATAGTAGGTTCCAGGGCTGTTACATCGCAGTTACCATTAGCAAAGCACATTTCCTTCCTACGAAATCCAGCTGCACTGCGCTGCTGCAATATTCACAGTAGCGGAACGCGGAAACGCGAGGAACAATGAATTGCCGCAAACAACCCCGGCTAATTATCGGCGGGTCGATCTCCGAACCAGCGGACGTGTCCCAGAAATCTTTAAAACGAGCGTTTCCCCAGGGGTTCGGCTGACACCGCCCAGGGAAAATGTAAGCAGCCTTATCGGCGGTTCTCCGCCCGCCCTCCGTCGAACGGCGGAATCCAGCGCGATGCGGATGGGAAGAAAAGCGGGCCAGTAATAAACGCGATAGAATCTAGCAGCGTCCAAACTCCCCGGCGTCGTTGGTCGCGACGAAAATTACTAGCTTCGGAAGGAAACAGCGCGTCACGTCTCGTCTTCTCCCCCAACCCCGTTTTTCCACTCCCACCCCGCGCGTAGCCCATACGACCCGTGAGCATCCATATTTGATAAGGTCGACGTGTTCCAGCCGCGACGGAAACCACATATTTTTGCCGCCGCGAAAACTCCTGCAGGACCTCCCGGCAACTTCTCCGCGCCCTCCGCGCGACCCTGTTCAGCTTTTACTTAAAACTTCGCCCTAGCTGCTCCCTGCCCCTCGCCCTGCACCCTCCACTTACCCTAAGTCCTTCTTCCACCCCCGCGGCACTCGAAACAGGTCGCATGCGAGACATATTTTAATATCGGCCGTGTCCGCGCGACCTCTTAAGAGGATCCCTCGCGAACTTGCCACTCGCGTAGAGTACAGAGGGGGCTCTGAGCGATAGGGAACAGTGAGAGTGATGGGGTGCCTTCGGGTTTCGAGGGAATTTGCGGGGGCAGGATATTTTCAAAACTGCTTAGAGGGTAGCATACGAAATATCTGAAGTATGGTATGTGTACTGGGGGACTTGATAGAGCTACCTCTTTGATCTCTCTAGTCTCGAAGGACACCGGATGAGACATATTTCAATATTATCCGAAAACGTGTCCCCGGTATTCCTTTACCCTCCACACGCGAGATCTCTTTACGTATTCCGTGTCCGCGTCGCTATCTTCAGAGCCGGCCACACACTGGCACACTCGTCCGATAAATCTCAATTTTTATTCAGCCAGGTCGTGGAAACACCCTTCATCATCCGCCCGGTTACCAGCCTTAATTTATGAGGAAAAAGGGACCGCCGCCCGTGGACGACTTAACCGCGGCCGCGCGGAAGAAGAGGAGGAAGAAGTTTCGAGAGGGATCTCGCGGCGCAACTTTTTCTAACCTTCGCCTTAATTCCGCACCACCGAACGGTATACACACTCGCGGGGGCCGCGATAAAAATTTCCCCGGCAACTTTCTAACGAGACCCGCCGCTGTCCGCGATAAAAATTATTAAATCCGGAGTCTTCGTCGTTTTTCCCGCCCCTGTGCTAGGGGATTACACCACGGGGGGAGGGAGATGAGAAGGCCGAGGCTGTTTATACCGACGCGACGCGAGGAACTCGTTAAACGGTATTAACTTAAGGGAAGCCTGGTCGCCCGTTACGCGCTTTCTTTCTCCCCGCTCATTCACCACCGCGCCAATACCTGCTTCGTATGGCGGGCGCTCGCCACGGAATTCTGGGAACGTCTCCAACCGCGGTCGAATAAATAACAGAAAGAAATCCGCCGCGACCCTTGACCCGCCGCTCCATATCCTGCTGGGAAAGGAACGGGTGCAGAGGGAGGAGCTGGAGCGGGGAAAGGAGACATACCACCGAGCAAAAGAGCAAAATCGAGAATAATGGGGGAAGGCATTTTACTTGGCCGCGAGCCGTCTTTGATGGATCCGTCGCGGGGGTGAGACTTGGACGCTGAGACGCTTTGTTCCTCGTTAGTGTTGTGCCCACAGCGACGGCGATTTTTCCGCGTGAACGACCGACAAAGGTGGCCGAGGAAAGTGGACGATCCCTCGCCTAACATGAAGATTTACTCGGGTGTGAATCGCGATTTCACCCCCTTCAATCTTTCGGACAGTACTTGAAGCGGTCGGGGAATTTTCATTCGACGAGGCTCGAGTCTCCTTTCGTGGATGACTTTTTTAAACCGACGAGGTGGGATGAAGAGCAATCGAGGGGAATTATATTGCGATCGGGATTGTAGAAATGGCGCTGGAATTCCAGAATAATTTCATTTGTAATTCTAACTACAGGAGAGATTTCCCGCGGAATTTTCGAGCGGGTTTAACGGCGGACGACTGGCTGGTTATTTTCAAACATTCGTGCATGAAAAAGCGGAGAATGTAGAGTTGTTTGGGTTAACTGGAAGCGCTAAAGAATCGCGATGAAACGTAGCGTTGCTGTGAGCGCACGGCTGACTAGGTACTGACTACTACTACTCGCGGAGTCCGTGCACCTCGCCATAAATTTCCAACGCGTGCATTGTTTCGAAAATTTGCTCGAACCGATGAAGACTTGGCAACTATGCACACGCCGGGCGGATTTCCTTGAGAAAGCTCGAAACTTTTCGCGGTTCATCGTGAACTCCCTGAGACGCGAGACTCGGTAGCGATAGTTTCTCATCGACGAGCGATAGTCTATTCGTTTGTACGTTTGTATGTATAGTTCAAAAGTGGCAACTCAAATTTAACCCACTTCCATCGATCCAATTGTTCTGAAACGTTTAGGCGTGCGTAGTTTAGATGACAATACAATATTTAAAAAAAAAATAACCCCGAGAAGGTGAATAAATTACCCAGTCATCAATAAATATAACCCATAACCACAAATCCAAACGACCTGAAATCAACCGCTCGCGTTCTTTAGGAAAACGTCAGAAAGCAGAATGTTTCATAGCAGAATATGAATCAATTTAATACAGCATCAAGCTTCGAAATGAATTTGTTCTGAGATATCCTGCCCCACGATTTTACTTACAGTGATGGAAGTGACCATCGAAATTGTAGTACAAGAAAATAATTATTTTTCAGTTTTTAGTGCATTTTTAAAATAAAATCATTTAACATAAATTTTTTTATATATATTTTTTTTAAACTTTTAAATATCCGCGCGGCAACGAGCATTAGGGCACTCAATACCTTCGATTGCCACTGAATGCGATATTACGAAACAATACACCGGGTCGCGCCACTCGATAAATAGTTGAATGAAATTACTCTATCGCGTTGACACCGCGGGTCATAGAGGGGTGATCGGGGAGGTCGCTCTCACGTTAAAACGCAATTACGGTACGGGCAGATCGGACAGTATTTAAATTATTTTCGCGGATTAATGCGACGATGGAGAAAGGATCGTAACCAGGGTGTCCTGATATTATCCAGCCGGTTACTCGTTTCCTCCATTATCTGGCACGATCGGGAACCGTTTGTCCCGTGGGGTGGAAAACACCCCCTTTAATGGGCCGGGGGTAATTGCCCGCCCCGCGGTCGCCACTTGGATTATGAGTAACGCCGAATCATAAAGCGCCCCGTCGCGACTCGGCACAGCCCACGAACTCGCAAGCATAAAGCTCCTGAGAGCTCGCGTCCGCTCGCGCAATGGGATCACGTCGATTCCGCGGTATAACAGTGGATCGAAACGACGCCACGCGGGCAGAATTTCTCCGCAGCTGAGGGAGTAGTGATTCTTTGCAGCAGAATGAGCAAAATCCGTGGAATGAACGCCCTACCGTGCAGGTATTCTCCCTGGAATCTGATGGACTCGCCGCGACAGAGTGAATCAAACGCGTGCAACGTTCTGCATTCTCGAGGGACACGACCTCGAAAGTCCTCTAGTCCTTCACTAATTCCGGGGAAACGCTCCCGCAACCTCGAATTATCTGTACCCGCAATTTTCCCTGTCGAAAGTGGCGAGGAAATCCGTGGGAAGGCGCGGTTCGAGGGTGGGGAATAAAACGCAATTTAAACGAAGTACTCGCGGCGACGCGAACGCCGGTCGAAAGCGCGAAACTGTACGCTGATTAAAAGCGGCCCGAAATCCGGATCGCCAACGGGTTTCAATTCGAAACGAAAATATACAAGAGCACAGAATCCAGAGACGTTCCTCGTTGCCCGCGACCGTCCGCGACGAGTCCCCTGTTCGGTGGCTGACGAGCATAATCACGCGGATGAACCGCGAGTAGGGCGAAAGGAAAAAAAAGACGGCCGCGGGAAAATACGAGCAGCCCTTTGTCTCCATAAACTATAAAGGGACGAGAGCGGTATAAAGGGGAGGCGCCTACGGGCCGAGCAAATAGTATTGGCAAGCCAGTGCAAGCTAATATTGGCAGCGGGAACAGGGCCGAGTCGAAGATGCGTGGCTCCGTCGAGCAATTCCGAAGTCGCCACAGGGAAATCTTGCCCACCGTGAAACACGATTGCTTCGAAATATTTCCTCTCGGTAAATGCATTCCACTTGCCTCTTCTTCTCGGCCCCCCAACCATCTCCCCGTCCGGCGGCGATGAGCTTTCGCACGGTGGCATTTTCATCGAGGCAAAAGTTCGTTTAATATTTTAGTCCGCCTCCTTTTTCCCTTCGCGCGGGTATATCCCGCCTTTTAATTCGCTCCACGGACGCCGCTGTTTATTCATACGCCGCCCGAGAGAAATTATTCATTACTTTCACTCGCCTCTTGGAACTACCACCCCGAGCACCTCGTCGCGGTTTCGCCGGAATTTTTTCGTCACTCCTGACAAACTTGCTAGCTCTGCCCCATTATCGCGCAGCAATTTCGAGCGAGCGATTACACGCGCCACACCGTGGCTCCTCGGCCAGTACTCATCCTCCGCGCGATACCGGCGATTACTCTAGGCAACGTTAGGCGAAACGCTATTATCCGCGGGGCCTCTTCGCGTTGAGAAAGATTCCTCGGGTAGTCGCGGCAAGAAACACTTCCTCGAAGCTACTACATTCTCAAGCAAGTTTTTGCTCGTCGAGACGCGCGTCTGCTTCCACCGCCGAGAGTTGTCGAGGGAATTCAGCGCGGCTGTTTGCCGAGTTTTCGAAATTATTCAGCCGCGGCAGCCGTTAGAAGCGCGCGAGGGGGGAAAAACCGAAGCCGGGATGCCTCCGCGAGGCAAACGAAGCCTCATTTCCAATGAAAATGAGAGGCCGAGATCAGGGCGCGCGCGCGCGCGCGCGCGACGCCTCCAAATCTAACTTCCGTCTCGATGTATATGCAGGGAATCCGCCTCCTCCGCCAAAGCTCCCAGCCGCGGAGCTTAAGCACTTCAGCGTGCGTTGCTTGGCGGCAGTTACTCGCGAACACGCGTGGAATCGCGTTAATTTCCAAGCTGCCGAGCGTCGCCTGGAAAATCACCAGCCCAGGCAATTCTCTGCTACCCTGGCTCGATTGTGCTCATCAACTTGGACGAAACTTTTCACTCCAGGCACTTCCTGGTCTTTATAAAACGGTCGCGGACCATTTGGTAGTCTCCCGAGTTCCTTCGCCGAATAATACACGGTTTTCTCGCGGCCCCTTGTTTTTCGAACTTGGTTCTTGTTGCAGGGGAAACGAAGAAACTTGAAGGAACTAGGCACGCCTAAGTTTGTAGCCAGGAAAACGTGGATTCTGTATTTCTGCAACTCGGTATGCTTCGAGAGTATAGGTACAGCGGTCCCATTGTGTTTTTGGCGAGCAGCTCGTTGTTGAACTGCGTGACAAAGTAATTGCTATTTCCATTTATGCAACGCGATTGTTCGCCGCTTCTAGGCGAGAATAGATCGCCAAAAACAGCGGAACTTTCGCGTTATACGCGGCGTGGGTGTCACGAACACCGTCCCACGGAATAACAATTAATTGAATCGAGTTTGGGGGAGGAAATATAGGTCGGCGCTGATCAGAAGCGTGAATGAATCCACTACTTATAGCCGATCGATAGCCAACAAAACCCGTGACAAATAATTAATTTGCAACGGTGGCATTTCTGCGAATCGGAGGGAACGTATCGCGGGAAGTGCAGCTGGTTAATATGGCTCTGTAACCGCCGTATCGGCGCAGCGTGTATCGGGGCGACCGGTTGAAAGGCATGACGGTGCGGTGATACACGGGCAGCTGCGAGTTTATCAGGGGCGCCGCGCCTTTTTCGAGGAGGCTCGTCAAAATCCGAACACGCGGGGCCAGTTTCGCTGATTAAAAATTACCGGTCGCGGAGCCCTCGACCGGTAACATTCACCGATCCCCATGTCTCTCTCTGCCTTCGCTCTCCACCGCCGTGATTCGCGAGCCTCTCCAACCCCCCTGGACTCCTTTCATCCGCGAGCTTTGCTCGGCCCATTCACCCCGGAACAGACATTTCGTGGTGTTTAATTCGCTCGTGGGCTCGCACGCCACACACCACTCGCCGCTGACTTTTATCCGTGCGAGACCACGTTACAATCGCAGACAAGATACGACCATCAGTGATGATGTTTGTCGCGAACGATCGCGGCCAGATGAAGCATCGACGGGCACAGAGGGTGCAGTCGACGGTTCCGTTGGGATAAAGCACACAGAGCGCTAAGGGAACTCCGTTGCATCCCGTTTCACGTCTGAAATCGCGTTTCATTCGGAAAGGGATTCATCCCGCGCCTAGCCAGCCCGCTCGGTGCGTGCAAGGAATTACTATTTTCAGTACAGATTGGAACTTCAACGCCTTCCTGCTGCTCGAAATCGCGTCTTATTCCGAGACGACGCTGCGCCGAAGGAAAGTTTCGCCGCTAAGGAGATTCAACCCGTATCTAGTCAGACCAGCCGGCGCGCAGGGCGAACCATTGTCCGCGGTAATCAATTGAAACTTGAAATTCTATGGATTTAACGTATAAGAACGTGTAGGATCTATGAGGAACAGTGGAAGGGACCATTCACCGATGAATCATAATTATTTATTTATGCTCCAAGTATCCCCTGCGATTTTTATACGCTTCATAAGAATCGGAAGACAACTATCTGCATTTAAATGATAATATCAGCTCTACTCTGAATGAACGACAATTCACACGACAGTACCTACACTATAATCGTGTACACATTCGTGTCCAATGTCGCGGTCGTCGTTTCCTTTGTGCGCCGACGACGCCAGCGGCCATTCGGCGGGATTTAATACGTGCCGCGACGGCCCTTTGTCGCCGCGCCGAATTGCCAGCCCGATGGGAAATTAAAAGAAGAGTGCGGCGTAACCACCGTCACTTTGATAACGCCGGGAGAATCCATTGTTTTCGGTCAATTTATCGCCGTTAATCTGTACATCGGCCTGCGCAGATTTCAATCTGACGCGGCTGCTACGGCCGCCTCGGATAAACGGGGCTCGAAGACAAGAGGGAAAAAGAGGAGGGTCGTCGATGGAAGGCAAAGGGGGCTTTGATGCCGGGATTAAATTTGTTTTTCGCGCGGTCACACCGTTCCCCCGTCAAAGGGAACGCGGTTAGCTGTCCCACCCCGCGTTCGCCGCGTCATCCAGTCCTGATAAACGAGCGGAAAGGGGCTTCCCGCCTAAAATATCGTCCTCGACGCGGCCGTACAATAGTATTTTCCGTGCTTCGCCGGCTTAAAAGCGATCCTCTACGAAACAGCCAGCTTTAGGGCTGGCGGCAACCGCGTACCGCCGCGCGTCCTTTGCGGGCACGCCGCAAGGAGAAAAGACGGAAACACAGCTGCCCTGATGAAGATAAGACCCGATTTTCCATCCGCTTTAAATACTTTACTCGAGCCTCGTCGAAACTAGATGCGATAGTCGTGGGGCGAAACTTTTTCTTTCGAATAGCACGATGCTTCTTCCTGCATCGATCTTCCTTGCCTTTAAGTGGGATACAGCCACGCGGAACGAG
The DNA here is from genome assembly GCA_946251845.1 of Andrena fulva. Lineage (NCBI taxonomy): Eukaryota > Metazoa > Arthropoda > Insecta > Hymenoptera > Andrenidae > Andrena > Andrena fulva. The sequence continues at coordinate 5,643,039 of OX276332.1, forward strand.
CTGAAATTAATGGATAATATAGGAGGGAATGCTGGATTGCGTTCGAGAAAGCCGAGCAAGTTGCTGCAGTATGCTAGAGGAGATTGAAGTTTCAAGCCTTTGATTTCGTGGAGATTGGAACCGCTTTCTTTCACTACCTCGAGTTTCATTAGTAGAAAGAACGAATTAGAGCACTTTCAGAGATATCGCTCGACTGGAACGGTATTTCCAGCAACAATTCGGAATAATTAACGGAAAATCTGGAACCGTTGTATGCAGCCGACGATCCGTATAACGCGTAATCAGAGGCTAAATATTTATTAGGATAGCGGCGAGCCGAACATCGAGAACCGCGATTCAGAACACGTGTCCCGCCTCTATGTATTTCAGTGCGCTCGCGATATTGTTCGGATATCTGAAAAATCTGTTTCCATTAATCGCGCCGAAATAGTCGAAATTATGGAACAATTTCATAAATTCATACCCCGACGATGCGGAATTCCCTCCAACTACACATTCGTCACAGAAACAATTCTCCAACTAGTATTACCCCGACATCCCCCGCTTCACCCTCCATCGATCATCCGCCGAAGACGCAGGAGTTCCTTATCGCGCAACTTTAGAATCTACCATCGATCGCCTCTCTTTCGGTCAGCTTGCCTCTGAGGGAGTCATTACTATTCCATGGTGTCCCGTGCCGCCCCCGGTTCGAGAGCCTTTCAGCCCCTTTCACCGCGGCCAGGCAGCGTCTTCCGCCTTTGTCTTGGAATTACGAGCGCGAATAATGCGCGGCGGACAGAAGAAAGGGATCGGGGACCAGGAGGGGACGGGGAGGGACGATGAAAGAATGGGAGAGTGTTAAAGGGTCCACCGCGAGAACTTTTCTGCCGCGAATCGGCCGGTGTATCCGCAATGCAGCGGGTGCCGAGGGGGAGGGAAAACGGAAAACGGAAAAGGGAGATAGGGGAAGGGGGTAGTCGGCGGGCGGCTGGAGGCCCTTATTTTGTTGCAGCGAGGTGCGACGACCAGGAAAATGAGTGCCCCTGATAATTAAACCCTCGGCCGTGGAAAGGGAAGCCCTGGGCCCCCGTTTTCGTTGGGAATTTTGATTAATCGTACACAGGAAATTAAACGCGCTCTCGGGCTACAAAGCTGACACGCGCGGCCCGTAACAAGCGGGCAGCTGTAAAATATATACTTCAATAAAGCCACTTCGTTTTCCGGGTATCTAAATATATTATTCGCACGTGTCGGATAAAAACGCTAATTCTCACCCTTCCATTTTTCCCGCCGTTTCTCGTTCCCTCCTCGCCTCCTTCTTCCTTTTATCCCACATTTACCGTCATCGTTTTGCTTCCTTTGGCCGCGCGAATTTGTAGTTCCGCCTGGGAAAGCGGGCCCCGTTCACTTAGCCGCTTTATCCACTCCTCGCGAGGAAGGAATTCGAAAAAAAAACGTATTCATCTCGACCGGCGCGCTTCGAGGATCGTTCGAGCGTCAGGGGTGCTCGAGAACCATTTATCGTTATCGAGTCGTTTCGAGTCGTAGAGCCTGATCCGCACTGTTGGAGAACGCACAGCGCGGTCTTCCCTTGGAGCACACCCTGCTGGGGACACAAAGCACCGATACCAGCGAGCGTTCGTGATCCGTATCGGCCAAATTAACAGGTTTAATTCTTCATTCCTTGGGAAAGATTGATGAAACCGAGACGCGGGTGGACAATGGGTTTCCACGCAGATTCGACGGTCGTACTGTGTGCGCCGCGTAAATAATTCGCGGCTAATGCCTGTCGATCTAGACGTGGCCGTTAAATCGTTGTCGCGTGCTACCTCGCTTTAATTTATCATGGCATTATAGCGCGAACAATGCGGCCTTGTTTTGCTAAATTACGCGCGGCATAAATCGCTGTGGCGGTAATCTTGTTTACCTTAGACGCGCCCCCGACCCGCGGGCTCGGATCGCGGGTTAATATTCTGTCTGGGAAGCCACTGATCGGCACGATCGACGAGGAAAAAGCTACACACGGTTTTCGAGGGTAACGCGATATTCGAAGCCCCGTTTCGGGCCGGATCGCGGCAGCTCCCACGAACCTGTTGATAGCCAGCCCGAGGAAATATTATTCCCCGTTGCTTGTTCGCTCGTAGGCGAAAAAACGAGGAACAGGACGAGCCCCGTGCGCCGTACGATTGAATAGCGGCAAGCACGGTGCCCGATGCTCCACGGAAAATCACTCCTTCGATCGCCGCCGCCCTGCGCACGGAACTCGAGGGGGCAGTTTCGGTGGTCACAGTTTGCGATTCCCTCCGCGCGAACCTTGGACCGCGTCGTTTCGGGAAACTGGACAGTTTCAGGGGTCAGAAAACGCCAAGAATATCGGAGCAGCAAAGATCCCTATCAACCGCCCTCGAGCGATCAGGATCGAGACGATTTCTCTTTGGCTCCGTGGTGGTTATGGTTACGCGCTGGCGTAACCCGCCGAGTAGCCACTTAACGGGCGCTCATAACGATAATGGAACCAACGGGGAATAATTTCAGGGAGCCGTCTCGAAGAGGGTATTCTCGCAGTATTTATTCGAATGCAACGGAGGAGGGATCGATGCACTTCGTGCCACTCAAAGGCGGACGGTTTTTCGATGGTCGTTAGTCGGTGGAGAGTTCCGCGCTGGAAACTTTCTCTCTACCCTCCCGCTCATCGACGCCCCCCTTTTTTCTATTTTCCATTTCACCCACAGTCCCAGCGCACGAAACAATCCCAGTTCCCTACTGTCCCCGCCCCCCCCTGTTGCGCCCCCCGCTTTGTTCGGCCGTCTCCGTTTCTCTTTGCCCTGACCGGGCCTCTGTCGTTCCCCTTTATGCATCGATTTGAAAACGGCCACCGCGCTCCCCGTACCCTTCTCCATTCTACGCCCCGCTTCCGCCTTTTTCTGTTTCTCTTTCCCGCGCCGCGAATCGCACGTCCCATCGAGCCGTGAACGCGACGACAATGAGGGAGTAAAGGGGAACGCGCGCGTCCGTAGTCAGACATCGCGGACGGGCAGAAAGGGAAAAAAAGGGAAATAGAAAAACCGGCCGTTTTACGGTTTCAATGGGCAAGGGAACCGTTGGTCCGCCCCGCGCGAGAGAGGAAGCGTGGCATCATAGGTGCTTTCGTCGGTCGTTAGCCGCTCGAGAACTGGAAACTTTCCCCCGGTTTCGTGCTTTTTCGCGGCCCCTCCGCTCCCCCTTCGTCTTCCCTGCCGTGAACGATTCCGTTATCGTTCACCCCCGCCCGCCGTCTTGTTCCTCGATTATTCCTGCTGTCCCGCCGCTCCTTGCCCATTACGAATTCCACGACGGAGGAGCACCGACGGGCAAGTAGGGAACTCGAGAAAAAACGAGCACTCTCGATGGTCGTTAACCGGGCCGAGATGTTGGCGACCAGAGAGCAGCCCCACCTTCGCCTCCGACTATTCGTCTTCCTTTATTGTTCCTTGTCGGCGGCGGCACGGGCCTCGAAACAATCGTCGCGTTCCCGTTCGACTTCCGGCCCGTCTACCCAGCAAATTTATCGAGAGAAATGCATTTGTCGGCTCCAGGTGTTCTTTTTAATGCTCGCCTCTTGGAGCGCGTCGCCGCGATCGAGCCTCGCGAGCCAGTCCTCCGGGCGAGCTGCGCTAGTACTTTCAGAGCGAGGCGCGAATTAATCAAAGAAGAAGAGAGAGCGGGTAGTAGAAGATAAATTCCACGGCGGCAGTGTATACGCGGCTTAACCCGTCCGTGGACGGACGGCCGCGGGCCGAGAAGTAGAAAATTACGTGCATGGTCGGACAACGAGAATGGATGGCGCACGGCTCGTTGGCCGCGCTCTGGTCGGAGGGAAAGAACTTTGACGCGTGACAGATGCTCGCCAGGTACGCCCTATTTTGTCACCGAGGGTGTTTTGCATAAACCAACGTCGGCCCTGATTCCACGGTATCGCGGCACGCAATTGAAATATTTACGAGCCGGGCCGAGCACGGGGCTACCCTTAGTATCGTTTAATATCACCCCCCCCCCCCCACGCGGGGGTGTTCCGTTTGAATTATTCGGTCTACGAACAGCATTTTCCCTCCCTGCTTCAGTTTTTATTGCTGCCCGGAACAGTGCTTCCCAAATCGTGGCCGCGAGAGAGATGGAATTCCGATGGGATTATTGCGAAACTTCGCGAGGACGAGAACGCGCCGGTGCTCGTTGCGGAGCAGCAGCGGATTCGACGGAACGCCTTTCGCGAATTTTACGTTAAATCATTCCTCGTTGGGAAAGTTCGCCGGGTCTCGCGATCAATTTTCACTCCCCCTGTCGCGCCGCGATTCAACGATTCCCTCCGACGATGTGGAGATTTAAAAAAGCTTGTAGGTCACAGTTGGGGCGATGGCAACACAGTTTCCAGCTCATGGAGGACCAGTGAAACCAGGAGGAGAAGGAAAATTAGGTATTCCGGGGCGGCGGTGACTCTCATTTGGATCGCTGCTACGTGGAAATTCTGCCGGCATCTGGGCCAATTTTCCGCGGTTTTCGAACAAATTATAAAGTAGTGCTCGTAACGCACCTCTGCCACCGGAATGCATAACTTTGCTGGTAACTAACGTGACGCTGTTCCTGCGAGCGAGCCGCGCACGGGGAGCCCGGATGGTTAAACGACTGCGAGCCGCTGCCACGGGGAAAGACGTTCCGATGATTTATCGCGGCACGAACGCTCAAGTCCAATATATACGAGTCGGTGCTCTCGAGCTGGCTCTCAGTTAATTTCCCGGGGAAAGTAAGCGTTGCCCCGCGAGATGGAGGATCGTTTGATTTTTTTTCATCCAGCACCCCCTTTCGCTCGTATAATATCCCAAGGCGGGGAGAAATAGTGGAAGAAGGCCGTGGGCCCCGGGTCACGGTGCGCGAAACTTCGTGAATAAGTAGACCGCGGATAAAAGCAAAGTTGGTAAGTGTGTAATTAACAGGGACGGGGTAGGGGAACGTCGAAACTCGGGTGGTGTTTCGAAGAGAAGAAAAGAAGGCTGTTGCACGACGAACGACCGGACTTCCGACGAACACCTGGGACAAATCCACCCTCGAGGAGGGAGGGGCGCGAAAAAATGTAGAAGGGAAATCGTGTAACGTCTTTCAGCTCCGGACGAGCGGAAAAGTAATACTGGAAGTAGTCCAAAGGAGGCTCGAGAGGAGGGGTTGGAGCTCTGGGAAGCCGAGGAACGAATACCGAACGCCAGATCCCGTTTCTCATTCATCGCCTCCCATTTATTCATCCTCGTAATTAGCTTTACCCTCTAAATGATATTCCCCCGCGGTTTCGCAACTTTTAATTACGGCTGCGTCTCGCCACGAGCGCGGGGGCCGAGGGTGGAGGCTGACGGATCCCTACAACGACAGGTAACGACGTTATCTCCGCGCGCTTCGTCGCGAGCGAGGCCTTCGGGATCGGCTTCGTTATCGCTAACGTCGTTTCACGACGAAATAAACACCGCGGACGGTATCGATCAACGAAACGCAGGGGTACGTCCAAACTTGACGTCTTCGTCGAGCAAGTTTGGGGGAGTTTGGCGCAGTAATTTGTACGCGTTTCGGGCCGAGGGAAGTGTCAACCTTGGGGAGCTTGAATGCCACGAATCTTGTGTGTTGAAATCGGAAGCGAGTTTGGAATTCGAGGGAAGAAGGAGCAGTGTCCTTAGTGCTGTAACCCGGCAATTCCCAACCGTGTTTCGCAGAGCTCAGCAGTGTAGCGTGGCTGGAAACGTGCCGTCGGCTACGTAACGCTTGTGCAACGAAGAAAAAGCACGGGACGGTCGAGAGAAACTGCTGGGGCTTTTCAATGGTTCGTAGAACTCTGTTTCCGCGGCGGCAGGCCCTAATGACGTTCGAGCAGTCAGGAAAGCGATACCGGCGAACAGATGCAGCGCGATGAAAAATTGGATGATGCCTCGCCCGCTGCTGGCGTGTAGGCAGCGCGATGTGTACCAGAGACGTCTACATCGTGGTCGACCGGTTGTCGGCGTCGTTCGCGGAAATGCTACAGCGAAAAAGCCTTTCTCTTTCACGATGACGGGGCTGGAAAGCGCGCTAGAAGCGGGGCGGGGGCGCCGGGGGTTGGGTGAAAGAACGAGCCGACTACAGTGGAATTCACGAGTGATTTTCAGCGAGGGACGCCGCAGACGACGCCGCGCCGTGAAAAGCGCCCTGGTGGATCTCGATGCTTGCCAACCGCCTCATATTTTATGAGCCATCCTCCATTTGTCGATGCTTTCACGCGTGCCTCTATTGAAGTCGCGCGCTAAACCACGCGCCGTCCCTTCAATTTCGAATTCCTCTAATTCAGACATTTCCCATGAAACCGTGTCGTGTGTAGGGTATGTGTCCCTATTACGAAGCCTGTCCCAATTATGGAGCCTTTCTATTAAAATTATCAATGAAACAAAATCCATGCATAAACAAACGTAAACAAATTTTTTTTAATTAAATTCAAATATTCACAAACAAGATTCAAAGTAAAAAACGACAATTTTAATATGTCATAATATTATAAGTATTCATAAAAAATGCGTAACACGCTTTCGGTGAATTAATAGCATTTCTTGTCCAAAACCTTAAGAAATGTTATACCGAACTGTTTCATATAAATCAATTATAAACACTGTTTTCACCGTATAAAATGCATATTATATCTTAAAAAGGTTTAATGTAATTAGAAACAATAAATTCAGCACCTACAAACTTATTTGTTTTTATTTTTAAGTTAAATTCCGTAATACCGCTAGATTTTCAATCTTGTCCGTAATACGGAGCCTCGAAGCCGGAAGCGTGGTTTCGTCATAACCTCATTTTTGTTCCAACTGTCAAAAGCGAAGTGCGTGTGTGGATCTTAGAGCATATACTATGGAGGTCTTATTGAAAGCTTGAAACTGTCGGCAACATGGTGCGAGAGAGAAAGACATGTGCGAGCGAGAGAAGTATATGTCCTATTCGACCGTAAAGCGCAAGCGCCGATATCGTGCGAGAGAGAAACACATCGTGCGAACTGGTGCGAGAGAATGAAGTATAGATTCTCTCGCTCGCAAGATGTGTTTCTCTCTCGCACAATATCGGCGCTTGCGCTTTACGGTCGAATAGGACATATACTTCTCTCGCTCGCACCAGTGGCACATGTCTTTCTCTCTCGCGTGATGTTGCCGACAGTTTCGAGGCAGTCACTCTAAGGCAATGATACCTCCATGTATATATGCTCTAAGGTGTGGATCTGGAAACATGAATGAAAATAGCTCTAGGTAACCATATTTCACAAAAGTTACGTTAGGAGCGACATTCAAAGGTACCGAAATGTGGATAGGCTCCATAATGGGGGGCACCGTAAAGGTCCGCGCACACATATCCGTTCCGTCTCAGTTCCGCGTCAGTGTGCCATTGGTAAGAAGAAGAGGGGCGTAGAGGGTCTCTTCTTCTTACCACTGGCACACTGACGCGGAACTGACACGGAACTGACAAGTGTGTTTAGACCTTAATACGGGCGGGCTCCATAATGGGGGGCACCGTAATGCGGACGGCGCAGTTTTCAGGGCTCCGTAATAGGGACAAAAACATCTGTTTTTGTTTAATTAAATACATTACAAAGATTTATTTTTTTTTACTTAAAAAGAAGTCCTTCATAAAGAAGAATTGTTCACCAACAGATATTAATTTTCAGAATATGAAATTCATGTGGCAGTATTGTTTAATTAATATATGATTGCGCAAACTGGCTTAAACCCTCCGTAATTGGGACACATACCCTAGGTACAGAAAAATTAAAGAGATTCCGCGCTGGATAGTTGGAAAGAAGTAGAAGAGCTGAAAGATTAATGCTCCCAAGAGATATGGTGCTTGCGTTCGGAAAAAGGGTAGCAAGGTGCGAACAGTGTCGCGGGAAATACGCGAAAATTGACTTCGCTACTTAGTCTATTTGGATACACCTCCAACTTCCCCGCGCACACACACACGCGCGCGGTGCAATGGTGTATGCGGGGAAAATACTGCGTTTCACGCGAATCACCGTGTCCCCAGGAACGCTAAGTCCCCCCGACTTGTTTATGGAAATCGCTGGTCCACGAAGCGCGCGTAGCCGCGTGGATTTCGCGTGCCCGCTAACGCTACATTTACGAGAAAGATCACTTATGGAAATTTGTGCCCGGTGTCTGTATTCGACAAAGTACTACGTCTGCCGTGTCGGGATTCTACGCCCGCGGAGCGCCTGAATAATAAATCAAAGCGAAGTGGCCGCGTAACTGCGCACCCACATCTACGCCGATCCTGCATCCGTCTGAATATTACGTTGCGCCGCGGTGCAGGCTGCACAGACCACCTAGCAGGCAATATCGTTGTTTATAATAATTCAAGCGAGCGTTAATTCCGTATTCCGAAGGAGAGCGCGCAAAAGAGGAGCCCCGTGGGCGGATTAACCTGACGCGCTTCACGGGCTGCTACATTATAACATCTCCCATCACCCCGAACGTAGATATATCACGGGAAGCGACTAATACCAGGCCGGCCGAGCCAGTCCACGAGCTTGTGCCGCATATTTTACGAAGCATCCTCCATTTGTCGATGCTTTCAGTCGGCCGTACTGAAGCCATACGCTAGACACCGTGCTCGGCGCGTAAATTCACGGCGTCGCCGTAAATCGCGCGCCGAAATACTTTTCCCCTGCACGTGATTGCTCGGCCCTCCTGATGCTCCGCGATCTACGCACGCGTATATTATCGGATTCGTCCCGTGCCACTTTCAATATTAATACGCCAATTCGGCTCACCGCCAAAATTCAATGTTTTATGCCCCCAGGCACGTACGCGGCCGTACGAACATCCATTACCCGTGTCCGTATCGCGGGGAGCAAGTACTGGGCGGCGCGGGCTGTAAACAATGGGCCGCGATGCATTCTAAGATGTATCGCGTGTTATTAGAGGGGGTAAGACGGCGATATTACGGCGGATGAAAGGAAGATGTATGATGGAGATGGCTGGGGGATAGCGTTCACCATTACGAAGGATCATAGTGAGAAGCAGGTCACGGTAGTCGCTCATCTATTCTAATGTTTTAGCATTGCGACGTCACCTGGCTAACTCGACTGCTAAGGATCCCCCGCGACAGTGGAGCAGGTGCTCGAAAATTTAATTCCAAATGTCCAAAGGGATGATGGCGGGCCGCAAAGTGACCCAGATCGGCCCGCGATAGAGTTGACACTGTTAGCCGAAGCATTTTGCGGACCTCGTGCAATCTAGTTGCCGGTGTCCCGTTATCGTGGTGCCGCAGCGATCCCACGTTCCAAAGATAAAATCGCCCAAGGCTCCGGCTTGTAAATCCACGTGAAAAGCGGCGACGCGAATTTATGCGTAAGCACGTGTACGCCGTGAAAAGAAGGCAGGAAACGGTGCGGCGACGGACCGTTAAATTAAACTTTACAAGGGGAAGCATTAAAAGTTCGCGCCACCCGATGCGTTTCAATTAAGCAACAACGACCGCCCGTGCACAGTCTCCGGCCGATGAATTTTTATCGAACGCTGGCGGTACGTGCGAGAATCAACTAATTACCGTGTTACACGGCCGGAATAAAGAAACGGCGAGGAAGGAGAGGCAAATCCGTTCACGCGCCGCCCGTTTATCCTCATCGAGGGATTAAATGGCAAATTGGCCTTGGCTCCCGCCAATTACACCACCGGCGGCCAACGAGCACGGCCGATACATTGTTTTTAAAGTTGCACGAAGCGCCGGGGCGTCGCAATAGCGAACGAATTAATTTTCGATGCTCCGGAGGCGAATCGTGGAGGGTCATTAAATTCGCCAGTGCCCCGCGCCGGTGGGGGTGCGGCGGAGTTAATTAAGAAAGAAAGCAGGGCACGGTTGCTTCCTCTCCGCCGAATTAAACTACAACTCGCGAACGAACCGCCGAGATAAAGGGTATCTAGAATTCTTTCCCGAACGTCTAGCAGCGCGTGATCCTGTTCCGTTTCCCTGTCCTCGATTAAATTCCCTTCCCACCCCATTCCTCCCCGCGTACCCGACGGATTTCCGTAGTAATCTCCCAACGATCGCTTCCCACGGAACGTTCGCCGGTTTTATGCGTTTCGCCACTAATTTCCGGGGCGAAGGGAGGCAATTAATTTCTTTGCTCTGGCCGCGAATCGCTGCCAAGAAACGGTAGCGCGCGGGTGCCGCGGCTTTCGCAAACGACTGGCATGTCTCGGCGTTCAGGTTTTTTCGGTTTATGAGCGAGCGTAACGAGGCCAGAGGCGTCCCGAAGGGAAGGGCGGAGGACAGCGCCTTGCCACGAATCTGCATTTATTCTGGATAATATTTTTGCGCGCCGAGTCCTTTGAACCGGCCCGCCGCGGCGCCGCTGTGTAATCAACGTGCTCGCGAATTCGCTAATTCCGCGAACGCCGTGTGTCTATGTTGAACGAGCTTTAGCAACTCCCCTGCAAAGTTCAATGGAAACGGCCGAACCTCGCGTAGAAAGGAGTCGAAAAATGCAGCTGTACAATTTCATTTCCTCTGGTAACGCGTACGCCGGTAAATCCGCCTTTTTCGGCCCGCAACGCGGGGAAATGAAGGACCGGTATAATTAATTCTCGTGAGTTTACAACCGACCGGCGCCAATTTCCTTTTATCGACTTGCCGCGTATTCCCCGTCGAAGATTGTCCCGCGACGATAAGTGCGAACGGATCGCAACGGTACTACACACCCATAACCGTAAAGATACCGCGGTGTTTCGGAAAATATCGCGCCGATGAAAAACCTATGTGTGCCCCGCTCCACCGTGCAGTCGTATGAATTCCGTGTCCACGGGAGCAGCTTATTTACGAGCCTTTTATATCTATGGAAATAAGCGGGAAAAATCTAGAGAAATAGCGCGGCCCGCGCCTATGGGACCGTTCCATCTGTTCCAATTCCATAACCGCAGATGCGTCGCGGATCCCCGTATCCGCGGGAAATCTACGCCTATCGACGCGAGCCGCGAATCTATTCTCGCGACAGAGTCTGCTAAAAAAATGAACCCTCCCAGGCCGAGCGATACAAACGAGGCTGGCTCGGTGCTCGCGCGAGCTCGACAGATAAAAGGTCAAAGCTTATCTCGCCAGGGAGGACCATTTCTCGCTTTTTACCACCGACGTAAAGCCGTGGAGGCGACCGGCTACGCTTCAGCCCCGGAATCTCCCTAAACTTTCCATTTCACTCGAGAGAGGCGCGGGAAAAGGCCACCGGTGGAATTACACAGCTCGAACGTCCTGCTTCTCAGGATTTTACTCGCTCCCCTGGTCGTCCTCGCCGCGAGATTTACATTATACACGGCCCGAGCCGCGCTTTTCACTGCGCGACCTCTCCAGCCGGCGATTAAACGGCAGACGAGTGTCTTTACCGGCCGTAAAGTCCAAGGGAGTAGTGAAAGGTCCGTCACGATGTCTACTGATTGCGATTCACCGGCGAAATTCAGTCTAGCAATTGTGCGAGCAGGTCTGCTCCGAGAACGTTAATCAGAAGGAAGGTGCTCGTGCCTCTTCCACTCAGCGAGCTGCCAAGTGGACGAAATTTAAAGGGGAAGTACCCGGGGAGGGCACCGAAGATAGAAAGGTCCAGATTTGTGTTAAGGGCGGGACTGCTTGGCTACTCTTAAGAGCGCAGTTCCTCGAGGCTCCTTGCGGTCTAAACCTAGATTCGCCGTTTTACGAGAGATGCGCTGTGTAAGCTGAGCTGTTCGAATGGTCAAAGGGTCGCCAGAAAGGAGGCGAGCTGGAAATTTCGTCAAATAACAGATTCAACAACTCCTAAACACATACCTACGTGCCATGGAATTGCGCGGCTAGTTTACTCGAAATTAAGGACGTGTGAGATTAACCCTCGATTCGTATGCTCGCGGCTTTCTGCGTGGCAAAATTCAGGGAACCGCCCGAAGAATCCACCTGAACGCGCCGAGCGCTCATGAACCCGCCGCGGTGTCTCGGGGTCAGCGTTTTAAAACGAGGTCGAAGTGTTGGAATATCCTCGTAGACTCGGAACTTCTCGAGCCTCCTCGAATTTCGCGAACTTTACGAAGTTCCGAGCTCGCGGGCCCGGGGAAAGTGTCGATACTGTTATTCATTAATGCGCAAGGCGAAACCAGGACCTAGTTCTGCTGTGTAGGCCCGCAGGCGAGGATCCCGTGGCTCGGCCAAGGAAATTGAACTTTTCTGGCGTCGATAAATCCGCCGTTATCTTAACGATGATCCGGGGAACGGCGATTAAGGAATTCCGCCGTTGCGAATTAAAAGGCCACGATCGGGAATTTTAATAGATTCGGTGAAATACAGTGGCCCGGTCGATGGCTGGATATAACCGCCAGGGAAGATTAAAACGAATCGGCTCGGCTTGATGTGGGGAGAATTAATTGGGCAAATTATCCAGGGACGTGGGGGATGGAAAAAAATCCCCCTTAATTGCGCGCGGATATGGGGGTGGAACTTTGACGGCAGCAATTAAACGGTGATTAAGTAAACAGAGCTGATCGCGCAAATTCGACCTGGGGGAATTCGCGGAGCTTTATCTGACTTATCGGAGGACGACGCGAGAAAAAGCGAATCCTCTGTTTGCTCGTGGTAGAGGCGTGGGGGTGGATTTATCGAAGATGAAATTCTGTCGACAGCTAATTGGAGCCCCGAAATACGTGTTTAGTATCGCAACTCATCCGAAAGCCATACCGCGATGGTTGAAATGTTCAGGCGGAAGCTCCTCCAATTAAACTCGCGTACGAAATTTTCGTGCCAGGATAATTACTGGTACAATTAGCAACAATCAAGTTTCGCCAGGCGCCACGTCCAAAGCGGCATCCCACCGCGTTTGCCACGGGGAACTGAGATCTCTCGGATGTTAAAAACACTGTCGCGAGTATTCGTTATAGGTATAACCACGTTTGTTTCTTTCACAGAGCTTGGAGTATAAAGGTCGGCGAGTAAAGTAAACTCGAGTCGTTGCCAGGTACTTTTGTCTAAACGACAGGAAAGTTGCCGTAACAACGAGTAAAATCCTTCGCGATAGTTACGAAGGGAATTATATCGAGAATTCTGCGTACAAAAGATTTTACTGTGGGGGGAAAGTTTTGGCTTCCGCGCGGCGCGACTGTCTCGAAAAGTATTCATCGCCTTGGAACGGTCCCAGAACAGTGTCCGTTGGTCGGGGCGCTAATAGCGAAACGCCGCTGGAATACCGGGTACAGTGAACTTTTTATCACCTCATAAAACTGACGATGCTAACGTTCGAATCCAAATCAATTTCCCGGAAGCAAGAATCTACTGCATTGAGTTTCGAAGGGAGAGCCAAAGGTACATTGGCTCCACTCGATAACAAGAATCTGCCCCGGAAGAGAAATGAAAATTTCCTTCGGCTACTCGCCACGGTTACCCCGCGACATGAAATTGGAAAACAAGACCGTAAATATGAGGGAGGGCGGGGCTGTCGCGTAAATATCTCGCAGTTAACGGGGACATATTTGCGCGGGCTACGACTGGGACGCCTAGCGACGCTTTTAATAACGAAATTCCGTACGGTGAATTTGAGGCTGTTGTCGGCTCGCGACGGCCGCGGATATAAAAATAACGTGCAGCCGGTCGACTATGGAGCGACTGTTCTGTACACGGCCAGAAGCCAAGAGCAGGCATTTCAGAATCGAGTTACCACGGCCATTGGGAAGCAATGAAGCATCGCGCGCGAATTTGCCCGGAGTTTGCGCCAGCTCTCGCCGGTCCCTCGCCCTCTTGGCCCGCAATCGGTTTCTCCTACGACCGATTACTTGTCCAACATTATCCAGCTATTGAATACCAGCGACGATGCTGAGCCCAGCCAGCCAAAGAAGCCACGGTCAAATTCTTCTATTTCCCCTTTTCGTGCTGGGAAACGGATAAGATGGAAAAGGGCAGTCGGGGCTGAGCAAACCGCGGGCGGACACGGTCGTGAGCGATAACAGGCTGGGAAGCTTGAGAAAATCAACACGGAAAGTGTGCCCCGGCTGTGGATCGACTGTACCTATCTCCTGCGGGTGGATGAGAAATTACCGAGGAACCGATCGACGCCCGATTGAACTCGCCAACGATCCCCTGGAATCGATATCAAAAACGATCGAGCGGCGAGGATTGTTAATTGAAACGGGCCAAGTTAACGAGAATCGCCGGGGGAAGACGCGTTTAATTGTGACAGACATTTCAATATTTACCAGCGATCGGGGGTAGGCTCGGGGGGGGCGAGAGATTTGGGCGAAACTTGGGCCGAGCCGATGATATCGATTCCCGTCGAGTCGGATTTCATCCCCTGACAAGGGCGACAGCCTATAAATTGGGATTTGATCGATGACCTTCGCGGCAGTAATAACTGCAGGGCCTATGTTTGCTCATGGGAGCTCCAGAACGGCGTTCTAGTTATAGAGTGGCAACCTGAAGCGACGGTAGAGCGGAGCAACCTAATTCTCGGCCGAGTTCGCTCGAAGTAGGAAAATAAAAAGTTCCTTTAATCCAGGGGAGCAGGGTGAGGGCAATATAGAGAGAGCGAGTCGAGGACAAGAACAAAGAGCGTCCCTTATTACGATGGAAAAAAATTGAAGATCGCCCGGCGAACAGGCAGCGAGCGGCATTGATTGCGGCGAAATTAAGTCTCATTGTATTTTCGCGTGGCGGGAAGTGTCCCCGAGCGTTCTGCCTGGAAAAATCCGAAAACCCACTGTGCCTTTACATTATTCGACTGCGCGGATACTCGGCAATCCTCGATTCGCCCGTTGCACAGTGGGGTATTTGGCCCCAAAACCCGGACATGGCTATTTTAAAATCTTCAACCCCCCATAACTTTGTTAAAATTCATCCAAAGTTGATGAAACAAGAATCATTTTAAAGTTTAAACTTTCTACTTTTCGACTCATTAAATCAATTTTATCGAAATCGGTATCCAGGGGGGAAAATCCGCCCTTAAAGAGGAATGTGCCAGACTGAAAAATTTTCTTGATGTTTGTCAAGTGCTACGGAGTGCAAATAATATATTTTGTAATTTTTATGTATACTACCGGAAAGTATGATCCTTTGTCTTTACGATTAAGTCGAACCTCATAAAAAAAGGATGTTTTTTAACAAAGATACAGCCATTTAAAAAAAGCTACATTTTTTAATGTTTTTACAGAAATTCTTCGTTTACACAAATCGTGAGCTCAGGGGGAAGAAGTAAATCTATTGTTTCATTTAGGAATTGCATCTTGACAGCTTTCTTTTTAATAAATTTTATGTTTTCTCGCGTCATCAGTTTAATTCCAGATGGACCCGCAGCTTGAACCGAACAATTTGCTGACATTTTAATACCTATACATATATACATATATTCTCGTGAAATAAGCAACATCTGAATAACAAAAGCGGAAAATATCTAGTTCATGTGACAAATGTTTAAGCGTACTTACCAAGTACAAGTAAAATGAAATTTAATATAAAAGTAAAATCAAAACAGCACTTAAATATGAACTCAACTAATGAACTTAATAAACACGGGATAAATATATATAACACACACTAAATATAGGCTATACAAAACAAAACTTTAACCGAATAAAATGTAAGAAATACTAAAATATAACATATAAGTACGTAAAAAGAGCTTTGAATATTTTGCAGTGTAGTCGATGGCACTGTTTCATCTGAATGCAGACAGAATTTCATAAAATGTTTATGTTATGCTATAGATCAGGCTTGGGAATTAAGTGATCTTTTCGGCCGAGTTTCAGAAGCAACGCCCTCTTTTTCCCGCCGCGCGTCTTAGCCCCCGCGCCAGCCGGGAAGCTCGAGCCACCTCAGGCGCGTACCACGTGAATCGCGCGTGGCGCGCTGATACAACAAAAACGCATCGGCAATCGTGCTCTCTGGGACGTGTGGAAACCTATTGATACAATGTCGCCCTAATGCGCCACGCGCGGTTCACGTGGTACGGGCATGAGGCGCTCCAAGCAGCTTGGTCGCCGCGGGGGCCAAGACGCGCGGCGGGAGAAAGAGGGCGTTGCTTCTGAAACTCGGCCGAAAAGATCACTTAATTCCCAAGCCTGCTATAGATAAATCTTTTACTAATTGTAAGTCCTCTACTTTATGTCTGTATTCAGTTGAAACAGTGTCATCAGAGACTACACGGCGAAATTTTCAAAGTATTTTTTACGTACTTATATATTATATTTTAGTTTTTCTTTCATTTTGCTCAGTTAATACATATGTGTTCATAATTTAAACATTTTCATTGAAGAGTTCCTAAACATCTCTCGAAGGCCTGCGGAGCGCGACCGTACAGGCGTACGTAAAACGCACCAGCTCTCGA
Organism: Andrena fulva; assembly: GCA_946251845.1. Taxonomy (NCBI): domain Eukaryota; kingdom Metazoa; phylum Arthropoda; class Insecta; order Hymenoptera; family Andrenidae; genus Andrena; species Andrena fulva. The sequence continues at coordinate 5,659,369 of OX276332.1, forward strand.
TTGTCATTTCTAGCTAAATTAGCTATAAAACTTAAAACCGGACGAAACCGGAACCAATCTTTTTTGCACTGTCTTCACAAACCTTTATCAAATGTAATGCCACCAATAAAAGCAGTTAACACGGCTTAGCAGTATAACAAAATCGTTAATGAAATCTTATAATCGTAAAGAAAATTTACTGAATTCTCGATTATCTTGAAATGTTAATAACTATGCAAATATATATGATAAAAAGTAAAACCTTTTGGAAAGTGTAGTATATACCTCCCTGAGAAGCTTCCATAATGCAAGAATTCACCAAATTTCTTTACAACATGTTGAAAACTCTAATAAGCCAACGATGTTTCAGAAGACGGTTAAGAATGAATCGCGAGCTCTAAAATCTCTTAATTTTCGACGAAGCCTGTTGCTTCATGGGTGCACAAATGAAAAAAACAATATTCATACATTGTTCCTCAGATATTTAACTGCCTCGAGCACCAAAAATTTTTTCGGTTTACGCAAAATTTTTGAAATCGATTTATGTCCGGGTTTTGGGGCCAAATACCCCACTGTGCGTCGTCGCTGGCTAAATCGCGGTTATCCCTTCGAAACGAACGCGGGAGAATCGGAATTCACGAGCGACGCTTTCCTTTCGTTACGACGTAAACGCACCGCGTATTCCCCTAATCTGGAGCGCCGTAAAACGCGAACGATCTAATTCCGGGAGAGGTCGGTTTTATTGCGGAACACCGTCTTAAAAGTTTACGTTCGGTTCGATGAAGGCCTAGGGCGAGGGCCAGCGCCTCGTCGCGAGCACCGCGACAAATTCACCGCTCGACGGTCCGCAGGGAAGCTCGGACCTTATCTATCGTAGAAAGGGTCCCGCGACGGCCTCGGTTCGATGGGAGCCTGATACGACAAGGGGAGACTGCTAGTGATGGGTCAACCGACCCGTAGAATTGAACCTTGATCCACGCCCGAAGAACTGGCACACATGGCTGGCTTGGAACTAGGATATCCATCGATTGACATGTCCAACGGTCGAGTGGATCAGTTTACCCGCGGCCGATTCACGTAGACGACATGTTCGACTAGGATTTAAACCGAGCAGGGGATTAATCCTGCTCTCTGGACGCGGTTAAACTCGAACCCCGTCGTCGTCTACGGATGTTCGTTTGGTTCCGCAATTAATTGGCCCCTACCCGCGGCTTGTTAAAGGCTACACGCTCGAAGACCGTTGATGCATGAAGAGTGCATCGATCTAACGATGCGTTCCGATGCGGAAGATGAGTACTCGAGGGATGCGAGGATCGTTGCACCTTAGAAGTTAGCCGTGCGCCGCCGCGCCGCGTCTGGCTACGTCTGACCAATCCTGCAGTGAAACTACTTAATCTTCCGCTACCTAGGCAGTTCGGGCAGTTCCCTCCGCGGGAAGGAATCGGCAAGGAGAAAGCTACCTACACGAGCCGCCATCGTTACCCAAGCTTTTCCATAGAAATCTCGCGTACTAATTTATCGTGAGGAGGGACGGTGGCTCGTGATAAAGGATCCGCGGGGCATTCATTCGTAACGAGGTTACTCGGCGATCAAGGTCGAAAACCGAGTGGATCAGAGGGAAGTAGGTAGATTCGATGATCTAAGAAATACGAGGATACTTTCGGTAATGGCCATTACCGTTCGTCATCCCCCAGAAGAGATTAAAGTTAGCTCGCCGTTCGGGCCACCGATTCGACGATAAAGGGTGGGGACGGGGCGATCCGAGAGCTCGTGAATTTCTTGGCGGACGCGACGCCGGGATACGCTCGAAATAATCGTGTTACCTCGGCCGTGATCCACCCGGTGAATTCACCTGGAAATTCTGACTATCGATTCTGCCACGATATAATCCCGCTTCCGCCGTCCGGATGCCGCCCGTTTCGCTCGCGTACAGCCAGAACCTGCCGCCAGACAATCGTTAACAGAAGTGCATTGAAAGGATCAACCGTATCAGCCTACTGATTGACGTTTCATATCAAAGAATGGACACGGGGAGGGTCGGGGGACTGCCCAGGGAAGGACGGCGTGCGGCGCTCGAAACAGTGCCTATATTCATCGATCTGTATGCCATTGATTAAGTGGAACACCGTGTCCGCTGGAGTTTCTACCCGACCATATCCAGCCGCCGGTTTTAATCGATAGGATTATCCTGTTCCGCGCTCGAACTCGTAATCTCCTCTACGATTGCTCGTCCGTGACCCCGGTTATTCATCTAATTTCCTTCGTTTCTCCATTTTTCGCTGCGACCAATCACCCTAACGAGAAGGGCATTCGAGTTACTTCTATCGCGATCGGTGATTAGAAGCAACACCTACGCAACTTTCGGCGGTTTCGGTCGAAATAGACGAAACATAAGGACGATTGTAACTTAACAAGTATTAATAAACATCAAATTCATTCCTGAAATTTGGTAAAGCAATAATTGATCGACGAGCCCAGCCTTAAATCTTTAAAAAATAGTCCTTTTTTTCTTCGCCTTCATAAATAAAAAGTATTCGAGAAGGATTTGAACTTTAAAAATTTGAAAAATAAATTTTTTTTTTGTTTTTCGGACTTTTTTCGAAAACCGTTTGTCGCACGAGGAAAATTAATAAAACATAAAAGATGCTCCTTGTCTGAGTCCACAACTTTTGTTTGACATATTTTTTCATGTAATCAATAACTTGGAGGGTAGTATATAAAATCGACTTTGCGAGCTGTTAAATAATTACACAGTACAACAAATTTTGACTTTTTTTCGGACTTGTAACATTCAATAGCCGTTTCTTATAGGTTTTCGTGCGCTGAAAACGAATCCGCAAACCGTTTGTCGCCATCACCCTCAGTTTTTGAGAAATTCGATTTTGAAAAAAGCTGCAAATTTTCGACTTTAAACATCTTTTATGCCGAAACGGTAATAGTTATTCGGTTGCTCGTTGCGTCACATTATTCTATGAACCCTCCCGAGTACAACGATATAAGTTATTAATGCATTATGAACATTTAAATATGTTTAAACAACGATCCTTCAATTTATTTCCAAAACTAAGGGTCTGGGAGAAAATCTGACCATTCCACGCGATGCAGCAGACAGTTTTCCTTCGGAAAGCGTAAACAGAAGTGGTAAGTCTCGTTTTGTTTTCAATACAGAAGCGAAATAGTTTGGCAAAACGCGCGGAGCCGGCAGTGGTAGTCAACGGCGCGGCGTCCGGCGCGGCGTATCCACAGCCGCTCGCGCGCGACTCTCACCGTGCTCCAATATTGTATTTGTTATTTATAAACTATTTAATAAAAAATGATTAACTATTACATAATAAATTATGTAATAAATTTTCTGTAATTTCAAACTTTGATTTTTTGAATATGCAAGGTGTCGGCGCTATGTGTGTATAGTTAGGTACATCAGTTCCTAATGTATTAAAAATACCAAAGAACTGTTCGTGTGAAAGTCATACTATACGACGGGGTAAATTCATTGTCGAAGACGATTTTTTTACATTATTATTTTTAAAAGATACAGGGTTATCCATTTAAGACTGGCGGCGCTGCGCGAGTACAAATGAGAATGGCAACAGCTTCACACGCATTCTTACTAGTTCAATCATATGTCGATACATCCGCTATCTATGGGCTGTTGCTAAAAGTATAGGTTCGTGTAGGTCATGTAAGTACATGTTGCCGTTCTCATTTGTACTCGCGCGAGCGCCGCCAGTCTTAAATGGATAACCCTGTATCTTTTAAAAATAATAATGTAAAAAAATCGTCTTCGACAATGAATTTACCCCGTCGTATAGTATGACTTTCACACGAACAGTTCTTTGGTATTTTTAATACATTAGGAACTGATGTACCTAACTATACACACATAGCGCCGACACCTTGCATATTCAAAAAATCAAAGTTTGAAATTACAGAAAATTTATTACATAGTTTATTATGTAATAGTTAATATTTTTTTATGAAATAGTTTATAAATAACAAATACAATATTGGAGCACGGTGAGAGTCGCGCGCGAGCGGCTGTGGATACGCCGCGGCGGACGCCGCGCCGTTGACTACCACTGCCGGCTCCGCGCGTTTTGCCAAACTATTTCGCTTCTATATTGAAAACAATACGAGATTTACGACTTCTGTTGACGCTTTCCGAAGGAAAACTGTCTGCTGCATCGCGTGGAATCGTCAGATTTTCTCCCAAACCCTTAGTTTTGGAAATAAATTGAAGGGTATCTGCCAAAATGGGTGCATTTCGGGTGTCCTTTTCCCTTTGATCGTTGTTTAAACATATTTAAATGTTCATAATGCAATAATAACTTATATCGTTGTATTTGGGAGGGTTCATAGAATAATTTGACGCAAAGAGTAACCGAATAACTATTACCGTTTCGGCATAAAAGATGTTCAAAGTCGAAAATTTGCAGCTTTTTTCAAAATCGAATTTCTCAAAAACCGAGGGTGATGGCGACAAACGGTTTGCGGATTCGTTTTCAGCGCACGAAAACCTATAAGAAACGGCTATTGAATGTTACAAGTCCAGATGGCTGTTGTACTGTGTTATTTATGTAAATGTTCAATGGCCCAGGGGCACCTTTTCCCGTTATCCGATCGGGCTCAAACTTTACACAGATATTTTTTTTTATTATTTGGAACGAAAATAAGAGCCACCCTAGTGTATATACATTTCTCCTAATACGATCTTCTTGGTTATCCCCCGGCGCGATTCCGATGGTAAAAACATTGCGACCTGATATTTCGCCGTAGAGCAGGCCTCGGAAGGATCAGAAGAGCTTGGAAGCTCGCGTTTCTACGCTTTCACGTCTCCCGAATCCAATTTTCTTTTTCGGACTCCCCTGATCCTAAGAGACGCCGCTGATGGAACATTAAAGGGGATCGACCGTCGAAGAAGAGCGACACGTATAATGAACACGGGGAGGAACATCTGTAGCTACTAGAATAGAGTTGTGCCCGCCGTGTTCTATGAGGATTTAAACTAGACGCACCCTCTGCTCCGCCCCCTCAGTAATTCCTGATCCGGATTTGAATTCTGTCGTAGGTATCCATCGGCTACGCGGGCTTTCCCTACCGAAAGACGTTCTCCCTCGCTCCTCCACCCCTACCTATCGTAAGCCATTCTCATTCCCATAAGACGATAAATCCCTCGATCAAGCCGCGCGGCGCCAAATTGAAATTCGACGATATCTTTTTCTTTGTTCTCTCCGCGCCGATCCCGTGATCGTTGATTTCTTTTATCGGGCCATTTTTTAATCGGCATCGGGGCTGCTGCATCGCCGGGACCGATCGAGCCGCCCGATAAGTCATGTACAGGTCCCCGATAAGAATAATTTACCGAGCCGTTGCGCGATAATCCTCTGACGCACGACGTCCATTTTTCCTCCCACACGCGCGATACCGACGAATTACGATCCCGCTGAAAATCGACGGCTCGAATCCACCGTGGGGCTTGCACGCGCGACGGCCGATGTCCACGGTATATTCGACCGCTCGATTCTCAGCCGGCCACGAAAGATACCTCCGTCCCGCGGTCGATTACGTAACACGCAGCCCCATTTCTGTCATTCCAGAGATGTGAGGAATGATCACGTGGGTGATGGTCGGGCTGCTCCTGGCTGCGGAAACTTGCGGCAGAAACGTCCTCAACGGGAACGGGAACGAGGAGGCGAAGCAGAAGGACAGTCTGAAGGGAGTCACCGCGGACGACGAGGACATCTACCGTGGGTATCGGGGGTGTCGGGGTGCACGAGGAAAGAAGAGGATAGAGGTCGAGAAAGGGCGGAAGGAGGCAAACAGATCTATGATTTACTCGAGGAGTAACTCGAGCTTATCCAGACCATCCCCGACCACCCCTTCGAATCCTGCAATTGAGCTCCACTAATACTCCTTTCGTGGCCCCTTCTGGCCACTTCACTTTTCCCCTGCCTCCACCAACCCACCCACAAATCGTTCTCTGATCTATATACACCTGGCCTGTAACATATTGTTCTGAAATATCGCCCTGCCGCTGCCAAGCTTCTTAAAGCGTCAGCCCTGATAAGTAGTTAAAGTCCCGCATAAACCGGCCATCGGCAGTTCGTCGCGCTGGCCGCGCCGGGTACGGGTTGTTTCGCAACTTTGTATACACCCTTAACCGGCTAATAGAAGTAACAAACTTCCAGAAAACATTATTGGCAGCTTTCCATGAAAAATTGATGGCACAAGCCGTAAATATCTGCTTTCTATCCAACTAAAGTAACGAGTTCAGTTTATAACCAAGAGCGATATGTAAAAAGTCACGTTAAGAATAGCGTCGAGAGGTATTTCGATGGAATGCAGAGGCTTTCAAACGCCTTCCAGCCACGATTCAGAAAAGAAACGACATTTCATCGGCACCGACGCTAATAGACTCCAGAAAAGCTCCCGTTCCGTGACTCGCTTCGAAAGTGGAAACGTTTACTCAAAAGAGGAGCGTACCAAGTTGCGAGCAGTCGGGACGGCGCAAAGCGACCGGGACAGACGTCAATTTCAACATCGAAAGTATTAATTACGCGGGTGGGCGAGGTGGAACAATTCCACCCCCGTCGTTAACGATGCATCTCGAAGCGAGCGCTTTGTCGCCCGATCCCCGACGACGTTACGGTTCCCATTCGACGGGACAATCCATTTCCCCCGGGCGTTAAGTGTGCCGCGGGCGAGGGAATTATATCGAACGAACGAACCAACGAACGCCTAAGCGTGTTTAATTGTTACGTCTCTCCGCCCTTTGTCTCGCGGCCGAGCGAGCGTCTCTGCAACCCCATTACTCACTCCAACGCCCCTCTGTTGTGTGTTGCAGGTCTAACGTGCTACACTTGCGTCAACGTCAGCGATAACCAGGTATCGACGAGTCCATTAAACGCTCCCTTAAGAGTCTCTAATGCCGGTATCGTGCCCGGTCCAGCGGCCGCAATTCCGTTTAGCCCCGAGGATCGTTTCCCCATCGATCTTCCCTTATTTCCAAACTCCTCTCCCGCGTTTCCCTTGCAACCACCTTTCCTCAATCCCAGCCTTTTCTCCGCTCGAGTCGTCCGCGTCGCCGAGGAATTACCAATATCGGCCCGGGTTGGCGACCTCCCCATCCGCCGACGGGGACCACCAAATAACGGCGCAAGTAGACGGCGATCGTCGCTTCCGTCTACTCGGATCGGTCCTCAGAAAACTCCGATGGAGGTCGCGCTCTGTGCGAGTAATTTTTCAATCGAAGCAAGCATAGTAACGCTGGAGGGAATTAGTTTTCGTATAGGATGATCCATGAAATACAGTTGCAGCGGGGGAGCACTCCGTGACCTCCCCTTAGAAACAGACGCACATTCGACGGGAATCTGCAGCGGAAATGGTCGATTCCGCAGGAATCGATGGCTACCGAGTCCCGGGGTATATTCTTCGCCGATGGTTCATTCGGGTCGATCGCTGCACCCCAAGCTTTTTACCACTTTCTTTGCCCCGTCCTTCGAACCAAGTCCGATTCGGAATCGGGAAGTTGGCTGCAGCGATACGGTTGTCGCGAGCGTTCAACCGGAAGGAACGAGCTTCCAGTTACGTTTCGCCCGTAGGATTTTCGGAACGGAGATGGACGGTCCGTTTGCTTGATCAAGTCGCCAGGCGAGGCCCAAAGTTCCCTGCCCCGGCCGTTTAACGAACCGTGCTTCGTTTGCCAAACTCTTTCCGCGAGCCCACTCGGCACGAGCTCAGGCGATCGCGCGAATTATAAATGAGCGTCCCCGCCGCTGTCCCGTCCACTTCGCCTGGCTCCTTCGCTAACCGAAGCCCCCGTCTTTTTTCTCCTCTGCTCTGTTCGCAGATGTGCAACGAATGGGCGATAGACACACCGTGTCCGGCGGGCGGCCGAGACTTCTGCAGATCGCTGCACATTTTGGACAGCAGAGGAAACAGCGTCTTGGCAAGCAAATTTCTTCACCTAACACTCGACCCGGCCGCGATCAGAAACGGATAGAACGGCCGGATAAGCTCCCGCGTTGCCAAGGAGCAGCCACTAACCGTGCCTCGAGCCCTCGACAGGCTGCGCTTCGTTCGTTGCGTAATTCTCATCGAAAGGGGATTACACGAACGAGGAGAGATTAATTATCGACGTAATTTGCCTGATTATACGGCCCTCCACGTTTGAACCAGCACGTTCGGTTGCGCTCTCAGACGTGGAGGATTAGACGGCGGTTGTTCGATACGGGAACAGAGAGCGCGGTTTTATACGCGAGCTCCTAAGATTGTACCTATCATCCAAGGGTTCACGGAAGGCCGAGTGCTCGCGGGAAAAGGGGGAGAAATGGCACGAGAAGCCCGGTACCTTCGAACTTGTCTCGTTCCGCGGCTCAATTTAATCCCGTCCAGAGATAAAATCAACATCGACCGACGTTCACTGTCAAGCCGTTGCGCGCGTCACGCACGCATCCCCGATGAAAATCAATCGGCGATTTTATCGCGTCCCGCTAATAGCCTCGCGCATTAAACGCGCTCATCGATTCCCGTGTTTGTTAATGGACAAAGTTGCGAGGGCTTATTCACGATCGCGAAAAGTGACGCTGCAACAGCGCCAACTCCGCTGGGAGCAGCCCTTAACTAAGCACTTCCCCGGGCTCTTTCAATTATGAACGTCGGAATCAATTAGATCGCTTTCTGAACCCAACCCCCGCTCCCATGCACCGTGGCCTATTCATTCGCGATACGCTTTCCTCGCTGATCGGTTAATTAATGCTCGCGTGCATCGTAAGAACGCTGACAGACGATAACGCTTTCCTGCGGTTCCTATCGTTTTTGCGAGGGGGCCGCAGCACGCAGGAATTTGTCAATCGTGATTGCTACCCTGGCCGTTGCGAAGGGAGCTCATGAATTCTTGAAACGCCCCGAGGTCGATCTCGCCTGCTAAAAAGTATCCGGACAAAAAAGCTGCTCGTGTACGCGAAATCGAACGTGTACGAATCGCGCGGAGGAACGTGGTAGGTTTTAACGACTACGTGGATCGATAGAGCCAGTCAGACTGTCGGTGGGAAAAAAAACCACTCCCGATGAAAGATCGAGGGACGCGCGAGCGAGCGCGGTCGGAGCCATCGACAACATCCCCCTAGGCAACGAGACCGCGAAACGATCCGTGAAAGACGCGTTTCCGTTTCAGGTGAGCAAAAGCTGCGCGAGCAACGCGGAATGCGGCCCGTCCTCGGTAGGCTGCATCCCGGTGGACACGCAGCAGGTGCGAAATAGCGAATTTTTCCGAGCAACCTGGCTGGCTTTTCTCTCCCTTCCGCCCAGCTTCCCGACCCGTCTTGTCGCTTGTTGGCCGAAGGGAGGGCCAGACCGTCGCGACCGGGTGAAATAAATTCGGTTATTTCGTTCCAGATCTGCATCAGCTGCTGCGACCTAAGCTACTGCAACATCGAGTCGCCGACGAACGCCACCAACGCCATATTCTCGCGCAAACGGCGCGCCAAATCGAAGTCGAAGCGCAAGCGACCCGGCAGAAACGGAGTGGAGGGCAGCCGACCCTGCGGGCTCGGCGCCCTCTGGCTCCTCGCCTCCTCACTCTTCTATGCATATCATTGCTGAGGAATCAGCGACAAGGAAGAACTAGTTAGAAATGACGCCCCAGCCAGCGCGGGACTTGGACGATCCTCCGTAGAGTCTCGACCTGCCTCCCTCCGCGGCAGGGATCCGTTAAGTTAATCGCTCTGCAATCACATTTCCACTTTCACGTTCCCAGCTGCTCGGGACCACTTCGAGCCACTCTCGACGTCCGAACATATCTGACAACGCGATCCGGAGCTTTCAGTCTCTCGAGACGAGATGCGCGCCCCGCGAGCGCTAGCTCTGTACCTTGCCGGCCCTCGTCAGCGTGCAAGATAAATTGCGTATCGCGGGCAGAGCTGAGGGGCGTGTTATTACACGGCGATGATGTATGTTGGCGGCGTAAGGTAGCTAAGATAGGAGGCTTCTCGTCTTTCCCTTCGTTAACGAGTACGAACGGCGGGAACTCGACTCCCGAAGAAAGGAAGAATAAAGCGGGAGGCTCGCCGTTATGACGCCGGAGGACGGGGAGTCCTGGGCTGTCGGAGATATGGCGACCGTAGTTGACCGAGGACCGTTCGAAGTCTCTCAGTGATGGAAAAAGGAATTGTTCTCTTCTCGTAGTAGCGTAGTTGCTATGCCTTGTTAGAACGAACAAATCTATGGCGTAAGCTCGAGTTTAAGATGGATCGAACGACCGATATGGCCCTCTATTATCATCGTCGCGCCCCGCCACAGAGCTGCGGTGCCAAAGGGAAAAGCAGCGAATAACTTCCGCGAGACTAATTTTATAGAAGCGTTTCCTTTCGATCGAACGCGCAGCCCAGCGCCGCTTTCGCCCAAAGGCTTCTCCAATCTCGCGACGAACCCAACGAACGTGAGAGGAAAATCAGCGCCGTTTCTCAGTTCAGAAGACCAGATTCGAGGGAAAATTTCGTTTCGATTCCATCCGTAAGGGACGCGCCAGAAATGAAACGCTCGGCGCTCTCTGCTGACTCGCTCGGAATATCTGTACCTGCCGGAGCAACGATCGATCGCTCTTTCTCGAGGCACTTGTTAAGCAAACCAGCGAATCCCCCCCGCCCCCCCCGCCGATCATTCACCACTATTTCACTCTACAGATAACGCAACTAGCCTCCATTTTTCCATTCCTTCTCCTATAATGCTTCGACGTCGACCATTCACTCGAATCTCTAAGTGTTCGTACGGTTTGCTAATGCTATTCGAACCCTTTCAAGTGGACGGAAAGTGGCTGGACACTTTGATCCTTGAAGAATTCTGTCGAATAGGGAAAAATCCTTGTACTTGCCAAACGAGTATCTATTACTTCTACGACAGTATCAGTATTATTCCCCGCAGGAACTCGTCACTATTTTTCAGCCGAATTTCTTTAGAGCCGTGGAACGATCGCGAGTTTTTCGAGATCTCCTCGAGACGCTCGGTGCTTTGAGTTTTCAGGAAGAACCAAACACCGAAAAGGAGATTCCGCTCCCCTTGCGATCAATTTCCCATTGGAACCTTATCGTTCGATCGTCAAACGGAATCGGGGACATTCAGTTTTCGTGGGCAAACGAGTTTCTTAAGGGACAAAGTTGGATGCACAGCAGCCAAACGCGCGTGTTTGCTGGTGTGCAGTGTTGGGCAAATAGATATGCAAATCACGAATTACGCGAGCGGGGTTTGAATTATCGATAAACTCGGATTACGCGTACCTAAAATGCTGTTTACATACCTAACAGACTCGCCTACTACAGACTACTTATTGCTATTACGATCACTAACAATTATATTACATAAATAAATGAATGAATAAATGAATGAATATATATATATATATATATGATATAGAAATTATACATTGTTTCGGCATGAAGATGTAAGAATACTGTTGGTAATGAAATAAAGAAAACTATACTTGTCAGACTGCCATTTCATGAATTTTCTTGTGTTATATTATATGTATGTAATATTGCTTCGCCATTGCCCTCACTTCCATATTGGTACAGTTATTTCGAAATCGAGCTTAATTTCTGCTAATTATAATCTTCAAACTCTTCAACACTCAATAGTTTTGAATTCTTTTTTAAATAAATGTAGAAAAACTATATCAGATTGAATATATAGGCCCATACAAGAGTGTGTTTAGTAAAAAATTTTCCTATTTTCTTCCTTAGAAACTATATCTTATAATTATATTAATCGTCTCGAACATTTGGACCGATACAGAGAATGGAATTTCATCAAAAAGATAGTAGATTTCATTTTTTCTCACCATTACCGATGCTCGGAGTACCACAGCGATGTTACCCACCATATAAACCTGCAAAATCGTCCAAGCTCCCGACGCACAGTGTGTCGAAGAGTATACATACCCCTACAGCAAATTACGTTGCTGAAAAGTTGCAGAAACGTTGCAGAAACGTTGCAGGGTAATATTGCACCGCAACATTGCTGAAATGTTGCAGAAATCTTCCTATGTCCGCCCCTGTGCAACATTGCACCGCAACGTTTCTGCAACTTTTCAGCAACGTTTCTGCAACGTTTCAGCAACCAAGTGTGCTGTATGGGTATGGGCGTTCGGGACGAAACTCGTAACTTCTGAATTCATCAGATTTCGACCTAAGTACACTAATACTTTTTTTAAAGAGGATACAAAGATGCATCGATTGATTAAAAAATAAAATAAAATTACATTTTAAAAATTAAAGTGATCTTAATTTTTTATTAAATAAAAAGTTTTTTGCCAATTTTTTCCGGTTACAGTTTGTTGTCACATGATTACTGACTAACTTTTGTTTGAAAAACATTTTTATCAGTTTATCGAGAATGCGTGAAAAATAGAATCGATTGTTTAGACTTTAGCATATGGATTTTCGGAACAAAGGTTAAAAAATTAACATATGAGCCGTTTATTTTGAAAGTGGCCTAACTCCATTTTTCAATTTTTTCCGGTTACCATGGTTACATGTACAACTTCATATTATTTATCAGTAAAGCATTTCAGGTTGCTTATAATCCGAGCAAATACGATACTTCTTGACACATAAGTTTTCAGAGTTAGTTCAATAATCGAACCGTGTAGTTTGAAAATGGCCTAACTCCATTTATACTTAAATCAAGATATTTACTATTGATAATGTCGGAAAGCAGTGATGAAGGTAATCTTAATTAATTAGTATTTACAAGTTAACCTCAGTTTTTGGACAATTGCGTTAGTTGAATAACCAGTACATTTAATTAATATAAAACTTAAAATTTAATATTACATTTTAGAAATTATTTCACCCATGGGGAAGAACAGAACAAGACTATTTAGTTCAGATAGTGAAGAAGAAATAGTAACTATTGATTTAAAAAAAAATCGAAAAAGAAACAGAATTATAGAACAATATTCGTCTTCAGAGGATGAAGATACGAATAATAATGGAGAAGAGATTAATGAATCATACATCCAAAAAGTGCGAAAGATTAAACGGAATTCAGGAAAAAGATATTGTACTCAAACCGGAAATATTGTACCTGAAAAAATTTTCGAAAACAAAGATTGCCGTTGTCGGAATGCTTGCACAAAAAATTACGATGAAGAAGAAAGAAATAATATTTATGGGAAGTTTTGGGGTTTGGGAGATTTTAACAAACAAAATGTATTGCTTTACGAAGCTGTCGAGCTTGTAATTTTGTACGTTATGTAGTTAAAAAATGTTTTGAATCGCATAAATTATGTTTCCGAAGTGTTTTAACGATATGTAAAATAAATTCAGTATTGTTTTTTTTCAATTTGAAGCATCTTAAATTATGTTGAATGGACTTGGGCACCTTCAAATTTTATAATGAATCTGGTTGTTAATTTTGGAAGTGGCCTAACTCCATTCTTGATAAGAAAACGCATATTATTCACTTAATAATTGCCACTATTTTAATAGGAACTATAAATTTAACATCCTTATAAGATACACTTAAGCAGTATGACTCATTAGTATCATATACGTATATTTTTAAATTCATTGAAACGCAAACCCTTAAATATCTCGATTTGAAGATAAATGGACTTAGGCCACTTTCAAAATAAACGGCTCATATTTTCTAAATCAAATATATGCTATATGATGCCTACATCTGAATTATAACATGAAGATTCATGCAGAGACTACGCAGAAGGCTTGGACGTTGAGCGTCTTAATAATGATTTCGACTATTTTCTCCATTTTGAGCAATTTTGAGGAATTAAATTTGACGTGAATGTGATGTTTAATGTGCCCCGAATTAATGTACAAAAAATGATGGAGTTACTTTTTGGTACTTTTTTTAAAACTCATGTTTGACAACAAATTAGAAAATTACTTTTGTCCATTACGCGTCACACTGTGCGCCGCCATCTTCCCTCCGCTTCCTTTTTAAATATCCCGCGCACCTCTACACTTCACAACGATCACACAAACCCTAACCGCGCACGTACCTGTAACAGATTAAACCAATTTAAAGTCTCCAAAGAAACTATTAACAGACTATTCGGGTGCTCCATCGAGAGCACTCGATATTATACGACTACACCAAATTTCCCCGCTCCAAAACATCTTAAAACGAACGACCAGAGAAAATTGGCGCAAATCTGCTTGGCGCCTTTAACAGCCTCTGGTCATGGCAAATACTTTTCCAGATATCACTCGCAAACTGCTTTGACGATCGGGAACTTTGTGTGATTCGTGTTCCCCGATCGACAAAGAAGCTATTCCGAGTGATTAATCCCAGCGACTCTGGGTAATTACTATAAAATTTGATAATTAATTTGAACTCACCGACGACGACACCACTTCTCACCACTTTTCGAAGCGTCAGCCATGGTCAGCCAGGACTGAGGTCACGTGACCGCTTCTCTTTCGTCTTTCCGTTTGAAATTTACCAGGCGGAGCCACCATATACCGTGCATGCGCACTGTCAAAATCTATATTAAAATGGAGGAAAAGAGTCAAGTCGTGGAACGAGAGGCTAAGAAAGATGAGATTCACGAAAAGGATGGGAAATCCAAGGGGTGAGGGAAGAATTATTCACTTAGAAGAACATCTTCTGCTTAATTTTCGACCGGTGGGGTTAGAGAGCGCTCTCATTTGAATTATCGTACATGTGATTGATGGATGGCCCGGCAGTTCTGTAGACACAATACGTCCTCGTTTCTCTACACCCGTCGTATAATTATCCATGATTCTTCATTTATTTTAACTCAAACTAACACGACGCACCCCACGTCGTGAGATATTATTAGCAGAAGTCACTTGGAAAATCTTAGATCATGTTCACGCGATATAGTAACCTACTGATACAGCTCTTTCATCCTGCAACTCGTAGCTTTATACACGTTTTAGAAGATTCTACGCAGACTGTTACGCGTTCCTTTACGTGCCCGTGAATTCTGCTTCTTTTAACCGTTCCGAAATACATGCCGTTTTTACGAAACTATGAACTCCCTGTCCGTTATCCTTTCGCGCTTCTGCATTTCCTGCGCTTCTGTTCCTTTACCATTTCGCGTGTTGTTGCAGCCTGCGCTGCTTTTCGAGCATTGAAAAATAACCGCTTTTTGCAATAATTTTACGTATCCTATCCCTCTTTCGTTTTCGTCCCTTTGCTTTACTCTTCCGTGCTGCACTGTCGAAGTAGCACAGTTCCTTGACCGTTTGCCTTACAAGAAGATAAGAGTAAATTGCTTACAATTTAGATCGAAAAAGAGACATCGCAAGAAGAAGAACGAGGTGGCGATCGCGGCCAGCGAGAACCATAACCACACTGGGCACAGGGACGAGCACGAAATGCATAGCACTTGTAATATCTCGATAAAAGATATACAAATGGCGATGGAGGTGTTCAATATCCAGCAGAAGCCTGCCAAGACTCAGGAAGAGGCTATGCAAAAGCCGTATCAGTTTTGGAGCACACAGCCGGTACCAAAAATGGGTAAATGATTCAGCGTACTGTATTCGTTTGTTAACTGCGTTTTTAGAAAGATAAGACGGTGTTTGTCGATTGTGCGTAGACGAAAAGATTGTGAAAAACGAACCCATCGAACCCGACAAAACATCCATAAGGCCCGAACCTTACTCGTTGCCGGCCGACTTTCAGTGGGACACTTTGAATCTCGACGATCCATTAGTTTTATCCGAATTGTACACTTTGTTGGCCGAGAATTATGTGGAGGACGACGACGCTATGTTTAGATTCGATTATCCGCCGAACTTTCTGAAGTGGTAAATAGATTACCGACTAATAAACCATAGGAGTTCGCTTAAGACGATAGGTCTTTAGTAACATCCTTTCAGGGCACTTCAACCCCCCGGTTGGTGCAAAGAATGGCACTGCGGGGTACGAGTCACTAAAAGCGGACGTCTAGTCGGTTTCATTTCTGCTATTCCAGCCACACTGCGCGTGTACAATCAGTAGGTTTTGCGTGTTCCCCGTAAGCGAGTCGCCTGTTATCTAATGCTAGGAAAATTTTAGCACTCAGAAGATGGTGGAAATAAACTTTCTGTGCGTGCACAAGAAGCTGAGATCTAAAAGGGTTGCGCCTGTGTTGATACGCGAAATAACCAGGAGAGTTAATCTGCAAGGTATATTCCAAGCTGTCTACACCGCTGGCGTTGTATTGCCAAAGCCAATAGCGACTTGCAGGTGCGTACTTTCGTGGATGTAGCGTGACGACTTTAGCGGGCGCCGATATTTTCTGTTGTTTAATTGCTAAATCATTGCTGTAGGTATTGGCATCGTTCTCTCAATCCAAAGAAACTAATCGAAATAAAGTTCTCTCATTTGTCACGTAACATGACTATGCAGAGGACCTTGAAGTTATATAAACTGCCAGAGAATACAAAAGTGCCAGGGTTCAGGAAACTGGTTCAAGCAGACGTGCCACAAGCTCACAAAATATTAAGCGACGTAATAATCATTACAGAAGTACAGTACAGAGAGTGGGATCGAAACGGCTTAATACATTATCGAGTTAATTTATGTTTCAGTACTTGGACAAGTTCGACTTGGCTCCGATGTTCTCGATCGAGGAGTTCCAGCACTGGTTCCTTCCGCAGAACGGAATAATTAATAGTTTTGTAGTAGAAAATGATGGTAAAATCACTGACATGGTCAGTTACTATACATTGCCAAGCTCCATAATGCACCACGCGACGCATAAGACACTTAGAGCTGCGTACAGTTTCTATAACGTGTCCACTGTGACCCCTTGGCTGGAACTCATGACTGACGCTTTGATATCAGCGCGCAACGTAAGTCCCATGATTTCTACATCGAATCTAACGGAGGAAACATCGTGCGCGTGACTTTTTCAGCTGGGCTTCGATGTGTTCAACGCGTTGGACCTGATGGACAACAAGGAGTTCCTGGAGCCACTGAAGTTCGGTATAGGCGACGGGAATCTCCAATATTACTTGTACAACTGGCGTTGCCCTAGCATGACACCCGGCAAAATCGGTTTGGTGCTGCAGTAGAGATCTAGTTCAACGGATCGTTGTCTAGAAACAAGATGAACAAAAAACAATAAAATTTCTCGCACGTGCAAGCTTATCGAGAGGATGAATGGTGTAAAAAGGGGGCGATCGCCAAGGAAACGAGGGAAAAGAAGATAGCCGACGCCAAAACCGGAGCAAGTACGACCTCGACACGTGTCCGACGAGTGTCCCATGGCGCATTCGACGTTTCAAAGGAACCGACAGTTTCTTCCTGAATCAAACGGGATGTCCTATCGGGCCCCTCTCGGTCCCGCCGATGTCATCCTTGTCCCCGCCTTCGCTCACGATCGTGACATTAGGTCAAGGCCGAGGAACGGAATATGCATGTGCAGCGCGTGTATATATACGTATGTGCGTGACTCGAGCAATGTAGATAAATATCGTACATTTAGTAATTTGCAGCAGCCACGCGAGTACATCGGCCGCGAGGGTATCCACGGTTCTCGAGTAAATAAAGGCTCCCTTGGACGCTGTTTTATTTAACCGGGGTTTCGCGTTCCCTTCAGCATCTGATTCTTGATTAAAATAGGTCGCAGAAGTATGCCGAAGTGAGAGTGGAAGAGTTTAAATAAAGCGAGGTCGAAAGTAAAGTGTTGTTCCCTCTGTTTCTTCACCGCAGTCTCCCCTTTCCAGTACCACACCCGCCCCCTCAACTTTGCCTATAAATTCTGCTTTCCCTTTGTAGCTGGCACCCCGGCACGCAGCGTAAAGTTCAACTTTATCGAACACGATACGTTTATAGCTCCCCACGGGACACGGTTCGAAATCTCTACGGCTTTTGCCTCGGCTATCCTTTCCGGTACCTTCGAACCAAGCCGTTACGTAACAAGGGTCCCGCTTCCGGCGCCGATTAGATAGCGGCGGGACCAAAAAGACACTGAAAGAAACCAGTTTCTAAGGACTGTCATTAAGGGAAACATCGGCTGTCCGGACTTCAGCATCGCCCAGTAATTTACGCTACTTAAACGCTCCGCTTCATTCGGCCACACGTTTGATAAGAATTTTCGTTTGCAAGCTGTGTTTCAGATAGCCCGAATCTCCGCGGGAACGATGATCTCGACTAGTGTCCGTCAGTTCGCGATGTCAGCGGTTCGCCCTTAATCGAGACTCGAGGCCTTCGTGACAGCCGTTGCAGATCAATATTTAACACAGAACACACGCGCGAGCGGCACGCAAGGTCTCTTCAAGATAAAAAGCGCGAAACGATGGCCCCGTAGCGATTAACGCGGCTGACATTTACACACCCGGTTTAGATAGGAGCCGAATCTCAAACGGCCGTGTGTGACAGATGACTCGAATCATTTAAATATGATTAACTCTCTTCTTAGGTGTCACGCTGTCACGCAACCCTGCCTATTTAAGTCGCCCCCACCGGGTGATAACTTCTTTTTCCTCGTTTTATCGACGTGCGTCGATGATCTAGATATGACTACGCAAGGAAAAATACATTTTCGCTGCGATACGCGAGTTGAATTACGTTCGAACGTCACAGCAAGCCCCTGAAAGTTTATCTACATTTCCACTATGTGTACCATAAGCGGCTGAAGGTGGAATTTATTGTTACCTTGGCCGTTATCGCTTTTATTATCTCCGGGCGTGCGAAAGAGGCTCACGAAAAACAACTTTAACACCCTTGTAAAAGTGTTTCGCCTAATCAATATCGTTGTTAAGATTATAAGGGTACATTCATTGCATCCGGGCTCGATAAATTGCCGCGGCGGTTCGCGAGGTACGTTAATCATCCTTCAAACGTAGCCGCCGAACAATTACGAAATTAGCTGGTTAATTATAATAGTACAACCTTCCAAACAATTTGCCAATCGTCTCACCTCGCGAAATAGGAACACGTCCTTCGCATAATACGTTTGCTTTCCTTGCCCGATAATTTTTTTCGTTCGAACCAGCTTACGGAAAATCCCGCCTTTGAGGATATCTCCGAAATAATTTAAAATGTAGGCCACCCGCATACGCGTTTAGAGTTCGTAGCAACCTTAAACGTGACGTCAAACCACGGTTAATAAAAATAAATAGTAGTGATACGATATAAACGTCTACTTTGCTAGTATCCTGAGGAATCGCTGCATGAATGGTACTTGGCAAGCTTCCCGCTTCAGAAGTTCCGGGTTAGCTGTTAGAAGCTTACCATTATGTAAGCTAGCATCATTTGACCCAAGGATGGGACCGAGCAGAGTGGCCAACCAGGTAGAAAAGCCGCAGAAACTACCTTTCATCCTTGTAAAAGAAATCCCGAGGGGTCGCGAGGGCGTTGCTAGGACTTGGCCTGGTCTACGCGTGAAATTGTCACCCATCCTCGACAAGAGGGCCTTGAACCCCGACGGTGATCCTTGGCCAGGGCAGCTGTATCGATCTCGCAGCGTGTTGCATCCTGCGGCTCGATGCACTCCTCGCATTGTCGGCTGGATTGATCCCTATCGCGTTATGCCGTTTAACGCAGAGACGTAGAGGAGGGACAAAATGGGAAGAAAGAAAAAAGAAAGAAAGAAAGAAAAGGAAAAACGGAAACGAGAAATCACCGTACAATACCCGGAGCCAGATAACAGCAACGAAGCGCTGACTAGCACGTAGGTGGGGAATACGAGACACACGATGTGGAATAAATAGTGGCCTGAAATCGAGCGGAATTCAGTCGCACTGCTGTTGTACCATCGTCGTCGGCCGTTTATTCACGAGGAACTCGACAGAGGTCATCGTGAAGTCATCTAGTCCTACCAGCTAGTCCATCAGGATAGATCGATAAGTACCAGCAGGGTTGGTACTTGGTCGTCGGGTTCACGGCAGAAACGTCACCGTCGGTGGAAGCTGCTTACGATTCATGTTACCGTCCACGTAGCCGAAGGATGTTGCAAGTGTTGTCCCTGCTGGTGTCTGTTCTCCTCGTCGACGGATTCTTTTTCGAGTACTTAACATTCGCGCGTTACTAATCGCCCGGATGCCTTGCGAACAGTAGCTAAGTCTCTTCTCGTAAATTCACGTTGCAATTCCTACGAGTCAGCCGAGCGAACGCGTCGCAGTGCACTTATTCGTTAGGAAAGAGATGGCGAATGTTGGCAAGCGCATCCTGGGGCCTCCTGAAATACCCATAAAGCGTTCAAGTTCAGGACTGAAAATATCTTATCTGAGCCGTGTCGTTGGCCGCGCTCCGCTCCCGGCCCCGTTAACACCTCGTGTCTCTCTCGTCAGCTTTGGCACAGTCACCCCCAAAGACGAGGACAGACGGGGGTTCAACGTTTACTGGAACGTGCCCACTTTCATGTGTCACAAGTACGGTCTGCGGTTCGAGGAGGTGTCCGAGAAGTATGGAATCGTGCAGAACTCGATGGACCAGTTCAGGGGAGATCGGTTCGCGATCCTCTACGATCCCGGAATGTTCCCGGCGCTGATGCAGGACCCTAATGGTAAAGCAGTGCTCGTAATCTAAGGATAAATAAGTATATAGGTACCGTCAGCTTATCCACGATGGAGAGACAAGTTTGACCATTATTCAGGCAACGTTGTGACGAGGAACGGCGGTGTCCCGCAAGAAGGCAATCTCACCAAGCATCTGCAAGTATTTCGGGAGCACTTGATCAATCAGATCCCAGACGAGTCGTTCCACGGCGTGGGGGTGATCGATTTCGAAAGTTGGCGGCCGATCTTCCGACAGAATTGGGCTTCCCTCCAGCCTTACAAGAAACTCTCCATAGACCTCGTACGGAGGGAGCATCCGTTCTGGAGGGAAAGTGCCGTGGAGCAGGAAGCGAAACGGAGATTCGAGAAGTACGGGAGACTTTTTATGGAGGAAACTCTGAAGGCTGCCAAGCAGACCAGACCGTCAGCCAGTTGGGGATACTACGCTTACCCTTATTGCTATAACCTGACGCCGAAGCAACCTAGTTCGCAGTGCGATAAGGCGACAGTGCTGGAGAACGATAAGTACGTAATTATGAGACCTTAATGCTTTGTTTTCAATGGTTTTCCGGGGGACATGCCCTCGGTGTGAAAATGTTCTGCAAAATATCTCCTGCATCGGAGTAGAATGGATGATCGATTACCGTGCATGTTTGATCTACCGACCGAATCAGTCCTGTTATCATCCAGTCAGCAGCTTGCTCTAGGTGATCGCGTGCTCTAGTTACCGTCGAAAGTCCCTCGAAGACTTAGCGTAACGAGATTACGGATCGTACGTCGAGATTACCGTGCTTAGGCTTAACTGGGTCAATGCCAAGGACCTCGCCTCCCTGAAAATTCAAATCGCTCCGAGTCACATCTGTCTTATCTAATCAGTCCCCGATAAGAGGCCCAACGTGCAACCCCAGAACCGTCTGCTCCTCCCTTTTAGAATGTCATGGCTGTTCGAGCTGGAAGACGTGCTGCTGCCCTCGGTGTACTTGCGGCTGGGCCTGACCGGCAGCCAGAGGATCGGCCTGGTCGGGGGCAGGGTGAAGGAGGCCCTGAGAATAGCGAGGCAGGTGGCACCCAGGAAAAAGGTTCTCCCCTATTACTGGTACAAGTACCAAGATCAGAGGGATACGTATTTGAATAAGGTGAGTCGTTTCGTTTGTGAAAACATTTTAGGGGATCGGTAGATGCGTCACCTGATAGCTAGCCCCGGCTGGTCCTCAAAAATGGATTTATCTTCGCAGGTTGATCTCGAGGCCACTCTGCGGAAGATCTCGGAGCTGGGTGCCGACGGTCTCATCATTTGGGGGAGCTCTAACGACATCAACACCAAGGAGAAGTGCCTGCGATTCAGGGAATACCTGAACACCGATCTGGGCCCTATTGTAGACCGCGTCAGGCTGACCGCCCAGAGCAATCCTGCGGGCAATCGACTCGAGGTCGTTGTCGATCAAGTCTGACGGAGCGCGTGGGGCCAATAAGTGTGAAGGGAACACCGAGTGGTCCTTAGCTGCTAGTGCTTACGTGCGCGATTACCGATGCCTGGCGTACGCGGAGGAGCCGCTCGACCTTGGACGGAGAGAGATGCTGGGCGCGAGGTGTATCGCTGAAACCAAAGACGATTAGTCAAGACGTCGCGACAGACAGTATTAAGCAAGAGTCGAAATAAATTTCCTATAAAACCAGCCGCTGTTTCATTGGTCCCCCGGGAGCACGGAGCGAGGAGGAACGTCTGAGGCCACTTCCAATTGCCAGCGTAACCGGGACTAGGTGCCCGAAATCGTTGACAATAGTTCTCGGAGCGAGGCACTTTGGCACTAGCGTACGACAAGTTTTACTGGTTCGAGGTGTAAGGCCTCGGGCGATCTTGCTTTTTACAGTACACGCGACGTCGTTGTGTAGAGGTAGTCAAAGATCTCTCTTGCTTACCGTTGATCCCTCTCCCCTCCTCATCCTGTCGAGAGGGTGATCCTTTCTCTTTCTGTTACCGCGGGGATACCTGGTGGATCCGGTGGAACGAGAAGGAGAGAGAACGGAACGGGAACGGCGCGGAACCGAACGTACCGAGTAGAAGGAGGAGCTGAAGGAGACTCCGTTGGTGGTGGTGGAGGTGGAGCAAGAGGAGGAGGAGAACGGAACACGAGAGATCGGCAGCACAGTTTCGTGTTCAGCTCAGCTCGGCTCGGCTCAGCCTCATATCGGATCTCCCGTGTTTTCGAGGCGAACCGTTCCTCAAATTTGTCGGGTACAGATACTCGGATACTCTCCGCCCGATCCCCCACCCCCTGTCCCCCTCCCCCCCTGGTCCGATAGTCCACCGGTGCCGGGACAAGCAGCAGGATATCCGGCTGAGCACCGAGTGAAAATCGCGAGCAACACCTACTCATCCGTGACGATCGTTCCACGGGATTTCTAGAGTGGTGCGTAGTTCGCGACGTCTGTGACGTACACGGAGGTGAGTGACAGTTTCTTGAGAAAAGCCAAGGCTGTACGGCTCGGGATCGTTGCCAGAGTTGCCAGGTTGCCGATACGTGTGCCGCGACAGTCCACGCCACCAGAGATTCGATTACGATATCGAGGTAGCTTCGTGCCTAGAACACTCCGCGGCCGTGGAAACGAATGTAACAGCCTTTATTCCGCTCCCACCCTTTGAAAGTGTCTCTGACGATGATAGGCCTCCTCGCCGCGATGGGTCTCGTGCCTCTGATCAATAAGATACCGATGTCTGCGTGTCTGCTTGCTCGGTGGACTCCACTCGCCAGCGTTCTCAAGGAGCAGTACAAGGTGGTACGAGGAGCTATTTTCGAAAAGAAACTTCACACCAGCTGAGCCAGCTCTCGGATGATCACAGGCTGTTAGAAAGTGGCGAGACCGCGGGCAAGGGACAGGGACTCCGAGGCTAAATAGTCCAGAAGCACCCTATCCGAAACGTTTTGCCCACTAATCCTAATACCGGACCCTATTCTCGAGTTAATGATAGCTCTTCTTAGACGCAACAGTTAATTTCCAAGCTGAGCCGTCGCGCGGTAGCCGACTAGCCATCGGGTCCTTTCTAATGAAGACCTTTCGCGACTGGCTCCACTTGCCACTGTGCTGTTAATTGGCTAATCTCCGAAACTATCCCCCCGAAAATTCTTGCGTATATATTTCACCGACCCCTCGGGGATCGTAAGAGTCACGCGGCAGCGCGGACCTCCCGCGACAGTGGAGTTTCTTAATAGACGAGAGATGACTCTAGATCTCGAAAGCCAAGACACAAAGTCGCGTCTATTATTGGAGCCTGGTTACTTCATCCCGCAAACATCGTAATATCATTAACCGGTCTCATTCCCCGAAGAGTGGCCTGCACTTAATTACACCTTATGGTGCACTTATTTTTAAAGCCGCGGGCCGTCCAGCTTACCGAAGCGAGCTTCGGGCCAACTCTCTCGCTAATGCGACTGTGTTCGCGCCTTTCAAGTAATTGGCCCGCAGAAAGTGGACAATAATACCTCCGGTTTAATTGGTGTCTTCAACCTCTCATTGAGTGGCGCGGTTGCCCCTTCCACTGTGCGGCCTGTAACGAACGATGAAAAATCGTGGGCTTCCAGGGGGCCCGTGACACTTGATACCGATATCCGATTAGGTCAGGTTGCAACAGCGGCCAAAGTAGCTGTGTCATCTTGCAGCGGCCCGGTGTCTGCACCCCAGGTAACGGGTTAACGGTTACCAGAAGGGATCATTAAAAGAGCCAAGTACAAATTGCCGTCTCCTTTGTACGGGGCTCTAGTAGCTGGTGGATTGCGAGATCGGTCTTTTCCCTTCCCTTCGCGATCCTCGGTGCGCTTTTCGGAACTGCGCGTCGCGGAAGGATAGGGGAGGAAGAGAAAATCGGATCAGAGGGGACAGAGAACTCGCGGTCGATTTTTTCCCTTCTCTCGTTAGAAGACAGGGTGGATGTAGGAAGAGAGAGCCGAGCAGCTAGTAGCGGCTGGAGTAGCGGGCAGGCTCGAGGAAGACGAAAGGGCCCGTTTTAAAGAGGCGAGCATTAAAAACAACAATGTCATTACATTTTAACGACCTGTTCTTGGGCTCTGCCCTCCCTTTTAAGAACGTTCGTTTGCAGGTATGTGGTCCTCGCTCTCTCGTGGGGGCCACCACACCGACGCACATCTCTTTAAGCGGTGCGCACACTAGCTGCTCCTCCTCTTTTTGCCCCCTCCGTCCTCGTGCCTGTGTCTAATTTTGATTCGAGGTTCGATTAAAAAACTGAGGGCCGATCGCTCCGCGTGACTCAGACACCGGCCATCCGAACTAGCACCCCGGTTGCATCGGATTTTCCAATACCTGTTCATCGACGGAAACGTATCCGACACGTCTGAAAGGAGTCCGCGTACCCATGGAGCAGATCAGATCGTACCTATACTCGGCTCGAAGGGAGCAGGGAACGAGGGAACCTTCGGATACGTTTTAGGATACGTTGAAACGGCGGAACGGTGGGGCTGGCGCCGAAATTTCGGCGGGCTTAAAATTGCGATCTAATCGGGGAACGAGGGGGGTGCGAAAGCAGCTTAATCCGACACTGGTCGATGCATAGGGCCCCACCAGCTCGAGCCCGTGCCCCTTCCAGAGCCGATTTCTCCCCACGCAGCCGGGGCACGCCGTGCAGCTCGCGAAGAATTAGTATGGGCGAAGTAACAAAAGCACGAGGAACAAGCAACGGGGGGTGTGCGGAGAGTGCCGGCGAAGGAGGAAGAAAAAAAAGGAGCCGAGATGGCGCCACACGTCCAGCGTGTTTTCGGGGCATCCTCCGGTGCTGTTGGCAAACTCTTCTTTTTTTTTTCTTTACTTCTTCCTCCGGACCCCCTTGTCTCTCGCTCCTTCTCGCCTGCGCCCCCGCCGGTCCCCTGTCTCGCTTCCTGGCGCGTTCTGCACCCTCCCCCGGACCCCGGACCCCGGTGCCTCTTTTATTTTGCTCCCCTTCTGGACCCTCAGCCTGCGGGCCCCCCTATTAGTTCGGCCACGGCACCGTATTGCGGGGAAAAAAGAGGAGCGAAGGACGGTCGCGAAATACGAAATTGGGCTAGACCAAATCGGGAGATAGGGGTTTCTCATTAAAACGGGAGAACGTATTGCGCCCCGAAATTGTGCTCTAATCTGTGACGATGATCGGGAGCCCTCGCCTACTTCGGGCCCCCATCCTCGCCGGGACCCTCCGCCAGCGTACAGACGCCTATCCGAGGACTTCGACGATCCACCCCAAGGGACTCCAAAGTCCCTCTAGGAAAGGAATCGTAAGTACAATAATCATCGACAGCGCCGCGCAGTGCAGGCGATTCTAGCCAAGTATGGTTACGGATATCGTAGACGAAGGCTGGCGAAGGTGATCGAACCGAGGGGAAACGGGTATAGTTGGTACCACGTGCTCGAACCTGTACCTAGTCGTTCCCATTGGCCGAGAAGCTCGAACCATTTTACTCCTAGCCTTTCCTCTTCGTCTCTCTCTTGCTTCTGCCTGCTCGTACTCCTCTTCTTCCCTTTCCCTCGCATCTAAGTACTCGGGCAAAGAGATCATGAAAGTATCTCCTGTGCCCGAGGCACCAGGGCCGTAGCAACTCTGGTTCAAATGCACCCTACCATTCATATTCCACGTTTAACGTTGCCTTTAGGGTTAACTATCTCTAGTACCAGCTCCACAAAGCTTCTTCGAGCACAGAGATGTTCTACAGTTTGCCCACCAATCATCGAATCATTTCCTCTCGTCTAATTGATCAGAACCAAGGAACGCCCCTATGGCACCAGACATTCGAATAGGTCTCTAAATCACTGATGCCCCAAGGATCCTCAGCGTTCACTCTCTGCGCGTTCTCCCGTCGGTCGTCCAGTTTGCCAAACATTATTCTTCTCTCGCCAGGGGAAAGTCCGAATGAAATATGGATTGCTATTAGGAGGTTCCTGGAAGCGCGGCACGTCACGTAGGTGTTAAGCTCGCAGAAAAGGAGGCTTTAATCCCGTGCTTTCTAAAAGGTCCCGCGGGAAAGGCAAGCGACGGCCGAACACGAACGGATTCCGTCCGTGGCGTGCAGAGAGATTCGCGGCGCCCTTTGTGCCGGCCCGCCTAGGCTCGGGGGCGCGTCAAATTTGGTTGAAAATCAAATTAATCTCGCGGCTGGGCGCAGGACCCTCTCTCGTCTCTCTCTCTCTTTCTGCCGACTGCTCCGTTGCTCCTGCGGCGCTGGCCGACCTGTCTTCGTCCCTCTCGCCATCGACGACACGAGCAAATCGAAGGAACGGGACTGAGAGGAAGGTGGAGAAGGAGGTGAAGAAGGAGGTGGACCGGAGGTCCTCCACGCCACCGACACCGGACCCAGAGGCGAGAAGAGAAGGTGGCGCAGCAACAAAGAGCTTTGGACTTCTGGCTACGACCCCGCCAGGGCCGTATTTATTTCGATCCCTCTCCTAGCTTGCCCCGCGACTCTTCAACTGGACCATTCTTCCCCCTTGAACAGATACAAAAGCGCTCCCCTCGTCTAAACATCGAACAAACATTTATTCCTGCAGAGCTGTGCATCTTCAGATGTTGGTCGTCTTTAGACTGTTCTTCGTCAAAAGGATTTGCCATTTGATTGGGATAGTGGAAGGTGGTTATCAAAGTCGGAGGAAGAATGGAGGAGTGGATGGAAATTTATTGTACATTCATCTAGCTTCCCCTGTGCTTGCTTCAAAGCAGGCGCCAGAATGTTGAGCGTGTAAGGAAGCCAGGGATCATGGTTCAGATAGCGCGTGGATGAAGTGTAAGTCTTATTGTAAGTTGCGAGACTCATCCGGATTAAGTACGTCCCTGTTGCATCCTACTCGGTCATTCAAATCTCCGCTCGTGGAAATGAGATAGGCGGCCGGACCGAGTGGCCGCACACCTTTCCTCGCTCAAGCATACAGGGTGATTCAACAAGAACCATCTGAGAGCACTAATTTTCTGGATCCTGCGTTTAAGCTAATTTGTAACAGCAGACACCTATACTTAATTGCCTCAGCCTCTCCGGAGAGTCTGAGCATTTTCTGAACTCTGTCGCGTCTTATCATTACGTGCCAATATCCCAACGAACTAATCAGACGAGCACGTCACATACGACGATTGTCACACCATTTCCTCTTATCTGACGCAATTCGATGGTTTCGTGGAAGTATTGCAGCGCACGCGTCTCCTCTTATCGATAACGCGTCTTTGTTTAGCAGCGAGCTTGCAACGCGCCTCAGATACACCTTCATCATCAGACTTGTCGGTTTCCGCCGGGAAAGCCAATGATAGTTTCGCAACATCCAGCCGCCCCCCTCTCCCTCCCGCAGATCTTTCGATCCGCGATCGAGTTTCTTCGCGCAGCCGCGGGACACAGCTTCCGTGCTTCTTGGAAGTCGAAGTAAGAAACAGAGGATCCGACCGCGTGAGAATAAAGAGGACGGGAAAGCACGCAGGGAAGAAAAGGTTCCACGAATAAAGTGGTGGATGAAGGGGAGGCCGAGGAGGAGGAAGAAGGAGGAGGAGGAGAATTGAAACGCATCGGAGGGGAACGAAAAGCTGATCCTCTCCTGGAAATACCGGGGACCAATTGTCCGTAGAGGGACGAGATTCCTTCTGTTGTCAGGAATTCAACTCGCGAGCCCAACGACAAAGTGAATTCCTGGAGGACGGAGGATGCACGGAGGGTTCCTCCGGATGCTGCGCAGTTAAACGGATCCGAGGATTTCTGGGCACCCCAAAAAAGGGCCCCGGAGCTCTCGTAATTGGACCTGCACATCCTTTTACCTTGTCGCCGGTGCCACTTGTCCCCGCTGATCAGCGAGGGATCAAGAAAGATCGTACGATGAGATTGACGCTTTTTTCCCGCCGCCATCGATCCGACCGGTCTATATACACGCTTCTTCATCCCCTTTTCCCTTGCCTCGAATTATAGCTTCATTACCGATCGTACCTACCTTGAAAATAAACGAACCCCGCGTGTGCTCGACCGGCCACGCTAATTGAGAAGCTGCTGCCTTTCATCGCTGATTGCCTGCCGCTAAAATAATCGGGTATTCATCCAGTCTGTTACATCTCCTCGCCAGTTATTCTTACCCCCCAAACGTCGTACCAGGGGCAACATGCTTTTTCTTCGTTTCGAGGCGCGGTAATTGAAAGTTTCGGTCCGTCTGCGGGCTCCAGCGAGTTGGCCTTAAAAAGTTTCGTATACCTCCGGAAGAAGCGCATCCCGTATTCAAGCCCCGTACCCTAAATCCGCCGCTATTTATGGCCAGGACATCCACGGGGACGCCTCCTCTTTCCCTCGATCCCGAAGGGGACGTGGGGAATGCCGTTATCTCGACATCTCGGCGACTTAAAACTCGAGCATCCAGCTCGTCGGGGATCGAGGAATCAGGGAATCAGGGAATCAGGGAATCAGGGAATCAGGGAATCAGGGAATCGGCCCGACGATTTATGAATGAACCCGGCCGGGTCGCCGCCGAATGCCAGCCGCAAGGCTCCCTCCTCGTCCCGTGTTCTTCGAGGCACGCACGCGGTGGTCGGGTTTACGAGCCCCCTATACACGCGTCCCCGCTGGCGCAGCTCGCTTTAAACAAAATTCACGCGACGGACGCGCAGGAAAAAGGAAGAGGTGCAAGCGGCAGCACGACAAATCCCCCGATGACGTAATTTCAGACGGTCGTCGAACCTGAGACCTCGAAGGCTCACCATGAGACCCCACGACTTTCATTCATTCGGGGTGGGGACGAACGAATAACGCCGTGCACACGTGCACACGCTGCACGCCTCGCCACGAATCGCAATCGCGAAATTCCGCCGGGGCGATACGCGCGGCCAGCTCCTCGTCTTCTCCGGAGAAAGTTTTCGGTCCCCCTTGCTTTTGGCAGCTTGGCTTTTCTTACCTGGCTAACCGGAGCTCCCAGCGACGGCCGATCAGTTGGAAAGATTCGGATACCCTCTCTCTCCGTGCGCTGTTTTAGGGATCATGGGATCGACGTGTCATCTGACGGTGGCGATACTGCTCCTCGTCCAGACTACCCTACTTCTCGCCCATCGGGAGCACAAGGTTTATCGATCTTTCTGTATCCTTCCGCGCTGTGCCAGCGCGCCTCCCTTTCTTCCTGGTGAAATCACGTGAACGTTGCTTCAAGGTCCACAACATCGTGCTGTACCCGGACAAGCACAGCTGGTGCAAGACCACCCCCATCAAGCAGGTGGTCACCTGGCCTCAGTGCTCGTCGCAGGAATTGGACAACAACGTGTGTGTCGGGGCCTGTTTCTCCTACATGGTCCCTCACAGCGAGCCTTCCGCGCCTGGCGACTTGATAAGACCCTACTGCGACTCCTGCCAACCCTTGGACAGCGTCTGGCACACGGTAAGTCAATGGACCGATCGCGCCGCATGTCAGTGACACTTGCCTATTACTTGAACGATTCTTACGCGTTGCAGGTGACATTGGACTGCAAGAACGAGGAGAACAACCCGATAACCATGCAGAAGAAGGTCCAGATCATCACCAACTGTTCCTGCAGCTCTTGCATGGAGACGTCCAGGATCAAGCCAGACTACAACACCCTGCTCCAGTCGCTGGCGGAGGAGAATCTGGACAAGAACGTGAACGTTGTCCACGAGACGCCGGACCTGCTGCTGAATCCCAACCTGAACTCCTCGAAGAACACCACCAGAGACGTCGTCCAGGCTAACGAGAGGTTCCTGCAGGTGTTCAGGCAGCTGAAGGACTCGAAGAAGCTGGACGAGTCCGGGGTCAAGGAACTATTCACCAAGTTCGAGGAAGATATGGGACTGGACAAGCTGAAAGAGTTGCTGAAGATCTACAGCCAGGAGGATGAGAGGCTGCACTTGCATCAACATCAGCATCAGCATCAGCACCAACAACAGCAGCAACAGCAGCATCACTCGACGACGACGGTGCTCCATCGAGGTCCTCACCACTCGATGGTCCTGGACTCTGACGTGAAGGAAAAGATCGACGTGGAGCCTCACTATCTTCATCCAGCGGTCGCTGGCCAGGAGATCAGCTACCACGACAACGTCCTCGTGGACAAGGACAAGAAGAAAGACTTCTGAGAGGAAGGGAAGTCGATTCCACCCTCGCGGGGGAAACGCGTGGCTGGTTCACTTTAGACCTCAGACTGGCCAAAATTTAATGGAAGGCACGATTGGTATAAAGCGAAAGTCTCTGCTCGAGATCGTTTCTGTTTCTTTTATTCTTGTTAGGATCGCCCATTGCCTAGTCCAGCCTGCAGTTAATTATCCGGTTCAGTTTGGTGACTGAGGCACGTTCTGATTCGACGTTCAGCTTGATCCACTGTAAATAGATTCCTCGTTCTTTTCTATCTTTTTTCGAGTACCGTTTGGTGAAATGTTACGCGTTATGGAGGGGGCTCGTTATATCGCGTTAGAGGGCTCATTAGAGCTGCACGGAAATTGATATACTTCGTCGGTGGAAATGAAGCGCTGAATGGGAGGAGGATAGGGAGAGAGAGAGAGAAAGAGAGAGAGATAAAATTCTAATATATATTTAATTATTATTATGTTAGTTAACTATTTAACGTACTCGCGCGTCTAATAAAGGAATTTACGTCTGTTCATAATTACTTCTTAACTCTCGCAAAATGGTAGACCATTGTAAACGCCTGAAGGCGTTCCATCTTGTTGACTGCTTTAAAGTATACACTGTATCCATTGTCTCGTAGAGAATAAACGAAGAGTCAGCACGATGTCTTGACGGTGCATCCTCGTTCACCTTCTTGGATCTTACTTATCGGATCACTCGAGATCCCAGCAGCTTTGACATCTGAACATTCTTGAAATTTCAGGCATTAGAATCTCAGAAACTCTGGAATGCAAGTACTTTGACGCTTGCATCAATATTACGGATAATAAACAGATAAGGTAAATGCTTGCAAAGATTTGGCTAATTCCCGCGTTTATTATACTCCCCTGCTCGACAGATCGTTCTAATGAAGTTGCACACGCAGCAGCCGTACAGTTTGTCAACAAAAGGGTGATACGAACGGGTGAGATGGATATTCAGCGGCCACGCAAACATCGCGCGCTCTCGCGTGCATTCATGTTCGCGATTACAAACGTCAGACATCGCTCGACTCGTTTGTACACGTGACACGCATGATCCACGGATTCCTTCGGTTCTGTTGCACGTGCGCCAGCTGAGGGAACGATAGCGTGCGAGTGCAACTGACCCCCAATAGCAATCGGAACGCTTCCATACGCGTCACCGCATTTCCCTCAGCCGCGAACCGCGAGGAAAGAATCAGAACGAGCCCAAAAGAGAAAGGAAGGTCGAAGGAAACTCCGACTTGGAGCGTCGGCATTCATCAAGCGTCCGCGACACGCCACTTGGCAAATCGTGCCATAGCTGTGCAAGGTGGAATGCAAATAAAGCAATCAGGAACACGGCCATCGTCGAACCAATGCTGAAAAAAACAGAAGAGACTGTGAAAAGCAGAGGACGGAAGCACATACATACAGAAGAATTCTATTGCGGTACTTTCTCTTCTAGCGGCACCGTACACGTGACCACAAACACGCTGGTGCACGGACCACCAACTATGCCCCAAGCTACCCTCATGAATCCCTCAAAAAATCATCGGAACGTGTGTCTTAAAAATGAGCCTCCCACTCGACCAACTCCAAACCGATTGCTCCGATTTAGAGACGTGGACCAGTCCGATAGATCCTCTGATAAGCGGGGTCCATGGTTGAGCGACGTGCGACATTACTTCGTACGGGAGAATCGGCGCTGATAAGACGCGGTTTCGGCCAATCGGCGACGTAGATCGCCGGTAGGAAAGCGATTACGTAGCTCGCTAACGGGCCGCGGGGCTCGCGAACGGAGCGACAGTGTTGCTCGGCGCTCCGTTGCGCGTCCCGGCTGCTTTTCTGCGCGGTCGCGTAGCGCTTTCCACGACGGCGCAGCCGCGCGTGCCACCGAGACCTGAGGCCCCGGGAAAACTATGCTGCCCCGTTGCTGAGTTCGGGACTACGACGAAGCCACGGCCCCGGTGACGCGCGATGCTCGACAAGCCTCTGGTCTTTGATTACTTCTAAATGCCCGCCTGTCCAGCGACCACCACCGCCAGACCGACACCGGGGACAAGGGACAGAGACCGGACCAGCCTCCCCCGAGCTCAACATAGCAACCATGAACGGTAGGATTCTGTTATTTGGTTGCAAGTACTTGACCAGTATGTACCAACGTCGGTTTCGATGAGTGGTGCTCCCAAAAGGAGGGTCTGTGAATCAATTCTAGCGGAGGTGGGTGTGGAGGACCTGGGGAAGGTCCTCTTGCTAGGCACTCAAGGATCTAAGAATTGCAGGGCACATGGTAGTTGATTAAGTACGGGATTTAATGAGTTGGACATTATTCGACTAATGCCCAACTCGGCCTGGTCAATGCATAACCGCAATGTTTGAAGATTCTATAGCCTGAGAATCTGAAGATTGTGGGACCTACTTGTCGGACTGGAAGGTGATAGGAGGTACAGAGTACTACAGAGCTGTATAGGCGGTATACACTCGTGGGACACAAAAGTCACATAAACAGTAGGGTTATGGAAACAGATCAATAAACTTCATTCGCGACACCAGTGCACGCGAGCGATGTTGTTTACGAACTGCCGGTTTCAAGTTTAAGAGTAACAGCGAAAACTTTCCTCTGCGTCAGTCATCAATCAGTTTAGGTTTCCCCAACATTCCATCATTGGATATTGCAATCGCGCGGAAATCAAGGCTGCTTGATGTTTGACTCGTAGGTCGGCGTGGCTAGGCAAACTGGGAACGCGAATGATTTCCAACCACCTGTGCGAATCACCAAGGGCAAGCCCAACGCATAGTGTTGTGATCGCATCGCGGCCGATACACTGCACCACCAGCGATTATTACAAGTGTAACGGCCGCCGAGGCGACCTCGCATTTTCTCTCATTTCGCGCAAGCCGTTTTAGATAATGAGGATGGGACAGTTGGGACAGTGTCGCGAACGCGGACGTTATCGTCTCAACATGCTTCACGTTTTACATTCGTTTCGAAACACTCCAACAGTGTACCAACGTTCCTTATTCTTATTGCTCCATGAGAACCGTAGAGCCTTCCTCGGTCTCTCTCTTCTAACACGCGAACGTAGCCCATAGTAACTTGTCGAACGCCAATTTGAAAGGGAACTTTCCAATAGCAGCGGGGAATTAATTATCAACAGCTGTCAGTCATGCATTCGATGGCACAAAATGGTAAGTCTGGACTACCAGTCGAAAAGAAGAGGAACGACTACTTAGGCACTTCGTAAGTCCTACGATTCCTTCGCGTCATCTACGTCCTCCGAAGTGAGTCGCTCGGCTAACAAGGGGACACTAAGGTCGACGGGAAACGGATTTTCCTGAGCCTTGCAGTATTTGAAGATGTCGCCTCCGAAGTTAATTTGGCAAAGCAGTAGGGCGCGCTTCTCAAGATTTTCCGAGAAAATTGCATTTGAAAATCGTTTATAGTGTGTGCTAGGTGCCGCAAAAATTATTGTTTTCCATGCTTTTATGATGAATATCACCCTGGCTCGTGTCATACTAGCATGTAAGTAAAAAAGGGAAAGTAAAAAGAAAAATGAAAAAAAAAATAAACTGAAATTTTCTCGGAAAATCTTGAGAAGCGCGCCCTACTGCTTTGCCAAATTAACTTCGGAGGCGACATCTTCAAATACTGCAAGGTTCAGGAAAATCCGTTTCCCGTCGACCTTAGTGTCCCCTTGTAAGAATATTCGATGTCGGCACGCTTCCCTAATGGTTCGACGAATTACCGTTCTCCAAAACGATTCGTCAATTCGAGCCAGCCGAGGCGAACTTGCAACGAACGAATTTATCGAGCAGCCGCGTCCTCGACCTGTTTGTCGCCGCGTACCGATTTTATTAAAAAAATTGGTCTAATCAAGATGTAACACAAGCGTGGACGTTAACGGAGCGACGCTTGTCAGTTTGATTTAAAGCGTAGCCAGAACTGGCTATCGTTCAGTCGGCTGG
Organism: Andrena fulva; assembly: GCA_946251845.1. Taxonomy (NCBI): domain Eukaryota; kingdom Metazoa; phylum Arthropoda; class Insecta; order Hymenoptera; family Andrenidae; genus Andrena; species Andrena fulva. Next base: position 5,693,861 of record OX276332.1, read on the forward strand.
AGCAAGCTACGTTTCGTCGAACTCGTCGACGGAACTTATCAGCCACGAATTTGCTCGAGTACTATTCCCAGTCTGATCCGCGCTGTCTGTTTCCACTGCGAAGTCTCGCGGCAATTAAACATCACTGATCCCTTTATCAGGGGAAAGACAGTGACGATCCGTGACGGTGCAGCCGCCGCGCCGAAGTCGACCACATCACTGGGAAACGAGCGCGCGATTCCGTTTCCACGGAATCTGTCTAATCGAAGGATACGCGACTCTATTAGATATAAATAGCGAGCCGACACCTTATCGAGGCATCCGAACGGATCTCCTACTTACAAACAACAACCTCTCTAGCTCGCAATTACGCTCCTTATCGCGCACGAAAATGATTAGAAGCATAAGCGGCTTCGCGCTTTCGTATCTCCTCTGAATCGACAGCGTCCCCGTATTATCGACTCCCACATATTCACGGAGCGCGTCGAATTCCACTCCAGATAACCTCGAAGGTTAAGTGCTTGTCGATCTAGCGTCTCCCTCGGACCAAGTAGTTTTCCTTCCAGCTCTGTCACTGGAGAGGATCTCCTATCTAGATAAAAATTTAAGCGCAGTTGAAGATGCTACGCAGCCTGAAATAGAATATTGACTAATTCGCGCATCATCGAAAATAGTGCCGCTAATAGTTCTTCCCCGGAAGTGCCGACGATTCAACAGAAAATTCGGCCCTCTCGGGGACGAGTCACTGGATTATTATAGACCGAGGATGCTCAAATGGTCATTCGTTTTCACCGCGTCGCACAGTGTTACGCGTAATGGACAAAAGTCAAGAATCCGAAGTGTTTGATCCACAAATTCTTGTATCTTATAATGTTAATAAAGGAACGTAGGTTTCAATGTTACCCATAACTTCTGCTGAATTTACTAATTTGTTGTCAAAAGTGATAGTAGAAATTCATTACAAATTTCGGTGCATTTTTTCAAACACGTGCCATTGGCAGAATGTTTATGCTTTTCATTTGCTTTTTATAAGTTGTGTTTAATACTGTCATACCTTCAAAACTGCCGAGTCAGTTTTTTACAATACTAACAATTTGTACTAATTCTTTATGTTAAATGTTTATCAACTTCGATGGGACTTTAAAAAAAACACCAAAAAATACCTCCCTGATTTTTTGTACATTAAATTTAGGGATCATTAAACTTTATATTAACGTCAATTTCAACTGCACGAATTTGCACGAAACAGAAAAAATAGCCAAAATCATTATTAAGACGTTCACCGCTCCGGCCCTTAGCGTAGTCGCTGGGGCTCCTCGTGCATAATGTTGAATTTTTTTATTATAAACTCACAAACAACAAAATTAAAAAAAAACACAGTCCAAACAAATGATTCATCCGACACAAATATAGATACCTGTTCCGAATCTGATGCAGAATCAGTATAATAAAAAATATGCATTCTTTTTATATTTTAAGAGAACAATAATGTACTTTTTTTAACAATTAACACTTATGTTAATCTACACATCCGATATGCTATTTGCAATTGTTCATACGATATCTACCATGACTTTTCCATCCTGGATGCTGTCTTCAGTTTCAAAATAGCAGTCCAAACGCGATACACGTGATAAAAATATGTTTCCAGCAAAAGTTAGTCAGTATTCAGTTGACAACAAATTGGAAAAGTAAATATCAATAAAAAACTTTTTATTCACTGAAAAATCAAAATCGCCTTAATTTTTTTATACACCAATCGATGCATTTTTATATTCTCTTTAAAAAAGTATTAGGGTACTTAGGACGAAAACTGATTAGTTCAGAAGTTATGAGTTTTGTCCCGAACGCCCATATACGCGTATCACTGTGCGTCGGTCTAAATGCAGGGAATCTTGTCGTAGGAGGGTAACTAGAATATCAGACGATTTTCATCGAGTCGGTGCCCGTTTTAAAATAGATCGGAGGTCGTGTCTCGTCGGTGTCTCGGGTCGCGCGTGCGAATTCGTAGATCGTGGTCCTTAGATCGGCCAACGATCAGCGATTTATCGCCGAAATCGCGCACTCGATGGAGAAAACACACCGATAAGGAGGTTCCTTGACGTTCTGGATCGATCGTCGATCCCTTATTAGGTAAACGAAACCAGGGTCCACGCTCGGAATCTCCGTGTATCGCTCGGGTTGCAGTTATCGAAAAGATAACATTGTACCGTGGAAGAAAGGCGAGAGATAAGATCCACATATTTTGTGTCCCGCGAGATAGCAGCGAGGAGGGATCGATATCTGCTCCGTCAGTTTAAAATTTAACTATACTCGAACGAAAATGAAATTGATAAATCTACGAGGAGTTATATCATCCCGCGGCTCTTAATTTTCCTAAGACCCAGCCAGGAAAGTGTTAATTGGACGTCGTTCAATTACAAAGCGGGAAGCATAGCGACGCCTCCTCGCGTGCACTCTCCCACGAGCCTCGACCTCAGCGCACAAGTTGCGCACATTCAGACGGTGGTATTGTATTATAAGCGGGCAGAAGGCAGCGTCCATTTATACAATCCCTCACGAGCTGTCATAAACTGCGCTTTTTCTGTCGAAATCATAGAACTTTTGATAGACATTAAGATAGAGAGATGAATCTGTGTCAAAGAATCCTGAAGGGCAAGACAAACTCTGCGGCCAGATTTGAAATCAGCGCGTTAAAATCTATAGGAAATAATGTATAACAAGTGAAGGAAAAACTGCAATTTTCTTCGAAAATGTCAAATTTGACATAGATTTTCAAGGTCAAAACTTGTTCATCTTACTTTTTCAATATTTTCTCTTTATTCTGCAACATCTCAGCTATAACCTCGAAAAAGATTCGCCCCATGAAAACGCCACGAACCACTGATATTGCGTAACGTTTCTGTTACGCGGGTTCTTCGACTGACACCGATCCAACATATGCCACGGAATCTGGCCCACCTAATCATACCGGACTTTTTAACAATATTCCAGAAACTCAAAGATCCGCGGATCGATAATTGTTAATTAAGCCCAGAAGCATCGTTATCGCGCGTTATCGTGGTTGATAACGGGTTCAAGGAATTCACACGGGCACAGTCGCAGGGTTCCGATTGATCGAGAAATTATTGGCGGAGCCCGCGAGACGTGCAGCGAGGGAGAAACGTGCGCCAAATAGCCGGTTGCTGTGCGATTTCCCGTTTCGCGAAAAATCGATGACGCAACGAGGTCCCGGAGCCGAGAATTGCATCCTCGGCGATGTCCGCGAGTGGAGTGTCCCTCCGCTTGCGCAATCCGCGATGTTCACCTTACATAAGCTCCGCTATCTCTCCTGGGAGTAATTACGCCACTCGAGGAAAAGCCGCGATGTCCAGCGACATCCGAGAAATCCGAAGCGGGCGAGGGAAACAATACCGAGAAGATAATGTGATCGGAATGTGTAATTTCGAAGTTTCTTAAGGAATTTTCTTGGGCCCGAGTAGGTTGGATTCGAATGAACCCGCGGCGCGGCTAAAATCGGAGTTACTGGAAGCAGAGTGCCCGACAGAAGTGCCCCCACCATTCGGAGCAGAGTTAAGGTGTGAACGGTTTGGAAGCTTGGCACGTGCTGGCCCGAAGCAGTACGAGGAGGAGCAGTTAGCTCGAACGGAGTATCGACCACGAGGCTGTCGGGCTCGTTCAATACTCGAATGGGAATGGCGCGAGGGGAAGGGAAACGCAAGATCACGGGGTCGAAGCGGTCGAACCGCCCGAATTGCCCGGGTTTCGGTGCCGAAGGCCTGAAGAGGTGCGCTCCTCTAGCCCACGGGTACCCACGGGTAGCCGGGGGTCGCCGTGGAAAACAGCTGCATGCAGTTGGAGGCCCGGTGCACTTAACAGGGCCGTACTTATGCCGTGGAAGGGGATCCGGTGGGATTCTTCTCGCCATGAGTCAGGAACGGTGACGGCGTGGTCGTAGGTCGAGGCAAAATCCGATGGTAGGGATATCTCAGGCGCGACTTGCGCGGTCCCGGCGCCACGAAGCTTCGCGAGCAGCCCTTGAAGGCGGGCAGTGTTACGCAACTAGGAGCAACAATCGCTTCGGACCGACTGCTAGAGCCTAGAGAGTAAATATTGACCCCGTTCGGTGTGTTCAGTCATCTGCAGTCTCGAAAGTTGCTCCGATCGAGAGTCCCCGTAGCTGCCTTTCGCCATGATACGACGGCTGCCGAATCGCTTGGAGGCGCCAAAGCCGGTCAATGTATAAGCCCCAGCGAGGAACGTTTGGCACGAGACGTCAGCACTTGCACGAGTCATCGACAGACCTCGGCGAATTATGCTGAGCGGATCAGCGGAACGAGACCGAATGGTTGACAGCGCGTAATCCGATCGGTGTTGGTTTCGTGGCCAGATAAAGGCGGGGACACGTGGCGATACCCAGAGCAGCACGAGCGAAGGATACGGCCCTGAACTGGGATGGTAGAGCGGGCAGAGCGCAAGTCTTCTGCTAATGCCAAACGACTCCCTTAGCGCACTCGCGTCTGGAAACTCCCGTTGGAACTAGCAGCGGACGCACTCTGCCAGCTGTCGCGCGGTTGTCAGTGGTTGACGGTGAACGTGGAAACCGGTCCGGAACGAGACTCGTCTAGATCGCCCCCGAGCAGCCTGGAAATCGGACGTCTGGTCTAGAAGCGGCGAGAAATTTTCGGAGCGGAGCTCCCCACAGTTACGGGCTGGCCGTAGTCGCCATCTTAAATCCATCACGAGCACGTTGCGCGGCGAAGGATCGTCGAAATTTCCGTGAAATACCGTGCTCTACCGAGAATAACCGTGCAGGAGAGGGATGCCGGGAGGCAAAGGTGTCGTTTTTCCTCGACCGTGAACGCCTATAAAGAGAGGAGTGCATGTCGACGCTGGCAGACGGTGCTGCCGAGCGTGAAAACTCAGCCGGAGGTCGTGTCGTCGGCTCGTATTCGTGAAACGCAAGCGAGACGGCCGTGTGCAAAGTGACTTGTCGCAGGAGTGAGGGTTTTTCTTTTCCGTTTCCTAATTTGAGGGGCCACAGGCTGGTCGGAGCTGATCGGGGCGGGATCACGGATAGGGATCGTCATTATGAGCAAGATGCTAGGAACAAACTATTGCACCGTGTTCTCTGTACTTAGAAGTCCCGAAGAGGGTGGATCGTTTAAGCGGATCATCTGAAAGAACTGGCAGAAGCTAGCCGAGGGACGAAGACACAGTGGAAGGAGCTGGGTTTCGTTCTTTGTCAGCCGCGAGGACGAACGTCTGGATTAATCAGAGTGGCCACGGCACCGGGTGGAGAGACGAACATTAGTGATAGAGGGAAGTGGAGTCGGGCTCGCGCGTGCACCGGGAATAAAGTGATCGATTAGGAGAACTCGCGAGAGCGGTGTGATCATCTTCAAGAAAAAGTACTGTAGAGTTGACGCAATCGATTCTATATATAGCCACGCGGAATTCGTGAAATCGCTAGGTGACTTTGCCGGGCGGCGCCTGAACGACCTAAACGTACACGCGTCTGGTTCATTTCACGCGCTGATCTATCGATCGGCCTCTTACTTAACCCGAAGTTCGAGGTCTTTGTCTCGGGAGCAACGAAACTGTGACGTTCCTGTACTTAACAATAGAACCGACAGTATCTCTATGTATTAAAAGTGACTTGCAACGTGACTGATTCATCTTTATAGATCGATCATTTATCGACCACGATCGCGCGTGAATCGATAAGCTAGATCCCTGCCGGAAGGATCTAGGTGATCTAGGTGATCTAGGGCGGATCTTGAGAGGACGGGGCGCGTTTATAAAGTACCTATCTCTGCCGATCGAGACATCCGACGGCACCAAAGATCTCCTTATAACCCGTAATGTATTTGAGATCGCACGAAGACGCAGCAAAAGGGAGGCACGAGCACACAAGAGAGGCGGTAGAAGCTGATTGCGGGACCGGTGCCGGGGCCGGGGGACGAGGTAAGCTCGGATCAGCCGCGAGGGGCAAGGCCAGGACGAGGAAGACTCCGGTGGACTGCTGGGACCTCGGCGTACCTCAGCTGTTTCATCTGAGATCAGCTGGCAGAGACTCGAAGCAGGCGTGCGTACGACGCGGTATGAGCGAAGGTGAACGAGCGGTAATCACGCCACGAATTGGCTGGCGAAAGCTCACCGATCCTGGCGACTGACACGAATCCAGGAACCCGGGGGCAGGTCCGAAACGATAGCATCAGCTGCTGTTCCATCCTCAGCGTCCTCAGCGTCCTCGTTGCCCTGCCGCTCAATCTCTCTCCTCGTGGATATCACCTCCCGGACCCTCGTGCCCCGATAGGACACCGCACCCCGAAGCCGAGCTCTTACATGCTATCCAGATGCAACGGAACGCCCCGTCGAGGTCTACGCCGAGAACTTTGAAGACGGACCCGAAAATGGCGGGCAATCGGTGTCGGTAGCAGACGGGGTCATTGCCTAGAATAGCGATCACCTCGTCCAGCGCCGCTCCAGTGCTACGACCCACCCTCCATCTCCCTTCAAAGTCAATTGACGAACTTTCCGTCGACAAGCTCGGGGTCTGCGGGTGGCCCATGGACAATAACTTGTAGTTGATAAGGGTAGTGGTAACATGTAGTAGTGAGACGACAAACAGGATCGAGAAGGGCGAGAAACGTCGAAAGGGTATTTCGCTGTCGCGATCGCTGAAGTACAGCGATCCCCGTTCCGTGGCACGCCAACTTAACTCTACATAACTCAACCAGAAACCGGAGTAATATTTACGCTTAAGTCTTGGTCCCTTTCTCTGTAATCACCATGTCGCCCACGCCGAGCAAACTGAACCTGAACTTCGCCAGGAACGCGTACAGCGTGTTCGGGACACGCGGTGCCAACACCGCCGCTGATCATCAGCGCGAGCAGAAAACGGAACTCCTGGAGGGTAAGAGCTGGACACGGAGCTGCGAGTCACTCCAACGAATTGCATTTGAGAATCTTTGTAATCCTGTCACCGATACTCCATCGGCTGACAATCTGTCGATACCTATTGCCTACCACTAACGATCGCATGAATTTCATTTCCTCGCATCCCCACTAACGCTACCAGTTACGACAGAGTGGAATATGATCCCGTCCAACTCTCGCGCAGCTTTACCATTGGATATTCTCTTATTTCAGGTACCAGAGGTAACGGCGTCCTCCACCTGAAGAATGGAGTCGATTACATCAACCCTGGTGAAGAAGACCAAATGGAAATCTACGGGTAGGTAATTCCGTGAGGTCACTGGTCGATTGTACGGCGATGTCATCCATGGCTTTGTCTCGCTTTAGCTACAAGAGAAACATGATTCTAACCGTTGTCATCTGGTTGCTAATTGTCATCACCGGGGGCCTCCTGAGATTGATCTTCCACTGGGTGCCGCGCCTGATGTTGCTAGCGACACACTCTAGATGCCAACTGGACGATGCAGACACCGTGTTGCTCGTGGAGAAGTTCCAAGGGAAGCACACCAGCTACTACGTGAAGAAGCTGAAGACCTTGGCTGCTCAGGACGTCTTGTTAGTATCTCGATCGACTAATATTTCAAATAGGCAATTCCATCCTGAAAACTAACTGCTGCTTTGTTATTTAAAGCAACATGCCCTTCGATGGAGAATCGCTGATGGATAACGAACCTTGGATGGAGAACGGCAGCATGATAACCATCAAAGAAGTGAAGGAAGAGTACCCCACTCTGTCTCTACACTTAGTGGGCGGGCAATTCAAACGTAAGGATTTAAAAACTGATGTCTTTTCGTTCGATTTCAAGCTTTACTAACCCCACTGTCGCGCAGAGGTTGCATCGATCGTCGTCTTCAACTGCAAGAAGCTCACCTACGTTTGGGATGGTGAACGATCAGAGTTCATGAAACTCCGGGGCTTGGACACCGGCGTGCTCACTTCAACGTTGCACCAGACACAGGGATTGAATTATCACGAACAACACATGAGGTAAAACCTTAAACTCCATTCCTCCTCTCGATTCAACTGTTCGCCACGAAAACGTTGCATCGTTGTGTCTTAGGCGCTGCGTTTACGGAAACAACGAGATCGTGATTCCAGTGAAAAGTATCCTGACACTATTCTGTCTCGAGGTCCTCAACCCATTCTACGTCTTCCAACTGCTCAGTTTCTGCTTATGGGTGGCCGACGACTATTACTACTACGCCATGGTCATCATAACCATGTCCAGCATCGGAATAATCATGGCAGTCTTCCAGACTCGACGAGTACGTACCCTCTCGCTCACCATTTTCCTCCTCCAAAATCAATTCCACGAACAATCCCATGAATTCGTTGGCAGAACCAGCACAATCTACGGTCCACCGTACACTCTTCCGACGTGGCGACGGTGATGAGAGATCGCTCTACCGGGCACACAGCAACCGTGCCCGCCGAACGTCTGGTTCCTGGTGACATTCTAGTTATCCCGTCTCACGGCTGTCTGATGCCATGCGACGCGGTGCTTCTGACAGGGAACTGTATTCTGAACGAGTCCATGCTCACCGGGGAATCGGTGCCAGTAACGAAAACGCCCATTCCTTCGTCGAACGAAGTCACGTACGAAGCCAAGGAGCATGCCAGGCACACGCTCTTCTGTGGCACACGAGTCATTCAGACGCGATACTATGGATCGGAGAAGGTACTTGGATCGGTCTATTCTAGTTTACGCAGATTGCACTGTACAAGTACTGAATGGAATATCTTCCCTGAACCAGGTATTGGCCGTAGTCGTGAGAACAGGCTTCAACACCAGCAAGGGTGGCCTAGTGAGGTCCATCATGTACCCTCCACCCGTGGACTTCAAGTTCGAACAGGACTCGTACAGGTTCGTCATCCTGCTGGCTGGTATAGCCAGCATAGGCGTGATCTACACCATCGTAACGAAGATCATGAGGGGTATCGATGGCAACACGATCACTCTGGAGGCCTTGGACCTGATCACTATCGTGGTGCCTCCAGCGCTGCCAGCCGCAATGACTGTCGGTCGCATGGTGGCGCAGCGCAGGCTGGAGAAGAACAAGATCTACTGCACGAGCCCGCGGACCATCAACGTGTCGGGATCCATCGACTGCATCTGCTTCGACAAGACCGGCACGCTGACCGAGGACGGCCTGGACATGTGGGGCGTGGTAGCCGCTTCCGACCTCAAGTTTCAGTCACCTGTCAAAGACATCCCGTCCTTGCCCATCAACGACCTCCTGATCGGAATGGTGACGTGTCACGGGATCACCATAATAGACAATCAGGCAGTGGGGGATCCGCTCGACCTGAAAATGTTCGAGTCCACCGGGTGGAGCTTGGAGGAACCTGACGTATCCGACACGTCCAAGTTCTCCATGCTGTTCCCCACTATCGTTCGGCCGCCGAAAGGCTCCAAGCCGCTGAAGAAGCTGCCCAACGACCTGCGGATCACGATCAGCCGACAGGACTCCGTGTCTTCCGACGTGATGGACAACATCTCCCTGAGCAACCTCGACCCCACGTTGGCTGGCTCCACGACGGAGATCGGGGAGCAGGGTCTAGAAATTGGGATCGTGCGACAGTTCCCATTCACATCTAGTCTTCAGAGGATGAGCGTCATCACCAGGACACTTGGCGCTACCCATTACGACCTCTACTGCAAGGGCAGTCCAGAGATGATCCTGAGCCTCTCAAAAGCTGAATCCAGTAAGTGTCTCGCTTAAATGTCCTTTGTGTCAGTCTCCCGATAGAATGGCATAGTTGTCATCGCGTTCCTCTTTACAGTTCCAGCGGACTTTGGCAACGTGTTGCAACACTATACCTCAGAGGGCTACCGCGTGATCGCCATAGCCCACAAATCCCTGAACCGTCTTCCCTACGCCAAAGTGCAGCGACTGAGTCGCGAGGCTGCCGAGTCCGAACTGACGTTCCTAGCGTTCGTGATCATGGAGAATAGATTGAAACCAGAGACCATGCCGGTCATTAGCGCTTTAAACACTGCCTGCATCAAAACCGTCATGGTGACTGGCGACAATATGCTGACAGCCCTGTCAGTCGCCAGGGACTGCGACATCGTGAAGCCTGGCACGTCGGTTATCGCAGTCTCGGCAGCGCAGCAGAACCAAATGAAGCCGCAGATCTACTTCACGAAGAGCAACAGTCAGCCGTCGCCGATCTCGCCCATGGGGCACGGTGATTACAGCGAGATGACGGACCTGAACAGCGTGGCCAGCCTGGACACGGTCGAGAGCGGCTCCTTCGGGAAAAATCAGTTCGAGAACCACGTCAACTATTTGTCCGACGAGTAAGTGTAACCTGCAAACGGCGTGTGTACGCTACAGATAGTAGCACTAGGAGATTGGAGTTTCTATATCGATGCAGCGTTGTTTCAGCTTGCAACACTCGAAGAACAAGTACGTGTTTGCGCTGACCGGTAAAACGTGGGCTCTGATCAAACAATACTACCCGGAACTGGTCCCGAAACTGGCCACTCGCGGAGCGATCTTCGCCAGGATGTCGCCAGACCAGAAGCAGCAGCTTGTCCAGGAATTGCAATCTCTGGGATACTATGTTGGTGCGTGTCTGACCCGTTAACCCTTCGTGTTACGCTATGGTCCCTTAATCCTTCGTTTCACGATTTCCAGCTATGGTGGGCGATGGCGCGAACGACTGCGGTGCCCTGAAGGCAGCCCACACGGGAATTTCTCTCTCTGACACGGAATCGTCGGTCGCTTCACCCTTCACGAGCCGCGAGACAAATATTTCGTGCGTGTTGACGGTGATCCGAGAAGGCCGAGCGGCTCTGGTCACATCCTTCGGTATCTTCAAGTACATGGCGGGCTACTCCCTCACCCAGTTCATCTCCGTGATGCTGCTGTACGGAATCGAGTCGAACTTGACGGACATCGAGTTCCTCTACATCGATCTCTTCATCATCTCCATCTTCGCTTTCTTCTTCGGCCGCACCAAGGCCTACGGCGGCCCATTGGTGAAAACGGCCCCTCTGAACAGTCTGCTGAGCGTCACGCCGATCCTGAGCCTGGTCTCTCAGATCCTGATCGTGGCTGTCTTTCAGTACGCCAGTCTGTGGCACCTGCAGCAGATGGACTGGTACGAGCCGTTCAACGCCACGTTTACGTCGCTGAAGGACAAGGACGACGTGGGCTGCACGGAGAATTACACGATCTTCATCATCAGCTCGATGCAGTACATCATCTTAGCCGTGGCGTTCTCAAAGGGCCACCCGTACAGGAAGTCCCTGTTCACGAACTACGGCCTGCTAACCTCGTTCATCTTCCTCAGCCTCTTCTCCGTCTACCTCGCAACCTTCCCCTTCGAGTGGCTGGCCGTATGGTTCGAGCTGGTGCTCCCCGAGAACGTCACCTTCCGTTTCATCCTGGTCGGCTACGGAGTTGTGAACTTCGTCATCTCCCTGCTGGTCGAGTACCTCTTCATCGACTACCTCGTGTTCGAGAAGCTACGGTATCGCTGGCACAACGTCGACAAGTCCCGGCGAAAGTTCCTCGCCATCGATCGCGACATGGCGCGCGACATCAAGTGGCCGCCGATCTGTCAGGAGCCGCTCCCCGAAGCCGCGCCGGACTTACTCATCCGTCAGAACGTCACGGAGATCAAGATAGAGAAACGGGTGCCGGAGGCCTGCCGTTCCGCCGACACCAGCTTCATGAACAGCCCAGTCTGCGCCAACTTCAAGCACTTCGGTTCCGCCAGGGAGGTGACCCTTAACCCACGGTCCCTGTTCAACGACCGCAGAAACACCGTGTCGATGCAGACGGTCCCCTGCTTCGAGGACAAGGATCCGGCGATCAAGCAGCCCAAGATAGAGCTGACCACCAAGAGAAGGCACAACTCCGAGTCCGAGAACGGGGTGAACCAGTACGAGAAGCCGTTCAAGAGCCATAGCATAAACCCAATCGCGACCCTGCCAAGGACCACCGCCGTGGCTCTTCAGCCCCAGAAGCTCAGGGACTTCAAGAACGTGCTGGTGCACAAAAGCGTGGACGGGCTGTCCCCCAACGCGCAAAGTGTCCTCGAACTCGACATCCTACCGTCTTAGAACCGAGCGATACGTCGCGCGTAGTCGTGGAATTCGATGGTCGACCTCTCACGAAGACTGCCAGATCTCCGATCCTGCCAGTGCATTTCTTGTTCCATGACAATCGCGGGCCAAGTCTGTCACGCAGCTGGGTAGAGCGTAGGACGGCTCGAGTGCATCGACACGCGTTCACCAGTCGGGGAGACAACGGCTAGAACGTGTTCAACGAGGGATGACAGCTTGCCAGCATGATCTCCGGTGTCGTTAACCACACGGTGCATTTAGACAGCTCGATGGCCGACGATGCTCCGCGAGCATCGCTGTACTTCAACCGAGAAGCTAACGGGTCCCTTTTGACCCGGCTCTTTCTTCGTCCTCCTCCTTTTACTAGTATTCCTGCGTACCACTCTCCCGAGAGAAAGTATTATCGTTAGTTTATTTATTTTAGATGAAATGAAAACTTTTAACTCGCCCTGCCGCACAGGGTGGAGGTATCCTCTCATGGAAGACGATACCCTTGACGCAGGACGATCCAAGTAGATAGGTAGATGTTCTCTTCCTTTGGAAGCCGTTTCGCGCCCCCCTCGCTCCTTTTTCACAACCGCGTTTTCTAGATTCAATGATACTTAACTGCGGAGGGGGCAACGACACGTGTCCCGCGTGATCCACTTATTATATTAGATGCATACGAATTTTCTATCCGGGGAACCACGGCAAGTCGCCCCTCCCGTTTTCGCGACTAGTCCCCGTGCCGAGTGTACTTAGCGAGTCGAAAGACAAGTGGATAATGAAACCGCGAAGGAACCACCGCGATTCCATCGCGAAAACGGGCACCCAGCTTCTTGTTCCTGGTGCGATGATAGGGACACGTGTACTTGGTGGTAGAGATACAGCAATATTATAAATGCAATAAACTGCAGCGGCCCACCAATTCTGCACCAACGCAAACACCCAGGCATGTGAATCCCTGGGTAGGATTCCGTCTATCCTTCAGCGGGATCGATGAGGAACGAGCGAGAGAAGAAAACACACGTGGGATCCTCGACGATCCTCGGCTCTTGGCCTTTCCACGGTTCTTTTTCTCGCAAGGTCGTTTTTTCGCCGCCCGAAGCTTGTCTGACCCAGTTCCCTATATCTTTACCGCTGCGAGGAATAGCGAGCACAGCGAGGCGTCCGAGGAAGCACGCCTCGGGTGTCGAGACATCGAGCGGAAATAAAAGAACCGTGGGAAAATAAACAGCGGAGGCCTGGCTGGGGGGTCGTAAGTCGTAACGACTGTGTGTCTCGCTCTGTTCCCCCATTCACCCTATTCAAGGATAGAAAGCCTTAAAGTGGAACGACCGCGGACTGCTCCGACTACTTGTTCGCTGACGATTCGGTGTAGCTGCGCCCAGACGCTTCAAACGTATTTGCTGTGCCTCTACCTGTATAGCTGTGCTTTTCTTTACTCCAAGGTATCATACTTAATTATTTATCAGCGGTGATTTTCGACGCTCGTTGCCGCGGATTTACTTACTGTTAACACGGGTAACGAGATAACGAGATAACTGTGTACTTATATACGCAATGGAAATAAATAAATGATGTGGCCGCGTTGTTCTACTATTTTCGACGCTATGCTTGCGTTGAGATATAGCGGTTGTCGAATAACAAACTGTGTGTTACGAATAACAAAGTATGTTTTTATTGTATCAATGACTTTTGTTCTGGCCTCTCCGCAGACATTCCTATCCACGCTCCATTGTCATCGGTTTCTTCAACATCGGCTGACGGACATTGTTCGGGGATCAAGGCGCCGGGCACAATGGAGTAGAAATCGAACGTTTATTCAGCGCAACCGGAAACAGGTGTCGCGCGCACTTAATTTACAAAATATCTCACGTCGATGCGGTATCGCGAGCCGCTTCTTCAACGGTAATCGACAGAAGAAGCTTTGGAGAGTCGCGAGTCGCGCGCATCGCCTCGTCGCGTTAGAAAAATACATAACTAATATGCGCGATATCAACAGTCTCCTCCAGTTTGGAAGAAGGTAAAGTCTCTCGTTCGGAGCCACTTCCGTGGACATCACGACCGCTACAGTATTTACAATCCGTGGAACGCAGAATGGCCAAGTTCTCTAGGTTCAATCTCATCCAAGCCAGATCCTCGAGTACGCGTCCCCCGATCCTCGTCTGGTCACTCGCGAACTCCGTGTCAGAGACCCTGTCCAGTGTCGTGCGACCAACTTTGTTTCATGCAAAGTCTCCAGCGTACAGAGAACAGTCTCCACGTGCCCAGACTCGGCTCGCTACGAGTTGATCACGTACGTTATCCAGTCGACGGTCTTCGCCACGCGATGGTAGATCCCCGGCTGGCCTGGCTGGGCGCAGGAGTAGCCTGCCGAGACGATACCGATCAGGTACCATCGTCCTGTCTTCTCTAGCATCAGCGGTCCACCGCTGTCGCCCTGAGAAATCAAGGGAGTCCTTAGAACAGTAATATCCTGCACCTTCATCTTCATCGCCAGCTTGCCCACTAGGGTGGCTCTTATTTACTCTTGGTAAATTTTTTTTTCAAGATTTTCTTCGGGCACCCTCCAGAATAGTTCCAAATAATTAAAAAAAAATCTGTGTAAAGTTTCAGCTCGATCGGATAACGGGAAAGGGTGCCCCTGGGCCGTTAAACATTTAAATCATTATTTAACAGCTCGCGAAGTCGATTTTATATAACGTCTTCCAAGTTATTGATTAAATAAAAAAATATGTCCAACAAAAGTTGTAGATCCGGACAAGGAGCATCTTTTTTGTTGTATTACTATTTTTCGTGCGACAAACGGTTTTCGAAAAAAAACCGAAACACTAAAAAAAAAACTTTTTTTTTGCAAATTTTGAAAGTTTAAATGCTTCTAGAACGCTTTTTATTTATGAAGGTGAACAAAAAAAATGGAATTTTCATTTTCGAGGACTATTTTTTAAACATTTAAGGGGAGGGGGAATATACTGAATATGCAAAAAAAAAAATTTTTTTCTTATTTTCAGTGTTTGATATGTGATGAATATTTCCTGAAAAGTTGGGGTCGAAATTCGCAAAAATATCGGAGATATAGACGTCATGATTTCGGGTAAAATGATCAATATATCAAATATCTGATGTCTATATCTCCGATATTTTTGCGAATTTCGACCCCAACTTTTCAGGAAACATTCATCACATATCAAACACTGAAAATAAGAAAAAAAAATTTTTTTTGTGCATATTTCGGTATATGCCCGCTCCCCTTAAATGTTTAAAAAATCGTCCTCGAAAATAAAAATTCCATTTTTTTTGTTCACCTTCATAAATAAAAAGCGTTCTAGAAGCATTTAAACTTTCAAAATTTGAAAAAAAAAAGTTTTTTTTTTAGTTTTTAGGATTTTTTTTCGAAAACCGTGTGTCGCACGAGAAATAGTAATAAAACAAAAAAGATGCTCCTTGTCCGAATCTACAACTTTTGTTTGACATATTTTTTTATTTAATCAATAACTTGGAAGGCGTTATATAAAATCGACTTCGCGAGCTGTTAAATAATGATTTAAATGTTTAACGGCCCAGGGGCACCCTTTCCCGTTATCCGATCGAGCTGAAACTTTACACAGATTTTTTTTTAATTATTTGGAACTATTCTGGAGGGTGCCCCGAAGAAAATTCAAAAATCGAAAATAAGAGCCACCCTATTGCCCACCTCCCAACGACACAGGCACTACACGCGGACGCTATGGAAATCTCGGGCAAATAGCAAGCTTGACACTCACTTGGCAGGAGTCTTTGCCACCACCGCGGTAACCAGCACACATCATCTCGTCGTAAATGACGACGTTGATGCCATTCGACCTATGCCACCTCTCGCAGACTCGATTGTCTATCACAGGTACATCCACCGCCTGAAGTGTCTTCGGGCGTAGCCTCGACCCTGTTCGTTCGAAAAGGTCGCACGCGTGATTACCCATAAAACGGTGATCTATAAAAGAGAATCGTTCGCGTGTTTACCTGCTTGCAGCGCGCCCCACCCGGCAGCCCAGCCGTATTGACCCAGGAAGTCATCGTTCTTCTCGGGCAGGCAAATCGGCGCTATGTGAGGCATGTAATGTACAGGTCGATCCAGTCTCAGAACAGCCACGTCGAACCTGGGAAATTAACATGCTCGTTCGTTAAGTTTACTCCCCCGTCGAGTCTGCAGGCTGGTGGTTAATGTACCTGTCAGCTTGAGGGGTGAACTTGAAGTAGGGATGAACGCGGATCTCCCTGACGCCGAAGGTGTACGCCGGCAATGATTCGCTGGCGGAATTCACCACGTAGTCGCCGAGGGTGACCTGGACCTGACGGGCTGACGCTCTGACGCACAGAATGCAGGAGGTTTAAAGCACTTGGCCCGAAGGGATGCGCGACGGAATGGGAAATAAGTACGACTAGCAGAGAACACCTGGAAGTAGATTCTGCTCAAGCTCGTCGCGTACTCACTTGGCTACGCAGTGGCCAGCAGTGACGACGTGGAATCGGTTGACGAGCGTGCCGCCGCACCGGCTGGACCCGATTCGTATGTAAGCCTGCGAAAGCAGAACATTTTCTCTGTTTAAAAGGCGACGCGCGTGGCGCGGGGCGATCGACGGATCGACAACGATCCCGCTCCGATGAAACTCTGACCTGCCATGGGAAGCTGCCGAAGCCTGCGTCGTCACCGCCGACGATCCTCCTCTGGGCGGTTTGCTTCGAGGCGGGGATCCCGCAGCCTGCAATTGCAACGATGTAGGTGCCCTGTTAAGCCTTAAATGGGACTCCATGCACACGATCGCAGCGTCGCCATTCGCCAGCGTTTACTTGAAGAGTTAGTAACGAAAGGTAGGCGTTCGAAACGTTGCATCGGGTCTAACTAAGGGTTGTCCCGTTAATCTCAAAGTCGATGGAATGTCCCGCGAGTTCTACGTGTCTCGAGCAGCGTGCAAAAGAGCTGCTCCAGAGCAAGTTAGTATTACCGAATTAGACTTGGAGTAATTCAGCAAAGCGTTCACCAAACGGTCAAGAGACGTTACACTGTCCTCCGCTGTGCTCCAAAAGACGAGCCATCAAGGTACAAGCCTCGTTCGTTAAATTAATCTACAAGCTAGCCGCGCGGTGCCGGTCCTCGTTGGTCCTGCGCGCCGGCCGGATCGATGCCGGAACACCGGGACCGTTCCCAAGGAGGCAGAGGACTCGATCCTCGCGAGCATGGGGACTCGCGTGACGGGGTAACCGACGTAGACGTGCAGAACGTATTCGTTGTTATCACGATGGGCATGCAGGGTCGATTGGCAAACAGGAAGACGTAGAAATTAGGGGAGTCCTTTTGGGACGACGAGAGAAGAGGGACAATTGCTTCGCATGCAAGCCGGCTCGTGACAAAAGGGAGAGGGACAGGTAGTTGTTGGAAAGAAACGTTGGTCATGCTTTGAAAGGTGCGAATAGAGAAAGTGAAGACGTACGACGACACGCTGAGGAAAGTGTAAGTGCGAAGGGGACGGTCGATGGTCGATTTGAAAGTGAAGAATGTTTCGACATGCTGAGGAAAGTGCAAGTGTGGGAACGAAAGAGAAGGATAAAGGCGGTAAGAAGTGAAGATCTTTGGGGAGCAAGATCGTGGTTCGGGGACCGTCCCCAAGGGGGAAGACAGCGTGGTCGATCATGCTAGTGCAAGAATCGGATGGCATGCTTCTGTAGGAAGGACTTACGATCATCATTGGCTGTCTCCGTGTAAGTATCCAACGGAAGCGGCTGAGACTGATCTCTAGGTGCCTCAACCAGGTTATAATCAGAGCTACCTTTCGGTTCTCTCCGCTGACAACAAACGTACATAATGCCTCCGCAACTGCCGTCCAATAGGCCCGCGGACATCCAGCACATTAGAAAAAATTCGCAGCTTCGTCCGTCCGCGCACAACGTATCGTCACCCTTCCACAGCGGCCTACTTTGCTGACGCGATTCTGCAGAAAACAGGGCAAACTGTTCTACTTCCTCTCTACTTCTTCTCCGCCTCCTTCCGTCTCGAGGAACACGAAGAAGGGGGAGTGTCCGGCTTCGATTTCGCAATCTCGCTCGATCCAAATATCGCCCGTTCGGTCTCATCCCGATCGTTCCCGATTGCCAAGAAACGTCCCGACGTACCGGTGTCTGATTACTCCAAGCCTAGCTTCGGAATACTTTGCGAAAAGGGCAGGCCAGATGGGGTATCGCGGAATCGCGATCGAACCGAGACGCGACGCGATAAGTGTCTATGGGTACAGAGCCGCGATAAGCCTCGACGAAATCGTGAAGTCTGCAGGAAAGAGCGGCCCGTGGGCGTCTGTCGTAACGGCACGGCCAGCGCGGATGACGGAAATCGTGGTGTCGAGACGGAAACGGGACCGACTGTCACAATCGTTTCGACACCCCGCTAGGATATTGCGCCCGGTGGCTAATTCACGATTATCCGACAAATGCGAAACCCCAGAGTAGTTCAGAGGCGCGATGCAACATCGATTTCACTCGTTGGATTAGCGAAATACCCCGGGAGGGGGGGGGGGCATTCGGCGAAACGAGCTTTCGACAGGCGCGTACTTCTCTGGGTCGATCAATGACTGCTTGCAGGAGGAACGTACCTGACTCTAACCTAGGGTAATCGTCGAGCGTTTGCTTTCGATGATCTGAAATCAAAAGTCCTCGTTCAGTTCTGTCGCTGAAATCTCGAGGGTGTCCGCGCGCGTGGAACAGGCGCGAGGGGAAGCTACGTTACCTCTGACGTCTTCCTCGAAGTCGGGCAAGTGGTTGGACTGCTGGAAGAAGGAGGGTGCGCTGCCACCCGCTGGGGTTGGAAAGTCGTTGTCGCGGAAGATGAGCCGCGGGGTTCGATGGCCCATCACTGGCCTGTTGTATTCCGACATCGGGCTCCTCCATAGCGACTTCTGTTGCCTCCACGATGGGAAACGCACCCCGGGATGGACACCGACGTTCCTACCGATCGGAGGACCACCACCCTCGAACAGATACCCGCTCGGACCGCTTGGGAAGCGGACGTATCGACGTCTGCGAGCAGAGTTCAGGCTTGAATCGCTACGATTCGCGTCCTTGCTCGCAGACTCCACGTAACCAGGGCTGAAGATCGTATCTGGCTTGCTGAGGCTCGTTCCCGACACCTCTGGCTGACTCGTGGCACGACTTGAAGAGACGATGAGGACTATTCCTGCGAGCAACCATTGGCACGACCTCGCTGCACCCATCGTTTGGCTGGATAATAATAATAATAGAACGTCTTTATTACACCATTTACAAATAAAATATATAATAATAATAATAATTGTTTATTAACGGAACTGAATTCCACTTGTACATAAGAAATGGCATCAAAGCCCTTAAGCCTAAGTCAACGACATCGCAAATACCCATCAAATTAACATTTTGTGATACTACTGAGCTGCACCTCTCAACGCCATTTTAATTTTCGATATAAATGTGCCCAAAGAGTCGGAGAAAATATCCGCATTTAAAGATAGGCGGTTTGCTGTATTACACACTCTGTGCAACGGGTCCAACTCATGATTGCAAAATAATTTTGTAAAAATTCTGTGTCGTGTCTATCGCCACTTGTATTCGCGACGCAGCGAAATGGCAGCCTCTTCTGCTAATTCCCTCGCGATCATCAACACGTGCTTTCTTGTTAAAACACACAGACCGTTATTCTTCGTCCTCCCTTTTCTCGAACACCGAGCCGCGACGCGAACCTCTCCCCGACTGCCACTTATCTCCCGAAATTCCGCCGATACGGTTTTCCAATTAGCCCGTGCAAATTGTTAAACATTCCACGCCTCACCACCGTCTGCCTCTCGCGCGAGAGTAAACAGAGCAAGCCTTGGGTACAAGTTGCCCAGATAAAAGAAGCATGCCGCAGCGAAAGGGTGAGCAAAGAGGGCGACGAGTGCTAGAGAATCGATTCGATTGTACGCGAAGGGGCTGTAATTGCCGCGATGTTATCGCGTCACGCGAGATAATTAAATCCTCTTTCCTCTCCTTTAACGACGATCCACAGATTTCTAGACGAGGCTGGCTGCGCGCGCGAGCCCCGCGGCCGGCCCGCGGATTTTCACCTCGATCCGTGAGTTTCACGTGCCCCGCGGCTGATCGCTCTTCGATTCGTCGACTCGTTAGTACGAATTTTCTTGCGACCGCGGAGGAAACGTCGCGTGCGCCGGCTTAACGAGCCACGGAAACACGCAGACAGGGGCGAATCAGCTTCGACACGAATCCGTCGAACGGCGTCGTCTTCAACTGCGCCCACCAACGGAACACGCGATGATGCATGGCTGGTTCACACGCTCCCCTGAGTATTTTTAAGCACCGCTGCTCGAGAAGTGCCCTTAATTCTGGAAGATTGCTAAGAAAAGCCTTCGTAGCGTAGCAATTAGGCTAGTTTTAATAAGGAACGCACGTGGCTAAGGTGAAGGGATTACATGCAGAGCCGTTACAGGCGCCATAGGTGTTGTAATCAGATGGTGGTTCCTGTTACGACACCTCCGCGTCTGGCCCCTAGATCTCCCCCCGAAATGCTGCAGCCAGCGGTACCGGCGAGGAGAATAGAAACCAGCCTCCCTCTTGAACCGGACGAAAATATGCTGTTTGCGTCACGTCGCACCGTAACGGGTGAAAGTAAAGGAGACTCACCCGGAACCGAGTAACGCATCGATTATACGCGTGGAGATTCATAATGGTACGCGGGCAGCATCCTCGTTGGCCAATTAACTGGGATATCGAGGAGTGAAAACGCTGGGCGAGTTTTATGCCCAGCCGGAGTGTCCGCGGCGATTGGGCAACCGCCGTTCCAGCCGCATTAATCGCTAGTTCGACCACGTTCAGGGCAATTTAACCACGTAACGGCCCTTGCCACGGCTCTTTCGTAATAGATTAAAAATCCCTGCCGGTCGAAAAGACGCCCGACGGGCGAGGTGGAATTCCAAGGCGAGCGGGCCCGGGCGCCTCGTTTCAGAATTTTTTACAGATCGAAAGTCGTAATTGTGAAAATTTAATTGCTCCTTGCCCAGGTGCAGCCCATTAATATGCGCGAGAAGATAGCTCGAAGATGCTTGGAAAGTAGTGGGCGTTTATTCTGCCAACCTTTTTTCAGGCGCAAGTGCAAATTTCGGACACGGAGGATGCCCGGATCTAGAGGTGCGCGCTGGGTAGAAAGTTGGAGTCGTTAGAAATCGATTGTTCGGTAGGGGATCAACTGGGCGGCGGGCACGAGAGGAATTCAGATAAAAGTTTTATCGAACATCGATCGGAGCCGGGGACCATTTTTTTGTAGAGGAAGGAAAGTCGAATTGATGGAGGAATGGACGTCGAACGTCCTTGCCGCGGCAGCATCGTCGAGGCAAGTGAACGGTTCGATGTGTTAGTAGGTCATTGGCTCTGGCCTGTAGATCCAGCAGAAGTGAAAGTGCAGCTCTTGCATGCACGACAGTGTGAAGTTCACGTTCACGCAGTGCCACTCGCGCCGCCGCGCCGGAAGTTACGAGCCATTGACCATGGGTCTTTTTCTCCCTCGACTCTTCCTTTTCTCCCTTCCAATCTCGTCACGCCCCGCGTCAACGGACGTTGTCGAGAAAATGGAGTAGCAGGAGAGCGTATTAACGCACTCTAGAAAATCTCGCCAGGTCAGTGGCTCGAAGGCATACAAACGAAGACAAAGAAGAAGCCTGGCTCTACGAAAAAAAAAAGACGCGGCAAGAAAAGTGAAACCCGGTAGAAAATGTATTCCAGTCTCTAACTGGACGTGATTCTGCTAATCTCCTTAACGCTCGTGCCGCTCGATCATATGTAATTACTGCTCCTTCGCCTATTCCGCGAACCATCGATCTTGTCAACGCTCGTATAAGGTGTCGAGCAACTTCTTGGAGAACAATCTTCGATGATAATTGTCCCTCTCTGAACCCAGTGTAACGAAGTAGACACTCTCGAAAAAATAGACGCTAATAACGTAAACGTCGCAGTATAATAACAACAGATTTTTTACAAAGGTGGTTAGCGCTGGAGAAGATGCCACGCGAGTAGTAGAGTCCATGATATGTCAGACGGCGAAGCGGGCGAGCGATAATGCTGGAGGAAATCGTCGTTCTCTGAACTGAATCGAAGGAAAAGTGACGTGGGCAAAAAAAAGATCGATGAGCGTCGCCTCGAACTTTCACCTTCCTGCGACTAGCTGACTCTATCGTAGACGGTGATGGTCGAAAGTACGGAGTTTCTTCTCCCGTGTACACGTCGCCGCGAGATATACTACGCACACCGCATGCATAATTGCACGTTCCCCGTTTCCCAGCTGTTCGTGAAAGCCCACGTGCGTTGCACGCGCAGCTTTTTCACCAACCTCTGCTTCGTTTCTCTCGTTCGCGCCTCGCCGCCCGCCTCGACTGGCGCCACACCGAACTGTCCGCATCCCGAATTCCGTGTGAACCGACATTAAGAGCGCGCGATCCATTACTTTCTCTGCAACGCGCACGGGCGCCGTTTACTTTCGCCGAAAGCAAACGGAGAAAAAGCCAAAATGAGAAGAGCGCGCGCGCGTGAAATTTTGTTTTCGTCCGACGCGGCCCCGTTCCGTATCCAGATCGCTGCGGGGAACACCCGCCCATGGACTTTTTAAGGGAAACGTTCATCGAGAGGTGGGCGAACCTTTCGATCCTTTAATTCAATTTTAGTTTCAGTTTAGATGTAAACTTTTTTTCTGTTCTCTTTAGTTCTTACCCTAGTAGCATTTCTGGTTGGCCCACAGTATCCCCAAGTTGGGAATTAGTTGGCCATCGAAATGCCAACAATAAATGCTACTAGGGTAGCATTGTGAACTAAAGGGTACTATACCCGTGCGATTATAATGATATTAATAAGTTTCAAGTGAACTTTCTACAAAAATTTTGAACTTCAAGACCTAGCAAACCGTCTCTTTCGCGTTTGACAAGTGCAGCCAGCGCGGGCACAAGTAAATAGTACCTATAGTAAGAAGGGCCTGCGCGTCAATTCGCCGCATCGCTCGAGCCGAAGAAAGCGAACGAGCAAGAAGTCTTGGACTCTGAAACCGGAAATCGTGCACGCGATCCTTTTTTTCCCTAACTCCTGTTAAAAAAAAGAACAAGCCGCCTGCTTCCGTGGTGGCCCTTGGTCGTGTACATTGATCGTGGATACGCGCGAGCACGCGTTCCACCTTTCGAAGGAAACCGGTTCGAAGAAATCTGAACGTCACAGCTTCTGCTCTTTCTTCGTGGCCTTGAAAGAGCTACGCTTCTTCGCGGTCTAGTTCACCGATACCCTTTCATGACGAACACTTTCCATTGTGTAACGAACGTTTTTTCTTCGTCCACTTGTTCGTCGTTCGTTCCTTCTCGACTCCCCCGGCTGGTTCTCTTCTTCGTCCGGTACTTGCACCCTTCCATTCTCCCGGCCAAGGGATACCATCCTTCCATCGTTCCCCTCTTTCCCAAGAAAACAATTCCAGTGGCGCTCGAGCGCGGAACGATCTGCATTGTTACTTTCTAGGAGAAATTAATTCGCTCATATACAGCGTAATCCCAGCGGCGGGATGAAAATAAAGAAAAAGTGTGTCGGGTAGAGTACCTAACGCGCTCACGCGACTCCATTGAATATTCATGAATCGCGATGTATGGTACACCTTGCCGGAAAGCTGAACGGAGCAGATGCTCAATGACAGGCCGCCGAGCGCCGCTTTAATTCGGCTACGTGGCAAGTGCGTGAAAATCCTATGGAACGCTCGTATGTGCACTTACAGGTATTCGGGGAGAGACGAAGAGCAACGCGAGATGGGAAGACGTGTCGAGTCACTTCTAGTGGCGACACGTTTCTCTTCAAACTTCCAGTCGAATGCTGTTACGTAAACGGGGAGTGGTGTTTAGGCAATCCGTGGAACGGTACCGAAGCGTGCATCCTTAATGCTCGTCCCCTTGCTCGTCTCATTTTGGAAAAGAACGGAAGTACTTTCACTGGCTACGAGGTCGGAAAGTTGAGCATTTCGATGGCCACGAGCCATTGCCAATACGCGACGAGAGATCTCACTTTTTCTCTGCATCTTCTTACCGTTCCCCCGAACAACGATTTCTTCTGCTGGCTGGAACCTTCGCAACACTGTTTTCTCCGTCTTCCCCGCCTTTCAAGGAACGAATGCACGAATGTATATAATTACATCTCTTGAATTTCTTCAGAGCTCCTACCCAATACTTGGCCATTAAGGGCACTTCTTTTTTCCCCATCGGGGCGGTAACGAGCAACGTAATATTCCTTCGATAATTCGACGACCGGGGGGAGAGCCGAATCGATCGATCGTTCGAATTACTTCGAATCGCAGAAATCTGACGAGTTTGTTACGCGTCCAATGCATCCAGCAAGAACGGCCATTAAAACAGATATAGGATCCCGTTAAATTACATTACTACAATGTTTCCGTCCATTAATTTCCCGTCCGTGGAAACTGAAATCGCAGCTATGCTTGCGGCAAAGGCCGACGATTTGTCCGTAATAGCTACATTGGTCAGGCATTAAAATCACTAGTTTCGTTTAGATATCTTGCCCGTCGTGGGCGACGTTGTGCCCGACAGGCTTTCTTTCAAAAGCTGACCCAGACCTTCTCACTTTCACTCGATTTTTCCGATGGCCATCGCCCAGCTATTGTATTACAATCGCCTTCGCGAGAACTGTTCCTCATTATTTCCCAACTTCTCCTCAGTAAACCCACATTTCTTTTCAGATCAGGTACGTTCAGGTACGTTCTGTACGCGCGCAGTTAAGGAGCTTGAAAATCTCGTTATTCTACTTACCGATCTGTCGGACCAAAGCAATCCTGTCCTCAGAAATCTCTTCCCTGCGAGTTCTCCACGTTCCGTCTCTCGAGACACTAAGCAAGTACTTGCTCCGTGGCTCTTTCTCTTCTTCTTCCTCTTTTTCGTCCGCGTCTACCCTGAACAGTCCTCACCACCATAACACAACGAACACAGCGACACCCGCGACGATCCACGATCCGCTTATCGTGATTTATAATACCGAATCAAACCCGGTATGTCACCAGACGCACGTCGCATGTTTCTTCAAGCGATCTTCTCGCACTGTGCTCCCTTTTCCAGCGTCGCCTAGTCGAAGCTGAAGCTTCTTTCAATGGAACAATATCCCAGCCTTGAGGTGTCCACGTTGGATCCAGACCGAAGGTGTTACTCGGTGGTAACTGGTCCGAGGACGTTGCTTCTTCTCGTTCGTGGTGGAGCTTTCCGGAGATCCCACGGGCACGATGCACGGTGGATTCTGTCGAAGGGTGAGGAAGATTCACGCGGTGGAGGGCTTACACCATGTCTCTATCCTCTCGCCTCGAGGAGCCCTGGTCGCCTGCTCGTCGTTGCCCACCGTCCGCTACGTCGGCTCTCACTTTCTCCGGCGAGTAGTTTCATTTCGGTAGGTAAAACTCTCTCGTGTGTCCCCCACCAGGCCGACACCGGCTGCTCGAGTCTTCTCTCTGCCTCCTCGAACGGGAAAATCGACCGGTCGGAAGGACACGATCGTCCTCCGATCGGGCAACGGTGATTCACCGTTGACCGATGCACTTTTTAAACGATCGTAAGCGGAATCGTGGGGACGCGAGTGGAAGTAGATGACATCATTCCCAGGCCATCCAAGGAATCGCATTTTACCCCGAAGAGGAAGACCCGTGCTTTTGGTAATTGTTGACAAGAAAGGATTCTCTTCTCTCCTTCCGCGAACCAGTTGTTAACGAAGAATCCTCTTCCCGTTTCGACGGTGATTTTACACGGTTTGCTCGTTCCCCCGAGCAGTTAGGAAGCGATTCAGGACAATTAACGGCGGCCATTAATTCCAGAAAAAGGAACGAACGCCGTCCATTGTGTCTCTGAACAGGAGCATGAAGAGAAATCTGCGCGAAGTCTACTGTCAGTAGGAGAATTCGTAGGAAAGATGTCGAGATCACATCGACGTCTAATCGATCCGCGCTGTGGCCAATTGGAAAGTCCAAGCGGGCTCTACCTCGCTGCCTCGAATTTACTAACGAACGATGCTTGAAACTTGGAGTTCTAGTTCGTCGCGGGTACATTTTATTCGGAACACTCTCGCTGCTTGGGCACCGCGGTCAAAAATATAATTACACCACGAATTATTATTTAAGCAGCGGTGAAAGTGCTGGCGGCGGCCAGCGGAGGAGGCCGTTTTCGGCAATCCTCCACCTTCCAAATCTCTCGCCAGATTCTCTCTCCTCCTCCCAGATCTACTTCCGAGAAAGTTCGAAATACAGAGCGATATTCTCGTATTCCACTTGCCGCGAGCTTCTCATCGATTCCTCGTAATCGTCCGAGGCCAATTAACTAAGACGTTGGCCAGAAATGGGGCAGCGCTCGCAGTCCACCCGGAACCCCGACGATTTTCGCAACTCGGCCAGCGAGACTAGTCACGATCGTTTATTTAGCGATCGATCCTCTAATGATCGCGACGCTCGCGCTCGCGTAATATCCTTGAGCAAATGTTTTCTCACACGTAACGCCGACGGAACGTCCACATCCGTTTTGGCGATACGGCCGCTCAAGGGCCGGGGCTGTAAGACCGTCTGAAAGTATGTGGGATTGTTACGACAGTGCGCAGAATTCGTGGAATTCACTCGCGTCCTGCAGGTCGATAATTACTCTCTAATTAATTCCTACGACGCTATGTGTTTTTCGACGGAGGAAAGGAATGCCTCCTCTTGCTTCTATTTATTCTATCTGGATCAGAGGAAATTGCAATTCTAATGTTACCTACTCGGTTGCCGAGCGATTCTTTCTGCGTGTCGACGTCGTCCTTGCAGTCATTGCGATGCTTCTCATTGACAGAGTTGCGAGCCAGAAAAGTTTTCTAATAATATAATACAGGTAGTTCTATGTGCTCCAATATTGCGAATTTTTCGAATACTCTGGCTCTACACCCTAGTAGCATTTTTGGTTGGCCAACAGTAGCCAACAGTTGGGAATTAGTTGGGATATAGTTAGTGTTTGTGCCTACAAATTCCCAACACAGGGCCTACGGCAAAAAAGTTACGACAGTTTGCCAACGAATATTCAATGTTGGGCCTACAATTATTATTGTTGGTTAATTAACAAAAAGTTACGACAGTATGCCAACGAATATTTAATGTTGGGCCTACAATTATTATGGTTGGTTAATTAACAAAAAGTTACGACAGTTTGCCTACGAATATCCAATGTTGGGCCTACAATTACTATGGTTGGTTAATTAACAAAAAATTTACAACGATGATTAAATGTCGTCTTACAAACGTGAGAAAATTTGCTACATCAAAAAACCTGTTGTGATTTTTCTTTTCTTATTTATAAATACGTAATGAGGACGACTGCCTTAAGACAAATGTGAAATTTTAAGGAATGAGTCTAAAGGTCGGATGATGATATTTTGTAGAATATTTCGCGTCACTGCGCAGTTTTCATAAACAATTAATACTAGTTATGTAACTAGAAATTACAAGTGTTTACAAGGAAGTGTGTTGGTTAGTTGCGAACAGAGGTTGCTTTGTTAGCGGAAAGTTTGGGTTCGATTCTCCACACCGCGATTTTTTTTTTCGTAAACCAGACCTGAAGAAGACGTCTTTACGACGTCTTTTCAAGTCCTTTAAGACGCCTTCTGGACGTCTTTAAGACGTCTTTTGGAAAGAAGTCTTCAGTTGGGCCTATGGAAAGAAACCTTCAGTTGGGCCTTCGTGTTAAGGGAGCCTGCTTTATAAAGTCCAAAAAATAGATTTTTTTTTCATTGCTTAAATCGATAGATAAACTATCCAAGAATGTATTCACAAAGTTACAGCGGCCAATTCGAAGTATTTTTAAAGATACAGAACCGAGAGCAGGTAAGCGGCGAGCATATGTGCCAGCGCTCGGCCGGACACGGACGCGTGCTTCACCCTTTGACGCGTCCCCATTCGTCGATCATTACTTTTAAAGACAATCGAAACGGCAGAGTTGTGCAGTGTAATAGTACAGAATAGTCGTAGAGCAGAGTGAGTTAGAAATTTTATAAGTTGAACGCAGAGAATTGTATTAGCGATCGACCGCGAGCGAAAACTTTAAAGCGCGATTTCTCCAGTTTTCAGTTTTACGATTCTTTAAAATTGGAGGGTGTGATAGCAAAAAACTACGTGGCCTATTGAATTGAACCAAAGCTTATGCGCTTCAGTATTAAATTATTTTCTATGTGAACTAAAAAGATTGTTAAAAAATTATTTTTAAATCATTTTTATAGCGCGTTAAAGTCAAATGTCTATTTTTTAAAGACAACATTTGACTTTAAAGTGCTATAAAAATGATTTAAAAATAATTTTTTAACAATCTTTTTAGTTCACACAGAAAATAATTTAATACTGAAGAGCATAAGCTTTGGTTCAATTCAATAGGCCGCATAGTTTTTTTGCTATCACACCCGCCAATTTTAAAGAATCGTAAAACTGAAAACTGGAGAAATCGCGCTTTAAAGTTTTCGCTCGCGGTCGATCGCTAATACAATTCTCTGCGTTCAACTTATAAAATTTCTAACTCACTCTGCTCTACGACTATTCTGTACTATTACACTGCACAACTCTGCCGTTTCGATTGTCTTTAAAAGTAATGATCGACGAATGGGGACGCGTCAAAGGGTGAAGCACGCGTCCGTGTCCGGCCGAGCGCTGGCACATATGCTCGCCGCTTACCTGCTCTCGGTCTGTATCTTTAAAAATACTTCGAATTGGCCGCTGTAACTTTGTGAATACATTCTTGGATAGTTTATCTATCGATTTAGGCAATGAAAAAAAAATCTATTTTTTGGACTTTATAAAGCAGGCTCCCCCCTTAAGGGGACCTTCCGGTCTAAAAGTCGATTTTTTTTTATTTCATTTTTCGAATGTTCAACCTTTTAGGAATACGTGTTTAAAAGGATTTGTTGAAATTCGTAAAATTCCAGAAGTTATAGGCATTTGAGTAGCGGCAAATGCATGGGCAACAACCGGGCACTCGGCGCTCACGTAAACCTTTAAACGCGTTTTTCTAGAAACAGTGTTTTCAAAACGGTGGGACCTGTATCTCCAAAAGTTATTATCCGATTCGACTGAACCTTTTTTTATTTTGAAGAATATACTTCTGGCTAGAGGGGGAACTAGAAAAATTACAAAAATTGAAAATTTATAATTTTCAAAGGCGTTGAAAGGACGAAAAGTACAGGGAAAAGTGATTTCAAACTTCAAGTGCCGTTATTTTCTAAAAAAAATGTCATTTTTTAAAAATTTTTCTAGTTCCCCCCCTAGCCAGAAGTATAATCTTCAAAATAAAATAAGTTTCAGTCGAATCGGATAATAACTTTTGGAGATACAGTTCCCACCGATTTGGATCAATTTTTTGACGCCTTGACTTTAACGACTCCCCAGGGC
Organism: Andrena fulva; assembly: GCA_946251845.1. NCBI lineage: Eukaryota > Metazoa > Arthropoda > Insecta > Hymenoptera > Andrenidae > Andrena > Andrena fulva. The sequence goes on from OX276332.1 coordinate 5,723,336, forward strand.
CGTCTGCAATGATTAATTATACAACAAAAAATATATTTCTATAACTTAAGACATCCTTAATACAATGCAAAAAGTCCCATTAAATTATATATAGTAGTTTTCCTTTAATTAATTCCTAAAAATCACCTATTTTTTGGGGCTCTAGACCGGAAGGTCCCCTTAAGTGACGTTGGGCCTATGTTGGTTACAATCGTTGGCCCATTTAAATATAGCGCGACACTTCAACAGTTGGCCAACGGATAACACGTCATTGGCCCAACAAACTCCGAACAAATAAATGCTAATAGGGCAGTGTCGCAAACTATTAGACACTTTGGTGTCCCCTGTACTGCATTATTTCCAATTAGCTCTGGCTCAATTACGTCGCGAATTTCCAATTATCCTGCACAGGGCTGGGGGAAATAGATTTTTCAAATAGACAACTTAGAAATCAATATTTCCATTTCTTCCAGTGATACAGGATTTGACAAATAAACTTTTCTTTGAAATAATAGTCATTATTTGAAATACTATTCCACAGTAGTATTTGTATGAGATACTATTTCTTTATGTGACTGACTGACTGACTGACAACACAAAAGATGTGTGTAAATATGCATACACCTGCGTTCAGAAATACTTGCAAGAAATATTTACCCGAATATATGTATTCTTAAGAAGGTAGCGAGCAACATTTGGGAGGTCTGTTTGGCTTCGGAATTTGTATCTCCTATTTCCGATCCCCTATTTCCTATATTCGAATCCCAATGTAAATACCAAATAGTAAATAGTATTTTCAAACATTTGCTTATAGAAATATTTCGCGAGAAATATAAGTCGCCACCAATAACCGGTTACGAGTTTCACGCTGTTACAGGAAATCCTAAACAGGTCACCGCCACGATGAATACGCGAGTGGACGCCTGAGGATTGTAATTGCTGGATCGTGCTAATCAGACAAGTCAGACACCACGACGTCTGATAGGGACGGGATTGCGTGACAGCGCGCGTTATGTACGACAGGGAGCGTATCGATGAAGAAAGTAAGAGCGTTCCGGCTAGGAAGTGGTGAATTTAGGTGACGGTGCTCGAAACTGCTTGGGCGAAAGCGTCTCTAGGTAGAATATTCTGCCCGACGTGCTGCGCCTACGACAATATTTCTTCCCGTGCCTTATCCGCCATCAGCGCCGCTCTTTCTTTCTCCTCGCGCCCTTCTCGCAATTGAAGCCAGCCAAAAGTCTGCAGCGTATCGGAATCTCATCTTTCTTATCGTTCCCGGGTCTCCGGGTTGCGCGACAGTGTCTGGGGGGACTCCGAGCAAAAGGAACTGATTTAATCCCGGTCTCGCCGTGGGAGCCCAATTGTTCGCAAGTTCCTCGGCTCTCGTTCCACAAGCTACTTCCAGGCCGTTCAATTCTGCGGTAATTACGCGCATCGAGTGTATGTTCGTCGTGTCACTTTTGCGCCCCATTGTCTGCCCGCTCGCGGTACCTACTTCGTTACACGGGCAACAATTCAATGGAGATTTCTACGATTCTGATGTTCTCAGGTTAAGGTCACACTTACGGCATGTGGGAGGACAGGAATTAATCGAGGCAACGCTCATTTCTCTGCGACTCGAAACTTGCCGAGCCGACGTTACACTTGTGCTACATTTGCCGGCGGCAGAACTTCGGTTCCCGTGCTTGCTCGCCGATTGCAAAACCCGGCATGTTGTATCACGCGTGCTAAATTATGCTACAAATAATCTCTCCAGCAACAAGTAGCGGTAAAAATTGTAATAACGCTTTCTCCTTTATATCCGCGAGTATCGTCGATCAGATCTCACCGAATTGGTTTGTGTGTTGCTAGTTTCATCCCCGTTCGCCGCGCTTGGTCCAGAAAATTCCGCTCTCTTTCCCCGGGATCAGATTTCCCCGATCGTTGCATCGTCTTGCGATCCACAATTATCTGACGCAACGATAATGATCAGAAAATCAACGGTGGGGCTGGTACAACGCGAAGAATTTCGCGGAATGAGTTACGCGCAACGGTGCATCCTGGTCGCGCAATTGCTTTAAAATATACGATTCATGCAAATTCCACTCTGATACGAAAACGAAAGTAGCGTCGCCGTGGCCACGGGACCATCGCCGCGTAATTAGTCCTATTGCAATCGGTCGTTTTCTTTCCCCCTTTTCTCTTTTACACCGCCCAAAGAATCGATATTCTCGCCCTGAAGGTTCGCCAAGCTTTCCTTGCAAATATTCTCATGCAGAGCTGAAACAATAAAAGCGTTAAGCATGCTGCAACTAATGCGTAGAAATTAGCGAGCATAGCTTACCCTGAATCTCCATTCTCTGATCTCAATTCGGAGTACAAATTTTCTACTTTTCCTTCGTGATAATTATCAAGTGGAGAAGTCGCGCGATTTTCCACGTGAACGGCCGAAACGAGATCCAGCACAGTGCAGCCAGCAGGCGGCTATTAAAGATCGAGAGTGTCGAAATTAGATATCTAATGGAACACGGTTTCGATCGACTCGCGGCACGGCAGGAGGAAAAATCTGGGTCGAAGCAGCTGGCTCGCCAACACCGCCGCTGGATCATCGGTGCACCTTTTATTTATCCAGACGAGTCTGCGGCAACCCGCCTTAGAGTCGTTAGAGCATAACTTTCTCCGTGGACTGGAAAGTCCAATATTTCCTTCGAGCACACGCTGGATAAACGTTCGCCTGTTATGTACGAAAAATTTGTCTGAATAATCCGTGGACCTGTGTCAGGATTAAAATGTCTGCTGTCGTGAAACGATCGCACTCAGAAAACGATGGCCAGAGGATCCATTGTTAGATAAGGACTGGGTTATTATTTCACTGGGTGCTCGTCAGATTTCAGCATGTTCTACAACGCTTCAGCGCTATCTGCTTAATCTAATTTCTAATTACCTGGAACATTCAGTTAGCTGTACCATTTAACCACGGCACAGTGGTTCGAGTATACTACATGCTAGCTGGACAAAATTATTTTTTCGCGGGTCTGGGTTTATATGGGATTCAAATTGTTAGAAAACAAACCTGATTCGTATTACAGTTTATTATTTCACTAAAAATATAAATAAAATAAAAATATGACTAATTCAATAAAGGAAAAATAACAAAACGACAGCAGTGTACTTTAACTATAATTATCAGTTATAACATTATGTCTATTCCCGTAATTTCTGAGTTTTTAAGTTTAAAATCCGGTTTTTGAAATCAGTTTTCTCTGCATCGCTATTAAAATAGTGTTTTACTATATGTTCCACGTCGATCCACGCGACAAGGGTTGAATGTACAGAAAGTAGAGACTTTCTAGCTTATTTTAATCAAACGATCGATCTGCAAAAATTTGCAAAACTATATTTTTTTAATTGTTTTCGAGCGCGGCGCTCGGCAGGAGAGATAGCACAGTTGTTATATTTTTTCGCGGTATTGGATTTATATGGGGTTCAAATTTTTAGAAAACAAACCTGATTCATATCACAGTGTATTTTGTCACTAATAATAATAGTATTATTATTATTATTAACGGGTATAACCCTATACTGTCGTTTTGTTCTTTTTCCTTTATTGAATTAGTCATATTATTATTTTATTCATATTTTTAGTGAAATAATAAACTGTAATACGAATCAGGTTTGTTTTCTAACAATTTGAACCCCATATAAACCCAATACCGCGAAAAAATAATTTTGTCCAGCTAGCATGTAGTATACTCGAACCACTGTGCACGGCCACGATTCGGACACCTCGACGCTTGTTCGCGTCTCGAAGGTGATCGCTCGTTCCCTTTTCGAGCACGGGGGAGGAACGACTTCTGCCGAAAATTTCCATTCGAGGACAATCGCCGGGTAATAAGGGTCGCCCGCGTACGCGAACTCCTCGAGGCCCGCGATCTGCATATGCAGGCGCGCCGCGAAATGGTAACGAAACATATTCACGCGCTTGTAAGCGCGGCCACGTGGGAAGTTCGCGGGCCCGCGGAAAGTACAATCTCGTCGTAATTGCGGTTCGTTAACCGATGCCACCGTTTAAGGTTGCCAGCGAACGCCGATTTGTCCCTCGCGCGATTTGAACTCTCGAATTCGAACGAGCGCGCCCGGTCCTGCAAACTCTGCTCTAACGCGATTACAGAGTTTTCATCCAGCGGAGTGCTGCGCGATTAACGTGAAATCTGGCGGAACGATCAATTTATTTGCTCCGACTGGAAAATGGTAATCAGGTGTTCCATTTGCATTTCATAATGAACCTCGACACGATAACAGAAATTTTAATGCGCGGTGATAAACGATCGGTACTCAAACCCTGCTGGGCGAGGGGGAAAGTGTTCGCCGCGGATTATGATCGTCACGTTTTTGGGTGACATCACGGAAAAAGTGAAAACAAATCGCAATGGCATCACGTGTCGTATGATGTCACGGTCGGGCGAATATGTCGCGTTGCAGTGATATGATTATCGATTTGCATTAACGCACGCGGAATTAATTTGCTCTGTAATGAATGCCACTGCCGAAAAGTTAGCTCGGCTGAGGCATACTTTCTTCTTATTGTCAACGAAGCTTGGGTAGAGGCAGAGGGTAATTAGAATACTACAAGTTCCTTTTACATGCCCTTTATTATCTCTTCTAATACTACACGGCTGTAACCATTCTGCATGTATGGTACTTTCAAAGTAATATTAATGTCCATCGCGATTCTGTAATTTCATCGGAGCAGCTGCAATGATGACAATCAATGGATGAAATCCTCTGCTCTGCTCTCTACGCTGCATTCGATCTATATTAAAAAGAAATCGTGTTATTAACAATCTGCAATGGCAATTAACAACGCTGCTAATTACAGTGGGCCACAAAAATACTCGTACGCCCTTTAAAACGGAATAACTTTTTTCAATTTGGTCGAAACGACGTGAGTTTTATTGAGAAGCTAGAAGGATTTGTTTACTAAATAGGTGATCGCGCAATTCAATTCAAAGTCACCTAGTAAACTAATGCTTTTAGCTTTATCAAAAAAAAAACTCAAATCGTTTGGACCAATTTTAAAAAATTCACACAAGATTTCTACCCAAAGCCCATTACGTAAAGTTTGTGTGAAAAATTCGTGTGTCGAATTACTTGAATGTACAGATCCAGAAGAGCGAAAGAAGAGATGAGTATCGTAGCAATTACACCTTTCAATTCTCGCCCGGGTAGAGCAGAGCGCGGTGCGTACTCCACGTCGCTTCGTTATGTTTTTAGACCGCTTTCGAGGCGAAAAAAATATGTATAATGGGATCGCCCGTTGACCCAGAAAACCCCAAGAAAATTAAAATGTGGTAATCGCGATCCTATTCCGGCGTAACGTGTGTGCGCCGTGTAAAGCCGCGCGGGTCTCTTACGTGTGAACGAGACTTTACTTTCCCGAGCACGCGACCGCCGTCACTGCGACGGCTGCTCCTCTTACTTTCTCCTCTGGGTCGCCGCAAAAGTAGGTCCCAAATAGGATTAAGTGATCTTTTAAGCACCTCGCCGCTCGAGCTGCCATTCGCACACTCCTAATCTCTTTTATCCGGCGAATTTCCAAATCATTATTCAGAAGCCCCCAAAAAGGGACCGTGGCATCATCTCGCAGCAGAAATTAAAGCAGATTCATTACCGAGTCTAATGATTCGCTCTAATCCAAACGCGATTAAGAGATGTTACACTGTTACGCAAACTAAAAGTCGAAGTGAAATTGGTAAAAGTCGAGACTTGAGAGTAAAAGTTAGAGGCACGGGAGCGACGTTCGCCGATTCAAGAGATACCGAAGAGTAAGTGCTATGCTCTGAATGGTTACAAATGTTCCTCGGAACGTCTACAAGTATTAACTACTAGCCCAATTAAAGTTGCATACGTAGACAGCGTCGGAGCGATGGACAGGAAAGGGGAGCAAGAAGATCGCTCGATTAGAGTCCTACCTTTCTCAAGAGCCGTGCAGCGACGCGCTCGGAGCGCAGCGATAGCCTTTATGCGTTGATTTGCCTGTTGCCCAACTTTCTAATCGATGCGCGGCATTGTCTCCTGATCTGGTTAATTCCACGCCATCGGTGGTCCTCTAGATCGGCTATGGTAGAAGCCGCCCCGCGCCGGACTGCACGCTCTAGCTGAGTCCCCTTGCAACTCTCACGTGGCTGCTCGGTCATCTTACTTTCGTTGCTTTCCACGCGTCGCCATAGCCGGGGACCGGTCGAGAGCTCTCTTCGTTTTCATCGGCGAAAGTGAATGGAACGCGTCCATATTTCTAATTGGCCTATCGGCATTCGACACTCGCGGCTGCACGCTCGTAATCGATATCGCGAGACGAGGCAAGAGTGGACCCGCGACTCCTTTCCCAACGACTAACCCGCCTAGCGGATCGAGTCTGGGCTAGGATTCGCTTTTCCTCCCGAACTTGTGCGATGCTGAATCGCTGGCTGGAGGGGCTAGGAGATATGGAATGGGACACGTGTTGCTCTCTTAACTCTGATTTCTTCCAGACAATATAGCGCCCGAGTAACTACCATCGTCACACGATGATCACTTTCCATTAACGCCACTGAATTAACCGTTTCCGTGGCAGCTATCAGGGCCCGATCTGGCTATTCCGCCGCTCTGGGCGAAAATGATTTTCGCCGCCCTTTAGATTTAATTATAAATCATTATTTTAAAATGTAATTTTTCACAGTGAAATGTTGCTCTTGGTATTTGTTGAATAACTGGAGACTTTTGTCCTATAAAAAGTTTAATATTCACAAGCAAACAGTAATAGAACAAAATAAAAAATATAAATAGGTGTGGGTGGCTATTTTCTAAATCTCAAACGAAAGGATTTAACGAATGAAACTAAATAAATATAAGAAAAGGATTCTGGCAAAATCCAATGTACCTATTACTTTTTTATTGGTTTCTATTGATTTTAATTTTCTCTTTCTACCAGTTTTGCCTCTCTGAGATTAGCTGCAGAATTACTCGTAATCGGTGTCACTAAGCTCACACGCTCATTTCACCAGAATCATGATTACAGTACACTCTGAAAAGCGTTTACGCTCCTTCTCTTTTCCTTCCCGAGTAGTAGATTCGCCGTGGAGTATCGCGAAGCAACGGTTCGGGAGAGTAAATTTATGCACGGTTTACATCCCCGCTAATGTATTTCACGAGCATCGGAAGAAACGATTGCATCGAGTAGGAAGAGAAAGAGACGCGTTGCATAAACGAACGTGTCTCGCATTTTCCGGCTCGTTTAATTATCGCGAACGAGCCGTAGCCGTCCGAAATCGTTCGAGCACGACCACTTGACCGGGGGATTAAACGTTATTGTTATCGCTTTTTCCATTCACGGCGAGCAGGGAAATAAAAATGAGAATAAAAACGGAAACGAATGGAATGATCGAACGTGAATTCCCGGCTCGATTGCGATGGGGATATCTACTTGTTGCGCTCTTCAGGGGGGAGTGCTTTGAAAAAAAAAAGCAAATGAAACGAGGAACGATGGAAGCCCGATGCTAGCGGAGCAGGCGAGGAATAGAGGAAACGAGAGGCGGTCTTTAAACGGCGAAGCATCAAGTTTTGACGCGTCGTTAAATAATTGAGGGGCAACGTTCGACAAAAGGGGAAAGAAGAAGGTCAGAGAAGAGACTCGGAGGAAGCTGTGCGTTAATAAAATAGCGAAGGGAAGGATTTCCCGGTGGGCCGACCTAATACGGGCCACTACTACTAGCCGCTCAGGCCAAACTTCTGCGAAAATAATTACGCCGTGTTAAAGTACGCGAAAGAGCGTGATTGCTCCCGTGAGACAATCAAGCTGGCCTCGAAATTTCCTTGCAAAGTGAATTGCAGTGAAAAAACCAACAGGAGCCTAACGTAATAGCGAACTTTTACGTAACACAGCGCGGCACAACATGGACGCAGAAGAAAGCTGAGGTGCAGCTGGAATAATAAACGATATTTCGTTGGAAATCTGTCTACAACATTTCTTTCGACCAAGGAGAAGCAGTTTTAAATGCTATAATACAGTAGCGGACAAAAAAGTTACCACTTTTTCGAACTGCTCTACGTCTATTACTTTTTAATATCAACTTAAAACTGCAGTATGTGCCTAATATACATATCTTGAAAGATAATTAAAAGCTGTATAAAACCCAGTCGCAGTTGAATTTATTTAACTAACAAACAAAAACTCTACATAACGTTAAACAAGACAACGCATTTTTAAAGCCAACATAAAGTTACCACTTCTGAACATTAATAAAAAAAATTTAATATTTTGTGGGGGCACCTTTTGCTTTTAGGGCAACCTAAAAAGTTACTAAACGTGATAACTTCTTTGTCGGCCACAAAAATGTGTTACCCTGTTCAATGTCATATAACACTTTTGATTGTCAGTTAAATAAATTCAACTTTAACTGGATTTTATACAGCTTTAAATTCTCCATCAGAATATGAATATTAAACATACCACAGTTCCAAATGTATGCTAAAAAAATAAAAAAAATAGAACAAATCGAAAAGTGGTAACTTTTTTGTCCGCTAGTGTATGTTCGTACAGTATATTGTTATGGGTTCTTTTAAATAAATCGAAAGATTCCTTTCGGATTATTGGCATTTAGTTAGGAATAGACGCATATGGATTTCCAATAATGAAATTTTAGTGATGAAGGATCTTTTGTTGGGAAGCTACTATTGGTGTTTGTATATTAGGAAGTTAGTCCCGACGTGTTTCTAATTATATGTAGCTTTAATTAATATCGGAGAAGAATCTTCCTGGAATCGTGAGAGGCGAAACAGTGGAGGAAGAGTCTTGAAGAAGAAGGGTAATGAATCGCTTCGCGAAGAATCTCAAGATAGAACACGCAATTCTACGATGCGTCAACTGAAGTTTATATTTCTTTCCTTCTGCGTGTTCGATCGATTTCCGCGGAAACGTTACACTTCGAATTCGATCAGATTAGATTAATCATCCGACAGATCCGTGTAAAGAATCGAAATCTGCTAGTTGGGGCCGGCGGATCACCCTCGATCCTCCAGTTCACCCTTTTATTCACTTTTCTTCGCTCGACTCGTTTGGCATGCGGGAAAAAGTCAACGAATCCTCGCGAATATCTGCAAATGAAGAAAAAGGAACTTGGGGGTGGCTGTTTCTTTGCAGGACAGTGGTGACGATTAAAACGAAGCAATTGCCACTTCGTTGAGCAAAGATGGAAGCCGCGAACACTGTGCCTAGACACAGATTTTCCAGGCAGGGAGTGAGTTCGATGCCGGAATGAGCGCCAAATCGGGCTCGTCAACTAACAATAAGCTAGAAGAAAGCCGTCCCGAATGCTGTCTATACGTACCGACGAAACGAATCAGTTTTAAGACAGAGGGTCGAAACCGTTCCCCTTGCTCGCGTCCTTCTGCAGATTGATGCGGTGGACGCGATCCATGAAATCCAGAACGGCGCTGAATCGATTGACAGGGGCGACGCTCCGATAATCGGGAGGCGATCGTTTCCCGTACCGGGTGACCCAAAACGATTGACCCTCCTCCGGTTCTTGCTCCACAAACTTCGGCAGCGATTTGCCACCCCTTTGCAGCACCGCGCTACGCCCGTACCTGCTTCCTGACACGAACAAGCCGTCTGAAACTGAGATCGCAACAAGTTGTTCAGCGAAAGGCTACTGAAAAATAATGCAACTTAATCGCAAGGGAACGAAGCATTGAACAACGATATTGGAAAGCCCGCGCGATCGATACTCGAGATTCCACTGTCCCTCAGCTTCGATTCGCCGCAGAATGTCCAATAGTTTATGAACTAGCCCTTTGTCGCCGGGCTGCGCGGACCAACAACTAATTGAACCTCGATGAACGGCAGAGCGAAGTTAACGCGAAGCCAAGGATCATCGAGCTCCCGTTTGCATAATTCGTGGAAAAAATTAAACGCGCGAATGAAAAAGGAGAGGAGTGGAGAGGAGGATTCACTGGCGAGGAAATTCCTTTGACTGAAACGGTCCGGGAAGGAGCGACGTTGGAGGGTTGGTCAATTATCGCGAGAATATAACAAAAGAGGGCTGCTTTCGCTGCAGAGTACCGATGATGATCACACGGTTCCATTTTCGTTCGAATTCGCCTGGACGATATCGTGTTCACAGAGAAAAGGTCGTGTAACCGGGAACCGGAAACGGTTTAATTGGAGAGCACGCTGCCCATTCGGCCGCGGAACCACCGCAACGCTTCTGATTAGAGAACGAATCGTAAAAGCACAGTGCGCGGACGTGAAAGGAAGTTACTGGACACCTTCTCCTATTCCCACCGACAACAGTTGAATTCCGAGCTACCGGGATTGACTCGAATGACGTTGGCGGGATGACGCAATTGGTGGAGTTTATAGTTCTCTACGTTAGGGTAGGTTTACGGTAGAGCGGCGATCAGAGCGAAGCGTAGAAATACATTCTATAGTTTTATAATGGAAGTGGATGTAGTAATCGAAGCAGCGAGCAGAGCTACGTTTCCTTCTTAGCAGGACCAACCTAATCGTACAACAATTGTGTTTACGTTTACTGCGTAGACTTTTCCGATGTGCCATTTCACGGAACTTGAAGATAATAACAAGTTATTTTAGCACACGCGCATTTGCGTCTGATCAATGTAACATTAATGAACTGCAAGTTACCAGCCTTGTTCGACGAGCGTGCCGCACGGTTATTAAATTCCTTTTCTTACACCCCGTTCAACACGACATGTGAATTAGTGAAATGAGGCTTTTTTGTAGGCGCGTCGGACGAGCGTTCTTTCTATCTTTCATGTTACATGAACGTGAAAAGGCCATCCGAAAGGATACTTAATTTAATAATCCCCAAGAACCACCCAGAGAAGAATTGCCGTGAATAATAGACGCGTCGAAGGTCGAGGCACATACAAGAGATCGAGGAGCCCGCAACTGAAGACTATAAAGGGTGAACGTACTCTTCGAAGCCCGCTATAATGTAATAAGAGGGCGGCCACGGGAGAAGGAAAATTGATAATTTAGAGAGATCTCGTGACTCACCCGCACGTGGTTCATGCCGTTTACCGTATCGGCTTGGGATGTAGAAATTCTGGTGGGAGGCGACCAGGGTTAGAACCGCACACGCGATCCACAAACACGTTACAAACTCGACGCTACCAAAGCACGGCACCAACAGAGCCTTTCCACCCCTCGATACCATCCTTCTCCCTGCAAAACCAACACCCAAATATTTCCACCGATACCCCCGAACGCCCCTTTCGCTGCGCGCCTGCACAGCATCCGAAAAATGCCAAAGCGCGTGTAAAAGTTCATCGGCAACGACACGTTGCAAACTGGATTTGCTGTGTGAAAGGTGACACCGGAGCAATTTAAGCGAATAATAGCAGGTACCTAGTCGTTTACTCTGTTCCATCTGTTTTCTTATTTAAAGACAACTACATCGCTTTGAAGTTTTTAATGTAAAATTATTTTTAAAAGAAAGTCGTACAGCCAAGAACAGGTACGAATTTAAAAAAAAAAAGAAAGCACAACGCGCTGGTAACGAAAGATTAAGATACGATTCTGGACCAGATGTTTAAAAAAACTTGCACGAAATCGCGATCGGACAACTGTTATCGTTCTGGAGCGCAGTTTACTATGTCGTGGAGCCTATCTAAGTCTAATCGTCAATTAAATCTCGTCTTCCTGCACCTTTTACCCTTTCTCGCGGCCAATTGTCTCGTTTCGCGATCAAAACCGGACCATCCTCCAGCCTCGCACGCCGGGACTGTCGTTTCCACGGGGCGCGTACGTCACGGGAGCGCGATTCTCCGCGATCAGAGCCAAGGGAGCGGCGATTCTAATAGCACGAGGGCTGATTTTCCGGCCGGGTGGACCTTCGAGCGTCCCCGAACCGGGTCTGAACGAAGAAGAAAAGCCTCGGTCGCGACGGTGAAGCAACACGTAAGAGCGACTGCGATGTACCATGATCCGTGAAACGCTTTATATAGCAGCTCCCAACCACCCACGAAGTATTCAGACACCCCTAACGGCGACCAATCGCGCGCCAGCTGGCCGTGCCCTCTCCTCTCTCGCCACCGACGATTTTCTTTCTGTCTCGCTGCCGCCCGTGACAAATTAGACAACGAAATCACGAGGTACCTGGAGCAATGCACATCGATCCCGTGTTTCGCTCTACAATCGTCGGGAGGGATTTTTTTACCGATCAGGACCGTCGAAAGGGATCTGTTTTCCGTGACGTAGTGGTTGCTCGCAGTTTCTGAATCAGTCAGCTCATATTTCTATCGCGGTGAGCTGCCCGATTTTTCTACCGAGCACGTTCGCGACAGTTACTACTCGAGAGCGTTACGTTTCCGGATACTTGCAAGGTGGATTCTCGCGGGAGCGTTGGCGTTAAAATTTTCAGCGAACTCGGTGCAACGAAGAGACTGCTCTTCTCTAGACACCTTCGCAAAACCACCACCCTGATGAAGTTTTCTCGACGGGTACCAACGCGTTGCCTTTCACCTACGTCAAAGCGGCGGGACGCAACGAGCCGGGCTCGTGAATTTTTCAGCAAGCTCCGTAATTATTGCAAGTTGCATGGCCCGTTAAACCGAGCCCCGCTGCTTCGAATTAATCCTCAGCCGAGGCACTTGAATGATTATTCTCTTTACTAGGAAACAATTTACCCCGTTGCGGACCCACCCCGCGATCTTAACTGGAGAGATCCCACGGAGGATGCACGCGCTGATGTTCGATTTCCCAGGTCTCCCCATGTCCCGGTCGGGAATTCGCCGAGTGCAGTGCTCGTAAAGCGCCGCGACATAAAAACCGAATGGCCACGGGGAAGGAAATCTTGCGAGTTTCCGAGGAGCGCGTGCTTTTTATTCGCTGACTGTCATCAACGCGATCTTGATGGCCTGGGAACCGTCGTCACCGATCGTCTCGTGCCTGAGATAGAAACGCCTGTTCGCAGTGCTCAGCCATTCCCCGTCGAGGATGTCAAAGGATATCTCTGTCCACTCGCTTATTAAAATCGCCGATTCGTCGGAGCGACGCTACTCTCTTCTTGGGGGAACAACAGCCTCGGGATTTAATCTGGGAGGAGCCGAGTTTATGGGATAGAAATTAATGAAAACTCAATCGGTGAAATTTGTTCGAAGAATAAAATACAGTTTTCTTTTTTTCTCACAAAGCCCCTTCTTTGGGGGTGCCAGGGCCCCTTGGCCCATTGGCCCCCCCCCCCCTCCGGGTGCGCCGCCGCACACGCTAGTATTAACAGAGAATCAACGAAAAGCCTGGCTTGACGAATTGCTGAGTTTCACAGACGAGACAGCTTCCGGCCAAGTCCTGGTCGATTAACGCTCCTGGGACACTGGGACAGTGGGACACTGGCCAGGCCTGGCTACCTCGAGCGCCTCGCGCCAGCCCCTGCAAATGGGCAACCGGAAGAACGCGCCAAGAAACTGGTCGCGACACTTGTTGCGCGGCCCAACCTCGGGAAACGCTTCAACGTCCCCGGTTAATTGTAACAAGGGCGAATCGTGTGTTCCTAATAATTAACCATGTGGGTGTTGTTTAGCAGAATTCGTTAATGGAAGCAAGTCCGGAAAATATTTTCTGCACCCCTTTCTGTATTTTGGGGTGAATATTAAACGAGCCCGGGGACCACTTTCCTTCTTATCGAGGATCTAAGAGAAACAGTTATTCGCTCGTGAAAAATCACCCTTCTGATGGGAGATCAAATGAATTTAAATAATAGAGCGTTGTTCCATCAAAGTAATTTATTGCCCGGTGAAGAATTATCGCCGAAAACGACGCCGCAGGCATGATAATTCCGCGTGTTCCTTGCGGAACCCGCTCTGAATTTTTTGGATTTATTATCGGAACAATTAAAGGTACACAATCCTCCGACAACCGTACCTCTGTTTCATTTAATCGACGGAGCTCGCAGTTCCACCCTTTTTTAATGAGAATTCATCGATCCCGCTCGTCCTTCGAGCTACGTTCAACGCTCCTTCAGGTCCCTGTTGCACCGCGATAATTATTTCGCGAAGGTAGATAACTGATGTCCAATAATCTATCGCGAACGGATGACTCCTTCGCTCGATCTAAAGAAATTGATAATTGAAATAATTGAGAAAGGTAACCGCGAGGGCATCCCAAGTGCACTCGACCTTTCAACTACTGTATAGCAGTGACGCACTTGGGATTTAATCTGGGGGGGAGCCGAGTTGAAGGGATAAAAATATTTTTAATGCAAATTCAGTAAAATTCATTAGGTGATTATAAAAATTTATTTAAACAATAAAATCGAATTTGCTTTTCTTTTTAGAAAGCTCTTGAATTACTTCGGTCGTGGTTGCCATTAATCTCCTTTTCCTTTTTCTTTGCAGAGTGTTTGTTATACTTTAATTTCCTGTATATTTCGTGAAACATTTCGTACCCTATGGTAATCGTCGAATCTTTATGCCATAAAGCAATGAAAACAGATTCAGGTAATTTACAAAGACTAATTTTATTCAGCGCAACTTTAATTTATGTTTAAATTGATGCGCTCCTATTGCGTTTGCGAGTGGAGCATTCTCAACAGGCGCCACCTGTGTACGATCCTGCTCACTTAACAGTGGAACAACCCGGCAGTGATGCGTCGCTAAAGACATAATCTTTTTATATTACGCCTATACCACCTATATACCTCGCCTGTGATTGCACGCAATGAGCATTCGAATGTTAACCAAGATTCCGCGGCTCGTATGTTCTGACATTTTGAAGTACCGAAGCGTAAGTAAGAAACGCGTAAAATAAAGCACTACTTCCAGTTAAGACAATGTTTTACTCTCGGTTTTTCACCGACCACTGTAACAACATAACCTAGCGTCTACCGTGCTTCCGGCGAATCGGATACTTGGACTTAGCGAATGAAATGTTACGTTAAGAACAAACGTATTGAATGACATTCTCTCATCGCATCTTTATTACCCCTTTCTCAGTTATTGCAATGTTAATTGCATGATTTCAGGTCAGATATTACAGTAAAGCCAAGGAAGATGATATGGAAATACCCGTGAATGTACTAAGAGAATACTATAGCGCGAATGATCAAACTGTCAATGGCTTGATATACGATCTGAAACCTTTTAAATTCACCTGCGAAGCTGGCAAAACCTATGCGTGGTGTTTATGTGGCCAGAGCCACAGGCAGCCGTTCTGCGATGGCACGCACCAAAGCATCTTTCTCAAGATCAAGCAGAGGCCGATACTGTTTCAGGTCAAAGAGACCAAGTCTTACTGGCTGTGCAACTGCAAGCAAACATCCAACAGACCTTTCTGCGACGGTACACATTTGAGAGAAGATATCGCTGCGCTGAAAAAGAAATAATGAAGGTGTATGTAAATGTACATATATATTTCAATTGCTCGCGACGTAAGACCGCGAATGGATAGCATGTGAAAATATCTATGTTGTCGAAATATTATCCTGGGAGATCTTGTTCAATAAAATTTTTGTTATTCAAAGTTCCTGGATTATTAAGTTTCCCTTTTAAAGCTGTTACACCTTTTCTCCTCTTGTTCTATTTATGAACAGCGGCGTACAATGCGTGTGCAACTTTGTTGCCGAATATGCTCGCGCGATAAGTGTCTCCACAAAAAGTAAATACACTTGCATTCATCTGGCTTTTGTATCTTAAAATATAAAATGTCTCCACAAAAAGTAAATACACTTGCATTCATCTGGCTTTTGTATCTTAAAATATAAAGTATAGACTCTTGAATACTTTCCGTACTCTGCGCTGCAGCATCCTGTAATACCGACAATATGTCGGAATTGAGGCTGAAAATCTTCTAAAGTAATAGGAGTACATGATACTAGTGGAGGTGGCACGGCCGAGCGGTGCGAGAGAGAGAGAAATACCTCTAGTGCGTGCGACAAGGACAGAGATAGATGTAAGATGGCGTGCCACCAACTTTCGTTATATGTGTCCCTGGTACAGGAGCAGGATCACATATAACCAGAGTTGGTGGCACGCCATCTTACATCTATCTCTGTCCTTGTCGCACGCACTAGAGTTTTTTGCTCTCTTTCTCTCGCACCGCTCGGCCGTGCCACCTCCACTAGCATCGTGTATTCCTATTACTTTAGGAGATTTTCAGCCCCCATTCCGAGCATATTGTCGGTATTACAGGATGTTGCACTTACGAAAATTACGGCGGGGAGGAGTCATGAATAATAAATTACTAAATTGCTAATGATAATTGGAAGAATAATTACACAGAGAATGGGAGTATTGAAATTTTATTGATAACCAATGGATTATGTACAAAATTATTACATACGCCGTATAAGAATGTAGTCAAGAGTCTCTATTTTACGATTCAACTGTGAAAGTACATAAATAAATTATTCGCAGGTAATCCGTATATAATGCGGTGAAAAGAAGGGAATTACTTGCAGGGATACAGATATGTATTTCTATATTTCCTTATTTATTTGCAATCTGAGATGCTGGAGCAACAAAAATAAAAAATTTATCGCCCTAAAAATCATGTGTGGCCATGTGTGGCTCACTCACAGCGTTACAGCCACTGTCCAGCCTCCCGTATCCCGTGGCGTCCCGCGACCCGCGACACACTGGGTAAATCACGTGTTGCGTGAATTCATTTGTAAGGGCGAAAGGGGCCGTAATCAGAGATCTAATCCAGTTTGAATGCATAGGAATAACTAGCAACTCATTTATGTCTTTTATAAGCATTGAAATAATATCTTCGAAACAATTCTACATGTAAACTAGACTGTTTCGAACACGTTTACAAGAACGAATCAAAAGCTGTCTTAATTCAATCAATGGAAAGTCGCATTAACCAGCACTGAGACCGCGACTTCACTGTTTACACATTTGAATTTTGAACTTGATAGATGACAGATTCTTACAACGGTTACTATAAAAGAGATAATGACAAACTAACCGCGAAGTCGTCGCGAATAAGACTTTTAAAGTTTTTAAGTTTTTAAAATAATCCTTGTTACCTTCTCATAGCACCTAAACATTTCCATCATGAAGTCTGCGTAAGTTTCCGAGAAAACCACGTGATTTTTATTTCAGCATATTTGCCGAATCTGTGTATTTAAATTCGTAAATCCTAGTAGGTATGCAAGACCACCTGTCGCAGCGCGGAAATACGCAAACCGTCAGAAATGCGATAACGAGATGTCCAAGGAACCTGTTAAGGTCTTCTGCCGCTTAAGGCCGACGATCCATCCTAATTGCGTATCTTGCGTAAGAATCATTTCCGACACAAGCTTGATCATCACGCAACCAGAGTCAGTCACGAATATTCGCACGGCGAACAAAGCCGTTCAAATGTCTTTCAGTCACGTTTTCCAGCCGAACACTTCTCAAAAAGAAGTGTTCAATCTTGTCGCGTTACCGCTCGTCGAAAATCTCATTAATGGTAAAAACAGTTTATTCTTCACGTACGGAGTTAGCGGAAGCGGCAAAACGTACACCATGTCCGGTAATCTGCATGATGCGGGCATCATGCCTCGTAGCTTAAACGTAGTCTTCAATAGCATAGCGAACTGCCAGGCGAAAAGGTTCGTCTTCAAGCCAGACAAACTAAATGGATTCGACGTACAAAGCGAAGCCGACGCGGCGTCGGATAGGCAAAACGAGGCTCAAAGATCTGCTCCGCAGAACGGAAGGACCCCCAGAATGTACGCGCCTTTACCTCTGTACGTTACTCACTTTAGCATGAAACTGATATCTGTATTTTCTATAGGCACCGACAAAACGACGAGTGCGACAGCAACGACGATATGTTGACGCGAAGCGAGTCGGAAACTGTAATCGTAGACGAGGATAATGCGTACGCAGTGTTCGTAACGTACACTGAAATCTATAATAATAGCGTGTACGACTTGCTAGAGGATAGCGACGGGAGAGCGAAGTGAGTCTACTTTT
Organism: Andrena fulva; assembly: GCA_946251845.1. Classification (NCBI taxonomy): domain Eukaryota; kingdom Metazoa; phylum Arthropoda; class Insecta; order Hymenoptera; family Andrenidae; genus Andrena; species Andrena fulva. The sequence goes on from OX276332.1 coordinate 5,741,255, forward strand.
TAAGAGCGTAATCGAGGTTTGATAAGATTCACGAGAAGCTCTGGAAAATTTAGGACTTTACAGAGTAAAATTATCCGCGAAGACGGGAACAGGAATATGTACGTGCACGGATGCACCGAGGTGGAGGTGAAAAGTTCGGAGGAAGCGTTCGATGTATTTCAGCGCGGTCAACGTAAAAGGCACATCGCGCACACCGCTCTCAACGCGGAGTCGAGCAGATCCCACAGCGTTTTTACTATAAGGCTTGTACAGGTAAGATGCACCGATGGTACGACTCTCGTCCTGTAATTACTATATTAATCATCTACTAGGCACCGTTAGATAGGGATGGGGAGCAGGTGGTTCAGGATAAGAGAGTCGTATGGGTCAGCCAGCTATCACTGGTAGATTTGGCTGGAAGCGAGCGTACGAATCGATCCAAAAACACTGGCCAGAGACTTAGAGAAGCAGGTACGTCGAATGTACGTTATATCTCCCACCACGCAAATGCTAAATAGCCGATACTTATTCAAACAGGTAACATAAATAACTCGCTGATGACGCTACGGACCTGCCTGGAAATACTGCGCGAGAATCAAACTCAGGGCACGAACAAGATAGTCCCTTACAGGGATTCCAAAGTAACGCATCTGTTTAAGAACTACTTCGACGGCGAAGGAAACGTGAGAATGATCGTTTGCGTGAATCCCAGCGTCGATGATTACGACGAAACTGTGGTGAGTTACTCCTTGCGTGCTATGCTATCCGAGCTACATCAGCTGCGTGATAATGTATGTTTCTGCTGCAGCAAGTGATGAAATTTGCCGAAGTCAGTCAAGAAGTACAAGTTACCAATTCCGCGACTTCGAAAATGGATCTGGGATACGTGCCCGGTAGAAGACAAGCCAATAAAGTAGGGAAAGGGACTTTCTTAATGTTCAAATTGATACCCGGTTAACCGGGTGATACCCGGGTACCCGGGTCTGCGGGTAATACGGTTACGGGTACTCGATACCCGTATGATACGGGTAACACAGTTCGACAGCCATCTGAACTTGTAACATTTAATAGCCGTTTCTTATATGTTTTGGAGCGCTGAAAACGAATCCGCAAACCGTTTGACGCCATCATCCTCAGTTTTTGAGAAATTCGATTTTGAAAAAAAAACTGCAAATTTTCAACGTTGAACATCTTTTGTGTCGAGACAGTAATAGTTATTCATTACTGTTTGCGCAAATTTGCAGTTTTTTTCAAAATCGAATTTCTCAAAAACTGAGAATGACAGCGCAGAAGCAACTTGCAATATTACTAATAATTTATAACTAACAATATTCATGAAACAAAAAGGTATAATAAGAGGTTTGTTACGATCCACTGCAATAACCGGTATTTCGTCGATTACCCGTATAACACGAGTATCGGGTAATCGTAACCGTATTACCCGCAAACCCGGGTAACCGGAAACCCGCGAAAAGTAAGAGCCCTAGTTCAAATGAAAGGGAATGTGGATTATTCGTTCATTGCCGTTCTCTTTTTTTTGCCCAGATATTTAAAGAAGCTAAAAACAGGTTGGAAAGTGCCGGGAATCCGGCCGCTGCTGATTTGGAACTGGATTTAGATTTAGTTTACAGGTACGCTGCATCCTATTGACAATATAGAAATAATAAAAAAAAACTTCAGTTTATTGCAAGATCAATCTCGTTTCAGTCTCGGAGGACCATTCCCAGAGATGGACGTAACGAATCCGCACAACGACGAAGTAATTACCACGCTGATGCGCTTCTTGGAAATACGCATTCAGAAGCGGAATCTGTTGCAGGATGACTTAAGACAGAAACGTAATTCTCATTTCACTCTGGATATCTCTAGTCTTCCTAACAATTTATACGCGTCTTCTTTTCAGAGAATAACTTCAGGAATATGTTGGTGAAAATGGAACGAGACAATGTGTCGCTGAAAATTGAGAACACCGCGTTAAAAGCGGCGGGCGACCAGCAAAAGAAAAAGGTATGCCTCTCGGAGGATGTTACGAACATTGCAACTGTAATTTACAAAATTATTATTACAGATATCTGCGTTGGAGGGCCACATCTGCAAAACTGAAGGCCAAATCGATACTTTGCTGTACAGATTAAACAGCGCGAATGATATCATCAGACACATGAAGCAAGAAGTGAGTTTTTTTGTTGTACATTTATGAATCATTCTCCATTCTAATGGGGACCAAAGATTCATGGAATTCTTTCGCAGTTAACGAACAAGGATATGTTGCTGAATCAACGTGATATAGATAAGCAAAGGGTTAAAGCGAGATACACTAGTAAAATTCAAGCGGAGACTGACAAAATGGGCAAAGAATTAGAATGCAAACTACGCCGTCAACGCGAAATCCTTCAGGTATTCGTTTATACTCACGTATACATTAGGGTGGCTCTTATTTACTCTTGGTAAAATTTTTTTTCAAGATTTTCTTCGGGGCACCCTCCAGAATGGTTCCAAATAATTAAAAAAAAATCCCTGTAAAGTTTGAGCTCGATCGGATAACGGGAAAGGGTGCCCCTGGGCCCTTAAACATTTAAATCATTATTTAACAGCACGCGAAGTCGATTTGATATAACATCTTCCAAGTTGTTCATTAAATAAAAAAATATGTCAAACAAAAGTTGTAGATCTGGACAAGGAGCATCTTTTTTGTTCTGTTACTTTTTCTCGTGCGACAAACGGTTTTCGAAAAAAATCCGAAAACTAAAAAAAAAACTTTTATTTTTCAAATTTTGAAAGTTTAAATGTTTCTAGAACACTTTTTATTTATGAAGGTGAACCCAAAAAATGGAATTTTTATTTTCGAGGACTATTTTTTAAACATTTAAGGGGTGGGCATTTACCAAAATATGCAAAAAAGATAAAATTTTTTTTTTACTTATTTTCAGTGTTTTATATGTCATGAATGTTTCCTGAAAATTTGGGACCGAAATTCTCAAAAATTTCGAAAATATAGAGTCTATATCTTTAACAGCTCGCAAAGTCGATTTTATATAATATCCTTCGAAATTATTGATTAAATACAAAAATATGTCAAACAAAAGTTGTAGATTCGGACAAGGAGCATATTTTATGTTGTATTACTTTTTCTCGCGGGACAAACGGTTTTCGAAAAAAATCCGAAAAACTAAAAAAAAATGTATCGAAAATATAAAGTCTATATTTTCGATATTTTTGCGAATTTCGGTCCCAAATTTGCAGGAAACATTCATGACATATCAAACACTGAAAGTGAGTAAAAATTTTTTTTTATCTTTTTTGCATATTTCGGTAAATGCCCTCCTCTTAAATGTTTAAAAATAGTCCTCGAAAATAAAAATTCCATTTTTTGGGTTCACCTTCATAAATAAAAAGTGTTCTATATAGAAGCATTTAAACTTTCAAAATTTGAAAAATAAAAAAGTTTTTTATTTTAAGTTTTTCTAATTTTTTTCGAAAACCGTTTATCGTACGAAAAAAAAATAATACAACAAAAAAGATGCTCCTTGTCCGGATCTACAACTTTTGTTTGACATATTTTTTTATTTAATCAATAACTTGGAAGACGTTATATAAAATCGACTTCACGAGCTGTTAAATAATGATTTAAATGTTTAACGGCCCAGGGGCACCCTTTCCCGTTATCTGATCGAGCTGAAACTTTACACAGATTTTTTTTTAATTATTTGGAACTATTCTGGAGGGTGCCCCGAAGAAAATTCAAAAATCGAAAATAAGAGCCACCCTAGTATACATGTATGCGCTGTACGTTTATTAACTCTGATGATTATTTATTTAGGGTCAAATGAAAGAGAAGGAAGACAAGCTGAAGTTAGTGAAGCAGATATTAGTGAGCGACGAGGAAGCTACTGTTGAAGGGAAACAAGAATTTCGAGAAACAGTGCCAATGACAATCGATAATAATGATGATAATAATGATGATGATGGTGGTGGTGATGAAGTTCCTACAACGTCTAAAGCTACTACTACTACGACTATTGTCCCTGAAACCATATCTGCTCCCGTAACCACACCGAAAACCAGCACAAAGACAGCTCCTACCGTTAAGTTCGATGATGCCAGCGACGTACGATTGAGTAGAAAAGTAAATACTTCGGTCTCTGTACATCATTATCGAACTCCTGGTGTACTCTGAAATGATACCAACTTCCTTTTATCATTAACGATCTTTAGGAAAGGATACCAGTGGCAAATTTGCGATACAGGCGATCGCAGAGCGCAGATAGGTGGATCGATCATCGACCTACAGGTTTAGTTCCGGTTGGGACCATCCTCCAACCATTGATGCGAAATAAACGAAGCGTCACGCAACTGACAGACCCGAAGGACATAACTGACAGAGCGTCCAGATATTGCCTCGTTGCTCAGGAACAAGATACAGACGGTGAACTCGAAACAAAACTGTATAAAGTAAGTATTAGTAATCTTCTGAGACATAAAGTACAATTGAAAATGAATGTAGATTGTGAGCGATTCTTATAGGGTGACATAATACCAACCAGTGGAGGAGGTGCGCAAGTTGTATTCAACGACATGGAGCACTTGAAACAAGTATCGCCTGTTATGAGAAGAAAACGAAGTAGTTACTTTAGCCCCGAGAATAAAGATTCTACTTCTGAAAAAGACTGCTGCGGCGCGAAAGAGAACGACTCGAAGAAACCTCGCGTCTAGTTTTATCTTCGTAAGCGTTTATTACTTGCCTCACGAAACGCCACAAAGACTTCTTTAGCGAATAAGTTGTAATACGTAGTAGAATATGTAAAAACCAAAGTCTCGAGGAATTAGAATTCTTCAATTTTTGTTTCATGCAATAACAAAAGTACAAATCTGTTATAAGCGTATGATTAATGTTTTAGTATATGTTTTTGTTTCATTTTATAGCGAAATATATATATATTTTTTCTGTTACCAAGTTACTTTAGTAATAGACAAATGACTTAGAGAAATAAATTCGCCTACAGCTTACTGTAAAATAAAATCGAACATGTTCCTACTGTCGTGTTTCATTTTGTTTTATTTATAATTCCGTTTTGTGTTAAGTGTCCATTTATTTCCAGTGGCTCATACAGCACAGACTCTGTGAATAGTACAAACGATAGGACAACAGAAGCCTGAATATGTATTGCCAACAGCAAAGTAGTAAATATATGTATGTATACATCGTGTCTACACAGTGCGAATTATGAGAACCTAAACTGAAAAATCATCGAAATCTGTTTCTCCGTGTATAGTCGAATTAGAAAAGCACCCGACGAATCGGTGGATTCGAAGTTCGATAACTGGACAAAGGTATGTGTGATTTTGAACGTTTTTCATTAGTTGCAAGCCAGTAAAAAAGAAATATGTATGTATATATCCATAATATTCGTCACTGCGTAGCAGTTTATTGTAGCTGACAGAACGAATTATATTTCTTATCTAATAGAAACTACGACATTACAGAAATTGAGCGTACTCTTGCAACTGATAACGTTATGGTATGTAGTACAGTGTCGTCTGCAATATTCAATTACATTTCCTCGTTTCTCCCCTCTCGTCATTCCAATGCGTTGGCAACGTATAAAATCATACAAAGTATCGAGACTAGATGAATACCTTAATTAGTAAAGTAATTATTCGTTACATTATGAATCATTTTTTAACAAATTATAAAAAATCGATTATTAGATTATTTAAAGATAGAGCGTTATGCAACGATGCATCCTCCCCTTTGCTTTTTTTTTTACATAGTACAAACGATACACAGGACCTTAGAATATTGTTCGTTAGAAGCTACTTGTTGCACATTATCACCGAATAAAAAGAGTGAAGCTATAGTGTAAGTTGTCCTGTATCGAAATTGTCAAGCAAGGTATTGTGCAGCTGAAGTTGCGCCAACATCTTAACGCATTGAGAATCGAACGCTATCAACAGGCTTAATCCTCGTTCCGTACGTTATCGGAAAACCTAATATATCGTTAACACAGTATCGTTGCTTAATTAAGCTGTGGCGTTGAAAAGAACAAGGTCGGCGGCCCCATTCTCAATGCGTCGAAGAAGAAATGTATGCCGTTCTTGGTTTCTTACAGTCTATAATCGGAAATCGCTAACTTTGACGATCTAAATAACTTTGAGCACTTTCATGAAGGAAAGGAGACATGAATCGTGCATAATACATACGACTCGCTTTGTTCCCGGTAAATATACTTGATGAACCAAGCGAACCGATGGTCTAAACACCGACTCACGGTAACTGAAACGACCGAGATGACATTTACAGACTTTTAACATTTACTCGTAATTCTTCAAGTTCCAAGCTCTTATTGCATATACATATAATATAGTACCTTCTGCGTGTATAATATATTACTTCTCTCCTCTCTTTAGACCTACCAAAACGAAAGTTCCTGCCTTCTAACTCGAATATTTTAAACATCCCAGATAATACCACAGACACTAGATCAGAAGCAATATAATTCTTCTTTGCGTAAACCGGAGAGACTCTTTATGGTAAGTGTAGGCTTCTCTCGCGAAACACTCAAATCGCGCTTCCTTCGAGATTATTATATTATTATGTAACATCAACATTTAATTTCAATATTCCCCAAGTAAACTAACGTTATGTATAACTTACTGTTTTATAGCACATTATGTGTACCAACAACAACGTACGATACAGTACGATATATCGCTTACACCGTCGCCCATTAACGTATCAATAGTTTGGGCAACGAGATACTAGATATACCGGCAAATATATCCACGCACAGACCAAGTATTCTCTTCGATATAGTATTGAGTATCGTTTCACGAAACAAGCAGGATATAGGGGATATTCTTTTAATATTCCATAGGGCCCTCGTATATATCTGTCTGTACACATAACGCACGCAGAATAAAATCTCACGCCTCGAAGTATGTAAATTTAATGAGAAAATAAAGAACACAACAACACCGCGATGCTCAACGATCGCGATTATAGGAGAGTTGTAAGTAAATACTGAGAAAATATGTCACTGGAGGTGCATAAGGGGTGCTAAACATTCCTTCGAGAAGATTCTTCAAGTCTCTGTAGTAGAATGACAATTTATGAAATTCCATCATTTGTTACGCTTTCAAGTGGATCGTAGATGTCGTAAGAAATACTGAGGTACGTAATCAACGTTACTGACGTACTAAGCGAAGATCTTCGTGATAAAACATCGAAGTGCAGAGAATCAACGGTTCAATGCACTAAACCTTCCTTGCCACGCGTTCGGGGGCATGGCAAAAGCGACAGTATCATCACGATGTTCAAACGAGCGGTCGAAATTTACAAGCTTAGCAACAACGAACAACGGGCTTATTCTATAGCTTTGCTCATAAACTCTATAAATCGCTTGCCGTATTGTTCTGGATCACAGGTTGATATACCATCGACATTAGCACCGTACTTCACTGTCTTAGCTGCCTTTGCCGCTTGCTTACGCACGCCGTAATGAGTCAGTACATCGATTATGGCTAAAAAATAAATTTCCTTTGTCGGTGCACCTGAAACAGAATAACACGTTGACACGTTATCTGCAGCCAGCACGGTAGTCAGTTATACGACGAATTACCTTCTTTGCTAGGAATCGCATAAATATCTAATTCAGGAATAATTGCATCTTCGTATTGTAGACTCGTGTCGCGCATCAACGCGGCGTGTGGGGATTCGGGAGGCGTTGCCATACCAGGGAAACAACTCCAACCCCACAGACGGCTGAAACAGGAACAGAAATATTGTACACCTTGAATCGCAAGATTTCCTTCACAGAATTCTAGTTACGTAGAGTAAGTGTTAACTTACTCTCCCATTGGACCTCGCGAATCTAGTCCACTTCCAGATTCACTGTCCTCCTCTTCTTCGTGATTCTCCTCCTCCTCTTCCCTCTCCGCGCGTTCTCTGTTCTCTTGCTCAGCCCTCGCACAGTCGTGTAGACCGAGTAGTAAGGAATAATCCATTAGATGCAATCGCGTCAGGAACTGTAAAAGTAATTTCTGAATAAATCCAGTGCAATCGACGCTGGAGTGTAACGGGACAAGAACGCTACTCACGTCGACGTCGGCAGTTAACGTTTCTATGAGCTTGGACTTTGCATCTTCCCCGATGTAAATCTTCATCCCCTCTTTAACGAAATCATTGTCTTTGTAGGTGGGTAGATCTTTCTCTCTCTCTTTGTCGGATGCCTCGCGGTCCACCGTTGAGCCTTTTAAATCGAACTTCTTGTGAGTCGTCAAGTGATTCGAGAATACATTCCGAATGGCGACAACGTAATGTTCCACACCGTCCACCGTCAATCGATACATGCCAAGGTATTGGGGCAACAATGTTTTCCCATGCCTTTCCACGATATACTGCAAGTAATGTTGTTAGTTTCCTTACAGAAATACAGATATACCACACGTTGTAACAGCGTTCCCTGCGTACCGGATGATAGTGCTTCAAAAACGAGTGCATTCTTTCCACCTCCTCGCTCGTAAGAGTTTTAATGATAAACAATTTATCGAACGATTGGTAGAATTTTGCGCCGCTTTTACCAGAAGAGTCGTCCAATATTGGCTGCGATCTGAAAAGAGAAAGAATGATTTCACTCACTCGTTTCCTCCGCTCGTCCTAAGAGCAAATAATAGTCCTATTAAAGATAAAGCATCTACATTTTCACATAAAAGCACACAAAGACTATTTACTCCTTGCAGTAACAATGTTTCGTAAGTCCCGTACGATTGCTAATCGCTTCTACGTGTACTATATTCAACGTGCATAAACAAACGGGGGAAACTGGTTTTCAAGGTGGATGTTGAACATATTAATTCACTCGTTAAAACACTACTATTTACATATTGTAGTAGTAGAACGAAGTAAAGAAAAGTTGCTACGGAAATGGCGTGTCTAATAAATAATTAAATCAAACGAAACTCAAGGGGTAAGATGGAGTATTATATACTGCAAGAACTATAAGTACACGAAGCTAAAAAAAGAAGAGAAAAAGTGCATGCTCCAATTAAATGTAATTCTATGGGTTGTAATTCGTGACACATTGCAGGAACATGAAGATGTTCTTTATCTGTGATAAGGCGGTACTGTGATATGATGTGTGCGCTTTATTTCTTTCGATTGTTTTTCTTTCCTTAATGAGGAGTTCATGGAAACGTGTTAGCCACAAGCCACACGAACAAAATGAAAAATCAAGTCTGGCTAACCTCAGACGCTTTGGCTTAAAACTGTAGGAACGTAGTGGCTTATTTAAGACTGGAATTTGCGAAATAATAGGAGAAGGAGAAAGGTGTACTGAAGGAGCAGTAGCAGAGCGCTGAACCAATTCACGAGCCTTCCCATATCCAGCCAAATCCGAATGCCTCTCTGTTCGGGAAGGATTAAATGCCCGACATCTAGTACCAAAATCCTCGTATTACAATTTACCATTAGGGGATGTTTTTACTTATTATTTTTATATGAACGCATCCTCGTCTTCTAGCGTAATCAGATTTATACAAGCGCGAGATCTGTATCGCGAACGAGCTCTACTCCGAGTAGAACATTTGTTAGTCACAATACCAATTTCTTATCTAATAATACTTTTCTGCCCGTGCCTTGTAGAAAGAACGGTATATCATAAAGTTTTGAAATAACTTTTTCACAACATTTCGATTCGAGCTAATATGAAATACTAGAGTCATTGGGTAGATTGTCTTCCTTCAAGGTTGTATCAAGTAAAGCCCCTAAATCTGCAATGTTCTATAAATAAACAAACGTGCTTTACAGCCAAAGGAGTACAAAAAAAAATAGTATGTACCAAATTGTTTTAGTAGGCCCACGGGTACTTCATGGTAGGGCTCTAACGAATATTCGAATAATCTAAGTATTCGAATACCACAGAATTCGAATAATTTCTTCGAATATTCGAACTTCGAACCTTCGAACCTTCGAACCTTCGAATATTTGAACTTCGAACCTTCGAATATTTGAACTTCGAACCTTCGAACCTTCGAATATTCGAACTTCGAACTTCGAACTTCGAACTTCGAACCTTCGAATATTCGAATATTCGGATCTTTCGAAGTTATGATTGCACCGAATACCAATCTGAACATGAGATATTTATTCACAGTTTATCGTGAAATTCTTTTCATATTGGCCTTTACAATTATTTGTTTCTCAATCGATAAATTTTTAACTTTATCAGCATTTCAGTATATTTCGTGGATGACATGTCCTCATAAATTGGCAAGATGATTTTTAAAACTTGATCACTGAGCACGAGTTGACAAATTTCATTCCGCACTTGTACTTCAATTTTGAATTGTAAATGACGGTTAGTGGTTCGAGAAAACTGAATTTCATTTTCGTAGTTCTTACACAAAAAACGATTTTCAGATTCGTATTCAACGCATAAAAATGTACAAGAAACATTATGATTCAACATTTAACTATTTTAAATACCCTAGGTCCCTAAATTTAAATAGAATTTATACTTTTCGTTGCAAAATTCATAGAACCAATGATTAATAAAATTCCAAATTTATCGTTTGAAAAACAAATAATTGCAAAGGCCAATATGAAAAGAATTTCACGATAAACTGTGAACAAATATTTCATGTTCAGATTCCTATTCGGTACAATCAGAAATTCGATTGAGCAGAATATTCGAAGTTCGAATATTCGAAGGTTCGAAGTTCGAATATTCGAAGGTTCGAAGTTCGAATATTCGAAGGTTCGAAGTTCGAATATTCGAAGGTTCGAAGTTCGAATATTCGAAGGTTCGAAGTTCGAATATTCGAAGGTTCGAAGTTCGAATATTCGAAGGTTCGAAGTTCGAATATTCGAAGGTTCGAAGTTCGAATATTCGAATATTCGAAGAAATTATTCGTATTCGAAATTATTCGAATTATTCGAATATTCGAATAGTCGAATAATTACAGCTCTACTTCATGGTGCGCAACAAACTATCGTAACTTATACAGAAAGCTTTTGCATAGCATAATATACGTATCTTTAGCATGCGGTGCGATGTAATAACAGAGATACGTAGAAGAAGAGAAATTAATAGTTGTTTCTTATTCATAAAATACATTGCAAATAGATGCTGGTTATCGTAAATTACTCCGAGAGATACATTTCAACCAATTTCTAACAGTGATCCGAAGGGAGCATTCGTAGAATACCTAGGGTTAAATAAAGTATCCTTTACCTCGTCATCGATTCCTTGTAGTCCAAATCGTGTATACCAAATCTTTCCCGCAGATTTCTGAATACCAACGGGCAGTACTCTTTGATCTTAAAGTGCGAGGGCATATTCTCCCTGAAACAAAAACTCCCACTTACGAATATTCCAGAATACCGAGATACAAGCGATTATGTTACCATGCAAATCGAAGATCTACGTCTCTAGGCGTTCGATGATTTCTAAGGGAACCGTCGAAGGCGCAGGATAATATCCATTCTCAGATCGAAAATAACGTTACTCGTAACTTTGTCGTTAACCGTGATCTAAGATCGTGAGGGCCTTCATCGATTCTATTATTAAAATCAGTGACCAGCCTACTAATTCAGTATTTAGCGATATATTTAGAACGGGCCACCTCGGCGGCTGCTGTAAATTTACATTAATGATTTCTTTCCCAGATTAGTCGAAGCGTGGCGCTCGCGCTTTCTGTCTCCGTTAAATGCATTTCGATCTATCGTATCCCTTTCGTCCTTTCGCCGTTAAGTAACTCCGACTCGAAAGACACGCTGCTACGTAACGTAACGTCACTCACTTGTTAAAAAGATGATTATCCACTTTCAGCTTGCTGTAAGCTCTGAAATCGTCTGGCAGGAGCATTACCGGTATATTCACGTGACTAAGCTCGTTTATCTGCAACGTGTAAAAACAATGTATTCGATAAGCATAATCCCCGAGGGAGGCTCCTTGTTCGCCAATGTTGTCGCAAAGGGATTTTAACATTAACGATCGAAGAACAAAGTAATCGGAGATTTACCGATCCTTCGAAGCATTACGGAGAAACATCAGCTACGTACGCCTGATATACGTAAAGTTTACCGTACGATCTACGCGCGATGAGATCAAGTACAGTATGTACAGAAATGTGATCATCCTTAAATGGATATGGAAACGATTGCATGTATTTCCTCCTATTAATTATGGCTACAACGCATTCTGCCCAGCTACCAATCACCTAACCGTTTTCGTATAATTAATACTTATTTTCCGCTCGAATGAAACGGTCTCGATCGTTTAACTAAGTGACTCATCCAACAGTGACTTTGACAACGGATAATCGTAGTACTCCATCAAACTGGTTTTCATTGAACTCTCGCGTCGAACTAAATAAACATACGGCAGCTATAACAATAACATAACACCATCTTGTACGTAAATAACTAACGCGCGGGTTTGCCAAAGAAAAACAGGATAAGCGAAGCGAGCTGTAAATCTTTCGACGACCGATCCCAGTGATGACAAAAAAGATTTTACGTCACTCTCGCCTTGTAAACACGCGAATGGAAAATAGCACGTTAGGCAGTTAATACTGCGGCTGCTATTAGGAAATAGGCATAAGACAGTCTATAGCCCGTGCGAATACAAGCCCACGGGCAGCTTATCGATATAAAAGGAGACACGGTCGTGGGAACCGCGTACGCGGCAAAATAATGTAAACGATCGGCTATAGGTAAGTTCGACGGGGACGAAGGGAGAAAGATGGCATTTCGATGACGTACGATGCTGTCACGCAAATGCGTGCATTTAGTGCTCACCGTGTGATTGACACCCCACATAAAAACACTGAGGAGAGGTTCGTTCGCACGGAACAGCTTAACCTTCTGATGTTTCACGCGGAAGTGTTTCTTTTTGAGCTTGCTAAGCCCGCTGGACATTGTCGGCACACTGGACATGTTTCTCGGGCTGGTGCCTGCGACGCACACCTCTCGGATAACACCTCTGCGCGGCACGTTCGATGGGGAGTCGCGAGGAAGCTTTTTACACAGCCGTCATCGCGGGATCACCGCGTACAAGCGAGACTATACACGGAGAAAAGGTCCGTAGCTCGAACGCCGCGAGACACCGAGCGTACCCCACCGTGGTTCATTAGCGACTGAGTGCGACTGAGGAGCTCCTTTTAAAAATGGCGAGGACAACCATGGTCCTACGGTACCTGCAACCGCAACAGCTATAGAAACTCTGCGGATACGAGAGTTGCGCCTTGGCACCGTTTCCAATCGCGGCGAGCGAATTTCACCCGCCGATCCGCCACGTTACGTTACTGCTAATTACTCTATACAGCCGTTAATTAAATTGTATTCCACCGAACGGGCTACTTTGAAATTCTCGGTGCATCGTACGTCTACGCCTATGACAGCCTCGGTCGGTTACGTTTTTAGAGTTTTAGCCGTTTTAGTGCCTCCGTAACGATCGAGGGCGCGATAGTAGTCACTTTTACGAATCTTCACGGTTTAATTTAAAATAATTTAGCTTCTCTCTACGTCATTACCAATTACTCTTGGTCTTCTTAACGTGATTCGTGATATAGTATGTACCTAGGTATTACTGCAGTATGCGGTATACGTTATGTACATATATATGTCTCTATCGAACGTATGATTTCACGTTTTTTCTTACAAATGGCTGTTGAAAGGGACAACTTTTCGCTAATTATAAGTAGTTTTTGACACTAGGGTAGATGTCCCGATTAACGTGCCCTGACGCCGACTTGCTCACGACGGAATTAATAACTGACTTCTCTCACTATAATTTTGCTTGGTGAAAATTTATATTGGTATTTTGAACCTTTCTCTTTATTAAGGCATTTTTTTCGGGTTGAAAATGTTAATTTTTCATATTTTGTTAATTGAAATAAAAATACATGTTTTTGTCCCAGTAACCGTGCCCTGAAAAAATGCGTTGTCCCAATTCCCGTGCCCGTTTTCGAATAGCGTTCCCGCGGTTAGGTTATGTCGTTCAACTTGGAACTGTTCGAAACATTTTTTTGCTCTACGAGAGGTGTTTTTATGTAATTTTAATATGACCTTTTCATTACAAAAGCAAAATATGCAAATATAAATTTCTGTTCACCCGTTCTGGGAAACGAAAGTAAGGTTAGGTTTAGCAGTTACAGAGAGAGCCAGTGGGCTTCGAGGATCACGGTAATAGGGACAAGCGTTAAATTCCTGTCCCAATTACCGGATTCACTTTAAAAATACGAAAACGTTTCAAAAGTGCTCATTTTGCTATTTTTTCATAATAAACACTTTACATAAGTGCAAATCATGATAATTATCAATTTATTCACTTCTGTAAAGTACGTGTTCCTTACCGTTTCCGGTAAGGATTTAGGTAAATCCATCGAAATCTTCATATGCATTTTTGAAATTTTTTTACTATGCTTTAGTTGTTTAAAAATGCAACTTTCTCGTTTGTAACACATACATTAATAGTTTAATTTAATTAAAAAAATTTCTTTCCTTATTTATTTACGCGAGTTTTTTGTACGGCGTCTTTAAGTACAAAAGCATCTACCCTACGATCAGTGGTGGGTCCGTATTTTACCTGACGTAGAAAAGTGAATTCTCTACGTGTAGAATAAGACGTAGTAAATAGCTTAACTTTATTACGTTGATGTATTTTACTGTATAAAATAATATTGTTTGAAAAAACCGTTGCAGACTGTGGAACGGCATAACCTACATGGACATACATGCGCCGTATTCATTAAATTCAGAATTGCAACAACATACTTATTGTTGGATGATAAATTTTTCAACCATCTATATAAAAACAGAACTGCATCTTCGGATTCCACACCGATTATTGATTTTTTGTAATCTTAACATTTTGCGTTAAGCAAATTATTCGACAATGTCTTTCGAGTTGGAATTTTATAAGATGGATTCAATTTATGAACGAAGTTCCTGAAGTGGTCAGATTCAATAATACTAAATGGAATGTTACATCCAAAGAAATAATCTGCTAAAGCTTTATCAATTTGTTCAGAATCCATGTTGATATATGTAAGAATTCGAGTATCTTTTGCACACCAAAGATATGAAATTTACTAAAAAATTTCAAATTATTTATAATTTTTATAATTACATTCCAATCTTTCCCTTTACAGTAATTTAAAATAGTGTGCAGTAAAATTCAACGCAATAGGTAGAGGTTAATAGTTTGTATTTGAATTTTTGACATTGAATACATTTTCTACATTTTATACAATTATTTACATTTTTTACGCGTGTCACGTAGTAAATTCGATGTAACGTAGTAAACCCACCACTGCCTACGATCACTTCAATCGATCCTCAAAGTTTCTTATGAACTTTCCGTTTGGATGAAATGATCTAGATGCTTTTTGAATAGAGCACCGCTCGAATCGATTCGTTGATATATAATGCAACAATCTTCAAGGGCAAATGGAATTAATGAAATGAAATTGATTTTACTTTTTAGTACATACTATGCACATGTCATACTGTAATTGTTCTGCAGCACGAAATGTGATTAAAGTGATCACTAACATGCGGTGAGTATCCCGTGGTCGTGGTATATGTCATACGTACAATTAGCGGAGTGAAGTATGTGGAAGTATGACAGAAGACATTTGACGAAGCAAACTTTACGCATTACTCGGCCAGGTAATTTTATCGTTCCCGGAGACACCCAAATGATAATTCTAATTATTTCAACACACCGGAAACTTCATTATTATATTAATGCATTTGTCGATAAGCAAAATCCGCGGACGGTTCAGCCTTAAGAGAGATTCATCGTGATAATGTGAACGCGTCGTAACGCGTGCACCAAGAAAGCCGCCACCGAACGTCGTGCTGAAAAACTCATTAAAATACAGAGCTCCGCTGTTCGAATATAAAAATGGAAACAATGTCGAATCCTTATCCGCGAAAGATGCACGACACTTACGAGGACGAGGAAGAAAGGAAGCACTTCCAACGGATCGTCTCGGCTTTCAAATATTACAAGTAAGTGCCCGATGAAAACTCCGTCCCGTTTGCTCCGCTCGTAATCCTCGAGTCGACGATTTCCCCCTTATCTTTATTACCTTTATTATTCTATTTTCCCCGTAGTACACGCTACCAGCGATAACACGGCACGATATATTTTACAACTTTTCGCTTGCCGTTAAATATTCCGATCGTTATTACTTAACCTTCGATTATACGGCGTTACACTCTGACACTTCGTTTCCAACGTTTCGCGGTTGATAATTGTAATTATACAGACCGCTTCCCAAAACTCCTGGCACACCTGTATTTAACATTAGGTATTAATAGATTTATCGAACTTAATATCACGGCCATGTGCAGTTTATCAGTTGTTGACTTACTCGAGTCGATGTTATAATGTTCGTCGCCTTTATAGTTGCACGGCGAGAGAGCGTGCCGAATTGTAATTCGCCAACGCGATGGTTTGGCGGCCGCCTCTTATTTAGTAACGTTCTTCTTGCAGAAATCACTCGTTGCTAAGGGTAAAGAAAACGGAGTCCTATTTGCTGTCGCTTCCTGCGCATCATCAGAAACTTCTGTCAAAGTATAGAGAGCACTTGCAGGACGTTAGAAGATGCATCGAGAACAATGACGATATAATCAAGCTGATTATAAAGGATGTAGCGCATATTTTTGAAAATGTCAGCCCAGCCAGTGCACAGACTGACAGTGTAAGAAAAGTTTACATGGTGTGTAGCATGTATACCCTGTTGTACGATATTTACGTGTTCCTAACATTCTAACCCATCGATTCTATTAATCCTGCTAGACGTAAGGAGAATCTCTCTATAAGTATCGTCGAATAATAAGAGCTTAACTTCGTTCTGTTTGACGTTAAGGGGTAACACCACTGTAACAGCTTGAAAAATAGCGTCTTTTTGGCAATTTTTCTTGGATGCAAGGAAAGGTAATAGAATAACTATACTGGAGGAAGTTATTAAGCACATATTTTGTTATTAAAAAAAAAAAGTTATTGAGAAATATTACAAAATGGCGGCACTGAAGCCATTTTCGTGAGGCATGTTGAAGTTTTAGCGCTCTGCGGCCCGCAGTGTAGCTGGTGCAAATATGAATTTAAAAAAAAAAAATATGACTTAAATCTACATGTTTATAGCTAGATAAAATATTGATTTTTGTGTGATTGGTGAGCATTTGAATGAAAAACGTTCAATTTTCTATAAAAAGAGGGCAATCATTTGTTAATAAGTAATGTTTAAATTAACTTATCGAAAATCCCGTACGTATTTCTCTTGAAAATGTTATTTTAAAGATATTGTTAAAAGTTCGAATGAAAATAATGAAAATTGTTGGAGTTATGCTGCGTGCCGTGTTGAAAAATCGTGTTTCGAGAAAAACGCGTTTAACGCCGGTAGTCGTTTCGAAGCAGTCCGATGCGCTTGGGGAAGAGCTCGAAATTTCAAGGAAACAAATTTGTTTCAAGTAATACAGTTTTTGCCCCATATTCTAAAAGGTTCAAAGCATCTTTTAAGCAAATAAAAAAAAATCAATTTTCCGAAAAATTTACAGTGGTGTTACCCCTTAACGCCGGTAGTTGTTTCAAAGCAGTCCGATGCGCTTGGGGAAGAGCTCGAAATTTCAAGGAAACAAATTTGTTTCAAGTAATACAGTTTTTGCTCTATATTCTAAAAGGTTCAAAGCATCTTTTAAGCAAATAAAAAAAAATCAATTTTCCGAAAAATTTACAGTGGTGTTACCCCTTAAAGCCGTAGCGCGATGTAAACGTTGTCGTTTTCCTACTGTTACGGTACGATCACGCGTAGCCTGATGTATTTTCAGCGCCACAATTCTTACCTATTTCTTACTCAAGCTTGGATTTTTTCTTGTCATCTTAACAAGCTTCTTTTTTACAAAAGTATATTCTATTGTACAAAATATAGGTAGGTCTGATTGCAGACACTAAATCCTCGCCCAGTAATGGCTGATCAAGAAAAGGTCCAGGCTACGATTAAACAACTGGTCCGTGATTGGAGCGTGGAAGGAACCGAAGAACGCAATGCGTGTTATCAACCTATTATAGACGAAATCTTGAATCAATTTCCTTTAGAATATTGGTACGAGCCCTTTAAATATCTATGAATACATGAATACCAACGGAATATTTGTTATCAGAGTGGTTGTAGGTGTTTGCAATAACTACTGTGTTATGCTAAAGCATAGTTGAGAAAAATATGAAATGATAGGTAAATTTCCAGTACACCATCAGAAGTGCAAATTCTAGTGCCTGGGGCAGGTTTGGGAAGACTTGCTTACGAAATTGCAAGACGTGGATATACTTGCCAAGGAAATGAATTTTCCCTTTTTATGCTTTTCGCATCACATTTTGTATTAAATAAGTAAGCACGGATAAATCAGCTGCGATAAGTGTCTAGAGGCGCGATAACGAGTATCGATGATTGTTAATATTTTTTATAGATGCAGGGGAGTGAATTCGTATCAAGTGCATCCATGGGTACACCAATATATGAACAATTTAAAACCGGAGCATCAAAATCAAGCTGTATTCTTTCCCGACGTGAATCCCAGCGATCTTCCGGAGAACGCGCAATTCTCCATGGCAGCGGGAGATTTCCTGGAGGTAGGTTTCAACGGTGCACCGAGGAATTACGCCTACTAAAACTTTACTTCCTATATTACAGGTTTACACAGAAGACAATCATTGGGACTGTGTTGCGACATGCTTTTTCATAGACTGCGCGAATAATGTTGTCCAGTTCATCGAGACGATCTATAAAATTCTGAAACCGGGAGGCATATGGGTGAATCTTGGTCCACTGCTCTATCACTTCAGCGATATGCCAATGGAAGATTCAATAGAACCTAGCTACGACGTTGTTCGCAACGTAATTCAAGGTTTCGGATTTCAATTAGAGGTAATCAAGGATGTTGTATTTAGTACTAAAGGATGATGTTTAAGTTTACTGTTTACTCTAATTCCAGAAGGAAGAGACGCGCGTGAGAACGCGCTACGCGCAGAACGTTAACAGTATGTTGCAATGTGAATATAATAGCGTCTATTTCGTTTGTCGGAAACCTAAGAGGCATATAGATAACGATGTGAACCATAGAAACGGCTCTGAAAGCAACGGTATGCAAGAGCAGGAGAACTAGCTATTGACGACCTGATGTGTTTCGCTCGTAAGGAAAATTGATATAACTGTAAATGCATTATACGATAGTTTCATTACTACGAAAGCAAAGCTGTTATACTTTATGAATGCAAGTCAATATTAGGTAATTTGGATCTAGACACGATACAAAAAACTCTTTCAACATAGTTAATCATTAAACTGCTATTTTTTTTATCGATAATTTTATTTCGTTATAAATAACTTCGAAATATATGTGCTCCGTTGTCAACAAATTGGATAACAATAAAGTGGTACGATTATTTTTTTAAACATCGACAGAAATTAACTCGCGGTCAAGGTAATGAATCTTCTTTAGTGACGATAACAGTTTTGCAGTTTCCCTTTTGAGTTCAATACTTGTGATTTAGCATAATCATTAACGTTTATTGTTTGAATTATTTACCAAATATCGTAATAATATGAAATAAAAGAAACTAGATTTGGTTGCATGTATATACTATGCAATATCCCTTATTCGCGATGCTCTCTTCCATGCGCTTCGTAGAAAACAAAATTTCATTTATCAACTTTATCCGATGCATCTTACAAAGAATACATGTTAGCTACAAATTTTTACAGAAGCCAGCGTTGCCTTATCCAGTTTTGTCTTAAATTGACGAATATTAGTACCACGAAAAAGATGCAATTTCAGAATCTTTGTGGTTTTCATTTCAATGTTCAATATTCTTTATACTTTTCTCTCTTTCTTTCGTTTTTATTATTATTTTTTTTCTTTGAACGTCTTTTTAGAAGGCTAAAAAGGTCGCACAAATGTCATTATCTACTTCAGAATAATTTATATTCCGCGTTATGTTACTACGGTAAAAGTTTATGGATAATGCGAAGTAAAAAGTTTACTTTGCAATGCAGAATACATGCAGGCCAAAATTATCTACAAAATAAGTTAGGCCTAACATTGTAATTAATATAATTTTTTATTAAAAACACACGATAAAACGTTTTGTTAATATATTTATTACCTCTTAGAAAGTTGTTGTCTTTTAAAGCACTTATGGTACAAAACTAGATAGCGAGGAAATGATGGTAACGTACACTTCCGTTACAAACTTTTATTAAGATATTGTACAAACAACGCCGCGATCTGATTAACTTCGATTTGCTGCATTTTACTATAAGTTAAAAATTGTCTTCGTAATCTCATAAGTTGTGCCGCGGTACATGGATTCTGTACCGTTAAGTTGTACCCTGGTATCTTAAATTCACTCTCAACGCCCAATTGTTTGGCTGCTAGTATCGCCTTTATAAAAGGAATAATGTAAATTGATTTGATTTCCAATCCTCTGTAGCAGGGCTTGAAAAGGTTCGAAAATAACTGTTTTAAACTGTTATATAAAGGTTCTGACTGAAAGAGTTATCAAGAACCTTTATTCTGAATAACCGTTATAAAGAACCTAAATATCAGACTATATAAGTATAAGTTACGGTTCCTATATAGCTCTATAACTTTTATTTTTTAGGTTCTATATAAGTTCCAAACGGTTATAGAACCGATTCAATAACTTTTATTTTATAGGTTCAATATAAGTTCCAAAGCGGTTACTGAACCGATTCTTGTAACGATTGTACAGAATTTTATAGAAAATGAAATGACAACATATTACAACTATAGACTACTGTGTATAACCAAATTGTTTAAAAATTATTATAAATAAGTAAGTAAATATATATTATGTACACATTTGTACATACGAATACAATTATTTTGTAATATGAAGTGTTCGTTAATATAAATGTTTGGTTGTTATACCGATGAGGGTCTAGCTCCCCGATTTGAATGATATTTTAATATGTTGTCAGAATCATGATCCTGATGGTGAGGTGGCCCCTAATTGAAAATATGAACTTGACAAATAAATGTTTCGATCTATGGTATTAAATATTTATTGCACTTTTTGTTATAATACAGAATAGATATTATAAATTATAATTTTTAGCTAGACCCTCATCGGTATAACAACCAAACATTTATATTAACGAACACTTCATATTACAAAAGAATTGTATACGTATGTACAAATGTGTATATAATACATATTTACTTACTTATTTATAATAATTTTTAAACAATTTGGTTATACACAGTAGTCTATAGTTGTAATATGTTGTCATTTCATTTTCTATAAAATTCTGTACAATCGTTACAAGAATTATCGGTTCAGTAACCGCTTTGGAACTTATATTGAACCTAAAAAATAAAAGTTATTGAATCGGTTCTATAACCGTTTGGAACTTATATAGAACCTAAAAAATAAAAGTTATACACTGCATTCCACTTTAGAGTGTACTCGTTCCGCGCAGGGATATATAGTGTTGATTGGTAGGAAACCGGCAGGGAAAGTGCTACGACCAATCGCAAAAGCGCTACGACCAATCGCGCGTGTCAGATCCGCGGGAGCTGCGCAGATCGGTCGTAAATCGGTAGGCGCGTGGGTATGCTCTTATATGGAATGGAGTGTAGAGCTATATAGGAACCGTAACTTATACTTATATAGTCTGATATTTAGGTTCTTTATAACGGTTATTCAGAATAAAGGTTCTTGATAACTCTTTCAAGAACCTAAATCTTTATAATAACGGTTTCAAGGCCTGCTCTGTAGTATCGTTACGAATCTGATCGCGATCGATTGACAAATAAAGATCCTCGAACAACTTACGTTAACAACTTCTTGAGTCACTGAATCCAGATCGTACAAATAATTCGTGGACGACAACGGCGGCTGAAATAGGACGCATGCTTCATAAATTAAAAACGAACGTTAATAAACACCGGATTTAAGTAATTAACTTGCATAAATACTAACACACTGAGTACTTAAATTCGGTTTCGGTGCTTTCGCCTCGTACAGCGATCTATAAATCTCGTCGAACTTTAACTCGTCTTCCGCCGAGACCGAGAACAACGGCGCGTCCCAACGATTCTTACTATCCGGCGTTTCGTATCTACGCGTGTTATAAATCTTTTATTATACGGTGACGAAAATCTCGGTGTTTTAGCTTCTAATATCCGTCTTTACCTCATCACGAGTGCGTCAAAGATTTCTCTGCTATACTGCTCACGCTGCAGTCGCCTTTCGTTCCACAACCAAGCATGCTCGATTGGTATATCGCAATATATCGTGCACTGGGGAGTTTTGTACAACTTTGTCATACAGTAAATTTCGTAGCGATATCCCTTGATATAATTACTGCCATCGATTATCAGCACGTCGTTCGTGTTCAACATTCGCTGCGCCGCAGACTTTGTGTCGCTTCGCACGCTTTTCTCTTTCTTAGAATCTGCGGCAAATGATAACGACACTGAACCTGGGCATATTCCTATCGGAGCGTAATGATCGCGGTAAATAGCAACTTAAGACAAAGCCTAACCAGCGTAAAACGTGTTTCTGTCGTAGCCTGCCTTCGTCAACACGTCAACCTCACCGATAACCTCTACGTTCTTTCCCGCTTTATTCTGAAAATACTCTTTCAACTCGGACGTCCGTGTTGTTTTGCCACTGCATGGTACTCCGGTTATAATAATAAGCGGCATCGTGAGAGAACTACTTAATAAATAGAGGTTTCGACGTAAAGTTTCTAACCCGCTACACGGAAACCACGGACGCTGCCATCTTGAACTATCATCTTAGGTTCTAAGCATCATTTAAATTTTAGACGATCCAGTTTCATTCAAACAAGTTAGGATGAAAAGTAAACGCTGATCGAGTAATAAACTAAATACTCAAGAGAGCAGATAACGCTATGGATAATAGCGATTACTAAACCAAACAGAAGGGAAATCCTTACTAATATATAAAAGTGAAACGTTGTCTGTTTGTTTGTCCTTCTTTCACGCCTAAACGGCTGAACGGATTTCATTAAAATTCTGAATATACATTACACACGTCCTAGATTAGATTATAGGCTATTTATTTTTTTGGTTTAGGCTTTTTTATTTTTCAAACATCATAAATAATTCCCGGGTGAAACCGGGTAACGGGTCAGCTAGTGTTCAATAAAAATTCAATCCCCCGAGCCCCTTAGAGTAGACTATCCCGTAGACAGCAGTGCATTCAGGCTTGCAGAGACTTAGGTGCAGAAACGGAAAGGTGCCTACTATTACTTTATTATTTAAATTACGAAACTGCAAAACATTGTGGTAATACAAGAAATCTCAAACAGCTTCTAAAATCTGATATATAATGTAAATCAGAAGGAATGTAGAAGTACCTACAGTTAGGACTTTCTTTATTAATGCTGGTGAAATTACCGTTTAATTGTTAATCACGGAACACTTATAAATATCCTCGCGTGTAAGTTTACGCGTATACGTGTGGCTGTACACATAGGTGCGGCTCGCCACGCGATATTTGTCAGCAACAGGTTCTAGCTCCATCCTCTTTTCGAGCATCAGCACCGTTAGCTCTCCTTTCCTCGACGCCGGAGTACCGTACTGCGGGCTTATCGTAAGTCCAGTGAAAGCTACACACTAGGCCAATAACCCGGCATTCGCATAGTCGGTCTCAACGATGAAGGCGTACATTTCCCTGTCTCTAATCACGATTATCATCCTCGCTACCAACGATGCAACAGGTGAGCAAATATCAATAAGATCACAGCTCCCCATTCGGCACTAGATAGCACGTGAGTTGAACGCGAAATATCGTCCCCATCCGAATTAGCTTGCTCCTTCGCCCGAACGGACTCCTCCAGCCCAAACCGCCAAGTTTCCTCTAGCCGAAGCAGCGAGCCTCGAGTTGCGCGCATTTAAAAAAGAAATTGCAGTCGCGGCGTATTAAAGTCACTTTTAGATCCGACGCTCGCGGATAAGTAGAAACGGCACAAAAGAAAGTCGGGAATGCGTTTGACATTCTCCCCGGGCGTCTTGTGCAATGCAAATATCTGACATTTCGACGCGACCTTCGTTTAACATCGCTCCCCCAGGAGAAGTAATCGGCCGAAGTCGATTAACTCTCTGTGTCTTTGATGTATTTATAATAGGGGTGACGAATGAATCGGTCAGAATGCTCTTTCCTCCGCGGGTAGCTATACCCGAAAATTTTTCTCAAATACCCGCTCGGTGAGTCACGCTCTGTCTTTAGCGAGATGGAAGTTCAGAGTCAGAAGCAGGTTCAAGAGTAAACTCTATCTTATAGATACCGGCTATTTGCGGAAAGATTGTGGTATTGTTATAATGATTGGTTTTTTATTTTTCGCAAGCTCTGATAAAGCCAAAGCACGACAAAGTGGTGGCCTGCTACGTCGCCTCGTGGGCCACGTACAGATCGAAAAATGGGAAATTCGATATAGCCAACCTGCAGCCGGACCTATGCACGCATATCATATACGCGTTCGCTGGGTTGAACCACACGTCATGGACCATCGGGAGCCTCGATCCCTACAAGGATATAGAGAAAGGTAAGAATCCAATGGAAAGATATATATGAATCGATTTCCAGTCGGTCGGAATTATCCGAAACTCAATTTCGAGCGAGTGCTCGATTACGATGACGAATCATTATTGCCATTGCAAACGAACACTTTCGCCTTGACCAGGTGACTTCAGAAAGATAACCCAACTGAGTAAGGAATATCCTCAGCTGAAAGTCTCTATTGCAATTGGTGGATGGAACGAAGGCAGCAAGAACTACTCCGAGCTCGCTTCGTCCCCTGAACGAAGAGGCAGATTCATCAGCAGCGTAGTCGCGTTTCTCAGGTAAATTCTCGAATCCAAATTGTAACTGGCAGTAAAGTCCTTCTTCCTGCAGGCAATACGGTTTCGATGGGTTCGATCTGGATTGGGAGTTTCCTGGATCACGTGGAGGTGCTCCAGTGGACAAGCAGAACTTTGTTTCCCTCGTAAAGGTAGAATTCTCTCTACTCGAAAGCTAATAGCCTTGATCCCAGCTAACGAGAACGCATAACTTTCCATCAGGAACTTAAAGAAGCGTTCAGAGAGTCCAACTACCTGTTAACAGCAGCGATAAGTGCCAATAAAGGGACCATCGAGGTGGGCTACGATATTCCAAAAATATCCAAGTACCTCGACCACATCCACGTGATGGCTTATGATTATCACGGTACGTGGGACTCGAAGGTGCTCCCGAATTCACCGATGAGAGGCCCAGATGGTCTTAGCGTGGTAAGAACGCCTGTGAATGTAGCTTTATGAGCGTCAGCCGCTCTACTCGATATGCAACAAGTCGCGAGGCCACTTTTTAGGAAGACACGATCAACTATCTGCTGAGCCAAGGCGCGCCATCGAGCAAGCTAGTGTTAGGACTACCGATGTATGGAAGGACCTTCGTATTGGCCAGTAAGCCGAGTTCTCCTCAAGAGAGTCCTATGAATCAGAAGAGCCTGCCGGAAGGTTTCAAGGGCCCCTACACTGGCCAAAACGGATTCATGGGATACAACGAAGTATGCCTGGCTTCTCAATCATATTAGCGATCTATTTGCTTTCTTAATTCGAGGATCACTCGACATCTATATCCAGTAGCGCGCTCAACATTTAATCTTGGGGGGAGCCGAGTTGAAGGGGTAAAAATATTTTCAATACGAACTCAATCAAATTCATTACCGTCAAGGACCCAGTTCCTGATCAGAACCCAATTCCTGATCAGTTTAGTATATAAATACCAAATAATAAGT
This sequence comes from Andrena fulva, assembly GCA_946251845.1. Lineage (NCBI taxonomy): Eukaryota > Metazoa > Arthropoda > Insecta > Hymenoptera > Andrenidae > Andrena > Andrena fulva. The sequence goes on from OX276332.1 coordinate 5,767,073, forward strand.
TTATCACGATACAAATTTATTCCAAAAAATGACTAAATAATTATGAAGTATTTTTAAATTTATACGCAAACATTTGATAGCTCATAGTAAAATGTTTTAGGTTGATCAGAAACTACTCCCTTTGCATCTTAAGTGATCAGGAACTGGGTCCTTGATGGTAGGGGATTATAAGAATTTACTTGAACAACAAAATCCAGTTTTCTTTTCTTTTTGCAAAGCTCTTGAATTACTTTAGATCTCTTTTTTTTTCTTTGGGGGTGCCGGTCCCCCTGACCCCTGCCCAAGCCTCTGGATGCGCTACTGTCTATATCTATCTTCTACATCTATGACAAGTGATATACGATTTGATAGATCTGCGAGGAGATAGTGGAGAATTCCGGCAATTGGAGTACTGGGTGGGATGCCGATAGTAGCACGCCTTACGCGATTAAAGAGGATCACGTCATCGTGTACGATAATCCGATTAGTATAAAGACAAAGGTGGGTAGTTTTTACAGGAAACTGTGTATCGTTATACGCGAGTACATACTGCTACGAACTTTTCGGACAATCTTCAGATCGAATTCGCGATGAAGCTGAAGCTCTCCGGCGTGATGATATGGAGCATCGACACCGACGACTTCCGTGGCAAATGCGCGGCTTTGGGAGACTCGCTGGACCCTACAGAGAACACGTTTCCTTTAATGAGATCGATCAACATGGCCCTAGCGAATTCGAGTAAACCACCTCCAGCGAATCCAGCGAACGATTCGAAAAACAGCACGTCTTCTGCGGGAAGAAGTTTCTACCACCCGGTACTGTTGCCGTTAGCGTTCCTGGCGCGCTACGTTTGAGGAAGGCTCGCGAGGAGCGAAGAGAAAATACCAAAAAAAAAAAAAAAAAAAAAAAGAAACACCATGGAAATTCGTTACACAGCAAGGACTGATCCGTGATCTCTCAAACACTAATCTGAAAGAGTTCCTCTGAAACTGCCCTCCTGTTATGACTCATAATGTAATAATACGTACCATATGTATGACAAGTATCACGCCGTTGATAGTGACTATGTATCGCTAGAGTTTCTATTACCCGTGTATATAAGAATAAAGAAACTTTGTAGATAAATAGAATTGTAATTAAATCGCGTTCTTTTATTGATTCCCGAATTTCTCCAATAACTAGCGTGTATTACGTACAAATGTTGCAACTAGTGGACCAGATGATTTACAACCTTTCAGATATAATATATAGAGATTAGATCTACATATCTAATTCGACGCTGTAATCGATGAAGGAACACTACTCGTGTTTATTCCTAAGTAGAGTTCGATCTTTGCACAATCGAATTCCCTTTCTCTGCAATTCGCTTGATTGTTCAAGGCGACCAGTGACTTTTCGCGTAAATACTTTTTCTCTGGTATAAAAAAGGAGCGAGAAGAGATAAGCGGGAACGTGGGAGGCTGGCGCCAAACTATTGTGCAAGATCGGCAGGGACACAGAGAAACATGCCTAAGGACATTTTGATCCTTCTCCGTGAATTACTGCCGCTGATTTGCATATTACGTTGATAAGTAAGACACGCTTGGCTTCTATCGCGAAATGGAGCACAGTGGTATCGAGTTTCAGAATAAATTTTATAACTTGTGTCTTGGGTTACTGTAAAATTTCAATGTCTCTTTTGCAGGCAGCAGTTTTATAATAAATTAGAAAGGGAGATGCGATCGGCCTGATTCGAGAGAAACATGATCGTTAGCTTATGCCATTTAATATTTGTAATTAGAGGACCGTCCACTCGGGGAATCCCAAGGCGCCGGAGAAATTTGATATACGATGGGAGCATTCTTATGTTAAATAGGTGTAAAAGTAGGCGGTGCCGGAGAGGTAGCACGTTGCTCCAGTTTGGAAGTGAATGTTTGTTATGAAAAAAATGTGGGTCAGTAATTTCGGGGTCCCATACACGTACAAGGATCGATCATCGGGATCGAGTTACACTCGAGGGTTGCGTAAAATCCTCTTTTGCTCGCGCAGCTAGGCTCGTTTCTGTTAAATAACGAATAAGAGAAACATGCTTATCTTGCGCGTGTAATTTGCAATTTACACGGGCACTCTGTGTAATTGCTGAATCACACGAAACGCTACAACGCTAGTATTTGTAATTATGTAATCCTGAATTTAATAAAGGCTACGTTCGATTTTAGTAAAAACAATTCACGAAAATACTATTGCCTTGTCCCGGTATTTATTATGGGCTTCGTCGGTCGCAAAGAAATTATTATTATTAACAAAGCTTCTCATTTCTTTCTTTCCCATCGAATTGCGCGACCAGAATGAAGACGTAGGAAACCTACTTGCGAAAAGCCGAGTAAACCGATCGACGGTTCAACGGCGATGAAACTCGATCGCAGGATTCCTTCACCTTTCAATTCCGGTCATCGAGGGGCCAGTAAAATTATCACGCGAACCTGAACTTACTTCTTGGACACTGGTTTACTTCGAAATCAGTCTCCGGCCAACGTTCGGATCGAGAGGAACCATCGAAATCCTCGATCGAGCCTTCAACACCCACCGATACCTCACTCAATTACGAGAGATCAACCTTGTCCCGTGTAACTGAATATTCGGAAAATAGGGCCTCGAATATCGGTCCATTAAAATATATAGTAGCCGTGCGATGCGGTAAACATTGACTTAAAGCATTCCCGCAAATATTATACCGTGTGGTTTATCGACATTTCAAAACATGTTCCTCTACTTTGTTCTACTCGCAAGTAAGTACCACGAATCTGAATTTTCATAGATTTTATTTCCATAGAATTTCTCGTCAATCCCTGGTTTTTCAGTTCTATCAAACGCCGCTCTCGCTGGCCACTATTTCAACGAAGACGGAACCCCGTACGACCCTTATCACAATTTGCACTTACCCCACGACCCGCCGCTGTACCCGACGTATCAAAGGATGCCGCGTACTGGCTTCTCTTGCCACGATCTGGGCAACCAATTATGGGCCGATCTTAGTACACAGTGCCAGGTAAGGAGAATTTTAAATTATAAAACACAGAATGTTTTATAATTTCAAATATAATAGAGAAAGGAGAGGATTTCTTGCTGACAATTGTATTAATATTAGAGTGCCAAGACTTATGGGACGCCCTGTATAATTTCTTCCGAATTGGGGAGTTGACAAAACTTTTAAAAGTGTTTAAAACTGTTCATTATGATAAAATATGCTTGTAAAAAAAATATTAATTTTTTGCTACACCTCTAACATGAAAAAAATGTAATTTTTATTTGAAATAAAAAAATTGCCGCGCAAACGCACTGCATGGTCACGTGACCATTTGTGACGTCAACGTGCAGTAAACAACGAAAGTTGTGGTTAGGGACAGTAAGGAGTGAATTTTTCTCACAAAAATAATGGATAATAAAAATTATTATCAATACTGTGCTGTTCCCTGTTGTGGGAACACTTCAATACGTACACCGAAGAAGTTATTTATTCATGTCCCGCTGGAAACAAATATTCGCAATAAGTGGCTAAATCTTGCGAGAATAAACTATCAGTTGTCTTCAAAATCTAATTTATGTTTTTGTGAAGACCATTTCAATGTAAGTAACTAATAGCGAATTCGGGAGAGCTGCACTAGGCGCACTGAATGCGAATTTTAGCCAATCGGAACCGAAAAAGTTCACACTCCTCGCTTCCGATTGGCTTAAATTCGCACTCAGTGCGCCCAGTGCGGGTCTCCCGAATTCGCTATAACTTATTATTAACTATCATTTATTATTATTTCATTTCATTGAGGTTATATTAGATTGTGTGTCAGATATTGGTAATTGATTGGAACATATGTTGCAATGAGTTCCTTACCTAAGAAATCGAGTAATAAGTACTCGTAAACGATATTTTTTAATATAAACTTGTATGAGCAAATGCGCGAAGTGTCACTCGTCGCTATATATAAATCGCTGTTTACTGCACAATGACGTCACGCGCCGTGATTGGCGTTTGAGATCACATGACTCACAACTTAAAAACGTCAATTTTATTTATTAAATTTTGGTAAAACGAATAAGTGTTTTATTAATATTTCTATCATTTTAGGCTTTTCATTAATAAATCTGTAGATTTCACTACTTTCCCTTTTTTTTTTCAAATACTGGCAACTCCCCAATTGTACAGTATTGATATATCTAAGAAAATTGTAATTCTCTACCTAGGGGTATCACTTGTGTCAGGATGGACATTTGATCTCCAGCCATCTTTGCGTAAACGGGACCCTCTTCAACCAACAGTTTCAAGTCTGCGACCAATTCTATAACGTACGATGCGGCAGTCCCCACGGCGACTTGTAAAACCGCTGATAGCTGTAATCGAACCTTCCAAATTTCCTTCGGAGCGTTTTCCGTCCGAGCGATGCGATAAAATATAATTGTACAATACCACGGTTTGCAATACCATTTGCTGTCCAACAAATAAAGACGTTCAGGTCTCTGTAACTTTAGAAATCACACGCACTGCAATTCTTCCATTCCTTCTTCAAACTTCGAGAATCGCAATTATTATCGAATCACCGCCAACGTAATCGATTCTCACAGGAGAAAATGTCAATGTCACTAGATGAAACTAGCGCGCTTATAGGGTGCCCTGTAATTCGCGTCGCAAAGATAAACGTTTACTTAAAAGTGTAAACTAGAGTATGTTAATACAGTTCGACGATAGAATGCTACAGAACTGCAAAGGATTAGAATTGGAACTCTTCCACTTATTTTTAAACGAGGAGTTTGTTCGTTTTCACGTGCAATACAAATTAAAGGACACCTTGTATAAATTAGTACGATTCTAGGGACTTTCTTGAAAACTCAAGCCTGCAGGCGCTCGAGTTTCGACTAGATGACATTTCAAACTGTTTCAAACTTCTAAGAAACATGGCGCTCCTTAACAAAAGTGATTGGCATAATTCCGCGCCGCTTTGGCAAAATGGACCGGTACCTGGTGCATTTTACAATTTCCCTGGAAGCTCTGCTCAATCCAACGTCGGAGGGTTTCAAAGATCACAGTAAAGTCTATTATACACTCATCTGCTCTTAGAGCCATTCTCAGAAAATTGCATGTCATGTTGCTTTTTCTCGATATAAATTACGGAAAGTCTAAGAAACTTCTATGCTTTAAGTATCTTCAATAATGTAACGAGTCATGGAAAAGTACGGATTGTTTGAACCACGCTTATGTCTCGAATCGTGCAATTCAATTCTAACCTTAACTCGCTACCATTCAATGGTAAACGGGACAGTTTTAATCATCTTCAACGCTTTAAATGAATGTCATTCAGATTCCAAGTTAATTGTTTTATTCCATCGTAGGGCTCCTATGACGACGGGCACGTCTGTAGTTGGAATTCAATTTAAAGATGGTGTCCTCATAGCAGCAGACGTTCTTGGATCGTACGGATCGTTAGCTCGATTCAGAAATCTTGAACGCGTGATGAAAGTCAATGACAACATTATCCTAGGAGCGGGAGGGGATTACGCCGATTACCAATGTCTTAAGAGCAACATCGAAAGAAAGATGTATGTCTCGATCGTTCTTCGCCGCAGCTTCTCGATCTTCAATTTATAATGCAAAATATGTTTTATAGTCTGGAGGAACAATGCTTGGACGACGGCTTGGTTTTAAAGCCGAAAGCCCTTCATTGCTGGTTAACTCGAGTACTGTATAATAGAAGATCCAGTTTCGATCCGTTCTGGAATAATTTCATTATCGGCGGCATAGAGGACGATAAACTGTGAGTATTTTCTTCTTCTTCCAATTTTCTCACTGTACACGTTAGGGCTCTAACGAATATTCGAATAATCTAAGTATTCGAATACCACAGATTTCGAATAATTTCTTCGAACCTTTGAATATTCGAACTTCGAACCTTCGAATATTCGAACTTCGAACCTTTGAATATTCGACCTTCGACTTCGAATATTCGAACCTCGAACCTTCGAATATTCGACCTTCGACTTCGAATATTCGAATATTCGGATCTTTCGAAGTTATGATTGCACCGAATACCAATCTGAACATGAGATATTTATTCACAGTTTATCGTGAAATTCTTTTCATATTGGCCTTTACAATTATTTGTTTCTCAATCGATAAATTTTTAACTTTATTAATCTTTGGTAAATTTATACATTTTGAAACGAAAATAATCATCAGTTATTAGTATTATTTTTATAATAATGAGTGGACAACCCCGACGGAATCGGCCAAGGGCCCTCTCCTCTAGGCCCACCCGTGTCCCATCATAAGCGGATGACAAACAGTATAAGCAGACTTTTTTGTAGGAAGCTAAAACCCCATAAACGATTTTGAGGAACTATATTTTTATTTTTCCTTCGTTACTATAACGTTATTTTTCTAAATTTATAGAGTATTATTCGCTTTACAGACACCATCTTACTAATTAATAGCAATTTTATTCTTTGTTTCCGTAACCTACCCCCACACGCGCGAATGTCTCTCCTTTCTCTCAGGATTGTAAGACTCGATTAACTCTCGTGGTACGCGATGTAAGTGTCACTCAGCAAATTAATTTTAAGTGACTGATTGAAAATATCATGACGAAAAAGAACTCATTGGCCCGACGCACGACCAGACAAGGAAAAAACGTTGTTGTCCGTATGGTGATTTTAACGAGAATAATGCGTTGACGATGAACGAACACGACTATGTTTTCGAATGATGTCTGCGCCACGAACGTTTGACGATAAAGGGTGATGTTGTTTACTTAAACATAGATAGTATATAAATAAATTGTATACAGATATAATGATAAAATTAGTAGTTAATTTATTTAATAAATAATTGTAAAGGCCAATATGAAAAGAATTTCACGATAAACTGTGAACAAATATTTCATGTTCAGATTCCTATTCGCTACAATCAGAAATTCGATTGAGCAGAATATTCGAAGGTTCGAAGTTCGAATGTTCGAATATTCGAATATTCGAAGAAATTATTCGTATTCGAAATTATTCGAATAGTCGAATACTTACAGCTCTAGTACACGTAACATTCGTTTAAACATCTTATACAGGTTTCTGGGTACTGTGGATAAACTTGGTACAGCTTACAGCGACCCGGTAATCGCGTCTGGATACGGCGCGTACATGGCGACGCCTATTCTCAGAAAGGCTCACGCGGAAAACAAAGAAATGAGTAAGGAGCAGGCGATAGATCTCGTATACAAAGTGATGCAGGTTCTTTACTACAGAGACGCGCGATCTTTCCCGAAAGTAAGTTGTCGTCTGTTAAACCTTCGCGAAGGAAAGTTCGAGAGAAATGAATTTCGATGTTTCTAGTATCAACTGGGCATAATCACGAATGACGGAGGTGTCGAGATGCAAGGACCGTTAACTCTGGACGGTTACTGGGGACCCGCTGTCATGTAAAGATGAACATAAACATTTTTGTAATAAAAATATTTACCACATACACCTACCGAAAGAAGCGTTGTTATTTAACATCTCGTAAATATGGTTTATTTCGGGGAGAAGAGGCGGTAGATTCTATAGTAGCTCGCGGAGAAGTAGGGCAACAATCCAAAGTAATTCAACAGACTTAACGAGTCAATACATCACAGCCAGTATCGGTAATTAAAATTGTATGCTCGACCTGAGCGGTACGCGAATCGTCAACCGTGACAGCTGTCCATCCGTCGTCTAAAATTTCGATCTCCATGCTGCCTTGGCTTAAAATTGGTTCGATGGTAAACGTCATTCCTGGCAGCATCTTTCCACCGACGTTGTTTGCTGACAATAACGAAACACGTAAAATCGCATTCCCTTCGTAAACGTAACATCGCTACGTCGACCTACCATAATGTAGAATGTCTGGCGGTCCGTGGAAGTAAGTACCTATACCGTGCCCTGCGAACGCTGGAAGTACGTTGTATCCGTTGTTCCTCGCCATCTCCTCGATAAGATTTCCTAGAAATAAATTGGAAATGTATAAACGTTATACCTTACGCTTCAATCTAGGGCTGTAGCTGTGGACCGGGAACACGAGATACCCGGGTACCCGGGTACCCGTGAGATACCCGGGACGAAGAAAATTCCCGAATAAGCGCTACCCGGGAAAACTACCCGAGACTCTCGAGAATTTACAGAGTGCAGAACGTAATTCTGGAGCGATGCCTGTCAGAGAGATGCCGTCTGGCACCCTGTGGCGAGGTCAACCCCCTGCGGTACCTCACCGAATTTTATGGCTTTCGACTCTCGAAGGGGTTCGAATAACATTAAGAAGTGAGAAATGCCCAGGATTTCCGCATTTCTCATCAGATCTTTGCGAAAACGACGCCAATCGATTCCTTATGTTTCTCCAATGAAAATAATACCAAGAACGACGTAATTCGGACCATAATGAAGGAAATTCCATGAACAAATGTTTTTCATAATTTCAGATTCATTTCGTTAAAAATAGTCCGATTTACATGAAATTTGGTATGATTTTCATCGGAAAAACATAAGATATCCATCGGTGTCACTTCCATATCGATACGATAAAGAGTTAAGAATTATTTTATTTCTGAATCAGGTATTGTGAATCCTCGGCCGACCGCAGCGAATCGAGGTCGGTCCCCGTACTCGAGGGTAAAATATTCATTACAGTATATTAAGAAGCTATTTAATGTTCATCGTATCGATATGGAAGTGACACCGATGGATTCCTTATGTTTTTCCGATGAAAATCATACCAAATTTCGTGTAAATCGGGCTATTTTTAACGAAGTGAATTTGAAATTATGCAAATCATTTGTTCATGGAATTTCCTTCATTATGGTCCGAATTACGTCGTTCTTGGTGTTATTTTCATCGGAGAAACATAAGGAATCGATTGGCGTCGTTTTCGCAAAGACCTGATGAGAAATTCGGAGCTGGAGATTCCTCACTTCTTAATGGGTATTCCTGTCTCCCCGGGGGTCGAAGCCTTCGACTCGAAGGCCATGACGCTCAGTGTGGCTTCAATTATGGAACGGTACTCTATGAGATCTCGAGAGTCTCGAGTATCTCGGGTAGTTTACCCGGGTAGCGCCTACCCGGGAATTTTTTTTCCCCGGGTATCTCACGGGTACCCGGGTACCCGTTCTCCCGGGTATCAACAGTTCTACTTCAATCATTACGATTACCTATGCTGCTGAAATTTTCATTCGGTTTACAGATATCGATTGCGCTTTTCAGGCATAACTCTGTCGTGCTTATTAGCCGTTTAGCTTCGTCGTCGCATTCGTCCACTTCAAACATCTTTGAGCAATCTCCGTGATATCCATTTAGATATACCTGAGGACAAAAGAACAGGTTCGCAAATTCAGAGGAAAGTATTACGCTGGAAGGACGTGCCGCTACTCGCCGTTACGTCGACGTTGATCAGGTCTCCTTTCTCTAGAGGCCGATTGTCGGGAATACCATGGCACGCGACATTGTTGATACTAGTGCATATCGATTTCGGGAAACCTTGGTAATTAAGCGGGCTGGGATAAGCTCCGTTGTTTATAATCATATCGTGCGCCAGTGCGTCTAATTGGTCTGTAGTCACACCAGGCTGAAACGAAATCCGTTAGTACAACAATGTATTCGATCGAATTTTGATATCAAAGGCACGCACGTACCTTCACGTGCGGCTTCATATGATTCAACACTTGTCGAGCGAAATTACAACTATCCCTCATGCATTGTATTTGATTTTTATCTTTAATTTCAGGTTTCCTCGGCCCTTCTCTGGGCACAGCTGATTGACTGTAAGATGGCTGGGGAATATACGATGGGACTTTCCTAACCTCCGAAACTGTCCACGGTTTGATAATTTCATATTTCCCAGAGGAATTGTTTACCGGTTTGCACGTCGATATCTAATGAAATTAACGCAATGGTTAGACGAACTATCGTGCACGGGAAAATCCTTTCCTTAGAAATGAACGTACGTTCGGTTTTTTTCTAAAAAAATTTCTGATGAACATTTTCGAGAGATACTACGTTTAAATATTATATTCTACTTTGATCCCAATTTCGCTCGAGTATAACCCATTTACAACTGCGCATCCGTCGTGATGCCAGTGGAGAAATCTTTATCTTTTTCTCGCAGGTAGACCTGTCATAATAATTTTCATTCAGGAAACCGAATTCTAAAATGATATAGAAAATGATAAACACAAGGTTATAGGTGGACTTTTAAATTTACAAATCAGCGACGAGTGACGTGATGGCTGCGTGTGCTATACATATGCATGGATCAGCTGATGTGCACGGTATGTCGGCATCCGACCGCCGACGGAAAGCACTGTGCACGAGTGAAGTATGAATGTCATGAAATCGTTCCGCGAAGCGTTGTTAAACGCGAAGAACGTGCTGATATTAACAGGTAGCGGCATATCTGCGGAATCTGGCATCCCCACGTTCAGAGGTGCCGGTGGCTTTTGGAGAAAATATCAGGCGCAACATCTGGCTACTCCGGAAGCGTTTGCAGCAAACCCATCTTTAGTGTGGGAATTTTACGAGTACCGCAGAAGAGTGGCGAGCGAAGCTAAACCGAATAAAGTAATCAGACATTTGGTCTTTCTATCTCTTGTCTGCTGTTACAATAGCCGATGTTTCCAGGCTCACGAAGCAATAGCGGCGTTTCAAGAGCGTGCCAAGAACGAAGGTAAAACCGTTACTATCGTAACGCAAAACATCGACGACCTTCATCAAAGGGCTGGAGCAAAAAATGTACTGGAGCTGCACGGTTCGCTTTACAAAACCTGTTGCACCGTATGCCGCGAGGTTGCCATAAATAAAAAGATCCCAATATGTCCAGCATTGGAAGGAAAAGGGTGAGATAGAGTTTCAGACTATTGCATAGATCATATGACGAATATGAATGATATACAAGTACATATAATAGATCTCCAGATCCGAACATTATGGTTTCCGATATTCCGAAAGATGATTTACCCCGCTGTCAAAAAGAGGGCTGCAACGGATTGCTGAGACCTCACATCGTATGGTTTGGGGAAATTTTGGAGGAGCGTGTGATTAATGAGGCCCGTATGTATGTGCATAGATGTATCGATAAAAATCTATACCTGGACACTATATTATAAGGTTATGTACATTGATAAAAAATTTTCTTTAAAAATCAAATAAGTATATTTCTCGTTTTATTTTAAACTGCTAGATGCTGCTGTTGAAAACTGTGACGTTTGCTTAGTCATCGGCACGTCCTCGGTCGTATATCCAGCGGCAATGTTTGCGCCACAAGTAGCGCAACGCGGCGCTCCAGTTGGTGAATTTAACTTAGAAACAACTCCCGCTACGAGACATTTTGCGTAAGTTGCAGAATTACAATTATTCCACCATGCGTCATGGATAAACCAGTAATATAGACTTTGTAAAAAAATATTAAAACATGCGATATTATCTGGAAGCATATAACGGTGATATATTTATGTCACGTTTGGAACAGTATAAGTATAGATTCTCAAGTATCAAATACTTATATTGTTTTCTTCGATCTCTTTGCACTGTGTTTTTCTGCAACAAAATAAACATTTTCATTACGTTATGTTGAAGGTATCATTTCCAAGGTCCCTGTACTACTACAGTAACGGAAGCTTTGGAACCTTAAGTCTGTACGAAATCGGGTATTTACCTTGTACCAAACATACTTCGGTATTGAGTCCAAGTTGACTTAAATATTCCAACCATAACCGTTGCTTTATCGAAAGAGTGTCTTTAGGGCCTTTTACCTCTACAATTTTATGCTGTAAAGGACGATACACGCTGAATAGTTAACCAAAATATATATATATATATATATTATAGGAGATATATGTACATAGATAAATTTCGAACGAAATAAAATTCTTTTCAGTATCACTATACGAGTACCCACCTTTTTAGTATGAAAATTCCACACAATTAAATCAGGGAAGCCAGACCTCCAGAGCCTATAATTGTCGATGAGTCGTTTACAAATCCCTGTGACAGCTTGAACACCCAAACAGTGAACTATCTCCTACGAGCGAGAATTATTTCTTGGCTTACATATCGTTACATATGGTAATATTGCGAAGAATATCTGCTAATAGACTATCAAAGGAGTATATACTTTTAACTGTACACTGCTCTTCAGCAAATCTGACGGCATTATAGACCGGTACTGACTGTATTGTTTAAATCTCTCTTCCATCATGTTGCTTAACGATTCTGATCCGAGGTCGTTGATAATCTGAAGTTTCATGTCTATTTTTTCTTTTCTATTTTCATAGAACTGTTCCGTGAACAAATCTTCTGGGGCAGATTGATACTGCGTTACAAATGCACCAGGAATATGTATATCATAGAGTTCTTCCCAGAACAACGCGGCAAACAGAAGAATTGGTAATCTGCCCTCGCAGTGTAATCCATTAAAAAACTCTCCCTCGCAATAGTGATACAGTGCCAGACTTTCTACCGATCCGTAACTCTGACTGTCATCGCTAGATTCGATACGCCAAGTGCTCTTGTTCCCTGACGTATTGCTAAAACAAATTTAACAGTAAATATTCTGGCGTTCTATTAAATTACGACTCATTACTTAAATTTTCTGTTAACATAGACGCAACTAAGCTTACCCAGGCATTAACAATGCATCTATAGTGTTCGATGCAGCCTCATAAGTTGGCATTTCATAAATATGATCATTTAATACTGTACTAATTTCCATTTTGGTATACGATTTTACCCCCGTTTTCTTCTTAAGAATTTTCTTCGCCCTTTCTATGAGGTCTATTTTATCAACCTGCGTCAAGTTTCCTGCTTTCAAGGCCTGCTTTGTTATTAACGCACTAGCTTCCGCATCTTTGAAATGGAACATTTTAATAAGCGCTAGTTCGCTGTACCACTTTCCCTTTCTCGCATGCATATGACAATCTTGTTCTAATAAGAAATTTAACGCTTCTACAGCTCGGTTTTTATCTTTGTCTTTTTTAAATGCATCTACGGATTGCCAAAGTATTTTTAACCATATGTATCCAGGCATAAAACGTCGTACATGCACGGGGAGCGCAGAATTTTTCAGTCTGAAAAATTTAAGTTTCAATCGCATTTAGTATTAGAAAGGGTCTAGCCGGGTAAGCTTAGGGAAAACGGCCCCAGCACCAATTTTAATATTTATGTGTTCTAAATAATGCTCTTTGCCTAAAAAACCAGTGAGAGAAATTTCAGATCTCTACCCCCTCTCGTTAGGGTGATATGGGGATAACAACCCTAAACTTTACTATTTTTTTTCTCAGCAACTACTTAAGACATTTGAATGATTAAAAATGCAAATAGTAGGTACTTTTTAGCTCTACCACATATATTTTTTTCGAAATTGCAGATCAATTGTTAAGGGTAGAAATAAAGGAATTCATTTTTGGGGGTTGTTTTTGCAAACAACCCCTTGAGTGACACCTACGAAAAAAATCAGGAGTAAAGCGTCACTACTTAGGTATTATTTATTTAAGTTACGGAGGGGTCGGATTGGTGGAACATAGTAGAAATAAATAAAACGTATATAAAATCTCTTGGCATATTGTACTAAATGGGACGACCGCATGACCAATAGGGAGGCCAAAAATCGTGCATGTTTAGGATCTTTTTCAGGAGAGCTTAGGAAAATGTATATTCATAAATGTCATTACGTTGTAAAAATTACATATTTAACGAGTTTTGGCAATTAGTATTCAAGCGCTTTGCGACGACTGCTGCTGATTGAAAATGGATCATCTGAAATACACAATTCGGACATTTTTAGATAATGTGTTGAATATTTCTAGAAGGAGAACGCGTTTAAGGTTTTGTGTGTAGTTTACACTGTAAACTACATTTTTAGATAATGTGTTGAATATTTCTAGAAGGAGAACGCGTTTAAGGTTTTGTGTGTAGTTTACAGTGTCCGAATTGTGTATTTCAGATGATCCATTTTCAATCAGCGGCAGTCGTCGCAAAGCGCTTGAATAATAATTGCCAAAACTCGTTAAATATGTAATTTTTACAACGTAATGACATTTATGAATATACATTTTCCTAAGCTCTCCTGAAAAAGATCCTAAACACGCACGATTTTTGGCCTCCCTATTGGTCATGCGGTCGGCCCATTTAGTACAATATGCCAAGAGATTTTATATACGTTTTATTTATTTCTACTATGTTCCACCAATCCGACCCCTCTGTAACTTAAATAAATAATACCTAAGTAGTGACGCTTTACTCCTGATTTTTTTCGTAGGTGTCACTCAAGGGGTTGTTTGCAAAAACAACCCCCCAAAAATGAATTCCTTTATTTCTACCCTTAACAATTGATCTGCAATTTCGAAAAAAATATATGTGGTAGAGCTAAAAAGTACCTACTATTTGCATTTTTAATCATTCAAATATCTTAAGTAGTTGCTGAGAAAAAAAATAGTAAAGTTTAGGGTTGTTATCCCCATATCACCCTAACGAGAGGGGGTAGAGATCTGAAATTTCTCTCACTGGTTTTTTAGGCAAAGAGCATTATTTAGAACACATACATATTAAAATTGGTGCTGGGGCCGTTTTCCCTAAGCTTACCCGGCTAGACCCTTTCGTTCCAACCGATTACTGTATTTTAAATTACCTTAACGATTCAGCTTTCAATACATCTGGTAGCTTATCCATAGCTAGATTTCCATACTCTCGCACCTTTTCCCAATTCTTCTTCTCAATAAATTGCAACGATGCGGACAGCATCGATTTAACTTCGATGTAACTGTAAGTACAAACAAAGTAAATCATAGTCAAATTCTTGTTTCGCTCTAATGCCGCGGATTATAGCTCTGTACGGCTAAGGTGCGGGAGACTTACGTTATTAAATGTAATTGGCAAGAAAATATTGGAAAACGATTTGCAGGAGTTCTGGGGAATATTACGTTCTCTTGATAAACATCGAATAGATCGTACAATTTATCTGCCATACTTTCTTGGGGATCTCGATTTGGTATTAATAAGGTCAGTACCCTCTCGACGATGTGCCATGTTCTGTCAGTTATTCGTACGCAATAATCCAATATGTTAAAAATATTCGTGTACAAAACACTCTGTGGAGTTTTTATTCCAAGAAACAAAGATTTCTTCTGTGACAATTTAATTAGACCAGCTATCAACTTCTCCTTTCTTCCGTTAGACCGTGTCTTCATATTCCGGCAAAGTCGTTGAAGCTCGTCGACTTGCAGCAAATCGAGTAGACTAGATAGATGTTCATTTTCGGTGTCGAACGTGCAAATAGATCGCGAAGCAAGAATTTCAAAGGCGTCCCGTAAATCTGAATCTATTTCCGGATAATCTATGCTACTCTTCCGGTACAATGTATTCTTCCTCCTTATCATACGTGCTAGTAGCATTTGAGCTTTTTTGGGAAGCGTAACGATGGAATAGACAAAGTCCAATTCGTCTTCGCTAAAGTAGCCGCAATTAACAGGAGTAGAGAAAACGATGAAAATTGTAGCGACCAGTACTCGCGACTTTAAATCGTCGGTGTAAGTTATCTCGTTCGGTTCGTACTTGGTCGGAGCCTTGGTATTTATGGGACTGTACTGGAAAGCAAATGTACCTTTAGAATATATTTTGTCTAAATCGAAATTATTCGGCGGTATAGCACCTTGCTTTGCTAGATTCATACATTCGATTGCTTGCTTCACGACTTCGGTATCTACGATGTCACGAAAATGCTTCTTCACCGCAATATTTCTCGGCGACTTAGCGGAAGCTACTTTCGGAGAGTAATTTGATTTCTTCGACGCAGAAGTAGAATTAGAGTCTGCTGGCGAGAAGGGACTTTTATCCGGAGATCTTAGCTTTTTAGTTGGCGTTTCTTTTAAACGAATACTCGAAGAACTTCCATCTTCTATCTCCCTCTCTGCTATCCCTTCTAACTGCGTAGTACTTAAAGGATTTGCTAATTTCTTTTTTTGCGTCATTGCGTACGTTTCATTGTTATTCCATGCTTCTGTATTTCTTGTATTTACTGTTTCATTAAATGAACGCGATTCGCGTTTAATACCAGCCACTGGTTTCGACGATCCTTCCACGTAATCATCTTTGCGCAATGACAATTTGTGACATTTTTCGAAATTGACAACATCGATGTTACACGTCCTGTCAAGCGTCTCATATACAACTGTACATTCCGGCATTGTGTCAGATTGTACACTGTACTGTGAGAACGAAATGTTTCGCTTTCCATTATTAAATTTCTTCCTCTACGAAATAATATAATCATGTATGCTAGGTAAGAGATATTTTCGGAAGGATAACACGAGAGATCGATGGCAACAGAAATTAACTTACGTTCCTCGAATAAGGCGTACTCTTTGCTTCAGCATTCTTTTTAATATTGGTCACGACATTTGATGCTCGCTTGCTAATGGTTGATTTATAAAATTGATCAATTCGCGTTTGTTGTGGCATTCTACCATTGATCGGACTACTGTTTACTATGCAACTTACTTTCATTAACTTGTCTTACGCGCGTATTCTGTCTAAAGGAAATCACATTATTACATCTTGCAATTCTTTCGAAATCTTCTAGCATTCGTCATTGTTGAACTAGATATAGCCGATTCAGACTTTCAGAGTTCGGACACTTTAGAAGTTCAGACCAGTTGATACGAGCGACGCCGCGTCATTGTGGTGATCTCCGCACCATCTCGCACCGATGCATATAGAGGTATATAGAGGGATTTACACGGGACCACGGCAAAGAGGAGGTATAATAAGAGGCGTCACTCGACAAGGACAGAAATAACCTAGGGAAATCACTAGACAACCAATTTAAATGCCCATTCGGCAATGATCGCTAAGCTTCGGCAATGATCGGTCAACTTCGGCAATAATCAGCCAATTGCGGTAAGGTACATTTAGTCGATTTGAATATCCCGCTCGAAATAGACAACCAATTTAAATGCCAAGGTCAAGCAAGGACTTCAAAGGTTCCGCCCGGAGTGACGCCTCTTATTATACCTACTCTTTGGCATAACGCCGCGTCACTCGTCTGACAATGAATCGAGCCTTAGTTCACGGGTACCATAATCTTAAAAGTATAAAACTTTACGAACAAAAAACATTTTTACATGATACCAAAGTTCATGAAACTTGATTGTTCCTTTATATACGAGTTCCACTTGGCTATATATGTATAATATTTGAGATGTAATAATAATAAGGATAAAGGGATCTTAATCGATTTTTTTTCTAAATAGTTGGTAGCACTAGAGGTTAGATAAACATAACCTACAAATAAAAACGGAACACGTTCCCTTATTTAAAGGAATATACATGTTAAAATGTAACTTGAATATGAATATAAATAGAAATAAAAATTATTTCTGAGATACTGTACAAAATTACAGATACGAATTTATCGTATCGACGAAACACATAGAATATAAGATAAATCTTACTGGTTCCAAAAGCTCAAATCACATGTAAATAATATATAAAGAAAATTCGATTTATCTGAAGATTTCAATTATATCACTTAATGCACAAGGCAACCTTGTAATTAAGTGTATAAGTTCCATACCTAAAAACTATATAGTTGTTGGTTTTGCTAGGTAGGATATCCTAAAAAAAGAATTATTTTTACGCGATTTAATCGGAATTTATTTTCAGAAGAAATATCCGCTTTCGTAAATTCTTCTTCGTCCAGTCTATATTCATAGCGAATGTTTTCTTGTTAACAGTTGTATGCTCTAAATAATAATTACAAACCATCCCTTTGAAAACAGACGCATCATTTTGCAGGAAATAAAAAACCTGAAAGTCTGTTTGCCGTATACAGCACAGAAGATGTACATCGTAGTACATAAACAGAATTAGGCAAATGAGGCAAGCGAAATGTAAATGTTGATCTATTCATATAAATTACGCTGAGAACGTTTTACGCATAATAAGTTCTGCCCTGATGTACTAACTTTTTTCCCACATATGTATCTATATATATGTACAATGATCGGATTGTTTATAGTTCTGCCAATTTGTCAGAGTTACATAATTAGAATACATTTAATAGTCAAATTGCAACCCGTAGATTGACATATATACATTCAATTAGTTACATTATCTAGTAGATTCAAATGTTAATCACATTAATTACGGATATTAATACTAAACAATAGTCGAGTTTAGATTTCTATATGTAATTTGTAGGGAATATAAAACTCATCTACCTGATAACATCTCTACTCTTCTATCGGTACAGAAATTTAAATAAACACAAGTGCACAATTTCTATGCGATTGCCCGAAATGTATTTGCAGCTGATGAAACGGTTTCTGTGTTGTTATTGTTAATTGTAGAAAGCGTGTAGTAAGAAGCTATAAGCATGAGTCGGAGAAGCGACGAAATTGAAGAATCTAATTATCAGATCTTTAATGGTTTCTCGCAAACAATAAATATAATTTACGCTTTAATTTATGTGTGTGTATATCTGATATTTTATTCGGACCAAATTAAATTTGATACATGCATTTAGTGAAAGGTGTTATCAGGGGACAAGAGAGTAGATGATGCTTGCATCGAAGAACAAATTAAAGGGCGTCTAGATCAAACATTCTAGTATACATAGAACTTGATATCTTCCCTTGCTATAAGTTCTCCGGCTACACAATCTCGAGAAAACTTCTCTATACTCTCGCCAAACTTTTCGTTCGAATCAGAGCTTTGGTTGGAGCGTTTTTCCAATTAAATCTTCCTGTCGCACAGCGACATAGAAGTCCTACTGTATTCACAGAATAAAATACACGTATAATAGATACACCGCATTTCGACACTTGCCGATATTATCGTAAAAGTTTTTAACACTCAGAACTTTTTTTAAAGAGCCTCACGTTAAACATTATATCTGTAAGCTCACTCTTTTTCTGAATAATCCTTCCCTTTACACGAAACGATATAATAGGTCTCGTTCGATCGCTTTAAATGGTTGCATTGATCCGGCTTACTCCTACTTACACGATACAGTATTGTTTCCCGCGAATGCAACAAATTAGGTAAACACGAAGTCTCACGATCCAATTCGACCGAATTATACATTACTGTGTCTCATTATCTTGTCGACTAATTACCATAAGTTATTGAAATTTTCATAAACAAAAGGAGAGAGAGAGATATATATATAGAGAGAAGAAATGAAGAATCTGTGAACGTTTCTAGCTAACACTCTGACTAAGTTGCTACCGTTTCATCAATTTCCTCTGAATAGATTCGTTGCAGATAATGACATCGGCCTCTCTGTCGGTGGAATTTCGTGTTTGCCAAATCAGAAAATGTAAAGCGAACTCAGTCTTTGGTTGGAGCGATCAAACCTTGAGGATCTTCGACGTTTTATTTGTAAAGTGGCTATTGGGTCAATATTTTTAACATTAATAAATTTTATATAAAAATCCATGTACCACTATATTTCGTTTAAAGCGTTCCAACTAAAATAAACAAATGGTTTTTACAAGTACATTCTTGGAAATTTTCTTTTCCGCACAATATCGCTCGTCTTTCTCAAAATCATACGGCGGAAGATTCTATCTGTTACTTAACTGGATTGACAAAATTCAATCACCATCCAGGAGAAATTACGAGAAGCAAATGACTGAAGTCGCGACGTGCGCCAGTACGATTAAAAGGAATGAGAGAAATCACTACTTCGCGTCTTAAAGTGATTTTTGAGAAAAACGAGGGAAATAATCAGATATCTAAAGTATGTACAAATGTGGCAGAAATTAGATTTCACAAAATGTTATATAATATACAGGCGAGTGAAGTTTCTTAACAAAATAATAAGTCCTATCCAGGATAAAATTTCTTTATTACTCCTCCTCTAAAATCGTCCCGAATTCATAAATTTTCATACACATCGCTGTGCGCCTACCACAACAACATTAATTACAGTTATTTTTTAGTTAATTACCTAAAAGTAAGAGATACAATAAGCGTAATTATTTTTATATTTACAATATATCTTTTTTTTGTTTGTTTCTTATTATGATTTCATGAAGTCTCCCTAGAATTTGCAACATTTGCACCATTACATTTTTTTGTTTATTATTTATTTCTCTCTTGATCTCGCGTTACGGCCCGCGAAAGAACTTTCTTATTGCATGCTTGGAAAAAATTTCTGTGCATTAAGCCCGGAAAATCAACGACTATCTGAAACAACGTTTTCGCCGTGACCATTTACGTTGGGGCTAAATTAGAAACCTTCAGTCCGAATGGCTAGGATTATTGATCTCGATCAGTGCCTATAAAATTCAGATTACAAATCGCGTAAATGAATCAGACCTCTCCTAAATGACAATAGAAATTATGTGACGGATACTCTTGAATTTCGTCAGTCCCCGAACTCACGTATTCGACAGCCTATCGTGAATCACTATTACTATCTGTTTTTACATGCATCTCTTCTATCAGCCACACAGAGATATGAGATGTGTGATCGTGTGCTAAAGAAAAATCCGCCCGAATCAAAGTCTACCGTATTCGTCCCCTCCTTCTTGTTATTTCCGAATGAAAATATATCCTCAATATTGTCAATTACTTTTTATAAACTTAGTTTCCCGTTTGCTCCTTACGCTTTAAATGTTTTAACGTTACAGCTCGATAGTTACGTGGAAAGGGAGACAGTAATACAATAATATAGTAAGACTACGAGGAAGAGAATAACGCGCGCGTAAATGGGCGCAGATCCAGTGACTGTTCGCATGTTGGTCTCTTTTGGAAATAATCAAATTTTTCATCAGCAAAATCATGTGGCGAAGCATATGGATTATGTACGAGTAAGTGCCAAAATACCTTAATCTCGGTTTCCTTGTAGCTATACCAGTAGAGTTTAAAATCTATTCGACTACGATAAATCATAGATTGATAAATAACGGAACGAATCTTATTTTTATGGCAATAGAATAGTAGATACTCTCTGATGTGGTAAGTATTATGTATTTGTTATGTATGCGGGGGCCTAATAATCGTTTAGTTGAAGCTTAAACATAGACTTAGCCATTGTTCTAAGATTTATGTGATTTATCCATGTTTTTTGTTGTTGCTGCTGCAATGAATTCTACTGGTATGAATAAAAATATGTAAAATAAGTCCTTTCCCCGAAGTACTGTTATCGGAACCCTGCGGCAAAATGATTAAAAAAAACATATTAACGGTACGTTGTTCTGCGGTCTATTCGTTTCCTGTACAAAATTAAGAGTTAGAATGATTTAGTGATGGATCACGAGAAAACGATTAATTCTTTCATATCTTGTATGGCAAACGAATTCATTAATGATTTTGCCTGTATTTCCATAGCTCGCAATTACTAACGTGAAAGACATAAGAATTGTTACACACTCCTTGTAAACATTATAAATCCTAACGCAGTGTCATGAACTCGTCGCTTTGTAATATTGATTTTTTTTCTCTTTCTTACGATACAAGCTTCCCAAACGCAACATTAGGATCTAACTAAATTTATATGTTACAATCGCATACAGGGGATGATTCGTTACGCGTTAACAGCACAGAAATGCATCGTTCGGCGATCGACGAAATAATCAAAAACTTTCTTTATTATTTGAGTAACTTTAATGCTAATTCAAGAATAATTATTGTTAACAATAGTTTCATTGTTTCACAGCCTGGAAGCCTTTAACATATTACTACTCTGTAAGGAAATAAATTCAATATCTTACTATATTTAAACCGAATCTATATACAGTAATGAAATAATCATACAAGTCGATAGTAAGTCAAATCATTCTACTCTGAGTTCATTGTGATCCGCGATATGACGTAATTGTTAACGATATTTATAAAAGATTTACTATACAGTTCCCCGCAGGAAGCGGCTGCTCTACTTTTTCCGGCATGCTTTATCCTTTAAATAAAATTTACAATCGCGAACGCACACGTAGAAGTATTCCCGTCGAAAGCTTAGACTCTGTATTGCAAAGAAGAAAGTTTTCTGGTACGTATCCGTCATCGCTTGTCCGCAACGTCTTCCTTGTACCATCGCCAAATTGTTGATTACCAAATGAAATCATACGGAACTTTCGGGAATTTAAAACAGAAAAAGAGAGAAACAGTCAAGCGTAAATCTCTGTGCAATATTTCCGTAATAAAATAATTAATGCTGTGTCTGAGAAAGCTTGTGGTACGATTGCAACAACGGCATCATAGATGTTCCTTTAGTGCTACTTGCGTATGAGTAAAAAAAAAAAAGAAGAAAACAATGAGAGAGGAGTTTCCGCCAGATTCTCAGCATCCCGAAATCGAGCTACAATTTTGTCAAGCATAAAAGTTCCCTTGCGCCGAACAGAAATTATTCCTTCGAAAGAGAACAGAGGGGTACGCGAGCGATGCTAATTCGATGTTTACACTTTCTGAAAGAATAATTTGCATGGAGAAATAAAAGGAGAAGAATAATGTTGACCAAGAAGCTGGTACTAATGTATGTAATGTACGTAAAAAATAAACTATCCCTTCTTTCCTATAAAGGTTGAATGAGACACTGTGGATTGTGCCAAGTAATCACGGTTGTTCCAATGAGCAAGGAAATAAACGACTTTTAGAGAAACGAATTAGAGCATGACACTTTTGTAATTATCAAAAACGACTTGGTACTTGTAATGGAATCGACACTATTCTATCGTCATCGCCGCAACCAGGCAACTGATCAGAGCATTTCTGCAATCGAATCTATAGCCGTACCGCATTTCGCATTTAACGAGCACGTAGTACATGTCCAGTCCCCAAAGTCAGGCAGACATAGGCAAGGTAAAGTTAGCGAAGCCCCCAGTGACGTATTGGCGGCAACAGGGGTGCCGATAGCAGGCATCATGTCACTTCCATTGCTAATGAATTTGTTTTGTTTGCCCGTACAAGCTGCTGCTGCTGCGGCTTACCATCGCAAGCCGCGCTTTCCACTCCATCCACCTCCATATCCAAACTTTCACTATAATCAAATGTGCGACTTTTACTAGAATGATATTTTCAATGAGGCGATCAATAAAATCATCTTCTGCAAGATACTAAATACCAGCTGGTATTATGTTTTTTTAATATCTCCATAGAATTAAAAGTGTGCGAACAAGTAGCAGTGTATGAAACAAGACGCTTAAAATTACAGTCTTGGCAATGAAGATAGACTCGTATTTAAATGAACAAGACACAGAAATATATGTGATTTCGGCGCACAGGTTCGGTCAATTTAACAAACTAAAAAAACAAACTATTTAGCAATAATAAATATATGAGCTTTCGACGTTTCGATCTTCGTTTAGATCTTCTTCAGGATAGCACTGTGACTCAATTCTAATAGCAAAAGCAATATTCTAAACTTTCCTGAAGAAGATCTAAACGAAGATCGAAACGTCGAAAGCTCATATATTTATTATTGCTAAATAGTTTGTTTTTTAGTTTGTTAAATTGACCGAACCTGTGCGCCGAAATCACATATATTAATTATTACGGTCGAAATAAAATTTATAAATAACTTTTAAGACACAGAAAGGCTGACATTAACACGAACCAAGACAATAATTTCAAGCGCTTGGCTTGGCCCTCTGCGTTATCGAACAATATAATATGGTATTTTAATTAGTCCACGTGGCATTGCACTTACCTATTACTATTAAGCGTAATTTCCCCGGACGTTGGGATTTGTTGCGCCTGACTTTGCGTCTGTTGTTGCTGCCTCGCAAGACTCGCCAATTTGCTCTGCGCGATCAAGCCAGGTAGCAGATTGGACGGCGGATGTTTTTGCGGCAGAACTATCGTCGATTGATTATTCACCACGTGAGTGTTATTCGAAATGTTGTTAGAGTTGTTTATATGAGGCAACGGGCCATTCTGATGGCCGTTGCCGAAGTTTGTTATCGTCCCACTGGTCGCGGTACTTCCACTGAACACTCTAACTCCAGCACTACCACCGCCGCAGCTGCTGCCGTTCCTATTATTCGTTGGACTAGTCAAGGACTTGGATAGAATGGAGGCAGTACTGCTGTTGTTCGGCAATTGTCTATGCTGTTGCTTTGACTGGTGGTTCGACTGCGCCCCGGTAGCAGCGCTCGCGCATTGCGTGGACACCGTACTCGATGCTGTCGCTTGGTTGCTCGCGCAGGAGAAAGACGACGGTACCGTAGAACTCGTCGAAGTATTTACAACACTAGAACCACTACCAGCAGTGCACTGAGGCCGACCCTGCTGCGTCGCGGGCTGTGCGAAAAGGCTGCTGGGTAGCGGCGTCACAACGAAATGCGAGCTGCCCAGCTCGTCTGTCCGCGAGTCGCTAGAGTTATTGTCCGACAGGCCACTAACGCACGCACTACCGGTGATACTCGCCACGGCAAGGTCGAAGTCCGACAGAGCGTCCACCGAGAAGTAATCGGCGATATTGAATTCCGACGTGAAAGGTGGGTCGTCCCCCGCACGCTCGGGCTCCACTTCTACGCAGATGGACGTCGCCTCGGCTGGGAACGGGTACGGAAGCGGCTTCGCTGGGGATAACGCTGGCTCTTCGTCCGATTCTGTGTCGCTGCTTTCTTCGCTTGGACTATGCACCGACACAGGTGGAGTCTTTGGTCGGAAGTGAAGCCTGCGTTACAAACGGAGAAATACGCTTAGTAAATTCGTGTCGTTCTATCACGATCCGCCGCCCGTTCAACCTACCACTCTTTTTTTACTGGAGTCGTCGCCGTGGCAGTTGTATCCGACTCCGCCGACTCTTCTTTCGCTTGATGTATCGTGAAGTCCAGAGAAGACCACATGTCGTCCATGTTGGTCGAACAACGATCCAGTATCATTCTAAAAACGTGCCAGGTCCGATATGATTATTAAGAAATTTCATGCCTAGAAAGTACGAAGCAGTCTATCATACCTGCCACCCCGACCGATCCGTCGCCGTGCAAAACCAATACACCTTGGCAGTGGTTTGCTGATGCTGGTCAGCGCGAACCTATACTTCTTATCGGCCAAGCCCCCCTCGCCTTTATCACACCAAGGCCAATTTCCAAACCCACCTGATACAGGCTGCAAAGAGAAAAGCTCTATATCTACAATCCTGAAAAAAAGAACTTTAAGACTATTTCCACACTTTTACTGTAGCTCATGACGATTTTCAGTGACACCCATATAACAGAGAAACATCCTGCTTCGTATAGATCCGCGGCAGAGTTTAGTTTAGTCTCTCTCTCTCTCTCTTTCTTTTCTCAGAAAAATGTACACAGGAAACTGGTAAATTCGCACGAATGTAACAGCACTCACTGGTAGATAATTGCTATTTCTATTCCGTCGGAAAGCGAATTGACCCTCGTCAGCGGTATCTTCGTCGTCCCGATCCGAGGGAACCGAGGGCTGAGAATGTGATGGAAGCGGGCTGTCTTCGTCTGAGCTCATTAGCGGGTCCAGCCCGCCTCCAAGAACACCAGGCCGACTTCCCCGACCGCCTCCGCTACCTGTCCCACCACGTACACCATTATCGTCCAAACTTCCGCCCCTGCTGTCAGTTTTATGTTTCCGTTTCTTGTACTGTCTTTTTTCTTTCCTAGGTACTACTTCGTCCTAATTGGAATAATCAAACGTTCAATGTATCGTCAGAAACGTCGCGACGATTTCCTAACGGCTCGACGATACTCACTTTACTACTGACTTTATTCGCCCAATTCTGATGGACACCAAATTGATTTGTGAACAGTGGAGCAAAAGCTGGCCTCGGTGTCTTCAGCGCCGATACTTCCGCCAGTATTTGCCCATTAAAGTCTTGTGCCTGATATCTGCGCAGAATTTGTCAATTGCATAAAGTTGAAAAAGTGTTTATGTCAGAAAAGACGAAGAAAGTATACGAAACTAGGAGTTCCCTCCAACCTTTTCTCGTAGACTTCAATCGTAAGGTGTAAGTGTTCCCGCTTGGTTTTCTCTCTTCGTTTAACCATTTCGAGAAGGGTAACAGCTCTACTAAGATCTCTACGTAGTTTCAGCATCTTTTCGTAACTAGTTTCGTCGTTCTTACGATTTTTACGCGTCTGCATTTTTTCTGTTCTACGTCTAAACGCTAAATAAGGATTATTGGCAGCTGAACCAAACCGATGCTCCGTTTTCACTGTTAATAAAAGCGGGTGTTGCTGTAAAAAAAGAACAAGTACAATTAAATCACCATGCTATCGATAAAATAGCATCCCTAACGAACGTGTCACCTTTACAGAAAACGATTCTCGCTATCTGTTCAGACGCAAGCACATTTCTCGCTACAACACGTCAAACTTACCGTCTTCAGACGTTTATTCAACCAGTAATCAAAAACAGCAATAATTAAATCATCGTCCTCTTTCAGAAGCGCTTTAGCTTCGTTAAGGGTGACTACAGTTTGCCCTGAACTTTTCTCCAAACGATCCATCATCTCTTCGAACTGAAGCGGAGTTAAGTCCATTTTGCGGCTTTGTACCGCAACCCACTTTTCATCTTCCGAATCCATGTCGTAATCCGGAATATCTTGCTCCATCGCAAAGGCTACGCTCGGATACGGAATACGATTATTAAGTCCCTCGATCGAGATACAGTATAGCGTATAATTCGTACCCGGATGAATCTCTATACCGTGTTTACTTACGTTGCATGTGTATGAGTTGACGTGGTAGCTTATAATCTGCTGGATATATCTTATCGTAAGCTTCCGCGTCTGCCAAGTCGGTTACTTCAGGGGTAGGAATGATTAGACCCGTACATATTGCTCTTTGCAAGTGATGTTCCTGTACAAAGAATCGATACAATGTAGCGTGCGCAACATACATAAAGTAAAACTGCAGTTGCTAATTTCTATTCCGTTTTCTGGGCGACCATTCTTTACGATACGCGGATAAACACATTTGCTCGTAACGGGTCGATTACGAATCGAATTACGGTACGCGCAAAGTAAATACTAAACGCAGGTAACGAAACGAGACTTAACTGTACGAAACATGTTTCGCGGATTAATACAGCATTACCGTTACTTCGGGGAGATGTCGCCATTGTTCGCGATGAACTTCAAGAAAGTAACGTAAAATAACCATTGCTTGTGCATGAAACGACACGTGTGGAAAATGATTGTAACGCAAGGCGAGCCTAGCGAACCGCAGCGAGCATAAAAGTTTGAAAGTGTGCGTCGAGCGACAACATTGGGACATGGGCTTTTGATCCTGTTGTTGCTTCGAAACCAGAGGCTGACAGCTGTCAATAACCTTTGAGGTACGCGCGTAAATACCCAAGGAGTAAGTGCGAGCCGTAAAAGAAAGTTGGCAATTACGTTTAAGGATGGAAAATAAAGAATATTTGCAGATAATAATGGTAAACAGGCTGCCATCTGCCGGTTGTTTACGAAGATGCGCCCGAGGGTAAGATGGCGGACGGGGAAAACATGCTGGAAGAAGGCTGAACAGTTCGACTTACACATTCCTCCTCCTTTTCCATGCCGCTGGGCATTTGGGGCACAGCACGGTTAATGGCCGAGTAATCTGGCAGATCCGGCAGTTCCTCGGCCATGTAAATCGGCATGGGCTTGGAAGCGTCCAGGGCGCGGGCCCTGAACGACAGCTTGCTCATCCTGAGGCGGCTGGCTCGCGTGTTGACAACCGAGTTGGCTGGTGTCGAACCGTGAGGCCAGTCGGGTCGGCTCGGGCCTCGGGCTTGCGGAACGTGAACCTGACTGGGCCTGGCTGGGGGCCCTGCGCCCGTAATACCCGGCACAGAGAGCGGTCAGGGCCTCATCGTTCTCCGGCCATCGCGCTGGAACACGGTCACTCAGTCACCAAACGAGATATATCACTTTGAAAACATGTTTGCGTGACACGGTCCCTGCTCAAAGCCATCATGGCCGACGCACAGCCATTTAACACGTTCAGCCCGAGCAGTTCCGCGATGCGACGTTCGCCGCGCGGGAATCGGCTCGCTGCCGCCACCGGTCCGCTCGCCACCGTCTATTGGCCGCCGAGCATTATTCTCATTCGAGGCAAGCTCCGTTCACACTACCCTGTCGCCCGTACCGTCAAATTTCAAACACTCTCCGATATAGGTAACATCTCGCCCGAAAATTCTGCGACACCCTTCGTCCGTGTCCCCGGGCGTTTTTTCGGTTGTACGGGAATTTTCAAAATTAAAATTATTATACAACTTGCGAATTTCCAAGAACGCGATTGTTTTCGCGGAATCATGTAAGATGGCGTCCAGATGTATGTATACGAAACTTTCGTTAACCTATCGCCGATTGTTCCAAAATATTTCTATAAAAATCCTACAAATTCCGGAGAACATTTCGAAATGTCTTTGGAAAGTGATATTAATAATTCACTATTAATGGTACTCCGTTATGGTCGTGTAATTGAAAATGTATTGTCATTCCTGAGACTTTTAGGTTGACGTTTCAGCAGCGCATTGCGGAAACACAGGTTTGTAGGAACGCAATGATTACGATTCATATTTTATGCTTGTTAGAGCAA
Source organism: Andrena fulva (assembly GCA_946251845.1). Lineage (NCBI taxonomy): Eukaryota > Metazoa > Arthropoda > Insecta > Hymenoptera > Andrenidae > Andrena > Andrena fulva. The sequence continues at coordinate 5,795,563 of OX276332.1, forward strand.
TTGTCTCGCAAGAATATCAAGATATAAAGGAGAGCAACCACTGCTGAAACTAAATTGCAACTTATCGTACCGTGCGTACACGGTTGTTTGTACCGAAGACACTTCTATTTTGCGCACGCGTCGCACTTGTGCGGATATTTTAAATTTTCAATTTGCTCACGCGAAACGAAAAGCTCGATTAAACTAATTCCATTAAATGCCATTACATTTATTTCTGTCATTTCCAACATTAATGCAAGAATCGAATAAACAATGTATGTTGCGATTCGATCGAGAAACTTCTTAATTCCTTCATAAATGTACTACATAATAAGAAGAGAAGATACCTACAATGGTTGCTGCAAGCTAATCAGACAACTTATTTACACGTTAAAATGAAAAAGAATTCGACAGGTGTCGGCTAACATAAAAATGACAAAGTATAGAAATGGTATAGCATAAGCGACAAGACTAATGAAAAATGTACCCTCGTACGTTCAACCGGAAACTTAGGTTAGATGCATTGATGCAACACGTTGGAGTGAAAACTAAAAGACATATCGGCATTATCGGCTTGCGATTCTTGCGAACAACGAGAGGTTTGAAATTTGCAAAAAGGACGATCGATCATTAAACGTTGTTTCTGATAAACGATAATTGTTCTTCGAGATCATATTCCCGCGTGTCGACATGGCGCATAGCATTGCAATTCTATCCGTGATTCCTAGGTTATCTTACCACCTTCGAGCGCAACTTCCGAGCTTAACGATATTTGACGTTTCGCCAGGTATTATTTTTGACATGCACTTTCTCTCATGCCCGCGGAGCACGAATCTCTTCGGCTCACGAAAGCTTTCGCAGCGAGCACGTGTCAAAACGCACTACCACTACGATCCGTTGTACACTGAATTTGCGCATTTCGCGTTTTCACTTGGCGGAAAACCCACCCCGTTTAAATATTTGGCGCACGTTTCAAACGCGTCCTCTTTAATGATTCACGGGCTAATTTTAATGCGCTTTCGTCGCATAAAACCGTAACGACGCAGCTTTTTTATTATTTCCCTTCTTCTTATTGCATCTACCGTTTAGTATATATATTAAATACGCTTTCTTCCATTCCAGATAAAAATGATACGCTATCGGAATTAGAAAAGGCTGATATAGTGGTAACCGATCCCAATCTGTTTTTACCATATACGGATAAGTTACCACGCTTGAAATGGGTGCAAACAACGTGGGCTGGTACCGAAACACTAGTTCGGCGCCTAGGAGATAAAAAAATGAATTACGTCGTTACTCGTTTCTCTGGCGAAGCTTTAGGTTTAGCTATGTCCGAATACGTGGTGGCGCATATCTTTAATTTTGAACGCTTTCAGAAACAGCAATACGAAAACCAAAAAAACAGGGTATGGTCAACTGGCGGGAAAATATTCGAACATAGACTAATTTGCGATCTATCTGTGGGTATTTTAGGTTTAGGAAGCATTGGAAAAACCAGTAAATACAATGACGTATTTTATATCCAATATTCCTACTGCAATTATTAACTTGAATTCGTGTAAATACGTTTTGAATTTTTGCAGTTGCACAGAAATTGAATGCATTCGGGGCCACTGTATGGGGAGTAACACGAACACCACTTAAAGAGGAACTGTGTTACATCGACGAGCATAGAACAATCGAATGTTTACCTGAAATGCTGAAAAATTGCGATTACATCGTTAATGTTCTGCCATCTACACCTAATACTTTGGGCTTGTTAAATGGGAACGTGTTAGAAAATTGTAAAAATCGCGGCAGCGTCCTGATCAATATAGGTCGAGGTACAATTATTAAAGAAACAGATTTATTACACGCTCTCCAGGAGGAGTGGATCGCAGGAGCAGTGTTGGATGTGTTTGAAGAAGAGCCACTGCCAGAGAATAGTAAACTGTGGACGGTACCACAGGTAATTATCGGTAGTAGGGTAAACGCACCAATAAATGAACACTTAAGGCTAATGAATGAACACTTTTATAAAATTATGTTTGCAGCGCGATTGATTCCACGTGCTGCAAAAATTGTTTGGATATGAAGCAAGAAATTGAAAGAAGTCTTTAATTAATTAGTTGCTTATTTTAATAACTTATTTCACTCGTTTTAATAAAAAATGTCCATTCACTGGTACGTGTTCATTTACTGGTACATCTACCCTATCACCAGGTGAAACACAAGCATCAGCAATAATTGAAATGCTCTCGTACAGGTTACGATCTCACCACACATTTCGGGCGTCACTCGTCCCGAAGATGTTGCAACATTTTTCGCTGAGAATTACGAGAGATTTATTAAAGATGAACAATTACGGAATGTATTAAATTTACACGACGGTTATTAACAATCTCGAAACATAACTGTCGTAACTTTTGTAGCAGACTTTTCAGAGATTGTTGTACAGTGCAAAAATCGAGTAACATAAAATAGATAATTAATATGAAAATAGATGTTTCAATAATTTATTAGTTAGTAATATATATTATCGATATGATATCATAATAGTTCCTTAGAAAATATTTACTCTGTCTCTTGAGCAGCCGGGTTCGAAGACGGTTTCAAGCCTCTTATACTGAGGTCGTATACTACTTCTTCCACTTTTTTCACCGCATATTTTAAGCCGTCGAAACGCTTCCGCAGGGAATCGTTCTTCAGATTTAGAAGCCTAAAGCCTGCGTTTAATTCGTTTATAAACCGTGCTATTTCTATAGGGCGATTGTAGTCCCCATTAGTCACGCTGTTTATGGCAAAGCGACTCTGGAACGTAACATACAAATGAGTTGTAATTACACGAGAATAAAGAGATACACATACCAGTTCCGCGGACAACTGCAGCAAACCCATTAAGAAGTCCTCCAGGTCTAAGTGGAAACCGTCTAGTCTATTGTTCTTAACTGTACATAGAATATGAATTTTAATATAAAGAAGTACAAATAGATTTGTTATAAACCACGTACCTCCTAGTACATCGGCGACAGTCTCTTTGGTAACCAGAACTTTAATCTCTAAATATATCACTAAAGAGGCTAGGAAACATAATTTTTGGGTAACAAATCGCCATTGATCGTGGTATCTGTAGTACTGATCCTTCGGTACTACTTCCGCGAGTCTGGCGTAGTTTTTACGCACGTCCTCGAACAATTCCCTCGCTTGCGAACAATACTGAGACACGACTGCAAGTAAAATGAACGATAGTTACATCGGCGATCGGACGATCCGTCACAGACACGTACTTATGTTTTCTTCCAGATTATTTTCGTTATGAATATTCTGCAATGTCATCATAATGTCTCTGGCGCTCTTTTCAAGGTCTCTGACAATAGCACGGATTTCCTTCGGCAAACAAATTTGAAGGATTTTCAAAATAACGACAGTGTATACGGCGCGTCAACATAACCTAACCTAATGTTCATAGAAATTATAAGGGCAGACTGTTTGACGGAAGCTACTCAACGTCGGTGAGTCTATAAGACGAATGGAGAATTCAGGGAATAGAGTAAAGACAAACACTCTTCATTTACGTCGGCATTTTGACACGAAACTCGGTAAGCTTGATCTGTAGCAAGTCGTTGTTAGGACAAACCTCGCGCAACACTTCCTCTTTGCTCAGATAATCCTGAAAGGAATTAAAAATCTCTGCTATTCTATCAGCCATAATGTCGGTGGTTTGTTGGAAAAATTAACTAAACGAGGAAAAGAACTGCGTTAATACGATATCTTATCAAAACAACGTCCCGTCCAAAATGGTCCAAAACACGCTCCGCAGCAGGGTTTGGAGGACTCTAGCGTGGCACCACACCTACAGGAGCGGTGGTAATGTGTGCGTGAATTGAAAGCCAGCGCGAAGGCATCCAAGTGGCGACAACGCGAAGCGAATGTGACGTCACGAATGTATAGACGCCAACGCCAAAGACGCCACGTGCGATTGTGAATCGAACATTTTTAGTAGTTTTTCCAAGTTTTTCATTCAATTGAAATTACACTTCATTACGACATGAATAAGGAATCAGGTAAGACAAATACTTAATACTTTTGCATCATCAGAATTATAGAAATGATATTTTTTATATATACCAGCGCCAAGCGAGTGACGCCGCGGCCAACCAGCGTCGACAACATAATTCCCGGTGACGCTGGTTGGCCGTGGTTCGGCGGCTCCCATCGTGGCGTCTCACGCACACATTACCATCGCTCCCTGTAGGTGTGGTGCCACGCTGGAGTCCGGCAAAGCGCATCTTCTCGTGGCACAGAGTCCACCTGTGACGTCAAATTCGTTTCGCGTTGTCGCCACGTGGCGCGCTGGCGTCAATTCACGCACACATTACCACCGCTCCTGTAGGTGTGGTGCCACGCTAGAGTCCTCCAAACCCTGCTCCGCAGTCCGCACAGAGAGATGCACAGTGTTCACGGGAAATTCCCTGCGTAGTAGGATACTCGCATCGTAGGGAGGAGGAACGCATGCGCGCGATGACGCGGTGACAGTTAAACCAATCAACGCCAAGATGGGAAACGATGGGAAACGAAACGGCGTGTCCCGTCTTGGCGTTGATTGGTTTAACTGTCACCGCGTCATCGCGCGCATGCGTTCCTCCTCCCTACGATGCGAGTATCCTACTACGCAGGGAATTTCCCGTGAACACTGGAGATGCATACATATTTTCATGGAGATACACTACGCTGGTAAACGATTCACGCAGTAGATGGCGTTACTATAAGCTGGCCAGATTCAAACAACAAATACTTGTATTTAATTGGAAAAAGGAAACAGTACTTGGGTTCATACTGTTCGTAGTACTTTCCAGGTATGTTATACACTAGCATTATCCTTGCTTAATTAATAAACGAAAGACTATACCTATGGCCGAGGTTTGCTTATGAAACACGGTCTGGCGACGCATTTCCATATTCTACTTGAATCTTTCCACACTAACTTTCCTTGCCTAGTAAGAAACCTCTAAATATTATCATAACAAAATATAGTAAGTACGTATTGCGACGTAAGATGAAATAATTAATCATCTCCATGCCTGTTATTGCCCATAGTATCCAGCAAAGTACTCGACGAACAACATAACGAATTTCTCCCGTCAGGAAAATTCGAGGTTTCTAATTGAAATCGTATTAGAAGACGACATCGAAGTAGGAGCGATCGTTCCGCGGAGATAGCGTGGAGTCGCGAGCGCGCTTTGAACCGGTCTGATACAGACTCCGTAAGCGCGCGAGCCGTAAGTTGCAAGGTCTCGCGCGGTGTATAAATAGAAACCAGTAGGTCCTGCTGTGAAGTCGAGGAAGGTGGTTGGAATTCTACAGGATGCCTCTACGTACCTCGTAGAGGATACCTCTGGGGAATCTGCGGGCGTGTCATTGATCCCGATACACGCGTTCAACCGAGCATCCGCGAGAGGAGACTGGCTTTATTGAAAAGTTCACGCCCACGTTTACCCGGCGCTGCAGGCCGAGTCGGAGCTGCGATCGAGTCCACGAGGACTCGCCGGGCGAACCGACGATATAAATAGCGGAAGTCCCGGGGTACTGGTGAGGTCCCTCTGCCGCGCGTGGATCGCACCTTTGGCACCGAGGAAGGATGCCCTTTTCGCCCTTGTTTCCAGGTGCCGCGACAGCTGATGGAACCCTGCAAGAGAAATATACGTTACGGTGGTGGAAGACACGGAGGAACGGGCGACCTTGCTGGCAGCCTTCGACGGTGCGGTTCGTACATCTTCACGGTCCATCTGCGCCGATCGAAGGCCTCGGCATTGTTATTGGATGCATCGACAGGAAATCTTGCGCGTAACCATTCGGTTGGTCGCAGCGATTAACGTCGGCGAGACAATGACTCGCTTTCTTTTAGAAAAACTAGCTATTCCTTCCTCTTCTCTATTGTTTTGCCTGTTTCCTCGGGGGATAACAAGCAGTTACCTTCGCTGTGATTGCTTTACAATGCTCCTACCAGGATATACCACCCGGCTAACATCATTCATTTGGCCCACTTTCCTCCCGTATTCTTACGTCTTCGCGAAACAGCGAAATAGCGTCTTCTCTTGTAAATGAGTCGCGTGGCAATAACGGCGAACTTTGGCCACGGAGCTCGGCCGCTTTGCAGCTCGCAGAGGCGCGTCTCGCTCGTTTGGCCGGGAGATGCAAAACGATCGGCGTCGCGTAGGTACGGGGCAAGTGCTCGCGGACGGATCGAGGAGGAAGAAGGCTGGGCCACGGCGACCCGTTAAGCTTGCATTCCTCGAGGCGCCAATCTTAATAAAATCCTGGTACCGTAGGCCGTCGTAAATTTTTGGTACCGCGCAACGCGCGTGTACGCGGGCCCCGATACGGCGCGCACGAACCGTTTATTTTTAGCCCCCCGCGATTGTATCTGCGAAGGAAGATTGCACCGGGCCCCCGGGCCCCCGTCCCTTTTCCAACATATTTTACAAGAGCGCCTCCTCCGCGCGGACTATTTGCATTTCGTTTCGACGAACCGATCGCTCGAGACCCCTCGGCGGAAAGGGGCACGGTGCCGATTTCACGACGCCGATCCACTTTCGGCGCGGATGCGAGTGAAGCTAATCAGAATTTGGGAAGCCACGCGGAACGGAGGTTCTACCTCCGCGAGCACCGCGATCAATATTCACGCCATTCCGCGTTATTGTCGTTGTCACGACTGTTACGAGGACGCGAGGGGAATCCGGTAGCGGCTCAATATTTGCGCGTTAAACAGGTTCCCTCGCTCGTTTTGGTTTCGCGCGAGCGTTCGACAATGTCAATACATCCGTGTAGTACGGGTCTGCAAACAGGCAGGGGTCCCCTTTTGCGAATGCCCGTTCGAGGATGCCGCCTGGAAGGCGGTTGGCTTCTGAGTTACACCGATCGTTGATACCTGTATGTGCATGAAAATTTTCGCGTGGAAAATTCGGGGCGAGATAACGCGCGCGCCGCTTTGGGACCGTGGCCGTCGATGTGAATGGCACTTAATGTCCAGCGGGAGCGCTACACACGCGAAATGCATCGGTGTAAATGTCAGGGTCACCGGCATACGTAGCAGCCTTTCAGGCACATACCGATTGAATACCGATGCTTTAGCTAGCCTTATATATTCGCAGAGACTATTCTAATTGGACAATTTGCCGCTCGCGGTATGCAAATCGCCGTGGCTTCCTCCTTACACCGTTCGCCGCGAGTGTCGAGTTACCATCGCGATTGGAACTCGAACGATTCCTCGCGATGGTCCCTGCTCCAAAGTCCGCGCCAAAGGATTTTCAAAGGGAAGCCTGCCGTTCTTATCACGCGATACAGCATCATAAATCCACGCATACTCTCCTGTGGTAAAACTTGTAAGACACCTTTGGGGTATAACATATACCTTGTCAGCTGCGGCCCCGGCCTGATAATTTAAACGAGACACTAATAAGAAGACGACCAGGAAGCTCGGGAACGTGGGACGGGTTTCCCGATCCTGTTGATTCGGGATAACCGGCGTGTTATCACAACAGACACTTATATGTGTGTAGAAAAATCAAAGCCGAGAGGGAACGAACGGGCATCACCGGTTATCTGCTTTTCCTCGAGTCTTGGTCGTCCGGGGAACGTGTGGTGCGGGCCGATGGGTGTATGCACCGTTCTAATTAAAACGGCAGAGCCGCTCCGCAGCAACGGAACATTAACTCGAGCGCGGAGGATAAGGTCGTCTGTTTTGATTCGTACAGGTATGAAAAAAGGGGGCCCCGCCCCCCGCTCGCATGGGTAGCGCCGTGTTAAAGAAATGCCCCTGGGGCGATATCTTTTTACGTCACTGCTGGAGAATTTCCTACCCGTTGGCCGGTCGCCATGCGCCATCCCGAATCACAGTGCCGGCGTAATATCGAACCGTTAACAGCCGAGAGCGCAACGGGAGAATCCCCGGAATAAATCCCCGAGTAAACGGCTGGAAATTATATCTGACGCTTGCTTTCGTACATTAGGGGACATGCGTCGGGGACGTGACTCGAAAACTCAACGAGCCCCGGCAACGGTAAGCGCGACGGGATATATACGTTTTGCAACCTGTTTTCAACATTTATTACCGTCACCATACGATCCGCGGTGTCCTTTTTCGAAGAGCCCTGTAATTAACGCGCGAGATAACGTAACAGCGATCCGCAGAAAAGAGGGCCGTGGATTCAAGTTAGAACTATGCAGACAAGGATCGCGGCAGGCGCAGTGGAAGATAAGGAGTCCTCGTCCTGGCAACTCGAGGCTCAGCGTAAATGGGGATCGTCGGGGAAGGAACAGCCGGGAGGGTATTTTCTGCAGAAAGACGCGAAAGGACACCGGCTGTTCGCGCTCTGGCGCGACGAGCAAAACACGTCCGCGGGGAGCCAACAGGTTTGACTTGCCGGACTAGTTAATAAATTATCGTAGTCCGCCGCCATCTTCATGCTCGACGTTGCAAATGAGAATTCGGGATACCGGCCACTGGTTGCGAAATAAAGTCTCGCGCTGATTGCCAGCCACGGGCGACGGAATAAAACGTGGACGGACTTGTTTGCGTGCGGGCCCGCTCGATCAGTCTCCCACGTCGATCGGCAACGTCTCGCGCATTGTTATCGGAGATTATATTCAGTCGGACGCGGGGCTGCCGGTGGGACTTGTGAAATATGCATCATCAAGGCTGCCGTAGTCTCGAAAACCGTGTGTGGACCACCCACAGTCGCCGAGATAGGATCGCAGGTATGACCTTGGGGGAGCCATGCCTCGCCTAACCCTCGCTCTATCCCTATCGCTGCCTAGAGAATTTCGCGGGTTGCCAACTGCTACCGATCCCGTGACGCATGCTCGGGACAAATCTGAGAGCGATCAAAAACAGTTCTTTACAGTCGTTCGAAATAGGGATCCGCGTGTGACGTATCGCCCGCAATTCCAGCGATAAATAATGTTGTAGGTAACGCAGAGAAAACACGTTTGCCGCAAATAGCATAAACACGTGCATCGGCGATGCGGCCGGGTAAGTGGGTAGGCTCCGTACGTAGTTCGTACGACCTTCATAAAAACTCGTCGATCAGAGATTGCCGGGAATGTCGAGTGAGAACTGGCCGTCTACGGGGTGGCGAATAAAAAAGTAGGCGCCTACATCGGCGAACGAGACACCGACGCTAACTACCATGCCGAGTAAATGACAGCGGAATGATGGAGGTAAAAACGACGCCAGCTGCGTGAAGAAAGAAGAAACGAGCTGCGTTGAAAGAAATGCGCGAGCAATGCAGCGGCGATTGAGCCTCGGCCGAGGGAAGAGCGCTGCTCCCCGGTTTACGGGTATCGCCGTGTGCGGGGCAACAGGGCTATAATTTGCAGACACGGTCGCCCTTCGTTTCCGCTTGCGTGGGGATTTTCCTTGGCGACAACGGCAGTTCTCAAGAGAGCTTTCGGAGGGTGTAGTTGAGCGTACATACGGCGATGGCTACCGCAATTTATGCGGGATATGTAGGTGCATGCTACAGCATCAGAGTTCAATCGGCCGAAGGAGGAGGCCCCGTATGCACCGCGGGCAACAGCTTGCACGGGCAGCGGCCGCGCTGCCACTCGTCGGCGCGGCGTTAAGATTCTAGCGATTTCCCGGGGATCCAAGGTTCGCGGGAGAGAAAGAGCAGCAGTCCATAGGTGAAGTCCCCACCAGAGGGGCCTGTGGAAAGATGCTGGCCGCTCTCACGTGGTTAACGCACGTAGATACATATATTATTCTGGCGCGCGCACACCTTGGCCTCCCGTGGTTCGCCGGTTAGTGGTTAGTGGGTGCACAGGTTGCCGATGTGAGCGCACACCGTGCGTGTTGAGCTATGCCACCGGCCAATCCGGTGCCACGTATACCGATCGTCGCCTTCGTTAACCGCTCCTCGCACTTGGCCGTCGAGCGTAGGACACGTGCTGGACGATCGCTGGACGTCTTCTCGATCGTCTTCGCGGCCGACCCGCCGATCGTTCCCACGTTTCACGCGGCTCGCCGTCTCTATCGCGTAGCGATCCGTCACGCGGCCGACCACACGCGGCAGAGAACTTTGGACCCGTGGCGCGCAGGCCGAGGATTCCGCAACCGGGGACGGGCCCGACGAAAGTGGAAAGTGATTGTCCGTGATCCACCACGATCCCGTGGATACGTCGGGGCGCGGCGAAGCCAGGCGGTTAATATTCACGAGGTAGTTCGGCGCGAACGACGTAAACAGCTCGTTCCAGGTAAACGGTTTTCCATTTGGTGAACGCTCGGGGATCCGGTTGAGCGGGCCGGTGGCGAAACAGAGCCGCGGACCACGTAGATCGTTCTATTCCACGGCGGTGCAACCGCGTCGCGCACGGATGCCGACCTAGGAGAAAGTGAAGCACTCGGAAATGTACGAAATAACCGAGCGAGAGAGCCGCAGCGGCCCGGTTTATGTAACCACGCGGCAGTCGAGCACTGCACGTGCGGACGTTCGAGTCTCCGCGCCTCCGCAAGCCTCGAGGCATTGAAATCCCCCGAGGACGTGTCTCTGTGCGCCGCAACCGACCAAGTAACCACGGTATCAGTGCGAGTCCGGCGGATCTCCTCGGGTCCTTGCTGCCGCCAGGATTTGATAAGAGTGATCTACGGCGCAAGTTTCGTCCGTCTGGTGCTCGGCACCGCGACGCTGGAGAGCGGTGAGCCTGGCCGCGGCTCGGCTACCTGTACTGCGTAATAAACTATGCGGAGAAAGAAGAGGATAATTCGATGTAATGGCAATGCAAGGGAATCAGGCAAAAAGTGCGACGGGGAAGGTGAGATCTGGCGTTAAGAGGCGGCTCGGCTGGAGGACGAGAAAGAGGAGGAGGAGGAGGAGGAGGAAGAGCCAGGAGAACGAGAGGAGAAAACACTTAAACGAAGAAGGCCTTCGTATTATTGTTAAGAGAGGAGGATCCGCGGCCGCGAAGAGAGGCGGGAACATGCCTGGCGATTTGAATACCAAATCGCTGTTCTTGTGCAATTCCTCTACCTTCCTTCTTTCCTTTTTTTTTTTTATTCCCTCCCGGCCCCGGCGACCTTTTCACATCTACCTGCGTGCCTCGCGTATTTTTAGGCGTGACACGCTTTCTTTGTACCGTCCCCGGCCCACGGCCGTAAAAAGAGCTGGCTCCAAAAACTGCGTGCACCGGCCACCGCTGACTTTTTCTCCGCCACTTGTGCCGCACATTCTACTTTTACTTCTACCTCAGCGGCCGCCATTGATCGCGTTCCCAACGGAAAACCGCGTTTCCTTCTGGCTCGCAGCCCGATGTCCAGAATGCCGGGATGCGTGCTGGGATCCTGGTGAAATATCATCGACGCTTGGAACGGAATCGTAGATTGCAAGAAAACGGGAATGAAAAGTGAATGAAACCAATCGCCGCTCGATCGTTCAATGGGAAAGAGTATTAGTCGAACTGGCTGGAGTTCACTTACAAGAAGACGTGGCAATGATCATTTCTGGGAAGCAGAGTAACTTGATTTAGCCTCTCCTAGGCTTTGTCTGTACATGGAGAACGGAGACATAGCCTAGAATAGGTTAGGTCAGGGCTCGTTCGACACGATCGTCTTCGCACCACTTCGTACGTCGAGGACACGCCCAAGGTCAAGCTCAAGGTCAATAATCGGTGAGAATAGTCGGCAACGCGGTGCACCCACGCGCGATAACTTTGCGAACCTTCAGAATCTGCGTTCTGGTAATGACCCGTTCGATTTCCCATTAGCGATCACCTAACGCATTTCACAGACTTTGCGTATGTATGTATGTATTATCTGTTAATAATACGACTTAGGAGTGCAATTATGTAAATAATTCGTACCTGATAGATCAGGCACTTCTGCACTGCGGTATGCTCGACGAATAATCGCTTCAAATGTTTTTCCACTCGCGTCAGACTGCGAGGGAACTGGAAAATCACTTCGTTCTTTGGAACGACTCGATAAAGAGGTTCCTCTTTCGATTGCAGTGTCCTTCGGTGGTCACAATCGGTAAGTCGACGAAGACCGATTCTTCTTACCGGCGTAGATGGTTCTGATTTATCCGCTGAATATAGGGGGCGGGCCTAACAGTCGTTCAAATTTCGCGCCGAAACTTTCGCTTCAAAGGTTGAACCGTTAGTTTGTGAAAATCCGCGGCCGGGTTAGTGCCACTTAGTGGTTCGAAAATTCGTTTTGCTCTTCTGTTTAATTAGCAGGCACGCCCTTGGACTCGCGAGGTGAGTAATTATGGAAATTAATTAATAACGTTCGACGACACACGGTCTTCAATCGAAATTGAACGCCGGAATCAGCACGTTCGAAACGAATAAATTTATCCGACGATTTATTCCACCCGTACATTCTGCTGCTTAGCTCAAATTGTCGTTTACATTTTCACGATCGATCATTGTTATCGAAATGATAGTTCGACGTCAAAATAAACACACGGGCAATCCTTTCTTCGCCTCGTCATCGTTCGTCAATAACGATGACGACGTTGCGAAGAAGTAGTGTTAAGTCAAATTTGGTTCGTCAAAGAAAATGGGACGCCATCTTATATTTTTTACATACCTATACGCAACGTATTTCGGAATACAAATATAATTGGTGTAACGCGTCGGTCGTATGTTTGTCGAAATTTTTCCAAATACCTACACGTTTCGTTAACAGAAGCGAAATAAAGGAGCGATTTCACCAAGCTCTCGATTAATCGGTAGAATTACGGTGGAATAAAAGAAGTACATGACTGGAAAGTACTTACATAGTATCCATAAATGTCGACCAATTCGCCCGCAATTACTCGCGTCTATGCATCGAATACTTTAAATCTCTACGTACGTGTTAGTACATGATTCGTTTTAATCGGTCCTAAGCAATTTCTAACTTCCTCGACACGGTAAAACAATACATCCAAGTATCCTCGAAACTTTGCCTTTTACGGTATAATGGAAATAATCCCGAATAACACTGTCGAGAGATCGAGTCCAATCGAACCGACTAATTACTACAATGAGAACAACCAACAATGATAATAATGACAATTAATGTTACGAATAATTTAGTACGTATTGCCATGAAATTTGCAAGGGCTCGCGGATTTCCTTATAAATTATATACAAATTTTGTCGTAGTAATAAGTGCTCTAAAAGTATTGCGAGATAAATGTACCTAAACCTATAATTCCACGATCGTTCCAACAAGTTTTCTTTTTCACACACGTATTGCTGTAATACAAATTAGCGTGTTCGTCGTTATTCGTGTAAATTATCAAATCATTTGAATCTTTTATATCCTTTTTTTGGGTAGCTCGAAAGAAAGTTACTCAAAAAGCAGTAGCCATTGTTATATTTTAAAAATAAAATTAGATCTCAGATGCATCTCGGTAGTTATACAAACGATGTCCTATATCGCAATCGTACTAACTTACAAAAACAGAGATGGTAATATTAAAATTTCTTCAGCTATGTACTTTTCACTCCTAATGCAATAAATATCGTATGAATGTCAATTGCTTTTCGTCTACAAAGATAAAATACGCTTATACATTCTAAAAAAAAAAGGAAAAGTCTACTTTCGTATAGTAAAAAGGGAATATGCTTCTTAATAAAATCAATCAAGTATTTACTGTACTGTGTTTCCATCGTACGATCAATGTCTTCCATTAAATAGACCAACTGTTCTCGATACTAACGCGTACAATATTTTCGTCAATCTTTAAACCAATTGCTGGAACCATGCGTAATAATTCTTAATAATAGTTCGCTAGTAAATGGTTGTATGTTGTCTTTTTTTTTTTAAGTACTGGTTGCATAGTTTGTTGAATAGTATTGCTTTTTATTTCTATAGTCTCCAAATTCAAAAAATAGATCAATTATAAATATATCAATCAGTTATGTAAAATAGGAATATTTCGACTTCCTTCCATCGATTACTGGTATAGTGCATCTGAAAGCCCTGCGTGTAACGATTATAGTTGCAATTTGGCGGAATTTGGAAAAATGGGGAGGAAATATTAAAATTATTCGCTGAAAGCAGGATCAAGCGCCGGTAATGTTGAAATCTCGCGCGACTTATTCAGCAGAACGTGCAACCAGAATTAAATTTCAAAGAAACCAGCAACCTGCATGGTTCCCTCCTTATTACTATCACTGGGCTATACATTTCCATTCCCGTAATTAAGCATTAGAAATTTAAATGTTAAGACACAGTCTCTACAGAAAAACACGATGATTATCAACTTGATCTTTATCATTGGCCTGACTATCATCCATCTAACTTATGTACCACGTTACAGTTACGCTAAAGTATTGGCTATCTTAGCAATAAAGCCACTTGAGTGTATGATTCCCCAACAACCTCGAGTACTGTACCTTCCAGGGACGAAACTGGGCTGTAAGCGCCCGGAGTAAGGATTCTTTAACCCCCTTGTACTGCCCACCTTAGGAGGTCGAGTCCACAAGTTACTTTTTCATAAAATGTGTATCTCCTTTATTCCTAATGAAATAACGGAATACAGTAATTCGTCGTTATTGTCCCGTTTTTACCATGCGTAATACGCCCGTTGACTATCCCCACCATTTCTTGGAATCCTTCGGTCGAGAGTGAGAGAACGAAAGAATCGACGGCAACTGTTTCGTTCCCTCTCGCTCGCTCTTCGAATTTCTCGGCCGCACGGAATCGTGTCCACATCGCGACGTACGCCCGCCCCCAGCCCCGATCGTCGGGTTTATATCGACGAATTACTGTATATAAATTTGAATAAAATCATTGATGTAGCTTTTCCAAAATTATGTCTTTTCTCTACAAAGACTTCTCATTTGGCGCCCCCCGAAACACCCCAGTTTCGCCGCTGGTACCTTCGGTGTTCCAAGCAATTGTATGAAATCAATTCTGGACTTCGCGACACACTTGTGCACTCTTTCTATCACAAGACAAGAATGATATTCATGCTTAACAAGTATATTGCACTGAATGAGATATGATCAGCTTTTATGAGTATTCTTCGTTTCATTAAGGTTTGATCCGTTGATAATCGATCGGTGTACAACCAAAGTACCCATCATTAACGACTGACAGAGCCCACTAAAGGATACTTCTAGAACGTAATCCTTAAAGATAACATCTTAGCAGAATTCCTGCCCGCACACTGCTATTTTACCGATTCGGGATTTCACCTCTTGCGATTGCTGGTACATACTTCTAAGTATGTCTAGTCGATAGTCTAATTAAAGCCTACGAATCTAGAGTGCTCGCTCGTAAGTGATATGTCGAGTAAAGTATATTATCTACGAGCGACAGGGAATTTAAGGCTGCGTAGCAACGATTTAATAATGTGGAACTGCATGTGCCGGCGTGATCCTCTTTCAAACAGAAAAATTCACAATTTTCCCCTCCTTTCCGCCGACTATTATAAATATCGTTAGAGAGGATGGTGTCCCCTTGGTTTCGCTTAAATTAAAGCTTAAATAAAAGTTTAGCCAGACACACGGCGATTTACGTAGTTAATTTTCTTGTTGAACTGTAACGCCAGCACAAGCCTGTTTCACCGCCCGATTCGTAAATACAGCTTGCAGAAGTAGGAACGAGCAACTTTTTTTGTTATTAGCACAGGATGGAAAACAGAATCGCTTATACGACAAACTTGTACAGGCAACGAAGCACTTTCGACTCGTTTCTACTTCATTTAAACGACACAGTAGAATTCGATTCACAACATTAACAATTTTTCTTGTTAAATTAGATGCCAACAATTTGATATGAAAGAATTCACTAACCATGACGGGACATAAAGATTTTATCCGATTAAGTTTGCCAACAGCAGTTTGGTTTTACCTCACTAATAAACTTGCTTAAATACCTTAGTAATATATTTTGAGTTGCCATAAGAATGAGATATCTCGAATAATCGCTTGATAAAAGTTACGCTTACGTTCTTATTGCCTAGGAATAGTTGTGAGTTCTGAGGAACCAGTATTTCATTTCTAAACTTTGCCTCGCCGCGCCGCCGGCCCGTTTCGCCGGGGCGGCAGTAAAATTCTAGCAAAATTTCCGTAACAGAAACTTTTAGTAGAAAATAACGTTCTACTTCGCTTGCAAGTATTAGAAAGTGCGACACATTTGTCAAAGGTTGATCGCGTCGTAAGCTTAAAGACGATTGAAAAGTTGACTAGAGGCGATAATCTCTTGGTTTTACGCTAAAACGAAGCACAAGCTTCTATTTCCTCGATTTCAAGTCTTCAGCTGAGAATTTAGGATTCATACGGCAGCATTTACATTTCTCGTTTACATGGATAATGTCTCCCCGATTAGCTGTGTTTAGCATCTAGAGTTTACGTAAGCTAGAGTAAATCGGTAAAAAGCAAAAGTACTGAATACGTGCTTGCTCGTTATTACTTTTCCGTCGCAGTAAAAACCGCCCACTATCGCTCGACCCGAGCCTCCCTATATATTTATCTTTCTTGGGACACAATTTTTTAATTTTCTTGTAATGGCAAAAGCGTACGCCGCAATAGTGGATATAAAAATTTTCTATCGTACTGTCCTTGGCAAACTTTTCCAACCGAGCCGCTTAAGATGTAATAATTCTGGAATCATGCATAGCTTCTCTAGTCTAACAATGAACAGAAAAAACATCTATACGCTACGGATAACATTCCACTTGCTCTATGTATGTATCTCGGATATTCAAATGCATTTTCGGTAAGCAAAGTGTTTAGGGTTTCAATATTCTTGTTACGTCACTTGACGTATCATTATGGATGATGATTTTCAGCCTCTTAACATCAATTACAAATTGACTTCGTCGAAAATTCACGACTATTGCCCTATTAAAATAACTTTAGAAACATCTACGTGCATTCTACAACCGCCTTCCCTCGAGGGCGAGTCGCACAATGGCCTGTGTTAGATTTGAAGTTAGATGGAGCGAAATCTTGGAGTACAAGTCCTACAGGAAATTTCAGTGATGCGACTCAAAATATTGAGTCTCTGTACGTCTTTTCACCTTCTCCACTAATCGTAAGTTCTGATTCTGCTATAACAATGACCTTCGTTGGCGCTTAAAACGCGCGTATTAAAATCTTGTAGAAAGTCCACGCCCCCAGCGTACGAGACGATTATCCGTTTAATGTCTGTGCGCTTTAAATACTCAAACTCCCACGTAGACTGAAATTTATCGTTCCATTTACTAGATATGTCACTTTGTACGAAATCACACTTCCCGTGGAAAATGAGAAACGTAATTTCTCTCTGTCGAATGTGCGAATCGAGCAACTCGCACTCGTCCAAGACACTTCACTTGCAATTTCCGCTCAGACCTTTCTCGGGCTTGAAGACGTATCTTGAGACTTTTCATGTCATGAGTGTATCGAGTAAAAACATCAGCGCAGTCCGTAAGTGATTCATTAAAATATAGATTAAAAACGTCTTTTCTTTGCGGCATCTGTATGCTTGTGCCTCTCTCCCACTTTAATAGTAAGCTCCTTATAAGAAGACCGTATGGGTGTGAGGCAATTTAAACGTTGCGAGACTAGCTATTAACAACGGTAACGCAGTCAACAGTGCGGGCGCGATTAGAGGTGCGCCAACTAAGGTTTTATATGTTGTAGTTCCTATTAAACCAGATATTCTTATAGCAGCCGCTATAAAACCGAAGCCGGTACACCTGCGGAAAAATTCCCTCTTATATATCTCCGGCCATGAGCCTTTAACCAGCTATTACCAAACAACAGTCGCTTACCTCAAGTGAGTAGGGAAGCTCTCGACTGTAACCAGTGTAAGTGACGTCCAAGCTATGGCGAACACTGCTATGAAACCGCCTTCAAAGCCAAGGACTGCCGAGCTATTGGTGCCCACGACGATCAAGCACAGGGCGACTACCGAAGAGAAAAACAATGAGATACCAATCATTTTTGGCCGCTGAAGTACAGTGAGCGCTAGTCCTGCCAAAGCAGCCGCAGGCACGAAGGCCAATTGAGCAACTAAGTGACCATGTAGTGCTTCCTCTATATAAATATTATAATCCAAATCGAGTGTCGGGCACGGTCCACTTAAACTTAATTCCGTATTGTTCTCCAATTTACATCTCCTAAAGACTTGCGCGTACAGATCGGTATCCACGAATCTGCAAACGATAGTTAGATAGAACGCAGCTGCGTGATGCACGTCCAAAGAAACATTTACCAGAGATTCTTATTCCCGATACGTACTTTGAGTATACGATAACGCTGTCTGTGAAGTGAGTCTTACTGGACTTTATGCTACTGAATTCTACAGACTGGAAAGTACAATTGTCGAAATCTACGTGGCTGAATACCATCTTTGTGAATCTGAAAAGTAAACGCTCTTGTATAGCCCGAAATAGTTATCTCACGCCTGTGCCTTACTCACTTACTTGCAGTTTAAAAAGGTCGAGTCTCTGTATTGACGATTCTCTAGAGAACCGCTGAACATCTGCTCTTTAAATTCGATCCCAGAAATCTGTACAGTGTGATTTTTATATTCCGTCGCGCGTATAAGCTTGAGGTACTCGGGACACCATACCATAAGGCCGTATAGTCTGGAAGAAGACTATAAAGTAGGAGACACTAGGGAGGAAAATCCTCGAATTATTTAGCAGAAACACGTACCCAAATGATACGGTCGACCAAATAATTATAAGGACTACCGTCACGCGCAAATGTGGCGATATAAATAGCTCCAGAAAAGAATTCCAAAACTGAAAATTCAGAGAAAAAGTCAATATTAATTTTCGGACACAAACTATCACTGTACACGAGCTCTTACCATTTCAATGGAATAAAGTATGTCAGCCAAAACGCTAGTATGGTTGGTAGGAGACGGGGGTGCTAAACCACGAGGCCTTTTAGTTGGAAGCTCCAATTCAGACAGCTGATACTGCGCACCTGTCGCACCCTTTCGTGTGTTATTTTTCTTGTATATTTTCTGCAAGAATACATTAATCTTCCGTAGAAACAGCCGTGGATTCTATAAACGGAGATGCAGCTAAACACGGTACCTGATAAACCATCATCGCTTCCACGTCTCTGCCTGCTTCGACCAAGTATCTCGGACTTTCCGGTATAAAAATAAGTCCGACGGTGGAGCACAGTGCAGGCAAACAGCAGAGTAAGAGGAAACGGTGCCAAGCACTGAAGTGCTCTTTATTTTCGAGAACAACCATTTCTCCAGTCGTGGGGACTACTACCCATGCCAAAAGAGCAGCGTACACGCCTCCTAGCGCTCCGGCCGCTACAAGTAAACCGACCCAGCGGCCTCTGCTTAGTCGCGGGCAGCATTCCGCGAGATACGCGAACGCTAGTGGTAGGGATCCTCCTACTCTGTGATGGAACAGATTATACAATTTGCTTCGCTAAACGAAAGCGAAGTACGCGCGAACGAAAGAGGAATATTCTTACCCAATCGCTGAGCAAAATCTAGCAGTCATAAATGTGCCATAAGTTGGCATAAACGTAGCGACACCGCTAAACACAGCATGAACGGACATTGCGGATAATAAAGATCTACGCCTGCCGAGCCTATCTCCCAGACCGCCCCAGAATAATCCACCTAGCGCGAGACCCATCAGCGTGATGTTGCCTGCAACACGACGACGCGATAGAACCTCGCGCGAATTCAAATATATAGCGAGAGAAATGTTACGATCGACTAACTGAGCCATCCTTTCTCGTTGTCCTCGATGCACAGCTCCACTTCCGCGCTCGGTAAAATATACGGTACGACAAAAAACTCAACGGTATCTGCCGCGAGGCTCAGGCCTGTACACAGAGCAGCCAATATTTGGAAATACCCAACACCAGCCTGTAACACATAAATAACTTAGGCTGCATCGAGCGTGCAAATACTACAGTGTTTTATATCGAAATAGTCTCGAGTAGTGACTATAATTATATTTGTATTTCAAGGTTCAAGTAACAAATTAGAATATCTTAAGTCCACGCAGCTGCAGATGTAACCTTCGAGAAAATTATGTCAAATAAAAGCGTAATTACTGAGAAGTCATTCAGGTATCCCGGTACTTCTCGCGACTCGTATTTTGTTTTTACTATCGATTCGTCTAAAACCTCGTCCATTGCTGGACCGCTGGGAGTGAAAGCACTGGCAGTGAAAAGACTGATTAAACGTCTAAGGAAAGCAACTTCGGTAAAAGGGACGCCATTTAACGTAGGTTATGTTTTTGTTGCAAAGCTGAGGAAAGTTGAATATTTTATTTGGATGCGTCGAAAGGGCTACCAGTGGCCAATGTAAATACAGATTTCAAATTTCCACGAGCCCATTGGTCGCGGAATATCTGTTTCGCGCTTCGATCGATATCGATCGATACCCCTCGCTTCGATACATCCTTCGATAATCGCACTATACAGCGTTCGGGATTCAAATTTTAGCAAAGGAGGTTCAGGGACTCCTCAGATTTCGGGACTTTTAACGCGTTTTAAGTTTTAACACTGTTTCGCGTCTCAAGTATACGGGCTGGGAAACCGCGTGTGATGATAATCTAACATCGTGCTAGTGAAACTTACCCAGAAGTGATTCTTTTACCTAATTCGATAATTATTAAGGATATTTAACTGAACGTCGAGTGTGGTCGGAAAATTGCCATTTTTCGTGTTCTTATACATAGAATATGGCTGAAAGAGCCTGGAGAACGGACCTGTTTGATAGCGTCCTCGTGAAATTGTGCCAAAAGTGTTGCATCGGCAGTGGAGTCGATGAGGTCGTGCTCCGCGGAATCGGCCGAGGCCGTGTTCACGCCAGCCGTGCTGGTGTTGGCCGGTTGCGTCGTCATCTCCTCGGTGTATAATCCTCCTCTAACGTTGGCCGCGCGTTCTCCAGCCACCCCGGACACCGTGCCACCGCCAGAAGGTACCAGACCACCCCCGCTGCCAACGAGCCACTGGCTTTCCTCCTCCGACGAGGGCATCACTGCCACAAACCATCTGGAACATCGTCCAACATCACCGAAACTCCGTTCCTTAAGCCACTCGAAAGGGCCCACTCGCCCACGCTCTGCCTCGTGGATGGGAGAAGACGACATCGAACGTGAGTGACAAATTTCAGTTGGCAATAATCGCGTTACTCGCGGAGTAAGAATCTTCAAGACACTGCTCTGTTCGATTAGCATGAGCACGATTAGCGAGCCACAGCATCAGATAGTAATGAAATGACAAGATTGAAGAGTTAATATTCATGATTAAGATCAAAGAGCGTCGAGACGTTTTCCAAGTACGCGTAGGTACTCGGCTATAATGCCTCGGTAATTGCCGATGAGACGGTGGGATTGACGGACGGCAGGGGGCGAAAGGAGAAACACTTTATTTACATTTACCTAAAGAGGTGTATTGAATGACATATATGCCACTAGGAAGTGACCTTAACACGGAAGATGTAACCGCTCATAAATTTTTAACGTCGACTGTCGGTAAGTAGACTACGTTATCAAGAGATCAAGTTATCTGCAGTTATGAGCGACGGTTGAGAATAATTCCCGCCTAACGGCGCTTATCGTGCCATCTTGCGTCAACCGCTACGTCACAATGCGCTGCATCGAGCTGTGTATTTTTTGCCGTCACTCTTTACCTAGCGCTCGATACGCTTCTAAAAAACCGTGGCCCGTCGGATGCGTGCACGCTAATAGTTTATCGACTCGCGCGTTCGCTCGCGCACGATCGACCGTGAACGCCTGCGGGCGCTTACTCTCCTGAAATGCACGCAACTACACACACGTGCCAGCCTCGCCGTCAATGTCGAGAGGTGGTATTGTTAAGAGTATAACGCAAACTTCTCCCCCGCGTGTCCGCGACCCTTTGTACTTACATACGTCACCTACTCTCGACATTTTCGCTCCTCGCCCCCCTCTGTTCTCCTCCCCCTTTTCCGGCGTCAGACACTACTCGCTTCCCACGTGCACCGACTTCACGCACCCTCGGTTCTCTCGTTCGCGGCTGGCTGAAGGGGACGTCGGGAAAATAATAACGAAAATTGACATTGACGAAAACGCGGCACGTTGTCAAGTACCGTCGCGCTTGGAGTATGTATTTTTAGGCGATTCCGGGAATCGAGACGGCTCAAGCATTCATTACGGATATACATAGAATCTAATCAAGCTATAGCGGGCTCTGTCACCGAACTTTCGTCTGGCATTAATATAGCATTTTCATCGAAACGGGAAACGACGAGCCGCCCGCCAGTGTGACGGCGAAACGAGGAACTCGAGCAGAATTGAGTCCTACTTACTTAGTTAATATCTTCTTTAAGGTGACGTTTCGGTCTTGAATTGTCGAAAAATCGATATCTTTTTAATTTCATTTTAAGGTTTTTTTGAAATTCGAAAAAATCATGATGTGCTTTCTATTTAATACCGATGGCTTATGTGCTACACGTACCACCGTTGTGGATGAATTTTTTAACGCTAAGACATCCACGAATCCCCACTGCGATTTGCAATGATTAATTACAAAAAAGTATATTTCTATAGTTTAAGCCATCCTTAATACAATGCAAAAAGTGCCATTAAATTATCTGTAGTAGTTTTCCTTTAATTAATTCCTAAAGTTCACCTATTTTCGTGGTCTCTAGATCGCAACATACCCTTAATGCTATTCCGTTCACGGCTACTTCGTTGACAGGAATGTAAAGTTTGAAAGTACATAGCCATCATCGGAAACGGTGCTTCCTCGAGGATCCCTAGCCACTACTGATACGGCTGCTATGCAGTAGGAAGTTAACGATACGTAGATTACATGACACTCGGTGAAGATAAATATTCCTCAACTTTCGTGATAAAGTCAGCGCCTCGTTATCCTGTGCGCGTGTGCACGTCGTGCAAAAATGAGAAATGCTTCCAGACTGTTTTCCTTACCCAGGTTCAAACAGAAAGCCGACGAGCTTAAGTCCCTCTTGGATCCCCTTTCAATCCGTTGAATATGTTCGCGTGTCCTTTCCAACGCGATATGCACCGTGGTCGCTTAATCGAATCATCGAACTCCTTATACTCTTTGATTCCTCATAACTGAATCACTCGTTAATCGACTAATTGTAAGCCGCTCATAGTCCGGTAGAAAGGCACAAACCACACACTTGGACGTATTAAAGTGCACTCGCGATGAGTTTCAGCGGCCTGATGACGCACAGGAGAGAATTTCAATCGCGATGTTGTTCTTTCATTGTTTGGGCTTTCCGTGGTCGCGAACACTTGGCGCCTTTCGATGCGTCTCGTATCGAAACTATTTAGGTAGGTATGTACGCGCGCGACGACGATCGCGATATGCATAAGCGTAACGTGCCGCCACGATAACTGTATTTAATCGGTGATTAGTGCTAATTAGGAGACGCTGTGTAACATCGTCGGGCGTAGACGGATCTCAATGAGTCGCTTTTGGCCCCGCGACTGACTGTTCACTGTCGTCGGAGTCACTTTCGTCCGAACGATTCCTTCTTCTCCTTTGTGATTTTATAGACCGAAGGATAGTTTCGGCCTTTCTCAATTGTTTCGGTCTGACTACTCTCAATAAAATTCTAACGGGAAAAGGATCTTGACGCATCGGTTGTTCTCACGTGTACATCAGTTTAACTTCTATCATTCGTCGCGTGTAATTCTGCTTAAAACACGGACGAAAAATAATTTGCAAACTCGAGAGGGACCAATGGCAGGCATAAATAGCACCGAAATGTTCTTACAACCTTCGATCTACTCTCTGATCTTCGAAAACACTTGCCACTTTATCTCATAAACATTAGCCAGATCTTTTAATTGCACACTTCAAAGTTTGAATTTGGAAGCTGAAAAGACTTTGTTCTCTTGAGACACGAATGACACCAAGGTATACATATAATTTACGTTGCTACTCGGGTAGTCTACGATTCTGGGGATTAAAATAACCGTCCCGCGAACAGGGTTCGACAAAACTTCGCTAGGAACAGTGTGAGAAGTTATGTGAAAGAGGACACATACCTGGTTAATAAAGGATCTCCGCGAAACGTAGCACCTTCCGAATTTTGCTTCCGTTTTGGAGCGTTCTGTCGATGAATCGGTAGTCGTAGGCGTGTCGTTAAGAATGATCAACGGGCTCCGGTCCGAGGCATTCGTTGAGTGTCAGCTTATCGATCGACGATGCACACTGCTGACATATGTGTGGTGACAACAGCTATTGTTCCGCCGGGAACGAGAATTCTATCGCGTTATCATATCAGTAGCACCGTCCCTCCGAAGGAACCACCGTAGCAACAGCTGCTATCGGATACGATGCACTCGCGAGGGAGTTCCTCGACATTGTTTCACACGATACAGCGACGATGCGCCTCGGAGATCGGCCAGAACCAACGTCAATGAAAAGCTTTCGTTCTGTCAGAAACGAACGTTGGAGGGGAATCACTCGCGGAATTCGGCTACGCCGTAATTCGATTAGGATTCTCGTGGTATTGGACGACACGTAACGTTGTCACATCCGGCGGTGGGGTAGGGTCTGCTAGATTGATACGGCAGCGGTGAGAAAACGAAGCTCCCGTTCAAGCATTGATTTCGAAGGGGCACACTGAATCACAATTAACTGGTTTAGGATAGCCGACCCAGGCAATTGGCAAACGCGGGGATCCACGGGTGTAGCCGGCGGTGTAGCTAGCGTTTACACGGGCAATCACGTTACACCTGCGGGGTTTTGCGCGCGGCGTGTCTTAGAAATCAATGAAGGGACGGCGAGGCGCGGATTACGAAGAACCCCCCCGAATTTCCAACACCACCGTCAACCGGCACCGCACCGCACCGTTCCGTTCCACTAATGTCCCTTCGTCGCTCGGCTCAACTCATTCCAGTTGAGATTCGTCGGCTCGTATCGCGGCGAGGCGAGGGGACACAGCGTTCGCGCCGTTCGCGGCTCGCTATCTGGCGTTCTCGGGTCGCTCGCGAGGGACGAGCAGCTCGCCAACATTTTCGTAGTACGAGGCAAACAACACTGCGCGTGTATCGATCGAAGGAACAACTACGGGCCGTTAGAATCACCTTCGCCCTATATAGCGGGCTGCTGCTCTGCCTCCCCTCGGCTCCGACCGACGTCAACCACGACGAGTGTTTGTGGAACGGCTCATACAGGCCCGAGATCTTCCAAATCTAGACCTTTTGCTAGGGAGAGGGTTGTCGACCTACTCCGTAGTCCGTCCTGCTACTTTTCATTTTTCCTCGAAAGTTATTCTTAACGCGCTTATGAACCAATTCTACGGCACCCTTGCCGCGATCAGCCCGCGAAAGGGGGTTCGAAATTAATCCGAAGAAGCATCTAGGGTTCGTCTAGAGTCTAGAGGAATAGAATGTATTTAAGTGTTATCCACTAGGATACATATGTCTCGGTATACAGGGTTGTAGGTTGTGTATTTGTATTTAAAACGATCGAAATTGTTCAGCAGAAAGTACGATTTCTTTGTCAGGAAAATATGTGCTTTATTATTCGTCAGAAAGTTGGCCGCCCGCCTCCTCCGCGGCTCTTGCCTTCTCCTCCATTTTCGTCCGCGCGATCAACTCCTTAGCTGGATTAAACATGCCGTTGGTTTGTACGTTGCATATGTAACACCTGGTACTCTTCTTGTACTGTTCCAGCGCGCACTTTTCGCAGAAATAATGCTTACATCTGGAACAAAGAATTCGTCCCGTTTTTGTCCGATCCCTGGCTTACTTTCACCCGAAGTCTTTGATACCGTAAAGAGATTAAACGTACTTTGTGATAACGGGGTCGGTAAAGCTATTACGGCAAATGAAACATTTGAACGGTAAAGTTTCTTCGTCGCTGTTGATCTCGTACTTTTTATCGTCCTCGTCGCCGCTATTGTTGTACTCTCCCGAGGCTGCTTCTCGTTCTAATTGCCATCCCAGCTTGTAATCCGAACGATCGTGAAGAAATTTGCAGCTGTCTGAAAACGACACCGTACTTGTTAGTCTGCAATAATCGACCCAGTTAGTTCGCTATAACTTTACTCACCTCCGAAGCCGCAGAAACCAGTTTCCTTGTAGTCTTTGCATATGTCTGGTTGGTAATCCCATCTAACAGTAGCCCTGAGATTAGCTGGCGCCCGGATCGGTCCTTTGCGTACCATACCGCTGGAAGCATTACCAGCAGCGGTGTCTTTCTTCTTATAATATTGAGCGTAATTGTTTAAGCCCCTATAAATCTTATCGTCTTCCTTTCCCTCGAGTTCCTAAAATTCGTTCCCCCATTGTATTCTCTAGGTCGGCTCTTACGCGTAATCGAGCCTGCTTATCGCCGTACATACCTCGTTTATTTTCTGAGCCTTTTCAAACAAAGCTTGAGCGTCTTTATCTTTCTCCGTCTCTGTCTCCAAAACAGCTGTCGCCCCTTGATCGCTAGGTCCAGCCGGCATAGGGGTTCTATTACTCCTGTACGACACTGTAACATTGTCTTCGTCGCTGTTGTCGTCGTCGATAGCTCTTCGCTGGTCTTTGAACCTTCTTGTATTAGTCTGTAAAGCACTGTGTTTACAAAACTTGCCACTTCTGCTAATACTTGAATCGGCATTGCATAAAAACCACGCGTCGGTTGTTGCTCGTTAAGAAGCATCTCATTCGCCACTTACGCTTTGCTTCATAGGATTGTGATCATCCTGTTTCCTCTCTTTCTTGACGACCGTAGTTTCGTCCTCGCTGCTCTCTGTTACAAAGGCAAATATGGTACGTGGGTTGAAATTTGTATACAAAACGTATAACCTATGCGGGATACTAATCGAGTTTATGTAATGAAATTACGATCTATCGGAGTAAGAGGGAAAGGCTCGGCATTTCTTCCACATAGTTACCGTCTTCGTCGTTCACTCCTTTACGTTTCCTGGCCGCAGCACTTCGGATCTTTCTTCTTTTGAATAAAAACGTGCAATTTTTCTTGTCCGTTTTGGGTTCTGCGTCTTCCATGTTTGTTTTGTAAACAACCTGGTCCCCGCAGTTTTCTAACCGCGGAGCTCGCTATTTCTCTATTATTTTAGAATCCCGGACGGTACTTGCTCTAATCGTTTCGCTAGTCAATCGATATCAAATCTACTTAAGTGAATTCAGCCTCCGAGTAAGCACGTTCCAAAGGTATCGCTTACGTTTCTCCTACAATTAATAGGTTACATTCGGCTAATCGGGGACGCTGTATGTTCGTCGTAAAACTAAAACAGTAAAACCGTTAAACTTATTACGGCGCACGAACTTTCGCACTCGTCGTTGCGTAAATGAAAAATAGCTGCTCCATGCTCCGTAGATACGAACATTCGAACCGATGATCGTTCTGTCAATATGCGGGCAAATAATTTACAAACGAATTAGTAATATAGTATTTATAGTAATAAACCAATTGGCACGTTTCAGAGGAAACAGCAATATGAACAAGAAGAAAAGCATGGCTATTGATTTCCAAGACAACATGATACTACTGACTAGAAAGTATTTAAAGCGCAAGATCATGTGCCCGGAAACAAAGTTTAGACACCACGTGAAAGAACGCCTGCACATATTAGAGTTGTTAAAGCGTACGGTGGACACGGGCGAGAGCAATTCCGCTCTGTTAATCGGTCCTAGGGGTAGCGGAAAGACAACGGTACGTTGGATTCGTCGGTTCGACCGGTCCCGACGTCTTCGTACTCTGCTCTTATGAAATATCTATTTTTCCAGCTGATCAATAGCGTCTTGAAAGAATTGTCGTCCATAAAAACTTTCAAAGAGAACGCTTTGATAGTAAATCTTCACGGTCTCGTTCATACCGACGACCGTTTGGCGTTGAAAGACGCCACACGCCAGATGCAACTAGAGAACGTGGTAGGCGATAAGGTTTTCGGCACATTCGCGGAGAACTTAGCTTTTCTGCTGGATTGTCTAAAGTCGGGCGACAAGAAGCGTTCGAAACCAGTTATTTTTATATTAGACGAATTCGACTTGTTCTGCGAACACCACAATCAAACTCTGCTGTATAATTTGTTCGATATCGCTCAGTCCGCGCAAGTAAGTTGTAGCCGAGTTACTCGGCAATTTAAAGGCCGTCGCTCATTTCGCCGAACGGAAGCGAAGCGACCGAAGCGAACTGTTCGTCGGCGCTGTTCTATCATGTAGGCGATGCGCGGTCGCTACTGTTCTGTCATATGAGCGATGCGTGTTCGCTTCGCTTCCGTTCGGCCTAGTGAGCGACGACCTTAATACTCTTCTAGCTATAATGCGAATTCAAAGGAACTCCTCTCGTTTTAGGCTCCGATATGCGTAATAGGGATGACTTGTAGATTGGACGTTATAGAGCTGCTAGAGAAGAGAGTTAAGTCTAGATTTTCTCATCGTCAGATATTTCTGTTCCCCGGCGATACATCTTCGTCGGAGCAGCCAGCGTCTGCCTTCGACGATCGTTTAGAACTCTTCCAACATCTTCTTAGTCTTCCGGACGACGAGAATGTAAATAGGATAGAACAGCAATACGACGACTGTACGATAGATCCGCAGTTCGGATCCATGTGGAACGATTATATAAAAGCTTTAGTCGCTAATGCTACTATGGTGAATTTGTTAAAGAGAATGTATCAGATCGATATAAGCGAGAGGAGCTTTAGAAATTTTCTGGCAGTAGCTGTGTCCACATTGTCGGAGAATCATCAGAGACTGGAAGTGAATGATTTTGTGGAAGCGAGCAAGATATTTGCTCAAGACGATAAGGTGCTAATGCTCGAGGGATTGTCCGTTTTAGAAATGTGCTTAGTAAGTTCGGTTGTTGCTATCCCATTTGCCGTGAAACATCTTCTTACTATATCATAATTCTAGATAATAGCGATGAAACACGAGACGGAGATTTATGATGGAGAGCCGTTCAATTACGAGACTGTTTATAATCGCTATATTAAATTTGCCACTCAGAACTCGTCCATACAAAGTGTTCAAAGACCCGTCATTATGAAAGCTTTCGAGCACATCAAGGTAAGGGTACAGCGAACGGAACGATGTCGCTGCACGGTATTTCAGTAATCAGCTGAC
This sequence comes from Andrena fulva, assembly GCA_946251845.1. Lineage (NCBI taxonomy): Eukaryota > Metazoa > Arthropoda > Insecta > Hymenoptera > Andrenidae > Andrena > Andrena fulva. The sequence continues at coordinate 5,824,542 of OX276332.1, forward strand.
GAATAAAACTTTCGCAGAATTTGGAGATCCTAACACCGGTGAGCGGTATGAATTCGAAAGTTGAGAAGGAGTATCAGTATTACAAATTCTTACTGACGCCGCAACAAGTTATGGAAGCTGTAAAAAATTACCCTGGACTGCCGACAGAAGTCTCCCAATGGGCTCTGAGCAGTGTGTAACGATGATAGTCCAACAAATTCTGCATTTACAATGGCGTCGTTCGTCTACAATTTTCACTAACGCAAATAGTATTTTACGAGCAAGTAGCAGATTCATATTTTCCAGAAACTTGTGTCAGGATTACTTGCCAGGATGCAGAGAATGTTTCTTTTTCTTTATTCCGCATCGAAAGCCGATTTTGCTAGAGTATTTGTTAGGGGAACGATTTTCTACCGATGTTTTAATATGTGTGCTCATTTTGTAGGTATACGGACTATATGGTGTAGGACTTGGCGTTGGGGGAATGTCGACTATTTTTTAAAAATTCACCCTACCTATCGTGTAACGCATTTTCATAGGGCAAAAGCATCATTTCCATTTACTACGCGAAGTTATCATAAATTTGTAAATATATTTAAATGTTTGAGAATATCGAATAAGGTAGATGAAACTGTTATTTTGTGATTGTCTGTCAATACTGTCTTCGGAGATATAGTTTCTGCCAACGACAGCGTAATAAAAACGTCCGATATTACGTCCTCGATAAAGCGAAGAAGATGAATAACTTTTCATAAAAATATTTTATTCGAAACTGAGCTATAATAGAGTTAACTTCTTTACACGTGCCATGTTGTTAATCGAGACATCACTTAGGATATTATAGATATCGTGTTACATATATTTAACGTGTCTGTGATCATTCAACTGGTTTGTTCCCTTATATGCTAATGTGTGTGTGTAATTATAATGTACGTGATTACATAAGATTTTACCTATTTATCAAAGAATGTCTGTACACCGTATGTGTTACAGTGGCGTGTGAAAGCGTTAGAACGTGTACAGTGTACGTGAATACATTTATACGTTTCTAATAAATTTACATTCGATAAATTGTTAGAAGGAATTCGGACACATCAATCCATCCACGCGAAATTCGGCCCCGGCTTTCCGCTTAACACAGAGTCTGCGATCGTATTAGGTCGAGGACCCTTCGGTGTCTTTTTCCTCAGAGACAATCGTTTCCCGATTTTCAAACGATTCTTACGGCAGTACGTTTCGATGAACGAATTGTGACCTGTTGCAAATTATTTTTCGTAACGAGTCGAGCTCTATCAATAGCCTAGTTTAATGTATCTTACCCGGATTTATTCCCACGGGATGTACGCTTCCTAATTCGTGCTCGTGAGAAGTCGGGCGGAGAGCAGACATAGCCCTGCTCACGCCTATCTGAAAATCCAATTAATGAGATAATCAGCTCAGAGCTCTGAACTATAGAATTCGATGGCACCGCTCTCTAAATATAAACCTGCATATGCCGAATTCGATGTTCTACTAAATCTGCGCCAAGCAGCTCGTCGTGAACATTCATTCGGATCGGTATAACTTTGTTTATGAGCCACAGTAAAGTAATGGACACAGAGAAGCTCCAGAGTACTAAGCACAGGGTGGTTAAGCATTGTACGCCCAGCAAGTACCATCCTCCGCCTGGAACAGTAAACGGTCTTTGCGAGGCTTGTTCGATTAAAGATGCAAGATTCATTGATACAAACCCTTGAATAAGCCTTTTCTTCCACTAGTGGTAGTCAGAGGATATGGATCATCTGCGAATAAGCCGATAGCAATAATGCCCCAAATTCCACTTGCTCCATGCGTTGCGCTGGCTCCAACGGGATCGTCAATATGCATCTTATCTAACAGAGGCATTGCGAAGCACGTAACAAAAGCGCCCACCATCCCGACGATTATGGCTTCCCAGGCCCTGAAAAGGAAACACCCACCTAACTCACATTACTGTATTGAATCTTTTCAAAAGTATCTGTAAGTTGTCGCTCTAGTGGAATTCACCTGTGACTGCAACTAATGCACCGAGGATACCATTTATTTGGCTGAGAATATCAATCCCATTTGGATTAGTCAAGCTGAAACCTAATCCAATTAAACCACCTCCCATGCTTGCTAGCATCGTGGAAACCGCTGCTCTAGCGGCGTATTGCCATCGATGTTCACTAATTCCATATGTACTGCCACTGTTGAAAGCTAACCAGCCCCACCTTAGGCCGTCGTATCATGCTTTAGTACACACTGGATGATCTTAAGTTTACGAATTATTATTATGCGAGAGTGTCTGCTTTACCAAAGCACAAATAAGCCCATAATAGCGTTGACAGGATTCCCGAGAGGTAATGGGTCAATTCCATTATCATATCTGCCCAATCTTGGTCCCAACATAATGGCACACGCAAGTGCTAGAGTAAAATGACGTCTAAAGTGTTTGTCAATGAATTGTCGCAATAACCGAATAAAGGAATAATGTTTACCGGAGCTACCGCCGACAAGGTGCACTACTCCTGAACCAGCAATATCAACGACGCCCATGCTTTTTAAAAAACCGTGATCACCCCATATCCATCCGGCTGGTATGCAGTACACAATTGTATTCAAAAAAGAAAACAGGCAGTATGCTTTGAAATTGCATCTGTAATTGTACAATGTTGAAATAAAATAAAGCTTTTCGTTATACCTGGCGCAATTAATTACCTACCGTTCAGCCATAGCACCGCTAACAATTGTCGTCGAGGTAGTCGCGAAGCTCAATTGGAACAAAAACGCCGCACACTTTGGGCCCATAAGGGTATCGTTTATAGCAGGATCTATTAAAAAGTCACCCATACCAATGAGAGGATTATCGAACTCGCTCGACCCAAAGCTCATTGCAAAACCGAATGCCCAATAAGTCAATCCTCCAAGGACTATATCTACTACGTTCTTCATCATAATGTTCACTTCGTTCTTTAAAGAAACGCATCCAGATTCCAGCATACCGAAACCTATAATAAGTAATCGAACAGATGCAGTTTGCAAGTATTCTCCGGCACTACCTAATTAACATCTTTACCGGTTTGCATAGTAAAGATTATAAAGGAGTTCGTCACGATCCAATTACTATCTTCTTGATTAAGATTGTACGTTGAAATTCTATGCACCTGCTCGATCGAACAATTCGTAACGTTCGTTTCATTATTCCCCACTTCCATGTTATCCGAAGACCTTCCTCACAAAAGCAATATCAGCGACTAAGGAACGTACTCCACTCCTCCCGTGGCCAGGGAAAGTGGAACTCTTGACAAAAACATGTTAACAATAGATGAACCCTGACCAAAACAGCGTTAATTATGAATGAAATGCAGTTAGGACGGTTCCCTATCGGTACAGCGAGCTCGTAGTTTCGGAGTATCGTAAAACCGAGAGTGTCGGGGTAAAGGAGCATATACTTTCTCAAAATCTGTTTTTACATTTTTTTATTGGCCCACATCCAGCCGTTACAAAAAATTTTCAAATCACCACATGCAGTTCTGTCCCGCGAACTGAAACTGGCTATGAATTTTTCAATCGAGGTAGTCCAGCCGGCTTGACTTTATTCTCCGCCGCGGCACGTGAGGGGGACCGAGAAGTCTCTCCCGCTCGCCGCAGCGACTACAAAACAATTATTGGGGCGTGTCAGATTTTTCGCTGATCGAACCAAGAATCACTTCTCGGGACAGCGCTGTATTCAGCAAGTTCTTCTCCATTCTTTTGTGACTGAATAACATTAAATCTTGTAAATAGAATAACACTAGCTTCGATAAAAGAAAATGATATCACATACAACATCTACAGTCACGAGTTTGTCGTAACGTAATTTTAGGTATTAATAATTTTCCATGATCAATTAATGTGTGTATAATAGCTTCGGTAACAGTGAAGTTAGTCACTCTTTACAATGTATATATAATTGTTCTTCCTTTATGTTTCCCAATTTTTTTTCCTTTTTAGTATCAGGCTAAACGCGACACGAGGTCGCATAACTTTGCCCTGATTAATACTTCTTATGTTCTACTACCCTAAGCTTCCTCGGCCAGTGGCGAGCGATGGAATCGAAAAAATAAGACGTTCGTGCAATCGGCAGATGAACGTGTCCAATTTATTTTAAGGAAGCAAATTTAATTTGGTGTGCGGTGCTAGGATTCCAAGTTTCACTTAAAAGAGACGAAAGATATAATTTAGTTAACGCTTCCGAAAGCCTCTAAAAGGACTACATTGTAGATGGCAAATTTTTGTTGTCCGCTCTTTTATTCCGACGTTGTCTTCCATTTCTCCTCTGTCTGATTTAGTGTCCATAAACATTCTCGTCGCTGTACGCTACGTAAATGAAGAAGTCCTCCTCGCGGTGTTCCTGAAGAAATCGCAGTTGTAGTCGACATAATGTTGCGCGCTCGTACGCGTTCCTTATTATATAATTACCGCGTAGAGAGAGCCCATAGTGGCGCTTGTTGGCGGGATGATGTTGTTGACGAAGAAAAACAGAGCATCTTCGGCGCGCAGATGAATTCGCTTGCGGATTAGGAAGTAGAATTGTCCGACCGTAAGGTCGGACGGTACTAGATACTTTTGTTTGTCCAATTCGCTAATTTTTGCCTTCGGTGCTTTCTCGACGATTACCTGTAAAAATGAGGAAAATATCCTTTGTGAATGTCGAGAATGTTGGAGATATGGATGTACAGCGTTACGTGTAAATGCGAATGTTTCCATTAGAATTCCCTCCGCTGTTACCTAAACCATGAAACGCTTAAACCTTGGCTCGACGTCAAGATCACATACCAGCTTGAAATCCGCGTTTGACACTTATCCAAGTCTCACAACTAACAACAGCTGGTCTACATTTCCGAACGCTTCAACGGGCGTTAATAAAGTCGAAAATTACCGTGTCGGAGCAGGGTTACGGCTCCGAATTGTTACTCGGATTTCGCGCGAGAATGGTAAAAAAAAGATAGGTACTTTCATCATACGTCTTACCAATCGCGGAAATTACAGTCATGGGCGTAGCAAGATCAATAGACAGAATAGACTGGAGGAAAAGCGAGCCGAACGCACAAAGAAATTCGATACGAGCGTTCGATTAATCGTTCACCGTCCTGATTAGAATAAAACGGTTTCCATCGTCGCGAAATGAACTGAAATACGGCGCAAAAAGTTGACCTTGGCCCATTCCAGGCCAGGAAAATCTAGGAACACGATCGGAGCAGCAGCTCGCGCAAATTAAATTCGTCCAACGATTCTGGTTGGGGGAGGGGAGGGGGGAGAAATTATTCTTCCAGAGGATTATTGCAGATCGCGGGAGAGGGATTCGTCGACCGATTTCGAGGATTTTCTGGGGCGAATTACTCACAGGAACCCTGTCGGGATATTTTCGTCGAATCTTTTCACCCTCACTCTTCCTCTTCTCGAAGGGGTGCTCCTCCTTGTACTGAAACTTCATTGTTCTCGCGCGATCGCACGAGCAATGCGATTCTACGGGCCCGTTCCTGTACCACAACCACGGATGCTGTCCCTTGTTTCCTTCTACCTATCGATTAAACACGAATTTAACCGACTCCAAACTGGAAACGACGACGACGACGACGACGATATGATACTCTACTGCACTTCTGTCACAACAATCGCCGTGCGTCGGTCGTCTGCGCAACGCGATACACTTTTCCTTCCACTCTCTACGCCACCGCAAAATAGTCCCCAGACAATTCCGTGCAAAATGCAAATGACACCGAATGTTGTGATCGAACAACAGCATCGATAATTTAGTCGAGTCACTGGAATGTGCTTTGAAACGTTATCGCGATATCTGCTTCATCGGGGAATCGTTTACAGATGTATTTGATAGATAAGACAGGCCCGCCTCTAGCAAATTCTCGGCCACTGTGTTTCCCATGTTCTTCAACATTTATTTCACGGGTGGCTTCAAATGCATAATCTTTAACTAGTTGGAGAAATTTTGGGTTACGCTTCTAAGAAGGATGTGCTTGTTTACATGATTTGGGTGGTCGTTCTACTATTCCGATTGGATTAATGGAGTGGTAATGATCAAGGTTCTTGCGTAATTGCCAGGGGCCTGCCCTCGATAGATACGATGCTGTCGATGATAAAGAGTGACTGCTGTTTTTTTTTATTACTACGCGTCAGGTGACGCGTATTTTGTATACACGAGTACAAGAGGAATTGATGATGCATCGTAATGATAAATTTGGTTTCCCCTCTTGGAATGTACGACTTACTCTGTTCTTATGTTATTATGTGATTATGTTAATTTCACTTGGCAAGTAAAATTGGGAAATTCAGTTACCTACATTTAACGAGTACAGGAAGAGTTGAAAGGGACAAATAAACTGCAGTGAAACTTGCTGTTGCTTAAAAAAGTTGAGAGCAAATTTTTTCCATGATTTATTAATAGAAATATGTACAGATGTATCTGTAATTGTGTATAGAATAAAAACAGAGTTTATTCTACATCTTCTTCGTCGTCGTCCTCCTGGCTGTTAATCTGGAAGTACCTTAACTCATAGGTGTCTTTGTCTTTTGATACTACACGCAACCAGTCACGCAACTTATTTTTCTTCAGATACTTCTTCGTCAAATACTTGAGGTACCTATGGAAACACGGTATCGGTTCAGTGCGAATGTCGGTCATCTTGTCCAAAGTAATGTCATTCCGTAATTATCTATGCGTTAAACAGTCTCTCCTCTCGATCTTATAAATAATGTTTCAAAATACAGGACAACACCCACCGCTTAGAGAAGTCGATGTCACTATTGACGGAAAGCTTCATCTTGTCGCGTTCGAGCGTAACGCTGTTACTAAAATTGTTCGTTTTACCCGCGACTTTGATCCTTTCGTGCAGGTATTTCTCCTAGAAAAATGAATAGCATTATAATCTTCTCCCGAGGTCTTCGCACACTTGCTAGGTTAGGTTGACGTAAAGAAGTTGGGGCTGAGATGCACGATAATCCGATCACGTATCGAAGTAACATAAAGCTGAATCAGTAGTGATATCCGTATAGATATTTAGCAGGACTTACAAAATTCGCTACATCCATAATGCTGTCTTCAGCTGGATGTGTGCAGTCAATAGTGAATTTCAGAGACATCTTTTTCTTCTGACCCTTACCCCGAAGGGCCTGTTTCTTGTTGGCTGGCCCTTTGGACATCTTTGCTGCGGTCTGAAACACGTACGATTTATCATTCTGAATTGGTTTTAATTAAAAAGTTGTCACGTTTCTAGCGGACACATGGCCCGAACAGTGGAGCGATGTTTACGTCGGGCGTTTTACATCCAACGAAATCTGCTCGATCCTTTCGAAAATGTCGACGTAACGGTATCACGATCAATCGCCGTGAAACGACGTTTCGTATATCCGTCGAATTTTCGAAACATCTCTACACATATTCGAATTATCTTCGGTTTTTTACGCGAACAGAAAACTCACCGGAGCCAATTTACAAATGGTCGACAAATGGACGAGTCTTTCCGCGAGCGGCGCCACGAGCGTTTCGAGTTTCGATTATCCATGATCGATATCAGGAGCGTAACATGGTAATGCCGTGAACGTAGCCCCCTTGCATCGTAGAATGATAGTTTCCACCAGTTTCTGGCTTCAATCGAGGTGAATCGAGGCTTGAAAGTTTGCGCTCAGGCATCAGAAACCGACCCATTCTTCGCCATTCTTGCAGTCGCAGTATGTAGGAAGAATTCTTAGCCAAGTAACAGGGAAGACGGCGCACTGCCGTAGAAAAAGAGCGACCTTTCTCATAATTGTATTTATTTAAGGCTAATATACAGTAACATCTAAGACATAATCTTTCGTAGATGAACATAGATTCCTCGATTATTAAATCGTACGTGTGACGTTCGACTCAACTGAATATTATTCGTACCTCTGTAACTCGTAATAATACGTTAACTGCCTATGCGGTGAAGCCCTCTTACGTATAATTATTCTCGTCGTACTTACAAACATCTTAAATAGTCATTTTTCTGTCGTCGATTCGTGGACATATTGTATAATAAGCGCCTCGGAGAAAAAGGGAGGGGGGTTCTGGGCATGGGGCGATTTTATTCGTTTTTTTGCGTCTTGAGCAAGGAAGGTATGCCTCGAGAGATCGATTCAGTGGGTCCAGGGCGAAAGATTTTCCGTCGTTAGATTCCGAAGGCTCGCCGACGGTTTCACAAATTTCGGTGCGCAAACTGATAGAGCGTAACAAAGCGACGGATCACGCGCCTCTCGATTTCCATTCGACTTCGACACTGCAGGCTTTCAATCTACGACCCTCGATAATTTCAATTCAAGTTCGTCGCCGTTCCGCCGCAAGACTCTGCTGCTTCTCGCGGCAGCGTAGGAATCGACATCCTCTTTTCCAAATACGTATTAGAGTGCGACTGTATATCCTACAGAGACCGAATGCTTTGAATGCTGGAGTGCTCGGAGTAATTCTGCCAATCGAAACACAACTATTTAAACGAGGTAAACGCGCCGGACGAAATACCCATTGATTAGGCCAGCGAATACATAAAAGGGTACCGAGGTTCCTTCGATTCTGAGAAAGAAAAAGGAAACATCTATCGCGCTCGACCCTTGATTATCGACTTCTGCCCGGTCGATAGTTAAGGGGCCGAGTGTTCCAAGTGTCGCTGGACACGGAGAACGGATACTTGGGTGCGATTCAACAAGTAAAGCCTCTGAAACGCTTCCCCCATTCGGCTATACTTCTGCTCGCACGGGGGAAGCATTCTTCGGCCCGAAGTCATTGGAACGGCTAGGAAAAAGTGTGAGGTAGCGAAGTTCGCGTTAATTAACGGTGCAGATTGCAGCTATACCTAAATTATAGAGTCTGTAAAAACAGGGAGCGCGTGTGAGGATCGTTGAAACGAAATCTCTCGCAACCGTCCCGCGTGAACTGCCTAGTCAATAATAACAATAATAATGATAATAAAATTCAACGCTAACAATCTCTCTTTCTCTCCCTCTCTTTCTCTCTCTCCCTTTCTCTCTCTCTTTCTCTCTCTCTTTATATCTCTCTGTTCGTGTTTGTCCCTTTTTTTTCGTGTTTTGCATATCGCAATATTCGCTACATATTTATAAGTCATATTATTTATATATATATATATATGTATGTGTTATATATATATATGTATATGCATAGTTTAATCTTACATCGACAATTCGACAATTTATGTACATGTACGATATACGTAGATACACACGTACGCCCAGTGTCCTTCTTATTCCTTCCTTCGTCCCCCTCGTGCCGGCTCTTCAGCAATCGGTTAAAGGTTAACTACGAGGAATACGTGAACGGAGAATCATGCTTCGCATATATAGGATCGACATTGGCGTCCCTATCGGCGGCGGGGAACGCCGTGCTCGAGATCTGCGTGCCCAGGGTTACCAGGCGATCCAGTACACGTACTGGCATATATGACGTCACTTAGCTTGGATTGGCTCGGCGTTGACATGACGTCACGGCGTCACCAATCAAATATAAGTATTCCCCTTCTCCTACACCGTATGACGTCATATAGGCCAGCACACCGCCATTTTTTCAGTACGCCTGGCAACCCTGTGCGTGCCCGCGATCGTGGGGGGCGGGTTTAACGGCGTTAACCGGCCAAAGGAACTGGCGCGCGCGCCTCGTTTCGTTCGTTAGGAACCGAAGTCGCACGGAGACGATCTCTCACGCTGTGAGGATAGCGAGAATCGGCGCGCGTGCACCCTCCGTCGACCGTCGGGGAGGGTGCACCCGGCAGCGTTCGATTCTCGGGGCAGTTAACGCGTTAACCGGCACGGCTCGCCGATCGGGAGCCTTCCGTGGATGACGGCCGCTCGATCCCCTTCTGTGCCGCGTGCGATAGAGAAGAGACCTTGATTAACCGCAGGACGAACGTGGACCGATCGATCAGTGCCTCCTTCCCCTTCGTCTTCCTCGTTCGCTCTCGCTTCGTGTTGCTCGCTTAAAGTTACTCGGGAAATTCTTCTGGCGATGCGCGGGGCAGGTCCCTTTACATCACGCTGTGCATGCCGTTCAGGTTGCCGACCAGCGCAGCACCGGCTGTCTGAGGGCCGCTCGCACCGCCCCCCGCGCCCGCTGCGCCTCCCGCTGCAGCTGGGGCGGCACCTGGGACAGCTGCACCAGGTACCTGGACTGGCATGCCCGGTGGTGGGTAAGCATAGGGCGGTGGTGGCGGTGGCGCCGATTCTGGCATGAATTTCGCTGCAAAAGCAAATTCCACAGATTAGTCACTGGGGTAGTGGGGGGATTCACAGTGGCATGGGTCCCATGCGCGGCTGATTCTGCGCGAAGAAATACCTTTCTCGCACGTATTCCTTCGCGTACAATCGCGCACGTTTCTTTCTTTTCAACTGGGGGTGTGTATTTAAAGAAAGAGAAGAATAAAGGGAGAACCTGCATTTCTTCGTTGCTTAAGAGAAAATTTTTAATAGAGAATAATAGTACTAGCTTTAAGGGTAGAAAATGAAGCATTTCTTTTTCAATTAATTGCAAAGGAATAAATTGTAACCGAGACTTGCTCTTTGGCACAATGTTTATTTCAATTTATTTCTTTGTAATTTCTTAGCGAAATTTTCGATTTTTTTTTAACAAACTAGCGATTCGAATAATCTGAAATTTGGACCATGTTTTTATGCATCTTTGAAGAACATTTACTTTTTTTTTTTATTAATGTTTAATAATAAATATAGGAGTTATGCATGATCGACCATCACGCCGCCGTTGTCCGCTGGTGTGCACGATATTTCTGTAACCACTTAATCGATTACCTTCAAATTTGGCCTGTATGTCCAACAACTTTCCTATACTTTGATCAACCAGGATACCGATAACTTATATACCTGTTTGTTACATGAAAAAATTGGCGCACAATTATATAGCAAAAGTGAATGTTTCAGACCTTTCAATTTGAAAAATCTCCGCACTCTTCAAAAAATTGTTGTATTTGTTTCTGGCTCGTCAAATTATGGCTACATAGGTATGTACCTATTCATTTTTCTGTGTTAGATTACCAGGAAGATAAATATCATGCACACCCGCGGACGACGAATTTTGCGCGGCGTGTTGGTCGATCATGTACAACTCCTATCTTTGTTATTAAAAATTAATAAAAAAAAAACTATTGCTTCCTCAAAGATGCATCAAAATATGGTGGAAATTTCAGACGAATCAAATCGCTAGTTTCTTAAAAAAAAAATCCCCAATTTTGCTATGTTCTTAGCCGAAAGAATAGGATTCCCCCCTTAAGGGGGGAGCCTGGTGTAACTAGCTCGAAATCGAGGCATTTTTCGGGAATTTTTTTTAAAGAAAGTATTTAATCGATCTTTCTGAAACTTTCAGCATATTGTATTATCAGGTTAAGGAAGACAAAAAAAAAATTTATTAAAAATGAGCGGCAAATAACAAAATTATAAGGGCTTATGCCCAGTCCGTTGGCGACGCAATTGTTACACTGCGGGCAACGTAGCGTCTTTTGGTTTCATCTAAAACCAAAAATCGAACAATTTTCGTTTAGTTTATGAGTGTACGCACAGATCGTATAAATTCATAACTTAAAAGATGCAAAATTGAACAAATGGCGGCCTCTTGAAAAAAATTCACTTTTTCCAACGAAATTTTGCCTTAAATGTGTAAAAAAAAGTTATTTATTTAAACAATATCATTATACTAAGAACGTAGCCCTATGAAGAAAATGTTCACAAATATCCGTGTACAAGGTCAAGTCGATTGGTTGAATATTTTTGGAGTTACATTGCCCGCAGATTGTAAAACTGTCGTTTCGAGAAAAACGCATTTAAAGTTTTGTGGTAACCTGGCGCTCCGTAGCAAAACCGACCATATCCGCTTTAATTTTTCGAATTTCGTTTTGCGGCTTTGGGAACATATTATTGTGATGTTCAACTATTGGTTTATGCAAAAAATAAAAAATCGATTTCTTCGACCCGCTACACCAGGCTCCCCCCTTAAGCTTCAATTGCCGGGCGATTCTTCGGACACATTGCCGTCCCAAGATTTTGTCTTCCGCAACGAAGATGCGGACTCGAAACGAAGGGGTCGTACTGAAACGTAAGAATACACGCGAGCGGACGAAACCCTTCCAGCGTTGTGTTGAGACGGGAGTGGAACAAAAGAGTAGTTATGTATCTGTCTGTTTATTGGCGATCGATGGACGAAGGGATCGCCCCTTTAATCGTAATCGCGGCTGATAATATTTTTTTTATCTATATATCGATACAATCCCAACGGAAACCAGGAAATGGCTGACTGTAGGAGGGGAATATGTGAAACGAAAAACAGGTGGTAAAAAGAGAGGAGCATTCAGTATTCTTACCTCCCGCTTGGGTTAAAGAGATACTAGATTCTAAAATGATCCTCTTCTGGCCGCGAAGAAACATTTCTATACTTTCTGGACACGACCGTGATCAAGATGAATCTCTCTTGGCTGAGCTTTCATAGAAATCCCTTTGATTATAGATCGTTCGATAATAAAAAAAAAAAATGGGAAAATAAATAAGAAACGAATGGTAGAAGGCGAGCTAGACGCGATCGTACCCGAAACGAAGTCGCGCAAAAAAAGTTTCTCCATTGTCTTTTTCTTTTCTTGTTCTGTACAGTTGTCTGCGATTGGTTTGCTTTTCTGACTACTCACTGTAAGTTTTATTCGATACTGTACAATGTTGAAAGCGGTATAATCGTGATTCATAATCGTCGTTAATAATGAACGCCTCAAAGACGGCCGAGGGGTCGCATGACGTACAACTATGCGTTCGATCGTTTCGAACGCCACGATATCACGGCAGGCTTCTTTCCATCTAATAACCATCAACGTTTTCCCTCTTCAAACGTTCTTTAGTCCTGGTCCCCTTCTTCGCGTAGCTTGCTCTACAATATTCAGAATCTCGTTGAAAGAAACGAAACCTCGCGATAGGGACTGGCTCGGTGAAACTTTTCACTTTCGATACGATCCAATTTCCTCGAAATCCTTCCGCTAATCACTCGGTAATTTCTACGCGGAGCAGGGGCCCGCTCGGACGACGCTCGGACCCGTTCAACAGCTGCAGGTGAGAGCAAGGTGCGAACGAATGAAGGGAAAAATAATGGAAACCATCGACGACTTGCTCGATCTGCTTGAGAGATCTCGATGTCGAATGCTCTTCCCTTAAACGGGCCTTTTATTCCTTATGTGGAATCGTGTACGGGACGTCGACGAAGAAGACACGTTTCCTTACTGTCGGTTCTGCTTGGAAAAATGATCGAGAGGCATTGCGTACAAACTTGCATCCACGAATGTGTCCATAGTGTGGTGTTTTTAAAGGCTACACAGCTTACAAGGAGAGTATTTTAGGTGTCCGCCTCCGATCATTTTGATTTTTGGATATGTTATAGAGGACCGAAAAATAAGAAATACGTGTTTTTTTATTTTTCCCCGTTTTCATATTTGGGGGGTGAAAACTGCGTTCAAAGTTAGGGTTAAAAACTCATTTTTGTGGAATATCTCGAGAACTATTAGAGATAGGGGAATAGTGTCAATGGACGAATTTTGTGTCTTTGAATGCGAAATATGACTGACTCACCAGATTTTCAAAAAGTCCACAAAAATGATTTTTCACCCCTGACTTTGAACGCAGTTTTCACCCCCCAAATATGAAAACAGGGAAAAATAAAAAAACACGTATTTCTTATTTTTCGGTCCTCTATAACATATCCAAAAATCAAAATGATCGGAGGCGGACACCTAAAATACTCTCCTTGTTAGTTCGTAATCGCGATCTTGTGAACTTCGGGTATACCTGTTTCGTAGAGTACAGTGGACTTTTAGAAAGAAAGCAATTGTAGGAGATGAAATCAACACGGATGGATCCAGGCTCGCGACTCCCTCGATCGATTTTGTGTCTTCGACTCGCACCCACGCCCCACACGCGCTACCCTCTCGAAACGATAATCGAGCTCAAGGAATCCGCGGTGATCGTCGCGTCGCTCGGTTCACGGTCGTTAATATTTATCCCGGTACTATTATTATCGTTATTGTTGTTATTATCATCGTAATTATTCTTATTCGCGTTATTATTAGCATCATCATCATCATTATTATTATTATCAATAATATTATTAACATGTATACATAACATCCGTAGATAATTCTTCAAGCCTTAAAACGAACCTATATAGGCGCCTCGTCCACGCGAGCCGAGGCGTTCCTCTCTTTCTCATTTTCTCTCCCGCCGTCTGCGCGATACCATTCGATCGTGTAGGTATTTCTCGCCTCCTCATCGCCACGAGTGTGCCAGAGAACGTTCGTCGACGTCTTCGACGAAGGCAGGGTGGCTAGAAACTCTACGTTTATCTCCTCGTCTTCTATTTCCCTGAACCAATGGAAGAATACGGACGCAAAAGAACAGAGGATGAGCGTGATTCCTTTCTCTCTCTCCCTCTCTCTCTCTCTCTCTCTCTCGCTCACTATCTCGCGTTCCAGTTCATCGAGACTCAAGAATTCGTGGTTAATCGGCGGGATTGGTCGTAGTCGAGCGAACGTGATGGAGAAATGATATTATTTACAGCACGAGATGTATATACGTGTACGTTGTACAGAGGGGTGACGTCTGATCCAAGTCGTACGATCGAGTTCCACGCGGAAGCCTAACTCCAACGGAGTTTAACTCTTTTACCGATTTCCGTCATTTCCCCTTGCGCTTGGTTTTAAAATCTACTTAAGTCATTGCTGGAGGCTTCCTAACGGGACGCTGCGTTTCAAGGGAATATACTTTCGATGTTTACCAAGCCTCGACGCAATTTCTACCCAGAATCGCTAAATCTCTCAGACCCAAGTGCCTTCGTTTGACGAGAACAAGGAAGCTTCGCCACCCCTGCCCTGTCGCTGGCCGGTGTTTCGACGAACAAGGGAGCTAAATTCGAATTCACCAAGGCGGGCGAATGATTCAACGAGTACATTCACTTCCCTGTTCATGCCCGAGCCTAGTCGAGATCTCTCGAATGAAAGTGACGGCGACATCGGTGACCCGCGTTTCCAGCTTCTCCCTCTGGATCACGCGCCACCCCCTCGCAGCCCCGCGCGCGCGCGTGTGTTTATAAAGTAAACGTCGACACGCGCCGACACCCTCGTTTAATTACTTATATTCGGCACTTGATTACGGTGGGCAGGGTGCAGAACGAGGACACCGCTACCATACCTACGCGCTGCCTTCGTCGAAAATGATCGCGACTGTCTCGCCGTACAATCCACCCAGCCTTATCCGTATCCAACCGCCACTCTCTTCTCCTCCCTGTGAATTTACGCGTACTGGCCATCGCGGATCGGTTAGCAAAGATGGACGAAGGAAGGCCAGTGTGTCTTTGCTATCTGCCCACATTTCTCTGCGATCGTTTCCGGATTATCGTTACCGTTCTTCGATGTAACTGTTTCGTCGCTAGACGAACGCGGCGCGCTCGCAGAAACGCTGGAAACGGCGGGTTCGTGGCCAGCCTTCGTCCATTCGCGAGACCACGAGAGCAATTCGACCGTGTCCCTCTCCATTCCACCTCGAAATCGTTCGGGACTGCGAATTGGAGGTTGTTAAAGAAACCGTGATAATCGAGTTCTCTTCGTCTTCGACGCCTTCCCTCTCGGGCAGAGCGGAGAATTCCTCTTGGCTCAACGAGTCTCCTCCCCACTTCCCGAGCACCCTGGCCAGGCTGAGTCTCGAGAATTCACGAAAGATGGACGCTCCGTCGATGACCGTTCCTCGTCTTCCTTCTGTGAATCCCACTCTCGGTGCGCGCCACCGTTCAAACGGTTTCTCTAACTAGTCGCACACGCTCTAATGACTCTCGCCGTCTCCTTCCTCCCCCCTCTCGCCTTGCTGCGGTTGCTTTTCGCTTTTTCCTCCTTTTTTTTTTTGGCTCGTTTTGTTTTCGTTTCTTTTTTTTTGTTCAGGGGCCTTAGGTTTACTCACGTGTTCAGTTTTGCGAGTCGCTGTCGCCGGTGGCGATCGCTGAAAAGAACAACAGCAGATTTGTCTTTCCGTGTGCGTTTTCCGCGCGACAATTTCGTCGCCAATGGGCATTACGGGATTCTTATCGCTCGGTTTTCTGCTGGTCTTCGCATGCAGGAACGCGGACTAACGTCTCTGTGGAGGAAGTTCGTTGCTCGCGACGAATTAATTCATTCGAAAGTGTTTAAGGCTGGGCCTCGCGCGAGTTCCGTGACGAGAAAGGCCTGAGAAAAAGCTTGTAGTAGGTGCAAGTAGTAGCGGACGTTTCTGGCCAGACCACTACTTTTCCACCGCCGCTGGCGATCGAGTCGATACCTTCGTCCACAGGGATCGAATTTAATCGTCTATGTACATAGCCACACGTATACTTCTAATCAATTCTATTCTATTTGAACCGAGTCGCATGCAACTTACAGCAAACACGTGCCACTTCGCAAAGAGCCGTCATTCTCTACACTGCTCCCTCAATGTAAAGAATGAGTATATTCCTTGGACATTTCGTTCGCCGATTCGGCCCTTTCCCCGCTAGAGCGCCCTTCGATTTTCGCGGAGCTGTTGCCGAACGCCCCGACGTAACCGCGTCCATGGAAATTATTCAAGCCATGCGCCCCTACGTCTATCGATCACACGAAAACCCATCTATCGAACGTGAAACGGAAAACGTGCCATGCACCGTAATCGTTCCGCAAGCAATGCATGCGGCGGCGTTGAAGATCGTCCCAGAAATATTTTGTTTTCGTCGGCAAGCGCAGTCGCTCCGATGTATGATATATCATTTATCATGTCATGTAATTGTATACTCTGAAACGGTGTTCGAGTTCGAGGGAGGGTTTAGGAGGGGGTGGATATAGAACGACGGGGGGTGGGGGGTAGAAAGAAGAGAAGTTCCCATGCTGTTATCGAAGATGCAAAAGTTTGGAGCCGTGCTACGCGCAGAAATCGATCCGCTCCTTTCGGCTTGCCTCTCCTTTCCAAAGCGAAAGCAAACAATAAAAAGAAGAGGACCTAGCGGCAAGAGGGGTGCAGCTCCGTTTTCGACAGTCTTTGAGTCACGACGTGTAATATATGTGAAAAAAAAAACAAATCTACATCGATCTATTGCAAATTTTCAACTGGCACCCGTTAGGTACTGAATTTGCGCAATACGAATGCTCTCGTATTTGAAAAATTTGAAGAATTTGCCCAAAATAGAAATAAAAAGTAATCAATTCAGTAACTACTACTTATGGTGTTAATAGGGTAAGTTAGGGAGAATTCGACCACCGGGAGAGTCCGGCCAGTGTTGATATTTTAAGACTGACGCAAGATAGGGGCACTGTGTGTCATTGACACAAAAGAAATGAATGCGCCTGTTGCTAATCTTGCATTGGCCATTGTCACAAATCCATATTTAAATTATAGGAAACACTTACGACTTTATGCGTGTCTGAAAGTTTTTAGACCGAGTAACAGTGCTGGTGATATTTGAAAGACAGGTAAGTTTATTTACACTACACCGATATTGGGGGATATATGTAATATGCATAAAACTACAGTGTCATCCCAACAATACGTATGTATTCGTTTTTAATTTATTTTGACAAGGTGGTCGATCACTCCCTTGATTATGGTACTGTAAACCCATCTTCAGATTCAGGGAGGGAAAATTCCATTCTACAAGATAGTGATATGTCGTTAAAAGCCTGGGACCGAAAACGAAATCTCGAAAACTGACGATTGGATTAAATGTGTGCACTGAAGCCGTTGGTTTCATGATACTAGATGCTTAAAGTACCAGAATGTTTGTGATTTACATGAAAAACTGAAGAAGAAATAACATATCAATTAACTTCTTCGTGTATTATACTTTTTGTAAGCTACTTTTTGTTATTTTTCAAGGTCGGTCTCACTCATAGTGGATGGACGATCTAACCCCGACATGCGGGTGAGACCGACCAGTTGCAGTGCCAATGTTTTTGGTTAAAAATGAAAAGAAACATTTGAAATTATCGCACACTATAATTTATATGTATCCTAAATTGCTTGGGCTTTGTTTTAATGTACCTAAAACGACAAAAATGTGAAAAACAACGATGCTACAATTTCTTTTCCAAAAAGTGGTCGGACTCTCCCGGACTTGCCCTATATAAATTTTTCTCTGATATAGTGTTCTCTTTTTAATTTTAAGTCAGAGCCATAATTTTATAAACACTTTTTTCTAATTTACTCCAAGTTGATAAATATGGAGCTGCGCCGCTCTCGCTGCAAGGTCCTCAATTTTCGTTGCATACCGCGTGGATCAATTCTGCGCGCAGATGTGAACGGTAGAGAATGAAAATTGGAACCTGTGTACCGTGAAGGGAGAGAAATCCTCGACCTTGAGAGACGTAGACGAAGAAGAGGTACAGAGAAAAGTTGAAAAAGATGTGGTACCAAGTGCAGCAGTAAAAGTTGTAGCTTACCGTACCGAAGAGAAGAGTGGGGGTTAAACAAAAGCTTTTCTTTTCTGTTTTTTTTTTTTCAAGAAACCTTTTATCTATATTATTATTGTTACTGTTGTTGATGATGTTTGTAGCTGTTGTTCTTACTGTTGTTCATAGGAGGAGCGATATAGTGCTTGTAGCTGTTGTTGATGTTGTGGTGTTGTCCATTCGTGTTTTCATTTCTCGGTGGTGTGAACGTTATCTTTCATATCTTATCTTTTGCTCGCCGCACGCGATCTTACGCGTGCTCCGTCACTCTTTCTGCTCGCAGGTGCTTATATATTCTCTATTCTTTTCACGTGCGCGCTCCTCTCGCGCGTCTATCGCTCCCGCGACCACCAAAAAATTGAAAATCACTGGCTGGGACTAACTTCGGAGCGGGATAGACAGGGGGTAGTACCGCCAAAGAATTACAGACAGACACATAACAGTGATTACTGATGCGGGGTGAATGGTTGTGTACATTTCGAAAACGTATCCGTGGTGTCGCGCCTCCGAGCCGGTTCATCCGCTCGAGACTTTCCAAAGTAAACACCGCGGTCCCTCTTCGAGAATCTTTTGCAACCTCTTCCACATTCTACTATCGCTTCTTTCTGTTTTCAAATCGCACGAACTCCCGCCGCAACGGAGTCAGAGGGAGTGACACTGCGGAGGCTTTGCACGAGTGGTTTAAACGCCGTTATCTCAACGGAGAAACGATCACTTGTCCATCAATTTACCCAAACAAGTTTTCTACGCTAATCTCCATGATCTACGAAAGAACTTCTTCTTTCTTCGGAGAAGCGTCTTCCTCCCTTCGAACCTACAAGCATTCTCCTCGCACCTTTTGAAAGCCCCATTTCTCTGCCGCGCTCGCGGCATTTACACGTCTCCTCGCAGCAAAGCCTCTCGACACGTTCACGTTCGTGGCGTCGCTGTCTGGACCGTGTTGCTCAGGGTCGGAGGCTGTCGGGGATTCATGAAGCACCGCGCTTTCCCGCCGCCACTCGCGCCTTTTGTCCTCGCGCGCGCGCGCCGACTCTTGATTCAAGCTCCCGCCAATTAAATCGGCGATTCATGAATATACAACGAGCTTTCGAAGGACGGGGCTGGGGGGCGGTTTCTGGGGGAGGGTCGAACGGGGCGGGGATATACAGATAGCGACAGATACACCAGCAAGTACCTATTACAGGCAGACAACGTGTGTATGGTAACATCGACTGTGAGCGTCGATTCCATAAGGATCCTTCGCGGAGAAGTGTTCACCCTCCCCAGTCTCCACCGACTTTCAATGCTATCGCCTTGTGAAGAGGATCAACAGCGGACTTGCGCAATCAAGGGTGTAATTTATTCTTGGAGCGACGAAGAATCGAACGCGAGCAGTTCAACGCTCATCGCGCCGGGGGGGACGTATCCCCGTGAAGGTCCTCATGAAACCGCGAGCACCTGGATTACACCTTCGAAATCGGAGGAATGCTGAAGGGTCGAGGACGCACGGGGAGTCTTGTGGTACAGAACAACGAGAATGGAGGTATACACGTATCCGTTACACGGGTACTCGGTACACACGTACGTCCTACGTATAGAATAGGGCACGGGGAGAAGTACAAAAGGGGAACAGAAAGTAGAAACAAAGACAGAGATAGAGAGATAGATAGATAGATAGAGAGAGAGAGAGAGAGAGAGAGACAACACAGTTAATACGCAACGACGCAGTTTTGTTGCTTTCTACCTTCAGACTCACTCACACACAAATCTCTTCCACCAACCAGCGCGTCTACATAAAGTTCGCTAGACGAGAAAAGAGAAACACATAGAGCTCACACGTTAAATGGCGAACTGGGTGGCAGAGTTGGGCATTATTCGGCTAAATTTTTATTTGAATACGGATTCGAATAAATTTGTGCGAATAAATTTTTATTCGAATAATCTTCGAATAAAAAATTCGAATAAAATGAAATTATTCGACAATAACGAATAATTTTTTATTCGACTGAAAATTTATTCGAATAATTTCTTATTCGAATAATAATTTATTCGAGTCAACGGACGAATAAAATGATCACGTGATTTCGGCGATGTATCATGACACCACTGACTGACACCTATGAAACCTAATGTTTTAGGTTAAGTAACTCTTGTCATAGGTCGCACTTTGCAGGAGGATACCGCGGTACTATATAGAGTGGCGTTTTGATTTATTTTAAATAAAAATTGTTGGACACAGTACAGACAGACTTCCATCGATAGATGCCGGGTATCACATTTAAGGTCGTCGCCCATTACGCCGGAGCGAAGCGCAGCGACCAAAGCGAAATGCTCGTCGCCGCTGTTCTGTCATATGGGCGATGCGTGGTCGCTGCTGTTCTGTCATATGAGCGATGTGACTCGGCCTAGTGGGCGACGACCTTTATTCGTCGTTCATTCAGGTCGAATAACGAATAAATTCTTATCCGAATGAATCTGGCTAGAATAACGGTACAGATTTATTCGCGAATAACGAATAATTTTTCGTCGAATAAAACCGTCATTCGTTATTCGCGAATAAATCTTGGGATTTATACGTATCCGTATTCGAATAAAAATTTAACCGAATAATGCCCAACTCTGCTGGGTGGGAAATTACGCGGCGCGTTTTGTAATAAAAACAACCGCGATCGGGTCTCTGTCGCGAGTTAGGCGTAGAGGCTGCTCACGCAAGGGATCTCTACGATTCGAATGGACCATGGAACTGCAAAGCGACTTTCCGTATAGCGGTTCGAGCCTCGCGATACTTTTCTGCGGCCTATCGTCGCCTCGAACGGCACCGAGCCGCGACTGAACCGAAGCGCGGCGACGCTTCTGCCGGCCGAGAGTTTAATCAGTCACGCACGAGGAATTCCTAAGGAACGCCGAACGAATTTGCTCGAATGCCGTGCAAGCACATCGGCGATCACTCCCCCGCGGGCCGCCGACGTCCCTTTTGGCCCCGTGCGAACAGAATTTCTTGGTCACGAAGACCTGTTCTCAGCACGGAATGTAGATTGACAGAGACAGTAGCCGGGAACGACCGATTCTATCCGGTTCAACCCGAGGCTAGGTGGAGAACACCGTAGTTCTTTTTCGTCGTCGAAAAGTATTGTTCATCAGTTCTATTCGTTCTGGATTTCTAGTGAGTTTCAAGAACACAATGGGACTGGCGATTGCGAATCAGTCGTTCGAAATCGTGGCAAGGTACACTGACCAGATGACACAGAACATTTAGACAGTTAAAATGGCGGTGTCGTTAGCTTTCTGAAAGTGCGTCTATGCGTCTGGCTACTTACCAATAATAATCGCCAATACGATGAGTCCGATGACGCCCATGATGATCATCATCTGTAAACAGAGTCGAGCACAAGTGTCTTAGTAGCACGAAGCCGAGCAACGCGGGGCGAGCGGACGAGGCCCGGCGAGGACTTCTGGTACTCTCTCACCTTCAGATTTTGTAGCCAGAACTTCCTCTTCAGCTTTCCTGCCTGTTGTTCAAACTGTGAGGCTCCTTGCTGGAGCGCGTCTGGCGAAAAAAGAAATGCCCAAATCAGCCTGGAAACACTCGACAGATTCTGCAATTTCAAGGGGGCTCTTGCGTATGCAGAAAGAAGAGCTCTAGAAGAGCTTGGAGAAGGTGTTGTAAAAACAATCCTGAAGGAAGCGGAGCTTCCAAAAGTATCGAAAAGCCGCGGGAACTGTAAGTCGCATCCTCGAGTTCTAGATAACATTCCGACCTGTTGTTCGAAGGGCAGTAGTAGAAATCGCGATCGGGCCGGCAGTGCAGGGGGAAAGGATCAACGGTGGTCGGGCTCGCAACGCGGCATCGCGCATCGATTCGATAGCGTCACAGTGTGCAATCGATATCGGTGTGCACTCGGACGCGCAGGGTCGAAGCGCTTTAATGCAGCCCGCTCTAGAATGAATGGACGGAATATCCTTGGAGCAAATGTGGCGAAGCGTTCGTCCTTCGGCTTAATTCATCTCTTTGTGCGCCCGTAATCGCGCGCAGCCACAAGCGTGCAAAATGATACGCGCGATATACTTGTTTCTTTTTTAATTCCCGAAAAATTAAGTTCATTCCAGGAAGACCCGTTAAAGTCAAAAGTCAACAGTCTAGGGAAGGAAATCGAATCCGCGATTACAGTAGCCGGAAGCGTTAAGGCCGCACTCTGTAATTTCCTCGAGGACGTTAAAGGGAGTAACGGCTGTGCTAAAGGGAGCCAGAGGCATAAACTTTTCTTCTTTACACACGGCGATGAAAGCGGATATTCTTATCGACTTTGCGTCAGTCGATTTCCACACTGCAGAGAAACAGTTCCCTCCAAACCCACCTGCTCGATCGTCGAGTTCAGAGAGCTTCTGATCACGCTCCAGGACCTTCTCGACGTTCGTCTTCATGATGTCGACGACCTCGTCGACCTGCGCTTGCGTCGCCTGCAGCCGCTTCTGCGAGGCGATCTGCTGAGGCGTCCTGGGACCCCCGACGATTCCATCGGTGCCTGCACCTGCACCCGCAGTAGCATCCGCTGGTAGACCGCCCTCGGTGGCCCTGCAAGCAAACAATCATATTCCCATCAGTCGCGCTTAGTTTCATCTAAACACGAGCCGGTATAAAGAAATCTTCAAACTCTTAAAGAAGATCCAAGTAGGCACCCTCATCGGAGTTTCTCAAGAAAGAACATGGAGCTCTGAATCCAAAGCATATTAAAGTTGCAAACCCGACAAGATATCCTGATGCCTCTTTTGAAGAGGGGAATTGAACGTTGGAACAGAGAGAAAGCAAGCGGAGTTAAAGCGAGCGGAACGAGCTTTTTTCAAGCTATGATTTGCATAAGTGCCGGCCGAATGCGCATCCGCCTTCAGCTGACTAATCCGATCACCTGCATTTCTTCCTTCTCCCGTCTCCAACACCCACTCGACCCTTTTATCCAGCCCTTTCCTTCGCGCGGAGTACTCCAGCTGACGAATTTCACTCCTTCATTCGCCGTGGGAGAACGCGAGAGCGCGGAAATTAGAGCAGCCTTATCTTCCCCGTGTCGCTAAATCCAATCGTGCGTGTCACGTTCAGCGAAGCTTTTCCACGGAATATTCGCGAGAGTTACGAGCTCTACGCTCGCCCTATGGTGGATGAACGTCCCCCATCGAACGCGAGGGCGGGAACGGACGCGAAAGGGCAAAGTTCGTGACACGGTTCTGAAAGCTGCGCGTTAGGCGACGGAAATGCGTATTTGTCTTCCCCCGATACTCGATATTGTGCAGCCTGAACGGCGCGGCGTAAGACGCTGCTAGTGCTCTTCAACTGGCGAGTCGTTCTGAATGCGAGGAAGTGAGAATGGAGAAGCGAGTTCGGAGGCAGTTGACGAGGGGCTCTGGCTATCCTTTGACAATGTCTTTGGCAGATCGTAGCTACTTGGGAACTTGCTTCGAGATGAACGAAGTATTGTACCTCGATATCAAGTATTAATATCGTTAAAATTGAACTAGGAGAGAAGTCTCCGTTCTTATGCTTTTTAATAACGGGTTCGTGTCTCATTTCGTTGGAAGGAAGTCGAAAGGTTACCTCCGGCTCAGGTGGCATTTCATTCAGCCTGGCCAGAAGGCATTTCACACGTAACTACGTCTGACCTTTCGCCCAGGGAAAGACCTTTCCTGGAACAACCGCGATGTTAGTTTAATTATCATGGAAGTCCTGCGTTGGCGTCGCCCGCGTTCATGTTTCAATATTCTGCCTAACTTTCAGTTGCATTCTCCATTAAATCACCGACGTCCGCGGCTCTATTCCACGGTTTCAACCCACACGCCGAGCCGTCCGCGTCCCTACTATCCTCGTTTACTCGCAAATCTGAGCGACTTGTTCATTCTGTGCCCCTGGAAATGGAACTGGACAATTATAATAATAATAATAATTAATAGAATTTTCTATACCACAAGTTTCTAGATAACCCATCTCACAAGAATAAGAATACACCGGTGAAAAAAGTGGAATCGATAGGATCGATTAAAGTGCAGCCGCTGCGTTGACGTCGATTCAGGTCGTTTCGATTCCTGGTGCGTGCTTGAGAGGCGAATCACTATTTCTGGAGGTATCAGCCGCAATGGCGGATTAAAAAGCGGTCGGGGAGGGCTTTATTTTTGGCTACCGATCGATCCACCGAGTGGCAACAACCGATCGAACCCCCCGTCCGACTACAATTCCAGCGAGCGAATATAATTTCAAGTGTGCACGCTTCCTGCGACTCGTACTTATACAATTACACCCCCCGAGTAGTTTAAAAGCGATTTGCATGTATATGCGCCGAACCGATTATTCCTCGTGGAAGAGTTTTTGTTCAGCCATGGAAGAGTTCGCCTGGTTTCGAGCCTTTACGCGTCCAAGCGGCTTATATAATCGAATTAATATATTGATCGTCGTTATTGAATTACTTTCTAGTCGGGCGGAGAAAAGGTTCCTCTAATGCGTTCTGCTTCGTTCTTTCCGGTCTCCGTTTCGTATCACAGAATTGCGTAAGACAGAAATCATTCCAACGGCTCGATAGAATTCTCTTAGACAAATCGGACCCCAGAGCGAAACTTCCTTTTACCAACATCGATGCTGAGGAAGTTTTTCAACCCTCGAACAAATATTTCGCTACTTCAGGAACGTATACAATGTACGACCTACGCACGAACAAACTTTCGCTGGCGTTTAAAAGCGTCCGCTTCTCTTTAAAAATATTCAGGCTCGTGTTCTAATTTTATAGCCACGGAAGATTGTACGATGCTAACGAGTGACAGCTTTCCAAGGATCTTGTTCAAAGAATAAAGAGTTGCTTGAGAAAATGCGAGGTTATTTCTCTGCAGGACCTGATGCGAGGTTGTCTGACTCTCGCGGGGAGAGACTACTTGCAGCGGTCAATGAATACTGATTATGTATCTACTTATGGATACATATTCCAATTCGACCTGCTATTTAAATAGTACCTACTTGACAATTGTCGGACGTCGGACAAAGATAAACTTGCTATTAATTTCAAAAGTTTGAAGCAGACTTGAAAATGGAGTGTCGTTGGTTAGGGACAAGTAATAATATCCTCAGCCGCCGCGCCGTTCGAGTGGCCCCTCAGGTTTGCCTGACTTCGCCAGGGGTGGCTCTACTTGCTGGGCAGCAGATACGCGCCGGAAAGCGTTACTTTTCGTTTCATCGCGAAAGCCATAGAACATTGCAGCAAATGTGTTGCTCGTCATTGATTATCTAAATATAGAAACAGCGGGTAGAACGTATAGCCCGGCGTGTTTCGCGATTGATTGCCGCCCGTACGTGTGTACCCGTAATTAAAGTTCGCGAATCTACGGGTCGGGAAATATGTTAACGACGCCGCTCTATCGCACCGACCATCTTTCGCATTCAAATCCATCGTGTCGAGCGTTTGTCGTTACGCTCCGAGAAATTGGAAAATAGAGGAGGATCGACAGAATTTTATAATTCCCAGTCGGTCTTCTGTCTTCGACGACGCCACTTCGACGTCTAAGTCGTTTATAAAATTATAGTAATAATCGAAAGGGGAGTAGCGAAGATTAGTAGATTTGAAGAACTACTTGTTCCCCCCTCGCATTGCACACCGTTCGATCGTGCAAGAGGGGCACGCCGAGGTCCCAGAATCGCCACGGTTGGCTTCAAGCTCCGCTGCACTTTATTGGGAATTCTGGCGTGTGCCGTGGGCAGCCCGTGCGAGGAAATCGATTGGCGACAAACGCTTAGGAAATTGCGTCTTGAAATCCGTCTTGCGGAGCTCGATCCTTCCGTCAGACCGATGACTCGCGGGGGGGCTCTAAGAAATTTTCAATCCAGACAGTAAGATACAGTCGAAGCTTCGCTCTCACGAGTGCCTAACTCATATTCTACTATCTAATTCCGTCGAAGCGTTCACCGCCTGCCATGACTCATCTGTCTTCCCTATTTCACAACGTTACCGCTCGCATCGCGTTCCTATCAAGCGAGATCCCACGAAAGACCCGTCCGAGGACTTCTGAACTCACATCGCAATATTCACTTCCTCGCCCGTTCCTGCGGGCTCAGGCCCGCGGCGTCGACATCGCCCGAAATTCCGTTTCCCTTCCCACTGACACACATTCAGCACGAGCACCCATTTCCGTGTCGACGTCGAGGCAAAAGGGGAACGAGCGAAGGCTTACATCGCGACGCGAACCGTCCCGATGGGGCATTCGTGGATAGGCAGAGGCGTTAGGGATTCGCAGGCGGGCGACGCGGTATAGATTCGTCCACAGGGAGTCACCAGTTCACAGGGGCTGGCCGCGGCTACGAATTCTCGGTGGCGATGGAACGAACGGTGCACTTCCCAGCGCAGCACGTAATCGGGAGGATTTCGTGGATGTACTCACATTCTGTTCCTAGGTCGCTTTTGGTTTCCTCAACTAGAGCTATCCGCTGGCCTGGCAACCCCGTCAGACGACCGCGTACTTTTCACGAGCGACTGTGAGCGACTACACGGCCGCGGTATTGATAAAATTTCCAGCGGCACCGCCGCGATAACGCCGCCGCTCCAGCGATATCTCGACGGCCCTCGAACCTTTTGAATCGCCCAACCGGGACCCGAGATTCCCACGTGCCCCGCGATCCCCGGCTGACGAGGAGCCTCCAGCAGACAGAAAACCACGCCGGATCTCTTGAAACGCAGAGTTTACAGCGAGAAATTACGCTACGCGGAGAATTTTCGTGCCAGAAACGGGGCGGTGAGTATCGATGTATCGAAGCAACACGGTCGACCCACCGTCCCACGGTTGAGCCGCGCGAGCCGTGCGCATGCACGGGAGTCCCCAGTCAATAAACGGCAGCCAGCCGCCACCCTCATGCGCAAGCACACCCCGAAGGTGGTGGTCAGGGCAGCTGCCACCGACACCGAGCACCCTGCGCCTGCTTCCGCGGAAATAGGCCAACGACCGCGCCGATTTCTGTCTTTCCGACGAGTTCTCAGCTTCAGCTACTGTTACCCAGCTCCCAAATAGCAGGAGACTGGGCGTAGATGGTAGTTAGATGGGATAGATCGTTCTCATTGGGATGTGAGTTAGGGTGCAAAGGTTCATGAATTTTTATCCTTTCTTCAGCCGTGTCAGCTGAGTCGCACGGCCCTGGCGACGCGATCAGAGTACGCGCGCGAGCATCCGCAACATGTTTTATTTATGTCCCCGTTGCGATTTTTGCCGCGGGACCAGGGTGTCGAGGTGAATTTCGCGGTTAGTCGCGGAAATGTTGTGGAAAGTCGGTGGGGACGAGCGTAGAATGGCTGCTCTGTTCGGTGAGTTTCTTATTGCGAAATTTTTACCCCGAATTACACGAGGATTTTAGGGAGTATTTCGAGATCTGACGGAGGGGTCGCTTGGGAGACGCTGGGTCCGCTGTCTGACCATTACGGGTAGATTCTACTGTTGGCTAGAAGCGTGTTCTCTTTACCATTTTTTCTTTTCATGTTTTAATTTCTAACGTGTCATTGGCTGACGAAGTAATGCTTGATTCGAAGAATTTTTCATCCCCCAAGGATGTGGGTTTTATAACATTGCTGCGAGGTACCGTTAAGGAACTAGTTTCTGATCAGTTTAGAAGGTTTCCCGCTTTAATATTTATTTTTAACCTAATAAAACATTAAACCATAGACTTTTTTTATACTAAAAGTTGAATTAATGTTTAAACTTCAAGGAAAAATTTTAAAAAGTTGAAAATAAATATATAATTTAAATACTTATAAGGTATGGAATAATAAGGTGACTAGGAACTAGTTTTTAATCATCTAAAACTAACAATACTAACTGCTTTCACAGACAACACATATATTTTTGAATTATCAATTTTTATGTTAGTAATTATTTCAAACAATTATTTATTGACATAAACTCAAAAGAACGATTTATTTCATGAACTGATAAAAAATTAGTGCCTGATCAAGAACTAGTTCCTTAACGGTATGGGACTGTTAATGAGAGTCTAAACGACCACGTGGAAATTAGTTATGTTAGACTGGATTGCATTGCCACGAAGTGATACTTAAAGTGCCATCGTCAATAATAATTTCATCCTCAACTATACTGACGACCATTTCACAAGCATTTACATCACGGAATTAATTCACGTACCTACGAATTAATTTCAACGACAATTTGATCCAGCAAAGAACGTGCATGCCGAAGATTAACTTCAGAGCCCCAAGATGGCAGCACATGTGCTGTTTGAAAGTTTCGTTTCGAAGCGTGGCTTCTCGTATCAATAATTTAAGTACGTCGCAATAACCATTGCAGACAGATGTTTATATCTCGAATCCAATGATTCCCCGTATCGGAGATTAGATTAGAGGGAATCCTCCGTTCTCGTTAACATGTTTGCGAAAAATTATTCGCTATAAACATGACGTCACGGGTATCGCCATCTTTATCTTGTGTCAGACACTGTTGTTAAAGTGTGTTCGTCATCGAAGAAAAGTGGAAGATACCTGTCATTATTTATACATAATTTCCATTCCTTTTTCAATCCTCCTGCGCATCTTTCACTCCGAAGTGAGTACAAAAATAATTCTCCTCTGGCAAAACCGTCGGTACAGCAAAACGAACATTTGCGACGGGCCATTATCGTGCCACGGTAACCAAAAGCATTACATATTTTCGAGCACCGTGTTGCATTTCCTTCCTGTTATTAACAATTGAATATTCATATCGTATTCGACGCGCGCTGCGAACTGTGCCACGATTTCGCATCGCGGCCGACTCGTTATATCGCGCCCAGCATAAGCTTTTCGTAAATTTCGAGGTTATGGGTGTGTACAATAATGCCAGTATATACATATATAGTCATGGTTTACCGCAACTGTTGCCCCACTCAAGATGCCTACCACTGATTTCACGCCGTTTCTATGCTCGCAGGAACATGGAAGGTAGCGGCAATTCCAAAGACGGCGATATGGGCAATCAGACCCCGCAGCAGACGGCGTCCAACAAAAAGCTGCAGCAAACGCAGGCGACCGTCGACGAGGTTGTGGGCATAATGAAAGTAAACGTGGAGAAGGTGCTGGAGCGCGACCAAAAGCTGTCCGAACTGGAGAACCGTGCGGACGCGTTGCAGCAGGGCGCGACTCAGTTCGAACAGCAGGCAGGCAAGTTGAAAAGGAAGTACTGGTGGAAGAACCTGAAGATGATGATCATCATCGGCATCATCTGCGTGATCATCCTGATCATCATCATCGGTGAGTGACGCGAATAAGCGGTCGTATGACGCAGATCGAATTATATACGCTGAAACGTACATGTTTTTTTTTGCGACAGCTTCGCTCCTACCAGAGTCGTCGAGTTCCGATAAGCCCGCCGACAATCAATAACCGGTTAGCGTTGTATCGAGGGGAATACAATGGTTGGGTTGTTAATTCTGTGTCTTAGAGCGAGGGGACCCTTGGACGACGTAAGTGTTTCCGGCATAAAATGTTAAAACGCGATTGTCAATCGTCGCTGCAGTTTTGTCCAGGCAGAATCGCGACACCAATAGCAAACACATATTTTTGAGACTTAATCGTATTCGAGCGCACAACTGTTAAACTAACTGCAGTATTAAAACGGGTGGCCTTTTTGTAAAACTACAAACGGACAATATACAATTTTCACGACGTTTATCTCGATGCTTATTGTACATTTATGGATGATATATAATATATAACGTTTATACTTTTCCCACCGGCCTTCGAGTGATTCGTCTCCTCGTATTCAGCCTTGTCCCTCCTCCGCAAACCATTATCCGGCAGGATATTCAAATTCTCACATACGAATTCTTCTTTCCCCGATTAAGGTAAATGTCCCAATACCTGGACATTTAAGGTATGGCGTACACACAGTTGAGAATTTTTCAGTTATACAAATCGATTTATATAAAAACGATTTCGCAATTACATGGGGCATCGTGTGTTCTTTATCATTAAAAAAAACAACACATATCGTAGGAGTGAATAATTTTGTGAAATATTGAAAATTCATAGACCTTACAATGGCCCAATACAGTAATTCTTCGTAATAGTCCCGACGAACGGGGCTGGCGGCGGGACAACAACGCGATGCGGACACCATTCGTAGCCGACTCTTTTGTTCTCTCGCACGTTCTCGGATTCTCTCACTCTCGACTGAAGGATTCCAAGAAATGGTGGGGATAGTGAGCGGGACTATTACGCATGGTAAAAACGGGACAATAACGACGAATTACTGTACTTGGACAGCTTAACTAGTATGTACCGGCGTCCCGATTTTACTGTCCCATTACATGGACGCATAATGAAACATCAGCAATTTGGATGTTTTCTAGAGAAATTAAATAAAAAAAACAACACAATAGTTTTTTCTTTTTGCATATTTCTTCTGCATAAGTAATTTATTCAAATCAGTAAACAAACTTGAGTAAAAAGAATCTATTATTGAATGATTAATTTTAAGGTTATGTGTAGTCGTGTGTAACATCGACTGCTTAGCAAATCAGATAAATCCAATACTAAAATGGTGTAAACCGAAGAGTTCAAGAGAATAAATTGTTTTTTACGAAAGTGTTACAAATATACCAAATATATATATATATGAATATATTTTACTAAATATTTGAATAATTGAATAAAATAGTTCTTTTTTGGATAAAGCGAATATTAAATGTACTAATCAGTATTATTTGCACCAGTGACCAGCTACTGGGACGTGTCCACGTATTGGGTCTTTTACCTTAAACACCCAACGCCAGAGCTCCATTGGCTTCATTCCCCAGCTTAATAAAAGTTGGAGTACAAAAACCCTTGGAATTTAATTCTCTCCGTGTATTCCTTAAAGCACCGTCTAACTCGACTCTATCCCACCTCGTAATTGGTAAAAGGCACTTCTAGCCAAAGTGTCACGGTGAAAAAGTACAAAGAGGACCGTGAAACTCGATCGAACGGATGGTGTTGTTGAGTTCCGAAGTCCATTTCGATTACCTCGCCTAGAACGCTCGTGGCCATAAATATTCATACACCGACGCGAATACCGTCATGCTTCTCGGTGCGAAGTGACACACAGTGGTTCGTCGAATTCGGTGAAACCTCGATTCCTTAACTTTTAAATACGTCCGATTGGCGCCCATTCGACGGCGTAGAAAGTTCGCTGGTCGCGATCTAATCGTCCTCCCTTCGAAAACCGTCGCCCGTACGTCATTCGTGACGAGGAGCGATCGAAACGAATCGTGTTTACATTACGCGTCCCCGTCGCAAAGACGCGCGAGCGTGGCCGGACGGCGATTTGTTCGCGATCCAAGTTCGAGGAGCACGATCGCGGGGGCCAGCCGAAATCTCACGACCGATACGAAATTAGTGCGTGGCTCGATAGCCAATTAGTAGTCCGACTGTTCCGTTCGAGTCGTCCCTGAGCATGGTACGTTGAAAGGTTAGAAGCGAAGGGAGAGGTAGCGCGCGAGCTGTCGATGGTCAAGGTCGCGATCGAAGGACGTTTTAACGGGACGAGCGAGCGATATGAACGATCCCGTGACACCCAGGCTGTTCTTACCCGAGTTTTATCGACTCTGAGAGACGATAGTCTCTGTGTGCCTTAGATACGAGCGCGAAGAGTTTCCACGAAACAATAAACGAGTAATCGGTGCCCGACTTACGCTTCCGTTGCGTTAATCCTTGCGACACTAAACGACGAATTCCGCGATCCCACAAAAATATTTTGAATCGACGTACATTACATAATTACGTTTGCAATTCGTAATCGGGCGTGTAATGCGTATATCGGTGGAAATCGGTATGGCAGCCAACTATCGCGCCAAGTGTTGCGCACGCAGATTTCAACGAAGCAGGTAAGGTAAATGTACCAATACCCGGCCGCTGAAGGGGCTTAAGGAATAGCGGCAAAGTTTGTCTCCTAATTTAATTTGTAAAACCATCATGAAATAAAAAAATGTTATTGAAATGTTGAAGAGAACACAATATTATACTATCGGAAACTGAAAAAAAAAGTTTATGTATTATAATAGACGTATTTATTAATGAAAATACGAAAACATGCAGATGTCCCAGTAAGCGGACAACCTAAAACTGCATGTCCCAATACCTGAATTATATCGTCCCAGTAAGCGGACAACCTAAAAATGCATGTCCCGATGTCCCGATTCACGAAATTCTTGTACCAGTAAATAAATTTAGACTTGTTT
Organism: Andrena fulva; assembly: GCA_946251845.1. Taxonomy (NCBI): domain Eukaryota; kingdom Metazoa; phylum Arthropoda; class Insecta; order Hymenoptera; family Andrenidae; genus Andrena; species Andrena fulva. The sequence goes on from OX276332.1 coordinate 5,857,212, forward strand.
AAAAAAATATTAATTTTCTTGCAAGTTTAACCATCTTAAACTAAATTTAAATCTATTTACTATTATAATCATGTATTATTATAATATATAAATAAGAAATGCAGTCAATATTTTCTTAGTAAATGAGTGGCGTTTCTTAACAGAAGCCATAGAAATTTCTCGAAATCTGCTATGCGTACGAAGTGTGTTACAAAATAATTATTTCTATCTAACGATTTTCAATTTTCTATAATAATGATTTTAATTAATATTGCTAAATACTTATGCATTACGGTACTATTTTTTGTTTTTAATTACATTAAAAATTAAGCTTAAAAATAAATAAAATTCGCATTGTTGTTCAGGTACTGGGACATGGCCGGGCACTGGTACATTTACCTTACATGTTTCTTTTAAGTAGCATCTAGTGGCTGCGAGTTAGTCCTCCGCTCCTTTGTATTATTCAGCTTTGTTCCTTAAAACGATCTCTCCTCGGTCTTCCAAACTCCAAAGTACAAAAGCGTTCGACAATAAGATACAGCATGCCCCTCGGACACCAGAACCTCAACGAACTTCACTTATCGCTGGGTGCCAAATCTCCCGCGTGAAAGACACTCGAAAACATCCATCGCGCGCGAAGTTGAGACGAACGTACTTGCGTATCGCCGCTCTAACAGGATGAGTGAACTAAACACGCTTGCCAAGGATTTACCGTCGAAATCGGCGCGCAACACCTCGGCTGTCTGGCTCGTCGAACACAGGCGGAGATTACCAATTATCTGGCCCCGATGTTTATCGCCGAACGGGATCGTTTAACGATCTTGTCGATTTACGCCAGGCTACCGATTTTCCTGTAAACCGAGGCGGAAATCTCGGCCGCTTCATTCATACACCTATCAGTCGGCTGACGACCGTCCGACCGGACAGTCGCTCGTTGAGGCGCGTCTCGTGTCACCGATATCGCATGTCAGACTATCTAAGGGGGCCCACGGAGTCGCCCACAGAAGTGTCTCGAGCGCTGTACCCTCCGCCGCCGTTCCACCGTCCAACGATCGCGCACTCTGCATCCGATCGTTTAGTGCGACAGAGCAAGTGAAAGTTTTCGGGACGATCGGTAGAACCGTGGATCGACGCAACCTGCGCGATTTCTTGCGGCGTCTCGACCCGTGAGCCCCCTTCTATCAAGGGTCGTGCTTGTTCGGCTCGATCCCGTATCGTACGAGCGAGCACGCATCCCGCGATTTCCCGGGAAAGTGGCACGAGGCAGCGTTCGGTGGGACAATTTTCGAGCGGGCCTCGGTGGTGGGGTTTGTTTTCCTTTCCGTTGCGTTCGCCCGACACACAGCCGGTCGGCCGACGTTAGTTCGTCACCGGCCTTCTCGAAGGACCCGCGAGGAAGGAGCGCGCTGTCGATAAACGACGATCGCCGGGTAGCGGTCACGGGGAGGGAGCGCGGATACCTAGCTTTTCCGCCAGGCGTGCCGATCGGTTGGTTCGGTGACGAAACGCCAGAGGATCTCCCCGTCGATGCGATCGTTTACTTGGGTGGTCTTCCCACGCGCGCCTACCGTAAACTCCTTATCTGTGCTTTATGAATATTGGGAAACGCGCCGGGGTACAGAGTCGAGCGTGGCCGTCGTTTGGTTTCGTGCATGTGCAAGAGGATCCCCTCGCGTGCTCTCCAGCCGGAGAGGAGAGAAGAAGCGACCGTGGGGTACGATAGATGCGTCCTAGCCGGGGATCGTCGTCGATAAGATCCCGGGACAGGAGAGGAAGAGGAAGAAACAGCCGTCTCGTTTAACCACCGATAACCATCGAGCGAGGGAGAGCAACTTTCCTCTTTCTCTCTCTGTCTGTACCCATCGACACAACTTCCGAACACTGCGACACATTTCGGCACACTTTGGCCTCCCCGGTTCTCCGGCCAGCGAATTTTCCATAAATCTGCACCGTCTGCGACGAACCGAGGATTCAGCATGGCAGCGTCCAGCACCGAGAGCAGCCAGGACTATGGCCTGGGGTATCAGAACACTTTGGTGAGTCCTATTTTCTCTTACCGTTCGCTTCTCGTGGGAAATGATAATTACGCGAACTGTGTGCTCGATACGGGAGGACACGATGCAAGGGACTGTAGGGTTCCAGCGTGAACTTATATATATATAACATATACACGCAGGGGCGGAATTGTATAGAGGCTGAAAAGGCTGAAGCCTAGAGCGAAAGAAATTGAGAGAGATAGCAAAATGTTAGCCCGTAACTTTTTAGTTTTTCCTCCACAATGATAGTATACCTAAATTCCCTTCCTAAAATAAAATTTCTATGTACTTTCCCTAGCATCGAACGTGAAGGGTGATCCTTAAACACAGACGCTTGTGAGCCTAGTGCCATTTTCTCGCTACTCAGTTCTACATTAGATCCCAAGAATTCTGATAACCAGGGTCACTATTTCACATCGCATATCATCTTCGATAAGATACAGAGTAGTAAAGCTCTAATATAATATCCAAGCGTCGTCCAACAGGATGTAACTCCTCGTTATTTAGCCTCGCGTTAGAACAGAAAATCGGAACAATCAGCGTCAGCTGTGTTGCTCCAAACGTTTCCTCTCGACCTAATAATATATTTCGGAGGGCACGGTGTGGTAGGCTTCCAGCGTTGTCTTGGAATGTTGACAGACTCGGGTCGGCTAGAAGATCCGAATGATCCGCGAAATCGTTTGCAGCGATCGAATCGGCGCGGCGCGGCGCGGCAAAAGCGACGCGAGGCAAGGGTTGCGAGCCTATTTTCATGTTTATTCTTGGCCAGTGCGCGGAGCTTGCCGCGAATAGTTGGCTTGCGGGGCGATCCGTGCGACCGCGCCGGCCGCGGCCACGTGCTCCTCCACTTTCACGCGTGCATTTTCGTGGCCGTTCCTACACTTTCCTCCGCGCCAGCCGATCGTCAGCTGATCGAGCGTTCGCCACACCATCGGAACCGTGTCGCGGCTATTTGCACGCGTATTTTCAAGCGGCCGGCATGAATCACTTGGCGTACTCGCGGTCGCGCCAATTCACCAGGCGAATCCAGTTATCGAGCCACAGAGGAAAAGGCTGTAACCGCGAGCAGGTGGTTTTCCACCGTTCGTTTATCTATCTTATCGGTGGATCCGCGTGTTTGCTCGCGGCCAATGGAACACATAAGCCTCGCGAACTATCGTGTCCGCTGCCGTGATTTTCTGGAGATAGGGAAACGTGTCAGTGGATAAGTTAGATCGAGGATCTTAGCTACGAGGAATTTCTTCGACGCGCCATTACGGGATCGCGACGTTTCCACGAGATTTCGAAATCCATCCGAACAAAGCTCGGGGAAGATCGTGGCCCGGGTGGCTAACAACCACGATCTTCGCCACCACCCTCGCCTCGAGCCGCGATTTCGCAACGGCGAAATTGCTCCCGCGTCTGCCAACTCGTCGGCGATTTTCAGACGGCGGTATATATCGAACCCGAAGACAATGCGTCCTCGAGAGTGGACAGCGTCACTTTCGAAACGCTCCGCGCGAAATTCCGCGGCAGCTTGCCATTTTTCCCCGATGCTTTAATCGCTTCGACTGCTCGTCTTTTCTATTTGCGAAAACTGACGGTGCAAGGAGGCTCCTCTAATTATCCATTCGCTCAGGGATCGAAAAAGTTCTCGGACCCTCGTTTTTTAAAAATTCTGTTAGAACTTATTTGTTTCGATTCGGAAAATATCTGTTTCTGTGGAATTTTTAATGAAACAAGTGCTACCTTCAGGAACTTCTTTAAAAAGTGTTCTCGTGGAACAGATATTTTAGAACCTATATAATAAAAGTTCCATGGAAACAAGTTACATTAGAACATTTATTAAAAAAGTTTTCAAAAGATAAAGAAAAGTACTCAACTATTGAAGTTTATATTAAACGACCATAGATGTAATTAAAGTTCTACAAACCTAGACAATATTTTGCTCGGAAAATTAAATTAAATGTAAAATTAAATTAAATATTCTTGACAAGATCTCTTCTGTTCAATACTTGTTATGAAACCATTAATTATATTATGATTTTTATACCTTTTATTAAATAAACATTTGAAGAATATGATATTATATTGTTAAATAAAACTCGTACCTAATAGTTTAGTACTTTTCTTTATCTTATGAAAACTTTTTTAATAAACGTTCTAATATAACTTGTTTTCATGGAACTTTTATTATAACGATTCTAAAACATCTACGTAGGTAAGTATTACATATAAATAACAAATCCAAAATATCAATTTAACTGTATGAATTATTTAATATTCTTGTATTACTATCCATTGAATAGTATTTAGTGTTTGTTACAACGATTGAGAACTTTTTTAATATCGGTGAACAAAATATCTGTTTCTGTTATACAGAAATTTTTATTCTTATATTTTATAAGTTCCATTCCAACTAGAACTTTTATTTTCAAGAACTTTTATTTTATCGGTTCTTCTCAGAACTTATAATGTGAGAACATTTTTAAAAAAGTTCCGCGGCATTTGTTTTAAATGGAACATATTGAAAAGTTTCAGAACTTTTTCGATCCCTGCATTCTCTCCCGATCGATTCAGTAAACTGATCGATGGTTGAGCCGTTCGTTGGAGCCGGCAGTCAATTGGCCCCGAAAAATTCGGGTGCTCCCCGATCGCTGTGCGCCGCGACACACCGAAAGGCTAGGCAAAAAACCTCTCAACCGGTAAATTGCATCCTCCGCGGGCTCCACGTGCCTTTTTCTTCCTCTCCGTCTCCTGTCGACACGCAGACGGTAGCTAGGCTTCTCAGCTTCTCGCCCTATCGACCCCCGGAGGATTCTTCGCGTCGCCGTCGTTCGATCGCTATCCATTTTCTTCAGGTCCTCGACATTGACATCTTCAATTTCAGGATATCTTCTCTTTCTCCAATAAGGAAAGTTGGGTAACTGTGCGCAGATATCGAAAAGAAGTTTAAACAAAAGTTGCATCTTTTTTTTATATTCATTTAACTGCGTAAAAGTAATTATCGAATTAAGTGGTGGTAACTCGAAGAGTACATTTCTCGAGTAGATATAAAAAAGATGCATCTTTTGTTTGAACTTCTTTTCGATAGTATCTCTCACCGTTCTCGAGATATTTCAGGAAACAGAAAATTCTGAATTTTTCTCAAGGGGTGATCTCACCCCCAAAGACCGCACTGTGGCAAAAACAAAAAATAGGTTCATCTTACGCTCAAAGGTGCCTATTTTTCTGAGTCTCCGAGTCGCCCAACTTCCCTTGTAAGCACGTTGTGCACAGTTGCACAGAAGTCCTCCGATGGGGTGCCAAGACCGTTTTCCCACGCGGCACCTTTCATTCACCACTAACGTGGTACGCTCCCCCGTACTCCACCCATTCACAACTTACTACTACCACGTTTCCAGTGTCTCTGTGCGCGTGCCGCGCCTCCTGCGAACTGACCGCAGCCCCGGATCATATGATTCCGCTCCATTCTGCAGGAGTATTGTTTCCTCTTGAATCTTGAACGTAGCTTGCTCCTTCCATGCACCAGAATCAAAGCGTCCGGAGATCAATCCGCGAAGAGCCGGTTGACACAGTCTCTGCTCTTGTTTTCCCATTCTTCTCGAAACGAAAGCCATGCAACGATCGCGCGTTAACGATGCGTCATCTCATTAACGTCGATTAACATTCCTCGCTCGTCTGCACTCTGCACGCGCTCGAGGTTCCGGCTGATCGGTCTTTTCGCGCTCGATCCACCGCGGATCTGACGGTTTCCAATTGTACGCCGAGAACAACGCAGTATCCTTTTTTTTTCTTTCTCTCCCGAGAGCGTCTATCGCTCGTTAGGTAACTCGATCGAATATTAATGACGTAATCGCGAGCAGCGCTTTTCCGTTCGGAGATGCTGGCGTTGGATTCGCCTGGAGAGCCGAGTCGCTCCACTCGTCGAATAATCGGCTCGCGTCTCGTAGATTATGCTATTTTTCCGCCGCAATCTCTCGCCTTCACCCGAAACCGCTTGCGAGATCCTTGGCTGATAAGCAGAGGAACACTGCGATGTCAAACATTACGTAGAATTCTCCGTTGCTCTCGATTGGAGGGAATATTCTTCAAAGTGCAAATCCTACATTCTTGATGGGAGAAAAGAAGGTGACGATGTAAACGCGAGGTCGCGCGCGAATTCGATCGCCGCGATGCAATTGCATAATAGGCATAGTAAATATTCGAGCGGAACTCGCGGCGTCGATTTAAGCGCGCTCTAAACGAGTTATCGCTACGATTAGCCGATTTCTAATTCGTCTCGAAGGCGAGATAACGCGTATTGATTACCCGCGCCTCGCCCCGTCCCCTTAATTGGATAATTCGTTTATTCGCGCGGCCGATCTGTTTGATCTGTTATAAATCAATCTTTTATCGCGTCGAACGCCAATGGAACGGAATGGAACTCCAATAATAAAGTCCCGTGAACGACCTGAGGCGAACACCGCCGGAGCAAATACCATATATTCATTATCAGCGCCGTAACTCGTCAATTTCGTTCGTTCCACTTGGCCGCGAAAATTGATCGCCACCTTGCGTATTCTTTCATCAGTCACGCTACTTTGCTCGCTACAGAGAACATTCTCCTGCTCTGAAAGTTGCTGGAATTTACTAGATTCGCGAATGAGAAAATTAATTAATTATTTATTTATTTATTTATTTATTCTACTGTAGGTATATCTGCGGCATTTAGTGTCGCATCGCATCGGGTGCACTGGAATTTGGGTTCAGCTGAATGCTTATTTACAGGTGCGTTCGATTAATAAACTAGTCTGTATCGGAGACTAGACAAAGTAGACAGGGAAGAGGGAGAGCGATTGTGAATTCGCTGGCGCGAATATCACCTGCGCGCCCGTTACAGTCAACCGTCAATATTTGCGTTACGGTTATATATGCGAGGTCGTTATATATAAACATAGGTATACATACCGGCGTATGTACGTAACAACAACAAACTAGTTCTACCTTTTTATCGCTCGTAATTGGGCTGGCGAAATCACGAACCTTCCTCCTTCCCCCATATTTCGCTTCAAATTCAAAAGCTGAAGACATCTCAGACTTATGAAAAATAATGCAGAACCCTGCGTCGACGTAAAATTCACTAAAATCGTCAGATTTTTCAACGCTATCTTTAGATCTCTAAAACACTAACATTCTTGGCCCTCATCTATTCCAACTGGAATTTCCCCCTCGATTCTGGGAGGCAGGAAAAGAGGTGGTGAGAATAACGGAGTCAAATAGGAAGCGTAGGTCCATTCAAAATCACTGTTTCGCCTTGCCTCGAGCAGGTGTCTTTGTAACAGCTGCCCTGAATTGGGTCAAGATATACCGAAACCTACTGAAAATAACAAAAATTAGAGCAACACAGTGGGGATCCTATAATTTTCTAATCTTACAGTTCCATTTTGGGCCTTAGAAAATTAAAAACTTCAAGCTAAAACTCAATTTGAGATCATTGAGGGCTTTCTGCATAACTTGACCCAATTGCTTTCCGTGAATCGATCGAAAGTTACCTAATAACCAGCGCAAAGAGAATATCAACGTCGATTTCTCAGTAACCGCCTAGACCTTCATTATTGCGGAGAAACTGGATATTAAGCAGCCTGCTTCCATCGAAACCGTTATCGTCTCTCGTTTGGTCGTACGTTTTTCAAGGACGCGTCGATACGCCCGCGAAACTAATCACTCCGATAATTGGACCTGCACACTTTCGGTCGCGCAAGTTCGCTGCCTCCGTGTTCCTTTGAAAATCTGCCATTTTAAAGTGGCAGGCTTTTAAAAGATACCACAGCTCCCATCCGTCGCCCAATTAAACTGCATTCATCGCTCTATTAAAGGATTTTTGGAAAAATCGAATTGCGAATTGAATTAAAGACAAAGAAGGCCACCAAAACGGTAAATTCCCAGAATATTCCGTAAAATATTGTGAAACTTGAAAATTCTAATCTACGCTGATACATAGCTAACTACGCTCAGCCAACAGTCAAGTACTACCTATGCAAATTTCCCAAGGAACTTGCGCGACGACGAATTCTGCCCAGCGAATTCAAAGAAAAACAGAATTAAAAGATTCGAGCGTCGACAAAAATCCGCTCCCCTCAGCTAAAAATCGACGGAACGCGCAGAAACGACCAGGCCCCGTCTGATGTTACGCGAGCCACCTGTTCGCCAGTGTGGCTCGTTTTTCAGGAAGCAACACGAGCCAGCGGGGATCGTCGCTGAATACCGAAGGCTTCGTTTCCTAACGGGCACGCGATCGTTCGATTCCTCTTCTTCCTCTCCTGCCGTGCATTTGCGCCGAATTACAGAAACGTGGGAGATTGCGTAAACACCAGCAGGGAGTAGAACACGCAGACGGAAGCGCAGGAGAGGGTCGATCATTGATTTTTCTGCGGCCAGATTAGCTGGTTTGCCTTGCAACGTTCCACTAAGCACATACATAGTGATACGCGTTAGACAGTCTGCTTCTTTGTCAGACGCGGCGCGCCTAAGCAATTGCCGCCTCTTTCTCGACTCCGCGATTACGTGGCGATCGATCTCTAATCGTATTCAGAATAATTCGAAGTGTGTATTCAGATGGATTTGCTGTTTACTAAGATCTGCACGGATCTCTAACGTTGGATCAGATTATAATAAGAAGCGTACACAGTGACTGAACGAGTTGGCAGAATTATTCTCCCGGGAGAAACATTTAAGCAGATACAGAGCACGAGCCGACACGCGCCGCTTAGCATTTCTTCCAGTGACGAAGATACCGTCGGTTTTATCAGCGCGAAAATAGAGATACGTCATCCGCTCCTCCAACCTAGAAACAGCACGGACCACAGAGCAGCCCGTTTAAGTTTAAATACGCCAGAAATATTGCGGAAACTTTCTTCCATCGAAGAAAATCCTCGGTGAGAAAAATCTGGAGTTGAACCTGATAAACAGGATTGCTGATATCCAGACTTTCCCTCGAAGCAGGACCTCGGTTGTTCGAAGCAGCGTTTTTTAAAAACTCAAGCCCACGTGAGAAAGCCCACTGCGAACGAAGAGTCAGGAGCGAAACTAGTGTGATAGCGTTCCCGATACTTGAATTTCCCGCTGGTCGACGTCAGCGAGTCTAGCCAATGCGCATCGCAACGATAGGCGCCGCGAGTAGTGGCAGCGAGGCTGGTGCATCGTGCTCCGTCGATCCCCGAAGCTTGGCCGGCGCGGCGCGGCCGCGGCGATCCATAGATCACTGGTTGGCGCATGTACACGGAGATCGATCGGGGATTTCGTCTGCTAGCAAGGTTCTGGGAAAAGGAATTTCCGCGCGAGCCGACGTATGTAAATCAATCGATTTGGAACCTCTTGGGGACTCGCATCGGTGATCAAACAGTTACGCAATAAGGCGACGAGTGCAGTGGTCGCGGAACGAGTTCTGCGTGGCGGGAGATTCGAACGCGCGCTCGATCGGGGCGCAGATATTGAAAGAGCCCCGTTTGGACGAGCACTTGGAACGTCCTTGCACGTGGATGGAATTGAGAAGGAATTGAGAATCGACTCGGCTGACCCGTCACCGAAAAACATTGATCCCGTCTGATAATGAGCACGTCTCGAGTCGAGGACTGATAAGAGGCGATAACCTGGCCCCACGGAATTTCGGCTATCTGGCATCGCCAGTTCGCGATAGACAGACGGCCAATGCATCTGTAATTTCTTGGCCCCTGTTTGTCGCTTGATAAAGTTAAAGGCCCGTGGAGATAAGGGAGGCTGCGTTAGGTCGATTGGTCCATCGACGTGGCACAGAATGTCGACGCTGCACAGAAGTCTGGCGACTGCGACGCGGACAGCGTCGAAATTCTTGTCAGACCCGTGGCAATACGGTTGGACCGGGGTGCGGAGAATGGCCAGCAGCGGGACTGGCAGGGAGACGGTGGTGCCCAAGGAGGAGGTGGTCAGGTTCGTCAGGGAGTGCCTGTGCAAAGCTGGAACGACCGCCGAGGACGGCCAGGTGGTGGGCCACCACCTGATGACCGCTGACTACAGCGGTCACTTCAGCCATGGGATGAACAGGCTGCAAATGTACGTGCAGGATATCGAGATGAAGGTGACCGATCCTGCAGCCAGGCCGCGGGTCCTCACCGACTTTCAGGTACGATCGGGCCCAAGGCCTGACGGTCGAATCTACACACTTTCAAATACGTACTCCTCCTTGAAAGCCATCGAACGTCCCATTTGGGAGTCACGCGGCTCTCAACCGTCCCACTTTCCTCCTAAACGAAGATGATGCTTTCAAGTACTTCAGCCGGCGGACCAGCAGAGTCAACCCTAATCTAACAATTAATTAGCGCGAGCGCTTCTAATGCCGAAGAATGACCGGTTTTGCCGGTATTCTCGTTGCTCCTCGTATTTCCGTTTGGATTTACGAAACTCCGTGGCGAGTTGGCGACCACCTCGAGTAAATCCCATCCTCCCCTTCATTCGAGACTCCACTGTATCCATCCATGTAACCACGCTTCACCGTGAAGTTCCATGGAAATGCTTGCAGGCGATAGCGCTGGTGGACGGGAGCAACGGCCTGGGCCAGGTGATCGGGAAGTTCTGCATGGAGCTGGCTATGGAGAAGGCGAGGAAGTTCGGTATCGGCATGGTCTCGGCTCGGAGCTCGAACCACTACGGCATCTGCGGCTACTACACCTCGATGGCAATCGAGCAGGGTCTGATAGGCTTCAGCTGCACCAACACCAGCCCCCTGATGGTCCCCACTCGTAGCAAGGCCGTGGGGCTGGGCACCAATCCTCTGTCTTTGGGGATGGGCGCCTCGGACGGCGATCGCTTCCTCCTGGACATGGCCACGACCGCCGTAGCTCTGGGTAAAATCGAGCTGGCCCTGAGGAAGAACGAGCCGATTCCACCTGGCTGGGCGCTAGGAAGCGATGGACAGGTCACGACCGACGCCGAGGACGCGTACGCCGCCTCGCTGTTGATGCCTTTAGGTGGAGAGGAGCGTAACTCGGGGTACAAGGGCTACGGGCTGGGACTGATGGTCGAGGTGCTCTGCGGAGTGCTGTCCGGAGGTGAGTTCGGACCCAACATCAGACAGTGGAAGGACAAGACGAAGATCGCCAACCTTGGACAGTGCTTCATGGCTATCAATCCGGAGGCTTTTGCGTCTGGGTCAAAGGACAGGCTCTCGACGTTGCTGAAACAGCTGAGGAGCACGCCGCCAGCGGGGGACAAGCCTGTCTTGGTGGCTGGGGACCCCGAGAGGGCGGCCATGGAGCGCGTGGACAAGCAGGGAGGGATCTCCTATCATCCCAATCAGCTGAAGGCTTGCGAGGAGTTCGCTGAACACATGGGCGTTCTACCTATCAAACTTGTTCCTAAAAATCTCTAAACGTTTCGGTCCGTTGTTTGTGGTCATCGAGTATATACTTACTTAACATTGTACTCGACGTTCAGCTGGCAGATCTACTAGTATATAGGCACGCGTGTTTGCAGAATTTCATAGGGAATAGAAGAGGGAAGGCCGCAGTGCCTCGTCGTTAGCATTTCAAACTGCATTTCAGAATCGTCTTGTTTATGTAATGATATCGTATACGAGTAATCCCTGCGAATCGGCTTAGAGCAGGGAGAGCGGAGACCCGCGACCAGGCGAGCCTCGAGCGTTCGTTTCTGAAGGATCCACGTAGACAGCGAGCTTCCATAGCATTTACATAAGGATTCCGCTCGAGACTCAAGCTCGATACACTTGTACACTTTCGATAACACGGAGCATTTAATTTTTTATATTATAGACTCGTAGCACGTCGCCTCGTACAAACACATACATATATCGCAGACTTTCGTCCCGCAACATGTCCAGCCTCGATGCAGCCTCGTCCAAATTGGAGCGTTAAAGCTAAACAGCACGTTTCCAGCGATGTTTGCGCGACGGAGATGAGCTCGCGTGTCCGTTTCGCCGATTTGATGGAAGCGATGCTCGCGATGACATAACAGCGTTGCGGTCTGATCGTTGGTCGATCATCGGGCCGATGACGACGACGGCCTTGGACTTGCTCGCGGGATCTCGATTGCACTCATTACAGATCGACAGTCACGATTATCGGCAGCGAGCCTCCGCGAGGCCCCGGACAGTGGGGCACGTACCTTGCGTAATCAACGAAAGGGACAGGCGATCACGAAATCACGATCAACGAGCCGCCAAACTTTATTTAAGGGAGTCAAAGAAATTCCACGCTGTTGTCCCCTTAGGTCGCCATAGACCTCCTCATTCCTCGTAATCGCCCACCTGTGCAATTAGATCCCGCGGATTTATGTATGATACACGCAGATTGGTGTGATTAGTCTTAATTGGGAGTAATTAAGCTCGATCGCGTGCCTTTTAACGTGGAAACTGTTTCCTTTGGGTGTTACTTCCTCGCCTTAACGAAGCGATGAAGATTTCTCAAACAACTACCAGATATTCCCTACGCGATATTATTATAATTCTCCTTAAGTAATAACTTCGTACGTGATAACTTCATTAAAAGCGCGGAGGGACTGAAATGTCAAATAAAAAAATCTGAAAGAAGTATTTGCTTGTTCTTCGTTACACATATCATAAGCACAAAGTTTATAAGTTTCTTTAAGTGGACTAGGCAGTCAGAAACTCGATTTTTTTGTTGCATTTTTCGAAAGTACCACCCTTCCCGATTAAAATGCCGTTTGGTTTATGTTAAAATTCGCAAAATTGAGGATTTTACAGCCGAAAAGGTCGAGCGCGCCATAAACCGTTTCTGCGCGCACGCAGGTAGACTAGATTCCTCCTTCGAAACTTTAAGCGCGTTTTTCTCGGAATCATATTTCCTCTTCGTTTTGCAGTGATTGGGAAAAAACGGAGGTATCAGTCGATTTGAAAGAAATTCAGCATATATGAAACATGTCTAGTTACGACCTGGACCTACGCATAAGTCTGTAAAAACTTCTGGTTTGTCAAAAAAAAAATAGAATGGCTCTTTTCCCTGGCGAAAAATTACGTTTCTTTAGAATTTGCCGTTTTGCAGCCACCATTTCTATAATTTTGATTTTTTTCCTTTTTCAATAGGTTCAGGGCAGAATAGGGGCCAGGGCAAAGTATACATTTCAGAGGATATTTCACAATTAAATTTCTTACGGCCAGAATCACTGCAAAATTACAGCGGCTCCAAAAAAAAACGCCTACATATCAGACGACTGTAGCGCTGTCATACATATGTAGGGTGGATGTACCAGTAAATGAACACGTACCAGTGAATGGACATTATATATTAAAATGAGTAAAATAAGTTATTAAAATAAGCAACTAATTAATTAGAGACTTCTATTAATTTCTTGCTTCATATCCAAACAATTTTTGAAGCACGTGGAATCAATCGCGCTGCAAACATAATTTTATGAAAGTGTTCATTCATTAGTCTTAAGTGTTCATTTATTGGTGCGTTTACCCTATATAATATTCAAATCATTTCTTTTTTTCTGTTTATAGTATTAATAAACATTACCCGAACGTACTAGTCACAATTTGTGTTCATCTCCTTGTAAATAATTCGCAAAAAATACTTGATTTTCGAGCGATCTGACTGCTTAGTCCCCTTAAAATCACCTCCAACCTTACCCTACCATTTTTGGCCTATCGCTAGTGTTGTCGAGGTGGTCGTGCATCTATGCCCTCCGCTTTCTCTCCGCCCTTCCGAAGCGGCATACACGGTTTGCCGAGTAGACTGGCAGACACGGTGTCTCTCGCTGTTATCGTCGCGTTTTCACTGAAACGAGTGCGACCCTCGGCGTAATTGATTCGCCGGCGATAATTTCTACCAAGTCCTTGGTGCTCGGCCGTTATCACGCGTAAAAAGCGTGTCGTTCGGTCGCGTTGCATCACTGCCAACCGTTTGACGACACCGACGACACGGTCGTCTCGAAAAGCCGTCATTTTCCATGGCCGGCACAAGGATTTTCGGTTGGGAAAAATCTCCTTCAAGCTTCCCACGCGGAATTTGTATTCCGTCCCGTGGATCGTGCTCGCTTATGCGCGCCGCGTTCCGCCTATCGAGCAGAGTAGTCGAATAGAAATTTCGTCAGGCCGCGGCTACGTGTTCGTAAAGTGCACTTTCTAGGCGCTTTGCTGTCGTTGCACGCGGCGGCTTGGGAAAATTTGAATGCACGTAGCTTTCCTAGGGACAGAGGCGAGGAGAAGTTGGGTGGTGGTTCGCAGTGTTCGCACCCTGCGCAACAAACTGGAGGACTCGTAGATTGCCCGAACAAGAGGGAAAAGCAGAGTGTCATATTTGCCCCAACTGCAATCGCAGTGAGCAATTAATCCCGCGTACTTACTTACATATTTTTCAGGCCATAAGGAAACAATAAAGGAGCGAGCCGAATCGTGTTTTGCGTGTGGCGAGCGTCACAAGACGAATGTACAGGGGGATCAAAAGTTATCGACACGCTTTGTTTGTTGGCTGTATTATCGAGCAGGCCGCGAAGGCGTGCTCGGGCTATCTTATTTTTTTCCCCCCCTCGCGATAAGGCTGATGCGAATGCACGAGGGGCCTTTTTTCACGCGGACGATCGTATGGGTGGAAAAAAAAAACAGCCGGCCACGAGCTAACGATTAATCGAGCGTAGGGGACGTATAAACAAAGCAAGTCGTAAATCGATCTCTCCTTGATTCACCGTAACAGCATTTTTATTCGACGAGAAGCACGGGTGTACCGGTGACACGCTGATTAATCTTTCTAATCGCCCAAGGAATCGCGAATCAGCTTTATCTCATTAGATCGATGTTCGCGGCGGTGTCGCGCCGCGCCGCGGAGTTGTCCTAGACCCTATTACCAAAGGATCTTTGGCTCGTTCGATCGTTAGTCCTAAGTAGTTGCTCTGAAATATCTGCTAGAACTCCGGAAAGATAAACAGAACTTTAGTTTATAGAGTCTATGCTAAAAATACTCTATCTATAATTTCGCCATCAGCTCAACTGTTCTCACCCAAAAGTCTCCTAGCCCCATCAGCGCTGGAGCCATCAAGCTGTTCTCTGAATTAGATGAACGGTAACAAAGTTGCAGCCTTGAAGTTGAAGGCGGAGGCAATCACAGCAAACGAGAAACGATCAGAGGCGGTAAACAGGCTCGATTGAAAGAATCGGGTACAGCTAAACAGGAAGGAAGGGCCTCTGATTGGGGCAAAGCGATCTTGTCCAAAATGCAATCGCATGCACTGTTGACGCGCCGCGAGAATGCTGATTCGTCGCTGCCCGGCCATGTGACTGGCATTAACTAATTCACTGCTCTAATATGCCGGCATGGGGTCATGAACCCATGGGACATCCGTGCCGATGGCTCTCGAGGGATCTTCTGTCACAATGGGCCGACTAAGTAGTCGCCATATCCCCAATGTCCCAGGAACAATAGAACTTTCCATACATACGGAACTAAGTAGTGTTACTTTATCAGAAGAAGCTATTACCACGGTTTGGGTGGCATTAGCGCAAGATGTTCCTCGCGGGGCAAGGCAACGGCCGAGCCAGCGGTCCGTGCAAGCAACAAAGCCGGCAGGGAATTATGCAAAGCGGAGCAATTTCCCGGGCGAGGCGTAAAAGCGCCACTTGGACAATTCAGAGCTCGACCCGTTCCTGGAAAGAATCTACGCCATTTCAGGGGAAACGAGGCTTCCTTGGGCCGTCGGCGTAAATTACCGCTGACGTTCAATATTCATCGCTCCTAATTACACTCGCATTACGCCTGCACGCTTAATTACTCCGCTGCACGCGCGATTGTGCGACTGATTTTTTCATTCACTGAAAACGAACTTGACAAAGGGGACACTTAAACCTCTGTTTGGGCATTTTGTTGAAGAATGGCGCTTTAATGCGGCTGTTTGAATGACGGATGGTCGAAAGGAGACGTTTAGTGCGTCCCGAGGAAACAACTTACGTAAAAGTACGCGAAATATGATAGGATGCTCGAGGATTCGGCATTCAGTGGGTTCCGCTGGTGGTGAAGAATTCTCGAATGTAAGAAGTAAGTGCACGCGCGTCGGGGCTTTATTTTTAGGAGCGAGGGAAACAGGGCGGTTTAGGCTAACATTCCGCGGCTTGGGTATCCACTCCATAGGGGAGACGTGTGATTATGTCATTGCGCGAATCGAACGGGGATTGCGCAAAGAGCTATCTGTAATAACCGTTTCCATATCGTAGCCTCGTAGAATTTGAAGCTGATAGTCGCAGATAGCCGGTGGTAATAATCGTGAGCTACTCATTATTAGCAGTCACGAGGCCCGCGCTATGAATATGGCGCATGATAAGCGACATAATAAGGAAAATTAGTACCCATGTGATTCGTTGAATGTTAAGTGAAAGGCGCTACAAGCTATTGCGTAATAACTTTGTAAGTACCTATGTATAGTTTTTCTGACGAATTATCCCGTAAATTTACAGGGAAGCCCATCCTTTTGCAACGATAGGGTGACTGTGCCTAATATCGCCAGGCAAAAGTTAAATCGCTGTCAATTGAATAATAATTGATATTTTTGCATGCAGTTCGTTTCAAAGTAAAGAGAAATTATTCATCTTTCATGTAGCATAACTTAGAATCGTTGAATCCTACAGATTTTTAATTGGGACTCAAGAAACGTAAGACATGCAAAAATCGGGTCCTGAAAAAAGTGTACCTAATATCGCCTACTCAAGAAATATTGATTAATTCATGTATATATGAGTTTTTAAAGTCATTTTCACATGTGCTTTTATTATTTCTTGCTGTACAAATGTTTTTTTATCCATCTTTGATTTTATTTTTAGTAGAATAATATAGAAATTTAGAAATATAGATTTTTAACATATTTTATTTTTTACGTTCCGATGCACATATTGGACAAATAAAGTTTATTTCGGTTGCTCCGCACATTTCGAGACCTCACCTGTAACAAGCATTATATCGAAACCATTGTTCTCCGGTAGGCGATATTGAGAACACGCATACTGCTAAAAGAAAAACGCTATTTTCATTACGAAAAATATTTGACTCGATTTCATTTCTTAAGGGGTAACACCACTCTAGAGGCAGAAAAAAATACCTAAATTTGACAATTTATTTTGGGAGTATGACAAACGGAATAGAATTTCTTTTCAGTGGGTTTATTTAACACATATTGAAGTACGAAAACAATTTTTTTATTGTCATTTTCATACAAAATGGCGGCGACAGAGCCCGTCGTCGAAACCACTTCTTTCAAACTGGGAGGACGGATTTCTCGGAGACTATTGCATGGATCGATTTGAAATTTTTACAGTAGCTTCACAACAATATTCTCTTTGGAAGTACGTAGCCGTTTTTTGATCGAATGTAAACTTTTTCTTTTATAAAAAATTTAATGCTCATTTGTAGGGCCAAAAATCGATTCATTCCTTAAAAAGTGCACCACGTCCACAAAAATTGATAAAAAAAAACTCCTACGTACTTCCAAGGCCAATTGTATATAGATTATAAATTTTTTTTGTATTTTGTTCCATGACTCATACATGCCGAGAAATCCGTCCTCCCCTGGCGGTGTTTTAAAAAAAACTGTTTTCGACGACGGGCTCTGTCGCCGCCATTTTGTATGAAAATGACAATAAAAAAATTGTTTTTCGTACTTCTATATGTGTTAAATAAACCCTCTGAAAATAAATTCTATTCCGATTGTTAAATTTAGGTATTTTTTTCTGCCTCTAGAGTGGTGTTACCCCTTAAGTACATCAGTAATTAGGTATTTCTAGTAGATATTCTTGCATTCACCGAATTATTAGACTTACATTCTCCGAATGCGATGTAAAATTGCGATAGTCCAATAAATTTTTACACTATTAAGATTCTCTAAAATCCTTCCCTTTCTGTAATTGTTGATCACATGATGCTGCAATTACAGTATGTCCGCCTACATATGTTTAGGTACTAATTCAGTGCATAACCGATAAATTTTAGAGCTTACTTTACGAGATATAGCGAGTGGCGATATTAGGAACACTGGCTATATTAAGTGCAGTCACCGTACGTGGCCAGCGTTATGGCTCCAAGGCGATTGATATCTTTTTCCTAGATCCCCTGCAATCTGCATGACGTAGGGATTGGGACTCGTTTCCCCGTTCGCGGAATTTGCAGAAACGACACCGAGGTTCTCCTAGTTTCGCGCGAAATTCAATAATTACCACCCGGCGTGACGCACAAGCTCGCGTAGGCAAATTTACCGAGTCGGTACCCTTTCCGATCCATTATCAGGCTATCTTCTCGGGATAAACAGGCGAATTTACGGCTCGACGTGCTCAATGCACCGTATGCCGCGTTAAATACGAACAATTTGCCACGGTGCTCCGTTAATCGTTCACCTGTATCCGTGGAAAATCCCCCGACCGAGAAAAATCGCGATTCTCGCACACGAAGGTACGTACCTACTTCGTGAAAGATCGCGTTCTCGATTTCGCACGGAGTTTTCGCTTCTGGTTCGTGGATTTTTATACGGAGGCGTCGAAAGTGTGGAAGCCGGATTATGGGCTGATTGGTAATTCGACTGGGTGAAATTAGGGAGAGTGCATTGCAATGCAACGATTCGTGGATCATTCTCAACTGCATCAATAGGATCAATCCTCGATCCATGTAAGTGCCACAGGCGAAAATTGCTTCTCAAAGTCTCAGCGTCAGAAGCGGAAACACCGTTGCAACAAAGTAGCCCTAGGCGTAGTGTCATCGATCGGGGCTCGGTGCTGGCATCGGGTAAGACAAGCATTCATCAAATTACGCGGTAATTTTGATCAATGATAACTGGTGACTTTGAAGGCAGCTTCCTACGAGCCCTCGTCGAGGGAAGTGGCCAATTGCCGTGTACGGCTACCGTACAGTCGCTACTAGAAACCGCTGCGCCAAGACTTCTTTGAAATTCCCACCAGTCTCTCCCCTAAAACACACGATAAGTAGAAAATACACTCGACACTCCCGATTCACGCGTTCTTAAACGAAAGACCAGCCCTGGCCAATAATGAAAGTCGAATCGGAAAAATAATCTTCTCAAGCTCTCCTCGAATCTTGGAAAATTGAGATTAGCAAGTAAAAAATAGAAGAAGCAGAAGGTGAAATTGCACAGGATCTAGGTACATTCCATCATCGCATTAGAAATTTTTCGCGGCCAGAGTCGCAGTTGCCTCGCGTCCTCGCGACGACACCGCATAGGTGTCCGCGGCAATGGTCAGCGCGCCGATATCGCGGGGGAGACTCGCGGGAGCGTGTACCGCGCGACGACGGCGACGACGTCGACAACAGTCGGAGCGAGGCTAATGAGTCCGTAAATTGGACCAGCCAGCCAGCCGGGCCCTCCCATCTGAGGTCTGCACGGTGGTTCTCTCTTCCCATTGTCAGTGTGACTCATCGGCTTGGTGTGCGACGGTCCTGCCTACGATCCAATTGCCTTAAACGGCTTCTTTTCGCCAATTTTTCGCTTCCGGCCGCGCGGTGTCAGTGTCAGTGTCACACGGAAAGTCGATCGTGGGCTGGCTCGCCACCCGGGGCCGATCCGTTTCCGTGGTTAGTCGAAGGCGACGCAGCAGGAAACGCGGCTCGACGCTGCCGCGGGGACGGAGATGCGATCGAGATGCGTCTTGGTCCCGACCCGACGATGATCCGCCGCCGTGAAGCTCCGCGACCGTTCGTCCGACAGCTCCGCTGAACGCGCTCGCTTCTTCGCCATCCTCGGTCGGAGGGACTCCGGGTCGGTTCGCACGGTATCGAGGATGCTGGTCGAGGCTCCCGCGCGGTTATGTAATCCCCGGTCGTCGCGGAATTCCAGGCCTAGAGGCGCACTTACGGCAGCGTGAATTTATTGCACCGATACCGCTATCGCGCCCCCGCTGCCCAGTATAGTCGGCGAGTTTTTCGAGGGAGAGCCGGCCATGGCGAGCCAGGCGACGAAGAAGGAGCTCCGGGAGGAGACTCTTCACTACCACCACCCGGAGGGTAGCGAGGAGGAGGTGGACAAGGAATGGGAGGAATTCACCAGGCTGATGGCGAAACTGAAGGAAAACCGGCGGAACAGACCGCACAGGTATTCCCTCGCGTTTCACACTTTCCTCTGGTTATAATATAATCTTGTCAGCTTCTAACGATGGGATATTTAATTGCGGCAATGCTTCCGAGAGGCGCCACACTATTACTTGTACTCCTCCTCTGATTGCGTTGTTTTGTGTTGTCAGACCCTCGCAAGCGTTCTATCCGTGTCCTCCGCCGAACGCGGACGAGGAGCAGCAGGATTTCGATCCCTTCGATTACATTAACACGATTGTAAGCCATCTCCCAGACCTCTCAATGCATCGTTTGCATCGTCTGCATCGTCTGCATGCCCCCAGCAGGGAATTCTCTGCTAGCGAAATCTCGCTCGACACTTCTCCCCTCTCGAATCAAGCTCGCTGATTAACAGTCGCGTACCCACTACTACGTCCTTATAGTGGGCACCTCGTAAACTCCATTTTCACATCATGCAGCATCGCACTGTTCCTTGCTTCTTTCCCGTCGAACCCAACCGCTCATTTTCCAAACTCCTCAAGCTTCGTCGTAAGCCCGAAGAAATTCCAATAGGATCTCCCGCTGAAAGGATCCTCGAGCAAGGTTCACCCCGAGCCGAGTACAATGCCGTTGAACCATCACCAGGCGACAGATTTAAAATTACACTCGTCTTCGCCGCTGGTAGACAAATCCCAGACGACTCAGCCGTCTGCCAATATCGTCGGTAGCCTGCCAATACGCGACACGCGCTCTTTGTCCTGATGTTTGTTTGTTTGCCTCTTTCTCAGCACCCATTCGATACTTCCCTCTCGCGACGAGCCTCTACAATCGTTACATCCACGAGGGAGCCAGAAGTTGTTGGCTCGGCAAACCCGAACCGGGGCCATTAATAACTGGCACCATCGTGCTTTCTAGAAACCATCTAGACTTGGTCCCAGCGAGTTACTCGAGCCTTTCTCAGCAGAAGTGTTTACTTAGGAAGGCCTGACCAACTCGGAGGGTGATTCTTCAAAAGCCTGCACCGCTGAAACTTCGATCCCTGAAACATGGACGCTGTTGGTCTCTCGGTTGGCTTGCGATTTCTCGCGGTCCTCGAAGCGCGGCGCGGCGCGGCTGTTGGCGACCTTTGAACGGCTGCCAAGTGGGCGAGACAGAGAGAGAGAGAGACTACATTTTACATAAACATTCCGCGTGAGAGCAGCTTGCAATAACGGCTCGCGATCCCTGTCAGTTCTGTCGCATAATACCTAACGACGTTAAACCAGCCGCGACTGTTTTCTCTGTCACGCGGCTTGCTCGTCGTTCCTCGCCCAAATGAGCACAGTCCCGAACCCAGACCTCTTCTCTCGCGACCGGTCTGCGACAAATTTACCACGGATGTCAATGGAAGATGCCCTGTCGAGGGACTGCTTGACAGTGGCGTGTGCGTGCGAGTCGACCTTGACACCAAATGCACGTCACTTGGATCGCAGTGACCAGCTGCAGTCCGCCGAATGCGCCTCCACGAAATTAGAAGTCCGCGGGCAGACGCGGCCGCCTTGACTCGAAGCCGCGACTGCTTTTTTTATTTCCTCCTTTTTAGGGGCCGCGAGCTCCGAATGCATAAAAATGCATAAAAATGCATTGCATAAGCGGCCCGACGTTTCGTTCCGATTCGTTTCGCCCTGTCCATCGAGTCACTCGTTCTCGCCGAGAGTTACGAGCCTCGTTCCTGGACGAATTTTCCGCGACGAATCGGTGATTGCGTGGAAAACGAGCGAGGACCGGGAGCTCGAGGCCCCGATGCGCTGCAGCTTGCAATCCAGTGAACGAGCACTTGCATTAAACGCTGCAGTTGAGTCGCTGCTACGACGAATTAGAGAGAACTCGAAACGTGTTTCGAGTGTACTGTCTCTACATTTTCGTTCGGGGACATTTGCTATTATACTTACCGGCATTTACCACTTTTCTGTTCTCAGTTACAACGCATTACCATTCACTACTCTGTAGCTGCGTGGAATTAAATCTCAGGCTGTTTCATTAATCCCGCCGCGTTGCATCTTCCCCCGTTCGATCTTTATGGATTCGCGTCTCACCGATGGTAATCCTCCAAACGGAAAAGTGCACGCCGACTGTTGCAGCCACGGCTTTCTAAGCAATGCCTCTATCCGCATGAATGAGCGCTTAAGGACTCGTTACGTTTATCCGACGCGCGTGACCAGCATGCAGATCCACTCACGTGACGCGCAGATTCCACTCTCCTCACACGTACAATGCCGTTCATAAATATTGGGGTACCCGGCTGTATCTGCAGAAGATGTGTAATCGCTTTCATTTAAAACACCAAATGGAATAAAATTTCTTAGACTTCCATATATTTCCAACTGTATGAATGCATTTCGACCTGCATACGTGCACGCGCGCGTATCGCTCGTAAACGTGATTTTTCTTCGTTCGCCGAAGCCGAGGGGTGAGCTTCATTCGGGAAACTTCGAAATGGAAATTGAAGGAGGGGTAAAATTTTATTTGGCGTAGAGTAATGTGGGGCAAGAGTGCGCACTTAAAGTTTAGACTTCTCTAAAATCCTTGGTATTACACTGATAGTCATAGTCGTTTTGTGAGAAATAACTACTATCCCTTATTATTCGATAGGCAGTGACTTCGTGTAAATTTACCTGTCACAACTTATATAAAATAAATATTTCCAAAAAGTGTCAAATGCGAACTTTTACCCGCTATGTGGGGCAAAAGTTCGCATGTTGTGGGGTAAAAGAACGCAACGAGAAATATCCAAAAAATGCGGATTAAAAATTAATAACAAAAATCAAAAGCTGAGATCAGCGTGGCTCAACTATCACAACCTCAAAACTTAGCAAACTCTAGAATTAAAATAAGTTTAATGAAGATATAACACCCGTCAAATTATTTTGGGGCAAAAGTTCGCATGCGAACTCTTGTCCCACTGCTTTATGCGAACTTTTGCCCCCGCAGCTACTTTTACATTGTTTAATCAATCCTGTTATCTGTGAGGAGAATTGAAAACTTCTATTAGCACTTTTTAATAGAAGAATTTCAGCTCTTTCAGACGGCATATTATTAAAATATTTACTGATCAATTTATAGGAATAATATTGATTCCCAAACATGAGAATATTACATCAGAACTAACGAATTCAGTACTTACCGCATTGTAAGTTAACAAACCGAAACACAGCCACGAAATTCGACATTAGTGACTCTACCTTGATTTACAATTGACTGCCAATCACCATTGGCAACTGCCACAACTCAAACCATGAAATTCGGATGGTGCGAACTCTTACCCGCTGCGAACTTTTACCCACCTTTACTCTGTGTGGAATTTGACGTTGCAAGGAGAAATATTTAAGGGAGATTGAATTTTAATCGGACCCAAAGTCGGGTGGTACGGTTTCTATCTATTTAATGTTTGCACCGGAACGGGGCCATTAATTGTATCGCAAATTGGTCGCGCTCAATTACTAAAATTGGGTTAGGGGCTGATTGCCCAGTGGAACGTGGCCGTCGTTGACGTCAAATCCATCCGCGGGTTCGCTCAGGTGTCGCCTATATTTCAATCCTCGGCCGTAGACTCGTTTTCGCTTCCATTTCACGGCCCCTCTGCATAGAACACCGGCCTACGCTATTTCCCGCAAAAATCCACCTGACTGATCCGCGACGCGCAGTAAAGCGAGAACGAGGGAATATTTATAGCTCGTTTCGCGAAATCTGTGTCCATAAAAACAGATCGAAAAATGCCTTGAAAGAAAAATAAATCAGGAGCAGTTATCTTTTCCTTCAGCTCTATCTCCCCTTCTTGACTCTGTTGCAACAGTATTTTCGAGCGCTACTATGTGTGAGTGGGAAACACTTGGAAGCAACACGTGCAACAACACGGATCCAAGCAGAAACTAACCGCACGTAATCGGCCGTAGAATTCGTAGCAACACGACCAGCGAATTGCCGCGGTTATTCTCAGCGTGGTTATCGCGGTCCAAGTGCCCCTCGCCCCTTCGAGCGTCGCCCCATTCGCAAATGGACGAACAAGGGATGGAAATGGGATCCTATACATGTATTATTCGATCACAATGTTGCCCGTTAGACCGTCCAATCGCAGCCGTCTAACGAGCAATAAACAATAGTGCACACCGTCGTTGACCGGCGGCGGGCACCGCTAAAAATACTGATTTCGACTGTTGCCAAATTTCAACAAATATCGCGGCTCAAGTTCGATTCGGAAGGCTGGGAACACGGCGCGGCGTCCGTTCAGTTGTCGTTCGTCTGCAAATTCGCGTGCACGCGCTCCTTTTCCAAAACGCCATCCAACTACTCGAGTCTGCTCGAAGCTAGCCTCGCGCTGATGATCTCCTCGGGAAAGCCGCTGCGCTCCGAACCGCTTGAAAAATCGACGATGATAAGAGACACAAGAGCACCGGTGGTTCCAACAGTCCCGAGGGCTGTGACGAATCTACGCGACGCGGTTCGACCGATAAGTTACTTGCTAAGAAACGAGTGAACCCTGGCGATCTTTGTAAACGCGAAAGCTACAGTCGACGTCGGTGGTAAAAATAAATCGCGAAGGGTGTCGCGGTAGCAGAGGGCGGAGTGTTGGATGCCCGAGGGGGTTGTTTGCTCGGTCCCTCGAGTCGCAGCGGACCCTGGCACTCCTGGCAGTCGTCGGATGCAGGAAACAATAGAAATGGGTGATTCGCAGTAAGTCGCCGCCAAAAATATCGGATTTCGCGGCTTGCCAAGAGAGGTAGGGACGGAGGAGCGTGGAGGGACGGCGACAATTAGTCAGTCCTCGATTGTCTAGCGAAGTCAGCCTTCGCGGAAGGGAGATCGATCGGCCGATCGAGTGGACGGGCGGGAAACATGTGCTGTCGGTTGTCAGTGACCCGTAAGACATTTCAATACTCGAGGAATGCCTCGTCCGTGACGTGATCCTCCGGTCGAAGAATTCGGTGCGTCCCTTTTCTCCGAGGCCCCAGCTGGAGCTTTCGAAGGACCCTCGATACAGATTTCATGCCTGCTTTCGTCCTGAACAGAGCCTATTTCGTCTGTAACGATGACTATCTCGTAAGTGGGCAATCGGAGAGGCGAAGCCTGCTCCCTCAGCTCCCTCAGCTCCCTCAGCTCCCTGGCCGGTGCTACTAACTCCAACAAAGCAAACAGACACTTGTTCCCCGGTATCAAGCTTCAAACGGGAACTCCAGGAGATCGTCCGAGTTCTATCACTCAAATAACCATTTGTTTTTCAAGACTTGATACTTTCACTCCTAAGCCTGGGCTTCTTACAATTAGCGCACCGTATACATATAACAAAGCTAATTATAGAGATTCCGGTTGCATCGACGAGTAATTTTGGATCTGACGTCTGGAAACTCTTCATTGTCACTTACTCAGATCATTCGTCCATTAATATACTTGCCGTGTGAGAGACTAAATCACTAAATCAGCCACGTTTCCTCTCGCTTCCTTGAAACGGCGATACGATCGCCGACCGGGGTATCATCGCACATGGAGCAGCGTAATCTTATTTTCCTCGCATTCCATCTGAAATTGTTTGCTCGAGTCACCTACCTTTCAGCGGGACCTATGTAGACTGGGAACGTATCGTTCAGTCGAAACCTGCCATTCCGTGGCTCGCGACGCCTCGGGTTTCGCGATGGCTCGTCTCGTGTCTCCTCTGCTTTGAGATGACAGATCGCTGGCCGAACGATAGCGCGTCTCTATCGCTCTGGGACAGTGCGAAATTGCTTTCTCAAGTAGTAAGTAGCAGCTAGTAGTGATCGTAGCGAATAGTAGTAGACCAGTAGCAACGTTTCACTCGTCATTTTTTTATTACGCACCACAGCGACGTTTGCGAGCGCAAACAATAACATTCGTTTCACCCACGGACTACAATTCGGTAGCGCGCATTTTTACCAGAGATATTTCACGCGATAACGTTATCTTGCCCCGGCGCGTAACAACGATCCACAGCGATACTGTATCGCTGGCTTGCTCGCGCGACCGCTATCGACGAATGCCGATCTTCGGGGAATAGCTCCCAGATCGAGGCCCTAATTCGCAGCTTCGTTGCCCTGATTCACGTCGCCGATGCATCGCCACGCCAGCGAGAGGAGCCTATGCATGATGTTTGCAACACTATTAATTTATAAATAGGAGAACGGATATTTCTGGCGCGAGTGGCGATCCCGTTCAGCGAAAAGAACAATGGCTCCGATGGGGCGAGTTAGATATAAATCAAGGATGATCATGATCGATGTTATCTGAACGCGTTGAACCTTCGGAACCGATCTCGCGAATTAGATACAAGATACACGGTCACTTGTTACTCGCTTCGAAATGTCGCGGAGATCGTAGAGATTCTACGTAGCTTCTCCCGGGCTGTAGTAGCGAGAATCCTTTCAGCTCCGTCGATTAAAGATTCATGGAGAAAGATCGTGGATCGTAGACGTCCGGTAGGTACCACTCTTCCTAGCAAATGCTACCTCACAATCGCGAATGAAAGCTTGCATCGTGTCCCCCGAATAAGAAACGTAACGCTGGCTTGCACCAGTTTTGGTGTGGCTGGTACGAAAGAGTGCAGAGTGGATGAAAGATCGTGATGCATCCAGATGTATGGTCGGTACACGAAGGACCTGGGTGAGTACGCAAAGGAAGAGGCGCGGAAGCTCAACTACCACGACAAAGCGCGACGGAAGTACGACAAGAACAGAGCGGAGGACCTACGGAAGTCGAGGAGCCGGGGACCACTGTGCAGGAAGCTGCTCGCCTTGCTGGCCTTCGCCTGGAAGCACACCGGAGCTAGGCTAGGCGAGGACTGGGTCTTCCTCGCCCTGCTCGGTGTTATCATGGCGCTTATCAGCTACGCCATGGACCGCGGCATTTCCATGTGCAACAACGGTCAGTCTGATCCCAGTGATCTCTCGTTTTCGTATACACTATACAGTTTGGAAGTCACGACGTAATTCCTTTGGAAAATTCAATTCTCCCCAAGGCCTCGATTTTACTTCCGCGCTTCAGCCTTCAGCAAACACACTCTGAATTTTTCGCACCATTTAATCCCCGTCTGGCGACGCGACAATTTTAACCGTCGGCGTCGGTTAACCGTGCCCTTGTTCCACCAGCCAGGATATGGCTTTATCAGGACCTGACGCACCATCCAGCGCTTCAGTACATCGCCTGGGTGTCTCTGCCTGTGTGTCTGATCCTCTTCAGCGCCGGTTTCGTGCACATCGTTGCACCCCAGAGCATAGGGTCTGGGATCCCAGAGATGAAGACCATCCTACGCGGGGTGGCCCTCAAGGAGTACCTCACCTTTCGTACTCTAATCGCCAAGGTTAGACGGCATGCCTTGCTTCGCTCAGCTAGTCTAATCCTTTCCTTGCTTCCGAATCACCGGCACCGTTGCCGCGCGCGGTTCTTTACACTAAATATGTAATCGGTAGACGATCTGAATTTAGACAACACCTCTACCTTGTATAATTCCCTTCGCCATAGTTCCCCGTCTCCTCGCTCCCCCCCCCTGCATGCCCTACTCTTCTGGAAGCATCGGAACCACGGTGGCATTTCGAATTCTCGCGTTGCAAGCCTCTTCTGGACCTGCCCCAAAACAGGTGATAGGTCTGACCGCGACCCTGGGCTCCGGCTTGCCACTCGGCAAGGAAGGTCCGTTCGTGCACATCGCCAGCATCGTGGCCACCCTGCTGTCGAAGCTGGTCACCAGCTTCCAGGGTATCTACGAGAACGAGAGTCGAAACTGCGAGATGCTGGCCGCAGCTTGCGCGGTGGGTGTCGCGGCCTGCTTTGCCGCCCCGATCGGGGGCGTCCTCTTCAGCATCGAGGTCACCACCGTCTACTTTGCCGTTCGCAACTACTGGCGGGGGTTCTTCGCGGCCGTCTGCGGCGCCACGATGTTCCGCTTGCTGGCGATCTGGTTCCAGAGGGAGGAAACCATCACCGCGATGTTCGCCACCAACTTCACCATGGACTTCCCGTTCGATCCCCAAGAGCTGTTCGTCTTCGCCCTGATCGGCGTGGGCAGCGGCTTGGGCGGTGCTTTCTACGTATGGCTCCACAGGCAGTACGTGATCTTCATGAGAAAGAACAAGAGCATGAACAGCTTCCTGCAGAAGAAGTGAGTGAGTCCACCGCTGGCCGTCGGACTCTAGAATAATCGATCGCATGCTTCCAGCCGTTTCTTGTACCCTGGCATCGTCTCTCTTCTGGTGTCGTCCGTGTCCTTCCCCCTGGGCCTGGGGCAGTTCATGGCAGGCGACTTGAACACCCACGACCAAGTCTACGGCCTGTTCACCAATTTCACCTGGACCAAGCTGGAGGTAGGCGTGGAGGAGATGAACATAGTCAAACACTGGTCCACCCAGTACACCGACGTGTTCACTGGGCTCCTTGGTTTCGTTGCGTTCACGGTAAGACCAGGCTCCTTTTCCCCCATAGCACCACCCTTAAGAAACGAGGGAGCCCTCAGTCGAGCAAGGGACTTTGATTTCAGTTCATCTTTTCCATTATAAGCTCAACGGTGCCCGTGCCATCGGGGATCTTCATACCCGTGTTCAAGATCGGTGCTGCGCTAGGTAGAGCCGTGGGCGAGGCTATGGCACTGTGGTTCCCGAACGGCGTTCGTTACGGTGGCATAATAACCCCCATTATACCAGGTAACTGCAGTCTGGCTCGTTCGCATTCACTCGGCTTTAGCTGCTTGCCAGCACTCGGTTCACGCGGGATCGTTCTTCAGGGGGTTACGCTGCCGTTGGAGCGGCCGCTTTCTCCGGCGCGGTCACCCACACCATCTCCGTCAGCGTCATCATCTTCGAGATGACCGGCCAGATCACCCATATAGTCCCTATCATGATCGCTGTGCTAATCAGCAACGCGATCGCCGCCCTTCTGCAGCCCAGCATATACGACAGCATCATTCTGATCAAGAAGCTGCCCTACTTGCCGGACTTGTTACCCTCCAGCTCAGGCGAGTCTCGTACCATTGCTTCCTTTCATAAGAATAACACTAAAAACTGTTACTATCTCTAACAAGCCTCTCCGAAGGAATTTCCTAGCGAGGTAATGATTCATCCGAGCCCTTGCTTCTCCATTTCCTTCGATCGCGCGAAACCGAGCTCGTGAGCGAGAATCAGCATTGTTTTAGGGATGTACAACGTGTACGTCGAGGACTTCATGGTCCGCGGTGTTAGGTACATCTGGCACGGTATCACGTACCAGAAGCTCAAGGAGATTCTGAAAGAGAACCGCAAGCTGCGCGGCTTTCCGTTAGTCGACAATCCGGATTCGATGATCCTGCTGGGCTCCGTTCAGAGGCTCGAGCTGATCAAGCTGATCGAGAAGCATATAGGTCGCGAGAGAAGGTTACAGGTACCGTAAATAGCGTCACAGCTTTCCCGGATCTTAGGAGACCAGGATTACGTTGGGATGTTGCGTTTTAGGTGGCCCAAATGTGGCAGAAGGAAGCAGAGGAGAGGGCTCGCGAGGAAATGGAACGGCAGCTGAGGGACCAGGAGAGAACGAGGAGGCCGTCCAGGTTCGAGGTGATCCCAGCGCCAGACATCCTGAAGATGCAGAGGCAAAGCGTGAACGATCTAACGATGTCTCCAAACAACAGCGCCGGCCCCGATCACGTGAGTCACACCCTTTTCACGTCATTCCGCGCGAATTGTGCATATTTGCTCGATTAAACAGCCGCCTGCGTCATCGTGCACGTTTCACACGTCGCCTCGTTACCTTGCAGCACACCTACCACTCGCCTGTATTCGGGTCGCAGCCCAAGAAATCGATCCTCAAAAAAACCAACTCGTTCACGCTGAAAGGGTTCAGCCCTCTGGTGAGCCCAGCAGCCACTCCTTACACCACTGTCACCGGCGCAGAGAGCAGGTAAGCACTGTCTACTCGACGAACACGAGGAAAGGCACCTTTCCTTCATTCCCAAGGGCTCGTTACGATTTCAGGATACGCCTGGCCTTCGAAGCGATCTTCCGCAAGTCGGCCACCCTGCAGGACGTAGATCCTGACCCAGAAATAGGATCCGTAACCGGCACGAGACGCGACAGCCAGGACGGCATAAACGTGACATCGCACACGCCCATGCTGGCGCCGAGTCCAGCCACTTCGAAGAAAGTGCAGCTGGTAAATACAGATGTTTCCTTTAATCATCGCCCCGATATAGATCCACGGTAGCCTAAACCTGACTCGTATATATACCGCCAGCCGCGCGAGAGAGTGATAGACATGTCGGCGGAGGACCAGAAGCAATGGGAGGAGAGCGAAATGGCGTTGGAGGTGGACTTCTCCAGGTGCCACATCGACCCGGCACCCTTCCAGCTGGTCGAGAGGACCTCCCTGCTCAAGGTGCACAGCCTCTTCAGCATGGTGGGCGTGAATCACGCCTACGTCACGGCTATCGGGAGACTAGTCGGCGTTGTGGGACTGAAAGAGGTACGTTCGACCCTCGCGCTCGATCTTACAATTAGCCACCCCTGATCACGTTTCTTCTGTCCATACAGCTACGAAAGGCAATAGAGGACGCGAACGCCGGCATCCTGCCGATGCACGCCGACCCCCACATCGCCGTGTCCAGCTCCAGCATCGCCAAAAGCGAGACAGACACCGAGAGCAAAAATGCCAGCACGATGAACTCCATCGCGTCGGTAGAGTGCGAGAAAGTGGAGAAGGTCTGAGAGGGGCGGACGGTATGTGGAGACCGTGGAAGAGGGACGAGCGAAGGGAGGCGAAAGTAGAAGCAAAATATGTGATAGCCGCGTTGCAAGACGGGCAACGGGGCCCCGTACGATGCGAGGGACGTTTGCCCCTTTTTAATTGAATCTAATTAAACCCCCCCTTCCTGACCCAGGGCAAACCCGGGTCCGCTGGTAGCCGCTTTCTCCAACGCTCCTCTCGTACTTAACTCCGGGGACTATGATATCTATCATTCTGTTTTCAAGGGCTTCCCTAATCCCGGCACGTTCGGCGGAACGTGCCCGCACAACGGCTTTGGAAGCTCATAGACGAATTTTCGGCATGCTGCTGGTGGTGTTTAGGCGCGTAGAAGGAAGCCCCTTTCGATACCGAACATTATATGAGGATGTAGATGCTTTATTTCTTTAGAGACCCGAGAATCGTTGCATTCTTCTTGAAACGTAGCGCGTTAAGGCACGTTAAGGCGCGTATAGACCGGGCACTGGCGACTCGCTGGGATGCATCGACTTGTCTCCAGCGATTGGTACCGAGCGGCTGGTATTCGGACGCGCAGGTACATACCGTTGTCAACCGCTGACTCGCGGGACAATACGGTCATAAACCGCGACCCTGGCGAAACACTCTGGCCCAGGCCCGGATTAAAGGGGGGGCTAGGGGGGGCTGTAGCCCCGGGCCCCACTTTCCAGGGGGGCCCCGTTCTAAGCCTTCAGTTCTAAGCAATTTAAACTCGTTATTGTTTAAATTTTTGTTACCCCCCCCCCCCCCCCCTCCCCGCTTTTCAACCACGGGGGCCCTCGAAGGTTGGATAGCCCCGGGCCCCAAAAATCTTAATCCGGGCCTGCTCTGGCCGATCAGCCTAAGTAACTTTTGGCAACCAGACGTGGTACACAAATCAGCCCTTTCAGGTTTACCTAAATTTGCCAGATATAGCTACATATTAAAAAGTATTATCCAGCATCAATACCCCTCGTGAAGAGAGACACACAGGAAGAAAAATGGTAGTCCGCTGACTGCGCGTAGGAGGAGCCACGCGCTATCAGAGGACTACCCTTTTTCTTCCTGTGTCCTTCCGTCATACATGTATCCGGCGACTGTAGCCCGGTCTATTCATATCTCCTTAACCTTTAAAGGACGAGTCGCCAGACACAAGTTGCCGGACACAAGTCGCCGGATACAAGTCGCTGGAGACAAGTCGGTTATCCCACCGACTCGCCAGTGACTCCAGCGACAAAGTTGCCGGCGATTGTTGCCCGGTCTATGCGAGCCTTTAGGAAGAAAGAGCGCGAGAGCGAGAGGGAGAGAGAGAGAGAGAGAGAGAGAGAGAGAGAGTGTGTGTGTGTGCGCACAAGCGATTGTGGTCGTGGTGAGTCGACGATACTTTCCCATTCGTGATATATCCAGTGCTCAAAGGAATCCCCCTCGATGCCGAAACGTTGAAGCTCCGCGAACGCTAGGTATTATTAGAGAGACCGTTGGTGCTCCGGTGATTTTTAACATGTGGATTGGCGGTCACGGCACCGTGAACAAGGTGTTCGTCGTCCACGTAGACAGTAATGAGGATCCCGAATCGTTGATCGAATACGTATTCGCGTTCTAGGACCGGCCGTAATTCAACGGCCATGTTTTAGTCAATGAGTAAACGCTGCTGAATGCTCCTATAGTGTGTAATTATCTGACCATGGTTGTGCCAACCTATTTATTCTAATTGTTAATCGTTATGTCTAAGCGCGCGAGAGTCATAATATCATCGTAGGTCCGTTGCACCGTTTCATCGATACCTGGATGGAACTCTGTTGAATTGCGCTGCGACTCGAAAGCTAACGCCTCGAATCGCACACTTCGAAACCGCGGTGTTGCTGCACGGTGTTTTAGTGAACGATATCTTGATAACGACGTAGCGTATATTCGAACGATGCCTTAAGTTGATCGTTAACGGGTGTTCATCCAGGACCAGAGGCGAACGGCGCCCGGCTCCGATCGATAGCGAGCCGCTCGATCCGCGGCGAATTAGTTTAAGACGAAGTGTTCGTAGGGCATTTTACATTCCGTCTGACGAGCTATTTTCACAGATGCATCCCATTTTATTGTAAATTTATCCGCGTTACACCACGTGTCTCATCATGAAGCTTTACGCAACACTAATCGTCAGATACGAGTACACTGTACAATCGGGAGAAGACATTAAATAATTTATTATGTTACTTACATGTTGTGCTGTCGGATAGGTACTTGTTCCTCCCTCGCGTCTAACACGTTTTAAGCGACGAAGCTATCAACTAAAGCGTGGATCGACACCGATCGATCGTTCAGAAACGTAGCGTGCGTCATCGAATCGTAATATTGCAGTATCAATTAGGGTGGCAGGTATCGCACGGGCCCCCGATAATCTAGGCCAGGCGCTTTCAGCGAGGACCAGAGGGTCAGATGGACCTTGTAATCTCCGTTTACTCTACTTGTCCAAGGTAAACCAGCCATGTAAGCACTTTGGCACCGGGCCGGGGGTATCGAAGTTGGCCCTCCCGATTTCCGTCAGAGTCGCGCCGTCCAGAATCAGCAGACCCACCTGCGCCTCCTTGGTCGACCATACGATGGCACTCAGAATCACGCCGTCATCTTCGTTCTGAAATGTTTACAATTGCGTGAAGAGCAGGGTCGGTATAGGTCTGTCCGATAGAAGGCAAGAAGAATCTGATCGTTGACCGCCCGAGTAAGTAATAGCTAGCGAAAATAGCATCGATAGAAGAAGAACCGTTTCTCTATTTTACTTGCCTTGCCATTAGGGTCTGGCACGAAGATTGGCTCGCTGGGGTACACGTTCTTCTCGCACCAGGTCTTCCTAGTCTTCTTCAAGACGTCCACCTTGATGATCTGTGGAGCAAGATTTAATGGCTCAGCGATACAATAAGGGGGAATGAAAGCGTAGTTACCGTTCCGGGATTATCCAAGTCCACGTCGCTGGAGATGGCGTAGAAATAGCGATACTCTCTCCCAAGATAGGAATCGTAATTGAGTCGCGGTGTCTCGCAGCCCAGGTCGCAGAGGAGCTCTGGTTTCACGAAGATGTTGCCATCGGGAAGCCTGTGGGCAGCTGCTCTTCTCTGAAGAGTATTTCTGTAGTCGCTATTGTTATCCTTGCTGGTCTTCGATGGGTTTCCGTTTGTTGAACCGTCTGATTTACCGTCTCCACTTTCGCACGATCCATTTACATCTTGGAACGACTCTAAACCCTGGTTCACCGTTTTCGCGGTGATCAAATTGTACTCCAGCGGCAGGTCTGGCTTTGGACGCTTCATGGGCATCACGAACCGCAGAGGCCTGCCTCGGAACATCTTTGCGTAGTCAGGGTTCTCGTGCAAGTTCTATAAAGGAAGCAAAACTGTCTCTCCCATTCATTCTACATACATGATACTGTATAATAACACTAGTTTACGGCCATTTTACGCAACAGATGCCACAATTATTTTCATATTAGGGACCATTTTACATAAGAAAAAAATAGTGGCATCTGCTGCGCAAAATTTTTTTTTTATTTTCTAAACTAGTGTAATCATCATGAAATACCACCTTCATCGCGTCCACAAAGAGGCAGTCCAACATTTTCGCGTCCCGGTAGCAACAGATGTCCAGAACCACGTACTCGCGATCGCGTGTCTCGAACTGATTAATGATGTGGAGGTAGAAGAATGCTTCAGCGACGAACGTCCTCTCGAGCAGGCCTGTCTCCCTCGAGACCAGGTGTATAAGAGTCTGCGGTAAATAAACACGGTACCCTGCGATCTACTACTGAGCATCAGAACGTAGACTTTGGACGATCCAACATACGTTTTCGTTCTCGTGCCACTTCAAGGCAGCGCGCATCGGCTCCTGCTTCACTTTACAGGATATTATGGTAGTCAGAGAGACGGCTAGAGGCTGCTCGATGATTACGAAGTAGTTCTCGGTGATGCCGAAGGTGTGCATGTAGGAGGGATTCAACATCCACCTGGATGGAACGCTGGCAACGATGGTGGCTTGGTCGAACATTGACAGTTCCTTCTCCTCCCCTGAATCGTCTGAGAGAAATACACAACAACTAACAGATTGCCACAGTGCTAAGCTGAGAAATTAGAGTATTCCAAGGGGACGCTGACCGATGATGATGCGACTGGGCGAGAAACAGACGACGTTGTACATGGGTCCACGCGACGTTACGCTCATCCCCATGTTGTACACTGTGCTGTCGTTCATCACATGAGGATGGGACGTGTGGTTCACGATTCCAACGTAATCAGACACGTTCACCTGGAGAACAAGAACCGTTGAACCTTCATTCGAGATACTTTGGTGGGAATCCATACTTTATCTCAACGATCGATATCGGATAACATCAAGGATCATCGCCAAGACTGTTTATTAGAGATGTACCGACTAGTGGCCGACTAGTCGGTTAAGCCGACTATCCGGCCACTTTTGTAGTCGGCGACTAGTCGGCAAAAAAGGCCGATTGATCGGCCCCCTTTTTGTGAATATTTACCCATTTTTCGTTCTCCTTTTCTAACAAGTT
Source organism: Andrena fulva (assembly GCA_946251845.1). Classification (NCBI taxonomy): domain Eukaryota; kingdom Metazoa; phylum Arthropoda; class Insecta; order Hymenoptera; family Andrenidae; genus Andrena; species Andrena fulva. The sequence continues at coordinate 5,892,506 of OX276332.1, forward strand.
TCATAACTTTGCTATTAGAGATGTACTGAATAGTGGCCGACTAGTCGGTTAAGCCGACTATCCGGCCACTTTCGTAATCGGCGACTAGTCGGCTTCTTGGGGGCCGATTAATCAGCTAGTCGGCTAGTCGGCCAACACCCTAGTCGGTACATCTCTACTGTTTATCGATCAGCGACTAGAAGTCCACTCGATGGGTTCGCGGTTCCTGGACAAATGAATAGCGGAGTGCCATAAATAACAGAAATCGCGTACCTTGGCTTTAGTTTGCAAAGTTTCCGGATCGATACGATGAATCACCGCCGACTCCGTGAACGTGTAATACTCGTCGCCGAAGGGGTAGACAGAGATCATGGAATTATCGGAGTCGTCGCCAGGCTTGAAGACCGCCGCGACCCTGAAGAGAAACGATTCTATGTATTTCCTGAGCATTCTGCACGACCCCTACGCTGCTCGAATCAGCCGCTACCTTTGAAAGATGTTGTTGCAAGGATCCGGGACCGCTTTCGTGCCGAACTCTGTGACCACTATCCTCTGGGCAGCGGTGTTCTTCTTGTAGACGTCCGTCTGCACGAATCTGCACTGATAAGTGACGTCCCCATTGGCGATGGCGAATCTGCAGCAAAGTTACGAAGAATATTATCTAGTCGATGGGCGTCTGAAGCTACGCAAGCCACAGAATTACCGATGCAGCATAGCCGAACTGTCGAACAGGTGGTTGAAGCTATACTCCCCGACTTTCAAGCTTCCAGGTCCATTCCTCAACAGAGTGCCCTTCAACCAACACGGTATCTTGCCGGTAATCTTGCCAGAGATCGGCTCTATCACTTCCTTCTCGCAGGACCTCATCCAGACGTTGGAGTCGCAATTGGGGAAGTAATTTCCACCCTCCGCTTTTCCTCCATTGTCGATCTTCGAGCAGTCTTGGGCGTCGCTCAACTGTCGTGGAAAATCACTCCGTCAGGTCTTGGAAACTAAGGTAGACTAAGGCGAATTTACTGTCATCTTAGCGACGATAACTAGGCGAGTACCCTAGCGCTAGTCGCGTCTTAGGATCGGTAGTTCCACGGCGAAGTATTCGCGATAGTACCAAAGTAGGTACGGGGAGTCAAATGAGGAGAACGCTAAGAGGGGGTTTTTAGTGGGTAATCCATGTAATTGGGAGCCCCACATAACCCCAGCATCAAATGCTGGGGTATGCGTAAGGCATTTTCCCCCTCTATAAAAAAAAAAAAAAAAAAAAAAAAGAAAAGGATCGATAGTTCTAGAGTAAGGGTAGTTTTTAGAGTAGCACCGTAGTGTCAGTAGCTCCAAAGTGTCACCCTAAGCGAACACTTACACGAAACGACGTCCTCGACAATTTCATCCGCTTCCTGTGCAACAGATCGTCGAGTCCGTTGAATTTCACCGACGAAAAGTGATTTTCCGATCTCGATCTGACGCGTTTGACTGATTTCATTGCAGCCCTGGCTGATACGACCCCGGTCGAGCATGGAGAAACGAAAAATCGACCATTCACCGGCCTACTATTCGCGGTTTTGACTAATTTTAGCGAGCCATGTATTGCCTGACGTTATATCTCATCCTCGAGGTTTTCGTCGTCCAGCTCCGTCACCAGCGGATCCAGAATCGAGAACAGAATGTGGTACACTCGCTTGTGGGTGAAGTCCATCGTTCCCCTTGGGGCTTCGACGGCCGAATGACATTGTTCCGTTAATCTGCTGACCTTAAAAATGCAGTTTCAACCGTGATCCGATTAACGGCACCGGTTGCTCGAAGCCCCGCACCCTGTCACGTGGCTTTCAACCCCTTTTGAAACCTTGCACCCCCCCCCCCCCCCCTAGCACGTGGCCAAGCAACACGTGACACCTATCTGACGTTTCCTCTCTGTCATTTACGTAACGCCCCAAACGATATTTCTATTCAAATATAATAGAAGCAGGCATTTCGTAAATTAGTTTCCCAATTTTTGTACTATATAGGTATGTACACTTTTTTTGTTACAATTTATTCTGCTTCACCACCCGCGTGGGAAAGCCGCTGTCTGCAATATCGACTCCTCGAGGAACAAGTGGAGGTAGTTCCGCGAGTCTCTCCAAGAGGGCAGTGAAGGCAGTGCTCGGAGTATTCCATTAGTTACTTTTTTTTAAATTAGTATTCGATAAACATTGACGAGAGAGGTGATATGTATGGTGAAGCTCGATGACGCTGAAGGAGTGAAAACAAAGGTTCCCTACTACTTTCATCGAGGTACATACCTATTCTTGCAACTCGAGAATAATTCCCATCGCTGAGAGAAAGCTGATTTCTCTGGGAACAAAAATCCCAAAGGAAACGCATTGAGATTCATAATCAATTTCATTCCATATTCTTGATTTATATAGTACACTTTGGACCGCCCTGTACACCTCGCATTTAATTCCCAACGTGCCCACCGTCCCGCAGGTTCGTAACGAGTTTCGTGTGATTTCGATGACAGATTCGTGCGCGGGATCGTGGAGTAGAAGCAGTGACAGGAGGGAGGCATTAGTCGACCACGGTTCAGAGAAGCGTAGGAGCGAGTGATGCAACCGACCATTTCGACAGGTAAACAGAATGCGTTTCTATTACCGGGAACAGAGTGGCGATCCTATGGTCCAGAACAGTCGAAGTCGACTGCTTAAGCTCTGACATCCTGCGAGCACTCGGAATCTCTTCCTCTGGTCAGCCTCGCAAAAAACTCGTTCAATTGGCCGAATTCGCGTAACGTTCGGCTGCACTGGCCGGCTGCCAAAATTATTCGCGGAACTGCTTCATGTTGTTAGGCGAAACGCTGCAATCGGGATTGTTTTGGGCAACGATAAGTATCCCGCAACCTTTGCCCCGGCGTAGTTATGACCGTTCTCCTTCGTATTTTCAGACAGCATAATCTTCAGGTTTAATAATTCATTCAGTTTCTAATCGTCTCTTTGCGTTACAAATTTCTGTCGCTCTCTGCACTCCACTTTTACCGATTGGTAGGTTTTTATCGACCAAAATTTTTTTCTCGAAATTCTTCTTTACCGATCACGAGTGTCTCCAATTTTTTTTTTTTACCTACCGCGGGCACCGTAAATTGTCGAATTTCTTTAGTTAGTCGATTCGTAGCTAAGATTAAGTGTATGGATTTCGGGAAGTAGGTCTTGGAATCTTTTACTTCTCTGGTTAAATGCGGATAGAGGATACAATCCCCGAGTGCTCGATGAGGAAAAAGTACGCGTGACGTATGAAACTTTTCGCAACTTCAGCGTTCCTTACGACCTCGCGAAGAGCATGATTGGACGGCTTGGAAGTCATAACATTTCCACGGGAGTATTAATTTATCTCCCGACCAGCTTTTCGCTATGCATAATATGTATGTTTACTACCTGCGCCAAGGTAGTAAAGAATCATAGATTAAGCCACTCTCCCAGCGGGGAAATACAGTCGGCATTGGGTCGCGCTTATCGTTCAGTGACTGCGGGTAAACAGTCAACAGGCTAGTTAATATTCTTAGCTCTCACGCAGACAGCCCGCGCGTACAATTTACGATCGAAGCCGAAGCGATATGAAAAGATCACAGCAGCCTTGATTTCTCGCATATTCAACGCTCAGCTGTTGTCTAGTTTACGCGAACGTTGCTTAACTCATTGCTATCCGGTGCACGCCGATTAACCGACCTAGGAAGGCGTTGAGACAAAGAGCCCGTTCAAGTAAAAGGAGAAACATGATTGAACCGGAGAAAAAGAGAAGCTGAACTTCGTTACGTAATACAACCTAACCCTTCCTGTATTCAAATTTTACCGTTGGACTCCGATAGCAGAAGTCATTGACTACATTATTAATCACATTCAGTAAGTTCATTATCAAGGGGGCCGAAAGTTCTTTCCAGCACCGAGCAATTCTGACTCAACGTGTTGACGTTGCAGGCGGAGCAAAAAATGGACCGAGACAATTGCGTGCGGGAATTAGTTCGGTCCCACGTTGACTCTCGTTATACGTGGCCGCGTGCACGCTAGCCAGCGGCGGGTCGAGTGTTCCGGGTGACGCGTACTCATGTACATCGCTCCGCGTAAGTTCGCCCCGTTCGCGCCCAGCTGACGCTTACGTGCAGTTTTATGCGGAACGGTGCGCGCCGTGCCACACATGCTTGCGCCACGTGCCAGTCACGTGCTCGCGCCAGCCTAGAGGTGCGTCTCGTGAGTGGCCCCGGTGGCCCGCTCTCGCAGCGAATACAGAAGCCGGGTGAGCGCCTGCAGCCTAGGCCGCCACCCGCCTTCTCCAACCTTCGTTCGCCCTTCTTTCTGCAAAACCAGGTCACTTTTGTCGAACAAAAGCTCTTGGAAAAATAGTAGAACGGAGGATTTGTGATCCGTTTACTGCGAGTATTGCCACGGGACGGGGACTTCGGAACGAACTTGCGCTCTTTCATTTTCTGCCTACTCCGCAGAACACAGTGTTCGTGGAATGGTTTCTTTTTTCCGAGAAATAGAAACATTCGCGGGGAGCCTCGCGCTTCCGACGTAGGTACTTGGAGCAGGCTGTATGGGTGTGGGTCAAGGCTGAGATAACGACAACAGTATCGATGGTTCGCGTGCGGACTTTTCGATCCGATCCGTGCCGACACTTACCTACCTCACTCGCAGGAACAAGCCCAAGTGGGCGCGCGCTAATTTGCTAAATCCAGCCGATTCGTATTCGACGAGGTCCTCGAGGTCGTTGCGTATTCGTGCTGACCAGGAGGCACCGCTGACAACACTCCACTATCGTTCTAATGCAAAGTCGACCTTCGCGGCTCGGGCGACGGTTGTGTTCGAGTATCGCGTCCGCTTTGGAGCCGCCTGCGGCTTATAATTAAACGTAACTGGACCAATCTCAACGCCTGCGAGTCTGCACGTCGCTCGGGTACCAAATTCAAAGCTGAGGCGACTTAATTATAGATTCAGAGCCGAGTGGACTGTTTGGAGTTCCAATATCATCGGGACTCTTTTAGACAGTCGATAATATTTTCAGCACTCTGCACACTTGGTATTCATAGACTGCGCGTGCCATTTTCGGCGAGACTGTAACCGCGAGTAACAAGGGAAGATACCATCAAAGTTTCATAATTTTTTGCATTTCTGACTTGGGCACTTTCCGTTGTATGTAGCGAATTACCCAGTCGAAGCAATAGAAGTCATTACAATACCATAAATTGGCGGCTTAAAAACTGAGTACATAGAATGTTCGTATCTCGTAGAGCGAGCGAGGTCGACACGCGAATAAAAGGCACCGCGGGTCAGAAACTCATTTATTTATCTTATCTCTCCGGTCGCTATCGATCGGATCGCCTGGAAAACATCAGTATCTGCTGGTTTCTGAAAAGACGTTGGTGTCTACCAAGCGGCTTAATTTCCACGGAGATAACCGTCGGAACTGAAGCGACCGTTGCGTCGAACGATATTGCACGGTCGGACAAACGGACGTCGGCATTCGGAACAAAGCTGTTCGTGTAATTAATAGGTCTAAGATGATTAGAGCCTGTGAGTCAGACTCGTTAAAGTTAATGCACCGGTCAATTAAGATTCATGCGTCTGTTTGGACGATCTAAGAAAATGAAGGTTCATGGATTTTTCGAGTGGAGGCTTGTATTAAAACCAATCCCGTTCTCACTGTATTCGATCGCCGTCTAAACAAAGTCCTCCTCTGATTCAAGTAATTAAAATCGTGTCACTGCGAACTTGCACATTTTCTCTAGCATCGATTTACGTAACATCGCCAGATACCACGATGCGCTACAATAATTCTTTAAAGACATTCCAAACGCAATTTCCTATACAGAAGCGCGCTTGCATGTTTAACTCATTGCGTAACAGTAACTCCTGGTGAGGCTCGACTGTGTCGACTTACAAACTCCTCTTTTCCATAAGATTATAACACGCCATGTGTGCAAATCGTCGGGTTTTCTCGTGCGACAGATGGCTCGGTTGGTGGGTTCCGAGAATTAGTATTAGGAGAGATTCCGAATGGAAGGACGAGAGATTCCTTGAGGTGCTAATATACCGATCAAAGTCACTATTAGGGTATTACATTATTGGGTAATTAGAAAGAGACCATCACCTTGTAGGCCTAATAAAAGAATGGGTACATTTAAAATTAAATTTAAGTCCATTTAAATTAAATTTACAATTTGTTTTCTCAGGTAATTTTACGGTGAAACATCGGGATCTTTTTAGGAGACGTTAGGAAACATTTTAACTGTATTTTGATACATATTTTCATACACAAAAACATATTTTCTTCAATGTAGCGTAGGATTTTTTAAGAAAATTAAAAAATAAGCAAATGGCGGCTTCGTAATGAAATGTTCGTTTTGTTGACTGAGGTTTATAAAAACTAAACCAATTAAAATATGATAAAAGAAACCTACGCCACGTTGAAGAGAATCTATTTTTCTTTAAGTTGAAATAAGAATTTTTGGTGCTGGAAGCCAGGTGACAAAGCATGACGTGACGGTAGACGATGTTGGACATATAACCATGTCATTTTAAAACTCTAAGTAATAAACATGTATGAAGATAAAGATAAAATGCTGCCTAGCATATCCCAAAAAGGTGTGAATATTTCACTGAAAAATTACCCGCGAGAACTAATTTGAAATTTACCCGTTCGTTTATTAGGTCCGCAAGGTGGTGTACCCGCTTAAGATCTGCATAAGGTGATTCACTGATTATTTTGATCATTTTTCTACTGTTTCCTTTCAACTCTAATTTACACACAACATTGGAGGTTTGAAAGTAGTATTTAAATAGCTCGCCGAGTGGTAGCCACGTGTCCAAGCAATGTAATTATCTTGAGTGGTCGTATCTGTCGATTTTGTTTAACACCGTATCGTGAAATAAAAAAACAACGTCCACGTGGAAAACAAGGACCGCTCGCCATATGTCATCGCGTGGAAAGCGATAACAGGGGCCACTATTTTTATCCTTGGAGCATATTTCGCGACAACTTGTCAATCGAACCCAGTGACGTTGGGAGTTCCGATAACAATGATGGACCCGCGAGCGAGCAGCCAGATCGTCGCGACGTACATATTTCCCAATTTAATCCCCGACGAGGTAGAGCTTCTATTTTAAATCGTGCTCTGTTGCGTTTAGTCCCGTTGTTTACGACTGGTAATGCGCGATAAAGAACAGATCGTTATGCATTCTTTTTCATTCTTTGCGGTTGCTGGCAGTGCTCGCGATAAAGCGCGATTATCTTCGTCGATGGAGGAAATGTTCCTCGGCGTTATGGAAATCGGTTATCGTCACGTGCCCGTTGAAGAATATTCCATTATTTTTCGAACGTAATACTAGGACAGCCGAGTGGATGATTAGGGGAATATTCTTTGGACACGTTGATCTCTCGATTAAGGGGGAACACCACTGTAACGGCCGGAAAAGTAAGCCATTTTTAAGAATTTTTTTCGGGAATAATTTACAGTTTTCATAGAAAAATTTTATTACCTACCTTTAGTACGCTGTCTTAAGAGACTATACAAAAATAAATAAATAGAAGAACATCCATAAATTTTAATATATTAATTGATTAGAAGATTTTCTAGACCCACCCACGCGAGCTGGTCGAATGTGTAACTATGGAACAGCAGATCCGGAAGCAAATTTAATTTTTTTTTTATAAACTATATGAGTGTAGTTTCCGTTGTGCGTACCGATTTCTTAAACAAATTATTTTTGTAAAAATGGCGCGCTTTAGAAGAAAATTTTCGAAAATCCGCGAATAAGATGGACAGTTTTTCGAGCGTATTTAAAAAAATTTGTTTGCAATCAAAGAATCCGTACGTACAACGGAAACTACACTCATATAGTTTATAAAAAAAAATGAAATTTAATTTCGGACCTGCTGTTCCATAGGGTATGTGTCCCAATTACGGAGGGTTTAAGCCAGTTTGCGCAATCATATATTAATTAAACAATACTGCTACCTGAATTTCATATTCTGAAAATGAATATCTGTTGGTGAACAATTCTTCTTTATGAAGGACTTCTTTTTAAGTAAAAATAAATAAATCTTTGTAATGTATTTAATTAAACAAAAACAGATGTTTTTGTCCCTATTACGGGGCCCTGAAAACTGCGCCGTCCGCATTACGGTGCCCCCATTACGGAGCCCGCCCGTATAAAGGTCTGCGCACACATATCCGTTCCGTCTCAGTTCCGTGTCAGTGTTCCATTGGTAAGAAGAAGAGACCCTCTACGCCCCTCTTCTTCTTACCAATGGAACACTGACACGGAACTGAGACGGAACGGATATGTGTGCGTGGACCTTTAAGGTCTGGCGTGCCAGTGGTAAGAAGAAGAGGGGCGTAGAGGGTCTCTTCTTCTTACCACTGGCACGCCAGAACGGAACTGACACGGAACGGATATGTGTGCGCAGACCTTTACGGTGCCCCCCATTATGGAGCCTATCCACATTTCGGTACCTTTGAATGTCGCTCCTAACGTAACTTTTGTGAAATATGGTTACCTAGAGCTATTTTGATTCATGTTTCCAGATCCACACACGCACTTCGCTTTTGACAGTTTGGAACAAAAATGAGGTTATGACGAAACCACGCTTCCGGCTTCGAGGCTCCGTATTACGGACAAGATTGAAAATCTAGCGGTATTACGGAATTTAACTTAAAAATAAAAACAAACAAGTTTGTAGGTGCTGAATTTATTGTTTTTAATTACATTAAACCTTTTTAAGATATAATATGCATTTTATACGGTGAAAACAGTGTTTATAATTGATTTATATGAAATAGTTCGGTACAACATTTCTTAAGGTTTTGGACAAGAAATGCTATTAATTCACCAAAAGCGTGTTACGCATTTTTTTATGAATACTTATAATATTATGACATATTAAAATTGTCGTTTTTTACTTTGAATCTTGTTCGTGAATATTTGAATTTAATTTAAAAAAATTTGTTTACGTTTGTTTATGCATGGATTTTGTTTCATTGATAATTTTAATAGAAAGGCTCCATAATTGGGACAGGCTCCGTAATAGGGACACTTACCCTAGTTACACATTCGACCAGCTCGCGTGGGGAGGTCTAGAAGATTAATTAATATATTAATATTTATGGATGTTTTTCTATTTATTTTTTTTTGTATAGTCTCTGAAGACAGCGTACTAAAGATACATAATAAAAATTCTCTATGAAAACTGTAAATTATTCCTGAAAAAAAAATCTTACAAATGGCTTACTTTTCCGGCCGTCACAGTGGTGTTCCCCCTTAACAGAAGATGTAGCCAGAAGATCACTGGCCCGATCTAGGGGGCGCAGGCGGGAAAACCGAAAGAGAAAATCAAGAAAAAAGTAAAACTTCTTGAAAAAAAAACGGCGGAAAAGTAGGTAATAAACTTATAAATTGTTTTTAAATCACCCATATAATTACTATTCTCTTATATTTATTTTGTTCTATTCGTTAAATCCTTTTTTTTTGTGATTTAAAAAATAGGTACCTACCTCTTACCTGTATATTTTGTTACCCATTTTCGTGACAAGCTACTTCTGAAATATATGTAGCTACCTACTTTCAATTGCCAACGGTGGGTTACCTACAGTTAAATAAAACCAACGGAACGCTCCAAAGGCATCCCATAGCAAAGAGGAAGCCAGCGTTCTCCTCGATCAGAAAATGCAAATTTCACGCGCATTATTTATCCTCGGCAAAAAAGCTCCGGTTTTTACACCCCGACGCTACGCGTCAAGGATGCAGCACGGACTTGTCTGCATCATGTGACATCCTAATCTACGCTCATGACGCGCGTGCGTCCGCATCGGGGCGGATCATGTGATCAGACCTTTCTGCATGATTCACTGCTCGCCGTCCATCAAAAAGCTCCTCCAGAAAAATCGCGCTCTCTCTCTCTCTCTCCATTACAGACATCGTTACGATGCAGGAATTAGGGAAGCCTCCTCGCTCCTTCCACACGGTGAATGGGAAATCAGTTGACGATCCGGAGACTTAGTTCTACAGCCGTCGATAATCATCGATAGCGCTCGAAGGCCACACGCGAGTTCCCACGAGGATCGGCGACAGATGGTGCAGATCAATCGAGTCCTTCTGTGATCGTGTTAATGAAGCGACCCGCTAATCACGTGGATCGTTGACGCAAGCACTGGCACACCTGTCGCTAGCTGAGATCGATACCTCGTTCATCGCCGATTCAGCTATCGCGATTCTGGCCGATCCGAATGAACAAGATACCGCCCACTCGACTTCCACTGAATATGTACTCGCTCAGGAATTAATGAAATACTCCGTCCTCGAGGGAAAATCATTTCCTCCAGATCGGTTTCCTTCTCTACGATATAGACGATCGTCACGTATCGTCGGCTTGTCGCATATAAAATGTCCGAGATATTCCGGCCGAGCGGACGCTTATCGTTGTTGTTGCCAACTTTCTTTCATCGCAGGGGTGTACTTAAGGAGCTGCGTTCTCTCCACTTTCCTATGGTAGGAACGATATTGCTTCCCCTCCCTCCCGAAGAAATCTGGGGTTCTATCGAAGGGTTAGCCATGGGAATTTTGCAATTCTTCCTGCTCTTTAAATTTATAAGCTCTTGGTCCTCGCTATCGGGACTCGCTAGTTTCTCGGTATTAACGAGCATGTGCCGCTAATTATTCAGTTACTAAAGATCCTCCGGCGGCGAAGAAAGCAACGATACATACATATAGTACATACCAACATACCATACTCTGATACCACCCGCCAGAGATATCGATATCTTCGGCCAGCTGATAAACATATTTGTAACCGGATTCTTTTCTGTGACTTATCGGAAACACGCCCGCTCCCCGTGAATGCCTTCGCTGGGAATCCAAGTTTCCAATCACCCGCGTCTTTGTGCTCGCTCCCGAGATTGCGTCTCAAAGGGATTTCCGACTATGGAGGCAGATGCGGATTTATGCAGAAAAGTACAAAAAGAAATTAAGGTAAAAGACCCAATACGTGGACACGTCCCAGTAGCTGGACACTGGTGCAAATAATACTGATTAGTACATTTAATATTCGCTTTATCCAAAAAAGAACTATTTTATTCAATTATTCAAATATTTAGTAAAATATATTCATATATATATATTTGGTATATTTGTAACACTTTCGTAAAAAACAATTTATTCTCTTGAACTCTACGGTTTACACCATTTTAGTATTGGATTTATCTGATTTGCTAAGCAGTCGATGTTACACACGAATACACATAACCTTAAAATTAGTCATTCAATAATAGATTCTTTTTACTCAAGTTTGTTTACTGATTTGAATAAATTACTTATGCAGAAGAAATATGCAACAAGAAAAAACTATTGTGTTGTTTTTTTTATTTAATTTCTCTAGAAAACATCCAAATTGCTGATGTTTCATTATGCGTCCATGTAATGGGACAGTAAAATTGGGACGCCGGTACATACTAGTTAAGCTGTCCAAGTACAGTAATTCGTCGTTATTGTCCCGTTTTTACCATGCGTAATAGTCCCGCTCACTATCCCCACCATTTCTTGGAATCCTTCATGCGAGAGTGAGAGAATCCGAGAACGTGCGAGAGAACAAAAGAGTCGGCTACGAATGGTGTCCGCATCGCGTTGTTGTCCCGCCGCCAGCCCCGTTCGTCGGGACTATTACGAAGAATGACTGTATTGGGCCATTGTAAGGTCTATGAATTTTCAATATTTCACAAAATTATTCACTCCTAGGATATGTGTTTTTTTTTTAATGATAAAGTACACACGATGCCCCATGTAATTGCAAAATCGTTTTTATATAAATCGATTTGTATAACTGAAAAATTCTCAATTGCGTGTACGCCGTACCTTAAATGTCCAGGTATTGGGACATTTACCTTATACCTAGTGTTTGGATAAAACCTTCTGGTTAGAGGGCCATCGCATGGAGGCCAGAACTCCTGGTCCCGGAAGATCCCTCGAATTTCCACGAAGTTTCTTCGCGCACCGACTGCCGTGTACCTACACAGGAAAATCGGGAAACGATTCTCGGATCTATTTTTAAACCGTCTTCTATTCTCGTAACAGATCCCAGGCCTTCCAGAGTTTGTCCGGTAAATATTTGTCAGGGATCTAACGAGCCGTGCATTTCAGAGACCGAGCAAACAGCTAGGGAGTCGCCCGATGATAATCTCTCACGCGGTGTTTCGGGAGTAGCGATCGGGAAGCACGTGACTCGGGCCACTAGAGGATTTTGCACGGCCTTATCGGATCTCGTGACTCGATGCTGTCCAGAAAGCGAAGTGGCTCACGCCCATTATCGCCCACCAGAACGTTGCTGGTATCTACTGGTGGCACGCGATCGTGACAAAACGGCTTGTCACTGCCACTGGAACAGAGCCGGAAGCGATCATTCGGTTCCACGATAAGTCGCCCATTTCTCGAGCCTTCTATGCCCGCCAGTTTCCTTTCTTTGTACCTACTCTATGCATTCATTAGAATATCCTATTAAGGAAATTGAACGTCAGATCGAAAGCGAACTCCCCTTCGACCTGTGTAGATAAAATTCGCTGTATCTTGATCCACCTGCGTCGACGGAGTAAGATGATCGATGTCTCCCGTACTTTTCCAGAATTACCTATTGACACGTCTAATCCGGGTTTCGAAATCTCCGTGTAATCCGCGTTAGGCTTCATCGACCGCTGTAAATCATTGAATAACAAGCGACTCGGCTCGGCGGCTCGCGGCCCGCGATCCGTGATCCCCTTTGATTCGATTACGCGATTAGATCACGATCTATTCAATCTCGATTCATCAACTGGCACGTCGACGACCCTCGCACCGCATGGACGCGATAGGCATTATCGGCTCCGTGGAAAGTAATTATTATTACATATTAATCGCCTTTATTACTGAAAAAAATTTTAAGCTAAACGATTTTATTTAATTTCATAAGAAATGCACTAGTTTTCGTTAACAATTGTGGGGCAGGATGTTTTATCTGACTCATGTGCTGTTACGAAATAGGTATCCTGAAATATTCTAAATTAATCTAAATGTTGGGAATGAATCAAAGGAATCTTAAGACTTAAAGCTGACCATTGGAATAACACAGAACGTGAAGTAAGCAAAGAAAAGTCGATTCGAAAGAAAACGGAGGTCGAAGAGAGAAATGCGCGCGCAAAGGGAAATTGACGCGAGCAAGAACGCAGCTTTCGGAGTTGCGTAATGCTTGGCGACGCGCGGGTATCCTCTCGTTGAATTTCCACGGTTAACAACAATTTCAGTGGAGGCAAAGTCCACGTGATGACGATTGGATCCAGATTCCAACATCTGCTGGGCTGACAATAATTAGACACGTAGGTACTCCCCTCCAGGCTACCCATACAGCACACTTGGTTGCTGCAACGTTGCAGCAACGTTGCTGAAAAGTTGCAGAAACGTTGCGGTGCAATGTTGCACAGGGGCGGACATAGGAAGATTTCTGCAACATTTCAGCAATGTTGCGGTGCAATATTACCCTGCAACGTTTCTGCAACGTTTCTGCAACGTTTCTGCAACTTTTCTGCAACGTTTCTGCAACGTTTCTGCAACGTTTCTGCAACGTTTCTGCAACTTTTCAGCAACGTAATTTGCTGTAGGGGTACTAACACAAATCGTTGCTGTTTCACTGCTTTTCCGTTTGGTGGAAAACTTTTACCTTTGCCTCCAGCGTGTCCGTTCGATTTAACGTCCTGGTTCCCCGAAGCGAGTAATTCGTGCGACATGATTAATGCTGCTTCAAAATTACAGATCCTTGAATTTTATTCCTCAAGTTGAAGCATCGCGCCTTCTTCCTCCTTACGAACAAATGAAAACCTTCAAAATGAGGATCGTTGATGCTCACCAGCATGGGATGATTATCGCAAACAGACTAATTCCGTCATCCTTACATGGAAGTGAACAAAGTGGTTGCGACTTCACGCTCCTTAAATCGAGTGTAAGATTCGAAGAATGTATCGATGGTTTTCCAAAGAGCTTTAGATCCCATAATCACCCATTTCCTTAGCGAAACTTGATCGACGCAGGGATTGAATACCTAATTACTTAGCTACTTGTATTTAAATGAAGGGTGGATGAAAAATTGCAGAGGAAAATGGTAAACAGGACCACGAAGCTGTAGAAAGCGCGCGCGTGCTCCCGTTAACGGTTAACGGGCGTTCCTCTTCCTAGCTTCCTAGTGTGACGGCTGAAAAAAAACTGATATTTTCCGGGAATTAAAAATGGAAACAAGTATTGCACGTTTTAAATGTACGAGTATAAAAAGAATTTGTAAGTAAAAACAGCAATTGAGGCATTTGATGGAAAAAGGGCACATAAGCCTATGTGCCCTTTTTCCTTAAATCGTTTAAATCGACTCAGGTATGTGTTATGTATATAATATATCAAGGACATTACTTCTCTCGCGTTCAGATTAGCTAGATGCTTTTTTATCACGTAGCGTGATCGACTCGCAGCTTCATAGTCGCTGAGCGGTCGCGCAACCGTGCTGTCATGCAATAATCGTACTTTTGTTTCGTAGAGGATTGTGTAAGCGAGAAAATATGGAAAGTGAGGCGAGTATCGAATCCGCAAGGAAAGAAAGAAAAAATTGATTTGTAAGACAGCTTGCTGCAAAAAATCGAAGAAACTAATACTTACTTAAAACATTACATTTTTTGTTTATTTTTTTGCTTCATTTTGAATTTTCTATTTAAGGAATGTAAAAAAAATGCGTAACGAAGTAAGTAAACAAAATTATATTTAAATAACTAAACAAAGAAGCAATTATAAGGGCACATAAATCACTTGCTTGAAACTTATAAATAAAGACACATATCATTTTCAAATCATGACTTCTGTTTTCAGAACATTTGAAGGACACGGTAACTACATCCTTGAAAAAATTGGATTTAATTGCATTACTTTTTATTAAGTTATACTGTAATGAAAACTTTGAAATTAATTTTCTTGAAATGGCATTTTGGCGTATGTGCCCTTTTTCCATCAAATGCCTCAATTGTAGTTATCTCAAACACAAAATTCAAAAAGATCGGATGCCCCTATTCCGCTGGAAATAGATATTTTTACTTACATTATTTTTATAGTTTTAAATTTAAAAGGTGATAGAAACTTGCAAAAGAATACGTGCAATACCTACTTGTTTATTTTTTTCATTCCCGAAGAATGAACTTTCTTTCAGCCGTCACACTAGGTAGACCCCTTAAGTCACGACAGATAGACAGTTAAGTAACTCATCGCGGCGCGCGACAGGCTTACAACTAACAAGCCGCGCAGCTGATTAATTATCCTCGATCCGCGGTCCACTGGTGGCTGTGCCAGGCGTTCCTCTTCCCCACCCGTTCACCCTCGAATTCGTATTCGTATATTCGCGAACCGCGACGCGACAACAACCGTCATGTTCGCGATCGAAATTTCATTCATGCTTCCTTTACCAAACATGTACTCCCTCGCCAGAAGAACGCGCACTCCGAAAAGAATACTACTCGTAGGAGGGACATAGAAAACGTACTCGCACTATCGACACACTTCCTTCGATTGTGCTCGCCGCTCTTTCAATTATGCAGGTAACTAAGAGGAACGGGGGCGTCGCGAATCACTGCAGAATGCAAAGCCTTGCGCAACGCGCGCTCTCTGAATATTTTTTTCCAACGTGATCTCGTATTATTCGCGCGTAAAGATGTCGCAAGCGGGGGAGGGAAGAGAAGCAGCGATAAGAAAATTCACCATCCATTCTTTGAAAAGTTTTTCCGTCGCTCCAAGGAATTAATAATAATTAATTCATTAATTGTCGTATCTACTGTTCGTATCGCCGCGCTGTGCCAAAATTCGCGACGGACTTAAGCTTGCAGAATTATAGAAGCATGTCGAGCCTAATCTCCCTCGCCTAATTGAAGTAATCACCTTCGTCGGTTGGTTCGATCGTTCCTTTCCACAGTTGATTCACTCATACGTCGTTGGAATTTGTGATTCAATTATTGCCCCGCGATTAAATAGTCTTCGGAATCGAACGAGATTCTCGAGCAGGCTTAACCCAATAAGCTCCACGATGGAGCCGCATAACTCGTAACACTCCGCTTCAACACCGAGTGCCTTAACCGGCGTGTATTTCCGCGTAATCGTTTTATCTGCGATAAGGGTGCAGCGATGGGGCCCGATAAGCGTAACAAGCGCGGCCCGTAACCGCCAGTGATACCAATTACGACACCGGGGCTCGCGGGCGCAAATTTCCACTAAGCTCGATGAATTTCCCTGGAGCGACGGGAAGGCTCGCTGATAAACTTTGGGAAAGGTTAGGAGCCAGCGCGGCCGCTTCTTTCCGCGCTTGGGCGCGTGGATCACGCGCCGCGTCAGAGAGGGTGGTGGGAATAAGCGAAATTAAACAAAACAAGACGCACAAGACGTAAGAAGCGCATGACTGCGGGCTTGATACGGGCCGACTCGTGACACCAAGCCCCGATAAACCCCCACAGAATAATTTAATCGACCGCAACAAACCGCGAACGTGTTCAGTCCTTCGCCAGACATGTCCAGGAACCGCAATTACCAGACCTTCCCCAGCGGCAGCGACGATATCCACGTGTAAGTACGTCCGATAGTGTTCGCATCGCGTCGATCTTGCCCACCTCTCGTCCAAAACGTGCGGTCTCCCTCTGTGCGAAATTAATTTGATAGGGCTGAATGACAGGCTACGTCGACAAATAGTTTTCCTCGTCCGGAAGATCCTTCTTTTGCCCGTGAATTCGTTAAACGGCGGCCCCGAGTTTCTGGCTACCTGAGTTTCGATATTGTGGGGAATGATGTTCGTCTTACTTGACAGTGTAATCGTTTTGTTTGCCGCTCTTCTGGCAGGTGAACCAGCCGACGACGGGTATTATGGTTTAAGGTACTTTTACTATTTTATGAAATTCATGTAGGTAAAGTGAATAGCTGGCGTATTGTTTTAAATTTAAGAATTAGGAAACAAGAGACTTTTATCGTGATCAATTAGCCCTCGTTATAAGTTTTCTGTCTTATTTACATTTATATTCAATTAATGTAGGGTAGACCGGGGGCGGTAGTAACAGGGGGGCGAATGTAACACGCTAAATATCTCAAAACATATAATAGACTAGTCTTTAAGCCTGTCTCCGACAGGCATTACTACCCTGTATAAGAAGACGCCTAACCCCGGGTCCACACCAAGGCGAACACGAACAAAAACATTGTTCGCGAACTTTTTTGTCTGTTCTTGCCAAGTCCACATTGCTGCGAACATGAAAAAAACTCAGCGTACGAACAGTATGTGAACGTACGCTGAGTTTTTTTCATGTTCGCAGCGACGTGGACTTGGCAAGAACAGACAAAAAAGTTCGCGAACAATGCTTTTGTTCGTGTTCGCCTTGGTGTGGACCCGGGGTAAGGTAAGCACCATATCAGGTATATTGGCCTAAACAAAACCTGGAGCTAGGCTCATTTGAATTAATAAATTACTCTGGCTAAATTATCAGAGGATTTTCCAGGGTTTGGATGTTTTACGGCATCTTTAGGTGCCGAGGAAACTTCACGCCGAGTCTGAACCCTGTAGAGTGTAGGTCATCGGGAAGTACGAAAAAAAGCCTCCGGAAAGATTTTGCTAACAAACGAACATCCACCTTAAGCGTCTTATTATATAGGATATTAACACTAATTTTGGATATATGATGAAGAATGACATTTGGAATATACACATCCATGCCCTAAGAGTACAGATACGCAATAGACATGGATAGTGAAGAAAATAACTTTTCGATACCCTGAACTTTTCCTTACTGACTTAAAATTGTAATATAAACACTCCCTTTGCAAGTATGTGCTTGTTCGATTTTTTAATCTGTAATTCGACCTTTTTTAAACTAATGTTGATCGTTACTTGGCACTTTTAAGCGTCTCGTTAGTAAAAATTTATAATTTAAGTTCAAAAGCATGGTCGGGGGCGATTGTAACATCGGCAGTTGGGGTCGGTTTTACCGCAACAGAACCGAATAGGGACAAAGAAGGCGAATAATATTGTCTTATTTGCATGAAATCATATAGCATAGCACAAGCAAATCAAATGGAAAATGGATGCAATATGTATACTGAATGTAGGAATTGAGCAGATGAAGAATGCACCAGCCAAAACGCCTTTTATTTCTGCCACAATTGCGATACCGCATAATTTATTATAGATTTTACTTTTTTTCATTTATTATTATAATTTAAATGAATAAATATTTTAATTTTGTAAAGTTATATTTGTGCTACTATCGACTCCATGCAGTGTTACAACCGACCCGGGGTCAGGGACGGTTGTAACACTTTCTCCGCTTCTCATTTTTTATTAATAACCGGAATATTACTTGACATACAGCGAAACTGTTGTGGCTCAAATAATGTCAGATAAATAAGTAACATTTTCGTAAAAAAACTTTTGTTGTAACTGTAATAGTTTTTGCGTAATAGTATTCCAAAGTCAAAGTGTTACTACCGTCCCCGGTCTACCCTATACATAATCATATGTTCAAAAAAATATTAATTCCAGCAATGCAATACTACATATGTATCTTCGATTGCGTGCACGTGTCATTTGTGTGCTCTGTGTTTACCTCGCGGAAAAATTAATCAAGCTTATTGTAATCCATTAACGATCGCCGATAAACGACCACGCAACGTTCTCTTTTATTGGGGTAGCAATTTGCGACAAGGATTCTGGATCTTTCCGAGTTCTCTAACTATCCAGCTCCGTTTTCCATCCTCTATACAGTCCAATCCACCATCCATTGTCTGCGATTGCTCGGAAATGTTGACGCTGCCTTTTCGAATATAAATAACCCGAGAAAGTAAATTCTGTTTTTCGCGGAACGCTCGGAAGCCCGCAGGCATCGTTATCTCCACGAAAAGAATTAATTCGCAGCGAAACTGTGACGATTCGTTTCGCCGTGGAAACGTCATACCCCCGATGATTAAGCTGTTTGCATAATTCGCCTAAACGGACTGTTGCAGGGGGGGTTATCTGCTCTGGTCTGGTCTGGTCAGATGTTACTGTTTCGTCGTTTCGTCGCGCGGGTGATTCATCGTCGCGTGCAAACGAACGAAGCCATCCGCGATAAGGAAGCTTCTCTGCCAATCTCCCCCAGGAAGATCCACGTTTTCTTTCGAGTAATTTCACCTCCGAAACAGCTTTCACGCTCGAGATAAATTTCAGTGGGCTACTTTCGCGCATGCTTGTTACTTTTCCTAGCTTCTGCAATATTTCTCCGGTGGATCCTGCCCGCGATAAAGTATCGATCTCGCTGTACCAACGTAGCGTAGCTGTTGCCAGTTGCATGATTGATTAGCGTTCCAGAATAAAGGCACCCCATTTCTCAACTCGGCCGTTTTTCCCCGAATTCCCATTCAGCCACCCAGTGCACAAAGGTGTGTTAGCAAACGGGAAGCTGTGAGTTGCAAACTGTACTATTTAATTTATTTTAATTTCATTCGCGTCCTGTTCGGTCGAATGAAAAGATCTCGCGCGAGAGCTAATTCGAGAACACTCTTTTCTTTCGGTTTAAGTACCGCGCGTACACTTTATCTCGCGCGTTCATAGTCACATGAGGGAGGCCGGCCTCTAGTCAATATCAGGTTTCACGAGCAACAATCGTGACAAATTCCGTCACGAGCCCGGCACCACCGCTCGGCGATACGGCATTATTTTTCTCAGATAAACAAATGATCAAATCCTCGTGATTGTTCTTATCGATTCGAACGTAGATTACGCGACGGTACGCCCTATGTGTTCTCGATTTAAAATGAGATCAGGAACGACGCGACACTCGTTCCCGCGATGTCTCGTGATTTAACATCGTTCCTATACAGTTACACGATTACACTTTCGCGTGCAACAAATGGCATTAAACGGCCTCACTCCACGGTTCTTTCCCACATTACTTTAAAACAGCCGACGTTTAAACACGCGGCAAATAAACAACACTATTTTAAATTAAATTACATGGACAAATCCATGGGTATCATTTTAGATCGCTGTTACTTCAAACAAACTGCTATATACAATTCACGTACCTAGCTGGAGGGTATAGAAGCGATCGAAAGGTTCCTTTGAAATTTAAATAATCGCCCTCTTAAGCATACTCGATACGCAGCTTTAATTGTGTAGAATGATTGAAATTCATTTAGCTACCAACGCGCGCTAATTTAAACAATATTTCTCGCCAAAAGCGCGGCTGTTTGAAAGGCGCAGACGCGGGTGATGAAAATTCGCGCGCCCCCCACTGTCGCGCGGGTCAGCGCGGCAATCGCCGCTACCACCTACCGCATATATAAATGTTCGCCGGCTGTTGTCACGAGTACACTCAGTCCGCGCGCGCCACGACGGAACGTATGTAAACATTCAATCATTTCCCTCTGCCTACGTGCCTCGTGCCTCGGCATTTCCATTTAACCGCGATTCCTCTCGACGCCAGTATCCATCGCTCCCCGTCCGCGGCGCGCCACCCCCCGCTCCAAGAGGACACCGCCGAAAGCAAGGGAGAAGAGCAAGGGGACGATCCGTGGAAATTCGTTGCCCATGGAAGAAGACGTCCGTTGGGTTCGACGTATTAAACAGGCCGATTGGCGAACGAAGGATTCCACTAAAGGGAAGAAGGCCGCGCTTGCAGAGAGCAGCTCGTAATTGCGACGTTCGAGGGAGCAGCGCGAGACGGAGGGCGAAAGTAGAGCGACAAAGATACCGCGAGACAAAGGGGGCGACAGGAGGAGAGAGGAGGGAAAGAGATGAAACCCGCTAATTGCCCCGTAGTGATTGTAACATTGTGATCGACTGGCTGTGATATATACATAGGCGACGTAACCTCTACATAGTTTATTCCGAAACGATCGCTTCGAGGGAAGCAACGACGGGGGATCGATATGACGAACACCGTGGCAGAGTGAGTACCTACATAAAACGCGAGTCCAACCGTGCCCTTTCGTTTCCCACTGTGTTCGCGAGCACGTCGCCCTGGTTTTACGGTCGCACGTGGTCCGCGACAGTGCTGAGTAAATTTCATTTGAAAGCGAAATGGGCAACGGCGACGTTCGGTAACGCGTTTAGTCGGACTTTAATGCAGATTTAAATGAAATTCTATTGGTTTGAAGTAACCGCAACTTTCGGACAGCGATGGGAAAATCGAATTTGTGTTTCATGCTTTTGGTGGCAACCTCCGTGTTGGGGCGAATAGAGTGGACCGGTTCGGAGTGATCGTAGAAAATGACTGCCAGTGCCTTTTCGCATGGGACACTTTGATGGGTCGTATAATAGCTTCCATGCGAAAACGTGAAAATTACTTTTCCACGATTTCTTTGTATATATCAGATGAAACGCGTTGCGTGCTGCGGTGGATGCGCAGCAGTTTGAAGTTGTCAGTGTTTCTGCTAGAAGGTGAAGCTACCAATGGGACACTGTGGCTTTGTGCGACTGTGTATATTTTTACAAGGAGCTTTCCTTGTAATGGCCAATGCACTGCGGCGTTTTTTACGAAAAGGCTGGGAAAACATGTGTGGAACTCTTATCTACAGCTATGGCGGATCTTTCAATTATATTTACGTTCGATTTTACACGCGAGTAAACATAAACATCTTCCCTATCTTCAACGTCCGATCGGTCCTTTTTGTCGAGTATCGATCATTTCGGGGCAGCCTCGCGAAGTACTTTGATATAAATAACGTGCAAGTCAAATAGCAATGCTAAGTTGATTGATTTAAATACGATTCGTGAATTTGGCAAAGAGAATTGGGCATTATTGCGCGAGTAGTATCGATGTTAAGTGAGATGAAAGTGACAAAGACAAGTCTGGTTAAAGTTTCTATGCAGAAAGATCTGTGTGGTTCAAGGGCACATTTGCTTCCTACATTGCTTTGTATTGCAACCAAAGAAGCCCTCGAAGATGTAATTGATCGAGAATCGTGAATGACACCCTTATTAAAGATTTCGACAGGCCAGTTAAATTAATGCTGCTCTGCGAGCGATAGGGAAGCATAATAACAGTGAAGGAAATTTAATTCTGTCCTCGCGTGGCTCTTTCTTTAAACTCGTGCGCTGTCGGTGAGAGCTGATGAACGAGCAACGTTGTTTCTTTTTTAATACGACCATGCAATAGCTTCGGATCACGTAAACGTCCTTTGTCAGGCCCGGATTAAGATTTTTGGGGCCCGGGGCTATCCAGCCTTCGAGGGCCCCCGTGGTTGAAAAGGGGGGGGGGGGTGGTTAACAAAAATTTAAACAATAACGAGTTTAAATTGCTTAGAACTGAAGGCTTAGAACGGGGCCCCCCTGGAAAGTGGGGCCCGGGGCTACAGCCCCCCCTTTAATCCGGGCCTGTCCTTTGTTGCGGTTTGGTGAATTCTGCCGGTAGGTTCGAGAAAAGGGCCAATATGAAAATTCACTCCTGTCGCTGATTGGCATCAGAAGTTTTGCAGAAAAATTACATAGATTGGCCTTTTTCACTCTAAACAGCCAAAATTGATATTGGCCCTTGAACACACTCGCAGAATCCAGTCTCCTATAAATGAAACGCGGCAACTATTTCTGGCTGGAGGAATACCGCGACCAAATCCTCGTGATTGACACGTTGCAAACTGATAGCAGCCGACTATTTACTGGGACTCGACGTCATTAGTCTATTAATATGCGCACTCGAGTAGTGTCATTGATGAATGGCCAGGCGACAGTCAGCTTATTCCACTGGACACACCTGGGGGCTAATTCCGCGATCGAAAGAGGGTACCTTCCTGTGCAACCGCATTTATACAGGGGGTGCATCTGTATTAAATAACTGAAACGACGAAACGACAATTCTACCTTCTGCCCTTGGAGATCCAAAGACTTTCTGTTTCTCTAGAAGTATTACTCCTTAAATGGAAGATATAAGTGATATAACACACATAGAGATAGTAAAATTAGAGTAAATTCGAGACAACAGTAGACACTGTTAATAAGCTTAACCTGAAAAACATAAAAAAAGAATTACCTAAAATTACTAGAGATCTTCAAATATATGACGTTCAAAGAGGCAATTTCTTAGAGTAGTTACCTCCCCACAAGAAATAGCCCCGGGGATGGGAATCCTGTTCCAGAAATCCCCCGTTCGAATTGTCGGTCGCCAGTTGTGAGGATTTATTGCAAATTTCTCATATTCCAACAACGAAGATTATAATATTAGTAACTTGCATTTGTGTCCGCGAATACATCTCCTCCTCTTAGAATCAATATACGAGCAGCGGCGCACTCAGGATTTAATCTTAGGGGGGAGACAAGTTAAACGGATAAAAATATTTTTTCTGAAAATTCAATGAAATTCATTAGGTGATTACAGAAGTTTATTTAAAGAATAAAATCCAGTTTTCTATTCTTCTTACAAAGCCCGCTTGAGTATGAGTGCGTATTTGGATCCGGACTTACTTGCCGCGTTGTTTCACTTTTCCGTTGTCACACCTGTGTGATGTAATTGGGGCTATTAATATATCAGGACCGGGGACGATTGTGCTCGGGGGGGGAGCGTGCACCCTGTATACACTTGAACCCTTCCCTGCAACACGTGGACAAAAATAATTCGGTCGGTGCGTGCCAAAATTCGTGGTAATCTCTCGGTCGAGTGCACGTGAACGGCAACAACAGTCCATAGGAAACGACGGTCAAGCGCACCTCCGTTCTTGCGCATAGACGTTTATTAAAACTGGACAGGTGAACTTAGGCGGAACTGTGACATAAGTAGGTACAGAGAGGGACACAGATGCACGGTGATTGTAAAATAAGATATTTTTATAGACCTCGCCGGAGGAAACGTATAAAACGCGTTGCAAATCATAAACGGGACTTTAAACAAGTCCCTGACAGCCACGGAGTTGCCGTCGGATGAATTTTATTGCCCTTCCCGCGCGTGCGGTTTATTTTGGATTTCGAGGTAAATCGTAACGATGCAGATTAACGAGCTTCCCAACTGCGTTGCTTTTTCAAACAGTTAAAATGCATTCTCAAGGCTACCGAGCAGTCGTTTTTGTCGTTTTTAAAAAATTTCGTTTGTTCTGCAACGATTTTGACCAGACGAAACGAAATGAAATTCAGCGACCTGCTGGAATATCTCTGATTCTGCACTGAGCCTATAAGGGAGTCTGCAAAATTATGAAAATGATAGCTAAGAAATGGCGATTTTTAAAAAAAAACTGCCATTTTCGGTAGACAAAGATGAGATTTTAGTTTCTTTTCATAAAGAATAAGAACTTTCATTAACTTAAATATTTAGGTTCAGGCCGAAACTACACATTTTGTGAACATCCTCAAATTGATTTGACTCGATTGGAACCTCGTTTTTTTCAGTCATCGCTGCAAAACAAAAGAAACATTTTTCAAAAGCCCCTTTACTTATTCATCTGTATAGCGTCATCTATAATGCATATTTTTGACTAAACAAACGTGCTCTTTTAAAGCTTATGACGTTAATAAACTTTGTGTCAAAGGACAAGTCTCGGCTTCAATTTATGCCTTTGCGATTAATTGAAAAAGAAATGCTTCATTTTCGACAAAAACGACTGCCTATTAATACCCTTAATATTTCAAGTACCTAGCTTCTGTTTCCACTAATTTGTTTCGCAAGATGGTTTACTCGACACGCCTCTTAACTCCAAACTGGATTGCCAATTACGACTGTACGAATGCGAAATCGAACGTTGACTGTACCATAATAAAATTCAACATCTGTTTTATTAATGAGAAATCTGCATACGGACGCAATGTCACCGGCGATATTTATCGTTTTGTAGAGTTAGACGGTTACATCATCGCGTTGCTCGCGTCCTATTAAGCATCGTCGATGTGTTCCCTAAGTTTACTTATAATATTCCGTCGAGTGACTACAGATTTCTATTGGTATGATTTAAACGCCGGTGGTTCTCCAAACAGAGCGCACTACGTTCGTCCAAGCTAGGGAAGTAACTGCGTAGCACAAAGAAAGTCGCGTATTCTAATTGCACGCGACGATTCTCGAAACGATCCGTACATGCTTTTCGTCACGCGTCTTTTCGCCGCATTAAAAAGTCAGAGCGGAAGAGCGATACAGAAGTCCACGCGCGTGGAACGTGATTCATGTGATTCATAGTTGGAAACGCCGCGCGCGCGCGCGCGCGCCACTATTGTTCTTGACAGTGGTCGCCTTTTCCATACGCATACCTACCGGACAATTTGTATTATTTTAAACGCCAGAGTGATCTGATGATGTCTTCTCCTTTCTCGAGCCTCGGTGACTGAACATTCGCTTATCGTGCTTATCGTGCATTAGCATTGCCCGGCAATCTGCTCTTAATACATAAGTAGTTCGTTATGTTTTTCCGCCAAAGCTCCGCAGCTCGTCCGACAAAGAACAATCCTTTGCACCAATAAACTTCTTTATGCCAATTATTCTCTATCTCTCGGCTCAACGGCCGTAATTACATCTGTCCTGTCTTTCGTGCTCGTCCATCAACCGTGGAAAATTTAGTGACGTTTTTGGTTTAGTCGTTTAATCGTCCTGGATCACCTTAAGTGTTTTTTTTTACGCTGCTGATAATTGTTGGGGTAAACATTATTAACGGGCCTCCCCCATTCTGTATTCGAATAAGGAAAAAAGGAAAAAGGATGCTAAATATGACGTTAATTACTGCTGCCCCGTAGATTACTTTTCACTCAATCAACTTGAATTATGCCCACTGCGATTCATTAACATATCGGAAAGTAAAGAAACAGGATTTGACGTGTTTCTTGCGTAATAATGATAAACAAGGAATAATCTATCAAACCGTAAATTGCCCGGTCTTAAGTGTAGGAGGAATAATTGGAAAATTGGTTCCGCATACCGATGCCCAGGATTTATATAGGTCGAGCTTGATTTTAGCGGAGTCAAATTAGAGGCAAACACGGAGAACCAGCTGAAACCTTACACAATTGATCGTTGATAAACATGTCTCTGGGCCGTAAATTTTTGTCCTCTTGACACTGTAGAGTGTAGGTTCTTTCGAAGAAAAACATTTGTATATGATTTCAAACAGGTTCCTCTTTATCTACATTGCGTAAAAATAATTATCTCCTAGCTGGTAGATAAACACTATATGGATGGCTGTGAAACACTTTCCTTCGCTACGTTCGGCTCACTTGTGTTTGTCAGCTTTACTCGCGCGAAGAAGGCGAATTGTTTCATTTCCAAATGATTTGTTGCAGACACAATGGCGACATACAGAATTCCGAGAAATCCTCTCTGGTGGATTCGACGGTACTTCCAAAGATCCAATCACCCACCGAGCTGGAGGACGAGAAGTCCGGAGTATCGTCGAACAGCGCGCACAATGACCCAGAGAGCGGTGAGAATGCTACCGGCAGTGTGGTGAAACAGGTGCTCGCGGCGGTGGTCGCGCAACTAGGGACTATCAACACGGGCATGACGTTTGGCTTCTCTGCTATCGCGCTGCCGCAGCTGCAGGAACCGAACAGCACCATCCCCATAGCCGAGGGATCTTCGGAGGAGTCGTGGATCGGTAACGAAACTATTCCTCGACTAAGCTATCCGCAAGGTGGGATATATTTGTGGCATGGGAAGGGATTAGATTTTCTATTCTATCCGCAGCTAGCATGTCCTCCATCGGCACTCCAATCGGGTGTCTAGTGTCCGGCTACATGATGGACGCCCTTGGCCGAAAGAGATCCCTCATTATCACAGAGATCCCGGCGTTGCTCGGGTGGATATTGATCGCGTGCGCAACCGACATCCGCATGATATACGCCGGGCGATTTTTCGTGGGACTTGGGTCGGGCATGGTGGGCGCCCCGGCTCGCGTTTACACCGGGGAGGTGACTCAGCCGCACCTTAGGGGGATGCTGACCGCCTTCGCGAGCATCGGCGTCAGCACGGGCGTTATGATCGAGTATGCCCTGGGAAGCATGGTCAGCTGGAACGTCTGCGCGGCGATCAGCGGGATCCTGCCCCTGGCCGCTCTGCTGCTAATGTTCTTCTTCCCCGAGACGCCGTCGTACCTAATATCCCGCAGCAGGCCGGAGAAAGCGCGGAAGGCCCTGCAGCAGTTCCGCGGCAGCACTTACAACGTCAATCAAGAAATGGAGACGCTGATAAATTTCTCTAATAGGAACAATATCAAGCGTCTGACGGGATTCCGTGAGATCGCCAGCGCTCTTATGAAACCGAACGCTGTGAGGCCGTTCATGCTGTTGTTCCTGTACTTCCTGATCTACCAGTGGTCCGGCACCAACGTTATAACGTTCTACGCCGTGGAAATATTCAAAGACTCGGGGGCGACGTTAAACAAGTACTTAGCTGCGGTGATCCTCGGTGTGGTGAGATTGGCGTCCACCATCGTGGCTTGTATCCTGTGCAGGAGATGCGGAAGGAGGCCTTTGACGATGGTCTCCTCCGTGGGCTGCGGGTTCTCCATGATGGGCTTGGGGGGCTACATGTGGCTGAAAGATTACTGGACCTTGAACAATTTGCCGGTCGTCGCCACTTGGTTCCCTGTTATGTGCATATTTTCCTACACCATAACGTGCACCCTTGGCTTCCTGGTGATTCCGTGGGTGATGATCGGCGAGGTGTACCCGATACAAGTACGCGGCATTATCGGCGGTCTCACTACCATGGCGGCCCACTCGTTCATATTTATGGTAGTTAAAACCTATCCATTCTTGGCCAGCGCACTTACTCGGCACGGTACTTTCATACTTTACGGCTGTATATCCTTGTTCGGCACGATATACTTTTACTTATGCCTCCCCGAGACCAAAGGGAAAACGCTGCAGGAGATAGAGGACTACTTCTCCGGCAGGGTCAGCAGCTTAAGGTCTGGCGCTATTAGTAGGAACAAACCAAAGGTGTTAGAGGTGAAGAAGGGGCAGGTGTTACCCTGAGGCTTTTTAATATTCCTCGCGCGGATAGACAGCAGAATTTTGTCTTCCATCGAACAGTGGCGAGAATATTTAAATACCCACTTGCCCGCCTTTTAACATTAATCATTCAGATGGATTTATATATTTTTTATGAAGCCTTTAACGCAGTAAGAGGAACGGCGTTTCTAATTTAGTTGTATGAAGAACGGTAGAGCTGATAATATAATCAAGAGACATGGGGGATCGATTATAAGTCAGATTGCACGATATTAAGACTTCACTATCGATACTCTGAATATTGTTTTCCCATTTTTAGGTAGGATAATTTTAACTTCGCGATGATACGTATTTATTGACTAAAGACTACATAGTTTAAATGCATCGCGTATGTCTCTCGACGAAGGCGCTAGCGACGCGGTATATTTTTCTAAAAGATATTACATGCTATTCAAAGATACTACATATATTACTCGTAAGTGACTATGTACCAGGCTCGTCGGGAACGGTGTACCCGTGTACCGGACAGCCGTGCCTTACAGGTTTCTCGACACGCGCACAAGAAAATGAAAGGTGCTATTTATTCTATCGTAGTATTATAACACTTGTATATAAGTGATTAAAAGACAAGGCGTAATTAATAAATAAACGTACAAGCAACATTTGTAAAAACATGGTCTGATAATGCGCGCATGTATTTATACTGTGAACAGTGTTTTGTAAGTTTAAATTAAACATTTTTGACTACGTCTCTCGTGTAGCTTGATATTACACGCGCTGGCGGTACATCGAGCTGAATTAAAGCAGAGGACTCTTAGAATACGGACATTTATTTCTCCAATATATACATCTAATCGAGCTTCAAACGAAATTTATTACGCCTTCTCTCCTTGGCTGCCTCCTTCTCCTCCAGAAAGTGCTTTATCATACTCTGCGGTAGTATTTCACCCTTGTACGACCGTGGTATGAATTCCTTCTGCAGCAGAGTGAGTTTCTCATTGACGTACGACTTTGCGTCGAACATCTCGGCCTCCTTAATCTTCGCGATTAATTCCGCTTGAAACGCATTCTCCCTGATCGTGTTGCGTCTGTTTCTTATCTTCGCCATGACGAACTGCAATCTCTTACGCATCTTCCTTCTCTTGTGCTTCTTCATCTTCTGCCGCCTAATTACAATCATACGCACTGCCAGCTTCTCTATGGTATTTTCGGTCGGAGGAAGCTCCATCGACCTATCCTCTAACGGCAGATCGTGCTGGATAGGGCGGCGTTGTAGAGGCTCCTCCATCGACGGTATGTTCTTAAACGGTGTCTCGATTATGTTTCTCTTGGACGCGTTGTCCAGATTTCCGAAATCGATGTTGAGCGTTCTCGGTGCAAATTTAATGCGCGTTTCGGGGCACGTTGTGCCCGCTGCGTTGTTAGAAACAAACCAGGGCAAAGCATCGTTTTCACCTCTTGATTGATAAGACGAACAATACCTTCCGACAATAATTCCTGAAACGATGAACGAAGTCGCGTAAATGAAACAGGTTATGTTCCTGCTAGTAGAATTATTTAAAAAGTAAACGTAAATAAAACAGGTTATGTTCCTGCTAGTAGAATTATTTAAAAAGTAAACGTAAATAAAACAGGTTATGTTCCTGCTAGTAGAATTATTTAAAAAGTAGATGTTACACATACCTGGCCGGCATATTGTTATTTGCCGAAATCCTGCGCACAATCTATTAAGAGCCATTGCGGTAATCAGTTTCTAAATATATTTCTGCCTGACACTGCAAAGTATCATTCTAAGGCCCCTAAAACCTAATGCGGACCAAGCAGAATATCGCGCAAGTATAGACTAGGGAAACATAACCTGAAAACGTTTAAAAAGTGAACAGCCCGAAATACTGTTGCCAACCAGTGATGGGTAAAGACACGAATTTTCGATTTTATACACGACACGTGTCTTAAATATCGTAAATGTGTCGTAAATGTCGTATATCTGAAATGAAAATAACTAACCTATAAAACATTTTTCGTATAGGTTATGAAGAAGTGCCAATTTATTAATAATTATAATTCTGATTAAAAAGATTAAATTAAGTTACACTGACGAAAAATGGATATTGAAAGGTTAGTAAAATAAACGCATTGGGAAACCAAGAATTTCGATACGCCAACTAGTGACAGAAAATGGAACTACTGAGAGTAGGTCGAAATCCGTCCAAGTCCATATGATTATCAGTGTTTAAATAGACATGTTCTGAAAAACGAGTGTTTTTAAATTTGTTTGAACACTAAATTTTTACTTCTTCAATCAATAAATACTTATTCGGAATTTTTGGTGGGATCCGGCCCTATTTTCAATAGTTTGCCAACTTACCACCAGAGGGCTGAAATTTAGGCTACGTCTCCACTAAGTTTCCCAATATATAGAATAATAAATATAATTTGTTTACTTTCACCACACTGGAAGGGATGTTGCACCCAAAAAATAAAATTGATAATAACTTATCAATTTCATTTTTTCTGAAACGGATATTTTTATTTGCATAATTTTCAATTCAAATAAATTTTATTTATTATCGTACATTTATTTCTAATTACTTTACCTTTCACGATTCATTTTTATTAGTTATTATCTAAACAATTACAAAACAATAATTAATACCACGCTTTTGAATACTTTTTTGGGATTAGGAAAGTGACGTTTATATGTAGTTTTCGACGTAATCGACGTATTCTACAGTATTCTATAGTATTTTCATGCAACCAACAAGCGAGTCAGAAAGAATTATATTTTTCCAACACTTTAATTGTTGAAACC
The DNA here is from genome assembly GCA_946251845.1 of Andrena fulva. Lineage (NCBI taxonomy): Eukaryota > Metazoa > Arthropoda > Insecta > Hymenoptera > Andrenidae > Andrena > Andrena fulva. The sequence goes on from OX276332.1 coordinate 5,923,233, forward strand.
TTAAAATAATTAATATTTCCATTTACTACATTTGCGACAAATGACACGTATGAAATGGGCTTAAAAATGACATATTATACGATATTATACGTACATTTGCGACGCGGTGTAAAATACCGACCCACCACTGTTGCCAACACACGAACTATTCGTTTTAGGTTCTTTCGAGTTTACGGGGCAATGAATAGATAAACATTAAACTTCTCCACTCCATTTATTGAAAATTATTAATTTATTTGAACAGAATATATGTCTGTTGAATAGGTGCTTCGAGAATATAAATTTATACATAATGTAAACACGTGCCTGGCGGATAGTTAATCCATTCGTGTTTTCACGCTTCGTGTCGTAACTTTGTCTTTCTCTCTGCAATTGAAAGTCGATCGTTAGCTTTGAAACGGAGGAAAGAGGGGAGATACGGGAAATGGAGTAACTTACATTACGTGAACAATGGCTCCCCAACCTGATATCGCGTCTCTATCGCACGCGTTCACTAAAGCCTGACTGATCGTCTCAAAGAGATCGTCTGGTTCCATGTCTTCTTCGTAGAGCGATTCGCACATTCCATAAAGCTGTTCGCTGCAAGTTCCGCCGACTACGAAGTTTCCGGGCTGACTTATGCATCCTATTAAGTCCATGTTACAAAGGAACGGTTCGTAAGTAACAGGATCCAGACCGGCCACGATGGGCTCTACGAAGTAAGGCCCGAATCTTCTCTCGTATAACAAATTGGAGACCATCGACGCGAAAGTCTTGGGATGGATCTTTCTACTCTCTTTCAGCTCGTAGAGGTTCACTCGAAACCTTAGCCTTTCCATGACTGTTTGGGTGTCGGTGGCCAGGCCAGGGAGGCTCACGTACAAGTGCGGGCCCATTTCGAAGATCTTTTGGAAATTCACCGTTATCGCTTGCGCTTGTATACCGAATCTGCGATCGGCGGCTATTGCCACGCAATTCTTCCCTTTCATTGCTATAATAGCGCCTCCATTGTACGCCAAAATACTCTGGAATGGAAAAGAAGTAACTTTTAAATCGTGAGGATAGTTCGTCCGGGGGAGTAATAACAGTTGTTTTCTGTTAATTTACGAAACGTGCAGTGTCATCGGTGTATTTGACAGTAACATAACCTCCCATTAGCTTTTGCAGTACTTCGAAGTCGCGCAAATTCAACAGCAATGAAAATTTTTAAACGTCACCGAAGATTACTGGAAGTATTGGCATTTAACTGAAGAATACTTACCATCTTTAAGAGATTTTAGAAAATCTATCAATGATCAACCTGCGGCACAGTTTAAACTGCACCGTAGAACGCGAATCACGGTCACGAAGTATGAAATGCATAGAAGTTCAGGTCTTCGGGAGTTCAGGTTCGGGCAGGGTTACCAGGCGATCCAGTACACGTACTGGCATGTATGACGTCACTTAGCTTGGATTGGCTCGGCGTTGACATGACGTCACGGCGTCACCAATCAAATCTAAGTATTCCCCTTCTCCTACACCGTATGACGTCATATAGGCCAGCACACCGCCATTTTTTCAGTACGCCTGGCAACCCTGGGTTCGGGGTTCCCCTGTCATCGTAAATAATCGTAAATAATCGTAAATAATCCAACAACGTGTAAGTGCAATAATGCACGCGAGCCTTTTATCATCAGAATATTGCGTGGAAAATACTATATCCCAACTTTCATATAGAATTGATTTTTAACTTTATTAGTAGAATTTCGAAGAATTATACACGCCAGTATCACTCTACCTCGCGTATTTTCATTAAACTTCGCTATTTCTTTAGAGAATTTGCAGGTTTAGCGTGAACCTACCATATTGATTGAGCAAAACCTTTCAGCGTGCCTGGGAATGCCTGATAAAGACGATGCAATGAAATGAAGCGCATGGCCATTTAAATCGGAGTTGACATAAAAAAGATTAAGTATGGAGTATCTCGCGAGAGAACTGGTTCTCTGGTCGGATGTCGGATCTGTCCTATCACCCCCTCCACGAGCCCAGGAACAGCAAGGAAGAGCGAAGCAGAGCGAAGAGTGGTGAAGAGCAAAGGAGGAAAACATGGCTCTGTGATGTTATTGAGAATTTCGAGGCAGTTCGGCGCAGTTCGGGGTCCCATGTTTAATTCGTTGACCGTCACATAGAACGGGGTAGAGTCTGTGTACGCGCGTATCGTAAGGCAGGTGCGTTATCATTCGCCAGTGGAACGAACGACCCTTGAAAAGTGGCAGGTGAAGTGAGAACGAGAGGAAGGGAAAGGGACAAGAGAGACGGATAGAGAGAGAAAATGTGTTCGATCAAGACGAGTCATTGCAAATGTCATGTATCTTGCGACAGGGAATGATTCGAACGAAATACGGAGAAGAAGCGTAGCAGAGGGACACGTCTCAACGGAGATTAAATACAATCGATAAGCCATCGTATCTCTGAGAATACACAGGCCGTTCTTTCTACGAGTTTTTGGTTAGTGGTGTTCGGTGATGACCATCTGGATGGTGCAGCGTGCAGCGGTCAGCTGTAGCCTGTAATACGCGTTTAACACGTGCGACTTGTAGGTAGTTGGTTGAGCAGGTCGCATCGACACCTCCCGATTCCAACCTATTTAATTGCATACGTGGGAATAAATCGCAGTCACGGCGCTCCCGACCAAAAGATGATCGTTCCCGGTTCACGTTCAGCGACGATTCACGAACGATCTCTGTCGTTCGATTAAAACGTGTGACTCTATTTTGAGTGCTGGCGCTGGCAAATGTATTCCAAGAAGAATAAGTTCCGTAACAGGCGTCCGAATGGAAAGAAATTCGGGACGGCCATGAAATGAAAATACGCCCGCGACGTATTTTACTTTTAACGTTATTTTTAAACCACCGACGTGGAAAACGCACGAACAAACCGTTGCAAACCACCCGCGCAACGATTATTCTTGGAATATATTTCAGGTGCTGGGCCTTTAATGTTGTTCGGTCTGTTGACTGTTACCTTGCTTCCAATCATGCTCTTATCGCTCCCGCTTTATCATTTCTGCTTTCTTACGAATTACAGCCGAACGATTGGTCACGGAGGTTATTTCTTGCAGGCTTACAAGTTCGCCGACTGTATTATAGAATTTCTACATTTGATACATTTCATTGGTGTTTCCACGATCGCGTAAAAGGATGTCACTGAAACCAAAACACGTCAACTTTCAAGAAACATGGAACGTATTGGAAGAGACCGTCAAGTGTGTAATAACATTGTCCAATGTTCCGCGCGCCACGTGGAACGATAGATTCAGGTATCTCGCCGATTCCTTGGATCGCGCACTGTTTCGTAAGCGGACGGGTGGTAACTCCAAATACACGATCTCCGTTTTGTTCCAGCGATGTGTATTCCTTGTGCGTGGCGTATCCAGAGCCGTTCACGGACAAATTGTATAACGAGACGAAGAAGTTTCTAGATAATCATGTCTTCCAATTGCTAATGTCGGTTTGCGCCCAGGGTGAATCCGGCTGGCTCCAGGCGTACCACCGTGCCTGGACAGAGTATTCGCAGGGTATTAACTATTTGCATTGCCTGTACCTCTATCTAAATCAACAGCACATTCAGAAACAGAAGGTTTCGGACGCGGAGCTTATCTACGGCACATTTTCCACTATGACCGACGATTGCCAGGAACAGATGGAGATAGGGGAGCTGGGCTTGGACATCTGGAAGAAAAGAATGATCATACCGTTGAAAAAGCAACTGGTCTCCCAGCTGCTAGAAAGCATTCACGCGGACAGAGTCGGTAAAGCCGAGATAGCGAGCACGGAGGTTGTTTGCGGCGTGATACAGAGCTTCGTTTCTGTCGGGAAGTATAAATTACTAGGAGATCTGGATGTAATTATCGACGTTGCGTTATCTTTTCGTTTAAGGGGGGAAGCCACTGTGACGGTCGAAAATAGAGGCTATTTACAAGACATTCTTTTATAATGGAATGTAAACCAGCGGCGCTGGCCGTGATGGACACACCGGTTCTCGTTAGATCACCGAAGTTAAGCACCACGGGGCGGGTACTGGGGAAAGATGGGTGACCACCTTTCTCCCGGTACGACGCTCGCTGCTGGGACCGGAGGGAGAGGAGAGGAAAAGATATAAGAGACTATAGTTCGTTGTGCTATATAAGCGATAATAATGCTTGAAATACCATCCTGCTAACCACAGGAAAAACAGAAACAAAAAAAAAAAATTAATGGAATGTAACTTTCTACGAAGAATCTTTATTACCAACTGAAAATACATATATTTGGCTAATATTTTATGCTCGCAGATTGACAAAATTTTCGGTTGTATGGCCACAGCATAGGATAACGTTAGGCTCTGCAAAAAAAAATTACAAAACGGATGCACGTGTAACTTTCCAACATTTGATCCGAATTGAAAAATTCGAACGGTTTCTTAAAGTATATTACAATAGCTTCAGTTGCACGTACGGATTTAAAAAAATATTCATTTTTGAAGAAATGGCGGACTTGAGAAGAAATCTTGACCAAATAGTATAAAAAATCAACATGTTTTTTCAATGTTACTATTGAATGAATTATTCGATCAAAAAACTGCTACGTGCAACTGAAGCTATTGTAATATACTTTAAGAAACCGTTCGAATTTTTCAATTCGGATCAAATGTTGGAAAGTTACACGTGCATCCGTTTTGTAATTTTTTTTTTTGCAAAGCCTAACGTTATCGTATGCTGTGGCCATACAACCGAAAATTTTGTCAATCTGCGAGCATAAAATATTAGTCAAATATATGTATTTTCAGTTGGTAATAAAGATTTTTCGTAGAAAGTTACATTCCGTTATAAAAGAATGTCTTGAAAATAGCCTTTATTTTCGACCGTCACAGTGGCTTCCCCCCTTAATACACGTACTCGTTGCGAAACTACTCGATATAGATTTATATCTCGTTTTAGATGTATCAAGAGATTTTCGAAACACCTTTCCTAGAAGCTAGCGGAGAATTTTATATGAAACAGGCGGTGGAGCTGCGCTTGAAATCTGACATAACGCATTACATGGAGAAAGTGACGTCGCAGCTGGTCCAAGAGGAGCTGCGCGCTCATAAGTTCCTTCATTCGAGCTCTGTACCTAAAGTACGGCCTTTCCCTTGGACGTTACGCGAGAAGCGAATTAATTTGAAGCGGACGGTTGCCTGACAGTAATGTTTTGCAGGTCAGACAGTGCTGCGAAGAGAAGATGATAGCCACGCACGTGGCTTGGCTTCATACGGAGGCAGAAATTATGATAGAAAATGAACATAGAAGGAATTTAAGTCTCTTGTATCCTTTGTTAATGCCGATACCTTCGGGTCTGGCTCCGCTTGTACAGAAGCTTACTCAGCACATAACTCAACAAGGAATGCAGGCGATCGGATCTTTACAAGGTGACAATGTAAGGAAACGGGAAGCGATGCGCCTAAAATATCTTATCCCCTAGAAATCGTACAATTACTCCATAATCGTGTACACCCGATAACAGGTACACACGCAATTTGTGGAAAGCATGCTGGATGTGCATCACAAATATTCCGAATTGATCAAAGATGTGTTCAAAAACGACCAAGCCTTCGTGACTGCTCTCGATAAAGCTTGTTCGGCTGTCGTGAATCATAAGCCTGTGCCGCGGCAACCAGCCAGAGCCCCGGAACTGGTAAATAACTTGCTCGTCGCTACCGGGAGCGGTTAATCAACATTTACTTATCTCTGACATGTTCGATTTAGCTAGCTAAGTACTGCGACTCGTTGCTGAAGAGATACGCCAAGGCCGCGTCGGAGGCAGAAGTGGAAGAGAAATTGGGGCGCTGCATCACCGTCTTCAAATATGTCGACGACAAGGACGTCTTTCAAAAGTTCTACGCGCGTATGCTCGCCAAGCGTTTGATACACCAGCAGTCGCAATCGCAATCGATGGACGCGGAGGAGTTGATGATCGACCGTTTAAAGCAAGCCTGCGGCTACGAGTTCACGAACAAGCTTCATCGAATGTTCACCGACATGTCGGTGTCGACGGACTTGAATGCCAAGTTTGCCACCAGTTTGCGAGAAGGAGGTAGGGAGAATCAATTAGGCATAGGCTTCGTAGTGTACGTGTTGCAGGCTGGCGCTTGGCCGCTGGGCCTGCCATCGTCATCGGGCCCGTTCCATATCCCCCAACAATTAGAAAAGTCTATACAGGCTTTCGAAACGTTCTATCACGCGCAATTCAGCGGGCGGAAGCTGACCTGGTTGCATCACCTTTGCCAAGGGGAGCTCAAGTTTAATTACTTGAAGAAGCCTTATTTGGTCACCGTGCAAACTTACCAAATGGCGCTTTTGCTACTTTTCGAGCACTGCAATTCGATACAGTGCCGCGAGGCCGCCGCGTCGTTGCGGCTGTCGCACGACCAATTGGTCAAGCATGCCAGCAGTCTGGTCGACTGCAAAGTTTTGAAGAAGTCGACGGAAGGGGAGCTGAAGGAGGACACGACACTGTCGCTCAATTTCAATTACTCGAACAAGAGAACGAAATTCCGCATACCCGGCGCCCTGCAGCGGGATATGCCGCACGAGAATCACGACACAGAAGCGACTCATCGCAGCGTTGCCGACGACAGAAAATTGTACCTGCAAGCAGCTATTGTCCGTATTATGAAGAGTCGCAAGGTTCTCAGACACAATCAACTCGTACAAGAGGTAAGATTCTTATTCCGCCGTCCGGTTCGTCGCGGTCGGCCTAACACCACACGGCTTTATCTGTATCCTTGATATTATTTTTCCAGGTACTAAGTCAATCTAAGTTTACATTTGCACCATCAATCGGTATGATCAAAAAGTGTATCGAATCTCTCATAGATAAGCAGTATATCGAACGTGCGCCGAATAATGCAGATGAGTATTCGTACGTCGCATGATTCAATTGTACCATCTGTCACCATCGTTAATTTATTTCATTCGGGATGCTCCCCGATCGTTTCGCGACGACGCAAGCACAATTCGTTACTAACAACTTTCGACAAAACGTTCGGCCTGGTGTAAGGTTTCCCCTTTCACCGAGTATCTCTCCGCGCAAGGACCGGGACAGTCTTATTTAACGCTACTCTCTCAGCCGAGTGTCTCTCTCTTGTTTGAAGGGTCGGAGGGGGCATTCCGAATTGCTTACTTGCTTCTAAATCAACCAATTAATAAACTTAGTTCATTTGACGATCTGTAATATATGTATGCACACCGAATAAAGCTGACATTACTATTTTATGTTGGGACGATCTCTCGTGTCCGGTGGTTTCCCAGGGATAAGTAGAAATTTAATTTCCATTTTCTAACGTACAACTGCAATTGCTTACCGTTGGGATTCATTGAACCCGCAAGAATAAATTTATATTTATATCCTTACAAAATCTACATAACAATAATCGAGGATGCTTGGGAGTTACAAATTTTTGCCTTGTTATCCGTTATAAGTCTTTGGTCCCACGTTCTTAAATCACTTAAATACACCAGCAGGGACTGGCAACATATTGCACGACGGTATACGATTAGTTTCTAGTGATCGCAAAGAATCGTTTGCACTAGGTAGTTTATCTTTTAAAAGTATTGCATAATATGGTGAGAGGAGTATTATTCACGCGCTACGCTATGGTATAGGCTCGAATTGGTGTTATTAGGAACGTGGAGTTTTCAGTTGCAACAGCTCCGGGTCCAGTAAAGGATTGTCATCCGTCTCCGACTCCAGTGGCTTGTTCATATTGTTGACCACAAGAGGCGACGCGGTGGCTGTGTTGCTGTACGGCGAGAAACCCGCCCACTCCATGCCAAGGTATATAGGCGGTGGGCTGCCCAACGGCGGTTCCAGCAGCAAATGATCCGATTGCTGTTGATGCTGCTGCTGCTGTTGCTGTTGCACTTCCTGACAGTCGGACGGAGGCAGATGGGAGGTCAAGTGAGTGGTTACTTTACACTGTTTCTCCTGCTTCCTCCACTTTGCCCTTCTGTTTTGAAACCACACCTAGAAACAACCACCGCTCGGATCTATAACCCTCATCGATCGCATCTTTCCGAATGACAGAGCGTACAGAGTTTGTTACCTGCACCCTGGCCTCTGTCAGTTGGATACGCAGGGCAAGCTCCTCTCGAAAGAATACATCAGGATAGTGCGTCTTCTGAAAGGCTCTCTCCAATTCCTCCAGCTGGAAGTTGGTGAAGGTGGTGCGGTATCTGCGCTGCTTTCGCTTGCCAACTCCCGACGATTGCCTGTCCTCGCTCCCCGGACTTGGCGAGAAATCGTAGGCTATGAAAACGCACCGGACACGAGAGATGGTGTCAGAATCAGTGGCAGCGATCGAGCGATCGGTCAGCGATTAAACTACAGCGAGGAGAGAGAGCTACCGGACGGGCGATTCGCGGATACGCGCGCTGCCTCGATCGCGCTTAATCGCGTTGGATTCACACGTGGGTAAAACGGTTCATAACTGTTAAACTGATTACCACTAACTCTATTTAAAACAAGGGCTGCCGATTCGCTTAATGCATTTAGCAATAATTTAATTGAGGACTGCCCCAACTTACGGGCCGACAGGTAGAAGAGAGCGGCAGATAATTAAATCAGGTCTGGGGTGGCAGGGTGCACTTACAGAATTTTGTAGGAAAGCAAACCGAGGAAGATTGCGCGCCTATCAGACCAGCCAGAGCAGTCGACTGTAGATCTCCTCCGGGGTTGATTTCGTCTGGTGCCCCAGCAGAAGCGACGATCGCCCCAGCTGATACCAGAGGATCGCGCGGCGCCCCTACCAAAAACAGCTGCCTGCCACTTTCGATTCCGCCCTCGTCTTCCTCCTTCAAATCCATACCCGCGCGGTGGTAGCTGGTCTCTCTCGGTGATAGTCGTTTCTTTTTTGTTAATTGATTAATTAGACACTTGCGTACACTAAACGAACGGTAGAGCGATGAAGGGTAGGCTAATGGTAATTGAATCACTACCAGATAGAGAGAAGTTCGTGTGGATACCACAGTGGCTCCGCAACTCCGCTATTTCTTTTCTCTTTTCCTCCTTTTTTTTTTCCTTACACCTGTGTGATGCAGACAGGGTAGGGGATAGGAGTATATTCAACATGAACTCCCTCAAGAGGGGCAATGAAGCCACAAAAATGTATTGCTTGTACACCACGAATCAATAGCACGGATGTACAGTGGAGAAAATGTATATCTACCTTCTTCTTTCTCTCCCTAGTGCGGCCGTTACGTCTTTACGAGGACTTCACATTCGCCGATTCGCGATACCGATTTTTAGCTATCAGCGCAGGAGGGCACGACTCGGTCTTAGAGATATAGAAACCCCGGATTTTCTCTCGGTAAACAAACAAATCGAACAATATTTTAGAACGCGTAATTTAAAACACGAGTCTTTTACACATATCTCTTTATTAGATCAAGTGTTGTGTATTACAATATGTACAAAATTTATTACACACATTCATACTTAATAAATAAAGACGCATTGTGCATTAACAGTGCACACCTTGCAGTTGAAGCATTAACCGCGGTACATTTTCATTAGGCTTTTTTTTTTCTTTTAAAACTGAGACGGTGCTGACATTGCTTATTCCAGTTTCAAGAGAATCTTGTGCGAAAGTACATTCAGCACGTGCGCGTATCACAGTAGGTGCATTGTAAAGTAAAACGTTCAATATGAACTTTGAAGTTACTATCGTCTTTAGTATTCCATCCCAAGAGAGTGTGATAGCACACACACATACACAGTAGTTGGACCCACATTGTATCGGTATAAAATGGATACTATTAGACATAGAAGAGACGGACTTTGCTAGTAGAGACCAGTAGATCGTCGTCGAAAAATTTCGTCTCTATCACGACGTTGCCGCTGTTTACAAATATGAAAGAATTAATTACATAGCGAGTGGAAATTGAAACTTAAGAAACGGTGTGTACGTACTTCAGGATATTAGCAGGCATCATTTGACTTTCTGGTGCGGCTTGAATTAAACTTTGCCATGTATTTGTACTGTTAGGTATAACAAAACCGAACTCGAAAAACCATTCCTCCAGGCAGCGGCCTTTAAACAGCACCTTCTGTTCTAGCCTAAATCTTTCCATTGGCTCCGCCGAGCTAAAATTAATCTCCCGCGACACTGCACGGCATTTCAAAATCTTTTTTGGTACTCTTGCTTCGTGCTCCACGTCAGGCACAGATCTGTAAACAAATCGTTTGATCGGGCAATTATAAAACACGCTGATAGTCGTGTTACCGCCGCTTAGACAGAGGTTATGTTCACTTACAAATCCTCGTTACCCTGCCACAATATTTTACCACTGTCAGCGTCCCGTAGATTCATCCAATTCCTGCAACGAATAACTGTCAAGGGAAATACGTGCGCGTGAATTATGATTACGAGATGAAGAGAATTGATTGCCACGGTTTACGTTAACCTTCAAACTGTCATATCTGCTTACGATTTACTCGCAAGGAATGTATATTTTGTCGGCCGAAAAAGGATACACTTGGAAACCTTTTAATATGTCTTCGCCACGAGGAGGCATAATTTATTTTAAACAGTGGTAATTCAGTAATTGGCTTTACAATCGACCAAGAAACTATCGATTCCCCTCTACTTAAATTTGCAAACAGAAAACAGTCACCAGCTCGGTTTAAGTCGGTCATCTTCGGTTGCTGTCGGCTGCACAGGGCACGACGTATTACTACCCATAAAAAACTTCGAAAAAGTAAAAAAAATTACGCCCAGTAGGGTAGATGTCCCGATTAACGTGCCCTGACACCGACTTGCTCACGACGGAATTAATAACTGACTTCTCTCACTATAATTTTGCTTGGTGAAAATTTATATTGGTATTTTGAACCTTTCTCTTCATTAAGGCATTTTTTTCGGGTTGAAAATGTTAATTTTTCATATTTTGTTAATTGAAATAAAAATACATGTTTTTGTCCCAGTAACCGTGCCCTGAAAAAATGCGTTGTCCCAATTCCCGTGCCCGTTTTCGAATAGCGTTCCCGCGGTTAGGTTATGTCGTTCAACTTGGAACTGTTCGAAACATTTTTTTGCTCTACGAGAGGTGTTTTTATGTAATTTTAATATGACCTTTTCATTACAAAAGCAAAATATGCAAATATAAATTTCTGTTCACCCGTTCTGGGAAACGAAAGTAAGGTTAGGTTTAGCAGTTACAGAGAGAGCCAGTGGGCTTCGAGGGTCACGGTAATAGGGACAAGCGTTAAATTCCTGTCCCAATTACCGGATTCACTTTAAAAATACGAAAACGTTTCAAAAGTGCTCATTTTGCTATTTTTTCATAAAACTTGAACCTTTTATAGTATAATAAACACTTTACATAAGTGCAAATCATGATAATTATCAATTTATTCACTTCTGTAAAGTACGTGTTCCTTACCGTTTCCGGTAAGGATTTAGGTAAATCCATCGAAATCTTCATATGCATTTTTGAAATTTTTTTTACTATGCTTTAGTTGTTTAAAAACGCAACTTTCTCGTTTGTAACACATACATTAATAGCTTAACTTAATTAAAAAAATTTATTTCCTTATTTATTTACGCGAGTTTTTTTGTACGGCGTCTTTAAGTACAAAAGCACGGTAATTGGGACCGAGCACGTTAATCGGGACATCTACCCTACATGAAATGAAATAAATCACAAAAAAATAGAAGATAATAATAATTACAAAATAAAAGAAAGATGTGAAATCAAAATGAGCTGCAAGTACATAAAGGTGTTTTCCAATTGCGCTTAAGATGACACAACTACTTACATATATGTACACAGCTAAAATGCTGTGTTCATACATTCCATATCTACATCTTCTGTGATTTACATTTTCAGTTTGTAACATTGCTGACCAATCTTTTTGTGCTACAATTTGTTCCACCTATCTAAAGAAATAAATAAACGAAACAGGTAACCAGTCGATCAAGTCAAAGTGTCATTTTTAAATATCATTCCAGACGATCTTTATTCATCTGTTAACAGAAATTTCGTGACATACCAGTTTCAGAAGAATCTCACGAGCTCCCTGCGTTCTAAGATAGGTACATACATACTTCACGAGGGAGTTCTCTAGAATATATGTCGATAAAAGGAATATATGAGCGAAAAAAGGAAAAAGAGTACATGGTACCGTCGTACTATCGCGCCTTTTCACAGTTACCTCGCAGCAGAGCAAAATTCGCCACCGGTGAACGACGCGCGTCGCGTATATAATTAAATAATGCCTGAAGGAGCTCGCGGCTGGGTTCTCGAATGAACCGCGGATATCGCGAATCGCGTATCATTAACGACGGCTATGTAGGTGCGCGTCGCGCCGCAGACTACAGAAATATGGGGCTTACAGGGTGTGCGATAAACTTTGTGCCATGATTTTCGGACCCAGTAGGTATTCGCCCAAGCAAACAGTAAAATGGCTTAAAAACACATCTGTCTATTCGAATGTCGCGGAATTTTTAGTGAAACGCCCTAGGCTTTACGGGTACATATACATTACAATACGTGATGTGTACTGACCATACATGCAAAATATCCGAATCTCATTCATTTCTCTGGTAAATGCAAAATCTTGCCAAGACGCACGTAAACGAATGTTTTTTGGACCCATTTTCTCTAAATCTATTTCGTTTCTCTGAACGAGTTGTACGTATACGATCCTACAGTTTGACGCAAGTATTTTTACACACCCTGTACAGCCGCGATGGAATAAAGGAGCAGCAGACGCCTCTGGTTAACGAAGTTCTGCAGAATGAAACGCTATTCCGTGGAGACCTGAGCCTCGGCGAATGAAATAACTTCGCGGCGACGGTATATCGGCGGGAGTCTGCGTTACGTCCTATTGATAATCGTTGCTCTCCGCATTTGGAATGAGCTTTAATCGGGGCACGGTGAAATTCCCTCGGTTCGATTGTGTTACATGAAACGTTTGCTTACACAGGGTCCGCGGTAAATCGGAAACGCGTTAGACTCTCCACAGATTACAATGTCGCGCGTGCCTGCACGCGCACCGGTTCGCTAATATTTGCAACGACACGGTGTTGCCTTTAAATTAATCGAAAGCCGCAGGCGTGCATTAATTCTCGCATTCTCGCGGTACCGCGGCGAACAGCAATTACAAATATCACGATCTTCAGTAGAATTAATCGCAGCTGCAAACGATATTAAAAGTCAATTCAAAGAGGCCATTCTCTGTTCAACGAATTTGGAGCGAACGAATTCCACTTGTTAAAGTTACAATCTATAGCATTCCCGCACTCCGAGCACAACTATTCCATTATTACTACGATCGCCCTGTGAATCACGTGTTCCAGACCACTTTCGCCGTTACAGTTTGATATTTGGCGAACAAACAGACGTATTCGCCGGCTACAATCGAGTTCCACGCAAGTGTCTACACTCGGCATCGCAAATACAATGGAATAATGAATAGGATCGGATATCTATTATCTATCATGCGGCAATCACCCTTTTCATACTGATATTTGCTAAGAGGTAACCCAGGGGCGAATCCCGGATCTGCGATCGTAGCAGGAATATCCGAGGATTCTACGTGCGCGCGTAGGGCAACCGCGCCAACCGGCCAGATTCCGCTAGAGACACAGTAATTTCCGTGATGCCTTCTACAGGGATGAGTTTTTGGACCGGTTCCGGGATACCCGGAAGAGGCACACTGCGGTTAGGAGGTATAGGAAGGCGGGTCGCGGAATTAGCATTCACTGACCCGTTTGAGGGTCAGCCATCCACTCCGCTGGTCGAGTATATTTCCCTGGCGCACCAAGGGCCGTGTTTTTCTCCTATGATTAAAGCCCAGCGTGCACGGTCCCGTCGTGTCCTTCTCTTTCAGAGAAGGATCTTTCGAACGATCGATAGTAGAGCCTCCTCCGCGTCTCTAGCAGTCGGGCCGTCGCAGACAAATAAATCCGGGAATCCAAGCGGAACGATCAAATAAAGTCTGGTCTCGCGGAATTTACAGAGCGGGTGGGAGGAAGCGGAGAGAAGAGGGGAGAAAGAGAGACTATCGTGGACGATAGCGTCTAGCACGCTGCGGATGGAAACAAAAAATTGCCCAGAAGGGGTTAATAGCGTGCTCCAGCGGCCACCACCCCTCTCTTGGCCCTCTACTCTCTTTGTAGGTTAAAAGGGCGAGCCCCTGTTCCCGCGAAGGGCGAACAGACGGGGAAGAAGGACTCGGGAAAAATGTCATGTCGCGCTTCGTCGATATCGCGTGCCACGAGTGGATGGCGAGACTGAACTGCAGGACGAAAAGCCGCCAAACACAAAGGAATATGCATAATCCCTTTCTCTCCCTTTTTTTCGCTTTATATACGCAACGTGTTCTCTCCCTCTCTCTCTCTCTCTATCACTATATCTCTATCGCTCTTCAGTTTGTATAGCGACGTTCGTCTGGCGGACCAGCGGTGTTCCTCTCCCACATGTACACCCTGGCAGGTTGAATGTATATTATATGCACGTGTGTATGTGCACGCCAGGCATATAGATCCCTGCAGGAGTGCAGAAAACGGGGTGACGGAGGCGCCGAGGGGCGAGGACGTCGGGGTGCTGCTCTCACGGATATAGATCCTAGCCCGTTGTACCAATACAGGCTGGTCCAGCTGCTAGGGATGGCCTCGAGGTCGCTCTGGATCACCTGAAATACGTGGCAGGCGAGTCAGAAGGGTTGCTCCGCGTAAAGGGGTCGTACCATATTCAATGTTTAGCGAAAGCAACCGCGACTGTTAAAAAACTTAGATATCCGCGTGTCTGTCAACTTGGGGCTCTCGAGGAGCATGCAAACTCTCGAGATCCTCCAGGTATACAAATTTATCAACGTCTTTTAAGGGTTTTAGCTCGTTACGAGGGTATTCTACGAGCGCTTTTGCAAGCTAGAATTGTTCGAAAGCTAACGAGAAAGTGTGCCCGCTAGCCATCGCTATCGGGGAGCACGTACAGTCACGACCACCCTCGCGCGCTTACGTCAGATCCACCCCCTGTGTTATAGGCTGCTGTGTGCGCGACCTCTACACAGGCAAGCCCGTGCAGCAGCAGCAGCAGCAGCAGCAGCCCATCCCCTTTTCCCTCTCTGTGTACGCGCACCACCCTCCCGGCGTGGGAGGGTGCGAGATTGGTGGCACCTCAGTGACGTCAGAGCCGATCGTCAGGCGCAAACGGGATTGCCCACCATACTACGTTAGACTGACGAGCCGATAAACTACCCACCAGGGTTTTCTGCGGCGGGCGGGCCAACGGTCTTCGGGGTAAACAAATTCTTTAATAATGATCCATTATTACGTTCGGCTGGGCGGAGGTCCGATTGTTGGTAACGCCGTGAACGTGGCTGGTGAAACGTGAAACCGTCCGAGAGTGACGCCGAGGTGGAGTTTCCAGGTGGTGGTTGCTGGAGAGAGTTCTGGCTTCTGGTTTCCAGGCGGTTGCCGTTGGTTTGGCCGACGATGGCGAGCTCCGGGTCGGTGGTCGACGGCGTCGGTGTCGGCGTCGGCGAGAACGACGGCACGGCAGGCGTGACCGGTGGCGGGACCAGGAATCCCTTCCTCTGCGGCGTCTGCCACGACTACTACAACGAGCCTTGCCTGCTGTCCTGCTTCCACACCTTCTGTGCCCGCTGCATACGCGGCCCTCATCTTGACGGAAAGGTCTCCTGTCCCATCTGCGGGTAGATAACAACGACTGTTATTGCATGGCGTCCTTAGGGTGGGTGACGATCCCAGGTCTGGGTTAGGTTTGGCTACTATCTTGCATGCTTCTCTGTCTCTCACTAATTTTCATCTCTCTGCACATCTTGTTCGCTGCACCGGCATCCTGGCAAGTAAAGCTTGTTCTTACACAGATATGGATACGCGATACGTAACAGTTTAGCAAAAACGCTGTGCCCTTGCGAGCTACGAGATAACTTAGTTACAGTGACTTGTTGAACTATATTATTTTATTTTTTACTTTATACACTCACGTTAGATTTGTGTGATCTATAATTGCGCGTTGCTGCATGATATTCCTGGGTTGCGGTCCCAGGTCTGGATTAGATTTGTCCACCGTCTCCGTGTCGATACGTCTCCCACTAGTTTCAGTTTCTATGCGAGCGCTGCAGAATCCCAGGCATTCCTGAAGATGTATTTTATGCTCCGCGCGACACATTATTGACAGTTAAACGTATGACAATGTATGCATAGCGTTGCACGCATACTTCCTCTATCTCTCCCATTTTCATTACTCGATTCTCTTTGAACTTCACTTTTATAATCTTTGACTTACTATTCCTCGACGCTGAGAGTTTAATTAAACTTTGGTACATTGAACGTCAGCAAGCTGACAATATATTACCATGCGCAGGCAACAGACACAGCTGAAGGATGGGGCGCAACTACCACCACCCGATCAGCTGATACTACAGCTGGTCGAGCTAACGAACTCTGAGAATCCACCGTGCGCTAATTGCGACAAGCACGACAAGTCTTCTATGTTCTTTTGTACAACATGTGGTACGTACCGGAGACCAGTATCGAAAACTCACAGCACCCCAGGCGGGGGCCACTTATTTACCATGGAAACCGTTTGCACACCCAGGACAAGCACTGTGCACCCACTGCAGGGAGAACACTCACCGTGCGAAGATGTTCTCGACGCACGAGGTGGTGCACATGAGCAAATGTGCCAAGGACAACCAGCGTCGCTGCCCCATCCACGGTGAGCAGTACATAATGTACAGCCAGAGCGCGAAATGCATGCTCTGCGCGACGTGCTTCCGCGACACGCCCGCGGACGCCAGGCCCCACTGCGTGGACATCGAGAGCGCCTGGCAGCAGGCGTCCAAGAAGATGGAGAGGGCGGTGAACTCGATCTGCGAGCTGCAGGCGGGCATCAAGGACGGCGTGGTGGCCCTGAAGTCGCAGCTGGACGAGCTACGGCACAGCAGGGAGTCGGAGCAAAGGGCGCTCAACACGTTCTGCCAGGGAATGCAGGAGGTGATCACGAAAACCCACGGGTCGGTACTGACGGAGCTCCAACGGCAGTTCGAGAGCAAAGAGAGGGTGGTCCGTGGTCAGCTGTTCTCCCTAGGTAGCGCGCTTCCCGTACTACAGATGCATTTGATGTTGTGCACCGCTTTCACCAGCGGCGCGACGAAATATCAATTTCTCGAGCTAGCCCATCCGATGCTGGAGCGGTTGAGCCGCGTGGCCCAGCTGGGATACCCGTCGAGGCCGCCTTTGCTCACCGCCCACCTAAAGACCAACTACAGGTGCGAGTTCGCCAGGGCGTTGCAGCCGTTCGTCGGCCAGTCCCAGGCGTCCAAGGAGTCCCTGTACGATCAGACCCACGGGATGGGCCAGCAGGAGCCGCCTGTCATTCAGGTACCTAAGCCACGTTCGGCCTGATCGGCCCGAAACCACTCTCGATTTAACAACACTATGTGTCGTTTATGTTCATATTGCAAGTTTCTTTTCCACTGCATTTCTCGCGCACACTTCTGTGTAAGTACTTTCGTTCACAGGATTTTTACTCTATGATGTGGCTTGTACTTTGGTCAGTTGTACGTGGTGGTAGTCCGTAGCCCCAGATTAGACAGCCTTTGGCCTATCACGTAGCGCAGACAGGCGACTTTCGTTTCCCGTTAGTTTATTTAGCCGGATGTGGTAGTCAGAGAATCTGCGCAGGCTTGCGTAAAGAGGGGGATGGTGACTTTTCGTAAGTGAGACGATGGGCGATCACGTAAGACGCTGTCCTTTCCGAGCAGAGCAGCAAGACCACCCAGAGGATCCCGGCAAAGAGTGGAGGCGAAAGTGGGCCCTTCTCCCATCACTGCCGAACCTTTGACACTCAGCTGAAGGAATTGAACCAACAGTTGCTCACGGTGAAGGAAAGGCTGGGGGAGCTTCATCGTGACGTTGCTCTTCTCCGAAGGGCCAACACCCCCCCGTTGGGGACCCGCTACGATCACGTGGCCAGGGACTGTCGCGTGTTGAGGCAGCAGCTGGAGAACCATCAGATAGAGTTAGAACGGCTGAAGAACGTCTTCGACACGTTGTGGGACGAGCAGTTGTGCAGGATCCACATAGAGAAGGACATCTTTCATTCTCAGGTACCTGCGCCTCTATCCTATCCTCCTCCCATTCCTTTACCGACGATCGAATCCACCACTCTCACCTTCCTCTGCCCAGATGAACGATATCCTGTCGCTGAGGAATCAGGTGAAGCAGCTACAGAACCTGGCCCAGCAGCTGGAGCCGTTCATAAAGTCCTTCACGACCGGAGTCAGCGCTGGCGAAGTGAGCATGTCAGCCTCGGACGCTGCCAGCAACCAGCAGCTACAAGTGCTGCTGGAGCATTTGGCGCGCTTGCAGATGCAGGAGCCGCCGCAGCAACCGCAGACCCAAGCTCCCACCAAGGAGCATCGCCACTCGCGTAACACTTCCACCAGCGCCGACAACGCGCTCTACATGAAAGGTACGTGAAATTTCCTACTTATCCTCCTCCACGGTATCGGAAACTTATACTCCGTAGCCTGTATAGATGAATGACGCTCAACAACTCCTGTACCGAGCCAACGTGCTTTCTTTTCCCGTCCCTCCTTAATGCCGTGATTCCAGTAACGAGACCAAGTGTTTTTCTACGCAGAATCGAAGGAGATGCCGACGCGTTGTCGCACACCCTCGGGCGGCGTGGGTGCGGTGCTGGACTCGAGCGGGAACATCGTGGTTTACGGAACGGCCAAGTCCACCGACTCGAAGAGAGGAGTCCTGAGCCAATTGATGGAGAAGGCCTGGACCAAGGAGGACCGGAAGAAGTCGCCGGGCAGAGAGGAGGGCCGCGATCGCAGCCAGAGCCGGCGATCGAGGAAGTCCCCGGACAGCGCCAAACCGAAGACGCCGCCCGGCCACTCGACCACCAGCAAAGTACGCTCCCTGTATCGGTCCCTGAAGGGTGGCAGCGGCGACACCTCCGCCGAGGGACTCGACCAACCGGAACGGTGCACAGACGCCCAGAAACCACAGTCACACACGGCTGGTAAGAACAAATCCGTGAGGATCGCGTGCACGAGTAAATAGCGTTCGGATGAGAGGTGGCGAGGGAGGGACTTTCGACTTGTCCACGATCCGCCAGATACGCGCCCCGGCTTCCACAGGATTCATGTAGATAGCATTATAAATCGATGTAAATAAAACCCTGATGAACGCACACGAGAATTATTGCACCTCGTATCGCGCCCAATTCAGGATCGACCAGCGCAAAGTGTTTGTCTGGCTAGTGGCTAGTCGAATCGATACCGAAGGCAAACGTCACGCGCGTGTATATTCTCGTAGGCATCCTAACGATCTACCGCAGCGAATTCGACGGGCTCGCTCCAACGATTTTTCATTACCTAGTACCTATAACGAGCCGTCAAGTATCCATCTCATCGAACGCCATTAAAATCGCAATTAAAGGGACGCGTCGGCGGGCCTGGCAATTCAATTAGATCCAGCGCTCGATTGTGTCTCTGCAAAGCCATTCCCGGTGGCTCTCTGACAAACACCTTGCGCCGGCCTGGTAAATTAGACACGGCGCTCTTGTGGATCAATCGAATCGTCTGTTCGACAATGCTTCTACGTGCCCCCACATGACCCCCGCGGCCCCGGAGGGAACAGTGCCACAGCTCCTAATTGCCAGTTAGTGTCCTGCCGCACGGTTGGTTTGAAAGAACAACTTAAAGCTGGTCTAACAGTCTCTCCCTCCCGTCACTAAAGTTCTACGAGGTAGCAAGGTACACCTAAGCGATTCACGTGCTTGCAGCAGGCGAGGAAGGGGAGTACCAACGAATCTCCGAGGCGTCGAGCCTAGGGGAGGCCAAGAAACGCGTGCAGGCCCAGGTACACGCGGTTCCCGACGAGCAACCGCTCCCCGCTAACAAGGCCACTAAGGTGTACCCTGCCAGCGACCCCGAGGACGTCCTCTACGGGGACGATAAAGCGTCGACGGAGGTGAGGAGGCGCCGGCGAGCCAGCTGCGACAGCCTGAGCACCACCGGGTCCGGAAGCAGGCGGTCCAGCATCGCGGATGGGACGGTAGGTGAATCGGTTCCGGATCCAAGGAAAACGCTGGTTGTCTTGATCGGGCCTACGCCTGCGAAGTCGTCTCTGGTGCAGAAGCAGCGCTCCTGGGAAACGTTCCCCAGGCTGAAAAGCAAGCGCAGCAGTACCACTGCTGCCGAGGGGGCTGCTTCCTCTTTCGGCCAGCTGAAAAAAGCAGACAGCTTCGAGGGACACGAGGAAACGGTGCGCACCTTGGTGGCAGCGGTGCAGGAGACCAGGTCTCACCTGCGCCACCATCACGCGTACCACCATCGCCATCACCGCAAGAGCAAGACAAACTAAGCGCGCTCTTGCTCGTGCGGGCTTGTCTGCAGAGGAGTGCTCGCTCAGATAGTGAACGGGTGCGAAGCACCAGAGGCTTCTTCCACGGCCATCCTTGAAGAATTCAAGCAGAGTATTCCTCGCGTTTGTTGTCCCTGTAGCTCGGCCGCGTTCGGCTATCCGGGGGAGAGCCGTCAACCCTCCAGAGAACGCCTAGCATAACACGTTCGGGAAAGTATTATCGGGGGGGCTATACCCTTCGGTCACATTAGTGCATTGTTATTAGTAGAGGAGTATTGTTACGAAACGCGAAAGGGTACTACGAGAACCGTTCGTTCATTTTTTCCACCGTTTCGAGCGTTTTATTAGACGTATACGACACACGGTCAAAGGGCATTCCCGCGTGGTGTACATATATTTACCTACGGACAGGCGCGTTCCTCGTCCCAGCTGCCGCTGAACGGCACGCCTCGATAAAGTGCACCCGTTAAACTTAAAACGTTACTTTCACGAAGACTGTACCACCGACGTTTCGTTGGAGTTTCTTTCCCCCCCGCCCGGTCCGGACCAACGTTTTCGACCTTTTCTATACACAACCCCGTTTCTGTGTCTGGTCGGAGTTGTCCCAGGGTCAGCCAAGCCTTCAGCGTAGAACACGCTTCTCCGTTTTTTATTGAACATATAGCTTTTTTATTGCACTTTGAAGCGCCGAAGGTGGCGATGTATCGCCGCCGATAGGAGAGTAATACGCGAGAGTGGAGGCAGGGGTGAAGTACGCGCGTAGCTCAGTACTCCTCGTTATTCGCGGGGCTCTTCGAGCGACGCGACTCGCGCGCTTAGAGGCTCGATATTAGAATTTAGCGGGATACGTCGATAAACTGTGCATGCGTAAACACGGCGTTACGATTCGAGTCATTGCAAAGGGCGCGGAAATAAGGGTGGGGGGGGGGGGGGGAGGGAGGGAGGGGGGTTGGGGGAAGTAAAGGATTACTATGCTGCTCAAATCGGGCGTCTAGGTGGAGTGGACGCTCCGTGGGGAGGATAAATCGAACTGATTCGTTGTAATTTAGGGTTTATACGTATAGTGATACCTTCGATTCGAGGTACTTTATACCCTGTATACCGAGTCGAACGAATAACGCGACGTAGAGAGGGCAGGAAACGTCGGTTAGCGAATTTCAACACTGCCAGCCACCAGGTACATTACGAATTTAAACGACGGCGCATCCTTTCTCTCGTACGCGAACGAATAGCCTAATTGAAAAGATAAAGGAGAAACATTATTACTCGTGTAATCAGCAATCGCACGAGGACCCGTCGTCCCCGACACTCGCTCCGATTGAGGGGTAGAATCGCGACTGGCGAATTCAACGATCGCACGTTCGTCGAACGTCCCGCGCGGTCCTATCGCGCAACGTACAAACTATCGTACAAACACGAGATTCCATTTCCGCACAGGACGAGCGAAGGTTCCTCGTGAAGGTTTAACAGGCTCGTTAGCGTTCATTTTAAACGGCTAACGAACCATAAGGAGGTTACAGTTATAGAATATGTACACGATTAAGCATGTATGAGAAATGTCGAGTCGCTGATAATAGAGAAATATACAAGTTACAGAGTACGCAAACCTTTCAACTATTCTTGTACGTTTCTTCCAATCTACTCTCCATCCCTTTACACCTCCTCATCGAAACCTTCGTTGTCCTAACCGAGAGATCCTCCGACATCACGCCTCGTTGCTTTTCTTCGTTCTTTTATTAACAGACAATCTTTAAATTATAAAATCAATTTAATACTATCGATGGAGTTTGGTTTGTTAAACAGACACAGTAAAACTTTGAGGTATAAAAATGCTTGGATAAAAGCACACTTCCTTCAAACGCTTTGCAATATTTATACCTACTCTGTCACTTTCCATTGCATCGTTATTTATATTTTTTATACATTATATAGCTAGATATAAAATGTTTCCCATTATAGTGTACGTGTGCTTTTGTCCCAAGATGCAATGGCTTGCTGTTTGTTCGACATACTGCCTCGCTGGTCAATCACAAGATAACTGCAGACACCGTCGCAAAGTACATTTAATTGCTATAGTGAATGCATAAGGAGGGGGTAGGTGGGCATCGTTTATACGTTTCACAGATTCGATGAATCGTGGAAAAACCAAGAACTCAGCTACGACACACCGTTTGGGTTTCTTATTATTTTATTATCTCTTTCAGCTTGTCAGAGTCGTCGAAACTGTTCTCGTCCGTTAAGAATTCATCTTTAATTAATTCCGACTGCCCTGATTCGGTGCCCCTGTCGCCGTTCTCTTCTTTCGCATTGTCGGCAGGTTTACTAACATCTTTAGCACTAACATTCGTCAAGTCGTAGCTATTCAGCACTGCTTTCGGAGACTGTTTCGCCTGAATCAATCCAAGTAGCTTCACAATGGTCTGCGGCCTGTCTGTTTCAAGTGCGAGCAACGCAGCCTGAACGTGGGCTATTATTTTCACTAGTTCGCCCGCAGTAACGTTTTTGCTAACGTTCAACGAGTGCTCGAACGGGTTGTTAATGTATAAAGGCGAACTGTCCCGTTTTAATTTGGTCCTCCCCTCCCGAATGCATATCGCGCGGGCAGCGAAGTCGAATGTGGCGTAATAAGCGAAGAAACCGTATAGAAGGGCATGCAACGATTCGATATTTTTCCCGTTTTGGTTCTGCATCTGTTTCACGAACGCAATAAATTTATCATCGAACGTTCCATTACCAGATGGGTGCCCTAAAAACAAGTACGTAAGTTTCGATTTCAGGAGAGAGCAGGGGGGCGAAGAATCGTCTCCACGTGCACACTTACTTGCGTGTTCTCCCAATTTGTTTAGAGAGGGCAATATGCCCCTCAACTGTAAATAAAATATTATAAGCAGGGTGAGGGAGAAATTCGTTATCCACTGCCCCGACGTGTCCGTTGTTATGTACCGACATTTCGCCCATTTGCGAATGGTACAAACGAGAGGCTTCACTCGAGAATCGATCTCACCGTAAATATACAACACCTCGGACATGTACAACGCGACCCTGAAAAATGATCGGTCTCAGGAACAATTACACTCGACAAGTGGGCAAGAAACATTTCACACATACATCTGTGTGCTACTAAGATCGCACTGTATACTTGTACATGTGTTCGTAAATTTAATTATAGGAACACGGGCTTGAAGAATTTTGATTACGTTACTGATGCCAGGAATAAATTTATGCATTAAGTGGGCTAGTATCGATAGAAACTCCTTCTGGTCCTGTCTGTCATAAGCGGCGTAAGGTTTTGATTGAAGTACTAATTTCTGCATAGTGTCCTGAAACAGATATTCGCGAAGACAAAGATTCATGTAATTAATACAGCAAGCTGGTAACGTGTATGTACATTATTTACTCTTGGTGAAATTCTTTTTCAACGTTTTCTCCGCGCCACCCCCCCAGAATACTTTGAAATAATAAAAAAAAATCTGTGTAAAGTTTGAGCCTGATCGGATAACGGGAAAAGGTGCCCCCCTGGGCTCGACAAAGTCGATTTTACGATTTTATATAATATCCTCCAAGTTATTCATTACATCAAGAAATCTGTCAAACAAAAGTTGTAGGAAATAAAGATTACAATTTTTCTCTTCGCCTTCATAAATAAAAAGTGTTCCAGAAGGATCCCAGAGGACACTTTCAAAATTTGAAAAATAACATTACTTTTTTAGCTTTTCGGACTTATTTCGATAACCATTTATCGCGCGAGAAAAAGGAATTACTTTTGTTTGACATATTCTTTGATGTAATGAATAACTTGGAGGATATTATATAGAATCGTAAAATCGACTTTGTCGGGCCCAGGGGCACCTTTCCCCGTTATCCGATCGGGCTCAAACTTTACACAGATTTTTTTTATTATTTCGAACTATTCTGGGGGGTGCCGCGAAGAAAATTCAAAAGTCGAAAATAAGAGCCACCCTAGTGTACATAAGTATATCGTGGCTTTTACTCACATCTGTGTTTGCCTTCTTATTCAGTCTACACACTAAATCAAGATCACATCCTACAAGTCCGAAACCATTTACAGATGACCCGAATGGTACAACAGAGATAGTTGGAAATAAACTGGAGAAACAGAGTTCCAACTGATTGGCCGTATAAAACCTAAGTCTCACGTCTAGGTCCGTGAAGGACAACATGCTATGAAGCATGTGTACTTGCTCCGCCACCTGTAAAATTGAACAGTTACACAGGTGCCGCGTACAACCTCGTTACGTTCGCTCGATATGCTCGTAATACAGATTTTAGTGGATGCAGGTTCTCCTTGATTAAATTATAAGAGGGACTCAGGATGCTGCTTCTCGGGATTCCGTTCTGTGGTTGCACCCGCTGTTTATTGTTGCCGCTTTTGTTCAAAAGCAATTTATCACGATACCATAGCAGCGTTGTCGGTATAGGAATATAATCGGAACTGCTCATACGCGCCGCAGTCCTTTTTATCTCTTCGACAGAGAAGTTGGATTCGAACTCCACTAATACAAAGTTTTCCTGGAAGCAACGTTAAATTACGCATACGTTATGTGAAGTTGAAACGGCGATCGTTAGAAAATATACATACAGATTCCAATCTCGATATGTAATGATATATTTTTGCGATCTTTCCATACTTTTCGCAGTAACGTTTACATTCGACGGTAGAATTGTCCGCGTCCAATTGCACCAGAATACTTTTCCTCGCCTGGGTCTGTCTGAAATGGAGTATCTCGTGAAAGGAGCCTCCTGCGAAACTTTCCGTCTTTGATCTAGGGGCTATAAAATAAGTTTTATACATGTCACTACATGCCGGTGCTCCTAAATGTAGCTGTAACAATTTACCATTGTCGAATTATACGAACGAAACACTTGTTACAATTATCAAGTCACATGACCCGTAAAACATCGCGCCCGACAATTGTTTAACATTAATACGTTACGTCTTTCCGATTTCTTCGAAGTGCAATATTTTTTTATCCGTTACACCGTCGATTACGTTATCGACTGCGTTTTACAGCATTTAATGCGAATGTTTTTAAAGGAATATAGGTTAGGTTTGTAACATTTGGTGAATCACGTGAAATGTAACAACGAAACGGACAGAAAATGAGAGTAAATGTATCTACTCTTATCAGGCGCATTCGAAAAAAGGTAAATAACAAAAAAGGATAAAATAATCAGGAATACAAGTGATTAGAATGTCCCGATTGAGGTTATACCGCCACCGATACAATTTTATGAAAGCATACCACTGATCTTTTTCGATGATTCGTTCAAACGCTTCTTCGACTTGAATCTCGTTATGTTTACTGTACATTTACAGTAAAAGGTGCTTAATAAAGGGCAAAAGTTCGTGGTGACACGATATACGAGCGCCATTTTTAAATGTTCTGCTAGTATGTGAAACACGTGTTACACGTATGCGCGACCGGTAATGTACCATAAGGAAAGCGACTCTTTTATACAAGCGCGTAAAAGTATCCTCCACCAGATGTCGCTTATTTAATTAGAAAAAATTGCCGACGGAACTTAAAGATAACTCATCAAGCAACGCAATTTCATCAAAACACTCGACACTTAATTAGTTAAAAAGTAAGATTTACTCAATGAATCCTAACTAATCTTCAAGTCCATAGAAGTCTATGTTGAACTTATCATCTTAGACGAATAAACGAAGAGACGTAATAGAACTGACCACGCATAAGGTGTAGGAGTTCTACGCTTTGCGACTTGACTACGTTGCTTCGTTAATAACATCCGTGATCCACCGATCAGTTTGATTAATGAAATACAGAAATGGTGTTGAAAGATATTTCGCTCGAGCGAATCGAGGAGACCCGCGAAGTCCACATCCCTTCGAGAGGAGCGTGGTAGAGCGTCTAACCCGGGCGATGACGTAAATACAGTCTATCCTTTCCTCCTCGACGTTCGCGGGCGTTTTCTTTCTCCCATTTCATTCCTTCTACCCCTTTTTCGCGAGACTCCGGCCGCTAGCGATGGCTTCGAGCTGAAGTCCGATTTAAACAATTTTTAGTGCAGAGCCCCAGGATTCTTAAACAATTTCGCGGTACTAGATCTCGTAGATCTTCGACTCCCTCTGCTTGACGAACGCATGATTGAACGAGATGTCTCTCCACGCAGTACGTCTTCAGA
This sequence comes from Andrena fulva, assembly GCA_946251845.1. Taxonomy (NCBI): domain Eukaryota; kingdom Metazoa; phylum Arthropoda; class Insecta; order Hymenoptera; family Andrenidae; genus Andrena; species Andrena fulva. The sequence continues at coordinate 5,949,792 of OX276332.1, forward strand.
AATGGCTATTTTATATCTTCCTTGATTAGGGGAATTAATTTCAATTTTAATTTTCAATTTCTACTGACAAACGGTATAATATTTTTAGCATCTCCCATCACATTTCAAATGTACCAAGTCGACCTGTATTAGGTAACGTGAAATTCTCCATTCTTTGACCCAGGAATAGCAAGTTCGACTGTACCAAGGAATGCTATTATTCGACCACGTAAATTTCATTCACCGAACGGTTTATAGAGTCTATACCATTCCAATATTCGGCAGCTACTCCGAACTCTAATTCCCATCGCTAGCCGCCGTTGGTGGATCTAGCGACGAAGAAAAAGAATCGAGCGCTGCAGTGTCGCTCCCTGCCGTTCGATCGTTGAACCATTCCATAGATCAATTACGAATTCTCCCTCTCCGTTCGACCAACGTCCACTCTCCTCTCCGTCTCCCTCCGATCCACCACACATCCTTTCCCTTTTCCAAGAATCAGACCTTCAGAAGGATTAGGAGGAGCCTCTGCCCCCGGTTCCCCAAATTTTACACACATCCTCCACCCATAGAGGGAAGAGTACCTTTGTCTCTCTGTTCACGACTCCAGTCCCCGTCACCTCCCTCGCTCCCTTCCTCCCACCTCTCTCTCTCTCTCTCTCTGCCTGCCCCGTGTCCCTCCGGTTCCCTGCTGCCCCGCCGTGGGGAACACAGAGGCAACGGGGACCGCGGACTCAGGACGAAGAGCCAGTGCAGTCTCGAGGCCCGCGTCGACCGCGACGGATTTATTTTCCGCGGCCATCTCCATGCTCGACTGCTTCCCCACGGAGCGACGAACCGCCGCGCCGGCAGGTGTGTGGTGCAGTGGCGGAAACGAACCGCGTGAATAGCCAGAAAATTCTCAAAAGCCTACCAACAAACATCGAAACGTCCCCCGGACAAAGTCGATTCGAGAAACGGGAGCCTGCACACCGCGAATTCGATAGAAATAACTCGGACTACCGAGAGAACCGACTCCAGACAACCTTCGACGGTAGCACAGGCTGATATCCGACTGATATCCTCCTACGCAACAGCATCCTTCAAATCTTAGCTAAGAATTCAAGCTGCTCCGCGCATCGACGATCGTGAATCCTCGAGAATCCGCCGGTCCTGGTGGATGAGTGAATCCTGCTCGAGGAAGTCTCGACGACTCCCCAGAATGACCATTCCTCGGGACCGTTGCGTTTCAACGTGAGGCTCCTCTAGGGACCGGACGTGGAGCGGGCCGCGTTCCCAGCCACCGTCTTCGGCAGACCCTGCGCGTTTTGGGGATGTGGAGGCGCGCGAGGCGGACTTTACGGCCGGCGAGGACGCGTGTTCGACGCTGCTCGATGAGTCCCGTGTGCTACCGGAAGTGCTGATGATGAACGAGCCGGGATCCACGCGGTAGATCAAACTGGTGATTCGTGGAACGAACCTGACCGGTGTTCTGGCTTGGAAACTGATCCGTGATTACACATCTGACTGTTTTCTCCATCGCCATCCTTGTGCAGGCTTTTTATTCGTGGTCTCGTAAAGCGACGAAGGCCCTTCGTTTACAAGATCGTCCATCGAGAAAGGGACAGATCCGTCGCGGTGCTTGGGAAATCTTGGCTGGATCACTGGCGATCGAGGCAGGTGAGGCACTTTTAGTTGTTTCATACTCGCGGGACGACGCATCCACTCGATTTGCCAGACAGATTAATCTCGACAACCCTATTAGGCGGGTCGAGAAGACGTTATCGGAGATATGGATATGAAGGGTTGTTCAATGTCTCTTTGGGTCTCGCGTTTCTAATCGCGGTGACACCAAGATGGCGCAATAGCTCCTCGCGAGGAAAGACTGCGACGACCACGTTGGCGGACGTTCAAGGGCGCGGGAGGCGCCTGGCGAACGAGTCGCCCGCGAACACCCGAGGATCGATCGGAAAGCGGGCGTCGAGAAAAAATCCCCCCGTTACGCCAGAGTCGCTTACGTATACGTGTTTGCGTTTTAAATGGAACTGTCTGACCCAAGGTTGTCGAAAGTGGGCACGCGCGTTTCTCAACGATCCAATCCACTGTTTTATTTGTCACTCGACATGAATTTTAAAAATACACGAGATATTACGAGCCTCTGTGATAACTGTTAAATTATCCCTCGATTATCAGTGATAATCGAGGATGATTTAAGGCGGACGGCGGATTTGTGTATAGGCTAAGTAGGCTGCAGCGAATTTTGGGGAGCGATAAATTTTGGGGTGTGATAAATTTTCGAGAGCGACAAATTTTGGGGAGTGATCAATTTTCGAGAGCGAAAGAAACTACTTAAGTAGGGGAGAGGTGCTCTAAAAGGGACATTTTTGTTTAGCGTCCATTTCTGACAATGTCGTTATAGGTATTTAAAAAACAACTACATCACAAGAAAGCGTGTGTATTTCCCTTCAATAAAAGTATATTGCAAACTCATCAATTGTAATAGAAAATAACAAAAGTTTTCAAAAAAGTGGGAAATGTCCCTTTTACGACTAGGTGGTTTTAAATGGGACAGTATAAGTCATGAAAGGGACACGTTAATAAAAATAAACTTATTAAGTATTACAATTATAATTCTAAATCTTAATGATACAAAACAACGAAATCTATGAAAAAATTAACTCTTTGTAGTATAAATCATCAATATTTTATTATTAATGACACATGGAACAGAAAAAATTGAATGTGCCTTTCCGCATGACTCATTGGCCCATTTACCGCAAATTTTGCATTGGAACTAATCTTCCTTACTGGTAACATAGTTCTCTTTACAAACGCAGCACTGATTGTTTTTTTTAATCATTTGTCAATAGGCGCGCTCGTTTTCGTAAGCCCACGTCCCTCGAGTCAGAACAGTCATCACAAGAATCCAAATCGGGAATTGAAATCTGACTATAGCAAATTTATAACTTATAACGAGGGCTAATTTATTGCCACACATTTTTTTGGCGATAAAGTTTGTCGCTTTGAATAGTCACTTTATTAATTCTTAAATTTGAAACAATACGCCATCAACTAATAATTCATAATTTAAAACAATGTCATCTATGTATCAGATGATTCACTAATAACTTTACAGGAAAGTATAATACATATAGTGGCCAGCAGTACATGTGTATGAGACGGACAGCCATGAAATGGTCGTCCCGTTTAAGACTTGTTATGCTGTCCCTTTTACGACTATAAGTGAGTTTAATATAAAATAACTGCAAAACAAAGAAAACAATTCATTAAGCTTACCTGTTAAGCGTTTTCGTTTCAGTTGAATACAGGCTATTTTAATGATATAACACTTAAACACTTTGTACATATCTTAATCTCAGAAAACGACACAGAAAACCAATGAAAATTTCACTTTTACTGCCGAAAAACATCAACCGTGGATTACTACTCTGTTGCAAGTGAGACCGCAGTGAAGTTTACGTCAAATGACTAGGCACTAGTGTTGTCATAAACAGGAAAATAACTTGCATGTGTAATGCGTTTAGAATTTTGGAAATTCGATTTGTCCCATTTAAGACGTGTCCTCTTTATAGCACCTATCCCCTACTTAGGAAAGTTTGAAACACAGGAGGCTTGAGACAGCTTTAAAAACAATTAGCAATAAGTCATACGTGAGTTACACTATATTGAATTAATTTTGAAATTGTCTGGACTCTTTTAAATTAAAATATTTTACGATATTTCGCGGAAAGGGTGGCAGACGCTTGTTAACCTAGAGGCGACAAATCTCCAAATCCGCCCCGAAGCTCGCGTATTCAAGGGTTCCGGAATTGCAATAATTCCTTGCTTAACAGCTGACGCGTGCTTCCTTACCGATCTTCTCTCTTAACGTGGATTCCTGGTGAATCCTCAAGCTAACTTGGACAATAATCGAAGCCTGTCCCAAGTTACTTTTCTAAAATAACAATCCGCGTCCGTCGCAAGTTGAGGGTATTTCGTTGGGAAGCGTCCAGGCGTCCGGCGTGCGATTTCGACCTCGAACGCGAGTACCGTTCCAGGATGGAGCTCGAGGGGCGGTGGGGCGCAGGCGGGGGAGGTGGTGCAGGAACGTTCGAAAAAGTTGGCGCGGCAGCGGGGCACGGGAGGGCGAGAACGGCTGACAGCTGTGCCGGAGTGGAAGCGACCGTTTCCTTTCTCGAGTGCACGCAGAGACACAGACACGCACGGAAAACGGAGGGGCGAACAACGGCAAACGGCTGAATGGGTAATGTGGACTTAATAGACGGTTTAATGAAACGGCGTTATGCAACAGAAACCGCGCGAAAACGGGTACAAGGCTCGTTTGTTCATCCTCGTGTGGTGGGTGGCACCGTAACCAAATACGCTGGCCCCAAGGACCCTCCGCCCACGCGGCGGTCGAATCGGTTTTAATCGAGTGGAAGGCACGAGTCCCTGCGGGGGGCTAGGATAACGAAATCGATCTCCGGAAGATCGGGTGGATTAGTTTGCTCGGGTTGATGATGACTGTGTACGCAGCTAGGTGCTATAAATCGAGCTGCCGCTCCGCGAGACAGTAGGTACCACCCAGCGACTGATTTCGAGATTTCGTAACGGTGCCAACGCATATATCGATGACCATATCCGTCTCACGCGCGGACAGTTGAAGTCACCGGTGACTTCAACGCGCGGCAAGCCGTGAGGTGGGCACGGTATATACGTGACGACCCGTGCGATTCCTACGCGTCGTTCACGTAACGGGCGCCACTTCGAAAGCCCAATTCCTAGATAAGCTAACGCGAGGAGTATGCACCTAAAACTTCTCACCGATCACCACCCTTACCGGTCCACTCGCGAACGTTTCTAAGAGGTATCTACCCAAGAGACGTGTCAATAGAGAGCGCTCTTTAACTGCATTTCTAAGGGAGAAAAGGAAGGTGAAAGGCAGGAGAACAGTACGGCCCTGGATTCCCCGGTGCAGCGAGCACGTAGCACGAGCCTGTCCTTTCTGCCGGCCCGCGAGAAAAGGTGGAAAGAAGGTGGCAGAACCTCGCGGGATGTCGATCGACCAGCCTCGTAAATCCCGCGATTCGTGTGGCCGCGTCGGCGTCGCCGCGTCGCCGTGATCGATCCAGGGACGAGGGAACACGGTTCGGCGAAAAATGCCGTGCTGGTGGAAGGGTCTACGGTCAAGTATGGTGGTCCAGTGTGCCCGAGGTCGTTCCTGTTCCGTGCGCCGGCCTCTCCTGTTGCTCGAAAAAGTGAACGTTGCGTTATGTTCGGCCGCGTTCGCGAAACGCCGCGTCGCTTTCTCGAGCCGCCCGACGCGGCTCTACTAACCACCTCGAAAACGTCCACCTGATCCCTTCGGCACCCTCGAGTGGACCTCCTCCACCCCGGCGTGCTGGAGAGCGACGTTCCGCGTCGCGACGTTGCCTGTGACCCGCGAGAGCATTGCGAGCCGCGGGGACCGATACCGTGGATCTACTATCTAGGGAACCGCAACGGACTAGGGGAACAGACGCATCAATGGGGAAACGTGGTCGTGGTAGTGCTGAAGATGCGAGGAGTTTGTGTCGCGAGGGACTAACGATGGACAGAGTTCGGATAAAGTAGAGGCCGAGACGTTGGGATAGTCGAGGCGAAGTGTATCGAGTGGATGTAGGGATTAAAAAGTACAGACGGGCTTGTTTAAACTATTCCTTGTGTTCGTCGCAAGTGTACTAACGCGAGAGACGTTTGCACGCGGTCGATCGCACTCATGGGAGTTCGACCCAGTTATTAATAAGACTTTCTCTTTTATTTTAGCCATGGACTGGCGGGGGGTCGCACTGACGTTTCTATTGGTAAGTAAATCGACATCTCTTCTACCGACGAGATTCATTAATACCAATACCGATTATTGTATAACGTTTCCGAGGCCCATCGCGACACTAACTAATGGCCACTAGTGCTCGCCGCGGTTACCATGAATCATCTAAAACCCCGCTCGGAATGTGATCGGCGACTGAAATATCCAGGCTGATCTATAAAGTCATCTCGCACGGTGCGCGGAGGAAATTATAGGCAGGAGAAAGCTTGATCACATCGTTAATGAATTGAGAAACGAAGGACGCATAAAGGCTGCAGAGTGCAGATTGTGTAACCAGTTCTCCGTTGGGAAGCACTTGTTTGTTAGATAGCACTTGACGTTCGATATTCCTCTATCGGTGGGTGGAACAACTAGACAATCGGGAGAGGCGTCCACTTTTGGTTCGAAATGCTTCGATTTCGATTTCGATCGCCGTCACGCGTCCACCTCGCGTGTGCGTGCTCATAATACTTTCTCCCGTGTCGTGTCGTACGAGAAACAAGCGTGGCTGGCGTAGTATGTTGGCCAGGAATGCGGGGAATTATGTAACCCTTTGTTGGCACAACGTCCCGCGAAACCGTCTGCCGGGAAAATTCTGCCGAGCTTCTGCAATAATTTTCCATGCTCCGCGACTTTTCGCCTCGAATAATTAACGCCCACTGGCTGGCAGCCATTCGCCCCAATCGTTCGTTCAGTTTATTCAGTTTCAGGTCTTACCTAGCGAATTCAGTAGTTTTTCAGAAAGTTTGTACCTTTGCTCGAGGAAGTGGAATAGAATTTTATGGAATTCTTTAATTACTTGGTTACCTAAAACAGTGGCGCGCCCAGAGGGAGAGCTGTGTAAGAAGAAAAGAAAACTGAATAAATTTTTATAATCGTCTAACGAATTTTCCTGAATCTGCTTTGAAGATATTTTTATCCGCTCAACTCGGCTGCCCCCAAGATTAAATCCCGAGCGCGCCACTGGCTAGAAGATTTATGAATTCGTTGCGAAATTTGTACCAAGACCCTTCGAGTAGTAAACGATCGAGGATCCAGTCGATATTTGATATGCAAAGAGGCACGGCAGAGAAAGTAGTTTCGCAGCTTTCCAGTGATTTCAAGGGAGACTTCAGACTTCGTAGACGCGGCGGAGGATTTGCGTGTTTTTCCGCGAGCCTGATAGTAGATACCTACCTACTAGGGTTTTTGTTCGGTGGGTAACGAGCGTTATTAGGCTTCTTGTCGTCTGAGAATGGGCACCATGGAGACGAAGGTTATGCGAGATAATTTGGGGAAACGCTCGTTTCTCCCATGGCAATCACGGTAAACGCCGTGGAGGAAGACGAGGCGGTGCCCTCTTGACAAAGACCAGCGGATTTAGCGTCGTTAACTCATTCGGAAGCTGGCAATCTCGGGCTTGTGCAACGCGTAATAATTGACAATTACGTTTAAACTTGGCGTTTGCGCCGATTGGGACCCCGGCAGGTTCTACCAAGTGCGCGCAATTAACTAAAACAGCTAAAGCCACTGTCTAGCCCGGCAACAACTCTGCCAGCGAGCGAGTTCATCCAAATTACGAACACTTGCACTTGGTCTCTAAACAGAATCCTAAATAGTATCTTCTTCCGAAGCTCTTCGACGTGGGAGCAAACGTTTATACCAAAGTAGGTAGCGCTCCAAGAGCAAGAAAAATTCTCCAGTCGCCAAGAAACACTTTCAAGTGCTTGCAAACATTTGCAAAACACAGGTTCTTCTACTCGACAAATATTATACCTAGTTTTAAAAAACCTGATCACCAAAAACATCAAGTTTGGAAGACTTTGCAAATATAGGTATTCGCACATTATGCATCCGCAAAAAGAGCACGGCGAAACGTCCTCGAATTGAAAAATACAGCGTAGGTATAATTCTTTTTCAATAAGTCAACGCTCACCGAACACGTTCTCCCAGAAAAATCGACGTCCACCGGCGTGGAGGAATGTCGAATTGTTCGCGAATGTTTGCACTGGCGTTCTGCACACGCGAGAAGGAAAGACAATCCGTTCGGAATAGCCACGCCCACTTTTACTCCGCTGTTCTTTTAAATATCGGCGCGGGATCTCGGCGAGGCCGTTTTCACAGACGTTTCACCACTGTGCGGCCGGTAGGAGAACCGATACCGGAAGTGCGCCGCTAAATGCTCTCTTACGAGTAGTTCACACGTCCGCGGTCGACGGAAGACTAAGAGGGTCTCTTCCCATTGTTTACACCGCACTACCCCTGACCGAGGGAAGTTGGCTTTCCATTTTGGGCTATAAGGTAAATGTACCAGTGCCCGACCATGTCCCAGTACCTGAACAACAATGCAAATTTTATTTATTTTTAAGCTTAATTTTTAATGTAATTAGAAACAAAAAATAGTACCATACTGCATAAGTATTTAGCAATATTAATTAAAATCATTATTATAGAAAATTGAAAATCGTTAGATAGAAATAATTATTTTGTAACACACTTCGTACGCATAGCAGATTTCGAGAAATTTCTATGGCTTCCGTTAAGAAACGCCACTCATTTACTAAGAAAATATTGACTGCATTTCTTATTTATATATTATAATAATACATTATTATAATAGTAAATAGATTTAAATTTAGTTTAAGTTGGTTAAACTTGCAAGAAAATTAATATTTTTTTAAACAAGTCTAAATGTTCGACTACTGGGACGATATAATTCAGATATCGGGACATCAGGACATGCATTTTTAGGTTGTCCGCTTACTGGGACGATATAATTCAGGTATTGGGACATGCAGTTTTAGGTTGTCCGCTTACTGGGACATCTGCATGTTTTCGTATTTTCATTAATAAATACGTCTATTATAATACATAAACTTTTTTTTTCCGTTTCCAATAGTATACTATTGTGTTATCTTCAACATTTCAACAACATTTTTTTATTTCATGATGGTTTTACAAATTAAATTAGGAGACAAACTTTGCCGCTATTCCTTAAGCCCCTTCAGCGGCCGGGTATTGGTACATTTACCTTATTATCAATACGGAGTTGAATATCGGCCTATAACTTTGAGAATATATTTTTTAAATGTTTTGGAAGCGATTTATACGGTCTTCTCCCCTTAACTTCTGTCGATCTCAGTTTTTCTCCTAATAAAAATCTAGGAGGAGGATAGTTGAGGACCTTGCAGCAAGAGGGGTGAAATAAGCGATTTATTGCAAATAAATAAAAATAGAAATAAAAACTTATCAACTCAATAACTATTACTTATTTTGTAAAAATATATATTTCTCGATTACTGTTTTTCTTTCACTGTTAAGTTAAAGCAATAATTTCATAAACAGTTTCTTCTCATTTACTCGAAGTTGGTAAAGATGGAGCTGCACCCCTCTCGCAAGAAGCAAAGATTTTCTATCTTTCCTTTTACTTTCAACGGCACTTGCACGGTAAACTTAACTAGAAACTGGAACGACAGAGTGCGCCGTGTTTACAAACAGTAAACAGTCAATAGAAAATTGCGATTATTTGAGTTCGGAGAAAGTGGCCAGTGACGCGAGTAGGTTTAAAAAGCGCGTTGTGTAAATCATTTCCCCCCGTTTCGTGGAACAGCGTCGCGTCGTTTGTTTAGGGACGTCGGAGGAGGTAGAAACTGTAGAAAGTATTGGAAGAGGTTGAATTTGGAGGTGTCTGTGAGATCAGCTCTATGACTGGCGTGGAGGTGGCAAAGAAACGAGCGTGGGCGTTTCTTCGAAGCACGGAATTTCACGGAGAGACTGCAATCTCTGTCAGCGCCTACGTAACATCGGTGACTTTCATGTTTTTTCCGCCCCGGTGATCTCTGATCTGCCTCCTAGCTAAACGCCGTTCCTAATTTACCGAAAGACTTACTCTTAGGCTTAGGCGAACGTCCTCGAATTCCACGAATCTGATGCTCCAAAGTTCACGTTCACCCGTGCTGAGCGATCGCAAATTGGATCTGCAAGAAAATTGATGCACCCTGTGTCAGTTTCAACCCTGCTGCAGAATTATTTCCCCTATATTTCCCTTCTTTTAAAATCCAGTTTAAAAATAAACATAGGCATAGGCCACGTCATCGGTTAAGGGTTAACGAAAGTTCGATTCGACATTCAGCAGATCTGGTTAAGAGAAGCCAAGATAAGTGATCGATCGACGGGGATTCGGGCATGTTTTATCCGAACGCGTGCAAGGATGGCGTCATTGGGACTGAGCGATCGCTCACAGAGGCGAGTGACTAATGTGACTCGCGTTATGCCACCAGGATCCAGCGACGTGGGGAGGCGTTTTCAAGGAGATCCCTGCCTACGCTTGATTCGCGACCACGTCGATCCGATTACCCATTGATCCACTCGATAATAACCAGCCTACCCAAGGTAGATTTCAACGCACGAAAATACCTGGCCGCGCTGTTTGCGCGATCGTTGCGGCCCGCCCGCCCGTGTTCCCATTAGCTTTCTTTTTGCACGCTGCGGACCGCGAAACGCGCCGACGCTGATCGTCGCGTTTACGGCTAATTATTGTCATCTATCGCGCGGGGGAAACCCCCTTTGATAACGACACTACGATTAGCCGCGACTGAATGTAGCAAATGGTCGCTGCGTTTCGCTTGGCTGTTTCCCGAGCGGATAATTTATCGCAGCAGTTCAGGGAACAACGGAGTTTGTTATATCGCGCCAAATTGCAGCTCCACGGGTGCAGGCAAATTGCAGAGGAGCCAGGGGTCTTGCTTCGAAACAGACGCTGAGAATGTTGCTCTTGTGCTTATCATTAATTTCATAGGCCTTTTTCGTTTCTCAATGAAAAACTTCTGTTTTATTTTATTTTACGCTATTTCTTTATATCTTTGTACTTATATGTAAAAAAGGGTTCTCCCGTTGAGACAATAATAATAATAATAATAATAATAATAATAATAATAATAATAATTATAATAATAATAAAACTGTGCTATAATCTGCGCAATGTTGGACGGAGCTTGCAACCGGGACTTTGTGAGTGTGAATATACAAGTATTTACTAAATTGCTGCTTCTTTGCTGTAGTATATAATATAGGTAGTTGACTTTTACTCGAAATTCTTTCACCACCACTGCTAGGCGAAATTAGGCAGCTGCCTAGGGCTGAAAGTTCACAAGGGGCGTATAAAATAAAGTTTTAAATGAAATATTCCAAGTTGCACTATAAAAGGTGAAATAAATGTGTTGAAGGGTGCAATTTGGCAGGATCAGGCAAGAATAGGGCCGAGAAAAGGCTCGCGCCAGGCCTGACCACTGTCCCTTTTTCCAAACAACAGTATAGAGTCTTGTTTTCGCGAAGTACAATCTTGAGAACTATAATTCTCCTTCGTCTTGAAGCAAAGATCAAAGATCGTTTCTGGAAGTTCCATCCTTGAACGATAAATGCTCGTGGATCGAAGTAGGTCTGAGCAGTTATACGCAGCCCGCCCATCGATCAGCCTCATCCTTGACGCAGCCACGCATTTTTGCGATTATGTGTATTTATGTGTAATTGGATCGAACACGAGGGGAGCGCGCGTGGAAATGTTTCCCTGGCCGCTCGATGGAAACGAGACTTTCTGCCTGTCGACCAGCAACTCGATTCTGGCCATATAAGGCAGCCGACAGTTCCATCATCCGATGGAATCCTGCGAGGAATCACCTTCCACAACGCGAGAGCATAGTAACGACAGTTCCCTGCAGTGTTTCAGTTCTGGGATCAGGGGCGGATTTGTGTATAGGCTAAGTAGGCTGCAGATTTTGAGGAGCAACAATTTAAATTTGGAGCGAAAGGAATTGGGAAAGGTTTGAGCCAACTTTAAAAGCAATTCAAATCGCTTATTTTACTATACCTAGGGTAGAACCCCCAATTACTGTCACCTTAAGCTATTTTACTGAAAATAACGAATAAATAAACGTTGTAAAGTCATACACAAAAAGAATTATGTAATTCAACCTATAATCTATACGCTAGAAAATGCACCACTTAATATTTCTTTTTCATTAATTTCTATAAGACGATACAAAAGTTTAATTTGATGACAACAGTGGAAATGGCGACTTCCTTACTATATAGTGAAAGAGAAAACAGGGCACTAAAGAAAGGGCTATAATTACTATATTTAAATTATTTACATAATAAACAATAATTTTTTAGTACAATAGAAGTATCATAGAAAGTCACAACGATCGTAATATAACGATTAATTAAGCCTTTTTAATTAATATATGGGTGATAGTGATTGGTACAAGCGTTTCAAGCATTTTGGTATTACTGTCATAGCTAGTAGTTGCTCATGTACATGAGACGACATAACCGTAAAATGAGTAATAAACAGTATTAGGTTAGCTGGCAGTAATTGGGGTGTCAGTAATTCAGTCACACACGTTTTAGAGGTGTCAGTAATAGATCTAGAAATATGTTTTTTAGATTAATGAATTTATATATAAAAATAGAAATTCTAAGACCCACAAAATGTTTTTCATGAAGTAAACATATTAAACCATAATAAAAAAAAAAAATAAAAAACTTATACTTTTAGTCAATAAATACAGATACTATGCAATAATATTAGAGTCAGTCCTTAATGTGTCAGTGATTGGGGCTTCTACCCTATAGGAAAATATTTCGCGAATACGGCGGCAGACACTTGTCACCGCCGAATCCCCAAATCCGTGCCTGTCTCCAAAAGGCCTGAGAAAACATCACAAAGTGCAAAGCTCGACTGGAACGTTCGCACTTAAATTCCCTCCCGGGAATATACAGCGCGTATACACGAAACGGCTGCAGACTCGTTAAACCACTTTCATCGGCGCACACCGTCCCGTGTACGTGCATTAACGGCGTCAGTGTTTATTAGACAATTTCTCTAATACGCGTTTTCGTGTCTACGAGCCGCCGTTCGCGAGAAGCACACCGTGAAATCTCACTTTCCATTCAGACACACACTGTTCGTTTAGCTGCGTTTTATTCCGCTGGATTTTCCTGGTAACGCGAAAGCATGATCGCACCTTTCGTTCGTATGGAAAAATGGAGGGTAATTAGCCGGCGGACGACGCTGCTGGCTGGGGAATTAGAACCAGTTCAGGGTTGCGTCTATCTGCCCCGGAGACATCGACGAGCAAGAAACGGACGCGCGTAACTCGTTGCGTCTGTGCAGCGCGACGCAACACGGCGCAAGAGAGCGACGACGACAATTCCACTCGCTCGCCAGTCCACTCGTTTCTGCCGTTACCTAAATCGGCATGGATCGGAAAAGAAAAGTGTGTCGAGGGAGTAAGAGGTGTCCCGAGCGCCCTTGCCTCGCTCGCGAACGGGTACAAGCGCTACAAAGGCTTCGATCTTCGGAGAACGCTCGTATCATGGGACCGTTTTACACCTTCGCTTTAATTATTAGCAAGCTTCAGGGCGGTACTACTGGGTGACCCAATTTTAAACGGAGGAAAGTGAATTGTAGAGCTGACAGGAGAGTTAGCGGTTCTGTGATTTGTTATCGTAATATCTCCTCGGAGTTAGTAAAATGACCGCGTGCTTATGTAGGATCGTTCTCTTCCTTCTTACGTCACGCGCGATCTCCATCGTTGCCTCTCATATGCAGGGGCCGGCGAACAACTCGGGACGGTGATAACGCCAACAAGGTTGCAATTACGCGACACACTTGTAACCAGTCGCTGGTAATCTGAAAACAATCCCGCGGGGTGACGTGTTCTACCGGATAGGGTAATTAGGAACGATCCGAGCTTTAGAACGTGTTCTAAGCGATGCTCGTCCTCGCCATTATCCAATCGACAGCCTCGCCATATACAAGCACTCGCCTTTAGATCTTATTTACAACCTTGCGCGACGAGCTCGGGTTTCACTAGTGAAATTAATCATCCCGCTTCATCGTTTCCTATTATCCGTCAGATGGCACGCCCTCGATTACGCTTTCGAGTAACTGCTGCCTCTGCCAAGGTCTCGGTCGCCGCGCTGGCAATGAAAATCCATCGGGGAGCTCTCGCCTACAGCCTTCCCATTATCCTCGAAATTAGAATCACTCCGCAGGACTGCAGCTAGGACTGCAGGCTTCCTCCAAGAGTAGGTACTTAATTGATGAGAAACTGGCATTGTGTGCCTCCCAGATAACGCGCCTTCGATTGTCCTTAAATCCCGTTCCATCGACACCTTTTCCACGGGCCTCCCTCTCCCACTGGGTATATAATAATGAAGCTTAATCGATGAGAAACGGAGCCGCGTTTCTGTGCGCGCTTCGCCTGAAATCGCGTGATTCATGCTCGCCGCGAGCGAGAAAGAACGGCGAGAGTCGAACGAATCAAGTTTGGCCTGACATTCTCGCAAGGACTTTTCCGTCGATGACGCTCGCGATTCTGCGACTGATAAATCATGCTAGCATCCTTTTTACAAGCTTGTCACTTGCCAGTTCGTTAAAAAGAAGGCTAAAAAGCGTCGAATAATTTATAGTAATAATAATGAATATTTACATGAAAATGAGATTCTTTGGTGCATATTAATAAAAACTTGTTTGTACAATAAATCTTTTTACTATAAATTATTATTCTACCTTTCTAAACGCTGTTCGCAGTGATCAGCTATCCCCATTTTACGGACCCGCGGAGTTTAAGTTGCGTGGGCGGCGACGCCGAGTATGCACAATGGGTCGGATGGAAAATTTCTGCGTGGGGTTTTTCAAAGCCGAAGCCACAGCAGTCTGCCGAGTGGTTCCTTAATGATCGTTGTGTTAGTCGCGAATAGTTAACTAGCGGTGGATTAAAAACTGGCGCAGGTGTAATGAAAACGCGAAGGCTTTCCAAAGTCGTGGGGCTGGCGCGACGATCCCACGCCTACCGATTGTTCGCCGCGTTATCTAGGGACAAACGATCCCCTAGCCGATCTAACGAACGCCATTCTTTCTTTTGCAGATCACAATAGCGAGGCACAGCACCACACAGGCGGCCCAAATACCCCAGCAACAGCCTACGTGTGAGTATACGCGCCGCTTTCTAATTGTCAGCCGGCGCGATAACTAATTAGCCGGGGTCAATTAACCGAGAACCTCTCGACAAGAGTCCTGACGACTTCGCCTGTCCCCTGGCCCCTCTCCAATTTTCCGTTTCCCACCCCCGCCGAAAAACGTTTCCTGGCGGATCAAACGGCGACGATCAGATAAGGAACAGAGTGGACGCTTTCCACGCGCTTTCTACAGCACAATACCACAGCGATGACAATGATTCTGTCGGGTACAATGAGCAGCTTATGAACGGGACTAATTAGCCTGACGGGGAGCGGTCCACTGATCCATCGGGATGTTCAATTAATTACGCTTCGGGGTAATTATCTGGGAGGGGAATGCTAGAAGTAGCAGGGCACTGATACAGATTCAATTTTCCAAGATAAGGAAGTTTATATGTATAGGGTAAATCCGGGAGACGCGGTCGACCTAATATAAAATGGCTATTAAAACTAATATAGATATTACTTATTTTATCAGAACAAACCTAATATGTTCAGAATTTTATGCCGATTCAGAAAAAATTAAAATCGACTTCAAAAAAAATAAAGTTGCACTAAAAACTAAAAAATAATTTTTTCCCTTATTTAATCTACGACTCTCATATTTTTTAAGCCGGCGCCAGATTTACACAGTGCAAATGATGAGGCACCGACTTAAAAAATATGAGAGTCGTAGATTAAATAAGGGAAAAAATTATTTTTTAGTTTTTAGTGCAAATATATTTTTTTGAGGTCGGTTTTAATTTTTTTTTTAAATTTTTTTATTTTTAACTTTTTAGTTTTATATATATTGACACAACATGCTGAGGAGATATGCGCGTACGTACATAAAATAATAATAATTAGGTGACAATAGTCTTTATTATTAACCATAACGGGCAAAATATTGGGCCAATGTTGATGCAGTGTAGGAGGGGACCACCGGGGCATCGCCTCCTTTCGAATAAAAAAAAGATCATCAAAATCGGTCCATATGCTGAGGAGTTATGCGAGGACAAACATATAAATTATTATTATTAACCATAACTGGCAAAATATTGAGCCAATATTGATTCCGCGTAGAATGGGACCAACGGGGCACCATCCTCTTTCGAATAAAAGAAAGATCATCAAAATCGGTCCATATGCTGAGGAGTTATGAGGAGACAAACATAAAAAAAAAAACATACATACGGGTCGAATACATAACCTCCTCCTTTTTGAAGTCGGTTAAAAACTGGTCGATATTTGCTTTAAAACAATATTTACTGTAAATTGGGTTGAAAACTAAAGTCATGACATCTGACCACCTCTCCCGAGGTGCCGGGAGAAATGGTTTTCGTCGTTGGCACTGTTGGCAGAGACCACTCACATAATTATTCATGGAAAATTAACAAAGGATAAAGCAAAATTATTTATGAGTGAATACAACTACGGATTCATTGATATTTAATTTGTTTACGCTAAACAAGTAAAGAACACATCAAAGAAAAAGTGAATTACCTACTGGCGATTAGCAAGGCAAATGAATACAAAAGTGAATAAATAAACTGAATAAATAAAAATAATAATAAAATAATAATAAAAAATAAAAAAATAAACAAAAATAATAAAATAATCATAACTCGACCATCTCACCTTTCTGCAGCGAGACATGGTCTTCTCCTTAGCTTTGAGAGGAAGAGTTAATATGGCCAAATACTTTGGCTGCATTGTCCCTCAATATGTCTACTATCTTATTATTCCAAACATTAAAGGAAAATAAACTTAGAAGTATATTTTAAATACGATTCCGTACAACCGCTGTTTGACAAAAGACGTTAAATGTAACATCAATTTACCTTTTATAGCCTATAAATCCAGAAAAACACAGAAGGAAGTGAAATTACGCTATTCATTTAAATATTTGGCTTCTAGAGAAGTAATTGGTCTGCACTTTAATGCATTTTTACGTATAGACTCTGAAATATAGCGACACGACCAACTCTCCGGCCCGACCGCGTCTCCCGGATTTACCCTACTCGTAGGTACCAAGGATCGTATCTTCCAATTACTTATATATTTTCTCACGAACGGCTAAGAAAGAGTAGAAAAACAGCGTTACGGAATAAAATATAATAATAATAATAATAATGACTTAAGTCCTATTAACTCGCTTTCAGATATCGCTCTGTGCACGCTAGCTTTAAGTGAGGAAAGCTTTAAATGATGAAATAAAGACTTGCAATAATTCAGCACTTCTGTCCTGACTTCTGTCAGTGACATGAAACGTCTTCTTTTCTGAAAAGGCGACAGGGTATGTTAAATCAGTGAACGTCCAATTGGCGATGGCACACCGACCCTCGACCGAAGATACAATCTTGAAAAGGAAGATGCGCACGTCGCAATCGCTGCGCAACAGTCATCGAAAGAAAGGGAAAAGAATGGTCAGAGAGAAGAGAGGCTTTCCAGACGAGCGACGACCTTCCTTGGAAGACATTGCTTTGCTGGAAGGTGAACGCAGCCGTGCGACCTAGATTCTCATGTGGCGACCAAAGAAAGAGAGATCGAACGAGGGAAGAGGCGCCGAGGGAGATGCCGCGGCCAACAGGCAGCGGGGCGAAACGAGATGACGATTATAAACGAGAGACGAGCACACGATTTCCTTCACGACATCGATGCGAATCGAAAGTCCCCGTGTAACCGGCGGCCAAACACTTTCAGCCTTTTACCTTTTACCATCCAGTTCCGCCGGAATTTCACCGTCGAGCGCCGGGTTACGCAAATTCGCCAATGGAAAGCGGAAACGTCCACTTCCCCTTACACCTTCTCCTGCAGATACCAGTGGAGCCTCTGATCCTTTGAAACGGAATAATTTCTCAGAATTAGTCGACGTCAAAAGATGCCATTCCCTCCTTCTACGTTACTGTAACCATGTCACAAGCACCCGTCGAAATTGCTACAAGTCTTTCGCAAGGATCCTCGCTCTTTTGCAACAGATCGAATTTCGGATTCACCTAAAATCCCGAAAAACGTCCTCGCTCCTGAAACGACCCAAGACGCGCCAGCGCTGTAAGGCGCAGAAAAATGTGACGCTTGAGATGCACGGTGCAGCAGGATTTACGTAACGCTTTCAACGATTACGTCGCTTCCAATGGACGATTAACGAATCGGGGAGGCTTTTTACCGCGACGAGTGGAAAGTGCTCTCGCGGCTGTTGCTCGCCGCGGGACACGCCACGTGTTCCGCCCTGAAAAGCCCGCCGATTATTAATTTGTCACTTTCAATGGCTACTTGACGATAAAACGCGTCTCCGCTGAAAGGAGAGTGTGGTTTCCGCGTGGAGGAGCATCGAGGATACAGGAGAAGCTCGCCGAGCAATTTCTCGAGCCTTGACTTTTATTGGCAAGGACATTAAAGAGCGAAGCGAGGGCTGTCTGGCCGTGATCGAGCTTCCACGCCAGTATCCTAATACCGAGCCTTAAAATCTCGACACGAGCCGACAGGATGCGACAAATTGGAAGAATTGAAATCGGTTTCGTAAACGTCGCTGTCCGCGTGATTGTTCATCTGGAGGCTCGTTTGTTCCAGCGGAGAAACCGCGCCTCAAAAGAAAGCGGTTTTTACCTCTGTTCGGCGGGTGTGCATCCTCGTCGTTTCTGCCTATTATTCTCACCGAGCATTGTGTTTTCCACGTCTTTGTGGGTGCTTTGACGAGCCCAGTGTCATGGTAAACATTTATCACGGAGGGTAGGGGAGACCGGGGCTAGTTGACTAATTCCCTTTAATTCTTGTATTATGGAATAAATTATGCTGCGATTCGCAATATTGGAGCATATGAATGACCAGCTTGCCACTTAATGTGTCGCCGTGACAAAAACTTGCGTGTTGTGTCAGTGAGAATGAAAAATCTAAAAAGGTCGGCTGGAAGTAAATATTTTCGTTTCGATTATTTATGAATTTTTGTCCACTAAGTACTGCTTGATGTTATTTCATGAATATTTTGTGGAAACGTGATACCTTGACTATAATTTACGGTATTTTATTTTATCCGGTGCGCGGAGGTTTTGTACGTACGACCCTTAACATGTTAACAATGTCGGACGGGGTTACTTGACTAAGCATAGGAATACTACTAATAATTGCATTTTTTATCCTCAAGATGCAGTCGAGGCAAAGAGTTTAGCTGCTCAAGTCCACTTCCCCCACCACAAATCCTTCCAAACTCACCCCTACCAGTTTTACACCCTATCCTCCCTCCAAACTCTCAGGCCTTCCAAATAGACCATAACAAACCAGTACAAAATAATTACAGTATCTTAGACCACGATAATTAATAAAAAAAAAAAATAACACTGTGGAGGAGTGAAAAAAAAATAAAAAGATTTATTGGTCGTAGTATACAAATATGTACGCGTTTCGTATACTATATTGATGGATTTGGCAGCGTATATATACGTTTTTCACATTATATTGATGTACTGTGACAGTGTTTATATACACCTTTCGCATGCAAAGTGTTAAAACTGAAAAGTAAATGTCAAGTCAACTGACCCCATCATATTTGTCAACTAACCCCGTAGCCGGGGTCTGTTGACTTATTCGTCTCACTACTCTAAATACAATAAAAACTACAACCTAGACTCAATTAAAACGATTTTCAAAATTATGCCTGTATACCTAATGAAATTTGGAAACTTTTGGTATGCAGTGAGTCAACAAAATACTAATGGTCTATTTATAAAAATTAGAAATGTAAAAAATTAGTCAACTAGCCCCGGTCTCCCCTACTGTCAAGTTCGCTGGGAGTGGGGCCGAATTCAGTTGAATAGCCAGTGGCAATGAAATAGAATGCGTCTAGAATGCACTCTGAACGCGATCATTAGTCGTTTGATTGAACTTTCTGTGGGAACTTGCGAAGTTTCTTTTTCGAATAATGAAAAAGGTGTTCTTCCGAGCTCCGAAGAGTGTCTCGGTTGCATTTGCAGCCTGGGAACAGTCGATCCACTCGATCAACGAACGCACGTTCACTTTTCATTCGCCTCTGTCGCTCGCTGAAGGTAAGCTCCAAGGCCGTTGCTGTTCGCGTGCGTTCAGCGCGAGCCCAGTTTCAATTGAAAATGGGAATTTCTGTGCAAGTGGATGCGCCGAGGCCTCGCGATAAGGCGGACTCCGGGTCGATCGGAGATCCCCTCGATCGAGTACTCAACTCTGAGATTCGATTAGGAACGACGCGCTGCCTCGAGGCGGGCAAACAATCTAATTATTTTTATCCAGTCTAGTATTTGTATCGTCATCGATACGCTCGGCCAGATTATCTTTCGATCGAGGCACAGCGACTCCACATTCTGCGCAACAGCCATACCTGCCAGGAGGTCTAAAATAATGGCTCGGGTCATTTTTACAAGTCCACCTTCCATCCATCTTCCTCTCGACAACTCTACCATCCGTCATTAAGGGGGAACACCACTGTGACGGCCGGAAAAGTAAGCCATTTTTAAGAATTTTTTTTCAGGAATAATTTACAGTTTTCATAGAAAAATTTTATTATCTATCTTTAGTACGCTGTTTTAAGAGACTATACAAAAAAAATGAATAGAAAAACTACCATAAATTTTAATATATTAATTAATCTTCTAGACCTCCCCATGCGAGCTGGTCGAATGTGTAACTATGGAACAGCAGGTCCGAAATTAAATTTCATTTTATTTTTATAAACCATATGAGTGTAGTTTCCGTTGTGCGTACGGATTCTTCGATTGGAAACAAATTTTTTTAAATACGCACGAAAAACTGTCCATCTTATTCGCGGATTTTCGAAAATTTTCTTCTAAAGCGCACCATTTTTACAAAAATAATTTGTTTAAGAAATCGGTACGCACAACGGAAACTACACTCATATATTTTATAAAAAAAAAAATGAAATTTGATTTCGGATCCGTTGTTCCATAGTTACACATTCGACAAGCTCGCGTGGGGGTGTCTAGAAGATTAATCAATATATATTAAAATTTATCGATGTTCTTCTATTTATTTTTGTTGTATAGTCTCTGAAGACAGCGTACTAAAGGTAGGTAATAAAAATTTTCTATGAAAACTGTAAATTATTCCTGAAAAAAAATTCTTAAAAATGGCTTACTTTTCCGACCGTCGCAGTGGTGTTCCCCCTTAAGCCGAGCGATGATCGGTCACAACGTGCGATGTCAATTTCGCGGTGGAGCCGCTTGTTAAGGCGACGCTCGCAGTCTTTTGGCGGATGGTTCAACTCCCTGGAGTTCTGAGTTAGTTGATGAACCATCGCAGTTTTCCTAGTTAAAGACACCTAAGTAGCGAGAAAGGGGGAATCTATGTATCTCTGCCTGGGAGATAGCAGATCGGTGGTAGACCCGTTATTTTCAGTGACCTTTGGAGGATCGGCGAGCCCTAGGCTCGCCGAATACATGTCCGTATTTGCAGCCTAACGCGCGTAATATCACACGCTTCTAACTGTACGCTCCGCGAATCCATAATTATCCAGCTCGACCCGCGGTCAGGTGGCCCATAAACAGGATACGAGGAGGGGGTTATAAATTATCCCGGCTAATGACGATTGCAAGATTATTAAGCGGTCAACGACGCTTCCTTCCTCGAGATTCCGTTACTCGCGAATTTATTCCAGACGATATCGCGCGCAACGTTAGCCTCGCGCGCATAGGCTTTTGCAATTATTCGTACATCGATTACAAAACTGATGCTGAAGGGTAATCAGTTCCTCTGCGGTCCCTGAAGCTATTTCTACAGCTACTTGCACCAGCTTCCCACTTCTTCCCGCTCTTAAATCCCCGAATTTCCAATCCAACACTACCGCCAAGAATACCTAAAGCTCGGAATCAAGCCCCATCCACGGTCGATTTTGTCCCCGCAGAAGGACGAGGAAAAATGGCACAGTGCTCGGAGCTCCTGCGGTAAAAAGGGGTTGGAGCAAAGAAGCCCAAGCAAGGAGGATGCAGGCTTCCGTAGAAGGGACGCAATGGATCGTAACGATCGCGCGGATCGGTGGAACCTTCGCAGCAAGGCCATCGATCACGGGCCCGATCGCACGGAAGATCGCTTCTTAAGTGATTCATTGTCTTCCACCGGGTTACTCGTTACTCCTACCCCGCTTCCACACTCGTCAGCCGAGCGCTTCGTTCACGCTGGACAAATAACTCCGCAGCGTCATCAGGACCTGCATGGTCACTGGCAGATCGGTCTGAGATTAACACGAAAGGCGGCAATGTTGACCTTGGAATCTAGAGCGCCACAGGTGTCTATCTAGAGCAATCTCAGAAGCAAAGCCCGGATCTAAAATGAAGATCCGATGCGGCTGAAATGCAGCTCGCCGATCTGAAAACCAATCTCCCCTATCGTACCGCGCTACCTTTACACGAAAGCTATCGGACCTGCAAGGAAGGGCCTTGACAATGGCTCGGCCAGCAGAAAACCCGCAAGCAGAGGAGCCCACCGAGGAGTACCGTTCCCCTGCTCTGACGTGTAGCCCAACACCCGATAACGGTACACAACTCGCGTACGATCCGCGACAATTCATCCGTGCCGTTCCCTCGCCAGTATGTACGTCCTTTGCGTAAGAATCAATTTGGCCGCGCAGAAGCCGTTAGGGCAGCGAGCAACAGTGTACACGCGTGCTTGACCACGGCCTGCTCTAGCTGGCCGTTACCTGCTGTGTACTGGCGTCAATTTCTCGCGACGCTTCCTCGATCCTTCTTGCTGGTCACGGGACCGTCCACCGACTAATTAAACTTCCAGGGGGAGACTAAGTAGCTGCGTGACAGTACTGTTAGGAGTTAGAAGCTGGCTGGGCACGTCGAGTGAAACAGTAGCGGCGAGATTCACTGTGGGTAGCTGGTACATCCGTGAAAACGGGATAAGATATGTGGAATTAGAATTAGGGCAGTGATTCCCAAGCGGTGGATCGCGAAGTATCTGCTGGTTTTTATTTTTAATATTATTACCCACACAGCACCATAACATTGCAGCAACGTCTCTGCAATGATGCGGTGCAAGATGGCAATGTTGCAACATAACATTGCAGAGACGTTGCAGGTTCAGTCCTATGTCCGCCTTCGCAATATTGCAGGTGTGTATTTTTGCAAAGTTACGGCAACATTACGAATATGTAGTCCTGCAACGTTCCGGCAATGATTCTGCAACGAAACGGCAAAATTGTGGCAATGATCCTGCAACTCTTCGGCAATATTGCGGTGCGTATCCAGTTAAATGAAACACGCCGTAGAATCCACTCGACATCATGTACATATTTCGAAAACTTTTGACAAAGTCATATAGTTGCTTCAGAATATTGTTGTAATGTTTCCACAAGTTTTCACTACAGTATTGCACGACGATATGCGCGCAATATTGCAGAAATATTGTAGGACCGTTGCCACTGGAACATTGCACGGCAACGTTCTTGCAATATTGTAGGATCGTTGCCACTGGAACATTGCACGACGATGTGCGCCCAATATTGCAGAAATATTGTAGGACTGTTGCCACTGGAATATTGCACGACGATGTGGGCGCAATATTGCAGGATCGTTGCCAATGGAACATTGCACGGCAACGATCGTACAATATTGCAGCAATATGGTACCATCGTTGCCAACGGAACATTGCACGGCAACGAAATTGCAATATTGCTGCAATATTGTAGTATCATTGCCACTCCAATAATGCACGACAATATTGCAGGAACGTTCCTACAATATTGCAATGCAACCTGCAACAAGGTAATATTGCAGCAACGTCCCTGCAATACTGCTGCAACGAGGTGTGCTGTATGGGTAAGTTAGAATTATATTCTGAATTACCTATTTCTAATGTGTGTTATTTACCTTATTAAATTTACCGTACCTTATTGCGACTGAAAAATTCTTGGGAAACACTGGATTAGGGGATAGCGAGTGAACAGTGATGTACACCGCGTATCATCTCCTGATGCCACTATCAGTGCCAGCGCCTAGTCACAATCTGCCAGACCCCTGGGAGGCGCCACTATACGCGCCACTCTTTAACGGTATTGCGCGTATATACCTACGGGTCTAAGGTCCCGAGGATCTGTATTTCAAGCTCGAATGAAACTCCAGACTCCATAGGCGGAATCTGACGATCGTGTTTCTCGAGACGATCTCTATGAATGTCCGCAGAGGAGTTTGAAGGCCTCGTCACAAACGAACGCGCGCCTGCAACGGCTTCGATCACGGCTCGAGCACCAAAGGATTTCTCGCAGGAAAAGCGTCGAAGCGCGGGCAGAGTCCTTGGTAGCCGCGCCGAGGATCATTGGATCGAGTTGGCAGCATCCGTCGGGCGTTCAGCGCGGCTGGAAATAACGATGACGCCGTTAATTAGCTAGGGAAGCGTCAGAGTTAGTCCGCGGGACTGGCTAGCGGGAAATCGGAAGGCTGGGAGCAGGAGATGGATGACGAACGACGCTCCTCGAGACTTGCGCGCTTGTTAGAACGAAGCTGGATGGTAAACGAGAATATCTCGTTTCAGGAAAAGGGGACTTGGAAACGGAGATCGTTCGAGCGGCAAGATTTAACTCCTTGTTAGCTGGAACCTTGAACGCTGGGACGTTTTGTTTCTGGGGAAATCGACGAGTATAAACCTCTCGTTAGCAGTTGGCTGTTACAAGCATCCATTTTCTGTGGAGGAAGGCTCGAAGCGAGCACCGATGAGTCAGCGCCGGGCTCCTTGTCAATTTGCACCGCGAGTTTTTCCTGGAGAAAGGAAGGTGATTCAAGGCTGACACCTTGAATTACTCAGATTTCAGTTAGTTTGAAAATGGAAGGTTCGCAGGGACGTTTTTACTGTTCCGTAATTAATAGCTGCGATTATTGGACACTCGGATCGCGGAGGCATCGGAGGAGGACGACCTTCTTGGTCGGGAAGGAGTAACGTTTCAATAATGGCCAGTAACCACGGCAAATTGCGTGGAGGAAGGCCACGGATCGATGGTATCGGCAGAGGGAAGCGTGTCGCGATTAATATAATCGGTGAATCACCCGGCTACCTTCCGACTTCTCTGCAGGCGAGCGTTTTTATTGCATCGGATCGCCTGCAATTACTGCTCCCTGCTCGTTATCCTCGTGAAACGGTCCAAATCGACGTAAAAGCGGCAGGAAAAATCCCACCGAAAGAGTTGATCCCGCTGAAGTGTTTGAAGGCTCTGGTTGCACAGATGTTATCGTTTAAACAACGTATGCAAATTAACGGATGAGCAATATCTAAGCGCGATGGAGGCTCGCTAACAGAGTTGAGATTCGGAGCATCAGCTACCGTTACAGAACCATTATCCTATTATCAGAGACGTGGATCATCGAGTATCGAGGAGGCTTTACTTCCATGTACTCATTAAACGAAGTATGAAAGAACGATTAGCAGAAAATAGCCACGCGCAGGCGAGGAAGACGGAGAACCGCAAGAGGAGGCCAGAGGTCGTTCAAGAGTAATGTGCGAGAACCCTGTTGCCTCCTTCCCAGCTTGCATTTTCCGCGAAACTACTTAGCGTTCAGCGTTACACTGAGGGTAACTCGATTAATCCAATTTGGCACACGATCTGAGATTAAATACGAATCCAGTCCATCCCTTTAGCATTACTTTCCAAGCCTCTGAAGAATTTCCTCAACAAACATATTCTTCCACCAGCTCCGCTCGCCTCCAGGTTGGTTTTCCTATACACGACTGGACGCGACGTCAAGAATTTCAAAGTCGATTTTCTCGAAACAAATTTACTTCCTTTTTCTCAACTTATTTACTTGTTAGGTATAAGTGGAAAAGAAACAGTAACTTTTTTTTTATATCGCGCTTCATTCCCGAGAAAATCGACTTTGAAATTCTTGACGTTGCAAGGAAAATGCACCTGTTGCACCTTCTAGCTTCCCTATCCCAACAAAAACGCAGCCTGTCCGCCCGCCGCAAAGGAGCACACAATCGACGCAAGCGCCACCGGAGGAAGAGGATCACGAATAAAGGGAAAAACGGCGGCGCAGCAGGCCTCCCTAGGCGCATAGGCGGATGCGAGGCTCCATTCGCAAGCACACATAGACGAGGACGCGGCGAAGCGTGCCGAGGCAAGGCTACGGGAATCGGCTAGGCCTGGAAAGAGCAGCAGGCGCTGCTTGAAAACGTCCCCCTCGGCGGGAACAGACAACGGGGGCACAGCCAGGGCCGCACGATGAATCGATACCGCCGATAACCATCAAGCACGCGAGCAATCGACGCCTTTGTGCGTGGCATAGAGTCCTGAGATAAGGACGAAGTTGCTGGCCAGTCGAAAGTGGGTCGAGAGCGTTTTTCATCTTCGGTCGCTGGCTGCCCGGCCGACTGGCCATTGTTGTTGGACGAGCAGTTGCGTACAACTGTGGCAACCACTGCCGCTTGTCCTTAATTAGGGGATGGCTATCTGTGCTTCCTCGATTATCCTCGAATCTATGCTTTTACCTGAAACATTCTGCTAGTGACCAAAAACTGATCATTTAACCCCCAGTTGTCGCAGTGGGTGAAAATCACCCAAAATATGACTTTGAGGCATCATTGAAAATGGCCCCATGTGGGTAGTATCTAGTAATTTCATGAATTCTCCGCAGGTAGAGACGCTTCCCGAGTGAGAAGAATTTTATAT
Source organism: Andrena fulva (assembly GCA_946251845.1). NCBI lineage: Eukaryota > Metazoa > Arthropoda > Insecta > Hymenoptera > Andrenidae > Andrena > Andrena fulva. The sequence continues at coordinate 5,976,218 of OX276332.1, forward strand.
ATATTAAGTATTTTTTTTTTAAAGTAGCATGTCTCAAGAGTGTAACCATACATTTTTTGCTGAAAATATTGCAAATTAAAAAAGTTATGATTCTTTAAGCTTACGCAAATGAACATTTTCTCGAAACTCTTTTACTTTCAAACATTTTTTTAAACGAATTTCTGCGACTTATTTTAACCGATAGGGGAAAGTGGGAATCATTGTTTTTCTAAGACAAGAGCTGCGATATGCACCCAACCTATGGTGTTACATTCGGGTGGAGCTCGCGACGGTACGAGATAAATCGCAGCGCAAACACCGTCGTAGTTTTTCATCCAGAGAAGTTGAAAAGTTCCAGCGTTGAACTCGACCGAAGAAGAGTTCCTTGGCTAACCAACGTAGACAGCTACATACATATAACGGGGCCGCTGGACGATGAGCAACGCTGTGTTTTCAGATTTTCAGGCAACACCGATCAATCCTCCGCCTAACTGGACCCGCAATTAACACCGCGATTCGTGCAGGGGCTGGCGGCAGCCCCGTCCAACGCCGCGTTTCTGAATAAACAGGTCCAACTGGGTAGAAGAGTGTCAGCGGCATTAAAATCGCCGCAAAATGTTAACGGTTCACCTTTCGCGTACGCCTGTTTGGGTCTAGTCTCCGTTAATTATACGCCTTTGGCACCATTCTAAGATCGACGGGGATCGATTACAGATATCCGACGAGCACCGATCGCCTGGATTCTACGATTCGCACGGCTGATGTTTTGGGGACATATTGGCTATTATAATAGCGGAGTGGCGATCTCGCCGGAGCTTTCTGGCAAAATTAATGGCGATTCATAACGGTCCGTCGGTTCTGCTCGTAAGCGCGATGACCGTGGGCCTCCTCTTACGGCGGAGTTACGGTAATCTTCGTTACTATTCCGCACCTCGATGCAGCCGAGTGTTCCTTCCTTGCGATCGTAACCACGCCGTACACCTTGGTCAACAGCGAACGATGAACTGGGTCTCGCTCGACTCGAGCCTATTCTACCTCGATAGAATCTGCTGTTACTCCAGTTAGCCATCGCTGTTGCATTTGCAGCTGGCCTTCGAAACCGCATCACGAACCTTGCTTCCCACTGTGCAGAGTTGTTAAAATTCACCGATCGAGGCAGAGGGTCTCGACGATCTGCCAATGTTCCCCAAGGCCAGCTCGATTACTCCGGCACGTCAGCAAAATCGTTTCTGCGAAATCATGGACAGCGTTCCGCGAGCCAGCACCAGGAGACCGTGGATCGTGGACTCTGTACTTACTTTAGCCGATCCGAGTGGAATTCCTGCGGAAATCGCTTCCGCGATGTGTTTTGTTCAACGGGTCCTTTAATAACGCGATTACCTTCGTGGAAGTCGGGGGCAATTTAGATTCACTTTTCTCCGAGTTCGAGTGCCATTAGTTGACCTTAGATTATGGGAGCCCTCAAACTCCAAGGTGGCATTACGCTCCAAGCGTCATTTCCACCCGCCGCGCCGCGGCCGTTTCAATTAACGTTCTTCGGAGCGTTCACACCGAGCTCGTCCCAGGAAACTGGATAATTTTACCACGGAATCCCAGCCTCAGGAGCAATCCAGACACCGGATGATCCAGATCGCGGCTGGTTTTTCGTATCTCGTTAGTCGACGAAGGTTTACTAGCGTCCTCCGTCAGCTGAAGCGCTCGAGTGTGTTTGGGGACTGGTTCTTCTCGTTCCATACGCGGAGCACGTCCGACTTATGCAAGTGGAATCGTAATCTCGAGCCGGACACTTATCCTGACGCTCGTAGATCCTGCGCGTCACCTCGATCTCGCGCCCCTACGTTATCGATCCTATATTCGCACACGCCTGTGTTTCCATTTCGTGGAAAAAGGAGGGACGAAGAAAAAAGAGAGAGAGAGGCTTCATGTAAGAAAGTGATAAAAAAGAAAGCAGCGAGTGTGGGTGAAAAGAAACTTCTTCCAAGCGGGAGGAAAGTGTTCATCTTGCGAAGTGAATTTCTTTTTCATTAACATACCTATTTATACTTCTGAGTGGAGGCGAATTCGCGAGACAAAGAGCATCGACCCGCAGATTTTCGCCGCTATCATAGCCGTTGCTGTAGAAGCGGAGGGATAAGGAAGGTTTCAACCTCGATTATTCCTTCAAGTCGCCTTTCCGGCTGCTACGACACCCCGCGGGACGGATATTACGCGACAGAGTTGCGAATAATCGCTGCGATTACCCTCGCGCACGAGGAAAAGGAGGATCGAAGCGGCTTAACGGAAAACGCCGGGATCTAGGCGGAAGTACGCGTTTAAGCTTACAATTAGACACGTTCAATAGTTTGCACTGCTTCATTAAAGAATTATAAAGATTGCGAGCTTAATTAAAGAAAATAAAATAAAGAATATATAAAAGTGAGTGTATTAAACATAAAGAGAAACAAATTTAAGTGTCAATGACAGTTGAGATTGGTAAAATTTTAGCTGTTAGCGCTATTTATATGATGTGCCAAGAAGATAAAAATTTTATGCATTTCCACGCTTCAATATGACACCTAAAGCAAATACAAATATGTTAATTTTGTATATATATATTACATAACAAAATCTTCGAAAAACATGCCAATGTTCCCCCAGTGTGGCTAACAACAAGTATCACGTATGTCCACCTCGTGGCTGAGTTAGCAGTGCTGATAAGCAGGGGCTTATTACCGATATATTACCGAGAGCCGAAATAAATACCGGAATCTAAAAGTGCATTAAGGGGTAACACCATTCTAGAGGCAGAAAAAAAGACCTAAATCTGACAATTTATTTTGGGAGTATGACAAACCGAATAGAATTTCTTTTCAGAGGGTTTATTTAACACATATTGAAGTACGAAAAACAATTTTTTTATTGTCATTTTCATACAAAATGGCGGCGACAGAGCCCGTCGTCGAAACCACGTCTTTCAAACTGGGAGGACGGATTTCTCGGAGACTATTGCATGGATCGATTTGAAATTTTTACAGTAGCTTCACAACAATATTCTCTTTGAAAGTACGTAGCCGTTTTTTGATTGAATGTAAACTCTTTTTTTTATAAACAATTTAATGCTCATGTTTCGGGCAAAAAATCAATTAATTTCTTAAAAAGTGCACCACTTTCACAAAAATTGATTAAAAAAAAACCCTACGTACTTCCAAAGCCAATTGTATATAGATTATAAATATTTTTTATTTTTTGTTCCCGGACTCATACATGCCGTGAAATCCGTCCTCCCGTGGCGGTGTTTTCAAAAAAGCTGTTTTCGACGACGGGCTCTGTCGCCGCCATTTTGTATGAAAATGACAATAAAAAAATTGTTTTTCGTACTTCTATATGTGTTAAATAAACCCTCTGAAAAGAAATTCTATTCCGTTTGTCATATTCCCAAAATAAATTGTCAAATTTAGGTCTTTTTTTCTGCCTCTAGAGTGGTGTTATCCCTTAATGAATTATCACTGCTTAGTGAATTAAAGCGTAAAAATAATGTAATAAATCCAATACTATCGATACTTCGTACTCCACTGTGTTCCACTGCTTAAGGATGGACTAATTACATAAGGTGCGCGGCTTGGCGATCTGAGTGATTCAGAGCCCACTAAACGCTCCGCGCACACTCCTCGAACCAGCCTCGCGATGCAACCGAGAATATTCGCAACTTCCAGCGCCGCGAATCGAATTATCAAACCATTGTCCGACGCCCTCGGGCGGAACGGCACGCATGGCTCCTCTGCTTTGTTAGGAAAAATGTATTCGTCGTAAGACACGGAGAACGCTAAAGTTCATCTGAATCGGTAAAGCTCGCCTGTTAATCGGCGGGTAGCGTTGCTGGGGCTTCGGCTTCCGGTTGTTAGCGGGATCACGTCGCGGAGGATGCAGACGCGAGTCGCGTGCAATATGACAGTTATAATGCCGAGTGCGAGTCGACGGAAACGCTTTTTGCAAGCATAACGGAAATGCGCGAGCCGGAGACGCGCAAGTGCCCTGTCTACCGGTTTCCCCTAAATTCTCAACACCAAAGTTGTCTGGAAATTGTGCAGCTCGAGATTCGTGGCAGCTGCTAATTGCTAGAGTTCGCTCGCGAAGATAAACCGGGGATCCCGGGTGATTACTATTCTCCAAAAAAACTTTAAACAACCGTGGTCAGCCAAGTGCGATATGTAAATGCTCGCCTACTGGGCACATCCTCCCAATTCCCCTCTGATAGCTACTCGAAAAGCCAGGAATTTCGCAACGACCCAGGCTACGAGACGGTTCGCCGATTATGCAAACTGGAGAGTTAATGAATTTCTGCTCGTTAACCCGTTTCCAGCGGGGAACGTTCTGCAAATTGTGCTGGTCGTTGGACGTTGTTCCGATCGAGATTGCGTAGCGAAGAGACTGCGCATTTATACAGAGATTAGAGCCAGTGGCATCTTTGAAAGAATCGTTTTCCACCTTCTGCGATGAAAATCGCTTGCTACTCGCAAGGCTGGCTTCGACGATTCGCCAGACGGGAGCCTTGCCTTTTCATCGACAGAGTGAATTGATCCCGGCGACAGGAAGTTGGCTGGCGTGGCCGACGATCGGTTACGTCGCCGATATGTTATGCCGCTCGTGTTCATCGCGGTGCATTAAAATCTCACGCACGGAAGCCACAGAACGGTTGCATAACTGTGCGTCCCGCCACGCCATCTTTTCGATTATATTCTTCGAATACCTGCATCGAGACTCGCCAGACATCGGATTCGTTGGGTCACGGTGTTCCCTAACTTCTAGCTTCCTACATACCGCGATTTACCTCGAGCTAACCTTCGCTTAACCACCTCCCACCGGTGGTTCGAGGAACCCAGTCCTCCCCTCGGCGCGGGCGGTTCAGAGAACATCGGCAGAAATTCGCAATTAAATCCCCCCCGGGTCTTACACAGCAGCTGCCACCGCACAAAGAAACTACGCAGGAATCCTGTTCCCTGAGAGAGGCATTCGCCAGTTAAATCGCAGACACGTGCTCGCGCGCCGGAAGTCGAAGGTACTTGACCTTAAGGTCCGCTTTCCTGAGCGCAGGACGCAAGAGTCGTCTTCGCCGCGCGTTCCGCCTTCGATTTCCCTTTCTTTTCCCATTTCTCTCGATCCTATCTAGCCGCAGGGATCCTCCTCGTCTCCGCCGCGGCCGCGGCCACTGAGTCACCGCGAGGTCTCGCGGGGTGAAACAAAGGCGTATACCCGACGAGCACCATTTGCAAACGACACGCGAGCGGCTCGGTTTCCGGTACACGGGTGCCTCTCCTTCCAAACGCTCGCCGCGAGCCGTGAGAAGGAGAAAAGACGCGCGAAACTCTTTCCTCGAAACGCTCGCCTTCGGTTCTTTAAGCTCCACGCACAGCTATCACTTCCGTCTGACAGTGAGTACTGACTCGTCGCAAGAGATTCTTTGGCGCCGTACAAAAAATACAATTACTCCAGTCCTGACTGGAAATCTTACCTCCCAAAAATCTGCCAAACACACCTCTTGTTGCCAAACCCCCAAGCTGTAATAATTGCTAGGGTAAATCCGGGAGACGCGGTCGGGCCGGAGAGTTGGTCGTGTCGCTATATTTCAGAGTCTATACGTAAAAATGCATTAAAGTGCAGACCAACTACTTCTCTAGAAGCCAAATATTTAAATGAATAGCGTAATTTCACTTCCTTCTGTGTTTTTCTGGATTTATAGGCTATAAAAGGTAAATTGATGTTACATTTAACCTCTTTTGTCAAACAGCGGTTGTACGGAATCGTATTTAAAATATACTTCTAAGTTTATTTTCCTTTAATGTTTGGAATAATAAGATAGTAGAGATAATGAGGGACAATGCAGTCAAAGTATTTGGCCATATTAACTCTTCCTCTCAAAGCTAACGAGAAGACCATGTCTCGCTGCAGAAAGGTGAGATGGTCGAGTTATGATTTTTTTATTATTTTTGTTTATTTTTTTATTTTTTATTATTATTTTATTATTATTTTTGTTTATTTAGTTTATTTATTTACTTTTGTATTCATTTGCCTTGTTAATCGCCAGTAGGTAATTCACTTTTTCTTTGATGTGTTCTTTACTTGTTTAGCGTAAACAAATTAAATATCAATGAATCCGTAGTTGTATTCACTCATAAATAATTTTGCTTTATCCTTTGTTAATTTTCCATGAATAATTATGTGAGTGGTCTCTGCCAACGACGAAACCCATTTGTCCCGGCACCTCGAGAGAGGTGGTCAGATGTCATGACTTCAGTTCTCAACCCGATTTACAGTAAATATTGTCTTAAAGCAAATATCGACCAGTTTTTCTGAATCGGCATAAAATTCTGAACATATTAGGTTTGTTCTGATAAAATAAGTAATATCTATATTAGTTTTAATAGCCATTTTATATTAGGTCGACCGCGTCTCCCGGATTTACCCTATGTCCCATCCAGCTACTGTAACCGATCTGCGAGTGCGTGGACCTTTAACCTTCCCCGAAAGAATATGTACCCACAGAACGCACGAGCTGGCCATTTCAGAAGAACGAATCGTGACGCGGCAGTTTGTCGCACACATCATTGCTACTAGGAAACAGATGGGTGCCCGGGAGCGTGCAGAATCCATCTGTTTCCTGTTGCTTCTCTGTCCAGCGGGAATCCGCCACGGAGGTGGGGCCGTTGAAAAAGCCGAAATGAATCGCGCGGAAGCGTGAAGAAGATTGGCCCCAGGTCGACGAACCCGCGCGCGCTTTTTTCGGCTCCCCCTTCGATGCTTCCCCTCCGTCGAGGGAACGATCGAGCGAAGCGGCGCGGCGGCCTGTTGCGAGAAACACTCGCTGGATATTCGCGTGCGGCTAATTGGCTCTTTCTCTCTTTCTCGGCCGCGCCGGGGAAACGTTCGTATCATTCGCTAAGAAACGACGGCTTGATTGCGCCTGGGAAACGCTTGTCAACCTTAAATGTCCCCGCGAGTGTGCCAATCACGACTTCCTTAATTACCGCGCCACCCCTTGTTTCGCTAATCAGGACCTCCTCTGCGAAACTCCCGGCCGCGGCTCTCGTGTTCCATCGATCTTTGCCAAGCATAACCGCTGACAGGAATTCCTTTGATTAAACGGCTACCTGGCTCTGATCCGAGGGTAAACGAATTAAGACAACACTGTCGCAGTTAGGTTCAGGGGAAAAAGAATGGAGGAAGAATCGAAATTTCTCCAAGCAAATTGGCGTCGTTAGAGGCAATAGAATTTGATTGCATCGATCCTGCTGGCGAGGGAATCGATCGCCTTATTCGGCCTTTAACGACAGCGTTTCCTTTCCGATATATCTGCGGCCACGCGATCCTTTTATTGCCCGTCGATCAGCTGCTTTCGTGGTGTACGGTCGGTGGAGTATTGGTGATTAGGGGAGCCAGGTTTGGGCCGAGGTAAGACGAGGAAGAAGCCGCGAGGAGTCAAGTTCACGACTCTCTCATCATTGTCTCGGGTCCCGAGTCCAGGATAATACTAAGCCAAAGATGATTATTGTCATCGCGACCGCTGGCTGCGACACCGAGGATCCTCTAAACGAAGACGCCGTTAAGCACGAGCAAATTAATTGCACGCGAGCCACGGAACCCCGGAATTCTGTCTTCATTCAAGAACCGCGCTGTGCAATTAACGTTACTACGCTCTTTCGTAATCGAGTTACCGCGTTTCGCAATCTTTGTTTGGAGTGGAGGTGAAGATGAGACTGTTTTGGGCGGTCGCGCACCCCCTAAAGAAGCGGTTTTGTAGAAAGAAAAGAAAACTGGATTTTACTCTTTAAATGAATTTTTATAGTCTCCCAATGAATTTTATTAAATTTGCATTAAAAATATTTTTATCCCTTCAACTCGACTCATCCAAGATTAAATCCTGAGTGCGCCACTGGTTTTGGCAGTTGCGGAGATCCTTTTGTGTATTAAGCAGAAGCGAATCTTCAGTGAGTTTGATTTTCTACTTGATTGCTGGAATTCCTGGTACTGCAGGTAACCGAAGATTGTGGAGAAGGCAGGGCTGCAGTTCTGCCTCATCTTCTAATTAAAAGAAGCCACGATTATGTGCCGGTGTAACGGTGATCACAAAGCCAGCGACTAAAGTAATATCGTTAGATTGCCGGGCGATTAAGCGCGCCGCGGCGCGAGGCTGCTATTTCAGGGTGAATGTACTCGCGCGACTAATTGGTCGCAGGTCATCGAATAATACGGACCAGGCCTTCGTGGCCGACAAATTGCAGGATTTTCCACGATCGAACGGTGGAAGTGGTGCGTTTTCCTCCGTTCCACCGTAGGTCCCGTAAAAACGGTTACCTACCTTATCCCAGCAGTTCCTCGATCGACCTTCAAATCGCCCTTCTGTCGTCGATGGATGACGAAAAGTAGAAAAATGCCCACTGCTTGTAATCGATCGGACGGGGGTACCGTTCAGGGTACCCCATTCACACTCGATGATCAAGTGGAAAAATTACTGTGGGCATTTACTGTTACGTGTGTATGGGGATTTTCGAGTGGATCGATAATAGGGCTGGGACTATTCGAATATTTTACAAGTATTCGAATGCTACGAATAAACTTCGAATATTTGAGTATTCGAATGTTATTATTCGAATACTATTCGAATACTGATGTTTTCGAATAGTATGGTGTGAATTATAAATCAAGTTCTTTAGGTTCATTTTTTTAGAAGCATTTATTTAGTTTCAGTTGTGAGTTCGTTAGTTTGTCGGGGTGAAATCTTGTAAGCAAATTTTTACCCACTTCAACATATCCGATCGGCTTGAAACTTTGCACACATATGTAATTCCGATGACAATACAATATTTTCACTAAAAAGCATGAAATACTTTATGGTGAAAATTTTTTTTTAAAAACAAGCTTTTATTAAAATGTACTAAAAAGGAACCAATAATTTTGATACCGGCCGAAATGATGGCCTGAGAAGAATTCCCTCATAGGGTGGATGTACCAGTAAATGAACACGTACCAGTGAATGGACATTTTATATTAAAATGAGTAAAATAAGTTATTAAAATAAGCAACTAATTAATTAGAGACTTCTTTTAATTTCTTGCTTCATATCCAAACAATTCTGCAGCAGGTGGAATCAATCGTGCTGCAAACATAATTTTATAAAAGTGTTCATGCATTAGCCTTAAGTGTTCATTTATTGGTACTTTTTTTATTTTTATTATTTTATAATTAGTTATAGGGTAAACGCACCAATAAATGGACACTTAAGACTAATGAATGAACACTTTCATAAAATTATGTTTGCAGCGCGATTGATTCCACGTGCTTCAAAAATTGTTTGGATATGAAGCAAGAAATTAAAAGAAGTCTCTAATTAATTAGTTGCTTATTTTAATAACTTATTTTACTCATTTTAATATAAAATGTCCATTCACTGGTACGTGTTCATTTACGGGTACATCCACCCTGTGAAGGAATTCTTCTCCGGCAGTCATATCGGCCGGTATCAAAATTATTGGTTCATTTTTAGTACATTTTAATAAAAGCTTGTTTTTAAAAAAAAATTTCACTATAAAGTATTTCATGCTTTTTAGTGAAAATATTGTATTGTCATCGGAATTACATATGTGTGCAAAGTTTCAAGCCGATCGGATATGTTGAAGTGGGTCAAAATTAGCTTACAATATTTCACCCTGACAAACTAACGAACTCACAACTGAAACTAAATAAAAACTTGTAAAAAAATGAACCTAAAGAACTTGATTTATAATTCACACCATACTATTCGAATACGTCAGTATTCGAATACTTGGATATTCGAATTATATTCGCCAAATAATTGAGCAACTCAAGTATTCGAATATTCGAATACCGAAAGTTCGACAAATAGTCCCAGCCCTAATCGATAAGCAATCGATACTTCTGTCCTGTGTGTACCATTTATCATGTTCGATTTACCGCTTTATGGATTTACGGAGCTTAGCAAACGGGACCATAATCTTTCACTCCTAATTCTTAACTATGAACCCTGGAACTATGTAAGATTTCACTACATCGCCACTCTTTCTGATATTTCACAGCGACCGCGGCGATAGCGAGCACCGTGCAGATCGAGTGCGCGAGCGAATCGATAATCGTCCACATCTCGACCGAGGGCAACACGGATTTCCATGGTCTGGTGTATCCAAGGGGCCTGTCCAAGAACAGCTCCTGCCTGCAGGAGTACAGGAGCCAGGCCACCCCCATCACTTACAACCTGCCCCTCAGATCCTGCAACACGATGCCCACCGAGCTGGTAAGTGCTAGAAAACGCGTAAAAATGCCCGCATCGAGGATCGTGACAGCGTGGCATGGCTGGCGATCACGGGATCGAAGGTGTGCTCGCGATAATCACAGACAGATCGACCATATTGTAACTTATTACCCTGATCGATGAGTCCAAATTGCCGCTTGGATTGCGTGCTTTACGATAGGCGTAGATCCAACACCGCCTCGACGGAGCCTTGGACGAGGCGATGTATTAGCTTCTCGATTGCTCAACCTCTGAACACTAGTCGATGATGACGATAATTGACTATTTTCTGCGAACTCTTGTCGAGGTTAATGCTGATCGATGGTTCTTTGGAGTTTCGATCAGAGAGTTTAGAATATAGCGACGATAACACATAAGAGCCAGAAAGTTCTCCTCAACAGTTATGCTATTTCCAAGTTCGCTCTGAGAACTCCTCTTTCCTCCCGAAAATCTTTCTCCTCCAGAAGAATCAGGCTCGTAAGTCCAAGCGAGCCTCAAGCGCACCGTGACACGTGCAGCATGACGAGCCGCGAAAGAAGCGGAGTACAAGCACGAGGAAGCTCGATCGGCGATCACGATCGCTCATGCGACTCGACGTGTACACGCGTACCGTACACGCCGGGCGAAAAAACCCTCGGAGGCGTGAATGCACGCGTGAGTACACGCTGGCGATGGAGAAAGATGAAGAAGAGAAAGAAGAGGAGGAGGAACGAAGAAGAAGAAGAGAGCCTAGGCCAAGAGGAGGCGATAGAGTAGGAAGCCGCGCAAGGGAGGAAGGGAAATACAGAGTGGCGGAGGAGGGCAGGTTCGTGTAACGAGGGAATCGTGTGTCGAGGCGAGAGATCGCTTCCTCGCCATACCATAACTGGACCGTTATGTGACCGGACTTACGGCCTTCTTCTTACGAGCGTTACCAGAGATATGTAGTATGCCAGCAGCAGCAACGGCAGCAGCCAGCGTTGCTACGCCTTATGTCAGCCGCAGATACATGCAGCGCGCATACAAACGCATGCTCGTGTCCTTACTCCTTAACGGACCGCTGCGCGCTGGTTCCTTCCAACCAGGCCCGATAATGAACTGCTGAATCACGATTCGCAGCAGAGTAGCTAGATACCACCAGTTTTGACCAGTGCATCTGCTTGCTCGAATTTCCAAACACTGTTCTGCCAATCGACGAGCATTCTTCCTGGCCGATCGTAGTAGGGCTCGAGTTCCATGTTCCATCATCTCGACGGATGTTGGTCACTCGACTGACCCAAATAGACGCTCGCAGAGTGATCTGGACCTGTTCGATTTCTAATACCAGCAGGACGCTAAGAAAGGCCACTTTTGCCATTCGCCACGATCGCTTTCCCAGATACCTACGCTCGATCACTGCGCCCCGGGTGCTCCGTGAAATGTTAGATCGCCCCGAGGATCCAGCGATTTTTCGCCACTCGGTGTGTATTTCTCCGCGGCGAGTGCCCGATCCCTATCGCGAGGCCTCGGCGGAGCATTCGGAGCAGCCGCTCGATTTCTTTCCAATTTCGTACCTACCGCGAGCCCATTGTCTCCGGACAACGCCCACGAGCGAGAAACGCGGAAGAAGCGGGCCAGCCCTCTAACGCGTACCTGCGCGAGACACTGAATCTTTAACGGACCCCTTTAAAGCCAGTATCCCAAGCTGACAATGATTGCGAGCCTCCCGGAGGGCAAGGCGGCGCCTTGGCATATCGATGATGGAAGCGTTCACCGAGCATCGTAATTATAATCGCTCTATCGTATCTCTGGCCGAGTAGGAGCGAGCCTCAACACCTGGTGGTTAGTGGTTAGCTTCGGCGTCCACCAACAGAGGAGTACACCATCGAGATACACTTTGTGGCTGGAAACGAGGATAGTTCTTTGGCGGGGGTTGAGAATGAGCGAGAGGTAGGGTCGAAGGAAGGAAAAGGAGAAGTTGCGTTTCGTCCCGGGCCTACTCCACTAGCTAGTGTGGAGAGAATCCAAATTTGAGATTTGAATATTCGAATAATTACAGCTCTAGCTATATATATATGACAACAAAAATCAAATCCTTAAGCCGAAATTAAACGTAAATAATTACTTTATATATTAGTACTTAAATTTAATTGAAACCAAAATAGAGGTAAGTTATTGTTAATAATTTCAATGATTATCAAATCCAATTACATTGAAATAACTTATAGAACTTCTAATTCTAACTAAAATGTTTAATCATTTATATTTCTTTAATTTATATAGTTTAAAAAAAACATTATATTTTCAATATAAAATTAATTCATAATTTATAAATTCTATTTAAAAATAAATATATTACCTTAATATTTTCAATATTATGCTCTTAATTAAGCTACTTAAATTAATAAATAATCATTAATAACAAATACATATAAATATAAATCTTCACAATCAAAATACATCTAAATCGTTTAATATTCAAAGAATTTACCAAATACATTATCTTATAAATACTCAACCCCCTAAGAGACTCATACCACCCCTTTTCAAATCAACTCTCATAATTATAAACCCCTAAAATAAAATTCTTATAAGTAAACTTAAAAAAAAACATTCAAAAATACATTGAAGTAAAAAAATAAAAATACCTCAGATAATTAGATATATTATTTAAATAAAAAACTCATCCCAAAGATACCCCATATAAATACATATCCAAAATCAACATCTTATCATAATCTCCCAACATAAAAAAATACTTTATATAAATTAAACTTATAAAAAGCTGTAGACACTGGGATGCTAGGAGACAGGACGAAAGGGGTACTTGCGAGAGAGCGTTCCTTCACTCTCCATCCCTTCGCGCCCCAAGTCTTTCGAAAACCTGAAGAAACAATACTAGGCGGATCCTATCTTTAATTCCATCAGAAGCATCCGAGAAAAAGAATTTCGCGTGCGCGCGATTGGAGAGATCGACTATCGACTCCGCGGGACTAATGGCGACGGGCACGAGGGTGTATAATTTAAGGGCCGGAGCGCCGTGGGGAAGAATTTGTCCCGTAGGAAGCGGCCGGGCCTCGGCAAGGTTGAGGAAGGTGAGCAGAGTCTTTGACCTCCCGCGGATGGGTGATTCCTCGAGATCGTAGTGGGCGTCGGGGGGACTGTGGGCAGCCCCGACATCCTGGACGCCGGCGATCCTCTCGCGTGGATCGTAAACCGAACGGTTTTACGGCGCGTTGGTACTTCTGCGAATTACTGCCGCGGGGCTATCGACTTCCCTCTTGAACCGCTGATACGGTGTAATTGGTAGGAATATCGGTAGGTACTACTAGCTCGCGAGAGGCACGATCGTCGGAATACCTCGAGCACTTGGAATATTTAAATACTCGACTGACTCTCATCCCGCCTCTCGTCTAAACCGTCCCCGGCAATTGTAGCTTCAATGTTCCCATTCTATCCGAGCGGATCGTGTACTCGCGATACCGAAACGTGTAGTACTTTATTTCTCAGATGCCTGAGCGATGTGAGTACACAGTCCGGCGTGATTGCTACGGACGTCCATCCTATCGAGGATACCTAGCGCGTCCAGGTGCTGTCCAATCGATCCCGAGCATTCGCGGGGCAGTGAAGTGCGCGCGCGCGGCATCGAAATATTCAGCTTATCCGGCAAGCTAAGCGATGCTTGCGTTTTATGAAACTCGTTCTCGGATCTGCCAGCAGCGGCTGCAAGCTAACGGGACGGCGCGGCGCGGCGCATTAAAATGCCACCGGGCCAAACGGCGGCCTAATATGGCGTAGCCGGGGCCAACAGCGTTTTCGATGCTTACGCAATCGCGTTCGCATGGCGAGTCGGTCCAGTACCCCGTTACGTAACGGAGATGCCTACTCATCGCGAGCACGGAATAACAAGATTACCATTTCTTTCTTATCTCGCCCCGAGAGCAATTTCCTTCGCTAATTTCGATTTAAAACGTTCAGGATGGTCAGGATCCTCTCTGTAATCGCGCGAACCTTTCGCGAAGCTACCCTCGCAGCGGACTAAAAGCATGCAAAACGACCGAGTAACTCGCTTGCGTTACACTCATTAGCCTCTCGCCTCCATTTGTATGCCTTGGCTAGAACTATCTGGGAGTTTGTGGATTCGAGAGGTGGGACGTGGATACGTTGCTTCGCCAATGGCCCATGCTAATTTCTTCGATTTTCGGTAACTCAGATTTCGTAGAGCCACTCAGAGCCGCATCAAAAGCGAAACTTTCGAAGCAACCAGCGAGATTGCTTTCGCGACGGTTTGCATCGTCAACACTGTCAGCAGGACCATTTCGGAAGTGTCTCGCGTTGCGAAAGTGCCCTCATGCATAATTCCATGTAAAACCGGTGACGAAAGCTGGATAGGAGACCATCGTTGCTTCGTCGTTCTGGGCGTGCAAAGGTCGTTCGTGTTTTTGGCGAGGTGACCAACGCGAAATGTCCTTAAGGCTGACTGCCGAGTGGGTCGATATCTCGTGGGCAGCGAGGCGAGCATTGCCCACGCTCGAATCGTAAAAGTAAAAGTCTATGGTCGATTCCCCTTGCCGTGTGCAATTCCACGTATTCCAGGCTGTAGCTCTGCTATTTAGATACGCACGCATCACACCGGTACAGGATGCTCCAGGGAACCTGGGCAAACATTTTACTGTCCCACGCCTGTCGTTGGCGAATCAATCGACACTGCTTTAGGTGATGGGAATTAACGCAGGCCTCCAAGTGTGTCCAACTTGTACAATTAACATAACGATATTCGTGGAAGAATTCACTGGGCATGAGGAGAAGAGCCGAGATCGGTCAACCAGTCTTTCGAAACCGATAACTTTCCCTGCGCATCCAAAACGGTGGACCTGTTCCCGAACCTTACAGACTGTTACGTAAACCACGAAATTTCAGCTCCCACAGCTGCTTCTGCAACTGACTTTGGACAGAAGCTGGGTGACTAATGGTCCACTCGCAAATATGTATCAGTGCCGTCAGTGACAGTACAGTCTACAACTCAGACTCCATCCTAAAACAGGGAGAACTACGTGCGCATAGGCTTTTAACGGGTGCTTCGAACAAGACTGTAGATGCCCCGCTAACCCTATCGAAGGCACCACTTCGACGGATTGAAATTAAACAGCATCAGCTGCAACGCTGCCGCCCCCGCGATCCCGCGAATAGCCCATCCGCAATATTTATCCTCTTCTGCGTCTCGACGATACCTCTCTACCCCCGTGTCTTCCATAAAAGAACACAACGATGCTTCGACTCCGTCCCATCTTCGACCCATATGCACTCCAGAAAGCCTCCTCGCCACGAGCTTTTATGCACCCAGAACCAGTCGCGCGTTTTTCCGCGTCCGTTTAACAAGAAGCAAATTAAATGTTTTTCAACCGTCCGGTTGATGAATCGAGCCGGCGTTAATCATTCCCCGCGCGGAGTGAAACTGGCCATCCGGACGCCGGACCACCTTCCAATAAATCTTGCAGCGCAGAAAAACGCCGCAACAGTCGCGGAGACGGGCGACGATCTATCATTTCGCGGCTGCAGTCGGACGGTTAACGAGATCGTGGAAAATCGTCGGCGATAAACGGCGAAATGGCATCCAGTTTCTACGCTGCTGCCGCCGGTATCCTTGAGGATGGCCTTGCCGAGCCGCACTCTGATGCTCGCCACGCATCCCCGTGCCGGCCACGCCGCGTACAGTTAGCGGTGTCTGTGTTCCGTTAAATCGCCGGAAATTCGCACACCGAGACTGGCGGGCTGCTTAACGCGCCGAGATTTTCCAAGCCGCGCTAATTGACGCGCGCGTGATTTGAAGCTACTTCGGTAGTTCGGCGACGCTAATTTTGTTGCTAGGCGGTCTCTGGCTAGGGGCGGGGTGGATCGCGTGGATGGAGTGCCGTGGAAGGTGCTCCAGAGTGCACTTGGCGCGGTGGAAGCAAGGAGTAAGGTGATTTAGGTAACCCTCCGCGGTCGCAGCTTCTTATAATCACTAATTAGTCGCATGGGCTTCACTGCACCCCGGCGTCATCTTTCAGTTACCATTTTCGTATTTTTAAATCATTTAACTTCTCACAAGGAGAATATTTTAGGTGTCCGCCTCCGATCATTTTGATTTTTGGATATGTTATAGAGAACCGAAAAATCAGAAATACGTGTTTTTTTATTTTTCCCCGTTTTCATATTTGGGGGGTGAAAACTGCGTTCAAAGTTAGGGTTAAAAACTCATTTTTGTGGAATATCTCGAGAATTATTAGAGATAGGGGAATAGTGTCAATGGACGAATTTTGTGTCTTTGAATGCGAAATATGACTGACTCACCAGATTTTCAAAAAGTCCACAAAAATGATTTTTCACCCCTAACTTTGAACGCAGTTTTCACCCCCCCCCCCCCCCCCCCCCCAAATATGAAAACGGGGAAAAATAAAAAAACACGTATTTCTTATGTTTCGGTCCTCTATAACATATCCAAAAATCAAAATGATCGGAGGCGGACACCTAAAATACTCTCCTTGTCAGCGATAACTGTACATTCGTAATACTCATAAAGCGAAACTTTCTTGAGATATAAAAATTTATAGAAATATTGGCCAAAAAAAAAAAATTGCCCGAGGTGCGACACACCCCATGTGACCACGAAGGGTTCGGTTCTTTCTCGCTTCACCTACTTAGTCCTCCATTTATCCATCCACTGATGAACTGCACGGAGCATATTAATTCCCCCATATCGGTCTCCCAACATCAAGCTAGCAGTTTTTCACTTTCCTGTCGGTACACACGGGTTAAACAGCTTTTCCGCCGCGCTATCTGCCCCGTCACGAGCTGATTCGCATATAGAGAACGATCGGCGCAAATCGTATCCCAGACGCTAGTGGAAACGTCCCAGGATCGATGGGAGGTGTTCGCATGGTCCAGACACGAACCGATCGCGTTGCTTTTTTCTGCAGACTGCAGCAGATTTGCCTGTTGATCTCGATAGAGCAGGTGGGGCGCGTCCGTTTGCAGCCACCATTAACCGAGCAAATGTTGCCCTTGCCAGGTTGGATAGGCCAAGCTGGATAATATCTTCCTAGTAGCGAGGTGTAACCACCGGTTGCAAACGGGGATGGCGAGCATCCTTCTCCGCGAGGTCCAATTACATCGTAAAATCGCGTAGCCCGGGGCCCGCAAATTACGCGCGAGTTTCGCCCCCTCCGGCCCCTCTGGGGCCCCCTCTTTCCTTTGCTAAACGACGAGCACCGTTTTTGCCCCCGACTCTCCGCCCAGAGGGATGCGTTTCTTCGAGAAAACTGTAATTCGTCGCGGGAACAGCTGCAACTTTGTATGTTACAGAGGACTTCCCGTTTTACGTAGCCTCTCGTATATTATGTAGAGCGCAGCTTCTCGAATATTACTATCCATAATAGATTCCACTATGAAATCGATGGAGTACGAATCATCTAATTGCCGATCCTTTCAGGACATTTTGCAAGAAAATCGAGAGGCCGCGTAGTGAAAAGTAAAAGCAGGGTACGAGGGATGGTGCACCCTGCAATCGCTCGCGTGTGGTATTATCGTGAGAATGAAAGAACTCTGGGATGTCCAAGGTGGTCATTCTCGCGATTATCCATACTCGCTGGCTACGTAAGGATTAATGGTCGACTTTCACCTCGCTCGTTTCCCCGCCCGCGACTTCTCCCTTCATCGACTCTCGCTTGTGTTCCTCTCGCTCCTCACTCGTGCTATTATCGTGGTCCGAGAGGATCTCAATCGGCGAACCCTGATATTCATCCGATCCAATCATTTGTCCAAGTTAACGACGCTTACGTAACACGTTGCTCTCTCGAACACATCTTCGGGGCTACCATTTCGTGGGTGAAGTAGAATCTCGTCAGATTCATTCTAAACGAAAGTTGAATAGTGCTGTCCACTTATATATTCCTCCAAACTTTCGACGAATTGAATTATTTGAATTAATTCATCGTCAAACTTTCATCTTGATTCACCCCAAGTGTCCCCCATAATTCGTGGTCTGAACGCATCGTTTAAACGTCACGACCCCTGACGAGCCGACTCTCAGGGCGCGGAGGAGCGCACGCAACCCCGGCGCCCATTTGCTCGTCCCTTAAGCAGAAACGAGGTGTTAAATCGGGCAGGGCTGCTCGTGGAATTGGCTTCTCCGGCGAATCAGGGGGCTCCAATCACCTCAAGGTCACTCGTCCGGCAACACCGTGCAGCTAAGTGGCATAATGGCCGACTGCCGTCCGCTCCGGCAAAAAGGAACACGGGGAATTTTAATGCCGGCCAGAGCTTCTCTGTCACGCCGTCTTACCCCTCCGATGGAAACACCGTTACGTCACCCGTTACATTTTCCCTCCCACGATAATCGGCTGGATAAAAATGCATCGATCCGCTACCGATATCCTGCGTTCAAAGGATCGATTAGCTGAGGGAACCTTCGTGGCGCTTCCAGGATAAAGGAAGATGGAGTCGCTCTCGAAAAGTGATCGTAGGCAAGAAGAATACACAGAACGAGCGGGGCGGGGAGGGGGGATGAGAACCCCTGACGAAGAGGCCGCAGACCTTCTAGGGTCGAAGAAGCTGCATACTTGTTGCCCACACAGTGGATCAGGCCTGTTTGCTGTAGGACGCTTCGTCAAATAGCCTATTGTTCGCAATTTCAGGCCCTTAAAGTGAAGCTGGTGCCCTGGCTTGTTAACGGCGTCTATCGACATTGTGGTATCGGTATTGAGGCGCATTTTGGAATAACAATGCGACTGTGGGTGGTGGAATGTCGCACGGGGGTTCAGGGTGGTGCACAGGCTTCGGAGGAGTGGATTATTCCCCGCTGGAAGCCTGTCTGCATGGTAGGAGGTTCAGGAGTTTCGACCTACTGAGCTACTGCGATCTTAGCTGCTTGGATAGCGAGACAGTAGGTCGAGGGTGCAGTGCGACGTGTTGAAATTTACCACTTAAGTTACCAGAACCTTCGATACTCCCTAGAACCGACAAGGCAAGATCAACGAGCTACAAATTCCAAAAATTATGAAACTTTTAGAGGATATACCTACCTATAGATATGTATTACGTAATTTTTTTGGTGCCCAAAATTTACCCTAAGGCTGTGAAATGGACCTCTAAAAATCCGGCTATTTTCCGATTTTCTGTTATAACTCGCGAACTGTAAAAGATAAAAATAATGTTTTCAGACAAAATTTACATCTTTTGCTAACTTGTTCTTTCAGCTCGTAAGTTGTAACAAAAAAAATTGCGTGATACGTATTCCCAAAGTTTCATAATTTTTTGAATTCCCCGATTGCGGATCTTCCCTTGTGAGCGTACACTTGCAGAGCAGAGTGTGAAACGATGAATCATACAAGTGGTACCGCTCGGAGCACAGAATTAAGTATCTGGCGATGTTGTCACCCTGGTGGGCCCAGGAAACGAGATTAAGGCCCCTGAGAGCCACTGACAAGCGCAGAGAGGAGAGGAGAGGAGAGGAGAGGAGAGGAGAGACGAGGCGAGGCGAGAGACTGTATCGGGCCACGAGGTACAGGGTCCTTCAACCTCGTTGACCTCTGACTGAGGGCGAGCAGCCATATCTGCCGGCCAGTTTTTCAGGCGGAGGACGCTCGGAACGCTGGCGCAAGGATACGGCACAGCATCGCCCTGTTCGGACCGGTCTCGTCGTCTCCTCTTTTGCTGAAGAGTCTCGCCCTCTCTGTTCCCCGCGCCGACGAGCCTCCGCCGCTGTCTTTTCCTCCTTGTCCCGACGAGACGGCAGCCTGATCCGCTGGACAATGCTGGCGCCGAGGTATCGACGACCCCGAACAACCGGAGGTCGTCGCACCAGCCTCGAGCGGATAACCCTAAACCCTGCCGATTTCCCTCTGACGATCGATCACTCGATCAGTCGTCACGAACTCGATGCTCCTCGGGTCCAAACCCACCGACCGCGGCTTATCGATCACCGAGACCATGTGCCGCGATCTCTGAGCACTCTCAGCTCTTAATAGAGGGTTAGAGCCGCCCTGCGAGCCCAGCAAGTGGTCCAGCTCAATCTCAGCCGCGTCGGCCAGTGGAACGGACACAGAAGCCAGTTTTAAAAGTCAAAACCAAGTGTCTTAAACTTCCCCGACAGTTTGACGACAAGTGAAAGGAAGAAACTGGTTAATGCAGCGATTAATAAGCACAGCGAGCCACTTGCCCGGGATTACTCGCGATCGGATGATTTCTCCCGGATCGTTGAACCCCGCCGTGCATCATCGTCGGTATCATCGTGAATCGATGCATGAAGGAATCCCGTGGCTTATCGTCCATCCCATAGACCTGATCCCTCTTCCTCCCCTGCACCGCCTATATGGAAGTAATCGCGGTAATCGAAGCTCCTAAAGGTCCTCCGCCGATCCCTCCCCGCGGGCGCACCCGCTACACGGTGGGAAGAATTAATTGCGAGTAACGTAACACCGAGTCGCGGGCTCTCGCCAGCGCGGATAATGATACACGCTTCCCGGCGCGGCGTGCCCGCTCGACCCTGCAAAACTCATCCTGTTGTAAAATCGAGCATCGGCGGGTCGCGTTTTAATCAGCAGAACCGGATCTTCGGGAAACGAGCGGGATCGGGTTCGCCCATCCTGCTTGGCCCATAAATCCTTCGGCTGGATCACGGAATCGTAGTTCCCGGCCGGGAACAGTCCTATGATTACGAGCTTGCCTAGTGGGAGCCAACAAAGGACAGGGCGAGCGACGCACCGTTGATTAAGTCGTACCATCCCGGCCACGATTTATGTTCGATTCTATTCGACTCCTTGAGACGCGGTCCCAAGATTATTCCGCAGTGGACGTCCGCAGGAAGCTGGCCATCGAGGCGCAGTGAGTTACACCCGTCGAACAATCGTGGGGGACGGTTGCATCGCGCTTAGAATACTTATCCCTGGCGCGAGGAGAGGCTACCAAGGACTTTATAAACGATCTACGGGGTATCTAGGACCTGTAGGGTCCTTCGGAGGAGAGGAGGTGGTAAGGAGGCGCTACGAGACCGAGATGCACCGATTCTTTTATGTTCCAGCGAGCTTTTTACTTTATCAAGCTTCCTGCTTTCAGAAGACACGGAGAGATGCTACGAAAGCAATCACCCTCGAGGGTACTCCGTCTTTGCTTAAACAAAGATGCCATTAAATCGATCGAGAAGCCGGGGTAGCCGGGGAAGCCTGTTTGCCCCGATGGGAGTTCCCGTTCGAGGAAACTCGCCACTGTTTGCCACGCCGGGGGAACGGTTTCGCGTTTTTTCCTGCCGGTGAATAATTGTTTATTAAGCGTAAAGAAGCCGGGATGGCAAAGAGAGAAAATGGGGGGAGTGGACGGGAAGAAAGCAACCCCGGCGACAACGTCCAGGCTGGCTGCTCCTGCGCGTTCTCGCGTCATTAACTCGCTGCCCGAGCTCTCTTCTTCGTCCACCCTTTTTCCTCCTTTTCGTCGTTAACCCGTTTCTTACCCGGGGCCTCGATTTTCTATTTATCTTCCGTGTTCGATACGCGGGGATACGCCGAGCGACTTTTCTTTTCAGAAGAGGAGAAAAACTCGCGTACAAAGTGCCTCTATCAGCTTCTCCCGGAAATTTAATTCGCGATAAATCCTCGCTCGGCCGGCTTCATCATCCGGGGATCCAGTCGCGCAGCTTCCAGATCACTTCCCGCGTGAGAAGCGATCTACGCTACAGAAAATGCAAGAGCAAATTCACGACCATAGTTGAGTGTCCCGTTCAACAGCGAGCGTGTTACGAAATCGACAAATAATTAGAGGACCCGAGGTAACCAATAGCGTGTTTGAGGGAAGCTGAACGACTTCGACAAACATTACGTGGACCGAGTAGGACGGTTTCGACCACGAGACACTTCTGTCGCCAACCAGGGAGCACTCGATTTCTCTGGAAAGGCGGGGTCCAAGGACACCAGGGAGGTCAGAATCACGGATACTTTTTTAAGTGGCGTCCACGCCCACGTTGCAATACCAGTTTTGGAGCGTCTGTACAGCTCCACTGGATTTTCACTTTCACCTACCGATTAGAATTAATTCCCACCACGACAATGATGCATCCTTGCGCCCACGTGCTCCCTAAACCACTCGCTTCGAGCATCCACGACTCCAAAAAATCCGGGGTGGATGGACTGTGATCGACCAGTCCAGCTGCATTTCACTTGACAGTTTCATTTGATTTTCCTGGGTGGCAAGGCGTGCATATGTAGGTATTAGGTACATGCATCCTCGAAGCCGGTTGGCAAGTAGATTGTGTAAGAACGTTCCTCTTTGGTCAGACAGTCCAGTCTTCTGTGCTAGCCATCGCGGCATCCCAGATGCCGCGTGCACAAGGCGCATTATGTCTGCTCTCTCATTGTTACGCGTTCCACGGCGTATTTCGAATTTCATTGGCACACTTCGGAAAACTGCAGTCCAAGGTGCGCGCTCTTCGTCATATCGATGAGGCCTCTTCAGTCATTTCTTTAAAACAATCCGATGACTCGTGTATGTATTACGCAACGCAGTAAGGATGCGATAATGGTAACACTTGCGACCGTGCCACGATTTCTCTTAATTGGAATTCAATTGAATTCGTCGGTCTCTGTTAGGTAATGGAACATATGGAACTTATGGTGAATGTGTGAATAGCTTTTATGGCAGGTATAAGAGTCCATTGACAGTTTCGTGTAATACTTGTTGTTAAGGCTTGACGATCGTGGTGTATAACATGCAATAATAACGCAGTAATAACTGAGCGTGTTCGAGGTACCTACGATCCCGTAACCGGCGCCATTAAGTCACCAGGGAATTCAATCTTGCCCGCTATCAGAGATCGGTAGCCTCAATTTTCCTTCAATTTTCATGTCACCCCGAACCTCTCGCGTGCCTCTTAATTTCCGGTCTCGATTGCAGCCGGCAGTTAGCCGCGATCCACAAAGCTTCTGCCTACCAGACGCGATCGTATCGGCGGGCGATTGAGTGCTCTCGCGAGTAGTAAAAAGGGGGCGGAATTGTTGCTGCTGGAGGAACTGAAATGGGATACTGATCCTTTCGATTAATTATTCGATAATACGGGAAAGAAAAGGTATGGTGAGATCAATGGAAAATTCCCCTAAATATTAGATAGCTAAGTACCTACTAAGAATGCAAATAGCATTATTCAGCAGAGATTGTTTTTGCGAAAATTCCATAATATAGGAAAAGGTACGGTGACGAAATGATTCCGAGGAGTTCTTAAAACAGCTCTATACACTAGTCCCAGCCGACGCTGGAGGCCGACATTCCTGCATACGCAACGAACGACAAATATTGACGAGGGACATATTTCCACGCGACCAGCGTGTCTTCCTTTATCGTTTACCCGATGTGCACACGCAGAGCGTGACATCATCGGTTGTAGTCCGGCTCTCGCGGACGCGCCAACTGCGTCAGGATTATTTATAGCGACACATCCTCGCAGGGAAACTGTAACTGTACTTTTACCGCGATTCGATTAATCCGAGTGTCCCGCGCCGCGCTCTGGTCAATCTCGTTGCTCGAGAAACTCGATCGATACCATCAGATGAAAGGAACTCGATAAAAATTTCCAAACTTTCCAAGGAATTCCAGTCTACTACCTGCCAAGCAAACACAGATCTTCGATCCATTAGCACTCAGAAGTCAAGCTGCTTAACGATCGCAACCGAAGTATCCTCTCCATTATAAAATCGCTCCCCCGTGGCTCTCCTCCCCCGGAATCACCACCTAATGGGGCAGCAGCTCCCAGAATAGAGTATCAACAAGCAAATATCCAGCGCAGCAGAGGATCCATACTTTAAGCCTCGCATTCAAAGAATCCTCGAGCACCATCATGGCCGCTGGACCGTGAATCTTCCTCCCCCTAGGGACGGTGAGATATCGGTTTGGACCAGGAGGGCGCGCCTAGGAGAGGGAGCAGGAAATGTTTGAGAGGCGCTCGAAGGAGCAGAGGGAAGCAAGTCAGCTGGAGAGCATCCCGAGATCGTGTTTACAAGGATTACAGTTGGTAGCGCGTGGCGCGAGACTTGGTGCAGCTGCAGCTGGCAGTGGCAGCCTCCACTGACCGGACGTCGAACCCAAGAAATGCTCCAGCCCGCTAGATGGATCGTAATAAGTCCGCAAAGTATCCCGCGGGCAGGGCGAATCCCGCGAGAGGATGCTCTCTCGCATTTGCATACGTCTTGCCGACTGCTCGATCCATCTTCCAGCCGCAGCTCGCGGCGCAACGGCTCCAAAACGACACCGACCGCTCGGCAGCGCTCGGTATCCCTTCAGGAAGTACCCTGCGCCGCGGAGTTTGCGCCAGCCCTCGGTGCCTCGATCCGCTGCTCCCGCGGCAGTCGCACCCACGCGCATTCCGCAGATACTGAAAAGCTTCCTGTGGCCGAGCCACGGAAACGGCCACTTCTCGCGGACGTTACGTAAATTCTGGATAATAAGATCTCCATCTGGGTTCCTGGTCGAGGCGGAATTAATATCTCCGTCGCGGGAGCATATAAATCTCTGACAAGGATCACGCTCGTGTAGCAGCTCGGCAGAGTGGGCCCCTGTGTGCAGTTTGCGTCGCGGTTCTGCTAGATCTACCCTCTCGAGTGCCTCCGAGATGTGTTCTCGGAAGATTAGCTTAGGAATTTTTCTTAACGCTCTATCGGCTTCTTTAGAGGGTGAAGTAATTCTCTAAACAGTGCAGGAAGGTGTCGTCCCATTTCGTCTCCTTTCAGCGATCCCAGCGTCCAGCGTTATCGGCGGAACGGTAAATTTTTGCAACCTTTCCGACATTCCTGGCGCGTCGAGGGAACGCCGGCCAGGCTGCTATTAAAATTATCCTAATTACAGGTGTGGGGCACGATAAACATTGCCCAGAGGCGGGCAGCGAGTACCGCGGGTGAGAAAGTCGTAGGGACATTAATAATAATAATCAAGGGGCGGTACTGATGAGTCGGATGATAGTTAATCTGCATGGGACCTCTGGCTACTGTGGCCCTACATTTTAAACCCTGCACATGGCAGGATCGTGTGCTCGAAGATCCCAAAATAACCACGATAATCTAATGTCGCGCGATGCGAAATCTCTTCCCCTCGCGAGTTTACTAAATTCCACGCGTGGAGCCCTCAGAATTCCTCTACATACCGAAACTCCCAATACGATCGCCAACAGGAATGCGCCGTATCTAAAGCTCTCATCGAACGAGGATAAACTCAATCACCGAGCGCCTGCAGATCCACCGGAGGATATAATCCGGTGCAGGAAGTGGCCTGGGAATATCAGAGACGCATGCCTCGATAGTGGCGTGTCTTTGAGGGTACTACCGCTTCTGCGCCAAGAATAGCGGCATTTTTCCCGATAGTCGCATTGGGTGGTCGAGGATCGCTATTAAACTTTGACTCTATCCCTTTCAATTGCCGATGAGAATCCTCGGGCCGCGGCTCGGAGCGCGTGGACAAAGGATCACCGGTTGGGAATCGACGTATCCGATGTCGGACGTATGTACACGTACCTATGTGCCTAGGTACGTGACCGTGGATGCCTTGCGGTCTGATAACTCCTCATCCGCGATGGAATTCCGACTCCCGCCGTCCCTGCTGCCTCGTCACTGGCTCACGGCGAGGAGGGCCCGGGCGTCGCGATAAACCGGCAACGGTATACCATACGGCCGATATTTTTCAAGGATTTTTCAACCGTTAGGGCACGTACCGCGGAACAATGCCCGAGCCTCCTGACGTATGATCGGCGGGCAACGGTACTTGATAAGAAATTCCCGCTTTCGGTCGATTCGCTACGCGGCGAACCGGAGCCCGCGAGGAAACCACGAGGCAGGAGCTGGGTGTGCCCGCCTCAAACCAGAGTGAATTCCTGCCGGCGCTCGACGAGTTGCAGAAATTGGCTTCGAGATACTAATTCCTCCAGCGGCCATCGATCATCGGCTTATTCCAGCTATTAGCGGGGAGGTTAGTGTAGCGCGGAGTAGCTTTCGAGTCCATCAGACGTGTCCGAGGAAAGGTAGGTATCGTCAAGTCCCTGGCCACGTCCACTTGGAGCTTCCTCTCAGGCTCATCCTCTTTTTGCTCGTCCCTCCGGAGAGCCCTCTACGTATAAAGATTAAAGGCATGCAGGCTCGTTTCTATGGCCGTAAACGCGCGATTCCTCGGCCTCGCCAGACCCGTTCGTGTAGGTGGGATTCTCATATTGGCGACCTCGAAAGCTCACAGCCTCCCTTCCAGGATGTACCGCGTCCAGACGAATCGCGGGGAGACCAAAGGCCACGCAGGCTTGATTACATTAGACGCGATGGATGGACTTCTTTTTTCTTCCATGGGAGACGATTATAGGAGTATTATAGGTACTAGTATTTCCTGGGACCATTCGTTAAGTAGCGATCTGTGCCCGTTCTTTTCTAATTGGGCCAAGTTCGAAATTCAGCAAATTTAGTTTGAAAGTAGCTTTATACAATGATTAATATACTTTTAGGTTTTCTGAAGTTTTTCTTTTCTAAGCCTAAAATGGAACTATGGCTTGGTAGTTTTAATAATAAATTCTATAATGTACCTAGGTATCTATAATCTTTTGTCAAATAAGCATCACAAAATTATGGGATCCATACTG
Organism: Andrena fulva; assembly: GCA_946251845.1. Lineage (NCBI taxonomy): Eukaryota > Metazoa > Arthropoda > Insecta > Hymenoptera > Andrenidae > Andrena > Andrena fulva. The sequence continues at coordinate 6,003,064 of OX276332.1, forward strand.
TCTTCACCTAATTTTTTGTCATTTTGAGAGTTGGTAGGTTTCCGTAAACTTGGCCCGATCCAATCACTCCTACGCTTCACGAGGAGTTTCGAAGCCGAAGGCTCGGTGTAGTCGGCACAATGTCCGAGGAAGTAGATCAAGAACAAGATCGCGAAGGAAGGGTAGGATCGCTGGTAGGCCCCCGATCAAACAGCCAGCGATCTAAGACGAAGATCGATGGCCACAGGCCGTTACGCAACGCCGTGGATCGAATTAATCGAGGACCCGTGCGACCTCATCCCAGGCAATGAGCACCTAGTGGTAACCACGGCGCTGCAGGCACGTCTATTGCGTAGCCATCGACCTTCGGTAATGATCCTCGCAATTTGTGGTAGGTAATACAGATTCAGGTGTAGGTACTCCATCAGCGATAACCAACCGCGCCGATCCGATCTGCGGAGGCTTAGACGCGATCGCGGGAGTGTCCAGGCACCGCCCAGCCTCAAATCTACATCATCAGCCACGGAAATTAGCAAGCTGCCGTACATTGCCAGGCTGGTGCGAACTTTAACACCTTCCGCCAATGCGATTCCCCCGACAAGCGTTAATGAATTTACATCACCGAAGCCTCGTTCCTCTAATCGTCGCGCCTATCCCCCAGCTTCCAACAGCCAAATAATACAATTCTCTATTTGGAATGCTGGAAGGGACACGAGACCCCTTCGAAGAATCCCCAGGACTGTACGGTCGCAGAAAAAGACGCGACAGCAAGAGCAGAGAAACGGATACGCTCGATGGAGCGAGCGACAAAGAAGGGCCGTGGCGCTCGAGGAATTCTCCTTCCTCGTCACGTCGCAGGAACCGAACTAAACCGCAGAAAAATCCTCCCCTCTGGCGAGTACCGGATCGCAAAAATCCTTGAGCCTCGGCAGGGTGGTCTGCCGTAGCGGCGGGAATACAATACCGAAAAAAGCCCCTCTCGGTGCTCCTTTTGCCGGTGTCGGATCCGAGTGGGGGGATCGTGTGACAGGAGCATATACTGGAGAAATCATGGTCAGCCGTGTAAACAGAGGCCTATGGTCCCATACAAGCGCTGTGCGTGCGCTGGTCCCTAGCTCACGGCTGGGTGTGAAACGTAAAGTCAGCGATCTGACGAGGCTCCCTCGGGCCGATGCACCGCAGATTGCGAGTATCCTTGCTGAGGTCGTACGCCAGGCTTCGTCGAAGGTCGTTGCCTGCTCCATGTACACGGTGTCCCGCGAGAATCTGCGTCCGGGGCTCCTTGGGTCCTTTCCCCTTGTCGATTCGATGTAGATCTCGGAGGTTAAAGGGAATCTCTTGGCGGTGGTACGCGGTGAGCTTCATACTGTCCTAACGCGATTGATCTTCGACGTAGGTCCATCGACTTCGCGGCAAACTGGCCGCCATAATCGGCCCTCCGCGAAAGGACATCCGCGCCAACAATACGTAACCGCGAGGAAGACCTTGGGGCGTCAGCATCCGATGATCCCCGTCCTTGGAGGACGATCATCCTCCGCTGATTACCCTCATTGTCCGCGGAAGCGGCAGGAAGGCCTGATAGCGAATCACCCGCATTAACGACGATTATCGTCGGCATTAACGGTAATGGCCCACCGGCCAGCTCGTTCGAGCAGTTCGAAAGTAGCTCGTCGATGGGGCAAATTAAATACCCACGAGCAGTTAGATGTCTTCGCGGGAAGAACGAGGAATAGAACTCGAACAGAGGAGCTTGGCGGACTGAAACTTTCCTATGACTCGCTAACCAGCGAGCTCGAGGCTCCGGATGATTAATAAGTAATCAATTTCATCGGTTCCGCGAAGCTCCGGGGGCAGAAGAACAATGCCAGAAAAAGAACGACCAGGCTGATCCTGTCTTGGCAAGGCAGTTTGTAAGAGAGGGGCGAGGAGAGAGCGGTCTGGTTTTTGCTGGCTGGGTGCAAGGACAGACGGATCGCTCGCAGGACTGAGAGTCCAGGGGAACGCAGCCTCGGTTACTATGCCCGAATTGCGACCCGGCCCGAACTGCGAATGGCGCGCCGATCGACCACGTCCCACAGTGGTCTGGGGTTATCTACATTTAGCGGCCAAAATTCTGATCTTTCTGAAACTTGGTGATTAAGGGTTTTTGAGGTCGCTGATAACGAATTTGGCACCAAAAATTCAAAATTCAAAATGGCGGATTCAATATGGCGCGCATTGTGGTCTGGAAAGCAGTATTTTATAGTCAAAATTAAAAATCATAGCCGTACTAGAGAAAAAAGAGAAAAAAGATTCAGCTCTAACATTATCTTTGACTTAAAAAAAATAAAACATTAAAAATACACGCGTACGGGACGCCCAAACACCTCGAGCGTCATTTCTAAAAGTCTGCATAAAATTGAAGGTTGCAGGAGGTTGCACTTGAAATTAACATGCTCTTCTTAACAATTGTGTAAGCTATCATGTAAAAAAAGTCCGATGTTAATTTCACTTAATCATTTTTCTATAAGCCTTCTCAAAGTTTAAATTCATATAAACATTGCACTATTTGTTCATGGACTAAAAAATGCCTATGACACATATAAATAACTGAAATATACTTCCTTACCTATATAACTGTATGATATAAACACGTATTTTGATGTTCTATAATGAGTAATTAAAACAATTAGATTCACATAAAATTTCATGATTTTGTCTTTGTAATATTATATCTAATCAAAGAATCATCTGAAAAGGGAAAGCTATGCGGATTTAGAAGCACCCGAGGGTTGTCAATTCATAAAAAAAAAATGACATTGTAAAGTTGAAGTTGAGAAACTGAATTTTGGCCACCATCCAGACCACTGTGCGTCCGCGAGCAATCACCGAAACAATTGCGGTACCTGGTCTCTAATATATGTAGAAAGGCTGCGAGATAAGGATCGATCGAACAGAGTAGCTCGATTTATAGTACCTAAAGAGGGGGGTCTCAAAGTTTACAGACCTCGGGTTTCGGAATAAGAGATTTGGCATTTTTTGGGGAGCTAAACTTTTGAAAGCTGAAAGCTGTAAAATTTGAAACTTTCGGAGCTCAAGTTCTTTCTTAAGAGATTTGGCATTTTTTGAGGAGGTAAACTATCGAAAGCTCAAGTAGTAAACTGTCGGGCCCTCGGAGCTCAACTGCTGTGGCGTTGGAAATGGAACTAGGGTGGAGTGTTAGAACGCTAGATGACAATGTGAATGCTTGGAATTCTAATAGAATAGTTATCAATGGTGTTATTCTACTACTCCAGATAGGTGCTGCAAGAGGGTCTATTTATAGATTGTTATGTATTCTGTTCCAGGACGACGGTGGAATCGAGTATTTCAACACGATAGTGGTGCAGCCACATTTGAAGCTGGTCACGAACCAGGGCAGAGGGTTCCACGTGAGATGTCGGTACCAAACGCGGGACAAGGTGGTGACGAACGACCAGACCCACGTGGCCATGCTGCAGTCCCTGCCGTTACAGGTACGAGTCCATTTCTTTTCAATCTCCATGAAAAAACAAATGAAGACAACGACGTCCGTAGACTTTTCTTCTAGGGAAGGGGAGGTGGGAGCAACTTTGAGAAACGGTCAACTAACAGCTTGTAGCGGCAATTTAATTAAAATTTTAGAATTGAAATTTAAAAATATTCACTTTTTTAATACAAGCTATTTTTTTCTCACTCGCCCCCGCTGCGGACGTGAATGAGTGAGCAATATTTCGCTCGACCCTCGAAAAGTAGCTACAATCTCTTAGGGTTCAACGATCCACAAGCGTCCAGAGACGAGTAATAAATATTCTCGACAGGCAACAGCCCCTATGCCGGGATGCACGATGAAGATCTTCAGCGGAGATCCAACGAGGCATCAAGTGGCGGCAAACGTGAAGATCGGGGACCCCCTGACCTTGGTCATTAGCATCGACGAGCAGGAAATGTTCGGCCTGAAGATCTCGGATTGCCTGGTGCGCGACGGCCTAGGATGGGGGGAGCAGAGGCTCATAAACGACGAGGGGTAATTTTCTATTGCGATACAATAAAGCGACTCCCCGCGCGAAAACCGTCGGGTCGCGTCGCGTCGGCCATGTCCCATTCCCTCCACGAACACCTCTGATAATAGACAGGAAAACGAGGAGAGGAGAACAAACGAATTGGCCGCGTCGGAGCGTACGATGAATTATTCAAGGGCCAGGAATTCAGGGTACAAAAGCGGGCCCCGGTTCACTGACTTCTTTTCATAAGCAAATCAGCTGATGCGACGACAGGTTGCACGAGCACTTTCCCTCTCGACCTGTCCCTGCCGCGTCCGCAGTCGAATTTCTGGTTCCGAGGACCCCCGATCCCATAGATCCACTCCGCCCGTTATTCATTTACCTATGTAATCCACGAAGCTGCCTCTGCGAGGCTCGAGTGGATTGCAAACGGTCCTCGATGTGGAGCGAGTATAGGAATCGCGCGGAATGTTCCAGATGCCCGGTGGATGGCGAGATCATGGGGCAATTCACGTACAGCGAGGACAAAACCGAGGCGAAGGTGAACTTCCAGGCGCACAAGTTCCCGTACACGGCCAGCGTCTACTATCAGTGCAACGTCAGGTTGTGCGTCAAGCACGGCGGAGGATGCATCAGCACGGTAAGTAGAATTCCTCTGAATTTAGGGGAACGAGGAGTGCTCTCGCGAACACCGGAGTCACAGTAGCGCGATTAAGCTGTTGCGCAATCGTGTACCGAGTGAACGAGCAGCGTCGTTTGGAGGCTCTCCAAAAGAGATCATCAATATTCCGTGGTTGCAGCCGCCGGCGTGTAATTCGGTATCGAGGCGACGCAGGGACACTAGGAACGAGAATATGGTGAAGGGTGTCGAGGGCTTGGACGGAGGCACACCGGCCACTATCGAAGTTTACAGCGGGCTATACGTGAACGAAGCCTCGGACGTTGGCACCAAGTCGGAGTTCACCGATGATGTCTTCAGAGAAAGGGTAAGGCCCCATTTGTATTCGTCGCTCGCTGAACGGCTCCGGGAATGGAAGCCTCGAGATTTTGATTGATTGTACCTAGTTTGCGGTAGTTGGCCTCGGGGGGTCGTGATGAAAGAGAGAAATTGGGCTAGTAGCTTTGCGGCCGCAAACTTTGGGCCTTGAGTTTCGAGCTTTAAACGACTCCGTAGTTCCCATTTCAATGAAACTACAAAGAACTGCTGAATGGAACTAGGGGAGGGTCCCTATATCGTTCCACTTAAGGGGTTAGAGCACCTTGGCCAAGTCAAGAAATATCGCATCTTTGGGAATTTATTTCTTAAAACGCATTTAAAGGTTTCGAAATGTTTTGATATTTGAAAAAAAAAATGTATACCTATATCATTCAACGATGTCTCTATGTTCATCGAAAAGTTTTTCTGGATAAAAGTGATTTTGTCACTTGGAAATAAATTGCCAAAGATGCGATATTTCGTGACCTGGCCAAGGTGGTCTAACCCGTTAAGGGTCCATTCTACTTTGCCGGTTGAGAAAGAGGCGTAGGCGTATCTTCATAATTTTTTTTTTTCAAGAACTAGTGTACGGATTTTAATTGTTTTTTTTGTTAAGTGTTTATTATTCCTTGCTGTATAGAAGCGTATTTTTCATGTTTCCAAAATATAATTACAAATGTGTGGATTTAAATCGCAATTTATAATTATATTTTGGAAATAAGAAAAATACAATTCTATACAGCAAGGAATAATAAATATTAAAAAAAAAAACATTACAATCCGTACAATAGTTCCTGAAAAAAAATCAAAGCAAAGTAGAATGGGCCCTTGAAATATTTTACGTTATATTTCGTATTTGGTACTAATTTGAACGCAAGTTAATATTGGATATTGTAGCATGATATTTTAGGCACCTACTATTAGATATTCAAGCTTTTCTTCAGAACAAATTAATTTGTTATTAATCTTTTTGTGACATACTGTAAAAGGCAACCATTACGATATTACCAACTCTCCCCCATCACGCTCAACGACGCACCCAAGTCTCACTGTCCCCGTTCCTGTTTCCAGGCAAACGACGACCCCAACAGTATCTGCATATCGCAGAGGAGCTTCGCCATCGGCATCGCGATCGCTGGTCTGATCCTCATGCTGGCGGTGGTGGCGGCGATCTTGGTGCTGCTCGCCAAGAGACGGCACAAGAGCATCTCGACCACGGGATCCTCCATCTACAGCGGGCCCTACACGAACACCGCGTACAGTCACAGCAGCTAAGTTCAGCCGCGACGGAACCCCTCGATGCGAGAAATATGATACGGACGAGGAGCTCCGACTGCCAACGGGTGTCGAAGCGATGGTGAAAGAAACTCGGATAGCTCACCCGAGCATCGGTTCCACCCCGTCGGAATTTAGCTGGAATAGGCGAGGATACCTTTTGCTCAACCGCCGATGCTTCTATCGTTTCTAATCGTTTTTTATTCTCGAGGAAGTAGCTCAGACACGGCGGGTCCAGACACGTGTTCGAACGTATCAGACCGGAACGAGTCCCTGCGCATTTCTGACGATCTTGCCACGACCTTTCGGTAATCTGTCGCAACGCTACGCTGCCCCTTTTGATACTTGGGTATCCCGAGAGTTTGTTAATTGAGCACGTGTCCGTGACCCGCGCGCTTTAGGGAAATCGTAGCCCAGCTCGTCTCGGCCTGGAACGAATCGACGAACGAATCCTTAGGGTTAACTTTAATATATATACTTTATATATATATATATATATTATTATTATTGTTATTATTATTATATACATATTGTATACTAGTCCGGTATACGCTGTCCTAGCTAACCTAGCAGCCGCACTTGGCGACGCGCTCTACGCGAGCATCCTTTGCCCATGATACACACGGTCAGCCCGGTAATTTAACTTAATCACCCGTGCAGAACGACTCACTGTAGCGTTTAAGGTGAAGTCAAGTGGCACGCGGGGACTGTTAAGCGAATCAAACGCCCCGGTGGTTCTAACGACCGTTCCTTTTTTCCTTCCACTTCCGCGCCAGAGCTCGCGTCCATGGCTATCTTTCCTCGTATTTATAGTCACCGCAGTTTTCCACAGTTTTCCGCGCGTTCTTCGTGCTCTAGAAACGGTCTCTCAGTTATGGGGCTGGGGTGACTCGGGGAAGGTGTAACCGGGCTTGGAATTTTCAGACCAATGCCCGAAGCGCGTTGAAGCTACATGGGTACACTCAGCGCTGATCGTGCTCGATGTAGCGGGGTAACTCGTTGGCAGGATGGAATTAATAATTGCGAGCTTCTCGTTTCCTTGGGGAAGGATACCTAGCTCCGGATAATCGATTAGAGACGAGTTTCTACGAGTTTAAACTTTTAAACGAATTATAGGTCTCTTAACGGGCAACCGGAGAGTTGCATGGGATGTACAGTAAATACTTGTTAGGAGCCCGTCGAACGGGGCTGGCGGCGGGCTCCTAACGCGACTGGACACTATTCCGCGCGGCCACTGGCGCGAGTGAGAAAACCCAATGAGCGAGCGAGAGGAAACGAGAGCCGACGGCAACTTCGTGTCGACTCGTTCGTTTCCTCTCGCTCGCTCATTGGGTTTTCTCACTCTCGTCCGAAGGATTCCAAGAAATGGTGGGGATAGTCGCCGGGCTCCTAACGCGTGGTAGAAACGGGCTCCTAACGAGGATTCACTGTATTGGTTATTATGTGCTTCCGACGAGGCGGAGTGCTTCGTGTTACGTGAGATCCGATCCCGTTGCCGCGGACGCGAGGAAGCCAACGTCGAGAATCCGAGATGCGTATGTTTCCTCGTGTTTGCGGCGACGAGGTGCTCGCACGAGTGTGGAGATAAGCGAGTGTATAATCCGATTGCAATCCATTATAACGCTTAAATGTAAATTAGTTTAATTGAATCGAGGTGCTGCTCCGACGTCGGTATTCAAAGCCTGAGGTGTTTCTGGTTTCCCATGGACCAAGTCCGAAAGCGTATAGAAGTATTGAAGAATCTTCGAAATTCTCTCAGTGATTGAATAAACAGAAACACGTTGTAGCGACCCTGAAGAGAGACGCTGAAGAAAACCTCAAGTGACTCTAAAGAAACCCTGAAGAGACCCTAAAAAGGCCCTGAAGATATCCTCCGCTACCTTTCCCATTTTCTATACATATACGCTTCCGGGCATTTCTCCATGGAAATCATAAATACTTTTGCGCTCCTCGCTGTCTATTCGATTCTTCAGCAACGAAAAGAAAAACCTGGACTCTCCTAAGGCAAACATTTCTGGCAACTGGTTTAGCAGTTGCCTTTTGCGAAGAAGAATGGAAAATAAAGCCCGAGTACTGACGCGCGGAGCGTTTTCTAGTTGTTAATTGTCGAACAGGCGGAGATAAAACTGCCGAAGCAGTCGCGTAACTGGGTCCAACGTGGTGGTGGGTACAGATCGTAAAATTTACATTTAAACAGAGAAGGGGGGTGAAAAAAATAAGAAAGAACGGACACGCGAACGTAACTCGTAACCCATGAAACCGCTATTGTGCGACGATTTGGAGAGGAAGAGATGAAAACACAAATGTCGATTCGGTTTTTACAGTAGCGATTATTACGCTGGCGACGCGACCTGTCGTTCTCTGCGTTCTCACTATTATGCGTCTCGACTGTTAAACATCGTGTCGCGAGAAGTTTCGTTTCTGTACTCTTTGAACGTCTTTCCGTCGAAAGACAAACGTTTCACGGACTTAACCTTCTTGGCACGGAGTGACAGTTAGTATAAATTTCTGTTCACTGCAGACTTTGCGGCACGATGTTTCGCGGATATCTACCCCAAGTGCAATAACTTCGAGCAATCGACAGTCCAGAGAACTTCAGTCGCGGAATGTGAAAAGACAAGCGAACGGATAACGAAGGAACGTTATCGTTCGCATGTGATACGCGTGGCATTGGTTCATAGCGACATTGGGGACGAAAATGCCTGTATAGAGACTCTTTTTTGTAAGGACACGCGATTCTACTTAGGTCCCGCAATGTTTCTCTGGACCCTTGTCAAATGAACTTACAACGAACTTGTGTAAATAACGACAAAGCAATAAATCTTGTAACCATAAACTAACATGGCTACTTAATACCCCGAAAAACATTGCACCTCCTCGATCACGTCATAAATCACAAATACAGTGGCGTTATGAAATAGATCTGTTGTGGTTTTCTAGGCAGCAACAGGTTCGGACAAAAGAATATCAGGTTAGGGTTCGCGATGTTGAACAAGTATCTACTTGGTACGTTACCACGACATGTAAAGAGAATATGTTCTAAACACTTTGCATGTTGGCGATTACAGGATCCCTTTACCGCCAGATGCCACGTAGAATCATAGATAAAAGATACATATATGAACTCACGCTTTGGCGTTTGACAATGCTCGAAATCTGCGAGATGTGTTGATTACAGGCACGCCATCCTGGTGATCGCGGTGATCGTAGTCATCGTTTTATACACACACTCGCGGAAGCACTAACTTTTCAATGAGAAACCATGAATATTCCGAGAGCAGCTCTGTCTGTGCCACGCGCAACCTACCAAACACCGCGAAACACTGACACGATCACTCGTGTCGAATTACTTGAAAAACATTCCCGAGTCGTTGCCCAAATTACGCGTAAGCCCCATCACCCGACGCAATAACATTCTCTAGGCGGTGATTTCGAACACAGATGCCCACGACGCACAGTGTCACGGCCCGTGTTCAAAAAGCAAAAAATTGGGTTTTGAAATTTTGTATTTCATTTTATGGATTTGATAGTAAACAGTCCTCCGACATAGGAACAACATAACTTAGTAACATAAATAACGGATTTAAGGTTAGTAATTACATTCAAAGTCAAATAACCAAACACAACCTGCCACAGACTACACATAGGAAATATTTACCAACTGCATTTTTGTTGTATTTATAAGTTCTTCTCTTTTTTTCTTTTTGAAAATAAGCAAAATATATCCCTTTTTCGTTTTATTAATTAAAAATTCTCGCATTTAAAGATATGGTTACGTACCAGTGGCTCAAATTATTACTTTTTTGTCTCATCTTCTAAGTTATGGAGAGAATTAAAAAAAACGAAACATATCGGTTCTTTCATTTTTTTACTACAATTAGTTCCTTTCATGTCCTTTAATTTGGTGTAAATTTTTTCTGCTCCCGACTGCTCCCACATAAGAAAAAGTACACATAATAAAACAAAAAAACTAGACAAATCTGTGCTAGACTATTTAGTTTTAAAAGACACTGAGCTTCCAATTCCTTCAGATTCAACTGATAGTGATGAAAATGTATAATAAGAATGAATAATTTAAAATTTACTATCTATTTAAAAAATTTATTTATTATTAATTTATTAAAAAAATTAATTTTTTTTTTTTTATAATTGTTTCATATGTTTGTTATTAATATATCTGTAAATGTATTTAAAAAATATATATTTTATTTGTTTTACTTTTATTATGGGCAAAAATATATATTAATGAATTATTTTAAGTTAAAAATGATTTTTTTTGTGAATAAATATGATTAACATATCAATTACACGTAAATAACAGTATCTTAATGGCAAATTGATTTTTGATTTTTTTTTCCTATATACTCGTTACACTGTGCGACGCACGGGTTTACGCTCGAATTTAATGCATCGAATTTTATTCCAGCTTCGTGCTTGATTCGCGTTTCGATCGAACGATCGATATTTCAGATTTTACGTTCGTGATTATTAATACGCTGCTGAGTATGGTTCAATTACACGGGAATCTGAATGCTCACCGTTCTCAACGAGGAATCCATTGTTCTACGCTCGTTTTCCTTTAATTTTCCGACAGAATTGCTGCACACGTTCCCGCGTTTAAACATTCTGCTCGTTACAGTTCGAAATTGTGTTTCCTATTAACGCTGCTAGGGAGCACTGCGATTCAGGGCTGTGAAACACAACGATCCTATGTACTATTGAGTTCTCCCGTTTTTTCGAATTGTCTACTTTCTCGATCAAGTTTTCCTCGATATAGAATATGTAGATTCTTTCATCTAATGCACGCAATGCTAGAGGCTCGACTATAACTTGCCGATTGAAACAGTTAAATTATAGAAGTTTCATGTATTTTACAGGGTACCACTCGTGCTACGGCACTGGCTAGCTACCTACGGAAAGAAGCGGGAAACTTGGTTACGGTAAAGAAGAAAGCATCGTCAGATTGCTATTTAAAATTAGGATATAAAGAGAATAAGTCTGTAAATGATAAATATAAGTAGAAATAATAAAGATTTGCGTTGGATCCCGGGAATAATTCACAGGTCTCGCGAAGTATCAAACGAGAGTGTCTTTTTTTTTATTGAATTATATATAATTCGTTTTTGGAAAATATGATATATATATGTATATAATATAACAAGAAATATAATTAGACTGACATGAGTTCTATCAAATTGTCCGGCTCTCTATGATGTTGTGCATCTTTGGGTTGGTAGTATAGCTCTTTGTTTTATTTCTTTCCACCATACGATTTCCAAATCGCGTTCACCTTCTCGGTCACCTTCGCGATGTAATTTGCAAACGAATCCTCCCACCGATTCGTCGTAGCTCTCCTCGCTGTTTTCCCTTTCTTTCCACGCACGCTCTCTCATTCGTTCCGCCATCAATTCCCTCCTGCAACTCTTTCAAAACCAGAGTGTACCCCTTCTTCGACATTCTGTAACTCCACCCCATCCATCCCTCTTCCAACTACACAAGCTGCTCCACTGCAAACAGAACAAACACTCTGGACCACGGAAATTCTACAGCTCCTTGCTCAAACACCACCAAATAAGGTCGCGGAAGAGATCACTCCAGCTCTTAAATAGTTAACATCGTCTCTCGGCAGAGTACTTGGCTCACGACCAGCGAACATGTTTTAACGTCCCTTCTGACAAATATAAAGTATATTCAATTGATCCACCGACATTGCTGCCCCGACAGCAGGCAGGGGACAAGGTACAAGCTCGACGCATCCTGCACGTACATCTCAGTCTAAAAACAAAACTCTAAACTATATAGCGTTAAGCATAAAGGCACAGCCATCGTTCGTTCTTGTACCATGTGATATGTCCAACGGAAAAGAAACAATACAGGTATGAGAAAGAATGGAAGTACGCGGCGCGCGGCCGGCTTGGAGCTTGTCCCCGTCGTTTGACGCTCGATTGAGATCGGTCCAGGGATGCTGGCCCCAAACATATTCGCTGCCCGAGCATCGTACACCGAGCATCTGGCTCGCTCTTCAACAACGAGACGTCGAGTTCACGCCAGGCCTAAGGTCTAAAGAGATCGGCGACCAACGAATCCGGTATCTGTTTTCCCTGCGTCCCGCACAGTGTACGAACAGAAAATTAAAAAAGAATGCGAGATAACGAGGACGAGATGTCACCGATCTCTGATCTAACGCGCTACTTATTCAGCGTCGCGCGAGAAGCAGCTGAGAAGAGGCTGGCAGAATCTGTTGGAACTAAAAACTGAACGGTGATCGATGCTCAGAATGAATGTGCCCTACAATAGTTCCAGCTGCTTCTCGCGGTGCACCGGGCTTCCTACGACGAGTCGTACAGACAATTCAATGTTCAAATGTTCCGTCACGCTCCGCGCGTGCACGAGAACTCTCTGCCGCGTTCTGTGCATCGAGGATCCGCTAATCAAGCGCAGAAATCATACAATTCCGCTTAAAGGCTAAACGCGAGTCTTGGACGTGGCGGCGCGACCAACGGAAGGTGATCAGGAAGATGCGGAATTTTCCGACGAAAAACTCCCGCAATGTTCCGCGCGCACTATTAGTCTCTCTTTTCTCAGCCCCTTACGCGCAATCTCATCCATTTCTCTCGCTCTCGCGCTATCTCACGCTCTCACAAACTCCTCGCTCTCGCTACCGTGTCAATCTCCTTTTATGTCGCATACAAAAATAGTAGGAAACGAACGTGAGGTCTTGCGAAACTTACAATGACATTTATCACCCGTTCTCCTCCGATCGTTAGTTTAATAATTCCTCGAGCTGGCCGCCCGGCGAGCGGGCGACTTCATCGGCGTGAACCGCACCCCCCCCCCCCCCCAAACCCCTCCCCACAGCGACCCCCCCCCCCTCTGCTACCCCGGTTTTTTTAGAATAGCCCAGGCGATGTTACGAAATCACTTGTGGCGTTCGAACGACGCTCGGTGCACCAGCCGACGAGCACCTGTTTGGGACCGTTCTCTTCGATAGTTCTCGCCAAGCTTCCTCTACCGATCGAAATAAATAAAAAGCATTTCCCAGACGCACACGATTCGACGGAACGGGGTAGCGTACGTACCGGGGCGGGTGCATCGAGCGTTCGATTAAAAGCGTACACGCGAGCAAAATGAATATATAAATAAATAAACGTGACCGTGCAATTGGCGATTATGACTTTGGTTCAGCTGCTCCGTTTGCACGACGTAAGCGGGAACCGCGTCTGCGAGTAGCGCCCATCGATAATTATAAAGAGACTCTTTTGCCAACCCCGCCTCTCGGTCTCGGCGATTCCTCGTTTCTCATCCCTTTTTTAGGAAGGAATCACTTCCACCCTTCACAACGGTTGCTACGATCAGACGCAGGGCGATAGTCGCAGGCGGTTTCTCTCGATAGCCGATTAATCCTTGTTTCGTATCTTTTTTTCTCTCTCTCTCTCTCTCTCTCTCTCCTTTTTTCCTCCTTAATTACGACTTAGAGAGATTCGTGAACTGCCGTTCTTTCTTTCTGTTTCTGTTATAGGTACAATTATCTTCATTAATCACTACGACGACTTTAGGTACGGTTAAACACTACGGTTGTGCGCCCATCTCTTTACAATCGAAACGTCGGATAGCTCCTTTAATCTGCCTAATGTATACCGCTCAGGTCGCTCTCGTTTTTCATCGCTGCTTTAAACCTAACGATGCTCTAATTAAATTTATCACGCTCCCTTTGGAAGGGAGTAGCACATCTTTTGTCTGTTTCCCTCCCCTCGACCCCGCTCCCCGCTCGTTCGCCAACTATCGATAAAAAGATAGGCACACCTTCACCTACGTCCTGAAGTACAATTCACCGTAAGCGAAGCTTCTGGATGGATTCCACTTGGTTTCTCTCTCGCAGAGCAACGTGCACCCCTTGCTCTTGCATGAAATGATTGGGATCGAATGACGAACGAAAATCGAAGCTTCCCTTCGCGTCGGGTTCGAAATCGGGACCAGAACGAATAAATAAGTGGCCATGGCGCGAGAAGTGGTTCACGTTGAGCCGCAGATCGTTATTTTTTTTTTTTTTTTTCACAGACGGAGATATTATTTGTAATTACGACGATCACGCGTCACCATCACCGCTGACGAACTGATACACACGCGTACTGGATTGTTCGAGAAAATCGGGCATGAAAATTATCGTCTATTATCCTGCGTTCTCGTAGCTTTTACAGTGGCTCAGACATCTATAGGATTCAGAAGCGTGCCGCGAAGCTTGGAAGACGAATCATAGTTACACCGTTCGTGAGCTCTTTAGTCGCGTCTCAGCTTTAAAGTAAAAGATCCTCGTCTCGGCTGAACATCGCCGTCGCGGCCCGGTTACCGGGCGAAATGAAAAGGAAGGGAAACCAATCGTGTCGAAGGAGACGCATGCGAGGCAGGTTTCTCTCGTGATAGCAAAGCTGTGATGGTTTCGCGCTACTTAACTACTGTGTCGAACTAGATATATAGACGATGGTACTGAATACGTTCACAGATTCACGGGATTATCCTTGGACGCGAAAAGTGCCCGATTCCGAGGTGTCTAGGGAGCGTAAGTGCCTTCGGTGTTGAAAGGAAAGGAGCCAGAAGCGTTCTGCGAGATCAACGGCATTAAGTTCGAGAGGTGGAAGATGTTCAATACAAAAACGAGGTGGCAAGTAATTTAATTCGGGGGTCGTGAATCGCAACTGATAGCAATTTTTCTTCGGCGGCAGTACACAGAAGAATCAGTGAGCAGTGATTATATTCCTGATTAGACAGCGTTAGCAAGTTGCTGGTTGTAAACGTACTCAGTAACATGTACATTATAATACTCGTACATTAGTTCTATTATAATTATTATAGAAGGATTCCCTTGGTCCAAGGTAATCCCTGTATGTGTGTGTGTGTGTTCGTTTTAAAAGTACCGTTTTCCTTAAAAGTAAATCTCACATTCATATAGTTATCTGTAAAACCGCGATTAAAATATCTCCAGATATAATATACCGTATATATATATATAATATATATAATAATTGTAATAGGTAAAATTCTGTTTCAGTAACTCTGTTTTGGTGTACCACTGTGTGTGCCTGCTCGTGTCAGCACGCAGAAAACAACGCACACCTTTTATCCTTTCAATTTGTACACACACACATATATATATATTATATATATATACATATCCCTCTGTTTTTATTTCTCTCTCTTTCCGATTATCGTGATAGCTCAGATATTATTATTCGATACGCAACTCTTTAAGTTTAATCGTTCCCGAACTCCGCATTTTTTTTTTTATCAAAAGGGATGTAAGTAACGTACTTTGTTCTCGTTCTTCGTTTCGTCGATTTCGTGACGTGAATGATTATACTCTAACGGTGGTGTGCTTTTTACCCTCTTCGCATAGACGATTAAAAGTACGGTTAATATTAATTAATAAGAATGGTGTGTACGTGTGTGGATGTATGTGTGTGTGTGTGTATAGCGATATATCACGCGTTCGTCGTTCGGTTCCCCTTATCAGCTCGCAGCCCGGTTGTCTCCTCCGTTCTCCCAGTTCAACGCAGCTTCTCTGCCCTCCCCCAGCTGTCCCAGCTACCTAATATTGTACCAGTTGATTTCGACGGGTGATTGTCACCTTCACGGTCCCTGCAAGTCAGAAGATTATTTGCTGAGAGCAGCGTCGGCCTCCTCGCGTCGATCCTCGCGACGCAATATGCCAGTGAATTGCTGCTTTGTGCAAATCAGGATTTTGTCGTTTAACGGGTGCCCCGAGGCTACACCGATCACGGCCGATCTATAAGCGGAGTTGAATGGAGAAACTCGCGCGGTGGATTTGCAAACGTGTGTGGAACGGTAACTGATACCGAAAGGATAATGAAAGACGCGCACGCTTAAAAAAAAGGAAAGAAGAAAGGAACAACTGATCGTTGTGCGATAAAGAACACATTCATCGTCAACTAATTGGTAACATGTCTGCATAGTAGTGTACCGCCTGTGCGCGTGACTATGCGAAGCGTACAGTGCTGTAGTAAAATGTGCTCTGAAAACTTCTGCTCCCTGTGCGTCCGTCTTTCAAAAGGACCAGGGTACGGGCAAAGTCTCGCGGCGATACTACAGATTAGGGCTGGAACTATTTGTCGAATTTTCGGTATTCGAATATTCGAATACTTCAGTTGCTCAATTATTTGGCGAATATAATTCGAATATCCAAGTATTCGAATACTGACGTATTCGAATAGTATGGTGTGAATTATAAATCAAGTTCTTTAGGTTCATTTTTTTACAAGTTTTTATTTAGTTTCAGTTGTGAGTTCGTTAGTTTGTCAGGGTGAAATATTGTAAGCTAATTTTGACCCACTTCAACATATCCGATCGGCTTGAAACTTTGCACACATATGTAATTCCGATGACAATACAATATTTTCACTAAAAAGCATGAAATACTTTATAGTGAAATTTTTTTTTAAAAACAAGCTTTTATTAAAATGTACTAAAAATGAACCAATAATTTTGATACCGGCCGATATGACTGCCTGAGAAGAATTCCTTCACAGGGTGGATGTACCCGTAAATGAACACGTACCAGTGAATGGACATTTTATATTAAAATGAGTAAAATAAGTTATTAAAATAAGCAACTAATTAATTAGAGACTTCTTTTAATTTCTTGCTTCATATCCAAACAATTTTTGAAGCACGTGGAATCAATCGCGCTGCAAACATAATTTTATGAAAGTGTTCATTCATTAGTCTTAATTGTTCATTTATTGGTGCGTTTACCCTATAACTTTATTATAAAATAATTAAAATAAAAAAAAGTACCAATAAATGAACACTTAAGGCTAATGAATGAACACTTTTATAAAATTATGTTTGCAGCGCGATTGATTCCACCTGCTGCAAAAATTGTTTGGATATGAAGCAAGAAAATAAAAGAAGTCTCTAATTAATTAGTTGCTTATTTTAATAACTTATTTTACTCATTTTAATAGAAAATGTCCATTCACTGGTACGTGTTCATTTACTGGTAAATCCACCCTGTGAGGGAATTCTTCTCAGGCCGTCATTTCGGCCGGTATCAAAATTATTGGTTCCATTTTAGTACATTTTAATAAAAGCTTGTTTTTAAAAAAAAAATTTCACCATAAAGTATTTCATGCTTTTTAGTGAAAATATTGTATTGTCATCGGAATTGCATATGTGTGCAAAGTTTCAAGCCGATCGGATATGTTGAAGTGGGTAAAAATTTAGTCCAGTGAAATTAGACGGAAATCTGCCCAATCTTCGGAATAAATTCCAGCAAGCTAAATTTTGGTATGGGCCTTTATTTGGTCATTTTAAACAATATGTCAAAAGTCCCCATCGATCCGAGTGCCGCTAAAAATTTTACAGAGGGTTGAAAAAAAAAATAACAGTTTTTCGCGAATATCTCGTTATCTAGCAGTTTTGCGACAAAAATAGGTCTCACACAATTTATAACCTAGGAAATTCTCTACAAAAAAGGTTGTATGAGTTTTTTTCGTAGGAGTAACCATTTTCATGTGTGCCGGGTTACCAAGTTTCAACCCCCATACTTTTGACAAGGGAAGATCCCGAACCCGGAAATTCAGAAAATTATGAAACTCTGTAAATATGTAGCGGAAGTCCTGCTGAGTACAACGCAATTTCGTTTACTGCCCAAATTCACTCCAAGAGGGTGCAATTGACCCCTGAAAATTTTTTTATTTTGTATTATTACTCGCGAACTGTAGGAGATAGAAAAAAAGTGTTCAGGAAAAAGTTACTTCTCTTAATTAGGACTAACATTTGGTAAATTATAGTTCTTACAGTTCTTACGGTGCGTGAGTTATAACACAAAATCTAAAAAAAAAACGGATTTTCAGGGGTCAATTTCACCCTCTTAGAGTGAATTTGGGCAGCAACAAAAATTGAGTAATACATACCTATATATCCTCTACTTATCCCCAAAGATTAAAGTTTAAATTTGTTCACTCGAAGGGGGTGAAATTGACCCCTGAAAATCCGGCTATTTTCCGATTTTGTGTTATAACTCACGAACCGTAAGAACTGTAAAAACTATAATGTACCAAATGTTAGTCCTAATTAAGAGAAATAACTTTTTCCTGAACACTTTTTTTCTATCTCCTACAGTTCGCGAGTAATAATACAAAGTAAAAAAATTTTCAGGGGTCAATTGCACCCTCTTGGAGTGAATTTGGGCAGCAAACGAAATTGCGTTGTACTCAGCAGGACTTCCGCTACATATTTACAGAGTTTCATAATTTTATGAATTTCCGGGTTCGGGATCTTCCCTTGTCAAAAGTATGGGGGTTGAAATTTGGTAACCCGGCACACATGAAAATGGTTACTCCTACGAAAAAAACTCATACAACCTTTTTTGTAGAGAATTTCCTAGGTTATAAATTGTGTAAGACCTATTTTTGTCGCAAAACTGCTAGATAACGAGATATTCGCGAAAAACTGTTATTTTTTTTTTCAACCCTCTGTAAAATTTTTAGCGGCACTCGGATCGATGGGGACTTTTGACATATTGTTTAAAACGACCAAATAAAGGCCCATACCAAAATTTAGCTTGCTGGGATTTATTCCGAAGACAAATCCTAATTTCACTGGACTAAATTAGCTTACAAGATTTCACCCTGACAAACTAACGAAGTCACAACTGAAACTAAATAAATGCTTCTAAAAAAATGAACCTAAAGAACTGGATTTATAATTCACACCATACTATTCGAAAACATCAGTATTCGAATAGTATTCGAATAATAACATTCGAATACTCAAATATTCGAAGTTTATTCGTAGCATTCGAATACTTGTAAAATATTCGAATAGTAAATTATTCGAATAGTCCCAGCCCTACTACAGATTAGCCTCAAGGAAATGGGAAGAATTTTCCAGGCACATTTCCACGTGATCGACAGATATCGACTAAAGCGGGAGTAAACGCGCGTGAAGAAGCGTCTATGTG
Source organism: Andrena fulva (assembly GCA_946251845.1). Taxonomy (NCBI): domain Eukaryota; kingdom Metazoa; phylum Arthropoda; class Insecta; order Hymenoptera; family Andrenidae; genus Andrena; species Andrena fulva. The sequence goes on from OX276332.1 coordinate 6,022,274, forward strand.
GCGTGACGTGGAATACGTCGTGTTCGTTTGTAGTATTTTATACTGAATATCTGTACCTTATATCATATTGTCTTCCACAGGTCTCGCTTTTAAGGGGGATACAAGAACGTGTGAAAAAGTTGTGTCACATATGGTTCTTCGTAAGCGGAACAAAAGTAGAATTGTAACAGAACCGTTCAAGCAACGTACCGAACGAGAGAGAGAGAGAGAGAGAGAGAGAGAGAGAGAGAGAAAGAGAGAGAGAGAGAGGCGAACTTCTAACTTAAACTCCCGTACAGATTTAATCGTCGATCCTTACCTTCTCTCAGATCTTTCGGCATGTTCGACGAGAGCGATGGCATGGAAGGAGCCTGATAAAGATTGGGCCGAGCGCCGGTCGGTGGCAACGGTGCTACTTTGGACCTAACGAACAAGTTGCATTGCTAGTCCCTGTTTCCTAGCGTTCATAGAAGGATACAAGCGTAATCACATGAAACAATCACCTCTGTTTACGAATCTTCGGGTTCCTCCCGTCGAACGAGGTGGGTGTACCGGCGCCCGAGTTGTTCGACGAGTACGATGGTGGCCGGTACGGTCGTGGGCAACCTTGAACAACAGGCGGTGATGGTACTGGTGCATACTGCAGTCGCGGATTAGCTGGCACTCCCGGATGCATCAATCTCATATCCCCTGGGACAAGCAATCGTGCAACAGTGACTCCACAGACCCGCGCCTAATGAATTCTCGCGAAGCGTGGGATCATCAAACGGAGTTATCATACCTTGCACAATATGGACACCCTGATACATTGGCAGTGGGTAGCGTGATTGGGGTTGTGCGCTTCTGTCCCCGCTCCCACTTCCGAACAGCTCGTGTGCTGGAGTCGGCGACCTGCTAGTCCTCTGGGAGTTGCCTGGCGTCGAGGCTCGAACACCAGCAGCAACGACCTATGGCATCCGTTCGACGAATTTTATCAACGAATTGCTACGCCGTGTGACCGCGGGGGCTTCAACACTTACAGGAACGTTTTGCCTGAAAACGAGATTGGGAACCAGCGTCGGAGTCATGTACGTCCCGGGTGGTGCAGGGGACGCTCCACTGTGCCCGACTTGGTGGCCAAAGGTACCATTCGACACCATCGTCGGCGGCGGATAACTGCCGGAGTTGACGTACATCAACGGCATCCCGGGCATCTGCAGATTAATCAGTTGCTGTTTACGAAAACACTTCTAATGGTAGGATAAACGTGGCTCGAGGGAATACCTGATTAGAGGTCGGAGTGTTTGGTGGGGTAGGTACTCTGTACACGACAGGTGGTGGCTGAATGGTCGGTTGCCCTTGTGGATAATACGTGGGAACCATGTGAACCGGTGGCTGATACGTGTAGTCGCTTGGTGCCGGTGTCACGGCGGGCATCGAATTGTAAGGAACCGGGTAGCTGCCCACGTAATTGGCTGAAATAGAAACGGTATAATTAGATAATCGATAAACGGGTGACGCTAAAAAAAGGAGAAAGTTTCGATTTACAATTCGATTGGCTCGGGGGAGTCATAGTTTGCGCGTTAAAAGAATAATTGGACGTGAATCGTTGCTGCTGGTGCAACTGCTGCCTATCACCTGGACCCTGACTGACCGAAAGCGCTGTAGCAGGTGGAGGTACAAAGTACATCGTTTGTTGCGGCTGAAATGAAGTAACAATAAATATAGATGTAACGTCGAGTTACGTCGAGGAACGTCGATATACATAGGGTAAGAAACTACTCCCTACTGGCATTGAATTTGGCGGAGGCTGCCAGTAATTCTGCGGCATCGTCTGCACGCTTTGCACCGTCTGATTCGTAGACGGCTGCGGTTGCGGATAGGAGTGCGGTGGCGTGGAGTGATTCTCACCGGGTACGCGCTGATCGTAGATACTCATGCCCATAAAATATCCAGACAATTCAGTTACTTCCTAAATCAAAGGGCATGACCATGTAACAATAACCTTGGGCGACCACACTCGTCCCTCCGATGTAGAAACAAGTCCCTTACCGTTGTCTGCGCCACTGGTCCTTGCTGCACAGGTACTGCATAATTAGCGTAAACAGAGTTCTGATTATACAAGACGTCCCCGTGACCATTGTTCTGTACATTCGTCTGACTCGGATGAGGAGCCATCATCACAGCCTGCTGGCCCACAGGGGGTTGGTAGACACCCTGGTTGTACGGTTCTGAGGTAGGTATGTAGCTGGTGTACGGTTGAGCTGTTTGGTTATGGTTACATGTTTGCACCGTCGATGACGATTTGACTAGAGTTTGTTGCTGGGGTTGCTGTTGCGGCTGATGCTGTTGCATTTGCATTTGCTGCGGCTGCGGTTGTTGTTGCTGGTGCTGAGGCGGCCCTGGGTTCTGTTGTTGCTGCTGCTGCTGAGGCGGTGGCGTGAACGGTAGACTCGGTGACGTAGCTGTGTTCGTCACGTGAGTCACCGTCGTGTTCCCACCGTTACTGTTCTTGCTCGACTGCGATTTCTTTTTACCTTCGTTCTTCTCATTATTCGTTACTTTCGATGGCTCGGATGGCTGGGCGTTTTTTACGGGCGACGCGTTATTCCCCTCGTTCTCGCGCGGCGACGCAGCGGCGGCGTAAAACTTGGGTGGATTCTCGGGATCGAACCGGTATATCGAGCCGTCCGGGTTGGTGCACGGCTGATTGGTTTGTGGATTGATGATTATGCTACCGGGTGGCACGCTGGATATACTGGTAACCGCCCACATCACCGTTTGGTTGTTTGCTTCCGGGGAGGCGAGATCCTGACTAGATACTTGGGCGTGGTTGCACGTCATGTTCGCCACGGGCGATGGCGACGGGGACGGCGAGATCGTCGCGTCGCTGCGCTGGCTCTGCGATTTGTAGCCGCTGCTCGAAGGGCTCAGTCGTGAACACATGCTGGCTCCCGAGTCTGTAACACGCCAATTCAATCCTCCATTGACGAATGAAAAGATTTAATCGCCGTTTCCACAGAAGTGTAACATAGGTAGTACCTTAGTACCGAGTAGCTAAGAACTTGAGACGAACCTTGCTTCATGAGACGAGCCCCTGCGCTGTGAGTAGACGTGACGCTGTCCCCTCTGGACAGCATGCCTCTGGTGTAGCCACCGAAGCTGAAGGATTTCGAAACTGATGGCCTTGGTACTCCGCCCCGGCAAGACTCTCTCCCGTCGAAGGACTCCCCCTTCAGGAGCTTCGTTTGCCTGTTACATAGACAGCGTTAGAATTTACAGAATCGCCCGATAACGTTCAGCGAAGCGAGCTTCACCTCATTGTATGGTCCGAAGGATGCAATAAACGATATCTCGCTGAGGCGTCCGAGCTCTCCGTAGATGACCAGTACGGCCAGGAAGTAACCTCGCCGCTGTCTCCACTACTATCCTTGAATATCCTTCTCCTGGCACGCTCGTACTCCTCTTCCCTCTCCTCGAAACTCTTGTTCTGCCGGCAATAATCGCCGGACAGCCTGTCGGGCGACTTGAAATTGAAACTATCCTCGAAGGAACTGGAATCTCTCTTCAGGATACTCCTGCGCGGCTCCTCCGACAGTATCAGGTCGTCCCTGATGTGCTCCTTGAAACGGGTGTTCGGGATCCGCATGTTCTTCGTCCTGGTCACTATCACGCTGGACCCGGACTGGTCGACGTTGTGCTCCATGCCGAAGTACGCCGCTACCCGGTGCACCAGCATCCTGTTGTACGAGGACATGTTCGGGAACTTGTGGCAGACCTTCTGCTTGTCCTTGGCGAACTCGATCAGGTCCTTCTCGATCTTCAGCAGCACCGTGCGGTCCTTCTGATTCCGGTTTATGGTCTCCGCGATGAAGTGCTCCAGGTCGATGCCAGTGCTGTCCGTGTACAACTCCGTGCTGCTATCTGCGAATGGGAAGATGCATGCTTCTTGAACACAGAGTGCTTAGAAAGTAGAAACTTGCAGTTACGATTAGTGGCAACGTAATACGCGAGAACGAACCTCGCGAGAGGCAAGGAGACGCGCTGTCGAAGCTACCCTGGGAGGAATTCTGGTGCCTCAGCTTGTGCCTGGAGCCAGGTCTGCTGACGGACAGGGTGTTGCCGCACTGGTTCGAGCATTGATTGTTACAAATGTTCAAGGTGTTCGGTCTACGTTGCTCCGACTTCTGATTGTTCTGCGCGTTCTGGGCCAGGTTGGTGCACTTGGGCGAATGCTGCAGCGCCTGGCCCGACTTGGACGGTGACACTGGCGTCTGCAGCAGGCCGGGTCGCTCGCTCTGATTGTTCTTCACGCAGTTGTTGCATTTCTGGATGACGTTCGAGCCTGTCATCTTGGAGCGCTGCGACTCCGACTTGTTGCCGTTCGTTGGCGAGGTGTTGTTCTTTGGCGAGTGGACTTGAGAAGGACTAGATTGACCTGTGACCGACATAGGGCATACCTTAACGCCTTCACGCCTTGACGCCTGGACGAACGAAGGAGCTTTTACTGTAAGAAGGAACGCTTACCATTTCGTGACGGAGCTCGACAGGTGGGCGAGGTGGCCGTGTTGCGCATTTGCTTCGGGGACTGGTTCGGGCAGAGGTTGCTGTTGAACATCGACTCGTTGTTGTTGAGCTTGGCGCTGGTGGAGCTGGGGGACAGATTGCCCGCGAACTTCTTCTCGCCGTCCACCGACTGAGGGCTATGCGGTGACGACGAACCGTTGTGTGGCTCCCTCGGGGGAGACGTCGACTCTCTCATGGCATGGCTCCTCACCAGCAGCTTCACTTTCGTATTCGCCTGAAAGACGTAACGCGCCATTAGACCAGCCCCCGGAATCCTCTAAAGAGCCGGCCCGCGAGCGATCAACTCGGGGTCAACTGGCGACACGTACCCTATTACGCAAGTTTTTGTTCTCAGTGTCAGGTTTATCGGGTGGACAGGAGGGCGAGGCGCGGTGGAGCGAGGGAGAAGAGCCGACATTGGGATTGGCATTCCCGTCTATCATATCCGAGTCCGTGCTGCTCTGGTAGGACACGTTCGGGCCACCTATGACGAAGCCTTGCCTGGAGGACGGCACCGAGGGCATTCCTCCTCGCACCACCACCGTGGGACTCTCAGGTCGACTGTGCGACCTGCTGCCTTTATGCACCACTATGCTTGGTACTGCAACAACCAAACCCAATGCTCACTCTGTCCTTCCCCTGATCTCCGCGGTGGAAGCTCAGCTTCTCCGCAATCCGCCAGAGGCAAACTGTTTAAGATATCCGAGTCTCCCATGTCCTTTCGGAACAACACAACACAGCACAACACAGCCTACGTCTGAGCTGATCTGAGCTTATCTAAGCTGGTCAGCCAAGAGATAGGCCGAGGAAAGGAGTCTCCAGGACGGTGTCTCGCGTAAATTGGCAAGCTATCACGTGTGGCTACGACTACGAAGGAAGAGGCGAGAGGGAAGAATCGTGAGCGTGATTGTACACTTACTCTCCAGGCGGGCCATGTGTTAAATGCGTCATGGGGTTACGGTGCAGGGCTCTGCAACTGGTGGGTTCAAACGGGTGCAACTGGGTTAGTACGTGAATCTTTTGGGTGGCGTGCAGCTCGTGGGGCTGATACAAGGAGCCAGACCACTGCACGTCCACCTTCCAACATCGTACACTCTGTAAGCAGATACAACACAACGGTCATGAGTTAGCTGAAAACGCGGGACCCGGTCGTCGTTCAGGCACGTGAAAAGTCGCATGGATCCTAGATGTTTGCATTGCAGCCACTTAGCTCTCTCAAATCAACTTTTACATTTCGGTATAATGCTTTAGTAAAGGAAGTGCACTAGTCCTAGTGTACTAGTACTCCTCGCTCGCACCACTCATTCTGAGATAGCCTGTACTCTGTGGCGAATTTAGCGGGTGGCCGATGAGCAGTTGCCCCCAGGGCTCCATTTTCCAAGAACAATTATGATTTTATCAAAATACCTAGTACCTATATATTTTTTCTTCCCCACAAGTTCCATGCCACAGGCGCGTAAATTTGCCTTAAATCTGCCACTGCATGTGCACCAGCATTGTATTCAAGTAATGACTGTTAGTGGGAATGAAACAGCAAGCTTGCAATGCTATTAGTGACGAAGGAGCCGTTAGAACAGGAGTTCGAAACTGCCTCGAGTGCTGGTTTCTAAAGCACCGAGATTAAAAGTGAACTACTTAGTTCAGTGAGAAACCGAGCAAAGTCCACGACCGATGCTCTCCACAAGGAGCGCGACCGCAACTGCACGCGTGCGTTCGAAAATATCGCGCTGGCCACTGACAACACAAAAGCTGTTCACCCGTTTCATTCAAGCCAAACATCGATTCGTAAATCCTCCCTCCCCACGGCGGAAAGAAAGCGATGCGAACGAGGCATCGGATTTCGATCGTAGAGAGCCACAACCAACCTCCACAAGCCAGCCTCCACGACGAGCAATTGACAAGCAGCGGGAAGCATCGCGGTAAAGTGGCACGAAAACAGAGCCGCGTCTTCCACTACGACATCCTCGCCTTCCCGCTTCTCACGAAATCCTGTCGATCCACCCTTTACTCCGCGATTCTGTATACACGAGCGACGGTAAATCCCTTGCAACGCACTGGCGGATCGTCAATCATCGCCGTCACAAAGGAACCTGCACTTTTCACGCGTCTAAGGGTGTCTTCAGGCTCGTTATCCTATTTGGAGTCCCTGCGCTGCTACGCTGGTAGAGCCCGGCGGATCGTCAGCAGGGTTTCTCGCAAACAGAGACTCCGAGCAGCAAGATGCGGGGGTGTGCTCGCAGCAAGTGACACCGCGAAGAAAGGTGCTGCTCAGTTGCGCGGGAGGAATTTCGACGAGTTGGTCAGGGGTTAATGCGGGTTAACGCTCCGATCGTGGGATCGCCTCGAAGATCACTCGCGTAGCAGGACGAGATCGGCGAAGAATCAGAGGGCTCTCCCTCGACCGTTCAACTTTCATCGCGCGCCACTCGCGTGCACGGACCTCCTCGAGCCCGCAGGATCGCTGGATCGGAGTGGATCGTGGCAGGATCGAGCGCGGACCATGGCCCTCGGCGACCTTCCACCCGCGGCTTCCTCCTCCACCTCCTCCTCCTCCTCGTGGCGTGAACCGGAGACGCGCGTTGGCAAGCCACCACGGAGAGTCTCGAAAATAGCAGAACACTCTTTCTCTGTCGTCCCGCGGTCCCTTCCTCGCCGCTTGGCCGCGCGGTCCTTCGCGCCTCTTTTCCGCGATCTATCGGCCTGCCCCTTTCGACGGGGGCAGAACCGCGATATCCTGCTCGCCCGCTGGGGGGGGGGGGGGGTGGCTGGTCGAAATCGAGCTCGCGGATCACGTGGAGGAAAACAGAGAGAAACGGAGAGATCGAGGATAGAGAAAGGGGGGGGGAGAGAGAGAGAGAGAGAGAGAGAGAGAGAGACGCGACACGAAGAGACCTGGACCAGCCGCAACTCGTCGAGTGGTACAACGGCACGTCGCCACGAAACCGCGTCGCGCGAGAGACTGAGAGACCGAGAGAGGAAACGCGCGCCTCGTCGGTCCGCCCCCTCCCCGCTCCCCCTAACCGATCGCGGGCTCGACGTGGAGAACGGTATCGAGAGCAACGACGGACAGAGAGGGAAGCAGCCAGCTCACTCGACCAGCCAGCGAGCGAGCGACGGTGCGACGCGACGGGACAGAGGGTAGGGGATGAAGAAGTCTGAAGAAGGGAGGAAGGGGCGTGCGCGCCAAGGGAGGGAAAATTTTTAGACAGAGAGGCAAACGGGAAACGATAAAGCGAGGATAGACCGAGGAAAAATGATTCTGGAGGACAGGGGGGTGCAGCGGGGGTGGGAAAGGGGCTACGTATGTCGGGCAAGTGCACGCGTGCGCGTGCCACGGTTCTACCGGGTGTGCTGCGAATAATGGCCCCGGATGCTACTGCAGCCGTGGGTCCTGTGTTTTCAGGGTGTCTCGACCACTTGCACCCCGGACGGTCGACTTCTGGGTGATTCTAGCACGAACGCGAAGTCGAGATCCTCGGGGGAGGGTGACCGAAGGGAAGGCTACTCGACGAGAAGTATGCGACGACTTACGCTTTCCTCGATCTGACGATTTTTTGGGATATTAAGGGGGGAGCCTGGTGTAACTAGCTGGAAATCGAGGTAGTTTTCGGGAATTTTTTTTAAAGAAAGTATTTAATGGATCTTTCTGAAACTTTCAGGATATTGTATTATCAGGTTGAGGAAGATAAAAAAAAATTTTATTAAAAATGAGCGGCAAATAACAAAATTATAAGGACTTATGCCCAGTCCGTTGGCGACGCAATTGTTGCACTGCGGGCAACGTAGCGTCTTTTGGTTTCATCTAAAACCAAAAATCGAACAATTTTCGTTTAGTTTATGAGTGTACGCACAAATCGTATAAATTCATAACTTAAAACATGTAAAAATGAACAAATGGCGGCCTCTTGAAAAAAAGTTCACTTTTTCCAACGAAATTTTGCCTTAAATGTGTAAAAAAAGTTATTTATTTAAACAATATCATTATACCAATAACTTAGCTCTGTGAAGAAAATGATCACAAATATCCGTGCACACGGCCAAGTCGATTGGTTGAATATTTTTGGAGTTACATTGCCCGCGAATTGTAAGAAAGACTGTCATTTCGAGAAAAACGCATTTAAAGTTTTGTGGTAACCTGGCGCTCCGTAGCAAAACCGGCTATATCCGCTTTAATTTTTCGAATTTCGTTTTGCGGCTTTGGGAACATATTATCGTGATGTTCAACTATTGATTTATGCAACAAAAAAAAATCGATTTCTTCGTCCCGCTACACCAGGCTCCCCGCTTAAGCAGAGCGACTAAAAGGGCTAACGCGGAAGGGTTGAATTCGAGGAAGAACGAGAAGAAGTTCATAAGCTAGCCTGCACGTCGCGAAGGAAACTTCGGAACTCGTTCGCGCGCTACAGAAATTTTGCGTGCACTTTCGAATATGCCCCTGGGGAGGAGGATCGTTTCGCGACTCGAGCTTTCGCCTTTCCCGTATCCTTCCCTTGAAATGGTCGAGCGTACGTCCTTCGCCAACTTACATTTATTTCATCGTTAGCAGTACGTTACCACAGAGTTTCGACGGCCTTGCATGAATCACGACCGCGCCACTTCGTTGCCAGAAATTTATTCCCAGGGAAAAAAGCCGATTTAAGTGAGAATGATCGATGCGGCCACTGTTAACCGTGATTATGGCGGGGCTGGAGGTTACCATGCACACGCAAGTCCGAGGACAGAGTCCGGCTGTTAAGCTTCACTTTGACAGGGAGTTCTTCGACACTCCGTTCAGCTAGAAAGCTCAAGAAGAATCGTTTCGAGAGGCGGCACCACACACGTTTCCATAAGACGACTTCGAGGACACCGCTTTGATCAGCCAGCCGATACGATCGACCAACTAATTGTGGCAGCCTGGCAGAAGCCGATATCGAGTCCTCCGAAAAGGGGACGCGTTCGTTTCGCGATTTCGAGAGTCCCTGTGAAAACGACGGGCCGAAAGCGAAGGGGAAAGAATCCCAACAGCCTCGTCCCGGCTGGCCGTGGTTGTGGCCGCATTTCCGCATGCAGGAACAATCCGCTCGATCGCGGTTGATAATTGCAAGGAGGACCCTGCCCCTACCTAGGTCGGCTGCAAAACTTTTACTGCCCCATATTCGGTAGCCCGTGTTTCCGTGGCAACTACTATAATCCCAGAGCGTGGATGTGGCTGCGTGTACGTACGACTGGCCGCGAATGGTGTCTATGACCCATATAACACGCCCAAGCGTAACTAGGTCGTGCACCTCTGTATCCCCTGGAATAATACAGGGTGTCCTCATTTGAAAAAGCACAGCGAGCCGCGACAAGCCTCCACCGAGTGATGATAAGTAATTCAAGCGACTCCCTGGGCCCCCGCGAATCCTCTAAACTCTAACCTGATCTTCAAAGAAGGGAAACAAGCGTGCGCTACAGAGACAGGGAGCTCGACCCCCATCTTTTATTCAAAGACAACGCGTACCCCTCGCGACCCCTTTAGATCGAACTGAACACGCGACAGCCCAGTCAGCTATTCCTCCTGATGACGACATCCCGAGTCAGGTGGGACCGTGGACAGCTATGCCAGCGCAAGGATGCCACCCACGGAAGGGCAGAGATGGGGTGCGTTCCGTTTACCGATATCTCCGCGACCACGTTGCGCGAACACTCCCTTCGGCAAGCCTAAGAACTCCTAAAAAAAACGCGTTAGAGCGATCGATGTACAAGGGAGCGCGAAGGAACGCAGCAAGAAGCTTGCCAATCCCTCGGCGATCCCCCTAGCACGGGAGCAGAAGAGAAAGAACAAGCCGCTCTTGGCTGAGCGTTTAACGCGCGAAAGGGGGTGGCGAGGAAAGTAGGTCGGGGCTATTATCGGTGGAACAGAATTAATTCGACCGGGAGGAGTGTTAATTAATCGGTTCGTCTGGGACGGAGGATCGTCAGGCCAGACTTAGACCAGCCCCAACGAAGCCCGCGGGCCGAGAGGCCTGGCCCCGAAGAAGCCAGGTGCGCGGCCCGCCCGTCCAAGGTGGCCCAGGAGTCCTTGCCGCCCGAGGAATCGCCCGGAAAACCCAATTCCAGGAAGTAACCTAATTCCTGCGGGAGGGATGACCCAGCCAGCGCGAGGAGGCGGCCAGAGTACGCCAGGATATTCCGCAGGAGGCGGGATATATGGGGGAGGTTAGAGGCCGCCAGGGGGGTACGTTCAGTTTAGCGATACGTGCCAGTCCGATGCACCCCTTGTCGCCATGGAAACGACCTACTCTCCCTGGACAGACGCATCGGCCACCCTCCGCGTGTTAAACATTCGAATAAGGATATCTGGCTGCTCTGCGAACCCGATGGCTAACCGCTTCGGGAGGATTTCTAATCAAAACTGGCAGCCTCCCTCTCAACGATTTCCATTTACGATGGAGTTACATCGAATGGCGATTTGAGCGTTCGCAACGCGGCGAGGTAGACGATTAGCGAGAAAGGTTTAACCAAAGGATTTCTAAACCTTCCACGCGACGTCCCTCGGCTCTCCCGTCGCTCCTGCCAAAGGGGATTTCTCATCGAATTGTAAATCACGCGTTGTATGTTCGATCGATGCGCGTGCCCCTTCTATAAATACCCCGTAGAGCGTCTATTTTCCTCGACGATTATCGAGCTTCCGGTGTCATCTCGTGCCTCTTCGAGGCTATTCGCATCCAGCAATTCACTGTCGGCTATTCGAGATCGACAGAGACGAGTGATAGGTAGATACATAGCTTCGCTTCCCCTTCAGGACTTGCTTCAGGACTTGAGGATCCACTTTCGACCTCCTCCAACGGGAAGGAGGATTTCCTTTGCGACCATTTCCAACGACTCTGAAATATTAATCTATCCCGTGGCAGGATCAATCCTAAATCACCGCGGCGACGATCTCCGGGTGGCTAGTTCCGCCGAGTCACTGTCGCGGACCTGGACGGAAAATTATCGACCGAGGTTCGCCGCTGTTCTAGAACAGCAGGAGCTCGAGGTGGACGCCTGTTTCTCGCGCCTGATTTCCATCGGCGGCCGCGAAGGCAGAATAAATTCGCGCGGTGGATTTCCTGCTCCCGATCTGGCGTCACCGTTCGCCAGCTAAAAAGACAATGGTGGGGCCCGTTGGCGCGGTTCCAAGCTGTATTATTTTAGCTGTATATTCGACGGCATATGGCGACGCGTCGATCGCCTATTACGACATTATAACGATCATTGACGTCCGACGCCCTGCAATCCCGATCATCTCGCAAGCGCGGACGCTCGATACGCTCCGGCTTCGGAAATAGACGCTTGGGATACTCGTCGAGTGGAAGCAGCAGGGCCTCGATGGCCGCCAGAATTCCAACTGCTTCTCCCCGACACCGCCGCGATTTCCACCGAGACCGTGGATGAACTTGGTGACTGCGCCGGGGGTCAGAGGGTAGGATGCTCGGCGACGGTGTCGGTAACGGCGGGAATGGAAAGCGAGTAAAGTGGAGCAGGGAGGGAAGTCATGGGGAATCGGTGTGCCGGCTGAATTTTATTCAGGTCAACCCGTACACAGTGGTCGACCCGGGGTGCCGGAGGGTTGCTGAACCCCGTGACCCATATTCCCGCAAATGGGCCAGGGAATAAACGACGAAGACGGATCGAGCTCATCCCCGAGCGTAAAGGTACTCTGGCGCTCCACCCCTTCGACGAGCAGAACCGATTCGCTCGACAAGCATCTTCCCCGGCGGAGATGTGTTTGCTATTGGCAGTAATGTATTTGGAGCGAGCCGAGGGATGCGTAAAACTGCGACTAGCGAAAGCACCGCCCCTCTTGTCCATTGTGCAAGGAAACTCGCGATCGCTGGAAAAATGCTTGTTGATTTTGGCAGGAGGATGCCAGTGAACATTGCTGACTTGCCGTACTTGTTGAACGCTTCTAGAACAGTGACTCCGTGTCTCGGATCTTGCGAGGTAAACACTGACATTCTGCGTTCAAGTTCCCTTCCGGATGATATACATTTGGATAAATCTGTACTAGAATCGACCGCAAGAGGAGGCGATCTCCGCCTCCGTCCAGGGAGGGCCTCTTGTGCAGCCTCTCTCTAGATGGCAAAGCAAATCCTTCTTCGAAAACAAATCTCGTCTGTGTATATCTTGCGGTTGCCGCGGCAGCGGATATTGGGTCGCGATTGATTCCCGGGGAAAAAAGTATTCCGCTCGATGAGATTCGAGGAAGAGTATGCGAGGGGATGAAAGAACCCGTGCAGTCATAGTTTCATTCGTCGCGCTGGAAATAAAAGAGACGGAGAGCAAAAGCTAGTCCACCTTTCCCTGCAAAACCACAACGTTCGCGCGACAAGTAGGTACTAATTGAAAGGAAGTTTAGCTCGCAGAGCTGGAACAAAAAATTAATGGGAAGTAAAAGTATCCAAATAGGAGCATTGCGAAGAGAACAATATCCTTCCGGATGCTCCTACTCCGCTATAGGTAGATGGATATTTTTACTTAGAAACAATATTTTATGATAGAATAAAGCTAAAAACTTGCGAAATGATACGCGCAATACTTGTATCTTTTTTTTAATCCTCGAAGAATTAAGTTCTTTTCAGCCGTCAGGAAGATTTTCTCTTATCGACCAGAGGAGGAAGCAAATGAAAACTTGTTCATCTCGAAAGGAAGTGTCCCCGAGACGGGTGATAAGAGTCGTTCGTAGGCTAAACGCTGGCCAGTAATCTCGTCAGGGTGAATATTTCCCGACGACAAACACGCCAGACGAGCAGGCGCTCGTCGCCGCGAGGAAGACACGCTCGAGCATTCAGCCCAAGCCACGAGCTTCCGTGCCGGCCCACCGCTATTTATAATGAAAATATTTTCACGACGGACCACGATGTCCGACCGCTGCCCACGTATCTATCGACGGATATATATCTCGCCGCGCATTTAGCACCTACGCCCATCGATCTCTCCACGCCTTTTTCTCCCCCTTCGCATGACAACGTCGTCGATAAGTAATCTTATTACAAACTCCTCGGCCTACGCTTCGTCACCTATCCACTACGGGGCGACTGATTAATTACGCTTTCTTGAATTCCAATTAAACAAGTCACGTCCAAAGTAGCTCTAAAGAAGGAAACTCGAGTGTTCGCGGTGGCAGTACTTGAAGCTCGTGGAATTTCAATTAAATAAATTATGTCGGAAGTAAGTCTAAGGAAGGAAACTCGAAGAGTGTTTACGGTGGCATTGGAGTGTCGCGAAATGATAGAGCTACACTACTTGGTCCAGCGCAAGTAGAACGAGTCAAGCAGTGAGACGGTAGCCGCGAGCTGCCAGGCTTGATCAACACGGTTGTTTCTCTAGCAACCTGCCCCCGAGCCGATCCCCCGAGCATTATCTCCACGTAATTCCATACTCTCCCTTTCATTCCTCATCGAAATCTTGGACTCGCGCGATCCTCGGCGTGGGACGAAGAAAGAAACGAGGGAAGAATGGGAATTCGAGAGTGCAGGGAGTCGACAATGGGGTCGGACAGGCGTTTCCACGGACTACGTATCCGTTCTCGATACTGTTTTCCTGGCAGAGGGACTGCTGGTAAAAGGGAAGCAACACGTGCCTCCACTCGTCGCGGGACATAAATTCGCGGCTGGACGATCGGGAAGAATGCGGTGAAATTGAAAGGAGCTATAGGAAGAGGGGAGGTTTTGGGCTCGTGTCGGATCAATACCGTCCCTATCCGATTCCTCTCTGTCGACAGTTGCATCCCGCGTCCTTTCCACGTCCGTCGCTAACAGCTTCGCATTAGAGTCCATTAAGCCCGCGAAATTTCGAGGATCGCGGTAATTCGCTGGGATGTGGTCCGCTCGGACGTTCGCGCACGAGAGAACCTGCCACGTCCGCCGATTCCGAGCGGAGTAATCCACTTAACGACTGGCAATAATCCCTCTTCGACGTCCCTCGCGGAAACATTCGCTCGAGAGCGACTACGACTCGATGGGATCAGGAACTCCTATAAGAGGGTGCCCGGTATAAGAGACCTCGGAGGATCAGCTTTGGCGACATTGGTAAGGCGACTGACTCTGACTAGTAGCGCAGTGGATCCAAAGATCCGCGGCTTCGAGTCCCGTCGCCCGACGGAACCGTTTTTTCGGTGGCTCCCGAACACGGAATAACGGAACCTATTCCTACAGTTCCCCTCATTGCTGTATCATCCCTTGATATTCACAGAAGCTTTGGGGATTAGGCACTCGCGGGGAGCAGTAGTACAGTTAGTAGTCGTAGTAGTAGTTACTGGAATTGCACCCCCTCGTCTGTGATACTAGAGAAGAGATTTGTTTCTCCGAACCGATCAGATATTTGATCACCGCGATGGAGAGTGAGTTGATAGAACAGCCCCGAGCCAGGGGGCGAGAAGGGGTCAAGTGCGAGGGACAAAAGAATCGCGGGAAGGCAGAAATGGACACCCTGTTGATTCGCGGTACCCGCGACAATGTAGCCGGAGCTGTATTTAACGAAGAAAACCGCCACTAATTCGTGCGTTCCCGACGAGGCCTGGTCAATCTTGGCCCCGGTCCAGGGCTACGTCAGGACGGTCTCTGACGCCAGCATCAATGAAAGAACGTGAAAGAGGAAGAGAGAAGGCGAGAAACTCGACCGGTTGACAGGTTATATCTCTCTGTAGGCCTCTCGACCAAAAATAACGCGGGTGTTTTAACGCCGCGGCGATTTTCACCGAGACTCCTTGGCCGTGCTAGACAGCCCACCTCTGTGCAATCACCCGCGCGCCTCCGCTAACTCAGGCCTGACTATCGCCAATCCTACGTACTGCTACTTACGACGCTCCGTGTCGCCTTGTGCCAGCGCTCCTCGTTGCTTCCCAGGAGAACGTCTGGTCTTCAGCCGCGGTCGAACGTGTACGCGCGAGCTCAGACTGCTCGAAGGAGGAGTACCCCGAGCAAGACGGATGAACGAGTGCTCGACTGAGGCACAGCTAACGGCGAAACTTGCCCCCCCGCGATACGTTTATATAGAAGATCGCGCGGAGCCTGTGCATCTCGCTGGTCGTTGCTGCATTATTCAGCCGTTCAGCTGCACTTCGCAGCGAGTTCGCAGGCACACGTGAGGGAGTACAGGCGTACCGCGTACACGGTTGCTTCTGGTCGAACGTCAAGCTACCTTCACACACACGTACAAACACTTGGAGATACGACTTGAAAAGTATCGCCGAGGAACTGATTTTTCTCAGAGAAAGGAGGGTCGTCTTTGGCTGAATGCGAAATGACTCGAGAAGCCCCGCGGAACCGTCAGAAAGGTTGCCAAATATTTCTACCTGTCCGAATTAAGTTCGGTTATGAACGAAGCTTCAACTATAAGGCCTAATCGACGGAGGAAACGCGTGTCGTCCACGCTGCACTTCCTCCTCGGGCAGTCTCAAGCAACGGCAATTGTCGTATGAAAAATTCAGCGTGCACGTGCGGTGCACGCGGTCGTTGTATCTTGCGATCCGGGGACGAGACGCCAGTCCGCGATCGAGCAAGGGGTTCATACAAATTTCAGGTCGTTGCCTCGGCGCGGCCGGTCTTTCCCATCGTCCACCGATCCTCCGCCATTCGCTCCCCCGCGGGCAGGTCTTTGGAAAACCCGAGCGCCGACAGCTGAACCGCCGAGTGATCGATAATTCGACGATTTCATCGCCGGCCTATTCATTTTTCCTTCGGCAAACAGCGCGCCCAGCGCGGCGAGGTGTAATTAGTATCATTCCCGCGATAGGAAGCGCCTGCTGCCCACGCGAATTGGAAAACACGACTCGATTCGTCCAGTCACGATTGATTGTGGCACCGTGACGCGATGGAGCGCCCTTCGCTACTCCACATTTTCGAGAACCACTCGGCCACCCACGCCCAGAGGCCACGGCTGCGCGAACCCGGCGGCATTTCGCGATAAAAAGTCTTATTAAATGTCAGCGGGCTTGGGTATTACCCATGGATCGAACGAGGAGGGACACAAGAATTACCAGAGTCAACTATTTTCCGAATTATAAGCAACGGACAGCTTTCCGCCTGGAATCTAGACGGACGCTGCTGGCATTCCGCCTACGAAAAATAATGTCGTCTAACCCTTCGAACCGCAGACCTACTCGCAGCTCGTGTGTGAAATAACCCAGAGGGCCGGGGGGCATTTCTGCTCGACGGGTCCCGCGAATTAACCGAGTGAAAAGCAGGCTGCCTCTGGCTGGATCAATTGATGGCAGGTAGCTCGCTGATAAACGACGGGCTCGAGGAGAGTGAAATCACAGCCAGCCACCCCGACTGAGCAATCAATTCCCTTTTTCGTCCTCGTTAAAGCTGCCGTGCCACGAAACGTCACCATCTACGTGAGCGGGGGCAGGAAGAAGAAGGAGCGGGTGGGAGAGAAATTAACGATGTAACGTGACCCTGCTGGTGGGATGACTCAGAATTCGCAGCCGGGGAAGGAAGTTCCTGGAAGCGACAGGGAACGATTCAACCATGCCTGGCTATAGACGCACGTGTTCTACTCGCGTGACCCGAGCCGCGGGTATAACTTCCAATTCCGGTGGCATTCGGAGATTCAAAGTTACATCCAGTCACGCTATTAAATCTTAGAAACAGAGGAGACTGGGAAAGCCCGTGGCATTGGAAATGCTGCGAGAGGACGTCGCGGGACCCGGTAGGATCGCAGAGAAGTCGATACCCGATTCTAGGAAGAGGTGGGTGTAGAAGAAGCCAACAGCTCATTAGGGGGATGGCTGGCAGGTCCTCAGAGGAGCAATTTTCGTTCTTACAGGGCACGAGCACGCCACCTTACTCGCTTCGAGGGCCATCGCAGCCACTTCTTATCCTCGCGGACCTCGATGAGCCTCCTACACGCCCGCTATCGTGCTTTTATCGTCGGGCATCGACTGTTTTTCTTTATTCTCCCTGCTTCGCCAGGCCACCGCCTCTTAATCGCCCTCGACGAGGATTTATCGGCCCGAAACGATCCCCCGAACCCGGCTACCTATAATCCGCGTATCTGCTAGATGACCGTCATTCCGTTAATGAAAGGGAATCGCCTCGCGGCGGGGGTCCTGATCGGGAGATTAGAAAAGCAAGCTTGTCTACGGGGTGTAGAATCCTCAGGGTTTAACTGGGGCAGATTTCAAAAGCAATACTTGAACCTTCCAGGGAACGGGAGACGGTAGACTCTTTACCTTGGTAATATTTGCTTAAGGATCTTTTGCTGGGAAAAAGAGGAACGATTTCTCTGGAGACTCGTGACCACGTACGCGGGGCTAGGAAAAAACTGCTCTCGAATTTCGAAGATGAGGATTGCTGGTTTTTGCGCGCAGAAAAATCCGCGGAGTGAACGGCAGATAACGGAGGGGGTAAGGCAAATGTCCCAATACCTGGACATTTAAGGTACGGCGTACACACATTTGAGAATTTTTCAGTTATACAAATCGATTTATACAAAAACGATTTTGCAATTACATGGGGCATCGTGTGTACTTTATCATTAAAAAAAAAACACATACTGTAGGAGTGAATAATTTTGTGAAATATTGAAAATTCATAGACCTTACAGTGGGCCAAACGGGCGATCTAGCTGGACAAAATTCGAAATGAAGGATTTTGTTATGTCTATCTGTTGTTATAGTTATATTTGCATGAAATATGAATAATAATCCATTTTTTTATAAAAATTTGCCTTTTTTTTTAATATAAATCATATTTTAATGATTAAAGTAAAAGAGTAAAACCTTTTCTAACAACTTGGAATAAAAATTAAAACATTTTTTAACGGTCGCCAAAATGACTTTTGTCCAGCTAGATCGCCCGTTTGGCCCACTGTGCGGCGTCCCGATTTTACTGTCCCATTACATGGACACATAATGAAACATCAGCAATTTGGACGTTTTCTAGAGAAATTAAATAAAAAAAACAACACAATAGGTTTTTCTTTTTGCATATTTCTTCTGCATAAGTAATTTATTCAAATCAGTAAACAAACTTGAGTAAAAAGAATCTATTATTGAATGACTAATTTTAAGGTTATGTGTAGTCGTGTGTAACATCGACTGCTTAGCAAATCAGATAAATCCAATACTAAAATGGTGTAAACCGGACAGTTCAAGAGAATAAATTGTTTTTTACCAAAGTGTTACAAATAAACCAAATATATATATATATATATATGAATATATTTTACTAAATATTTGAATAATTGAATAAAATAGTTCTTTTTTGGATAAAGCGAATATTAAATGTACTAATCAGTATTATTTGCACCAGTGTCCAGCTACTGGGACGTGTCCACGTATTGGGTCTTTTACCTTAGTGGTGTATTAACGAAGGAAATTGTGCCAGCCAGGGGAGGATCGTTGGAGCGGCGGCGGCTAGAATCTAGAAGGTTCGCAACGATGCGCGAATCACGGAGATAGGCCGAGTCCGACTGGCGAACTTGACCTTCACCTCGAACCGCGGGCTACCTTCGATCGAATCTCGGCCGCTCGGGGGTCGGGAATTCCCCGAAAGAAGGTTAACAGTAGCTTCTCGGAGGGCGCGTGCCACGTGCGGTGCCGCATTAAGCGGAAGGGCCAGGCGCGCACGGGGCTGCCGTGACTGCTACCGCCGAGCGATTCACGTGCGAGACCGGCCCTCCCCGAGCCAGCCCGCCGGCCTGCAGCGATCCCACCCCCTCCCGGCAATTCGTCTTGGCGAGGGGGCCTACAACGCGGATCGATCCCGCCACGATTCGGCCAATGGTGAAAGCATTCGGCGAATCCCGCGTGAGTCATCTCGTTTCGTTCGCCCCGGCGATGACCTTGCTGGATAAAGGCTCGTGTGCGCTGCGACGCCGAGGGCCTTGATCGCGATCGTTACACGTTCCGGAGATCCGATCGCTTCGAGGAATCGGCCCGCGGGTGTAACGAGCTCGTTGGCTGCGCGAAGAGGCGCGCCCACCCCGCCACTAAGTCCTCGGGAGGCATGCAGCTGCGTCTTGACCTTGCTGTAAGTTTTCACAGGGTACGATGATCGAGGAAGCCGCAAGACCGCGGAGTCAGGGATTCGACGGATCTGCGCCGGGAACACCATGGGCGTGCAGCGGCTGACCAATTCCTGGCGTCGCTACTTGGATAGAATGAACGCGTGGATTTACCTAATCACCGCGAACACAGTGCTGGTCTAAGTCACCGTGAAATCGTTATCGCACACTTACAGGGAGGCGGAGATGATTCTCTAATAAAGTTTCAACGCGACGCGACACGACAGGGAAGCGTTTCCAGGGCGCGCGTACTCGAGGAACGGCGGCGAAATCGTCTGGCGATAAGTAGCGGCCCGGGAGCCGGGAGGCCGACGAATAAGAGAAAAGAAACGTCTGGCGAGTCGAAAGAGCTATCAGCGAATCGATAAGCTAAAAAAAGAAATTTTCGTTCGCGTGGACACGCCATCTCGGCAATAATTACTCGTCGCATCGTTCCCATCGACAACGCCTCCTATTGTCGAGTGTACGTCCGCGATCGGGACGAAGCGACTAATTAACCGTCGGTCGATCCGAAAACGAAAAGCGACCGGAGGAACGAGACAGAGGCTAGAGAGGAACGCTGTATCCGTAATAGCGGCGCGTTACCATGAGACCATTACAGTCCGACAAGTTGGAAAACGGAGAACCGTATAAATATCCCGAGGCTGCACGCAAGACGATGGAAAAAAAGCCTTGCTCCTCGGGGCGGCTCGTTACAGGCTCTTCAGAAATAAACCTGCACCACGTGCAGCCTTGATCCTGTGCACGCAACAGTGCCGTACACACATGTCGCACACGTTAGCGCGTGCACACACCTCCCCCGGCGGCGCATAACATTATAAGGGGATTTATGGATGCTCAGGGAGAGCCTTCGCGAATTTACTACCGGCACACGCGATTCGTGGCTCTCGAACGGCACGCGGGCACGGGGGGGAGGGCGGGCGCCCCGCTCCGCTAGCTTCGCTTCCTCGTGGACCGGCGAGCGTCGCCGAATGGCGTTTAATGCAGCAGGAGGAATGGAAATACTGAATTCGCAATCTGATATTTATAAGCCAGGGCCATCGAACGATAACGGCATTATCGTGCACGAGCTGCCGGAGCAGTTCGGAACGCCATCCGGCCACTGGTGCCGCGGAGGAGGGAACTTGAATTCCGCGAATTCGGCTAAAATCGGCACGCTTCCGCATAGCGGTGCAGCCGAAAACAGAGCCCGCTTTCGATAAACAGAGAACAGGATCCAGGATTCCCGTGTGTGTCTATGACTCCGCGATACGGCGGCGAAGGAAGCGCGGGGAAGTAGGGGAAGCACGGCGGTAGGGAAGGAGGGATGAGGGGGTGGAGTAAAGTCATAAAAGTAGGGCAGTAGTGCGGTAGAGCAATCAATAGAGGCCGGATCGCGGTGGGGAGGGGGGCATTAAGCCACCGTGGAATTTTGGCCTTCCCAGGGGTGGAGGGAGGCTCCCACATCCGAGCAGAAAAATCATTTTCAGCGCTTTAATATCCCTCCAACTGGAATCGCATCCCATCGGGGCGGGCGTGATGTTGTACACGAGGAAATTTATTAGCCAGTTACTATCTACGGAAACTCGCGCCGCTTTTCTTTCACGAAACTTGTATGCTAACTAAGGAATACGATAAAAATAGCACAGAAGCGGTGCGTTTTCCTCGGACAAGTCACGGGATGCTTGTAACCACGTGCTACTTTAACTTCCCGCGGAAATCAGCGAGCATTGCCTAGTGAATGCTAAGCAGTCTTGCTCCAATCTTACGTTTATCGATCTCTCGCGGGGATATTCGTAAAATTGTCCTAGCGCGAATTGTCCACAGTCACTGATCTTCTATATGTGATTAAACCGTTGAATCTAATGTGAATGAACAGAGTACGCGGTTCACCATTGCCATTCGTGTATTGTCGATGTCGTTGTCGAAAGAGGGGAACAATTGATGACGATCATGAACGCGAAATCTCTCTGTTGATCGAACCGAGAAACAAACGATTGACGGTAATTTTCATTCTCCCAGTTTCTAGGTGCCCCGTAGTACAGGTAGTACTGTACTGCACGCTGCCTTTATCTACGAGAGGCATGTACGATATGAAATCGCCGTGCGTAGAGAAATGTTCATACCTATCGATGATCATGTGCGCCCAGAGTCGTGAAACGGTTCACGATGTTATGCGCGGGTTGCGAAGAGGTTATGATCCACGGAGGTGCATAGTAACGGGCGACGAGCACGATGCGTTTCGGGGACCAACAGTGTGCAATGTTTCCCGACCGACGAAACGAGCGACTTTAACGCTCTCATCCTTAAATGCACCACAAGCGAGCGATAAGACTCAGCAAGCAGACACCTACGGGGCTTGGTAAAATGTTTTGCAGCGGATTAAGGTGTGCTTGAACGATCACGGGTGAAAAGATGTGTCCTATGTTGAACGCACAGCACGCACCTCCATCGATTGGCGTACAGCGAACACGAAACCATGCGTTGATTAACGAATAAAGTGCTCACCTGGTTCTAAATATACCCGCGACACAACTCCACCATTTCACCGATTTTTCACCGCACTCGAACGCGTTATTGTTGTCCTTTGCTTTTTTCAAACGTGCTCGGCTAATCGGTGACGCTATCTGTCCTCGCGTGCTCGTATTAAAAAACTCGTCGCCTAGGTGGCAGCACCCTGGCCACCTAGATGTCTCCACGGTACATGGCAACGCTTTCAAATTTCTTGTGGTCAACTTTCCCGCCATTCTGAAATACACTATTCTGAGTATTCATTCCACCAGATCTCTTTCGAAGCGATCGGCGGTATTCGGCACAAAGTAAACGGAAAATGTGACCTGGCATCTTACCCTGGAGCCGTGGTCTTCTGAAAAACATGTTGCTGAAGAGCTGTATCCTAAAATTTTCATATAATTCTGTTGTATCAACTATATCGCACCTTATACAATTTCCTGTATTGTCCTTTAATGGTCAGTGTTCAATGGAGACCCAGTGTTTCTTGTAGCGTAGGAAATAGCTGAAACGATGATTTGTAAAGAACATAAGATTGTTTATTGGATATCAAGTTTTACAAATATTATCACACACTTGTTTATGAATGTTTCATTGAAGATGGCTGCCTTACACGTATCGTACAAATATAATAATTGTATTTTATAATGGCTGTATATATAATATATATATATATATATATATATATACATATATATTATATATATATATATATATAAATACTTAATTATCTTATAAAGTGGCGGTGTTCCTGTTTATATACATCAGTGGCCTGTAGCTTTTTAGTCTTGATTACCGACGTGCCTCGATAATTAACCCTAAGAAATCCGTGAATTGTTGATCGAAGAGAAGAAGAACGATGAATGACAATGAGAGAAATGGCATGAGAATGGCAATGGTCGTGGCGATGATAGATGGTACACTGCGTTCGTGTTGATGGAAATGATTAAAAGCAACCAGCCTCTAGCATCTCGCAACATTCATTTATCCTCAATATTCCCAGCATACATAAAAATCAATAAATAATAATCATATAGATAAATATATATATATAGAGATATATATATAATTATCCTACTATACTTTTGTGGTAAAATATTTCCGCAGGCCTTGTCGTAGGCCCATTTTCTTCTCCCTTACAAAGAGCTAACCGCCCCTCCAATACCGCGAATAGTTACAAATTTTATGTATATATTACATATACATATATATATGTATACTTAATGTACAAGCTGTTCTTTTTTTATCGGTATAGCTCGCACTTACGCGTTTCCATTGGCGCCAATCGTAAATGTTCATAAAATAAATACTTCATATTTCGAAGCGAGCGAAAGATATTGAAAAGTGCTTGGAATTATCTCTCTGCTAACCTTACCGCTGCTTCGTTTCTAAATTCACTTATTTAATTAAAAATTTAACCAGGGAATGAACGCAATCCGTAAATCTGTATGCATGTGCGTATAGGTCGCATGTCCTTTTATAATACTATTTTCGTTAACTTATACCGAGCTAAGCCGACGGCAAAAGAACTTCGTTCGCTTCGTGTTCCTCGAAATCGGGTGGGTATCCCCACCCCGTGTAGCAGCAAATATTCGAGTAATATGCAATACTCTGGGCATCAATGTCGAGGATTCCTAAAGCAGGAGTATCACATATTCCTTTGTACTGTATCCATATTAGACTGTCGCCACAACGGGAACGCTCGCTGGCGCGTTTTCCCTCTCTCACAGTGCAGAACTTTTGTACAGTACCATATGCAACGTTAGGAAAATACAAAAGTGCTTAAAAGGATGGTATAGTACGGAATACTACAAGCGCCGTTGCCCTCGCTAGCCTTTCTCGCTACATTATCCTGCAATCCCGGAGTCTCGCTTTCCATTAATACTATAGAGACTTCTATCGCAGTAAAAACGGTGTACAAAATTTACGGATAGCAAATTTTCTAGCGCTGGAAGGAAGTAATGTATATACCTATCTATGTATCTCGACGGATATGGTAAAAAACTGTTTGCTTACTATTCTATGTGAAATTCGCTGTAAATATGCGTGTCAATCTGATAATCGAGCGATAGAAAAATTCGATCCGTTGCTTCTGGCAATTATACGTGGTGGCTCGTGCACGCAACACGCGATTCATCGCCACTGACAAATTGGTTTAGAACGTTCTCGAAAGAAACAACGTATATCTTACAAAATAACGATTTGTAAATGTTCGTTAAAAAATATTTCGTAAAGACGAGTCTTGTTGAATTTAATTTACTCTATTAATTAGACCGACACACGTACCCTTACCTGGACGACGTTTCGAACGTAATCGTTACTTAAGATAAATCAACCTCGTCGAAACGGTGAGAGCGCGTCTCGACGCGAAGAAAAGTTACTGTCGCTCCCTGCGAAGATCGAATCACTGCTTTCTCATACGCTGTACAGCTTATATCGTAATACCCATACTCGATGTTCGCTTTCATTAATTCTAAAATAATATTCCTCGATGAGATCGTAATACTACATTCTTTTGTATATTCTCCCGGTGAATGAAACAATCTCTTAGCAAGCTGCCGAAGCCACTGAGTATAGGGCAACTCGATACAAAAATTTTTAAGGCCGCCTCGCACAGTGTCCCGAAAAAAGAATATCAAAGGTCTTAACAGCGATGAGAATCTCAGCCTGTTAAATAAAATTTGTAAGATCACAGGCAACTTCTCTTCGTAAAATTTCCAAGCGACCGGTTTCTGTATCGATGAGACCCCTTAACGATCAGTTGCCCCTTAATCGATTAATACTAAATTAACTAGCCTGAAAGTAACGTACCGTACCGTACCGTACCGTACCGTATCGAAACCTACGATCAGAACTGTTATAAGAAAAGATTCTGACGGATAAGAAAATAGAAATGACATTCCTACCGTCCGTCGTTTATACATTAAACTGTAAATTGTTGAATTAAGAGTCTCACGTGGTCTCGCCATCCTAAGCGTAAGTATGGCAGTCGACAGTATCGATATACAAAATGTACTCTGATGAGTATAAATTATAGAATCAACGTGGCAAAGATCACGTGAGCTTTCTTTCGGGTATAGTACGAGTTCATCTTCTTTCTTTTTCTTTAGGCAAGATCGTCGTTTTCATCAAAGCACATAGAAGGCAATCCCGTCTGATCAGCCAGAACTTTTACACGCGTATAAGAACTGAGAAAAGGTTAAAACCGTTTCTCTCCGCTACGGATTCATTGAGTTATTAATTTAACATATCCTAACTCTGAGGAAAGAATCCCAGATAAGATTCGAGCTTATCGGTGCCCTTTTTTTGTCTCTGACGCGACTGGCTTGCACACGCCCCCTATGCAATCTCACACGAAAATACACCGTCAATACGTTCGTAATAAAACGTCCGATCCTCGCGTGAAAAGCACTTTCAAACCGTACCACTCACGATCTTGCGAAATACGGGTTCACTACAATAGCGTGGCAGTGTCAAATTACATTGGCAAGTATACTTTACGCTTCGCCGTAGAAAACAACGTTAGTACCGGAGGAGAAAGCAAAATTGACTAGGAAACACTCGCGTTCCAGCCCAGCGATACTCGGATGATATATAAAATTTTCAGGCAAAAACCAGAGTCCGAAATGCTCGATACTGACGCCGTTCATCGGCCATCGATTTATCCGCCGCCAAATTCTATCGTATTTCCGTTGTACCGAAATATGATCGTGCAACGTGGTGATCGCACCTCTATCTCTCAGGTACTAACATTGAGAATGTATCATTGCAGTCTATTGAATTGAGATGGCACAAGGTTTAGGAACCTCTTCTAGCACTCAAACTCTGACGCTGTTATGGCATTTAGATCTTTCATCAGACCCTCTAAATTAGCCATCTCTTGGTTCAGTTCTTCCGTACTGTACGAAGGCTGGAAGAAACGGCGAGATTTTAATCAAGCTGTCTTACCTTGCACAGGCGACTTATAAAACAAACTGACAACACGTCGAGCCCGCTTCGACAGCGGATTCTGTAATACGGGACTAAAAGTGGCTCTTCTCCGTTTTACATCGCTCAAGCGCACAGTTCAAATGGTGTGTCCATTACCTTCAACCGTTCTACTTCCTCCGACGTGTGCGCCGGATTTGAAACCGAGGCTAATCGATTCTTGGCTAATTGCGCGGTACTTTGTGGCTTCTTGTAGGGGCTACCGGACATCGTGGGTCTTACCGTTACTTGAGAAACTGCGTAAAGTAGAAGCCATATCGTAATACAATATCTTAATAGCATGAATGATCAGATAAAGAGGCTAGTAAAGTCTGACTAACTACCGTGTTTCTGCTGCGCCGGTGTCGAGGGTGCAGACTGAGGCGGTGGTGCTGGCACGCTGAAGCTTTTCAAAGGATGGCCCTGCATCCTCTTACTACTGCCGCTGCTGTCTGTTCCTCCGCCACTACTTGACGGTTGATTGCTGTTGCCGTAATGGCCCGAAGCGTACTGAGTACTAGCGGTATACGGTGGTTGACCGCTCGCGCCGTACGGTAATTGCTTCAAATGACAATTGTTCGTATAAATTTGGGCGCGTCGCTTGCACCGAACAGGAATGACATTATGAAGATCTTACTTGGCTTTGCAGGGGCTCGTAAGAGCTCGAAATGTTACAAGAATCTGGACTGGATTCTGGCGTCGGTTCTAACGTTATGTGGGCTCGACTTAAGCTATACTGCGCCACAGTTCGAGGGTAGTTTTGTCTGACGGTCGGCGTGTCGCTGCAGGAAGTGTGGATCGTTGGCTGCGACATGCTTGTGTTCACGATCGGTGTGGCAGTCGCTATGGCTGTAACAGGCCCAACCACTATATCATACAGCTACAGCTTAAGCATCGTTGCTTCACAATTCAAGTACGCTTTTAATAGTGCATCATCGGTTATCCGCTTTTTGTGTTGAAAATTAACACCGCTACGGATGACAAGACACTAGCCTTCCCGCGCCATTTAATTCACGATTTTACTTACGTTGATGTAAGGATGCACTGTCAACGGGAAGTGTAATGAGTTTAGGTTTGTGGCTTCCTCGACTATGCTGCCTGCTCAGGGTCGAGCACTTCTCGTCGGCGTTACCTAATATCGAGTGAACGAACAAAAAACCGACACAGAAAAATCAGGAAAACAGCGAACCAAATAGAATGTTGCTTGAATATGACTAACTTTCAACTAAGGCCTCGAGAAGAAATCATTAGAATTGTGTACTCAATTATGTATGCTGGAAGTAAACCGGATCAGCTTCAGTTCTAGTGATAATCATAAGGAAACTCATTCCTGGCAATTCGATTAGACGAACAAAATACTGTGCAGTTGTGTTTGCATATGTCATGGCGCGTGGCGTTATCTTCTGGAGCTTACCCATGTAACTTGGCACGTAAGTACGTTTGTCCAACGAGCTAGAGTTCCCGCGTACACTTTCTTCGCTGTAATCCTGATTACTTGGTCTGGGTAACGTGTTACTAGTCACGCCACTGGTAGATGCTTCCCCATTTATCGACGACTTTTCAAGGGCCTTCAGCTCCATCTGATCGTGATGAATCCACAAGTCTGGCGGTTTGATGTTCGTTTTCTGATTCGCGTCTTTCATGTATCTAGAACGGTTAATTGTACCATTAGCTTAAACAAGCTGCTCTGTAACCATGGGAATTCTACACGTGTACGAGGATACGCACCCCTTTTTTCGATCGGGGGTGTCGGGATTGCGCTTACAGCACATTACTACGACTACAACTGCTACACCAGTGATGAGCACGATAGAGCAGCCCACAATAATGTAGATCAGTATATTCGACAGTCCTCGTCCGTCTGTAAATTGAATTAACTGTTTAGTTATCGCGTAAATATTCTAGGATTCTAGCAAAATAATAAAAGTGTTCGACAGTAAAATAAATGTCCACGTTGTTACTTTACCCCATTCGCTACGCTGACTACATGCTGCACTAATACACTAATATGATCGATAATCTAAAGGAGAATAATATCTTACCTCGACCATGCAACTCATCATAGACATCCATGCCATTGCCTAACATAGAAATAAGAAATTGCGATACTAAACAGACTCTTTTACAACCAACAGATTATCAAATACGTGCATGTACGCGTACGTAACGTATGTATACACTGAAATATTTACATACTTTGCGGCGTCTTGAACGGGACAGTCGTAGAGAAAGGGCCGTATCCTTTTGAATTGCGCGCTTGAATCTTGAAATAGTAAGTTGTACTCGGTTTCAGGTCCTTCACGATGAAGTCGATTTTATCACCGATAACAGCTTCGATCGACCACTCCCTGTCCCACTTTGTGTTATCGGTAGAATAAAAAATAATGTATCCTGGAAGAAATTTATCTCAACCTCCATTGGTAAAGTTAACGCTTCGATTGGAGAAAGTTAAAGGAATACCTGTGATTGGTCCATTGGGCTGTTTAGGGGGTTGCCATCGCAATAAAACGGTAGTAGGACGGTCCTCGATAGTTTGAATTAGCAAATCCCTCGGAGCAGAACTTGGGACAGCTTCCTGGGTTTGATTCGAAACCACCATGCTCCACGGTGATTCTCGTTTCCCCTAAGAACAATGGTGAACATATCATTTTTTTTTCAATGCCTAAACACTCCTAGCTATTATTATAATATAATAAAGGACTCTTTAAAAGACCGAAATTAACAATACGCACCTTGATAAGTTTCACTGCGAATTCGTACAGTGTGTTTGGTTTCAAATCGTGTATCATGCAATTGAGATCAGTGGCATTGTGGTACCTGTACCGCGGACTACTGCTATGGTGATGCGTATAACGCACGACGTAGTACCGATTATCCGTTACGAACTACAAAATTATTCTCCGTTAATAGAATTCATTGGTTTACGATACATCGCTCGCGGTAATTCACGCTGTACCATCAACTTACTTGTGTTTTCGGTAAAGTCGTGTCGGTCCAATAAAGTACTACCGTAGTATCCGAGAGAACCGCGGCTTTAAGGCCAACAGGGGGTATCAAAGGCACAGAAGTTTCAGACGCAGAACGTTCGGTTGTTCTCACATTCGCATATGCCGGTTGGCCGTCGCCGGCATCGTTTGTTGCTCTTAAGGATATAACGTACTCTGTCATTGATTCTGAGGGCAAAGAAGAAGCAATTATCTACCCGATTGCTCAACGCTGCGCTGTAGGCATCAAGAGATCTGTAGAATCAAAATGTTCACCTAATTGGTCTATAGTGAAAGAACGTTCTTTTCCATCGAGGATTCGAACTTCAACGTCAGGCACTCCCCTTCCCCAGCCAAGCTTATACCCCTTTACTTTGATACTTTGATCCTTTGGAGGGTTCCAAAAGACTTGTATATAATCCGACATCACTTTTGCTAGAATACACGCGTGCGAAATGGCTTTAGTATCTCTGTGCTGTTATTGCCGTAGAAATAATTAAGGACGCTTAAAGACCGACTGACTTCTTAAATTGCTGGGCGTATTGGGCACTCTTTTCTCATCCGACTCGGTTTCGTACGTCTCTATCGGTATCCATTCTGTCCAAGGTCCGGTCCCATTCACGTTTAAGGCACATATGCGAACTTGATAGGCTACATGCTTCTCAAGCCCCGTGAGCACTCGTGAGCGTTGATTTCCTTCAGTCGTTATAGTAACCGGCTGCGAACCTCGATCGTGTCGGCGGTAACGGATTTTATAGCCAGTGATAATCCCGTTTTGTCCCTCAAGCGGTGGTTCCCATCTTATTAGAATACTCTGTTAAGAAAGAGGTGTAAACGGTCAGTGATATCTCCGAACTTTCGCCTCAGGCTTGTAGAATCTGAATTAGTACGATACGCACTGTAGGACTAGCCGGCTCTACTGTAACATTGTGCGGTGGTTGAGTAGGTTGTGCACTATAAGTCCGCACTACGATATCTCTACTAAACGCGCCAGGACCATTCTCATTTACAGCTTGAACTCTAATACTGTATTCTGTATAAGGCACGAGGTCTACCAATTCGTGCATGGTACTAGTGATTTCGCGCGTTATTTCCTCATTGTCACCCTTCAATTGAAAGATCAGACATTCAGTCGTGAAGCTATGCAGCATTAATTATTAGTAATAATTTCACATCTAAGCTATATATATATAGCTATATATATATACACACATATATATATACCTCTACGAACGTAATAATGTATTTAGAAATTCTGCCATTAACGACTTGCGGCTTTTCCCAAGACAGTGCGACGCTCACGCTGCTTGTAGCGTGGCCCTCTATATTCAGCGGAGGTCCAGGAACATTTGCCTGTTACAATACATTTACGGCGGCGTTACAATTATAAAGCAGCTGAATCGAAGATTTACTAGTTTCTCTTAAATTCTGAACAGACCTCTGTGAGCGTAGTGACTTGCAACACCTCGCTAGAGATCCCAGGACCTTTCGCGTTCAAAGCGACCACTCGAAACTGATACGTCATACTCGGTTGTAGGCCTGGTATCATTGCTTGCAACTTTCGTTGCGTATTTATAACTCTTTCTCTGTAAGATTTGACTGTTATGCACGAAATACGATCTGGTATGTTTCGCGGGGGCAATCTGCCGTGGAACGGGTAATCACCTTTGGGCACCCTCCTGCTTGTAATAAATATAGTAATTTAGAATATCCCCGTTTGTGTTTTCTGGCTCTTGCCACCGTAATGTTACGAATCGGGCAGTGACAATGACGAGACTTAGATTCCTCGGGGCCGACGGGACGCTTCCTTCTATCGACTCCAGGCTGTCTGTGTCGTCTACAAAATGGGATTTCGGGTCGTAAAGGGAGTTGGGGAATCTAACAGATCCAGGAAGATCTGCGGGATCATCGGACGGACTAATGGAGAGCGGCGGATTCGGGGTGAACGCGGACAGCGTGTGGCCTAAAAGGGTGCTCGGATGCTGCCAGGTTTTATTGTACAATTGACGGTGCAGCAGTAGCTTCTTTTTGGGAGCTGTCTTTGGAGTGGTTGTCTTATGGGGATTCGCTTTTCCTGGATACATTTGTTAGCATGCAACACAGTTAACAAGGAGGAAACACAAATGGAGAAAGAAATGAAGATAAAATTAAAATTTCTAACGGAAAGAAGAAGTGCAAACGATAACGTATGTCAAGCTTTTAAGCGAATAAAAGAGATTGTAAATTAATAAATTGACAGATATGTACAGAAAAGAATGTTACTACGTGAACTTCACAGCTTCAAGAATTAGATGTACGGAACCATGTAATAAATGGTTGGTCAACAACTCACTAGGTTGATTGATCGTTAGCCGTGCCGCGGCTTGTACACTCCCGGCAGAATTCGTTCCGATGCATTGAAAGATTCCAGCGTCTATAGCTAGTAGGCCGTTAATTCTAAGATAACTGCTGAAAGTAATCACGTAAGAGAAATATATTTCGAGGAGTTGCCAAGCTACTTCGCTCCGAGACAAGCTACAGCTCATAAGACTCACCCATTTATGATCTGCCAATACGCGCTAAACGTAATGCGCTCTCCGTTCTTCAGCCACGTAATTTTTGGCTCCGGTTTCCCATAAATCTCGCATTCGAATTCTAAATCTTGATTTTCGCTAGCTACCTTGTCGTCCGGCTTTTTTAGAAACCTCGGTGGCACTAGAGATGTAAGAACAAGGTATATAGCGTTTCAGGACAAAAGAAATATTATTCACTTAGCGGAAAAGGAAATACCCTGTATAATTAAATCAGCAGCTGCGTCCAGCGTCTCAACTTCGTTTTCCGCGCGACACTGGTAAGACCCATCATCTATTTCTTGGACATTACTAATTACAAGACTGGATGCGGCAACTTTACGATACCTGGACAATAAAACGCAACGTTCCAATTTTTATTACATTTCTGTACATTTTATTATTCGTGCTTCCTTGCGAAATCTTCAATGCTCACCTGGAATCAAGAGATGCTAGATCAATAGCGACACCGTCTTTCAGCCAGAGTATGCTTGGCTTCGGATAGCCATTGGCAGCGCACTCTAGGGTAACCGTTGATCCTTCGGTAACCATTTGTTGCAATGGTTTGGCAATGAAGACCGGTGGTGTACTTTCTTGATCTATGACACAAGATGATACCCTCTTTCACAAATCCCACGTCTGCTACGTGTTGATAGTTCTCAAGCATTATACTAACCAATATCGCTCGTCAATAATCCTAATTGTGCTTTGTTACTCAGCCTATATTGTCCATAACTGCTGGCGTTACACCTGTACGAACCGACGTCCTGTATGTTAACATCGTCGATCTCCAATGCACCTATCGGAACATAGAACGGGACATGTACTATCTCTCAATTAAACACTTACAATGGCGCAAGCGACGCGTACCTGATGGTAAGACCGTCATTCTACTATCATCAAGTATCAACGGGCGCTCGTCTTTCAGCCATTGTATACTCAACGAATTGTACGACGTAGGAAGCGTACAACTTAAATAAGCAATCTGCCCCGGGTAGATCATTGTATCCTGAGGTTCCTTTTCGAATCCTGGCAAACCTTTAAAACAGAGCACTCGCTGTAAATCTAGTTTCCAACAACCCCGATTCGTGTGAGCCGCCCATACTAACTTGCAAGTTTAATCGTAGCCGTGCGAGAGACAATAGCTCCGACATCGTCCACAGAAGCTAAACACTGATAGCTTCCAGTTAATTCTGGAATACTCCCGTAAACAGCAGCCGTATTTATATACAAGGATCCATTCGCTAGCTGAGATCTACGAAGAGAAAAACAGGTAGGTACAGGTTTCCCCAGTACCGAGGCGACATCTTGAAACTCGGCATCCTCACCTATAAGTGTCCCCGATAAAATTAATCGGCTGGCCATCATCGGTCCGCCATTGAATAGTCTGTTTCCCAAGGTCACTCCTCGCTTCGCAGTCCAGTCTAGCTGAACTTCCTTGCTCGACCACCACATCTCGCGGTTCGATGGTAAAGTACAATCCACCTGCGTTAGCTGCGGGGAGTAAATTCGACTTGTAATTTTAACAAAAAAAAAAAAAAAAAAAAAAAAAAAAAAAAATAGGAATATGCCAGCTGTTTTACGTAATCAGAAATCACAGGTTCGTAATCGTATCCTTTGTTGAACGGAGAGATTTTCAAGGACTGCTCAGTTCTAGATTCTAGATCGTTAGCCAATGCGAGGGTGAATTTGATACGAGCCATAGGTATATCAAATTTCCCTTGCATTTCACAAGTTATTCAACGCGTACAGGCCTTAAGTATTAGAACGGTAGATGTTGTGAAAACTGGCGGAGCTTTATCTAGGGAAGATGTGGAAGTGCGTAGTAGTCGGGGAGGGCAGAGGGGATAAAGGGGTCGGCAACCCTACAGAGGCACCCTTTGGCCCTTTGGGCGAGACATCCGAGCCGAGTACCTAAATTCTCTTTCCTTTCCTTTCTTTCTTTTCCCTCCTTTCCGGGGGGCTTTGCGATCGCCCGATACGACGTACCTACATACGCGACCGCGCGATGCAGGGACGATTCAGCGTCGTTATAGCCCTTCGCCGGGAACAAAGAAATAACAGAATATCCGAACGGGGCAATTTTATGGGACGCGATCCGAATGATTTCTAGCGAACGCGAGGTTCTTTCGCTGAAATTCCGCGCAATCGATACGCCGTGAAGCGTTCCCTTCGCGGAACTATCCGCGGCAGATAAAACAAGCTTATCTCTCCTTATATTCGATTCCTATCAATTACAAAAGTAACGTGCTTAGGAAAGAGTTCTTTAAATTGCTCAACATCACTGCCACCCATTATTTTCGCGTGGAAACGTCCCGCATCCATACCTACAGCGGGCACTGAAGATCGACTCGACCGAAGAAATTCCATCCAGCTCGTTAAATTCTTTTCAAGAAATTCTTAAGACTCCCCGTGAAAGAGATACGCATTATATGCAGACAATTATGAATATCTTCCCGGGCTAACAATCTTCCGGTAGAAATCCTTCGCCTCTAGACCCCGGCGCACTGCAAAAACCGTTACAAAAGCGCCAAGAAATTCAATACGAACGGGGAGCGTATAAAAAAATCCCGCGTGCCTATCGAAACTTACGCTGAGAAGAAGAAATGGAAGCCTCGAGTGGGGCGATGGTCGAATACGAGACCGCGTAGATAATATCCGTCTTTGGGGGGAAATCGGCGGTGGACCGACTAATGCAATCGACACCTCCAGAAAATTGAGAGACACTGTCTACGGTTATTGGGTTACAGAGTTTCACGCTCACGGTGGTCTGTCACCTTTCCGCGCAACCTTCGCGAACGAGCGAAACACGTCTTCAACGATCGACACGTAGAGAGATACCTACTTAATTCTCTTTCGCAACTCGGACAAATCTCGTTGCTCCTCGATTAAGTATCGCGTGTGTCTAATAATCGTTCGAATTTTTACCGCCATTTCTTGCCACAGGCACGTCACGCGGATCAATCGAAAAATATATTTCCCTCCGAAAAGCCGTGACACGCTTCAGTTCCGTTCTGCTCTCTTGGCCGTGGAGAGACGCGCGAAGTTAAACGTCGATAAATAAAAAGATAGGGAAGAAGGGACGGAGATGGAACGTGCGAAATTTCGCGGCCTATAGCGCCACGAAGCTGCATTCTCGAGAAAATAAACCGTTTGCCGTCTGACTATTTGATTTATGAGTGCGGGCGACAACCTACCGCACGGCATACCGAAATAGATCAAGAGGAGAACCATTGCGGTGTACGCGCGAGGTAAATCTGTCGCGGAAACAACCACTGCTGCACCACCGTATTACGTACAGAGCGTCCAGTAATTCATCGTGCAAACCGAAACGGGGCGATCCCTCGAAATGTGTGACCAAGCGTGCCCGCGCGGGGCTTCGTTTTCGGCAGCCATCGAGCATTTCGATCGGGGCTATGGTTCGTGGAAAGATCGGGGCGCCGGGTACCCGGCATAACTTTATCGCGCATTCTTTACTGACTTCTGCGTAAAGAATCATCCCCCGTTTCGATGCACCATCGATTACTCGACAACACCTTGTACATAGGGTGTTTCTCAGACATCGGTTGGTTCATACATCTTGTTTAGTAGCATAACGGGAGCGGAAGAGAGAGAGAGAGGGGGGAACGAAAGTATCATGTACAAACTTACAGCGAGTCTTGAAGTTGCTATCTCGGACGAGCTAAATGTATCGGATAATTTCCTGCAGATAAGGTTCACACGATCGATGCGGGAATCGTTTCTCGAGGTGTTTTCTCGATGCTCGTGGAGCGATTACGCTGCCGGAAAAATGCTTAGAAAGCCGGCATCATAACCGTGACTTTTCTTACTATTTTTTTTTTCTAAAAACTGCCCGCCCGAAAAATGGCAAATACCATGTTACCAGCTGGGCAGTGGTGTTCCTTTCGTTTCCTGTTCCCAGCGTGCGCTCGTCGTCCCTTCGTCCCCGATATTTCCACGCGATAATAAATCCAGGGAATTTTTTCGCAGGCGTGGATTAATTCGCGGGGCGAGTTTGCATGCCGGCGGTGGAAGGAGAGGGAGAATGTTGAAAAACGCGGTAAAAGTACTGGACATGTGACGAACAGACCGTGAAGGAAGGCAAGGTACGTATGTACAACACACACCGCGCCACCACGGATCTACGGGGTGCGCGCATAAATACTGATAGAGCATGGGGGACGAGGGTGAATTAGGGAATCAATTAATCGCTCGCGACAGTTGGGAATCGCAGGGAGCAACCGTTTAGATACAGGGAGAGCCACCGGGGGCAAAATCTAGGCTCGACTTTAGCGATCGATAAATGAATTCCTCGAACCGGGTTTCTTCTGTCCTTCTCCCTCTTATACTTCTCCGTACCGTGACTGTTACTTCCGTTCAAGGAGGTACAACTGTTCCGCGAAACACGTCCAAGAAAGACGAGAATCGGGGAAACGATGTACTGCCTTGAAAGGATAACACACACACACACACAAGACGGTATCGTATCGCGGTACCTAATGGAATTACTGCCGTGACGCAACGACTTTAAGCGAACGTGATATTTCCTTTGTGAGATACAGAAAGAGTAATCTGACCAGATTTACCAAACTCTAATGGGGGGGGGGGGGGGGGGGGGGGGAAGCAGCGCGAACTGAAACAGCTTTCCTCCTCCCTTCAAAGGAAATACACCAGGTACATCGTAAATCCCTTTAGAAAATCTGTACGTCTCCAAGCAGTGGATATAAAAAATTCAGGAGATCTGGCCGCGTCGCGGGAGGGTAAAGGTGAAGGCATCTGAACGAAATCAATCGGCGATCGTTTTGGTTTTAGATGCAGAGAGTGTCTCAGGTAAATCACCCTATACATCAATATGCACGCGCGTACGCCGCGTGGGCGCTGACCATTAAGGTGTCGTTACGACATCGGTCCCGGGGTACACACGTTTGTAAATACACCACTTTACATGGAACGCATTTGGACGCGCTCGTGTTGCACGATCGTCCCGTATTTGGACTACCAGCAGTACCAACGCTAGCGTACATCTTCCATGTGTCGAATCTACATCACCGGCGAGCCCTTATACGAGCACGTTTCGCGCGCAACCGGTACTGGAGTGCGCGAAAATCTCTGTTTCCATTTCAACTCGCTCGTCTCGGTTTAAACAGTACACATATGTACACTTGAGTACGTTCAACGAGAGATCGATGAACTGAAATCGAGGGGGTTGACGTCGGTGTTGAACTCATCATGTTCTGTTTGCACGGGCCCCATAATTGTTCTGCAGTGTGCTGCGCGCCGGTAGAGAGCCATATCTCGGCAGACAAAGCTAACTGGTTTATTTGAAGAACGCACCCTTTTAAGACCCCCCTTTCATTGTTTGAACGCCTCGCCACCGCGACGAGCCGGAAATGGATCTTTATATCTAACTATACACCGACGTATATTGTAATAATGGAAAGCAAATAACAAGAATAATAAGGGGGATGATACTCGCGGAAAGCCAGTCGTAAATACCGGCGAGTCGATCAACGAAGATAGATTGAATTTCTAACGTAGGCCGCTGGTACTGGTTGCGATTGACGCAACGACATTCGACGTTTAGTATAGTAGATGCATTTTCTATCGCGATAAAATCGCTAGGAGAGGCTTGCCGCATTGTCGGAATAGTTTTCCTGCAGCGTTTAACGCGAATGCTTCTAGCAGTGGAACCGCTTCTAATGAATCTGCTCGATGGACGGTGGTAGGAATTTTATACGTATTCGCGTGTCTAGCGTGCTACGGGCTAGAACAATGCTGTCCCTAGGCTTGCCTTGGAAACCTCTCCCAATTCATTGTTACTTTTATCAGGGGACCTATTCCGCCCTCGTTATTGCGGGAGTATTGCCAAGGGATGTGTCTCCGTTCAGATCGTTGCAATCGGAAATACACCCCGAATCACCCCCTTATACGACGACATAACCTTCTCTGCATCAATAATAGTCGTCCGTACCGCAGTGCTTCTCAACTTAATACCCGAAAATAATTCGAGACACCAGATTCCATACAAAAGGTGCACGATATTGTGCCCTTAACGTCGTATCTAACAATATCTTTCTCTTGAACAATCATGTCTTGAGATTCTTGGGTACAGGAATTCGTCGGAGATTCGTTTACGATTCTTTGTTCGCATTGTTGTCGTTCGCCTGCTTCGGTATGCAGAGTCCCGATCGTTAAACGGCTCATTATTTAATTCAAAGTCGTAACGGTGGTAAACGGTTTAATGAAACAACCACTTGCATAATAATTGCACGTTATAAAAGTATATTGTGCGTAATGAATAGAGGTACAGTTTCCATTGCTGCGATCCGATCGAGATATGTACATACTTCGCCAGGTTCCCATCGTGGCTTTGCAACTTTTCGACAATTAACGGAATGCCCCCGAGTCCCGACAACTTCGGCGCGTGGCTTCTGGTCGCGAAAAATCAATCAGGTAACTGGTAAAGTATCTCTCGCGGCCGGACAGATGAAATATCGGCGGGGCACCGGTTCGAGAACGGTTCTCCGTGGTGTAATCTCGCGTCGAGCGGTTAACAGATTAGCAAACAGAAAATCGCGGAACGGCCTCGTAAATATTTGTCTACTGCTATGTACGATCAGACCAGATGCAAACAGTGGCAACCGTGAACCGATACGCGACGATGTCCCCCGTTTCCACGTTCATCGATAATGGGCTAATAGCGCGCCGGATAGAGCGCGAGAAAAAATCCCATTTTACGCTCTTATCTGTAGCAATCGGCGAGAAGGCGTGTTTTCTTTTTACGGTATATACGCGAATGACAATGCCGTCCTGCGCAGACACTGCATTTTCTCTTTCAAGACGCACGGGCACCTGCGATTTAATTTAAATGATTTTCCGATGCAGAGGGGTAATACGCGAAGGTACGACCGCTCAGGGGGAAGTAACGTTAGGGAATGTGCGTTTCTGGTGGGCATATATCGGACTTACCCAGTACGACGAATGTCAACAAAGCCAACGGGACAGCGAGAATACGCGGCTCCATTGGGCCAGCGGGTGTCACAGACTCCGACGCGTACGAAAACCCAGCGTTATTTCTTCACGCGATCGCTGCACAAGCATACAATGTCCTGCTGAACGAATACATGCCAAATCCCTTTGACTCACCGTCGTCCGTGAAACGACAGATCGAGTCTCACATCCGTAAACCTCATTCTCGCACAGCACTGTCGCGAACTCGGCGATAGAACATGGCTAAAGGACGGCTATACACCTCCGCATTGTCTCGAGTCGCTCGTGGTCGCTCGACGACACTCACTCCACGATCTGACTCTCTGTGACTCTCGCCGCCATTTTCTAGCACCTCGCGATCATAGCGCCGCCGCCGCGAGCCCGCGGTATTGGCAGGTAGTTTGAATGTTCTTTGATGCTTCCTGGCTTCCACAGCTCTTTCCATTTCACTTTCAAAGAGAAATCGAAATATCAATCTCTATTCGATGATAAATTTGTTTATAGATATTCTTCTTATTCTTTGCGAAATGTTTTGCTCGACCCGATATCAATCGAATGTTAGCGTTCGTATATAATTGTTGCTTTGTTTCAAGAGAATTTTCGGATATGGATTTGAATCGGAATTAGTTATATAGGTACAAAGCTTTTCGTTTTGCGATAATTAATATAAAAGTTTCTAATAGCGAATTCGGTACCTCGCACTGATTCCGCACTGGTGCCAGAAAATGACTTGGATTGGTTGTTTCTGATAGAAACGAAGATAGCTCTATAAGAATCAACCAATCCAAGTCATTTTCCGGCACCAGTGCAGAATCATTGCGAGGTACCGAATTCGCTATAAAACGGCTTGAACATCTTCTTCAGGGTACAATTCTGTCGAATAGCTTGTTAACCTATCTATCGTTGGTTCCATGGTGGCGGGTGGCGGCACCAAGCGTCTTTCTAAGTTGAGGTTATGTTTCTGTTGTATTAAAAAAAAACACATAAATAAACGTTCATGTAGCCGTCAAGTACATATACTTTTGTCGTTTCATTGAGTTATTTTTGTAGAGAAGTTACGGTGAGTCGTGAAATCAAAATAGGGACGTTCTTCTATCCTTTTGATTCGGTTGGAATTGTTGCTGTTCCGGCTTATGTGTGGTTAATTTAGCATTTGTCTCGTTTCTATGACAAAAGTTGGTTTTTGCATTATTCTTTGCCGCCGAGAAGGTAGGGCTCGTCAATACAAGCGATCTTATTGTTGTCGCAGATATTTTCGAAACCAGCAAAATGTCAGGAGGCATGCTTTACGGGGGAGATGAAATCGGTGCTCTGGTGTTCGACTTGGGCCATCATTCTTTGAGAGTCGGCTATGCCCAGGAGGACACCCCGAAAGCCGAGATCCCAGCTGTGGTCGGTATAGGGGAAGATGGCAATTGTACAGCCACCAAAACCGAACCCATGGACATCGACGATAAAAAGCCAGATAATAACATTACGCAGTCCGGGACCAAGTATTACATCGACACCACCATACTCCATGTCCCACGAAAGAATATGGAAGTTGTGAGTTACATGAAAGATGGTATGATCGAGGATTGGGATCATTTCGAAAAGGTATCATAAAACCGGGACCGAATAGTCCCCGAATAACCGTTAAGTTCCTCTGGTCGCGCGAGCATCAACTACGATCATGCATCCTGTAATAGGTTTTAGATTACACTTACTCTAAAGTAATTCAGTCGGACGCCGAGTATCATCCAGTGCTGTTCTCCGAATCGCCATGGAATGTACGCAGCAAAAGGGAAAGGCTGACCGAATTAATGTTCGAGAAATATAATGTGCCGGCGTATTTCCTGGTGAAGAACGCGGTTCTTGCTGCTTTCGCCAATGGCAGAGCGACTGGCATTGTCGTCGATAGCGGCGCGACGCACACTTCCGCCGTTCCGGTTCAAGACGGCTTCGTATTGACGCAGGCGATAGTTAAGTCCCCGCTCGGGGGAGACTACATAACTATGCAGTGTAGACAGTATCTTCAGGTACAGATACACTAAGGTCGGGGCCAGATATATTGGCCGGTGAGTTTCGTGAGGGGTATTCTCCCACCACACCGTTTGCCTGCCTCGGTGCTCCTTTTCTCAATGTTTTCTGACTCGCTCTCGTTCCATCTCGCTCTCGCCTTCGCGGAACAAGAGTGAGCCAGAAGTGGTGGGGATAGTGCCAAGCTTCTGTCGTGTAGGCCAAACCGAGCTGTCAGCGTAGAAATACACAACATCAGAATAGGTGTGCGTTAGCTCCGAAAAAATTCAGGAAATTTATTGGTCAGAACATTGATTCCTTCTCGATAGCTTCATCTCGTATTGGTCTACGCATAGCTTCGTAACGCGCACAACTATTACGCTAAGAATAAATAACAGCCAAACAGCTAGGTTCGGGCGGAGCCGAGCAGCGTTCCCGTTACCCCACCGTACCCTTCGGGGGCCGCGCAACTCCAACTGACAAATCCACGATCGTCATACGGTGGTGGTTGATTTCTCCTCGATCGCTGCTCGCGAACACGAATTCACCGGCCAATATATCTGGCCCCGACCTTAGTCGAGATAGTATTTCGTAGGTGGTATAACAACGGAATAATCGTATGCTTCGAATAACAGGACAACGACATCGACCTGTCTCCCTCTTACATGGTGGGTAGCAAAGAAGTTGTTAAAGATCACGACAAACCGAGGTGGGTGAAAAAGAAGGGCTTGCCCGAGGTTACTAAATCCTGGCACAACTACATGGTGAAAAAGCTGATCCAAGATTTCCAAGCTACGGTGCTACAAGTATCAGAATCTCCGTTCGATGAGAAAATAGTTTCCACGATTCCTGCGGTTCAATACGAGTTCCCTACTGGATATCATCAGGTACCTAGAAGTAGGACACGCGCGTACGTGTGATCTTAAACTGTATCGATGCTTGACGAATGTTAATAATATTTTAAGGACTTTGGGAGCGAAAGATTTCGTATGCCGGAAGCACTTTTCGATCCTAGCATGGTACAAATGCGCGGCGGTATGGTTGGCAATACTATGCTAGGCGTAGGACACATTGTACAGACCAGCGTGGGCATGTGCGACGTCGACGTGAGGCCAGCGCTTTATGGAAGCGTCGTTGTTACCGGTGGTAATTCGTTTATTCAGGTAATTGCTTGGTCGATGTTAACAGCCGCGCGACTTTCCAAGGCATTGCGCCACTTTATTCACATTGTTTTTAATACGACGCTTAGGGATTCCCGGAGCGTTTAAACAGAGATCTTTCAACGAGAATACCGTCTAGCATGAGGTTGAAATTGATTAGCGTAAATGGATGTGCCGAGAGACGATTCGGGGCTTGGATCGGCGGCTCTATTTTGGCGTCGATTGGCACCTTCCAGCAAATGTGGATCTCAAGTCAG
The DNA here is from genome assembly GCA_946251845.1 of Andrena fulva. Lineage (NCBI taxonomy): Eukaryota > Metazoa > Arthropoda > Insecta > Hymenoptera > Andrenidae > Andrena > Andrena fulva. The sequence goes on from OX276332.1 coordinate 6,064,204, forward strand.
GAGTACGAGGAAAGTGGAAAGAGCCAAGTAGAACGGAAATGTCCTTAAACTATTAAGTTATTTTCATTTATCTTCACCTAATAATACTATCGATAATTGTACAAACACCGATCTTCCACGATCTTTTCTCAAGTAAACGGTCATGAAAGAATACACTGTGCATTACATTCAAACAAATCGAACGCTATACATATTACATAACAATCGGAGATATCATTTCTTCTGACATTTCTTTAAGACACGCGTGTTTTCAATATTGACCTGAGGACGTGGATAAGTATATTTTACTTATACGTGATATTGAATAATGACTTGTAAAATATGCAGTCAAAAGTGGGAGTTTTATTTATTATCAGTGCACCACGTAAACGCAATAAAATTTTATAATTAATAGTGTATAAAAAGTTGTATTAAAATTTTTATAAAAACTTACGACGAAATTATGCTATTTCACCACGGATCCTATGTCACGTATACTATTCACCTCGGAAATATACTTCGAACGTTAGACTGCTCTGTTCCACTCTCACGAGTACGACAGCGAAGTGTAGTATAGTTTCCTGTTCAAAGCACATCTTTCTTGTCATCAAGCGTGCAAGTGTTCTCCGCGATAGAATTATGCCGTGTAAATAATGTATGACTAAATGGTCCAACTTCAAAAGAAACCTTTCATTACACTGAACACATTTAATGAGCTGCGGTACTCGTGAAACGACGAGCAGTTTATGTACAACTATGCATTTACCCTCTTTCTTAAACACTTCAGCGCAAGATCAAAGCACGGAATATTCCACAAAGCTGATGCATCATTATGTCATTAACTATTTATGCTACGGTGAAATTAGTCTAATACAGGGATGAAGTCCAAATTGTCCGATCAACTAGTCATTCGGACTATCGATTTTCTGAACAGTCTAACGCTGTTTTCTGAGAACATATTCATTGCACTCGATCAAGTGTAAAGTCAAAATATACTGCTCCATTGTGTCAACTTTTTCTTTTCTTTTGTTTTCTTTTCTTTTATCAAAGCTCGCGATACAAATATAATGAATATTGAAACTTACACATCTATCAATCAATTGGTTTTAAAGTTTCTTGGACTTTATCCAATAAATATTGTGAGATATATTACATGCATCGGTGCTATTGTACTTATTGTCATACCGCTAATCGCACAAATCTACAATAATTTGGAGAATTTAAACATTATTTTGGAAACAAGGTTTGAACGTGTGTAGTATAAGTGTTCGAAGTTGAATGGGAATAGAAACGAACTAATTACTAACTCCTTCATCTTTTCTAGTTCAGTATTACTTACGATTTCACTCGCTGTACTTAAATCATTGATTTGGATTTTTAATAGAAAGAATCTGGAAGTCTTGATCGATTTCATGTTAATAGATTATTGGGGAATAGTTGAAGCTGACGTTTTCAAACATCTACAAGGATATGCAACGTAAATAATCATTAGCGTCGAGACGAATACCATTTAATGCATTTTAAATATAAACCGAGTTCCGTATCTTTTCAGATGCGCTAGAAACGTCACGAAGGGTTACTTGTTTTTAATTTTCAATGCATTACTATTCTTCTTCAGTTTGCCCACTATTGAAATGCTTATTGCGGCAAATCAAGCTTCAACGAATAATCTTACTACAAAGAACTTTCCATTCGTTGCATCGTATCCTTTGGCTTTTTACAACTTTCCCTTCTATCAGGTACTCTATTCACCGATAGTTTAATTCATTAGTATGGCGTTACAAGTTTCAATTTAATCTGTATATAGATTGTTTATGTATCTCAAATGTTGGCAACTAGTATGTGTGGTCTTATGATTCTTGCGACCGACACCTTAATTGCTACTGCTTTGCTCCATACTTGTGGACATTTCGAGATACTTGAAGAAAATTTGAAGCAACTCAATTCGGGTATTCACTGTGTACGTAAGATACATACAATTAGCATTCATCGGACCAGTCGTAGCGGCCTTTCTTTAAAAGTCTCATGTATTACAGGGACGTAATTTGAAGATTCAAGTGGAGCACGTAATTAAGCATCATCAAGTAATTCTTTGGTAAATAAATTTAATGTAGATGCTATGTAAATGAGTTTCGGCGTTTTCTCATCTGCTCGAATGAAATTCAGGTTCTGCGACAATATGGAAAAGAATTTTCATTTAATGCTCTTTTTGCAAACTATGGCTAGTAGTCTGTTACTTTGTTTCGTCGGATTTCAAGTTTCCACAGTAAGCACGATCATAAAAGTTCGACAAATTAGAACGGGATACAGGGTGTTATAATATATCGCCTGTCGTACATTCTTTAATTGCAGACGTTAATGGAACAATCGAAAGTAATAAAATACTCCTCTCATTTAGTGATGGCACTTTCCCAACTATTGCTGTTCTGTATCCCTGGAGATATTTTAATCTCGCAGGTAAACAATCTCATAAAAAAAAACTCTACTGTCTTATAATACGAGCATTGAATTTGAAATTATGTCCTTATTACGGCAGAGTTCTGGTATAAGTAGAGCTGTATACTCTACGCGGTGGTACGAGCCGCAAGCTCGCATTAAGACCGAAGTGTGCATGATCATGTTACGTTCTCAGAAGCCTAGTTGCATTACAGCAGGAAAAATATATGTAATGCATTTAGAAAGCTTCAGTTCGGTAAAAAATATATGTAAAACGTCGGTTACGTAGTACTCGGCAGATTACGAGGCAATTACTTTATCCACTTACATTCGCAGACACTCAGTACTGCACTATCATACTTCATGATGCTTCGAAGCTTCGGCGTAGAAGCGTAGAAGCTTAGAACTCAAGAATCCTCTAGCTACCGCCAACCGCTCGATTAATTAGCATATCACGTACGAGTAATGAAGTATCAGGTATTTCACAGATCGTAGCACTCATTACATGTATCCACCCCAGCCAAAGTACATTTGGCAAAGATTATCTATGTTCGTTGCTTCTAGAATCAGATTATTAGTTTGCCCCTCGACGCTGAGATTTAAGGCGATATTCTCTAGTTTCTTCCCATGCGATCGAATAAGTCCCTTGAGCCGTTGTTCAATATTCTTTATGTGCTCCACCGCCTGAAATATTCATTATTATATTCATACCGATGATTTCTTCCATCGCCGTACATCTTAGACCTTACCTTCTCATTCGTTTTCTCGCCGCCGTCGCTGATTTGATTTTTATTCCAGCTTACAAGTGGGTCGTACACAAATGGAGTGAGCATACTCAGCAATGTGCTACACTGTTGCCGAAGAACCCTCATAGTTATCTCACAAGCACGCCTAAACGGCCCTTCAGTTTTTAACGTCCCCATAGCGTCTACCATGTTATGTGTTAAACGAAACGGTACTCTTTCTGGCCAGTCAAACAGCTCCCCCTGATAATTAAGATTTCATTTTATAGAGAAGCATCTATTCCTTTCTACCATATATATATATATACATACTGTTCATCTGACACGGCATTTAATAAACGGAATCAGTAGATTTAGAATTGCTTTTCATAAGTACCCTGTTAAATAAACAATTGAAATCCACGTGCACACAATCCCCGCATTTAGAGTCAAATAGTATGTTCTCTCCATGCCGATCTCCGAGACCAAGAATGTATCCTACCATGGACATCACCGCTGTAGTTCTAATGTACGCGGTACGTGCCTCGTACCTATTTCCAAAGCTCTTTTTCATGAGTGTTATTCTTAAAGAAAATATTTCTATTCTGATCGCAGAAGCTTACCATCCATATGGATCGGGGAACGTAAGGCGGAACCAGTCTCCAAGAACGGAAGGATGCCTCGGCAGGAGTTGCTCTAAGAACACCCTCCTCTTCTTCTCCAGTGGATCTTTCAACGCTGAGAAGCAACAGACGCGTAAGTCCCATTTTGTAGTGCATAAAATGTTACTACCTCTACTTACCGCACAACATACTCCTGAGTTCTCTAGTTGACACTCCAATGCCTCTTTCTTTATACAAACTTATTATAATAGGTCTGAAACCGACCAGATTCGGTACCCACTCTATCAGACCGCATTCCTCGTTTAAAGGCACAACGCTCTGTAATGTTTACAATGTGGATTGCATCGGGTAGTAGCATTTTATCAAACATATTTAAACACCTACGTATGTTCGGATGTACAATCTTCTTTGGCGCGATTCCGGATCATTTTGAAGATATTTATTTACGATGTCGTTGAATTCCATTAGTCTAAAATCCCTTCGCAAATCGTCCCTTGGCTTGCACATGAAAAGATACTGCTTCCCATCCGATCCTCTTAGAGCAATGCGCCGTGGTCTTTGAAGGGATGGCATAATGGCTACGGTCTCTTCTATCCCCGATATATGAACCCAGTTACTGTAGGTACATCAAAGAACAGTGTTGTAGTATTTGGAACAGAGAAGTCTTATCCAAGTATAGTCCTATACGTACGTCGAAAATGGATTATGATTCTCCAACGATACACCTTTGGACGGTAAATGGAGTTGTCTAAACTTGCTGGTCGGCATCATAATCGAACTGAATTCCTTGCTCGCGAGCAAACGAGGAAGATTGCGCGACAACTGGTGCACCGTAGTATTCGTGATACCCTGTTACAGAATCATGACTGCGTAACACTTTCTTTAATCCAACATTGAATATTCTTCTAACTTACATCCGGAATTGCTTTGTTCGACAGTTCAATCAGTCTCTCCCACAGTTTGTGAAAGTCTTTGATAAGTTTTATCATCTCTGGCGACTTAAGCTTGGCATTGTTCAGAATCTCTTGACAGCGTCTCTGGCGTGCTGGATACGAAGACTGAGAAAGTCGTCTCAAGTCAGAATCCATTGAAATTGTTAACTGTTTAAGCACTCACATTGATAACTGATGCCATCATCCACAAGCAATGTTGGGGATAAACGTGAATTAGCTTCACTACTATTCCGCAGAGGGTGTTCTGCACTTCTGAAGAAGGATGGCAAATTCTAGATACAAGCTGGCTGAATGCTGTCAGCCACATAAAGATCGGCAGCCTTTCTTGGTATACTTCTGCACCATGGAGAGCACCAAAGAAGAATATTATCCTTAATCTTTCAATTCGAAAATTGCATTTGCTCTGTTTAACACTCACCCATAATTTTCGTCATTTTGAGCAAAGCGTCTTTACTAAGTTTCGCAAGTTCGTGATTCCCGGAAAAGCTAGTTCGAGATGTCACGCGGGAGGCAAAGTCCAACCATATAGTTAACATTCTTGGTATAGATTGATGAATGTACTTGCAGCCATATTGGAGCGACTTCCCATAGTAGTTCATTGTGTGCACTTGCAAGTCTCTAAGAATATCGTACTCCAATAATTACATCCATTAAACGTACTATTTACCGCTGCTTACCGCTGCTTACCGTCCTTTGCTGTCTTTCTCTTCGTCAGTCATCCTGTCGATGATAGATTCATAGTACTGTGCACAGAAAAGCAAGCTCTTCTCCCACTCTCTCCAGACCTCAATAGCTTCCTTGTAATTGATGATGTTGGCATCGGTGTCCACATTAACTGTTTCATCGTTATACTTCGCGTACAGAAGCTTCGCCTAAAAGCAGGTGAAAAAATTAACATCTCTTCTCGATATTCTTCTTCTTTGCGAGCACACCTTCGCGCATTGTTTCCTCTCCGCCAAGCATTCCCCCGATGGCAAGGATTTGTAGTACGGGGCTGGTTGAAAGCAGTTGGAGAAGGATCGCTTCAACGTCGTGAAAGCATCTTCCTGGCAGCCCTTCTGCCAGTATAACTGAGCTTGTTCTATGTAAAGTTGTTGCGGCGGGCAAGAATCGCTGGCTGACAAGGTATACATATACGCTTGCTGATGCAGTCCCCTCCTGGCAAAGCACTTGGTTTGAGCGCGTGATAAAATGCGTACCGGCTAGTTAGTATTTCTAAGAAGATATGCATACTTCCTAGCAATTTTGGCACTTTTAAGCCAAATCTTGCCAATTTCCTGCTTGAGTACACAGTTTTCTGTATTGTTTGTCGCTTTCTGCAACCGGACTGCTAAATCTAACGTGGCTCTACGCATGCTCAATACAAATTCCACTCCACGGGAAGCTCTGACAAGTTGACCACGTTCCTCCCATTCTTCGAATATCATTGGTAGCTGCTCCACGCTAGTTAGCATCGTAGAAACTGCTTTGTCAAACTCGTTCAAGATGTGCAGCCTGTTCGTCATAGAAAAGTCTCATAAATTTCTTCAGCTTCGAAGACAACTATATGCATATACAGACAACCAGTCTTACTTCATAATGTACGAGTAACATTGCTGATAAGCTCCTGGGCGCGAAGCATCTTCGAGCAACGACACTAGATTCTTCTTTAACGATAGCAAATCTGGTTTTGCACCTTTCTTCAGGTCTTCGAGCAGTGTATGCTTTATATTCTTCTGCGAAGTATCGTCAAGCCCAGTAAAATGAGCCAGTCTCCAAAAGGGCTCGTTTTCGATTATCAGCGGCTCTAGCTCTGGTCTAGGATACACGATTTAATTAAATGTATTATTAAATCAACCAGTTGTTCAGTACCTGCTGCATCTAATTACCTGCTGTTTAAAACTCCTTCAGTGATATGTTTGGCCGTGAAAGGCTGATCAAGGTCAAGGTAACACTGGATCATGCCTTGTAAATATGTGTGCTTTAAAGCTTTCTTCTGCGCCAGCCTTTCGTAACACGTAGCCGCGTCCTACATGTTTTGCAAAAGTTTTAGATCTACCTATACCAATTGGTACGCTCAAAGCATACGTTCTGTTGTACCTGAAGCTGTCCGTTAACTTCGTGAGCCAGAACCAATTGCTGAACCGTGGGAGTTTGATCCTGGCTAGCTAGTATACCAGATATACCATCCGGTTCGTCCAGTTGCGCATAGATTTTCTAGAGGGAAACGTTCGCTGAGCTGTGTTTAAATTTACATCTAGATCTATAGAGCTTACTTACAGCCAGCAATCCACCCTCCAGTGCTTCTGATAATCCTTTATTAGAGGAATCCATATGCTGCTCTAAATACATTAGCGCTCGATGATATTCGCGGGACTGATAACAACCTTCAGCCACTATCAATTTATCCAATTTCTCGCAGAACTCTAAACGGGCATGAAAAACGGGATAAATGTTAGAATTCATCGATATATGTACCTTCTGCTGTTAGACTCACGTTTCACTGCTCCATACTTATAGTTGCGATTTAATCGTTGCTCCCAAAGCCATCTCTGCAAGTGATCTAATACTGAAAATACGATCTGTGCAAGAATTAGAAAACAAATTATTCATCAACTGGCAGGAACGGTGTTCTCCGATTTATACATATACACTATGTACCTGTGCACAACGCGTGCGTCTGGTTTCTTCAGAAATTCTCGTATCGTCTGCCTTCGCGCTATGTCCATGCCTGAGTGGTCGATGGCGCGATAACTCAGGATCAAGCGTAGGTTTCTTCCTGACATCGATTATCGTCAACATTTCTTCTCGTATTGCGGCGTGTTCTTCTTCCGTGCCATTGGTTATTATGTATGCTGGTGAATGGAAAATGCACGTAAAGGCATGCATGCTCGTGCGTCGCCAGACTATTTCATTAATGATATTACTACTTACACGCAACATGAGGTAAACAAAATGTTAGTATTTTTATATCTCGCTTGAGTGCTAATTTACACGCACGTAATACACTATTAAGCGTTTCATCCTCGATATTGTGGAACATACTGCAAAGCCAATTAAAGGCCCAATTTTCAACTGAAGAGCCAGCTTCAGAACTGCAAAATAAAGAATATACATTTTCTAGAATTGGATTCGCGAAAGACCATGTCCGAAGTTCTTGTATACCCGTAAATGGGATGAGGGAACATTTTGTCGTCGCTGACGGCCGCTATCTTGTAATGCGAGGTCAAAAAGGGAGAGATAATCTGCTTCACAGTTAATGGTAGATTATTCCATAGATTGCTATTTTTCCCTTCAGGTGAAATATCGTACGCTTTCAAGATTTCCTAAAATCATATTGTGCGCTTAAATCTAGACAGGCTCCTGCAAGACGTGGTAGAGTAAGTCTTATTCTATTACGTACTTGAATGGCAAGTGAGAAACAGTCCATGCTCTGGCTACTCTTTTGCATTTGAAATGCACCGACATGTTCGAACAGCATGGCACGGGCAAATTCTTCATTCACGTCAGGGATAAAATTACTGTCATCTACAGTGCAGAAGCGTTTCATAGGATAAAGAGCACATAGATGACGAAAAGTAATTAGTTGCATACCTCTAGAGATAATTCTGCGAGGAAGAAGGCTTGGTTCAATGGCACCCAATTCTCCTAAGCACTCCCCATACAGTAAGCGGATAAATTCGTCCTTATGCCGACACCCGATTAACAATGTATCTAGTAACTGAAAGATTAATCCTGATCATTATGCATACATTATTAGTATATCCATCATTATTTTTCGAAAGGCGAGCATACATCAACGATCAGCGGGTGAATGTCCGTTTCACTTAAGATCATTTCGTTCAGTTGGCTACGATGTTCTGCGAGGAATTTCTGCAGATGCATCAGAGCTTTCACTCTCACTTCGTCCGTTTCGTGAGTAATCCGTTTCAGCCACAACTCTAAATTTGCTTCGAAACCTTTGGGTCTGAAATTTACATACCGCCTCAGTGTGGTGGACACGTTTAACAGATACGAGGAAAAATGTTTTCTACGTACCTGGCTTGCAAAATACGCGCTTTAATTATATTGGAAATCTCATTGGGAACTTTTATATCGTCTATAAAGAACAATTCCGCAATGTGATCAGAATTTTCTTCATTGCACTCGATGATAAGGAACCTCAACATGGGGATTATTTTTTGCGGATAAACCTTGAGTAATGATATTAATGATACGCATATGGTTGGCAATAACGGGCCGAGCTCCTTAATGTCGATGCTGAAACGTTGCATAGAAAACGGTTACACCTTTTCAAGCCAAAGGACTTACTTCAATTGCTGTCTCACATGCTTACTTGTGAACGAATGCATTCCACGCATCGCATATGAGAAGCCCAAATCCTGGTCTCTTAAATCCAAGCGAAGTTCGCAATGTTGCTAGGATCTTGTACCGCAATGGTGTCAAATACTGTGCACCCATATATCTCATTAGCGCAGCTAACGAGGCAAGCGCGGATTGCTGTGTATGCTCGTCTGATTTCGACCCGAGTTTTATATCAAAGTTTACTAGTATACCGTGTAAACGTAAATTCAAATAAGACTCCTGAAAGTATTGCGAATATAATGGGCTTTTCTTAAATTCCATGCTTCCTTTGTAGAAGAACATAGGCGAAGGTGCGGACTTACAACTCCTTTCTGTGTAATGAAATTCTTCTCTGAACTACTATCATAGTCAGATATAATTTTTAACAATCCAACTATCTTCTCTGGGGATTCGTGAAAGTGTAAGATCAGTTCTTCGAATATACCCTATTGATCGTGTTTCGAGAAAGTGTTAGAATTGAATTTTAATAATACTGTAACTGTATTGTATTTGCATTACCATGAATGACTGCCTTGTCAGGAGTGATAAATTCATCTGGGTGATTCTTGACACTAATCTTAAACATTCCGTCGCACTGGCGAGAGACATATTTAAGAAGGCGTAGCTGCAAATTTGCTGAATAAAACCATATGAATCGTTACTAAATAGTTGCACTAAGAAAATTAAAGGTAAATTGTCCGTTCTAGCATATACATACGTACAGGGAAATATTCCTTTAACATTTGTTTTTCATCCATGCTGATTAACTCAGCTATGTCGTGGAGAAGAGCTTTCGCATTTGGCACGTCCACAATGAAGGAAAGCAAAAAACAGACTGCGTAATGACCATCTTTGCGTAATAATTGACGCGACCCCTCGTATCCAATACACTTCGCAACGCGGTGTATCGATGTGGCGATGTTGTAGGAGTGATTTATAAAATTATGGACTGCGCATTGCATTATAAGCTGAAATTAGTGGAACATATTACTTGAAATTACTTCTTCGTACTTTTATAATCTTATTGTTAGTATAACTATCCGCATACCCTGAGGAAATCCGTTTTATATCGAACGTACAATACTTTAGGGGAAACGTTTAAAAATTTCGCAATGTCGTGGTATGCGGTTGTAGCAAACGCCACTGCTGCTGGAGATGACGTTGAATATAATATAGAAATGAGAAATACATTCAAAATCCTCCTCTCAATTACATACAGTGGAACGCTAAAAGTAAAAGACAAGCGAGCAATTTATACATTACGTACGCGAGATAAATGCTTTCTTGGTGTTCGTCTTACCTTGCGCAATTTCTTGCTGTGACAAGTAAAGTATCGTGCAGAGCATGATTGGAACTTTTTAGAGCTTTCAAGACAGAATTTGCTACAGTGTTAATTAGTAAATCGACAAATTCGTCCAAAGAATCAGGCATATCATTTTCTACTGGTATCCCAGATTTTGCCGCTAAATGTATCTTATTAGTCAGCATTCCGTTGATCCCCGCAGCGATGTTAAAACGGACCGCAGGATTCTCGTCTTCCACATATAAAACCCATATTTCTGCTATTTTATTGTCGTTGAACGACTTTATGTGATTCGAAAGGGAAAGAATATTTTCGGAAATGCGCAAACGCACTGAAACGAAGTCTGAAGATAATAAACTGAAGTAGCGACTGAGGACGGAATCGTGTTTGTCCGAGACACGGTAGACATCAGAATTGACGTTGCTTTCGGAACTCTCGATGCAACGTTTGCATCGTATTGTCCATTCTCTGCTGTCTGATGCTCTGTGGAGGAAAACGCTTTGATTAATCTTCTCATAAACGGGCAAAGTAATTAATAAAAAGTCACCTTATGAAGTCTGCGCATCCTGATAAGTAACAACTTAATCTGCTCAAAACAATTACGAGCGTCTCGTGAACTCTTTCTTCCTTCGAATACAAGGCAGGTTCGAGAACATATTTCGAAATGTCTTCCAGTTTCACTTCTCTACCGTTTAGAAGTAGAACGCTGTTCCTGTGAATTTTTCTATCTGTAAAAATGCACAGAAATTTTCCAGTACCGGATGATACTCACAGTAATGCCCCCACAGCCAATTCAGTTTCACAGTTTAATATACAAGTGTTTAATACTTTTAAACGCTCCGTTCCACTACCAAATTCGCATAGGACTTCAAGACATTTCAACATCGTCGCAATGTCAAGGGACGCAGCAGCTTCTCTCACGTGATTATTCATGATTTCCTTAGGAATTTCAATATGTTGCGCAAACGGCAACGTTATTAGTTTCTGAATTAAATGTTTATTCGATTCATCGTGCGCCATCATGTGAATGCAGCTCTCAAAAATAATCTTCCCTTGCTGACACTGCCCTGAACTTAAATTCTGCAAAAGTACCTTCAGTATATCGTCTAGATCAGTTGTATACAATTTCGTTTGCAATTTCAATTCTCTCAGCCAACATTGTAAGATACGCGAGGCTTTCAAAACATGCACAAGTCTCTGAAATTTTCCCGCTTGCGTTGCGGATGTTAATTCGTTTCTCAGTAAACTCCACGATTCGCAGACATCACTGATCGAGTTACCGGTACTAGCAGTGCGTTTAATGTCAATTAAAATGCAATGCATAAAAATGATGACGAGGTCCTGGAAAAATTTTATATCGTCACTATATATATATATATGTATCTAAGTGTAATCTTATTGTTAGCTGTTACGAACCGGGCAATATTCGAAACATGAGATAAATTTGTTTGCCTCGGGAAGAGTACAGATTCTTGGTTCCCTGACAAAGTAATGTCTAACTTTGTTACACACTTCCTCTTTAAGTATCTTTATAGCCTCCAGATTAGCGGCGCGCCCTATACATTAATTTTCATTAATTGAAGTTTATCCAGGAAAGCAATGATAACACAGTCCAACAAAATGAAACTTTTTTTCTATTCCGCAATATCCACTGGGTGATTCTTGTAGAGTTTTTCGCCCTGAAAACTAAACTTTTTGAGGAATTGGTTTTTGAAAAAAACTGCAAATTTTCAACTCTGAACATCTTTTGTGTCGAAACGGTAATAGTTATTCGGTTGCTCGTTGCGTCAAATTATTCTACGAACCCTCCCGAATACAACGATATTAGTTATTATTGCATTATGATCATTTAAATTTGTTTAAACAACGATCAAAGGGAAAATGACACCCGAAATGCACCCCTTTTTGAAGTTATCTTTCAATTTATTTCCGAAACTAAGGGTCTTAGAAAAAATCTGACTACTCCACGCGATGCAGCAGACATTTTTCCTCTGGAAAGCATCAACAGAAGTGGTAAGTCACGTTTTGTTTTCAATACAGAAGCAAAATAGTTTGGCAAAACGCGCGGTGCCAACAGTGGTACTCAGGCGCGTTAAGCGATTGTGCTACGCTGAGCGGCAGTGGACCGCGCGCCGCCGTTGACTATCACTGTTGACGCAACGAGCAACCGAATAACTATTACCGTTTCGACACAAAAAATGTTCAAAGTTGAAAATTTGCAGTTTTTTTTCAAAATCGATTTTCTCAAAAACTGAGCGCGATAGAGCATTTCTGCTTGCGGATTCGCGTTCAGGGCGAAACACTATACAAGAATCACCCAGCGGATATTGCAGACCAAAAATCGTGTTGGACAGTGTAACCATTCGCCTTCCCCGTCAACTTACCCGTTAATTCATGAACTACTATTAGATCGATCGCCTGAAAGCATAATTCGATGCTATTCGGAAGTATCGGCGACAACCGGATGAACCGAGCGAGCGTCTCTATAAATTCGCCTAACTCATTTCCAGCTAGCTCGTTCGAGCCTAGCCAGGTAGGAATTACTTTGACAGTCTCGAGAACGTAGAGAATCAAACTGTGCAGTTCCTTAAAACCCAACGGAGAAAACAACAAATTATTAACGCAAACAGATGTTTAATAACATCTACTTAGAGGACACTTGCCTGTTTATTCAGTAAAGAGAACTCCATTAACTCTACGCAAACATTTAAAGCTGCAAACTTGACAGTCGGGACGGACACGACGATAACTTTTAGTATCGTATCCGAGAGCGCTTGCTGCTTCCAAACCGTGACTCCTGTTTTCATAATGATCTGGAGAGGGATGGAATTTTTATCGCATCGATGTATAAACCCAAAAATGTGGCATAGACATTAGGGGGTGGCTCTTATTTACTCTTAGTAAAATTTTTTTTCAAGATTTTCTTTGGGGCTCCCTCCAGAATAGTTCCAAATAATTAAAAAAAAATCTGTGTAAAGTTTCAGCTCAATCGGATAACGGGAAAGGGTGGCCCTGGGCCGTTAAACATTTAAATCATTATTTAACAGCTCGCGATGTCGATTTTATATAAGGTCTTCCAAGTTATTGATTAAATAAAAAAATATGTCAAACAAAAGTTGTAGATCCGGACAAGGAGCATCTTTTTTGGTGTATTACTATTTTTCGTGCGACAAACGGTTTTCGAACAAAATCCAAAAAACTAAAAAACTTTTTTTTTTCAAACTTTGAATGTTTAAATGCTTCTAGAACGCTTTTTATTTGTGAAGGTGAACAAAAAAAATTGATTTTTTATTTTCGAGGACTATTTTTTAAACATTTCAGGAGGGGCATATACCGAAATATGCAAACAAGATAAAAAAAAATTTCTTCTTATTTTCAGTGTTTGATATGTGATGAATGTTTCCTGAAAAGTTGGGGTCGAAATTCGCAAAAATATCGGAGATATAGACGTCATGATTTCGGGTAAAATGATCATATCTGATGTCTATATCTCCGATATTTTTGCGAATTTCGACCCCAACTTTTCAGGAAACATTCGTCACATATCAAACACTGAAAATAAGAAAAAAAAATTTTATCTTGTTTGCATATTTCGGTATACGCCCCCTCCTTAAATGTTTAAAAAATAGTCCTCGAAAATAAAAATTCCATTTTTTGTTCACCTTCACAAATAAAAAGCGTTCTAGAAGCATATAAACTTTCAAAATTTGAAAAAAAGTTTTTTTTTTTAGTTTTTCGGATTTTGTTCGAAAACCGTTTGTCGCATGAAAAATAGTAATACACCAGAAAAGATGCTCCTTGTCCGGATCTACAACTCTTGTTCGACATATTTTTTTATTTAATCAATAACTTAGAAGACCTTATATAAAATCGACATCGCGAGCTGTTAAATAATGATTTAAATGTTTAACGGCCCAGGGGCACCCTTTCCCGTTACCCGATCGAGCTGAAACTTTACACAGATTTGTTTTTAATTATTCGGAACTATTTTGGAGGGTGCCCCGATGAAAATTCAAAAATCGAAAATAAGAGCCACCCTAATAGACATAGATGTATTACTTTTAGAATGGACATTTGTATCAGCGGTGTATTAGAATACTTTATCGAGACAGGAAATGCTTGCAGATCCAAATTCTCTATAACATCTCTTTCTATATTGAACTTAGCCAATACAATTTCCTTGCCGTCTCCGTTGATCTTGTAAAATTCCGACATTTCTGAAATCCATAACGATTAGTTTCTAAAGATTCGCTCTTATCGTAATTCATTCATACCTTGTAGAATATTCATATATTCGATGCTGATAGTCTGAAACATCGTGACATGATGCCTGGACAGTATTCTAAGCATACAAGCTTGTATTTCTATACTGTTAACTAGGATCTCGTTGCTTAAGGGCTCTCCAACCACGTAGAACATTGCGCCGAACAACCAAGTGGTAAATGCTACAAATACAACACGATATAAACAAGATCAATGCATTCCAATCGTCGCTCGTACTCGTCGTCCTCCGTACCGGCGTATTGACGTCTTATAGCTTCATCTGGTATCCCATTGCTAAACGGGGGAACCAAGACTGTAGTCAAAGTAGCAGAACCCTTAAGAATAGACTCCAGAAGAGAACGCAGCATTTGTTCTGCCGTGGCATTCTTCAAGTCGGAAAATATTGCGATTATAGGGCTGTTGATGAACTTCCATACCGAATCTGCCACTGTTATTCTGGAGGAATAGAATTTTACTTTTTAATCGTAATATCAACACGCAGAATCTTAAATGAACTTTAAAATGATTTACCCGCTATTGCTTTGACGGATGAATGAATGATCGTTTACTTCCATGTTAAGTGTGTCATCGGTTTTGACGCATCGTAGAGAACGGTGGAGAATAAGACATGCCAGTTAATCCCGCGGAAGATGAAACGATTTCATACAATTTCAAATGATTTGAAACGATTAAGTATCGGATTATTGAACATTGCGCTAAACGGCTAAATGGCGGGCCAAAGAGGAGGTATAATAAGAGGCGTCACTCGACAAGGACAGAGATAACCTAGGGAAATCACTGGACAACCAATTTAAATGCCCATTCGGCAATGATCGCTAAGCTTCGGCAATGATCGCTAAGCTTCGGCAATGATCGGTCAACTTCGGCAATAATCAGCCAATTGCGGTATGGTACATTTAGTCGATTTGAATATCCCGCTCGAAATAGACAACCAATTTAAATGCCAAGGTCAAGCAAGGACTTCAAAGGTTCCGCCCGGAGTGACGCCTCTTATTATACCTACTCTTTGAAGAGGCGTCACTCGACAAGGACAGAAATAACCTAGGGAAATCACTAGACAACCAATTTAAATGCCCATTCGGCAATGATCGCTAAGCTTCGGCAATGATCGGTCAACTTCGACAATAATCAGCCAATTGCGGTAAGGTACATTTAGTGGATTTGAATATCCCGCTCGAAATAGACAACCAATTTAAATGCCAAGGTCAAGCAAAGACTTCAAAGGTTCCGCCCGGAGTGACGCCTCTTATTATACCTACTCTTTGCTTTAAGTATGACATAGATAGTGCGCCGTGCGCCGCTGACTTTGCCAAGTACGCAGGTACCCCAAGTCAAAGAGTAGGTATAATAAGAGGCGTCACTCCGGGCGGAACCTTTGAAGTCCTTGCTTGACCTTGGCATTTAAATTGGTTGTCTATTTCGAGCGGGATATTCAAATCCACTAAATGTACCTTACCGCAATTGGCTGATTATTGTCGAAGTTGACCGATCATTGCCGAAGCTTAGCGATCATTGCCGAATGGGCATTTAAATTGGTTGTCTAGTGATTTCCCTAGGTTATTTCTGTCCTTGTCGAGTGACGCCTCTTATTATACCTCCTCTTTGCCCAAGTACTTGAACATACTTGAACGTGAAACGCAAACGCCCCTTTTCGGGTGCGTTCCACTTGTGCCCAAATTGCCCGCAACGCCCGCGATTTTCATTAAGGTAGGTTTTCCTATACGCGACTGGACGCAACGTCAAGAATTTCAAAGTCGATTTTCTCAAAAATGAAGCGCGATATGAAAAAAAGTTATTGTTTCTTTTCGACTTATAACAATTAAATAAATCGAGAAGAAGGAATAAAATTTTTTGATATTGCGCTTCATTTTCGAGAACATCGACTTTGAAATTCTTCCCGTTGACTCTAGTCGCGTATAGGAAAACCTACCTTAATGAAAATCGCGGGCGAATTGGGCGTAAGTGGAACGCACCCTTCATTCGCTGAAAGTGGTGCAATTCCCCTTGGCCCGATATCTAGGGTTTCAATTCAGCGGTAAAATCATCCACATTTGAATTAGCGTCAGTCGAATCAATTCGAATCCTCTCCATGAGAAGCCGGCTTTAGTGTTTACGCCAATCGACTTTAATGATTATGTATTCCCCTCGATATGTTATTTCTACGATAGAAAATTAATTTTTCTTCCCAAAGCACACGTTGCACGTTGCCGTGCCCGACGTTTCGTCTGCACTCAGTCCAATTCAGTTGCAACTTGCCACAGTCAGCAACAGTGTTGTTGTCATTGTCAACATATTCGTCGTTTAACCTATCACGTTCTCATTAAACGAGCCTACGCGTTAGGGTGATTAAAAACACATCGATCACGGTAAGTATTAAATCTTGCCACAATCAGCCGTCCACTGCCCAGGTCTCTTTATAAAACGCTATCGCACTTTGTATAACCTTCCGGGCAACAATGCAATTATAGTTTCGAGCCTGAAGGGATCAGTTATGTGTTCTATCTGAAACTAGCAAAACATCGCAGCAAAGGAACAGCGTAATATTAGAGAAAGAGAAAATGAGCGAAAACGCACCGATTAACGATGCGCCTGAAAGCAATGGTGGGCCGGAGCAGCCTACTTTCAATGGAGAAACCGAAGAACATATTAGTAACTTCACTTCCACCAATCTTCAAGAATAATAGCATTTTACTTCTTAATAATAATAATAATTCGTCTGTTAGACAAGTCGCCGGCAAGCGGGGAGGATAAGGTACCAGACTCCGCGTGCGACAACGGGGCGAAAAAGAATAATACGGCTTCCGGCGTCGGAAGTAATACGACTAATACAACTAACAGAGCGAAGAAGCGTAAGAAAGCTCCTAGGGACGCCACCGCGCCAAAGCAGCCGCTCACGGGCTACTTCAGGTACGGCTTTATACAAGAGAGAGCTGCGGAGTACGTAGGAAAAGAATACCGTTTAACCAACTGCGTTGTAGGTTCTTAAACGACCGACGAGAAAAAGTGAGGGCCGACAACCCGACTTTGTCGTTCGCTGAAATCACCAAACTCCTCGCCTCCGAGTGGAGTTCGTTGCCCGCCGATCAGAAACAGCAGTACCTGGACGCAGCGGAGCAGGACAAAGAACGTTATAATCGTGAGTTCAGCGACTACAAGCAGACAGAGGCTTATCGTTTGTTCAGCGAAAAGCAGTCGTCGGAGAAGCAGCACGAAAAGAAAGAAAGGAACGGCACCGACATGAATTCCGAGCAAAACGTAAGGCGCTTGCTTTAATTGTCTGGTTTCTAATTTATCGTTACAACCGTTGTGATATTAGCTTGGTCGTCAGGATATCCAGCAGGACAAGGACAATGACTTTACGGGCTTCGATATACCGATCTTTACGGAAGAATTCTTGGATCACAATAAAGGTGAGCGCGACAGAGCAGCTTGTACAGTCGTATGAAAGAACTAGCTTTATTACCCGGCTTCGCCCGGAATTTAGATTCTAATTTTACCGTCCCAAATAATAATAATAATAATAATTGTTTATTAACGGAACTGAATTCCACTTGTACATAAGAAATGGCATCAAAGCCCTTAAGCCTAAGTCAACGACATCGCAGATACCCATCAAATTAACATTTTGTGATACTACTGAGCTATACCTCTCAACGCCATTTTAATTTTCGATATAAATGTGCCCAAAGAGTCGGAGAAAATATCCGCATTTAAAGATAGGCGGTTCGCTGTATTACACACTCTGTTCAAGGGGTCCAACTCAGCCAGATTCGTCCTAAAGTAACGCGATTGAAATAATAATATTTGCCTGAAAAAAAAGTTGATGCTTGCAAGAAAGAAACTTCGAAACAAATCAATTTTACTAATTCAGTTATCCAGAAATTATTTATTGAGAATCTCTTGCTCAGGGATCATCCCAACATTCTGAATAATTTATGCGTTAAGCGGTCGTCGCTATCCGCACCACTTCTTGGAATCATTCGGTCGAGAGTGAGAGAACCCGAGGTACCCGAGAGCGAGCGAGTGGTGACGAATGAGTCGCGCGGCGTTACCGTCTGCTACGTAGAGAGATACTCTGTCTCGTCTCGCGAGCCATCGGCGGCTTGGAATCGTAGACACTATTTGTTTATTTTAACTAATAACTCGAGAAGGGAAGGACGTAGCGAGCTGAAAATAGTCACATTCGTCTGGATTAGCCAGGCATAATGAGCCGAGATATCTTTCGTGACCCCAGACTTTACCGTTAGAAAGTTTTTCGGCGACAGACAAACACACACTTTCCGCTTTATAGTATAAGAAGATATTTACAATTTTATTGGTCTCGCGTTTCGTGTGTATAAATACAATAATTATTGGCGCAGCGTGTGAAACGGAATTAAGGCAATTAAGAAAAGCTACATCAGATTATGAAGCTCAGAATGCTGTTCTGCAACGGCACGTAGATAGTCTTTACGCAGCTGTAAATCGCCTGGAATCTGAAACAAATCAACAACGCACGACAAATCAAGCTCTACAACGTCATTTGGACTCCCTTCGTTCGCAATTAGCTGGGTGCTTCGCGACGATACCCCTTCCAGGTTCGATTTCTATCTAAAGAACGGGATAACTTTTTAATCGTAGCAGCAGAAATGACGACCCGCCTTACTTTCAGGCACAAACGAGGGCGCGACGTTACAAAATATCGACAGTTACGTTGAAAGACTGGAATCGTTATTGAGCAGCAGTACGGAGCAATCTTTGCGAAATGTTGTGCGTAGTGCTGTATCTCGCCTTGAGTTAATTGGATGACGATCGCCTCCCGGTAGTACGACTACTACTTCGCTAAAACATCATCGTTCAAGACACTCGCATCGAAAATAGAGAGAAAAAGAAAAAAAAAGTGCCCGTGTTGTTATTTACGTTTTGTAAAATGCAATCTTTTCCTCCCGAAGCAGAAATTCTCCCTTATGTATCGGTGAAAGTTGCGTATGCTTCCCAGCTTGATGATTAACGTGTCTGTACCATATGTAATATTAAATTCCTTTTTTCATTTATAGCTTTACGTTTATAGAATTTCTTTTTAGGTGAGTATAATTTATGAAATGTACTTTCAGGCATCTATCCGTTTATACAGTTTAAGTATACATAATCGCTCTGTAGCATAATAACAAAGTATCATCATGGTATTACCGACTATTTATTAATAAATTTTTTAAACTTACTACTGATTTCCTTTTACGTTTTTCATAGCACACCGAAGTTCATTCCAGGAATACCTGAAAGTTTAATGAGACATTTACGGTAGTCGGAAAAGCTTCGCGAAGAACAGTTCGCGTTACGCTGTTACCTGAAAGATGCCGCGTTTGGACGTCGATTCCTTTCCAAGTCGGTTAAGGTACGTTGAATTTGTGACGCTAAGAATTGTACTATTTCACCTCTCACTGACAAAACCGATCGCAAAAATTCGAAAGTATTATGCTGATTCGTTATTAGCGATTTCCCAATGGCACCAGATATGACATTGTTGAACTTTTCCCTGAAATTGTATATTTCGTGAAACATAGTCGGAGAGCAATGAGCATATTTGTGAATGCGACTGAGAATAAGAGTACTAACTGTAAAGTAGGATTTTCTTTGTAATAGGAGTTCTTAACTACGCTATTTATAAAATCGAAGGTGTGTTGCTTATGCGGATGATGATCGTGAACTTTCATGTAGCCTCCAATAATATAAGGTGTACAAATTGAAATAATATATTCTGTTACGTAACACGCGTAATTTCTTTCACCTTTCAGCAGACTTTGTAGAAATATCATTACCTGCATTCGGAGCATTTCATTTTAATTGGGGATCGCAGTAGCTTTATAAGAGACGCGATATGCTACTTACAATTCGACTTACCAAGTAACAGTGCTTATGCATCGTGTTATCGCTGGAGATGCTAAAAAAGTTCGACATCAATATTTCAAACACCAGACATAAGAAATCTGACTTTGCATCTCTGAAGCACTTTAACAATGAATCGGATACTTTAAAATTGTTTGTGTTGGTGGTGGAAGTGATTAAAAGTGCCATGTACTGATCGAAGAGATCACGAATTAGTATCTGAAGCGATATGTCACTTTTAACATTGAGAGCCTCTATGCCCAAAAGTATCATGGAAAATGTCTTCTTGCCTAAATTTTTTGAGAACGGATGATCCAGTGAAAGGATAGTTTTATTCAATAACGTTTTGAACATGTTATTCGGTTGATTCTGAAAGAGAATTTTCATTAATATAAACCTACTCAGCACTAGCTACACTTTATCTATTTATGGACACGCGAACTCTACTCACTTTCGAATACAACATTGTGGACGTACAAAGAATTAATGTTCCGATACACCTGTATACCCACAAAGCTAATTCCGAGTCTTTACTCTGTTCTGTAATCGGCGTGAGGATCCACTTTTCTAAATGATTAAAGTACGATCGCCACTTCGCGTCATGTTGCATTCGCTCGTGCTCCGTCTGAAACGCATAAACAATTACCATGTCATCATCGATATTAACTTTATAAACGTGTAGGTACCTTTAAAGTATTTCGTTTCTTCATAGAGCACATCATGAACATTAGAATGGACTCGTCACTGTCTTGGAATTCTTCAACATCGCGAGCTGTCACAAACATCTGTTGTATTTCCCCTAATCCTAACATGTAATCTTGTATAATTTTTATTTCACCGTCGTTGGTGCCATGGCCGATGATGGAACATTTTATCCACGCCTGAAATTAGCGCAGAATGTTGAACTCTTATTACTAAACATCTATATCTACGTACTTTGAATTCTTACTGACTTGCACGAGTATTGTATCAAAATTTTTCATTTCTTTCTTCAAACACTCTACTGCTTGCTCCTGTTCCAGTATTAATACCAAGTACCGCCTTGTCGTTCTAAAATGCAATTTTCATATGAGCTACTTTGTCATTATAGTATTAGAAATAATTTGCGACTTTACCGGATGTCTTTAACAATTACGGACGACGCGAAGTGTTGAAACAAAGACATGGCTGAATGCTTATGCTTTCTCGCTGTTGCTGGATTCCTCAATGCTTCCAAAGTGAATTCAACAGCAAGTTTCGAGACATCTCGATAATGATCACCAGTTCTTGCGGGATCAAACACAAGTTGTCGTACTCTGCACGCAACGTAACACCATAAAGCATCTAACATTTTTCCTACGCCATCTATACGTGACAAATAAATGAAGCACTAAAAACCAGGGAGGGAAGAACATAGATATACAATTAAACAGCAACGAACCTGAATTAGAGGACTTGAGGGAATTGAGGGAAGTACACTTCTCGAAAATGTTAACTACCGTCTTTGTCAATGTTCCGACCATTTTACTTGGACACTCCAATAGATACCGATCTACCCAACCGCTGAGTAGTAAATGTTCTCCCAATTCCATTCTACTAGACGACATTATTATACTAAATACATCAATAAAATTGATCATCATCGAGCGGGAGGTATCGTCTTTACGGCAACTTATTGCATTCACCTGTGAATATAATTAAAGATTAAAGATTAACGAGGGTGTGAAAGACAGAATGTGGTGAATGTATGTAACTCGTATACACACACCGTATCTATGTAGTAAGGCGCGATATTCGCGAAACTGAGTCTAAGCTCGCTGTGCAAAAGAAGAATAGCTAACTTTCCTTTCCAAATTAAATTGTACTTTTTACTGGTCTCATTATTATATTCTTTTGTCACTGGTAAGAGATCCGACAGCACTGAACACTGCAAAGAAAGAAGAATCGTATATTCGTCGCACAAAAGGGAAGGCAATTAAAACTATCATCATACTCACTACGTTTGTGGTATCTGCAGTAACAGCCAGCGTTAAAAACAACGAAATGAAATTATACAAGCCTGTTACAGAAAATTCTTGGACTTTGCTCTTAGAAAATTTCGAATAAATACGACCCTTAATTTGGTTCCAATGCTTCATATCGCTGCTGCTATAATTTATTTGCAAGAAGGATCCTGCAATACGTTCTTCGAATTAATACTATTAAATAAAACTATACTTTACGCGCGATACTTACCAAGCAAACGTAAAAACATTCCATAACTGGATTCTTTGCCACATTCTGTGTTACCAATCCTGTCCCTTACTTGTTTCAAGATGTCCACAGCAGTCTTCCTATTAGAAACCTTTCTCATAGATCGTAGTAAAACGAACGCATAGACGTGTCAATCAGTCACTTACTTTTCCACTGATAAACTCCAAGGACCAGATGTCTGCAATAAGAAGGGCTCGTCTAATCTTTTATGAAAGCAATCCCATAGGAGAGAAATCACCGAGACTCGTGGCTGCCACCAATTGATAACTATAGTGTCTAATAAGGGTATCATTATACGTAATTCTTCGTCAATTTCGTCCCTTTCGCCGTCTTTCCCGCCCTTGGAGATGTACGTCTTCAATATCTTCTCAAGCTGCTCGTAATTAGGCCTAATCTTTAAAGGAGCGAATAAATAAGTACATTATCAGCGTGAGTTCGAATCGCGATGCTTAAAAAATTAAAACTATTACCCTGGAACACTTGGATCCTAAATATGTACCGTCGCTGTTGTATCCGTGCAAAAGTGAAAGATTGTAGATAATCCAGAGGCAGAACAATTCAGAGTTCTTACAGGGTCCTAAAGTATACGAAGTACACGAAGATTGCTGCTTACCGCTTGGCGCATTCCTATTTAATAATCCGTCGATACAATCATTCACATAATCCCAAAATGTCTGGAAATAGATAAATGTTTCACAGTTGAAACGTGGAATTCGAAGATGTAGCGGTACTAGGGATTGCAATACCGGTAACCCGGTTTCCCGGTAAATCGCGAGAAGTACCCTCAAATTTTTACCGGTAATTCGTCAAATTTTTACCGGTAATTCGATAAATTACGTATATCAATATAGCGCATATATGCGTTCGTTATTTGGGTCCACATCGGTATCAGTGAAAAAAACTTCAATTACTAATAAAGACGAAAACCGAAGTATCTCATGAAGAATCAACTGTAAACCAAAAGAGAACTAAAAATCTAAATCAAGTCATAAAAAAAAAATGGACGTATTTTCAGGTAGATAAAGTAAGGAGCAAATATATAGGTACAAATGGCATATGATTTCTTAATGACTATCCGACCAACAAGCGTAGAATCTGAGAGTGCTTTATCCGTGGCTGGATTATTTCGTACAAAAATTAGATCGCGATCAGGAGACCAAAGTTTAGATAAATTATTTGTTTTGCGTGCTTATTTGTTAAAAAAAATTGTTAAATAAAAAATATTTAATTATGTATCTAAGATAAGATTCTTTTCATTGTTTTCGTGGTGGAGATCCATATTAATAAGTATTATCAATAGTTACACAAATATATCTATTTCGTGTTATCTCATTTCATATTTTATGTTCTGAATAGTTTGATTTGCATATATTTATTATAATGCTCGATTAGAGTTCAAAAAAATTTTTTCTTTGTAATGTTTACTCTTATATTTTCGATACCTTACAAAATACCGGTAAATTATCGGAAAACCGGTTTTCATCGAAAATTTTACCGAATTACCGGTAATTGAAAGTCGGTAAATTTGCAATCCCTAAGCGGTACGCGGTATGTACCTTCGATTTCATTCTTTCGGACAGCCTCTCGCTGAATACTTGGATCATCAGCCATAATTCACGAATGCACGTACAATTGTACGGCGTTTTCTGCTGCATGTTTATTAGAGGCGTCTGAAACATATAGCAAGAAACGTATATTAACGACGTTTTCTCTTCCGAACAAGATACTCCCTTACCGTTTCAAATATCTTCAAGGAAATACAAATAAGATCGTTTACTATCGTCGCTTGTATATTTTCCAATTCGCCGAATTGATTTTCCACCGAATAGTGGTGGTACACGCTACGTGTGTATACCAGGGAAATAAATAGCCATCGTAATTCTATGTGCGTATGGTACGTGTGATACTCGGGTTGTTTACACTGCAATACGAACGACCCGCGTGAATAATAGACCCAGCGCCGCAACTACGTACACGCTTTTTTACGCAAACCTGATTGCCCAGCTTAGAAGGTGCATAATGAAAGGTAGCGTCTGGGATATTACGCAACCTCCGAAGGAAACGTTTTATAGTAATAAATAATGTGTTAAATTCCTCTTCGATATCTTCGTTTATAACTTGCAAAGATTGAAGGTCCCATTTGATACTGGAAATTCGTATACTATTAGACACGTAACTTAAATAACCAAGGTGGTGTTAAATGGCAAATCATCTCACCTATTCAAATACGTCCGAATGTACAAAATGAATTCGCATATAATACGTCGAATGTAATAAAAATCGATGTCATCCGTCTCGGAATATAAAACTTGCTTGTAAGTCTCGTGCCTGCTGAGTATTTTTAATTGCATGCTGCGAAAGAATTAGACGAAAAGTGTAAAGGAATCGATGTGGCGTAGAATAAACATTTATACAATTATCGCTTCCTTACTCCAAGCACTTGATAAAATGTTTCAAGTCGAAGACGGCCGTTGCAGCAGGCACAGTGCAATCGAACAGTTGCACATCCATATCGGACAGTGAGCATTCATCTTGCGGGTAAAGAACGTTCTCCAGTTCTCCGCGCAAGAACAAACTCTCCTTGCTCAATTCCCAATCGTTAGAATTCACCTTTCCGTTGCAGTTAAAAGTTAAACAGAAATCCATCTGTACAGCGTGTCTTTCCGAACAGAATACGAATCGTTCGATGTTAAGGTTTATTCCAATCAAGACTCGTCACCGTACATTTGACATATAATAAAACTTAACAAACACAATTTACGAACTTCATTCTCTGGATTATGTGAAATGCACGTAAATGTTGTCGGCGAAAAAAGCTGACTGAAGCAGACGCTTTTTCCGAAGTTTTGGCGGTAATCGGAGAACCGCCATCTACAGAGTGCACTGTGCATGCTAAGGCTGTTCGAGTACTCGAAAAAAGCGAGCCGAGCAGTGATGCCAGAACCGTGGGTTTGCGCCCACGGACCCTACCACCACTCCACGACCAAGCGTACCCCCTCCTAGCGCCTGTACCGCACTACACAAGCATACCCGTCTCAGCCGAGTACCCGTAAAAACCGAGTGGCTCGAAAGAACCGAGCGGCTCGAATTTTTTCGAGCGGCCCGAAAGAACCGAGAAGCTCGAATTTTTTCGAGCGGCTCGAATATACTTGGAGCAGATCGAAATTTTCGAGCAGACCGACTGTGTCGAGTAGCTTGAAGCTTGAAGCTTGAACGTTTCGGGCAATACGAATGTTTCGAAAATTTTAGGTTACGTTTGTCTACTGGAATGTAAATAATGGTTCTCAATAGGTAATGTGAATAATTAAAATGTAAGCTGTAAATGGAAATATTCTGTAACTTTTGAAAATAAGTACTAAATTCAAATCTTTCTTTTTTTCATCTTTTTCGTGTATTTATAAACGTATTCATACACTTCTCTTTATGTTATCTTTCTTCTCTTCTAACTTTTTTCTTTTTTCTTACTTTTTTACCATCTTCGTATGGGTTTTACTTCTGCCACGCCATTGTTAACACAGGGCGTTACCCGCTCATAAATAAATAAATGAATAAATAATTAAATAAATATAAATAAGCGTAATTACAAAGAATCGTGAAGTACTTGTAAACATTTGAATATGTAAACCTTGCATTATTAATTTTTCAATTTCTCATTTTTTATTTAATTAAATAAAAATGTTATTTTAAATAAATATAAATAAGCGTAATTACAAAGAATCGTGAAGTACTTTTAAACATTTGAATATGTAAACCTTGCATTATTAATTTTTCAATTTCTCATTTTTTATTTAATTAAATAAAATTTTTATTTATATTTATTTATATTTATATTTATTTAATTATTTATTTATTCATTTATTTATTTATGAGCGGGTAACGCCCTGTGTTAACAATGGCGCGACAGAAGTAAAACCCATACGAAGAAGGTAAAAAAGTAAGAAAAAAGAAAAAAGTTAGAAGAAAGGAAAGATAACATAAAGAGAAGTGTATGAATACGTTTATAAATACACGAAAACGATGAAAAAAAGAAAGATTTGAATTTAGTACTTATTTTCAAAAGTTACAGAATATTTCCATTTACAGCTTACATTTTAATAATTCACATTACCTATTGAGAACCATTATTTACATTCCAGTAGACAAACGTAACCAAAAATTTTCGAAACATTCGTATTGCCCGAAACGTTCAAGCTTCAAGCTTCAAGCTACTCGACACAGTCGGTCTGCTCGAAAATTTCGATCTGCTCCAAGTATATTCGAGCCGCTCGAAAAAATTCGAGCTTCTCGGTTCATTTGGGCTGCCCGGTTCTTTCGAGCCGCTCGAAAAAATTCGAGCTACTCGGTTTTATCGAGCCGATCGATTCTTTCGAGCTACTCGGTTTTTACGGGTACTCGGCTCGGCTCGGAAACCGAGTCTCGGCTCGGTCTGAACTTCAAGCTACTTGAATATTCGAGTACTCGAACAGCCTTAGTGCATGCACTACCTACGTATATGCAATAGTGAGTGCAGACTTTGGAAGTATGTAGTATATAAAAATTGCATTTAGTTCGAGTAAAATTCTTCTGTAGTTCTGTAGTTCTGTATTTCTGTGTTACGCGCATTTATTGATGTAACTTGAAAATGTAGTTTAACAACTGGATATCGAAGACCGTTATATCTTCGAAATCTTTACCATCGACGACGCTTCGCCTCCTTTCTTATTAAAAAGTTTCTTTAAATGGTTCTTGAAACGCCGCAACTGATTCGCTCGTGAATTGTCGCAGTTTTTCAAGTACATTCAACAATCTGTTCCTTAATAGAATTTTACGGGCCGCTTGAAGAAAAGGCAGGAGCTTGCAATAACGGAGAAGCGATTGTCCATTTTGAGGCAATGTTAAAGCGACATGGGGATACTAGAATGAAATGCAGGGAAAAAGTGAACCCCGAATTTTCAGAACATTACAGCGTCATCGTCTAATAATATAATTAAGAAGACTCGTACTTTCTGAGAAGCTCTTAAAATTCTTTGTTTTATGCCTCTGGCCTTTTCTCGCCGAAACAAGTCTTCATCCACGCTCGTCTTCATTGACTCTCTATAATCGTTCCATTCTTGTTCCCGTTGTATCTTAACTTCAGCTACTCGAATCTCGCCAGCGCCACGCGTTCCGTCATTTACTTTCGGCCTATGATGAATTCTCGCCTGTTCGTTTCCTTCGCGATAACTCCGTACTTTTAGCAAGAACTCCTTTAGCTTTTGTGCTTTTTGTTCGACAATCTGGTACAGGTACGCGTTCAGTGGACCTAAATAATTGCACGAACATTTCACAGTCCGTACGAAATTCTTCAAAGTCCTAACCTTTTAATTCGTACTCGCCGTACGGCTTACGACTCTTCGAATTCAAGACGCAATTAACAGTATGCAGTGCATACAAAGGGAAATAACAGCATTTCTTCACTAAAGCTTTCTCGAAGCTCGTGCATGGCTTAGCAGGTCTTTTTATATGGAATTTTGGTGCAGGTCTCTGTTGGGAAATTGGTTTTCTCTTTTTACGGGACACTGGGATAATTTTTACTGGCTGCGTCGTTCTCTTAGTTCTCGGCTCGATATTCTCCAGCGATTCTCTGATTAAACCATAGTCACTTTCATTAGAGGATTAAGCGCATCCCTTTGCATAAATAATTCTTTTCAGTTGTCTCACCGTAGAAGACCCGGCCGAGTGTACGCATGGAAATTTACGACGTGGGCTGTTTTGCACAAGTCAGAAATGAATATCCGAATTTGGAAGTTCATACTTATGTATCGAAGAGGTCTGTAAATGATCATGAGTATTACAGGCCTCTGTCCTGGTTTTATATCACCTAGAAATCAATTAAACTTGCATTACGGCGATCTGTATTCTAAGACAGCTTGGTAAAGAACCCCTGCAATCAGTGTTCACGGGAAAAGGCCTGATAGCTCTCGGCTACCCTCTGTTGCGCATGCCCGCGACGAGCTGTGACGTCAAACCAATCAACGCCAAGCTGGGAAACGAAGCCAGCCACTGGCGTCGATTCGGTTCGTTTACCAGCTTGGCGTTGATTGGTTTGACGTCACAGCTCGTCGCGGGCATGCGCAACAGAGGGTAGCCGAGAGCTATCAGGCCTTTTCCCGTGAACACTGCCTGCAATCTGCATAGAAAATACAAGTTTACCACACCGAGGATAGATGTCGACACATGGCTCGTCATTGGGTGGTAAAACAGCGAAGGAGAATTTTTTCTCCGCGCAAGAGGATATCGGTATTTTACAGCAGGCCCTTAAACAATGAACAATCATTCACTTTCCACGTGAATTCTATGGGCATCGAACAAGTAACTTACGCTCGACCCAGTGGCACATTTCCAAAGTTCACGTTAGTAGGAAAAGAAAAGTGGCTTCTTATCTTTGCAGTGATTTTAATTCGTAACATTCGATCGTCGAAATAACGGATACTCAAGACATCGTTATAATCCCTCGATTCGTCGGGAATAAAGAGAACATTTATTCTGAGCACCGATCCTGGACTAAGCCATCTTCTCTGCAATAAATCCGCGTTTCTCAATCTCTCGACATCTCCAATAATTTCTCATACAAGTCTGTCTTCACCTGAGAAGCACCTCCAACCCGGAAGTAATTGCTTTCTAATGGGAAAGCTTGAACGGGGCATAATTTAGAGAAATAATTTGTGATTTCTATCGGTTTCTCTTGAACTTTAAGGTTTCCAGCACTGAAAGTGAATTTTAAACTCGGCGGCGCCACGCTTAAGAACGCGTTCTTTGAATTCTCCTCGGGATAGCTCGAAATCTTTTTCCTGCTCATCAGACATTCGGATGGGTCGATCGCATCAGCATCCATTTCGAACTAAACGCGTGACGAATCGTGATATTATCGGCGTACGATTGCCGAGAAGATTCCATTTGCCAACTTTGCTTGGACATTACCAGAAACAAATGAAAGGTAAATAAATGCGCAGTACATCGCGATTCGCGAGCCACCGCGAGATTTCGTGGCGAAAACCGCAGTAGGCAAGGTCAATTGCCGGCTGAGATAAGTCTCGTTTAAATAAGTGGGAAGTTATGGCTCGAGTGAGTTCCGACAGCAGAACCCAACAAGAACCCGGCCCAGCATTCGACGCCTATCTCCAACCTTATATCTTTTAATCATGTACACCTAAAACACCGAGAAATGCATAAAGCCCCTCAACTTTCGCGCGATCGTTTTGTACATATGCATGCACATACATATACACATATGCATCTGCTGTTTACAATTACAAGCTTCTGATAACACGTCGGAAAGAAAGATGGAGTGCGTAGGGAGATAGCTGCGACTGTTTATACCCGAGGGATAGGATCGTTATGCATATTTTGATAGTTATTTTCACGTAGGCGACGCCGGTGTTCGCCCGAAACGGCAGCCGATCTTAATGGCACGCCTGTAAGAAATCGCCGTCTGGGAAATGAAAGTAATATATTCGGCTGCATGCATCGCGGTATGACTCACGCACAGTACCATGTCAGTTATTCGCAGTCTCGTAGCTGTGTTTTTATAAATACTTCCGTATCTGTATAAATCGAGAAAGCGGTTAATCATGAACGTGCAGGACCTACACGACGGGGTATGTTGTTTCATTCTCATCTTGCGAGCGCATTTCTCCGTAGAGTCTTTGAATACATTAACGGAACCGCAAAGCCGGAGGTTAGACTCATGTGTCAATCCTTCAATTTCGTTTCAATTGCCCGCGGTACGGTGGACTTCTTAGAGTTCTACTCGTTTATCTTACCTTCTCACGTATTCAGAGTCTCGGGAAATCCCAGTTAACGGAATTAATTTCTACGCGCCTTCGGGGCTGATCATAAATTACCGTTAATCTCTTTGCAGTCTCCTCTGCTGAGAGCTATATTTTTCGGAGACGTGGAAGAAGTTCTAGCATTATTGTCTAAGCAAGAGGATCCAAATTGGCAAGATTCCGAACAGCGCTCTCTTCTGCACGCAGCCGCGTATTGGGGGGACGCGACGATCGTCAAGCTGCTCCTGCTGCACGGAGCCGCGGTGAACGCTAAAGATAAGAATTGGCTAACTCCGTTGCACAGGGCTTGTCGCTCGGGGAATCATAACGTGGTAGAGGTTTTGCTGCACCGCAAAGCGAACGTGAATATGAGGGATCGCAGCTGGCAAACGCCTTTGCACGTAGCAGCGGCGAACAATGCGCTACAGTGCGCGAAACTGATAGTTCCGTATTTAAGGAACGTTAACGTAGCGGATAGGTTTGTGTCTTAGGTATTATTTCTCTGTCGATCCATTCGGATACGTATCGATAAAAACGCTAATGTTTCCAGGAGCGGTAGGACAAGCTTGCACCACGCAGTTTACAATGGACATCACGAGATGACGGAATACTTAATAAAAATTGGCTGCGTTGTAAACGCTTATGATAAAAAGAATCGCAGGGCTTTACATTTCGCGGCGTACATGGGGCACGATAATGTCGCGAAGACGCTTATAGAGCAAGGGGCAGATGTGAACGTAAAAGTAATATTATTTTTTTAGATGCGTTCGGGCGAGTTACGAGACGATAGATATTTATGTATTCGTTTGTGTGTTAAGGATCGAGATTTGTACACTCCGTTGCACGCAGCCGCGGCTTTCGGTAGCATAGAGTGTATGCAGATATTAATTAAGGCTCGTGCGGACGTCGAGGCGAAGAATGAATATGGAAACACACCTCTACATATTGCTTGTCTGAACGGCCATGCAGACGCGGTTAAAGAATTAATCAGTAATACCGCGAACGTTGGTGAGACGACATAAATGTTTGTCGAGATCAATGCTCCTTTCCGTTAAATTTCTAACAGATTATCGCCCGAACAGAGGCTGTCAACTACCGACGACTGACTCCGCTACACGTTGCCGCTGTTAGCACTCGCGGCGTTCATTGTTTAGAAGTACTTTTACAAGCCGGCGCGAAAATAAACGTCCAGTCGATAGACAAACGCACGCCTTTGCATATGACCGCGATCCACGGAAGATTCACGCGCTCGAAAAGCTTATTGGACGCGGGGGCATCGCCGCACACCAGGGATAAAATTCGAAATACCGCTTTACACATAGCTGCTTGGTAAAGTGCAATGTAAAATACTAGTCTCGTCTGTTGTTCGTGACGTTTCTATCGGTGTCTATTTAAAGTTCCAAATTTCCTCTAGGTTCGGCCACGAGTGCTTAACAACAACTTTACTACAGTGTGGCGCATCTCCAACGGCGTGCAACGCTGAGCTACGCACCGCGTTGCACCTAAGCTGTTTAGCGGGACATATCGAGGTAAAGCATTCGATATAAGTACGTCCCTTGGACGCAACGTTGATTCCCCGAATTATTATTTCTTATTACATCCGCAGGTCTGTAGGAAACTGTTGCAAGTCGATAGCCGACACATAGACTCGTGGGACTTCGGTGGTAAGACACCGTTGCATTTGGCAGCATTCAAGGGGTCTGTCGGCTGTTTAGATCTGCTGTTGTCTAGCGGGGCTAATTTCCGATTAACCGACAACGACAAGAGGTTGGCGCTTCATTACGCTGCCAGCCAGGGCCACTATCTTTGCGTTTTCACGCTGATCGGATTCGGAAGTGATTCGAATGCACAGGACGTAGACGGCGCGACCCCTTTGCATTTAGCAGCGGCAGCATCGAATCCTATGGATTCTGATGCTCAGTAAGCGTTCATTATCATTGTCGTACAGCTTGTCCAAGAAAAGCCTGCCTTCGTGATATAATTAATACCGCACTTTCCTTTTTTTAGATGCGTACAGTATTTATTGAAGCACAGAGCAGATCCACGTTTGCGCGACAAACGTGGCTTCACTGCAATTCATTACGCGGTTGCTGGTGGAAATCAGCCGGCTTTAGAAGCTCTTCTAGAAGCTTGCCCACAAGTGAACTTGACGACTTCGTCCAATTGCACAGAGAAACAAGAACCTATATCACCAGCGTTGACGCCTCTACACCTTGCCGTAATGATTGATAAAAGCATTTTGGATAGCTACTTTAACGCGCTCTGCCCTCCGACGTACCACTGTTTAACATGCGTGCCGTCTGTTTGTAGGCATATTACGGGCACAGTGAGATACTGAGCTTATTGCTGCCGTTGTTCCCCAACACTAACATTAAAGAGGATACCGGTAAAACGCCTTTACATCTAGCTTCTTGTAAAGGCCACCGCCAGTGTGTTCAACTGTTGTTAAGACACGGATCTTTCGTATCAGTTCAAGTATGACCTCAACAGATCCTTTTCGCTCTCGCGCGATTCTCCCGTACTGACGATTGCCAATGATCTTGCAGGATTCTATCGCAAGGCGCACTCCATTGCACTGTGCAGCTGCGACAGGTTACTCTGGCTGTCTGGTACTTCTTCTGGAAAATGCAGAAGACCCAAGCGTTGTCGATCGCTACGACGCAAAACAGCGTACTGCTTTAACGTTAGCGGTGGCGAACAGTAATACAGAGTGCGTCAATTTACTTTTGAAATATAAAGCTGATTGTAATTTGCCAGACGTAAACAAACACACGCCATTATTTCGAGCAGTGTTTAGCGAACGTGATCACCAGCTAGTGAAGTTGTTATTGTCGCACGGTGCGCGAGTAGCGGTACAAGATACGAATGGTAAAACGCCATTGCATTTAGCCTCTGCGTGCGGAAGGTTGGTTCCTTTTATTCGATCGATAGACCGACGCATATTTCCACCCGACTTCACCTTCATTTCCCCCGCAGAGTGAAAGCACTAGCCGCTCTCGTTAAAGCTGACCCCGGGGCTGTTACCTTGAAGGACGATCAAGATTGTACGGTTCTTCATTGGGCTTGCTACAATGGCAACTCCAATTGCGTGGAGTACCTCCTCGATCAAAATGTAATCGATTCGTTAGAGGGTAAATATCTGTCACCAGCACGAGCTCGCATTCCCGGCACCTGAATCTAAACTTCCTATTACACACGTGCAGGTAATCCATTATCCGCTGTCCACTGCGCGGTGTACCAGGGATCGGTAGATTGCTTGAAGTTATTAATAAACAAATTCGGAGGGAAAGCTGTCGCCGCTTTAAGAGATAGTGCGGGCGACCGACTGCCCTTACACGCCGCGGCTAGTGCAGGGACCCTTGATTGCGCCAGGCTTATCTTAAACTCTGTCGGTGCAGAATTAGCTGGACTGGAGGTTCCAGATTATTCAGGTCGGACACCTCTCCTTTGCGCCGCTGTTACCGGCCAGTATGGCGTTATCGGTAAGTTTCATTAAGTAACGAACCTCTGAGTACTCGTTCCTCGATATCTCTGTACGAATCGTCTCGATGTCTTTCGATGGCAGAGCTGTTGCTCGAGCGGGAAGCCGACGTGAGTGCTGTCGACTGTAACAGGAACACGGCGTTGCATTTGGCTTGCCAAAGGCGCCAATCCGCTGCCGCGTCGTTATTACTCAATTGGATAGACCCGGCCCATACGAATCCTGAGAATACGTCGCAGTCGCAACAGCAGCGCATCGCTGTCATTAACATGACCAATAAGCAACAGAGGACTCCCTTACACTTGGCAGCGAGGAACGGCCTCGTCAAGGTAAACGAGCAAGTCCTACGAGTTAAGTTGCTCTATTAAGAAGTACATTATTCTGCAAAGTGAACGAGACTTATTTTTTCAGGTGACGCGACGCTTGTTGCAATTAGGGGCTAGCGTAGTAGCTGTCGATGCGGAGGGCCTTACTCCTGCACTGGCTTGCGCGCCGAATCGCGCCGTGGCACGTTGTTTGGCTACTATCTTAGCTGCACACGGTATGTAGATAGTCACGATCGACTTCAGCGTTCGACAAACTACTCAGTTGCTCTTACAGGCCAACATTGGGAGGCTGCGCAACACTCGCCGTCGATTCAGCAAACGTCGGAAGTGTATTTGAACGGCAGAAGCGGTGACTCGCAACACAGTTCGGATTCAGAGTTTTACTGACAATAGTTCTTGCGTTTAGATCATCGAGCGTTTCGAATACTAACCGTCGACACTGCGAGATCAGCGCTCGTTCGACGGTGCCTGGAGATTTTTATACCTGGGCTTATGAGAGCCTGGCTTCACTGCTCCGCACGTAATACCGTGAAAGACACATTTATATTCGACACTCGACACGCCATGCCAGTATTCTTTCTACAGATTATAAAGAAACGGGATGTTCATTTCGTATTTATTTAAGTATCAGCATTGTTGATGACTGCGAGGGTTGAACAGCTTTGTCGGCGATGCTAATGCGGAGAGAGAAAAGAAGAAGACTCCTCTCGTCAAGTCAGCACAGTATCCCAAAAATCGAGGTGCAGTGATTACGGCTGTGAAGTGCCCCCTTCTCCCCCTTTTTTTTTTTACCGAAAACACTGGGTTCGCACATAGAGTCACTTAATAAATGTGTGTTTCAATGGTTGTTACGTGTCATTCTATACTAATTACGATATACAGAGCACCCAGAACGCTCAGCGGATTGTATTCTTTTTTTTTTTAAATGTCGAGCGATCGAGAAAGGTGTCGAATCATATCGTGTACGCGAAACAATGTATTTTTATTGTACATATTGATCGCAATAATTATCGCTTTAAAGAGACACGTTATCGTGCGCGCGAGACGATAGAAATTATTGAATAGGGAATAATTACGATTTGTACGTAGTCTTTCGCGAACAGTGCGAGATTCAAATACATTATTTTTCTCTACAGAACAGGAGACCGTATGCGCTGTACATATTGATAAATATTTTTCAATACCAACAACCGTACAATATGTAAACGTGAGTTCCGAGGATTTAATACCGTATCACATCGAAACTGCGCTATAATTTAAGTGCTAACTGCCAATATCATGCATCTGTACTACATGACCATTTGTAATCAATAAACGACGTTACGTTTTATTTTTATATAAGCGTCTTATAATCTCTACAGCCCGGTGCTATTCCCTTTTCTTCGTAACAGTCATTCACACCTCTATCGCAATTCCTAATGCCGTTATTCTTCCTGCATATTTCCTATTTCAATTATTCAGTAATTTATCAAATTTCTAGAGTTGCAATCGAAAACACAGCCCCTTTCGTCGCGCGGTAATTTTCTTACTGCACTCACAGACCATGTATAGGATAAACCTATCACGCAATGTAATTTTGTGTCACACGCTCGGGGGGCTCGCGAGCCCCCTTACCATTTTCGTGTCACACCCAACGTTATCGATTCAGAGTGCAATTCGAACGGAAAACCTACAAGCAGTTAGAATTCAAACTAAATATGATGAAAATTGCTACGAAAAATACAAACGCCCGAACTTTAGTTCCGAATTTGTTTAAATAATACAGTACGTTTGTAACTAAGCAGGAATACCTCAGCAATGAATTGGAACATGGTATATTTCAATAAGGTGCTGAAGCAGAGAGGACTTTAAAAATGGTCAAAAACCCGTCAGTTCCAGTATCTTGCTGAAATATACCAACTTGCACTTATCCTGCAATCTTAACACCTATACTCGTGATCTGGGGTCGGGTAGGAACAGTCCAGCAATATTTCAAGTATACCAAAAGGTACACCCCCCACGCCCGAAACTGTGCTCCCCTTCGACAAGAACACCAGGGGATGAAACTGATCCACCCACACCGATTCAAATAAGTAATGTAACAAACCGAGCCAAAGCATAGCGTAGCAAAAGCCCTATAGAGGCTTTAGGACATAGGTCAAAGGGCGGAATTTTCAGTCGTTGCTTATTCTTAAGCAAATGCTTAAGCATTCGGCATCCTTTATTAGCTACTAGGTTAGTACTGTCACCAAAGAGGAGATATAATAAGAGGCGTCACTCGACAAGGACAGAAATAAGCTAGGGAAATCACTAGACAACCAATTTAAATGCCCTTTCGGCAATGATCGGTAAACTTTGGCAATAATCAGCAAATTGCAGTAAGGTACATTTAGTCCATTTGAATATCCCGCTCGAATAGACAACCAATTTAAATGCCAAGGTCAAGTAAGGACTTCAAAGGTTCCGCCCGGAGTGACGCCTCTTATTATATCTCCTCTTTGCTGCCACTCTAAACAAGTCACACGTACACAAGCACGCACACACCTTTCAGCATTTCAACACATTTGAGAGTAGTTGCTCAGTCGAACGCTGTTCATGAGCAGATGCCACTACATGCAGTCCTGAAATTATAGGTCGGTAACACAGTTTGGGTATACCTCGTCTGTGGTTATGACTAATTAGAAGAAACAAATGAATAGCCGAATAGGAGTAGGAAGAATAACGACGCGAGGTGTTAGGATACAGATGAATTTATTAATATCTAATCAATTATAATAAAGATATAATAAAAGTATTATAATTGATTAGTTATTCAAAGGTGAAATCAAGGGCACAGCTCCTTCTGAAAAAAGAAAAAATGTATTCATCATTGTTCGATACGAAATAACATTATTTACAGTTTGATCGAGCAGAATATATGTACAAATATCACGAATTATGTATAACGTAATGGGCAACAAGACACACGTTTCAACATGTAAACACTTCCATAAATATAACTAAACTCGTAACATAACAGAAACGGTCGCTGACGATGGTCCTAATTCACCTCCATACTGAATACACGCCTCCAGTCGCGCATTATCCATAAGAATAGCAACAGTACCGCTGCCTTTCACTCTGTCCATTAAATAACCAAAGAACACACTCGGAACAGGCGTAGGAATGTTTGTAATACTGGCGAGTCGCTCGGCGAACGTGAGATAGCAATTATTTAACAACAGTATCAGGAATATCACAAAGTACGAGTGGAGCTCGCGAGCACCGTCTCGCAATGTCTGCTCCCCTCGGAGCTTCAACAGTCGCACTCGTATTAACCAAGGATTGTTCGCGCGGCACTCCATGGGAGACGGAGCACCTGATTGCTCCTCCGACCGTAAGAACACGCGACAAGAGTCTTGATAAGAAATAAGACAGAAAGTGTGGGCCATGTGCGAAGCAAACTGACCTATCAAACTATTGGCAATTAGGTGCTCCATATCTAACGGACTTCTACTTTGGTTTACAATCAGAAAAAATCAACACCCCCCATTCGTTGCATAACATCAGATATAAACGTGCTCCAAGGAGATGGCATGGGCAACGTCTCCCTTCGGGTCCGAGTCTTTCCTACTCTTTTCCGCGTCGTCTTGAGACAGATCCAAAGAAAAGTTGTCGTATGCGTACACGTTGGTCACCATGTTCGGGTGCTTCTCTTCAGAGATTGACGCGAACTTCTGAAGCGTGACATTCCGCGGCTGCGAGACCACGCTCGGCCAGCTCTGGCTGTCGATGCCCGGTCCCGGCTTGCTCAAGAATCCGCTCTCTATCTGGTCCAGACTGCGGCCCCTGGTCTCGGGGAGGATCGTCAGGGCGAACAGAGCTCCCAGGAGGCTAGCGCCAGCGAACACCCACATGGTGCTCTCGATACCGACTAGCTCGCGCGCGTCCGGGTACATCTTGATCATCGTGAACGTCAGCAGCTGCACCATGCTGGTGGTGATGCCGCCCAGCGGTCCCCTGAACCTCAGCGGGTACAGCTCCGAGGTCATCACCCAGGGTAACGTGAGGTATCCCAGCATAGACGATCCCACGTGGCCTCCTACGAACGCCAGAGTAGCGGCGGACGGCAATTTGAACCTGGAAGCAATCGAAGGAATCGTGTCAAGGCGCGGGAACGCTTCCTAGCGTCTTAACTCGCTGAGCTACATATTAATTAGGATGATCGTTAGCTACACGTGGCTAGAGTCCATGGGTCTTGTGTGCGAACCAGGACACAGATTTCTCTCAGGATCCCGCAATCTCTGATATACATATCTCGTTTGTCCGGCCGATAATCGCCCGCGTATTGGCTCGCTTATCTAAGCGAGGAGCTATGTGGGAAGCGGCGGAAGTTTTACAGCCGTTAATTCGCGCCCGAGGTCAGGTCTAATTTGCACCCCGGCGGGCCTTTAGCATGATCCTAATTAGCCTGATAACGTATCAAACGGACACTTGAAGCTCGCCTCTGCTCTCGAGAATGATACTGCGCAGCGAGAATCGAGATAGCCGCCGGCTCGGCTGCCGGCTTGAACTTGGCCTGCTCTATCAATTAAAGAGTCCTAGTTAACAGAGGAGCGCGCACCTGAAGGACGCCGCGACGCCCGCGGCAGAGATCGCCATTCCTAGGCCGCTGACGAAGGCCAGCGTTTTCCTGCCGAAGCTGTTGGCCAGGCCAGCGCCGGCGACCGACGCGAACAGCCTGATCACGCCGATCCCGACGCTCGCGGAGTACTCGTTCAGGTCGATCCCGATGTCTTCGAGAACGGTCACGGCGTAGAACAGGATTATATATATCCCGGACATCTGCTGGAGCGCGAAGAAGGTGAGCAGGATGAGGAAGGGCTTCCAGACGTTCGGCATGTGAAGAGCCTTCAGCAGGCTCTCCTTCTTCTCCTCTCTCTTCACGTTCGTCTCGCAGAGCTCCTGGTACTCCTTGTCGGTGGTGATGCCCGGCCCTCGGAGCCACAGCAGCGACTCCTTCGCCTCCTCCGTTCGCCCTCGCGCCACCAGCCAGCCCGGGGTCTCGGGGATCATGCTACACGAACACAGACGGACATCGTCGGGCGTAAGTTGTCACGGTTATTTTCGTATTATCTTTGCCCTGACCCCCCTAGAACGGTTCCTGCGGTTGTCCGATTGCAATAAGGGGGTGCGAGGAAAAGAAGTTTGATGCTCGCAACGGCGCGATATTTTATCTAAGAATTACCGTGTCAGTGCCAAGGAGAGGATCGCTGGACCGATGCTAATCGCCGCGGCTCTCTGCCACGTGGTGAACGCTCCCAGCGAGTAGACCATCAGGACGCCTACGGAAACCAGAACGGGGCCGCAGCTTCCTAACCAGGCCCGCTGATCCGCCGCTGCTGCCTGAAACGGTGGCCACGTCGATTTAAAGAACACGCACGTCCGAGTGTATCCTACTCTCGCAATCTCTAATCTAAGGACGATAACCGTTGCAGAGCGAAGGAAAGCAGCCACTGTTACGCACCTCGCTGACGTAAAGGTACAGGCCGTTCGCCATACCGATCCCGATGCCACTGATGAATCTGCCTGCGTACAGCATCGGCACGTCCTTCGATAACGCTATCAGCAGCCAGCCGGCGGCGTGAGGCAAGCTGGCCAGCGCGATCGCTGACCTCCTGCCGAACCATTCCGCGCACAGTCCAGCGATCACGGATCCCAGGGGATTCGAAACGACGCCCAGCGACGCTATCCAAGAGGTCTCCGACTGGTCCGCGAACCCGGTCTCCAGGAGCTTCGGTATCAGGATCGCGCTGAATCCCTGGCCCAGTCCCACGGACACCTGGCCCGAGTGGGCTGCCAGTCCCGCGAATATCTGCAATCACAAGTTCCCATCAGATGACGGACCTACGGGCGAGTCTCTATCGTTTCCCTTTTAAAGGGAGTAAACGCTCTCTCGGGGCAAGGCGAATGTTAAGTGCTTCGAAGGGGGACACGGTGAGGGACGCGATCGACCCGCTGTTTTTGGCGATTCAAACCTCTACGATTAACCAATTAGGATTAGCATCTGCGGTGAGCGCTACGTGGCCAGAAATGATCCCGGAGTTCCGCGAACGTGCGCTGAAGCGATGATACCAGGTAGTAGCGTCGAATCGCGCTCCGTTCACGTAACCGACGCACGAATCGTTCGGGAGATTATTCGCGCGGGAACGATCGTTGTCTGACGGAGAATGGAAGGAATTTTGAGTGCTCCTGGTGACGATAAACCGGCCGAGAGCGCGCGGAATAAGAAGCCGTGACGCAAGCCGTCGCGTTATCGTTTCTGGGATACGTGCGCGAGGACGATGCGTCGATCATTCCCGGGTTAATAAAAATTTTACATAAATAAAGTCCCAAAATGCTGCTCGAAGAGGGAAGGACTAGGGGCCCGCTGGGAAAAGGAGATCAACGCAACCACGACCGAAGTAAAACTCGATTTTATTCTTTAAATAAATTATTTATGTCACCCGTGACACCACCAAGTAAGGTAAATTTAATAAGGTAAAGAAGACACACTAAAAATAGATAGGTATTTCACAATATAATTCTAACTTAATGATATTTAAAAAAAAAACCCGTGGCGACCCACCGTTTGGGAATCACTGACCTAATGAATTTTATTAAATTTGCATTAAAAATATTTTTATCCCTTCAACACGGCTCTCCCCATGATTAAATCATGAGTGCGCCACTGGGAAGGATTCTATGTACCTATGTACCCGCGTGGTTGCCGTGGAGGTTGATCTCGAAGGGACAGGCTTCGGAGCGAGGGTCCACGTAATAAAAAGTGGCGATCGCGCGAAGAAATCGCCGACGGTTGTCGGATCTTCGAAGTGGGATCGCGAAAATCCCCCTGAACAGAAGGACGAACCTCCACGAGTCGTCGCGTCGCGTCCTCTCCGTTCGCTGGCCTCGTTTAACGAAGCCTGGAGAGATGTTCTCGACAGATACGCGCAGGATCGGAATAATTAACGGACAGATTGCAATCGTCGGAGTGCATTGTTGTTACGCGTACACTTGTGCAACGGCCGCCACCGGCGATCCCCCGTTTCTTAGTCGTGGACACCATGGACGCGGAGCTGCCCGATTCCCGCCTCTTCTGCTTCCTGCATCCGACCATTTTCGAACGAACCGATTTGCTGGACGACCGCCCGCTACCACCGATTACTAACCACTGCAACATCCAGCCTCGGTTCTCCTTTAATTGCTACCACCGAACCCGCCACTATCTTCGTCGTCGATATCGAACGATAAGGCGGCGTTTTCAAGGGACTAGCCGACCAGCGGCTACCAATAAGCAATAAGTGACGTGAATCACTGATGACACAGGTGGCAGAGAGCTACTAACGTCCACGGCGCTCAAGGGTGTCATAGATCATCGGGTAGGAAGGTTAAATTGCCTTACACCTTTGTGCTGTCCAGAATTCAGCAGCTTCCACCAGAGCTTCGCTCGGATGATCATCGTGCGAACGGGCTCGACGGGCCCTGGCCAGTATCTGTAACACGAACGGGAAAAGAATACTCACAGAAGCCACTCGACGATACAGCCGGCCAAGTACCTGTAGTTAAGAAATCTTATCGAAATGAGTTTTCTCCTTTGAGAATAGATCGATCGAGTTCCCCAGAAAAATCCGCAATAATTCTTCCCGTTTCCGGCTACGTGCCGTTTCTATCTGCTCTTGTGCAACGGCGATTCGATGAAACTGCGCTATCTCGGCGTAAAAACTCGCGACAAGTAGGTACCAGAAGAGCCTTCTCACGATCGCGAGCACTTCCTCCGAGTACCCGAGTTTTCATTATGACTTGCAACAGCTCGATGAGCACGCATGTTTTCTGCGACTGCCGAAACACCGTCCGGTATTTTTCTCGGCCACGCGTGAATGCGTGCAGAAATTGGATAATAGTCCCCGTTTAAACGACCGCTCGACCCCCCGGCGCGCTTAATCCCGTGACTCATGGAACGCACGTGAATCCTATCACCAGCGGCAGAGTGCGACGATCCAAGTCGAAATCGCACGTGAGCTCGCAATTTGCCCATCAACGAATCTGCCCGGCCATTGGATTTCGACATTATCTCGTTCTACGATTAACACCACGGGTTGATTCACCGCCTGGTGCGCATGTACGACGCGAGGGACTCTAAAATCAATTTCTAATCTCGCATATACACTGCGTTCCACATTAGAGCATACTGGTTTCGCGCAGGGATACACTGTTGATTGGTAGTAAACCGGCAGCGAAAGTGCTACGACCAATCGCATGTGTCAGATTCGTGGGAGCTGCGCAGATCGGTCGCAAATCCGTAGGGGCGTCGCACAGTGGTCCGACGCATAGAGGAGAAAGTGGAAAAAACTCATAACTTCAGCATTTCTCAATATTTTTTAATTAGTTTTGTTTCATATTCTGCCCCAATGTAATTTTGTCCAATAGAAAAGTTGTAGAGAATTAAAATATGCGTTTTTTTTTTAAATTTTTTTTTTGAATTTTTTTTTGAATTTTTGAATTTATTTATAACTTACAATATTCGTTTTTTTAACGGAATTTGTACTTGTACAATGTTTAGACAAATTTGTCGAAACAAAGTACGTAAAATGATCGTTTTAATTCTTCAATAAACATTTTGCATACGGTACAGACGGTGATGGACGGTGAAAATTTTTAATGGGAATTGTACCTCAAAGTATGTAGGGGAGACCGGGGTAAACTGAGCTTTCTTAATTTATTCTTTAACAATAGAATATATTTACAAATTTTGGTGACGTAATAAATGTGTGTAATACCACAATGATAATTATGCACATTCAGATATCGAAAAATGGAAATTCGTTTAAAAAATTAAAAATGAAGTTTTAGAGACTTCCGATTGGTTTTCTTTTCAATTTAGCTTTTTCGATAAATGAGTCTTAAATGTGTTATTTTAACTCCAAATTTTTTCTGCGTGTTTATAACAAGCTTATAAACATACATGTACACGCGTTTGAGAAAACATTAATCCTAACATTATTAAATAATTAATTTTCCATTGAGTACATATTCGGGGTAAAGTGACCGGGGTAAACTAAGCTACAAATGGCTGCAAAGAACAGATGCGCAAGTGATGTGCGCAATAGCCTAACCTGTCAGCTGGCTAGAAAGCCACGCGGCGTGGTGGAACAGAAACTAACCTCAAAAAAATTTCCCTAGTTTTTGACAACCACGGTGCAAAAAAACCGTGTAGCTGCCGTGCTACACACGTCATTCCAGCGCAAGGGGTTAATAATTAGCTGTATACTTAATTAAAGTTCTTCTTTCGTTGCAGTTCAGTTTACCCCATATATGGGGTAAATTGGTGTGTTTTGGTTTTTTCGTTTCAAGTTGAATTTTAATATACTTTAAGTTTATTTTAAGTATCGCTATTCGTCATTTATCAATAGTAATGTTCAAATTATATTATAAATCTATTTCCACACATTTTTATTGTAAGGGAAAAATTGTATTCGACTTCAAACTTTTTTCGTCCCACTTTGCCCCGGTCTCCCCTACTTTCAAACCTTTCAAGTGTCGTTGCGGAGGTAGACGGAGGTACCTGAAAAAAATGGTGATTTCTAAAACACCTCGATATCCTTTGAGATATTGTTATATTCTGACAACAGTTTCAATTCTGCCTCTTTTTGTCCTACAC
Organism: Andrena fulva; assembly: GCA_946251845.1. Taxonomy (NCBI): domain Eukaryota; kingdom Metazoa; phylum Arthropoda; class Insecta; order Hymenoptera; family Andrenidae; genus Andrena; species Andrena fulva. Next base: position 6,108,176 of record OX276332.1, read on the forward strand.
TATGTAAAAATGGGTAATAAGACTACTCCGGAAAAAACAGGTCCACTTAGTGATATGTAGAAATTTTGGTCATACTTCTTTAGTGCGAGTTTTTCCGCACTTGTAATCGGTTTTAGAGGCTAAGTGACAGGAAATGACCAATACATAACCGATAAAAAACATACCTAAAAAAACAATACGAAATTGTGACATGATTTTTTGAGGTTTTTTCCGCCTTTAAGGGGACTAGGCAGTCGTTTTTCGTGAGAAATAGACTCTGTCCTTTATTTATTTGTAAACAAATGAAAGCACATCCAGATATATGCTTTTACCCAATGTTTATTACTACCATACAGATTGAAAAAAAAGTAATAGGAAATATATATGTGCTTTAAAAATGGCGCTGCCGACGGGTAAACATTTTAACGTTTTTCTGTCGTTTTGCTTTAATATCGGTGTTAAAATGTGACGTAATCCGATTTCAAAGGCGAGATTCTTGTTTGATGGATTCATAGTTTCCGCCAAAACCTATAAAAACAACAATTAAATCAAAATCATGCGATTGGTGGCTGAAAAACGGCGATTTTTCCGAGAAAAATTCGTTCTTATTTGTGCGCTGCAAAAATCCGGTGACTCCTCAATTTTTTTATAAAAATCTCGAATTTTTACGGATCATATCAGAGGTTTGGGGCGAAATGGCACATGTTTTACACATCCTGTAATTTTTTTCAAGTCGATCTGAACCTCCATTCGTTCGCAATCAGGAAAAAACCAAGAGAAAAAAGATTCGAGAAAATCGCGTTTAAAGTTTCTGGGCAAAGGCGACGCAATAAGTTACCGCTTGATCTTTTTAGCTGCCAAATCAACAATTTTGCGAATTTTAATATAACCCAAACGGCATTTTATTCAGAAAAGATAGTACTTTCGGAAAATGCAATAAAAAAAATCGATTTTTCGACTGCCTAGTCCCCGTTAAACCACTGTGCGTCGGTATGCTCTAATATGGAATGCAGTGTAGAGTAGTTGCGACTCGACAGTTCTGTAGTCCCAGTTGCCGCCAACGAAATACGCTATAAACCGCAAAGTCACGAGACATGGACATTCCCTGTTCTCCCCCGTTTTCTCACAGTCGCTTGTTACTAATCGCGCTCGAGATTGTTGAGCAAACTCTGTCACGCGAGCTCCATTACCAGATTTTCTAACTCCACGCTGGGCTCAGAGCGGTGTTTACGAGTCGACTAATTCTATGATACGATAATACACCGCCCATTTTCCGTTCCTGCTCCTTCCAACCGCTACTCATCTTGCTGTCTGTGCATTGTCCGCTGTTGTCCGCGATGTTTTCCACGCGCGCGGCGGGCGAACGGGACGTCGGCGTCGGTTGAAACGCAACCGATCGAATTGCCTCCTACTGCTTCTCCTCGGGCGACAAACACGGCGTGCCGCTAATTCACGTAAGACCCGAGACGTAAGCATTGTGATACAACGACGGGACCGCTTGCATAAAGTCCGCGTTATGACCGGTATCGTGAGCCGGTGCAATTACAAAGATCGTGGACGTTCAGCAGGAAAACATAGGATAATGCCGACGATTCGTCGCGCAAGATTCCCGATAGGCCGCTAAAACAGTCGTTGTTTCCGCGAAGCTCGAGGAACGGTGAGACAGAAGCCTCGTTTTCGGAACAAACCAGGCCTTTGTCGTCTCCGAGCGATTATGTTTTAACACGGGACATTTAATTGCGATAGACTTTAAAAGCTTCTTTTAAGGCTAAACCGGCTGTTGTAAGACACTGTTACTTAACAGTGTCAAATGAACGTCGAAAAGAATGAGTAACGCCACTATTGCTCGCGTACTAAATACCGCAAGCTAGTTCTGCCTCGTGAGCAGACAATCGTTCCCTCTTCCCGCGACCGCGATCGCGGTAACAGCCACGTTTCACAGGCTTTTTAACATTGTCCCGAGCGACCGGTCGCGTCCGCGACAGCTGCAGCCGCGTAACAGGGTTGCGATCGAAGGACCGATCGATCGTGCTGGCTGCAAGGCTGAAATGTCAACCGAGCGTGTACATACGACTCGCGCGTCAATTCAGAGCCATGCACCCGGCTCGTCTATTCTAATTTTCTAATTCGAGAGACGCGACTCCGCAATGGTTTTGTTTTCGAGTCGGCGTGTTTACGTCGGCTATTTTTACCGTGCTTGAAAGCTGGCTCGGTGCACGCGCAGCTCGGAGTTCATTGTGAAGCTGCTCTGTTGGAAAACTAACACACATGTCAACAGGTCTGTTGGCGCGTTCATTTTAATTGAAACCTTCATTGAAAAATAAACACAATAAACAAGAATATAATAGACCTACTCCGGTAAAGCGCCTTAAAACTTCGAACCTTGCAGCGCGAATGAGCTCGATCCGATCTAATCTCAAGCAGCCAGAAGGTTCGGATAATCTCTAGAGCTCCTACCTTATACAGATGCGTATTCTCACTGTTGGCAGTCTCCCAAAAGTCGCTGCCGTTCCCTTCAAACTACAACGAGCCCGCCACGGATAAGGTGCCCCATGTCGCGCCAAGTGGCAAGGTACACGATGAATGGTAGCTCGGCTGGCTCATATCAGCCACCGCCGCGCCGCGGGGATCGTAACTCACTTCCAACTACCCGCAGCCGACTGCTCGGGCAAGGATGCTACCGCGAGGCGAATTCTATGAATCAGCCCGGATCATTCTCGAGCGGGCGCGCGAAATGTAAACGGATTGGAGAGCAGCGTCCTTGCCTCTTCCGCGTTCAAAACCGCGAGTCGGGAGTTTGCGCGCGTCCCGCGCACGTGCTGCGGAGCGACTCGGCTAGCTCTCCAACACAGTCAGGTCCGCGGCGGGTTTTTTCGCACTCGGCACTGAGATGATTTTCGCCGGCGCGTTCGCATTTATAGCGGCGGGAAGGCGCCTCTCTCAAAACGGCGAGGCTCTTCGCGAAGCGCCCTTCCAGGGCCGTCCCGAGGTCTCCCAGTCTCCCTGCTCGCCACCTTCGCAGGTACCCCTGATCCTAACACCGCTCCACATTCATTTTCTGCCTTATTCTTCAACTCCAGATTCCGTGGATTTCCCAGCTCGTAACTTAAGTTACGATAAGACAAGGCTTCTCGTGGATATTCGATAATTAATAATGGTAACTTTGGGTGTCTCGGTTGTCCGGGGCCTTCGGATGGAAGAAAGGACGATGGCCAGGAGAAGTTATCAAAGTTTTATCCAAATAATTCTGGTGATGTCGTCGAAGGTAATGCGCGAAGTCAATAATTGTCCTAACCGATGTCCACGGTCACTTCTATCGAAATTTCCCATGGAAAGGACGGTCTCGGAAGGGCGTCGATTCTGCCTGTCTCTAGGTCGACTCGATTATCAACGACCTTTCTTTCTCCGGGATCGGTTCTCGTCAGCCGCAGTCGCTATTCAACCTTTCGCGAGCACTCGGCTTTTCCGCGTAGTTCGTAATTAAGGCTTCAATCATTGGCGCAACAATGGCCAGGTTTTTTTGCAGCTAGGCCATGCCGCAGCTGGCGCTCTTCTAAAATTCACAATGCAACGAGTCACTGGTTTTTCGTAGAAAAATCGTCGGAGGATGGCCTCCGTTTTTCCGGATACGAGCATCTCGCTACGAATTGCGGTAAATCTGAGAGACAACGCGCGCCTTTGATCCGGAGGCTAAATCCGGGTCTCTGTGATATACGTAGTCTCTGTTCTAGCGGAGATAAGACAGTTTCGCGAAACGTTTGCGTAGCGTCGCACCAGCTTACTGGTAAAAAGCTGGCATTATATTATCCGATGGCGACAAAATATGCGACCTCCATGGCGCGCTCGCGATAAAAAGCGACGTTGATAACGACCCGTGTTTTAGTGTGTGGCGATCGCAAGCTGCTCGCTCGATGTTGGAACGACGCGACGATAGGTAGGGGAGACCGGGGCTAGTTGACTAATTTTTTACATTCCTAATTTTTATAAATAGACCATTAGTATTTTGTTGACTTACTGCATGCCAAAAGTTTCCAAATTTCATTAGGTATACAGGCATAATTTTGAAAATAGTTTTCATTGAGTCTAGGTTGTAGTTTTTATTGTATTTAGTGTAGTGAGACGAATAAGTCAACAGACCCCGACTACGGGGTTAGTTGACAAATATGATGGGGTCAGTTGACTTGACATTTACTTTTCAGTTTTAACCCTTTGCATGCGAAAGGTGTATATATACCTACGCTGTCGCAGTACATCAATATAATGTGAAAAACGTATATATACGCTGCCAATTCCATCAATATAGTGTATGAAACGCGTACATATGTATACTACGACCAATAAATTTTTTTTGTTCACTCCCCCACAGTGTTATTTTTTTTTATTAATTATCATGGTCTAAGATACTGTAATTATTTTGTACTGGTTTGTTATGGTCTATTTGGAAGGCCTGAGAGTTTGAAGGGAGGATAGGGTGTAAAACTGGTAGGGTTGAGTTTGGAATGATTTGTGTTGGGGGAAGTGGACTTGAGCAGCTAAACTCTTTGCCTCGACTGCATCTTGGGGATAAAAAATGCAATTATTAGTAGTATTCCTATGTCGTACGTACAAAACCTCCACGCACCGGATGAAATAAAATACCGTAAATTATAGTCAAGGTATCACGTTTCCACAAAATATTCATGAAATAACATCAAGCAGTACTTAGTGGGCAAAAATTCATAAATAGTCAAAACGAAAATATTTACTTCCAGCCGACCTTTTCAGATTTTTCATTCTCACTGACAGACCACGCAAGTTTTTGTCACGGCGTCACATTAAATGGCAAGCTGGTCATTCATATGCTCCAATATTGCGAATCGCAGCATAATTTATTTCATAATAGGGTGACTGTACCTAATATCGCCACTGTTCCTAATATCGCCACCTGCTATATCTCGCAAAGTAAGCTCTAAAATTGATCGGTTATGCACTGAATTAGTACCTAAACATATGTAGGAAGACATACTGTAATTGCAGCATCATGTGATCAGCAATTACAGAAAGAGAAGTATTTTAGTTAATCTTACTAGTGTAATAGTTTATTGAACTGCCACAATTTTACATCACATTCGGAGAAGGTAAGTCTAATAATTTCGTGAATGCAAGAATATCTAATAGAAATACCTAATTAATGATCTACTTCAGGAATTAAATCGATTAACATATTTTCCGTAGTGAAAATAATGTTTTTCTTTTAGCAGTATGGGTGTTCCCAATACCGCCTACCGGAGAACAATGGTTTCGATGTAATGTTTGTTATAGCTGGGTTACGAAAGGTGTCGAGCAACCGTAATAAACTTTATTTGTCCAATATGTACATCGGAACGTAAAAATAAAATATTTTAAAGATCTATATTTTTAATTTTCTATATTTTTCTAATAAAAATGAAATCAAAGATGCATAAAAATACATTTATAGAGCAAGAAATAATAAAAGCACCTGTGAAAATGACTTTAAAAACATATATATATATATATATGAATTAATCCATATTTCTTAAGTTGGCGATATTAGGTACACTTTTTTCAGGATCCGATTTTTACATGTCTTACGTTTGTTGAGTCCTAATTAAAAATTTGTAGGTTTCAATGATTCTAACTTATGCTACATGAAAGATGAATAATTTCTCTTTACTTTGATACGAGCTGCATGCAAAAATATCAATTATTATTCAATTGACAGCGATTTAACTTTTGCCTGGCGATATTAGGTACAGTCACCCTACAAGAATTAAAGGGAATTAGTCAACTAACCTCGTTAGTCAACTAGCCCCGGTCTCCCTTACTTGGGTAGCGAGTGTCTCGAGGGGAACGGCTGAAAGTTCTGCCAACGGTAACGGATTCGCGTAATTTCGATAAGAAATTAGGTTGCAGGAGGTTCGAAAGCTCGGACGATTCCTAAGCAGAGATCGTGTTTCTGGGTTAGGGATAAATAAGGGAACGTAAGAATCGATCGATCGCGTGTTATCCAAGGGTGCGCGCGAAATCGCAGGGTTACTCAAGAGTAAATGACGACAGAAGCTGTAACAGCAAATACATCTCTTATATATATATATGCGCAAAGTATTCGTGTTTGTTTTTCGACGAGTAGGCAGCTACTTATCACGCGGCATCATCGTCACTAACATGCAAGATCACGAAATTTATATTCAGAATCGATCTCATCTTATCCACCGTTTCTTGTCCTTTCGCGATTCCGGTGAATTTCCGACCCAAGGCGAGAATTCTCGGGATTGACCTGGAAATCATTCCTCCTCGCCAGCCTCCGCGTCTCCCGAATCCTCCGAAAGCCAGCGGTTACCTACGCGTTTAACTCCAAGCGTCTCGTTTACTTTCCGATTGCCCTAACTCACCACCACCCACGACTCACCGCTGGCCGAGCAACAGTCCGGGCACCGTCGACATAACGAATGCAAAAGCGTCTAGCCTCCTCGACGGAGAATCGACCTGCCCTTGCCTCCTGCTCCTTCCAAGGCCGATTCGCTTTTAAAGGCGAGAGGCTGGAGGATAATGCTCACTCTCCAGCGAATCCATAGACGACGAGGAGGAGGATCCGCGTGGACCGCGTGTCACCGCGTGCACGTGCCACGGCGGCGCATCCTGCGCGCCGGTATTTTCGAGCGTCCAGTTATATAAATCCGTCGAAACCGTCTCTTTTATATCCACGATGATTGACCAGGTTGACACGGGGAAGGAGCAGTCGACTTCCGGCGTGCAGTGCGCCTCTTGGAGAACTCGCTCCCGGGAGACTTAACGCGGCTGAGTAGCGGCGGCGGGACGCCGAAGGAGAACGATACGATCAAGGAAAGGAAAATGCGGAAGCATCAGGGCGAAACGAGGAAACGGGGCGAGGCAGAAGCGAGGAGGGAAAGGGAAAGGCGAAGAGAAAGAAACTGGGTTAGCTCCGCTAATTCCAAGCGTACACAGCCTCGGGGCCATTCAGTCGTGGCTACATCGTTCGATCGCTATCTCGCTGGATACTTAGTCACTACCTACTTCTATTAATCTAATCTAAGAGATTAACGACCGAGCACCGCTATTGTCATTAGCTACTACTTAGATAACTGTTGCGCGTAGCTAGACAATGTGCGCTATTTCTAGATCCGTTTGGTACTCCGAGTCAATCTAAATCGGTTTACGGAGCTTCTAGTCGATCATTGTTGATCCCCTCGCTTAATACTCCGTTACCTTTTTTACCTCGCACTTAATCACTCCATATCCTCCGTTTCCAGACAATTATCTATCGCCTGCAGGATTATTCGGCTTTTTTCCTTTTTCCCTCGCCCCGCCAAGTATGCGCGCACTGCCAAGGCGTCGCGGACCATTCCCGCCCCACCTGACCGAGTTCTACCGCCGGCAATAAATCCCTCGTTTTTCCCTGATTTTTCTTTCAAACGTCCGCGCTTCTTTCTTCCATTCCTCGCGAGGCATACCTGTCTTCCCAGAAGGATCATTCCGGATTAATTATATTCTTTCGTCACCCGCCGCGTCCTCTTCATTCCCGTTTCTTAATGCCTTGGCGAGGACTCCGCGGCGCACAATAAGAAAAAACGGCGCCAAGTGTGACCGGCACGCGCGTTGACGGAGTTCTGCTGAGAGGCGGAGGGAGCTATGTTTATCGATCGCGCTCTAATTGATTTATTAGCCTAATCGTCCCCATAATGCTTCCGCTCCTAATGACTAATGGATTCATTTGCATTTCACGCGATTGCCGGCTCGAGGCTGCCGCCGCGAGTTATTAATTGCCTTCTCCGCCACGATGGATTCTCTTCCGGTTGTCAGCGACCAGAGGCAGACGAAAGTATCGGGGCAGGGTCAGCCGCGATATATGCGGAACACGCGCGAACATAAATCGAAACGCTCCCGTTCCCATCGAGTGGCACCTACCTGTGCATGTAAAATTCGAAGGTATCGATCCTGAATTCTCTTTTAGTCGAATGAAGAAATAAACCCGAGAGAATAGAAAGTAGATCTTTCGTTGGCCGGGAATCGCGGAAATTTCACGTGCGATTACGTTTGGAAGCAGGGCGAGCGTACCTATTGATAGTAGAGACGCGATCTCCTCTTTGGCCACATGTCGCGTCGTCCCTTCCCGAGGCCTTGCCATTCATCGAGCACGATGTGAATGAACGAAAGTCCGACTGTCCCGACCAGGAAATAAGTCCAAGGAGACCCGTTCGACTCGGGAAGCCGCTATATCTCCGTGACGAATGGCTTTTATGTAAATCGAGCCCCGCGAAAACCCTCTCGGGCCATCCGTTTCCGATTGACCTTACCATCGATGACAATGCCCCCCTTTTTGTTTCCGACCCGCTGCTCGCGGAGGTGGGTCCTTAATTCATCCAGAGCGACCGAGGTTTACGATCCTTAGATGCTAATCCCCGCCGGAACTAGCTTCTCCGTGGGACGACGCGAAATCTCGCGAAACCTTGGAAAATGTCACCTCGCGATGATAGCTGACGTAACTTGGAGAAGGTAACTCCGATTAATTAATTAAGCCACGACCCTAAATTGGTACACTTGTATCTACCTATGCGTGGATGAAATAAAAGACGACTGCTCGGTGACTTCGACCCTCTCGTTTCCGAGATTTAATAACCAGGCATCTGGAGAAATTATCTCGGTCGGATGATCGCCAATTGACGGCGCTGACGTCGCCGCGTTTAGCCGATTACGTGGCTTATTAATCGCGTGATTACGTTAATTACATGCTCGACGAATTGCATAACGATTACCGGCGGCGGCTGAATTTTACCAGAGGCCTGTTTTTTCCCCGTCGCTCGTCACAATGGCCCTATTTGCCGAGCCGCGGATGGTTTTTCGAGCAAGGTGAGAAAAGATTGTCGCTAAGGTGATTACGAGGTCGGCGCCGACTAATGTTTGTTGTCAAATGCGCGCGAAGGAGACGCGAAGATACGATTCGTAAGGCTGCGGCGCCTTTCGCACGCGAAACGATATCACGTAATACCGATGTACGTAGGTGTGTAATACGAAACAATTCAAGGAATAGGTTGCACTGCGGTCGCGGAGAGCCAGCTGCGAGACCGGGGTCAATTAATCTGCATCGTCGGTGATTTAGAATCGTAATTTAAAGAGCCGTGATTTACCGCGAGCGCAGACGGGCGATTAGCGGGAGCGTGGTCGAGCAAGCAAAATTCAATGTTTACACGCTCTGGATTGTTTAATCTTCAGAGATCTTTCTTTAATTACCCAAGGGTTAAACGAGCTTACAGCGCAACGAAATCGCGGACAGGCGTTTCGCAACGCGAGCCGCACAAGCTTCAGTCGCATAACGATACAAGCGTGCGCTGGCTGTATAATACCTTTTGAATTCTGCGCACAAAACAATTGGATAATCAGTCCGCCGCGGATGCATCGCGGCAACGAGTCCGGAGGGGCGAGGGATGGGAATCAATCGCGACAAAGCCGCCGAGAGCGTCATTTTACTGGGCGAATTAATTTTCCTCGGCGAGCCGTGAGGATGCTAGTAAACGGATTGAAATTGGAGAACGCGCTGCGTTCGTATATGGTGTATACACCTGTGTTTACAAGAGCGTTTATATACAGTGCAGTTTTGCCTGTTTCACTCGAGATGAATTTTGCCAGTGGCACCTGAGTCAGGAAGCGAGTTACACGTTTCAATTTCACGAACGCGTTTCTCCGCCCTGGCGTCGGCGAAATGTTGCGCAAATGCTGCTTCGAAGCGACCGGCAACTATCGGCTATGGATTATCCACTGTGATATCGAAGCCGAGACGGCGATGAAAAATGAAAATGCGATGGGAAAATGAAAAAAATAAACGAGGGAATTCCGGAGAACGGATCAAGTATCAGGTTTCGTTCGGCATTATTATGCAACGGCGATGAACCAGCGATAGAAGCGCCGTAGCCATAGAAACCGTGGCCACGGTATACCACGTAATCACACGTAATAGTTTTTTAGATTTTTCTAAATGATCCGCAATTTCCGCGATCTCCTGCTCGCCGCGCCGGGCAATATGATTTGCTCGCTTGAAAACGCGGCAACTCGTGACGGAAGCCGCCGATGATTCGCTTTCTTCGCCGCCTATAGGTAATCGTCTCCAGCGATTCGATTAATCCGGCGATCGCTAAGTTCGGCTGAAAGGGAGAAAGTCGCGTGCCACGTAATGGCTAATAATCGGCGGGGAACGAATAATAAATTGACACGTCGATTAGCGACTCGTTATACCTAACATTCGGTGAAACGATGAAAGCAGCGAAAACGACAAACTCCCAAGAGTGCGCAGCTTCGAGACCGAAATTCATTCCGCTGGAGCATTTAAGCTCCGTGATCATTTCCCTGAATATCGATTCTTCTGAGTTTACCTAATCATTTTTTCTTCCTCCTACAATTACCTAGGTACTAACGATCTTGCAAAAAAATCCAACATGTTCCGTTGCACGAACACGTATCTACAGATTATCCACTACTTTAATTGTCAACCAACAGCGATACAACACTGTAACGAGGAGCGATACAATCTTCCCGCAATTTATGCCGATTCATCTGGAATGTAAGTGTCCCCAGAGTTCCTTTATAAATAGGTAGGGGAGGGTTGCCTATATCGTACCACTTAAGACATTCTAAGTTATATTTCATATTTGGTACTAATTTGAACGGAAATGACTATTGGATATTGGAGCTTGGTCTTTTAGGCACCTACTATTATACGCTTAACCTTTTGTTCAGAACAAATTAATTTGTTATTAATCTTTTTGTCACATACTGTAAAAGGTAGGATTTAGGCAACCGGTCTCCTAAATCGTACCTGCACTAAAAATAGTGTCGATAACAAATAGAGAAGAAACTATTCAATATGCAGTAATGATTATTATATAGTTACATATACATATGTATATGAATCACACACAGGCCGCAATAAACTATGTATATGATATATGTACATAACCTATATAACACACGAGTTGTCAAATCCTACTGGTACGATTGTAGTGGTACGATTTAGGAAACATGATCAATTTATTTATAAATATAAATTTAAACTTTATAATGAATGTAATATGTACTTAAAATGAATGTAAAATATTCTACATTAAACCCGCTTTTAGAGAAATACATAAATACAGGAGAAAATTGCATTGTTTGATTATTATCAGCTAAAATAAACTGGTAAAAAGTTACATCAATCATACCTGATTTTTTTAAATGCTTGTAGCACGCACAAAATAGGGTGTAAGCTCGAAAGGTTTTGTTTGTATTTCTTATTTCGCATTTACTTGATATTTTTATCATCAGACGTCGTTTGTATTCATTAATTTTTGAGAAATTGATGCGGTACGATTTAGGTGACCGGTACGATATTGGCAACTCTCCCCTACCTAGGTACCGAGGAAGCAGCGTGGAGATCAGCACGAATTGTGCACCGCGAAACGATCACTAAGAGCACCCGCGAATATCGGACAAACGATTCAGGTCTGTTTAATGCCGATTTTAATTGCGACCGCTCGAAGCCCCGGAGTTATTATTGCGCAATTAATGCGTCAACTTCGATCGAGTTAGAGCTGCCGCTACTGCGTTGCGTTAATTAACGATCGTGCAAGCCTGCCACGATCAATTTCCATCTGACGGCGCACTTCGCCAGCCGCGGTGGGTTCGGTCAACCGGGCCGCGAATTCGACGGATCCTGAAGAGTTGCGAGGAGTTGCGACAGTGATCCCGGGGTGCTTTGACTGCCAGAATCCACGACCGAACGCTTTCTAAAATCTCTCGAGCGGAATGAAACTTTCCCCGCGAGCCGCTCAACCGTTTAACGAAATCATTAGGACCGTTTACCTACAGTCGCGACCGCGTCCCGCGATCACTCGAGGGGCGCGTGAAAATCTGTAATCGTTCTGTTATTTCTCTCCCATTCCCGATCGATCGCTGGACAGGCCGTCTGCTACGTACACCGCCCCGTTCCTGAGTAATAAAACACCTGCTGTGTTTGCAGAATTTATAATCTAAAATCGTCTATCGCGATGATTAGGAACGGCAGGTAGATTCCAGCCGTTCTGTCCATGCACATCGGCTGGAAAGATTCTAGATCCCGAGGAAGGAGCGCGGGTTGTGCAGGTCGTGGGTGGGAACATTTCGATCGCACGAGAGACAATTCCGCGTAATCGGCACCGCGCGGCGGAACACGGCGGGAGGAGGAAAAACCAGCGTGGTCCGAGCCGACGATGCTTGGCGTCGCGACGCACCGGGAAATCGCCGGCGGAGGATTATGCAAGATGCAACGGCCAACCTTGGCAATGACCACTAACTACGAGTTGCGCTGCCACCGACGTACGTACAGTCGGTCTGTGTCATTAACTTGCCGCTAGAATGATCGCGGATGGCCGATCGTGACAGCCACTGATTCGGCGGACGCTTTTCCGGTGTCTCGTGTAAAAATCCTGCCATAAGGACCTTGTTTCGTAAAGCCGCCTGGATCGGTGACCCGAAGCTCTCCGCACCGACATCGAGCGACAGGCTTCCCCGATCCGTCTTAATTAATACATTAGGGGACGAGGGGCGGCGAAAACTCTAGCGATACCTATGGATCACCTCCGCGTCATCGTATTTATTGTGCAAAGTCAAGACTGCTTCGACACCGACGTAATCCTTTTTTTCCAGTAAAGATCGCATTAATCAGGACTCCTCTGTCCACCTGTTTATGCGCGATCTAGACGGGATGCATACCGAGTTAATTGGCACGCGAGATGTTTGCGTGGTAGAGGTGAAAGGGTGAACAGAGGGTTGCGCGAAGGGAACAGGAACGAAGATACTCGAAAGAGTCATTGATCTGATAAAAAAGGATTTAGATCGAAGGGGGAGCATGACTCAGATCTAAGCACCGGTCAGCTTTCTCGGTGGAAACTCGCTGGAAATTCTAAGAACGACCGGGACAGAGAGTGATGTAGATGTAGATCACTCTAACGGTTCTAACGATCGTTGTACAGTAGGTATGTCCGGTTTGTTCGTAGACAAGCTACTATTTATTCATTCAACTATGGAAAGAGTAGAAAAATCTTTCACATGGTAGTCGTTTAATACCTACTACGATTTGCGTTTAAGTTATTATTTACAGAGACTTCGGTATCAATGTATCGTTTTAAATGGAACTATATGGTTTTATTATTGCCACTTTATTATACATTTCAAGGCGCGTTGAACGATGCGTATAAACAGAGCCGGCGCAATCCATTACGCAAGTTATGCGCCGCATAAGGGGCGCAAAAATTTTCTTGCACCGCAGCGCCAACCATCCTCGCGCCGGCCCCGCGTATAAAGCGTATCGGATATCATTCACCTCGCCAGTGCAAGCAAATTGAGCGTAAAGCTTCTCGCTATATCAAAGCACGGGCAACTTTACCTCAGGATTGCACGAGAAAGATTAGCATGGATTAAGAGCGGCATAAAAACTTGGATATAAAATCAGCGCTTTTACGCGCTACAGCAGTCGGTTAGATAAATAGTTTTAACACAGACGAGGTATAGAATAGACCTATCAACCAATGTATTTTTGTGTCACCGGTTTGGGGGGTCCTAGGACCCCCTTACCATTTTAGTGTCGCATGCAACGTTACCGGTGAAGTCTTGAAACAGATTGTAATGCTACGCGTGATAGGAATTAAAACTAAATCTTATCGGAAACATTTAAAATCTAAAACGGCCTGAATGTTACGACTAATTTCAAGAAACATGTTGTATAATTCCGTTTACTAATAAATTTTGATAGAAGCATAATTTGCACGTATTTCTATAAATTTCGATCAGAAATATTATATAAATACAATGCGTAATAAGCATTTGTACAGTCTCTTAGTTAGGTTATATTTTCTGTCACTTCGATGAGCGAATTTTCTGTCCTCGAAATTACAGAAAATATAACCTATATGCTATACCCGATTTCCTAAAGATACTGTTGCGGCGTAATAATAATGTTTAGGAAGGATGATAAAATGTTCACAAATGTAGCATAAAAGAACGAAATAGCCAATAAACATTTATTCTCATATAGCATATACATAGGTTATATTTTCTGTCACTTTGCGGCGCCAACCATATAATATTCACGCGCATCCAGCCTGCGCATTTTCAGTAGCGGATTTGAGAAGCGGATTTTCTGTCCTTGAAGTGACAGAAAATATAACCTATATGCTATACCCGATTTCCTAAGGATACTGTTGCGGCGTAATAATAATGTTTAGGAAGGATGATAAAATGTTCACAAATGTAGCGTAAAAGAACGAAATAGCCAATAAACATTTATTCTCATATAGCATATACATAGGTTATATTTTCTGTCACTTTGCGGCGCCAACCATATAATAATCACGCGCATCCAGCTTGCGCATTTTCAGTAGCGGATTTGAGAAGCGGATTTTCTGTCCTTGAAGTGACAGAAAATGTAACCTATATGCTACATAACAATAAATGTTTATTGGCTATTTCGTTCTTTTACGCTACATTTGTGAACTTTTTATGGCTTAACATCCTTCCAAAATATTATTGTTACGCCACAACGGTATATTTATGAAGTCGGTTATAGCATATAGGTTATATTTTCTGTCATTTCGAGGAGAGGACCACATAATAATCACGCGCATCCAACCTGCGCATTTTCTCTTCCGCGGAAAATTGACTTGTGGTCCCAAGCGGGAGAAAAGTCATTTCATTAAATTGTTTATATTTAGTGGGATTATTACTAGGGACTATAGCCATAATTAATTATTTTATATCTCGAAGAACAGTCTTTAAAATTTTAAATAATTAGTTTAAGCCCTCCTGACATTCAATTGACTATCCTGTTAAGAAAACTATTAAAAATGTTATATTACGCGTCTAAATACATGCTTTTCTGACTTTCTTCCTGCCATAAAATATGGTAAGATCGGATTTTTCGAGTCGGTCATACATATAAACGTTTTACAACATTTACGCTTGAGACAACTCAATACAGTATTTCCTCTAGTTCCTATCACTCTTCTAAATATGGAAACATAGGTATCAGGTTTACACAGGTTTCTAAAATTGTTCAGAAGCTACCGACTCTTTATGACAATATGTTGGTCGGCGCTTGGAAGGAATACAGGGGCATTAATATGTACTATCCTCTAATAAAAAAATATTTTTTTTATATTTTTTCATCATTATGCAAACATCTGTATTGTATGTCAGGTTTTTCTACTAAAATGAAACCAATTACGACGCAGTTTGGTATGAGGAAGGTACGGCAAAAAATTGGTACAGAGAGAAGTAATACCTATAATAACATTTTTTTAAAGCCCAACAAATAATACGATAGCGAACGTTCAGTCGAAATGCGGCATTTTTCTCATCGATTGTTGAGGTCCGGGCCCCCGAAAAGTTTGTCTTTCTTTTTAAAACAAATGCCGTTCCCAGAAACGCGATGCACCCGAAGGTAAAAATCGATACGACTTGAAATGTCTTGCAAGCAGAGCTCACTAAATCAGGCGCTTGCTCTTAACGAATCTTTTCCAGTTCGTAGCACTTGTCAAGTCAAATATGCCAATAACACTTTTTGCAAGCAGATGGCTAGAACTTGACACGATGTTAACAATTAAAATTGCACCGTCTCTAACATTCTTAAGTATGTACATCTGTATGTATGTATGTCCTAAGTCAGGCATCGGAATTAAGTGAACGCGGCGGCCGATTTTCAGAAGCAACGCCTCCTTTCTCCCGCCGCGCGTCGTGGCCCCCGCGGCGGCCCAGCAGCTTGGAGCGTCTCAGGCCCGTACCACGTGAACCGCGCGTGGCGTATTAGGGCGACATTGTATCAATAGGTTTCCACATCGGCCCAGAGAGCACGATTGTCGATGCGGTTTTATTTTGTCAACGCGCCACGCGCGGTTCATATGGTACGGGCCTGAGACGCTCCAAGCACTTAGGCCGCCGCGGGGGCCAAGACGCGCGGCGGGAGAAAGGAGGCGTTGCTTCTGAAAATCGGCCGCCGCGTTCACTTAATTCCGATGCCTGTCCTAAGTAATGATGAGTTTGGTGCATCGGTTGATTGCTGACAGACGTGAGACAGACGATGCGTTGATACATTGTCTCGCTCTCGCCTTTCGGGCATCTGATACTGCATCCTTCACGTGCGCGGCGGGCCTGATCGCTTATTTATACGAAAAAAAATATTCGTGCCGCAGCTCGCTCGCGCGGCCAGGTAGCGATCAGTAGCCAAAAGCGGGAACGCGTGTTAGACAAAATCATCTATACTATTGAAAAATGAAATTTTTATATTTTCTATTTTATTTTCATCACAGTATTTGTAACATATTGTATGAAATTTTCCAGATGAAAGGAAAGCCAAACACGACGCCCTTCCTACAATTACCCCGATTGCGCATGAATCCGTTACTTATACTTCCTCCTCCTCTTTCTTCCATTAAGTGATAATGTAAAAATTTATTTAAATAACTTACAATTAGAATTTAAAGTATATTTGGAGACTAGTAAGAACGGTATCTGAAGAATACATTTCTGCTTTGATTGCATGTTTTTTGTTGATATAGGTACAATGAAAAAAAAATTAAACCCTAAAAAATTATTTTAAAGAGTAAAACTAATGAAAAAATTAAACCGTGCAACATGAACTTGAACTCGCACCCCAGGAAAACGAAGTTAGAATTTTTTTTTAGAACTTACACTCATTTCGAAGCCCAGCTATATTTCTGCCAATTCTGAGGCAATCCTTTTTACAAATGTCCACCGAACCAGAAGTGTAGATTCATCCCCGAAAGCAGTGTTCATTAGATTTTAATAAATAAATAAAAAGGGCATATTTCATATAAAAAACAGTTCGTTTCTTTCAGCACCATCTCATATGTGCATACCTACTTGTCCCAATGACGTCGTGTTTGATTTTCCTTTTATTAAAAAAATGTCACTAATTTTCCATAAATGCTCGAATAAAGACCTAACAATTAGCTTAGCATGTGCACACTGTACATAAATGTTTTACGCATTTAGCTACTGGTTACTGCATTTGCAGAATTTATAGAAGAAAGTGAAATCTGCTTCAATACGGGCGTTTAGGCATAGCTCGTCCGTGGACCGACATCGACATGCGAAAATCAGGCGCACGGAGAACGCAAGAAGACAATGTATCATACCTTGTTGCCGCTGCCAGAATGATCGTTTGTCGCGTAAAAGACCTTCGTGCCGTTTCTCACTTGCTTTTATTCTCTTTTATTCCCTCCCATTTCATCTCACTCGCGAGTCGCGACGTCCGTAAATCCAGAACCTTTTTTTCACTTGTGCTTTAAAAAGTACAATAGCTGTGTTCTCATATGTACATATCTAGGAATAATCAAAACAGACCTTAACGCAAGCGATACGCTTGGGTACTATTTACAATTTTTAAATCCATAAAATAGTTAATAAGGGGAAACGGCCAATCAATTTGTAACGAAACATAGAGTTTTAACTACTAATCCACCGTTCCCAAGTAATAAATAAACTATTGCAAAATATCCTCGGGTCCCGAAAACTACGAATTCAAAATTTTACAAAAACGTTTGTATTCCTTGTTCTCAATGATGTATACGTGTCGTAGGATGGGCACCGTCTATTTAGACATGCGCGGAGTGCGGAGATTTGCGGGAATGTCAGTAACAGCGTCAATTTTTAATATTTTTCGACGTACGACACGCGAAAATGTTAGTTAAGTGTTCCACAACACGTAAAGTACTAACAATCAATGTCATCTTGCAATTTATAGTTTGTAGAAGCTTTTAAGAAGAGCCATATTTCGGCGCCATATAGTCTTCAGATCACCGAAATAGATTTTCGGAGAAAAATCCACGTGAATCCACGTGAGTCGTTGACAAGCCGAGCCAAAGCGTAGCGTAACGAAAGCCTGCCCTCTATGTCGAACAGTCACTCTGAACAAGTCACACGTATACAAGCACGCACACACCTTTCAGCATTTCAACACATTTCAGAGTAGTTCCGGAGTTGGACGCTGTTCATGAACAGAGGCCGCCAGATTCAGTCCTCGAGTTATGGGTCGGTAACACAGTTTGGGTGGTGACACCAAGTCCCATAAGGTGATAGGTCTATTCTATACCTCGTCTGTGGTTTTAATATTTTTCATGGTGCAACTTTATCCTTACCATTTGCGTAAAACGAATTTTTAAACCGAAGATACAGTCTTCGTTTCTAACTGTGGATTTCAACGACAGATGGCGGATGGCGATAGAAGTCACGAGATCTACATGTACCATTGATCGGTAGATTCACGTTCTACTACAGAATCCAGAGAACCAACGATGCAATTCCACCTCACTACTCCTAGTCCAGTGAAATTAGGATTTGTCTTCGGAATAAATCCCAGCAAGCTAAATTTTGGTATGGGCCTTTATTTGGTTGTTTTAAACAATATATCAAAAGTCCCCATCGATCCGAGTGGCGCTAAAAATTTTACAGAGGGTTGAAAAAAAAATAACAGTTTTTCGCGAATATCTCGTTATCTAGCAGTTTTGCGACAAAAATAGGTCTCACACAATTTATAACCTAGGAAATTCTGTACAAAAAAGGTTGTATGAGTTTTTTTCGTAGGAGTAACCATTTTCATGTGTGCCGGGTTACCAAGTTTCAACCCCCATACTTTTGACAAGGGAACATCCCGAACCCGGAAATTCAGAAAATTATGAAGAGGGTGCAATTGACCCCTGAAAATTTTTTTACTTTGTATTATTACTCGCGAACTGTAGGAGATAGAAAAAAGTGTTCAGGAAAAAGTTACTTCTCTTAATTAGGACTAACATTTGGTAAATTATAGTTCTTACAGTTCTTACGGTGCGTGAGTTATAACACAAAATCTTAAAAAAAAACGGATTTTCAGGGGTCAATTTCACCCTCTTAGAGTGAATTTGGGCAGCAACAAAAATTGAGTAATACATATCTATATATCCTCTACTTATCTCCAAAGATTAAAGTTTAAATTTGTTCACTCGAAGGGGGTGAAATTGACCCCTGAAAATCCGGCTATTTTCCAATTTTGTGTTATAACTCACGAACCGTAAGAACTATAATTTACCAAATGTTAGTCCTAATTAAGAGAAGTAACTTTTTCCTGAACACTTTTTTTCTATCTCCTACAGTTCGCGAGTAATAATACAAAATAAAAAAAATTTCAGGGGTCAATTGCACCCTCTAGGAGTGAATTTGGGCAGCAAACGAAATTGCGTTGTACTCAGCAGGACTTCCGCTACATATTTACAGAGTTTCATAATTTTCTGAATTTCTGGGTTCGGGATGTTCCCTTGTCAAAAGTATGGGGGTTGAAACTTGGTAACCCGGCACACATGAAAATGGTTACTCCTACGAAAAAACTCATACAACCTTTTTGTAGAGAATTTCCTAGGTTATAAATTGTGTGAGACCTATTTTTGTCGCAAAACTGCTAGATAACGAGATATTCGCGAAAAACTGTTATTTTTTTTTCCAACCCTCTGTAAAATTTTTAGCGGCACTCGGATCGATAGGGACTTTTGACATATTGTTTAAAACGACCAAATAAAGGCCCATACCAAAATTTAGCTTGCTGGGATTTATTCCGTAGCCAAATCCTAATTTCACTGGACTACAGTGTTCACGGGAAATTCCCTCCGTAGTACGATACTCTCGTCGCAGGGAGGGGCAACGCATGCGCGCGATGACGCGGTGACGTCAAACCAATCAACGCCAAGACGGGAAAGGATGGGAAACGAAACGGCGTCACGTCACTCGCTCGGCTTGACTTGATGGTGACGCCGTTTCGTTTCCCATCCTTTCCCGTCTTGGCGTTAATTGGTTTGACGTCACCGCCAGTGTTCACGGGAAAGGGCCTGATAGCTCTGAGCTACCCTCTGTTGCGCATGCCCGCGACGAGCTGTGACGTCAGACCAATCAACGCCAAGCTGATAAACGAAGCCAGCCACTGGCGTCGATTCGGTTCGTTTACCAGCTTGGCGTTGATTGGTTTGACGTCACAGCTCGTCGCGGGCATGCGCAACAGAGGGTAGCTCACAGCTATTAGGCCCTTTCCCGTGAACACTGACGTCCCTTCGTCTAGCTGAATTTCTCCGAATCGAACACAGAGCACAGAATACTTTCATCGTTCTTTTATTCAACATTTTATGTAACGGATAATGTAATAATTCCACAAGACACTTGTCTGCGTTACGTGTACATGTCGCTTACAATACAACCTAGGAGACTGCCAATCGCCCCGGCGAAATTACACTCTCTGCTCGTCGACACGTTTCCTATATTCCTTGACCATCGTGGCCTGTATACCGCTGTGATAACCGAACGCCGGGTAGTCCTGCTCGTTCCTTATGTACTCTTTAACCTGACGTTGTAAGTCACGCATTTGTTTCACATCCATGTCGTGTACTATGAAGTACAATCCTTTCTCGTACTCCTTCTGCGGTTGCGAGAACAAATACCTCGCGAAAAGCCTTACGACAGGCGACTGTAAGAAAGAATGCTAGTTAAACCTGCGGCGTTCTATCGGGCAAATATCTGGAACACCATTCAGAGGCAGCCTTACTCTATAATATTCCCAATGTTTCGGAACGTGGCCTTCTGGTATTGGTTCCAACGTAGCAGGGCCTACGAACACATTTGCGGAAAAGACGAATATGCTTATCGGTATGAGGCCGACCCAGAAGTAGAAGTGGAGCCAATCCTTGGTTTTATGCCATTGCCAGCGACTGGCTGTTATGGTTAAAGTGTTGTGCCCTGACATGCATCGTACGCTGTCTGTGGAGGAAGAAGTTAAAAAATTATTCCTTGCCTGTGCCGTGTAGGTAAACGGTACAGAATAATCCTGCGCGAATACACGAAATAGCCGGAAACCGGTCGCGACACATGCCAAGTTCTGTCGTCTTTCACAGAGGACAGAGGGAAACCGAGCATTATTCCGTAGCGTTGAGTGTCATGACACTCGTGACGGAAAGCCAAGCAATGAGGAGTCGGAGCGACAGAGGCATCGACGGTTCCAGCGATGTCTGCAAGTGTTACTGACAAAGCAATAGCGTTATACGAATCGTTCGAATTCGTCGAGCGTAGGGTAGGAACGTTGCGTAACAAAACACTATCGGTTTTCGCGAGGTTGCACCGTGGCAGTCGTGGCACACCTCGCTGTCGCTCCTTTGTTCCCGGAGCTCGTAATTACCGTTCTTTGGCACTACCCTGGCCAAAATTCCACTGGGCTTGAAGAATCTCTGACTACCCGAGAGGAAAAGCCTGCTCCACGCTGCCATGTTACACTCAGGGTTGCCACCTTATCACCATATAAATCCCGGAGTGCCACACATTCCAACCCGGAGATTCGAATATAAACCCGGAGATGGAAAACGCAAAAAAAAGTTTTGTTCTCGAATATCCAGAAAACAGATGTGCGATTCTTTTAAGCTCAAACAATTCAGAATTTAAAAGTATCTGTTTTTTTAATTAATAACTATTATCCTTATCCTCAGGGCCGTTCCTGACGGGGGTGCAGAAGGTGCTCTCGCACCTGGGCGGCCAAACCTAGGGGCGGCCGCAGGTCGTTTATTATATGTAAAGTTTTGACTAATAAGAATAAGAATCAAAACTTTTATGATGATTATTAATTATATCATTCCTTTTCTCATTTAAATTTTTTTTTTAAATTATTCAACGCTGATTTTCGAGATAAGAATTCATAAGTAAGTACAGCTCATTTTCACGAAAATAGGCAAAAATCGACAAATTCAGAGCCCTATATTATTTAAACAAAATCGAAATCGGCAAAATAATAATACTTAACCCCCCCCCCCCCCCCTAATTTCACGAGGACTACAACATAATGAAATTAATAAGGGCGGCAATATTGTTTTTGCACCTGGGCGACCAACAACCCAGGAACAGCCCTGCTTATCCTTACTTCCTTATCCTTACTAATATATAAAAGTGAAACGTTGTCTGTTTGTTTGTCCTTCTTTCACGCCTAAACGTCTGAACGGATTTCAATGAAATTTTGAATATACATTAAATACGCCCTAGATTAGATTATAGGCTATTTATAAATATGCTATCTAAAATAATAAATAATAATAATAATAATTCCCGGGTGAAACCGGGTAACGGGTCAGCTAATTGTATATAAAATTGATACCACTGTATAATACCACAATTTCTTATTATCTCAGTTTTTCTACAACCCGGAGATTTTTTCAGTAAAACCGGAGCAAAGAGTAGGTATAATAAGAGGCGTCACTCCGGGCGGAATCTTTGAAGTCCTTGCTTGACCTTGGCATTTAAATTGGTTGTCTATTTCGAGCGGGATATTCAAATCGACTAAATGTACCTTACCGCAATTGGCTGATTATTGCCGAAGTAGACCCCGATCATTGCCGAAACTTAGCGATCATTGCCGAAGCTTAGCGATCATTGCCGAAGCTTAGCGATCATTGCCGAAGCTTAGCGATCATTGCCGAATGGGCATTTAAATTGGTTGTCTAGTGATTTCCCTAGGTTATTTCTGTCCTTGTCGAGTGACGCCTCTTATTATACCTCCTCTTTGACCGGAGCCCGGAGATTTTCTTCAAAACCCGGAGTCTCTGGGCCAAAACCGGAGAGGTGGCAACCCTGGTTACACTCCTAACTATCTCAAAGAAATCGGGACGCTCGATGGTAAAACAGGGAGTCGCGCGACCTACCGACGGAGACGATCTCTCCGTGCCGCGCATTTTCAATTGCGAATTCACGGGAACACCGTATTCGGGCACCCGGAGAGAGAAGAGCTCTGATTTTCCTTGAAAACGCTATGCATTCCGACGTGGCTTCGGTTGCAACGAATCGGCGTCAGGCTATCGTGACGCGATGCGATATAAACGTATACGTGGTCAATGATACGGAGTCAAGTGAGTAATTGAACTCGAGGAACGATTCTAAATTACGAACACTCGAGGCTCCTCGCGATGGGTGTTCCTCGAGGGAAGAGGAAACAGGCGACGAGTTGCATCGGTAAAGAGAAGCGCGATTAACACCTGTTACGCGATGTTAAATATGGAACCGCCCCTGTTAGTAGCGCAATTAGCAGGACTGGCGAAACGATACGATGCGGTGTACTTTGCAGTTCGCACGGTAGAATTTCTGCGCGACGCGTACGACCGTATCGATTGGCGCGGCGTGGTTTCCAAGCGTAAACTGTTGCCAGCTGAGGACGAAAATTGGATCGGCTGAGAAACCGTCCCGATACCCCCGCTGCCCTCTTTCTGTTTACGTTCAGTCCAAGACTCATGCTTCATTATAATGCCAATGGATTCTGATACACACACGTGCGTAACACGATACCCGACGGTGGCAGCGCGCCGATTCGCGGCCGCGAGAATGCTTCGATAGCGTCACGATAACGCCTTGCTTCTGCTACTTTGTCAGCGATAAGCCGATGGATCGGAGATAAGCCAAGTGCTAGCCAGTCGTTCGTTCTCGTATAAATCATGCGATAGATACAACCAGCAAATTCCCTTCTGTCAGATCTTTCGGCGCTTGCCGGCCCAAACTTGGCGCGGCTTACGATCCACGCGGCACGAAAGCGTTATTAAAATCGACGGATGATCGAGTATTCCGCAGAGTGCTCGCGAAGATAGACCCACCGATTCCAGCCGACAAGGCGACCCTGAGCAAATGGGTTGAAAAAAAAAAAAACCGCCAGCCTTTCTCCGTCGCAACGCCTTTCGAGTTTCCTCGATCCTCCTTGCAGCCTGCTTCATCCACGCCGTGCAGCTGGTAAACCATTCTCGTCCACGTGATTCACACGCCCCCGTGGCCGTTTTCGTAACGCACGGCGTCGAACACGCGAAGCCGTACCGTTGCGTCCGACGCCTCTTTCCACAGCTAGTCTCAAACACAGGCTATTTCTAATCAGGTGCCCCAAGCAAACCGAGCACTCGTATAAGGTCTTCGAATAAAGCTCGGCTTGATTATGTACACGTATACCTAGTCACGACCTGGGGATTACCCAGCGGCAAAAGAGTAAGCCGGAGATGTTGCAAAGTTCCCTCGATGGAGGGTCCGTAGAGGTTTCGAATTTTGTATTTAAATAAAATTTCGAATAGCCAATAAAAGTTAAAGAAATTATTGAATCTATGGGGTTTTCGCTGCTCCACTGCTCTAGATTTGTTTTCATTAGTATATGAATTTTATTCTCTTTTATAAAAGCAGGCGAATGAAATTTCTTTTATATACTAATTCTCAATTCTGTATTATCCAAAGAATATTATATCGTAGAGCCGCGAAGCTCTTCTAACACGGGCGAATACCAAAGCGTTTGAAGAGCCGGAGACCGGCCGCCAATCGTACTCCGAAATTAATTTCATCGCACACGATGACCCCGCGGAGCGCTTTTGTTTCGGCGCGCGCCAGCAACCCTTAAACTGTTCGCGCTTCGTCGCTGGCGACGTACACAGAGGCATAGCGATGGTCTCCGGTCGGGACTGTCGGGAGACGATCGACCGGCTCGGAGCAGGCGTTCTCAAGCGTTCTCAGGCCTCAGTCGCGTACGGGCCAGCGCGCGTTCCACACGTCGCGAGTAGTTCGTAGTCGACTGACGAACGAGGTTCTTGCTCCTCTCGAGTAACAGGCAGCAACGGAGAGGGCGAAGCCGAGGGAGAGAACAACTAGACAGCAGAAACGGCAAAAGGAGAGAAGAAGAGGCAGAGGATCGAAGGGAAAGGACATTTTCCCCCGGGCTTTTCCCCGACTTTTTGCTCGAACTGGGGTGTTCTTCCCTGGGCTGAGTCAGGCTGAACGGTGAGTTCTATTCTAGAGAACGGGCGTATACAAGCGTATTTACAAAGCGTTGCCGGCGCGGCGTACGCGTTGAACAGGAGCTACGGAGTGGAGTCTCCTTCGGCACGCAGAGGTGCCGTTGACTTTTCGAAGGTACTTAGAGCCTCTCAATGTGTCCCGTCAATCATCGCCAACCGCTCGTGGGGGAAAAATAACGATCGTTTCGACACCGCTGTCGGTCCGCGAAACGGTCGAGGTACATAACATACCCAGCTCGCTGGCTCGGCGGGTCGCGTTCGAAGCGAACAGCGACTTTCGAGCAACAGTCCTCGCCGGAGACTTAGCAGAGCTGACGGCGAACGTTACGTGCGTTTCACGCTCGAGTAGGTACCTACCCATCAACTACTGTTTCGAAAATAGACACTCGATACTACGGCCCGAGATGATACGGGCTTCAAAATCATTGGAGGATCTCTGTGGCTGAAAGAAACAGTCTCGGGAATCGTACGCTCGATCTATGGATCAATTCGACCGGTTGATGTTTGGGTAACGTACGCGCGCAGCAGTGTCAGCCGTGTAATGTTTTGCTTCGCGGCCGACACAAAGCTTCTTCTAACGATTTAACGACACACGGCAGCTACGATCTCCGTTAAAAGGTATCTCGACCTTAGCTCAGCTGATTTAATCGCGCAAATGACGTAAGTTACGTGCCCCCACCTGCGGCCTGCGGGTTTGCCTTACGCGTTGGTTTTCCTGACGAGCAGCCCGGTTCGGCTCGACCCCTGACCCCGTGGCTTGCGATCGAACGACAAGACAGGGGAATTTCGCGTGCTCGGCGAGTCACCGCCGCGAGAAGTACAAAGTATGTACCTAATCTAAGAAATGTCGGAATTTATCTTGGTACTTGTCTTTTACACAGATTTGCGTGGCACTTGAAAAAGATTTCGTGGCCCGTGGCCTGACGCAGCGAAATAATTATTATTCTATATAGGTACTTGGACACGTTCTGGAGAAAGCTATCGATTAGTCCAGATATTAGAGCCTCTAAGTGCCAGCTATCGTTTATTACTTAATTGGTATTACAGTATCGATGAGTCGAGATACGCGGAAGTATAAAATCAATCTTAAGCGACTATCGACCGGTAATCAGCGGTGATACCTAATTGGAAAGTAAGCGTGTCGGGCCCGACACGCACATTCCGCTATTCCAAGTATCGTCGATCAGATCGGATATTAGATCGCCCGGAACATTCTGGCCGTTTGTCCTTAATTGCGAATCACGTGGCCGGGCCCAGAGCACGTGAGTCGCTTATGCAACTGGGCGCAAAGTCTCAGTCGATCGTGATTCATTATCGAACGATTTCAAGAATCGTGCTCTGCTCTTTAATCAATCTTGTTCCTGACGCAATGAAACCGAGATGAAACAGACCTGGAGCACGAAGAAACACTCGGCGAACAATCCCCGAAGTCCAAATTCGATCGGATATCACCGGTTATAATTAGCTGGACAGAAAGTAAAGATTCCCGGGGAAAATAATTCTCCGGCTGGATCGATGTAGCTACAGAGGAAAATCGCGAGACCTAAAGAGCCCCATGCATGTCGAGAGCTGTATCGATACATCTTGTAATATCATGTCTTTAAAATGTCCACACCTCGAAAATGCAATCGATACGAATATTTACAATATTAGGTATTCTTTTCTTTGATACCTAATATCTTTACGTTTCATTTCGAATGTTATTAATTGATTTAATCTTGGGGCGGGGGGCCAAGTTGAAGGGATACAAATATTTTTAATGCAAATTCAATCAAATTTATTACGTGATTATAAAAATTTATTTAACCGGTTAACTGGCACCGTCGTTTTCACTATTCGGGCCCAAACTTGCACCATCGAATAATTAAGTGAATCACACAAAATTTGGTATACAGGGGTTTTTTGAGTCGCTGAACCGATTCCGGGGGTAATTTTTTTCATCTGACACCCCCAACCCCTAAAAAAATAGAATTTAGGGGTGAGTTTTTCAATTCTTTACTAAAACTTTTTTTATTTGTGAAGTTTTCTTGTCTATAATTCGATTGCAGCAGTTACTTTTTTCAATGCCACCCCCAACCCCTGAAAAATAAGGGTTTAGGGGTTTAATTTTTTAGTTTTTTTATTTTCTACGAAAAAGTTTGGAATAATTTTATACCTAATAAAAAAATAAATAAAAATAAAAAAATATATAAAATAATGCAAAAAAGTAAAAAAAAACAAAACAAAAAGTGGAGTGTAAAATCTTTCCATAACCTCCTCGTCGGTACACTCTGGGGTCGTGAAATTTTCACCAGCTAACTACGGGAGTAAGAGTTTACTTATGAAATTGAATACAGTACGAATAATTTATACAAATCCCAACAATTCGCTAGTCATTTTGGTTCGGCCATATTGAGTCTGCTATATTGAATTTTACAATTCCAATGCCACATTCAGATTCAGCGATCCCAAAAACCCCTGTGTACAATTTTTCTATATCCCGGTAGTATTTTAATATTTGGCGGCCATTTTGGTTCGCCATTTTGAGTCTGCTATATTGAAATTTAAAATTCCAATGCTAAATTCAGATTCAGCGACCCCAAAAACCCCTATATACAATTTTTCTATATCCCGATAGTATTTTAATATTTGTCAGCCAATTTGGTTCGGCCATTTTGAGTCTGCCATATTGAATTTTACAATTCCGATGCGAAATTCAGATTCAGCGACCCCAAAAACCATTACATACCAAGTTTCATTCAAATCGATTGAAAAACAAAAAAGTTATTCCATTTGATCATATATGATACATTGCCAGAATTGGCCAGATTTTTGTTTGATCATAATATATGATACATTGCCAGTTAACCGGTTAAACAATAAAATCCAGTTTTCTTTTCTTTTCACAAAGCTCTTGAATTACGATTACTTCAGTCGTGGTTACATTAATCTCCCTTTTCGTTTTTCTTTGGGGGTGCCAGGGCCCCTTGGCCCTACCCCTCTGGGTGCGCCGCTGTTGTGAGCATTATGTTTTATTAAATATTTAGTGTCTCAGGGAACAGAAGCCTGAGAACTGAACCGATGTCTCATGATTGCGTCTCAACATGCATGTGTTTCATACATGACACCAATAATAATAATAACAACAATAATAATAATAATAATAATTCTTTACTGCACGGTAAACAGTACGAAAGAAAATATATAAGAAGACAAGAAACGTATGTAGAAGAGTGCAAGCGGCGTGGTACAGCTGTCAGCTGTTACTAACCTAACTGCTTAAGCTTAAGGGGTCATTCCGGTTAGACGGGTTGAAAAAGATCGATTTTTTTTTAAAACATTTTTCGAAAGTACATATCCTCAAGAATGTACTGTTAAATTTCCATGGAAAAATTCCGATTTCTTTAGCTTCTACAGAGACATTTGGTAGGAAGCGCAGATGCTCGGCATTTTGTTCACATCGTGAAGATAAAATCTGAAAATCTATCGAACCGATTGCTTTGTAAATTTTACTGCTTATTCTGCACACCTGTGACTCTCTCAGGGACTACAACCAAGTATTTTCATCGAGTCTGACCTACTTTTCAAATCGAAAATAGCAAAAGGTGCGGTTGGCCCCTTCCCCTGGCTGTCGAGAAAAAAATGGCTTATTTTCCAGAACTGAACTTTATTAAGTTTATATTAAAAACTGGAATATTTTTAAATTTCGATTTCAAATTTTTAATTAAATTGGCACTATAAAATCGATTAATAAGGCAAGAGGGGTATATTTTTCTTAACGCCCCGCCTGGAAAAAAGTCTCCGGACGCCGTTGCTTAAACCTACTTAAAACTAACGCTAACAGTGTACACCAAACATAGATGTAGATATCCAAATAACGTAATCGCGAGTAAGGTTAATTAGAAAAAAATAATGTCAATGCATAATTGAGTGCCTTTAAGGGGGTATAGGACTATTGAAATCTCGAAAAATCGATTTTTATATTATTATTCATTCTTAAAGTGCCATGCTTTGTGAACATTTACAACAATGTATCGTGAGGAAATTCGAATAATTACGGAAATTATAGCGCTGAACGTAATTGAGTGCACCGTCGAGTAACGGCCTCGCAGAGCGGTATTGCCGTATGGGACTTAACTTTGAAGCCGTTTATCTAGAAACTACATTTTCAAACACGGTGTACATCATAACTCTTGAACGAATGAATGATTTCACTTAAAATTTTAACTGGAGCTGTAGAATTCCTTTCTCTATCGTGTGGAATTTCCGCATCAACATTGGATGTTTGTAAACACATTTTATAACTGATTAAAGACGATTTTTTTCCCATAAAAATGTGGAAAAAACTTAATTCGTGTGCAACTTTTACAATTTTTGTTTAAATTCGCCACCAAAGTTCCACACGATATGTATTAGTGTAGAAACTAATCATCCCAAAGCATTTTGCTTTTAGATGATTGGTTCACCTGGGACTATGTACACCAATTACAGCTGCGCGCTACGCGGGACCATCTTTAGCGTCAAATAACTTGAATAATTTCCAAAATTCCGACAATTTTTTTATTTTACGTTACTCGTTAATGCGTACATAAAAAACTGTGAAAAGTGCCAGTATGGTGATTATTTGGTATCTAAGCAATCCAACCGACAAGAAACCGTCGATTTCAGTCGTTCAATAGTCCTATACCCCCTTAAGGGCAATAGAATGAGGAAACTCAGAAAACTGAGCGTCCCTCGCGGTGGTGGTGCAGCGCGGTCGTCGCGAGTCTTGCGTCCGTCGCGTTTCGCGGTGCAAGGAGAAAAATCCGCGTTGCGTCGGACACAGAAAGTTAGTGTCCTGGCTGGGACGCGGTCTCGATTACGAGATTACCGTATCATTAACGATGGTATTCAACGGTCTCCTTCGAACGCGCGTTCGTGACCACGATACGTGGTACGTACCTACCTATCGTACACGGCGAGTTATGCAAGCTGAAAATCACCGGCCGCGCGACGAACGACCGAACGGAAGCGTTCGTGTTCCTTTTAACGACGCCGCGTGCGATTAGAAGACGTTACGCTTGGGAAGAATTCACCGCGACCGAGTAACCAACGTTCCCCTCGTTTTCTGTCTCGCAGACTGTAAGATGATGGCCAAGTGCGACAGATCTGACCTGAGTTGACGAAAGTTCTTTCCACGAGAGGTCGAATTGGCCAGCGCGTTAAGCAGAGAAGACGGAGGAGAAGCTGCTGAGGGGACACGAGTCGACGCTGTTGCACCGAGGAGCATAGAAAGCAATCATGGATCCGTATTCACTGAGGTTGGTAGTAACGCTCGTGGACGCGCGTGGACCACGCTCAAAGGAATTAAGGCAACGAATCAAGCATGCGGGATGAAAGAAGGCATTTAACGTCTAACGGTCTAGTTAACTCCGGACTTAATTCTTTTGAGCGGCGTGAATTATAGATTGCATGCGTGTTGCTTGAAAGCAAGGGATGAACGTTCCCAGCCGCCTCCGGGGATCCAGGGGCAACGAAATCTGGGCCTTACCTTTAAAATCCATCCCAGGTACGATCCGTCAAACTCCTGGAACAGGTTCTCGAAAGACGGTGGCGCAGCGCATCGCAGCGCATCGCAGCGCAGCGAGCGATTCTTCCCTTTCCTTTTGTCACGACCAGGGCCATTCTTGAATGCTCCAACAGGGTATCCAAGGATCCCGTCCACTCCCTTTCCCGACTCAAGCTGCCTGCTGCTCTCCCTGGGGACAAAAACCATCCCGTTACACGTGGTCCATTCAATAGAAACTGCCGATAATAACATCCCGCTGTAAAAAAACGTCCTCATTGTCCTCGCCTGCTTGGCCCATCACGAGCTCGAATTTGGGGCAGCAGTGCCAAGCAGCGCGATTATCGCGGCACGATATGCGTCGGACAAACATAAACAAAGCTAGTACTTTGCTAATCGGTTTACACGGTTCCCCTTTATCGAGCCGTAATTCGACCTGGAAGATAGGCGTTCGGCAGCATAGCGACAAAACCGTTGTCATCCGACCGACCGATTTCAGACGGTCGTACGGCACTTGGACAGTGGTCATATACAGCCGGCTGTAGAGTATTATTTGCAACCGTTTTTGCAGCGAATTTACAACATGTCTTTATCGAAGTCGGCGTGGCTTTTTCTTAGTGAAAATCGTTATGTGAAATGGAAGGGAAATCGTCATTTAGACAGGATAAATTTCGTCACTGTCAGCTACGAAAAGAATTTATGTTATCACATTACTCGAATGGCACAAAATACTTTTAAGTATATTCTTAAAGCAATACGAGAAAACTGTACCCGCAAAACTACCAAGTTTAAGAAGCCAGGTCCAGTAGAAGAGATATCAATTTTTACCATAAGGTAAGTACAAGAATTGCTTATTAAGAGAATGTTATAATTGTATTGTTAAACTCTGCAGAAATACGTGAAATAATTAGGAATGTCTGTAGAACATTCGGTGAGAGATGTTCCATTATTTGAAACACCTGATGTAGTTGGAGTTTCATTGATAAGTTGCTGAATAAGCAAATTTTGAATTTCACTTCTAATCACCAACTTCCTCGGTGGATTCAACCTTCTAAAGAATGGCACTAGAGATTGTGGAAAATGCATGTCATCGTCTATATCTGCTTCCTTTTGTGATGATCCCTTATCGATTAATACTGAAAGTTTTTTATTTTCAAGCTCCAATATATTTTTCTCGAAGTCTGTTATCTTCGATGCCTTCCTTCTTTCCCCTCTTACACAAGCATTCTGTGAATTAGAACGCTGGTTTTGCGTGCGAGGAGTGTCCTCGAACAGAGGTTGTTCAATTTCCGGGGTTTGTGGTTCCACAAAAAGGAGTCCAGGAAAACCACTTCAAAACGCAGATGAAAAATCACAGTTTAATTATTCGCCGCCTATCTCGTGCAAGAATGGTTATAGAGTGCGCATTCGGGATCAGTGCTGGAAAATTTCCTGTACTTCTTAAAGCTATAGAAACCAAAGTTGACAATGTGATCCATATGGTTAAAGCTATACAGTCTTTTACACAACATTATTATTGATTACTTAAATGACTTATCAAACTCCAGAAAGACCAATTGATCGACAAGTGAGAGTGAGTGGAAAGTTTACTAATTACATTGTTACGAACCCTATTGTATAAATGAAGAAACAAACATGTTGTTCAAATTCTTAAAATGTCAGATAAACAAATAAATTCAAAGAGCTGTTCCCACTTTTTTCCATTCTTTGTCCGCTAATATACGGCTTTTATAGTTACCGGCCCATTTATTCCATAAAATCGGCCTTTTTTGCACTTAGGAAATCAGTAATTCCACGAAATTATCCGTCGCTTTTTGCGCAATGCATTTGGACAAGCCCATAGAAAATCGCTTGTTTGTCGGGTTAGGTTGGTCGGGCGACAACGATATTATCGCTGTGCGACATCTACTTAGGACGTGGCGTTATTGTTGCTGGAAAAAGCGGTTATCGAAAGCGCCGAACGAGTCCGCGGGTCTGTCGACCTCCGTTTCTCAACATCGATCGAGAATTCCGAGGATGGAACTCGGGATAGACAACGCGCGTCGTATCGTGATTCCCCAGGTTGGCCTCGGCAGAGGTACCCGGGCGAATCTGCTTTCGGCGCGGGTCACGCGATCTTTGGAAAGCGACCTTCGTGCCTGGCGATCCCCGTGACCCTGTCTTTTATAGGCGGCCATCGCGATGCAGTTAAAAATATGTAGCTACTGTCTCCCAGCATACCTAAGTAGACGTAACGCGATGGTGGAATTTGGAGAACGGTGTGTGATCGGATTATTCCCAAGGCGGAGGGGAATCCTTCGTTGGCATAACACGAAGACATCGTGCAGAGCCAGTTTCCTCTCTCGGCCAGTGTAAATCCGGATTTTCATTCTGGACGGCGGAGAAGAGAGAGACCCGGTCGCTGAAACCGCTAGGCGTCAGCGTCTTTTTGGTCCCTCGTAGCTGCGCATAAAAAAAGATCGCACGCTTTCGATGATGTCAGAGGCGCGGAAGAGGAGTCCTCCTTACGGCTCGGAACGGTTCCAGTCTGACGAGGGGCAACTAGGGGGACTGGAGTTAATTTGCAGCCGTGTTTACACCGAGCTGTGCCCACCAGTCCATTTCGATAATTAACCTTACGCCCATCTCGGCCGGTCCGCGCGCAGCTCGCGGCTCGCGGCCCACTCGTCGCGCGAGTGACGCAATAACGATAAGGCGACGCGTAAACGCGGAACGGAGCTGAGTTAATATTTGAAGGTCAAGCGGATAGCTGCTGACTGAGCAAGGTGGCATCGACGGGGCTTAATGAAAGGAGGAAGGGCGCGTCGCTGAGGCTCGTTAACGGAGCTAAACCGGGAGCCGGGTTGCATTCTTCAGGCGCGATATAGGAAAGAAGCGTGTACCGGTAGATGATCCACTTACGCGCCGCTGGTGAATAGGTAAATCACTGCTGCCGACTGACCAAACCGATCCCCGAGCGTCGATCGTGACGGCCAACGACGCCAGACGACATACGTAATCGAGACACGACTCGAGATTTTCAATGTTACCGCTGAGTGTCGCCTATCCATTTATCTTATCGTTCCGATGGAAACGCGCGGCCCTATCGCGAATTACATATATGTCTGACCGTGATAATAAAACCGCGAGCTAAACTTGCGCGGAGTTTTTCCGCGGCGATCGGCTTGCAGCTAGTGTCACGCAACGAGGAAGGTACGCGGAAAACGAGAAGAACTGTTATCTTTAGCCGGAGGGAAGTTACAGTTACGACGACGAAGTGCGATATCGCTCGTCATCGTAAACTGCAGATAATTAGATAAGGATAAGGAGGTTCTTTAATAGCACCGGCCGGCTTAATCTCCTTTGTCCGTGTCGATCCTGTGACGATAGCCGTTCCTCGTACGACGCGTCGTTCGCGCCACTTCCTTCGGACACTTCCTATTAAACCGTGTGTCGTATTCGCCGCCCCGCTTCGCCAAAGATGCCAGCGCTAAAGGCATGTATCTAGCCGATTCTATTCATAGGCGCCGCTCGCTATGATTAGGCAAGATCTTTCTTTGTAAAAGCGGTGACGCGCAGACCGTGTGGGGCAGTATTGCGCGAAGCCCCGTTCCGTGGGAACCATTCTGCCAATGATAACACGCTCGACATTCGCGGAAGGGAATTTCGATCGTCCAGAGATTAGATACACAAGAGGCTAGAGCGAATTTGTTCGGCAGCGGCCGTGCAGATGCACGACTCGCCCAGCATATACGCGCAGTACGTAGCTCATTCGATAGCTGATGAAATTGCGTTATCGGTGTACCCAGCAAATATTTGCGCATATTTACGTAACCTGCTCGCGCCCCTTTCGATGTAAAAGAAAGAGGCACTCTCATTAGTCCGGTCTTCGTAGATTACTATTAGTAGATAGTTAGTTGGCGGTTACACGGCGCTCGTGACGGCAGAGGAACACGGCTCTGGACGTAGGACTGATCGTAGAAGCATGTTGCCAGGAGACGAGTGGACAGAGATGCTTTCGGCACCGTCTTCGACGAGTCGGATCGATAGAATACGCTCTCCAGACGAGTGCTAATTCATGGGGCGAGATCTCGCCTTGATTCGACGAATAACGGCACTGTAACTGACTCTGCATTTATAGTCCCTCCGTCTAAGAGGCAGAAGGTTTTTCGGCAGCAAGTGATTTCGCCCCGAGTATACCTAAGTACTTACTTGGTAGGACGATCGCCAAGCAGGCGATCAAACGACTTTTTTCAAACGATAAGTGTCTGGGCATAATAACGAGCCGCTGGGCTCCTTGGTCACGATCCATTTCTTGCTTCTCGATCCTCAGTGGCCGTTCAATTATACCGTCCATCGAGGAAATTACGTAATCCGTGTCTCTGCGACATCCCACGTGCTTGCGAAAATTAACCCGCCGCATCGTTTCGAGCGGTAAATGGATTAAATTGAGGCGAATCGTCAGAGCTCGTGTATATCGCTGGCTCGTATCGTGCCTCCATCAGCGACACGCGTGACGCTTTCCGCGCAGCACCGGCTAGATTCATCCGCAACGAAATCCTCGAATTAACGCGCATTAATTCCACTCGGGAGGCTTAATTGCGTCGAGTTAAGGCTGGGCAGCATGGGCGGGAAACGTGGCCGCGAAAAGCCCACGAGTAATCCGGGTGTCGTTACCCTTTCTCGGAACGGGAACGATCGAGAACGAACGTTCAGAAGCGGTCCGGCACTTCTGGAAGAGAGCTCGCGTAGTACCTAGCGAAAGATCCCCGCGGATAGACGGATGTTTATGATACCTAAATCCCCGCGCAGACGTCGATTAAACGCGTCTGGCGTATTTAAATGATGTTGGAAGTTGTTACCCGGTCATCGGTCGATTTAAGTACCCCGGCAACTTGTCGCAATAAATCGCCAGCTGCCATAAATCTATTCGCAATTACCACAGAGCGGCAGACATAAACATGGCGCGTGCTCGATAAACCGATCGACGGGTGATGTCATTGTTACGAAAGCCAGGATGGTTTTGACATTGCTGATAATTCGACAAGAGCAGCTGGCGCGCGTGCAGGGCAAAGAGAGACGGCGCGGGGCGTCGCGGTGCGATAGTAATTAACGGGAAATAGGTAGCTAAGCTTTGTTCGACCCTAGCCTCGACGATCGACGAGGAAATAGAGACCCGGAGTCTCCTCGGCCATCATCAATATTTATATAGATGATGGATCACGCCAGGTGAAACGTCCAGAGCCGCCGAGAGCGAGCGAGATGCTGTATGACGTTGCGTTTGTCGTTTCAGTGTTGAGCGCGAGGCGTCGAAGAATATCGAGGAGAACGAGAGGGAATGCTTCAAAGACGCGATCGTGTCGAGCAGGAGCCTGAACAAAGGCTTCGTCGAGCCGACCGCCATCAGAAATGCCATACCAGAGGTACGTCTATTATCCCGTCCCGGACGAATAAGACCGAGCCTGAAATGTTGCGCTCCCTTAGATCGCCGCCTGCATCATATCCGCGTCCTTCCACATCTCGGTAGGGCTGAGCATGGCCTACTCGGCGATCCTCATTCCTCACCTGGAGGCCGCGGACGCGGAAGTGCACGCCACGCTGGAGGAGACCTCGTGGATAGGTGAGTACGCCGCGTGACAATCGCCGCAAGTACGCGCGGTGCAAGGTGTCTTACCGTTGGCTAGAGACGGCTATCGGAGCGGCTAATGATTTTATTGCTACCTACCGGTCTGCCCGTCAATCCAGATACCAAGAATATGTGCCGACAAGGCAGATAAGAATGTTTGTTGCATACCCTTTTACGACCCGATCGCGCCCGCTCATCCGGTTAGACCGCGTCACACGCAGTTAGAGCGAAGGAGAGAGGAGAGAGAAATGGACGAACGATCCCCATGTTCCAGCGAGCGTGGTGGTGGTGTGCGCACCTCTGGGCGCGTTGATGGGTGGGTTCCTGATGGAGTCCTTCGGGAGGCTGAAAACTCTTCAGCTGGGTGCCATCCCTTGCGTAGCAGGCTGGATCCTGATAGCCCTTTCGACCAATATCCCGATGCTGCTGGTGGGCCGAGTGCTGACTGGCCTGGCCACTGCTCTGGCTACGTCCCCAGCTATCGTCTACATCACCGAAGTCGCGCGACCGGAGCTCAGGGGATCGATGATATCCTTCGGCCCGACTCTCGCCTCGTTCGGCATGGTGCTGTGTTATGTGAAAGGGGCCTACCTCCACTGGAGGCTGGTGGCGTGGCTCGGCATCATTTACGCCGTGGTGCCTATCCTTCTAGTTCAGCTGTTCATCCCGGAGTCGCCTGTGTGGCTCGTGTCCAAGGGGCGAACGGAGGAGGCGAGGAAGTCTGTGCAATGGTAAGCGAGCTCTGTGTCTTCTACTCCGCTCCTCTCGCAACCGATTCTCTAGCCCCGTCGAAACGTTTCGCACTCTCAGGCTGAACAAGTACGACGCCAAGGACGGTAAAGTGAGCGCGGCGGACGCGCAATTCACGACGATCATGAAGGAGAACGAGATCAAGCTGAGCGAGCAGAGGAAGAGCAAGCACGGCAGCGTGGCCGCCAAGCTTCGAGGGTTCCTCAAGCCGACGGGATGGAAGCCTATGCTGATACTCTTCCTCTTCTTCTTCTTCCAGCAGTTCTCCGGCATCTACATCACCCTGTTCTACGCCGTCACGTGGTTCCAGGTAAGCAGCCGATAGCTTTCTGCTTTCGCCACTTTCCAATCGGGATTGCAGCTTGCCGCGCATGTGTCTCACGATTATTCTGATTATCGCGGTCCAGGAAGTCGGCTCGGGCGTGAACGAATACACCGCCTCGATCCTAGTCGGTGTGACCCGGTTCTTGTGCTCGATGGTGAACACGTGGCTGCTCAGGCGATACAAGAGACGCCCGCTCTGCATCATCTCTTCCCTGGGCATGGCCGTTTGTATGAGCGTTTCCGGCTACTACACCCTGCTCATTAAGGAGGGCGATCGTTCTGGCTACTGGGTACGCATCCAACAGCCAACCAACGAGGCGGGGAGCTTTTAAAATCGGAAGACCGTTCTGAACGTTTGCCTCTATCTCTCTGTTCAAGGTGCCCGTCTTCTGTCTCTTGCTCTACGTCTGCACGTCTATGGTCGGCATGCTAACTATTCCCTGGACGATGACCGCGGAGCTGTTCCCGACCGAGATCAGAGGGATCGCCCATTCGATCAGCTACTCGATAGCCAACCTGCTTCTGTTCGCCGCGCTGCAGAGTTATAGGAGTCTCCAAAACTTCCTGGGTGGTACGTACTCGAATATACTACTCAATCTGGAGTGTCTTCCAAGATCACGATCGCGGAATCATACGAATGTTCCGTTGTTTCAAGGGTCGTACGCCGTGCAGTGGTTCTTCGCTGGCGTGTCGTTGGGCGCCGTCGTGTTCGTGTGGCTCCTGCTGCCAGAAACTCACGGCAAGAAGCTCTCCGAGATCGAGGAGTACTTCCACAACAATTTCCTGGCCGCCGGGGCCGAGTCGAAGGCTAAGAAGGAACGAGCGAAGAGGAGAATCCAGAGGAACGGAAAGTCCTCCGCCACGGAACCCCTGAATCCATCGAAATTCAAGGCCCCGCAAAATGTATAGATAACGCGCCCGCTTCTTCCGTAACGGGCTGGGACCACAACGAAGAAGAATCCCTGGCCAAGAGCAGTCCAATTGTATGTATAACGTTCATTCTACACCGTGGCGCGTGGATAACGGTTTCTGGTTCGAGTTGCTCCTTTTAAAACGATAAGATCGTTCTCTGAACGAACCACCCTACGATCGCCTTGGTATCGTCAAGTATCCGCAAGTATCATCGATAGTAGAGCGTCAGAGTCGATGGGGGAGGAGTGTCAGCGAGTGCGTTACGAATACAGTTTCGTATCTAAGCTTTGCTTTCGCTTGAGTCGTTTGCGCGTCGTTACCGATCGTAAGCAGCTAGAACTTCAGGCAGGAAGATGTGCGAGATGCCTGAAATCTTAGCAACATCGAGGAAGTGTTTTATTATCGTTTATTAACCGAAGAGCGGGGGAAAGATTCCACGAAAAATCGTAATCGCGGTGTGATGCAACGAGACCAGTACATTGACGGATTCCTGTGACTGTTCACTTTTCATTTAGTTTCGCGATAAGAGAGGAGCCACGAGAGGCAGGCGAACGCTCGCACGCGTCAACTTCTGATGCACACGTGTACGTGCGTGCAATGCGGGTAAATCGATGACAGGCGTTGCGCGGGCAACGGGGGCGGGGGAATTTCTACCAAAAAGAGGAAACCACACTGCACGCGAGGCAC
This sequence comes from Andrena fulva, assembly GCA_946251845.1. NCBI lineage: Eukaryota > Metazoa > Arthropoda > Insecta > Hymenoptera > Andrenidae > Andrena > Andrena fulva. Next base: position 6,146,808 of record OX276332.1, read on the forward strand.
GAAACAGTATTATACGCGTTGATCTGATACAGTCTTCCGCGCGTGCTCGCGCGAATGGCCGTAGAAGGGGACGATGAAAGTTCTTCGTTCGGAACAAACGTTGATTACGCGCTAGGGGCTTTCCTTTTGGAACCCGTTTTAACAACCTCACTGTGATCTAACAATATTTTGCAAAGAAAATCGTACAATGTACAATGTACAGGGAGCGTCAAGAAGCGCGATGCAGCCTGAAAGGTGGCGATTCGCTCGGGGGGGGGATTAGAAATAAAATGAATCGTCGCCCCGTGCAGGCTGCAGCGCGCCTTCTTCGGGTGTCCTTTATCAAAGCGCAGGCGCTATGTTACGAGAACGCCATCTGTGGGTGGACCTACGGACTCGCTTGTCACTATGGCGCCAATTCAAACCGGTACTTAAGACCGTAACCTTTTTCTACGACCTTTACTAAAGTTCTACGTTCGCATACAGAGAGCCTTTTCAAACAACCTTTTCTACGTCTTTACACCGTCTTTACCTTTCCATACCAAATACGCGTGGTCCGCGTTCCGGGCCATTAAACGACCGCACAAAGTACTTTTTTACGAGTTCATTGAAAACCAGAGAGTGTAGAATTAATAATCGAGTCACTGTCACAAATCCGCGCGGATCGTTCACTACTAAGAACGTACATTTACTAGATGTGATAGTCGTAATCGATGGACCAGATTGAACACGTCCAATATAGCTGATGTTTCGGGCGAATGTGACTCGATGTGATATGCTATATCGATAAGCTTCGCCGACGGTAGGGTAGATAACGTCGAACGGAGGTTATCGACAGTCAGCTTGTCCGTATATCGTTAGGAAATATTACCGTTACAATATAACCAAATTCTCGATGATCTTTATGGCTGCCGCGAAGAGAGGAGCTCGCGATTATAATCGCTTATCGGGAGAACAGCGTTAGTTTCATTTTCGAAGATCGATGGAAGGATCGTCGTCGGGATATCTGGTTCGACAAGTGCCTTCCTTTTCTGCCGACATGTTAGATGGTTTTTATAATATAAGCGTGCCTCGATATGCGAGCAGAGTAGAGTTTACGTACGTGTACTTTGTATCGTACTATATACAGCACGCTTGTATTTTATAAGTACACATATGCCTAGATCTATATGCGTATACCATTGTAAAATTCCCTAAAATCTTTCTAATAAAACCATATTTCTGGATGCCAGAGAGGCCTATGTCTATTTATTACATTAATTCCAGTGGAAATTGTAACCTTAACTCACCGATCCATGAATTCTCCTCCCCGCCCCCAGTCCTGTCCCGGTCAACACTCCGATAATCAATCAATTATTCGGTACAGAAGATAAATATATGCTTTAAGAACTGCTGAATATCTCTGTAACTGAATTCCATGCGCTGATGTTAAATTAATTGTCAGTAAATATAAAAATTTAGGCGAACTTGTCGACGGATCGTTGTTCAACGACTACACACGAGATCGACCGGTAAGAAACTGCGGGAAATTGGAATTGCGGAGCGCTGATTGGCCAGCCTGCTGATTCTTCCGCGCATAATTGCATATTTCGATAATCGAACAGGATTACTTAAGAATAATTTGATATTATTTAATAAATGGAAATTTATCATGTTTTAAATGAAAGAAATTTGTCGTTAATAATGGGTCATATTAATGAGACTTGCAAAAATTGTACTGACACGCGAAAGCAGAATGTTAAACTAGCGAGTGGTATGTATCGATATCGTGCGATACTTATGGCGGTTCGGACTGAAAAATATAAATTGAAACTGTTTGAAAGTATACGACAATTGGCTTTATTCAGACGCGATATCGTCAATCAGCGAAAAACGATACGAGCGAATACGAGATTTAATTACACGAGCTCCGTAAATGTACGCATGCGTAAGTATATGTACCATATAATAAGATCGACATTCAATGATAAAGTATAGCCAGACAAAATCTCGCAACGTAATATAGACGCATCGTACAGCTTTTCATTTCGCGACTTTTTGCAGCAGTATTGCATATTAATTCTGTCAAATTCCCGATGCCGTTTCCTCCGCCAAAGGAGTATTATCTATATATCATCGACTACCGAGTCTTTATCTTTGATGATACGTCTATACAGAAGGCAGAACAGTTACAAAATAAAAGACAGGCGATGCCCGAATACGCTCAACACGGGACTAAGAGATATTTTCAAATTTCGTTTATTGACAGAGAGACATATGAAGCAATCGACTATTCATCGTTCGCATATAAAATATATATTCTCTAATACTAGTAAGATCAGCGTTTTTAAATATATGTATCGGCGATTAAAACAATTCTCCTTTATGCTTCTATCTCTCGACGATTTCCCGTCCTTACGGGGAGATCGAAAGAAAGATCACGATCGCGGGTGGTCGATCCAAGATATTCAACAAGTATGTCTGTGCGTGCGAGAACTAGCAGGGGAAGGAAAAACGAATGTTAACAGAATTAATAGCCATGGCTGCGGTGCAATAGTTTATCCTACGTTCCGTTTGGTTGCTGCTCCAACCAATTATTAGACAAAAGCGAGAAGAATCGATCCTAGGTTTTCGTGCGAGAACCGTAACGTCGAAACGGCCATTCTTCGTTTACGTGGTCAAGAGAATTAGAATTTCTGTAGATTTCATTTTCGAATCGCCGCGGCTCCGTTAAAGCGTATTTTTGCTGCTTTCTTTTCTTTATACATCGCAACGATTTCTCACGACGGACATGTCCACGCTTTGTCCCTTCCATGCTTCCTTCCTCTTAATCGTTCAAAACAGTCGAAGCACATCTCGTGTCTAACGGCGCAAAATTGAGCGCATGGACGCACCGACGTAGAAATTCTTACGATTACAATCCCTCGTTAACCCGAATTACAATAAATTTCGCGCGCGTGCTTGTTTCCTTTTTTCTTCTTTTATGGAATAAAACAAACGGCAGATATATATATATATGTATATACATATACCGTGTACAGTAGTCGATGGAACGAGCGACCTTACGCACAGATCAAATTCTTGTAGCCTGATCGCAGTCTTCGTTAATGCAAAAGTGGCAAGGACCTTGATATACGATCTACGGTATCATACACGCATTAGTAAATATAATGTAAATCCTGTTGTCGATAATAATGCTCGAAAACTTAACAAAACAAGCGATTCCATTGTTTTATAAACGATCGCGACACCACGCAGAGTCCAGCGGTGGCCAAGAAGACCCGCAGGCAGTGACGGTGAGCTACCTAATCCGTATTAATATTACATTAGGTTCTATATTATTTTATAATATGTATATATATACACGATCCGCACACACCAGGTCAAATCCCAAAACGTTCTTAAATAAACGGTCAATGACGAATGGATTGGCGAGAAGAATTTACCAATAAACGAACGTAGACGTGTGGCTGAAGGTTTCACGTTAGAAAGTGCCCGTGATAATAACGTTGTTCCCTCGAGAACCCACCCGTCGAAAAGATATCGCAGAACATTGTAGCGTATTTCCTACGACACGAAACTATCCACCGTGCCTGTGATCTGCGATCAAAGAGCAATTGGTGAAACCGATTCGCGCCCGTACAACTCGTGTCTCGCGGCTCTACGAAAATAGATGGATACAATTCTTAGACGATGTCGATCACGTGGCAAAACGAGCTTGAAGAAGATAGAATAATCCGACTGATTTGCGTCACAAGACCAATGCGAAGCGAAAGCTTTACGGAAAGTATAATCGACTGCCCGTTCCACGCGGCGGCATCGACAAAGTACGGGAGAGGCTTTCTATCTACTTGCAGGCTACACTCGCGTTTTCCCTTTCTTTTTACAAGACGATGAAAGACGATACCCGAACAAATTCCCGCCCCGACGACGCCAAAGGCACCAAGTAAAATAGCCCTGACACGTTCGCATCCAATTGCTTTTTTCCCCTTTCTGTCACGCTTCGCCCGATACCGTTTTTGGCACTATTTGGCCGTCTATTATAATCGAAACGCATCTGCCGACGTTATATCAGATCGAGTCAGGTGAGCCTTCCGCGCTTTAATCCCGAGAACATTTATGCCCGTCAACTGAACATTGCACGCGTCGATCGTTGCTCTGGTCTTCAAACGGACATGGTCGATCGAATTCTGTACGCGCAGTGTCTGCCCAATGATGATCTCGATGATACACTTGCAATTTCACCGTGAAATCGATTCACTATCCCGACCTAGCAGTAAGAAAAGACGAAGGGTGATCTCTATATATTAATATGTATAATTTTATCCTTATGTAGTAAAACAGAAACGACAATGGCACAGAATACGTTACTAAACTCGTTACGTTAGCTTTGATTCAGCGTTCGTTTAATTATTGGCAACGTGACGAATAGTTTTTTAAATATTAACGTTAGCTTCCAGTAAATCGTTTTCTCCCTAATCATTCCTAGTCTAGTGTTTGCTCGATTCTGCCGCACGTAATCTCTCATTCACTCGCTCGCATTCTCTCCTCTCTTTTGTTCGTCTTTATTATGCCTGTTTTCCCTCGGAAAGTCCCGAGCCACACTCTCGTCTGCGTTTCTTCGGTCATTGTGCGTCCTTGGGAGTCTGACTAGCACATGGATTTTCGCGAACGAATAAACTAACGCCCCGTCCCTTTTCCACATTTCGATCTACATGCACGCAAACAGCCACCGTAACGACCGTACATGTGCCCGCGTGAAACGTTGCTATTATTAACAGATACGATAATCGCGCGCGGGCCTTCCGTTAATGCGCTGAAATGCGAAGAAAGGATGTTTCTTATGAAATTTATTCATTCCCACTGCTCGTACACAGTCGACACCAAACATATCGTCGCCCATCCTCAGTCCGGAGAAACTGTCCACGCCAATTGTGCCTGGCTCTTTCCGTAATCATTGCAAGGTGCACAGCAGCCTAACTGCCCAGCGTGCGTGATACTGTCAGCGATGTTTGTAAATCGGCGAACGAAGCGTACAACGTCTCCCGGTACCGCGTACGGTCCGCTTACAATGTCTCTATACGACGATCCTCTCGGCAGTGATGTCGCACTGTCACCTCCAGCTTTCACTCGGAACTTGACAATCAGCAATTAATAATTCATGGAAAACACATCCCCCCTCACGAAGCCTCGCGATCAACTCTTCTAATAGACGCACAACAATACACTGAAATATCTAGATACGTATATATACAATATATTTTAACGAGTAGCAAACAAAAATCAAAGTATATAAAATCACAAACTGGACAAAGAGGCACGATACTATTTCCTTTTTTTTTTCACGATTTTAAGATACGGAGGGAAGATCCTTAAAGCTTTCTTCGTCAGATACAACACTGCAACTTAATAGCAATATCTAACGCGCAACAATCGGAGTTACGCGTATCTCGAGTGAAAAAATCTTATATCTAAAGCGAGTCGCGATAGTCGTCCCTGCGTCTATTGACTGAATATATAAAAATTGTTCCTACGTAACACGCGTATGTATGTATGTACTGGTGATACTTGATCGTCGTTATAAAAAAAAGAAAAAAAAATCATCCGGAACACTTACTTCGCAACAGTCATAAATTTTTTTTTGGCAAACAAAACAATATCCTTCGTAAACTTGCACACTTGCAAACTTGCTTTTCTGTGCAACATCACTGTCAGGAGTTCAGCTATGCCGCACTTGCACACGCACGCACCTTGCCAGTCTGTCGTGTGCCCGATAACTATCGACTGTACCGGTGTCACAGTTGCAGTTTGACAGTCCTCACGGATCGGACCTACCGAGCAAGCTAATCAGCATTCGTTCATGCCTTGCACCCAGACGAGCGAATCTCTTAAGTATCGCGATCCTAAGTGTCGCGGAATTTGTTGTTAGTTAGTTCTTGCTGTTACTACGAGGGCTTGCCGGCTGACTGTTCGCCTGTTGCGCGCGTTGTATGTAAATATTTAAAAGCTTCAATTTGCTGGTGTACAAAGAGCTGAGATGCGGCTTCAGCGCTTCCTCGCCGACCGCCAAGTGTATCGCTACCATGCAGAACACAGCGCTCTTGCGCACCGCGCTTTCCTTCTCGTCGTAAGCCTAATAAGCAAACCGGATTGTTAAGAGTACAGTCGGAAACTATAGAAAGGAAAGGTGCAGCACATCCACTTGCCTTAATAAGACCGGGCATAACTTTGGACAAATGAGGCTCTATCGCGTCGCGACCCCAATGCTCCACCACTTTGTGCAGCATTTTTATCGCGCCCATGTTCAAGGGGAACGGTTCGGTGGTGATTATAGTCGAAACCAAGTGGATCACCTGTTCCGGCTGTAGAACCATCGCTATCGTAGCGGCACACTTCTCCGCCGTCCAAAGGACCTATTTACCAATAGGATTAACTGAATTATCGAGCACTTTCTCCCATCCGTTATTTTACACACTTACTGGATTTCTGGAGTTGCTGCTGGTGGAGATATCTTGCGCCTGGTCGTCCGTTTTGTACGCGTTAATCACTTTCAGGACGAGCAGCTCAGGGTAAAGGGAGAAACTGTCCACGAGCTCCGGGCACTTGAGCATTTCGATCAGAGTCTGTAGTACCTCCACCTGCATTTTCTTGTTATCGTTAGTCAAGCTATCTAGTAACATCTTGAGCAGTTTTCTAGACAAACGAGAACGGATGATTGGAATCGTAATAATCGGGGATTTAAGAAGCATACGCGAACGGAAGAGTCTATACTTGAAATGCTGCTTGATGTACGAGGCATCCCCGTCACGAACGTATTGCTGGAAGTCTTGCAAAGCCGATACTTTTTCCTCGGTCTGTGTCACCTTCGACTGCAATGTTTTGATCATATGATCCAGCACTTCTGGCCTGGTCGACGAATCTGGCGATGATCCTGCAATAAACACCGAACGTACAAATATTAGATCGCTATGCCAACAGAATGATTATTTACATATTTGTTCGAACACGAAACGGCAGACGTACCATGCGTTTTGTAACCATTGTTCTCCTGAGGTAGAATAAGATCTCCAGCCATCGTGTCGCTTGAACCATTTACCGTAATGTTCGTGACAGATCGACCTCTTTGCGTGGGCGAAGAAACGGAAGACGATCGACCCTGATAGTATCAGAATACAATATAAAATACTGACTATCTAGTAGACTATATGCTGTCTATCTAATTACCGAATTACACAACGTGAGACCCTCCATTTTCTCCTCCACATCGGCCATATTACTAATTCCACTGTCTTTGCTAGTGGTCGCCCTTTCTAAACGTTCGAAACCATAATTCTGTATCTCCGCTGTTGTGCGCCTTAGCGATCTGTGGGTAGTACTTTAAAATTAAAATAACAAAGAATGACAAACTACTACCGGGTGCCCGTGTCGGGCATAAATCATCAGCTTACTTGTAGACTTCTTCCAAATTCTCGTCCGCGTTATCGATATCGCCCTTGGGCTTGGAACGAGCCGGTGAACTTTGGGCCCTGGGAGGTGGAGTGCCAGGCGAGGCGGGATTACTCGAACCCGATGATTTTTTCAAATGATTCTGTACTAATGGTAGTGCCGCCTCCTGCAACATCCCCGATGTACACACGTTAAGACGCGTAAGGATTAGCACGAATTTATTCAACCACTGTCGAATAATAGTCTTACTTGATAAAATTTGGGTAACTCTGCCAAAATCATGGTGACTTTCGGTGGATTCAAGTTGTACAACGATATGACAGCGTTCTGTGCCTGCCTTCTAACGTCTTGACTCTTCACGTCGTTGGACCAGTCGAGTAACCTGGCCAAAGCCGTGCCCGCGGAGTTATTGAGAGCGGACGGTTCCGCCGTTTCGGCGATTTGCGTGATGAACGTGAGCGTGGCCACTTTTACACGGGAATTGGGCGTTTGCGTTGGATCCGTCAAATACCTCATCACTGCGGGAAGCAGTTGCTCTCCTGGGAAACATTCTCTACGGGAGAAAAGGGGTTTGAAATAGTGTTGCCGAGGATTTCGGGGTGACTCCGAGGTTCATACTTTTCCTGATTACCTAACAACATCCAGCGTTTTGTGGATCTTCGCCTGTATCGATCCAAGCAAATCGGTGCCTAATTTATTGAGGAGTCTCGCGCACAGGACATACAGCCAATCACCGAGATCTTCGCTGTGAGTGGCCACCAGTTCGTTCAACGTGTCCAGAAACAGGCTGAACACCTTCGTGTGAGAATCCATGAACATCTTGGTGAAAATGTCCGTGACTTTGCGCAGCTCCGACGCCGTCAGTGTGTTTCCATTCGAAAGGAAGTGTTGCAATCCTATTAAACCTTCTTTCCTATCTCCCCAATGTTTATGCGCACAGTTTTCAATAATCTCTTTAATATCCTGCAAGGTAACCATTCATTTTGCATAATAGCGCAGCAACGTATATGAATAGTTTTATACGCAAAGTAGATTTGTATATTCTGTATCTGGCAGAAGAGTATAGTACGAGCTATCGAATAAATGGATAATATGGATATGAGTATTAAATTTAACAAACCTTAGGGATAGATTGATCCCACATATCACGATAGAGTCTTTGCTGAGAGCCACTCCACGAGAACGACTAATGGGTAGATGGACGATGGACACAGATATGGAGAACAGAACGGCGCATCGCGTTAGTCCAAACCAAACAAATACGCCGCAACAAAACCAAAAGAAAAAACCAGACATGCGTTATCTACACTGTCGTGGGATGCTAAAAGCGGCTCCTCTCTTAAGCCTCTAAGCATCTAACTCCTCTATTCGACGACGATAGACAAGCCCAATTGTGGAATAAAATTATGCTCGGATAGTACGAATACGCGTACTTACATTTAAAGCATCCTCAAACTGCACAGCAAACTAGTAGAGACCCCACAAATAAATCTGACATCGCGATAAAATGCCTTGTTGCGCATAAACATTAGGGAAGCATTAAATAAAGATAATAAAGAAGCGTAATGATATAACAATCGTTCAGTATAAGTCTGTAATGTTAATGCAGAGAGTGATACTTGTTATATAATTCACACGAGATCGACGATGTACACGTATTATTTCACTGGAATGTAATTTTGTCACTGCGGGTCAGTCGCTGTTTTATTACTGTACTCTTCTACTGTAATCATATGACGACCGATACTCGCCATCATCGCCTTGCCAAAAGTCTGCGGCTCTCCTCGGTTCTACTTACATCGTTTGGCCGCCTAAAGCTGTCCATGCTACGCTCCGAGCATATGCTGCTGGTCTCGCTGTCATCGCTGTGATCGCCCTTTCCCCGCGGTGTTCTCGTGTAGCTGTCGATATTATCCACCGTAAATGCCTCCGCTAACGCTGACTCCGCCTCGCGGGACTGCTGCAGCATCTTTTGCGCCATGACTGGCCTAGACTGGGGCCTGTCCGTTGGAGACATATGTAAACCTCTACCACTGGAACAGCCAACGTTAGGTTTACACACAGTGAGATCTCTGTCGAGACCGCTTCACGTGGAAACCAAGGTCCGTCCATCCATCCAGATGAATAATAACTCACCGTATCTTGCTAGCAAAACTTCTGTCCATGCCGAACCTCTGCGGGCTCGGCTCGCGACTGTTCCCAGTGCTTCTTATCCCATGTCCAGATAACCGCCTAGGTCTCGCGATCAGGGATTCCCCCTCGCGATTGTACGTGGCGTAACTCAGCCTAGACGACGGGGATCCGGACCGACTGCTAGCTGTTACGTGAAAGTATACGGATCGATTAAATCGAAAGCCATCTGATGCTTTTATGGATGCCCCTAAAAGTCTCCTTCCTTTTCACTTACGCTGAGATTGCGACACCCCGGACATCCTTGTTCTCGTCCTCGCGGTTCTTTCTGGACTAGCAACCGTCGCGGTGTCTGGCGATTTACTGGGACGTGCTAAACGAAGAAATAATACTTGTCGCTTGGACGAAATGTAGGATAACGGTAACGATAGAGGCATCAATGATTGCTACTCACGCAGAGATGCTTTTTGCCTACTGATATTTGCGTACACCATCCTGGCTTTTGCCCTTTGCGCGGCTTGCAAATCTATCGCGCTGGTGGACCTAACGCCCGGGGTTGCACGATCTGTGGAAAAGTTTCAGAGATGTTGGTAAACCGGACAGGGACGTCGGCGTATCTATGGGATGCGTTAGTGCAGCGTTCTAAGTCGCGGTGATTCGGTAATCGTTTAAAGCCATCGAGCAACAACGTAACAATTACAGTGATTATCAGCGGGTCTTTGGAGGACTGGAATACCAGATTGGCGATAAGACCGTGGCAAGGACGGAGTACGTCTGAGCGGGCCATGTGGCTGACCCGAAGAAGTTTGATGCAAATTTTCCGTACTACCTTCGTACGTTTAATGTAAAGGAGAGTCACAAAAGCAGCATGAAAAAAAGGTGAGAAGTGTTTTATACCCCCGATGCTCTTCTACCGATTTACATCTATGTAGTCCAATTGCTATCCGTTAAAACTATCCGTTAATCATCTCCTTGCTACTCTGTAGAATAATAGCAGGATTTACCTGTGGCGCTCATCGCTGGTCTGGATGTTCGGGGGCTGACGCTCGCTGATCTCGTCACTACGTTCAAGCTGTTAATACTACCGCTATTGCTAAGGGACATCAGGGACCGTTTGTACGCGGTGTCGAGGCTGTTGAGCAGTGCCTCCGCATGCTCCGGGAAATGATCCTTGAATGCCCAATACGATCTGAAAAAATCCAGAATGGAGTAGGTTTTTTTGTTTTTCTTTATTTTTTTATTTTTTTTTAGAGTATCCACGGGTATTTACTTCCTGGCAAAGACTCTTGCTTCCGAGTCCGAGTCCGCGATGCCCTTTTTGATCGTGTCTTGCAATACCTGCACGTGCTTCTGTAATATCTGAGTAGGCCACGTCTGTAGAATCAGAGTCAGGTATTCGCACGAAGCTCGACGTATATCTTTACTTTTGTTACTTAAACACGACGTGATAATTGGCACGTAACGACCGCAGTGTGTGTTTTGGAGGATAAACCTCACTGCCACAGCACCGGCTGATGCCACAACCTGAATACGCAAAATTGTTGATATAAGTCCCTCCGCGTCGTTACGCTTTTCCTTCCCCGTCTGTCGGCGACGTTAACGGCGATTTATCGCGAATCTCACCTTGGCACTATTTTGTATGAGGTTCATCAACGTGAGTAACACCGCCTCGCCGAAACCGGCGAATTTGTTCTTCAGGTGCTGACTAACGAATGCTAAAGTGATGCACGCCTCTCTGACCACCTGCGACCTCAGATCAGAGCACGCGATCTCGAAAGATCTTTGCAGGTTCTTCAAGCACTCCAGGAAATTCTCGTAATTTGTGCCGCCGGCGATAATGATCGACCGTAGCTTCTTCATCTGCAAGACAAGCAATTTATATTCTCCATACGCTCGGCTCGATCGTTAGCTTTCGTTCGGTACATACGTATTCCGTTCTTTGTTTCCAGTCCTTCTTGTCGTCGCCGACATTATCCTTTATAGCTTTCATTTGCTCCTCGAGATCCTTTGGCGAGAACAAATTCACAGATGGCACATCCTCGAACGCGGTAAGAAATGTCTCCTCGTCGACGGCCCCAGCTTGACCTAAGTAATAGATGCCATTTTATATATCCGTGTAAACATATAAGTCTACACGTTACTTATTACTAAATAACGTCATGTTTTTTTGACCTTGATTGTAGTATCTCAAAAATGGATTACCGTGAATGTATGTATATTTTTAGCGCAATCGTCGTTGCATTTAGTAACATAAAAAGCGGTGCAAAGATAGACATATAGTATTATAAGCGTGTTATCAAACATCACGCTCGTAACATCAAGTCGGAGGCAAATGAACAGAAGAGATAAAGCAGTGATATTGCGAGGGTGTTGCACCAAAATATGCGTCATATCGGTTCGCTCGAATTTCAATAATTTCTTGTCCCCTGTATGTATACCATGATGGATGTTCGCAAGGAAAGAAGGGAGAAGAGAATAACGTAAGAAGCATTCTCAAACAGAATACGTAGGTACTTAACTGATCCCACGAGCCATCATGACATAATACAAAGCTAGTATAGCCAATGGAGTTTTTAGGTACCTGGTGTCGACTTTACTGACACGTTTCTTTTGACGGGTGCTGCCCTTGGAACCGCTTGTGGTGTATTGATACCAGGCTGAGCTGTCATGCAAGCGAATAAAATTAGCATTCTCGCCACCAAAACGTCGATACACTATCGACGTTTTTTTTTCATTTTCTTTTTAAATTGGTGAACGATCGAGGCGCACCGTTAATACTGTTTAAACTGCTGAGCCACAATAAGGAGAAAGCGTAAGAAGAGTAAGTTAGCACGCGTCACACCTGTGCACTATATGGTTGTAAGAGGAATATGTGCTCCGTTAAAGTTAACCACAAGACTTGCAACACTCATACGAAATAACTAAAGTACGTATTGTATGTGCAAACGGAGCATCCGCTGCTTGTAGCACGCAAAGCATTTTTACACACACGACAGTGAATTAAACGAGAGTTCGTTGGCTAATGGTGGTTAATGATTCAAACTGCTCGAAAAGTATAAATAAAGTTGAATTGAAATATTGTGGTTCGCTTGAATTATATCTACGTTACTTGCGATTTCTCGAGTAATAAATACGTTCGAAATATTCAAGTACACTAGACTTACAAGAAATTGTATGTACTGTGCGTTCAGTAAAGATTGCTACAAATTCAGAATTATTTTAACATACGCCTAGTTTCCTATACGTATAATTTACCATGCTCAAAATAATCTAATTAAAGGATTATCCTCGTGATACAGTTTAGTCTTATTAATTCATACAGAATTACATTTAATATTAAATTTGTATAGAAGCTATATGCACCTAAAGCGGAAGATGAAGTCTTTGCTGGTCCAAATTGTCCTCGCTTTGGAGGAGCAGCCAACCTTTTCACGGGAGCTGACTTAATCTATAACAATTACATTTATTCCAATTCAAATTCATAGAGCTGGACTGTGCAGAGTTTATTGGTTCATTTAAATCTCACACTTACCGCTCTGTCTGTCTCGTCCGTGCCTTTCCCAACTGAAATTAAAAAGATTAAAGTGAGCAGAAGTTTGGCAAACGAATCTGTTCGGGTTGAAGAAATTTTGTATCTCTAAAAATACATAATCAATTGATAGAGTATGTCGACGAATTAGTGCGCAAATATTGTATGTCCACTAGAGGGTGGCTCTTATTGGTGAAATTTTTTTCACATAAGAAAAAATCTGTGTAAAGTTTGCAAAAGGTCATTACATCGAGAAATATGTGAAACAAAAGTTGTAGATCCAGACAAGGCGCATCATATATGCTCCATATGCAATGTTACATAAAATTCAGGGACATCAATGAAGCAAAATATAATTCTTGACAAATTTATGAAGTAGGTATAAATGTGATTTTTATGCCGCATAAAGAAATAGCGAAGAACTATTTGTTGCATAAAAAACTCAAATTTCACAAAAAGTGGACATACAACACAGGGCGATAAAAAATAAATGTATAGTGAGTTTTGGTAAGTTTAAACGGGTAAAAATACATAATAATATATATGGCTACGAGTATTTATTTCGATCAGAGTCTACTTATTGTTAGAACAGTGTACCTAAGTCTGGATACAGCCACGGTGGTTTATGAATGTCACAATGGCACCCCCTCGCTCTAGCACCTGGGTGCTTAACAATATTATCCCACTGAAGGATCCACCTACTGCTCGGATCCCATATCTTGTGATCGATACTGGGATACTTTTTCAGTCCTCTGTGCAAGCAGCGGTGGCCGTTCGGCAGCAGCACGCCGGTATCGTTCATTTTATAAATATAAATAAAAGCTTCTTCAATGAAACGCGATCACTGAATCGCAGAGTCTCTCAATGATCTCGCGCGCCGTATAAAGTGGAAATTATATTTCAACATAATTCCAAACACCGTCACAACGTGAGAAGCCTTCATTGCGAAACAGCAAGTGAGCGCAGCAATCTTCCTGCATCCTTAAGAATTAACGTGTCGCTAATTAAGATGGCACACATCGATAAACGAAGCCTAACAAACGAACTACTATTACCGCGCGAAAAGAAGACTCCTAGCAGGCGGGCTCGGACTGTGCCGTCCGCCGCTGTGACGATTGGTCGAGTCACCTATTTGGGCACACTTTTAAAGACGCGGCACACGTATTTTGGTTATTGGCTGAAATGAGTTTTTAACCCTAACTTTGAACGCAGTTTTCACTCCCCAAATATGAAAACGGGGAAAAATAAAAAAACACGTATTTCTTATTTTTCGGTCCTCTATAACATATCCGAAAATCAAAATGATCGGAGGCGGACACCTAAAATACTCTCCTTGTGAGATGCCTACGCTATTGCTTTGGCGATCGTCGGTCAGATCGCTCTATCCCACTCGGTCTCGATGTGTTTCGTTCGCTCTCTTCGTCGCGCGGTGCGACAATGTTTGTGCCTACTTCAGCCAATAACCAAAATACGTGTGCCGCGTCTTTAAAAGTGTGCCCAAATAGGTGACTCGACCAATCGTCACAGCGGCGGACGGCACAGTCCGAGCCCGCCTGCTAGGAGTCTTCTTTTCGCGCGGTAATAGTACTTATTTTCGTCAGGGGCCGCAAAAGACCTTGCATTCGCTTAGAAACTCGTAAAAAACTTAACGAAGTGTCTTCTACGATCTCCGCTTTATCACATATATCACCCCTATGAAACCGTCGACAGTTATATCGACAGGAGCGAGATTTCTATGATTTCCATAGACTTAATCACAATAAATACTGGTGGTTGAACGAAACCAGTGCGCAGATGCCCGAATACTATAGACGTTGGTGTGATTTTGTTAAAAAATAAATACCCAACTTTAAATGTACGAAAACGTAGAGTAATCCTCGAATAAACGCTTTGTAAATAGCCTCTAGTTTTAAGTTAGTCTTAAGGTATAGTTGTAATATTTAAACATACGAAAGCGACTCAGGGGTTTTTTAATTGGACATTTTTTCCCCTTTATCATTAATAACACCAAACTGGGTGGTCTATCATAGACCGACAAGCCACGAATCGTTATATTAAGCTAGAAATATCAAAGAATCGAATGACTGTAAGGTTCAGATGCACTGAACAAACAGCTTAAAAAATAATAACTATTGGTATTTTTCTAATGTTTTTAATACCAGAACAAATTTTGTATGACTCGTTTGTTGTTCCTTAATAAACATCTGTACAAAAAAAAAAAAAAAAAAAAAAAAACAGTTATATCGACACAAGACAACCCAACATTAAACAGAGCAATACATTTATGTATCTATTCTAGAACGTAATGATACCAGGTAACGACTGAGACATATCAAAAGACGTCAGCGACGACGCCGGCATTCCGCTTCAATGAAATTACAGTCGTTTCCCATTCACACTCTTAATTACCGTTCGTTACGCAAGATCGGAAAAGCTGGTGCAACTATGTATAATTAATGAAAAACCACTGAACAATCGTTCTCCATTGAGGCCTAGCGAGCAGAGAGTTGAACGCGCGCGCCAGCGTGTGAGAAACTAGATTTGCATCCGTGATATCATTCGTAATAACCGCGGCAATCAGACACTGGGAGTTATTTTCTCACGTTACAGATAGAGCACGCTCCGGCATCCCCGTAATGTTTAGTTAGCCGAGATTTTCAAGCGAGCGCAAAATTTCGCCGGGGATCAAAGCCAGAGATAAGAAGTCGCCGTCGGTTCGTGCCAAATAAAGAGAGACCCGACTGACATTCAAGTACTCGGCGACACCGTCTTTCCGTTTTACGTAAGAATTTTTCCGCGAGGCATAACGAAACAATCGTCCACGCATGTTAGGGAAAAATGAATTGCGCTTCCAAGGATGATTGCGTCACGAGTATACCGCGGGGCGACGTTTACGTGTAATTCATTACCGCGCACACACGTGTGTATACACGCGGCGGGGCACGGCTGGATAACGAGGCTCCGAGCATCTTCCATTTATCTCTAGAAACCTCGCCTCCCGAATGCCGCAATAAAAATACTTCTAAGTACCGGCGAGGACGATGCTTTGGATGAAAGTGAAATTCCTTTGGCGAGCGCGTGCGCGAGAAAGTGCATTAATAATTCAAAAGCAGCCAGTTATTTTTTCCATCTACCAGCTGGCTTTTTGCGGCCCCTGCAATTCCGCGCTTCGAACCCTTTTCACCGCGAAGCTGCCGATGGAGAGTCGAGTGGTATCGGTTAATTTCCCGCGACCGAGCGACGATTCACCGGTTATGCTTCTTGCGAGCTCGAGGCAGCCGTTTGCAGCCCGAAACAAATCGGCGGCGACGCGTTTACGTAGAACGCTGGACGCCGGAACGAATATCCGTCGCGAAACTCGTCGGTCACGATGACTCTTCCATCGCGGCGACACACAATCGTCGAGGACTTATTGCTTCGTTTCTTTTCCGCGAAATACCTTCGGCGTCCGTTAGAAGCAACAGAACAAAGGGAACTGCCGTTGTTCCGCTGCACACGCGTCTCCTTCGCGAACGCGCGCGTCGCAAAAAGATCACTAAAAGAATTCGGCGTGGCTCGCGGTGGCGAAAAAACACTTTTGGTTCGGGCGCACAATAACCGAAGCGTTCCCCTGAACGTCCTAGCGTGGAACTGACGAGTGACGAGGGGCACGCTTCTGCGACGAGTGGTGGATCGTCGAGGCGGTAGGGGCCAGATATCATTGGTGTGTGTAGAACTCCGTCGTCGTCGCGTTCCGTCGCAGCTGCCGGCGATCAGGTAAACAAATAACGCGTGCCGGGAGAAACTGAAACCGATCGTCCTTGCCCATTGTCCGCGCGCGCGTGTGTGTATATGTATGTGCGCGATCAGGCGCGCAACGTAGGGCACGGCTACGTAAGTATGTATATACGGCGGTGTATGTGTCTTGTTTAGGCACGCGCGTCACCTCCCCGAGAACCGATCTTGTTCGGCCCGTGACACAGAAAAAAAAGAACACGATCAAGATCACCGGCCAGAGACGGACACCGCTCGCGACGACGAATCCAGCGAAACGGCCGCTTATAAAATGGCCTAGCTTCGACGGGAGACACGCGTCTCTCACGTTGCTAAATGGCGACTCGTTTACTCTACGGAACTCTCCCGGTAAGCGCTTACCCGCTGTTCGCCCGGTCGGGGGGAATGGGGGCCACCTCTTCCCCTATGGGTGGCCCTGATTGGGGGGAGCGGGGGGCAGGGGGGGGGGGTGCCATTTCTAGGGACCCATCGGGGATACATCCTGCACGGTTTTTCGGCGATTAGACGCTGATTGTTTTGTGGATACGTGTTCCCTTCTGCGTTTGTGCTCTGGGTGACTTTTGGTCCTCTCTCGCGTACGGATTCTAGTGGAGCATAGGTATCGCAGCAGAGCTATCGCGGAAATATCGCGTTCGAAGTATCGTGATATCGGCCTCGGCGGTTTCAACAAAACGGCTGACATTTGATTCAGGAATTGGAAAGAGTATCGAACTGAAGAAAGCGTTGTAGTGCGTCGGGCCCGACGCTGTTATCGTATTACCAAACACGATATGGAGGAATTAAGGGGAAATTTTATAGGCGGCGGCCATGTTCGAATATCAGGTTTAGGGAGAAGAAATCTGTCGACCGCGTGAATAGCTGAATTGGCCGGCGCAGTGGGCCGAGAAACAAAAGATCCATGGGGTTCGCGAGTCCCCCACGGACCCCGGTCGAGGCAACTCGATCGGGCGATCATATTTTTCTCCCCGCAATTTCACCTCCCATATTCGACCGGGGCCGCGGTGTTTTTTTTCCCCCCATTAAGCTGGCGTTATCGATCCATTTATCCGGGCCGAATGACATAATTAAAAGCGCGCCTGGGCTCGCCGATCGCATCCGAATAAAAAGGCTCATCCGAGGGGATAAGGGGGGGGATGGTGGTGGTATTATTGCCCGGTTGCGAAAGCACCGGGACAAATTGTCAGTCCAGGTGAAACAACCGGCCGTTTAATGGCCAGGGCCCCATTCAATTTGCGCCCGTTTGAACGTGACGCGTTTCCACGCGGTGTGGACGGCCGAGAAGCAGCCGAATGAGAGAAAGAGAGGGGCGACGAAGATTAATGTTGCCCGAAATAAGAGAATCGGGTCGTGCAACGAAAACGGCAGAACTCGTACCTCGCGCGAACCTTTGGTTCGCAGAGGTCCACCACTGCGATCGGGCGCCTAACGACGAGGCGGCCTTTGTCTAAAATCGCCGGCCGCCGGTCGCCGGGACCACCTGGTGGCCTGACGCAACAAAAATCCTCTGATAATTCGCCAGGGACGGCGACGTGCATCGGGGCAAGATTAAATCCGAGATCTACCGCAGCACGGCGAGGAGAAGAGCCGGCGGGATCGCCGCGCAATTACAATGTTTAACTGTAATAAGCTGGTCTACTGACACAGCAAGAAGTTGATGCGAACAGGACCGTGAAAAAGGCGGCTCGCCGCCGCGCCGGTCGGGGCCCTCTGATGAAGAAATAAACGTCATGTTCTGGATCATCAATTACCGTGAGACCGTAATTGCGCCTTCGAAATTGAACTCGCGGCGTGCAATTAACCTGATCGCTTCGCGTTTCAGGAAAGCAACCCTTCAACTTCGAAGCATTGGACGCGCGAATGCGCGCGCGCGTATGGTCGCAGCCGCGCGACTCAAAGATCATCCGCGGAGCTGTGCGTGGAATGTAGGTCACGACGATTTGTCTCCTGTTTTTCTATCGGCGAACGACAATCGGAAAGAAACAGGAAACTCGGTCGAATGGTCTGGGCCAGCTTGCCCCAGGGGACACGGGCGGTTTTGCGACCGGGCGGGCTGGCAAAAATATCAGCAATTACTCTGGTCGGTGCAATTAACGCGCGGCGTGGGCCCCCGCTGTCTCTCTGCTCCGTGGACTGGGGACTCGAGGATGCTCTGCCGCTGCTCAGAGATTCAGTAGGAACAGAGGCGCCGGAATAAATTACGGATAGAAAACGAGCTGCCGCGGCGGCAATTTCTTCGGGGATCGTGTATACTTGGCTGCCTGTCATTCGTCGGTGAAAGTGACTCGTTATTTATCGTCCCCGACGGCCGACGAGATTCGCTTCCGATTTCCCGCCGTACGAGGAGGTGCGCGTCCGCTTCTTGCCGCGGCGGTTTTTCTGAGGGCCGCGCGGCGACGATGAAAGGCAGGCGAGCATTGGTGAAAAAGGAAAACGTGAATGCCCATTCCGCGGATCGGTCATTAAATGTTGCTGAAAGGGGAATCTCGCCCACGCGACTCGCGCGCCGATGCCGATAATGGGTAGCCTCGCGCGTTGAGCAACGCGAGCCGCGCGAGCGCTGGGCGCGATAATGCGCTCGCGTCGCGGGTCAACCGAGCGATTATTCCTTAGCTCGGATAATTTGTCGGACGAGGAGGAGGATCGTTTTGCACGATTTGCACCGGCTGGTCGATCGTTTACGCCCGATACACTTTCTTCACACCGATATCGCCCGATGGCAGAAGAAAGCGTGCGCGCGACGTATCCTCCTCCGCGGGCGTTCGGCACTTTCGATTTTCCTGCGTGCACACCGATGTGCATTCAGCCATACCGCAGTCCTCCCGCTGTCCCCGCGATCGCACCTTTAGCGCTCGCCAGCGGAATGTCAGAGAGCCGCCGCCGCGCCGTAGGATAAAAAGGGCATCATCCCGCGCGCTATTCCGCGTTTAATATCTGATCGTGCAGAATCGTGCTTGATCGTAGCACGCTGAAGATAAATCCGCCTTACCACCCTCCTAC
Organism: Andrena fulva; assembly: GCA_946251845.1. Classification (NCBI taxonomy): domain Eukaryota; kingdom Metazoa; phylum Arthropoda; class Insecta; order Hymenoptera; family Andrenidae; genus Andrena; species Andrena fulva. The sequence goes on from OX276332.1 coordinate 6,166,642, forward strand.
CTTTCACTTGGCTCGGGCACACGTGTACGCGCGAGTCCGTCTCCGTTGCTGTCCTCGGGGTAAGTAAGGTCGCGCAACGCAGCGCGCGAGTTCAACGGCGAACGGTGTGGGTGCTAATTTCGATCGGCCAGAGAACGGGCACAGGGTGAATAATCTCTCTCTCTCTCTCTTTCTCTCTCTCTCCTCCGTGTCGCCGGGAAACCGCGGTGCTGCAGAAATACACCTCGAGAGATTGCTGTCGCGCCGTACCACCCAGTGGAAAATACGATGGGGTATTCCTTCGGGGATTGAAGAACGCGGAGGGAATAATGGTTCAGAGGTCTTGCCACTGATAAATATCGTGGGTCACCAGTGGGACCCACGTGGCGCGGAACGTGTTAAGTAGATGCAACGCTGACGAAACCAAGCGGCCGTATACCTACTCTTCTAAAAGGACGCGGCATGCACCTGGAACGCGACGAGGGACATGATTTCTCGGTTACAAGCCGAGTGCCGGGGCATCGGGATGGAATTATGAACTTGTTTGTAGAAATGCTGCGGCCGGATAACTCGCGACACCGTTAAGCGGCAGAGAAATCGGATAGTGTAATCGCGATTCAACGCGGACCTCTAACGCGAACACAATCCCGCGGCGGGTCACAGGGAGAGAGAGGGAGAGAGAGAGAGAGAGAGAGCGAGAACACGAGGCCTATGCAAATTTTTCCTTCAGCCGTGCTCGCTCAACCTTTCCGTGTCGCGCGTACGCCTCGTACAAAGATACTCGTGACCGCCGAGCTGTTGCGCGCCAATTCCGCGGATCCTGGTGAAAACGCGCGGCGCCGCTCGGCGAGAGAGCCATTCCCAAAGCCTCGGACACTGCTGCCTCTTAAAAATCAGAGCACAAGATCGTCGAATGGGATAAGATCGCACGAGCGAAACTTTCAACAGGAAAAGATTTAGAAGCCCGCTACACGGAAGTTCGTCGTTAGTTCTTCACGGCAATTTGGCGTTCTATTAATACACCTGAAATCAAGCGAAGAGCCGTAACTCCTGCTGCCAAGCCCATCAATGACCTAATCGTGATCGGCGTGCGTATGCGCAAAGAAGAAGAAGAAGAAGAAGGAGAAGAAGAAAAAGAGGAAGCAAGTGTCCTCCAGTGTCCGCGGCGCTGAGGCCTCGTCGCTTGCGATGGAATAGAAAAGAATACGAGCTGTATTTTTTAAACACCAACAGAGTGTTTTCGCATACCAGGATACTGGGGGATCGTGACGAGCATAGACACTTTCACCCGAGGAATGGGTAGCGGTGTTTTGTAAGGAAGCATCGAAGATGCACGTTTGCAAAACAAGGCATCCTAAAAACACGCGTCCTTGGTACACACCGAGGCGGGTTTTTACGAATGTTTACCTCGTCGGTTACCCAAGCAAAATCGTACACGGCCCTTTGATTTATCGTCGCATAGGCGAAGTCGCGTACAGGCTGATTTTTTGCAACGAGACAAAGATTGATTATACAATGGAATGCGTGTGCACATCGTGAGTCATCAGGAATCTCGGTTTACCCGGCCATTCCCCCCCCCCCCCCCCCCACTTCCTCTGTCTATCAGCCTCACCTCCCTTCGTTCCATCCCTCTTTCTCTCTGGCCGCCCCGGCGTCGGAACTAACGCGCAAAGTATTCGGTTGCCGGCGACACGTAATATTTGCAATCGAAATTCGAACAGGCTGCCAGCAGTGTCTTACAATGTTACAAGGCCGCTGGTTCGAGGCGGGACGCGGCTCTAATCCGCGGTATGAATTACAGACATCGACTGAAACAATACACCCGGCGATATTGCATGGGTGCACCGTAGCTATCGGCGTATAGTAATATTATGTAATATCGCGGGGGCAGATAGCGCGAATCGCCGATCGCATTGTGCCCGGCTGCCCTAGGAAATGACACTTAACGCGTCAGCCTTTCCACTTCAGAGTAATTGGATCGTGCCGGTCGTAGGGCCTCGGTAAGATGTCCCGCGGCATCAAGGAGACTTACGTACGATGCTGGAAACTGGCAGAAACGAGCGGCCGGCCCTCCCGAATCGCGCAGAAACCCGGCCCCATAATTGCGCCCAAATTTGTACGGTGGATCAATCTCGAGGAGCGACGCGACCCGTTATCCTCCCACAAAAAGAAAGAAATCCGCTGACAACGGCGATTGAACCGCAAGTACGCGCAGAAAACGTGCCAGGGCGGTGTAATTAAATTCAAATTGGCCGTGTTTTACCGTGGCCGGTCGGGCAGATATTCTTATCACGTCGAAGAACAAGCGGTCCTTGCTAAATATTCATCGTGTGTACCGGTGGCAACGTGCACAGTGAGAGTGAGAGAGAGAGAGAGAGAGAGACGAGGAAGGTGGGAGAGGAGAGAACGAAGGTGTGGGTCTTCTCGAATGCGAAGGCATGTGTTCGCCGCAACGCGCTAGCGTTCATGGCTGCGCGATGGCAGCACGATCCAGCCGCGCCGGCTTGAATAATATTACAGCGGAGGTGACGCGTGTTGTCACTCGCCTTTTCCTGTACCTCCTGGCTGAATTTGCCGGATACCCGCTGAGAGAAGGAAACTCGATGGATGTACTCACCGTCCGAGGACATTGCCAGTGGCAGCAGGTCGCCGGCAGCCTTCAGCTGGTCGAACTTCTCTACTAGCAGCAGCAATCTGCAAGGCGAGAAGGTTGACGGTGAACTGGGCTGTTTCGATCAAAGTTTAGACGCTGGCGAGGAGATTCAGAGGATTCGTTCTAATGGCAACGAGGAGCCCTCTGTCTCGAGAAACAAGGACAAAAGCGGCCCCTTTCGTTCGCCCCTCTGAGCGATCCTCTAATCAGTATAATCGTTTAAATCAGAGCATTTAACAGCGACCAGACGGAAGCATTGTCTTGCCGAGCGCTCGCGGGCCAGAGGCCAAGAATCGATTTCGTTCTTTCCACTTACTTAGCCTGGGGTACGTTGTGCTTTCTCTGCAAATCCACGCGCAACCTCTCGCCGACGTGTCGGTACATGTCCGCCAGCGTGTTCAGCGCAGTCTCCCGCACCTTCTCGGATGGGTCCGACAACAGCTTGACGATGCTGGGGATTACGCCGGATAAAATCATCTCGTCCGCGCCGTGCCTGCGAAAGGAATCGTCAACAGAGTTATTCAGCCAATCGATTCGATTGTTTGGATGAATTCGTGGCGGCTCCTTACTCGTTCAGCGTCGTCGTCAACAGAATTAGGGCCTCCTCTCTCAATTTGGCGTTTTTGTGGCTGAAACCCGGACGCAGTCTGTCCAGAAGCTGCTGCGGCGTCATGCACCCCTTCTCCATGATCTTGAGCAGCACCAGCTGCGCCTTCTCTCGTGTCACATCTTTGCTGTCCCCTGCACAACAAAGTACATCGATACTCCCAGTTGCACCTCTCGCAACGCGCAATCACGCGCAATCACGGGCATGATACATGAATCGAGGAAAAGTCCAGGGACCGGTTTCTGCGTGTATTTATATCACCTTCGTAATATCGCGCTAAATGCGGTCCGTCCGACTTCCGCGGCGCTGCTCTATCTAAACTCGCAGGAGCGCGCGGTGAAGTTCAACCGATACGAGAGATTACGAAACGGCCCCGTGTGATACGCGTGACGAAATGCAAAACACCGGAGTGTAATGCATAAAGGATGCCGAGGGGCCGCGGGCAGGCGAGTTTCCTTTACCAAGAATAATTTATGAACGCGTCCCGAGACAAATGGGTACAAGATAGCTGCAGAGACACCTACCCAGTCTATCTATTGTTGGCTGAATAATGGTGGAAATATAAGGCTTGAAGTCGTGACCCATTCGATCCGCGAGGAACGTAAGGACTTCTAAACCGTTCTGGACCACCTGCAACAAGAAAGCGAGAGAGCCGTTTAAACACGCCGCATAATCGGCCATTAGCAGAATAATGATTTGTCCTCTTTCGTTGGCGCGGACGTTGTTCTAAATTCTAAATCGTTCGCGGCTTTCCAGCCGACCCACCGAGGCGATCGAGGTTTACCGGCCAATTTGCCGGGCACAGAAGACGCTTATTTATGCGCCTCTCTGTGACGGGAGATTAATTAACGACGCCGCTGGAGACGCGGGGCAACGGGAAAGCGAATTATCGAAAGTGAATCGCCCGCCGAAATACCGATGCGAACGCATTAGCCGTAGCTCGTTAAGGATACGCATAGATTAAAAGCCCGAAGGTATCGGGGAGTTAATGGCCCCCGTGGGATGCAGGTGTCGAAGCCCCTTGCAGAGTTGTTTATGCTTCACCACAGGGTCCGGCATATTGATCCGGGCAAGGTAAACTCTGCGAACCGCTTCCCTTAGCCTTAGAGCTGAAAACTCCCAGACCCCTCGCACTTTCCCTGTTGCTCGTAATTATGCTTCGTCTGCGAGCCCTCCCCGTTGCACTCTTAACGATTGCTTCCCAGTATTTCTTCTCCCCGCCACCCGCTCCGCGCTTTCATCGACACGTAATTGCGGAGGTTCTAGCGAATTACACGGCTTCCAGTCTCGTGGCTGCACGCGAAAATCGGCATCCGACGTTTCATTGTTAGAGAGGAGGTCTGAAAGTCCAGCTGTCCATCGCGATGATAGATCCGGCCGAATTGTAAAACGATTAACAGTCGATTACTCGGCACGGTGACGCGGTTAAATGGGTAATTATAGCCTGTCGGCGATCTGAACGCGCAGCGTGTACGCGAGATGTTGCACGTCGAACACGTGAACCTGCGATTCGAGGGTGAACGAACTGCTCCTCCGGGAGGACGAGCAGATCAATATAGAAAGTGCAAGTGTAGCGGTGGCTGCATTTATCCTCGCTCAACCCCTCGGCGTAAAGCCGTCGACTGGCCTCCGTTCCGCCAGCTAACGAGGGCTAAATTCATATTCCTCGGTGGTTCGAGGCGATTTCCTTCGCGATTTTCTTAACGGTCGCGATCGACATTGACACCAAACTCTCCTATGTCCTCAAGTGCACACGGCCAGCGTGTCCAATGTCACAGTCCGTTACTCTGCCGTTGGTTTAAGTGCGTTTAACGAACGAACAGACCGCTATACATAGGCATACACATAAACCTATTTTAGTGCCGCGCGGGGTAAACGTTCTCTCAGGGCTGTCGTCTGGCTGTGACATCATTGCTCAGCGCCGAGTAGCTTTTCGCTTCTTTTTCCTTTTTCCCTCTGCCTTAACTTCCATATAATTAGCGCGCGGCCTGGTCGTTAACTGCGCCGCGGGACGCGTTTCTCTCAGCATTTTCCGTGCCGGGGTTAATATGCTTCCAGTGATCAAGATTATGCATATCGATGTGTCCGAAAGGTCCAATTTTATCGGGCTAACCAATTACTGAAACTCTCTGCCCAAGGAGTAGGCTGCCGAAGAGCCCCGGCTACGAGGAGCCGGAGCACCTTGAACTTTACCCCACGAATCTGCCAGCCTGCAGAACGGAGTCGAACAACAAGACCTCTCGGCACGGCGACAAAGTGGATCAGCGAAGTAGGGATAACAATAGATCGTACGTGCACATGCTACGATGGTTGGGAGTGGACGCGCGTCGCGTGGGCGAGTTGCCGTTGCCTGGTCTTAGCCGTCGAAAACTGTTAAAGCCACGTGGGAGGCGCCTCGCAGAAGCTCCGATATATCGGGTCGGAACCGCCGCTTCGAGGCGCCGACCAGCCGAGCGACAAATGGAAAACTGACCTAGTCGAGGGGGTAAGGAATGCCCTGATCAAAGCTTGCTCTCAGCAGAGAGTGGAGGGACAGAGGTTTGGTTTCTCAACAAGCAAATGTGCTTATGTGCTTCGCGCCGCCACTAATCCCAGGAGGAGCCACGCTAAAGTACGAGCTCGCGCTAGGAAGACTGCGAGTTATTATAATCAGAGTGGAACACTGCTGGCTGTGACAAAGGGAGATAAAGCGCACTGCGTCGATTATATAAGGAGCATTGAATAGCTACTGGGTAATAAGCGCGGAGGAGTATTATCATCACCCTTTGGCTTTTCCCGAGAATCTACTGGCGATCAGGCCTCTCGCTCCAGTTGGACACATACCTAATTGTCGCCACGGGGCTATTAATAATTTATGCTACGTTATCGCGATCCCCATCGTTTTTACCGCGACCTTTCGCAGGACGCGCGGGGCGACGTTATGCAAGGAACAAGCCGTGCGTTAGCGCGCGGTGCATGCAAAAAGCATCGAGATCAGCCGCGAGGCGAGGGTGACGTCATGGTTTAAATTCGAAAAAGGAAACGTTCGCGACGGGGAAAAAGAACGGGGAGAGCAGTGGGCAGAGGGGGCAGCGAGCGGGCGGCTTGAATTCGCGGTGTCCCTGTGTCCTTGACACCGATACCGATGGCTCGCGAAAATGGTGCAGCTAAGATCTTCCATAACGAGAGACGCATTGTGATCCAATTGCATCGGCACGACCGCGAGAAACGATGCCAGCCAGCGTGCCGAGGCTCGGCGTTTTCTTCGTTTGCACCCTTCGATCCAACGTTTCCCGAGATCTTTGCCAGGGGAGGTGCGCTGTCGGGTGCTGACCTAACTTAGACTTCGTCGGAATTAAATTCAGTCCCGTCAGGTTCGATCTCAAGGCCCTAACCTAGACCTCGCAGGGCCAACTGGGCTCGAAAAATTCGACGTCGATGCTGAGAGAGTCGAGGGAGGGAGGGCTGGATTCAGCCGCAGTATAAGAAACTTTCGACCAGATCGATAGGGCGAAATAGGGAGGCTCATCATCGCGTAGCCGGGCAGTAGGCACCCTGCCAAAAGCACGACAATGCTGGGCCTGCCGAAAATTAAGAACGAACTGCTGTCTGCCATGTTGTGGATGCATCTTCTGTAAGGTATCAGTTGAAGGTGAAGATTCATTCGAGTTTCAGAGACTCGTTCCACATTGTCTCCGAAGGAAGCTGCGGGCTAGTGTGAAACAACGTGGAACAAGGTCCCCGCCGCGTGTCGCGGATATCTTCCAGCTAATAGCGAAGCCTACAGCAACAAGTGGCCGTAGATAATGACGGGCGAGTGCTGTACGCTCTTCGAACCCGACTTTAGGTGGGAAGTTTCCAAACTTCTGGACCGCAGGGAGGAACTTTGAACCGCGCCGGGTCTTCTTCCTTCCTCCTTTTTGTCCTCGCCATGGGAGGCTGGCGGAAAGCAAGCGAAGAAAGCAGTAATACGCGCGATAATGAAAAGCTACGCTAAATATAGGAGTGAACGGGCCATTGTGCGCCGCGTGCGTGTGCAGAGGCTACAGGAAGAAAAGTGTAGGGAGTGCGGGCGGGGCGGGGGTCTCGTGAATTATGGAACACGCTGAATTCAGACGGCAGAGTTCGGCTTTAGTCATCTGCTGGTTATCGCGGCGGAGGGCAAGTTTCCTGCGCTCCTCGCGCGGCTCCGAGCAAGATGACGCAAAGCTTATCGACCGACCGACGAATCTCGCCGGTGTCAATTTTTCGATGTTTGCGCGCCCTGACGTCAGCGCGTGCCGCGATTCCCGTCCACGGAATTTCAATGAGCCTATAGCCGGCGCTTAAAAGTCCGCGCGGCCCTGTTTCTCTTTTGGAGGAACCGTTGCGAACCGTTCTCGTAGAAACGGGCGAGAAACACTCACGGCGTCTAACCCCGCGCGGTAGCAAACGCTTTAGGAGTGAGTGAAAGGTGGCAACGTTCGACTAGGCGCGAGGAAATTCAATCTCCTGGTCAATCCAGGAAACTACTACATATTATCCTTATCCGTCTGCTATCTCTCTGTGGCAGCCATCCTGCGGCACACTCATCTCCAGATCTTATTTAGGAACGGAAAGAATCGAAGCCTAGTGGCCGGGGACGACTCCCATCTCCCTTTATTAAGGGACAATTGTGCTTGCGAAATTGCTTGGCGATTAGGTCTGACGACGGCACAGCGCAGGCTCGGGTGCCCCTGTGCAGTGTGCACCGCAACCCGCCGGCGTATTTTCCGAATTCCTCTCTGTGAAATACCCTTATCGAACGCGCCTCAACCTAGTGCCGGAGAGCGTTTAACCGAGCCTAATGGCTCGAGCTAAACGCGAGATGCTTTCAGCGACATGCTCCGTGACATACTGTGCCAAAGGACACGCGCTACGTACATGGCGTGAAAGTTTCTCCCTTATACGGGCCCGGGTTTCGTGGTGTCCCCGGTAACCGCAGGCGTATTCGCCGTAAATGATCCTTTTCATTTGTACGCCGCTCTGACATCCGGGCCAGCGATCATTGTAATTGGAAAAAATAACTCGTCGCGATGCCTTCACGCGAGCAACGACGTTGTTAAAACTAAGGTCGCGTGATATCGATTTTGGGCCGGCTCGGAAACGAGGGAAACGAGCGGTTTGGAATGCAAATTGGCATATCGCGACGTCCCCGAAACAGTAGCCGTAGCCGTACTTAAGGGGCTGAAAATTGTCTGCTCCGCGTCGCCCTGATGTGTCGTCTATAGATTTCCTCTGATCATTCTTCCGAGTACTTGAGTGATCTCAGCCTGTTGATTGCGTTGAGCAACGTACAGTATGCAGCTCATTCCCTTAAATAATCCAGGAATCTGATCCTGTATGCAATTAGTTTGAGCAACAGCCTCGTCTCATCCTCATAAGTGATCTAGAAACTTGATCCCCTAATGATTTCACCAGCGGACATACAATGTTCTAGGAACAGCCCGCCTGCACCAGCTAAAAATAATAATAACAATAAGATGATAATAGGGTTAGATGATCGTTCGGGGGCCAACATCGACCGTGATAACGCTCTCGGGGACAAATCTTTCGTAAGATCCTTGTCTAAAGCGAGGCTGCTTGCAGCGCCTGCTTCTCGCATGAAAATGTTCTTTCTCCTTGATCCGTGTCCAGCGTGGATCGAAGATCTGATTTACAAATCGGTCACGTTGCTATCGCGATTAACGTATCACGTTCATTCGCGGGTATCGAGCGTAGAAAGTTTCGAGTGCACGGAGATATAGGTCGACGAAAATAAAATGTACACAAATACGATTTTCGGCCGAGCCGACTCGCAATGACCCGCGCCGCGATCCCGTCCATTGCACGCGTGTTGAATAGCAAGGTGTTCAAGGGGCTGTGCTCGGCGATTAATGTTAATAACCTGACGATACGAAGGTGGATAACGAAATCGGGCAAATGAGCACCCCTGCTCGTACGCACGCACGCAATCCAGCCAGTTTGTCACCCGGCCCGGCACTGCACGGCACACCCCACTGCCGTTTCTACGTCCCTAAGTATTTTTCTCATTAAGGATTACGGACGATTAGCATTCCCTAATATGCCCAACAAAATGGTCACGAATCGACGCCCAGCGTCCTACTGTGGCCGTCTATCGCCGTTAACGGTGATAACTGGAAAAACGAAACGGTGGGCGCTCGCTCGGCACGGTCTTGTTTACATATCCAAGGGCAGTGTCCACTCGTCGTAAATGAGATCGATCGAGATCCTTGGCGATATCTGAAGCTTAACGCTTTTGACAGCGAAGATCCATGCTCGTATTAGGAGATACAGAAGCGACGAGGCGAGAGGGCACAGCCGCGCCGTGCCGGCCGCGGGTATGCTTCCTTTCGCGAGTCAGCTGTACTTGTAGGAATATATGTATCGAAGACCGTGCCGATTATTGGTCCTGGGTTAGAGAGATGTTGGGAAGGCGAACTAATAAATTCAGGAACTAGGAAGTTCATCGTTACCTTGGGATTGCCGTTGGTGAGCCATGGTATGATGTTGTCGATGAACTGCCCAATATCTTGACACTCGATGCTCTTGTTACCATCGCCCAGATAATTCAGCAGCAGGCTGCCAACGTTCAACTTCTTCTTGATGTCCGTCGTTGACAGGAGCGGCATGAAACCGTCCATATCACGCGGATTCACCGCCATGGTGGCCGCGAACCGCACGTCGTATCCGCACACCCGCTCGCGAGTCTTTCAAACGAAACTGGATCTCACCCGACGCACTGGTCAAGGCACATAGTTGCTCGTGGGCTGACGATAAACGGAAACGTAACGCGCCACTCCCCTCGTCATGCCAACGACGTTTCTCGCCAGTAGTACACGGTTATCGGCGAAACGGGACTGTCCGTGCGATTTAAAAGCCATACGCAAAACAGTGTGCACCGTACGTACCCCCCTTCGGGCCGTTTCCGCGACCAACGGTCGCGCCAGACACAACCGCGATCAATCGAGCACGCCCCGGCGATCTTATACGATCGTTAATTACCACAGATCCCGTTCAACGTTCCGCGACCGTGGACCGTACGCGCACCACTCGCATTTTATTTTTCTATTTACCGCGGACAAAATAATAACGAACACACCAACGTAACGAATATTATCGGCACCGTGCACGCGACGCCATTTTCATTTCACCGATCGTCCGTCTCTTTTCATCCGTCGCGATCGCAGCGCGCCGTAGTTCTAGCGGGCGTCGCTGCAACTCTGACTTTCGTTCCTAACTTCCATCCGGCGATATACCCCAAGTACGTTTAAATTTCTCCCCGAATAGTCGAATCTTCCTTTATTATCCTGGATCGTCAGGCTTTTCAGTGTATTTCATTCATTACGATGTTTAATTTTAATTACTCGACCCACGCGCGATACGCATACGTTAGTTTCTGTGTGTAACTCGAGTAGCTCGTTTCATCCGCTTCGCTATTCATCCAGATCCAGATTTCTCTTCATCTTTCTTCGAATTTTAATGATATTCTTTTTAATGTGATCGGCTTTCGAATGGCGGAGTACCTATTGTTAAGTAATCGAGTGATGTCTCGTTGATGAATTCAATTAAATGAGCCGCATAGTAATGATTTCTCGTGATCGGTGGTTTCGACGAATTTTTACGAAAAAACGTAAAGCCGAGTACTCGATACGTATTGGCAACGCGAAGGAGATGGCGTGGAATGCTAATCGGTTACATGTTTCTGCAACCGTATTTTAATGAAGATGACAATATATACATATAGTTACAGTCACATATACAATATCATGTATTTACAGTCATTAATAATTATGCGCTCGCATTATATGCAACGTCGTCCCCGTTGCACTTTAGCCAAGAAAATATCTAGTAAAATATTTGGGAGCATGGCCGCTTTCGACTGGCGTCGAATATATAACAACGTGATTACCTACGCTAAATTTCGACGGCAATCATTTCGTACTTCAATATAATTTATTTATAACGTGGAATCGAAGAATCTAGCTTGCAGATTCTTCTTTAATTTATATAAAACTAGCTGACCCATTACCCGGTTTCACCCGGGAATTATTTATGATGTTTGAAAAATAAAAAAGCCTAAACCAAAAAAATAAATAGCCTATAATCTAATCTAGGATGTGTGCAATGTATATTCAGAATTTCAATGAAATCCGTTCAGCCGTTTAGGCGTGAAAGAAGGACAAACAAACAGACAACGTTTCACTTTTTATATATTAGTAAGGAGTAAGGATAAGGATTACGCGGCTACTGTACCGCGAATACAATATAGCACTTCATCTGACCAATCAAGTCGGTTAAAAACTGAACCGGTTGAAATGAATTTTCATTTGAATTCTTCGAAAGAAATGCGGAAATGATGGTTTTAAAAATATACGATTCCCATCAAAGGATATAAATTTCTGATACTTTTCCACAATTATTCGTGTATGTATATGGATTACTTTAGAACCTTACAACGCAATTCAGTACAAGTTAATTTGAACTCATGGTCATAGTCTGTTTGCAGTTTAAATAGCCTCCTACTACATTCGATTAAGCAACAACGAAACGAAATGAAATGGGACTATTAGAAAACTTTCATTTTATGTAGTTTCTGTCTCTCGTTAAATTGCACTTTGTTCATCTTTGGTAGAGGTCTCTGTGCACGCGTAATGCAAAAGGCCATCTACCTATTTTACCTAAGATTTCCTCGCAGAAAAATCCGTTAACGCCTTATTCGACATACCAACAAATATTGCTTACACAAAATTATGCAATGAAAATAAATAATATCTGCATATGTATATAGGTATTACTCTTTGTAAATGGCATATTGCATGCATCTTTCGTTTAAACTACTTTGTTACCGCGGTTAGACAATCCAACCCGATAGAAGACTGAATATGAACTCGAAAATGATTACTTCTACAACCGATTTGCGGTTGGACTGTCTACGCTCGTACCTATGTGATAATTACTTGAATATATTAATTATAATTTAATTACATATCTTGCCAATCTACGAGGTACTTAACTGATAAATATATCATCTATATCTTAGGAAAGATTCATTCAAAATTTTCTGCCGAGCTTGGCGGAATGAACAACATTATTACGATCGGTAATTATTATTAAAGCTTGGTTGTATGAAACAGTACGCTTATCGAAGTCGCCAATCTTCTATTTAGAATCGTCTTCTCTTACCTAAACAACTGCTACTTAGCTGTCCCAAGAAGATCATACAACATTACCGGCTGACACTGCTCTCGCATGCTCGGCAATATAAAAAGCCAATTGCTTATACAGTTGTACTCTTAACGCAGACAGACGATGAAAATTTAATAGTCAATGGAAAAATTAGACTTCTTTATTAATCTCTCTTACGAAGGAAATAATTATTCTGCACCAACGATTCAACTATCTAACAATAAGACTCACTATAGGTATTGCTTCTCTTCCGCTGTATACTAAACACACTACATACATGCCAAATGATCTCCATGGAATGATGCTTAAAGCGAACGTATGCACAAAAAGTCTCATTAGGCTAGGCTGCAAGGTAGTCAGGATATTATGCATACAGCTCGTCATTATTAAAAACAAATAGTTATATATATATATATATATAGTATTAAAAACTCTCTACCGACGTGAAATATGTACAAATCATTTTGAATACGAGTGGAACGTAATTATCATGTATATGACAGCTCGTGTGAACGTCGTAGCTGGAGAAATCGAGTAGAAAGATTCTCTTTCGGAAATTAAATTCTCTTTCTCTATCGCGTACGAGTAATAAAAGTGCAGGAACTAATTACGTGGCAAATTCAATGGTAAATAAGTCTATACCTCAACTAGTTCGTTCCTTTATCATTGTTCTTGAACACTTTCTGTTGTTGTATAGTCACGATTCGATCCACAGTCGATGGGTTCAAAGAACGGAGCGCTATTGTTGTTGCTGTAGTTGCTGTAACAATGGACAGACTTCGACTAAAGGAGTTCCTAGCACCTCCTGGCATACTTGGTTAATGTCGGGCTCCATCATAAGGGAAGATATCTGATCCTCCGTTAACATCTCCACGCTAATTTGGTGAAATTAACTGGATGAAATTCAAGTACCAGCGACTTGCGCGTTAATATATATAGTACTTGCGGGAAGAGCATACCTTGCTAAACTTTCGCTATCGGACGTCTCCTCGTCCGCATTTAGATAGGTCATTGTCTTCTCTAATGGACTAGGAACCTTCTTCCCTTTCCCTTCCAGTTTCTCCAATCTCTCAGACCTCTCTCTCAGATCTTTCTCTATCGTCTTTGGTTCGCTAGATCGTCGTTCCGTAAGGCTAGATATGTTCAACATCATCATTCCATGACTGAGTAACTCTTTCACGCGCTCTCCCGTCCCTCCGCTCCATAACATGTCCAGCGACTGCCTTCTACTGGAGTTCGCTACAATATTTGCAATAATGTCAGCCTTCCATTCGAAGCCACACTATTACAAAGTAGTAGTAGTAGTAATCGCGACTGCTTACCTGAACTACCTCCACTAGCCTCGCCACCCGCCGAACTTCGAGTTATCCAATTGGCTAAACTAGTGTCCAGCTTACTCTTACTCTTTACCGACGGACTCCTCGTTACTTCCGCCTTCGTTTCGGCACTCAAAGTCACTTCGTTCCCCTTTGGCATAGCAGGCAAAGATTGTTGAGTCACCAGTCTCCTTCGACCAGCCTGTTCACCCAGCGGTTCAACAGCCGCGCCACTATTCGGTGGATGGCCACTATCCGGACTCAAGTCCATCGGCAGCGGCTTGTAAGGGATCGGATCCTCTTCGTCGGAGTACACCTCGTTGTTGTAGTAAATCTCGTCTGGGGAATTGTTCAGACTAATCTCCGTCCATTCCTCCCCATTCTGTATACCAGGATTACTTTTGCTCGTCTCCAGCGGCATCTGAATCGTCACTCGTTTCTCTACGGGAGAAATGATGCTCGACAGGTCCGACAAACGGGATGTCGAAGAGCTCGTCTGATTTAACGATACGATATGTTTTGCGTCGGTGGTTGCGATGCTCTTTGGACGGTCTCGCTTGATATACTTCCGAGGCTCCGTGGATGAGAGGTTCAAGTTGATTAGGCCCAAATATTCGGAAGAAGGTTCTCTATCAATCTGGAGAACGATACGAACAGCAGTGGTGAATTAAGTCGGCCCTGTAGCTTTCTAATGCTGACTAATTTGTGTAAGCAACGTGGGATATTTACTCTAGTAGGCACAGGACACGGTGTAGTAGGACTCATTTTCTCAGGAAGGCGTAGATACTCATCACTAGTATAATCCGTACTGTCAGGCGACCCAGTCACGCTAGAGTCCGTCGACGTTGCTGTATTAGCTTGGCCACCGCATGACTGGAGGTCATTGCGGTCAACTGTATCTCTTGAATGTTTACTAAAATCATCCGCCCCGTCGTACCTTCTAGTCTGCAAACAGGAGTTTCCAAGATAATCGTAGACAGCTACAGACGTAAAACGATTAAGCGTCACAAAGATCGGAAAAAACAATTATACCCTATGAATTTCATCGCTAATCTTTTCTAAATTTCGCAGTGCTTCCGCATAAGTCATTTTAGCTTCACCCACTGATCTTTCTAGCGCGCTTACTCTCAACTTTTGCTCCTCTAACATTTGATTAAACTGCGCTTTCATTTCGTAGTACGGCCTGTATAACAAATCGTTTGGTAATTAATCTCTCGGCGAAGCTTGAAGCACGAAAATCATTGTCCGAAGCTTACTACCCTTTAAAAATTTTGTTTACACGATATGGAGTAAAGTATATTACTATAAGAAGCATGTTCTAAGGAAAGCAGAATTTACGTATTCGTTTGTTAAAGATTCTTTAAAAATATAAGTCGTGCGTAAGGAGGGTGCTATCCAATTGAGTAAAATCATTAAAGGGAAGCTGTTCATAGTTCATAGCACACACATAAGAAATAAGTATCGTGTAAAAAAAATAAAAAAAGAATATCTATCCTACTTACAACATGAGCAAGTTGTGCCTGTAGGCGATACTGTTTATCAGAAGCAAGCTGCGACGTGCACCCATACTGCCAACATGAATATAACCAAAAGACATAAATATTCTAATATCTATACAAAATTAACATAACGTAGTAAACATTCACAAATCAATTATTGAATATTTATGCGGGGGAGAAGAAAATTAAAATGTTAAGAATCACCGGGTAGAACGTAAATATATTATTTTCAAAATGTCGCACTCTAAGCCTCAGATATGTATATGTATATGTATATGCGTACACGCGCGCGCGCACGCAATACACACACACACACACATATATGAATTAAATACAATACATTCCATGCATTATTAAGTAGACTAGATTAAATCATTCGATCTCACTAGCTGAAAATTAACAAACGTATACATATATGCGTGAACAAGTACGTACCAAGATTTCGCGATTGCGCGTTTTAAATCGCGTTGCAATCTTTGAACGTCGTGTTCCGCCTTGTGGTATAAAGCAGTGGTATGCCTGTGTTCAGCTTCGGACAGAGCTCTCTCGTGCTCAGATTCATTGACTCGAGCGGTCGCATGATTTAACATTTCCTACGAGAATTTTCAACACTGGATTCCTTTGTAAATGGCTGATAATAAACCCCGCGAAATCAAAGTGACCGCTTACTAACTGGAACAGATGAATCTTATCTTAATTACCTGCCAGGCGTGGTCAAAACACCTTCCCTCCGTTCTTAATCCTTCCTCGGCTAAGTAGACCATTTCCTTAGCTGCCGCGTGCTGGCTATTCGCTCTCTCAAATCTAATGGCAGCTTTTTGCGTTTCTTGTAGAGCCTGAAACAAGTGGTTTACGAGTTAGACGGGCCCTTCGTAGATGCGTCGTTGCTTAATCTATTCGGAAGTAATCTCACTTCTTTCGCTTTAAACCTGGCATCGTAGTAGGGTCTGGCTTTCTCGATGCAAGTACCAAGCTTCTTAGCTAAGCTATCAATTTTCAACGTAGACTCGCAGAGTAGTTCCCTAAACGTTACTCTTGCCTCCTAGAAGTTAGAAAAGCGGCGTTTAGAGATTTGTGGGAACTCAGAAGATACGGAGCGTAGGAGAAATCCAACGCATAGCACGTTTCTTTAGGCAGCGTCGCAAACGACTACGAGACTGTCTTCGAGGCCATTATCCATTTACTCGTACGTTTCATAGCAATCAGCTCAATGAAATGTAATCGCAACCAGTTTCAAAAGTTACTACTAATTTAGGTCTCCCGGCGAGGAAGATACCGTTATTTTAATTTATCCTGATCAAGACTTATTCGTAACACAAAAAGCATCCTATGAAAACAGTTTGATCGTACTCACGTCCAAGTCGACCTCAAGCTTGTTGATGTCATCGGTAGCGGTGTTCAATCTTTCAAGTTCAATCTGCAACGATGATTACGAAAGAGTTAATTCTATTAGTTGCTAGAGGTTCAAAGCAATGTCGGTGAAAAGAAATTATTTTGTCGAGTATGCACTGGCAGCGAGATAATACACTTATTCGTTGGCAGATTAGTCGATGCTGGTAGCATCGCGGTAGTATAGCAAATCGGCAAATGCATAGAAAGCAGGAAAGCGACGAGAAATATAGAGCGTTTTGCAACGTGGCGGACAGGACGGACGTCGGTAAAAAAACGCCATCGGACGTTCCGAGTTTTCGGGAAAGATTCGAGAGACTGGATCGTCAGATCACGGTACGTTTCGACGACTAGTAAGGTGGAATTAAGCGTTTCGCTCGGAGCAACGTGGAAATGTCAATATCGGACAAGTGGCTAGCTTCTGAAAGCTTGTGGAATTATTCTCGTAAGAACGCGCTGATTTACCTGCACTCTAGGATCCACGGCATCGTCGAGACGATCAGAATCATCGGCGCTCTCTTTTTGCACACGTCCACTCATAATTAAGGCTAAAAGCGAATTTTATTTACAATTTTTCATACCACCTTACCACCTGTATCGTCTGCTACATTTATCAGGTGGCCATGTTGAATGTTAGAGCAAAGCAAACTGACAGTGCCGTCCACACGTCGAAACGGTCAAGGGCACTTGTAAACTACATACTACCAGTGGTGGGTCCGTATTTTACCTGACGTAGAAAAGTGAATTCTCTACGTGTAGAATAAGACGTAGTAAATAGCTTAACTTTATTACGTTCATGTATTTTACTGTATACAATCATATTGTTTGAAAAAACCGTTGCAGACTGTGGAACGCTATAACCTGCATGGACATAAATGCGCCGTATTCATTAAATTCAGAATTGCAACAACATACTTATTGTTGGATAATAAATTTTTCAACCATCTAAAAACAGAACTGCATCTTCGGATTCCACACCGATTATAGATTTTTTGTAATCTTAACATTTTGCGTTAAGCAAATTATTCGACAATGTCTTTCGAGTTGGAATTTTATACTTAAGATGGATTCAATTTATGAACAAAGTTCCTGAAGTGGTCAGATTCAATAATACTAAATGGAATGTTACATCCAAAGAAATAATCTGCTAAAGCTTTATCAATTTCTTCAGAATCCATGTTGATGTATGTAAGAATTCGAGTATCTTTTGCACACCAAAGATATGAAATTTACTAAAAAATTTCGAATTATTTATAATTTTTATAATTACATTCCAATCTTTCTCTTTATAGTAATTTAAAATAGTGTGCAGTAAAATTCAACGGAATAGGTAGAGGTTAATAGTTTGTATTTGAATTTTTGACATTGAATACATTTTCTACATTTTATACAATTATTTACATTTTTTACGCGTGTCACGTAGTAAATTCAATGTAACGTAGTAAACCCACCACTGCATACTACATATAGGTAGGCGTTCTTCTAATTATTTCTAGCTCACTTTCCGGAGCAAGTAAACGTATCTTATTCTTCTAAACACAACAAAGTTCTCGAAACTTTCACCCAGCAATTCCAAGATCTCCGACAGAATTGGCTTGGTAGTTAAAAGAACAGTATACGTAAATACTCCGCTTGTAATTATTCTGAAAGAATTTTAGTCTTACAGGGCTAATGCTGTGGCCGCCATCCACTTTACCGATGGCAATGAAAACGCTTGCAACGCCCGGTAAAGG
The DNA here is from genome assembly GCA_946251845.1 of Andrena fulva. Lineage (NCBI taxonomy): Eukaryota > Metazoa > Arthropoda > Insecta > Hymenoptera > Andrenidae > Andrena > Andrena fulva. The sequence continues at coordinate 6,185,004 of OX276332.1, forward strand.
TATATAGATAAGGAGCTTTCGAAAACTGTTTCGGGATGAGTAGTAGCCCGAAAGCATGCGCCAGGCGCTGAAATACCAGCATTAGCCAGCAGGCAGGTACATTGCGCGTTGAAAGAGGTCGTAGCTTCATGGAGCTTTCATCAATATTCAGACGAGTACAGCGGCTGCTTTTAACCGGCTGACGGCTGTACGAAACATGCCGCCAAACGGCGAAGGAACATGGCCACCGCCGCCACCCGCCACCGGGGCTATCCGACATGGCGACCCGACCAGCGTGTCCCTCGCTGATAGAGGGGGCTACGTACTCGCCCCAGTGCTCGCCACTCGCCAGGCCCGCCTGAACTCTGCTGAAACAGACTTTTTCCCATTGCCATTCGCATCATTCGCATCGGTGGGTTCTGTGCGGTCGGAACAGGTGGATACGTTCCAGGGGAAAGCGGACGACGCTCGTAGAAACGTCAGTCGCCGAGTACTTAATTCATCGTTGTCGCGGTGAGTGAAACCATTAAATTGCACCACGATCGCGGGAGTGATCGAAGCTCCTTCTCGACCGTTCGGCACTCGCGCGGTACACGAGAGAAAGACGAGATAAAGCTACTTGCATAGTTTTTGATCCGGGGGGACTTTCTATTTCGGCATTTTTACGCGCGCCGCTGCCGCCGCGAACACGAGCGGAATAGCGAAAGGCAACGGATACAGGGTGACCAAGGGTCGATAGGTTTCGAAGATCAAGTATAAACCGCGCGATAGTCCGGCGATCCTCGATCGAAAGCGGCGAGGACATCGCTTCCTTCCCTAAAACCCAAACCCCCCGGTTCGTAGGTACCTCTGAATCTTTTTCGCTCCTCGCCGCATTTTCTGCTCTCCACGCGACTCCAGCCGTCGAGGACGTTTCAAACTCCCCCGATTCGCGCTTCTTTCCCTTCTGCGACACGCGTACTGCCCCGAATATGCTTCAGTCCGAGCCGAGGCGAGCCGAGAGTGCAGGAATTAGAAAGTGAGTCGACGCTGGCACAGCAGTTCGGCCGACGGCTCGAAATCGTAAACATTGGGAGCGGTTTCAGCGGAATAAATCGGACTTCCGATGTCGCGCGGGGAATCGACTCAAGGACGGAACGGGAACGGCGGTTCCGCGAATGCCACGGAACGACGTGATAAAAGCCTGTTATAGGTATATACCATTGGCGCTGCCCTGCCGTGCAGCCGTGTCACAGTTAGCTTATTTCGTATTCGTCCGGCGAAAATGTATCCTATGTCACGACAAACGCCACGGTACGTGAGCGTCGTGAGCTCGTCTTCCCTTCTCGTCTCCGCGTAACCGATTCGGCCAAGTGGTCTCGTCGCTGCTGCGTGCCCACCGTGACGGGCAGATCGTTTACCGTTTTGCTCGTTGTTCGATGAATGCACGCGCGTCGTCCAACGGCGAGATAGCTCTCGTTTCGTATCGCGCGAACGCCCACTACTGGGGTCGAGTTCGAATTCTCATCGCTATTCGATTCGTTTCGTTTCCACTTCTCCATGGGAAAGAGTCGGGGCATTTTGGAACCGTAGCTACAAGCTTGAATGCCGTAAACAAACGGAATCGATAATAAGATGTATCAGTCAGTGTCCACTCGAGCATTCATTCCCGAGGTCACCTATTAGTTGTTGACACTCTGAACTCTCTCGAGATATCGCTCCGAAGTAGGTAGCTATTGTACATACAGGGTTATACATAAGCGTGGTGGCACGAGCAACGGCCCGGATATCTGAATATGTATCTCGGGGAAGATTAGTTCGCTGACCTACGCTCGTTAAAACCCGTGTTTTTCGTCCGGTCGACTCTGCCCATCATCGGCTCCGCTTGCCGCCGCGGTTACGAAACACCGTTCGTACAATGCTTTAGCCGCGCGGTATACATATAAGAGATTGCTGCCATCTTGGGAGAGGAAATTTGCCGTTCTATCTTCAAATCGTAGATTACGTCAGACACTGTACGTGCAAAATCGTTGCGCATGGAACTCACAAAGCGGTTGATGTAACGCTCAATTCGTAGGTCTGGCCCATTACGTGACTGGTAGAAACGAGTATAGATAATAACGATCGTACGGCGCGATCAACCATTTGCCTTTGTCCCGCGAATCCGAGTTCACCGTTCAAAGGGGGCCGTGTCAGACGGTTTTGTGATGCGGAATTTAAAGAGTCACCCGATGCACGCGTGGGAAGATCCAAGGGGCAACGTTTCGAGGAATAAAGCCGACGAAAGGGGGAGAGCGGGGGCTTATTATACCTGTCATACCTGTCTTCGGGGAAAGCTTTTCTCTGGTCTAGTAGTCTAGTATGTATGTATGTATGTATCTCTACTACTCCATTGTGCGCCGCCGCCGCTTAAGGGGACATTCTACTCTCTCGGCCGAAAAATCGGCCACTTTTCGGTGATGGTTTTTATAATGAAGTAAACACTTAATGTTTTCGAATTTCTGGGGGTATATTTTACCACTCTTGAAATACAAGAAAAAATCATTGTTCTTTGTTTATTTGTATTTGTTTGTTTACACAAATATTTCACAGTTAAGTTGGCGGCATCAGAATTGCTGGCGGTTGAAATTTCAGACGACTGGATCATCGTAAATAAAAAAACCAAACGTATTTTTAATTCGTAGGAGTATGATTATCGCGCTTACCACGAAAAAACAATTTTGGACCAAAATTATTAAAATGGCGGTCAATCAAAGTTGAAAGTACCGAAAAGGGCATTTCTTTTCTGTTTAATAGATATAAAATGTGAGGAAATATTAAAAAATCTTAAGATATTTGTGCTAAGCGGGAAAGCCACTAATGTGTAGAATAACATATTAAAATTTTGGATTAATTGGTCATGGAGTTTTTTTTTTATCACATCCGTCAACCAAGAAAATGGTGTTTCGAGAAAAACGCGTTTAAAGTTTTGAGAACCAGGCCGCTGACGCTACAAATACCTATAACATTGAAAATACATCGAATTTCGCTCCAAAAATTTAGGAGGATATTGTAGAAGGTGCATTCTTCCGAATTCAGCAAAAAAAAAAAATCGAAATTTTTGAGGCCGAGAGAGTAGAATGTCCCCTTAAAGTTTTGAGAACTAGGCCGCTGACGCTACAAATACCTATAACATTGAAAAAACATCGAATTTCGCTCCAAAAATTTAGGAGGATATTGTAGAAGGTGTATTCTTCCGAATTCAGCAAAAAAAAAAATCGAAATTTTTGAGGCCGAGAGAGTAGAATGTCCCCTTAAAGTTTTGAGAACTAGGCCGCTGACGCTACAAATACCTATAACATTGAAAATACATCGAATTTCGCTCCAAAAATTTAGGAGGATATTGTAGAAGGTGCATTCTTCCGAATTCAGCAAAAAAAAAAAAAATCGAAATTGTTGAGGCCGAGAGAGTAGAATGTCCCCTTAAGCACTAGCGCTGCGTTTCCTTTCCACTTGTTGACACGCCAATCGGTCGAGAGTATCGAGTTGCAAAGCACGAGGCGTTTGCTTATATTAAGGAAATAACTTTTAAATCCAGCCATCTCTGGACCAGAGGATTTCGACTCTGTGCTCCTGTTGCCTTGGCAATCCGAGAAAGGCGTATGCACTTGTTGAAAGGGACACTGGACGATGGCTCCAGACGTATCCAATGCGTTGTCGACACGGCTAGATCACCCGGTACATGAGCCGTCGACCTGCCGCGAGGCGACACAGCGACACAATGTTGGCGCACCAAAAATGCGGGCAGGATGGTTGCTGGCGGTCAAGAGCATGGCCGGAGGAACCAGCTGATTACGTGCGCGGTATACGGGAGGAAGATGTAATTAATGCGGGACGGTGTTTTTGCCCGCGCATTCGTGGATAGAAGAGCCCGGGCGAGGGAACAGGCTCGTGGAAACGGCCATTCCGAAGAATAACGCGCTGTACCCGCTGGTAGCCAGAATCGGAGCGTCGCCCGTTACAAACACGGAAATCGCATTCACTCTCTGACCATTAACGCGTTAATTACGCTCGCGACTTCCTCCCGCCATGGATGCACGCAAATTCGTTGTTGCGTACAGCTCTATTACGCCACGAGGATTCCCGGTCCCTAATCCGTTGTGGAAACGTTTCCTTCTCCGTTTCGAGCCGCTGGGAAATGGAAAGCGTTTAACTTTCCATCGACGGGACGGTTTCTGGATGTGGCGTTTAATAATTATTGTCGGAGCTAGTATAAAGTTGAATTCGTTGCCACGATTAGGGGAGACTGGGGCTAGTTGACTAACGAGGTTAGTTGACTAATTCCCTTTAATTCTTGTATTATGGAATAAATTATGCTGCGATTCGCAATATTGGAGCATATGAATGACCAGCTTGCCATTTAATGCGTCGCCATGACAAAAACTTGCGTGTTCTGTCAGTGAGAATGAAAAATCTAAAAAGGTCGGCTGGAAGTAAATATTTTCGTTTCGACTATTTATGAATTTTTGTCCACTAAGTACTGCTTGATGTTATTTCATGAATATTATGTGGAAACGTGATACCTTGACTATAATTTACGGTATTTTATTTTACCCGGTGCGTGGAGGTTTTGTACGTACGACCCTTAACATGTTAACAATGTCGGACGGGGTTACTTGACTAAGCATAGGAATACTACTAATAATTGCATTTTTTATCCTCAAGATGCAGTCGAGGCAAAGAGTTTAGCTGCTCAAGTCCACTTCCCCCACCACAAATCCTTCCAAACTCACCCCTACCAGTTTTACACCCTATCCTCCCTTCAAACTCTCAGGCCTTCCAAATAGACCATAACAAACCAGTACAAAATAATTACAGTATCTTAGACCATGATAATTAATAAAAAAAATAACACTGCGGAGGAGTGAAAAAAAATTAAAAAATTATTGGTCGTAGTATACAAATATGTACGCGTTTCGTATACTATATTGATGGAATTGGCAGCGTATATATACGTTTTTCACATTATATTGATGTACTGTGACAGCGTATATATACACCTTTCGCATGCAAAGGGTTAAAACTGAAAAGTAAATGTCAAGTCAACTGACCCCATCATATTTGTCAACTAACCCCGTAGCCGGGGTCTGTTGACTTATTCGTCTCACTACTCTAAACACAATAAAAACTACAACCTAGACTCAATTAAAACGATTTTCAAAATTATGCCTGTATACCTAATGAAATTTGGAAACTTTTGGTATGCAGTGAGTCAACAAAATACTAATGGTCTATTTATAAAAATTAGAAATGTAAAAAATTAGTCAACTAGCCCCGGTCTCCCCTACCTTAGACCATTTAGCCATTTACGATTACGAGGCACGGTTACGAATGGAAAATAGTCCTTTACGGAAATGCTCGCCTCCGCTCGCGATAACCTTCCTCTACGCGTACCGTCCACGCGGAAATTACACGCCGCGAATCTATCAATTCCATTCCACCGGCTCTTCCCTCTTCCGTAATAATAATCGTTGGAAAATCGCGGGGCCCGGACCTAACCCAGCGAGCATTTCAATTACACCAGCAGTTCGGTAACTCCGGCTTTCACGAGAAATGAAAGTACAGCCCGAAAGGGACGAGTGCCGACGCAGAGGACCTTCGCAAACGTAGCCGCTGCACACGCGTATGTATACGAGATAAGCGCAATCGTCCCCGGCTATCTCTCTGGCTCGTATTTCCTTTGCGCGGAAAGTCTGCGAGTGCGTCACATTAAAATTTCCCGCTTATCGAGTGGGCGTACATCTTCCACTAGCAGTTTCTCATGGAAATTCACGTATCAGGTACAACGAAGCTTGCTCGCTGCCTCGAAAGGAGCACCTCTCGGCCCCTTCCCAGCCCCGGAAGAAAAAGAAAAGCGATCTGCCTGTTCCTCCGCTCGCGGCCTCCTTCTCCACCGAACGCGAAAGAAAAGTGGCGGCGGCTCTCTCCTTCCTGCGCAAGGGGCGAAAAAAGAGACCGGCACCGGAGCGGCGCGACGACGTCGCGTCTCTTCCTTCCCCTAAGTAGTAAAAGGAAAAAATTCTGCAACGCCAAAGGATAAGTCGGAGCGGCATTCCATCTATTCTTAGAAGCTGCGCTCTCGATTTTCTTCTCACGGCCGTGCCTCGACTTTCCAAGCCAACCGAAATTCAAGCCGCGCCGCGAAACGCGGCTCCTTCGTCGCTCTGGGTCTTCTAGATGTGTATCAAGCCGCGCGCGACCGTCGCTTATGCGTTCCCGCTAATATGTGTGTCAAGCATAGCGAATCGAGATGGTACACTTTCCCTGCTTTCGCGCGTGTCCACCGTCCCAAGACGAAGTTCCCTAGCGATCCGGGATTGTCCGAGGTGTGTCCGGTGGGGGGCGCCAGCGAAACCGCAACCCGTGACACTTCCAAAAAGATGGAACTGCTCCGCGAGCGTAGCGCGAGCCCCGAGCGACCCGGGTACAGAAATAACCTACCTATCTCCGCCTCGCGTCTCGCGTCCACTCACGTCGCTGCCTCCTCGTGGACGGAGCCACCGTGCACGGGGATCAAAACAAAAACCGTGCAACCGCATACGCGAAAAAAACCGGTTGCCCCGTCGATGCTGAATCATACCTGAAAACCTGTCCGTTTCTTTCACGTTCACATTCACGTTCGCGCGTCGCGTTCAGGGTAGTATAGTAGTAGGGGAAAGGTGGGATAGTTGATCACAGTTTTCCTCTTTTTATTGAAATAATAATAATGGTTTGCTTTGTTTCTATTTAATTATGTAAGCTGTGATTCTTAGAGTATTCTCAATATACTTTGACAAATTTGAGAGCTGAAAACTAATTTTAATGACAGAATTTCAACATTTTCTGGCAGTGACGTTATGCACAAGTATCCCCCACTAAAGGGGAGACTTGATCAAACGGTTAGGGAGACTTGATCAGTGAACTTTCAGAGTAAATAACATATTAACTTTCTAAAAACTATTTATTATCTTCGTCAATAACATGAAATAAAGGGAATATCATAAAAAGAAAGTAAACTATAACAAACTTGAAGGAATTACTGAAAAAATGAAACCGAAGAATTAAACTCTATGACATAAAACAACATAAATGCATTCTTAAAAGACATTTCACTTAGATATCATCTGATTAAGATGATGGTAAAGAAAAGATTTTCCTTCTCACTTTCTTTGCCGTATTTTTCTGTTTCATTAGCCGTTCTATGGTTCTTTATTGGAGCATTTTCAGCTGTTCAAGTATCCCACCTCACACACTGATCATGTATCCCTCAATGCACTCGATTTGAAAAAGATGAAAAATTAAACTTACCTTAAATATTTAGATAAATCAATAAATACCATTAATTGACTCGAAATTTCCGTTTTTACTTAGTATATTTCAAATCGTTGAAAATGCAACATTTACTCGAAAAGGAGGAAGAACAAGCAGACCGAAATATTTACTTTTTGCCTGCAAATAAGATCGAAGCTTATAACAACATTATTATATGCTCCCAAAATAGAACTGCAACGTGAAGTGTTGCGATAATGTAAACATTACCACGCTAGCGTGACAGCAGGCACTAATTGCCAATATATTAAGTAAAAAACTGATGTGATCATGTAGGTATCCCCGCTGATCAACTATCCCACCTTTCCCCTATAGGTACACGTGTGCCGCGTGGAAAACGCAACCGAACCCCCGTGTTGAAAAAGAGACTGCCCCCGCCTATTGGGCCCTCCGCAATGTTATCTCTGGAGATTCGGAACCGGCTCGTTCCATCACGCCGCTGTTACGTCTGTACCCTGGAAATTCCGTCAATTGGGCGCGACTGATCGCGTACCAGACACATGCCGGCACGTGACGCCGCGCGCCACCGACTCGACTGGCGATTTATAGGTAGATATATGCACCGGATTCCGAATTCCTCTTCGCACACTTCTACCTAACGTCCCAGCAGCTCCCCGCCGAGAAGTCAGCTGGAAAACTTAGGCCCTGTCGCCTCGATCCGCGCCGCAACAACTCGGCCAGCCATAACAAACGCAACATGCAAGGGAAACCCAAGGATTTCTCATTGTCCGAGATCCACCGACGCGCGTTCGCACGAAAACTTTTATCCGCGAGCGCAGCGCGCAGCTACTCTCATACCTAGGTACCCGTACCCGGCGATTTTGTAATTCGGCGTGATTTTCTCACGCGTCAGACGGCTCTGCGTTCCAGCCGCCGTGGAAAATGGAAAGACGAGTCCGCGAGTAGCGCGAATCGGCCGACGCGTGTCGAATACAAGCGAGCACACCGCGTGCATCCTGTCGCGGCGGACTCGTCCTAAATTTCTCTCGGTTTCTAGGAGACAATCCCATCCGTCCCCTCGAAATCCTACCGCCTCAGCGTCGCTCCGTCAATCGTCTGCTTGGTTGCCATGCGAATGCGTCCCTGACACCGGCCGCGTCGGTTATTCAGTGTCACGTTTTCAAGCGATCGTCGGAGATGAGACGCGTCCGGATGGATTAGGAGAAAACTCCATCGATCTTGAGGTATATAAATGGAGCCGGTTGCAAGATACGCTATCCTTCGCTCTCGATCAGCCGCGACAGAGAGGGACGGACGGCTTTGGTCTCGGCCGTGGCTGGTACCGCCATCCTCCTATCCCTTCTCGTTCCATCGGATCATCTACGATCGCTGATCGCGCGTCTCCGTCCGAGTTCTGCCATTTTCCGTTTCGCGTCTCGGCCCTCGTCCTTACCCCGCGACGATCTTATAGACAGAACGGTGCGAGCGTCGTCCCTTGGCGTGATCAGTTTCCCGGAATGGGCGCGTGGATCGGGATAGTTTAATAGGAATGGATCTGAAAGTCGTAGGCAGGAAAGTATACAGATGAGGACAGAGGACCACGGTCTCGACCGTGGCTGGTACCACCACCTATCAGGCCTTCTCGTTCTACCGAATAATCAAGCAGCAACAGCACCGATTCCCGACTCCCACGACTGGTTCCGCCAGTCGAGTCGGTCGAGATCGCTCGCGCTCGGCCCGGCCCGGCTCGGCCGGACACCACTCCGCTCGCTTCGCTTCGCTACCAAGCGACTTGTCTGGTCGACTTGCTTCGGTTTCATTCGGTTAATCAACGCGCGCCCCGATCAGTCCACCACGAGCCGTCGAGCGGCTCGCGTTATTCGTTTTTACAAATTCCTCGCCGTTCCCCCTTGCGCCCGGACTCGTGGACTCGTCTACTCCGGCCGCGTACCCTTTCAAGCCTCAGTTTTGCTCGCTCGCGAAGCCACGCCAGTTCGATCGTGGGCATGTGTTGCGCGCGGCTCCTTTGACTCTGTTGGATACACACCGCAAGCAGGATCCGTTCGGTAAGTCTGCGAGGCGTTCGCCTGTACGTTTCCGTCGCTGTAATCTCTAATGCGTGCCCGTCGCTGAGAGATGCGACGGCGTTAGCTGGTCGAGCCGCCTGCAACGCGTTCCCTCGGCCTCCGAGCGCAGGCTGGCCTTTGTCTCGCCCGCTTAATTGTCAGAGGAGCCTGGCCGTCGCGCGAATTCGAAAGTCACTCTTTCTAGCTGTTGCTCGCAATTAACTGGTCCAAAGCACCGCACGGTTGTAGCCGCGGCTGATTGGTCCTTCTATTAATCAACGGGTAATGAAGTGATCCCTCTGCGAGGTGCGACAGAACTTTCTATTTCAAAGTTCAGATCGGAGCAAAGTCCTCGGCTGCTGGTGCAACGGCCCAGGTCTCAGGAGCTTGCTCTGGACTCCAGTCGAGTGGAATTCTGACGGAAGCGCTGCTGAAAATCTGCTATGCCTTTTTCGTAGCGGAAGACCAAGCCCGTCCACGGTTTCACTTTTCATTCAGCAACGTCGCGGCCGTTGAAATGGTTGACCAGCGGGATTACGTTATGCTTTTTGCAAGTGAAATCCCCGGCTCTTCTTTCGAACGTTCTACTTTCTAGCAGCGTCGCGCTATTTGCTTTCTTGCGTAGAAATTGTCCGCGATTGATCAGCCTCGGCCGGTAGATAATAACCCATGGAATCTCTTGAAGTCACTCGGTCCGTTTAGGCGGACTCGTCCCGTATGTAGCAGCTAGGATCTTACTCATCTGACACTAATTCTTCAGATTTGTCGAGCATCTAAATTAAGAGTGTCGCTCTGTAATTCGATAGTCCCATAAGAAGCTCGATGAAAATCGAGTAGAGACCATCGGCGCACAGTGGTCTGGGGATATCTACATTTAGCGGCCAAAATTCTGATCTTTCTGAAACCTGGTGATTAAGGGTTTTTGAGGTCGCTGATAACGAATTTGGCACCAAAAATTCGAAATTCAAAATAGCGGATTCAATATGGCGCGCATTGTGGTGTGGAAAGCAGTATTTTATAGTCAAAATTAAAAATCATAGCCGTACTAGAGATAAAAGAGAAAAAAGATTCAGCTCTAACATTATCTTTGACTTGAAAAAAATAAAACATTAAAAATACACGCGTACGGGACGCCCAAACACCTCGAGCGTCATTTCTAAAAGTCTGCATAAAATTGAAGGTTGCAGGAGGTTGCACTTGAAATTAACATGCTCTTGTTAACGATTATGTAAGCTATCATGTAAAAAAAGTCCGATGTTAATTTCACTTAATCATTTTTTTATAAGCCTTCTCAAAGTTTAAATTCATATAAACATTGCACTATTTGTTCATGGACTAAAAAATGCCTATGACACATATAAATAACTGAAATATACTTCCTTACCTATATAACTGTATGATATAAACACGTATTTTGATGTTCTATAATGAGTAATTAAAACAATTAGATTCACATAAAATTTCATGATTTTGTCTTTGTAATATTATATCTAATCAAAGAATCATCTGAAAAGGGAAAGCTATGCGGATTTAGAAGCACCCGAGGGTTGTCAATTCATAAAAAAAAAAATGACATTGTAAAGCTGAAGTTGAGAAACTGAATTTTGGCCACCATCCAGACCACTGTGCGGCGGTACCTCCGTTTCCCGACAAGCAATCCTAAAAACCACTCAGTAGTGCATTTCCATGTACTTGGCGCGTACTTGTTCAATTAACGCGCGTCGCAGTCTCCAGATTTATTGCGTCTCCGAATAGTGCACGCCGTGTTTTCTGTGATAACTCCGAGGCTATTTTCAAAGCGCCATCGCGAAGAATCGCGAAAAATCGCGTGGAGGCTGATCGCCGATAAGCGGGTTTAAAGACCACACTGCGCCGATTGTAGCGGAGCGCATACGGAGGCCAGGCGATGATCGGTGGCAAAAGGTCTGGACACGAAAACCGGAGTCATAGGTCGCCATTGAAAGGCAGGCACGTGGCTCGTTCGCGGAATTTAATCGAGCGATAACGACCCGGCTGGCGCCTCGATTAACTTCTTTCTTCCTTTTCCCCTTTTTTCCTACGTCTGATGCGTTCCAGCACTTTGAACGGCGCTTGAAAGACGCAATCGCCACGGACAAAGCGCTTCCGCGGTTCCCATTCGAACGCTAACTGGCGTCCTCGCCAGGAACATTGTTCGGAACGGACCATCTCTGGTCCACGCGGTTGCGCAACCGTTTCCCAGTCCCCGAGGGAACCTCGAGCTCCCATCTTCTCTGGTCTCCCTGCGTTCGGAGCGCAGCGTCTCGGATGAATTAAGCGACGGTGCCTCAGGGAGAGTTTCTCGCGGAAAAGAGGGATGCGTCGCCCGAGGCGTGTTTCGTCCAACAGCAGACGAAAGCTTAAGTTTCTTTTTCGCTAATCCCCGAGATGTGGGTCACGACCGCGACCCGCCGCCTCTTTTTTTCCCCTCCGAGTCATTCACGCTGCGCAGGTCCGAGAGAAAGTGCGGCCGCGCATTTTCTAATTGTCCGCATCCGCTGGAAAAATAGTGGCGATTACGGTCCACCCCGTTGGATACGTGGCTAATCGCGGGCTAACGTCGCCGCGCAGATTCCCGGCCCGGGAGTAATGAGTCGCGAAAGGAGAGTGTCCTCTCCACGCGCCGACGATCTCGCGCTCGATTTCACGCGCTCGTCGAAAACACTTTCGACGGATCCTCGGTCGGGGCCTCGGGGGCTGAAAGCACTTTGCACCACAGGGGCAACGCTGGAAAAGGTATCCCGAGACCTCGCAATCAGTCGCTTCCTCAGGGATGCTTGATTACCCAAGTATCGAAGACGACGCTTGCAGGGACTTGAATTAACAGAGGCAACTAATTGGCTGACCGTAGAGATGGTGACCGCAACGGTTGGAACGGTGGGGAAGTCTCACCTTGAACGTTACGCAAGCCGTCATTAACATAGCCGGCACAGAGAGCCGGATTGGTTGGGGTTAGTTAGTTGGCAGAAAAACCACGTCTGATGGCCATCCGAACGGTGCCAGTGCCTCCACGGGACAATTAGAAAATGCCCATCTCCGTTGGGGCCACGCTTTTCCGCCTTCCGTCCTCTTCGGCAACCTCTGTCCATCCACGCGTTCTAACGGTCTTCTAATAGAGCAATTACGCGGCTCGAGCGACATGTTTACAGTTAACTGTGCGCTCCGGTCGAAATTGCCGCTGGACATTTCCAAACGGGCCAGAAGGAAAGTCGCGGCCGTCGGTAAAGGAAACGAATTCGCGTCGGTGGGGCCCAATTGCCGCAATTGCCGGCGAAAGTTGTTGAGATCTTATTCAGAGTACGAGTACGCAGTTGTCGCATCGCTAGCTACTCACCTGCGTTTATTAATTATTCATGGCAGGCGCTTCTCGGTAATTATACATTTTAATGATTTGTAAATAGTGTGGATGCGTCGGTGGGGCATTGTTTGCGAAATGGCAGCTGGGACCTTTGTCGAGGCAGAACGACTTGGGGAAGGTGGTGGGTCGCAGTTACACTGGACACCCGGTAACGCGATACTTGGCGAGCAGGTACACGCGGAACGGCTGCGACTTTCGCGTCGCCGCGGTATTATTAGCATAGGTACATGCATCGCTCGCACGCGATGCATCATCCGCGTGGAATGCAGAAAAACGCCGTGCACCGGGCAGCCTGCACGGCCTCTGTGATTCGTCGTGGACACGGAACGGTCGCCCCGTTTCGGCTTTCCAACGCGCCTCCTCGTTTCCTTACACGCTTCCAACCACGCAATTTCCACGCGCGCCCGGTGCGAAGATTAATCTCGACACAGCGCGCCGGCAAACTGCGCCATCACTCCGGAAGATTGCCGATATTTAACCCGTTACATTGATTATTTTCTTCGCCTCCGCTGCCTTGTTCGTGAAACACCTCGATTGGGGACAGACGGTTAGGCAGAAAACTCGACTGCAGGTGGTGTAGCACTGCTGCTCGATCAGAGACGGGTTGATCGGCGATTAACCGCGGCCTCTCGCCAGGAGGTACACACGTGCGTGTGGATGGCTAGCGAAGGATCCGCCGCTGCACGTGTCACAAGTGACACGTTTGCCAGGGGATTTTACTCGATTGATTTCCTTGCACCCCTGGGGCTGCGGAGTGGCATCGCCGGGCGTTTCCAACGCAACCCTCGGCGCACCCGAGTGGTACAGGCAACAGGTGGTGTGCACGGGCCGCGTCCGAGCAGCTGCCAGCTGTTCCTGCCTGCAAATATAATATCTCGTGACGAACATAGGCATTTTTCTTTTTCTTTTAATCCTTTCAATGTCTTCCAAATTCCAAAAGCGCTGAAAACGCACTTAGGTAGTTGTTCCAATATTAATATTATTCCAAGTTAATAATGTAGGATCACGGAAAAAAGGAAGTCGCCTCAACGGGACTCGAACCCGCGATCTCTAGGTTTGCGCGCTGGCCAGCCGCCTTAACCACTTCGGCTACCGCCGACTTCCCCTCCTCGTTCTTCCGTATCCGCCTCTTATGGTATGGGGGTTCCTGATCCCACCATAAAGCAATTTTTATTTTCAAATACTTTGTCACTAACGACTTTACAACTATTTTTCTTAATTTCTCTCGTATTTTCAGTATAATTATGTAAGTATATTTCGCGATTTCTTTCTTTGTTTTCTTGCTCCACATCTAAGGTTAATACCTACGTAACACAGGAATATGTAGTTATTTCCTTTCTCGCAAATCACTTACAGAGAACAAATCACTCACACCACTATCGAAACGAATGTGAAACTGTTGCGGCGTGACGGCTATTTTGCAACAAATTCACATGTAGGTAATATAAAATAAGAGAAATCCCAAGCTTTTGGCTTTTTCACTTACACAATCACCGGCATATATACCTCTAATACTTATGAAAACGTATACCACCCATCAGCAGGTGGTGGGTGGCTTACCGCGTTACTACCGAGTACCCACCTCGGCGCAAGTGTTCGCGGAGAGGCCAGCAAAAGCTTCGCTTTCCCGAGCAACGCATTCTGCTCGAATTAGGCCGATGAACTCGGCGCGATAGGGGATTCTCAGAGCCGCTGCACGGCGCTCGTTTGGCCCCGCTTCCACGAACTGGCGGACGATGGGAAATCATTGTGTCACCGAGAACGACGAAGCCCAGTTCTCATGGGGCTGCTCGTGTGGGACAGACACGCAGGTAGCGCCGCGCATACATATACGTGGCTGGGTAGCATTGGAGGGAACGCCGAAGAATGGTAGCCCGGCGCGGCAAGGCAGACGAGGGAGCAGAGTCACGGGAAGGCACGGAAAGGTATCGGGGTGCCGCAAGCGGGGCAAAAAGAGCCGCGCGCAATATGTACACACGTCGAGCCAGCCGCTTTGGCCCGACCTCTTTGCGGCTACGTGGGTGGAATAGGAAGTCGTACATTAAATCCGAACCTCCACCTTTCAGCGCTTAAACTTTAAACGCTTCTCTCGAATAGAATGCGCAGTAGATACCTCCATACACCGACGCGCCACAAAAGCTGCATCGTGATTGCGCTCATTTTTCAGTTAACGCTCCGGCGAAGGAATTCCCTTCTTTCAATATCGCTGCGAGTCCATCGCGGAGTGTCACGGAGTTTTGAGACACGCTCGTTCAGCGTTGGCCCTCGCAGCGTCGTTGCTTCGCGAACGATCCGAACGGAAGAAGCCGAGCTCCCTAAACGGTGGACGCGGGAATATGGAATTTCAGTGGGTCGGCAAGGATGCGACCGAAAGACAATTTCTACACCTGGTCTTTTTAACTTCGTGGCTTCGTAACTCGTCGCGAGGTTGATCTAATTGAATATAGGTACAACGGTCGCGCGAAGCGCGAATAGTGTCATGCGCGAGATGATGAAACGCGAAAGGATTTAGCCTTCGTGTCCAAGGCTGACTGCTCGAACGGCGAACAATCGTCTGCACTTTAAGCCGGTTTTACGCGGTTTGCTGATCCGCTCGCGGAACAATGGAGCCCGTTTGTCTGTCCTCCCCCGTCGCCGTGCCCTCTGCCAGCGGCTGCTAGGGTCCGAGATTCTCGCAGCCTCGCGGGGAAAAGTGGATCGATAGCGATCCGGGCGGTAATCGCGGGAAAGAATTCTGCTGGCTCGCGTGACGCAGCCTCGCCGCGGGAAACGGTTCTCCAAACGAAACCAGCGGACCCACGCGCCGTCAGGATACTCTTCCGATTCTACGTTGTACTTAATCGGCGCGGGGCGAGGAAAGATCTGCGCGGCGGAATAGCTTCCCATGGTCGGGGAATGCTGGAAAGCTGGAAATGCTTGCGCAACGGTTCGCGTTCTCCTCCCGAACGGAGGAAATCGGTGTTTCACGGACGGTGCGCGAGGCTGATAAACCTTCCACTCGCGACAGGGGTCTCTGAACTTGAGGGGAAGGGTGACTCGCGGCCGCGGAATGCGCGAAACGCCCTCGCCGACTCGGATCGTTTCCATTTCGAGCGCGAAAAAGGGGGTCGGTATGCGAGCGCGTGCGCGGCAGCTCATTTTGCATCTCGAGAGCGCATTCTCCAGACTCCTGGGCGCTGCCAGCGAACGCGCGAAGCTGTTATACGTGTACTCCGTCGCGGGGATAGACCTGAGGAGGTAGAGCCGAATCGCGGCACCGTGGAAAGTGATTTCCAAGACAGCACGCCGAGCCGCGGCAGAGTTTCTGGACGAAAGAGCGTTCTGGCCAGCAGAGGACGATCTGAACGGTGTGTTTGTTCGTTGCAGGTGTCGGGGTGAGCAGGTGACACAATCAGGCCGGCAATATGAGAAACTCAACGCTGCTGAAGTGGGCGCAGAACTCGGCGAACAGCAAAAATCAGACGAGCAAGAATGGTGAGCTACATTGCGACTTGAAAGCGCGACTGATTCCTTGGAGCGCGCGCGAAATCGGTGAATTCTGTTTGCAGGGACGAGTAGGAACTGGATACACCCATCGGACGCGCTACAAAAAGGCCACATCGCCTACTTGGTCAAGGTACTGCGCGCGACACTTTCATCACTTCTGTTTCCTTCTATCCACCTGGAAGCTAAGCCAAAGCGAGGCTATGCTAGGTCCGACTGTGCTATAAAACATACAAAAAACGTAGCACAGCTTAGCTTAGCTTAGCTTAGCTTAGCTTAGCTTAGCTTAAGGGGGAACACCACTGTGACGGCCGGGAAATTGAGCCCATTTTTAAGATTTTTTTAAGGAATAACCTGCAGTTTTATTATAAAATTGTTATTACCTATCTTTAGAACAATGTCTTAAGAGACTATAAAAAAAAAGTAATAGAAAAACATGCATAGATTTCCATATACAGTTAATCTCCTACACCCCTCACAAGAAAAACATAGGTCGCTTATCGAAACGATATCTCTGGAACGGCAACTCTGAAATCAAATTTTTTTTTAATATAATCGGTATAAGTGTAGTTTCCGTTGTGCGTACCGATTTTTAAAAAAAATTATTTTTGTAAAAATGGTGCGCTTGGGAAGAAAAAGTTTCGAAAATCGGCAAAAAAATGGATAGTTTTTCGAGCGTATCTCAAAAAGTATGTTTTCGATCAAAAAATCGGTACGCACAACGGAAACTACACTCATACCGATTATATTAAAAAAAAAAAATTTGATTTCAGAGTTGCCGTTCCAGAGATATCGTTTCGATAAGCGACCTATGTTTTTCTTGTGAGGGGTGTAGGAGATTAACTGTATATGGAAATCTATGCATGTTTTTCTATTACTTTTTTTTATAGTCTCTTAAGACATTGTTCCAAAGATAGGTAATAACAATTTTATAATAAAACTGTAAGTTATTCCTTAAAAAAATCTTAAAAATGGGCTCATTTTTCCGGCCGTCACAGTGGTGTTCCCCCTTAATTTAGCTTCCAGGTGTATTGCCGCCTTTACGTTACACATTTCGAGGCACACGTTACCTTGAGCCTCGCGCTCCTCTAGATTACTCGTTACCAAGCGTTTGCAAAAGCCCGAACGATAACAAGCGGCTTCAGCACCGCGTCGAGGTCGCAGCCTGTTGCGAGATCGGCGGAACGCGTGTAAAAAACAAAGCATCGATCGCGCCGCGTTGCGCTCGATACTGCTCCACATACCTATATCGGCATCTCCGAAAAGGTCAAGACCACGCGGGGATATCTTGAAATTTCGAAAAACGCCGGCCCCGCTTCGAGGAAATCCATCTCCGGCTATCGTCGTTTAACAATAGCCTCGCTCGCCGCGATTCTAGCGTCGTCGCCCGATAAAAGGGGAGGCGCGGACGGGCGGAGGAGGCAGATAAACGCAGATTCCGTCGCATTTTCTTCGCGCGAAAATAAGCCCCGCGGGGGTTTACCTAAACGGACGGCGTTTTATCTGTCCACGGTTCGGAAGGGGGAATGTTTGATCTGGCGTCGACCGAGATAATGGAGAATCGTATTTAGCGAGTTGCGCCAGAAGATTCGCGAGCGGCTCGCACCCGTGGCTTTTATGTTTATTCGCCCCGCTCGGCCGCGCTGTCGCCTCGAAAATGTTGCATAATCCCCTTACGCCGCCTTACGGTTGTGCTCGCCTCTGCCTTTCATTTCTCTGCCGGGGAATCGTCGCCTGGCACGTAGGTAGGTATGTGTGCCTCTTTCGGAATACAAATACAGGCTCGTTCGGGAAACGGGCTGGTAGAGGCGCTGGAACGCGCCGGAGGTTCGTTGTACCTTGAAATATCGCGAGCGAGCTGATTTCACTGCTGCGTCGCGAGCGAAACCAATCGGCGATCGTCGCGCACCCAGCTTTCGCCGAAACATTATCGCGGGATATCTGGAGGGATCGGGCGAACAGCTGCGTTTCGTTTCGGAGAGTTCAATGCCGCCGCCCGCGCCGCCGGGAAATGCGACAGGCGGCAGGAAGTCTCGGTTATCGGGGCAGCGGCAGAGAGTGGTCGCTTTGTCCGCCGGGACTTGTGCTTTTTATCCTCGTTCGCGCACCGTTCGCTCCGTTCGGATTAAATTTAGTTCGCACTGAATGCAAGAAACGAACTAATTGCACCTGTGGCATCGCGTTTAGTGGATCGACAGTACCTAAGTAGGTAGGCCGCCTTGATCCTTCATCTCGACGTATACACTGTTGCACTGCACGCAGGACTGTGCAATTAGGCATTACGGAGTAGCCGAGGAATGAGTAGAAAAAAAGTGGAGGATGAATGATGAAAGGCGAATGCATGATTTACGTGTAAACGTTTCAGTACTTGGGTAGCACGGAAGTCGATCAACCCAAGGGGATCGAGGTGGTGAAGGAGGCGATCTGCAAGCTGAAATTCAATCAGCAGCTGAGGAAGAGCGAGGGGACGAAGACTCCGAAAGTGGAGCTGACCATAAGCATCGATGGGGTCGCGATTCAGGAGCCGAAGACCAAGACGTCGCCAAAAGTAAGTACTATGATCATTTAACGCCTGGCCTGGGTACAATTGCACGCCTCGTAGCCCACAGTGGTCTGGATGGTGGCCAAAATTCAGTTTCTCAACTTCAGCTTTACAATGTCATTTTTTTTTTTATGAATTGACAACCCTCGGGTGCTTCTAAATCCGCATAGCTTTCCCTTTTCAGATGATTCTTTGATTAGATATAATATTACAAAGACAAAATCATGAAATTTTATGTGAATCTAATTGTTTTAATTACTCATTATAGAACATCAAAATACGTGTTTATATCATACAGTTATATAGGTAAGGAAGTATATTTCAGTTATTTATATGTGTCATAGGCATTTTTTAGTCCATGAACAAATAGTGCAATGTTTATATGAATTTAAACTTTGAGAAGGCTTATAAAAAAATGATTAAGTGAAATTAACATCGGACTTTTTTTACATGATAGCTTACATAATCGTTAACAAGAGCATGTTAATTTCAAGTGCAACCTCCTGCAACCTTCAATTTTATGCAGACTTTTAGAAATGACGCTCGAGGTGTTTGGGCGTCCCGTACGCGTGTATTTTTAATGTTTTATTTTTTTCAAGTCAAAGATAATGTTAGAGCTGAATCTTTTTTCTCTTTTTTCTCTAGTACGGCTATGATTTTTAATTTTGACTATAAAATACTGCTTTCCACACCACAATGCGCGCCATATTGAATCCGCTATTTTGAATTTTGAATTTTTGGTGCCAAATTCGTTATCAGCGACCTCAATAACCCTTAATCACCAGGTTTCAGAAAGATCAGAATTTTGGCCGCTAAATGTAGATATCCCCAGACCACTGTGTAGCCGTGTCCTAGCTCCTCTGAGCCAATAATCTCTTTCCAGCGGATCATGCATCAGTATCCGTTGCACAGAATATCGTACTGTGCCGACGACAAGGGCGAGAAGAAGTTCTTCAGCTTCATCGCGAAGGAGGAGGACGCCGAGAGGCACACGTGCTTCGTCTTCGTCAGCGATAAACTGGCCGAAGAGATCACTCTGACGATCGGCCAAGCGTTCGATCTGGCGTACAGGCGGTTCTTGGAGACCTCGGGGAAAGACTTGGAGGCGCAGAGGCGATGCATGGTACTGCAGCAGAAGATAAAGCGGCTGGAGCACGAGAACAACGTGTATCGGCAGCGGCTGCAGGACATAGCTGCCATCAAGGGATCGGTTAGTCCGATGAACACGAGTGGAGTGTGCCTTGCGGCTAGCGGTCTTTCACGAATATTCCTCTTCCAGGCTGATGTGTCGGCTTACTTGTCGCAGCACAACCTCCCGGATATCCTACACGTGCCTGGAGCATCGAATGAGACAACGCAGGTAAACGGGACGAGTAGCAAGCCGTCGTCCCTTGGTTCGAACAGCGATGCTAATGGAAACACGTCCAACGGATCGCAGCAACCGCCGCCGCCAGTTCCCCCGAGAAGCTTCGAGAAGACATTCGACGACAACTTTCTGGGGTATGTGTACTGTGTAGGAAGGAGCAGGGTGCTCTGAGGCGTAGGCGCGATGGCTGCTTGGTAACTTGGCGGTTGTTTTGCAAAAAGAAGCGAGCCTGCTGCTACGCCGTCGGTTGGTACCAAGCTGGAGGGACTTCTGATGGACGAGTTCGAGGAAGATTTCAATCCAAGAGCGTATGAAAGCGCGGCGAACGGGCTTGCGAATCACCAGACGAATCACAGTTGTTCTCTTCTAAATGGCCAACTGTCCTCGAACTCCAACTTCTTCGCACAGAGCAACGGCACTACGAGTCCTCCTCCGTTATGTAAGTTGCTCGTAGCGAGGATCGGCGATGGATATTACGTACATATTAAGTGTCGCCCTCAAGTATGTCCCTCTGCTTTGCGTTTAGTGGCTCCACCGCCGAAGGCGAAGGATTCCAGACGCCAGAATGGGGTGAAGGAGGATTTATTCGGCAGCATTCCGTTCAATCCGACACCATCCGTGAATGCGAAGAGCGAGTTCAATGATCCTTTCGAGATGGGCGAGTTCGGAGCCCCGACAGCGATTTTTAATCCCAGCCAGCAGGAGCTGGAAAATGCTATTGGTCTTTTAGACAAAAAGCTGCTCGAAATGAAGGCAAGGCTTCTTATTTAACGCGAAATGATGAAAGCTGTAGAGTGTAGAGCGTGGATATTGTTAACGAGTGACATGTTTTCATTACAGGACGGTTTCAGTAGGGGTCTTGCTATCGATACCGACGATTTCTCGCTGGAGAGCTTGGACCCGCTGCGGAATTGAGCGAAGCGTGTTGTTCGAAAGGGAAAGAAAGGCAAAAAAAAAGGCAAAAGCAATCGTGCATTATCGTATGTTCGTTAGAGAGCATGACAGTGCAGGAAATGAATAGGCAAATTGGGAACTACATTTATACAAAGCCAAAATTAGTCAATTACTATTATTATTATTAACTATAATTATGCTAATCGTATATTTATCGTGATGTTTAATATTTATCACATGCCTACTAAATATCAATAGTAGCGTAAGCCTCGGTACCGAAACGGTGCAGAGAGATTACTCATCGTTAAGAACCATAGGAGAACAAACGGTATTGATACTCGCATCATACTTCTATCAATACTGTTTGCTTATTTTTCTAACACGAAAATTCAGCTATTTTAACAGAATGTCGATTCAGATTTTATCAGAATCTGATTATCGGTCGATTGATAAGAGACAGGTTCCTAAGTTAAGGATGCTGAGAGAAACGCATAAGCTACTTCGTCGAGGTCTCCGTATTCCTCTTCTTGACTACTAGATTTATGAGTGGAGGAAAAGAATCCTTGCTACTTCTATCGCCACGGAATACTGTTACGTCAAGCGATCGTTTTTAATCGCAACATGTTTTTAATCGAGGAATGTTTGAGGGCAACGCGCAGTTGCCTCTACTAGGTACCATAAGCTGCAATTAACAGAAATCCATAATATATTTTTACGCGTATTATAGTCTAACTTAAGGCCGTTACGTCTGCGCGTATTTCTCGTCCACGCGAATTAATAGAAGGGGAAAAGAAATCGGCGCACTAGCTGAAGTAGCGATAGAGACCACTACCTACTGTACTACTATTGATAGTGTCGACACGTAGACGATTGTATAAGTAACATCTGCAACCTGTTCCATTCGATTCATCGTCTTCTACATTCCTCTGATCGTTCTTCAACGTTCCACGGTATTTTGTATGGCATCGTAAAGCACAAGAACCATGTTAAACTGGCATGAGTGCTGTACAAGATTTTAGTCGTAGATTTTACAGGCTCTTATGCGTGCTCTTAGGCCATGCGGTCTTGGAGATCGAGCAAAGCTGATATTTCATACAGCAACAGAAGGAGGATCATTAATTGTGTACATATGAAATGCTGTTTTATTATTGTTGCTCTATTGTTTAAGCATTATCGTTAAGAATATAATGCGTGGATATTGTAACCGAGAAATCCGTTTCATTTCACACGAAAGTTCACGTGTATACCACACGCCTTTCCGCCCTAAAATTCTTCTCTCTTAACTGCACGCATTTTCCTTAACTTATCTCTTAACTTATTCCCTCGTTTCCAGATACTTCGCGATACGCAAGAACAATTTACAACACGCTTTCGCAACCCGATACAGCTACTTCGCGTAAAGCATTCGAATATTCGCGCCTCCCGTAGCAGGTCGCTGCTCTACCGACCGAGAATGGCGCGACCGAGTTGCCCGTGTGCCCACGGGGCGGCGCCATTGTCGTAAACGTGGCGCGGCACGCGCTGCGTCAGTATTCCGCGAGCTTCCATCGCGTTCTGTCGGACTTTGCTACGGAGGAAGGAGTCGTAGTCGTGTCGTCCCGTTCGATCGTGTACTGCGGAGTACGACAAAAAGTGCCTTTCCCCATTTAACCGACGGAATAACGAAGCGAAGGATGGCGGACGACAGCCACGAGAACGGCACCAGCAACGGGGACGTGCCCGAGATCGAGCTGATCATCAAGGTGAGTCTGGCACGCGTGCAGAGCAAAGACGAGGAAGGAGAAAGAGACAGGGGGAAAAAAAGGCTATCGTTCCGCGCACGATATGGGCGTGGAACGAACTGGACTGGTTTCTTCCTGTACTCTCTTCTTCCTCTTCCACGGTGTACCTATATTAATTTCTGCTGGTTCGTTCCTCGGCGGTGACCAGCACCGCCGAAACAAACACGTCCCCGCGACAAAGACGACCCGTGCACCGACCGTCCATCCCGTTTCCCAAATCACCACACTCCGCCGCGATTATTTAGTAGGCACTTCTTTCACGGTTTTCTGTTCCCCTCCGGCAAATTCGTGGACGCTGTCCGCGATCGATTCGCCCGATCGATGCCGGACGTCAGAAATCTCGGCACGACGGACGGGTCTGGACTCCTTGCCTCGCGGAACATGGTGGTGGCGTCCCCGGCAAGAGAGCTTTTCGCATTCGTCGATGACTAATTGCAAGCGCAACTTTGCCTGAACATGTTTCCTACGTGATCGGCTGGACTTGGAGCGAACGAAACCCTCTTGACTCTCAAGTATCTCGCGATACGGTGTTGCGGTGATGCTTTCCTTTTACGGTCTATCGCGCTTGTCACCGCTCGATTCATGGTAAGTTCCTGCTGCCCGAGTTGCTCTCTTTTCCCGCCGGATTCGCCGCGGACAATGCCGACCAGAGTCGGCCAATGACGTAGACGACGCGTTCGCACAGGCCGTATATTAATTTGACCAGATTAGAACCGTTTACGCGTGGTCCGGGGGGAGCTTACATCGTGTTTGCGCTTCGCGATAATTGCTAAAGCAGAGGTACACGGGGAAGATTTGAATATTTCGTCGAGGGAAGACAGTATAAATGACAAGCAAGTTGTCGCGGTAGATTAGCGATAGAAGACAGATTGTTCGCCCCGCTATCGGATCGCCGGTGTATCTGTAAACCGTAAACAGCCGTTTTCACTTAGCGATACGACGGATAGGATTGCGATCGACGCCGAGGCGATCGATTGGATCGAGGGCGAACTCGATCCAGCTTCTCGGAACGCTCTTTCACCGCGTGTACACGTATAGGTACCTGGGATACCTGGGAAACGACACTCCTTTAAGGGGAAAGAGGCTTCCCTCGATTGTCCAATTACGTGTGTGGTCGTTCGATTAAACTTTCGCCAATCCGATCGGCTCCAGCTCGGGCCCGCTTCACTTCTGCCGCGCTCCTAATCGAGGCAATGTCAAACGCTAATCTTATCGCCCCGTTGTTCCTCGATCGCCGGTGAATCCAGATCACCACCGCATGCACCTCGTTCGGAATATTCCCCGTAAATCAGGCCTGCCTTACCCTCTGTCGCTTTACGGCGCGAGTATCAGTTTCGTTCGATCGGAAGCCTCGAAATGTTGGAACTCCCTCGGAGCCTTGAAAAATGTATAAATACTCGACTGGAATGCGCATTAAACGTCACTATCGGCGCGAGTAAGAGATTAGAGCAGGACCGTTTCGTTTAGGTACCGTTGCTCGTTCAGGGACATGCGGGTAAGACGAAGTGGAAGATGCGTTAAACTTTCACTGTGCGCAGACCCGGATAAGATACCCGGGATTCTTGCAGCGCCGATAATTGCAAGACGATAACGTCCGGCCGAAGGTGTTTCGTGGCCGCGTTTGAAGTGTTTGCACGGTCACGAGGCGCCTCGAGTACCATCGCTGGGCTGGAATAAAATTCGACCGCCCGCTGTTCATTCCGTGGTCCTGATTTTCATGCTTGGTGCGCCGCGGTGGTTTTTTTTTTTTTTTTTTTTTTTTTTTTTTTTTTTTTTTTTTTTTTTTTAAATCGCTGCCGCTGCCCAGAACCGCCGCGTAAGTAGAGGATCCTACGGGATCGAGAGATAGCCGTCGACCACGTTTCATTACGCGAGGAAATTTAATGGTAACTGGCCGACCTTGCACTCGGAAGGCGATCATGCGAGGTCCCCGTAAGTGTGTCAAACGGGATGAAACGACGGGGGGAGCTCGACGCCGAGGTCCTCGAGATTCTACCGTTAAACGATGAACTCCTTTACCTTCCGCTTCCCTCGCTCTTCTGCCTTTCTTTCCCCCTCGCTGCGTAAACACCGACATCTTAGAGCCTCCCCCTTCTTCGTCGTATTTTCCGTTCGCTGGTCAGCGGAGTGTACCGATCGCCGACTTTGGTCATCGTGCTTCTTTCGCGGGGATGCTCGGGGAAGCAGGAAGAGCGTCGCGGATGGCCACGAAAAAATCGATCGGACGTTGCGACTTAATCTTCCCTAAGGGGTCGTTACGTAGTAGGAAGCAGAATTATGGATCTATGGCCACGGTCACGGAGCCATTCTCCAATCGATCAAGCGCGGAAGAATCTTGTTCTTCGCAGCTGCGTTTACTGCGCATACCTATGCAAAAAAAAAAAAAAAAAAACTGAAGAAGCGATGCGTCGTGTGTCATCCTCGACTCGCAAGAGGACACGTGCGCATACGTGGGTTATGAAACTGTATTCAACGGTGCACGTAAGTAACATCACCGCGACGTACACGGAGGGGCGCATATTTACTTATTTACCGTACGCTGTGTATAATACGGCAACTTGTTCGATGACGTAACGTACGTTTCTGTATTGTTCCCTCCTAGCTCGTTTCGCGGAGTCTGTACGGCTTCGAAATATTAAACAAATGTCAAGTGGGATCTAAGTCCCTCCCCCCGGGGTTTAAAGGAAAGTTCCCCGGGCGCGCGTCTCTTTCTCTGTACAAGCAGATCGCGCTCCGGTCGCGAGTGCATCGCAAGCGACATAAGACACGCTAAACGAGGAATTTGCTTCGCTCGACCCACAGCCTCGTGTGCGAAAATTCGCGACACGTGAATCCCGTTGCCGTAGGTACTTGTGGCGCTCCGGACGGGGCAGGACACGTTGTGATTATCCGCCGCGATGGACTGTGATATTGATTCACAAGGGCCGCGAACGTCGATTGTAATCGAATTTTCAGGCTTTCGCAAGAGAGAAAGGAGGCGGCGAGGGGCGCGCGAGCCGAGTCGAGAGATCACTAGGTAGCGTTCGACGACGAACCACGTTCCAGCGTCTTCGTGACATTTCATCCACCGGCGACGCTTCTCCGTCTGGCTCCATGCTCCATCGCACGGGTACCGTTGCCCATTTCCACACTTTTCCTTCGACCCGTCGATTTCTTTATTCCTTCTTCATTTTATTACATGGAAGAGACTAGCGGCGCACTCAGGGGTTAAGGGGGAACACCACTGTGACGGCCAGAAAAGTAAGCCCTTTTTAAGAATTATTTTTCAGGAATAATTTACAGTTTTCATAGAAAATTTTTATTACCTATCTTTAGTACGCTGTCTTAAGAGACTATACAAAAAAATTAGAAAAACATCCATAAATTTTAATATATTAATTAATCTTCTAGACCTCTCCACGCAAGCTGGTCGAATGTGTAACTATGGAACAGCAGGTCCGAAATTAAATTTCATTTTTTTTTTATAAACTATAAGGTAAATGTCCCTATTTCTGCTCATGTCCCCATTTCTGCTCATTTCGTATTTTTCTTATTATTATAAGCGTTACGCTTGTACTATAGTTGCAACAAAATAATTCCAAATTATTTGAACATTTACACGAGTGTTGCACGAGGTTGAGGCTAATCAAAGTGCAGCATAAGCAACGAAAAACTTTTAAAACGTGAGACTCATGATTTTTCGATCGTGTTCTAGATGGTTGTGCTAAGGAACAGGGTCACTATTGGTATTCGATAATTGGGCAGAAAATAGTTTTTGCAGTAAAAGTTCTTATTTAATAACAAAAACAAATACCGTATTGTGCTCTGGATTTAGATTTTTTAATTTTTTTAAGTAGAAAACAGGTGAGTAGGTTTAGGGTCAAGTGAATCACCGTCATGTCCGCATTTCTACTCACCAAAATTTTAGTAACATAACCTCACAATTCAATGTATGCTGTAACCTCTATTTCTATTCGAAGGCATTTTACTTTTTGTCTATCATTATTTTATGCTTTACTGTTGTGTTATAAAACCTCTCCATAGAAGATGTAACTTACTTTAACCTGAAAAGGCAACATGTTATGTGAGCAGAAATTGGTACAAATGGTGAGTAGAAATACGTACATCGCTATTTTTCGTGAGCAGAAATATGGACATTTATTGCATTGTATTTAATTACAAATTACTAATAGTTAAACATCTTGAAATATATTTCTTAAATAGTTTTCGAATTGGTTGATTTATGATTAAAGAATTAATCAATTACACTGCAACTATTGATCACAAACAAATCTTTTACACCTTCTTTATGACGAGTAACCTCTTAAATGAGCAGAAATTGGGACATTCACCTTATGAGTGTAGTTTCCGTTGTACGTACGGATTCTTTGATTGAAAACAACTTTTTTTAAATACGCTCGAAAAACTGTCCATCTTATTCGCGGATTTTCGAAAATTTTCTTCTAACGCGCACCATTTTTACAAAAAATTTTTGTTTAAGAAATCGGTACGCACAACGAAAACTACACTCATATAGTTTATAAAAAAGAAATGAAATTTGATTTCGGAGCTGCTGTTCCATAGTTACACATTCGACCAGCTCGCGTGGGGAGGTCTAGAAGATTAATTATTATATTAAAATTTATGGATGTTTTTCTATTTTTTTTTGTATATTATCTTAAGACAGCGTACTAAAGGTAGATAATAAAAATTTTCCATGAAAACTGTAAATTATTCCTGAAAAAAAATACTTGAAAATTGCTTACTTTTCCGGCCGTCACAGTGGTGTTTCCCCTTAATCTTGGGGGGAGCCGAGCTGAACGGGTCAAAATATTTGGCTGTACTTCCGAATGGCCCCAGTGGCCGATCGACACGAGGTTCAAGGTGTGGTGTGGGGAGGGTGTGTGGACCCCAAATTTAAAATTGTTGCTTCGGGAATTTATTAGTTTCCGAGCCCCCTTGGCCCCTCTGGCGGCGCCACTGCCAAAGACTCCTTTTACATCCAACAGTTTTGAAATTATTCTCAAGAACCAAGTATCTACATAAGACTTTACTCCATCCTTGAATCGATAGATATTTAAATCTGTATACGATTCGATGGAAGCATCGCACAAATGAACGCAATTCTACCGTCCCAGTCGCAAGGCAGTTCAGCTACTAGGCTTTACGTAACATTGAAAGGGATTCATAAATAACACCAGTGGGCAGATTTTTCTCATCGATCCGCGCGCTACCGGCTGATCGACGCGCTCGCCCGCGCGTTTTGTCACGCCGCCAATTAATCATCCCCGTCCCGCGGGCCGTTTCCGTTTCCAAAAACACACGGAACTGACCAAGCGCAAAATTGCCGCGTTCTGGCCTTGGCCAAAAAGTCGCGGAGCTTGGCACTGGCTCGTGCCACTCGGGGCGACATGACTTGCTCGCATCATCGCTCGGCGTTCAAACTTGGAAGCCAGGCTTGCGTCATCTTGGAGAAAGAAAATTAAAGAAATGAGCGACGCTCGATTTCGGCCCCTTATAGATATCGCTTTAGGCGATTGCCGTCGTGAACGGGGTGAAAATAGAAACGACGTTGCCGGCGATGGAGCTGGCACCTTGCCGCGCTTCAATTTACTCGAATCGCACTGATACTGGACGCTGGTGCTCTTACTGTCCCCGGCAATTAAAGCAAAGCGTGCAGTCGCTTGGATCCCGCCCCGCTGTCCCTTCCAACTAGAGGCCGCTTGCTATACTTGTTGCTGCGGGGACCGGGGAATCGGCAGCGGTCGAGGCGAAATTCTTTCCGCGACGGCACGGCGGTGTTCGGTGGTAGAAAACTTCCAAGTATACTGCATATATCTCCGAGTAGGAAAGAAAGCAGAGAGTGCGTCGCCGAGGGGAATAAATAAACCGTGACATCGGGGAAAATGTGGGCGGGCGGCTAGATAGGTACTCTGAATTTGCTCGATCAACTGGAGGAAACGGATACCGTTCCGTTCCGCGCGCCGTGCTCCCTGGCTCGAGTGGCTCGTCGCGAGCAGGCAAACAGCAGTGACGAACTCGACAGTTCGTCGGCTGCCCGTGCGCGGTCGCAAGTCCACGACGGCGATCCACAGTGGTCTGGGGATATCTACATTTAGCGGCCAAAATTCTGATCTTTCTGAAACCTGGTGATTAAGGGTTTTTGAGGTCGCTGATAACGAATTTGGCACCAAAAATTCAAAATTCAAAATAGCGGATTCAAGATGGCGCGCATTGTGGTGTGGAAAGCAGTATTTTATAGTCAAAATTAAAAATCATAGCCGTACTAGAGAAAAAAGGAGAAAAAAGATTCAGCTCGAACATTATCTTTGACTTAAAAAAAATAAAACATTAAAAATACACGCGTACGGGACGCCCAAATACCTCGAGCGTCATTTCTAAAAGTCTGCATAAAATTGAAGGTTGCAGGAGGTTGCACTTGAAATTAACATGCTCTTGTTAACAATTGTGTAAGCTATCATGTAAAAAAAGTCCGATGTTAATTTCACTTAATCATTTTTTTATAAGCCTTCTCAAAGTTTAAATTCATATAAACATTGCACTATTTGTTCATGGACTAAAAAATGCCTATGACACATATAAATAACTGAAATATACTTCCTTACCTATATAACTGTATGATACAAACACGTATTTTGATGTTCTATAATGAGTAATTAAAACAATTAGATTCACATAAAATTTCATGATTTTGTCTTTGTAATATTATATCTAATCAAAGGATCATCTGAAAAGGGAAAGCTATGCGGATTTAGAAGCACCGGAGGGTTGTCAATTCATAAAAAAGAATGACATTGTAAAGTTGAAGTTGAGAAACTGAATTTTGGCCACCATCCAGACCACTGTGCGATCTTCAGCCGCGACTTGCGTTCGCAGTTTGAGGACAGAGTAAAACAGGATGCGAATTGTGTTGTTGACAGGCATCCACGATCGACGGCCGCCGGAAGGGCGCCTGCCTGTTCTGCCAGGAGTACTTCATGGACCTGTACCTGCTGGCCGAGCTGAAGACGATCTCGCTGAAGGTGACGACGGTGGACATGCAGAAGCCGCCGCCCGATTTCCGCACCAACTTCCAGGCGACGCCGCCGCCGATCCTCATCGACAACGGGGACGCGATACTGGAGAACGAGAAGATCGAGCGGCACATCATGAAGAACATTCCCGGCGGGCACAATCTGTTCGTGCAGGACAAAGAAGTGGCCACTCTCGTGGAGAACTTGTTCAGCGTACGTACCGCGCGCCCGGGCGCTTTCTCGAGCTAGCTACCGAACCAAACGGGGCCGCCGATTCTCTCCTTGCAGAAGCTGAAGCTGCTGCTGCTGAACGCCAAGGACAAGGACAAGGATCCGAAGTCCTCGTCCCTGATGGCGCATCTGCGGAAGATCGACGAGCATCTCGGCCGCAAGGGGACGCGCTTCCTCACCGGCGACACGATGTGCTGCTTCGACTGCGAGCTGATGCCTCGGCTCCAGCACATCAGGGTCGCCGGCAAGTATTTCGCCGACTTCGAGATCCCGGACACTCTGGTGCATCTCTGGCGGTATATGCATCACATGTACAGGCTGGACGCATTCCTGCAGAGCTGCCCCGCCGACCAGGACATCATCAACCACTACAAGCTGCAACAGGTGAGGCGTGACGCACATTCATTAGCACGCGGCGCGGTCGCACACATTTCCCTTCAAACAATTTCTCCTCCCGTTTTGCAGAGCATGAAGATGAAGAAGCACGAGGAGCTGGAGACTCCAACCTTCACGACCAGTATCCCGATCGAGGTGAACGACGACTAGGCTGGACCTCTGCCGTCGGGTCTGCGATCTTGTCACCTTCGATTCGGATAGATCGTCGTCGATACCACGCGCGGCGTGGACACGAGCGCGACGCAGTAAACGTTCTCGCGATTCTTTCAATTCGAGTCCTTCTGCCCGAGGAACAGGGGTCCGCATTATTTATAAAAAAAAAAACAAGCAGAGTATTCGGAGCCCCAGCGGCCGGCTGACAAATTTCCATCGCCTCGGCTTACATCGGCGTCGATACGCCGATTTATATAACACTTTTGCTACTTACATTTGAGATAAACTTACCGTCGACGCTGTTTTATGGCCTACACCGACGAATATGGAACAAGTAGCTTTTTTACCGCAGGAGACAGGAGGTGGTTATACGTATACGTATACATATAATAAGTGTATTAAGGCTTTCGACGACGACGACGACGACGACGACGACCTGTACGCGTGTCCAGAAAACTATATGATTATTTTTTCCTTCTCCCCTTCTATTTTTCTTTCCCCCTTTCTCTGCCCCTTTCCCGCTACGTACGGGCATTGTACGTAGCCTCGACTTGAGTAGCATTATCATTAGAAAAGGCATTTTAATCTTTTACACGTACTTTAGGATCGAAACGTCGTATATTTTTTCTCTCCCCCGCTCCCCCCCCCCCCCCCCCCTTTCTTAAGACACAGTTTAGGTGCTTTTTCCCTCGTCTTTTGATGGCGAATGCAGTACAGCGAATCGGAGAATGCAAAAGGGACGTATGCATTTGAATCGCAGATGATCATTGATTATATTAATATATTCCTATCTCTCTCTTTTTTTTTTGTTTTTCTTTCTTCCCTCGAGAACCGCCTTGTATTATTTATCGTGCATCTGGATATTAGTCAATAAAGCGACGCAATATATGGTTGTTCTTTAAAAGCTACTTATATTTCTCAGACGACTCCTGGAACTCCACTTTGAACCGCCTAAAAGGGACCCGCTTTAGTGCTCTAGTCTAACGCGCCTCGCTTAGCGTCGAGATTTCCGAACGGCTACTTTCGATTTCAGATTCGAACGAATTCGAACGAGTGCATACGTTTCTTTCCGGTTCTACGTTACAGCGCGGAGATCCCTAGGTAAATCTGTCCCGTCGTGAGAGAATTCACGAGAGGACTCTTATCCATCGTAGGTGATTATTTTGCTGGGTGGAAAGAATTTTGACCAGCAAAGATATCGCGGTTTGTCTCGTAAGCAACGCTCGCGCCATTACGACAGCGCTTGATTCTATTAACACAGTCCAACGATTTAACAAACTCGGTATTACGTAATTAGTAATTGTATTATTATATTATAAATACGACGATTATTATTACTATTATTATTGTATTACTTTGGTTTATACTCGTAGAAATGAATATACCAGTGTTTACAATAACGTCCTAGCCCCGCAGATACTTTTATTCGCGAGTCGAGATTCAGTTGCTGTTTGCAGGACACACGCGAGCAATGGAACTTGTATAAATTCCAGGGACTTCTACCGCAACTGAAAATACCGGTATGATACCGGCATTTTTCGGTTCCATCTTCAAAACCTTTATAGAAACCGAAATACGCAAATACCGGTATGACGTCATACCGATATATAGAAATACCGGTATATTTACCTATATTTACCGGTACTATTTTCGGTTTTCGGATTTTATTACAGTTTTCAAAATATTATTAGACAAGAATCTATACGCTACACGTATACTAATATATTGGTATTTTTATGAAAAGATATTACGTTATGTCGGTGTTAATAAAGGTTACGAAGATATTACAGCTCGAATTAATAAGGGTTACGAAGATATTACTTTAATCTACCATGTCACCGAAAGAAGAACCGGAAAAATACCGGTATTTATTTCGGTTTCGGTACTTTAACGATTTCGGTTCTATAACGGTTTCGGTACACATCTGTTTTGGTACGATATAGGTTTCGGTATAGCTTTGTTGACGTAATACCGGTATCAAAATCATACCGGTTTAAAGTCCCTGATAAATTCAACGGAATTATAGAGCCGAAACCCCGCTGGAAACGAAAAAGAATACATCCGTCCCGGCGACGTTCCTGTCCAATGTCCATTCGTGCGAGTTTTAAAATAGCACGCGCTTTCCCCCACACCGCCGCCGCCTCTAACTATTACGACGCGTCTTCCATTCATAAATAGGGAAGCACTTGTACCGGCGGCCATCTTGACCGCGCGATCAACAGACCAACTTTTATTTTCATCCCCGACCGCCCATAATTCCGGACACGCCGCTCGCAGACCAGCAACGATATATTAAAACAAGTAAAGCACACCTGCCCCCGAAACATTCCCTACAGTACTCGGAATATTGGAAGCGAAAGAGTCGCTGCGTTGATCACAGTCGTGTCAGTACGCAGTGCACACAGCTGATCAGTCGCCCCGACGGACGGTAGCCGCTCGTTCACGTTCGTGCTTTGAAAATCCTCGAAAACGACAGAAAACTTATACTGTCCGCCGCGTTATCGTGCAGTGACAGTTGAAATCTCGGTAATCCACGCGTGAACGGAAATCCCGCCGCCCGCCAAGTGTCGCTACCGAGTGTTAACGGAACGTGCGTTGCCTTTTCCTCGTTCGTTGGACATTTCCAATGGTTGCCGTCCGGTGAGTTTCAAGCACACGACTCAAACTTGGATACCCATCCGCCCCGAGCAACCACATGCCGCGCCACTCGATCTCGCGGTTAAAAATCCTTCGTTCCACCCGACCCATCGCTGCGCCGTAATTCTTATTAACGAACGCGGGACACAGGAACGTAGGAGATGCGAGCGGAAACATTTCGATTGACTTTTAGCCGCGTTTCCTCCACGCGACGTGGTCGCGATAGTACGCCCGCGACGGAACATACGAGAGACGCATTCGTCGGCGGATATTGGACAGATAGTTTCTTCATTAATGACTTCTCGTAATTAGAGTGCTCTCCCGTTCGGTAGGCGCGTTCGTTCCAAACGATGGTGGTAGCGAAACGGTAGGTAGTGGGTGGGAGAAGCGGTGGATGTACTGCCTATACCTCCAGATATAGATCGATATCGATAAAGATTATTAACGTCACACGTTTTCTTGTCCGATGTAACGACGTTGTGTGTCTGTTATCGAATGTGTTCCTTCGTCAGGCCGCATGCTCGATATGTTTATCCGCCGTGTCTAATTATTGTGTTCCGTGTTTTCCTGTATACGTTCGTTATCACCCAAGTTACACTATCGGCTGCGCAATCTTTTCATTTTGTATCGGAACGAAACGCGTCGCTGTTCAAAGTGCACCAAGTGCGCTTGGTATCGCGTGGACGAAGGAACGAAGAGTCAAGGAACGACTACCTATCGTAGGTACTATTCTGTTTTCTCAGGCGTGACATAGGCATTACAGGGGCCAGGGTCGATCGATGCCACGAATTCCGAACTTCACCGACGATTTTAGCCGCTCTGACGTGCTCCACCCGATTTAAAAAGTAGCTACGTGAGTCAGTCGGGGGAGGTTTTATCGAGCGCGCAGACGGCGAAACCACCGTGCACGGTATTACCTAATACGTAGCTGGTTAATACAAAAATACGCGGTAAAACGGCGGATAATGTTTGCCCCCCGCTCCTCGGCGTTATGTAATCGCGCGTTAATCACCGTTACGAGCCGCGACCCTCCTGTAATCCGATATAATTGCTCGATCGCGATCCCTCGGGAGGGTGGGATTTTTTTTTTGGCACACGCGGAAACAGGACCCCGAACGCCAGCGATATTTATAATCGCGTGAAAGAGCTGCTCGGAGAGTCAATAACGAGCTTTACGAGGGCACGTGAATTATCGCGATCGTAAAGAACCGGCGCGTATCGTGCGCGCCCGTATCGTTAACCCCGGCGTTCACGATGCACGCGCGGCGATCTCCGCCGGCGATACTTATTTCTCCGCAACGTTTCGCTCCGACCGCGTGGAAACGCCGACAAAACAGGGACCTTCACCCTCGCCGATCGGTTGCCGAGGTATCGCGAGCTGGCGGCCGACGCTCAGTTACCGTATAGTGCCTATACGAGCTATAGTGACTTAGGTGTGAAGTCACTCAGCGGGGTCTTACCCGACACCCTGCTGGGGACTGGCCGCTAAACGTGCCCCCTACTACCTCTTGCAGGACTGTATTTAGAGACGACCAGGACAAAACCGGGGCCTTAGGACCTTAGGGCCCCGGTTTTGTCCTGGTCTTAGGGCCTTAGGGTCCCGGTTTTGTCCCGGTCTTAGGGCCTTAGGGTCCCGGGTTTGTCCTGGTCTTAGGGCCTTAGGGCCCCGGTTTTGTCCTGATCTTGGGGCCTTAGGGCCCCGGTTTTGTCCTGGTCTTAGGGCCTTAGGGCCCCGGTTTTGTCCCGGTCTTAGGGCCTTAGGGCCCCGGTTTTGTCCCGGTCTTAGGGCCTTAGGGCCACGGGTTTGTCCCGGTCTTAGGGCCTTAGGGCCACGGGTTTGTCCCGGTCTTAGGGCCTTAGGGCCCCAGTTTTGTCCTGGTCTTAGGGCCTTAGGGCCACGGGTTTGTCCCGGTCTTAGGGCCTTAGGGCCACGGGTTTGTCCCGGTCTTAGGGCCTTAGGGCCCCGGTTTTGTCCTGGTCTTCTCTAAATACAGTCCTGAAAGAGGTAGTAGAGGGGCACGTTTAGCGGCCAGTACCCAGCAGGGTGTCGGGTAAGACCCCGCTTAGTGACTTCGCACCTAAGTCACTATAGCTCGTATAGGCACTATAACTCTGCATTCCTGCTCCCTTGCTTTTCACCGCTGGCAAACTTGACGGACGCGCTTCTCCTTCGCCGTAGGCCGGGTCGCGCCGTAAGTAAGTAATTGCCGTCTCTTAGCGATAAGTAAAATCCACTGACTCGCGCCACGAACGATTGCAATTTTTGCATTTTAAGTTAAAGTTACCTATATACGCGTGTTACTTCCGTCCGATCGATGCGCACGGCGCAGCTCGGCGGATCAACAGGTGTCCGGCGAAATCGAACAAGACCATTTTCCGCATCGAACGGCCATCCGTTGCTCGCTGATCGATAGGATGCTATCGCGACGATAAAGCCGGCCGGTCTCCTTAGACGCCTGGGACGCCAGACGTTGGAAAAAAAGAAGCGCAGAGAATTATTCCAAATGCGTGAAAATACTCGTGGAATTCGCTTTTCCCCGCATTGCCAGGAGCAGACGAAAACAGCCACGCTGTGTCTCCTGGGTTATTTCATGACACAAATATCTTGCCGGCATGCTGGAATTCCGCTTTTCCTTTTTCCCCGGTCCCGACGAGCGACACTCTCGTTCCCCTCTTAAAATCCTCTCTGTCACCGATAGAAACGCCCCGCGCGCGCGCCTGGTGCAATTAGATTTTTCTCTCTCTTTATTGGCAACCTCTCGACCAGGTCCGCGCTTGCACAGACGGCAATAAAAACGGCATCGACACGCACGGGGACTGAAGAGTTATTCGACTCCGCTCGGTAAATTGGGTCAGCGCGGGAATGATTCTATTTTGCAGGGGCGGTGTTCAACCGTGCTCCGTCTCCAGTGCTTCTCGAAAGCGCGCGGAGTCGCGGTCGCCGTCTAATTAGATTATTAGAAGACACTCGTGCCTGCTTGGCCACGCGATGGCCACGAGGGACTCGACTCGCTCTAGCGTTTCCGCGTCGAGTCCTTTCCCACGCGTGTTTATTTGCAATTTTCGTCATCCGCGTGTCAAAGAATCGGCGCGCGCGCTGGCAGGCTCCGCCGCGGCAAGTACTTACTTCGGTATATCGAACGGCGCGTCGAGGACGCTGCGGCGATTCCGTCGCTGGACACGCGATCAAGGCGGCGCGCGGGTGGTTTGTAATATCGCGTTGCATGTTAGAAAGCACCGGTGACGTCCCGTTTAAAAGAACGGGGACCGGTGCCCGCTGGCAGACGAGGGCGCGTGCCAACGAAACAGTTTTCTCTCTGATTGATGCCTCACTCAGCTGACACCACTCGCCGCTGGCTGCCAGGTGCGAACCGGACGAACAAAGAGAGAGAGAGAGAGAGGGGGCGACTTATTAATTCTGCCCACCGCTTTATTCTCTCGCGTGGCCCAGCGCCAAATGCGAATTGCACGCGCACAGTCTCCAACCTCTTAGTATCTCCCGATCGGGCGAGCACCCCTCCACGTTTTTCAGTATAATACATTTTCCAATATAGAGCTAATAATTCGCGCTTGAGCACATGCACGAGGTAATTAAGGTAAATGTACCAATAACGAGCCGTTTAACGAAACGGTGACAATGTATAATGAATATTGTGTATA
This sequence comes from Andrena fulva, assembly GCA_946251845.1. Lineage (NCBI taxonomy): Eukaryota > Metazoa > Arthropoda > Insecta > Hymenoptera > Andrenidae > Andrena > Andrena fulva. Next base: position 6,221,847 of record OX276332.1, read on the forward strand.
AAATTAACAATTTAAGTGAAACTTTTTTTCATTCATAAAGATTTTGTTGTTTCTCATCAGTACTCACATAACAAAATTTTGTTTTTTTATATATTTAACGTAAAATAAACAAGAATATTTGTACGTGTAAATGTACCAATATATAGCCAACCTCACGCGATTGACCTAGCGGCCCGATTTTCATGTCCCAGTACCTAGCCATAGGTTTTATAATCGTGTAAAAATTATTTTAAAAACTGATTCTTTGTCTTAAATTGAAAAATCTGTTAAGGAAAATTAAGAAGTACAGAAATATAAAATTATTGTATAAATAACCATAATAAACAGATTAGAAAATAAATACAAAAAACAATAAGTTTAGTTACACTATCAATAGAAGTTTGTGGTTATTTTATATAAGACACAAAACAACCAACAAATTCATTAAACTGTACATATACATAAACTTTAATAAACTTAAATTAAATGCTATCATTATTATCTAGAAAAATAATGTTTATATTATGATATATGATCAAAATACTTACCGGCTTTATTCCAAATATCGAGTCAGAAATTCACACTTTTTTCGTAATTTTGCTCTGGCGATGCCGATTAACATTTGCAACTCACTTCACCCGATTTATTGAACACGTGGTTAGTTACTGGGCTAACAAGATTTGTTTGCACCGATAAATAGCCATGTAAATATTCAAATAAAAAATAGTTTTCATATTCAAATTTTTTCTTTCTATGTGTTACAAATATTTTCAAGATTCTAAAACCCTTTTTTCTATCTAAAAAACTATTATCCTATAATAATTATGCTCTTAACAAGAAGCACGCTCTTCTTAGCCATATCATAACGAATGTCTGAAAACGTGTCATATATCTGGCCTCGAGACTATAAATGGTATTTCTAAATATCTAGACAAAAAAACAAGACGATATAACTTCAGATATTAAACCGAACAATTAAATAATGCAAATTACACCAAATATGTATTTTATCTTACGTGCATAGTTTAACAATTATTAATATTTCAACAGATGGCTAGGTACTGGTGCATGGCTCGTTATTGGTACATTTACCTTACCTACATATCCTATTTCTGCGCGTTCGATTCGAGCGAGTTTCATGGTATTTTAACATAGGTATCTGCGCCTGGTAGGTATCCTGAATATGGTATCGTTTACTTTGAGTTGAGACGCGATTTTCGAATTCTGATCCAGTCTAATTCCCAACCGGTGGGTCGCGAAGCGTTTTCTGTATCTTTTTTTTTTAATACTGTTCTATTCAATTTTCCTCGACCATTGGACGTCGTTTCACAGATTTTCGGTCTGTTTGGGCAGACATGCGAGTGCAATTCGTTTATGGTTTAAAATTAACGCGCCTCGCTTCCGTAAGGGAAGCAGCTAAGAGCGTCCCCGTATATTTATAAGTATAAAACGTAGCTTCAGCTTCCTCTCGAGCCGAGCCGATGGAACGAAGCGCGCGAGGTAGATTCGGGAAGGGAGCGGACGGCAGAGTTCTCGATAATTTCGCAGGGATTTATTGAAATTTATCGAGACTGTGGTGGTGTGCGACGTGTGCACCTGCAGGGAGGCGCATGCGCGCGTGGGAGCGTGGCACGCGCAGTGCCGGCTAATTATGTGGCACTCCTACGTGCCACGCGGCACAGGTGTCCACCGTCTCTCTTTGCTCGCTGCCAATTCCGTAACCTAACGGGTGTTTCGGAGTTATCGACCTTTGAAATTCAACCGAGACGCTAGCCTCGAAGCTTCAGCGAACCCCAGGACATTCGGGTCCGAAGAAGTCTTGCGAGCCAGCGGCGTCTCGAGGTAGGTACTAATTACCTACCTATAACAGAGCCTTCCAACCTGATCGTTACTCGTCCATGCATTTCAAATAAGTAATGCCCTAAAGCAGAGAAGTTATGCGTAAAGGTTGGACACCTCTGGATTACGAATCCAGTACCTGTTCTAGAGAGGAACCCTTCAAGTAGGGGTGGCAAATTCGCAGGTTTCTCGGTTCGCTCGAAAATCGGGTGAAATTATTGAAATCGAGCGAAGAGCACGGAAGGGCAGACAGACCTTGTTCGAAGGAGTTAGACTAACAAGAGGAATCCGGTCAATCCGGAACCCGAAAATTCAAAAGATTCTGAAACTTTGTGAATATGTAGGGAATTTCCTCCTGATTACAACGCAATTTTTGCTCGCTGCCCAAATTCACTCGATTCACCCCGGCAAATTCGGCTATTTTCCGATTTCTGTTTAAACTCGCGAACTGTAGGAGATGGAAAAAAGGTTTCAAGACAAAAGTTAATTGTTGTAATTAAATCTATCATTTGCTAAATAAATTATTTTACAGTTCACGAGTTTAATCCTCTAGGGACGAGTGGGACTCCAGAGTCCCATTCAGATTAACACATTTTTATTTACGTTCCATCAATAAGATCGAGATTTGATAGGTATAGTGACCTTTAGTAAGCAGAGAAGAAACTGTTGTACCATCAGAACCCGAAATTAAACTTTTTTTTGTTATAAACAAATTAAAAAAAAAAATTAACGAGTAGCTTCCAAATCCGAAGTATAAAATAGACTATTTTAACGCTCAAAAAATTCTACGTTAAGTTTAAAACATCCCCGTCCCTAGAGGGTTAAACACAAAATAACCGGATTTTTGGGGGTCAATTACACCCGCTTAGAGTGAATTTGGGCAGAAGTATTCACGGTTTTTCAGAATTTTTGGAATTTCCGGGTTCGGGATGTTCCCTTGTAAGGATCAGAGAATGGCGGATTGCTGGGAGGTTTTTCGGTGGCAAGGGTCGGAAGACGTGCCCAGCTACCTATCGCTTACCAGCGGTGGTAGCGCTTGGTGGCCTTCGCTATAATTACGAGGCCGTAACTCGCACGATCGCGTAATATTTCAATGCATCGTCCGGACAAGTCGGTCGATTTGCCCCGGACAGGTTCCACGGTCCTCTCCTTCTCATTTTCACACGACTTTGTCTCCATTAATCGCAACCAACCGCACCCCACCTGGTCCGCTGATCCGTGGTTGAATAATTCGAAACACTCTTCGCGCACCGAAAGCCGCCGCGTTTTGGAGGGCCTCCAAATCGTTTATCCGCCGAACTACAAAATTTCGTTACGATCTAGCCGCCGGGGATTCCTGCTTCCCTCTCGCGTTCACCCTGATACAGAGCCGGAGCCCGTGGCACGCGGCGCGCACCGCATTCATACGACCTGTCGCTGCCCGCGGTGAACAGAGTGCCAGTGATACCGCCGCCGCTGCCGCCGCCCGCCGTCGCCGCCGCCGCCGCGTCTCGACCGAGTCGCATGAACTGGTGTAACGAGAGAACCTGGCACCCGCAGGTAGGCCTTGCCAGGAGGATGGGGGCCCACGATGGGGGAGTGCCATTGCTCTAACATCGCTATCATGCAGCTGTTCCATGAGCTGAAGCAGCAGTTCCCTGCGCTCCCCGATCACGTCGTCTCCCAGTGCATCGCCCAGGTATAGGTGCTCTTTGTCCGGCCCGCTGCTCCCGGGCACTCGATCCGGAATAACGTCACTCTCGATCCCGGGTCGCGCCAGCACCCTCGGCCACCTCCAGCTCGAGTTTTACGGAGTTTCGCCGAGTTGTCGCAGAGAGAGAGAGAGAGAGAGAGAGAGAGAGAGAGAGAGAGAGAGAGAGAGAGAGAGAGAGAGAGAGAGAGAGAGAGAGTGAGTAAGAGAGGGGGGGGAGAGAGAGAGAGAGAGAGAGTGAGTAAGAGAGGGGGGAGAGAGAGAGAGAGAGAGTGAGTAAGAGAGGGGAGAGAGAGAGAGAGAGAGTAAGAGAGGGGGGAGAGAGAGAGGGGGGGAGAGAGAGAGAGAGAGAGAGAGAGAGAGAGAGAGAGAGAGAGAGAGAGAGAGAGAGAGAGAGAGAGAGTGATCGGTGCTCGAAGAGGCCAGCGGAGCGCGAGATATCTGGCCACGCTTGTCCGATCGAGTCTCCCGGGAGCGGCACCCCCGATTGCACAGAGTGTGCTCGTAACCAGCCTGGAAAGAGTTGCTCCCCTCGCTCATCCGTCGCCGCTACACCGCAGCACGATACTAACGACTAACTCGTAACCCTCGCGTGGCGAATTAACGGCACAGTCCTAACCCCCTCCTATCATTGCACGAGCGTGGAACCTGTGTGTCTGTAAATGTTGGGCGTGTTACAACCGTGCCTCTTCTAATCAGCCGGGGTTGAACGCACTAAACAATAATCTAGCCGGCGCTGGCGTCAGCAAGTGGGCGCAGAGTATAACAGCGTAGCGGGCATGGAGACCTCAGGTAAACTGTCCATTACCAGCGAGGCGTCCGTGCCGGAGGCCTCGAGCATCTAACCGTTTACGGTCCGAATGGGCCCCGAACGGAGGGAGCGAGTGTCGTTAGGCCGACTGAGGGCCGAGACGTTCCCCAGAGCGGTTTTAGCTGCGGTTCCACGGGGACCGGGGAAACTGGCTGACCCAGGTGCGTGTGTGCGTTGCAGAACAGTCACGACCGGGAGACATGCGCGAGAAGCCTTCGCGCCACCCAAGAATCACGACCGTCCCCGGGCGCGTTCCCACCGGCCGCCCTCTGCAGCGTTCTCCAGCAGCAACCGCAGCAGCAACGAACGAGCGCAGGCACGCAGCACCGTTGCTGCGCGATGAGCCAAGTGCAACGGAACAGCACGAGTGGCAATAATAGCAACCCGCGACCGCACAGGCCAGCGTCCCTGGACATCGGCACGTCGCGACGCTGCCCCCTCAGCTGTACACGCGCCGCCACCTCGACCTCCACGTCCTCGCCGATCGCGGCTGATCACCCCGCGACCCCTTCCTCGGCGCCGGCCTCCTGCACCGCGCGAGGCTTCTTCGACGATTGCGCGGCGGCCACCGCCGACGCGAACTCCACCAACCACGTCCAGGGCGCGGGAAACGAGCCAGCCGGATTCGAGCTGAACGTGAACGTTGCCTGCAGTCCTGCCGGCAATCGCGGTACGCATCCACGGAGATCACAGGCACAACCCTCCTTGGTGCGCGCTCCGATAGGGCTCGGGGGGGGGGGGGGGGGGCGGGGGGGCCAGAGATGGGGGAAATTTTTATGAGCGAATAAAAGTTAACAAAAAAAAATGATTCGTCATGCGTCGATTAAAGTTAACTCGGGTTAACGAGCGAACGACGAATAATTTTTCTAACTTTCATTCGTTATTCCAGTTTTTATTTACCTAAATAAAAATTTCCCCCATCTCTGTCGAATAGCCTCCCCCTTCTGTCTTTCGTTCAACTCGCACGTGTTGCAAAACATCGCACGGGTCCAAGTGATGTTTGACGGTTGTCGTCGTCGTCCCGTGTCGGCTGTCGATTCGCGCTCGTGTAAGTTGCTATGGACCATCGCGCCGCGCCCCGTTAAGCAATCAGTTGGCCAGGATGTGTTTAGTCTACGGTAGATTGAACACGATGATGCGTCGAAGACACGCCGAGGAAACACCGCTTTGCCCGACCCTGTACGCGCGGGACACGCGCGGTGCACGGTTTCGCTGCCCGGAAACTCGGATGACGGCGAGTTGCAACACGGTTGCATTTATAAGTTGCATAGATATATGGGATACACGATACACGTTGCCCGCAAAACTGCTTCTCTTCCGCGTCATTACGCGCGGTGACCTTGCGTCGGGGATGCTGCGTGCCGGTCAGTCGAGAGAGACCGGCCGTTACCTACTTATTCGTTATCAGCCACACGCCATCGATGCCTTTTCATTCCCGGTTCACGTCCCACGTCCGAGCGCGCGATCGTTGCTTCGAGATCCGTTAACGCGCGATGCCTTCTTTCTGATTGCAACGGAAGCGCAGATTTCCGAACGGTGCCTACGATCAGCGGCGGGGCCTGTAAACGAACCGATCTGATCGTCGATCCACGGCCACATTACGCGGAACCGCTGCTGACCGTGGGGAGCGCGGGGCCGCAGATCGATCACACTCGAAGCTACACATCGGTGAGCCTGACGCTGAGGCCGCCGTCCTCGGAGCCGCAACCCCCGATCGACATCAGATCGCAGGGCTCGAGCCTGATCTACTCGAGCTCGTCCCTGGACCCGCGGGGCTTTCAGAGCCGCCTTCAGATCAGCATAGGCGCGGCGGGAGCGGTCGGCAGCGTGGCGGCTGCGAGGATCAGACCACCCATGGGCCCCAGCAGGCCCAACAGCTTGGTGCCACCGGCTCAAACCGCTCCTCAGAGACCACCAGGTCTGTATTATTATTAGTATTATTATTATTATTATTATTAATTGTCTTTATTACTCAGAAAAGAAGAAACCTGAGTATTGAATAAGGGCAAATGCGAGACTGCAGTGCTAACATTCTTGGGAAGCCAAACCGCGTGTGCTATAAATTAAACTGAAATAAGGACCATAAACAAACGGAACAAATATTAGAAATAAACTAAAGTAAAAGTAATTGTAAAATTTACCGCTAAATCTGAGAATAATACCTACAAAAAGAGTAAAGTAAAGTAAGCACAGGAAAGGGAAGTAAAGGAAAGTAAAGTGAAAAGTGAAAGGACATGGACTAATTGTAAGACAACGCTAAGTATAGCGCTGAAGCCGCTAAAGATATGCAGTCGTGTATATCTATCGTTTAAATAACGAGTAAGATTTTAATTCGCGAATGAAAGATGAGAGAGCATTAAGCTAATGAGCGGCAATTATTCATCCCTCTTGCTAATACATACCTAGGTACTTTAGAGTTGTTCGTTCTAAAGTGTATAAAGTCTTGAAAATCCCCCTTTAAAACAACGACAATTGCGCAGGGCTTCCAGCTGGACCACCTAGTCAGTTGCCGAGGCCCACGACGACTATGAGCGCCCCGACCACACCCTCTGTGCCATCGACGACAACCATCATCCCTCCCAGCAGCCTCCCAACGACACCGTCAGGACCGACGACGACGACGACGACCTCGCCACCCTCTAGCCCCATTGGCAAACGGACACCGCCGGCCAACTCCGATCAGAATCGATCGCCGTTGAATCAAGGTATCCCTCGCCGCCACCTTTCCACCCTCCCGCGGCAACTCGAAAATAACCGTTAGTCTAGCTATTTTTATTACCCCTGCATCGAACGGCCGCCTTTGTTTTTCGGAGTCTCGCATTATATAGGCATCGTACACGTATATTTACCTGCGGACCAGTCAGTCCGTCGCACGTACTACGCCCACGCACGTAACACTGAGAACGATATTTACGCATTCCTGACCCCACGCTCCGTCTATACATAGCCAGGCTTGCGCGGTTACTCCACGCGGACCACCTGATCCGCTTCTCTTCCTGAACGTAGCCCCGCCGCCCCTTTGTACCCAACCGGGCGAGAGCAGCCCTTTATTCCCGCGCGTCTTCGTCTTACACGAAGCGATAGCACGGAGGATGACTATGCAGGGGGTGGTCGGTATTTGAATTTGAAGCTTCCCTTTGCCGTCACAGTGGCGGATCACCAAAGGAAACTGCTCGCGGAGCAGTTGGCTAGGAAAGAAAGACTCGCCAGGGAGCTGAGGGCCGAGAAAGGACGACTCGAAGCGATGAAGAAGGAACTGCAGTCTCTGACGAGGCCGCTCGACTCCTCGATGCCGCCGCAAGTACGTACGCAAGATCCTACATGGCTACTTACAATTAGTTGCGTCGAAACGATTTCGCTGCCAATCCCGGCCGCTATCCTATTGCATTGCCGATTTCGCAGGAGCTGAAGCAGAAGCTGCGCAGCGAAATCTACCAGCTGCGGGTGGAATGCAACACACTAGCGGATGAAGTGGATCAGTGGTCGGATCCAAGAGGTAGCAATCACGTTCAGCATAACATCTCCTGTACAACACCTGCATCTATTTTATTGCTCACCAGTAGTACCTCTGGGCGAAACGAACGAGGAGTTCTACCAGGACATTTACACCGGCCAGCCTCTGCCACCGAGGTCCGTCACCTCCAATCCACCCCCGCTGCCGATGCAGCCGCCCGCCTGGCAACCGGAACTCGGCGGGAGCGCTGTCGACGGCGACGAACGGGGGGACGGCCCTTCTTGGGTCTGCAGAATGTGTACATTTGACAATCACCCGCTGATGAACAAGTGCGAACAGTGCGACATGCCCAGGCTGCTGGATCGCGGAAACGCAGGTACGATCCCGGGGAAGTCGATAAGAAGGGAACTTGCGCAACCTCTCTAACACGTTTCAACATCGATCCATCGCCCACGCCGTCGAAATAGTACAACGATGCGTGGCTTAACAGCATGCGTTTTGTTCTTTCGTGATAAGTTTTGCGGATCCAATGACAATTCCACGCGCCGCGTCGCGTCGATACTGCGCGGCCGACGTTGGTGCGCAACCAAAGGTGATGTACGCATTGAATTGTGCGCTATCGTAAGTCAAGTACCGGCGCGTACTCGGGGTTTAATCTTGGGGCGAGCCGCGTTGAAGGGATACAAATATTTTCGAAGCAAACTCAATGAAATTCTTTAGGTGTTTATAAAAAATGATTTAGAGAATAATATTTAGTTTTCTTTTCTTTCTACGAAGCCCCCTATTTGGGGGTGCGACTGCTACAGATATAGATTATAGAATTATGCATCGACGAACGGCACAAATAAAAGGTCTAAAACGTACTTTTACTGTACCGCATGGGCGCGTGTTTGTTTTCCTTTTCTTTTTAATTCATTTACTCGAAAGTAATGTAGAATGTAAACTTCCTCGACGTAGGGGCATGCCTGATTTGTTCTCGCTTCCTAATTTTATTCATAATCGAATGGTATGAATAATTTTTCCTCGGTGTTGTGCGTGTGGTCGTTTCGATTGCTGCGAACAGTTGATAATGGCAAACTGCATTTTCTGCCGCGAGTCGGTAAGTGCCAGTTAAGATCAGTATGGGAATGCCTGCTTCGCTCTGTCGATCGGGAAAGCACGATGATAGAATCCGTATGTTCGATTTGCAGGCGAGACACAAGATATTCATATACGAGTTACGCATCATCACAACTTTTCGCCAAGTCGTGAGTATGCTTTGGACTATACTTATCGGCGGAAGGATAGGGTGAAAGCACTAGTAGTCGACCACTTAAAGCTAAACTCGAATGAAAAGTACTGAAAAAAAATAAACAATCAATGTTATAAAATATATAAAATGTATTGAAGTAAGTCAAATGTATTTAATGTATCACTAAATATTTTGTGTTAGTAGGAAAGTTTGGGGAAAATAAATAATTAGCGTTAAAAATAAAGTGTCCGAATGCTTTAATAATCGACCGCTTAAGTCTAAAAGTCGACCGGTCCGATAGCTAGTAGTCGACCACCTTTTTTAATATGAAATTCAAAATAGGTTATGTGCGCATTGCAAACTAAAATTTATTTTTAAATATAATGTGCAACATCAGTAAATAATTAATAATGACAGGAATAATGCGTAACTAAAATAAGTTCTTTTAAAAACTTTATCAAAATTTTAATAAGAAATAGAAATTATTTTTTTTCCAATGTAAATTAAATTTTTCGTTTTTAAGATAGAAAGCAGTAACAAATTTTAAGTTTTTAAAGTAGGTATTTGTATTCTATAAATAAATTATATAAACTTTGTAGAACATTAATCCATAAGAAACGAATATACGTGGTCGACTATTAGCGTTCATTGTGAACGCAGTTAGCTTCAGAAGTCGACCGCTGTGGTCGACTATTGAAAATTGAAAGGGAATGATGATCCAGTTACCGACCTCCCACATGGACCTAAGAATTAAATGGACGGAGCACAAAGCTGCGGGGCCTAAGCTCGTGTCAGTAAGGGGGGTGCATGATACTGCGCATGTGGTGGTGGACGATCGGTGATTGGTTAATGAAAGTGACATATCATTGATAAGCGGCATTGCCTCTTTTATATTTTTTTATGGTTAAGTTTGTCGTTGAGTTTGAAACGTTAATATGTAATTGCAACATTATATTTTGGTCACTTAAGAATTGGTAAAACTTATGCCACTCGTCAATTGAGGGGCTCCTATGTAAGTACACATATATATATATATGTAATATATAAGTATACATACATATGTATAGTTTTATACATATAAGCATATTTTAATACACCCTATATAAGCATTCCGTTTCAAATAAAGCGCGACGCATGCGTGCTACTCCGCCAATCACAAGCCGTCCACCACGACATCCCTCCTCCCGATCGACTGGCTCGATCCTCTCGTCCATGTTGAGACTTTGTGCTCCGTCCATTTAATTCTTAGGTCCATGACCTCCCATAAATAAATAAATTATCCCATTTTTTTTAAATTTTTGAAGCGCATATAAAATTGTTGATGCTTTTTCAGTGGAATAGCATAATTTTCCAGTAAAAAATGTATAGAACTGAATTACATTTGTCGTTTCTATTCAAAGCACACTTATGTTTCTCGGGTTAGAAAACAGCAATGGCGCATGTAGAATCAACATTAGTTTACAAATCACTTTAAAAGCATTTATTTGTTTTACCTATGAAGGGCGCTTTTTGTCGTATTGTAAAGTTACAAATTCAAAATATAATATAAAATTGTCATTTAATAAATTCTTTATTTCAGTACTTATTTCTTTATGCTAAATAATAAAAGTGGTCGACTACTAGAGGGTGGCCGACTACTAGTGCTTTCACCCTATAGCGCCGCGGAGAGAAGAACGCGACATGGTATGCGTTGTTAAAATAACTTAATTCCTTTTTCCAGGCACGGTACATAGTTGGGTGGTATGACACAAACTGCATTAGAAATTTGAAAAACTGTATATACGATTATCACTTAAATTAAATAAAAAAAATTCTTGTAGGAAGTCAACAGATCGCCAGAGGATAACACAGAGATCTTGCGAACTCAATCAATTCAATTTGTCTTTCTTTTTAATTCACGACAGCGCCCGTCGGTATTGATATTAATACAATATAATTTTGTATATAAATCTGATTTTCTTCATACGCGATTACGAGACTACGACGCTAACCCACGCTCCACCTCCACTTCTCCGATTACCAGCGTGATCAATGGACGACTTATCGAGCTGTTGTCCGACTCCTATTTGTAAGAGCTTCCAACTACTATTTAAAATACAACTTTTATGTATCAAGTCGATTAGTATAACGTTCTCCCGTACTCTATATAGCTGTGCCCCTTTCCAAGTTCAGCTTAGTTTCGCGCGTGTACTCTCCGTAGAATCTCTCCAACTTCTGGTTGAACTTGGCGTTGCGTTCGTTGATGTAATCAATATCAGCATCGTCGTTGTGCATCCGTCTCCTGCTGTACTTATCCCTCTTCGCGATCCTGCAAGCACACAACAATGACGATATAGTCCGCGGTACAATCATTTCAAGCGTCCCCAGCGCTCGGATACTAACTGCTTCTCCAAGTCTTCCACCATCTTGTCGATAGCCTCCTTTTTATCTTCGTGAAGTCCGTGCAGTATAGTATTTCTGTCCCCGTAGAACGCCGGGCCCAGTTTGTCCCTGGCTTCGTCGTACGTTTCCATATTCGGCTTGATGTTTCTTACCAATCTGTTGTACTGACGTATAGCTGCCTGCTCATAGTCGGAGAAGCCCGGATCCGGATTCTTTTTATTCATCTTCTTGCGCGCTATACGCTCCGCCTCTATCGCGCCAATGCGAAGCAACTTTGTTCTGTCGTAGTCCTCTCCCTATAAAACGCAGAATGTAAAAACCGTTCGACTCGCCCTCGCCCGCCGATCGACCATTGTTTACTTTCTCCTGAGCGTCCTTCCTCGCAGCTTCATCCTGCACGATCCACTCGGCCTGTCTTTTACGCGACTCCCAATTGGAAGGAAGCTTCTTCCGCTTATCCTCCTCGACAACTTCTTTGTGGTTCTGTTGCCGAGCTTCGTTCTACGGAAGTAGGGCACGCCTTCAGAATTGGCGAAAGGTAAAAGCATTTTTCTATACTCACCCTCTTCGTGTGAAGATCGCGCAGTCGTTTCATTCTCTCCGCCTGCCTCGACGCTACGGATTTCTCGGTGGCACTCGAGCCTTCCTTCCCCGCTTCCTTCTCCATCGCGACTTTAAATTATAAATACACAAGCAAATATTCTCAAGCCGAGAACGCAAGCTTCTGTCACTGATATTCGCAGGTTAGAACGTAATTATCTTCGGACCGATCCGACCGATACCGAGTCATCGAGTCACGTCGAGTCACCGTTCGCTCTGATTCAGTCAAGTTCCGACAGAGGTCTCCGTGGACCGGTGGACGAAAAAGGCGAACTCCGTTCGTCCGACTTCCGTGGCTGGTGTGGTAGGGCCGATTGAAATCGATCTTCTGGTTTCGAGCGAACGGGTGCGCGATAAGCGGGCGGTCGAAGATTCCTAGAGCGCGGCGGTATCGTCGGGCCTCGCGCGGTGTACATGTCGCAGGGAAAGACGGGCTGAATTTTTCGTCCGCCGGTAGGAGGAAGCAGCAGCAGCAGCAGCAGCAGGTACCGGCCGTTTCGCGACATTTGGCCATTTACTTAGCTACGCTCGCTCGCGAAGATTCGCGTTTGCGCGAACCCCGGCACTGTGGGGGACGGTGACGCAGAATTGTATACGCTGGCGGCTGGTGGCGCAGAGGAGAGTTCGCGCTACTGAGCTTTTTAAGCATTTTGCCGCGGAGCGCGGCCAGGGTGAGCCAGGGTGCCCGCGGAACGCTTGCGTCCAGGCGAATCGAAGCCTCGCTCGCACGCGGCTGTACGCCGGGATCGTCGTCGCCGCCGTGGCAGCCGCGCAACACTTCGTCCCGGACAAATTAATTCTCCCTACACCGTTATGGAGACTCTCGAGTCGAGTCGCGTGTGCCGCCTCTGCGGCAAGCTATCCGGTTGTATCTCGATTAATATATTCGACAAGAATGAGAGCCACGTGAAGAAAATCAACGCCGTTCTACCGATCATGGTACGTCATATATGTATCTCTCTCTTCGCACACGCTTCTCTCCCTTCGCCGCTTCCCTACGTGAACCTTCGCGCGTGCTCGACGTGTCCTTTCCCGACAATCGTCGTAAACGCCCCCTCCTCAACCACCTTCTTTTCTTCCCACAAATCGAACGTGCAGCCGCGAGTTTTTCCGTGTAACTAGGCCACGCACGAGCGTTTGTTTCATGCCGCGCTTTTCTGTTTCGGGTACCTATGCCCTTTATTCGTACGGGGCACATCGGCTCTTCGGCTCGGGAATATTCAAGGAATCGACACGGCACGTTCGGTCCAAAGTATCTACGATACCAAAAGTGAGGTTATCGTTACACTTTGCGCGCCAATATGTCTCATAAACGTTTTTAACGGATTGCGTAACTTGCAAATGCGCTCGTTCCTTTTTACCCCTTCGCCGAGGAGTGTTTGGCTGAAACTTATCGCTCGCACGAACGTGATAAGCTTTCAAGGAAACAACAGAGAGCGCGGAGAAACTTGGCTGCTTAATGTCGGGAGGTGTATCAGGCCTGGCCGCCTGCCCTGCCTGCTCCGCGAAATAATATTCGACGGGGGTTGTTGGGCTAGGTAGGATTGCTGCCGTACCGTCGAAACCGGTTTAATTTAGTTGAAAATTCTTTGGTTATCTTACGTCAGTACTTTAGATGATAATTTACATGTCTGCAGATATTATATTTGGACGGTGGTCGAAGAAATTGCCGACGTTGGTAGCCGTAAGGTGATGCCTACGTGATCACCCTACGCTACTCGCCAGAATGGCAGAGAATTCTAATCGTTGTATCCGCAGATTTAGTGTTTCGGACTGGATCGAATAATGGCACGTTAATTATGATTCGCAATGGGAGAAAGAACGCGCTCCACGTGGAACAATACGCGCAGCTAGCGCGTCAACAGGTTGACCTTGAAATACGAAATGACTTGTCGCAAGCGTGTTGTAATTATTTGTCTCCCCTATAAAAACTAGCATAGCGGCTAATCGTTCTATCGTTCCATCATCGGCGAAGTTATGCCACTTTCTCGGAAAAGTTAATCCGAAGCGCGTTCCGTGGGCGTCGTGCTCGGTGTGTTGTGTGCCACTCGATCCGAAGTAGATTCGGGATTGATAGGCTATAATTTCGTTCCGCGAAAATAGATCCGAATGTACAATTATCCTTTCCCTCCCCTATGCTTTTATGCTTGCACGCGACACGCGCGATGCGATGCCCCCTCCCCATACTATCATCCCGTGGATCGCAGTCTCTTTATTCTCGCGCGCGCCCGTAACATTCGACCGTAGGTATGATCGAATGTTACGGGCTTACGAAATTACATATTTCCACTAGCTATGTATCCGCAGGTGCACGAGATGGACCTGTTGCCGAAGCACATGTGCCACCGGTGCACATACAAGCTGGAGGAGTTCTACAAGTTCTACGTCGACTGTCTGAAGACAGACGCGGACTTGAAGAGTCAGCTATCCTGGATGGGGAAGGATGTGCCGACGGAGAGGGTCGGCATACCGATGGTGCACATAGAGAACGTCAAGATCAAGATCGAGCCGCGGGACTACGACGCGTACGATATGAACCCCATGGTCGATAACGTGGACTATATAAACTCGATGAGCTCGGTGACGTTCCAGCCGGACGATATCCCGTCGTACGCCGCGTACGCGAGATGCAGGTGTTGCTGTGATAAAATGGACCAAAGTAACCAGACTGTAGTACCAACCAACAACTACGAGAACGCGATATCAACGTGCAATAGGAGGAGGAGGATGGTGGCCGACGTCGAGGCGTGCAACAATAACCACACCAGCAAGTCACGGGCTGCGAACAAGCAGCTGAGCTCGACGATATCCGTTAACGAGAACTGCTGCAAGGATTCGAGAAGTAACAAGCCAAATTCTTCCAGCTTCGATCACCCAGCCGGTGCCAGAGTCAAGTTCAACGCGAGCAAGGACGTCTTCAGAAGCCCGATCGTACGGAACTTGAGGCCTCGGAAGGGTTCCGTGGACTACGTAGGAACTAAGAAGAAATCTCCCGGCATTGCGACATCGAGAAGCGCGAAGCCGAAGGCGGCGGCGCGGCCGCTGCAGCCCGAGATAGACGCGACCCGAGTCAAAGTGGAGAAGCTCGACGACTTCGAGGGTCGTCGGATTCTTAGGCCCAGAACAGGGACGATCGACTACTGCTTGTCGACGCGGAAGCACTCGAAATCGACGGACAAGAACCAAAGATCCCAAGACGAGGAATACCGCCGAGCGGCCAAGTACACGGTCCGAAATATCGCGGACAAGGTGAACAAGCTACCTCCGAGGGAAGTCTCGA
The DNA here is from genome assembly GCA_946251845.1 of Andrena fulva. Classification (NCBI taxonomy): domain Eukaryota; kingdom Metazoa; phylum Arthropoda; class Insecta; order Hymenoptera; family Andrenidae; genus Andrena; species Andrena fulva. The sequence goes on from OX276332.1 coordinate 6,237,113, forward strand.
AATTGGCGAGGGATAGGATTAAGGTGATGGTAAAGGAGGAGCAACTCTCTGATATAGACGAGGCCGTGTACGACGACTTGCTATCGTCCGCGATGCTGCCGGAAGATCGCAAAGCCGTTAAAATCGAAGCACTTCCTAACGGCCATCCCGTAGGCTTTCGAAATGATAGGGTAAATGGTAATATGTTGGACTGCTGCGCGCAATCGACCACTGATTTCCGTGCAACCGATGCTTTGAAATCACCTAAGAGCGTGTCGAAAGGTAAATTAAAATCAGGCAAAGTGGGTTCGAGTTCGTATTTACCGAAGCTTTTGCGAAGTCATGACTCCTACCTTAGGAACGGGAAAATAAAGATGCTTGGCGACGCGAAAGCTTCGGCTAGGAAACTACAAAGGAACCATCGAAATGTCGCGGTCAGGGGTAGTACGGCCGGTACCAATCTGATGTCGGCGATCACAGGTGTGGTGGTCAGCGCCAAGAACATTTCCGCGTCGATGAAGTTAATCGACAGCAACGTCAAGCACTACTGCGAGGATTGTAATGTCAGCTTCCTTAACAAAGAGTTATTTAAATTGCACGCGTGTTATCACTGATCGATCCACGAAGCTGCGTGCAGTGTGCTCGGCTACACATTTATTTTTACTCGAAAACCTTTCAAACAGTATTCGGATAGTCGGCGCTATCCGAATACACAGGATGCCTACGACAAACAGCTGATACGATGATCAATCAAGGAAAGTGTATGTATCGACCTTCCTTGTATACATTATCGCAGGCATGTGCAAGAACTAGTGTAACTAGTACGAAGCTAGTTAAACAAAGGTACACCTATATTATGTATTTTGATAATGTACGATAGAACATAGTGTAACATTATATCTTTAAGAAAAAACTTGTTCACTTGCGAGTAATTGTCAGATGTTGACATAAAAAGTTATGACGAACGATTGCGATACACGCTTAAGAAGTGTTTGTAGGTAAACGATTCACGAGCCGCCTTCAAACTTTAAAAGATATACATATATATATATATATATATTTTATAAAATATAAGAGATACAGATTCATATATACGATATTGTGATGTGATATGCATGTGTTCCGAGTAAAGCTGATTCGATTATTTCATTGTTTCGTTATGGAGTTTGCTCGTCGTCGTCCGGGGGATCAATTAGTGCGTATAGGAACGTAACCCAGACCAGACCATGTCTTTCGAGTTTCGAATAAAGCTTTGTCGCACAGTCGATGCGGCGTGGTCATCCTCGCGTATTTTCTAATCGAGTGACACGCGAGGTTCGTTGCGAACCTTGTTGCTAGCTTTACGAGATTCATGATAATCGGGTTTATGCAAATCGATTGTGTGTCGTTAATGTTCCACCCTTTCTCATCCAAATTGTTATTAAAAACTTCGATTCTATTGTTCGTTACTATGGTGTGCCAAGTGTACTCCCTTTCTCGTGCATGTATTTTTATTATTCAATGAAAAATGTTCTTGACGATTATCTGGTAAGTTAACGAATAAAACGTTGCGATCATTACCAAAACCTACGCGTTAATGGACCGACCAATAAATCATAATTGCGGCAGTAAAAGACATTTCTCTATTAATTGCTCTGTGTTTATTGTATTACTAGCTTTATTACCCGGCTTCGCCCGGAATTTAGATTCTAATTTTACCGTCCCAAATAATATTTCCCTGAAAAAAAAGTTGATGCTTGCAAGAATGAAACTTCGAAACAAATCAATTTTACTAATTCAGTCATCCACAAATTATTTATTGAGAATCTCTTGCTCTGGGATCATCCCAACATTCTGAACAATGTATGCGTTAAGGTCTGCGCACACATATCCGTTCCGTGTCCGCGCGGTGTCCGCTCAGTATTACTGATTTCACTGACACCTAAGAGGCCTGCTCAAGCCCAGCCGGCAGTCCCAATTCAGCCGTTTACGCAGGCCTGCAGTGCCTGCAGTACAGTTCTTTCCGTCAGTAGGGTGATAAGCCCTATTGATAAGACACAATTTTCGTAAATAATCAACAAGCAACTAAGCAGATACGTATAAACCTGATTAACAGGAAAAGAGTGTCGTTGGCCAAGAGTGGGTTAATAAAACTCTTCTGTAGGTATAAATGACATTATTGCGACGGGTACCAGTCGATATTGTTTTCAAACCTCATTACAGTAATCTGGGGTGCGAGTGGTAAGCCGACCGTAATAGCGGAGCGGGCGGCTCGCTTACCTGAAACGGAAATCACCGATTCTGTAACTGTTCATTGTGACGTGAATTTTGAGGAGTTCATCCTAGAACGGTGCTTATTTTGTAAGTAGCATTTCAAGGAATTATTTCTGTTTATGTAGGGGAGACCGGGGCTAGTTGTTACAGGGGCAAGTTGTTACAAAGCAGTTTAAAATTTTTTCGCTTGGACTATCACTTAGACGATGAAGTGGCGGATGTGATTCAATCATACACACTTGTGTATGTTGTATGTTTGTAATCGGTTCACGCGTTGTCACTTTATTACAGTTTTTTGTGTTTTCGGTACTAGTAGTAACTTTTCTCTTCCTACTTGAATCTTTTCTACCGAACAGACAGGTAAATGTATGTAAATGACTATTACCAGGTTTGAATCAGTGTTCCTTTAGCTACAGATTGGCACCACGAACATAAGAATACACCTAACTGGTATGAACTTATAGCTGTTTATACACAATGGTGTCAACCGGGGCAAGTTGTTACACAAGACAAGGGGCATGTTGTTACATACGAAAAGGCTTTTACATTCAAAGAAAGGCTCCACAAAGTGGATTCAGTGCATAGAGTGCAAAAAGTGGGCACATGAGAAGTGTGCAAAACCTAAAAATCACTTTTATGTGTGCATTAATTGCGAGTCCCTGTATGAAACGGACGACGATAATTAGTGCAACTGTTTCAGTAGTTTTTTTATTATTTTTAAAATAGATTTTTTATTCTATATTTATTGTAATAGATTCTTACCATTAATAAATTTACTTTTGTCCAAGAAAATATAATTATATTACTCATAATAAGCCTCGTTTCGTAAAATTTAATTCTGTAACAACTTGCCCCGTATTGTGTAACAACTAGCCCCTACTCGGGGCACGTTGATACAACATGTCTCGACTTTCAAAATGGCTTGTTTCAAAGTCATGGTTTTCGTTTAATTACATTCCATAGCGGTCATCGGTAGAGGAAAGAACGTACTTTAAGTAAGAGTCATTGATAGTATTGAATATGGAATGCAAAAAAAATAAAAAATAAAAAACTGAAAAGTGTAACAACTAGCCCCGGTCTCCCCTATACAAAAGGCAGAAGACCAACATCGTACATTAGCCTGCTGCGAAAATGCTTTGTAAATTAACAGTTTTCAAGTTTTTATTCTATTGAGAATATAGAAAGAGAAGTTAGAAAATAATTAATGAAAAAAATAGAATCTTCGCATTGAGGTTCAAACCTCGATGAAATGAATTCTCCGCGGAGAGCGCCGGCCAGGCAGCGCGTACGGCACACTGGCAGAAGATAGGGTACGCTTGGAGTGGTGCGATACAAGCCAAAAGAGGATCGCACTTTAGCAGCAAATCAAGCTTCGAAAATGCTTAGTAAATTAATAGTTTTTAAGCCTTTAGTCTGCTGAGAATATAGAAAGAGAAATTAGGGAATAATTAAAAAAAAGAAGTAATATCCGTACCGGGATTTGAAATCTTGATTTTTCGCTTGCGCGCCAAGCGCTTCGATGTCGAGAAAACGAATTCTCGCCCGAGAGCGGTGGCCAAGCAGCGCGTACGGCACACGGATGGAGGGACGGGTATGCTTGTGTGGTGCGGTACGGACGCTAAAAGAGGGGGTACGCTTGGTCGTGGAGTGGTGGTAGCGGCCGTGGGCCGAAACCCACCGTTCTGGCATCACTGCACAGCATTCATGCATCCGATCATACTCTATACCTATACCGCGCAAAATTCAAGTCCAAAACTCTTTTATTGCAATCATTAAAAATGATCAGAACTATATCACGTTTGGTATCATTTTCATTGCAAAAATTCCAGCAATCCATTGGTGGTACTTGTATGAAAATCTAATATTAATTATAGAAATTTCTATTTTCATTACTGAATGGCCTATTGCTGTCCTTGTCTTTATGACTCTAGGGTCTAGGACCCCCGAAGCGTGTGGTTCGAGAGCTTCGACCGGAGACCCTTCCACGGTCATAAAAAAAGGTCGTCCCTTTCAACCGATTTCAGGACACCGTCAGTGCAAATGCCAAAATATCGTTGGCACTCGAATCTTAGGCTGTGTTCCGATTCACGCATACTGCGCATAGACTGCATAGGATATGTCATGTACCCTATGCACTTCATGCGCATTATGCGTGAATCGGAACACAGCCTTCGTTTCACCGTAAGGATACGGGTTCCACACTGACATCCCTGACACGGCAAGTGTGCGCTGCTCCATTGAAAAGCACGTAAATGATATTTTTTAACACTGATATTGACGGCACGGAACAGACGTGCACGGAGAGGCAATCGAATTTCACTGGTCGGATACGGAACTGACAAGTGTGCGCTGCTCCATTTCAAAACAAGCAACCGATACCTTTTACGACCACGGTGTCGGCACCGAGCGGACACGGAACGGATATGTGTGCGCGGACCTTTAAGGTCCGCGCACACATATCCGTTCCGTCTCAGTTCCGTGTCAGTGTGCCATTGGTAAGAAGAAGAGGGGCGTAGAGGGTCTCTTCTTCTTACCAATGGCACACTGACACGGAACTGAGACGGAACGGATATGTGTGCGCGGACCTTTAAGGTCTGTGCCCACATATCCGTTCCGTCTCCGTTCCGCGTCAGTCTGCCATTGGTAAGAAGAAGAGGGGCGTAGAGGGTCTCTTCTTCTTACCAATGGCACACTGACACGGAACTGAGACGGAACGGATATGTGTGCGTGGACCTTTAAGCGGTCGTCGCTATCCGCACCACTTCTTGGAATCATTCGGTCGAGAGTGAGAGAACCCCAGGTACCCGAGAGCGAGCGAGAGGTGACGAATGAGCCGCGCGGCGTTACCGTCTGCTACGTAGAGAGATACTCTGTCTCGTTTCGTCTTTTACGTGCCTACGCTCTGTCTCTCTCTCGCGAGCCATCGGCTGCTTGGAATCGTAGACACTATTCGTATATTTTAACTAATAACTCGAGAAGGAAAGGACGTAGCGAGCTGGAAATAGTCACATTCATCTGGATTAGCCAGGCATAATGAGCCGAGATACCTTTCGTGACCCTAGAGTTTACCGTTCGAAAGTTTTTCGGCGACAGACAAACACACACTTTCCGCTTTATAGTATAAGAAGAAGATACGTAATCAATCACCGATCCTATTCTCCATTCGAATGGTTTATTTCTTCCCGGTTTTCACGGCGCTATTGCTAGATTGCTACGCTACTTCACTGAACCGGGTGAGGTCGCTGCGACGGCACGACCATCGAGCGAATTACAACTGACAAACAAACAAAAAGTACGGCAAGTGTCAAACGATTTTGAAAAGATGACTGATCGCTCTAATTATAAAGCCGAGAAGTGTTGTCAGTGAGAAATCCGAATGTCTTCGATCACGAAGAGGGCGTCCCCTCGTCTCGAGGACGTAAGTTTCATCGCTTCCTATACACATCGCTTACCTGTTAACCTGTTCAGTTTTGGAAAATCCGTTTCGTCCGCTCTCTCTTGCTCAATCGCGATGACTAAAGTTGAAAGAACACCGCGGTCCTTGTATTTCCGCAAGAATTGCGTCTTTAAGCTTCTTTCATTCTTATACAGCTGATATCGACCGAAGATGATACCTTGGGTTCGTCTATAAGTCTCAGTGTGGGTGAGAACTCAATTAGAATAAAGGAGAAGCCCGAAGCAATCGAGGAAACCGAGCCAGAGGAGAAAAATGAGAGGGACAAGCGGTGGTGGTGGTGGTTGAAGAAGCCGGACACCAGGCTTGAAATTTCTAGCGCCATTCCGGTGGACGAAAGAGGGAAACTGTCTCCGTCCCCTTCCCCGGACGTTAGCTCGTCGATGAAAGAATTTCTGGAGAAGGAAAGGATGTGCAAAGTAATCGAGAACGGAGATAATACTTTTGTCGTAGCGTCTAAGGTCGGGGCCAGATATATTGGCCGGTGAGTTTCGTGAGGGGTACTCTCCCGCCACACCGTTTGCCTGCCTCGGTGCTCCTTTTCTCAACGTTTTCTTACTCGCTCTCGTTCCATCTCGCTCTCGCCTTCGCAGAACAAGAGTGAGCCAGAAGTGGTAGGGATAGTGCCAAGCTTCTGGCGCGTAGGTCAAACCGAGCTTCAGCGTAGAAATACACACATCGGAATAGGTGTGCGTTAGCTCCGAAAAAATTCAGGAGCTTTATTGGTCAGAACATTGATTCCTTCTCGATAGCTTCATCTCGTATTGGTCTACGAATAGCTTCGTCACGCGCACAACTATTACGCTAAGAATAAATAACAGCCAAACGGCTAGATTCAGGCCGAGCCGAGCAGCGTTCCCGTTACCCCAGCATACCCTGCGACGACCACGCAACTCCAACTGACAAATCCACGATCGTCAGATGGTGGTGGTTGATTTCTCCTCAATCGTTGTTCGCGAAAACGAATTCACCGGCCAATATATCTGGCCCCGACCTTAGTTAAGCGAATCGACTAATCGATTGCTTTGCTCCTCGTAGGCCATGCATAAGAATGAAATTGAAGCGAAAGACAAGGATGACACTTTGCGCGACATTCTGGCATCCGCAGCTTTCGACAAGTATCCGTCGGATTTCGAGAGTAAGTATCCTTGCGTGCGTCGCGCGATATGTCCTCTTCGTGTAACGTTTCTAGTGTCAAAGGTAGGATCTCCGCCTTTTCCGCAGACGCTACCGACGACGACATCGGTAGTATCCTGGAAGAAATGAGCAAGATCGCCGGGGCTCTTGGTCCGAATTCAGGTGCGGATCGCGCGAAATCTCGGAACTCGGCTAAGAATTCTGTGGAGGAGGAGGAGGAGAGGTCGGTAGAGGAGTTGTTGGAGGAAGCTGAGAAGCTGGTAAGAAAAAATAGCAGTAGTTTATCCAAAAGCGGATCGAAGTCCGATACTTTAGTACCTGAGAATATCCAAGAGGACGTAGAAAGTCTTGGCAGGGTTAAGCAGTTAGAAGCGGATATCTTTCAATTGATAGAGAAGGAAGTGCATAAAGAAACGGAGAGAATCAGGAAGAGTCCGAAGAACGAGAAGAAAAGGGAGGACGGTAGCCCTGCTGGGTTCGACGTGATATACGAGCACGTGAATGGTTCGAAGGCTCCGAAAACCTTGGAACTGCAGAGAAAAAAGTTCGAGGAGCAGAAAGTGGAAGTGTCCAGCAGTTCTGACCTGGACGATCCGATCGAGAGACATTCCAAGTCCGAGGACCTGAAAAGTATAAGAAAGATGGAATCGGATAAAGATAATCTGCAGAAGGAGATAACCGACGTAGATAAGGATTTTTTCGAGGATTTGTTAAAGAAATCCAAGGAGAGAGCCGAAGGCGGCGGCATGTCAGGCAGTTCGAGCTTCGGGCAAGAAGATTTCTCGCACTTTTTGAAGCTTTTGCAAGGGCAAAGTGATAAAAAGGAACAGGAATCGAACGAATCGAACCCTGCTGCAAGTGCCATTTTCTCGAAACACGCGGATCGGGAAACGTCCACCATGGAGGGCCATTCCGCGAACGACAGAAGCCCCGAATTTCCCGAGAAGGAGATTTCTGATATACTAGAAAAAGAGCTGCCACGAGCACCTGATCCAAAAACGGAACATGAAATCGTTGAAACGGACTCGAACGCGGACGCAGAGGAACTTGAGGAGTCTGAAGATGTAAACCAATCGAGAGTATCTGAAGACCAATTGTCTCCGAAAAGAATAGGTGCATCAAAGGATAATAGCAGCAGCAGCAGCAGCAGCAAGGTATACAGGAATTCTAATCAAGAGTTGTACACGGTTGGCCTCACGCCAAGATTAGAATTGTTCGCGGACGCGATCCCCAAGTTGCTGGCGGAAAAGTCCGTGGAGAGTACGACGCAACAACAGAGCAATGAGGCCACAGAAGATGCAAACAGGCTGATCCGTAAAACAACATCGAGTACTGAGATGAAAATGAGCGCTAGTGCAACGACTTTACATCGTAGTAACGTAGAACGTAAATCCATTCACGCGGCCAGCGCGTCAGGCGCCAAACAGCAGCAGCAGCAGAAGAGGGAGATCAAGTTTTCCAAGTCCAAGAGTTACGATCAAATTTGTAAACCGTCGCATAGAACTTGCGCGGAGAACCTCAGGGCGAGTAAAGCTTTGGATAATGCCACAAGGAAACCCGTTAATTCTGCGATCAGACGATCGCCGGTACCGAAGCCAAAGCTGCAACCTACAATCAAACCGGTTACAAAGGTACCTCCTAAAGTTACGATATCCCCCAAGTCCAAAAAGGATTCCATTAAGACTGCAGCTTCTACCCCCGCATTGTCTTCCACGTATAAAGGGTCGCTGGTAAAGTTGCCGGACAGCCATTCGAGGATCATGATGATGGCTGGCGGTGATACGAAACAGAATACATCCAGACAGAATTGGGAAGTTCTGTGTAGAGAGGAGAGACAGAAGAGTGCTCTGCTGAAGCAGCAACTGGAGTCTGAGACGAAGATGTACAAGTGCCAGATGAATAACATGCGTGTATCCTTCGAGGAAGAACTGTTCGCACTGAAGAAGCAGAATATAATTTTAAAGGCGAAAGTGGACGAGCTTTCGTTGAACGAGAGACGACGGCCAGAACCTCAGCCCAAGAAGGACACGAAGATCATTCTTCTGGAGAAGGAGTTGGAGAAGCAAGAGAACATGATACGCGCTTACGAATCGGAGAATAAGAAGCTGATGCAAGAAGAGAAGCGTATGCAGGAGGAAATGAAACAGCTGCACAAGCAACAGAAGAGCACTGCTGCACTGGAAGCGGGTGAAATGCAAGAGCACGCTGACAGAGTGAAGGATCTCGAAGAGCAGGCGTTGAAACTTAATCTAGAGGTTTCGAGGCTACGGGAGAAGAACGCTGACTGTGCGTTGACGAACGAGGACCTGCAGCAGCAAAACGGTCTGCTAAACGACGAGCTAGAGATGTTCAGGGACCAACTAAGAGCGAAAAACAATTTCATCACTGATCGACTGCAAGCTATGACCACGGCGGAGCTGCAGTTGAAGAAGCAAGTGGAGGATCTGAGTATAAAGCTGAGCTCCAAAACGGAACAGCTGCGATTGGTGAAGCAGGAGTACGACAAGCTTCAGTACAACCTGCTGCCTTTGGAGAAGGAGTTGCTGGAGCTGAGAGTGAAGGAGGGGAATCTGCAGGAGAAGGTGCAGCTAGCTAGAAGCCACGTGGAGCGTGAGAAGCAGCTGACGCAGAAGCTGAAGGACCAGGTGATCCTCGACAGCAAGAAGATCACAGACTTGAACAGGCAAGTGCGCGAAATGGAGAGGATACTCAAGAGGAAGAACCCCGACTCGGTGTCTGCTCTTATACTCACCGCGAATTCGGAACAGGACAAGATTGGCGCGGAGAAGGTTAAGCTACTGGAGGACCGAATCGCAAGCCTGGAGAGCGAGATCAAGGCAAAGGACGACTTTGCGCAGCAGAAGGTGGTCGAGTTCCAGAAGAAGTTCTCCGACATGAAGGAGAAGTACGCGGCGCAGATAATGGAGCTGGAAGAGAAGCTCTTGGAGGCTGCTATCAAGGACCGCAAGGTGTACAACGATATGTTCACCCAAACGGCAGCGAAGCCCGTGGAGAACAAGGGTGTGGAGACGACGGCTATCAGAAGGGAAGAGAGGTCTGGGTCGTTCGAGAAGGAGGACAGGAAGGAGCCGAAGCTACCGCCGGTTAAGGTCAATTTGAAGTCTCAGAATTGCAAGGAGGACGCTCATCTTATAGCCACGATAAGGGGGCTGAAGTTAGAACTAGCTAATAAGGACAAGACCGTCTCCAAGCTCACTAAAGAGTTACAGGAGCTGCAGAAAACGAATAGAAGATTGCAAAGGGAGAGGGAGAAGTTGCTAAACGATAGGAGATCCATCAAGACTATGGTGTCTTCGGACTCTAAGCTACTGACTCTGAAGTCGGCTGTCGTCGTCGATGGGAACGATCAGAACTCGAACGTCTACCAGAATGGACACATGTCCGACGCGAACACGCAACGGTTGTCCGCCTCTGTGCAAAAGCTCTATGACCCCATGCAGTACACAGAGAACGGAGATAGCCATCTCGTGAAGAGATTGACCGATGAGAACGATATCCTGAAGGAGGAGCTCAGCAAGATGAACAAGGACTTTATGGCTCTGAAGAATAAACGTCTGCACGACCTGAACCTGCTGCAAGAGGAGCACGAGCGTGAGATGGCCACTTTGCTGAAAGAGTACAGCGTCAAATTGGGAGACTCTAAAGTGGTAAAGTTACAGGTTCGTAGAGTATTACGTGCGATATCGATTAGTTTCTTTTATTTACTCGCACATTTTCTTTTACGTTCGCTAACGTTCGCACGTAGTACGCGCAAGTATTTGTTCACAAACGCGCCCCCACCACTGAATGGGGCACCACTGCTCTGTTGCTCTCGCAGGGTCAGATAAACACTCAGCTGGCGGTGATATCGCACTTGGAGCAGCAAATCGAGAAGCTGCGGGACTACAAGGAGCAAGTGGTCGTCCTGAAGGCTGAACGGTGTCACCTGGAGGCCAAAGTGAAGACGCTGACCGAGAAAGTCAAGTACTTGGCGTCCCCGGTACGTAGCAGCAACGAGCGGCATGCTGCGGTAGCTATCAGCTTTATCCGTTGAACCATTAGAAGTCCAAAGTGGTGCCTTTGTTTCAGAGCACAGAGCAGCTGCAGTTGCTGCAGGACAAAATAACGATCCTTCAGCAACGGCACGAGAGCCGCGAGATGACTCTGCAGACTTTGGTGCGCGATTTGCTTCGGAATCGAACGCAGTGTAAGGACTGTAAGAACGAGAAGGGTAAAAATCGCCAGCTGTGCTACTTCCGACAAGAACTCGATCACATACTTGGGATGCTCCAAGAGATCGCTAACGTCCATTAACTTGGCGAGCTGGGCTACTGGGTTCGCGTGTAAAGTGGTGTAGAGAGCGTGTAGTAGAGCTGTGCGTGCCGGAACAAGACATTTCTCGAGTTCGTTATCGGGGGCATTGTGATAGTTCGCCCCTGTTCGAACGTACTGGAAGGTAACGTGCGTTTTCCTTATCGCGTTGTTAGGCACTTTTTAATGTAAGCGTTGTTGTTTGTATGCACAGCCAGAGAGAGAGAGAGAGAGAGAGAGAGAGAGAGAGAGAGAGAGAGAGAGAGAGAGAGAGAGAGAGAGAGAGAGAGATTGGCGGCCGTGTTTCTTTAATAAATCCCTCCACGAGGACGACGATTAGAGTTGTTCGAGGCGGTCGCTTTTGCAATACTTTTAGTGGTAATTCACGAAAACCAGTGAAATCATATCGATCCTGGGAAAACTCGCGTTTAACGATCGACTGGGATCACTGCCAAAGATTAAAGAGAACAAACATGAACGGCGGGGTTACGGTTTTATGGTAATTCCCCGTCGACATTCCTTGCCAGTGTGCGCGCGTGGCGCGTGGACTACGTCCATAGTCGGAGTAATAATAATACTAATTGTATAATAATCGAATATCAAATGGACATGGAGATATTTTGATCTATATTTACCGAAAGCAGACATGTTTATTTATCTAACGAGGTAGGTTTAAACGATTCGGAACTGGACAGCTTCCGCGAATCGGAACTGGACTGCTTCCGCGAATCGGAACCATAGCTTTAGCCATGTACTTGACGCGTTGAGATGATTTCACGGAGACGGAGGAAGCGCCTTAAAAAAAAAAAGAAAGAACGAGACATCTTCCAAAAACGGGAAAAAGTTTGAGTTCTTTACACGAGGCTTTTTCAGGATACGCTGCGTATGAGCGTTCTACCGACTCGCGTTCGAATAGTCGTATTTATTTCCTATTTATTATATACACTCTTCCATCGCCATCAACGAATCCATTTGTATCTAAGTACGAAGCAAGTCGTAGAAACATTCGCGACATAAGGGTCTTAGTGTGGGGCGGCATGACTGGACTCTGCACCCACGAGAAACGAAGCACACGCATATCGCACAAATCGACGTGTCAGGACGAGATCCATACTTCTAGAACGGTCGTTTGCTTTCAGGTTGTACCTGTTTTTCAATCGAATCTATCATAATCACACCGAGTGTAGTTACCTCTTTAAGACTGGATGTATACGTAAACACCGCCACGTTTTTTTATAGTTACTTTTAAGCCGAACCGCCGCAATGTACAAACCATGAGATTATGACTTTAATAAATTAGTTTTCTTCTCTTTGACCATTTAGTCTGATATATGTATGTGCATATCTACGATTAAGGCCGCCTTGGCAGTGCGAGGTTCCAGGGATACTCTGCTGGGCTAGTAGAATAACACAGTGCTCGGATCTGATCTGAATTGAGACACTAGTTTACAAAATCCAAAAAATTATTTTTGATCCGGACTCCACTATGAAATTCTTGTGTAAGGTGGTCCCCTAAACTGAACAATCGACATGAGACAAAATCCTATGGATACGTTTTTCAGATATCGTCCGATGAATATTTTGGTAATTTTTTAAGAAGACGACTCGACGTTTTTGGTCATATTTCGCGTTAGAGTTGACCGATTTGACCGCGACGACATTTAAATTAAAGGTAATTAAATTGCATACAATTATTTCCTACAGTGTTTTCGAATCGGACCAATAGTTTAGGCGGAATCGAGCGAAACTAAAGAAAAATGTCATGTTTTGGGGCCGAAATTTAAATCGAAAATTTACTACATAGCCTGGATGACATAGAAATTATCCTGTGACGTCCGGTTTTTTATTTTTTACGTAGAGTGCGCACCTGTACAAAGATAAAACAAGCCGTACCTGAGCAACATCCATGCACAAATAAGGAAGTTATAGGCGATAGAGTGGATGTGCCTATTTTCAACTTTTTCCCTATTTTTGCATTTCTTCCTGTTTCTTGGCGAATTACGTATTTGTTTTCAATGTAAACAAATTTAAATGTATACAGAATACTTACTACCCGAATGTGGAACCAGCAACTTGATGGAATTGACCGATGCATATGTCACCTGCATGTTTTTACCAAAGCCAACTATTTTGGTGAGACAAAAATAGCAATCGGTCTCATGACACGTAGGCTCTCTTTTCCAAATCATCGGCGACTCAAAATTGAAATATCCTCTAATGTGGAAACAAAATAATTGTAATATATAGATACATTCATATATATTTATACTAAAAGTACATACTTCGAGCCGGTAGAGCATGCGCAGAATAAAAGTCGACACACATGACACATTTGTAGTCCACCGCTTGTCGACATGCGCAGGTGAATATCCAAAATACTCGAGAATCGAGATACGCGGTTTGAAGCGCATCCGTAAACAAGAACTTCGCCCGCACCAATCAACGGTCACGGCGAGGTCCGAACGGGTAAAGGTCCGCGCACACATATCCGTTCCGTCTCAGTTCCGTGTCAGTGTGCCATTGGTAAGAAGAAGAGGGGCGTAGAGGGTCTCTTCTTCTTACCAATGGCCCGCCGGAACGGAACTGACACGAAACGGATATGTGTGCGCAGACCGTAAAGGTCTAAACACACTTGTCAGTACCGTGTCAGTGTGCCATTGGTAAGAAGAAGAGGGGCGTAGAGGGTCTCTTCTTCTTACCAATGGCACACTGACACGGAACTGAGACGGAACGGATATGTGTGCGCGGACCTTTAAGGTCCGTGTCCGTGCGGTGTCCCTAATTTCACTGACAACAGTGACAACTGCGTAGGAGCAGGGATCGCCGAGCTTAAGCTACGCTGGACGGAGGGGGAAACACCTACAGGAGCGGTGGTAATGTGTGCGTGACTGACGCAGGCGCAGTTCACGTCTCGTCTCCTGATCCTTTATCTATTATAAATGAAACTTCCTGGCAAACTATGAAGTTGCCATTCAGAGGTACAGCTACTTACGTTATATCGCGCTGACAAAGTGATACAGCTCTTTACAAGAGATTGACGATAGCTGAACGCGTTCGTCGCTTCGTTGCTTTACCAGAATCTATAAACGAATAGAAAGAACCCGGCGCAAATTCGAGCCGAGCAAGGAACGAAACAGCAGGATCCTCTCGCTTGGATTGCATTCTAACGAAGTGACCGAAACCTTGAGCCGTATCGTTGCTTGTTCACAGGAATTCCCAACTCGATTCAGCGAATTTCGCATGCCGGCGCATCTCTGATACGCGTGCACGTACGTGTCGCGAGATACGCCGTGCGCGAGACTAGAATAATACGCGGAAATCGTTGCCTCCCGTCCGGTTCGTGGGACTGCATCGTTCAATTTCACGTCTCGGCGGCGCACCGCGACCGTTCGAGTCGACTGTTTCGGTAGTTGGTTGCCGCGGGATACACCAGCCATTAAACAAACGCCTCCAAGATCCTCGACTTGTCGCATCTGTCGATCGACCGGCGAAACTCGGCGGGGCAGATGGTGCGGACGCGATGGAAAGTCACTTAAGCAGGTGTAGCCCGCGGAGCACGCGACAGGTGAGCACCGTGGCCGCGCGCCTCTCCCGTAACCCGTGCAGCTGAAAAATATCGAAATCGGTGAGGCATCGAGTAGAAGAAGGCGCACCAAGAGATAGCCCACCCAGACCTATCGCCGCCGCTAATAACTGTAAAGCGTCCCGAAAATCATTCGCTTTGAATCCCAATCGACAGACGAATACGAGCTATGAATCCACGATCGGCTTTACCACAGCACCTAGTTCGTGATCGCGATAAAAATGACTCGTCATTCGCTTCTTATGCTCCGTGCGCATCGCGGGTCTTCGGTTTTTCCCAGGACGCCGAGATGTCCGAGCCGATACCGCGCGCGCCTCCACTGGTAAATAACCCAGCCGGAGAACGTCGAATAATTCGCACCAGTGGAATACTAAGCGGCCGAGCTCTCCCGTCTAATTCCACTGTCCAGCACCGACCAGTACACCCGTGTCGATCCAGCTAAAAAGAAAAAGACAAACCTGCCCGATCGAATCGAAAAGTAGGGCAGATACCTATCTAAATCGCTTCGACTGATCCCGCTGCAAGTACCGACTTCGACTCACCGTGACGCCAATTCTTCATCCACCGCTACGTAACTTCATTCCCAACCGTGGCACGGGTTCCATGGGAGCGCGACTGACTATCTTCCCGCTACTTCCAGCCCCGGTGGTGGAATGTAGAAGCTTCTCGTGGAGAAGGAAACGTCCCTTTTGGCACGAATCCCGACGACCGATCCCCTTGGCATTCCGCGAACAAAGAAATAATGCAGGGAGCGCGGCCAGAGAGACGGACGGTTGCGTGTACGCGCGTCTCTTTTCGCATAAAGGAAGAAATCCCTCTCCACCGTGGACAATACGCGATACCTGACCGACAGATACCTTCCCGGAAAACCGATTCCTTCTTCTCGAATCTGTTCGAACCGCTCCTCGAATCGAATAGGGCTACGTCCGCGAGGACAACGCGAAAAATCCCATCGTGAAGCATCCATCCGCCGAAACTGGCTTCGGATAGAGCCAATTAATTAATCGGGACTGACGATCGTCCGATTTACAGCCTAGTAACCACCAGGCCACTTGGCCGAAGTCTGTCGGGAGTGCGCAGACACGCATCTGCTGACGTAATAATTCGCTACTATCGTCGATATTGCAGGCGATTCGGTAAAGGTTTGCTCGCCCCGCAGATGGGTCGCCGGCAGAGCGACGAGGAGCAGCAGATGCGGGGATTCCCTCTGGATACACCGGTGGCAGTTGCAGCGGCTCGCGGGTATTTCCGCGTCGATCCACATCGAATCCACCGAGCGGGGCACGCGGGGATCGGTAACCCTTCCTCTGCGAAGTATAGAGTTTCAATGTCAGTCGCAGGAAGTAACTCGATACAGTTGACTTCCGAGCGCGCGTGCGGATGCTTAGGAATAATAATGCGTTTAACGCGGCCGCTGAGATTCACCGTGGATCAAATAGGAAACCGCATATGCTCGGTTTGTGCCCCAACTCGGGGAATGGGGTTCGCTTTGATTCGAACTAGTCGCGTGGGGCACCGAGAATTGCCATTTCCTGCTAATTCGATGTTAATGATTGCGTGGAAAACAATAAAGAAACGACTGTAGTAGCGTGGCAGTTTTAGGTAGGTATATGTATACTTTTACAGAGAACGTCTCAGGAGGAAATGAATGTTCCTAGAGCGTTTATATAGTGAATGAAAATGAGAGCCACTGTGTGGAGCAGAAGGGCGCGTGCCAAGAGTTCACATCTGCCGCAGTTGTTTTCGCAGCCCCTCGGTTTCTTTCTGGAACACCACACCACCATCACCACCACTACCACTACCACCGATAAATGCGTCTCCGGTTTGAAAAAAAGGCTTCCGCAGGAAACAGTACCAGACCTTTCCGTTTCCTTCCCCCTCCTCGTCTTCCTCCTGTATCCCGAAGATTTCCTTTCTTGGCGGAAGGAAGCCGAAGCCTCCGAGAAGTTTTAAGAAATCTACGGACTCGGCCCTCCTGCGCTCTCACAACGCATAGATTAATGGCAACAACCAGGATACAAGGATGTCTCGTGCCGAACAAGTTTGTCGTCTTCGGAAACGGCATGACTGTTCACAAACAGTCGTGCGAAATTATGAATAATTAACCATACACACTTGAAAACGCCTCGTGCGAAACAAATAGGATAATTTATTGTATCAAAATTTGATCAAATGATTAAATATACATACCTAACTTCTACGAAACAAATATGAATACCTTGAAAAATAGCTCGGTAAGCTGCGATATCTCCATTTTTTTTGTAACTACTTTGGCACCCTCGTGTAGTATTAAGGCCTGTGGCAAACAGAACGAGTCTTATTATGCAACTTACTCTATCTGTTGTGTGCGTGCAACCATGCGTACCCACCGTGTACTCTTGCCATCGTATAACTGCATAAGCCCATGGTGCTTTATAGGACTCGTATACACGGTTGGATTCATAAAAAAACACCCTACATTTTCAGTTATTATGAAAATGTAAAAATTGCTAAAAATAACGCGAGGTAAAATATTTTTGTTACAAAAAAACTTTCAAAAATTTTGTTAGCGGAAATTTGTAATGCTTATTGCACCATTAAACGTTTGTTTGAAACATTTCTTTCTGTCTCTCGTACTTTAGGAGCTAGGCGCAAAAGTCGGCGTGCCTATTTGATTTTGAAGTTAGTTTTTACACCCTTAAAGGGCGATAGGGCGTGAACGAAAAACAAATTTAGCCGGCTCTTGTGCCTCGAGTCGCTCTCCACAAGACCCACAATGTTGCGTGATCGCAGTCGTCGAGTGCGCGAGTTCGCGGTATTCTGGAGAAGCACGAAACACTCACCCTTTAATTTCATCGATCCCAACGTTCGGATCTCCACGCAACGAAGGAGCCTCCACGGTTATCGTCTGCCCAGCGCTACGTGTTTTCCCAACAAATTGTCCAACCGGGAACGAATACTCGGCGAAGAAGAATAATAAGGGGAGATGCGCGATCGGTGTGACGATTTCCTCTTCCTCTCTGCTGCTTGTCCTCTTCGAAGCATGACCTCTCATTACACAGCCCGTAGTCTATATCACGGACTCGAATTACAAATTGCACCTCCGCGAACGTCGCAATTTCCCTGGGGTCTGCCATTTTCTTGGCAAAATGGACAGCTTTTCCGTGGCACGGTCGAAGGCCAGGGTTTTGTGGTAGGTATATGTATATCCTGTTGCGGCGCTGGAGCGGAACATGCCCCTGGGCACCGTGCGGAGTTGCTACGAGGCTGAAGGAGGGCCTGAGGAAGGGGACCGACGCAGGTAAGCAGCTGCAAGCATCTACAGGGGCAACAGCAGCCTCGTGCTTAAATTAGTCCCGGCACAACTGTCGCCCGCGTAACATGCCAGGGAATCGTTCCCGAGTCTTGTGCCCCGAGTAGTCGCGCGAATCCTGTCGAAAACTCGAAACGAACGCCGGTCGGTCTTTGAATAGCTCGCGGAAGGTGAATGCGCGCGCTAGAGCAGCTACCGCGCGGATAAATCGTCGCGGCAACATGATAAAAGTTCAGTTTTGAACGAGTGGTGAGTTCGGAGAAGTTGAATATCAGTGGTGGGAAAGAGAGCGAGGATCCAGAAGCCTGGATGGCTTCCAGGCCGACGACAAGCTAGCTAGCGATCGTATGAAGCTTCGAGGGGAAACGAACAGCCGACGAAGAAGAGGAAGATGCTGCTGCTCAGGCTGATAGTGACGCTGAGCGTCTGCTGGATGGCCAGGTGCGATCTGCTGGACCTGTACGTCCAGCACATGGACGAGACCATGAGGACCTTGACCTACCGAACCAGGTACCACCACCCGAAGGACATAGCGTCCAGGATAAAGCGGAACCTTCGAGAGGAGTCGGTGCTCTGGGTGGGCACGTTCAAGAAGCAGCGGCTGGACGTTGACAAGGACTGGTACGCGCAGTGGAAGGCCAAGAGGAAGATCCCTTACAAGGAGGACGGCCTGGACTTCCCCAACTCGAGGGAAGAGAACTTGGAAGCTGGTCAGCACGAGCTGATCGGTAACTCGAGTCGAAGCGGGGACAGATCCCACGAGGAACTGACCACGGTGGTAACGTTGAGGAGCAACGAGACCCTGGACACCTTCGACATCGAGCTGTCCAACGAACAAGGATCGTCGTCAGGATCGAACATCGAGCAGGCATTCGGCCGGCAGAGCCTGGAGCCGGCTACTGAATCTCGAGAGGAGACCACTCAGCAGGAGGATCTCCAAGGGGACGCGGAAATCGAGGGAAACTCTCAGTTCGAGATGATAGGCGAGCCTGATGCTCCCGGAGCGCCGAGCCTCTTCGACGACCCTGTCCTGAAGAGGGCTCCGAAATCGCGGGAGCGGGTGCCGAAGAAGTACGTTCCGCCAAGGGGCAAGCTGGCCAAGCTGTCGAGGGGCAGCAAGTACTTAGAGGAGGAGGAGGAGGAGGAGGAGGAGATCGCGGAGAGCAGGACCAAGAGGAGCGCGAAGGAGTACAAGTTCAGCAGGCGGGAGGAGCTGGACGACGACGGGGAAGTGGTGCTCGAATGGGATCCCTCTGACGAGGAGATGGTCACGTTCAAGGTCACCGCCAAGACCTTGGGCTATGTCGGCATCGGGTTCAACGAGAAGAACCACATGAAGGGAGCTGATATCCTTCTCGCCTGGGTGGACGATCACACGGGCACCGTCAATCTGCTGGTAAGTCCTCCTCCACCGTTCGATCTCCATCACCATCGGTGGTCGGATCGATGAGGGACCGGACGCGAAGGTATTCGGGTCCCCCCCCTCTCTCTCTCTCTCTCTGCCTTTAGTCTCTGACGTGCGCGTACGGTGCAGTTTAGAGGCTGCAATAGATTTAATTGTCCCTTAGATTCGGAGATTCATCCGTTTGCTATTAGCGAGCGTCGGGATCGTCGTCATCGATAGGTCGCGCTATCCTCTTGTCCCCCTCGGCTGCACAGCCGTCGAGGAATCGGTTCCAAGGATTCTCTCAACCGTTCCCGCATTCGCTGCACGAATATTGTAATCGTCAATTAGCATAGGACGCGTGAGAATAATCGACGATCTAACTGGAAAGCCCGTCTACCGCCGGCGGTAATCGCGTGGGAAAAACTCGTTTTCTTCTTATCGATCCGCGATTTCTCTGGCCTAGCGCGCTTCTATTTCCGTCCCGGCTGCCGCTTGGGGATAGATGGGAGTATTTATCTGGACGGTCAGGGCGACTATTTCGCCCCGAGTTGATCTAATAACGTCCGTGTTCGCGGGACGAGGGGGAGGAAGGTGGGTATCGGCGTTCGCGGCGGACGCGAGGATGTTTAATGGACCGGCAAGTTTTTCGCGATTCTTCTCCGGTCTCGGGACAGCCGGAGAGATCTATCGACGTGGATCCCCTCGTTGCCGTGAATCGAGTCGAGCTGGCGAAGAAAAGAAGGGGGTCCGGCGGCCGGGGCACCGGGAGGGCGCAAAAAGGAGGGGCAACAAAGACGAAGAGGAGGAGGGCAATGACGACGACCACGGAAGGAGGGACGAAAGAAACGGAGATGAAAAAGGAGCGAAAGAAACGGAAAGCCAGGGAATTAAAGGAAGATTAAAAAGGCGGCCGAGGCAGAAAGGGAGGTCGAAACAGCAGTCTGAAGGACCTGCGTGAGCCTCCGAGGAAGACCGAGGGGAGGAAGAGGGGTCAGGACGAGGGGCAGAGGAAAAACAAAAGGACTATCGGTCTCTCTCTCTTCCTCTCTCCCTCTGTCTCTATTGTCCCGTTCCCCTGCCGCGGCCGAGGAACCATGGAACGCCTCTTCGAAAGGGATCCCGGTCGCGGTTCGGTTACCACTCGCACGATCCGTATTAATTAGGTTCGTTTAATTAACGCGTCACGGGAGATTCGAGGCGATTTCCCTCTCGTCACGATGCATAATAACGGCTGCGTAAAGCAATCGGATCTGGTAGCCTCGCCGAGCACTTTCGAGCCCATCCGAAAGGTTTGCCTATTCACCCCGCCGGCCGACTTCAACTATCGCATAAATTACAGAGACGCGATAGCTTTCTACTACGAGAAAAAGCTTTGGGAGTGTATCGACGGCCATTCCGTTCTGGGCGAAGCGACGGAAGAATTAAAAAGTAAATTGGTTATCGGAACCTACTCCGTTCGGCTTCTACGAAATCACCTAATGTTAATTAAATGTTCGACTCATCTTCGTATTCATCGCGCTGATCGGCACGCAAAGATTAAGGGAATCCGAGTTCAGAGCTTGGAGAACACGAAAAGATCGCGGAAATTGGAGACGTACGGCCCGCGTTGATAGAGAGGACGAGGAGCCGGCGGACCTGAGGAATTCGAGTAAATCAGTCGCGGCATGAAAGATAGCTCTGACGGTGGACGTCGTAAAGTCAAATTGGCAATTATTTGAAATCTAAGGCGACGGGCGCGAAGGAGGGACGCGAGAATCCCCGGCTCGATTTACCTGGTGCTGCTGGTCCATGGGTTGCCGAGACGGGGGACGAGAGAAAAAGAAACGGCCGGGACGCGAAGCGAACGGTGAGCGCGCAGGTGGGAGAGGAGCGAGAAGGCCGAGCGGCTGGTAGAAAATTAACGAACGTCCAGCGCGTTCCGCCGGTCGAGATAAAGTCGTGATAAATTTAAATGTCCGTCGAGGGCAGCGGGGCCTTTCTGTCCCGCTTCCCTCGAGCCACCCTCTCCGCCCTCCCAGCCGCCGCCAATTCCAACTCCACCGGCGTAAGCCCGTGATGACGTTCGACGAACGCGTAGCCGTGACTCGTCCAATTCGGATCAAACCACCGCAACGGGAGACAAAAGATCAAAAGAATCCTCGAGCTGCCCGACCAATCTCCGATCTGCTACTGCCTCCGCCGCGTCTCTCCGCCAATTTCTACCGACGAATTTTCGGAGCTCTCTTGAAACATCCACGTCCGTTTCTCGCCCTCGCCATGGTCGTCCTCCGCTACCACTAACTGGATCAACCCTGTAACAGTAACGCGTTCGATTAGAACTGTCCCTCGCGGGCACCCTGCGGGGAGACAACGCCATAGGCGTCACAGTCGGCCGGCATACTTTACGTACGCGTAGAAAAGCGTACGATACAACGAGGCACGAGGTACGCAGCAGGGGGTACAGGCGAAGGTGAAGAGCGTGAGAGACGTTGCGTGACCGAGCGCGCGACGAATACACGGCCACGGGCGTGTGCAAAGCCCAAGGAGGGGCCCGCCGAGAGGCATGGGCATGCTGTGTCCAGAGTTGCTTCCAGAGGGGCTCAGTCAAGGCCTCCAGACATCCCGCACGGGGGGGGGGGGGGGGGGGGGGGCTGAGCGCGAATCTTTGAGCATCGTTGCGAAGAAAGGCGAAAAGCGGTCCTGGATCCGATGAACCGACCGACCGCGACACGTGATACCTTTCGCTCGAGGCCCCCGGACGCGCCCCAGGACCATTGCTGAGAGCCGAAAAACACGGATTTCGTGGGAGCCCCCTGGCCAATCGGGTGGCGTCAGCCCCCCGCGCCAGTTTAAAGACTTCCAGTATAAACTTCCAACGACTCGCACGTGCTCCCCAGCTTTGGATAGACAGTGAATGGATACGAGGAACCGCGACCGGCTGAGGACAAAGTGGAAGCTGGCTCGTTGGAAATGCAACGGAGCGGATCCCCCGTGACCGCCAAAAGCTGCGGAAATTCAGCGTCGCCCAAGGTACATCCAGGCGCTCGCGAAGGGACGCGCACGTACGGCGATTACGATCGTAATTTATTACAGGTAGGGGGAGAGCGCGTTTCGCAAAGTGAATCTGAAATGCAGGCAATCTGCGATCCGTCCATCTCCCGCGGTCCACCGTGGGCCCGCCGGAGCCAAGCCGGTGCGCGCGTGCATAGACGCGCATCCTTCCTTCATTTCGCCGTGATTTTTTTCTCATTATCTTCGACGCGCCTCGCTGCTCCTTTTTCACCCTCGGCAACCAGTTTTCGTCCGTTTTCGATCCGACTCCTCGCCCATCTCTCTCTCTCTCTCTCTCTCTCTATCTCTCTGTCCGTTTCCACCTCTTGTCCGGCCTGACAGGATTATTCCTCAAACTCGGCACGACCCGAACGGAGCGTTGCGTTCCCTCCCTCATATCGCGTTCCCGAGGATGCATTAAACTCGCCAAGCGACGAAGCGCTGGCTGGATTCCTGAAACAGCCCGAGAACTGGCTGTCGACGACGATGTCTTTGGGATGTCCACAAAAATTTGTCCAACCGGCGCGGGCTTTCGCACCGTAAATCATACGGCTTTTCCTCGATCGCGACTCCGCCGAGTCGTTTTACCACTTTATCTCGATCCGGGGGCCAGCTATCGTTCCCTCCGCGGAGGAGGAGAGGCAGAGGAGGAGAGGCAGAGGAGGAGAGGCAGAGGAGGAGAGGCGAGATTTCAGTCGACAGCAAAGGGGAATATTTCACGGATTAAGATTAGTCCCGCGGTCGGCGACGCGTATGCCCCCATTGTGCAACCGTTGCTCCGAGTTCGTAGGTCATTCTCTTTTTTTACAAGCGCCTTCCGAGCCTCTTTCACGGTTAATAAACGTATTCACGGTCCTCGGGAATCTGGCTACTCGCTCGTGAGAGATCAAAGGGGCCTCCTCGTCGATTAATAAACAACAGCCCCACCTCGGCAACAAACTCTATCCGAGAATAAAGGAACTTTCGCGCAGCGAGATCGCCGCGAAAAAGGCACTTGACGCGGATCCTACCAGAATCGAGGCGGGTGTTGATGGAAGAAAGGGGTGAATGGAGGGACAGATCGAGCCGACGTGATCCAAAGTACGATTTACGGTCTCCGCGGAGTCGAACCGGTTTGCACCCAGTGCAAATCAACAGTATCGTTCAAGTATAGGTACAGAGTGTGAGATCGCCAAGGTGTTTTCAATTTACACAGTTGTGAAGCTGCGACGGAGGACCGCGACAATAATTGCTGTCATCGGAGGCTGAAAGGGTCAAAGGCCTTCGATGAAAGCATTCACGAGGAACTGTTTTGGTTTCGACGTAAACAGTTCGACAGAGCTGGGCATTATTCGAATAAATTCTTATTCGAATGATCTCGAATAAGAATTGCGAATAGAATGAAGCTATTCGAGTAGAACGAATAATGCCCCACTCTGAGCTTCGAGTACACTGGATTCGACGCCCCGTATAAATATAAACTTGTCCGCGCGAGCTCGTTCCGCGAATAGCATACATATACCTACCCGCCCTGGTTTCTTGCCGTCGCTCTATCGGTCGCGGTACCGCAACGGCGTTTTCTCCTTCTCTTAATCCGACTCCGGTGCACGAGAGCCCGGCTACTTTACGACCGGCCGCGGCCGATTTCCTGTCCGCGACAAATTTCCAGATGCATCATTGATGAAGCAGCCCCGTTTGGGCTCCCTCGAATAAGAACGCGGCGAGCAGGCAGCGCGCGGTTGCCCCTCGCGCGGAATTCAATTCTCACGAGACAGTTCTTGCCCGTGCGCAATCACGAAGCCATTGAGACGTAGGTACTAGGCTGGGAGCTCCGTGGCCGGCGATTAGCCAGTCAGGAGGCTCGGGCTTGATCGAGTTCATCTGGCACAAGTTGAAATAGG
Source organism: Andrena fulva (assembly GCA_946251845.1). NCBI lineage: Eukaryota > Metazoa > Arthropoda > Insecta > Hymenoptera > Andrenidae > Andrena > Andrena fulva. The sequence continues at coordinate 6,261,419 of OX276332.1, forward strand.
ATCGATATCCCCCACCGAGTGATGCCCGGAGGGCAAAGAGAGGTCGAGCCTGGATCCTGTCCCGTGGGTTTCTCGATCTGCAGCCCCGAGGGCCCAGGGATCGGGCATGAATTAGCACCAGCTCGGCCGGCGCCAAACTGGTTCGCGGAAGCTGATTCCAATAACTCGCGCGGCTTCTGCGGGCGATAAATTCGCCGCGCGGGATGGCCTGATCTCTCGGGCCATACATCGATGGCAACGCTTAAGCTCCGCGATTATTCGTGCACAGAGAAGCGCGTAAGACCGAAGAAGCTAGGCACGCGTGGAATGTCTGAGCGCGTAGGTACGAAAGATGCAAAGGACATAAAAGAGAAACGCGGCGGGTGAATTGCCATTGATTGGGGCGATTGAGGCGTCCGACGGTGGGGGATCGTTATGGCTGAGAACAGAACAGCGCGGGACTATCTATTGATTCGATTATGAATCAGCGTAGGCTCGTAAAAGCGAGCACGATGAGCTGTAACGAGTCGGCAAGCGTAATTACGCGTAACCGCGCACGCCCTCCTCGGGACCAGGGCACGTGAGAACCGGATCGACTCGTACCTTGACACGCTCAGGGGGTGGTCGTACCTGTGCTTATGGGAACGGAACGTGGACACCGATGACTCCGGAAAACTTGACTGGAAATCGCCCAGGTCCCACGATTCGCCGCGCATTCTTTGCCCTTGGGACGCGGTTCGGCCGAGAGTTGTTTGCCAGCTTTTCGCGTTGCCTGAAAGGCAACGGAGATAATTAGGGCCCTCCAGGTGGCTGAGGAAAGTGTTTGTTCGGTAGGGGACGTTAACGGGGACACGCGTTGCGGCGCGTAAACGTTTTCCCTCGGCGATTAGGGGGACGCGCCTTTGGTCCGCGCCGTCCAGCCGATCCCCTTTATCGGTGACCGGTAGATGGTTCCTCGGAGTTCCCCGAGGACGATAGGAAGGCCCTTTATCCCCTCGGAGGGATCTCTTTGCGCTACCAGCTGCTGTTCTGCCAGGTGGTAAAAAGGAGAGCCACTAGAAAAAGGAGAGGTAGCACAGGACCACGGGGGGGGGGGGGGGGGAGGACGAGAAAAGGAGAGAGACCCGGAGTGGTTGGGTTTCTCGCAGCGTTGCCGAAAGGAGACGGAGCAGAGAGGATAAGGGAAAGAGCAAGGCGGTGCGAGGAGGACGGAGGTAAAAGGGAAAGGAATACGGGGGCCAAACGCGTTCTGAGGGAGAGGGAGAGCGAGAGAGAGAGAGAGAGGGAAAGAAAGAAGAGGGCTACCTCCAAAACACCTGGCAAGCATCGTCCTCCTAGTGGCGCCTCATGGGAGAATTTCTCTTTTTTTCTTCTGGGACTCCGTGTCCATGGGAACCGCGACGATCCTCCACGATCCTTCGCGGCCACAAAGGGAATGGTTTCTTTTTTTGCCCCGCGCCTCCATATAGATCGGAAACTATTTCTCGAGATAGATCACGCCGATAGAGGAGGGTTGCCCGCAAACGTCTCGCTCGATTCTGCTCGGTTCTCTTGCAGCCTTGCAGCGGCGTCCAACGAATGCTCTCTCACATCGGAAGGAATAAAGGCGGGCCTCTTCCGATACGCGCCGCTTTCTCAGGCATCTGACACAGGAAACGCGAGTACCGATCCATGACGTCGCATCCGTCGAATTAATTTTCCGCATCCACGCACGTGTGCTACCTCCTTTCCCATGCATCGGGGTGGGCTCGCCTCGTCCCGAGGGTTTTCACCGAAATATCGTCCCCTCGCCTTCGACACTGTGCCGTCTATTATCGCTAGATTCGCGAAACGGCGCGCGGGAGGAAGCTGCTTCGCGCGTTTCTGGCTCGCAAAAGTCCCGCGGAACCTGTTCGCACAGAAAGGAGGACGCGACGAGAGAGGCGAGCGCAGCTTCCTTCTTGCCATTTTCTCGTGACTCAGTTGCGGGGACCAGGTCGGTCTCCGCGGGGAGCTTCTGGAATCATTTGCATCGCCGCAACGGCAGCACCCCTTGACGATCCTGGTCGCGTAAACTCGTGCCGCCCAAAGGGAGGAGCACCGCCACCGTTTAAACGCCAGCAATTAATGTCGTCGCCTCGGCCAGTCCGAGATTCGTCGATTCGTGAAATCGCCCCGCGAATCTCCGACTCTTTTAATCACCATCCAGCAATGTCAGGGTTGTGCTAATTGGCCCGGCGACGATGAGAATATCCGGGCGCCATGAGAAAACCCCCGCGAACTTCGTGAGAACAGAGCTCCGACACCACCCGCGCACGGTCGCGATTAAAAAACAATCACCGCGGATTTCCATCCTTGAAAGTCAGCTGCGTGTCTGTGGAAAAAGATTCTAGTCGGGGAATTCAGGTGAATCGGTAATCGACGCGGAAATATCGACCAAGACGCTCGTCGGCCCATCTATGCTCCTCCGTCGCCTTTGCAGTTTCGCGACGCGCGTCCCTTTATTGCCGTTTCCTCTTTGCACGTGCTCGTTACGACGAAAACACGCAGCGAGCATGACGACGCTCGGCCAATTATTTCGATTCATTACGAGCAGGAAGGGGACTTTTCCCTTCGGCCTCTTACGAGCGTGGCGCCCGACCGCAATCGGAATCCAGCGGACCCAAACGCCCGCGGGCCTCCTCCCTCTGCTGGCGGTGTCCTCTCTCGTCTGCGAATGTTACAGGGTGTTACAGGATGCGCGGTCAATGACGACACCTGACCAGCGTCAATTATATAATAACCGCGCTCTCGGCTTTTCGTCGAATTGGCCTTCGTTTCACGAGATATTGTGATTTAGAGTTTTTAACGTAGGTACGTAGTAATCCAGCAACGCACAGTGGGGCAAACGCGGACAAAAATCCAAAATTTAAAGTTCGTATCTGGAAAAAATTATTATTGTATTTTATCCGTAAATAGTCAAAGAATAAAAACCTCTTCCCTTTTCCCAAAAGCAAAATGTTATAAAGCTAAAATTATCAAAATTTTCCTTTATAGCTATAATTTATTTTGTCCATAATTATTATTTAAAGCTTGTTACAGCCTATCTAGTTGGTCAATATTTTACAACCCGCACTTTTATACTATAAAAGTATCGTTTTGTAACAGTAGCCGCCGCATAAAGGTCATTAAATGACCAAAACCGTAAAAAAACTGAATAACTAACGCGTTATCTCGCTTTAAGTTGCCGTTAATGGATTTAATACCGGGAAGTATCAGAGAATATATACCTAAAAATTTATTTGCACTTTCTTGCACATTGGGTAGTTATTGGAATTTATATGGGATGCCGATGAGCGCTGGTCAAGGCGTAGCGCGTGACGCAGCTCTGGAATTATTAATTTAATTAGTTAAGGTATTGTTGTAGAGGATTATTAATATTTGAAGATAATTATTTTTTGTATAAATAAAGTAAAAAAAAAAGGTTTACTTATTTTTAACTTTTGCTGTCCCAAAGTCCTATAGACGACCAAATGGTAAAAAGTAAATATTGGTAAAAATTCATTCTGAATCGAAAGAAACCGTCGATAGGATCATTAGTTTAAAAAATATTGAATTTTGTCCGCTTTTTGTCCACGTTTGCCCCACTGTGCAACGTAGCATCTGTAGTAATTTATACCCAACAAGGTCGCCGTGAACACAACGGTAGCGTGTCAGATCGTCACGCGGCCGGCCCCCGAGTTCAAGTCCCCAAACTGCGCGTGCATTTGTTTTTTTTAAAGCAATTTTTGCCGTGGAAATATATTCTGTGGATATTACGTATTATATAGTATGTTACAAATTTGAAGGTTAAATATGCATTTATAACATAACATAGCGAAAATATTTCATTCCGAAAGTTTCGACGCCTGGCGATTGTCGAGTAGGTAAAGTGGGATAGCCGTCACTTCTGACCGTAAGCATCCAGTAGCGTACATAATAATAATATATATATATTTCCACGGCAAAAATTGCTAAAAAAAATGCACGCTGTTGGGGGGACTTGAGAACGCGGGGGCCAACCGCGTGACAATCTGACACGCTACCGTTGTGTCCACGGCGACCTTCTCGGGCGTAAATTAGTACTTATACCAGATGCTACGTAGCTGGATTACTACGTACGTTAAAAACTTTAAATCGCAATATCTCGCGAAACGAAGGCCCATCCGTCCCTTGTGAGCAGGCCTGCCCTGGAACAACCGTTCCCACTCGGTGCACCGGGGGCCTCGAGCCGGAATCTCTGCGTAAATTCGCCAGATCGCGTGCTACGACCCGAGCCCTCCGCGACGAGAGTAAGTACAGGAGAAAGTGCAGAAGAGGGAGAGGAGCGGTGCGAATCGGGCCCGACAGAAAGTATCGCGGTGCACCGTCGGATGTAAACACCTGGCACTCTCACCTGACCCGATAAACTTCTCGGCTCTGGTCCAGCGGCGAAGCGGCCAGTTTCGGCGCCCTCGAGCGGCTCCACCGCGTCCCTTGACCCTGCTCGCGATTCAAACCTTTTCCCCCTTTTTTTCAGGACTCGCACGGGATCGAGGATCCGGAGGCAGCCCTGGTCACGGACGCGTCCCAGGACGTGAAGGTGCTCGGAGGCTCGCAGAACAAGACGCACACCAGTGTTATCTTCTCGAGGAACTGGCAGACCTGCGATCCCCAGGATCATCGGCTTACGGTGAGCCTGCGATCATAAAAGAACAACATTGCACGCTTTATCGTAAAATCGCAGAGGAGTTTAGTTCAGTCCCGCTGAATCTCCCGGACCTTCCGAACATCCTTCTACATACTTCTTCCTTCCCTCCTTCGACTCGCCCCTTCTACCCCCGTGGCGCATAAGGAAAATTATATTTGCAAAGGCCGAGAATTTATTTGCCCGCGTTGGGCCATAATTCCATTCTGGCTAATTAAAAGCCGTAAAAAAAATAAGCTGTCCGATATTCGATCCAGCTGGGGTGGAGCCTGGGAACGGAGAATAGCCGACGAGATTTACAGCGTAGGCTCGGGAGCCCCGTAGAATTCGCGAAGAGGCCCCCATTCGATTTATGCCCGGCACGAATGGAGCGGCCGCGACTCCAAGAGGCCCTCGAGCCTCGCTCCGTCGAATTCCCGCGGCGATATTTAGCCGTTTAGCATGCGGTGCGCGCGCGAGCCCCGTGGCTCTCTCCAGTCTCGGGATCCCCATCCTCTGGACGTCGCTGGAGCAGCTAAGCAGCCCCCTTCCCAGGCTATTAAAATACATCCTAACGAACGTAACCGCTGTCGAGCGGCGAGCCCCTGACCCATGAAACGCGAGACATTGCCGGAAATATCGCGTGCCCTTTCACCAGGGGGACACCATTAGAGTCCTCTGGGCCCTGCACCAGACCGATCCCGAGCTCAACGCCGCGATCTGGCCCGGGGACAAGCGCGGAGGAAGAGCTCTCAGGCTCAGGACTGCTGCCCCGCACTCGCCACCGCAGCACACGCAAGATATCACGTACTGGGACGTGAAGTTGAATCAAGTAGGTGTTGCCATTAGCCTGTAGCGGCTGTAGCCTCTGTACGAGCCGTTCAAGTGGGGGGAATCCCTTCGATCGTTTAATCATAATTTCTTTCCGTTGATGCGTAGCCGCCGGTTTCAGACAACGCGGACACCACCTACTGGTGCAAAATCTTCAAGGCGCCGCACAAGGAGAAACACCACATGATCGGGGTGAGCAAACAATCGAAATTCTCTATTGATCATACTAGCACGGAAAGGAGGTTACCGAGGAATGCGGCGAGGTTGGGCCTGATTCGTATGTGCTTCACGAATCACGGTCATCCATCCCGGACGCGGCAGCCGTGTACACCACGCGGACGTCATTAGAATAAAGAAGGGCCCCGGGGAATGATGCGACATTCCGTGGCCGAAACGCTGCCCGGTTCTCGCGACAGATGCCTTCTTCCAAGACACAGGCATCTGCCGAGAGGAACAACCGATCCAATCCTCGAATTCGCGCGACCGGGAAGCTTTAGCAGTTAGCTGAACGAGCAAATCCTTATTACTTCCAGTACACGCCGCTGGTGGAGAAGGCGAACGAGGCGCTGGTGCACCACATAATCCTGTACGAATGCGCGTCGACCTTGGCGGTCTTGGGCCAGCACGCGAGGATCGTAGGAGCGCTGTGTTACAGTTCCACGATGCCCCGAGAATGGGAGTCATGTTTGCAGCCAGTCGTAGCTTGGGCCCGTGGCAGCGCAGGTGAGACATAAACGAAAAAGTTTGCCGGTGTCCTGGCTACTTTACTAGCGGCGGCGAGTAAACGACCTGCGTCTTCCAGGGGAATGGCTCCCGGAGCACGTCGGTATCCCCATCGCGGAGCACAGCGAGGGCTCCTATTATATGCTGGAGGTGCACTACAACAACCCGGGCATGAAGAAGGTGGTGGACAGCAGCGGCATCAGGCTCCATTTAACCCCGAAGCTTCGCCCTCAGGAAGCAGGGATCTTAGTCGCTGGCGTGGCCGTTAGTCCTCTGCATCTGATCCCCCCGAAGCAGAGGGAGTACGCCACCGCTGGCTACTGCACCCCTCATTGCACGAACACGGTAAATAACGCCGGCCCTCTGTAAATCTCTTCCCCGGTAGTATTGTCCCTTGATCTTCGCGGATCACCAGAGATTACGAAATGCTCCTCTCGCAGATGTTCCCTGAAACCGGGATAAACGTCGTCTCAGTCGCGCTGCACTCGCATCTGGCTGGCCGACGTCTCAGCTTGAAGCACATACGCCAGGGCAAGGAGCTGCCCAGGATAGTCCAGGACAATCACTTCGACTTCGAGTACCAACAGTCCCACACCCTCGGGAAGGAGGTGAAGGTGCTACCTGGCGACGAGCTGGTCGCCGAGTGCGTCTACGGCACTCTGGACAGGACGAAGCCGACTTTGGGAGGCTACGCGGCGTCCCAGGAGATGTGCCTGGCATTCGTGGTGCACTATCCGAGGACGCCGCTCGCTGCTTGCTACAGCATGACTCCTGTTAAGGACCTCTTCAAGACACTCGGTGTGTATAGCTTCAAGGGCGTGACTATGGACAACGTGGAGAAGCTGTTCCTGACGACCAGGTGATGAGGACCGTCGTGCACCGGGGATCTTCCTCGAGAGCATAGCACGCGTTGCGCTCGATGGTTTCTTTAACCATTGTTTGCAATCTCTGTGTAGGACGGCGGACGCTTTGACGACTCCTCCCAGCAGCACGGGTCTGCAGCAGCTGCCCGACGAGGACATGGACGAGGAGAACATCAAAGAGGTGAAGTCAGCGCTGAGGGCCATGTGGGACTACACGGTGGAGCACAAGAACGACAACGTCTTCACGCGCTTCGTCATCGAGGAACCTGCAGAATTCAGGGGTAAGTATATAAGTAGGTACACTTGATCCGGGAAAAGTCTCGGTAAATCGGCTTATCGCCGATCGATCTACAAGGTATGATTCTCCTGTCGCCGACAGGTCGAACTCTGGCGGAGCACATGCTGGCACTACCCTGGACCGAGGAGCTCCTCTCAAGGTCCATCGAGTGGAATCTCTACCACGGCAGGCACATGACCTTCTGCAGGAAAAGGGACGATAAGCTAGCCCTGGTAAGTAGCCGAGTTCCAAGTACGCTTTCACCGTGTTCCTAACAAAAGAACGTACACTGATTGCACGTCTGTCTTGATTTTGTCTAGCCGGCGGACATCCAGACGTTCCCGAATTACACGGCCCTGCCAGAAGCGAACGAGACGACCTGCAGCGAGATCGGCGGCACTCCATCAGGCGCGGCGGCGACGAGGAGCTGTTGCACCGATCTCGTTGTATTCATCGCGATTACGATCCTCGTGACTGTCTTTCGCCAAGTCGAAGGATCTTCGAAGGGAGCGGTGCAACGTCGACCGGAAGCATCGCGACCGCTCACACTGTACATTAACTAGTGAACAAATACGCGTCTCAAGGGTATTCGTCGCGGCTGTTTGAAACAGGCTGTGCGAACGAAAATCGTCGAGTTGCATTCACGGGCGAACTTTCTCCACCCCCTCTTCTTGCGGGGGAGGAGGCCGAAAAATTTTCGAAAAATTTTGACGGTCCCAGCACGATTTATAATTTTATAATTTTATATATATATATATATATATAATATAATATAATATAATGTAAATATACGACGAACGTATTTATAAGGTGCACGCGCTGCGAGCCTCCGCCCTCGTATTTTATATGGATTTTGTATAAAAAATAAACCAGTCTGTAAAAACTGTACTCGTCGAAGGGTTCTCATTAATACTATTATTATTCTTCCTCGAAGTTTACCACTAGTTTGTTCAGCCGCGAGTACTTGAACGAGATCTTTGTTCCAATCTACCGAGGAGGGACTCCCTCTGCGTTATAAAGAATCCCTCTACGTATTACCGAAACCGCGAAAGGAACGGTCCCGCGCGGCGGCGGATTGATCGGAATCGATCTAGCCACTGCTTTGAAGCTCGCCCACGCGCCAACCGAGTAACCGACATATCAGTTGCCACGCAGCTGTGCCCGGTTCGCAATTTTCTGCATGGTTAACCGATTACGGAGGCGTTCCCCGTGTGGTTTAGCTCGATACCGATTTCGTCCACGGTGATTTACAGCGCGTATCGGGATACGACGACGGGGTCCCATGTGGTCGGCGCTGATAAGCAATGAATTGAACTTCTATCGAATTGCGGGTGGCCCGCGCGGGTATAAAAGCTCGGCGCCTTGGTACCGGGAGCATCAGCAGCCTTCTGCAGCTCCTAGGAGAAACACGCAGGATCCTCCGCCAGCACAGAAAGCAGTCGACGAAGCGGTTGTTGGTTGAGAAGCAGATGACAGACGGGTGAGTGAAAAAAGAAGAGTTAAATATAAGAATATGTAACGCGATTCGGGGATGAAGTGATGCATAGCGCTCTGTTCTCCGTTCTCAGGATGCGGCGCACAAGACACGTAGCGCTGCCAGTGCGAGCATGGCGGTACGTCGGCCTCCTTATAGTGTCCCTTGCCTGCCTCACGCTTGGCCTGGTCTCCAGGGACAAGGAGGGCCGTGCAGGAAGCCTGGCTGGACCCGAACTGGAACACCGAGCTCCCCATGAGTAAGACACGCTCATCCTAGTCTCCAAAGCAGCCAAATGAGTAATTAGAATTGTCTAGTTTCAAACTATCGTACGTTCCTCTCGTCGTTCTAGAGTGGACGCCTGCCCGAACCTGGGTCCATTCACCAAGATGATGCCTTCTTGCTCGAACCTCGAGCAAGGCCGAACCACCATGGCTCTGAAGTCGACCGACGAGGCTAGGAGCTTCAGAACCAGGCTGGTACGGACGGACAACGGAATGCCTCGATCACGGAACCTCGATCGTCTCTCCAGAGCCCGAGTGCAGTCTAGAAGAGACTTGAGGAGCGCAGAGAGACTGGCTAGACAGGGAACAACAGGCAGCATCGACTCCTCCAGACGTGCTTCAGAATCCAGACTCAGAGCTAGAGACCAAGATCGCGCAGCCAGACGTTTGTCGTCAGACCCCGCGGTCCGCCGACTGTCTCGATCGCTCAACTTGGCCGACGCTCGATCCTTGGACCGTAGATCGCGGAGCACCGAGCCGAGACCGGAACCGGTTGTTGCCATCGATCGACGAGAGAATCGGGAAAATCTTGGGCGCGGAACAACTACTACTGAACGCCGTGAACGCACTAGCCGCCTGGACGATCGATTCGACGTTAGGGATCGCAGGTCACGCTCGGTGGAACGACGCGAAGCGACCACGGATCGCCGCCGAGCGGCTCGCGGAGACCGAGTAAACGGACGCTCCCTGGAACGTCGCGTTAACGAGAAACGAGACAGCATTCGCGAAGATCGTCCAAATCTCCGTAACCGCGTCGTTTCGAGGAGCCGAATGGACAGGCCCGTGGAAGACCGTCGATCGCCGGTTCGCGCAGTCCGCGACAGTCGCTTGAATCCTGAAGAAGCTGCTCGACGAAACCTCCGATCGGTCGTGGACGAGAGACGAAGCTCTCGATACGCCGCTGCGTCCAGGGATCAAGACAGGCGATCGGTTCGAAGCATGGAAACCGAAGCTATGCAAATGGACTCTCGGTCCACTCGCAGCTCAGAAAAAACCACGGTGGTATCTCGCGCTGGTAGACAAGCCGCTCGATCCCTGGATCGTGAGAACTCGCGAGTCTCAGATGACTCGGACCGAAGATCCGCGAAGAGATCAACGGACATGGAAAGACGTCGTGAATCGAGCAGGCTGCGATCCCGTGCTAGAGAAGCTTCCAGAGAACGAGAATCCCTCGCACGATCCAGGACTTGGATGGCTAGGTCAACCGATTCTCGTCGCGAGAGGAGCGTCAACGACGATACTCTGAGAAACATCGACAGACGGAACCGTGCGCAACTGGCAACCAGGCGGGACTCCAGGTTGGACTTGGATCGTAGATCCTCCGCAAGATTGGAACGACGAGAAGTAAGGAACGATCGCAGGGAGAGGATGAACCGGTGGGTGGATCGTCGCCTAGACGCTAGATCGATCGAGAGACGAGACTCTTCCCTCGCTAGATCACTGGAACGCACTAGGACCGATAGTTTAGAGCGACGAGAGAGGTCGACAAGTCGATTGAACTTGGCTCGGGAGGCCCGTGAATCTCGAGTTCCTCTTGCAAGAGCATCCGTAGATTCTAAACGCGATTTGGAGCAGCGAAGAGTGAGGGACCTGTCCAGCGATCGACGATCCGAACGACGAGCACTGGTAGACGACTCTAGGAGGTCCTCTGAGAGGAGATCCACCGTTTCCATGTCCTCTAATCGCGAACAAGTGAGAGCTGATCGTCGCCAAGCTGAGCAAAGGATTGATCGACGAGACTTGGATTCACGGCGATCCATTCGCCAAAGGCTCGTGGACGCCAACCGATTGCAAAGAACTCGCGCCACTGAGCGTCCTGCAAACGCTGCTGGTCGATTAAGCAGAGAACAAAGACTGACAGATAGGATTCACTTACTACCCCTGGCACTACCCCGCAGCAGGAGCCTGAACGATGTTGGACGATCTCGCGTGATCGATCCGGATCTCGCCCGCCTCTCAGACTCGGCTGCTCGACTACTATCCTCCCGTGTTGTTCCCTCTGGCAATGCTCGCTTATTCGCATCCAGGGCCAAGATCCCAGGTGTCGCGGCCGGCGGTATCCTGAACCAGGAGCAGCATTCCATCAAGGACGGCCTGACGTTAAAAGTTATACGCCAGGCGATCGTGATCGGCCTCTGCGCGGTGTACAGCCTCTCCATGTTCCAGGGAAAACGGTCTTCTTTCATTAGGTAAGCGAGCGCAACTAGAGGCGGCGATAGAAAAAGTTGACTGTTCAGATTCATGAAATCTAATTACCTGTTGCAGCAACGTCGTCAGGCAGGCGCCGCGCTTCGTCGTATGGTAGGCAGAGGAACCAGCCAGCTTGTCCAGCAGTGAAGGGCCAACGATTCGCTACTTCCACGACCTGCTTCTCTCTCTAGTCACTGTTCCCAGTATAATAGCTCCATGCGTTGTGCCGTCGCGTAACAATCCTCTCAATGTATATTAATGTACAGCTAATGTATCCCGCGTAGAGACAGACTAATGTATCGCATGTATCTAAGGAGATGTATTTTGTCCGAATAAATTACACTAGTTTACAGTCATTTCTTGATGCAGACTCCGCTATGAAATTCTTATGTAAGGTGGTCCCCTAAACTCAAAAATCGACATCAGACGAAATCCTATGCATAAGTTTTCGAGATATCGCCCGATGAATATTTTGGTAATTTTTTAAAAAGACGACTCAACGTTTTTGGCCATATCTCGCGTTAGAGTTGACCGATTTGATCGCGACAACTCTTAAATTGAAGGTAATTAAATTGCATACGGTTATTTCCTACAGTGTTTTCCAATCGGACCATTAGATTAGACCATATTCGCGAAATATTGCACAAGTGTTCCGGAAACGAATACTGACCAGGCGCAACGGGCCCCTACATATCGCGCATTTGTGTTGGAACGGCCAGAATCGAAGGAGCTGTCTACGCTACGGTTTCCACAGAAACCATTTTGTTCTATTGGGTGCACCCACATTCAAAAAATTATAAAGTGGCGTACCGTTCGCTGTCATCAAGAGTACCTACTGCATCTCTGCAAACTTGTCACCCCTGACCAGCACCACTCAGCTGGGCACCCATTTAGTCCTCAGCCCAGCAGCTCTAGTTGGACTCGTGCATGACTCTACTTTCGCGGTGTTTAAGGCCATTAGAGCACCGAAGCTCTCACCTAGTTTTACTTGCGCACAAACACTGACATTGATCCAATTATTTGTTAGAGCGTTCTTAGATAATGTCTTTATAAGTTTCTGTATACGATTTCAATAAGTCTTGTATAGTTTGTACGTTATAACAGTTCTATGCTGAAAAACATGGCTGGGGACAAAAGTAACACGTCACTACGGGGACTAGTTGAATCCAATATTAACAATAGTTTTTAAAAAAAAAATCATAAATATTAGTTACTTTTCGGGCCGTTACACGAGATTCCATATTAAATCAAATACACGGTATCAAAGAAATGTTTGAAGCTGGTTATGCTTTTTTATCGTTACCTACTTAAAATATGTTTATTTAAATGTTTGTTTCTATCGTTTCTGATAATAAAAAATCCTATTTTGCTTTGGAAGAAGTGCTTTTACTTAATCTCCTCAAAACAGTTAGTATTACTTTCGTCCCCATGGTTATTTTCACAATGACTGCAACGAGCGAACACTGTTTCTTTCACACCTTGACCAACGAGAACGTTGTGAAAATTATTATTGCTTCAATCACTTTTTTAAACTTTCTTGTCGACAAGATTATCATAAATGTAATGGTTAATTACCCACTGTTGTGATTTCAATAGTATTATCATTAATTTTATTTATTTTCATTAATTTTTTCTAATTGTTATGTATCATTAATCTATTATCACTCATTTAACATAATGTATTCTCATATAATAGAGATAATTAAATGTCAACAGACGGTTTTATCCTTCCCTTTCCCTCATTTTTCTTCTTTCCCCTGTTCCACCTTTGTTCATTTTTCAAGGTCAGACCAGCTTTTGGGAGCATCTTTAATTTACATTTTTGTGACCGTTGTGACGTATACTTTTGATCTGTATAAAAAAATCTGCGCGATTCCATCATCGACTGAATAGTATTCCTGGTAAGCGAGACAGCCAACTCGCGTCGCAACGTCGAAACTTTCAGTTGCTTTACGTTGTTAAGCTGGGATTCCACTGAGGCAACGCAAGGCAACGTGTCGCGTGCGATGATTGCGATAGTGATTGCATGTGTTGCATGCGAGAAAAAGATGCGATGATGTTGTCGGTTGTCGGTTGCCAAAAAGTTGCCTCAGTGGAATCCCAGCTTTACAGTTTTATAATCTCATGCAGATTATTATCTTTTTATTTTTTGGCTTCGATTGCATTGCTGCGTGCAAATGTTGCCGCTCCGTTGTTTTATGTTTCACCTTGTATCGCTTGTCTGACAGTTGTAATATGGCATTGCCCCAGCGAAGATCAAGTGGTGTTCGGAAGCGATGAAGATAGGTACCAAAAGCAATTGCAATGAAGGGATCTTGGGAGATACTGGGAATCTCCTAGGTATTTATTGTATCTCGTGTAATATATTAAGTAATTATAAGTTGTTATTAGGTAGTGTGAGTTTGAGTTGCAGCTAATTAGAAGAGTGTGTCTGGTACTTATGTGTTAGGTGTATTTTCCATCGCCATTTACAAAATTCGAAAAATAATAAAACTAGACTAACAGTGTTATGTAGTGCTTTATAATTTACCAAAATTCTTGCATTGTTTTATTAACTTTTAGCGTTGGATTAATACCATATGTACCCACTGGTGATAGAGTCACGTTTCTTTTAACTATATCGCAGAATTATCGACGAGGTATAGGATAGACTTATCACCACAGACGAGGAATAGGATAGATCTACCACCTCGTGGGAGTTGTGTCACCACCCAAACCACAGACGAGGTATAGGTCCTATACCTCGTCTGTGGTGACACGAACATCCATAAGGTGATAGGTCTATTCTATACTTCGTCTGTGATTCAGTCCTCATATTATGGGTCGGTAACACAGTTTGGGTGGCGACACGAACATCCGTAAGGTGATAGGTCTATCCTATACCTCGTCCGTACCTATACCTCGTCTGTGATGGTTACATGCGTTTGGCATGACTACCAGTTGACGGCATATTAGGAAATAGTGGGTAAAATGGGCAAAAAATAATTTATTTTCATTTATCTCACAATGTTAAAATATTCATCGATTGCTAAACACGATATTGTTTAATAAATTAATAGAATTTAATGTTTCTTATTGATTTTCATCAACTTACTGTGGCGCTAAGTAGAATACACCGTAATAAGTTAGTCGATTTAGTCGATTTAGTTGCGACATACAGCGGGGGGAGCATACGACACGTGCCGAGGTCCCCGTAATAAGTTAGCCAGCTTGTACATGAAACGGATTAAACCCTTCACCAATTACTTATAAAGTTAACAGATTGGGGATTGTGCTACAATTACTATGTGTGTACTAGGGTGGCTCTTATTTTCGATTTTTGAATTTTCTTCGGGGCACCCTCCAGAATAGTTCCAAATAATTAAAAAAAAATCTGTGTAAAGTTTCAGCTCGATCGGATAACGGGAAAGGGTGCCCCTGGGCCGTTAAACATTTAAATCATTATTTAACAGCTCGCGAAGTCGATTTTATATAACGTCTTCCAAGTTATTGATTAAATAAAAAAATATGTCAAACAAAAGTTGTAGATCCGGACAAGGAGCATCTTTTTTGTTGTATTACTATTTTTCGTGCGACAAACGGTTTTCGAAAAAGAACCGAAAAACTAAAAAAAAAAACTTTTTTTTTTCAAATTTTGAAAGTTTAAATGCTTCTAGAACGCTTTTTATTTATGAAGGTGAACAAAAAAATGGAACTTTTATTTTCGAGGACTATTTTTTAAACATTTAAGGGTAGGGGGCATATACCGAAATATGCAAAAAAAAACCCAAAAAATTTTGGTATATTTCGGTATATGCCCCCTCCCCTTAATTGTTTAAAAAATAGTCCTCGAAAATAAAAATTCCATTTTTTTGTTCACCTTCATAAATAAAAAGCGTTCTAAAAGCATTTAAACTTTCAAAATTTGAAAAAAAAAGTTTTATTATTTTATTTTTTCGGTTTTTTTCGAAAACCGTTCGTCGCACGAAAAATAGTAATAGAACAAAAAAGATGCTCCTTGTCCGGATCTACAACTTTTGTTTGATATATTTTTTTATTTAATCAATAACTTGGAAGACGTTATATAAAATCGACTTCGCGAGCTGTTAAATAATGATTTAAATGTTTAACGGCCCAGGGGCACCCTTTCCCGTTATCCGATCGAGCTGAAACTTTACACAGATTTTTTTTTAAATATTTGGAACTATTCTGGAGGGTGCTACGAAGAAAATCTTGAAAAAAAATTTTACCAAGAGTAAATAAGAGCCACCCTAGTGTGTACATATGTGAAACATATAGGAATGTATTCCTCCTGTCAGTTAAAATAACATCAATGTATTTACATAAAATTTTATTATTCCTTGTACTGGAGTCTTATGATTTTCAAACCCTAATACTTCTGTCGCTCATTTTGATTTCTAACTATTACATTTCCCCCAACACATTTATATATCTGTTACGAATCATTGCACCAAGTACAGGACCAAAACATAAGCTTGTTAATTAGTAGCAACCTCAGTCTTCTATCCTCGAAGTAGAAAATTCAGTGTCTAAGAAGCTCGCATCATTTAACACTTTCCACACAATTATATAGGACACACAACTCCTAAATCGCATCCACCGAGTAGGATTAAAATCACCACCCCCGGCGAAGGTGTTAACCCCCAACGTCTTCAACCCCTCCGTCACCCCTAAAAGCGCCATCATCGCTAACAGTCAGTCAACAGCATCGTCGCGCGTGCCACCGTTATCGATCCACCTCGCCCGCCTCGATAATTCAGAATCCCGAGACCCTTAAGACCCACTAAATAGCTAAAGGGTTCACTCTTCGGTCTCGTTTATCGCGAGACACTCGGCGCTGTTTCTCCGACCGCCTCTGACTAAACAGAAAGGGCCTGCGAGGGGGGCATGGGCGGCTGCTCAATGGCGTGTCAAGGTGGTAAATTATTCATGACCGAGACGAATGAGTTAATAAGCTGTAGCATGAGCCGGGTCGGGGCCCGAGATGAGCGATCGTAAATGTAAATCAAGCCGCGTTACGGATACTCGTACACGAAAGGGGCGCGACGCGCCATCCAGCTTTCTCCATAAATATATTTAGCCCGAAATCCGGACATCGCGGCTCGTGCTCGTCGCCGCGCGGATTATCCTGACTAAGCTGGGGAAATTCACGCGAAACCGCGGGTCACCGTGCGCCCCAGCAGACCCGCGAAAAATATATTTTCTGGACGCACACACCTCGGGTACCAGGAGACCGCTCGAGCTTCCTGGGAGCATCCTTAAAACTACTGTGTCATTTCGACTGCTCGCAGCTCGCGGGTTCTGGGTAGCACGAACTGGGGTGTGCTTAATACACCGAGGGATTTCGTTTGTTTCAACGAAATTCACGGAGTGGATGACTTAGCGGGACTTGGTAAGACGATTTGAACATGTTTCGCTGGATGTTAGGAACGAGATGGTGGGATCGCGAGAGAGAAAAATTGATTTTTATTGCTGAGTCGTGAGGTGAGGGCAGAAGGGAGTAGTTAATGGGAATTGCTGAAGGTGTAAGGTTGTAGATTAATGGCGGGGAGTTGAATCATTGGAAATGTAAGGTGAATGGGTGATTAAGAAATTAGTAATGACGAATCAGATGAAAGAGGATAATTTGAGCCTGAATCTTTGTAATCGATTAGCAGCTAAAATTGAGGGGTAATTTCTGTTTTAGTTAGCAGTGTATGTAACTCTGTATGTTACGAGTTGCGTTTTCGAATGAAATAACTGGTGAATATTGCAATGGAATGTCTGATTGTGAGACGTAGACACTTTCTCTTGTGCACGCAATATTTCATGCCTTGAAATACTTCACATCATCTTCCAATCCAATCCCATTATTCTTCATCGACGCTGCTTTGACATTTAAATCATAAGTAAACAGACAAAATGCTGATAGCTAATATCGGAATGGAATTATAATAATACTAAATCACATAGGAAAGTGACTGAACGCTGCGAAAGTATGCGCAAGGAATCACGGTAGCAACGGGATCTCCCTGATTACTTTATCATATAGCACTCTGAAGCTCTTAAAATCCTAAGACAAATGGAGTATTAAAAGGGAAGCAAGGTATCCCCTAAAATGTCTTAAAAAAATCCGCCACGAGACAAGGTTTCTTCCGCCATGCAAGTAAACAGATACGTGGCCGTGGCACGGACCGTAATAACTTGCAACATTTCCCGAACTAAATTATTTATCATCCTGCAGGATGCAGAGTTCCCCTGGGCAACGACGACCCAGGCAGGAGGATATTATACGTCAACAATGCTCTCAGGGCCGTGTATAACGTTTTGTGTCGCGCGCCTACACTTGGAATCTTTTTACGGCCAAATTGGCGAATTCGTGGCAACTGTTTTTCACTCTAATTTGCCTGGCGAACGTCACTTCGCGAAAGAAATACGATCGCTTTATTCCCAGCTGAACCGAGGCGCGAAAACTTTTCCCAGCAACTAGGTATCGCGCAGAACAATGAAATTGAAACAATAATTCTTGAGGTGGCGCGAGAGGAAGCATTTCGCTTGACTGATCAAATCTGCTTTTCGGGGTGACGGTGTGTTGGCTTTAGCGGGATTCGCGATTACTCAGCGTGTAAGAATTGTGTTTGCAGTCATAACAGACTATAACTTCGTGATAGTGGAACGACGATGGGTCAATAAGTCTTAAGGACTCAGGTCCACTCGTTCCATCTGGAGATTCATGGTTTTTTTAGATTTTCTGTTGTATGCAGAGTCTGGAGTAGATTTGGAGGGAAGATTAGGAAGGGAAGTCGTTATTTATCTGCCTCGGATTTGGCCATATTTGATACCATAGGACTTAGAACTCTGACAACTGAACTTTCCCCAAGTAAGGTAAAGGCACCAGTAGTTGACCAGTTAAGAGAAATTCTTCACGTAAACAATAGTAGGGTGACTGTACCTAATATCGCCAGTGTTCCTAATATCGCCACTCGCTACATCTCGCAAAATAAGCTCTAAAATTTATCGGTTATGCACTGAATTGGTACCTAAACATATGTAGGAAGACATACTGTAAATGCAGCATCGTGTGATCAACAATTACAGAAAGGGAAGGATTTTAGAGAATCTTAATAGTGTCAAAATTTATTGGACTATCATAATTTTACATCACATTCGGAGAAGGTAAGTCTAATAATTCTGTGAATGCAAGAATATCTACTAGAAATACGTAATTAATGTTGTGCTTAAGAAATGAAATTGATTCAAATATTTTTCGTAATGAAAATAGCGTTTTTCTTTTAGCAGTATGCGTGTTCTCAATACCGCCTACCGGAGAACAACGGTTTCGATGTAATATTTGTTACAGGTGAGGTCACGAAATGTGCGGAGCAACTGAAATAAACTATATTTGTCCAATATGTACATCGGAACGTAAAAAATAAAATATTTTAAAAATCTATATTTTTAAATTTCCATATTATTCTAATAAAAATAAAATCAAAGATGGATAAAAAAACATTTTTGCAGCAAGAAATAATAAAAGCACATGTGAAAATGACTTTAAAAACTCATATATACATGAATTAATCAATATTTATTGAGTAGGCGATATTAGGTACACTTTTTTCAGGACCCGATTTTTGCATGTCTTACGTTTTTTGAGTCCTAATTAAAAATTGGTGGGTTTCAACGATTCTAACTTATGCTACTCGAAAGATGAATAATTTCTCTTTACTTTGAAAATAACTGCACGCAAAATTATCAATTATTATTCAATTGATAGCGATTTAACTTTTGCCTGGCGATATTAGGTACAGTCACCCTAACTAATTGCTCTGTCATTAAATAGTGACAGTCGCTGCCTAAAGATACTCTTTAAGCTTTCCAAATTATGTAATGAGAACGATTTTTTAAAAAAGGTATGCTATAAAAATTTTGAAACCATTTTTCAAAGTTAAGTAACTGCTTCAGAAGTTGACCATCCTTGAAAATGAACATACTAGTAGTTGACCCTATGTTGGTCAGTAATTGACCACCTATACTAGAAAGAGAATTAAGGCAATGATGTAGGTAATCGTCTTAGCATCGTTTATTGTCAATAATTTAGAGCAAGTTAGAACTAAAAAGGAATGTGAAATTAAAAGATTTCAATTCCATAAGGAGTCCAATTCAGGAACAGATTAGACATTTCGAGTTTTGCTCACTTTCGAAGGTTTAAACAAATGATTGCAAAATTAGATGTTTTGGTACATATAGAATCGTGTTCTGCGGGAAAGTAACTAAACAAATATGTATGTGTCTCCGAATTTTTTTTATTTATTCTAAAACTTTTTTACAATATAATTTGTTAAACAAATTGTTTAAATAAATTAATTTTATAAATCCTATGTCGAATTCGGGATCAGCGACCTCAAAAACCACTAATGATATATACAACTTTTTCGTGCATTTACCCAGTTTCTTGTGCACCATATATCTGTCAACTTCTAGAAACAATTAGAATGACAAGAGTCATTACTTGACCACCCCGCAAACTATGTGTTTCTGAGGTTAGTATAACAAAAACGGTGCATTTATCAAATATAGAACACTATGAGAGTTTAACAAGTGAAGAGTTCAGTCATAAAGAATTAATAACCTACGAATTTTTTTACCTGAACCATACGCCTGTTCTTAACAAAATCATTAAGGAAATAACGAAATGGGAACACACTACTCACCTTGATATACTATTCATAATGCACTTCACACTTGAGTGTTTTAGATTTCAGTCGGTAGATGTGTTGGCACGTCAACTGCACTTTTTTCAAAAGATCGTCACCTTATTTTTCACGTTTTTCTGAAAAGTGGTCAACTACTGATACATGGTCAACTACTGGTGCCTTTACCTTTACCTAATCTATTTTCTCCAGGGGATGTACGTCTGTTTTACAAGCAACCTTGTACGAGAATATTTCACATCTGGACACCTAATCCGATTAAGGTGAGTCTGACTAAGTTTGAGCCTGAGAAGTTCTTAGTGGTGAGTCAGTTCAACTGATTGTTGAGTATTTCTTGTTCATCAAATCCTTGTATTATATTTTTATAATAAGAGTCAGGTACATTTTACAGGAAAATTTATTAACCCTTTATAGATAAAGTCTTCCTTCATTATTCGCATTAAATATTATCTGCTATATTTTAAGAAACCTGTGTGTATCACGTTGGAAGCTGTTCTTCAGGAAAGAGAGACGTCAAGTCGAACCATTTACTGCACATTCCTCCCTTACTTCTTCACAAGAAATCGCCCCTTTCGTTTCAACTGCCATCCAAGTGGACATCTTGTGCAAGCGAAGTAACAGGAACAAAGCAAAGCTTTATCGGTTTGATCAGTTATTTCTCCATTGACGAAGCAGCAGAAATACCTCGAATGCCTGACGCTAGACCAGAGGAGCAGTGAAACGCGGCATCGGATCGTCGGGGGTGGCTTTCACGATTACCCGAACTCACTGACTTTTATTGCCACTCAAGTCACCGATTCGAACAAAGGAACCGTCCCTTCGCTCTCTCTTTCTCCGTGGGCGCGAAAGGTCGGTCGCGCTTCCGTTTCCCTTAAATCACCGTCGAATTCCCACCCCCCTCCTGCCCCTCCTTTTTTCCCCTTCTTCGTCACGACAGCCCATCGTGCTCGAACTCACCCGCGACCGAAGAATAGTCTCGTGAAAATTACTCCGTGGAGGGGCGGGAAAATCCCTGGGGATGAATCCGGGTGCACACACGCGCATCCCCTCCGACAGCAGATATCGGAGAACCATTCCTAGGGTCCTCGGGCACTTTTATAAAGATTTCGACGCTTGTAAAGATATTGCTCCCGGGCTTTTATCTTGGAATTTCCTGAAGCGGTCAGTCGATCAAACGTACTCTCATTCGCGTGAAATTCTGATGCACTTGGTGGATCTTGGTCCTCCTTCGATAAATTACAAGTGCAGAGAAAAGTGTGCTAGACTTTTGTATAACACTGTAGGTAAAGGTCGAAGTGTGCAATAAACGGGGTTACAAATTATTCTGAGAAGTTCTATGAAGCTCGATATGTTCTTGACCGCAGTGGTCTTGTAATATTATCACTCCAGTTGTGTTTTAAAAAATAGATCCGAAATAAAGAAATGGATAAATAATTATATGGGGATATAGTATATACTCTTTTCACTTGAACGTTTATCCACGAAACTTTCCTATTTTGAAGACAAATTCGCCGTGGAAAATGGGTCTCCATTCTCTGTTTTTCAACCATTCTTACAACAAAATAATTATTGCATAATCAATTTTAATTTATTCCACATTTCCTCCACTATCTCCAATTTGTGTTTAAAACAATCAAGTTCTTCATTTTATCAGTGGAATCAAGTGCTGTAGGATTGTAAACTTAGCCGTAATTGCAACGTAAATTCGTGCAACCCGATCGTAATCGCGAGTCGGAATTTCTTTTGGCTTTTACCTAGCTGGGATCGACTCGGTACTTTTTGACAATGGTCAGCAGGGGAAGTTCCACCGTGGAAAGTTTTCGCATAAAATTCTCGCCGGGCCAGCTTCGAGCAGACAGTGGAATGACTTCAGAAAGTTTGCAGACGTGAAGGTAAATCCGTGGAAAAGGTGAGAAACGGGGGGGAAATAATATGGAAACCGTTTTCAGTGGTCAAAGCTGGCCGGCACAATGGAGTCGAAGGATAGCCATAAGGGAAACTGTCTATCCTTATTTAAAACGTCTCTCCGTTTCTATTCTTATTTCTCATATTCCAGATTCCACCTGGCCCGTGGAGCCTACCTGGACCCACTGAATAAATCTCGCGGAATACGTGAAATTGTCTGGGAACCGCAGACAGCGCCGTGAGAGGCGGACGTGTATCTTTCAGCTTGTTATTTTTCTCGCAGAATCGTCGGGAGCCCTGTAAAAATTGCGAGGATTTCCTGCGAAAAGGGTTACTTTGCCTGTTTTAAACTGATACGTCGCGACTCCTGTGTTTCGTTACTTTCAAATGGCGTGTTCACTAAAGAAGCTTTTAGAGAGGCAGGGAGGAAGGAAGAGGTAGTGCTATTTTTTCTGGAATCCGAAACAGAGATTCTCTTTCTCAGATTCTGTTTCTTGGAAATTCTTCTTTGATAGATAATTTATAATTTCTTGTCGAAGGAAGGGTTCATAGTGATTTGTTTGATTTCGGGGGATTTTTACCTAAAAAATGAATTAAAAATTTTCTATTGCAAGTAAGGAATTTAGATATAATCTAAGAAACTTGACTGAATTTTACGTGAAGTTAATAGATTAGTGATAGAGCCAAGTATGTCTATCTGCCAAATTTAACCCTTCGTGGTCACACGGGGTGTATTGTACCCCAGCCAAGTTTTGAGTTCTAATATCGAGCCTTTACGAATTCGAAATGTGACTTAGTGCGCCATCTACCGTTAGTTGAGAGACCTTACTACAGCATTCAACGCTTTAGAAAATTCGCTATCGCATTTGTATACCTCAAACAACCGTTTGAAAAATAGTGGGGTGTAGCGAACCCCGGTGTGACCAAAGTGTGATTCGGTGCAAAAATTTTGAAGTTTTTTTTTTAGTTCTTTGGATTCAGCAGATTTTATTAAATGTGGGTAAAAGTTTCTAAACCCTGCGATTTTTTAAAGGATTTATTCAGTGATATATATTATGTGTTATGTGCAGTCGTGCAGATGCCATATAATCTACGGAGTCGGATGCGCAAAGTTTTATTATTATTTTTTTGTTTTGGACATAGTATTAATACAATACACCGTAAAACCCTGCCAAAGAGGTTTTTTTATTTTATTTCTAGCAAATAAATAACCATACTTATATGCCAATTTTCGATTTCATTTCTGCTGAACATAGAACACTTCTTATCTCAGAATAAATACCTTTTTTTGCCACGCCCAGCACTAAACTAATTTTCTTCCTGAAGTATATGTCTTTGCCAATATTTCTGTAAATTTTCAGACCTTACTATTAAAATTTAAAAATTTGGTGAATTTTAACGGAAAAAATCGCTTCTTTCCACAACTATTTCTTAAAATATAAATTTCATCTTGTCGAAACTTACATTTCTAGAAAAATATTTCTAGAGCATGATTGTATGAGTATTACGAATGTACAATTATCACTGAAAAGTTAAAAGATTCAAAAATACGAAAATGGCAACTAAAAAATGACGCTGGGGTACAATGAACCCCGTGTGACCAACGTGTGATTATAAGGAGGTGTGACCACGAAGGGTTAAGTCACAATTCTTCCAACTGATTTTCTTTACATTCTGTGAACAACATTAATAGGGGCCGGTTTTGTAGAAGCCTGTGCAACAACCTAAAATTAGTGTGTAAAAGAGTAGTTCTACTAACGACAAAATTTCAAGGAATCTTCAAACTTGCTTCACCATTTTCCCTTTCCTTGGAAGCTGCAACCCCATATGTCCCTCCTCCAACCTCTCTAGGAGAGGAGCCCCATAAAAATGCCCAGGATTCCTGAGTAACTCTCGTTTCTGGCCAAGCATGAGACCCATCCCCAATATCTCTTGCGTGTCGTCTGGTGAATTATGCAAGTAGCCATGTTAGATCTACCTGTAGGTGGCACACCATCCCCTCTGGAGATTTCGTGTACAGCATTTTACAAATATGATGCCCTTGGAGTAGGCACACGAAATTGGGCGCTTTGTTCTTTCATTCTCATATCTTGTAACTCACATTTTAGTCTGGGTATTTGTCAACAACTCTGTGAGTCCCTTTCTCAAATTTTTTATTTCATTCAAACGAAAGGAGCAAGGAGGCTATAATTGAATATGATTCAAGGCGAGCTTCCAGGACACCGTAGTTATAAATATTTTTCAGTAGTAGACAACTATAGTGATCTGGAAAGTTCCTAAAACTTAAACTTAATATTAGTTTTCTTTTTTTTTTACACGTCGTTTGATGGCCTACGTTGTGCATTAGTTTATTATACTTCGTGTACTTTCCCCCATTTTTTCTTTCTTCCTTTGCTTTCAAAAGATTGTTCCTTATTTGCAAAGTTATTTGTATGCAGTATGGGTGCAGTTAATATTTGTATTATTTTTTTTTCAGTATTTTCTGCTACCTAATTCTGTTCGAAAAGAAGCATACCAGTAAGTGATGCAGGAGGAAGGTATCTGCAATTTAAACTTCGAGTACGTTTTATTTTACAACATCACTCAGGTGTCCCGAAAGGCTAACTGAAGTTACAAACTTTTTTATGGCACTCTATTTCAATTGAACCCACATTCTCGAATTTTATTACTCTCTATATGCATCTTCCTTATCAGAAAAGTACCTACATTTACTTGTATTGCGCTCTTCATCCATTTCAATTCTCATTCATTTTTCCATTTCCACTGAGTCTACTTAATAATTTATCTATCTTTATGACCTCTTGCTTCTACATGCATTCTTACTTTTCCTCTACTTTCAACAGTCTGTCTCAGTAAATACCACGCTGTTCCTTCTCTATCAACCAATTAACCTGCTGATTTCTATATCATTCATTTACGCAATTGCAATTAATTCGAGCGAATTTCTTTGAAATCAAAAATGTAACCAGAAAGTAAGAATTAATACTCAATTTAACATACATCTTTTGACTGCTCGTCACATGTAGTGCTACGAATGACGTATTATTATTCTCAAAACTATGTTCCATAATTTCGACAACTAGAACTGTAAATACTTCCCATGACACTCTTTCAGTAGGTACAACCAACTACGTTTTCACGTACCATGAAACCTGAAAGGGGTTGTGCATGCGATTCAAATCACAGATTTGTCTCAAACTTCGCACAAAGTTAGTACAAAACCTCTACAATAATGTATCAACAGCATAAAACGCTTGTTAACAAATTGCCAAGAAACTAGTCATAGTTCCACCACTTCCAGATTATCTGTTTAAATCAGTGTCGTCCTTACATAAAAATCTACACCCAAGTTTAAAAAAATACAAAAATCTGAACCCTTCTCCTCAAATTTTCAGTAGCTCGTTCTATGAATTTAAGGGGTAACACCACTCTAGAGGCAGAAAAAAAATACCTAAATTTGACAATTTATTTTGGGAGTATCACAAACGGAATAGAATTTATTTTCAGAGGGTGTATTTAACACATATTGAAGTCCGAAAAACAATTTTTTTATTGTCATTTTCATACAAAATGGCGGCGACAGAGCCCGTCGTCGAAACCACTTCTTTCAAACTGGGAGGACGGATTTCTCGGAGATTATTGCATGGATCGATTTGAAATTTTTACAGTAGCTTCACAACAATATTCTCTTTGGAAGTACGTAGCCGTTTTTTGATTGAATGTAAACTCTTTTTTTTATAAACAATTTAATGCTCATGTTTAGGGCAAAAAATCAAATCATTTCTTAAAAAGTGCACCACTTCCACAAAAATTGATTAAAAAAAAAAACAC
Organism: Andrena fulva; assembly: GCA_946251845.1. Taxonomy (NCBI): domain Eukaryota; kingdom Metazoa; phylum Arthropoda; class Insecta; order Hymenoptera; family Andrenidae; genus Andrena; species Andrena fulva. The sequence goes on from OX276332.1 coordinate 6,287,132, forward strand.
TACGTACTTCCAAAGCCAATTGTATATAGATTATAATTTTTTTTTATTTTTTGTTCCCGGACTCATACATGCCGAGAAATCCGTCCTCCCGTGGCGGTGTTTTCAAAAAGCTGTTTTCGACGACGGGCTCTGTCGCCGCCATTTTGCATGAAAATGACAATAAAAAAATTGTTTTTCGTACTTCAATATGTGTTAAATAAACCCTCTGAAAAGAAATTTTATTCCGTTTGTCATACTCCCAAAATAAATTGTCAAATTTAGGTATTTTTTTCTGCCTCTAGAGTGGTGTTACCCCTTAACTCGTTACTATACACAGTCTAAACTAACTCCTTTCAAAATTTTAACCAATTCGGTGACCTAAACCCCACACACTTCTCTTTTGCGAAAAAGAGCGAACCTTTATCTTGCAAAGAGCGAGAGAAGTACCCTACTTCCATTAACCATTAATTCACAACCAAGAATTCTTGTGCCGCCCGTGAATCATCCTTCATAGGCACCACCCTTGCATAGCACAGTACAATTCGACTTGTCCTGGCGTATAACGTGTCTGGATGCATTCGGTTCCGAGCCACCTAAGTGTGCACGCGTTTGCGTGCCAGCATACGTATGGCCCTGATATACGCCCCTACGAATATACTGCGTTAGGACTCCTTCGGGAATGTTTCGACCTCTGAAGCTATTGCCAGGGCGAGTCTCGTGTTCGATACCACCGATACGACCAGCGAAATTCCTTTCGAATACTGATGGAATATGGGCATATCGATCCTCCGCAGTGTCTAGCGCCTTTTATGGCACACCGACCGCTCACGATCTCGATTACGCTTCGAAATTACTTCAAGTATTGATCGACAATGGGAGATTTTCGTTCCGCCGGGGCTTCGATGAATATAAATCACGTGATCTTTACATGGGACATTTTATTCACTGCAGATTTTACTTTAAGCGCTTCAAAGGGGTGTGAAATTCTTAGACTCGAGAAACATCATTGGGAATAATTGGTAAAATTGGGAAATGGTAAATGTTACCATGTTGAGGTTTTGTTACAGGTTGAATTGACAGAATTACACTTGGAACGGTGGAAAAGAAATCATGGAGTGTTGGGAAGTTTCGGTAATTTCGGGAATTTTCAGTTCCCTTTTGAAAATTCTTTCGACAGAGGTTTTAGTTAAGATTCGCGGATCCTTCTCAGCACTCCTTGATGGGATTACCAAGATTCTGATCTCACTGTCATTACAATGTTCCTGTCTTCCGCAGAGGCATTAAATTATTGCTCGAATGCCTCGTTCGACTACGGGTTTAACGTCCGTTTAGTCCCATTCCTGCTGTCGTGACTAGGGTCGTTTTAGACAATGATATTTCATTGTTAAGCACTATTACAGCAGTGGGTGCTAACCTGGGGGATCCTCGGGGGTGTCCTCCATCCCGGAGACTCTATAGACGATCGATTTCCTCTCGACCAAGCCTTAAACTAACCCCTGCGGAGCCCCGGAGTCCATCCGCCGATCCGCACTGTGGAGAATTCAGTTTCTGGTTACTTTATTATGATTTACACCGTGATTCTCCGGGCCTCTGTTTCACATCCCTCTAGCTTATTGTTCGCGGGGACAGAAATTATTCCCGCTACTCGCACGCTTCGTGTGACTTAAAGCAAGCATCCCCCTCGTGGAGCGAAGGCTCAGAACAACGAAGCGTTCGCTTTCTTTCAACGTGCTCCGTGTGGAGTTTACGCTTCTCTGAGGCAACACTACGATGGTTATTAACGCGCCCGCTCCGATTACTCCACGTGCATTGTCGGAAAGTAGAGCCAGTCGACGCGTGGAGTGACGTTCGTTGTTTCTTTCACACGAAATCGTTTAATAAACGAGGAATAAGAGTTGAAGCATTGAAAGGATTTTAAGAAATATTTCATTAATATATAACTACTGCCTGAGTTGCTTCGTTGATAAAACGGGGGCAGGTGATTCTTTGCGATTAAACCTGTGACTCTAAAAATTACTATGTGACTAATATTTAAAATCCTCTGAATTATTTTATCCTGTAAATTGTGCATAATACACCACTCTCGAGCTTTGTTGTTATCTTTGAATCTTTTGAAATAATTGCTGCAGATATCGGTGCGAGCATGATGTTATAAAATATTGCAAAAGGTTGCAACATACTTCCGAAAATAATTCCACCGAATGCATATCGGGGTCCAATTTTCCCGCGGAGTTTTATTCGTGCATCGTAATCCGAGTCAGCCTGCCAATGAATATATCCCGCGCAACAAATTCCGGGATGATTTTTCGTCGCTTTTATGGCCACTATTGGGGCATCTCTATGAAATAGTTTGATTCTCGTTGACACGGATTCCCCGTGAAATTTCGTGGCGGCGAATTTTCTCCGTAAATTTATTCGCTATCCCTTACGCTCTCGGATCGGCGTTGAATAAAAAATGAGGGGGCGAAAGTTGAAAACTGTATTTCAAACGGGGCGAAAGGTCGGGAATAAAATTTCGCTAACTACTGCGCTTGGAAACGTTTGGAAGTGGTTAATAACTTTAACATTTCAACGCGACGGAAAGTGTGAGCATATAGAAACTAGCATTCGTTAAAAGTATCGAAATTCTACGTACTTTACATGCTTCCCTTTTTCTACGATTTCGTTTAATCCCGAAAAATTCAAAGTCCCAATTACAGTAATTAAATTTCATTATTCATTCTCGAAACTGTTCACTTATCGATTAATTGTACTGAAGCATTAACAAAGGATTTTTTGTTTTAATAATCAGAAATACCTCAGTGTAGGTAATGGTTAAAAATAAATTTTATAAATAAATTACAACACAATTTAGCTTCTTCGTCATAAATTTTGAAGTATTTGTTTTCCAACCTGCCAGACTTCTCCATTTTCACGATTTTATAATGAAGGTGTGCTATGTAATTAGTGAAACAAAGTTTAATAGAAAAGTTAATGATATTGGCAATAAACTAAATGGGTATAAATTGTATATAAAATTAAAAGAAATATAACAATTTTTAGAAGCATAGTTACTGCAAAAAGGATTCGACCTTTGGTACCCTTGAAACCGTCATAGTCCTGGAGACACCGTAGGACATCGATTTTCTCTCTACTATAAACTGGTTCCCCTGAGCATTGGCTTCATCCCTTGCAAATTGTTATCCTTGCATCTCAACGAAGGAAGCTCGGATCACTTAGGATCGTCCTCCTCTCATTTCCATTATTTTCCCTGGGCTTCCTTCCTCTCGTTGTTTAGATCAATTACCATGGCTATCAAATATGTAGAGTCCCAATTTGGGGGATACCGGAGAAGGGAGACAAGAAAAAGTCTTCTGGACGAATTTATTTCTCCCTTTCAATTCAAGGAAGAACTGAAATGCAGACGAATTATACCTTGCATCAATTTGCTCTATACTTTTAAAAATAACATCACAGAATATTCAGAGCACTAAGGAAAATTTGTCTGTTTGGAGAAAATGCTTTTAGTAATGGTCAACCAAATTCTTATTTAATTTTATGATTCTACATACTTATTTTTAATTTATGAGAGTTGAAATTGATTAGAAATCTTCTCAAGTTTCATGAAGTTTCGTTCTCCACGCAAATGTTAGCGTTGGACTCTGGACAGTACCGAAAGGAGCACTTCGGTACATAAAATTCATATCCTCGTTCTTTTATGGCTGATCGATTCGTGGATGTTAATACTCGATGGTATCGAGCACGATGGATACTTGCGTCGTAAAATGTTTCAATACTTATTGGCTTCCGTATTATGCAGCCGTACAATCGCCCTAAAAAGACCTTTTTGATAACAGCGTGTTTCCACTCCCCTGAAAGGCCTTAAATCTCCAGGTAACAGCACTGCTGGAGAGATTTCGCGGGAGAAATCTGTTAGTAGCGAAAGTACAGCGAAAGTGGAAGCCTGTTAGTAGCGAAAAAGTCGATCGCAAAGAATCTCGTTTTCTTCCTGTTCGACAAACCACAGAGTATAGGAATCTCTTTCAAGTTTACAGTTTCAGCTTACATTTATAATTATCTCTGTTCTTCATATACCAACGACACAATAAATGTAATTCAAAGTGACATGTATAGCAGTGTGTAATCACCCAATTCCTATCCCTGTCCTCAACACGATTAACGCCGATCTCCGAAACGATGGAAAGCACAGGAAGCCCGCACGAGGTCTCACAAACGAGACAAACGGATCAGATCGCGGATTATGTGGCTGCAAAACCTGGCGTGTCAAGAGTCACCGGCCTGGTGGGAGTAATCTCGCTCGTCGGCACATAAGCGAATCCCCTGGGACAGGCTGTCCTTCGTTAAGGGGGGAGCCTGGTGTAGTGGGTCGAAGAAATCGGTTTTTTCTTTTTTGCATAAATCAATAGTTGAACATCACGATAATATGTTCCCAAAGCCGCAAAACGAAATTCGAAAAATTAAAGCGGATATAGCCGGTTTTGCTACGGAGCACCAGGTTACGAGAAAACTTGAAATGTGTTTTTCTCGAAACGACAGTTTTACAATTTGCGGGCAATGTAACTCCAAAAATATTCAACCAATCGACTTGGCCTTGTGCACGGATATTTGTGATCATTTTCTTCATAGAACTAAGTTATTGGTATAATGATATTGTTTAAATAAATAACTTTTTTTACACATTTAAGGCAAAATTTCGTTGGAAAAAGTGAACTTTTTTTCAAGAGACCGCCATTTGTTCAATTTTGCATCTTTTAAGTTATGAATTTATACGATTTGTGCACACATAAACACTCATAAACTAAACGAAAATTGTTCGATTTTTGGTTTTAGATGAATCCAAAAGACGCTACGTTGCCCGCAGTGCAACAATTGCGTCGCCAACGGACTGCGCATAAGCCCTTATAATTTTGTTATTTGCCGCTCATTTTTAATAAATTTTTTTTTATCTTCCTTAACCTGATAATACAATATCCTGAAAGTTTCAGAAAGATCGATTAAATACTTTCTTTAAAAAAAATTCCCGAAAAATGCCACGATTTCCAGCTAGTTACACCAGGCTCCCCCCTTAAAACAGCCTCTCTGCGACCAGAAATTTGATGAGGGTCCCATGGAAAACAAAAGAAATAGGTATTTACAGTAGCAGCGGACCCGTGGCGGTAAATGCCCACGCTTGACTCTCCGCCTCGCCGAGTTCTCTGGGCATCAAGAAAATCTGCTCGTTTCGTCCTCCACCCCTCATTATGGACACCCTCGTCAGGGTGTCCACGGTTGGTCGGACGTGTCAAAGGAACGTGGTCCGTGTCGAGAAACTTTCGTTCGCCGATTTACGGGGAAAGATTGCCAATGAATCGGGAGAGAAATGATGTTCGTCGTCCGCGATCACGATACATCGCACGGCCACTGTATTTCACCCTCGGAGGGAACGGGCGCGCGTGGGGTGTGATTAAGAGGGTCGAATTGATTCCGTTGTCGACACATGGGTGTGTACAGATGAAACTGCTTTTTCCTGTGACAAACGAGACAGATGGAAACGTTTCAAGCTGAATGGACGTGGATAGTCCTTGGAAGTGAAGCTCTTTGTTTCTGTGAAATCGTTTTAAAGGTATTTTGAGGGGTTGCTAGGGTGACTTTATCGATTACCGAGGGCATGATTGTTGTAAAAGTAGTCGACGTTGATTGTTATACAGAATTTGCCAATATAATTCACGAGTATTATGTGTATGGGACTTAGTTTCTGTGCTGTGGGATCTTCTTTAAGTAGAATAGGTTTAACACTGATCAGACACTATGCACTCGCTCATGTTAATAATTTTATCACGGATTTATCGAAGTGTTTGATATTACGTTCAAAGATTTTACCTCATAAATTCTCAGAATTTGAAACTCTTTGCCCTTTGCAAATTAAAGAGTGCCAATTTTCGAAACAAAGCTTCTTCTTAAAATTAATTACCTACATAAGAAGCTTCAATCACTGAAAACTTCGTTTTGCTGCCAGTACTTTGAATCGTGTAACGATTGGCGTGCTTTATTTTTCAAATTTTTTACGTTTCATCCTGTGTATCGATTATTAACCATAGATTTAGAAAATGAAGCGGTCAATGGTTGTAGACGCCACTGCGAAGTTTCTGCATCATAGGCAGGGAGTGTTTGTAGAGGGCACGTGCCACGAAACTCGCAGCGGAGCTTAAGCGAAGTCAGGCTTTAGAAATAATGAGAAGCTTCGTCCGCTGTTTTCTCTCCCCCTTCTTCCTCAACTATGTTGACACTGCGAGTTTGTAGTTGCACGCAGTGACCATTTAGAAGCACTCTAAGTGTGTGAAGAAATTAAAGTCTCAATGAAATAAAATTAAGAGTAATAAAAACTTGTGCGAACAGGACTAAGAGAAGTATAGTTTGGTATGTGTGCTGTTTATTTTAAACGTTAAAGCTTCGTGTAATGGGTCTGCATTTAATTCCATTGGTATAGGAATTTTGATACGTTTAATTTAATTACGTTTTCGTAAATACATTTTTTCAAGAACATGTACTGAAAAACTAGACAGTGGTAGTTCCTGGTTTGAATATTGTAAAACTGTGAACCATGAAATTAATTTTAGATTCTACTTGTAGTAGCCTCTCCAAAGGAGCTCCTTCGGACGTAACAACGTAAACGAGCTGAAGCTTAATTATCGCTACGTTAATAACTTTTAATCCGGATTGGCCTTTAAACAAGAGCAACGCTATTAATATCTTCATTCTAAAAATCAGCAAACGCTGTTATAAGTAAAAGTTTCATAGTTATAACAGAATTTCCTTAATGAAACTAAATATTATCGTGGAGAAGTTCTAAATACTAAATCATAAATTACAATTATTACCGATTATTGAAGATAGGTGTAAAAATTTACCAAATAATTCGAAGTTAACAATACACAATCACGGCATTAGAAATTAGGTATATCATAAATCATAAACCATCAAATTTCAAGAAACTTGATTTGTCTGCTTTCTCGAATAACATTCAGACTTCAGAGTTGAAAATAATTTTCAAATGTTACGTGCACGTGTTATTGTATATGTTGCGGTTGATATTAGTTTTTCTAAAGAATACGACAATTACTAAATTACTAAACAACTGTGGCCGTCACGTTATAGCCGAATATCAGTTTGCTCCATGAAAATGGTGACTGTGGGGAAACTTGTAAGCCGCAAGGAGAAAAGGCGATAGAAACTTTGCGACCAGGTGTATTAAAATTCAGGACTCTATACAAACTTGCCGCGGAAGCCTGAAACTCGGGAGACAATGAAATATGAAATTATATCGAATGCGGCGGTTCCCCGAATACTATTTGAGTTAAACTCTGCACAACAGAATGAACCCCTGTAACTTGCATTATTGTCAACCAGCGACACTTACCATTGCGTTCCCACTGATACCAGTTTTCGATTTTAGCACGTTCACAATAAAAAAAATTCTAATAAAGTTTCTTTCTGCCTGCAACCAGTGAAATCATAGTTTAGTAAAAAGCAGAAGTTGCATGAATTTTGGGAAGCTGTTGGAATGAACTATAGAAGATTTAGTGAAAATTAAAAATCGTGTAAAAATGTTTTGAGTTGATCTAATCACTAATAATTAAAACTATACATGAAAGAATCCATTTCTGAAGTAAACCATCAATTCTAGTACCGATCACTCTTTAACTCGGTTAACTTAGTTTTTAATTCTATCATAACTTCTACGTTATCATTAATGCAGTAATTTCTACAATTGCAACTCTAACACTCCTCCTTTCCAGCAGTGCCAGAAAAACAGTAAATAATTAAACAAGATTTCCTGCAAAGTGCTCTGGAAAAAGTCAACAAAAGGTATCGTTATAATTTAAAATTCTCTATGCAACAGAATCTATCAGATTGGCGGGGGAGAAGGCCATCGAAAAGTGCCTCTGCACAGTGAAATTCCTTCCTCTTCTCGCACGAAGATTCTGCTCGCATTTGTACGCAAATTTATCCTTGCCTGGCTAGAAAAGACAGCGCAGCCGTACACGGGCGTATTAAAATTCAGGACTCCTCACGGGCTGCCTGCAGGAACTTGGAACTACGGGAGATAATGAAACGTGAAATTATGTTAAAAAGCGAGTCGCACGGATACGGGGGTCACTAGTCTAGACAGGAGGGAGCTAGACAGAGGTGTACTCGGATAAAAGTTACCTTGCTTATCGCTTTTCTCGATGGAAATTCCCCGTTTCTCGCGCGCCGAGAGCTCCTTGGCACGTAAAACAATTTAAATGGTGTCTCCGATGAGAGAATCCCTGTCCTTGACGGTTCTCTTCGTAGAAACACCTGTTTTCAGACGTTTACTGTCGATATCGCACTGAAGTTGTCTCTTTACCATTGCTAAATGTAAATTCTTTCAGAAGAACTCTAGGTTCCCACATTTCACTTTAAAGTATATTATTTGTGGTCCAAGAGCGCGGTAATTAGAACTTAATATGTGCTCGATGTGTCAACTATTTTATGTTCTCGAATTTACCTTCGTACGATGGGTCATTGACTGAAAATTTATTGGTCGATGGAACGAGAGAATCATGAAATATTTCTCATTCGGAATAAGCTGCGATTCATAAAAGGGGTATCAAGAATTTACTTTTGCTACAGATATTCATACTAGAATACGAGGTTTTTCGAGGTAATGGGATTTTGACGGTGCACAGTGAATGGCGAAAATGTGTTGAATGCGTGTATGCGGATTAATAGCCGGGTATTATCTTCTGGTGATCATGGTTTGATGTCCCTGGACGTTGCGTCGACGTGAATGCGTTATCCATTAACGTTAACTGCTGGTAAATTACACGCTGGCCCCGGTTATTGCAATGTCGCCCAGTCGTCTAATAGGTATCGACTGCTACTGGAATGTAAACGTTAATCGCGGGACACGTGTATACTAATGAAATGTGCTCTATATGAGTGGTTAGTTTTGGCGATCATAGGATGCCATCGGCCTCGATGTTATATTAACGATTGATAGTCGCCAACCGTGCAGCAAATCGTATTGTAATTACAGAAAATGTTTGCTGTAGCGCAGGGCAACCGTGGCAATATTGGTCTATCGATTAGCATTAGTACTCGAAGAATAATTGATGACGAGTGATCATTAGTCTGGCTGTGCTGCAATGGCATCGTTGTGAAGAATTAAACGGCTATCTAACGACAAAAGTTTTAATAGCAAGATATATTTAGTGGAATGTATGTGTATCAACGCTTTTCATTCATGAGTTTGAAGTTTGAAGCAGTACAGGTTCCTGTATCTAATGGGAGTAGATACAAAACGGAGTCACTAAGAGTGGGAGATATTAAAAAAAAAAAACTGAAATCGTGAATGAAACTGTTGCATTCGATGGAAAATATCATTTATTACTGTGACAGCTAAGAAACTACAGAACTGGAGTCACGTCATGATTAACGATTGCATTTCTCAGCGCGTTTCTCTTCTACTTACTGAATGTCTGACTGTGCGTACACCTATTCCACTGTGACGTGAAGAATACGGCTCATTGTTTTTCATTCAGGAAAGTGTTTGAATAAATATTATTAATGATCATCGCGAGGATAATATAGGAAGGGTTTTTATGCGTTTGATGGAAAAAGGATGCCAACAAATTAATTAATTAATGTAACGTGTTCTCCTATAAAGCACTGAAAATGGAAAAATAGGGTGACCTGTCCAGTGAGTGACCACCCCCCAGTGAGTGAACGTTGTTGATATAATACGAAAAATTAACGTCTATGGCGCTCAATTCACGTTGAAACTGACACTGCCATGTAGACTGGAGATCCACAAATATCTCGCAATAGCGTTTTTCTGTCGAATTATAACCTATACGGTATTAATTCCGTTTATACAGCAGTTGTCCTCGTGGCGCCCCACAAGTTCAAGGTAAGTCTTGTTACGTGATATCTACAATTTGTATTTTGAGGTGCATTTAATAGTCCTATGATAAATTTGTTGTAATAATTACATTGTTATATGTTCCTTTAACGAAAAATACTGTATGAAATAACAGATTTCTAAGAATTTGTCGAGTTTGTTAGGTGTTTATGCACTGGATGGGAGATACCAGTGAATACTAATGAATGAATGGCCGTTCATTCTTTGGTGAGCTCTTTGTAGATGCTTTACCAATGATTGAACAACTTACCCAGAAAAAGAACAGGAAGAAAAACAGGTGATCAAACTCCAAAGGATGAGAAAAAGACAAGAAAAGAAAAAGGAAGAACAGAAAATCTAGGAAGAGAAAGGAAAAGATAGGTCTGAAAAAATGAAAAAATAGAAGAAAAGAAAAAGGAAGAGAAAGGAAAAGAGAAGTCTGAAAAAATGAAAAAAAGAGAAGAAAAGAGAAAGGAACAACAGAAAATCAAGGAAGAGAAAGAAAAAGAAAAGTCTGAAAGGATGAGAAAAAGAGAAGATAAGAAGAATGAAGAAAATAAAATCAAGGAAGAGAAAGAAAAAGGAAAGTCTGAAAGGATGAGAGTAAGAGAAGATAAGATTTTTCTGAAGAAGGCATTTCAGAATAATCGAGGGCAGTAAATAAAAACATTGGGAAAATATTATCGTGTTGATTCACTGGGAAACATAACCTCTGTTATTATCCCGTTCATTCACTGGGGTACCCCTGTTCACTCACTAGAAATTTAGGTTTACTCACCGGTCATTGGCTCATTTTTTATTTAAACCTCTGCCAGACTTTTAATGAAAGTTATAACTATCAAACATTGCTACAATTGTGTTCCGGGAGTGTCTGACTTTAGTAATAAAACAGCTCGCTTACAGCAATAACATTCAGGGGATTAAATAATGACTATTGAATATTAATTTTAAGAGACATGCAGCTTAAGGGGGGAGCCTGGTGTAACTAGCTGGAAATCGAGGCATTTTTCGGGAATTTTTTTTAAAGAAAGTATTTAATCGATCTTTCTGAAACTTTCAGCATGAGCGGCAAATAACAAAATTATAAGGGCTTATGCCCAGTCCGTTGGCGACGCAATTGTTACACTGCGGGCAACGTAGCGTCTTTTGGTTTCATCTAAAACCAAAAATCGAACAATTTTCGTTTAGTTTATGAGTGTACGCACAGATCGTATAAATTCATAACTTAAAAGATGCAAAATTGAACAAATGGCGGCCTCTTGAAAAAAAATTCACTTTTTCCAACGAAATTTTGCCTTAAATGTGTAAAAAAAAGTTATTTATTTAAACAATATCATTATACTGAGAACGTAGCCCTATGAAGAAAATGTTCACAAATATCCGTGTACAAGGTCTAGTCGATTGGTTGAATATTTTTGGAGTTACATTGCCCGCAGATTGTAAAACTGTCGATTCGAGAAAAACGCATTTAAAGTTTTGTGGTAACCTGGCGCTCCGTAGCAAAACCGACCATATCCGCTTTAATTTTTCGAATTTCGTTTTGCGGCTTTGAGAACATATTATTGTGATGTTCAACTATTGGTTTATGCAAAAAAAAAAAATCGATTTCTTCAACCCGCTCCACCAGGCAAAACGAAATTCGAAAAATTAAAGCGGATATGGCCGGTTTTGCTACGGAGCGCCAGGTTACCACAAAACTTTAAGGGGGGAGCCTGGTGTAGCGGGTCGAAGAAATCGATTTCTTTTTTTTTGCATAAATCAATAGTTGAACATCACAATAATATGTTCCCAAAGCCGCAAAACGAAATTCGAAAAATTAAAGCGGATATGGCCGGTTTTGCTACGAAGCGCCAGGTTACCACAAAACTTTAAATGCGTTTTTCTCGAAACGACAGTTTTACAATCTGCGGGCAATGTAACTCCAAAAATATTCAACCAATCGACTTGGCCTTGTACACGGATATTTGTGAACATTTTCTTCATAGGGCTACGTTCTTAGTATAATGATATTGTTTAAATAAATAACTTTTTTTAAACATTTAAGGCAAAATTTCGTTGAAAAAAGTGAATTTTTTTTTCAAGAGGCCGCCATTTGTTCAATTTTGCATCTTTTAAGTTATGAATTTATACGATCTGTGAGTACACTCATAAACTACACGAAAATTGTTCGATTTTTGGTTTTAGATGAAACCAAAAGATGCTACGTTGCCCGCAGTGTAACAATTGCGTCGCCAACGGACTGGGCATAAGCCCTTATAATTTTGTTATTTGCCGCTCATTTTTAATAAAATTTTTTTTTGTCTTCCTTAACCTGATAATACAATATCCTGAAAGTTTCAGAAAGATCGGTTAAATACTTTCTTTAAAAAAAATTCCCGAAAAATGCCTCGATTTCCAGCTAGTTACACCAGGCTCCCCCCTTAAGTGTTCACTCACTGGACAGGTCACCCTATATGATGCCCGTTTCCTCAACCACGCAAATTCCATGAATTTTGGATTCGGTTTGAATTTTCAACAGGTGTATGTTGGTTTATTGGAGTGTCTGTTGCTGCGGAAATCGTTAATTGCGTTCAGAATACTCGAAGCAGCAGTTGCTGCATCCGAGTATCCAAAACTTCTGAAATTCTGGCTCCGCAGATGTTTGAGATAATTCTCTACTAGAAATTTAATATCCGCAGAGCTTCTATGCGAGTGCTTGACATGAGTTACACTGACCACTATATCTAAATATTAAACTCTGTATTTACTAGCTTCCACGATACAAAATATGTTCCACAATAAACTGTAATTTTCAGAATGAAATTGAAAGATAACATAAATACTTAATCGTTCCAAAATTTTTCAACGAGTTTAGATTTTTACAAATTTGAATAACATTTAGTAAATATTACGTGTCAAGTATCTCCTAAATCTTGAAAGAAATTTGGACAATATTTCTTATAAGCGTGCACTTTCCAATTAGTGAATATCTTTCCGATTCTGCTATAAAGCAGAAATAAAGATAATAGAACCCTCCACCTGTATAGTGCCACATATTATATAGTTAGAGACTTATCGTTAGTCACATTGTCCCTCACATGGTACACTGAGATTCGAAATTGGCTTTTCTAGACTGCAGATTTTAACAGTGCTCGATAGATTCGTGCCAGCAGCATCAGGACTCTCAATTGCTCTATAAAACTCGGCTCACAAACAAGGGGAAATTGCCATGGCACGAGTCGTGCAGTACGTGACGCACTAAAAGGTAAACACAATGCTTCCGTGTAAATAATGGCTTTATTTATTAGCGTAGAAGCGATACCACCTTTATCAGTGAAGCGACAATTGTGTCGCAGATTCTATCACTGTTTTATCGGGCGTAATGACAATAACAGTGTATACAATGAAATTTACTCACAGCAAGAGTATGGTTTGTTGGATGTTCTCGAGGGAATATGATATTCCACCATTTCCAAATGTAAACTATTTTTTCTGTGCAAGAAATGTGATGGAACGTTAACTAGGTATTTCAAACTAAATACACTTCTCTTGAATAGTAGAAGAGGCTTGATTACATATTCCCATCGAACAAAGGAAAGGTAGCCAAAGCACAAACTCCATCACCCACTCCTCACACGAAACAAAAGTAGCAAGACACAGAGAAGCTACTAAGCAACAGTGCTCCAAGGCTGAACACCGACATCATTTGAATATAAGAAAACCGACTTGTTCCAGTAGCCACATTCAACATTCACCATCGAAACTTTCCATACAAGGTTGCTCCTGTTTTCTATAAACAAAGGTTCTTTAAAGGTCATACCCTGCGCGGCACAGAACACCTTCCCACAGTAGCAGGTCTTCCATTTCCATTTTACATACATCTCCAGGGCATCCCTTTCTCAGCAGAGCCCGGCAGCGCGATGTCGAGTGTCGGTCGAAACCCCCGAGGGGCCGTGGGTGGTGGGGCCGGCCGAGGAACGTTTTAAACAAAAACCGCTTCCCACGTAACGTCCGACTGGCCAGAACTCGTTCATCACTTTTTTTATCCAGCTGCCTTCGCAGGATTTCCTCGAATATTTCCGCCTCGTAAACCTGAACTCGGAGTGCACGCATCTAGAAACGATTTCGCCAGCGTTCCGCACAGTTTAGTGATGGCGGGGGTTGGAGGGGTGCAATCTGGCGACTAAACATCCTTTCTAAAACTAAAACAGCGGCCCAAACGACCGGCGGATTTTATCGGCTGGTTGGTAGTTAAGATTAAAGCATTTCCGTTTGCCTCCTTCGCCGTTGCTTCTCGACGTCCCGCTTTTTTTGGGGGGCTGCACGCTAAGCAGCGGGCGCAACGAAGGCGAAAGGGCGAGCACCTAGAGGCCCGCGGTGTCCTGGGAGCCTTTTTTATGGACGGTGATAAACATTTTTATGGATCCCACGCGAATTACTACTTTTTACAACCACCGTTGCTGGAACTGCGATGCCAGCAACCCCCGGCCACCCCCTTCGTCGCTGCTCCTGGCCCTCTTGCATTATTCGTCTGTTTCTTAGCCCCACTCCTCCTTTCGTCGCGAGATTTCTCTACCCTCGAGCAAGTGGTTCGATACAGGGGAGAATCCGTGGCCAGAGTCAAGCGGGGGCTGCGTGACCTTCGCGTTTAACGGCTATGGTGGTTTACGATTCTGTGACGGATAGCCATCGGAGGGAATTCGTTTAAAGCAGGTCGTACGTATGCAAATCGTCCAAGTGCTTATTCAGCAGGCGCTACTGTCGCTACCTGGACGGAAGATAATTGGTCGCGGATGATTATGTAAATGCTGCGATAGTTCGAAGGGGAACGGCTACTTTTTTCTGTCTTCTACGTGTTTACGACTGTTTGGAAACTGGCACTTCCGTTTCCCGCGAAGAGGATGCTTCGCTGCGTTTGCTCCTTCTCAGCCGAATGTAATTAGCATTTTTCGAGTATAGATAGGAATATAAAAAGTAATATAAGATAAAGGATTTTCTGGATATCTCAATTATTCGATTTTTTACAATCATTTCGGTGCAAATTTTTAAGTAGAAAAATTAAAGTCAATTCTTCAAACTGCTATAATTTCCTAAATAATTCGAGTTTTGAGAAAATCCTACGCGTAGGTGGAGGTAATATATTAACTCACACTTTTCTGACATCTTCGTAAAAGAAACTAGCAAAATTCAAAGATGAAGATGAAAATTATCATTCAAATATGGAAAATTATCAACCAAGTCGTGATGTCCCATGGTTCGCATAAAATTTCTATCCACAACTAGACACAATTTCCTATATCTCTATCCAACGTTGTCCCTTTTATCGATTACCTGTATTGTTTACAAGTACACATTTACCAGAAGCCTGAGCAGTGTGCAGGCCATTACCACTTTCGTAGTAATTCATAGCCAAAACGATTGCCCTGCAGGACGCACGTTCGACTGGATTGTACAGCACGTTGTACAAGTAGCCGTGGCATTCAGCTTTCGAGCTTGCACGGTCTGTACGACGAGGCACGTACACACAATAGAGGGTACCGTGACCAAAGAAGCGAAATTGCAGCAGCGTCAGTCGCTGCGAATTGCCTACGCTGGACATACTTTAATTAACTGCAAATAGAATTACGCCTGCACAATTTGGCGCTGATATCGAATTCGCGTTTGATGAGACAAACCTGGGCGACAACAGACGAATGACTAAAAACGGATTTTATGAAAAATGATTCGTGCATTTAATAATGCAGTTGAAAGGGAGAAGCTGACCGAAAGAATTCTAATATTCATTAACTCTTTCATTTGCAAGCCCCACAAAATTACAATGACCACAACAGTGGGCTCATTACCTAAAACCCTGAAGTTCCTCTCCCAATCTACGAAACCTTGTACATACAAAACACAATTCCATCATTGCACATAGAAATAGGGTAGAACCCCCAGTTACTGACACATTAAGGACTGACTCTAATATTATTGCATAGTATCTGTATTTATTGACTAAAAGTATAAGTTTTTTATTTTATTTATTATGGTTTAATATGTTTACTTCATGGAAAACATTTTGTGGGTCTTAGAATTTCTATTTTTATATATAAATTCATTAATCTAAAAAACATATTTCGAGATCTATTACTGACACCTCTAAAACGTGTGTGACTGAATTACTGACACCCCAATTACTGCCAGCTAACCTAATACTGTTTATTACTCATTTTACGGTTATGTAGTCTCATGTACATGAGCAACTACTGCTATGACAGTAATACCAAAATGCTTGAAACGCTTGTACCAATCACTGTCACCCATATATTAATTAAAAAAGCTTAATTAATCGTTATATTACGATCGTTGTGACTTTCTATGATACTTATATTGTACTAAAAAATTATTGTTTATTATGTAAATAATTTAAATATAGTAATTATAGCCCTTTCTTTAGTGCCCTGTTTTCTCTTTCACTAGTAAGGAAGTCGCCATTTCCACTGTTGTCATCAAATTAAAATTTTGTATCGTCTTATAGAAATGAATGAAAAAAAAATATTAAGTGGTGCATTTTCTAGCGTATAGATTATAGGTTGAATTACATAATTCTTTTTGTGTATGACTTTACAACGTTTATTTATTCGTTATTTTGAGTAAAATAGCTTAAGGTGACAGTAATTGGGTAGGTGTCAGTAATTGGGGGTTCTACCCTACTGGAATTCACAGAAGAGCATGTAACTTCGTGCATCTTCGCGTAAGCAACGACAGATAAGCGCGCGTTTTAAATACCTTTTCAGTTAGCTTAATAACCAGCGGCGTTCAAGTCATCGCGTCACCGTCAGCCTTCTCGTTCCCCTGCACGTATCCCACTATAATCCCGGAATTAGAATGTCAGTCTAAAAATATCTGGTGTCTACGGAGGTATCGACCGTCACCTGTGACGGGCGCGTCGCGTTTGCGAATTTCATCGTCAAAAACGTCCGGGGAAATTCAGTGCAGCGGCATGTCTCGGTTACAACTTGTGTATAACAGAGAGCCATTGGAATAGAGGGCTCGTGTGCACGGCAAGGTGAACGAGAGTAGGGTTGAAAGATGATGCATACCCAGCAGTGCAACCTAACACCCAACAGCTCTTATCTTGTATCTGGGACGTCTATGGCTGGAGAGGCTGCTCGACGAAGCGAAATATTCGTCTTGTATGACGGGTCCATCCAAATTGAGATTCGATCGGTTCGATACATCACGTCGCGCCCCCCTCGATCACGGTGTTCCAGCAGAATGTCGCCAATTTTTGTGGGCAAGGCTATTCCAGAAAGTGCTTCGTTATTCTTCCTGCCTTTCTTACATGCAAATTTCTTTGAAATTCTTTGGAATTTGTGCAGAAGTAGTAGAAGAATGTAGTTAGGTCAGGCACGTGGAGCTTTTGCAGGAGCAAAGGATGTTAGAATTGGAACGTATTTCGATTGTTAGATTTTTTTTTTAACAGAATATGTATTGGAGGTGGTCCAGGAATTATGAGTGTAATATATGAAAGTTCACACTTGTTATGGGTTCGGTCATGTATGGAATATCGTTTCGAAGCACCCACGTCCGAGATAGAAGAGGTTTCTTGAAAAGCATAATGGTAACGCTGCCAGAATGTAAATCGGTATCCCCCAGGTCGCGTTGAATTTCATATGGCGCACCATACGCGCTGCACCAATTTTCATGCATTTATTCGTCGACACTTCAACGCTGCATGCAATGAATGTTTCCCGCAGTGCGTTGTTCCGCCATAACACGCGCGACAAATCGCTTCGATAGTTACTAATAAAGGGAATCAGCATTCCGGCTTCAGATATGCTCGGAAGAGATGCAGTTTCATTTTTAACGATATTTCCTTAAATTCGGGAGACCTTCTTTAAATCTGGATTAATTACTGTTTCAGCAAGATTTCAGTAATGACAAAGCAGAAGTTGATAATTTTATTCGTCAAGTATAATGCATAGAATACTAAAAGATTTGCAATTTCTGGTTCCTTATTAATATTTCGATAACTCTGATAAAAGTCAGTGGCCACTGTAGATCCTTAGATCAGAAAAGTCTATTCCCAAGAAAACTATGATTTACGCAACAGACTTCTAAAATTCACAATTTTTTGGCTACCTAAATTCACTCTAAGGGGTTGAAATTGTCCCCTAAAAATCCGGCTATTTTCCGATTATCTGTCATAACTCGCGAACTTTAAGAAATAGAAATATGTTTTCAGACAAAAGCTACTTCTTTTAATCACGACTATCATTTTTCAAAAAATTAATCTTACAGTTCCCAAGTTATAACACAAACTCGGAAAATAGCCGGACTTTCAGGGGTCACCTCCACTCCTTAGAGTGAATTTGAGCAGCAACAAAATTGCGTAACACATACCTATATATCCTCTAAATATCCCTAAAGTCTCATAATTTTTTGAATTTCCTACCTGGAAATCTTCCCCTGTAAGCTGCGAAACCTCTTCCCATGCCTTTCCAGATAATCCCCGTTCACTGAAAGTTACATTCACGAGCATCCACTCCCCCCGATACTCCACAACTCAGGTCCCCAAATCTCTGTCCACAGTTATCTTTAATGAGACGTTCGAAACGAGTGGTGAAAATTTCGGTGCTCGTAAGTAGCGGCAGTATCTGCCGACCTACCTGCGCGCTCGTCGCGCAGATACGTTGGAACGAGATGGAATCACGTAGCGGCCGCAGCGTCTATATCTGCGGCTACAGTTTTGAGACGCAGCCACCCAGAGACGTACATAGTTGGTATCTCTGGTTCAAGAGCCATAAAGGTTATCGTCATTACGACACACGACCTCCACGATACCGTAGCCCCGCGCCTCACGTTTCCACTCGAGGGGCAGGACTGCGGGGAATTAGTCGTTGGATCCTGCAGAATGCAGCAGCTCGGAGTCTGTATCTTGGGTGTGCGCAAATACACGGCGAGCCCCGTTCTCGCGGAGACGCTGGACGCGCATGGCCGCGAACACTCCTTCCCCGGCACTGCACATAGAATATTTACTTGGGCCCTAGTTCTGCGCCAACTTTGCGGGAACTTTCGATTGACCGAGGAACTTTGCTCGCCGCCGGGGACGTTGCGCGAAGTTGAAGCACAGAGCGTTTAATTAGGATCAGCACGTGACGATGTTTGATAGCTCTGATGAAATGGCTGTATGAATTTCCACGTTGTGGAACTTTCGATTTTGGACGTGGGATGTTGGTGCGATCGAAAGGGTGCGGTTAAATAACTACGTTTTCGTGAATATTAAACTTGAAATTAAAGTATCCAGGGAATGGATGTATTGCTACTGTTAACGCGAACTTAAGTACACTGTGAATGGATGATTTTTTAAATTTTGTAGGCGCGCAGGTTCCATTACCTCGGATCCCATTGTAGTATATTTCTGGAAATTCAGATTTCTGTCACTGTAATGGTTTGGCGATGGAATATGGAAGTATTTAAATGGCAATGTACCTGGGCGATCCATCATGTCTACGTTGCTTATTACATTAGCAAAAGTGAATGCAAATTACGGTGGAGTAGGTTGTACCTGTTGGTAAGCAGGAGCGTTCCGCAATATGGAATATCGAATGCAGTGACTTAGCTGTCCTGAGCAGACAGACACCCAGGCACGATCCTAGCGGATGCATCAAATGCACCAAATGTACCAAATGCACCGTGATAACGTCACTCACAGGATGTAGGGTTAGTAATTCAGCCCTCGGAACGCGCGGTAGGGGTAATTCGGATTCTGTTCCATTCGTGTCTGTACATTGCAACGAGTAATTTTCGAAATTGCCCTTCGAACGTCTATTTTTGGGCAGGTTATCTAAGGATAGGGAAGAGGTCGCCTTAGAAAAATTGCGGGACCTCGATCGACCAGGGGTATCGACTATGGTTGCAGCAGCAAATGCTTCGAATAAGCTGAAAATGTGCCATACTTATTCGTGCTGGTTGTGCAACGATTGTGCGAGTTAATTTTATTAGATTCCTACTGATCTGCTCAGATTTTTACAGTTTATTTTCTTCCTTTGTGCGGTGCTATTTTTATCGACGTTTTATAGAGTCAGACAGTATTTTATGTAGTTTAATATTTTTTTGGTTGATGGAGTGGTAGTTTTTTAAACGCGTATTATGATAAGTAGTAGCGAATGGACGATATTTTGACACCTTGCGATTTATTCCTCTGAGGAATGGCGGTAACGAGCTCGGCCAACGTTCGATTAATAAATTCCCACGTACTTATGGTATAATAAAAACGGTGCCTCCCGTGGGAATGCAAAATGAGGTGATTATTCATGAGTCTGTGAAATTGCATATTCAAAGGTCGTCAAGAAGGGGTGCCTCTTTTATTAAAATGAACGCCCTAAAAAAGGTGAGAATTTAATCAGACGACGTATACAAAACCAATAACGAGATATACTAATTAGTAATTACTAATTGAATAATGAATAATGGAGGCAAAAATTCATATTTAAGTAAAATAGATGGATAGGATCTATAAATGTAATCTTGCTATTAAGAGATATTTCTAGAGAAATATAGGTTTCAATCACGTTCAAGTTGGAGTATTTCATATTTATTAAAAGTTGTAGCCTCGCATAGTAAATCTTCTCTGACAAACACAGTGTAAGTTGGTACTTTCTCTAATTATCTCGTACATCATTTAACCTCCACCTATATCAGCTGCAACTGCAGTTTCTATTTTGTTCAAATCTTTTAAGAATTCATTTCCTAGCACTGCTACACATTTCTCATTTTATCTTCCACATTCAACAAACTCACTTACCTTTTATCAAACGTAAAGTTCAACTGACCACTTTAATAGATGTAGCCCATACCTAGCATAAATAATCAATTTCGCCCCGCACCATACAACCAAGCATCTAAAAAACTACCCTCAAACTTGACACTAACTTGATCATAAATTGCAATACCAACAAAACAAGGTTACTTAAACAACGCAAGTCCAGAATGACATGTTAAATCCTTCAACCTCGTAGGGCAGCTCTGCTCCTGCGGTTCCAGTAAAGAAACACAGCTTTCTGTCTGCCCGTTCGACGTAAAAAGATCGTCCGCTCCTTCCTTCCTCGCGATTTCCTCGCGACAGCGCAGCATCGCGAGATCGATGCACGCTCTCCCGCGATCCTCCGCGTTCGTTCATAAAAATGTACCCCGAGAGTACTTAGGAAATAAAATTTCAGAATCCGCGCCGCTGGAGTAGAATGGAACGCGGGGCATCAGTACACATTACAGCGGCGGAGGCACAGACACCCGTGTAAACGAATTTCCGCGTCACGTGCAATTCCTTCGCTGTATCCGTAGCACCATTGTGACCCCATCTCAGCCGCCACCCCCTCGTACCTTTTTTCTTGCTCCCCGTCCTGCCTTGATCCTTGCTCCTCCATCCAGCCGCGACGGAATAAAACGGCGAAACGCGGCCAGAAGGGAAGGAAAAGAGGGCGGGAGGGAGCCCTGTCTCGTTTTTTCCCCACCTCCCCCGGCCTTAGCCTCGTCCTCTCCCGCGACGCACCGAAACGAACGTCGAGTTTATTTTTATCTGACACCCCGAAACTAATTTGATCTCGCGTTCGCAGACGCTCTTTGAATAAAGGTCCCCTGTTTCCAGGCGTCACGACGATTTCCACGCTGAATTTCGCGGTGCAGTGGCACGCAGCGCCGACATCACAGGCAGCCGCGCCCCCTTGATCGCTGATCTTTGATCTTTTTGCCAGTGGCTTTTGTCGTGGCCTCGGCTCGAAAAGAAAAGGCTGGGCGCAAGGGGACGAATTTAGGGGCTGTTTTATGTGAGCGAATACGGTGGTCGATTTATGTCAACGCTTCGAGGGGGCGAAGAAAAGATTTGAAAGAATTTTATGTGTTTTCTTGCGTGAGGTCAGACCCTTCTTTACACGTTCTTAGACGTTTCCGAATTTTTTGTACTATTGGCATGTTCCAATTAAGAATTTTTTGCCAAGATTGGGAATACTGGTAATTTCTGAGGGGATGTTTGTGTGGGATTGTGTAGGATCAAGGCTAAATTACTGCTCTGATGGTGTCCACCATGCATATTTTTTATAACGTTTATGAAATTCTGAAGATGTTAAATGTGTATGAAGCTTGTAGGATATTTCTAAATTCAGGAGGTTCAGTTTGTTTCAGATTTCTTTGCAGTGAGTGCTCTCAATCGCGCTGCAATCGTGGGGGATGTATTTCATGTTGCAAAACTGTTGAATGAATACTTGAGTAATGCAGTCTCGAGGATCCCCACGAGCCCATTACCCTAGCATTTGCTTGTCTAAAATCGGGGATGCTTTTAAAGAGATTCTCCTATCCTGAAGGAAACACGATAACATACAAACCAAAATAGGATTTTATATTCATCACGTATTTTCTGGTCTGCATTATTCACGTACGTTTCACTTAGTGATATCGATAAAAGTTTCCCCTTTCTAAATAAACAGGAAGAGAAGCTTTCACGACACTCATTCTCAGTTTATTTGATGTCTTATTATAAATAAGCTTATAATCTACTAGATATAAATTACGATTCATAACTGACTTGTGTGGGAATCAATTCTATACACTACTGAACGATTGGCTGACTATACCGTAGCGCTATTCTACTTGCAGAACGTCTGACCTCATATTACGTCGTTCCACTTCGATGTAAACAATTAATCATTACTTTGCGTTTTTAGATAGGGTTTGTTAATACCTTTACTGGAGTTACACGAAGTTCAATACAAACAAGAAAATAGTTTTCCACGGATACAGTAAATACTCGTTAGGAGCCCGTCGAACGGGGCTGGCGGCGGGCTCCTAACGCGACTGGACACTATTCCGCGCGGCCACTGGCGCGAGTGAGAAAACCCAATGAGCGAGCGAGAGGAAACGAAAGCCGACGGCAACTTCGTGTCGACTCGTTCGTTTCCTCTCGCTCGCTCATTGGGTTTTCTCACTCTCGTCCGAAGGATTCCAAGAAATGGTGGGGATAGTCGCCGGGCTCCCAACGCGTGGTAAAAACGGGCTCCAAACGAGGATTTACTGTATATCACTTTCGACAGCAAATAATCTTACTCAAATAACCATGATTACATCCACAAGCAAAACTATATTTAACACCTTCTTAGATTTAAACAAGAGCTTTCAATTTTATATACCTCACTTTCTCCGACATTAAGCACCTTCGCCTTAAAATTCACAATAATTTAACACACCCCATTATCTCCTTCCCTCATTATCTAACCCCCTTGCAAATGTAACTTTTACCAGCACACTACCAAAAATACCAACGAAGCGTGCAATCGTTCCCAACCCCCATCCACCCCCGAATTAAATATCCAACGTATAAATATTTCTCGCCACGTTTCCGCGTGTGTCCCCGGCCGTAGCACTCGTAAAAGCATCTCGAATTAGGTAGGAGCCGCTGCATTTTGCATCCCAGATCGCCACGTACTCCCGATCGTGCCTCAACTTAAAAGGACTCGTTTCAGCCGGGATGCTTTCTCGACACGCACACAACGGCAATCTCCGCGGCTTTTATTCATACGAACGCACCGGCGGCGCATCGAAATAGACGCGTTCGCACCTGAACGTCCCTTTAACAATTTACGTACACCGTTGCGCGTAGCCAGAGACTGTTTTGTAAGGGTGCGCCAGTCGCGACAGTCTGCTACCACTCAATTAGCCAGGCGTACCTGCGGGCTGCCGGTGCACCTGGTTTTGCAGCTGACGCACCTGTAATGCAGTCTACGAGTAATTAGGCACTGTTCGGGCTCGTCCATCGGACACGCTTTTGTCCTCTGCCAAAAAGCAGCCACGTATACAGCGCTGCTCTCTGTCTCCGTCGAGAAACAGGCCGCACGCTGCTGACTGAACACGTAGAAGCGCTCTGAAGGGCGGAAATGTCAGCAAAAATAGTCGCGGTAACAAGGGAGTTATCTTTATGCCGTCCTTGTAACGTTACATTTGCGAGACACGTCGTTGGATTATTTGGTGTCCCCGTGGAAGGTGAAACGTTTGGTGAGCTTTCGGATAAAGATGTGATGTGGGAGACCTTTTAAAGCATTGTTATTGTTTCGGAACAAGCGTGGAATATTTAAGGAAACGTCAAAATTCTCTGATATTAAAATTGTATATAAGTTTGTTAATTAAGTTTAAACAGATAATCTGTATAAGACTAAAGATTCCTAAGCTAAATTTTATGACTCTGCAGAAGTGTTGGGCTGGGAATGTGGAGCGTGAGTTTTGGGTGGTGGCTTCTGTTTTATTTCAAAGCAAGGGGAATAAGGGTTATTAATTGTGGCAGTGTTCTCGTAATTTACTCAATTTCATATCTTTGCGAGGACACCGTCGTGATTCTAAGAAGAGACTTATCATGATGAAAGCATCTCTTGCCACCACTAAACGGCACGAAAACATTCCGCGCACTGATGTTAATTCTCAGACGCGATATTTCATAGCGTAGTTAGAAGTAAATGCACCCGCAGAGGACCAAGTGCTTTTGGGGGAAACTGGGTTTACACTCTCGCCGTAGTACGCTGTCGTCTCAGGAGGGTGATTTCGACATTATTGCACTAAGGAATGTCATTCTGAGAGTCTAGATCTGGGTAGTATCTTTGTACGTTACGTCGACATTGTTAAATATTAATTAAATCGCGGTCAGTATTCGAGAGGCCCGATAAGTATAAGAGTGTAGATTAAGACAGAGGAAAAGGATATTTGATGGAAGCTGATAACAGCTTATGGAGGAAACTGTAGAGCTCTGAGTCACCCAGACTCTACTGCAACCATTCTAAAATTTAAGATAACTGAGATCACTGATGTAACACGATAAATGATACCGCCCATTTAAAAAATGAGTCCTAAGAATCACGATACGTTCTACACTCTCTGTAAGAGTAACGTAACTTCACGGTCACGCGAATGGCGAAGAAAAATATTACGTAAGCATCTGAAGCATAAAATCCCAATAGCATCTGAAATTCTGATAGAATCGCAACGAATGCTATACATACTTTAACATGTTAAGAGACAAAGTGAAACCAAGAATCTCAAGATCACGAAGAAGAGCACCACGTCTTCGAAGCTTACACTGCACGACCCGTGTCCCTAATAAAATTAAATGAGAAAGCGTGCCTACTAATCTTTCCTCCTCCCAGTAAAACACCAGAAGTTTCGTGAAATCGGTCAAGCTTACATTGTTCCAGGCTGACTTACATCGCTCACCGTTCGGCAGCGCTGGCACGAAGGTATTATTATGCGAAGAATAGTCGTTGCCATAGAAAGGGCGAGGCTTTGCGAACGGGGTTGCCGAAGCTCTCTCAGTAAACTCAGGGCTTTCCTTTCGACGAGCTTTCGGCATTGTGCGGGCTAGCACGAGGGGGCTAGCTCGTGCACATAAATACCATGATTGATGGGCTAGAAACAGCCCCGGAGCCTCTCCGTCCTCTCGCTCGCGT
Organism: Andrena fulva; assembly: GCA_946251845.1. Classification (NCBI taxonomy): domain Eukaryota; kingdom Metazoa; phylum Arthropoda; class Insecta; order Hymenoptera; family Andrenidae; genus Andrena; species Andrena fulva. The sequence goes on from OX276332.1 coordinate 6,312,458, forward strand.
CTCTCTGCCCCTCCTCGCTATCCTTCGTTCACGTCGTAGTTCGACCTATTTGGTATTAAGAGCGAAGTTTACAAGGTGTACACAATGGGCCGGCAATTTTCCGCACCCACACTTCCCCCCGCGGCCACTTAACACAGTATCCGCTGTGGGTACGTATTGTTTGATTGTTGGACAGGCGCTGCGCTGGTATAACGCTCACCCTCCACCCTCTTAATCTGTTGCTGATAAAGCGCACGCAGAATCACTGGAAGAAGTCCATTAAACATGATTACCTTCGATGGTGGCGTTCTCTGTCTGGTGATTTATGATTGTCTTGAGGGGAGGATTCTTCTGTTTGCAGAGTTGTAGCTTTCGAGATTGATGGTGCTGGTGAATTGTTTCATGACTGATGGTTCCATGGTGGAAGAATCGACGGGGATGTTTTGAGTTGGAGGGAAATTGCCCACCTTCGTGAGATAGGTGTAACGTGGAATGATTAGTTGAAGGAATTGTAATGAAATGTGCGCGAGATTTTGGATGGAGTTTGAGTTGAACGTTTGAGCGGATTATGGGAACGTTTCCGTGGGATGCAAACGATCCCGGGTGGATAGCGTAAATCTATCAAATTCCTTTGAACATTAAAGCAGTTCATCGACGTTGCTCCCATCTCGTATATAATTTTCAGGCCATTTGATCGTAATGGTAGCATTCGAACGATGTACTGGTTAACAGAGCCTGTGAAACGAGATTTATTCCAAGCGTTGGGATTTGCGAGTGTTATTACAGTGGCGGGTAGCGTCGAAAATTTCGAATTGCACGTTAACAACAATTGGGAGCATTTACTAAACGCAAAAATATTAAACAATAAATATGATACATTGTATCTACTTAGTGTATTATTTTTTTCAATCCTGTTTTATTCTATAATTCTTTCCCTCGCAATTTGGTTATTCAAGACTCTTTTTTCTCCAGTAAGCATTTTTATACTTAAATATTTAAATGTCTTTCGGCGGATAAGGCTTTCCTAAATGACAGCAGTGACATTTAAACAAGGGTACATAATGAGGGAAAATACAATTCCACTGTTTTCCGTGGTTTTGTCACGCGATGAAAACAGAACTACCCGAAAACTGCAGTGAAAATTCAGAGGGTAGGTACCAGGGTAAATTGTAGGCCACCACAGATCGTTACGCTGACTGGGCCGGTAACTGCATCGAATTAGGGCGAACCGAAATCAAACCGGATCAAGCCAAATCAAACCAAGCACAAATTGCAAAGGGTCGCGACATTCACACACTCGCGTGCTGATAACGAGCCAATACGATTTTCCTGTCCATAAAATGTTTGTTCTCCCTTATGGCCAGTACGTGGCAGCAATCAAGCATGTAAATTATTTTCTATTATCACTCAAATATTATACACTACCAGACATCAATTTTAGAGTACTGGAAAAGTTTTTTTAGTACTATACCTCTCTTATTACTATCTACTTAGTACTCTGTTTTGGAAAGCTAAGAAATTTTCCTTTCAGAACCTTTACTTGTCAATTTAAGATTTTTTTTTAATCGTATTAAATCCATTATAAAATGATCTCAAAAATTGACGAAAATGTTTTGAGTATACTAATTTGGCCACCCTCTGTACTATGGAAATAAACGTAGTTGTTGTAATAAATATATTCAGTATTGTAGATTATCCAGCAATATGGCATTATTTTCGAAGATATTTAATTTACTAGCTAATATTTGCGTCAGATATAAATCTGCCCTTGGCATCCACTGACCCGCAGACTCCCAATGGAGAATTTAGCCACTGGACCTATCAGGAGACGCGCCAAGAGCAAGCTGTTATCAGTTCTAGAGTTTAGCGGTTTCCTCGATCCCAACATGAATGTCTCTGACGCGTATATCTTCACCTGCACAGCGGTACATCCGTATCTGTCCTGGCCTTCGACCCCAGTCCACACCTCTATGACCTCAGGCTAGATCAGACCCTCCCTCTGAAAACCACTTTCCTGCATGATCAGCCGGTTCAACGCCCCCTGACGTTTTCGCGCCCCTTAAGCCTCTAGCGATTTTGCGAGATGCTCGCCTCGAAATTCTGTCCCTCCGACAGAAGCTCTTTGCCTCGTCTCGATTTATTGTAACCTAGACGGATGGTAGACCTACATACAGGCTCAGCTAGTTACTTCGATACCTGTCGATCCACTGACGGACTTCCCGTTCTGTGTCACGTTTCTGCAGATTGTCATGCAGATTTTGACGCTTTGCGTGACTTGTGAGAATTTGCATTGAGGGTAATGATAACGTCTCGCGTGAACTTCTGGTATATTTTTGAAGTTGAGGGTTGGGTTTGGGTTAGGCTAACGATTCAGCAATTCTCCCTCTTTGTATTTAACTTGTAGAGTTATTGTTGCGTTCGCTTTGAATTTTTGTTTCTCTTGTTAGATCCCCGGGTGAAGGTTGTAGTTACTGCAAAAGCCGAGGAATAATGGGCGGCCACTTGATTAACTGAATAACTTTAAGAAGGGATGAATTTTTTGCACAGCTTATGAAGGATTTTCCGGGCGTGCCGCGTGCAGATTATAAATTACGGCTCAATCATGTTTATTTTATCGCCAGGCACGATTAATTATTTCCCAGCGATTAATTATTCTCAACATTTCTCGGCAATTAATTACCGTTAGACGTTGGAGTCTGGCGGTGGAGCGGTTGTAGTAATACTGACCGCGCCCGAGATTACTATAGCCGCGTATATTATTAAATGAAACGTAGCTAAACCTAGCTTAATCGTAATTGCGAAGTTATCAGTATCAAAATCACGATGTTACCTAAACTGATAGCATCGCAATCGACGTTATTACTATTTTAACCTGTTAATGGAAGGAGACTACTTAACAGGTCACTAGAAAATGCCTTCGTTTGAAAGCATTTACTGTCATGAAATCCAGTCAATTCAGCGACAAGTAAATATGTATTTGAAAATGAAGAAGGAATATTTCTGACCAAGAAGTGACCCCCATTAACAGGCTAATGTTTATTTGCTACACAGAATTATACATTTCTGAGTGCAGTAAAATCATTTAAATCGAGATGGAGCGCAATATCAGCCGTAGCAGAATAATTGTTCGAATTCTGTAATGTTCGCAATAATTATAGGTGCAAGGTGTTGAGCGTCGTTTCTGGTACTCATGAAAATGAAAGTGTCATAGTGAAAGCAATTTCAGGGAGGCGGTACAGCATTAATCGGCGGAATTTCTGCGAGGATCGTGCAGCAATGTATTAACAATTTAACGAGCCGACACCTGCGATAGCTATTATAACACAATTATATACAGCGCCTCGTGTCGGGTGTGTGTGCCTATTGCGAATTCGTGTAGCAGACTGCATCCGTACACTGGGGCACGATGCGAATTGCTTGAGCTCGTAGGTCTCGGCGTAAATTCTATCATTATGCCCTTTCTTGCCGAAGTTTAATGAGCGTGTCGAGGGCAAAATATAATGCAGGGCGGCACAGCTAAGTGGTGCATCCAAAATTATTACGGATGTGCGTCGTGCGTGCAGGAATATCAAATTTTAGCTTCTACGGAAATTCGGAATAATGTCACAGAGCCTATTATGATAATTAATTGGAGGAGTAGAGGAAATATGAAATGAATGATAAAAATAGAAAATTAGGCTGACTTTATTTGTTAAAGTGTTGAAAGAAAGGCGGGGAAAGTTTAGATAAATTGTTGATCTAGTTCACTGTTTCCCACCCTTGTTTGAGTCGCGATGAGTACATTTAATAAGGCAAAGGAAACACATTAAGAATAAGTATTTCAGAATATAATTCTAACTTAATAATTAAAATAAATAAGTTCTAAAAATCGCCAACTAAAAATAACCGTGGCGACCTTACAGAAAGCACTTAGCGACCCACACTTTGGGAATCACTGATTTAGTTGGTAGAAACGAAGCTGATTTATTACTTTTAATCCTTATCGAATAAGCAGAACCTCATTAGATATTAGAATTAGAATATTACAATGATGAACATGATATGCACTATTCAGTGTACCATCACACATCAATTATAGTCCGTCATTACAGTTTATCGACGCAACTCAGTTGAAGGCAACAAATAACGAGGTACATGGTGCATCCATTAGGGTAGATGTTCCTGACCCATCAATTTCAGAAAATAATATATACATCATTTTGTTGGACGCATTTGAATTACATTACAAAGCTGGCTGTATTCATTACTTTTTGCAAATTACGTAAAAACCATGCTTTGCAAAATGTTATTTTTGATGTTTGATATAAAGTCACCGAAGCAATGTGTACATAAATTTTTTCCAGTTTATAGTATACATTAAAGGATGGTACACGGAGGAGCTAGCTGCAATCCAATAAAGGTCCCTCCTTACATAAGAAAGTATAATGTAGAAATAACGTGACTATGCGGCGGATAAATAAGAGTATATAAACGGGAATGCCCAGAGGCAATAAACCAATATACCAAACGTCGAAGTCTGTCTTTATATTAAGATTTTTCCCGGATGAAATGGCATTATTAAGAGTCGAAGCAACTAAGGAAGTATTGAAATATAAACAGTTTTCACGAATCATTGAAAATATGAATTTATCTGTATGATTCGTAACGAGTTCCAATGTTGCTTCAACCAATTTGGTGTTTGTACGTTGATATTATGAAGGGTTCTTGAAAAATAACATATTCCACTTGGAAATTTGCAAAATACCTTGATTTACGTATATTGGAAGTTGCTGACAAGGGGACACTAAGGTCGACGGGAAACGGACTTTCCTGAACCTTGCAGTATTTGAAGATGTCGCCTCCGAAGTTAATTTGGCAAAGCAGTAGGGCGCGCTTCTCAAGATTTTCCGAGAAAATTGCATTTGAAAATCGTTTATAGTGTGTGCTAGGTGCCGCAAAAATTATTGTTTTCCATGCTTTTATGATGAATATCACCCTGGCTCGTGTCATACTAGCATGTAAGTAAAAAAGGGAAAGTAAAAAAAAATAAACTGAAACTCGAAGAAAGCTAATTGCGAAAATAATTCGATTTTCAAATGCAATTTTCTCGGAAAATCTTGAGAAGCGCGCCCTACTGATTTGCCAAATTAACTTCGGAGGCGACATCTTCAAATACTGCAATGTTCAGGAAAATCCGTTTCCCGTCGACCTTAGTGTCCCCTTGTGAGAGTGAAGACTATACAAGTGTAATCGATTTTGCATTCCAGAAATGCTTTAGTTGGTTGTAGAACCACGTACCAGTGCTTCTAAACTTTACTTAATTATGTTGTAATAGTTATCACAGGTCCGCTGGTAGGTACTAAATTTGCAATGAACTGTTATACGTATTTTCAAGGAATTTCTGTAGCTTCAGCAGCGCTATACGTTGCGCTCCGGCAGTTATAATATAACATACATGTAGTTAATTACTCCATGATCAAAAGTTTAATTGCTCGTCAAAGTGAAGTTCCTGCTTTGGGAACAGAAACGCTCATTAGAAACAAGTGGTTCAATTTTCTCACCGCAAAAATAATTTTAGCCAATATTGGTACAGTTTCTGGTGTGTGAAATTCTAGTAAACATTGACAGATTTATTATCGAAGGTTCAAGGCATTATACAGAATAATAAATCGGGTGGAAGCTTTCTGTTGATATTTTTTCATTTCTAAAACTAACAGCAGCTATAAATAAAGAAATAAAATTGCATTGTAAAGCACATATAGGTAGTTTTTTCTTCCTTTATCTTATTAATTGCTGATTATTTATTATCCCTATCATTGAATTTTTTCATTACATTTCTGACACTAATCTCTAAGCTGCAGTTCCTGCGCGCCTCGTGCGCCGCAAGTGAGACAAATTCTAGGGAATCGTACAATGCCACCAACACTGCACCAATACGATGCCACCAATTTCATGAGCTCAATGCGCGAATTGGAACGCACCCATAGCCTTACAAACTTGTAATATTATCTGCAGCAATCTAAATAATCAATCACACCTTTATTCGCCACTTTTAATTGCAAAATATAAGCAATTTGTTAATAAAGAGAACGAGATCGCTAATGTCTCAGCACGTCGCGCTTTTGAATTTCGCGCGTCGATAAGTTTCGGAATAATTCTCGTTTCCATCGATTGCCGCACCGTGGCGCTTCAGTCTATCCTTCGCGCGCTTTACGGTGGCATTGATTGTGGATCGCTCGCGTGTATATTCTTGTAAAACGTAGTAAATTATTAATAATTAGTATTGTGAACGATGTACATTGCTCCCTGAAACTACCGTGCGTGTTGCTGAATGGAATTCTGATGAATTTCTCTCGTTTTTCGGTTTTCCGACTTGGAGTACTGAAAGGGTAAGAGCAACACAACGCCATTAGAAAAACACACGACTTTGCCAACTGTCAAACTGTATATATTCGAAATATATTAACAATTCAGTCGATTAAAAATTTGCAAGAGAACAGATTAAACTCTCATAAGTATTGGACTGCGTGCGTCGCAATGATTTCGCCATTTCCCTAGTAGCATCTTTGTTGGCCAACGGTAGCCAACAGTTGGGAATCAGTTGGGAGGTGGTTAGTAGTTTCGCCTACAAACCTTCTTTACAGGGCCCAACCGTTGAATGTTGCATTTGCATCCCGACAATTTGCCTACGGTTGGGAATCAATTGGGAGGTGGTTAGTAGTTTCGCCTACAAACCCCGTCTATTGGGCCAACTGTTTAATATTGCACTCATCTTCCGGTGATTTGTCTACGAATAACCAATTCTGGGCCAACTAATAATGCCCTATGGAAATACATTTAGTTAAAGATAATAAAAACAAATATATAGGTTCGGATGAAAATAAAATCATATCCCAAAGTAATTGAAAGAATTTTGAACTCACATTGGCTACACTTTTTATGAAGTCTGTCTGGGGGAAGAGAGGGTTGAGTGGAACGGTTGACGTCGACAGTCGCAGGACGCAAGCCGCCTCGCGAGCGAAATGGTCCCGTCCGTCATTTTGTACACTGTTTAAGTTTAAGGCTACGGTTATACTGGATCTTAGAGCATATACGAAGAGAAGTAGTTTAAAATGAGTCCACCTAACTTTTTAATTTTGTCAGTTGAAATTCTAACATTTTCCCGTTACCTATAAATAATAAGTATAATTCAAAATCCAACCGTTTGCCTACCGTTGGATTACTATTACATATAGTACGGTAGGCCCTATAAATGGTTGGGCAACAGTAGGAAAGCCTACCTTGGCCATCTGTTGTTGGCCCAACCTGAAAAAAAAGTGCCAAATCTAACTGTTGGCCAATTAATATTATGTGCGTGGCCCAACTGTATGCCAACCAAAAATGCTACTAGGGTTTTAACCGACTTCAAAAAGGAGGTTATAGATTCACCCATATGAATTTTTTTATGTTTGTCCCCGCATAATTCCTCAGCATAGGGACCGATTTTGATAATCTTTTTTTTCTTCGAAAGAGGAATACGAGGAATCCGAAAGGGGAGGCGATGCCCCGGTGTTCCCATCCTACACTGCATCAATATTGGCCCAATATTTTGCCAGTTCTGGTTAATAATAAAGACTATTGTCCCCTAATTATTATTAGTTTATGTACGTACGCGCATATCTCCTCAGCATGCTGTGCTAATATATATTACTACTATATATTAATATAAACTAAAAAGTTAAAAATAAAAGAATATAAGAAAAATTTAATACCGACTTCAAAAAAATAAAAACGCACTAAAAAATGAAATATAATTTTTTCCCCCATTTAATCTACGACTCTCATATTTTTTTAAATCCACGCCTCATCATTTGCACTGTGTAAATCTGGCGCTGACTTACAAAAATGGAGAGTCTTAGATTAAATAAGGGAAAAAATTATTTTTCACTTTTTAATGCATTTTTATTTTTTACTCATGAAAGAAAAATATTTTATTAGCGAGTTACTGCGCCTTCCCCAATTAGTAGGTTAACCGTATGCATTAGTAATTTTCTCTTTGAACTTAATTTTCACAAGAGACACTTTCGTGGCTCTGATTTCTTTCTATCTTTTTAGTACTAGTACTAACTACGAGCCACAGAAGTATCTTATGTAAAATGGCCCTATTTCAAATAAACTCCTTTAACATATGAATACACCAGAATCAAGCGTTTACACCATCCACATTTGTGTGGCTAGCCACTCTTACCCTAAACACGTAAATTATTATACCTCGATAAAATTTTATCTAATTTAAAAATCCCCAACATATCCAAAACCCCACTCTCAAGCTCTATACATAAATATCCCATCAATCTCCCTACCCTCGATAAAATCAATCTCACAAAAACACTAAAATCACAAACATTCATACACACTTCATACACTTTTAACCCTGCCTAATTCACAACACCCCTATTTTCGTACCACCGACAGTACGTAAAATTTAAAAACCCTCTCCTAATTAGCGTCTATCCCGTGTATAGTGTTCGATGACCTGCAGACACCCCCAGACCCAATGAACCATACGTGGCCATGATTTCACGCGCATTTGCCCCTCAAGGAAGACCGAAAAGGTCGAGCGGGCTCCTTCATGCTCGCGGCATTGGGGGAAATCAGCGGCACGCTGCCGGACGGTGGGGGTGCGCGCGTTACAAGGAGTAGTTCGCCTCCGGCCGCCGTGGAGTACGAACGTGTCTTCGCGCTCCCCTGTCCCATTCTCACCCGCTGGTCGGGCCCGTGCACCGTGTTCACGTGAATATTGAATGTTGTGTGCTCGAACGTGTTGCCGGGCTACCATCGCTCCGTTTCTCCTTTATCCGCGCCCGCTGCACGGCGACTCGCGTGCGCCTTCGTAACGTACAGTGATTGAGTGGTGAAGCTCCTGACACGTACTTCGCGCCTCCACCTCGCCGCAGGTCCAAGGTTTTAAGGACATACTTGAAGCTCGGGTACGTTACCATTATACTTGAACATTCGAGAAGATTGTCTGAACGAGTGCGAAGGCTTGGGGGTATTTGTTTAGCGGTTTGAAAATCGAAGTTCGGGGTGGAGTAACCATATCGCGGCTCGTATTTGGGGACTCGATTCGTAGGAGATTTTCTGTGGGATTTATGCTCAACGATTGTTTGCGATATTAGAAAAATACGGGGGGGATGAAGTATCGATTTTGGTTGGTGTAAAGTGGTTTTGATTTTGTTGTGCCGCGGGACTGCCGTTTGGGGGTTGATACGTGGGTGTTGACTTTGAGACATAGAGTACTGGACTTCGTGTGTTAGCATTATTTGTGCTGTTCAGCAGTGTTTACTGTTGCAACAAGTCAACGCAAATTAGGCATACTTGGTGAAGATATATTACATAGAATCTTGCACTCATTTAGAAATGAGTATCAGTGATCAAACTTCACTGTCAGATACATTGGCACCTCTGACAAAACATGATTTGTTCGAAATTAATTCTTTTCATTCTTCTTCCTGCTGCCATGCTTCATTTTTCTTGGAAAATAATCCATAGATCATCGGGCGACGTTCGGATAATAGCTGAGCATTCTTTCACAATTGTAGACAATACAAAGCTAAAACAAATGTCTATTTAAGTAGAGTTGGTCAATAATAACTGCGCCAGTACATACTAATTATCGTGCAACTACAAAACAACTACCTGCAGCCTCTTTATATTAATTTCATTTTAAAACTTTCTTGTTGGATGCCGCATTTTTAGAAGTAATAAAGCTCCAAGGTGGGAATATATTTATTGTAATTAATTTTCTAATTCTGCAATAAACCTTTGTTACTCTGGTGACGTACTTGATTGCGTTTGGACGGATATTGGAAGTCGGTTGAATTTGCTCAAACTTACAATTATGTGTTCATTTGATTGAATTTTTGATGGAATTTTGTGGAAATCAATAGTCACCGTCTCTGAAACGGGAATTTACGCAACATGCCTGGAAACGTGTACGTTGGTACGGCTGAATCATTAATTCAACATTGTTGAAACACAATATCCGCATCTCCCATTGCACGATATAACCCAGAACACTACACTTGCGAATAAATATCTTATTTACGAGAGTAAGATTCTTCAGCGTAATACTGAGACATTGTCTATTCTGTAAACCCAGCGTTTCAATATACAGAGTATTTTTTTCGAAAAACAATCAGTATTAATGATGCCTTGAAAATTTTAATTAAGAAAGGAAAGAAGATTAAAAAATAAATATTAATTAGTTGAAAAATAAGAGAAATTTTACACCAGTAGAATTATTTATACGATGAAAAGTTGAGCTGAAAATATTGGAGCATAGGGTAGATGTCCCAATTACTGCCAGTGTCCCAATTACTGGCACTTGATTTATTATATGTAATAAAAACGTAACGTATAAAAAGAAATGTACAAAAAATAGTTATTATTAAATGGAGATTCTGGTTTACATTAAAATAAAAAAATATATGTACTCATATGTACCTAGGACAAGATGATTTTTGAGGTGACAGTTATAGGTACACTAGGATCGCTCGCGAATATGAATTAATTATTAATAAATTCTTCATATTTAATTCATAAAACTATTTTTTTTTAATGAAAGAGATGTTAAATAATATTATGTTTCAAACTGAAACAATTTTTAGGTTACACAACACGCGAAATGATTAAATGAAGCTCGGTTATAATCTTAAGGTGGCAGTAATTGGGACATCTACCCTAGTTGAGCGTCATTAGGAAAAATTTTCTCGAGAAATAATAATCTCAACTCCCAGAAAGTTTGCAGCAGATCGTCGTAACAAATATTCTCCTAGCTTTAACCTTGGAGGTCTTGAATAGAAAACAAATAACTTCCACGAATAACATACTATTCGAGCATCCAACCGTTATTAACTTCTACTGTCACTAAATCATATTACGATTCATGAAATTAGAGTAAACACGGTGAGCGAAAGCAATCTCCCAAAATGTATCTAAGAATTTGAAAGCTACCAGGATAGTGATTTCGAATTTGAGTAATTTCAAGGGAACTCTCTAGAATATACAATTTCGATATTCATGTTATGCGTCTAATATTTCCGGACAAACTTTGTGTAAATATAAGATTGCAAAATGGCAAGGCTTCGCCCTGAATTGTTCACAAATAAATCTTAATGAATTGCGGGAGAAAGCCGCGAGAGCTGTGGATATTGGGAACGAAGTAATTACAAGCTAACTAGACGTCACTTCCAATTTCGTGATCCTGAAAGAACGCTTCAGATAAATTGTTGTTTGTGGTCGGTGGACTATTATCTCCATCTAGATGATCCAGAGGCCAGGGAAATAAACGACTCGATATTCCCTTGTGTATTCGCCAGCTGAGTAACCCAACATTTTCCCTGCAAATTACCGCGACCCTGTCAGTACGATTGAAGGGGGAGGAAGTGTTAACGCTAGGGCAATTGATAATACGGATGCGGGAAATGTTTTGGTGAAAATATGATACGTCTGCTTAGGGTTCTAGCTTGATACATATCGCATCGCTCGGAACTGTTAGGGAGTCATGTTTCAAAATAATGAACCGATAGGAGGGTCGAAAAGGATAGTACGCGTATTTTATAGCTTGAAAATCTACGAATGGAAATCTTCTTTATCTACGTTGAAGTATTACTATGTAAGGGATAGTTTTAATTTATCATATTTCTAATTGATTCTTCAATTTGTATAATATAGTGAAAATATGGTATTTTTACTGAAGGTCTAACTTGTACAGTGTGTTGGAAATATTAGGGCTTAGGCCTTCGAATTAAGGCTATAATTTGGACACTTCTGCATTCGAAGTAAGACGTGTGTTTATTTCGTTAATTCTTCCACGATCTTCCTAGTATTGCCCATGCTCTTAAATCGCGTGTCAAACAATGAACGGGGATCACGGATTGTTGCACCTTTCCTCTTCGAACCTTAATGCACGCTCAGGTTCGCATGAATTATGAAAAAATACCGAAAAATTTCAAGCTTGGTGGAAAAAAGCTCTCGAAAAAGTGGGTCGCGTTTAAAGCACTTTTGAAATTCCACAGGATCGTCAGGGTAGAGCCGTCCATTCCTACTATTTTATTTACAAAAGTACTTGCATTGCGAAAAAACGAAGAAGAGTTTAGAGCATTATAACGTGAAATCCACGTATCGTAATTATTTTTCAGAAAGCAGAGAAACATCCAGTCTAAATACTATGAAATTAATTAAACTTGCATGAAACACGTCTCGAAAATTATTTATATTTTGAAAGAATGATAAAATACGACCACAGTCTTCAGACTCTCTCAAAATCTACTGATTTTCGTTTTCAATTCTTTATGAACACCAGCATTGGTCATTCATTAAATTTTCATAAAACTTTATCGATGTTAAACAACAGAAACACTAAATAAATTGTATTTTCTGTTCTATCCGAGCTCTGACCAATGTTTCCAAAGTAATAAGAAAGAATATAAGACGAATTAACGAAGACATACTGTCCTATCCCTCGAAAATTTCAATAGAACGACCTACAGCAAACTTGGCACGAAAGGCAGTCGCTTTAATAGGGATAAGCCATGAGCAAACGGAAGGAAACGATCGAAGTACCACGTTAATTTATTTAAAACTGGAATCTATACGGATCGATTATTTCAAATAAGGGGTTGGAGGGAATAGGACACGAAACGGTCGACGCAATTCCGGTATTGTCCCACGGATTTCCCGTCGTGAAGCTTAACGATCAAGGAGACGCGCGACCTTCTCTCGAGGGAAATTATGAATTACAGGTTTTTCAATTAAATATACCGAGACTCGTCCGCTGAGAAATACAGGGGAGACACGTGGAAAGAGGCGCGACGAAAAAATCAGTTGTCGGGTTCATGCGTCTGCTCGTAGATCGCAAAATTGATCTCTGACAGATACCTGTATTGACTTAAATACCGGATGTGAAAGCGATTGTGCGCTTGTGTGCTCTCGAAACGATGGGCTTCATTATTAAAAACGATGGAATTGTTTGAAAAATTCGCCTTTTGATTCAATTTCCAAGCTTCAATGGCTCTACGTCATCATAGAAATTCAGATTTTCAGTGGGACCGAAAAGAGCGAAAAAAAAAATGAAAATTGCTTACTCAGCTGTGTTAAATTCTTCTCCCACTTTTATTTCCAGGTCGAATTAAAAAATCCACTTGTTTTTCGGGTGAACGCGTCACTTTTGAAAAATGTCGTGGGTCGCTATGCACATGGCGTGACACGTGTTAATTAAAAAATAAGAAATATCCTTTCAAAGTTAAAACCTTTAGCGTACAGTAATGAAATTGTTTGTTTTTTGGTTTTTAGAGACTATTTGTGAAACCTGATTGGTTTGTTTGCGTGCCCCTGTGCAAGCCAGTTAATTGGATTAAGGTTTCCTTCTGCTGGATTATTCAAACATGAAAACATTGCAAATGGTTACTTTATACATTAATTGGATCATTAATTCTCGACTCCGCTATGAAATTTAATGTTGCTTTGCCAAATGCATTATGCTTCATTAATGGGCCAGTTTCAATAGAGAAGTGATGCAAATAACATCATGCTGAACATCATTCTACGATGGATCAATGAATTTTAACGAATTCATCCAGGAAAAAGCTGCTGTTCTATCGGTTACGAGAGTTCCGAGCCATAGCTGTTAGTAAAACCAAACAGAACGTTGCAATATGTTTGAAGTTGATCTGAATATTTCAACGAAATAGCAGGGAATACTTGGTCATTTTAATTAAATGCACAGAGGGGTAGTTTTATGGCAGAAGTTAATAACTCTGTTGAAGAAAATGTACACTATACTATTTTCAGGATTAAACGTAACATCGTGGATGTAAATTTAACTCCACGTTAGTTCTCTGCAGATTATAAATATTCGGAATATACTCGATTAAGGTTTACTGCGAGTTACACACTTAAGCCTCTCAAATTAAGTAGAATTTCATAATATAGAAAAAACCGAAGCCGTGGAAATCGAACGGACCACACAGAAATTTCTCCGTTCGCGTTGCCACGGATAGAAATATTTTTGAAAAACGAATCTGGTTTTCTGAATCAAACATTTCGCCTCGTCGTTGCCAAACAGATTCCAATTACCGGATCGCCCCTCACTTGTCAGTGTACATGAGACGAGCAGGTGGGTGGATTTTCCAATGCCCTGGTTTAATTAATCGAAAAAACGAGCGTTACTGAAAGTTCCGGCCGCTGCTCCGTTGCAAAAGTGTACTCGAAAGATTTCCTTTCCCGTTAGGAGGCAGTTTCGAGTGGTTGCTCGAGTCTGTTCCACGAACGCCAGTCGTATCCCCCCAGCACGTTCCGCGCGCCATTTCGCTCGTCTTTTTTCCCTTCTTTCGCCGTTCCTTCTTTCTGCGCCCCGCCAGCCTTCCTTGGTAGACCGTTTCTTAAGTACCAGGTAATTAAAAGTTCGAACCAACCGCGATTCACGCCCGAAAGGATCAATGCTAACCTTTCGTCCGCCCTCTTCGATCGCCCCTCGCGTATGACGCCTCTCTCCTACACTCTCCACTCCCCTCTGTTTTCCTTTTCTGATCGTTTTTCGTTGGAAAGTTTCCCACCCCTCCCGGCTCCCTGGCCGCGACCAGTTCGGCGAGGGAAGTTGAAAAATTCCACCGCGGTTTCTGGGCGAATGCTGGACGGCTGTTCTAACGTTCTTTGATGTCCTCTCGCCTCCTTCGGATACTCGTCGCCGGGGCCCCGGAAAAACTGTCGTGCGTTTTTAAACGGAAACTTCTCCCTCGCCGGCCACCAATGAATTTCGACTGAAAGAGATGAAAGAGGCATGGGACACGGCGCACCGGGGTGGGGGTTTAATTACTTCTTTCATCTGGGGCTTCCGTGTTACTTTATTTCCTTTGAACGAGTGCGCGCGGCGCCCTCGTTAGGATTCTTTTAATGAAAATTATACACTGATAATTTTCGACGGTACAGGGACTCGTATAATTGATGTTTATCGATTGGCCGGATGGACAACGTTTTCCGGGGACTGATTTTTATGCTGGAGAACGAGTAACGAGGGCACCCATCTTTTGCTGTCGAGAGGGGAGGCAGATATTGCAGTTATATATCTGATTAGTAGAAAATGTTGGATAGTTAATTCATCATTTGAAAGAGATGTATCGAGAGATCGAAGTGGGGTTTCATTAAAAATACATTAAAACTCTTGAAGAAGTAAATTCGTGGAGAATTATGTCGTGAAATGGAAGTTGGAAATTCTGATTCATAAATCTTTACCGTATCCTTATTAACCCTCTAGGTACGGGGATGTTTTAAACTTAACGTAGAATTTTTTTGAGCGTTAAAATAGTCTATTTTATACTTCGGATTTGGAAGCTACTCGTTAATTTTTTTTTTAATTTGTTTATAACAAAAAAAAGTTTAATTTCGGGTTCTGATGGTACAACAGTTTCTTCTCTGCCTACTAAAGGCCACTATACCTATCAAATCTCGATCTTATTGATGGAACGTAAATAAAAATGTGTTAATCTGAATGGGACTCTGGAGTCCCACTCGTCCCTAGAGGGTTAACTGTTTCGTGGTGGAAATTTAATGCTGCAATTCGTTCACTTTATTACTGAGCGATCGATAAACAAAGGGTGCGAAAAGTATTAATAATATATAAATAATAATAGAATATTCCTTAAAATACTCGTACTTAGCAATATTTAACAGTATCACACAGTTGTATATAAAAAGCAAGAAAGCCAAGAGCGGTGGAGGCTAGAATGAACTCTGCGATGGTAGAGAGAACAAGGGAACATCAGTGTAAAATGAAGGCAGAACGCGTAAGAAGAAAAAAGGGTGCGCGGAGCGAGCGTGGCGCGACTGAAAGGAAGATTAGCGTGACGCAGGGAGCGAGGTAGCGAGCGTTGAAGAGGGCGAGGAGCATTTCGAAGGGGGTTGAAAAACGCGTAATTCTTCGGCGGGACGATGGGCGGTGAAGGCCGTTAATGGGTTTCTAGTTATGTGGAAAAGCCATTAAAACGTTTGCCCGCTCTCGAAGAAATTAATTCCGATTGCCGTTATCGCGAGCAGCTTGAAAAAGGGGCCTACCACCGGTAGTGATCGCGGTACGCGGAAGTGGAGAGGGATACCATTATCGCTGCCCGCATTTCCCACTGTGGGTGGTTTGATCTGGCCTCAGAGGGAACGCGAATTCTTTTTTCGTGGCTGCGAGTTCTCGCGTGCGAGCATGAAATAACGGAATAATAGAGCGGGAGGAGAAACGAGGGAGCTGGAGGTCCTAATTTCGAGACCACAATAGCCACCTAGTTGGCTGAATTTTTATTAGGATACTATAAGACCGTTCGATGGAAGGAATACAGGGCAGCGATAAAGTTTCCACAGATGTATAGGAACTGGGACACCTGTACAGTGAAATAGGTTTATTTATTGAGGTGGCGGTTTATGTATGTCGATATGAGTTTGAATAAGGGTGATGGAGACCATTTCTAAGTTTTTCCAGAGAAGCTGCAAAGTTAGTGAGTAAAAAGTGGAAGAGTAGATGGGTTTGGCGCGTTCGCGGTGCGAACTAGCGATGCATGCCGTACCACATATTGAGCTTTTCTACTTGACGCGTTACCTGGGGAAGAAACAGCTTACGAAGGAAACAGAGAAGCTCCATTTGCTGTACGATACCTCTCGTGTTTTTCGATTATAAATTTATGGTCTGGAATATCTGTGGTTGTTTTAAATATTAACAAATGCGGCTGTGTAAAAATAATAGACAGACGCTTGAAGGAATTATAACAATTATTGTAGCTAGGAGAAAATTCACTAATTTATACGATGTCCTTTTCTAAAGAAATTGAGAGGTTGAGGTTAAAGGAATTAGTTTATCGTATCTACATGTAAATTAATAACTGCACGCACATTCGTCGAGAGGGAATGAACGGGGCATAGAAAATATCAAAAGGAGGAAAATTATAGTATAATAGGGGTAAACAATGTAGTTGTTGGCCACCTGGCAGTGATTGAATTGAATAGCCATACGGTTACATCAGGCAATTCTTAGATAATTTAATGCATTTATGATATATATATATAACTCTCATATTCGTTATATAGACAAATAAAGGTTTAAACTTTATAAAAAATGATTATTTATTCATTAAAATTATACATTATTGCAGAAATTATAGGTGGCCAAGAACTGTAATGTAAATAATGTTTCAGGACAGTCATTGGCCACGAGGCCAATGGGTACCTAACAGTCATAGCAACAGTGAAACAGCTGTGTTGTGATTTTAAAAGGTTATGTTTTAAAAGGAAATACTATTAATACAATGTAAAAGAAGGTGCAATACTAGCTAATATAGAAACATTTAAATAGAAAAGGTATTATAGGTTATATATTTTTAATAATATTACATTACATTTAGTTCCATTTTATGAATATATCCAGTTTTATTTAATAATTTAAATCCTGTTTCTAACCGAATTAATTCATTATTTTACATTAACATTATTTCATAATTAGGTCTTAGAGCATTAAGAATTAGTTAGGGTATATGTTACATATAGGTTCTGAAATAGTGGCCAATAACTGCCAAACGATCGGCCAATCATTGTCTTCGTCTGGCCAATAACTATGTGTTTTGATAGGAAACGTATTTTCTGTAAAATTTTTGTAGATCCTTCTACTCTTTCTTTAAACAAATTCTATTTCTAAACTATGAGAGTCGTTTACAGCTATTAACACTAATTGTGTTTCTAAAGCTAGCAAAATAAGACTTATAATTCAACGCTTATGTGAACCTCTGACTTAGGCGGCCAACAACTACACTGTTTACCCCTATACGTCGTCCGTTTATTTTATAACGCACTCAGTCACGCGTAAATCATTTGCAAGTGACCCGTTTTGTTAACACGTGCTTACGCGCATTCCGCACAAACACACGCACACAGGCGGTTATAAAGAACAAGAGGGATGCGCTCAATGCTAAAGGGACTATAAACTTTCGTTATTTCTGAAAACGGGGGCGTCGTACCTTTCCATACGCGATCATAAAATTCACTACGCTATAATATTATTAATAAACGTAAGTGTTCTTGCTGTATTATATCCACATTCCCCGTTAGACTGAAATAATCACCTATATAATGTTCTACCTCGACGAAATTCAAAATGTACACACTTCCATAAGTCTTCTCCACGCAATCCCAGAACTCGAGAATTATTCTTGCAATTACTGAGAGGTGTTCACTTCCATACCTCGATAAATATATCAAACGAACCAGAAAATGTGCCTTAATACACTTAAAAGCTACATCAGCCGTCTCTCCATTGCACGCCACAGTAGTTTTTACTCCCACAGCCAGATTTCAATTGATAAACTCGTAATTACATCTGCAAAACGTTCCTCCAAAATTCTCTCGCCACCCATCCACCGAGAAGACGAAAATCTTTCGCCGACGCGCTCCTCCTTTCTCTACGACCCAGTTGAACGAATGAAGTCTCGAATCGAAATACCCTCGATAAAGTTGACCCTGTTTCTTGCTAACGAAACTTCCGCGATCCCCGACGATTCCGCGAATTATAAACAGAAAGGTAGAAGTGGGTTAACGCGATCGAACGGGGGTGGGAGCGCCAGGAGCGGCGGGGGTGGCGAACGAGGCGTAACTTCCGAAAATCCGCGGATTTCAATGAGTCCTGCGGCACAGCTGCCTAGAACGAGCGAACGGTGTAAACTTCTCGACGGGAATTCGCACCACGGCTGCAAGTCGAATCGGAGGGGGTTGTATTTACGAAGACGGAAATATTCTCGCGGAAATAAATTCCCTTTTACGATGCCACGCGCTGCCGTTTCGAAAAAGCTCCGTCCGCCGCGGTATACCTACACGTCGCTCAAACGTCGGGTCAGTCGGCGTGCGCGAGCTGTGGTTTCATTGTATCGTAAAATTACACGAAGTGTGGAAAATACGGTGGGCCTGTCGAACATTCCCATTTATCATAGAAACCGTTCTGACGCTCACTGAAACGTGGCGCAGACGTGGCGACGAATTCGTGTGAAAGCACGGCTTGTTTTTGAAAGTCTCTTGTAGAACGTTGGTACATGTTTATTTTATTGCGACAGGTGTAGTTTTGTCTTGGAAGAGAAAGTTGAATGTGGGGTGGTTGAGGATAGAAATTTCACTGACAATGAGTTATAGAATTTACATAACGAAATAAAAATGTTAGTGGAAGTTGGTTCGGAAACTCATCAAGCTGGAAATATTCAGGATTCTGGTAAAAAGTTTATTTATAGCCTCGTGGTACAGTGAAATCTTGAGATATTGCTTGCGTTTGAAATAAACGTTATTTCGAAAAGATACAGGTTATTATACGGTGCAACATTTTTCGCCAACAAATTCCTCTACCCTCGTGCAGGAAAATTTCTGGGATTTTATCTTATCAAAAGAACATCATCAACTTTTGTACAAGCATCGGAATCTTCAACGACATGTAAGAAATATGTGGGAAAATGATCCTACTAATCTGATGTACAGTCACTAATGACCTACGCAGTCGATGCGACGTTAAGCCTATAAGAAAAAAAAATTCTTGGGTCATACTTCCTTTCGTCTACAATCAGATTTTTATAAAAAGTAGTGTCTGCTAAGCGTTATATTATTACAAAATCTTCTTGTATCAGTAGATATAACGTGGTATTTATATACTTCCATTTTTAAAGGTACACTGCATTCAGGATTGCACTATTAAGTCCTAGACACATACTTTGAAAGTCCAACGGGAATTCTTTTTCCTAAAAATAAAAGATCCTTCGAGCAAGATTCTCGTTTCCCCTACAGCTATGTTGTAGTTCGCAGTGAGAAATAAAAATGTAGGGGGACAATAATTCACTTCCTTGAAATGCTTCCAGCTTAACCATTTTCTCCCTCCGTACGAGAATATTCTTTTTTAACGCAATTGCATAGCACCGGAACTACGTGAATTCTATTTCCCATTTTATAAAAGCAACTGGTACAAAAGAACGGCATTTTTTCTGACGCAGTTACAATGTTGTCCGTGCAGATTTTGAACTCTGTTAACATGTTACACGTCTCTATATCGTATCTGGTTACAAGCTCTTTGTCGTAACAAATCATTTGTTCTACCTGTGACGCAGTTTTCAAACCTGCATATGTTCACAAGGCTATCTATATGTACTTGTTTCCAACGACCCCTATGTACAGAATTACTGACAAGGCAAAGCAAACTTTTATTTTTGGCAGAGGGAGCTAAAAATTTAAGATAAATTGCGTTTTTTATAAATATATTACCCTCAAGAAATTTGGCTAAGCTTCAAATTTATTTATTAGAGACACTAAAAATTGTACCTATGTTAAAAGAAAAATTCCAACTTTCGAACGAACTAGCAAGCTTGCAAACCGTACCTAACATTCCTTGCACTAGATAACAGTATCTAGTAATGGAAATGATAAGAGTAATAATACTATCTCGCGCATAGTCCTCTAACAGTCCTCGTTACCTAACAGCAACGCCATTAACAACGCATTCACCACCTACAAGTAATTAACTCCTATTACCAAGAAGTATTCTACGAATTCACTATGCAATTTTAATTATACACAACTTTGAAAGGCAGCGTGCACGCAATCTTATATGCCACACGGTGCTCGGTACGATTAATAAAACACATTGGTACAATGTAATGAAATATTTTTGTTGTTACATCCCCTATAAGAATTCGAAGGAATCTGGCGCACGTATGTCAGTCACGAAGTGGCGGGCCACGATCGTTAGTGCTGCTGGCCATTTAAAACAAATTCGCGTGGTGGTTTTTCATCCGCTGTTTCGTCTGGCCGGGCCGTTGTCGGTTTGATCTGTTTCACAGTCAGCGAATTCTGTGCGCGTTCGTGTCGGAACATCCGCTTCTCCGACACCAGCACCGATAAAACCAACTCGGCGACGTTCCTGATCCGGTAAACGACCAGCCGTAGTGTTCTTTGTCCAACCAGGCTGGAAGTTTCGAAAATTGTGAACAGTATTCTGTCAGAACTGCAATTTACAGTGCTTTCCGCAACGCAGTCCTGGGCTTTTTGGCCGTGAAAAGCGATCGAGGGAAAGATGACACGTATCATAGTTATTTTGCTACGTGTTAGGAAATTATTAGAATGGGTGAAATTCAGAATTTTGAGGGATGATACAATAGAAGTGGCGTTCAATTAAAAAGATAAGGCAAATTATTCGTGAGATTTGAAATACTTCTATTTTTCGAGCAAGGGAATTGGAATTTTGATTTTATTATTATTATTATTATTATTATTATTATAATTAACGGGAAATCCCTTGGTATACAAGATATATACATAATATAGAGCCTATACCGTCTGAAACATAAGTGAATATTAAATTAATTATCGATACGTGAATTTGCTAATTGACTAGATAGCCTTGCGCGAAAAGAGGTGAGCGAGCCTAGGAAGGGGTCCACATCATTGAACTGCAGATTAGCGTACCGCATAGCCCTATTAATAGGGTCAATTGTGTAGTAAGAATACAACGGCAGTTTATGGGCGAAAAGAGGCTTTTTCCGCAAGGGCCTCTCCGGGGCATTGAAAGTAATTAACTCAACTAGGTCCGAGCAGTTTACCAAACCATTTATGGTTTTGTACAAAAAAACCATATCGGCAATCTGGCTGCGGTCTGCAAGGGTGGAGATGTTTAAGGATTGCAGAGCAGGACCATAGTCATGGTCGGTCCTGTCCATTGGGTTACCAAGGACACGAGCAACGAACCGAAAAAATTTATGTTGTACCCGCTCGATTAGTTTGACATATTTCATGTGCCGCGGATTCCAGATAACCGAGGCATACTCAACGTGGGGTCTAACAAGGGCAACATACAACAGCCTCAGACCTTCCCCGTCTCTAAAATGCTTCGCAACTCTGCAAATAAAACCAAGAGTTCTCAACGCCTTATTAGTGCAACGCGTATAGTGGTTTCTAAAGTCAAAACACGGCGTTATAGAGACTCCAAGATCTTTCACTTCAGAAACCTCTGTCAGCGGTTCATCCAGCAGCCTGTATTGATAATTTAGGCAGACTCTAGCTCTAGACGCCCTGAGAACAACACACTTTGCCATGTGAAGCTTCATGCCATTAGCGGTGCACCACCGCCCAAACCTGTCGAGATCCTCCTGTAACGCAATCGCATCCTGGACAGTGCGAATTCTTTTAAAAATTTTCAGGTCGTCAGCAAATAGCAAGAATTTTGTATTCAGAAACACATCGCCGAGATCGTTGACAAATAGAATAAAAAGCAGCGGACCTAGATGAGACCCTTGGGGAACACCAGAGGTAACATTAATGGGAGAAGATAGACAATTTGAGACTTTTACCAATTGCTTACGACCCACAAGGTAGCTATCTATCCAGGCCAGGAGGGGGCCACCAAAGCCCCAGTGTGCCAGTTTCCGAACCAAAATGCCATGATCAACTGTATCAAATGCTTTCCTGAAATCAGTATAAACTGTGTCCACCTGATAGCCTGCATCAAGAGCATCGGACACAAAGCTTTGGTACACCGCTAAATTTGTAGTGGTGGAGCGCTTGGGATACTGTGGTATTTTTGGAGAAATGGGAGGAAACATAATGGTAGAATTTGCAGTACTTCTCTATGAAGTAAAGTAATACACTTAAAATCGAAGAACTATACTTCATTGGCCATCTTCTACGGGCTAAAACATTCAATCGATATAATTCAGAATTTCTTTTCCTACTGTGAAGCGGAACAGAAAGTTCTTAGTAACTTTGAATTGTAGATTTCGATAGTAGTTTCAGAAACTTCGCTGCTGGATTGTTAAGAACTTGTTGAAAACTTTTAATAATGCAAATAATTTACCTAATTTAAATTACAAGCTTTCACCAGTATCGTCAATCATTCGTAAGAGCTGTTTCTTCATCATTGCGGTATCTCTCCAGAGATCAGACAGTCGTTTCCTTAACAATATTCCACTTTTAATAAAAAATTACTGTCTTTGACTGAAACGTAAAAATGTAGTTTTAAGAATATTAATGTCGTTTAATTTTCGTTTGAGAATGAAAAACTGTTTCTCCTAAGAGAATGTAGTTTTCATTCTATCATGCCTTAAATTGTTTCACAATAATACACAAGAAATCTGTCGAACAGTATATACAGAAGTTTTCGATAGCAGTTAACAAGAGAAACATGTCGCCTCGGTGCCAAACCGTTTTCCATCAATTATTTATCAGTGACTCGAAGTTTTATGTCGCCGTGAGAATCTCTGCAGGCCAGAACTTTCATTGCGAATTAAACCGTCGTGGCACGCGACGGACACGAGAATTCCCAGGAGGAGCTCGATAAAGTCAAACTCGATGGTACCCCGATAACTCTCTTATCGAGGTCGGATTATTCGCTTTCATCGAACGAGGACGACAGTATCGCTAGTCAACTGACAAATCGCTACGGGTTTGAAACACCTCCCGTATAGATTCCTCGCGAAAGTCGAGAGTGAGCAATCGATTGGTGCGCAGATTCCTGCTTTCCACTTGTTAATGCATTTCAATGGTCCGCTGTCTGTGAGTGGCGCATAAAATGACGAAGATCGAACACGTTTATGAGATAAAGAATAATTCCTCGAGCAATACAAATTTCATTTCTACCTAACATTTTTCTATTTTTCGGTGTGTTTCAGGATGTTTAGCCAGATGCTCCCAGTCCCAAGGACTCGTTAACCATGAATAACTGAAACTCCAAAAACTGAGGCTGAAGTGACAGGAGACAATATACAGAAGAGTGTCGCGGAACTCGTGAACGAATCGCGTGATAATGTGTCGAAGTTCAAGGGAGGCCCTCGGACTAAAAGACCGAAGAGTTCCTTTCGAATTGGCGAGGTGATTGGTCGTGCATCAGATAATGTCATCTTAGAACAATCGAGGAATCTCATAGACGAAGATGTGCTGCTCGGGTGGCCCTGGTGGCATCAGACTGACCAGGTGCGGCGTAGTTTGTGGTATCGCGGCCCTAGCCGCCCTCAGCACAGCCCTTTTAGGGCCAGCCTGGCTTCACACCGAGGAGAAGCTGAATCTCCCGTATCTGCCGCGTAATTTCGCCAACGTCGTCAGCGTACGATTCAAACTGGGCCTCTTCAGGGTCTGCCCCCAAATCGTGAAGCCCGCCAACTTGACTGTCCGTGAGTAGAATCTTCATTTTATTGGTCTGAAGGAAATTTGCAGCACAAATTATGTGAGTTTACCTAAATAATTTTCAATTAATTATTTCAAATTATGTGAGTTTAATGGAGTCATTCATTTATTGATCTTCTCATTATCGTCATCTTTTGGAAAACAACGAGTCTCAGAGTCTGTATTGTCTTCTCCAAACTACATTGTCCACGACTTTACCTCAAATTTTTACTTCAATTGGGTTGCACTTGAAAGCGTCGTGCCATTTTATTTGATTGAAAGGAACGTCCACAATTTAGCATGAATAGTATTTCCGTGCAATTCCTTTATGAATCAAAGTGGGGGAAATGAAGAATGGAACCCTTTGTCAGTGGCGTAACAGTTTCATTTTCGGTGCGAAGTTCTCAGTTCCCTTCATTGTTCCTTTAAGGAACAAAGAGTCATGGCAAAGAGTCAGATAAGAAGGAAGAAGAAAACTGTTAGAATTACAGGGCTTTCTGTATTCATTAAACTCTTATCTCCCCTACTTAGGCCTTGCTAATTAAATAGCCCGGCAAAATTAATACCTGATACTGTCTTTATCGCCACGAGTTTCTGCCTCTCTCGCAGCTCGATCCTTGGAAATAACTTCGAAGTTCGTCCTTCATTTTCCCCGGGCCATTTTCGTAAAGTTAAAGCAGAAACCCCCCATTCAAGGCTTTAAGCCTCTCTAACGCCTTCGTCCTTTTGCAAAATCTTTGTCCTTGATGCTGCAAAGTTGTCGCTTCGAAGCGTCACAGAAGAGACACTGCCTTTCCTCTTGTTTACTCAACTTGACACAAATCCCTGCTTCCAAGTCGCACCACGAATAAGTAGAAAAACAAGTGGCAACTGGTGCAAACAATTTTGCAATCGATTACATCATTCCATCTAATCTGAGCAAACAGAACAGTCATTTCAAACCGATAAGAAGGATTACAGCAGCGCCGTTAATGTCCACGCAACATGGGCGAAGTTTCCAACAGGAAAGTTTGAAAAAACACGCTCTTATTAATCCTTCTCGCCGGGAATCGCCCGACGCCGCTTCGCCCGGCAAAAGTTCTTACGCACAGATGTCTACCAGACACTCCCCGCAAAGTCAATATCCAGCGGGGTTAATCCTCGTCGAGATCCTCGGTTGATCTTGCAGTTGAACAGAATTTCATCTGAAAACTTTCCGCCCGTAAGTTCAGCGGACAGACGCGCGCGAGTAAATATAGAAAACAGTGCGCGCCGAGCCTTCGTTCTCTTTCGCAAAAAAAGCATGCGTGGCCCTCTCCAAAGGACTCTAACAGACGACACCTTTATCTAGAGACTTCGAAATTTTCTGTCAGCTTTGCGCCTCTTTCCTCTCCTCTTCCTTCCCCCTTCTTCTTATTTCACGAGTGTGGGGGAGGCGAGGGGGATCCTCGAGATTGCCAGCGCGTTTGAACTTCTCTCGACGAGCGCGCGCTGTCTCTCTATTCCACGGCGAAATCTCGCAGGACGAGGAGGGGCGAATGGCGTTCGCGACAGGCGAAGGATTTTCAGGAACGGCACGGGGCGAACGTAAAAACAAATGACAGTGGCTGTAAAGCGGGGCCGAGGAAAGCAACGGGGGAGGCGCGGGGCCACGGTTACAAGGGTGGTTGCAACCACCCGGACGATGACAATTTCTTTTTATTTCCCTTGCCGTCTCGTCTCGCTCGCTTCGGCCCCAGCTTTCGACTTTTATTTCTCCTCCTGGCCGCTGCCTCTGCGCCGTCCTTTCCCTCCGCGTGCCTCCTTCGCCCCGTTTCACCCCCCGTTTTCTCGCGCCACCTCCGCCGCCCCGTGCCGTGGGAGATTTCTTCGCTGCCACACGTGTACACGGCAGGACGGTCATGGACGTGTCGACGTTGCACGGTTTCTCAGCGAAATTTTATTCCACCGTGTTCCAAGGGTATTAACACGTTCGCTGGCACTGTGCGTTTGGGAAACTGCCTACCGCAGAGCTGGCTCCATATGGACGTGCTTGGTAGTGCTATTCGGCACGGCGTGGAGTCTTCGTTAGGCACACGAAAGCAGCTAATGAAGATGTTAGCTTGTTGCTCCGAATGTTCTCTGACTGTGGTATTTCAGAAAAGTGGGGCTTGTTGGTTTTACCAACGTGAAGTGGACAGTTCTGTGTCACTTTTAGGTTTAATATGGGTTGATCTGGTGAGAAGTGGCTACTTACGGAGGGACACTTGATGCTGTGTTGTTTGGAAAGATACTTTGCTCAGAAAGCGTTAATACCGTCAAGGACCCAGTTCCTGATCAGAACCCAATTCCTGATCAGTTTAGTATATAAATACCAAATAATAAGTTTATCACGATACAAATTTATTCCAAAAAATGACTAAATAATTATGAAGTATTTTTAAATTTATACGCAAACATTTGATAGCTCATAGTAAAATGTTTGAGGTTGATCAGAAACTGCTCCCTTTGCATCTTAAGTGATCAGGAACTGGGTCCTTGACGGTAGTCTACTTGCGGTAAGAGGGTGTCTGACATTCTTGAGACTGGATTTCCTGATTTCTGAAACTGTGACGTGGCCTCACTTTCTGTATCCAGAAGATCTGTAAAAGTTTCTTTTGCCCATGCAAGATCCATTGTTCATTCTATTCCGAAGGAGACGAATAAAACTAAGGCACTCAGGATATCAATGTTTTCCAAGGAATTTAATGTTTTCAATTTTTGAATAGATATATTATTTTCCATCCGAGCAGTGTATAATGCATTTGCACGGAAATCGGCCTTCATTTGTATACTTCTCTACCGTGGACGAAGGATTTTCGAGGAAAGGGACTGCGAAGCTTCGTTTGATTCGAATTTATATGCTGCTCGCCGAGACTAGGACCGTTTCGCAACTGCCGAAGAGGGTCCCTCTCAATTGGCATGCCGAGGTATCTCGTGCGTCCACATGCTCCGAATCTTTTGCGACCAGCTGAAAACTTTAGTTAATCTTTCCAGCAAGGAACTCAGTTTCGTATTTCATTCCGCTGTTATCTTTCCCCGCGATCTTTAGAACTGGGATCCAGCTTCGATGAATGGGAGGTAAACAGGGAGGGTCAGTTCGCGAAAGTTGCCAGTGAGACGTCGAATGCGCCACCATCCTTTCCTTTCGTATTCCCTCGGGATCTCGGTTCTGTCCTGTTCAGTATTGTTTTCTTCTCCTTTTTCCCTCGTCCCGATGGTCTAACATACCGGCACGGATGGAATCCTCGGAGCAACGGTAGGGAAAATCCACCTACGTAGGAATCAGACGTGCACATCGGATTAAATAGAACGTGCGAGAATTTTTTAAGAATAATAACCGTCACTTGAAAATTTCCTCCCTTCTAAATTGCTTAAGTTCATTATGTTATTACATTCCATTGAACGCTTAAACAAATTACCCGATTTTATTATAAGAATCACTTTATTAAACTATCTTCTACTTTGAGACACCGTTGACATACCTAATAATTATTAGCAAAATTCATTTCCATCCATGTTCATTTCATTCCGAATCATTCACCTGTTAAGCAGAATTCTGTTTCACTTTAAAAACCATTCATCGCAGATTTATAAGTTCATAATTCAACTGAAAACTTTAATAAGCAAACTTCTTAAGTTCCTTCTAATTCTATGAGGCCACAATTCGCACGGCCCTTAATAACCCAATATAACTTTGCGCATCTCATGCATCATCGTACAGAATCATAGCTCGACACGTGACCACTATCATCGGTCGATCGTACCCCCTCATTATGAACGATAACTTTGTTGAAGCAATCCATCGTTCTTCTGTAACAAGCGAGAAAACTCTGGCAGCGTTTTGTGCCACGGTTTCGCGCGATTAATTTCCCTTCTACGATCAGACCGTTAGAGCGGACAAGATAAATCTGACGTAGCGCCGGGGGATTCCATCGTGGCTCGTTAAAAATGGAAATTACCGGCATTTTAAAAAGCTGATCTCGCAGGCCGCGCTGAAACGAGCGCGCAATCGAGCTGGAAAAAAGTTGGCGGCGGAATTCGGCCCCGGCTGCGGCCTCGCTTTTCCACGGAATCCTACAGGGGCTAACGAGTCCTTATTATCCTCGTCATCGGCCGGCGTTTCGTCTCTAGCGACGAGCCCCAGCGAGAACGGTGGAAGGAGATATACATCCTGGGGAACCAGGACCGCCCCTCTGACCTACAGTGGTCGCTTTTGTCGGGTGACTAATGACCAGCGTTAAATAAAACGATCAAGACCCCCGCGAAATCGTAGCGAGCCCCGTCCACGCGCGATATTACTACTCCCCGCGTCTGACCATTCCTCCACCGTTACTACTGCCCGTCCACTGGGGGAACTAATAGGGAGACGTGATTGCGTACACTGTGCGCCGTACACGATAGCGGAAAACACGTGTGACAGAGTGATTTAGGATTGATGGGGCTAGCAATTATGTAATTTTACACCGCTGTTGTGGTTTTATTGGTATAGGTTGGTAATGATTCTGCTTTACCTTGTTTTCGCGAGTGTAATACTGGGAATAATTGAGTGAAGTTTAGGAGTGAAGGTAGAGGTAGTTTCAGTGTTTCTTTTTGAACACCCCAGGGCTTGGGGCTTGTTTCATGGGTGATTATTCCCCTGAAGCATGTCCTCAAGACAGGAACTGGCGATCCCGAGGTACCTGAGCTGTCTCGCCAGTGAGAAACTGTGTAAGGAACTCGACTGGGAGCGTTTTCTCTAGCAAACACAGTTTGCTTCCTGGCGGTGGGGCTTAATTAAGAAAGAAAATATTGCTATGGGTGTAAATGATCGACTGTGCATGCTGATGTAGTATAATACACAGATCGTAGGGCTGGGGTAAATTCTGCTGTGTCGTGTATCGATTTTAATGGGTTACAACGGTGTGGCATCACAATTGAGTGGCAGGTCTGCAAATGACTGAACCACTAATTGACAGATTACCATGATTTCATGTCGACCAACGCAGTAGCAGTCTTTAGAGTAATTGAAACGTGTCACGAACAAGTATTGTATATCTTCTATCGTGTTCCGAATTTCACATTTTGAAATGTCTGTTATAATTTATGTCTCGTTTCATACGTTAATTTGTTCGTGATACTTTCTCTGTGTTGCATAAAAAAGTTTTCAGAGGGAGTTAATACAGGAACCTCCACGTTGGAGAGGGAGATTCGGATGTACGAACTGTCTCTAATAAATTCTATATACTTACAAGGGCTTTGAATTCAGCATTTCTTACGTATTTATTAATAATTTCTGTTGCTATTTTACTACAATTCTGTAGAACTGATATGTATATTTGAGTCTTAAAAACCTAGAAAAAAAAACAGTTTACGGTACTTATGATCGTTTGAGATGTAGAAGCTTCAAAATTCAAAAATTCAAAAAATCCAAATTTCTAAATTTCCAAGCTTACAAAATTTCCAAATATCCAAATTTCCAATGGACACTAAATTTCCATTTATACAGATAATATATTTCAAATATAGAAATGTTATTTCCTAAGTAATTAGTACCTATCTTCACCACAAAGTGGCGCCAAATCATAGCTGCATATATCAATTCCATCGCAGCCAAGTAATAAATATTCTGCCCCGCCTGTCGACATATTTCTGACGTGAACGTTGGCGAAATCTCATTCGTTAAGGCACGTTCGGGGAAACAGGGAATTGAAATTAAATTTTAACGAGCAGTAGGAAACCGTACTCGGTTCCCTGGTTCAACGCAATTGCACGTAAGACCTTGGAGGGTCCGAAAAACAACGGAAAGGATCGAGCAATTTTCTACGTGAACGGTTAACGATTAGTTCCCGAAGGACGTGTGGTTTCCCCAGCAGCTGTTTCCACCGCCATATCGTGAACGGCTGCCGACTACATCCTGCAGGGCCTACATATATATATACCGGGCGCGCGAACAGGGCAAAAAGATTGGCAAACGACGCCACGATATTATAAAGCAATTGATGGATGATTCGATAGGCGTGGGAAGGCGTTAAACTGACGCGTGTCCCCTTTTTACATCCTCGCTAATTTACTTTCTCCTCCGTACGCCTTTTAGCCTTCCTCCCCATTTTCGTCGCTTTTTGTCTTATCAGCTGCTTCCTTTCCAGGACGCGTATCGCGATAAGTCGCTTCTCAAAGCGAAGACAAATTGGTTTAACGATGGTTAATTAATCGTCGAGCGACGTAACGAGCGACTTCGTTACGGTTCGACAATCGATGCACAGATTCTACGTTTTATATTACTGCCGTAGTTCCACCCTGTAGTTAACACTTTGACATGGAACTTAAATCGTAAATACAATTACAGAGTGTGAATAGATATTTTATTTAGCGTGACATAGCTTTATTTCTAGTAGCATCAAAAAGAAAAAGAAAATGTGACACGAGGAAAGTCAGAATTTGCGATCAGGAGGGTTAAAAGTTAAAGAACGAAAAGCTCACAAGAAAACACACATAGGGCAAAGGGTAAATCATACAAGTCTACTCTGCGGATCTCCTCGTTTTATGTGATATGTCTCTTCTATTTAAACTCTGACAGTTTTACTACCGTTCGCGTCTTAAACGTTCATTTTTTGTGTCACTTCAATCGCAACTCTGCCAGACAGACGAGACGGTGCAAATAATCTGTCATGGTGTATTTAGAGGAGGAGAAACTGGGAATAAGCGTGGAAATGCAATTTTCCTTGGGAACTTGGTTGTTAAAAAATTCGCTTTCCACCGAGACCCCACGTGAACGTAATCCACTACGTTAACGAGAACGTAATTTCGTGTGCAAACGCGCGCCCAGGGTGAAAGAGTGTTCCCGTTGAAAGCGATAGACGCGAAACTGTCCATCGCCCGTGGAGAATTTCCCGCGTTAACGAGCGGAGGAGTTAAATATTTGCGAGGTAGCGGCGACTTCTTCGAAGAGGATGCTTTCCAGCGCTTTCTCATTTGCCAGTGATACCAGTGCCCGAGTGTCTCGCGCGAGCCGTGCAAGCTGACGAGACGAAGTGAATGAAATTCGAAAGCGTCTCGAGTTCTTGGCTTGGAGACAATCCAGCGTAGGATGCATGCTCGTCTGTATGCTTTCAATGTTAAATCGTTGCTTGGCGTAAGTAACTAAAAGCAAGCGGGGAGCATCTTTAGACCGCGAATGGGGGGAAAGCGAAGTTTCTGAGTTCATCGTTGCAGCGAAAAGCAGGCTGCTACGATTGACCGTCTTCTGGTTCTGTAGATATCACTATTTCGAATTATTCATTAGACACGGCGGATAATTCAAGACGCAAGATAATTCGGGCGGTTGAAATTAATAGACTATAATTGTCGCGTAAATTTACACGACTACAAAGATTACATTAATTGCTGGGGTGAACAATAGGGCGTGGCCTTTTGTCTTCAATTCATTGTTTTCGCAGCTCGCTGAGCAACCTCGTTGTGTTAATTGCTGCCGATGTTGTTAAATCCCTTTCTGCTCGCCTCGCTCGATCTTTGTCTTACTTCCTGAGTTGCATCTCGCACTTCAGAAGACTGAAACCTCTGTACGTATGCATGTATTTCACGGAGTAGTTCATTCATTTGTGACAGAAATTTCTGCTTGTAGACAGTGTGAAGAAACTTGCTAACCGTTTGCTTCGCCTGTTTTAACCCTTCGTGGTCACACGGGGTGTATCGCACCCCAAGAGCAACTTTCGATTTGAAATGTCGCACCTTTACGTCTTCCAAAGGGAATATATCGTAAAAAAAAAAAAATAAAAAAAAATTTCAAAAAAATCGGTTTTTCCCCACGACCGTGGAAAATCGCTCATTTTCAACTACAAATTTTATCGTATCAAAATTTACATTTCTAGAAAAAAGACTATTAGACCATGACTATAAGTATTACGAATGTACGATTATCACTGGGAAGTTAAAAGATTCAAAAATACGAAAATGGTAACTCAAAAAATGACGCTGGGGTGCAGTGAACCCCGTGTGACCAATTTGTGATTATAAGAAGGTGTGACCACGAAGGGTTAAGTTTATTTTGCCTCCAAGCACACTTGACGACACTAAATCTTAGATACTACTAGAATACTCATAGTTCCAGTTATAAAACTGAGACTGAGAGGGAAGAGTTGAGATTTTCCATCTACATTTGACTTTTATCTTCAGAAATTTCAGCATTCCTAACGAATTTTCGGTGTTCATGAATGTTTCCGAAATAGAAACAAAGGAAGTATAATTCCTCGTTGTATAATTATCCTCCCAAGTTGCATTGACAATGAAGGCTTAAAAAGGACTGAAATAGTAAGCAGTCCAATTCTTTTTTCTTAGCCTTCTTGTATCATTTATTTTCCTCACTGCTTCGGCTCTCTTTGCTCCAACTTTCCCTTGGGGAAAATAAGTAGGTAAGACAGGGATAAGTTAGGTCACTGTCTCGAACAGGAAACACCAGTTAAGACGAGGATTATTCTGTTCCGCATTCACGGTATCCAAGGCAAGACCACTAATGCTACTGCAACGGACATTAACATAACATTTGCCTTTCGCATTAATTCCAGATATATCAGACTACCATGGCAAGGCGACTTGAGAGAATGAAAGTAGAAAAACGAAACTCGCTAGGCTCCAGACAATGAAGGATGAACTGGGGTAGTATTATAGAAGAACCAGTATTGTTCTTTTAAGTGAAATTAAAATAGCAGTTTTCACTCGTTAAGTCAATCTGACTCATCAAATAATAAACAGGAGAAAGGAGATATTATGTCTGATTCAAGAAACATCTCGTGGATTGTACCATTTATCTATGGCTGTCTAATTTCACGTCTGGCGCGGTGCAGTGTCACGCAATGTTGGCCATTCCAAGCCCAAATAGCTCCGTTTAATTTATTTAATAGCTTTCCCAACTGAGCCATAGGTGGACAATATGTAAAATGATACCTCAGAGACCATTCTAGTTCGCTCACTGCTTCAGTGTTCCTGCAGATGTGTAATTGCCGTTCGGTATCAAATTTATTCAAAACTATTTATTGAAAGAGCAACTTTGAACACTTCAGTCGTACTAGTATTTCCTAAAAATCAATTATTTTTAATTTCTGTATAATTCCCTGCATTATCCACCAATAATATAATCAACCAAGTCAGTCGTGATTTCGTTAGGACGCATTTTAAAATAATTCTTTCAAACTTCTATACATATTGTAATACCAGTTATCCAAGATTATACATACACTCTCTCCGATCGTTCTTTAAACAGAGTCTGTGTTCAACACAGCTTTTTGCCGTGGCTGTTCTTTTGATAGCACGGAAAAGGGACTTTCCCAGTTAGGTGGAGTTGTTGAAGCGGTTTGGGAGCTCAATTTAAGTCACCTAATGACCTTTCTCTGGCCCGCACGTGCTCGTCGGTCGCGACGGGTAAAAAGGAAATTCGACGGTATAAATCGCAACTGTCTCGACACGGTGTGCGCCTTCGCCACGATAATGAGGTTATTTGTAATTCCACGGGCCGACTGATCAAATCTTCCTAATTTCCTGGATCTGCTCGCTTAAAATTCCGCTCGCGGAACGCGCCTCGACCCGCCTTCTCTGGCGAAACGCGTCCGCCGAAAACGTCTCTTCCTCGAGCGGCTGGCACTGTTGCGGGAAGCTTTCCTTCGTCAAGTGAAAGAAACAGAGGGAAGGCAGAGCTTAAGGGATAAGGATTGAAAATAAACGCGCTTACAATGGTGTCGTGGTAACACATTGACGGTCGCTGTTATGCAAGCAGGATTTTAATCTTTTAGGGAGTATTTCATTGTCCACTTAAATTATCTTGTGTCTCTTTAAATTTATTTAAAGTTGAATGAATGAAATTAAATAATCAGAAGAAACTATTAATGAGTATAGTATTTTCATGGTTAATAGGAAAACTTATGGTTGCAAGCTGCAATAATATATTCACTAAGACACACGAATTAAATTAATAAATATTATTTGACCGAAATGTTGCAATAACAGAAATGCTAAGTTGCAATAACTGAAACACATTCATAGAGTGTGGTATTAAATAGCTTTAATTACTGTAAAATTGTAGCATCGAGAAATGGAATTTATTAAAGTATAACATAGTGTAGGTATTCTGTTTATCAAATTAGTTTGCCGGCTCGTGTCATTATCCGGTGGAAATTATTAGAACTTAATTGAGACAATTATTGGAAATCAATTAACCGACGTTCTGTTGAACGCTAGGCACAATGATTTCAAATAATTTATATTATGAATTATGACGTGCAAATATTCGTATTTAGCATATTGCAATTTTAGTAAAGAGAAATTATCAAACTTTGTAATATTGCTATACTTCATTATAATCGTTTAGGTGATGGAAGCTAAATGTATCGATCGATCAGACACCCCCCTGTTCGGAACTTTGTCAAGCAGGTGCATGGTTCGTTTAGTAATTTGTTTGTTTATCGAGGGGAAGATAATTCACCATGTCGATGTTAAGTATATTTAGCAATAATTTTCACCGCCCCTGGTGTGTGCACTACATTGAATTCTAAATCAGTCTGGCGCGACACATAAATAGTTTAAAAACAGAAGGGTAATTGAATATTCAATTTTCGCAAAGTGGAAGAATTTATTAAAAGAATAATGCCACTCTACATAAACAAAATGGAAGATAGTTATGAGATATTCGTCAGGATTGTTCTTCCCAAAATTAAAACTTTGCCACCCCTGAATTTGCAATTACCAATTAACTGAAATGCAAACTTAGCTGCAGGTCCCTGGGAACGCGAAGCGTGTCCACCCTTTTGTGTAAGGAATGCTATAGACACTAAATTATGACCAGGATAATCTCGTAATTTTACACTCCATGGGAGTCTACGACGTTTCGAGTACACCACCCAGAATATTAATGAACCCTTGTGTTTTACTCATCCCGAAAATAATTCCATATGAAAATCTCGTTTGAAAATTTAACCAAATAAAACCCTCTAATCTACTCCTTTTTCATCTGCGCCGATTCTTCAACGAAGCATATAAACCTGTAAACCTGAAACATCCACAGACACCCAATTACATTTCCACTAGACCCTTTACCTTCACCCTGAAAGAAACCTCTCTGCAGCAATGCTTCTATCTACCCATCGCACGCAAAATTAAACTGCTTCACAGATGAGTCAACTCCCTGAGATGCCCATGCCCTTGCAAGTACCTATTTCGCCCCTTCTCACGCCTACCCTTTCGCAAATGAAACGATACTCCCCTGTTCTCTGTTTAAATTGTGAAAAAAAGTGTTTCTTTTTCCCTTTCCCCCAGCTCTATTGTTTCTCTGTCCAAGTTTTCGTCTTCCCTTTCCCCCCCGTTTCACGTCTCTGTGCCCATCTCTCTCGCGAGATACCACACCGCTTTCTCACCTTGTCGCTCCAGCGCGAATGCAATTTAATCAAAGTCCATCCCTGTTCTGTTCCCTTCCGCCCTATCGGTCTCACCAGCCCCTCCAGGCTTTTCTTTTATTTGCGCACGAGCTTGCGGCGAAGCCCTCCGGTAGTTACTTCCCCGGACAAACGGAAATTTGAATAATCCCGCCGGTAAGCCTCGTTAAATGCCGCCCAATGGAATTTGATGTTGATGGTGGCTGGGTGCTAGCAGAAACCAGCGGCGCCGTTAGTCACGCAATTACGTGATTGCGGTTGTCGGATTATTCGATTAACGGCCACGCATGTGGGGGAAAAATGATGGGGAACCGATCGAGATAACACTCACCGCGCTAAGACGGTTAAAGGTTAGCGTTGTTAATTGGGGAAGACGATTTAAGTCGCCTGTGAATGTGAAAGTGAGATTAAAGGTATCTTCGCGATGGATAGAATTGGGCGAACTAGTCGTAGATGGTTAATTGCGTCCAATTATGCAGAAACCTACCAACCCTCAAAATGACAAAAAATTAGTTAAGCATAGTACGGATCCTATAATTCTGTGATCTTTATTTTGCAAAAAATTACCTACCCATAGAACAACTCTAATATTTTATAATTATTGTTAAAAAGACATAGTTCCATTTGAGGCTTAAAAAACAAAAATACTATTAAGTAAGCCATTAAAAAACATTTTAAAACGATAACAAGAAATTAAATATACCCAATAGAAATATAGCTACTTTTCTTTAACAATTAAAATCTTTCTGCATAGATAAGTTGGCCTAATTATAATTGTATAAAAGGGATAAATGTGAGCATTGGGTTGAATTGACCTTGAAATATCTTTTTGGGGACAGAGACGGTGGTCCTAGTGGAAAAATAACGAAATTACTAAATTCTGATTTTATTGTATTGAGTGTTTAAGATTTTTTGGCTTTGTGGAAGGTTAGTTGGGAGTCATGGGGTACCTTTATATGTGGTGGAAATTGTAGCTAGTCACTGGTAAGATAGACGATTGAAACGTCATTAATTAAGGGAAAAGGAGAAGGCGCAATTTACGAAATTGCACGGCAAGCGTTACTTGTACTTTT
Source organism: Andrena fulva (assembly GCA_946251845.1). NCBI lineage: Eukaryota > Metazoa > Arthropoda > Insecta > Hymenoptera > Andrenidae > Andrena > Andrena fulva. Next base: position 6,349,074 of record OX276332.1, read on the forward strand.
CGTTTATGAGATTACTAAGCGCTAGGAAGATAAATTAGAGCAATTCCTGGCTGCAATACAACTAAAAGCATTCTTAGACCTTCCTTAAAAGCTTCCTTCAGTTTCATTAAATATTGTTCCTAAAGGTGAAGCTGCGAGCCGGTTCTTCCGCGGTTAGCCTCGAACACTTTGTTATTGACGCGCTCTCGGGAGCAAACAGCTTTATTTGAGCAAGTTTTTTGCAAAAAGAATTTCACTTAGCTTCCAACACATTTGCGCTAGGTGTAAAAAGGCAGGTTGTCGAGATAAATCGAAGTTTCGTACGCTTGAGTAATGTTTTTACTTGGAACATCTGGCGCAGTAATCACAGTAAACTTGTTGTGATTTGAACACTTCCAAACGTTTGAAATCTTTAATTTCTCTAGGTCTTAGTTAAGAAAATATAAATTAGTATTTATGAGGATGAAATACAGGCATCCGTCATATATTAGAAGAGAATTCAGTTGCAATGACAAATAATTTATTTTTTCTCTCAAATGAGCCAAGGACGAACTTATTTAACTCACTGCTTACTCCACAGCAGTGGTGGACTCAGGATAAAAATAGTTTTAATGCAAATCAATAAAATTCATTAAGTGATTATACCCCAATCATAAAAATTAGGAGCTCCATATTACTAATAAACAAACGTAATTGAAACACAGGAAGTAAAATTCGTATGAGCAGAGGGAAAGTCGATTCGTCAGAATTCATACGAAAATTGGATTAGAACGATGGGTTATGCGGTAGTTCGCCATCGCATTTAACGCACTCGACGCCTCGCGATCGACACGCTCCAAGTTCCCCAGACATTTCGGTTCGTGGTTACGTGAAATCCAAGAAAATCCCCGGGATTTTCTCGCGGCATTGTCGCAGGCGGCGGGTAAAAAGGGAAAGAATGTCGCGACGCAGGGGTAGCAAAGGGGCGGCGAGGGTGCGGTGAGCAGCAAGAAACTCGAATCGACTACTTGATGGGCCGGCGCCATGTACCAGATGTTCGGTGTGGTTCTCAGTGCCCATGGATTCTGGAATCGACAGGCTCTCGGCACCGAGGAAAACTTTTTTCGATTTACCACCTGATCCCGTCTATTTTCACTTGATTTACAATTTGGGAAGGCTTTTAGGGCATCAGCCTCTCGTTTTTAAGAGTTTCTCCACTGTATTCAAAATTTTACTCGCTAGTTCCATTCATGCATCTTCCAGCAATCCGTCAATAATATGTTCTCTTCGAAGATTGCTCTTTGCCTGTTCATCTTGTAAAGACGCGATTGAATATTCTCGATTATGTAAGTTGATAAGGAGAAGAATTAAATTGTAATTAAAGTACAATCGTTCTGATCGAAAAAAAAAAATGCGAGAAGTCTATTTGATATTTTAGGACTAAGTCATTCAAAGTGTTTTCTGATAATCATTCTGTTTTTTACTACTGTTCAACATTTGTATTTGTAATTGTTGTATTCTGTACAACGATGGAGTTTCATTGTAATTAGTAATCACAAAACATTTATAAACTTTTCTTCCCAGTTACGATTATCTAAACGTTGAAATAAATTCAGTGTCATTAGCCCGATGCTCAGGGATAGTGTTTCGTTAAGGAATTCTTTATTCAGCAATTGCCCTGGAAATGGTGAATTACCGTTGCTAAATTCAGATTAAACTTCCATGGATTTACATAACCGCGTGTATGAAATAAAATGGACGGAAGCCCGCAATAAATGCATATGAGCATGGGGGAAGCGTACATTTACGTACATAGGAGCGGAAGGGTTGCTATAGAAATGGTAGAGCGAGTAAAACGGGAAGTAGGAAGAAAATCCTTGAGTGATGCCAGCAAATAATCTTGGCATTGTACGACTTACCAAGTAAACAACTACGATTTTCCTTAGAAGAGGCAGTTGAAGTAGCAATTTACTGTCTGCCTTGAAGCATGATACTGCTAGAATAGACGATTTCAGTGTGCTTTCTGATCCATTCCATTGTTACCAGATATATTCGCTAAATCATGGTATCTTTGTCCTGATCCTTCCCAGAAGTTAGGCTATTATTGAACAGGAACTCACAGCTGGGAACAATAAAGCTTGCTTTTTATTTAGTCGCGGAGCAATCGAAATTCTTTCAATTATAGTGGTTCTCAGAGTTCCTATCGCTTTAATTTGCATAGTAACTCCGGAAGAACGTACTTGGAAAACTGAGGGTCCAGCGCGCGGTCGATATCCCGTGAAAACGGCGAATTTCCTTGCGATTTCTCCGCGAGGCATGGTAAAACGCAAAGTTCGAAGTGGACGTAAAATGTAGGGGCAAGTGCGAACCGTTGTAAAGCATTACTCGGGAACTGTGCAAGTTTTGGCTGGAAGATATGGTCAACACGAAGCTCGCTGTTTATTGCCACTATAAATATTGCGGATTCAAAATTCCCGTCGTTAATATTCCGAGGATAAAGTTTGACGTCGATTAAATTGCGATTAAAAACTTTTTTATTTCGACTTATCACAAAAACATAAACTCCTTCTGCATCATTTTAAATAAAATTTCACAGTTTGTCAGTTAACGTTCTCTGATTTATTGCATCGGTAATAGAGAAATTCGTTTGATATATCTTTGCAGAATTTTGATTAGCTCCTGACTAGTAAATTATTGCGAAAAACTTTAAAAATTTTATGGGAACTATTTCTATCAAGTCTATCAATTTTCAAAACTATTCTGTTCACTAATATCAACTAATTTATCTATTAGAAATTCACCGTCGCGTCAGATATTAAATTCTACGAAACGATAAAAATTCAGCAAAGTTTTCTGATAGATGGCAAGTTTTTCTAACATTCCCTCGCTACTGTGGCTGGAATCTATCCTAAAATATGTGTCGCAGAATTTTGTCACATCGCAACATCTTGCCAAGAGGGATTGAGGATTAGGCATGCACCGGCTATAGATTTTCCATAAGCATTTCCAGACTGTTGTTTGGAAAGCGAAACGCAGTCCATGCGCCCGGATTTTCGCGATACGAGTATCCATAAGCTGGGAACGGTCGAGGCGAAATACCATCGCTGAAAATATGTATTCCCGTTCAAACATTGGCCGGGCGAATCAGTGTCCGTGTAGCTGTAATGAGATCATGAGCTTCCATCTATTCATGAAGAGGATTGCCTGGTTGTGAATCAAATGAGCTTGATTTATCAGCGTGCAAGTATTTATACGCAGTGGGATTGCGCGATGCAGGATGGTAGGAATCAAGGGAAATGAAATAAACATGCATTCAGCAGTGACGAACTCTTTTGTTCAAAATTTCGCGAACACAACAGCAGTTTGGAAAATTTTGAATATGTGCTGGGTGTTTTTTAGAAGCATTTTGGAAAGTGAAGGATTTGCGATGTGCTCGTTTGGTGCGCTAAAAATAATGTTAAAAATCGCGATTTCGACATTTATTTGCAATCTTTCTGTAAATTTGAAACGCGAATTTTGATAGGCTATTTTATTGCAATCATAAAACGTATAATAATATAAAATCGTTCACACGCATTGATTTTCAGGATTTTCAATAAAGGATATAAGTGAACAGAGATGCTCTCTAAATATGCTTCACACATTTTGCTGTACATATAACAAGGATGCCTTGTAACTATGCCATATCAAATTCACCGAAATAAACACAAAACGTTTACGTCCGCTGCGGTGAAGACATTTAGTACACATTCATTTGCAACGCGTAGTAACTTGATGCCTCTATTTTACAGCATCGTCCAACGAATATAACGTTGCATTCGGCAACCTGTAAATGTGCTTGAATATATTAACTTAATATTTACAGTGAAAATTCTTCATAAGACTTCCTTTTAAAAAGTGTCCATAAAATTTCATCACCTACAAACTGACTTAAACCAATCCTCCTTTCGAACGGAAACTACTGAAATCAGAATTTGAGGACTTTAAATGGTAACCGATGGTAAAGTGCCAAAGAAATAAAAAATAATTTTTTTATTAATATTTTATTTTAGTTTCTAGAGCTGTTGCAAGATAGAGTTGTGACATTACAAGTACCAACGTGGCTGTGGCTGAAAAGAAAATGCTGAAAATTTTACTTCGGGCACTCGCGCCATTTACCATTTCATCTCCTCAATTATTTATCAATAACTCGTGCCATCGGCAAAATCCTCGGGGCACCGATCCTCAGCAACAGCGCAGCGAATTTTCTGTAATAAACGAAGGTGAAGTGGCAGCAACAGTAACTAGAGAAAATAAGAGGAATTTCATCCAAGTGCTTAGCCTACACTCTGATCAGCCGACGCTGTTAGTTGCCAATCAATGCCCCCAGATATCGGATTTCAATCTTTATTGGGCCATTTTTCGTCCCACCCTCGTTATACGCGCGTACGCGCACGTGCTCGCGTACAGGCACCGACACAGGCACGTTTCTTGTCGGCGTCGCGTCGTTTCGCGGGCACGGAGCTATCGAATGCCAAAGTTTCGAGCGTTTATTGCGCTTTGACCGTTCGACAGTCGGCCATCGGCACCCCCGACAGTTATTTGTTTCGAGGGGTAGTCGCGCGGGAAACACTGCTCTCCTTTTATAGTTCCGACTGAATCGTTTTAGAAATCTCGATACCGACTTTTATTTCACGGCGCAACGACGATATTTATTTCGCCGACAGTAACAAAGGAATCGCCGGTCCTTCGAAATTATTGCGCTGTAACGCTGCACTCGATCTCAACAGGTTTCTCAAATATTCCATCAATTTCCCAGCACCTTCTGCAGCCGTCTGGAACTAACTGTACAGACTGCTCGAATTTTTAACAGTTCCATTTCGAGTCGCAGGGATTGGGCTTTCGAAGTAACTTCTGGTTGGAGGAGTAGGGTAGACCGGGGGCGGTAGTAACACTTTGACTTTGGAATACGATTACGCAAAAACTATTACAGTTACAACAAAAGTTTTTTTACGAAAATGTTAGTTATTTATCTGACATTATTTGAGCCACAACAGTATCGCTGTATGTCTAGTAATATTCCGGTTATTAATAAAAAATGAGAAGCGGAGAAAGTGTTACAACCGTCCCTGACCCCGGGTCGGTTGTAACACTGCATGGAGTCGATAGTAGCACAAATATAACTTTACAAAATTAAAATATTTATTCATTTAAATTATAATAACAAATGAAAAAAGTAAAATCTATAATAAATTATGTGGTATCGCAATTGTGGCAGAAATAAAAGGCGTTTTGGCTGGTGCATTCTTCATCTGCTCAATCCTTACATTCAGTATATTGCAACCATTTTTCATTTGGTTTGCTTGTGCTATGCTATATGATTTCATGCAAATAAGACAATATTATTCGCCTTCTTTGTCCCTATTCGGTTCTGTTGCGGTAAAACCGACCCCGACTGCCGATGTTACAATCGCCCCCGACCATGCTTTTGAACTTAAATTATAAATTTTGATAAATTGATAAATTTTTGTCGAATTACAGATTAAAAAATCGAACAAGCACATATTTGCAAAGGGAGTGTTTATATTACAATTTTAAGTCAGTAAGGAAAAGTTACTTTAGGGTATCGAAAAGTTATTTTCTTCACTATCCATGTCTATTGCGTATCTGTACTCTTAGGGCATGGATGTGTATATTACAAATGTCATTCTTCATCATATATCCAAAATTGGTGTTAATATCTATTATATGTTTTGAGATATTTAGCGTGTTACATTCGCCCCCCCCCCCTGTTACTACCGCCCCCGGTCTACCCTACGGGAAATAAAGATGGTGAAACAGAGCAATGAATACGAATGGAGATACTAATATTAGCAGAGAATTTAATGTGTATTTTAAAATACAAAGCACACTACTCTAGAGGCGTGTAAATAAAGCGAATCGAATATAGCACGGAGCTTTTAGTGAAATCCCATTCAAGATCCTTCATCCTCGAGGTGTATGCACTTTTATTGCTCGGGAGCTTGGCATACACAGTGAAATCGATTTTCCAGAGGAACTCAAATTCTGTCGTTCTAAAAGCTGTATTTCAAGTTGCAGTGTAAGTTTCGCGAAAGTTTGTCGCGCCTAGTCCATTCTCGTTTGTGTAAATCTTATTCCGAAAGCTCAAGTACCTAACCAGCAATTTGCTCTCGGCAACTATTCAGTTCAGAAATGAAAAACTCACGAATCACTAGTTTGTAGTAAAGTAACGATTTATGCAATATTTGTTGGAGAGTTTCACTTCAGTGACGCAATGTTAGTGGCACATTAATGTCACGCGATGGATTCGTACAGATATTGAGTCAGTTCCGTTACTATTGTCCGATAAGCTTTTAATATTAAAACACTGTACTTCTATGAATGATTTATCGTGATTCGTGTGACAAACCAGCTGGAAAGAGATAAAGTCAATTCAACTCGATATCAAACCAAACACACTCTTATTCATTTATCATTGCTACCTCAACACTTTCACAATATACAAGCTGATATCCCACAGAAATAATTCAATTAGTAAAATATAATAGTGACCGCATTTGATGCTCCGATTACACTGCAAACTTTGCTAAAATAATTCTACTGTGTAAACACTTTACGTATTCGCACGGACACAGAGAAATTAATAATGTTCGCAAACTGTCGACCACCACTTCCCTGTTAAATACAGTACACATTTGAAGTTCGTTCCGAATTTGGCGACCTATAGTCCCCACCAACGACGGCTTCGAAATTGAATTCATTACGGAACCAGAAAACGATGCTGCCCGGAATTTCTCCGATGCTCGAATTTATTTGACAAACCGCTAACCACACTCGTGGCTCCGTTCGTAAGCTCGCGATCCGATAGCAGCAGTCGCGCAAACAAAATTACTTTTTCTATCGATCTGCTGATGAATCCAACTGGAAAGTGATAAAGCAGGTTCGTTATCAGGGACAGTATCTTTGCTCGAAGCGGTAATCAAGTTTCAACCTTCCGGTCGCGCTGCAATTCCGGCCTGCTAGTTTCCCTAGCATTGCGGCTATTAAACAACGCAATCCGCGATTCCACTCGCCCGATAAATTAATTTTCCGGCTTCGTTAGCGGCATAATGAGCTCGTCAGCCGTAATTCTACACTGAAGTCCCTCTAGGGAAGCGATATCGCGGCCACGACAGCCCCGCGTCGCTTCGATCTGCTTTAAAAATCAATTTAGCAGGGCGCTTGTTTTTCAGCTTCTTTTTATTGTGGTGTTGTGTTATCTTAACGTGAGTTTTTTCCCTGAAAGTTACATTAAATGACGCGTATTTAAACAGTATTTTAATGAAAGTTTAAAGACGCTTAAATATTTTCATTTGATATACATGGGTTTAATTTAATTTAACTCGTCTTTTTATCCAAATAACAATCTCTGATGCTTATATTCGAACGACAATGTAATAGGGCTGTTCGAGTACTCGGAAAAAGCGAGCCGAGCCAGACTCGGCTCGAAAAACCGGACCGAGCCGAGTACTCGAAAGAACCGAGTAGCTCGAATAGAACCGAGCAACTCGATTTTTTCCGAGCAACTCGAATAGAACCGAGAACTCGATTTTTTTCATCCTCACAAACTAACTAACGAACAAACTCACAAGTGAAGCTAAATAAAAGCTTGTAACTTGTAATAAAAACAAAGCGAGGTGGCAATTCATGATGTGCTAAAGTTTTTGTTGGGCATTGCCCACTACTGAAGACGCTGCAGAATTCGACGACCTGGAAGACTTCGAGGATGAAATTAATGAAAATTTAAAAAAAAATAATCTCCACCCCTTTTCGTAGAAAAATAGTTACTATTATTATAATTCCCTATCTTAAGTTACCTACTACTTCCATATTCAATTAATATTTTGATTAAAGTTTCTTAATGAATGACTAAAGAAATGAAAATGAATTTTTCACAGCTGGAAAAACTTTAAAACTGCTGTGCTGTAAAATCAGGAAAACTGGACATATCAGGTTTTGCCATCTGACCATGGAAATGTTTAAAGCATACCGATCTCGCATAATTCATTTCTCCAATTATAATTTCTTTATCCAATTAATGTAAGATAACATTACCAATCTGTTTGGAGGAGGATGGGAAATGGTTGTGAAATAGCGTATGAAACCAGGAGAAATGAAATAAATAATATATTTATATATAACATATAATATAAACATATAAATTGCCTTTACTCGTATCTTACTTTCTTAATAAAGTCAAAATAATAATAATAATAATTACGAATCATTATCCAGTATATAAACATATTCTAAAATATTCGAAACATTCAAACTTCAAACTACTCGACACACCGGATTGTTCGGTACTTTCGGCCCACTAGGTATTTTCGGCCCGCTCGGTTCTTTCGGCCCGCTCGGTTTACTTCGAGCCGCTCGAAAAAATTCGAGTTCTCGGTTCTATTCGAGTTGCTCGAAAAAATTCGAGTTCTCGGTTCTATTCGAGTTGCTCGAAAAAATTCGAGTTCTCGGTTCTATTCGAGTTGCTCGAAAAAATTCGAGTTGCTCGGTTCTATTCGAGCTACTCGGTTCTATTCGAGTACTCGGCTCGGTCCGAATTTCAAGCTACTCGAATATTCGAGTACTCGAACAGCCCTACAATGTAACTCTCGGAATCGATACTAACGTCGAATGTTTAATAAAAGACGCAATAAAACACCGTCGATCGACAGCCAGCGCGAATCACGGATGCCAAGCTTATCCAGTTTTCAGTTTTCGCGCTTCCCAATTTCCGCTTTGCAATGAAATCAGCCCCCACCCATTCTCTCTAAAGTTGATGCCCCATGAGTTCCATGTTTGAAAATCGATACCTACATTCGTTTGTTAAACGTCAGTCTGCTGTTTCATCCGATCTATCAGCGCAAACGTTTTCGAACAACATTCCGTTTACCCCATCCCAAAGTTTTAAACACTTGCAATGCTTTAAAATTTCTTTTCGTTTTGTAAATATTGCATTATCTGCATTGCCAATAGTTTTCCATGGAGGCAGCGATAGATTTTGTATTAGTTTCTCTTTCACACACATTTTAGAAACTCCCGATGCTTCCTTCATTCATCATATTCCCCAGATTCTGTTTTCTAAACAGCACTCTGTTTTCTTTCAACGTCCCCATTCTCCATATTATTTGGTCACAAGGTACTTCCTCCAGGTCTACATTAAAATGCCGAAGTCAGAAATTATTCGAAGGAGAGTAACGATCTCTTTTCAACATAGTGTCTATCAGCGAAACCAGCCTCCAACCCTCTTGTAATGGATCCCCACGTCCCCCGGAAAAAGGGAGGACGTGCTGCCCTTTGACGCGTGAAACTCTAGTCGGGGGATAGCAACGATACTAGAAAAAGGTATCAGAAGCTTCGGTCTGGGCCAAGTCGTCTGAGCAAGTTTCTGGGGCGAAGATCAAAGGAACCATGCAATTTACTCGTGGGGTCGTGTCCTATCAGTACGATGACTGCCACGTTTCTACGCACACTAACACGCGTGCCACTCGATAGATCACACTTGTAGGAAAAGTCTTTCGTGGACGTACACTGGAATCAGAAATTTAATAACTTCTTCAAACACTTTCAAATACTTCTTCAATAATTTCTTCGAATTCAAAATCCCACACAGTAACATCAATCCTTCAAAGTTAAATTTTCAACTTTTTCAGCAAATCAGAGCACCATAAATTTTTTTTCTACAATGGTCCCACAAAAGTACATCACGAGGATAAACGTACATCCATTGCAGCACACCTTCTTCGAGATTGCAGCTCTTTTTTCTAAGCAGAAGAGCCCTCGCGCGTCCATAAACGGACCCGATTGCGAGACACACGTCCGAGCAACGCCGCGTTGCCCGAAGTGTTCCTACTGCCAGGCATTCATGCCAGCGCGAGCAGGCATTTTCACGCGCGACGAGAGATCGTCCCCTTTACTGAAGAGCAGCAACGACGACGTAAAAATTCTCCGCGGGATGTGCAGCGCGTACCTCGTCGTGAAAACTTCCAGATGATTCCATTCTCCCATGGGCTGGTTACAAAGTAACGGGGAAAAACGTAGATCAGTGGAGACCTCTGCAGTTGCCGCGGCTGCTTTCAACAGGGGTGAAGGGGGAGCGGGAGAAAGACAGAGAGACACCCTGGGTAGGCTGACCATGGCTGTGTGTAGCACTGTAACTTGTCGGCATTAAGCCAATTAAGATGACGCATGGTTCGAAAACTTTCGCTCCCGCGAACCACCCAGCGACGCCGGGGCAATCAATTTCGCGTGCTCCTTCGTTCCACGTTCCCCCCGAGCAACCCTTCGCGCCGCCCCGTTCTCGCCCCTCTGGGTAACGCGAGTCAGACCGTGTCTGCACCCCCTATTTCTCCTTTCTTAACTGTTCCTCGTGGCGCTCGATAATTTTTCACGTTTCCCGCCGTTGGGAAAATTGATTTCCAGAGTTTCTTGCCGGTTTGCTGGTCATCTGAGTGATTTGTCACCGGCAACGTCTGTCGTTAATTCGGTTAGGAGGCTTCGATTTACCGTTCTTCTCGCCCCAATTAGGGAGATCGTTTGGTAGCTCGGGGAATCTGGTGAGCTTTGTGGGTTGTCAACCGAAATCGGGGGCTTCGTTGGGGTTCTTTTCAAAGGAGACCCTTCTATGGCTCGCGATTAGTGCTTCAGATGTATCATTTGGTAGAGACTTGGCTGGGTTTGGTGAGAATGGAAGGAGACGGGAACTGGGGGGCTGTAAGTGAAATATTAGATGACTGTCAGGGGATTGTTTTCTGTGAAAAGGCCATTAATGTGGAAGAGTTTTTCCTTCTTTTTGTGTTGCTCTATTGAAATCTTGTGGGGCACTCCACAACCTTTAGTAAACTGTTTTGTCGTTGAAATAAATGTAGCATAATTGGTATGTGTCCCAATTACGGAGGGTTTAAGCCAGTTCGCGCAATCATATATTAATTAAACAATACTGCTACACGAATATCATATTCTGAAAATCAATATCTGTTGGTGAACAATTCTTCTTTATGAAGGACTTCTTTTTAAGTAAAAAAAATTAAGTCTTTGTAATGTATTTAATTAAACAAAAACAGATGTTTTTGTCCCTATTACGGAGCCCTGAAAACTGCGCCGTCCGAATTACGGTGCCCCCCATTATGGAGCCTATCCACATTTCGGTACCTTTGAATGTCGCTCCTAACGTATTTGTTTGCAGTATTTATCTGCATTCCAGAAGCGACTGCTTCCAAGGCTTTAGACATATTGTCTTTATTATATAAAAACCGTTTTTTTTTTGTGGAGGCTGATTCATGTTTCCAGATCCACACACGCACTTCGCTTTTGACAGTTTGGAACAAAAATGAGGTTATGACGAAACCACGCTTCCGGCTTCGAGGCTCCGTATTACGGACAAGATTGGAAATCTGGCGGTATTACGGAATTTAACTTAAAAATAAAAACAAACAAGTTTGTAGGTGCTAAATTTATTGTTTCTAATTACATTAAACCTTTTTAGGATATAATATGCATTTTATACGGTGAAAACAGTGTTTATAATTGATTTATATGAAATAGTTCGGTACAACATTTCTTAAGGTTTTGGACAAGAAATGCTATTAATTCACCGAAAGCGTGTTACGCATTTTTTTATGAATACTTATAATATTATGACATATTAAAATTGTCGTTTTTTACTTTGAATCTTGTTCGTGAATATTTGAATTTAATTAAAAAAAAATTGTTTACGTTTGTTTATGCATGGATTTTGTTTCATTGATAATTTTAATAGAAAGGCTCCATAATTGGGACAGGCTCCGTAATAGGGACACATACCCTACGTGAACTAGTTTGCTAAGATTCTGTTAGGGAATTCTAGATTTTAATGGGTTCGAGGAAGGTATGATTCCATGAAATGGTATAATTAAATTCTTAGGTTTTTATTTATTTGCGTGAATTTCTGGTGGTATCAAAAACAGTCTTGCCTTTGTAGATGTGTTCCGGATTATAAACATTGGACAATCCTTTCGCTTTAGGCAGAAGCATTGATTTATTTATGAACTTGACCAAATAAGGGGACCGCCATTCTCATCGCCCCTGCGTTCCTTTTTTCGTCGCACGAATTCCCTTTTCACTTTGGTTTGGCAGTGGTCCACTTCGCTCCAATTTACATGATCCCGTGGAAACAATGTTCGCTGGCAATTTGCTTGTGGAGGGTGGTATATCCTTGGATCCTGTCTAAAAGGGGATGCCAGGAGAGAAAATTCTATTTAAATACATAGAGAATTTTCTCCATTTAAGCCACTGTTCTCTATAAATTTACAATTAGATATAGAGTTCCTAATTTAAAAAAAGGTTCTACTTCTCACTATTGCTGTCATGTAGAATTTAGTTCATTTGAAAGTACTCTAAGGAAGAGAAGACACAAGTGACCCACTGTATTTTGTTTTCAATCATATTCTTACCCACTCAGAAGTCCCAAAGTGATTCGCCATACTTAACCACTGCTACTCCAAACTTCCCCCATTGCATTGCCTCCATTCCAGTCTCCACGAAATCAGTTCAAACCTACAATAGTCGTCGCTTAAATATCAAAGTCTATCAATCTCGCCTAAAGAACCGTTCCCACTTAAACCTTTATCAGCAAAATCGCGACTCTGCCGATCGAGTACCATGGCCCCGAATCCGAATCGACAGCCTCAACACAGTGAAATTTCCCTTCGATTTCCTCAATTTGCGAGCCAGAGCACGCGAGCCCCGTTAAAAGGGTCAACAGTTCGGGCTTCCGACAGGTCGCTGTCGTCCAACTCGTTCATGAAAACGCGTCTCGCAGTCGATTAAACCAGTCGGTCGCGTCATTTCCGTTCGGCCACGTACCTACAACCGAAAGATCGAAGGTGGAACGAACCGGCGCGCGTCCTCTTTCTCGATTTGATTCGCGTTCGACGCGCCTATCTGCGCGTCACTTCCGGTTAGTTAACCTCATTGAAAAGCAGTCGCGGCCCCGAATCGAGTTCGATTCGAGATACGCGCCCGGAATGCGGCTCGGCCGCGAGAAGGCATTTCCTGTTACGGAGAAAGCGGAAAGCAACCCGACACATCGCAACCTTCGCTCTGGAAACGTAGATACAGGCCGAGATGTCATCGGGCCTGCCTCATTGTGACTTGAATTTCCAAGGCATTCGAGGGTCTGGAGAAGGCGGGATAAGTGGCGTTTTTGAAAAATTTAATTGGGGTTGATGGGAGGTATTGGATGACGGAAATCCTGACTTCTGTTTTGTGTAGTTGACGTTTTAACCCTCTAGTGCATAGATTTTTAATTCAATTGGAAAAATTAGACTACTCTAATTTAGGGATGAAAAGACCGAATCCGACGTCTGTTTTCAAACTGGAGGAAATAATAATAATAATAATAATAATAATTTTCGCAGCGTGCGTAGCTCAAAAATGAATTTCAAATTAGATTTCTGTGAAATCGAAAGGTCAGATTGACATGTTTCTTAGACCAATATGTGCGCTATGGTCTACGTTTAGGGCTGGCAAATGAGAATTCCCAACCCCTGGATTAAACAGATGCCCGCCTTAAGGCAGGCGTATGCACTAGAGGGTTAATGTCAACCTCGTAATGGAACAGGATTGCACGAAAAGTAGGATGCTTAGACACGTGGATTAAGTACACATTTTTTAAATCTTTTTCTGCTGGAAACGTGGAATAAAGACGGATTTCATTTGCAATGGTGTTTTAAGGGAACGTTTGTCCATGCGAGGGAACAGCTTTGAACAGTTATATTACCTACTTTATTTCGAGCAAAAATGATTCAAAATTATTTTCTTTACCTCTGTATGATTGGGAAACTTACTCGTCGAGACTAGAATATTCCACGTGTAACACTTGCAGTATCGATGTTCTGAGTGTTGAGAATTTTACATCTCCATTCGAGGAAGAACTGGTCAAATAAATGTCCCTTCTGTGGAATTCTTTAGTGACTACTTCAGCTTTTAAGTAGCAATACCGTTTCAGAGCTGGATATTTAGCGGAATATGTTAAATTCGAGAACATTTTGCAAAATTCGCGAACGTAAATTGGGACGTGACTTCGCCGCATCCGATAGAAAACGCCATAAAAGGGTCACGCGGCAAGTTACGATATTCGTTGCCCTAAGGGTTGCGTACGTTTCCGGTATCTCCCTCAAAAATCAGAATGGAACGTTGAATAAAATTAAATGCGCTGTCGTGGAAGAATATCTGAAATAAAATCTGAGAATAGAAAACTGTGTGTTGCTGTGCCTTGCCGAGAATAGGGAACTGCTGCTTCAATTATTGTTATTACAATTGACCAGGAAAATAACCACGAACTCAAGTGACGTCGCAATTTAATGATCTATCAGCGTTTGCTATTTCAGGAGAATATTCTAGAGCAAAATGTGTTCCTTTCAGAAAATTCTTTCATCATCCCTGTGACACAGTGGCTTTCTGTTACAAGAATATTTTGGATCGGAAACTTCCGTAAATTGCTCGAGGAGGAGCCGCCATTAGTCTTGTTGTTGCTCATTTAAAGTCACTTTCTGCGTAATGGGGGACTTCAGTTTCCATGAAACTACTTTGAAACTTCATGCCGCTCGCATTTTTATTCGCCGTGCAGCAAAGCGGGCCGATGTTTCTTTTGAAAGAGCATTTTTTAGGCATAATGGAGTCTGCTTAATAATGGCATTCACTTTTGACGATGGTAACAATGCGTCGTTAAAAATTGCCCCTAAAGAAACTTTTAACGTGAAGGCTTTCGCGTTTCGCGAGGTGGTAATTCGGTTTACAAACGTCCATAACTAACAAAAGTCGTTTAGCTGCGCTGATCAAGCGGGTATGAGTCTGTTATGAAATGGAAGGAACTATGCCGCATCCAATAAATTACTTAAAAAGCATAATGAACCCTTGAAAGGAAAATGTAATAGTGGCGCGGTGAATATCGTTAGCTAAAGTTAAACTGCAACTTCCATAAATGCATTTCAATCATTGCAATAATTTATCAGTGAGTAGAAAGGTAGGATACAGCCAGAACTTCGGAATAACGAGTTAAGGGGGGAAGCTACTGTGACGGTCGAAAATAAAGGCTATTTTCAAGACATTCTTTTATAATGGAATGTAACTTTCTACGAAAAATCTTTATTACCAACTGAAAATACATATATTTGACTAATATTTTATGCTCGCAGATTGACAAAATTTTCGGTTGTATGGCCACAGCATACGATAACGTTAGGCTCTGCAAAAAAAAATTACAAAACGGATGCACGTGTAACTTTCCAACATTTGATCCGAATTGAAAAATTCGAACGGTTTCTTAAAGTATATTACAATAGCTTCAGTTGCACGTACGGATTAAAAAAAATATTCATTTTTGAAGAAATGGCGGACTTGAGAAGAAATCTTGACCAAATAGTATAAAAAATCAACATGTTTTTTCAATGTTACTATTGAATGAATTATTCGATCAAAAAACTGGTACGTGCAACTGAAGCTATTGTAATATACTTTAAGAAACCGTTCGAATTTTTCAATTCGGATCAAATGTTGGAAGGTTACACGTGCACCCGTTTTGTAATTTTTTTTTGCAGAGCCTAACGTTATCGTATGCTGTGGCCATACAACCGAAAATTTTGTCAATCTGCGAGCATAAAATATTAGTCAAATATATGTATTTTCAGTTGGTAATAAAGATTTTTCGTAGAAAGTTACATTCCATTATAAAAGAATGTCTTGAAAATAGCCTTTATTTTCGACCGTCACAGTGGCTTCCCCCCTTAAGAAATAATTATTTAAAATCGTTACTAAAATCTTTTCACCCGTCGCAAGAAAATTTGCATACCGAATGCTTCTGCTTCTCCAGATAGCTTCTTAATCGTCGCGACGATTATAACGGTTCAATTTTTTCAAAAAATAGAATCTACCCTCTGAAAATATCGAGGATAATTATAATCGAGCGCGTCGCCCTTTCGTTCCCCGTTGCGTCACGCTGGGCGCCACTTAATCCACTTAGCGAGCCTTTTTAATCGCATCGAGAGGGTGCTTTTTTTGCCGCGATAACAATAGCCTGTCCCGATTCTCGCTATTAGCAAACCGTCCGTGGGACTACGCTCGTTTAGCCGCGCCATTGCGGCCTGAGTTAATATCGCTCTGGAAGCGAATCACCGTAACAGAACTCCCCCTTGCCACGAAGAATTTATGTTTCACGGCAATTAAGCGAGAACGAACAGGCCTATGCAGGCCTGGCTGCTCGCTTGAAAGCGATCGCCGATTGATTCGAGGCATCGGCGAACGCCTGCGTGCTCACCTGCGCCGCGGCTTTCAGGTCGACGACCGAATTTCATCAAACTTAGATTTGACACACGTGCGCCGCGCCGTCGGCGTCACGTAACGAGTCGACTGCACGATCTTCTTTGTCGACCGATCGATTTGCCCATCTAGCAGGTGGGCAAACGTTGATCGGAGGGTCTGGGTATGGATTTTGACGCGGTCCCGAGCAAAGATGCCCCGAAGGAATCTTCCGTTTGCTCGTTTCATTAACGTCCTCCTAACAACGCCTCAGTGATCGATCGAGTTTCGCTGCATTCCTTCGGCAATAACAGCGAGCGTAGTTCAAGGAAATTTGCAGTTGTTCAGATAGATTCTGGTAGTAGTTAGTACATTTTTGGCGCGCGAAGTATGTCGGAGGCAGGGCTGGGAACAACGGGTACATTGGTCCTGTATCGAGGTTCCTCGTTACGTATTTAAATCGCTGTTTAATTGTGTACGACACTTGTACGTTGTCGGGAATTGACGCACTAACGGGCTATCCTGATGCGCCGAGAACGTGCATAATGAAGCAAGCGTTTAATTAAATGGTAATACTCGTTAAGAGAGCTTTGGTCGTTTAACTGAATACGCGTGTTGCAGATTTTTTGAGCGTGTCATTCATTTGTTCCATTACGTATCGAGACTTCTAATTTTCCTACAGAATTAGATAGCTTCTGCTTTCTGATTGGAATAGCAAGTAGAAATATTTGATTATCTTTATACAGAAAATAAATTACTGAAATGATCGTTTTCGATTGGCCAGAGCAGCTGCTGCCTTCCCACAGTGAACTTCCCATCACGTCCTGCAACTTTTCTAGCGAATAACGTCACTTTATACAGTTACACGATTAACATAGAAAATTAATCCAGCTTTCAGGCTCGCGTAGATTCCACGATATTTTCTTCTGAAGTATGACGTCTGCACAAAAGTGTCACCAACCACCGATTCGGGCACAAATCTGTCAAGTTGGTCCAACGCAGACGAATGGACTATTCAGAACAGTAGAAACTTAAAACTTTCCAGAAGGGACTATTTCATTCCACAGCGCAGAGGATCCTCTCGGATAGCACGAGAGAAATATTCCCAGCAGTTCCTGCGAAACTTCCAGGTTATCCGCGAAGAATCCTGAACGCCGTCGGGTTATTTTCCTAAAACAAATATTAATATTCCTGCGTTGGTTGGTCTCCTGGTAGGCAGCCGCCCACGGATTCCTCCCAAAAAGAGAAAGACTGACTGAGGCTGGCCCCTCGCTGTCCAAATGTTACCGACACGGATCGCTACTCACCGTGGCTCTGTGAGAGGAGAATTTCCAAGCGTCCTCTTCGTCGCGTCTGGATCCTCAGCTTTAGTCGTTCGTCGACTCGTTCATCCCTTACCACCCCCCTCGCATCACCGAATCTAACCGCTTCTTTCGCGGCAACGAGAAGAACGGGGGAGGGAAACTTTTGTTCCCCCTACCGAATCAACTTCCATTCTCGTTCTTTATCTTTCGTCACCTCCTCGCCTTCTCGCGCGCCGCTTTTTACTCTGCCCGCCAGCAAATTCAGCTTTACCGGCGCGAATCCGTGAAAGTTCCACGCGCCACGCGACGGGAAAGTGGAAAAGTAGGAAGTAAATGGAAATCGGGCGAGGCGTCCTTCGAGCGCGCGATCCACGTCACTGTTCAGGATGAAAATCGTTATTGGTGGTGTCTTTCTGGCTGTGCCTCGTGGATGATGGCTTTGGTGGTGAGATTTTATTCCTTGGTCTGACGTTTCTCTTTAGATAGTGTGTAATTTGCAGAATGTAAGTGGTAGAATTGATTACACACTAGCTTTTATTGCTGAGCAGGAAATCGCTTTCGAGTCCCATTGAGTTAGAAGAATTCCTCCTAAAACACTTCGTCTGTCTCATTATTTGGGGAAAACTTAAATTTTCGAACTCTTCGTTGATTCCTGTAAATCCTCCACGGCTGTGGCTCGTGAATGAAACTTTTCAATTTCTTCGTTCATAAATGTGAAATAAAATTTCCAGGCTAATCCAAGATAAAATAATAGAAATCATCAACTGCTAAGCTCTGCGGCATACAAGCTGCCAACGTTGATGACAAATGGCCAATAATAATCTCCTGTGATTAAATTAGCAACCCTTTACTAACCCAAAAATCCATGCTTATCAACATCAGTTCGTTCATGTTAATAAGCAACATCCATGTCCAAAATTTACCTCCACCCTTTTCAATGCCACATACACATATACCTCGAATCAAAAATATTAAGGACGTGCACAAGGCTGAACACGATTTTTCTTCTGAACCATACAAGCTCCTCTATTATCTTTCCGCGGAGGGCTTCGTGCCGTGCGCTCCTCTGTCGGCTTTTCCTGAGGGAAAATCGCGTGGAATCCGCATTAAACATTCTAGAAGTTGGCATGCAGACCGCGGTTTGTGGGTCAGCCATGTCCAGTATGGAATCAGAAGGGTACACAAAGTAAAAGCTGCCTGAGCACTGCAGACAGTAGAGGCAAACAGAGCTGCGGTTAACCCTCGCTAAATAGCTACACGACGTGGCCGACTATGGCTGATGGACTACGGCGCTGGCGGACAGTGGTAAGACGTCGTGTATGGTCAGACAGCGCTTATGAAACGCGCTGCGGTCAGGCAGTAACGGTAGGCGTCTTAAATAAATACTGGGGACCCTAAGTTGTGACTTGTCTCTGTGTTCGACGAAATCGTGATCCACGCGGCCCAAGAATATTAGTTTCTTGGCGGCAGAGTCGGGCATTAACTTAATAAAAAAGTATTTAAATAATTGATAAAGTAAAAGTTACTTTAACTTTCGATTATTTGCCGAATAAAGTTAATTTTTTTATTCGACACATGACGAATAATTTTTGTAACCTTTCTTCGTTATTCGAAATTTTGTTTAAATAATTTTACCCATCTCTGCATGGCGAATATATTATTTTCTAGTGTTTTCGGCACGTGTTTCGATCTCCTTCAAAAACGAGCGGAGTTGGTAAAATACGTTTTCGTAGTTATGAATAAATCTCGCCACCTAGTTAGAGACAGAGTTGCGTTGAAGCATTATTACAACAGGGAAACGAGAATAGCCTTTGAATTACACGTTTTCGGATTAACAGAGTGTTTCTTGCTTTACGAGGAATTAATGCTTTGATGTATCAGGCATAATAATAATATGTGCTTGGGGATTGGGATTTCGTGGTTGGAGGCTAGGAATGCCAGGGATTTCAAGTGTTTATTACATTCTGTTGCAACGTCGCGTCGTGCAGAGGTGCAAATCCTCGATAACACAAAAATACCATGTCTCACATAAGACTTTCATTATTTTATTACTTTTTAATTATTTGTCATTAGCTTCATGAAATTAGACTCTCTTGAGACAAGTTTCATGATATATTTTCAAAAATCTCATCTCTCGCGACTACTTCCATTATTTACATTTAGTTCTTGTCGAGATTTTTGTTCGCTCATAGAAAAGTCTCACATAAAACCTCCTCGTGGATTCGCACCTTATTTTAAACGAATTTTTTCGAACGAATTTGTTTTAAATCATCGAAATCGTTGCAGTAAGCAATTACGAAGGAAAATATGTATTTTGATGAACCATGCTCATTGTTACTAAGTTCTGCAATTCTCGCGGCAGGTTTAACAAGTCGCCGTTACAGAATAGCAGTAACTTTTCCGTTTATAATAAATTCTCTATAAACCATCCGCGAGGAGTCCAATGGAACTACCGTGATAACGGTATTACGCGAAACGAATTGCGAGCCGTTAGTTGTGGCTGGCAGTTTCGGTAGGCGCCATTAATAAGCCCGCTATAAATTACTCAAGTTTCTTATACAATGTTCGAGAGCGAAGCCGCCTTGATTGCATTTAAACGAGAACAGAAGACGTCCGCGATTTCATTAGCGAGAACTTCGCGATACCGACGCGCTTCGGTTTTCATTTCTTTCCTGGCGTCGTTGATCGCGCTGCTTTAATCAAGATTAACGGGCTGCAATTTCGAGGTGAACGCGCCCGAACACAACGGTTAAGGTTTCCATGAATCTCCAGTGTTTCGCGAGCCGTCGAACAGCGGTTCGCTCGATCAGGGTGACGCGGCGCTGTAGTTTCTTTTCACGGCCAGTCGACGAGAACTACCGAAAGCTGCACTTTCAATGATTTTTGCCCACGTATTCTCAGTCGTGCAACAATGGAGGTGCGGTGCCTGAGAGGGGGCTGCGAATAACGCAGTACAGGGTAAAATGCACGGCTGCGGAGGGGAGGGAGATTCCGTCGTAAATTGCGCCGTTATCGAAGCTTCGTAACCCTCCGGTAACGAGGCCAGATACGCAGCGCTCCCTCGACTCTGAACACGGTCAGAAAGAAGATGGAGACTATAGAGGGGAGCGTGGACCGATGAAAGCCGAAGAACAAAGCGAGAGGGTGGAACGAAAACTATCTTTATGGTCTTCCTTGCCCTAGGGAATTCCACTCGCCCGCGGACGTATAGGGTTTCAGGCGTAAACTAGAAAGGAGTGAAAATACGCGGAAACTTTTCGAGCCACCTTCATTCTGATCTTTTCCTTGAGCCTCTTGTATGTACATCCCTGAAGCGGTTATCGGCGAAGTTGAAACGTCTTTGTGGTAAGTGTGTGACTGCGCAGTCTGCTGATTATATTTGGAAAATGAATTTGTAAGAGGTCTTATAAAACACGACCCATGTTTTGGTAAAGTGTATTTTTATTCGATCATTTTTTCATGTTTTTCTATAACAAAATTACTGAGAATTGCTGCATATAGGTTAAAAGACCCCATTACTGTCACCTACCCAATTACTGTCGCCCTATGCTGTTTTACTTAAAATAAGCCTTAAACCATGTGAATTCATACACGAAAAAATTTTGACATACATTTAAAATTGTAATTTATGCGAGGAAAAGCAGGACTTAATTTTTTCTTCATTAATTTCGATAAGATGGTAAAAAGTTTTAAGTTGGTTAGGTAAAAGAATGAAAATCACAACTTCCTTACTAGCGACAGAGAAAACAAGGCACTAGAGAAAAGGCGGTAATTGTAATATTTAAGCTATTAACGTAATGACACATAATTGTTTAGATAATATAAGCATCGTAGAACATACTAACAATCAAAATTTAACGATTTACTGCTTCGTTTTATTTAATATTCGGGTGACAGTGATTGGTACAAGCGTTTCAAGACTTTTTAATTACTGTCATGGCAGTAATTGATCAGGCAAATGAAGCCTTACGCTGTTACTGTCACTTGTCATTCCTACCATTTCACGTGCGTGCGCGTATTGACATAACCTTGTCCAATTTCGAAATTTTTGACAACGTAACCGTACACGTTTTGTAAGTACTATTGTTAATATTTATAACAGAATGTACTTTGACATCTTTTATTAAAATAACAAAATTCCTATATTTATTCTCGTTTACTCCTTGCTGAACTAGAATTTAAAACTGACAATAATTGGGATGTCAGTATTTGGCCAGCTGACAATAATTGGGAGGTCAGTAATTCGATTGAACACATATCTCAGGTGACAGTATTAGCTCCCGTCATATCTTTTTTAAATCAATAAATTTATTAATAAAAATAGAGATTTTAAGAGTTATACAAATTTTTTTCTTCAACTAAACATATTAAATAATAATAAATAAATAGATAAACTTATGCCTGTGATCAATAAATACAAAAACTATGCGATACTGTCAGAATCAATTCTTAACCTGACAGTAATTGGGTCTTTTACCCTATGTACTTTTAAAATAAGCGAATAGTTGTAAAAAAATATACAGTAGATATTCCACAAAAAATTCCCGAAAGTCGCGTTCTTTTTCGAAAGTTGACTACGTAACCCCTTAAATTATGGTCAAGTGAGACCTTAAATTTCACCACAGAATTGTAATTATAAATTACTTCATAGCAATTCACTTTAATATTCTGCTACATGTCACAAGAAATCTTTATCTCTTGACCGCGTTATAATCGAAACAGCGTAAACAAAAGCATTGCCCTGGGTCTGGAAACTACAGAATAGACAGGGAGTCTCTATTCTATTCTAATCCTATTCCAATCGTAATCTCTATTTCTACCTTGAATTCCTAGTGTATCTCCTAACTCAGATCTGCCTCCTCTATTTATTTTCACTGGTAATTACAAATTTTCGATAGGAATCACATCAAGGCCGAACTCCAGTATATTATTCCCGTTTAGATGATATCACGTTCAAGACAATTGGTGTCATTATAGCGCATTATCCCCAGAATCTCGCGTACTTGCAGGAGAAGGCAGGCCTCGTAGGCTGAATTATGCCAACAAATTTCACTGGTTCGCCTCGGCAATCGATCTTCCCCTTCCCCTATAGGAATGCAAGCACTCACGAAGCTCGCAACTACGACGACGTATTGTGCCACGATAAATCGAACGCCGACGAGCCTTCGAGACTTATCGGCCCAGCCGGGATTAACTGGCGATGCTAGAAAATGCCAGTGCCTCTATTCACTCATCTAGGCGAAAGCTTCCCTTACGATGTACACTACGAGGTTCATTGAGGCGTGCTGCGCGGATAGAGAAGCACGTGTAAACGTATTCATCGTCTGAGTAAATACTGGCATATTCGTCGGAATGCATTGATTCAACTGTACGTAATATCTCACAATCAGTTCGATCTGATAGCTTTTGTTTAATTACTTCAAGACACGATGTAAATCCTGTTCATTATAATTTTATAGCTATTGATAATTTTCCAAATATTTTGTCGAGATTGAAATTCAACGGACACTCAAGTAGGTTTCCACGTTTTATTAGTGGCATTTTTTATGAACTCATATGTAAATAGTATTAGAGAAACTTGTTCCCTGGTCTCTTTCGTTATTTTGGATACGAGGATGTTCGTTGAGATTTCGCTGTGGGGACTAGCAAAATAATAGTATCCCTTTCGATTGTCGATATCAGATACGTCTCAATATTCCTACAAGTGGCATTATCAGTTATATCGACTTTCTTCTTCCATTGATACGAGTAAAGATTCAGATTCAAGCATGCATTATCTATTCTTGAAATGCACGTACACAATGGCACGAGGGAATTAGGTTTCTGACCAATATTCGAGAATATACCCAGCATCAAATTCGAAAGAAATACCATGAGTTCCATACAGAAGTATATTCAGTAGGTGTCTCACTCCCATAGGAAGCTTCTTTAATCGATAAAATCATTTGAGTGGATATGTAATCCTCGAATATCCTCAAATCAGCTTCTCACTGTAGAGATACAAACTTACCCCAACCTCAACAAACACCAACCCGAAGAAAAGCATCTATCCAACTCCTAGCAACTCTAAAAATATCTGAGAGTACTTTCTTATGTCACTGCCTCGCCTTTCCATGAATTCTTTAAACAGCCAGAGCCCTAAGTGAAACACGACATCAATAATTCCTTACTTGCAACTCGAGCTTCAATAATTCACAGCGCCTCGCATCTGGACTGCCCAGAAATTCATGAGAGGCTCGAAAAACTCGCGTCTCTCCCTCCGTTTAATAAACGATTGTAAGGGAAATGGAGGATCGGGCTGGAGCAGGGCTGGAACAGTCTCCTTTCGTCGTTCAGCTCAGGGCCGTCTTTAGATCACGCACTTCGCCGCCAAGTTCGAGGGAAGTTGTAGCCGAGTTCGAGCGTGGCCAAATCCCACGGCCTCGTACACCAGAGCCGTGCCGCAGGTGCGACCGCTTTGAGAGAACTTTGACACGTATTATGCTCGTTAAGTTAGCTGCGAGTTGCGGCGGACCGTTTCGCGGCACGCTTCTGGAACGTGCTTGAAACAGTTCGATTTAAATTAATCGCGGACAGAATTCGGCGCATGCAGCCACTGTGCGTGGAAAAGTGAGGAAATTGAGGGAAACCGCCCTGCACTCGGGTTACATCGTTAACTCACCTAATTGCACCCACGAACGACACTTTCATCCATTAGAATCTCTATCGCCGATGGATTATCCCAGCAGACGATACCCTAATATCTATGAGCACTGTATACAGGATGTAAAACAGAAAAGTTTTAAGGAACACTGATTTCAATGAAAGTAGCTTAGCTCGGAGAACCTTTAAGCTGAAAGTCGATTTTATACGCAGTTGAAGGAAGTCTTTTAAGGATATGGGAGGAAATCATCGGCGAATTGAAAGAAACCTAAGGGTCTTTTTACAGGAGATAGTGATGTGGCTTCCAGCTAGTATTTTTTACATTTTCACGTGCTAGAGGCAGCATTGATTTGAAAAATGTTTTCTATATCTAGCTTCGGCTTGCTTTTTCACGAGGATCCCACTCCTCGATTCTGTTATTTCGGGAATCCATATTTCGAGCTGCCCGTGACTGAAATATAAAAGTTCGTCGATGTAGTTTCACCATCGCCAGAATGTACCAATTCCGAATGTCGGTGGTAAGGATTAAATCGAACGCAATTTATTCAGTAAATCGTGGCGGAAACATTATCAGACCATATTGTATTTACGAGCGTGACGTGGCATTTCGCCGTCTGCCCGCGTCAGGATTGCACTACTATTTTATTCCATTTACCCCCGTGACGGTTTTCCCTATCGTCGCCCGAACGATTCGATTCCACTTTCGCCCTCTACGTAGCTCTAGGAAAGTTCAGCAAATAGCGAAGGCGATAAGGGAATATAGGAAACGGGAAAATCTCTCGTGGGATCGGAGAAGATTCCGATCAGGTAGTCGCCGTCCTGTTATGCCGCCGCGTCACTCCGACGGGAAGATCTTTGAGAAAGTCAAAAGAATCCTCGAAGTCGCGATGGCAAACCTAATTTCGAATGCGCCACAGGCCCAACGGGTATCGTCCCTTGCCTCTTGAACAACTTCTCCGATGGAAGTAACGTCGAGTTTCTGAACTTCCAGACTGCACGCATGCATATTTGAAGTCATCTTTCAACTTCCAAGCTCTTATGTTTCTATGTTTTACGTGGCTGCCATCCACTTCTGTATTCTTTGTTATTCGACGGTATCCGTGTGTATAGATAGATTTACTTGAATTGAGAGATTTACTTGAAGGCAGACAGTAGTACGTACTCTATGTTCGCAAGTAACAGAGGATAATCTTAACTTAACCATTTCCAAAGATATTGTTTGCTTTAATGAGTTTCGAATTCGCGAACTACGGGGCTACCAGCCAAAGGTCCAAAGTTCTCTTTAAACGTAAATATCCCAAGATTGAACTTAACTGCTCATTAAACACGGCACAGAATTTACACAAAATTACCATGAATTGCGGTATACATTATTCAATTTTCTCTCTTATGTCAGCATACATACGATCTATCATCTAAAACCACGAGCACACAGCTTCTCAGCCGAGGCGAGAAGCATTCCACTGCAACGATATTTCTCCACTAACCACGCAGGAAGACGACAAACACACCCATCTGCCGTTCGAAAATAATTACATCAATGATTATATTACAACGAAGGGTTAATGCCAGAGGACGTAACAACTGAAATTCGTTGAAACGGGGAAAATGGCAATTATGACGCCATATGGAAGCCACTCGCATAAAAGATCGTATTGTCTCATTTCGCACACCGGATGCGTGGTGGACAGTGTTCCACCCGCTCCCCGTTATAGCAACACAGCGGCGCGAGCACGCTCAGAGTACGCGACTCATTTTAATCGACTCGTTAGCAAAGTCAATTCGACGCGCGCGCGTTTAAACGATGCAAGTAAACGGATTAAATTTAATCGCGATAATGGAAAAGCTCGCAGTCTCGGCGCTGCGGGGGTGTGGGGATATAAACATAAACGATACGCGTCCAGCAATTGTTGGGACCGGTTCGCGAATCGCGCTGGAGCTCGCGGAATGAATAGCCAATAAACTGCTTGGAATAGAACGGCGGAGGGGTTGATTAACGGCCGTATTGGTACGCGCGTTATATCCATCGGTCCCCCGGTCGACGGAGCGCAGCGAAATTTCATCAAGTCGAGTGCAGACCGTCGCGCGATTCTGCGATTCAATGCGACCCCCGTGCTTCGGGGGTTCTTTGAAGAATCAGACGCGGGACACGGGGTTAAGAGGTAATGTCTGCCAGTGGAAGAAGTGGGTTAAGTGATCCTGGCTGAACAAGCGGGCCTCGAGTCCCGCTGCGTGCCTGACAATGAACCTTTTGTCGGCGGCGGAATTTGTTTTGCAAATTGCCCCGCGTTCCTCTGCGTTCGACGATCGCGGAAAGCTGCTCCCTGTGAGATCGAATACGGTCAATGGCACGCAATATTTTCACAGAAGCCTCAAACGCTCGACTTCTATCACTATTTCTAAAACTTCTGAAATTTGTAAAATTTTTTAAAAAGTAATAAAAATCATTATCTTCTCAACGAACCAGCAACATAGCACTGTCAGAGGGCAAGTAAAGATATAAATTGACAAAGTATGCTCGTTCGTTGACAAGATCCTTCGCCATAATAATTCAATTTCCCCTGAGGCGTACAACTGAGACACACCCTTTACCTACGCGAACGCGCAGCGTTGTATTTGTAACGCAGGTCCAATTTGTATTGTAAAATACTGGCTGGCAGTGTGTGCGAGAAAGAAATCCCATCAGCGTCCACGCGTTTCGAAGTCGATCGCGTAATGACTATCCGCGAGGCAGAAAGGTCTGCAGCTTCGATTATACTCACGCTAATTAACGGGACGCTACAAAAACGTATTAAGTTCGATACTCGATTTTCCCTTCTAGCGATAAATGCGTCTGGCGGTTGCAACGGTGTTCGTATAATCACCCCCATTTCGTCGGGTCCCATTTAAAATATATTCCACTGTCCCGGTGAATGCATTAACGAACTCGTAGCTGAAATCGTTTAACGAGCCAAACGTCGGCGAATAATTTTGAATTTCTAACTATGCACAAAAGACCAATCAGAAGTAAAAATCACCGAAAGTATCGTCGGCAGCCTTTCACGTGGCGTTAATTCGCCACCGTCGGAATGCACTTCATTTCCCTCCGAATCAGTTATTACAAAGCGAAGTGGCAAACCGCTGCGCCCATTCCGCGGAATGGCTGGCTAGCCAAGTGGCGTAAGAAAGAGTCCCCGGTTCTGAAAGAGTTCGCTGGTGATCCCGAGGAAAAGCGACTGTTCGACTGATTGGTCGATCGAGGAAAAAAGGAATGCCACTGCGCACGGGAAAAGTGGATTCTCCAGTAGTCCTACACTGGATTTATCCGCCCGACGTAGTATATCGAGTGGCCAGCGGCCGATAGACCCGGCGGTCGAAAGTTTATTAGTAATTCGTTTTGTCGGTGAAATCCAATCGGGTGTACGGCGGTGAAAGGGCGCGGGTAGCGGGAGAAGAGGAACGAAGGTGGCGAGCACGAGGCGGGGGAGACAAGAAGAAGGGGATGACGAACAACTACGTCGAATTGGCTGCGCGGAACGCTTTCCTCCTCCTCGGGAACCTGTGTCTAACCCAAACTTTTTTACGGCCCCGATAGCAGCCACTTTGGCCTCCTCCTAATGCAGTTTCCTTGTCAACGAGGGGTCGATGGGTTACGCTTGATTTTTTCCCCCTGCTCTTCATCGACGACCCCGAAGAACCGGGGGGAACTTCTGCGCCCATATTCCACGACGGCCCTCGGACTTGTCCGCGGGCTCGCGGCTAGTAGGGAAGTTTACAAACGAGATCGACATCTTCTCCGGGACGGCTGCCCGATTTCATGGGCTCCTGGACCCGCTGTTTGCTCAGCACGGACGGCACGCCGCGTCCAAGTCGAATTTTTGGAGCAGCTTATGGAGGAATATGGACGCGGGGTCGGAGGGACGAGTCTGGCAGCTGGGACGGGGATTTTTGTTTGAAGAAAAGGGAAGGGAATTGGTAGTGGGAAATAGGGTAGTTTCAAAAATTCAATTTTATATTTAATGTTCACCTTTAGGTAATAGGACGGCTTCCTACTGATAGGAGATAATGAAAATGTTCGACAACCTAATAGCTGTAAGAAAGGACAATATCATTTTATATTTCAAGGGTTTCAAGAGGTCGTTGAAGGGTGTTGAGATTTTTATGCGCATGAACTGTGGAAACGGAAATGAAATGCGTGAATATTTTGTGGTACATAATGAAAGACAGACAAATTGATATTGGTGAAGAGTAAAATGGCTTGGGGAGAGGTGATAGATTGAGGAAATAAATTGAACACGGGGCATGCAAATCTGAAACATCAAAATCTCCGTGTACGCGCACGATACTTCCTTTCCACTGACTTTTTCCCCTGACAAATGGCGCTGGGAGTAGCTGAGAGAATCAGATAGGGGTATAAAAAATGAAGCTTTTAGAGATTCAGAGCCCCAGAGGAAAAGTGGTGGTGATGGGTACCTATGATTTCTCTCGTGTAGAAGGAAATGTTGGGATAAGAGGGGAACTCCTTGCAGAAAGTAATTGATATTGCGAACGATAATTTTATCAATACTTTTCGTCCAAGCATATACACATTTTCCTTCTTGCGAATAAATTGAACGGAAGGAATTCGAAAACGTGTGAAATTATGAGAGACAAAATGTGCCTGAACTATTTAACACTGTTGTTCCACCTGGATCTATTTAATTAGAAGTACCTTTTATTTATATATATATATATATATATATATATATATATATATATGTAGATAGAAACGTGATAAAAAGTTTCTTTCATTTTTGCCTTCTCCTTTTTTATATATTTCGATGTCCACCTTTAAAACTCCTTGGAGTATTTTTCATGTTTGTATTTATAGAAAAATGAAACCTTCTTCGAATAGACAATTTGTTATTACATTCATTTTAGTAACTTTCTATCTGCATACTGCGTAAGAAATTCTTTACCCAAGTTCCAAATTATCCAGAAATTGCTCCATGAATCAGTACGCGTGCAATATGCTCGCAGGATGAAAGCAACGAACAAGAATTCCTCGCAACCGTGGTCTCAGGTGCGGGCCTCACGGCCAAAGCGCTGCCATCGACTATTTTAATCAAGCAGCGAGTGCCATTAAATTAAATCCCTGCGTGTTGGTAATTAATTTAAATATATTATCACTAGCGCTACTGGAATCCATTACGCGTTATTAAATTATGCCAAACATATAATTACACTCGATGTACTTTGCCATAATATTCACAGCCCATATTTATACCGCTGCGGGAAAATACCAATTTCACCATAATTAGCATTCTTCCAACTTCATTCACCGTCTATTCACAATACACTATTAACATCCACCACACTGTGCAACTCAAAGTTCACGAGACTAATTCACACCAATTTCCCTGAAACTCGTCTCTGACGCCTCATAAACCACGCTGTGCCATACAATCACTCTCCCAACTCCAGCATCAACATCGAAACGCCCCGAATCCTCGCCCCAAAAGATTGCCATGCCCGCCTGTCGCCGGGGCGCGCTACAAAAGGAAATTAGATAAGAAAGAAAAAGAGACAGGAGGAAGAGGGCCGGGGGGGTGCCACTTCTTATTGCATTAATTTCAGAGACTCCTCCACTTTCTATGGCACGGCCCCGTTAAGCTTTAATTGCATCGCGCACCTCCGCTGTTTTGATAAGAGCATCCTGGAAAGAAGTGCAGAGGGTCGCGACAAGGCGAAACGGAGGAGAGTGAATAACAGGGGAAGCTGATACAGGGCAGAAAGAGGGAATATCAAGATGGGCCGGGCCAGTAATATCGATTTTGCAGCAACAAACCGACGGTCGCATTTCATAGCCTATCGAGGTTAGCCTGCGAGCGCCGGGACTCGCAAACGCCAGAAGTTACCGAAAAACTTTCGAATATCCCTGATAAATGCAACAACGCTACCAGCTGCACCGAGTAAACCGGTTATCGGCTATAAAACACAGGCACCCACCGCCCCCAACCCACCGGTGCTACCTTTTTTCCCTTAATCGATTTATTTTCTGGCCACTGCTAGGGCGCACGTTGCTGTTCCGGGTTATTAATCGTTTTGCAAGGCTTCGTTCCAGATCGGGCACGGCAAAATATTGTGCCGGAGGAAACTTGATGAGATTCTTAGATTCGTTTGTGTATGTGGGTACGTGTGTTGAGTTCGAGGGTGGATTAGACGGTGTTGAAGAATTTTGTAACTCTTGATGTCGACTAGCTGCAGGCGACTGTTACTTGAACGCTAAGCATAAATCAGTTTTCTTGTGGAAATTGGGTGGCTTTAAAGCGGCCCCTACACGATGAGACTTGTCTTGAGACATGTCTCGAGACAGGTCTCTGTGTCTCGTGCTGGCAAGGTGGAGAGAAGAAGACAGAAAGACCTGTCTCGAGGCATGTCTCAAGACAAATCTCATCGTGTAGGGCCCGCTTAAGGGGGTAGTGGACTATTAGATACGTAAAATCGATAGTTTCTTTAACGCTAAATTACGTTCATACCAAATAATCGTTATAGTCCTGCTTTTCACAATCTATTGTGGGCACGTTTGCGAGTAATTACCAAAAAAAAATCGTTGGAATGTATAAAATTGTCGAAGTTATTAATCGTTGAAGATAGCCTTGTACGGCGCACCGCTGCAGGTGGTGTACATCGATACAGGTGAGCCAATCATTTGAAAGCAAAATGCTTTGGGGTGAGTACTTTATACACCAAAATGTACAGAGTGGAACTTTGGCGATGAATTTGAACAAAAATTGTGGAAGTTACGCACGAATTAATTTTTCCTCGACATTTTTACGGAAAAAAATCGTCTTTAATCAGTTATAAAATGTTTTATAAACATCCAATGTTGATGCGGGAATTCCACTCTGTAGAAGAAGGAATTCTACACGTCCAGTAAAAATTTCAAGTGAAAATATTCATTGGTTCAAGAGTTATGATGTACACCGTGTCTGAAAATGGTGTTTCGAGAAAAACGGCTTCAAAGTTAAGTCCCCTATGCCAATACCGCTCTGCGAGGCCGCGCACTCAGTTACGTTCGCTGCTATAACTTCTACAATTATTTGAATTTCTTCATGACATTTTGTTTAAAATGTTCATAAAGGATAAGACTTTCAGAATCAGTAAAAAAAAAATCGATTTTTGGAAGCTGAAATAGTTCACTACCCCCTTAAGGGGTTAGGCCACCTTGGACGGAGCAAAATAGCAGTCATTTTCGGCATTTTTTTTAGGAAGATAATAAAATAAATAGAAAATTTAATATGAAGCCTGTTATTAATTATTATACAAATCTCGCCGGAAAAAAATCGTATTTTTTTTCTTACAAAATGGCGGCGGTAGAGCCGTGATACGCAAGATCTTGTGGAGCGACGTTTTCCACGGTGTTCAATCTCACGGCTATACCGTTTGACTTAGAACAAAAAACCAAAAAGATTTATTTTCTGCATGCCTAAAACTATGGAAGTACGTAGGGAAATCCAGAAACATTAATTTGTCTCGAAATGGTGACCATGGAGAGAAAAAGTGCATTTTTTTTTATAAAAGTGTCAATTGCACAGAACATATTCAAGATATCGCAAAACCGCTACGTACTTCCATAGTTTTAGGCATGCAGAAAATAAAGCTTTTTGGATTTTTGTTCTAAGTCAAACGGTATAGCCGTAAGATTGAACACCGTGGAAAACGTCGCTCCACAAGATCTTGCGTATCACGGCTCTACCGCCGCCATTTTGTAAGAAAAAGAATACGATTTTTTTCCGGCGAGAGTTGTATAATAACAGGCTTCATATTAAATTTTCTGTTTATTTTATTATCTTCCTAAAAAAAATGCCGAAAATGACTGCAATTTTGCTCCGTCCAAGGTGGCCTAACCCCTTAACTCGAAATGGGGTGGAAGATACATATTGCTTGGGTAATTATCTATTTTTGAACAGTGACCTTGTTCTATCTTTAAATAAAGAGGGTGAAAATTTGAGATTGTTACAGGTTAAGATCCATAAAGCTGAAGGAGATATAATTTTGATGATCCTTAGGGATTATTTGATTTCCTAATTTAATTTTTTTTTGTATGTGGTTGCGTGGAGGTGGTAACAGAGTTGTTTTGACTTTTTAGGTGACAAGATATATTTTTAAGCGCCCACTATCATAGCCCATTTCTTGGCTGATACAATGGTCATTTTAGCTTCTCTTACTGCCTTCTTTTCATGCTCGTATTTACTACCCAGTCATTCTAATTTAAAAAAGGATTCAATCGTAATCCTTCGATTCAACTTTCCTTTTAATACATTTAAAGATTCCACATTTATACAAGGTATTCCAAATAATGTTCACTTTATATTATTCCGTATTTCCCATTTTACCTAAAAAATGTGAGACCCCGAATTACGGACGGAATCGATACAACTGATTCAATTCTCCTACCGCCTCGAAATACCAGCTGCACCGTGCACATACATAGCCCAGAGAAGATCATATGATTTCCTGCGCGAGCTATGGACCTCTGTGTATAAACTACTCTGGAACACCGTAAAAAGTTGAAATATTTCTAATCGAGCGGAAATGCCCAGCTTCGTGGACCTTGTATTCGTCGACCCGTAAAGTTCGATAAGGCCTACCAAGTGATAAAGTCAGCCTTAAGGACAGTGGTCTCGGGGTGCGGTTTATCGTTTCGAACTTAAATCGTATCCTCCCTATCCGCGAATGCGCCAGGTCGCATTTCCTTTCAAGCCTGAAAGGAGTTGGAAGTTCTTTGTGACTTATAAATCATTCCTCATTCCTTTTTCATTACTTCA
This sequence comes from Andrena fulva, assembly GCA_946251845.1. Classification (NCBI taxonomy): domain Eukaryota; kingdom Metazoa; phylum Arthropoda; class Insecta; order Hymenoptera; family Andrenidae; genus Andrena; species Andrena fulva. Next base: position 6,382,075 of record OX276332.1, read on the forward strand.
TCTCATTGTTAGTGTAACGTCAGTCGACGTGACGTCACTATATTCCGCTTTTACGACACTTTTATAATGTCATTTTCCAACTGAAGGACTGTGAGCTTTTTTAAATCTTACCAAAATATTTAAGTGTCATCGTTTGATGTCTACATTATTAGGTACTAGATTTTTCATTCGCTTCTATGGAGAAATCTAAAGTTCCATTCAAGGCTAATTACAACACGAAACATTCAAAATGTATGTAGCAAAAGTTCTAAAAGCTCCGAATTCGCTAAAACTCGTTTTCCCATGATTTCCTTCCGATTAGAGAACCTCCAGCCCCTCCTCGCGAGGATGGGGGAGGCTTTAATTTGCCCAGTAGCACAGAGGCTTCCTTCCATTCTAAAAGGAAGTAGAGGTTTAAAGGAGCTTACTTGACTCGGGATCGTTGACATAAAACGCAGGAAAATTCCAGGAACATATATATCAGTGTCTGTGCGCTGGGGTAGGTGCAAGGGCTGAGGACACCGGAAGGGGTGAAGTCGGGGGATAGACGGCTAATACAGAGATTACATTAAGCGAGATTTCCGAGTCAAATGCCGAAATGATTAGCATTAACAGGGAACGTCTAACCGGATTAACTGCTCTGTGATATGCTCGTCTCCTCCGACGGCAAGCCGATTTTATCCCCTGGGAGGAAATTTCCTTTGATCGAACTGGCGTTGCTGCCTTGCCATCCCTGCGGTGTCGAACCGTAAAATAATTCCAGCCTTAGCAGTAATCAAAAATGTCTGAGACAGTATTTTTAAAATAGACTGTCTTTAAAATAAAACAATAACTAATATCCCATTGATGTCCCGTAGCTAATTCTGCGTCAGCTGATTTGTCTGATAACCTTCTCTTTTAATACATTTATTTGTTGCATTTAGATTCAACATCTTGAACAAAAATTCTGATCTAGAGATCTTTTCTTCCTTTGCCTTCTGTCTTTTCGGTGTTATCGATCTTTTGGCAATAAATAAACGTTATGAATTATTTTATAAATACAATGCATCGTTGCTTCTACAAGTTCTATAGTTGCAGAAGAAGTTTTATTATATCTACCATACGGATGACAGTTGATTGCGTATTCAGTGGACTCTAGGGTCGAAACCAAGCCAATCCCTATTTAGGTCAGCGAGCTGAGAACGTGTTACCAAGTACAGATGAAGCAATTGGTTTCAGTTGGTTAACGCACGTCCAGGTACAAATCACACCTAATTGCACAATTTCCTTAAATTGGGTATATTGAATTTTAAATTCAGTTTAAAGTATCAAGGCTGTTCAACTGGAATTTAAATAGCTCGATCCTCTGCTTATGGAGACTGTCACTGAAATATTGCATTTCCTCTTGAAAATTGGTGCCATTAGAGTGATTCGCGAATCCTTGAGAGACAATATTAGCTCGAAGGACAATCTAGTCTGATGCAAGCTCCAGGATATTATCAAGGATCTCGCCCTACCTTTCAAGTGGACAAGGATCATCATTGCCAAAGTGTCCTTATCGAAGGGAAATACTTCAGTTGTATATTCAACCCTCCATTGATCTTCAATCGTCTCATAAACGTATGAACATTTAGTTAGATAGTTTTTGAGTGCACTGAATTTGTTATTATATTTTTACCTCTCCGGAGTACACCAAATTTTAGACAGGCACTTGATTCTATTCTACTACGTACGAGCTGATAATTTAGTAGAAGAGAAATAATAGGGTATTTACTTTCTGTCTTTTAGAACTTCAGAAAGTGCAATGGGAGAGTACTAGTTAGATTTGACTCTCCATTAGTACGCAGTTCTCGTCTAGACGTCAATTTTGTTAGTATCGCCAAGCTGATGGCATAAAAGCATTTTATGAAATCCATTTTCAGGCTAATGGATAGCTGCGTTCTGTGTCGAAATAATGGATAGACCAGGGGAAAGAGGTATTTTCGCTCGTTGCATCTCCCTTTGTCGATTGTTGCCCGTATTTTCAATCGTAGTGGCAGAACTTTTTACTTTCGCGATGGTATCAACGCAGAACTTTTACTTTGCCTTCGTGCAATCTGTAACGGTATATACAGATCTGTTTTCCAATGTGCGAACTGTATTGACGTTCCACTATCCTTTTCCATCTTCTGTGATCACTTTTGTAACAGCAATTACTAATGGGAAAGTATTTATCAGATTTTTATTCTCACAAACACTATACGATAGTAAAATTAGATGACAGTAAAAGCAATTAAGTATTATTCGATTACACTGTGTTACAAGTAGCATAAATTATTCCATAAATTACAACCACGCTGCAGACCACAGCATGCAATATCAACATGTACAGTGTACACCTCAGAACTTCCCCAATTCCTGTAACAACCCCTCAAAATAACGTCACCCCGAACTCCGAGCTTCCAGTCTCAGGAATTCCATCAGCACTCTCCGAATTAAAGCTGCGATCCAATCACGTTTCTATCGTCACGTAAACAGACCGCAGGAAGCCAGTAGCCTGTAACAGCGTTTCAAAAATCCCATAACACCGTAATAACGAAACTAATATAGTTTCCAAGTCACTCCGGCCGCGGAACTTCCTTCATTTCCATCTAAATACCCAGCAAACTCCCGGCATCGCCTATGTCCAGCTTATCCCGCCATCAACAGTACCTGGCCAGCGTTTCGCGACTTTATTGTTCGTATTCTGGACGCAGCCAATTACCTCCCTGGCCCTTTTGTTCCATAACTGCATCCTATAACACGCGATGGCGAGCGCGGCTCGCCTGTTTGCGTTATTCACCGCGTGCACACACGGTCCGTTCGACGTGTGTCCTTTGATCATCGTGATATGTACCGCCGCTACTCGCACATACTTGCAGCGCGTCCTACCAAGCACGAGCCAGCGTCCTGGCCAAGAATTTACGAGGGAGTTGGGCAAAGCAACGGCGAATGGTGGATCGCGAGTCGTTACCACCGGCATATCCCGGAATCGATGGACCCGTTGAGCTGTGCGGTCTCTCTGAAATACGGTGTGCCCGTTGGCTAATGCCTGCTTACCTAGCCATCGATCTGCTCTTAATGAACCTTCTGATCATTATCCGCGTCGTCGCTGTCTCCTCCCGCTTCCGGCTGTTTGCCCTGGCGAGTCGAACTCCACGGGCAAGTTTCGGGTCCGCTGCTAGCCGACTGCTGAAACAGGATGCACCGAGTCATCTTTGATCGTCTCGAGACCTTACCCGTTGTTCCCTATCTCTATTTACGAGAAACTTGGAATCGTAGGTGGCTGCACATATCACCAGTCAAAGGCTCCGGTGCTGTTACCAGATTTCCAGTCTGCAGGCGAGTGCAAAGTGTAGGGTTCAGATATTCAGAAGCCTGTAGGTGTGGATAGTCACTAGGAGCATCTGTATTGCTTCATGCGTGTACCATTAGGGTGGCCCTTATTTATTATGTAAAAAATGGTTGGAAGCACGAAAAAACTTATATATACAGTAATTGTTGAAAATTGAATGCTCTTTTAATATTATTTGAACAAAATTTCGATAGGGCTTACCATTTATTTGAAATTCTTCAACTTCGAACCAATGATGAATTCTAAGCTTTAGGGCCTGGTCGGCACCCTTTCCTGTTGTCCCATTGCAATAATCTCTTTCAGGGACTATTTTTTTTATGAAATGTGACCATATTAGGGGGTGAGAGCAAAAGAAATCGAAAGTTGAAAATAAGGGCCACCCTAATGTACCATCTCACCTGTCGGGTCCAGTTAAAGATTTACATTTACATTGTCACGTACATGCTTTACTACTTCGAAGAAAATTATTTCATGAGTTTATTGGAAACCGTGGATAATTATGATAGTTTTGGGAGGCCGTTTTGTCGGAGCTTTGTAGAAGCACTGGTGTCTAAATAAGATCTTGTAGACCAAGGAACTGGTAATTAGAAAATTAATTGTTCTTGTCAAATTCCCGCAGGGCCTGAAGCTGGTCTTCAGGACGGGATTAGCGTCTCCGAGGTACCCGAGCTAGATTACCATTGTTGAGATTGAAAGCTCAACTAGGAGCAATTAAGTGAGTTGTAAAAGCCTCCCTGAGGCTTGAATGTTGTGCTGAGGGCACTGGGATATGGAGTTGACAGGGGTATCCTCAGTCCCCTATAGAAGGTGTAAGAGTTGATTCGTCCCCTTTCTCTCCCTGGTCCAGGTCAACAGAACTCTTTAATCAGTGGCCTCATAATTGAGCTTAGGTCTCAATTCGCGTTGCTATTATTCAAATTGAACCTCAATTCATGGAGTCACCATTTGAATTGTGTCCCAATTCGTGAGTTCTAAGTCGTTGGACTTATTTATAAGGTAGTACCTTTGCAATCTCTGGCAACCCTTGTCCTCAGTTTAGTAGACATAGGTAGTCATCAAAACTGAAACTACTTCCTCTGGTCAAACAGTATTAAACTCGTCAAAAATAGAAAAAATTCAGCTTAGTTTCATCCAATGAGAGATTTTACTCGAGTAACGAACACAATGCTTCTACTTCAGGCTCTGCATTGTTTAATTAAACTTGACTTTAACAAACACATCGAGGAAAGAAACATTACTGTGTGACCGGTAGAACAATTTCACATGTCGGAAATACATTTTACCAAAGGGCCTTAACTCTATGCAGAGCGACTCTGTTGGCTACACAAGTCAACCGAGGAAATTTGCACTGAACAAGCTGGACCCCATAAAAATGTTAATCCTTTTAGGGGACGAAGACGGCTCTGAAATCTCTTTGTGTTTTACAATATGTGCGACACTCGGGTTCTCAAAGCATCGTGTGTAACGCAAGATTAATACACGCTTGCTGCGCTATATAGGAGATCAAAGGGGGCCGCAATTTTATGCACGTTATTTTTTTGTTTCTTCGTGGAAGCTTAATGGAGATATCCATCACGTAACTGTATGAGACTGTCAATTCGTTTCGGGGAAAATCGGTGGACAAAGCCGGTAATGCGCTTAAGTTCCGTCAGATGATCGATCGACGGAGCAAATATTTGTTGAGGAACTCTTTTCATCGTATTCCCAAGTAATTCTTCTCTCCATTTAGACGATAAGTGAATGCTTTATTCTTCTGATTAAAAATATCCAGGAAGTACTCGATCCTTTGTCTTTCATTCTCGATACGTCGAATCCGCAGTCAGTATATTAAACTGTAGCGATTGGATATTTCAGTTATCTGACGGGATCTGCTTGCTAAAATCTACATCGAAAGCCCATGTTTTAAATGAAACTCCTTTTTATTCCCATAATTGAAGTGGTATTAATGAAATAAATTGCAATTATACGGGCAAGGGACAGTATAGTAATATTAACATCGTTGAACATCAATTGCTAGAAGGTTTCGATCTTTACAGGCTAACAAAGGGAAATTAATTCCTCAACAAATAATTCAATTATCCAAATATGTAAAAAATCATAATCATCACTAAAGGGGTAATTCTACATTTCAAAACAATTTTGAATTATACAATAAAATATTTTCGCACGTGCATCTTTAAAACTAATTCTTTCGAAAATGAAACTGATTTTTAAAAACATTTAATCCACAATTTTTAACTGTTTTAAGTCGTGGAACTACCTGTTTTCTTCTTGTACCATGAATTAATCTATCTTACCTTAAGGGGTTATGCCACCTTGGACGGAGCAAAATTGCAGTCATTTTCGGCATTTTTTTTAGGAAGATAATAAAATAAACAGAAAATTTAATATGAAGCCTTTTATTATACAACTCTCGCCGGAAAAAAATCGTATTTTTTTTCTTACAAAATGGCGGCGGTAGAGCCGTGATACGCAATATCTTGTGGAGCGACGTTTTCCACGGTGTTCAATCTCACGGCTATACCGTTTGACTTAGAACAAAAAACCAAAAAGCTTTATTTTCTGCATGCCTAAAACTATGGAAGTACGTAGCGGTTTTGCGATATCTTGAATATGTTCTGTGCAATTGACACTTTTATAAAAAAAAAAAATGAACTTTTTCTCTCCATGGTCACCATTTCGAGACAAATTAATGTTTCTGGATTTCCCTACGTACTGCCATAGTTTTAGGCATGCAGAAAATAAAGCTTTTTGGTTTTTTGTTCTAATTCAAACGGTATAGCCGTGAGATTGAACACCGTCGAAAACGCCGCTCCACAAGATCTTGCGTATCACGGCTCTACCGCCGCCATTTTGTAACAAAAAAATACGTTTTTTTCCGGCGAGAGTTGTATAATAACAGGCTTCATATTAAATTTTCTGTTTATTTTATTATCTTCCTAAAAAAAAATGCCGAAAATGACTGCAATTTTGCTCCGTCCAAGGTGGCCTAACCCCTTAATAATTTAACAGCGTTAGGAATTTTAAGAGAACAAATTCTATTTCATATGGTAAAACAGCAATTAGTGGATGAAACAGGGCTTTAAGCATCCGGGGATACGTAATGGATCGTGCTGCTCTTGCATAAATCACGGGCGAACAATCCGGTGCTCTACTTATCTGCCAAATCTGCATAAAATCTGGCATATCGGCGAGATTCGATTCCACGATCGAACGACCATCTGCTCGCGTTCACGTGAAACGCGCCGCGGACAGGGGGAATAAATCGCAAACATCATTTCGATGGCTTCTTTCCGCGATAACTCGCTTGTAATCCCTTTGTCGGGCACCAGGAGGCATCAACAACCCTGCAAAGACACGCGTGCTCGATCTTTGGCGCTCATCCAGCGCTTCCAGTTGGCTGACTTCACGACTCATCGCTTCGTGAAATCCTCGCGTAACCCCGCTTATTCTCGGGCATTCGTGTGCTTTACTTTAATCGGCTTCCCTTGTAGAATCATCGCTTCCTAATGAGATGTTACCCGCCAGATGGGCAGTGTAACAGCAAACTACCCCCTTAAAATCAATAACTCCACCAAAGAAATAATTCACAATCCTGAATTTCTCTGCACGGAGCCAGCCCGTTTCCGATTAAAATGTTCAGTTATCAATGCTTCTTAACTTTAAGTTACAAGTGAAGAAAAAATGAAGGCCATTCAGTCCACACATAAAAATCAGAAGCTTGCCCCTAAAACTACATCTAATTTCTCTCCACACCTCACTAACTCTTCTTCGACCGCAAACGTCTGAATATCCTCCCACAAAATCCTCCAGCTACTCCTCCGTCGTGCCATCGAGTGTTCATCAACGTCGCCTCGACGTCCGAACAGGCAGCTAAATAAGTTTACCGAAATACGCGAGGCGACGCTCCGATGAGAGAGTGCTAGGGCGATCCGACGCGAAAACGACGGCCCGAGGTCTGACACCGACCAAAGAAGAGTTAATCCAAAACGAATCAATGTCAGCGTCAGATTAAGCCAGAGCATGGTGCCACGGTAATGGCTGCAGGGAGATGGCTGAAAGCAGACAAGCAAATCCCCTTTCTATTCTACGATCGCCGCTGCTAGACGTTTCCCTTCCGATTCAGTCAACTCAGCAATCTTTCTCCGATCGACGGGCAGCTGGAATTTACTGCCACCTTCGGACGTCGACTTTTACGATCGAAGCAAGATGCTTCCTGGTGAACGATCCGTGGAACGCAGCCACATGACACGCGTGCCTTCTGATTGGATCACATCCTTAACCGCCCTGCGATGACCACTCGGCACATGCCGGCGAATGTTCCACCGGGGATTTATAGCTCGACGACAGTCCTGCCTCGATTAAGAGGTAATTTCAATGGTCGTCGACGGTTAACCTAATTCCGGACGGGTCCTTGTCGAAGCATGCGCGATTAATTCGTACGGTACAGTCAACAAGTATGAGATTCTTAGCTCCGATATCGTTCGATCGCTAGATTCTGGCGAAATTTCTGGAATACCTTCTTCGAATGTAGGTTGCTGATTTACAGGTGTCTTTTATTAAATTTATACCGGTGTAGGGGAGACCGGGGCAGATTGTAACAAAAAAAGTTTTCACAGTTTTTTCTCGAAAGTGTTTTCCTCAATCAGGAAATAATTTGCGTGATTTACTACTTACATATGTGGTGAACTAATTGCGTGAAAGTACGTGACAAAATCTTGGACACTTAGACATCTAGCTTCATCTTAAACAAATCTGAACCTTTGTTACAATCTGCCCCAGTCCGGGGTAAACTGTAACACATCTGTTTTACTTATTTAAATACAAATATGAACATAAATAACCATTTCTAAACAATATAAATGAAAACACAGATCATTATTAAACATTTGATATACATGAGTTAAGCAATCATTGCTTATTCATCTGGTTCTATCAAAATCTTCTTCTGTGTTTTCTTTACTTTTGCCTTCATACTTTTTTTATATTTTTTGGATTCTCGATTGTTCTGTTGTTCGTCTAGAGCATCCTTTTCCGGTGTGTCAGCAAATAGCTTGCTTCATCACCATTTGGAGCGGAGTAAGTATACTAACATGTTACAATTTACCCCGAGGTTGAATTTTTGCGTTTTATCTCAGCAAACGAGACACTAAACATCAAATCACTAAACTGCGTACACATAATAATAAACCAATGTGTACTGATTCGTTTGCGACAAAGAAACAAAAATTCAAACGGTTCCTAATGACGGTTAATTGAAATAAAAGTGCTAAGACAACATTTACTCTCATGCTCTAAATACTAAAATTCTGGGCTATTACCACAAAATGAATACATAACGCTTGTTTGTGTCACTAAAACCGACGGTGCTAATATCGTCAAGCAGCTCTCGCATGCTGTGGATTACCAGATTTGTCGTTCAAAAGATTTTACTTATGTTACAATTTACCCCGTGTTACAACCTGCCCCGGTCTCCCCTACATTTGAAGAGTAAGGGGAAAATGAGGAATGTCACAATACAGCTTTAATGAGAAAATCAAGCTTTAATACTTTGGTCCATCAGTAAAAAAAGAGGGCTCAATGAAGTTAACATGAACAATTTATACTCTAATTAGGCATCAGAAAAGAACTGAGCAAAAATTGTTTTACATTGTTTTAATATCTTTCAAGTGGAATACTGCAGAATACTGTAAGAAGATAAATGTTCGAAATGGACATTCCCTGTTTTTTCCCCATTACCCTTTATTTGATGTGGGTATGTATGCTTAAGAATATCTATATACCTTCAAAAATAAATTTTAAGAATCATTAATGCTTGTGGGTGTTTCTATTATTCTTTATTATTGCCTTTGGTAAAAGAAGCAGACAGCCCGGTACAATTATAATGCCTCCGAAGTGTCCATATCCTAAAATTTCGTGGACAGAGCACCCAGCCAGTGGTCTCGAGGTTTCATTAATTCTATCCCAGTAGCTCGGTTTGTTCAGGCAACAAGCGAGCGCCCCGTCGAATGCAAACGTTTGCCGTCTGCCATCAACAAATTATAAGATTGCGCTTTTGGTGAGCCGACGCGCCGAAAGTCCGGCAATTCCACGGGAAAACGTCGACAGCGCCGAGAGCGAAGTCCAGTTTGCAGGAGGCTGAAAATTTATCGGTCTGTCACGCGTGACCCATCAGATTCGGTGTCTCCATCGTTCCATACTGGTCATCATCAATCACGCGGATGACGAACAAACACATCGATCCACTACTTGTTTGCCAGGCCCGTCCGGTTATTGAGTTATTGACTTTCCTGAATCGGGTCATCCGTGTCAAGGGTCGGTCCAGAAAGTGTACCGTACCCGCGAACGCAGCGCGGCCATCTTCCACGCAATTTTCGAAAATGTTCCCGGCCAATTGCGCGAGCTAGACGATCACGGATCACGGCTTTCCCAGCGGCGTCCAATTTGTCGTTTGATCCCAGGAACGTGAGTTTTGAGCAACCACGGACAGTGAAAGCGTGTCGACGCCTCGATTTAAACACATCATCATCCACATCGCGACGCGTTTCTGAGCGTTAATGTATCTCTCAGCTTGGTACTCTCGCGAACTGCAACCTGATTTATATACAGAGCTTGGGGATTTATTTCTAACGTATCCAGGCAAATTTGGGGGTTTAATTTGCGGTGGTAATGAAGCAATAAATTGCTGGAGGTAAATTCTCTGCGATGGTCGCGAGTGCAAATTATTCTTTTCGATATTTTGGTAGGTTCACGAATGATTGGATGATGGGTGGTGAATTCAGTGACACGTGGAATGTCCCAATGCGTAAAAAGGAATTATTGCACGTAAATTAGAAGCTGTAAGTTTGTTAGGGGTATGTAAGGAAGTTCGGTGAAAAGTTTTCAATATTGAAATGTATCAGAATGCAAAGAACTTAGAATAGGGGAAAGTGGGGTAAAACGGAACACCAATGTTTCTGTTAGATAAGAGCTGCGAATGAGTTGGCACCGCGTGACATGGAACCAAAGGGTCCTCATAGCATTTTATGATAGACCATAGACCCCTGCACAAGTTATTTTTCCATTAAGAGAGTTTGAAAAATTTCCGGTATCGACGTTTCAATATTGCGTTGGACTTTCGACCACTTTTCGGTACTTGGACTTCGAAAATTAATAACGGCCAGTACATCGTTGGATTCTATATTTCTTACGCTACATTTTGACGTATATAAATGTTCTTTACCTCACGCTGAAGTGTAAATATTAAATGTTTACTAAATGACTGCACGTGGTGGGTGGGCCCATGAGGACTGCACCAGTGCTGAAAAGGAAGATGATGAATTTGTATGTGATTATTGTTCATAAAATAATAACCTAACTGTATTAATCTATCCTTCTTTTCCGATATTATATTTATATTTGATTATTTTCCGTAATTTTCATGTAATCTAATAAAATATTTTCTCTTATATGTATAATATATATTTTTGTTATATTTTATTTGCAATAGTTATACCTAAAACATATATTTATTGATTTTAACATAAATTAATACATTTTAAATCATAAAAATAAAGATTTTGTACGTTTACGCGGTCTTCGAGTGGGTGTTCCGTTTTACCCCACCATTTGAGCGAAGCAAAGATTTCGATACCTCCGGTAAATTTCATTTTCCGTCGTTCCCAACGATTTTTCGTATCGATAACCATGATTTTCTTATAGTCTAAGGTCCACTGAAGACTCCTGTTGAAGTCCCGTGTCTTTTTCTCCTCCCGATTTTAAGTTATCACCCTCCAAAGTTAAGCGTTCCGTTTTACCCCACCTTCCCCTATTTCGAAACGACGTAATTATTATAAGCTTGCTTTGTTTTTGTAATTAATGTAGGAACTTATTACGAATATTAGTATTACGAAGCACGTGAATTATCTCTTATTTGACGAATTACTGCACATAATTAGTGTCTCGTAATACTAATATTCGTAATAAGTTCCTACATTAATTAACCAGTTAATAAGACTGAATTATGTATCGTGAATTCCTCCACCAATCGTGAACTGCCGCATAACTGCATATAACTCTCGTTTGAAAAGTACGACGCGAAAAAAGCAATGTGTTCCAGCTTCGCTGAATGTTCTGTCTTTAATGGCGACAGGAAACAGAAACGCGGTACAGTGAATAATGACTGGCCGTTCAATGGGAGCTTAATTCCACGTGTGCATGATTGCGGAACGGTATGCCATTGCAGATACAAGTAGAGCTCCGGTGCTTTTTATCAAAAGCGGCGATGTATTAGCGGGACGCTGGCGCCATACGGTCGTCCTGAATTGTTCGACAAGTGGATGACTCCTGAATTATTATTCATTGTCCGGACGAAATTACTGGAAATTTTACGCTTTGCTGGAACCTCCGCTCCCACAGAGATAGCTCCTCGCGCGCAGTTTCGATTTTAATGCCGCCATCGAACGAATCCCAGAGTTACTGAACCACGGTAGTGTTAAACGCGGCATAAATCTATGGTGAAGACGAATTTTATTTAATCACTATCTCTTTAATAATTGTTTACCTGCATTGCAAGATTTTAATAGCGCAATAGATTCTCTCTTCTATTTCTGTTATCTGTGTCCTATCAAAAGGAATCGAAGAATTTTTTACTATTTTGCAATTTGAAAAATGAGAAAAATAGTACACTTAGGAAGTCTGACTCCTAGATTTCACCTACCAATATTTTGAAAACAGAGCCTCAAAATGCAAAGTGGTAGGTCATTTTTTGATTTCTTATAATATAAAGAATTTTTATCTTTGGCTTGTCCCATTATTTTTTAACGCCTTACCTATTTTGCCTCGAAACTTAAAGCAGTAGTTTTTGCGTAAACTACACGTCACAGAAATGATCGCATCACACTGACAGCGAGCGTTTCATTAAATTCTCTCACTCATCGATTCGCATTTATTTAAATCCAATTGCGAGTAAATTGATGCATCAAACCCATACCTGGCGTCGTTTCGCGTAGGTTTTACAACAGACATTTCGTCGTATTTAATTCCGACGTTGCATTCTTTTGCTATCCACTTTTTATGCTGCCCGAAGCGGAACGATCGTGGAAATTAATGGCGCGGTAGTGAGCCGCGGCATTTAAATGCCGCATAAAAATTCACCTGCTGTCCCACATAGTAGTCGCTTCTGTATTCATAAGGTTGTTTGCGAACGAATTGTAAAACTTAAGGATTAATAGGGGACATTAAAGCATCCCCGTAAATTTCCCGCTGCGGTATAATTCCCCGATAGAAGCGGACTAGGGTGTTTGCAACACGCGACACTTAATTTACAGGCATTTAGATTCGGGCTATCTGAACAGCAGTTCTTCCAATTCGTCGAGTACTGAATTTTCTGGCAAATTTTTGCTTCGCTGCTCTGCAATCGTCTTTACTTAAAATTCTCAACATCGAGTCTCTCGTTTAATTAATATCAATAGACTTCAGTTTGTGTTCGATTTAATGCGAATGTAATTAATTTAAATTTGAATCGTGAAGCAGAAGCAGTTCGGAGTTCCTAATGTAGTATTTTATCATTCTTGAAATTGAAAAAACCCGACCACTCTATCGAATTGATTCAGCTATGAAAATAACGCCATTAAGTGAATCACCTGGTTGCCATGGAAAATCTGAAACCTGCCACAGAACGTTTAGAAGACGCCTTTTTGTATCCACGTTCAATGTTATCCCTCCAGCTCCCATTTTCGAAACCCTGCGCCTTAACGACCGCCCTTCAAGAATTAATGGCGGTGGGAGTGTTGAACAGAGGCGATTAAGCGTTGCATAAGAATGCAGCCTGGCGCATAATAATCCCGAACGATGCTTCATTGCGGCAATAAATGTCTCACGGGGCGTCGTCCTCGACATCGTTGCCGCGGTGGAACCGTGGGGAAAAGGCGGGTAAATTGAAATTACCCCCGTGTCCATGGTCTGGGACACCTGATGAGGGGTCGCAGGGGGGTTGAAGAGACGGGCCAGTGGCATCAGCTGGTTTGCTGCTTGAAATTCTTCAGCATCTGACCAAACCTGAATCTCCGCACACACGGAATCACAGTGATGAAAGTCGTGTTGCTGATTTCCTACACTCCACGAGGCAAATTCTTTTTCTAAATCATAGAAAAACCAAAGTAGAACAAATTGCGAGAAATTTCTTATCTTTAACGTCTTATAATCGTTCAATTGAATTTCTATTTACAATTCCGAAAGATTCTGCACAAAAGATACTATAAGTTTCATTTACTACAGGTTAAGCAGTGCAACTTCAAATCATATTTCGCTTCTCCGCGTGAAAATGATCAATCTCTGGCAAAAGTTTCCCTTTGTCAGTTAAATTTTAATTCGTACACCAAACTCGATTATCACACTTCCCTTTTAGCAGCTTCCACCTTGCTCCCTGGAGTCTGGCGTGTCTGCCAACCCCTTAATTTGTCCGATATAAATTTTGAAGAAACTGTACACACATTTTCAGCTGGCTCGGTTTGTTTCGCCACATTGCTTCTTTATTTTCTCATAAAAACAAAGATGGATGAAGATTTAGTTCAGATTAATGCATCTTCAGGGGCACGAGGCTGTTTCAATAATAAAACCGGCTACTTCTTGCGCTGCAACTTCGTGGACGAGGAGAAAGCAGTCGCGAAAATCACGGAGCTGATTTATAACCGAGAATCCCTTCCATCGCAAAAAGAATATTCGCGGCACGAGGCTGGCAAATAGTCGGCTGGCGGGTTCTCGGGGAACGATTTACAGACTGCGCCCTGGTAGATAAAGGTTTGCTCTCTGGTATAATTCCGTAGACACCGATGGAGGATTACTTTCCACGTGCAAACGGAAGGTAATAAAGATGAGCTGTTTTGTTCGCCGGCGTGCAAAAAGGATCGACCTGAAAGCGGCGCCGATGGCTGCAATTGCTCAATTCTGATTGAGCCGATTGGGGGTACAGCTTTCTTCTTCATTCGGTGATTAATATAAATTAAATGGGTGATCAATTGATATCAATTAATGGGGAGTTAGACAGTTTCGATGAACAATTTCGAAACATGGATTCATCTCTGTAATTTGATTTTTTTAGTAATTTATTTGGTGAGTTCATTTCTTTTAGAAAAGATGATAATGGAAATAATACTTAAGTAAGGAGAGCGAAAGAAAATGAGTAGCACTACAGAACAAAATCGTCGTAGAATCTTTGATTACATTTCTGCAAAGGGGAAGGATCGAGCCACAGAAATATATTACCAATAAAAATATAGACGATCCTTTGATTTCCTCCCCTCAGTAACGAACTTGCGAATAAACTCAAGCAACAGTGTCATGAACAAATTGTCAACGAGGAGCCCAATATTGCGTCAGGGGCAGCGTGATGGACTGAAACGAGCTGCGTACGGGAAACATTAATTTGGAATGTTTTGAGCCTCAACTTGTGCACGACTAATGAATTTGCAGGAGGCGGGAGAAGTGGGCGTAATAATTTACGTCCAATTAATACAATTAGCGGAGATTGTTATGGTGAAAAACAAGGCTGGGCCACGTTGCGTGTCGCATAACGATGTGCATCGCTCGGCGCGTTTTCACAGTAACTCGAAACTTGGTTAATTGATGGATAATTGTCGTTCGCGTGTAACGATGGCCTTTACCTCATTAGTGACGTTTTTATTATTGGCTGCCCGAAGGAATTTCATTAATAATGCTCGCTTAATAACATGATTGTCATTTACGCCGGAAGATGATGTTAATTTTAGATTGCTCTGATTTAAATGTTAGAAACAATTTATATTTTCTAAAATATTATACACCGTAAATATGCGAATAACTTAGAAGTACCAGGATACAATTTTTGCATCTCGAAATTTAATTTTGGATGAAGACATTACAGATCCTGCGCGAGGTATTGTTTGTTTGGTTCGCTCGATCAACATTTTGTGATAATGCAGAATTATTTTAAAATCCATTGACCTGGCTGCTGATAAATTATTCAGAGATAAACTTCGAAATATCTGTTATCATCGTATATTTGATTCAATTAATCGGAGCAAAGTACTGTTCTAGATAATGTAAATCCGCAGATTAATGAAGTCAAATTTTCGATATTTGGATTAATGAAGACATAATACACTGTGTTCCATACATTTACTAATCATTCAGCAAAGAATAATTTCGAAATTTATTTCCCAATATTACATTGATGATCGTTCATTTATTCGAATTTGGGGAAAATAAACGTGTTCCAATATTCTGCTTTCAGTGGACATTATTAACAATCAAATTTCAATCATTTTCTGTTCATTAGTCATTTAGTGTATATTCGGCGTGTCGATCGAAGTCATTTTTCGTTCCTGAATCCCTTCGTTTGTATTTAACGTATATTGACATCGACTGGTATGGGTTTTCATAAAGAGAAGCAATCACCTTTAAAGCGTAGTTGTCTATACACGTATCGTCCCTATATATCCCACTTTTGATGTTAATATGAGACCCTGCCTCTGATACTCTCTAAGTACAAAGTTACAAGCACCAACTATTGCTATTAATTATCTGCAGGTCATCCAGTCTCGAGCCTTTCAATCAAGCAACACTCCAATTAAAACCATTAAGAGCCCTGGCTGATTACTCTTAATTCTCGTGGAATTAAATAATTAATTATTTGTAGTCACTAGTATAAGTATAAGACTGTATAGCAACTGCCTCGCGATCACACATTGGAATTCGTTTATGAATCAAAATTTTACTGCTAACACTTAATTGTCACTTACCTATACAATCCAGTTAGGGCAATTGTGGGAGAGATGCCGCACTGGGAGAGACGCCGCACCTTCGGTATTTCAGGGTTATCGGTAATAAAATACAACACTGTCGATTTTATTTGCTTTAGGCTGCTAGTTTAGGTTAGATTAATAAGCGAGAACGTGTTTCCATTATTACTTTTAAAGATTTTCCTATTTTTCGAGGCAAGCCTACCGCACTTTGCCTCAATAGTTATACGTCGAGTTTATTTTTGCTATCGTAATAGTTAAAAATTCATAGCTTTTCGTGATATAACTTGTGCAATACGTTAAAGTAACTCTGTGAAATATTTCTCGGCCAGAATAGGTCACATTCGACATAGCACTTCGAAATACGAAATTGCGGCGTCTCTCCCGGGCATTTGGGATAGATGCCGCACTTTTATGCGCACTGTATCGGAATGTACCTAAGTTGACTAAATGATGTTTTTAATGTTAAAAATACAAAGAAAGTGTTTTAAAACAGATACCGTGATATCTCAAGGCAAATTATTCATTTTTTCATGACAAATCTGATAATCCCAACATATTTGTGGGCTTTTTACTCTTTTTTCACATTTTATTTTTCTTTTATGTGTAATGAATGTGGAAGGAAGAAGAAAAGACAATTAAATTTAGAAAAGCAGAAATAATATCTCTACCTATTTATTTCTTCAATTTTATTATATTTTATAAGCGTATAAATTAAAAAGATATTCCATTTTACTTTGCTTTTACTATTATTTTAAATAAAATGTTAAAATTAACAAGTTTAAAAGCAAAATTAAACGTTTTTCGAATTGCGGCACCACTCCCGCATGTGCGGCGTCTCTCCTAAAAAAGGATGTTTTTAGTTTCAATTTTTTACGGGTGACAAACATTAAAATTTTGATTTTCTTTAATGCTAGTAGTAGCACAAGATGTTCAACTAATAATATGTATCCTTGGAAAACATTTTCATTGCAAAATTTAGACACGGTGGCAATTTTGCGTAAGGTGCGGCAACTCTCCCACAATTACCCTATTCTATCACTAATATATAATAAATTAAGCACGCATAAATTAGAAGATCATTCCACGTCATTGCTTTTTTCAAATAACAACGTTCACACCATTAGCCAATGGGGAAAACATCTTGAACTCAAGAAACTTCAAAAACGTTCCTCACAATTTGCAAAGTATTTTCAACCATCAGTCACAAACAGAGAACAATCAATCAGCCCGTCGACGCTTCAAAGTTTTCCTAAAAATCCTCGAGTAGTACCTCGTCGCGTTTTTCGAATCAGTTTGCAGAGGACGCGATCCCAGTAGTTCATCATTAAATAAGCCAGCCCTATTCTCGCTCACGCTATAGACCACTCTCGATATGAATGTTCACGAGACGCAGTCTCGAGGCCAGGATTTCTAAATCGACCTGCTTTTTAATCAGGAATATAAACAATCCGCACCCCGTACGCTTTGTAATCCAGCCCCAATAGAACAATCGAGGGCAACCTTTCTCTCTCTCCCGTTTCCCGCCCCACCTTGCCTGGGGTGCGTCTTTAAGTCGATGAGGTTGGAGAAATCCTCACCCTCCTCGATGCACTTCTTCATCCCTCCACTCGTTGCAGTTCAACCCTCTTTGCGCGCTCGTTCTCCCCGTTCTTTCGGTTCTTCTTCGTTGCACTTGCGGGACCGTTGCCAGCGATGCTCTCGACCTTCGGCTCTTTTTAAAACAATCGAGCCTCGTAAACAACGTCATTCCCAGCCTTTTGTTTTCGCCGGCCATTTTGCTGCTTCTGGGATAGAAAATGACTAAGCTCGGTGAACTTCCCGCGGCGACGATTATTTTTACCCTTCGCGTCGGACCGAGTTCACTGAAAACGAGACGCTTTCGTTTACTTGAAAGCGACAAAGTTGGACGTGTTAGTTGAGATACTGTTCACGTTGCTTTGTATGAATGGTTTCATCACTTCATCTGATAGTGTTACACGATCGAATAAAATAATTCTTTTGGATTTAACTACTCTTTTCCTTTGATAATAACTTCTCAGTTATATTTTTAAATGCAGGCACCTCGTCTTTTCAACGTGGAAACTCTATGTTCCTTAATGATTGACTTGTACTACTTAATCCCCATCACACAAATTACAAGTTACATTACTTAAATTCTCTGCGATAAAACTTCATCCCCAAAACAGTCATTTATCGATGAAACTGTAGGAAAATA
Organism: Andrena fulva; assembly: GCA_946251845.1. Taxonomy (NCBI): domain Eukaryota; kingdom Metazoa; phylum Arthropoda; class Insecta; order Hymenoptera; family Andrenidae; genus Andrena; species Andrena fulva. Next base: position 6,400,382 of record OX276332.1, read on the forward strand.
GTAATTTCATTGTAATAAAATACCAATCTCAGCTGACGCAGATAAATAAAATTGAAAAGCACTTCGAACGTCCCATCGGTCTCACCACTGTTCCGAAAACGCACTTATTTAAAGTTCTCGTAATTTCCAAGAACGTCATGCTCCAAATGTGCTCTCCTCGAAGAAGGGTATTTGAACTTGACAGACGAGGCTTCTTCGGCCGGTACTTGGCAGGCTTGCGATTCCGTCCCCGCGATCCATTTCGTTGTGGAAGCTTTCCAGTGCCACCTACCCCGGCCCCACCCGCTTTTCCTTCCTGTACCTGCGAGCTGACGTAAAAAGCCACGGAATCCTATAAAGCTCGAAAGAGTAGGCGGTAGGACGAAAGCTCTTAGCATGTCGGTAGCAGTTAGAATCTGGCGTTCCCTGCTGGTCGGCAAATGGAGTCCGACAATTTAAGAGGGGCCTGCAATCAGGCGCAACGTAATTATTTGTAGTGATGTTCATCCCCGGATGTTGGGGTGGACAGGGTCCGTTTAGCTTTCGTTAAGAAAACATTATTGACGTGCTGTGTTGAGTTGATGACGCGATAATGGAAGACAGTGTCCTACAGGAATCAGTGTAGATTCTGGGTGAATTATTATACCCATGTAACTTCATCATTTTGATTATTTTAGTACGGATATCTTGATTCAAAGACGCTTATACCGATATCAATACGTGGAAGCTGAGACAATTTGCAAATATTCTATAAACCAAATTAGCTCATTACTGTGTTTCCAATTGTAATAAACATAATGATTTAGAAAAAGTTTACTAAACTCAGCTTTAAAGTAAAAGTAACCTGAAATGGTTCACCGACACTAAAAGTAATAAACGTGACCAATTTTCATGGTTCACCGCACGTAATAACGACGACACTTTCCCAACCCTTCGTTGACATTTAAATGTATTGAAAAGAAACAGAAGGTATCCAGAAACAGGTAGAATTTTTTAAATGAAGTCATTTGATTCGAAGATCCTCGACTGCAAAGCGAAATTTCATGCAAACGGAATGTAAATTATTTTCTCCCTTCCCGAGACACTTCACCCTTAATGATGTCTAGCGCGCGAAATGGATCGTTCTTTGAGCATCGCCCGGGCAACTTGGATAAAAATTTCCACGCCGTGGGACGTCTTCTTTGATGTCTGCCAGGGCACGACGAACTGTTCGGAATTAATATTTTCCGACCCCCCCTCCCCCTTGTATGTAATTTCGAGGCGGAACGACGCTGAAAGCGGACGGGGCATTAAGTCGAAGGGCGAGGGGCGGAATCGAGGGCGGAGAGCACGCGATAATAGCGGTTATGGGAGCGGGATGCCTGTGAGATCCCACTTTCGGATACGCGCCACGCAGAGTGACGAGAAGGCACGAAGACGCGAAAACGTCCGATGAATACTTAACGCCCTTGCCGTGGATGTCCCTGAAGAACCCTCTGAAGGAAAGCTTTTGATCTCTGGCGACGTTCTTTCCTCGCCCTACACGTCGAAAACTAAGGGACCATTTTTCCTCGTTAGCCCGCGGATATCATTCTGTCACGTCCTAGGTTAATGTCGGATCGTAAGCTTGCAAGTGTAATGAAACGTTGAGTAATAGCTCCTACATCGCGGCGGTAACACTGGGATTGATGGTGGACTCCTCTCGTGGGCGATATTTCAGTCAGTTTGGTGGCGTTGAGCATTTCGGATGGTCATTAAAGGTTGGACGGAGAAGAAGATTGAGGAAGGAGTAAGTTTTATTTATTCCAGATTTATTGTGAAATAAATTGCACAGGGAGTAAGGAGACTCTTTGTACATTATATGTACATATCTATTTATTTATCAACTACTCATCGATGTTTGAGTACTGTTGTCTGAGTTGTCTTAAAAGGCCTCAAATTACTACTTATCATCACACCATTCGTATTCAATATCCAAACTCCCAAAGACGTTTCAGCTCCACAAATTCAATATCAAAATAACTTTCTCTCAATCGGAAACCACCAGCCCCGCGCAAAATCAAATGTGACATCGAACCCCAACCGCCGCCACAATTCCCGAGCCACACAATTCCCTGGGTGAGTAAAATACCCCGAGTTCCCACAGCAGGAACTTTAATTTCATCGACGCCCTCGTGGACCCAGCGAATGCCAACGACTCGGGGAGCCCTGATGGCGACGGGTTGAAGAGCAAAGACCGATGGGTGTCGGTTGAATGGGGGAGGAAGGCGCCAGCAGAACAACAAACCGCCACGAGACCGCGATGGCTGATGCTTCGCTCTAATGGCACCACTCAAGATGCAATATCGTTGCATGAATATTATATGACATCCACACGACTACCACCTGACAGACACCCGCGTCTTTACAGCCATCTCAGACGGTGCTACCCTCGCGGTGGTCGGTGGCAGTAGCCTGCCAGGCATCCGCCGACGAATGCACGTGTTTCCACTTCCGGAACAACCTACCAACGCGCACAGACACGTGCAACGCACGTTTCTATGTGTGCGGCGGGGACTCCACTTACGTTGGAAAGCTATGATTATTTCAAGGTGCACTCAGAAAAATTGGCTGGCCCAGTGGCGAGGCAGCCTCCATGTGATCGTTTGCTGCGCTACCTTTTCGGCGGTGTTGCGCCTTTTCCAAACGTCGCTGCTGAAAAGGCTCCGTACCCCTTTGATGCCAGATTGCCGGAACTTGGCTTAAAGAGCCTGCTTCCCTGTTAATGTTGAATGCTGCGACGAGTATCGGGATTTTGCCGATTCCCTTTCTGCACCGCTGATACGATACGCTTGATCGCATCAGACGTTTGCCGCTGCGAGAGAGATTTGGCGAGGCTGGTCATTTTCAGACTGCTCCCGGCATCGAATATGTGATTGCTGAATGTGCTGTGCGGATAGAGATCTTGTTCAGGAGCTTTTGAGATATTATACTGGTGCCTGATATGGAATTCCTCACAGGGAATTGATTGTTAATGTTGCATAAAGGGGAAATAGGGTGAAATTACGAGAAACTGAGTCTGATATCTTTTCCGTTTTGTAGTCAGAATTTTCGTGTATTTTGTTACTGTGTTTTTTGTTAGGATTGCTCCAATTTTCAATGTTAGAGGCAAATTATGTTTATTAGTTTGTAATCAAGGGGTATCTAATAATATGGTCGATAAGGGAAACGTGCTCGCTGATAGGGGAATTTAATTTACACAGGAGAATCTCGATCATCTGAATTAATTGACAGATACAATGTTGGGATAATCTCAAGTTATGCTTCAATAAGTAGAATGTTTACTTATAGCATGATATTGAGTTGCAAATTTCATTCTCTTCTCCAAGCTGCTATTTCTGTGCGGTTTTTCATTCTTTCATGATTCCTACTGCCTTGTAGCTATATCCAGAGCTGAGACCTTTTTAAAATTCAGAGGAATATGATTTGTAGAAGTGTAATCACCTTTAGAATTCTCTTCTGTTCCATATTATTACTTCTGTAAACATTCCTTCGCTATCTCCCACTGGAATTACCATTTCAAAATTCAGTTTCCTGGAAACGGACTATCGAATATAATAATTAATCTACATGAAAAATAATCTTAGAAATATTTATTAGATTCACAAGCGACTAGTTTACCGATCTACATTTCTAGATACATATTAATCTGTACAAGTTCCATTTACCAATTAATCTTATACATACGCTTGTGGAACATACTATGCTCGACATAATTATGCATTCGAACATTCCAATTAAGCAGTAAGCGCGGTGCACGAGGATTTCGGAAGGGCTCGAGTTGAAAAGCCGGCGAACGGCGCAGTCAAATAAGATACGAGCATCAAGTGTGAAAGATTAACGAGGATTAAATACGTAAAGAGGAAGGCGCATGTAGATTCATGAATAAATAGTTAGTCGCGCGCATAAATACACAGCTGGACGGAAAATCTCCGAGTCAACAGGCGAGGAGTCTATCGAATTTCTATGAGCACTCACAGAAAAGAGCATTAATATTGAATGCCGGTTGTTCTCTGAGATCCAGCCTGTATTTTCAACTTCAGTCGCTGAAATACGCTTCTAAAGGCTGAAATACTTTGAGAGCGGACAGCTGCTTCCTCTGCCGCGAGTAATTATTAAATATCCTCCGAGAGCATCGCCACTGCACACATGTTTCATTCGCGTTTAATCGCGTCAAGTCGTTTCGAGCAAACGAGTACACAGTCATTCCGACTGACGGTTACACGCGAAAGAATGAAGCTGTTTGATGCGATTTATTGCGATTAAAATAAACCCCTAGTGGGGCGCCTTGAATTATAATTTACGTTCGCACGTGATTTATTGGATACGAAACGGGAAATGAGTGGACGCGATTCGTGACTTGTCCACGTGTTCGCGAGATTGATAAGAGAAGGTAAAAGCAGAAGCGGGAGATTAATTAACATTTTATACCTGTTTATCGCTAATGTAATTAGTGACGGAAGCTGAATTACTGTGATCTGAATTTTGCCAGTCGCTCGAATTTAAACACAGCGTGATCAACTGGTTCAAAATTAAATGCATAACTCTTTCGCAGCTGATTAATAGACGAAATATTATTCAGACACTGTGAAGCAATAAAAATCAATAAAAGCCTTATGCTTCTTAAAACACACACTTGTATTTTAACTGACATACACAAATACTGTACAAAGAATATTGCTAGTCACTTTAAGCAGTAATGTATATGTACAGATCCTGGTCACCAATACCCCAACGGGGGATGTGACAATAAATAATTAAAAAAAAAATAAACCAAAATAATCTAAATGTGAAAGTACATTATAATCTAATTTGACGTTGTGTCGTACAGATACTCAATATACTTCACACAAGAATATGTCTGGGGTAAAAGACCCAATTACTGACACTTTAAGCGTTGACTCTGACATTATCTTACAGTTTTGTATTAATAGACTAAATTTATATGTTGTTCTTGTTATTTACTATTGTTTAATACGTTTACTTGATGAAAACAATTTGGTGGATCTTAAAACTTTGATTTTTATGTATAAATTCATCAATTTCAAAAATATATTCCGGGATCTATTACTGACACCCCAATTGCTGCCAGGTAACCTAATACTGTTTATCCCATTTTAAGGTTACGTCGTCTCATGTACATGCGCAACTACTGCTATGACAGTAATACCAAAATCCTTGAAACGCTTGTACCAATCACTGTCACCCAATTAATAAATAAAAAGACTTAACGAATCGTTGAATTCCGATCGTTATTAGGTTCTATGATGCTTATATTATCTAAAACATTATATTTTGTCATGCTAATAGCTTAAATATTACAATTACAGCATTTTCTTTAACGCCTTGTTTTCTCTTTCGCTATAGTAAGGAAGTCATCGTTTTCACTCTCCTAATATCCGCTTAAAATTTTTGATCGTTTTATCCAAATTAAAGAAGGAAAAATTAAGTGCTGTTTTTTGCATCGTATAAATAACAGTTTCAATTGTATGCTAAATTTTTTTTATGTATCATTTCACAAGATTTATTCGTTATTTTAAGTAAAACAGCTTAGGGTGGCAGTAGTTGGGTAGGTGGCAGTAATGGGGTGCTTTACCCTAAATCAATAAAACAGCCCTTACCAACGCTAAAACAGCGCAGATTTAAAATCAAGTCCACATGGAAATCTTCAAACCAAACTTTAAACTTCTCCAGCTTCCGCGAAGATCCAAAACGTGCGCCACACTCAGGAATTTACCATAATCCCAGAATCCAGTGGAACCGAGGGAGGAATTTTTTCATAATTCGCGAGCACCCTCGGTTTATGCGCGGCTAGTCTCACGGGTCTGTTCTCGCCTCATTAACTGTGAATCAGCGGAACATAATACGACCCCCTCCCGTTGGATGGAGAGAAAAACGAGAGTGGATGCTGGGAAAAGGAGGAGGCGGGACAGGCTCGAGACAGGAAGTAGGGGGTCGAGAAAAAGAGGATGCGGGGACAGGAAGGGGAGGGAAATTTTCGGGGCACCGAGTTATCAGAGCGGCGAGGGGGGCGCGGAAGGGGTAATAGTCTGTAAAGGTAAGAGAGGAGGAGGCGCGGAGATTGTAAAATCGATGAGGCCCGTTCACGCCCGCCGTAAGAGCCAGAGGTTCATCGACGATCACGCGTTTTCTGTTTTTCTTCAAGCCTAGGCGGCCCGCCACGCCTCCGCCCTCTCCGTCGTCGATCTTCCGTTTTTTCGACGGTTAAGCGTAAAACACGACAAATCCTCCTCGCTCAGCCACGTCGTTGCTGACGAACGGCGGCTGGGGAAGCTATTTCGCGCTTTAAAGCGAGTTGTCTGCGGAAGGTATATCTCGGAGCTCAAAGATCCTTCAGGCGCCTTCGAAACTCTCCCGCTGGAAGTTGCACCCCCGTTTCGCCCGCCACGCCGACAATCGCGGCACCGTCGTCCTCGTTCGGGATTCGGAAGTTTTCGTATCCCCGTCGAGCCTCCTGTTTTGTCGGCGAACAGCTCGCTTCCTCGCCTGTTGTTCTCGTCGGAAGAATTTTTTCCAAGATGAACGATTCGGGGTAATGGCTTCGTGGCACGGTAAATTCGTCGGTGGAAGAGCGCTGCGACTTGTTCGTGGCATGATTTGCAAGGCAGCTGCCTTGTAGATCAACTCTAGCTTCTTCGTGCTCTTTCGTAGTCGTTCGTGTTTTAATTCTACCGTGTGAATCGATTAAGAGGAGGTAGTTTTGTGGGACATGTTGCCTCTGCTAAGTGAAAAAATAGAATTATAAAAATATCCCGTTTGAAAAGGCTGAAAGGGATTGCCTGTTTGAACGACGTAATCAATATTGTCAAATCTATTTACACGGTTACATCCATATTCAAACTCTCAGAGCTGAAAGTTCTACATTTGGCTTATGCAGGAAAAGGTTTGGGAGATTGGAAAAATAGCATGGAGATTTTACCGCAAACTTGAAATTTTAATAAAAATTCTCTGACGTGAAATCACTTTGAAGACTGCATAAATAGAGATCGTGTAAACATTTTCGTGTGTGAAAAAAATTACATAGGTATCTTTGTAAGCATCAGACGCAGGAGGGTTGATCGATTTTGGCTGGTCCAGTGAAATGCCCCATTATTTTCGAGCACAAGGCGCGCAGCAATTAAAAGATTCTGATCCTATCATTCAGCCAAGACTTCATCCCCGACTTGTCGCGATTTAAATTGTCCCAGGAAGTCTTTACTTCTTCATTGTCACAGTTTCCGTTTCTTCGTTTTTCGCTGCTGCTAGCATTGTTCCGACGGGCCTCCTTTCAGAGAGGATGAACGATTCGCAACAGATCGCCGTAAGAATAATTAAGAAGCTGCGCTACTCGAACACACTTATTAGTATCGCCTGAATTATTACCGAGACTTACTCCCATTGCTTCGCGCTGTTCGTTGAACAGCGAAACTAACTTTCTATGCCTCGCGCTTTGTGAATTGCAATTTCCTTGAAAGCAGCACTTCGTGTACCTCAGACGATACTTGAATGCACAGAGAATTAGTTTCTGTTTAAATCTGAGAGTCATAATCACGATAAAGTAACGAAGTCGCTAATTAAGCGGAGGAGCTCCAGTCAGGAAGAAAATTTGGATGCAGACCCTTCATTATTTATTGCATAGGTGAAAGGCAGTTGAGTTTTTCCAATGCACTTTAAATCTGAAATTTATAAGAATTATTTCAAGCACGAAGAAGTGAATATTTTCTTCATCTCTAATAGTGTATGATCTATGAACCTTGAGATCTTCTTTCCAAAAAATTATTTTCAAGTCGTGACTCTGTGCAGAAGGAAACAGAAAATGTTCTTTCACTTTACATCGTTTCGCGAGCTTCAACTTTCAAAGGAATAAAGATGACAGTTCCACTTCTACTTTGTAACCGTAGCCATACTTTGAAGAAAGTATTAAGTATCGCAGGCGGAGAAAGCATTCCTCCCCTCCTCAGCGCAGTATTTTCTCTTTCTTTATGCTGTAACTCTTTATGCTGCACTTGTCCTTGCGGAAAATGGAGAATAAGGAGCATCCTGTGAGAATCGTCTGCTATTTTCAGAGTCTCTCTTTTGTACGCTTTCTGTCTCACAGATCTACGTGGTAAATTGGATATTGTGGAGTTAATTTTAATTCTTATTATGTCTCTACCCCAGTCCAAATATTATTAATTCATTTATTCTACCCTCTTTCATAAGGACGTAAATATTACAATATCCTTGCAACAGTACTGTCGTATAGACAAATGTCTCAATACACAGAATTTATTTAAAAAAAATGATTTCATTTCGAGAAGTCTCGAGGTGAAGTAATAACCAGTTTTCGAAAAGCTCTGAATAGTCATTCAAACTAAAAATAAGTCTGTAATCCCGTAGCTTTAGCTCAATAATTTATCAATTCTCAATTCTTCAATTTTTTCCCATATTGAATTATTTTATTATCTAACCCAATCCTTTCTTACCTCTTCGAAAGCTTCACAGAACAGATTGCAGAGATTGAAAACTCAAGGTACGATCGAATCGTGAAGACCCACATCGATCCACTAATATTTTGGATCGATCGTTTCACTTCTCTCGGCTCTTTTAAAGCTCGAGAGATGATGACGCGCCGCACAGTCGTCGTCATAATAAATTCACGTTCGATACTCGTCGGCGAGGTTACCACGATCCACGATATTCATATTTATTTATGAGGAATGTACGCACCCCTATTGATTTTTCCACGTTAACGCCGTCGGCTCGTTATACGAGCACCACCCTTTCACCCTTTCATGCCTGTTCCGCGGGCGGACAAAGCCGGCGGAAGTCCAAAACGGCGATGATCGATTTCATATCGCGGACACGCGGCTCAAATACGGAACTGGCCGGCGCGGATTACAAACTGGAATCGTTACTACGGGAAAAATCACGCCGCGAACGCGATTCGTATTCTTGGACGTATCGTCGGGACCTGTTGAGTGACGCGAGATTAAACGCGTCCTTCATGGAAGATGGAATTGAAAATACGAAATTGCGAACCAGTCCAATTTCTACCCTGGCTGCCGTCGCTCGGGTATTATTAAAGCAGCTCTATAGATCGGGAATATTTTTGATCGCATTTTAAAGATTTTGATAGTGTTGTTCTGAATCGTTATTTCATGTGTATGTGCAAACTAAATAATTAGAAGCAGATCCTTTTAATATTTCTAATATAATTAAACATAATACTTCTACATATATTTTTCTTTCTTACTGCGATGTTTCTATAGTGAACAATATTTCGCAACGTTGACTATCATATTGTAAAAAATAAAAGCTATACCCTTTGCCCCACTAAAAATTTAACAACAGTCTCTGAAATGAATTTTAAATTATTGAAAAATGAATTCCCTAATAATTCTTAAGAAGACAGTTTGCAACACTTCATATGGCTCAGTTTCCCATTTAATTCATACTATCCACTTCTGACAGAGACGAAATGATGTGCAAATTATTTTTATCAGATACTAATACATCCGTTGCTCATTTCTGCTTTCAGATATTTCCACACCCCCCTGCACTTACGTAAGGTATAGCAGCCTTGAGGATGTCAGATCGCAGGAGCTAGGATTCCTGCAGTTGGAGTTCACCCCCACCGTCGTGTCGAAGATAAGGTGAGAGTTGATTGCCCCATCGCATGCGTCTATAATTAAATGTATTACTAACCCCTTTACGACGTCGTTGCATTTTTATCGACGTTAAATGAAGCCCTTCGCCACTGGAGTTTTATTTCTGCATTCTCTTTGAACGATAATAATGTTTTGCTAGCTCGTGCGATAGAAAACTTCTTCTTAAACGGGAGAACACTTTGTAGATGAAATTTGTTGGAAAATAATGATCGTGATATTAATACAGTCATTTTTATTAATCCTGTAACGAAAGTAGAGAGGAAATTAAAAAAAAACAAGTAAGGAATATAGATTTTAAAACCATTAGTTTAGTTTATTTTATGTACCAGCGTGATTTTATTGATAAGAAGTTTAAAAATAGGAATACATAAGTTTATTCTTTAACTTCAAATTATTTGTCTTAAGTAAATTATTGTTAGCTGCGTTTGGAATTTTAGGAATAAAGTGTTGGAAGCCTTCGTTAGATGAATTTTATGTAAATTAATATGTGTAGGTACAGCTATTAGACAAATAATCGAAGGGTGAGCTTGACAATGGTAATCAATTTCCTACAATTCGTAATTTATATATTTCGCGAACAAGAAAGATTTATACTGTATAGGCAGTCTGTGAAACGGAACAGTGGTGAGCAGGTAAAAAGGGAGATCTAATTAAATGTAAATTGAAAGAGAGCGCTTGGAGCGTGAGATATTTAATTAGAAACTACCGAGGTGAATTCGGGTTTAGCGAGGTGAATTCGGAATTTTGGTGACACAGTCTTCATTGTACACGCATTAAGGCTCTCCTTCTTTTCATTTAGTACCCCTAATAATCCAATTACTCACGCTACCAGTAAATTATAAGGCAAGTGGTTAATTTAATAGTTAATTAGTCGATAGTCGAAGCTGGCGTATTATATAATTTAATTTAAAGCAAAGTAATCCGCCAACCACCACTAAGAAATTTCTATCACCTCGTTCCGCTTCCAATACCTTTATTTTCTTCTTCCGTTTCCTTTTTCTTGCAGCCATGTAGGTCGAGTTACTATAGATAGATAAATCTGATACGTTCACAGACCTCAGGGTAATATAATAAATAACACGAGTATAATACGTAACCGTGTTTATAAAAAGAAAGAACCGACATTTCTGAAACTGACTCAAGTCATGTTGTAAGTATTTTATAATGGAAGAACACTTTTGAAGAGATTTTAGAAGAAAATAGAGATGGTTCGGTTATGATTGACCTATACTACTGATATCATTTATTTCCTTCTTTATGAAAGAATCGAATTGTTTTCGTATCAATACATTCATTTTTCAATTAAAGTATGTAGTTTGGGTTGTAGTCGAGCATTCTAACACAATTATTTTTATATAGTTCTGCTACAGTCTTCTTAAAAACAGATATTTGTCAATAACTGCAAGGTTTCTATTAAACCCCAAGTAGAATGCAACTCGTTGAAAAGTTTGATTTCCGTCTCATACACCATTCATTTTATTCTCAGAATTTCCACTTCGCGATATCGCAAATTTCTTGAAAAATTCTCCAGTTCCAAGTAAATTATACATGTCTACCTCTATTCTACACAAGACTCAACACTCGAATAAATTTTATACTGTCCGTACCACTATTACATCCCCAGCTGTGCAACTCATACTTGTGTAAACATTGCAAAGCCTTAAGAGCAAATTGATAATTCTTTAATCTCCCCAAACAATTTTAAGCCTCTACATACGCGCAAGTGTTCCACACTCAAGAGCGCAACGGACTGCAAAAATGAGAGAAACGCAGCGTGCATTGTTTACAGTGCAGCTGGCACGGGCGTGGATAGGAATTAAGCGCGAGCAGCTGTTTAACGCGATAATTAATTCGAAATCAGCAGAACGGCTCGCAGATTAACAGACAGCATCCCCGCGTTTAGTTGTCTTGCTCTAGCTTGTCGGATCCACACCAGCCCTGTCCCCGGGCCCCACCCGCTCTTGGTCATGTAGTTGCCACAGATAAACGCGAATACTTCATAAGCTCGTAATCCTGAAACAAAACGCCCGCCAAGAACAAAGGGACCTGCCCCTCTGTGCCACTCGCTAGCCCGCCACCTCCCCCCTTCATGGTTTCCACTTTCCAACCCTTCCGATCCGCTGGCAACAAGCACGGGCAGGAGCCGTGTCTTCCTCTTCTTCTTCGTCCCCCTTTAACAAAGTAAGCCGCGACTAAGTCGCCGAGACACTTGGTTTATTAAAAGTCACTTCTCCCTGCCACCAAAACCAGCTGCCAACTTTGCTCCCCCTTTTGTTTTTCGGCCGTTGAATGGACCTGATGCAGTGAATTAATGGTAGGCTACCTTCTCCGTGGAAGATGATTAAGATCGAGATAATTTCTTCGTGGTAATATCATACGAATGATAGAGCAGTCTTCTTTTAGTTTCTGTTCCTTCGACAAAAGTAGTAGAGCGGTTTATTTAAAATCCTTGCGAGGGTATTATTCCTATTCCTTCAGAATTCGGAAGAGCAAATGTTAAGTAGATAGGACAGTGATATGATTCATTAATATTTCAACATGGCAGCAACTATGGATCCATGCAGCCATCATCCATGTTCCACCCAAAAACTCTACATAGCCCCAGACATTCGTTCACCAGTGTCCGAAAAGCACGGAGTTCATTTAAGACACGGCGGTGCCCGTTGAGCGATTATCCAACGAGCAGCAACTTCAAAGAAGCGCGCTTCTTTCGTTTCCACGTTCCACCGACTGACCGACGAAGGTTCATCCGGCTCGGTGGTTATTACACCGCATTAAGGACTCGATTACCGCGACGGTTACATCCCCATAAAGTCCTGGCGAGCCTCGCCGATGATACATCTTGTGATCTCTTTTCCACGCGGAATAACGGCGTTTCCCTCACACCCGCGGGCCATAATCTATTTCCCGGGCGCATTTCTGCGGCCCTATTTCCACCACCCCGCCACTTCGCCCTTGCCAGCTCCATCGAGCTCACTTTCCGACTTCTTCGCCGCGCACAGCTGAACCGCCGTCCTTATCCTCTCGAGGCAGGTTTATTCTCGCCCAAGGTACCAGCGGGTAAATAGCGCCAGCGAAAACAGCAGCTGAGGAAGCGTTGCTGGGAACCGCGAAATTTCCAACAGTACTTCGTACGTCCTGGAAGACTTGCAGCCGCCGAGCCACCCCTCCGTCACCCTTGAAACGCCACCCACTTCTTTCGTCTTGCCCACGTCAGGCCAGACAGTTTTGGCGAGGAAAATCCGCGTTAAGGGATCCAGGGGATTCCGTTCCCTCGTATTTTGCCTGTAATCCGAACGGCCACCCTCGACTTTCTCGTCTCTTCCTTCTTCAGATTGCGGAGCGATGGGAATCGAGAAGTTTTCGAGGTTCTATTAGCTTGCAGTTTTTCCCCGCACGGGGATCAGGAACGATTTTCGGTCAGAGAGAGATTGGAAATCGCGCTGCACGTTATTTCACCCCCTGAATGGACCACCCCCCGTGGCCATTGTGCCCGCCCGGAGTTCTGGAATATGGTCGCTCGTCCACTTGATCCGTGATGTTCGTTCTTTCTCCGTTCAAGTTGGAAATTTCTGGGTCGAATGAACACTGGATATTACCGAACCGACCGCAGGCACCTTTCTTCTTGGGCATTATATTTCTTTTCCGGCTTACTCGATGGAAATCTCGGCGGATTTAAGAAGCTGGGGCATCGTGAGACTGCCATGAAATCGCGTGGAAGGCTTTGCCTGTCGATGGGATGGACGTTTTTGTGGAGAGAGTTTTGTTCTTGTGGCAGAAAGGGGATGTTGGAATGGTCGATTTAGTGATGATAGAATGGTGATTAGGTTGAGTTAGGGGTCGGTGTGCTGACGTACTGGCAAGTTCGGAATTATGGGATTCTATTAGTCGATGTAGTGGAAGGTTTAGTTTCAATTCATGATGATTGATTAAGATAAAATGATTTATAAAATATACTTGTTCCTCGACGTTCGTTAATTATTGATATAATTCTGTCAAGGCGATTTTGTTATAATATCCATTAGAATTAAGCTTTCATAATACAGTTTAATTGCTATTAAAAGCTGGGGAAAATACAATGAAGCTTTAATCTCGAAAATGAAGCGGTATCAAATAATTTAGTTAATTTTAATCTTCGTGCATTCATGGGTCGCTAATAATTCGGATAACACAGTGTTTTCACGCATTCCGGAGATAATTTATTATACTTTATGAAGCTTTCTCCAAGCTTCGATTTTGTAAGGGATCGTGCATTTAATTGGGTACATTGTTAATAATAGCCATTTATGCACCGCTGTATGATCCTTCTTCGCATTATGGCAAACTTAATAGATGCTGAGGGGCAAATCTTTTGTAAGAAGCCTGGAACTCCGCTGCATCCTTGCTTTCCTCCTTTGTCAGCCTTTCATTGTTCGTTATAGTAATCTTTTAAATCCTGCAGAATATAATAAGGTATCTTTCTATCAGTTCTACGATAAGCATGTTTACGTATAACAATAAAATAAAAAAGACTTTATTATTATCGAACTACTTTCCATTTTTAACTGTACCACAGAAGGAGCAACGAAAACTTTCGTACAATTCACAATTTTCATAGTCTTATACACTTTCTGCCAAAAATAATAATAATATTCAATTCAGGTGTCTACAATTTTTTTACCAGTACAATTCACTCTCTAAGTAATAGCAGTCAATACCACTTATTCCCAATCCTTCAACCAAAATTCGATGTTCCCTGTTGCCTTTTAAAAATATAGAAAAGCCACCAAAGAATATACACATTTCTGTCACTCCGTTCAAGCTCTACTCGAGCACGTCTGAAAAATTGGAAGAAAAATTTGCACCATCCTCCATTCGATCGAATGGGTCCCCATCACTGGGATCGATAGTTATTCCAAAGGCTTTTTCCACTTCTCAAAGGTTCCCCATTCCATAATTGACCCGCCGCGATTCGTGGTCGGAGGTTCGTGAAATTTTTCTGCTGCCGGTGACACTTTACAGGGGAATATTTGATCGCGGCACGAGTTGTTATTGCGAGGCCTCGCTAAGGGCTCGTGTTAGGCTATAAATTACTTTCCCAACGAGACGTAGTCGACCACAGGCCCGTCAATAATTCATCGCAGGCCTGCTTCCCACCGAAAATCCTTTCACGTAGGCGGCCTCGGCCTGTATATTGCGCCAGGGAGTCGGGGGAAATATTTAATTTACTCTGAAACACCGGCGAAAATATTACGTTCGAACGACATCCTTCATCGTGAATTCCGAGCACTTCTTTGGTATACGTGGTACACTCTGGGAGATTGTGAAGGAGTGAAGACAGTACAATTTGAATCTAAACGATCGCAATTTAGAAATAAAAAAATTCAGATCTAATAACAAGAAATGGAAACTAGAAAAAATACACCCCTCCAAAGAAAGACTACGAGGAACCCACATCTAAAATTGTTCCTCATAATTTTATTCATTCACAAAGAATTCTAAGCTACAACCACCAACTTCCCAAGTCACCCCCAGCCTCCTTCACCTTCGCGAAAATAAATCGAAATATTGAAACCCAAATTATTCCTTCGCTAATATTATTTCCATCATGCTCATTCAGGACCAGAAAATTGTGTAAAAATTCTATCGAAAAATTCGAAGAGAAACTCTCGACTTTCGTCCAGCTTCCCTCTCGTTCCAGTATCAAGGGTTCACTCTCGCCTTAAACGCTCGTAAAGCGATACAAATCGTAGAGGAGCCAAGGCTAGGTTTCTCGGCTGGCGTATACGTCTTTGTAATGGCGAGGGCACATATTTCAGAGTCAGTCACATTTACCCTTTCATCGATCTCCTCGCTCTACCCCCATTTTTCCCCGTTTCCGTTTAACCACTCTTTAGGCGGGCTACGTGTACAGATGAGCAGGTACAACGACTGGATATGCTGCCTTTCAATGCCTCGCGGAACGTTTCGTTGTTCCTCGTCGCTACGCCCCCGCGAACACTCCTTGAAATATCTGCCTTACGTTCTCCTTGCAAGCTTTGCAATTCTGAAACGCGCCCTTCCTGTTCCGCACGCTTCCTTCGACCGCGAGAGGTTTAACGGAGTCGCAGAAAAGGTTCTGGAAATTCGCGAAGGTTCCTCGAGGGTTCCATGTGTTTAAAAATTGTTCCGATTTGCGTGGGTACCTGAAGGAATTTATTTGTGTCGATTGTGTGTCGTATTTAAAATTTGTTTTACGTGAGATTGAATTCTTTCGTCAAATGTGGTGTCAGGTTTTAGGTGAAGTGATTACGTGTGCTCCATTTTGTAAGATATAGATTCTTAAAATTCTTAGAAAGTATTTATATTCTTTGTCAGATCGTTAGATTTGTCATGCAGAACGATTTAAGAGATAAGGATGTAACGCTTGAACTACAAGCCGATTTTATCGTCAGACAATACCTTGACAATTTCGTATAGTGTCACCTGTTGCATTGACAGGATGCATATCCTCGACAGTGATATTAAAATGCAAACAGTGAAGACCGTATTAAACGAGTGCACTCGACTCGCGGATCACCTGGAGAGGAATGATTGAAGGGTACAAGATCGAGTGGGAAATACTTTCAATATTTTTGCCGATAAAACATTCGTTGTAAGTGCCAGCAGTTCAATTTCACATCAGAATTTTCAGAAAACCGATTTCCAAATTATTTTCAATTGAATGCATCGTGTAGTATAACATAACGTGAAATTCTTACACTTAGGTGCAACATTTTCCCTACAAAACTTTATAAAATTGAAGCACTGAGTTCGCCCTCGAAAATTATTGAAGGCTTTCTAGATGATCCTTTCGAAGTCACCCTGCTTTATTGTCCGATTTCTTCCTCGTGTATCGATTTTCGTAAATCCCACTGCAGCAAGTAGAATAACTCGATATTAGTCAGACGCTTAATGTTACGACGCGAACCGTGCGACGAGCAAGTTACAGCTGCGCTCGAAATGATGTTCCCTTGCTGTAAATTTAGCCGTGATACGTTTACAGTCTTCAAACTGCGGTCATAAAGTTAGAAGAACGCAAGGCGCAGTTACGTCTTTACAGCCAGTAGAGGAACAGTTGAAAAAAGGTTACCTCTGCTTCCACTCACACTGGCTTATTTCATCAACTGCATTGCCTGAAACACTCCCAATTATTTACCACACAAACAACTTTCCCATTAACTGGCAAAAGCTCAAATAAGATTTACTATCCCATAACAACCCTAACAATTCATTTAAGTCCAAAGCTTTCAGAAAATTCTAACAAATAACTCGTTAAATGTACGTTTCACTATGCATGTACCCTAATTGGCTTCGGCTCACAAGAAACTCGCTGCACCCTTTCGATTCAGCAGGCTCGATGAATCTTCCTGCAAACAGGAAGCTATGGGCTGCCTTCTTCCGCGATGCTCCGTGAAATTTCCACTTAGCAACTTTTACTGGGGAACAACGATTCGTCTTTATTATGGCTCTCTCGGTTCGACGAGGCTCGCCGAAGTTTATTGAGCGGGGCCATACACGCGAGAGATCTGGCTGTTCATCCATTTTACAAGTCCGCCCCCCTGCTCGCCCCCCTCTTGTCCAGCGAGATAAGGTTTTCTGGAATTTATCGAAGCGAGGCTCGTCCGTGCTAAGGCTCTCATTTTCGCTGGCGCAGTCGAGACCTTATCGGTTTCAAGGGAACTTGGAAGATTCATCGGCGGAGGGATGGGTGGAAAAAAAAACCCTCTCGCGTGTCCCGCGCGTGTAAGCGACCGGGGTGTAGGTGTGCCCGATCTTTCTCCGTGGGGACGATTTATCTGACGCCGGATTTCGGCTGGCTTCGAATCCTGCGGGCTATCCCTCCATTTCTACGATCCATTTCCCTTACATTTGTTTCGCGGGGAAACGATTAGGGGCTCTTTAGGATCGGGACAGTCGGTGGACAGCGGCTGGCGCTCGAAGTACAACCACTCGACTGCCGAGACTCTCCTGGCTGGGTTGTCATAGCCAGAGATTTATTTGGCTTCTTATTTTGGCGTCGATGTTGCACGGGGGGTGAGCTTGAAGCGTGTTTCTTAAAGGTACGTTGTACACGAGATGAGGGCACGTAAAAGGGAAGAAAAGTGATGGAGGGAAAAATTAATCAGTTTACAGGATCTAATATATGAAAGTAGAAAGATTAGTTTCCTCGCGATTGCGATTCCCCAAGTTTTCAGAGTAATTAGTATTTTTTAAACAAAATTTAAATGAAAGTAATTCTAAGTAGTATAATCAGAACATAGCCCGACATTTGCTCCTACCCCTGTTCCGAAGCTCCCACATCAAAAAGTGAAACGCCGTGAGTTTTAAATTACAGGGATTTTCAAGAAATTATTACACGATGCATATCGATTATGCAAAGCGACCGGAGGGTACGAAATTTCCACTGAATCGGACTCGAAGAAAAGTTAAGAGAAATTCGACACGGTATTTGTCGGGGTAAATTTATACAGATTTCATTCAAAGTGGTCGTTCGTTGTGAATTACAGAAGAAACGAGCCCGTCTGTCGGGAGGGGGGATTCGATAAACCTGGTTCGCGCGATACACATATGCAATTTCGTATTTGCAATCCAGTTGAAGCGTCACGCTAGCCTGAAATCGATTTCCGACCGATTCATCTAACGGTTACGTATATTTTTTTTTGTCTCTGTCGCCTTTCCGTTCCACTGTTTCCTCCGTCCACCCCGCTCCACCGCCGTTCCGTTTCACGTCAGATGACAGCCAATTTTTATCCCAGTGATTGCATTTGCAATTCCCATGCGAAACTCCCGTGCGACGATCGCGTCTTTCGCGCTCCTCTGATCCCTTTCTCGATTCTTTTCGAGCGGGCTTCACTTTTTGAAGCCAGAGTATATTTCAACCTCGGAACGTACAACATCCAACTTTCTCCTATTCTCTCCTCCCTGTTGCCGATAATCGTGGCAAGTAATGCTGATCGATCGTTATATGTGTCCTGATCAGTAGCGTACTCAGAATTTAATCTTGGGGGCAGCCGAGTTGAGCGGATAAAAATATTTTTAATGCAAATTCAATAAAGTTTCAGTAGGGGATTATAAAAATTTACTTAAAGAATAAAATCCAGGTTTTTTCTTTTTTCAAACGTGGTAACATTAATCTTCTTTTTCCTATTTCTTTGGGGGTGCCAGGGTTACTTGCCTCCATTCATCTTTTAAACAACTCCTCTCTATCCTGTTTCACAAACACTGTCTCTCTTAGAAGTACTAGTCTGTTTCCCATCATCCGTGCTCTTTACAACTAATTATTCTTCCATTATCCAAGCGTCGCGAAGACTCGTTTAGGGTCCGTTCTCACAAAACGCGGCCGCCAGTGTTCCCTGCAAACTTAAATCGCGAAAAAGGCAGGGGCGTGGCCAAGAAATTTCACGGCAGCGAGGTGTGGTTCTTGAAAATATAATTCCAGTTCCTTAAGAAGCAATTAATTCCGTCCCCGAAGGAACGATAAAGGGACGGCGGAGGGACGACGGTGGCAGAGGGAGGCAGACATTTAAATTAAGTGGCTTCCTTCGAAATTAGATCAGGGAGAATGTTCTCCGTTGTCCCGCTCCTTTGCGGCGAACCAGACATTCATCCGCGCTGTGGCTTCCTAGTATAAAAACAGGAACCAGGCAATTTATCGATCCCACCGTATCGTGGTAAACATCGGCCTGCATTGAACTACGATAAAGTTAAAAATGTACAAAAAACTGGATGATTTTTAATAGAAGAATCTTGGCTGAATAAGAATTATGGGAATTTCTTTTTGTAGATCATTCGTGTTCACATGTTGACTAAGCAGTAGATTTTATTAATCGCTCATAAATGCTTCTCTCTGGAAGTATCCAGTGAATGAACTCATCCAATATTTTATCACTATCAATTACAAGAGTTTGCTAATGGGGTTTCAAGCAGTCAAGACCTAATGCAATAAGTCATTTAAGACTATTTCCCACCTGTTCTCCCTAAACTCTCTAAAGACACTTCCGAACTATCTAAGTGGCATTTTCGCCACGCATCGACCATCCTTAAGACTCACCCCCTCATACCTACAGACATGCACACTCACAGACACCCCTTAGCAGTTTCAACACACAAATCCTCCCTTCCAAACCATTCAATCACACTGGCTCTCATAAAACTCATTTAACATTGCGTATCAATATATTTTATCCTTATAGGGCGGAAGTCCAATACATCCCAGAAAACATTGTTAACCTAAAACAAGAAATATTAAAAAACGAGAAGTGTCCCAAGAACTGTCTACCTTTTTTTACGTGAGGAGATCCTCAATGGACGCTCCTAGGGCGGAGGGACCGGGGTAGTGTGACACTCATACTGACTAAAACCGCCCCGTTTCCGCCTTGCGCGATAGGGGGACATCCCGAGAACAAGATAGCGATTCTTTCGATAGCCGCACAACGCTCTTTAGGGCTAATCCCGGAGGAAGCAACACCCCCCCCCCCCCCAAAGAAATCTCAATCTAACCCAGATTTAAACGCGAAGTTCAAACATTTTATTAGACATTTCCAACTTCTACCGCCCTCCAACGTTAAATGCTAGGATTTATCGATAAACTTTAATATTCACAAGTCTTCGAACTTTTACAATAACAAGTACACCGACGTGCAACGATGGATAGTCCTTGTCCCAAGGTAGGGGAGACCGGGGCTGGTTGGCCCCAGGGGTAGGTTGACTAATTGTTAATAACTTTTCACTAACGTGTGCTCTACTGCGGAGCGATTTTCTGTAGAAACAAGTCACTTCTACTATGTCATTCATTTGTTTCCGACACCACCATTACACGTTGTTTGGCAGTTACCAGCGTTTATCGAAAAATTGGCTATGTAAGTAAATATGTTTTCTTAAAGATTTTATGTTTCCACGCTCTATATAGTTACAGTAGAATTTTTTTGAAGGAAATGTACTTGATATTGCAGTTTCAAACTTTGGAGTATTTATTCAGTTACATTTGGGCAATGTACTTAAATTTTTTGAAGCATTAGTGATAATTATATTTTATGTTTGAAGGATTACAATGAGGAGCTCGCAAATAAATGGCGATCATAATCCCGGCTGTCATGGTCATCTGAAACAAAAAACACAGTTATTTTCTTAATCTATATGAACGTAGCTAGGGTTTGAACTAGAACGAAAATAGAAAATCACAAAATACAAAAAATGGCAGCACTTTAAAGAAAAGCTTTCATTTCGCGGCAAAACAGTGATCAGTTTTTTGAGCTGCGAAATTCGAATTTTGCATATAATGACTTCATTCTAGTTCAGGTTCTAACAGAACACGCAGTGATTATATATGTTAACTTTTAAGTCGTTTGATTGAGTAGTTTTTGAGATATCGTGATCGCCGCGCCAAAAAAGTCGTTTCGAGGAAAATGCGTTTAAATATTCAAAAAACCATTTATCATATAATAAATCATACTTACAATTAGTCTCCAATGCCTGGCCCATAGAGAACACCTTCCTCTTCTTCATATAATTCTTGTAAATTCAGAAAACGCAAAAAATCGATTTTTTTAAACCGTCACACTAGGGAGACCCCTTAATGCGAAGGGACAATTTTAAAGTTTGTTTATTAAACGACCTACTGAGACTACGTTTTTGATTTTACATAAATAATTAAAGGTTATATAGAGTATTGAAGTCAAAATGATCGTTCGGGGCTGGTTGACTAATAACGTACGGGGTTACATGACTAAGCTGGTCAACCAACCCCAGTGATAGTTTAAATTGTTATTTATTATTAAAAAGTAATCAATATTTTATAATGAAACAACTCTCGTGACATGTGCTATTTTATTACCATTCAGATAAGTTGCTAACAACATTTTCTTCACTGATTGCACCTATAGTCAACCTACCCCATACTGTTAGTCTACCAACCCCGACCACGGGGCTGGTTGACCAGCATGTAAGGTGTTAGAAAAACATTAAAATGCCTTAATTGTTGTCACATTTAGTCAACTTTAATAATTTAATCAGATAGCCAAATGTATGCCCTATCAAATATACTAACCGGTTTAATGATATTTCGTCCACATAATTTATTAAAAATCAAAAACTGAAAAACTGGCCTACCAGCCCCGGTCTCCCCTACGTAGAAATGGAGAAAGCACGCCAAGAGGGGGAGAGTTAGTGGGGTTGGACGAGAAGCGGGAACGAGCTGCCAGACACAGGACCCGGGTTTGTTCCGTATCGTTAGGGCTCGCGTTTAGACGCACAGCCGGGCGTCGCGTATTACGTGCCAACCAGCTCGTTGTACATCGAGAATGTACGTCGTCGGTATTGCCGCGGTTCCCCCGAATGGCCGGGTACAAAGGGGCCCGCCGTATGACGTGTAGCAGACTGGTAACGTGCAACCGCCCCATCCGTGTATCGGCCAGCAGCGAGGCAATAACTCAGTTATCAGCCGGAGAGAGAGAGAGAGAGAATGGCCATACAGTGACGCGTGCTGCTCAAGGAAAATGGTCCTCGCGACGCTGGTGCCTTTCATCGGTGTAATTTATTCCGTTCTTGTGCGCGAACTCCCTCGGCGAGACTCTGCGGCTCGGATTCCTCTTGCAGGGGGAAATTTAGTTCTCCGTTTCCGGGGACAGCGCAGAGATATGTGGAGGCGAGTTCGTTACCTGTGGAAGGATTGGTTGCACATGTTGAAATTAGGTGCTGTTTGGAGGTACATATATTGTATGTTTAATGGTGTTAATGTGACGATTGGTTGTTCGATTTCATCTGTTGAAGCTTGTTATTTTTGGTTTTTAAGTTGATTTGAGTGGTAGTTGAATTTGGATGTGTTGGGAGACTTGATGGGTGTGGGAGGTTCTCGTGTGTTTTGGAAATTGTGGTGTGGGTTTTATTTGATGCGTGACGAGGTGAAAGTGGAAAGTATTCTTATATACGTGAATTTTTGTAAGTGTAATTATAACGTCGATATTGTTGAATTTTGTTGATGAAAGAAGGGGTATAATATTTAGAACTGTCTCGAGTGCTTTGTCATATATTATTTTGCAAATACGAAGGAGAATGTAGCTTAGAATCTTGTCGATGATAAAGTGGATTTCATTCGGTGATCAGGTGCTCAGTGTAATCGTATTAAAGTGGAGGAAGCTACGTTGTAGAATAACCTAATTAATCGATCAGTACAGTTCTTAGCATGTACAAGTCTCATTCCCCCCCGATCACTTACGTTCATTTAAATACAGGAACTACTTACTTGTTCAATTACGTTTACGAATGTAATTGTGCGAACTCAGTAGTTGTATAACAATCGAACAGCAAAGCAGTTATCATTTAAGTACTTCGATCACTGATGACTTTCATATCTCTCATGTACGTTGACAAGTGCCACCATTAATTTAGTGTCACTGAGGAGTGCTTTGTACCGATTGATACATGAACTAAGAGCTTAGGAAAAAGTATCCCAGACAGAAATTACAATAAAGCACAATTAATCTAATTCTAGTTTACTACTTCGTCAAAAAATGTGTTCAAAAGTTAGGGAATAATTTTTGCATTTAAGACACATCTTGGATAATACCATTTCTTCAAGAATTCCTCTCCAGTTCAAACAATTCAAAGTCACAGCATCAACCCATACTAGCTGCATACGATTTGCGTTTCGCAACAACCACTGTTTGAGTTCTGTTAGCTGTGACGAACTTTGGTCGCGGAAACTTGACCACGGGGCGGTTTAAACCGTGTCATGGAACTGTCAGACCTCAGGTATCCAAGAGCTCGGGTAATCACCCACGATATAGCAATGCCACTGCCGTTTAGAACACTCAGAACTGCTATAAATCGTCGGTATAAAGTCTGCCTTTTACGGCACTTGGTGAACTGCGAAAGGCGAGCTCGAAATGACTCTGCAAACAAGCACTCCACATATTTCTTCAATACCAACCTGTTCCACCTCCCCTACAGCACACATTGTTGCAGGAACGTCTCAGTGACGTCGCGCTGCAACATTTGGAACATTGCTCAAAATGTTCCCGAAACGTTTCAAGCAAATTCCTATGTCCGCCTTGTGTAACATTGCAGGAGATATCTCTGGAACATTGTTTCGGAATTTTACAGCAATATTTCGTGGAACGTTTCGGAATTTTACAGCAATATTTCGTGGAACGTTTCGAAGATTTTACAGGAATTTTTCGTGGAACGTTTCGGAGATCTTAGAGGAATTTTTCGTGGAACGTTTCGGAGATCTTAGAGGAATGGTTACGCAACGTTTCGGGCAGTAGGGCCAAAAATAAAAATAACGATATTCTATTAATTATATATATCGGACGTGTCTCCGAGGGGGGGGGGGGGGGGGGGGGCGACGACATGAATGTGTGCAGAACCATAGTAGTATAACGTCCGTGTATCTGTATTAAATAGAAAATTATTTTACCCCAGGGAGGATTCGAAACCCGCGACCCGTAGCACCGTAGACGAACACTATACCGCTGCAGCTGGAACTGTTGATTGAGAATGTTACTTACGTATTCGAACTTATACTCCTACCGTGAAACACTTTAAACTCAAATTATTTAAAAACAAAGATTTGTTTTGACAAACTCCATTACATCTCCCTAATCGTGGAGTCGGATATTTCACAACAAATTAATTTCGACGTTTGATGTTGTATCACGTTGATTCATATTCTATTATGAAATATCTTGCGCAGTACAACAAAAAATTTTTTTTTTTAGTTTTTAGCGCATTTTTGATACAATTGTTTAACATAAATTTTTTTTATATAATTTTTTATTTTCTAGTTTTTAATGTTTGTGGATTTACATTTAACAGATCAGACTTCTTTACAAATATCTTTTATTGCTATATACAATTTAACAGTTTGCAATTGGATTAATTACTTATATCACATATTGTCCGTGTTCACATAAATTCCCGTGGAGGTTGCCTGTGAAATATAACACTGTATTCTGTTTGTCGACATGTGTGATATAAGTAATTAATACAATTACTTAATTACCACTGTAGGGTTTAAACAAATTCATAAACCATATGCAGCAACAAAACATATCTGGGGCATTCTAGAGTTTGCAGATTTCTACAGAAATCAATTTCACAGAATCAAATGTTCAAAACATATCTACTTCAATTTCAAAGGTATTGGACTAAAGGTAAAGGACTTTACTCAAATTGCAATATAATATTTTTAACATAAAATTAGGGTGGGTTTAAGTCGTCATTTTGCAGCTTTCGAATTTGTTTAAAAAATATTGACCATAAAACTTTGCAATCTCTGCTCGCTTTTGTGCAAAACTTACAAATGTTGGTAACCTATACTTATTAAAACACAGTAACGCAAAATGATGACTTAAACTCCCCTTAATTTCACGTGAAATATGTCATATTTCAATTTCAGTAAAATCTACGATATCGTGTGGAAGATAGAAGCTAGAACAACTTTACTTTGGTTGTGACAAATATTTTCCGTAATAAATTCCTCTTAGAAAATTAAGAAACGTACTAATGATTACTTGAATCATCTTCTAGAAAATTCTCTGTCACCGCAGCATGCAAGTGAAGAATAAATTCAACCCGTTAGAGAGTTGTTAATTTAAACGAAACTCGCCTAAACCTCGATAGAGGCAGATCAATATTTCATTGGGTGCTTCCTCTCGATAAATTCTCCTTCGATGATTATCCTGTAAAACTGGCAGCGTGTTCGAACCACTCTGGAACTTCGTTGACGTTTCAGTCGAAGTTTACATTCGAATACGTGATGCCAGAGTTGTAGCGGCTTTGATAAAGTTTATCCAACCACTGGACAGAGAACGCTACCTACGAGGAACCATAGGGAACGGGTTCAAATTGCAGCTGACAACTGTGGACCGTCGAAAGGTTTCATGGTAATTGCTTCGCGTGACAAGTTATCGATTCACTAGGTATCACGGACCACGAGAGCTGTGATATGGATAACTATTCTCGTTTATCTTGCGGCAGCACGAAGTAATTTAAGTTTCGTGGCAGGTTTTAAGTATCCTGTGTATGGCACTGGACAAAGAAACAGGAATATTTAGGGACAAGTTGTTCTCAATTAATTATATTTGTATATGATCATTATCATATGAAAATGGAAATGGAAATGAAAATGGGCATAAGATAACCTAAATGAAACGTCGATGTCTAGGTATTTATTATTGTTGATGGACCTCAATGATTGACAGTAGAAACTAAGCGTTTTGCAGTTAGAATTTGAAGGCTCTTAATTCTAATTTATTTCAAGGTGCAGTTTACCTCTGCATTATTTTCGCAATTGAATTCTTTGTAATCTTATGTTGAAGAACAATTCTTATATGTATGTATATTCAAACGTTCACTTGGGATAAGGAGATTATGTGAAGACAGTTCTCTGAAACGTTGCCTCGCACAGGGAAAGTTACCGAGAAAATTAACTTTCAAGAGTTTCAAGTGCGTTTCCACGATCTGAAACTGTCCTCAGGCACGTATGAGTAGAAACTTCCAACTTAGGTCAGACGGCGATTAAAAACCACTTTCACTTTTGGCGTTCTGTTCATTTCCTTCGTCGAGTAAACGTTGGAGGATAATATTTGAGATAAATTGCAGAAAATAGTGACTCAAATGGAACTTATTTTCCCAAGTTTCCTTGACAAAAATGAAATTACTTTTCGTAATATTTTTTCAATTAAAAACCTTACTGAGACACACAATTCCCAAAACGAATACCATCTAACTAAAACAATGCTGCTAACTGAAGGATTTAGGTATTTACGCAGAGTTAACAATTTTATCAGTACAAACCAACCAACAATTTAATTTATTCTCAGCCCGGTGAAAAAGCGTTGGAGAACTTTCCACCTGCTCGACGGTGGGCCCGCAATAAAGACGGCGTAAAAATACGCGACGGACCGTGGGGACTTAGATTTATGAACAAAGTTCTCTGTCAATGTCGCTGCAGTGCGCGCACAGTCCAGCAGAGGCCATTGCTTGATCAAGATTAATGACAACACCCCCGCGCCGAAGTAATTTCAGGCATCGAGTCAAGTTGACGTCCACTGCGCCGCTCTTGTTTTGCTTACAGTACATTTATTCAACATTAGTGATACACGATTTAACTTGGTCCCTGGTCGCGACTCTCCTCCAACCCCGTCTCCCGCGCCTCGCTCGATTCGCCCAGCCCCTCGCGTCACCTCTGTCACCCTCGTTTCCCTACTTTCGCGTGATTTATAACAATATCGTCATCGGCACTTGGCGCTGGCATTAAGCAAAGCGTCGACAACGCCTCTCGGCTGGCACGTTCGACAGATAACGTCCCTCAACGTCCAACTTCCAGGGGAAATTGAGAAATAAGCTTCGTAGCGACGGCGAACGGGGATCGACGACCAGATACAGCGTTTAGAAGGGTTTTGTCACGTAAGACTGGCTCCATTATTGTAATCGCGCTTGGAGATGTATGGTTGTTTTAAGAAATTAGCATGATTGATTGTGGAGCGTTTGATTTCTGAAGTGCTGGTTGCAGATGACATTTACAATGCAATTGCGCCGACTGTTTTCCACGACAAAAGTTTCACTGGAGCCTTTTTTTTGGTAGAACGCGTTCCGTTACAGCTGCGGCAGATTTGTTATGTAAAACGGTGGCCGGAATTTGCGGATTTCGCGAGGAAGCGTTTTTTTTGGAGGGAAGGAGGGATTTGGAAGAGGACAGGGATACACGTTTCATATTTCTCTTGGGTTTTATTGGTACACAGGGGTTTATTCCATGAATAACTCGAGGGAGTTTATTTTTTCCGTGTAGGCATATATTTGAAATTATGGTTTTACCTGAATTTACAAAAGTCCTGTAATTGAAACGACAAAGTGGGAGAGAAATAAAATTAAACTGTGCGTGCATCGGTTTGGTGTTGATTGGAAGGTGGGGCGTGTAGTAGGGTGGAGTGAAAAAAACTTTTTTTCGATGATCAAATTCTAATAGTGCGGAAAAGTTGTCTACTTGGCCCAATGAAACGTGTAAAAAATTTCAGCTCGATCGGATAATTTCTTCTGTGTGCACCAAAGGCCTTAACTTTCAAAATTTTAGTACAAAACTTAAAATTAAAAAAAAATATATATAAAATACAAAATACATAAAAAAAAACAATAAAATTATTTAAAAAAATATAAAATACAAAAAACAAGGAGCCCGACGTACAGCTACCTCCGCGTGGTGGGTTCTGGGCCACTTGTTCCGTTAGGAAAGTCAGCGAAGAGCTGCATTTTTGGATAGTTTACAGTGCCGACAGGCCGTTCCTATCGTTCCGAAACCAGCCACGGGTGTTTCTTTGCTTCATTTACGCAACAAATATAGTCCTGGGTAAAAAAAAAGGTAGAATCCACCAGCTGAAGAAAGTTGCACTTTCTTAAGTTTTGTACTAAAATTTTGAAAGTTAAGGCCTTTGGTGCACACAGAAGAAATTATCCGATCGAGCTGAAACTTTTTACACGTTTCATTGGGCCAAGTAGACAACTTTTCCGCACTATTAGAATTTGATCATCGAAAAAAAGTTTTTTTCACTCCACCCTAGCGTGTAGGCTGTATCCAATATTCAGTGTCTGATATCGATAACCCCTAGAAAATGCAGATGCACCTATTTTATGCAGAGATCACGAGTCATGTTCGATCTTCCTGGTCATTGCAGTCGGTCAACTGCAAGCAGCGAAACTGCTTGTTTCCCTGGGAGCTTTCAAAGCTTCGTCGGAGTTAGTTACTCGATTTCTCCAGATGCGGGCCTTAGACAGCCAAGTTGAAAGCTATTTGCTGTCAGAGTAATCGAGAACTCGGACAGGTCGATGAGTTCCACGGGCCAGGCTAATTATCGTGACAATAATTCAGCTGTTGCTATCATACTCGACCATCGCTGCATCGTCCAGGGATGTGAATTACGAAGCCAGCTATTTCCGCGCTGGAAAAACTCTGGACGTGTTGTATCAGAGTTTTCGCGACTACGATTCGTTTCAATTAGCTTGACACGACTGTAACGCGGACTGGAAGAAGGGGATGAATTGGCTTCGTGTTTTTAAGGGTAAGTGCGATGAGTTAAGCAATTTTCTGTTGTTAGAGTTTGAGAGTGATTGGGGATGTGTTGAATGAAGTTGAAGAAGTTTATTCGACGGAATTCTGTATGCAGACCAGAGCTCATCCTTTCTGCAATATTATTTAGAGAAATGAAGAAATATCATTGGAGATCTTCAGGAGTTCCTTCTTTCACAGAAATATAGCCTCCGAACTCCGTTTTGTCTGAGAATATTCTTCAAAATTACAAATTCTTCACTTCATTCAAAATGTATACATTTTCTTCTCCCACTACAATTTCTTAGTCTTCTTAAACTTGTATCCAAGAATTTCCAAAAGCACCAAAGGGGTAAAAAAAAATGAATTACACCATTAATATCTGTTCCACTGTTTCAATTTCACAAGGCATTTCTTCTTTCATCACATCTCATCAAGCTCTCAACAGCTACTATTTCGGGGGTGCTTGTTATCAAAGTGTTTACTGGAAGCATAAGGTAGCGTAACAAGATTGGATGTCCAAAATCGATTCGCCCAAGCTCCTATGCGGTAATAATCGTGAGAGCCCTTTGAACTTGAATTCCTAGACGGTTCCCCGTCTTCCCGAGGCTCGTCTAACTTTCTATCTCATTTACCACGAATCCGGGATGGCTCGATACCACAGATGTATGGTTACTCGATATCGAAACTCCCTGGAACTTCGGCTGGATCATGGCATACCGCGTGTTTCCACTTTTCTCCAATATGCACCGGGCAATGTTCAGCTCTGTTAATATCCCATCACAGGGGAACGTTTTCTGTAACCCACCATCAACTTTTTTATTGCGATTGTAGGGCAACTTTCGACTGTTATTCCGGTTTATCTAGGGCATAGACAGTGTCAGGATTGTTTGAGTCTGGGGTTTTGAGATTAAACTTTAAAAGGGCGTTATTAGAGTTAACTTATTTAACTTAAAACCCACTAGATCAGAGCTTCCAATTCGTCCGATTGCACTTTAATACCCGCGGCCGCCATTAAGTTTCCATCGCTTTTAACGGTGGGTCTCGGCGCCAGGGAACAATGCGGTTTACAGCTAATGGAAAACTGAGCCGCCTCGTCGCAATCAAAAGGCGTAGGGGGCTTTTTGCCCGCCGCGCTGTTTGTTTTGCGCGTTCCCTGGCCGCGCGGTTTTTATTCCGCTCGGTCGTGTGCCGTTGAATCTACCAAGATTATCGTCCAATTTCGCCACGATAAAGCACGTTTCGCCGGCACAAACGCCAAAGCCGAGGTATAAAAGGCGGGATAAATTGAATCGACAATTTTTCGAAGTTCCTCTGCCACCACTCCCACCCGCCGCGCCATTCCTCATACTCCTGTTTCTTTTCCTGTTTGCATTCGGTTTTGTCGCTTTACCGGCGAGGGCGTTACATATGGATAGATTGAAAGCGTCGAAGGAACGCTAAGATTTAAAGCTGGCTTGATTCTTTGAATCCGCGCCCTGTTGCTGCTTCGTCCTATTGAACATGGTTTGTTTCTAGTTACTCGATGAAAATACGATGGTAGGACAAACACTGCAATAATTGACGAACTAGCCTTGCTACTAACTGATTTTCTCATCAAATATTGGTATTTAAATCAAGTTGCCACGATTATCAGCAATTCGAATCGATTATTTTCAGTAATTCGTATTCACTAGCGCACGACTTTGAAGTCAGAACAACTTGAACTGTTCAAATCTTCCCCAAAATAGCTTCGCGGTAGTCAGAGAATCGAGTAATCGATCGTTCATGAAAACTACACCCCCAAAGGGTGCAAGAAAATGAAGGCGAACGGTGCTTGGGCTGCTCAAAGGGGGACAGGGCTCGCGAAAGTGATCAGGAGTTGAGGTGCACGGCTGGGGTGCAAGCACGTAGGGGACGATCGCGCGTACCACGCTAATTGGCGAATCACGAGTAAATGAAATTGTCGTGAGCGTTTGATCTAATTAGGCTGGGGCCTGCTGATGCGCCTGCGGCCCGCGGAACCATAATTAAAGGGCAGACTCGAATTAGCCGCGACTCACCCCGTTGCAAGCCACCCCCCGCGGCGCCGCGTTCGATTTTCAACGGTTTCGAACTCTGGTTGACCCCCCCACAGCCACCTGGCATTTTAATTAAGACCAGCCGTGATCGGATTATCCCTGAAACGATAACGCTAGACCCCGATGCGTGCGTTTATCACGGTTTTCTGGGGTAAGAGTGTTGGTTGTGGTGGCTTGGATTTTTTTATATACTTGGATAGGAAAATCTTTGCGTAGCTTTGTTAGTTTTAATGAGGCTTTTGGCGATTTGTATAATTAATGGTATAGGCTTTCTGCGAGTAGTTATTTATTTTGTTATTTTCAAATAAGGTGGTGTCGTGAAATTAATTCAATTTTCCTAGACACAAGTTTAAGGAGAAGATGAGTATTTACTGCGCCCCACATTTTCAAAAAGCTAAGTATTTTTAATTGAAGAAAATTCCGAAATAAAATCTAGGCTTTAATATAGATTCATTTAAGCAATTAATTCTCTTCATTATCGCATTCCACGAACTGTCATATTATCTAGAATGCATAGCCCCGATTAGATTCCCTTTTTAATCCTTAAAATTCCAAGTAAACAACGTGTGAAATAATTCTCAACATACCCACAGCAAAGGAAGCCCGAACTCATAACTATACCTATACTTACCTGTAATTAAACCTAATCGAAACCAAACTCGGACCAACCACAAAACCTCCTCGAACGCATTCCAACCATCATTCCTTCGTGTAATTACTAAAACACCGGTCCGTCGATGAATCAACCTACCCCGAAGCTCGATTAAGTTATCGCATCTGCAATTCAGCGTACAATTGCCACCAGCGTGTAGACTTTCCGCCCAGAACCGAGAGTAGGATTAATAGAATATGATCCCCCTCCAGCCTGCTCCAAGGCAACGATACCATGGCCTCGTTGGGAGCGTCCATATAGCCGATCGGCGATAAAAACAATTGAAAACATAAATTCCCGGCGAACTGGCTCCCTCCGTTTCGTTCAACGCGCGCCACTTCTCCGTTATTTATGCAAATGCGCGCCGCGGAATTTCCATTTTAATCGATAGCACTGCGTCCGCGGGAGAAATTTACCGCCCCCCCCCCCCCTCCCTGAGTCGCCGTCTAATCGCTGACAAAATATCCCGGCAATTGGCCGCCGTCGGATTATCCGTGAGCGATAAATTCGACGCGGGAAAAAATCGGCGCGACCGTTAAGCGAACCGCCATGGTCGTCGTGGAGCGAACTAAAAAAAAAAGGGGGAGAAATACGTGTCACCCAACTGGTCGATCTGCTTCCAGTCCACAATCAGGGGTTTCAACCCTCCAGCCCCTAACCCCACCGTTTGTTCGCAGCCAGTAGCCGCGGTGGAAACTTGCTTCGAATTGAACCGCGAATTTCCGCGCACGTGTGTTGTCGTACGATGTGCGACGACTCCGGTGTTTCGACGAGTCGCTTTAGGACAACGCGAACTTTTGGGGATCGTAGGTGGTGACAGAGCGATCGAGGAGCTGTGAATTGTATTAAGTGTGACGTGGGTTGGGCACACGTTGACGTTTGTACGTTTCAGACGCTTTTGACACGAAGCTTGCGCGAGATTTGTCAGGATTGAAGGTTGGTTGGGTTGGGAGCCTTTCCCAGGGTTGGGTGAATGGGGGTGGATTTGTTGTGCTCTGTTGTGCGAGTCTTTAATAGTTTTAGAAAGTTACTTGAAGGTAGTTGATTTTTGTTGGCGTAGTTGTGAGGTTTACAATTATATTTTGATGGTGACGTACGTAGTTCTTTTTTTTCATAGTGGAGATTCCAGAGTATTCTGGAATTTGTTCCAGAAAATTCTGGAATTTTTTCCAGAGAATGAAAAATCTGGGTTTTGATACTTGCGACGGCTTAAGAACTATAGCTAGAAAGTATCTATGGGTTATGAAATTTAATTTAAATTTGAAGAACCAAATTTCCTAAGTGTGACTAATACTGGAATGCATCCCCTATTCCTGGGAGTCAGTGGATATCATTAAAATAATAGTTACTTCGAAGGTTGCAATTAGAGAAAAATTCAGCAGTAAGCGGTTATTAATTTTTGTTTACTATAAGTGCCTATTGTTTCGAAAGGACGAAGTGTTTGAAATGTAATGAATTATAAGAGCAGATAATGGCACGAGTAGTCGAAATAGAATTCGTCTGGGCAGATATGAATTTGACGCGTGAATAACAACGATATTAAGTTTTAATAAATGACAAAGTTTGGCTTCCACGGCGAGGCGCAAGGAAACCGAGATTTATAACGCACGTTATTACGCAGCGCGTAGCTGGTACGATTTATATCTTGATTTATCACTTGAGCATACTTCTAGCGTGGATGTGGTCGATCGTCCGCATTGCGTAATCCCGAGTTGTGTAATCGTTTCATCGTATATTATGGTTTGCCTGCATGAAGATTCGGTGTATTTTATTAACCGAGCATTAACCAGTCTATATTTACAGCGAATCAAGTTTTCAGATCATAAACTTTCCAAAACATCATGCAATCCTGAAAACGAATTGGTAATAAAAATCCTTGAAAATGATTAAAACACATTTCACAGCAATATACAATCCTCAGTGAGAAATTGTTAAATTCATATGGAAGAATAATAACAGCAGACGGTAAATAAAATATCTCCTAAACTAAATCAAAGAATTACAATAATTTAGCTCGAAGTAAAATAAATAACCACTTGCCTGCAATTGAACGTTTCAAAAATTTAACGCGCAATGTTCATTTCTCCACGATTCCCGCTTATTTGAACACACACGTCCCACGCCAAAAGTGAATACTCCACGAACCTCGAGGATTCGTGAACGAGGACTCGAGCACGCATTCGAGTCCCTTTTCCTGGAGCGCACTCGAAACGATTTACACTCTTCAAGGTGGACGTTCGCCCATACAAAAAGGGGATGGCGAAAGATTCCAAAGGGACGGTGGAAAGTTTTAGACGAGCCTCGGTTAAATTGTTTGCGCCGCGACGAATATACACACGGCCCGCTGGAATTGTCACTCGACGCCGAGAGGAAAATTGATTATGGCAGTGCAAATGTTTGCGGACGGTCACGCTTTCGTCTGGCTCGTGACGATTTTCAAGCTGCCAAATTATGTAGGATGGGGTCAGCGCGGCGGGGGTGTCAATCGATACGGGGGCAAACAAGGGGGCTTCGCCGAAAGTCGAAAAATCGTGTTGACAGTGCAAGCTGGCCCCGACGCTACCAAGTACCTAGGTATTCGGTGTGCCGTCGACCAGGTGAACGTTCCCAGCGGCCCCATGATGCACTTTTAATTACCAATGCCCGCCGCAATTCATTATCAGCTGGGCGAATGTCGCGCGTGTATTTTCGTGGCATCCATTATGCGCGCTTTGCCAACGGCCCGTTTAACTTTTGGCGAATTCGAGCGCTCGCTGTGTTGACCTCTAACAATCAACACATTTTTCCTACCATGACTAATTCATTTATTCAGGCTCGTTTCGACTGCAGTGAGCCCTGCACAGATACGAGCCTGTGGAGGGAAGAATTATTTTTCTACGAACATGGTTTCTGGTGTTTCGTGGGTTACAGATAGATTTTGAAAGTTGGATGAATAAATCCGGTTTAATTTTGTAATTCTGACGCGCAAATGATTTGTAACTATTTCAGGAACTTTAGGGAGGCAAGAGTTTTATTAAAATTGTTACTTTAACGAGTGGAACA
Organism: Andrena fulva; assembly: GCA_946251845.1. Lineage (NCBI taxonomy): Eukaryota > Metazoa > Arthropoda > Insecta > Hymenoptera > Andrenidae > Andrena > Andrena fulva. Next base: position 6,434,825 of record OX276332.1, read on the forward strand.
GGTTGAGGAGTGGTTCCTGTTTCCATGGTCGCTGATAGCCACCAGGTATCTCGATTTGATCGATTGGATACAGCTGCAACAGATTTCAATTTCATGCTTACGTTGACACGTGTGCTATTACAGATACTGTCGTTGCCAATCATTGCTGACAATTCGTTTCCCCGCGATAATAAAGTTCTTGAAAGAATTGAAGTGAAATGTTAATTTCCATGCAGAATATGGTGAAAATGTATTTCAAACCACGGAATCTTCCTATCAGAGTCATGATTTGTATCACTCCATTTTTTAATCTAGCAGAGGAAGGCAAGGAATCTTTTTCAATTATACGTAATAAATTACTAGATTACTGTTGCGCCGAAATTTGCTTCTGGGCTGAGAAGAATGCCATAAAAGTGAGCGGGGTTTAATGGAAATAAGGTGTCTGATACTGGACGCAGCAAGGTCTCCCTAATTTAACTGTACGACCACTAGCAAGCACAGAAAAGTCACCGTAACTGATGAGGGTAATTTTTAGTCTTACCACATATTCATACACGTCTCTCGCAGTACCCAGGGCTTTCATAAATTAAAAATATCATTCCTCGTGTGCTATACACGAATATAATACTAACACGATATATTTTACGACAATCTTGTCCTCAAACAGTTGCAAAAGCGACTATAAAATCTTTCACTGTTCCAATAAAATAAGTCTGTAGGGTAGATGTACCAGTAAATGAACACGTACCAGTGAATGGACATTTTTTATTAAAATGAGTAAAATAGGTTATTAAAATAAGCAACTAATTAATTAAAGACTTCTTTGAATTTCTTGCTTCATATCCAAACAATGTTTGCAGCACGTGGACTTAATCGCGCTGCAAACATAATTTTATAAAAGTGTTCATTCATTAGCCTTAAGTGTTCATTTATTGGTGCGTTTACCCTACCTAAACAAACTAACTTCAATGACACTCAAACAATCCATCAATGCCTTCCTCAAACATCACAGTCCCTTTCCCCCAATCCTTCACACAAGCACATCATATTTCCCTCCATACACTCCTGCACCCCCTCCACCCTTGTGCACGTCTCCACCCCCGCGATACTCCTCGATGCACGCGAGCCAGCAGCGAGTCCAGCAAATTACTCTCGTCCATTAGCGGGATCCCGTTCCGTGCATTTCCCATCGACGTCCCATTCGAACCGCGGGCAACGTCTCCCGTCCAATCTCCGTTATTCCCCGCCGACGGCAATCCAGCACCTTTTCGCCCCTGCCCATTCATCCCGTCGCTGAATGAACGACGGAGGGAAATAGACGCGCGCGCGGGTCGCCGTCCCCGTCCTCGCGCGAGTAGGTCAGAGACGCGCTTCCGATGCGACCAGCCCCCGGCGAACGAACGATAACGCCGCGTAGACAATGAGCAGGGACCAACAATGGCCCTACGGGGCTGGCAAGATGGCTGACACGGGGGTGTAGCCAGTGCCGAGGCTACGGGGGATCGGTTGAAAAGAGGACGCTGAAACGGGACAAATGACGAGTCTACCCGACAGCCCTGTACACCCCAGCACCATTTAACATGTAGCTGAATAGCTATCTGGAAGAATGGCGAAAGGCTCCCCCGAGACTCTCCCGAGACTCCGGGATCCCTCGTCCATGTTCGCTGACCCTGTGGGGCTGGCAACCTTGTTTGATGATCTCCTTCTGGCGGAGAGGTCACAGCTATTGGGGACTGGATTCTTGGTCGGGACTTTGGGCGTTTTTCTTGGGGAACAGGGATTTTGGTGTGAGGAGGAGTTGCGGAGGTTGTGGAGTCGTGGGGTTTAATGGAAATTTGTGAAAGTAGAAGCTTGTTGCACAAAACTAAAAACGGTCAAAATTCTAGTGTTAACGGATAATCCTCAAGTATTTTTAAGTTAAAATTGGAGTAAGTTTTGGCAGTGACGCAGATATGTGGTGAAATTAGACAGCTAGACACGACAGATATTGAGAAACAGCTACTAACTTTCCACAATTAAGGGGTTAGGCCACCTTGGACGGAGCAAAATTGCAGTCATTTTCGGCATTTTTTTTTAGGAAGATAATAAAATAAACAGAAAATTTAATATGAAGCCTTTTATTATACAACTCTCGCCGGAAAAAATCGTATTTTTTTCTTACAAAATGGCGGCGGTAGAGCCGTGATACGCAAGATCTTGTGGAGCAACGTTTTCCACGGTGTTCAATCTCACGGCTATACCGTTTGACTTAGAACAAAAAACCAAAAAGATTTATTTTCTGCATGCCTAAAACTATGGAAGTACCTAGGGAAATCCAGAAACATTAATTTGTCTCGAAATGGTGACCATGGAGAGAAAAAGTGCATTTTTTTTTATAAAAGTGTCAATTCCACAGAACATATTCAAGATATCGCAAAACCGCTACGTACTTCCATAGTTTTAGGCATGCAGAAAATAAAGCTTTTTGGTTTTTTGTTCTAAGTCAAACGGTATAGCCGTGAGATTGAACACCGTGGAAAACGTCGCTCCACAAGATCTTACGTATCACGGCTCTACCGCCGCCATTTTGTAAGAAAAAAATACGATTTTTTTCCGGCGAGAGTTGTATAATAACAAGTTTCATATTAAATGTTTTGTTTATTTTATTATCTTCCTAAAAAAAATGGCGAAAATGACTGCAATTTTGCTCCGTCCAAGGTGGCCTAACCCGTTAAATACGTTTCTATGATTCTACTGCGCCTCTGAAATTCCACAGCTGCATTGTACTGGTTAATCTACCGAATGGATTGCCTAATCACTTCCGAATTGTATTTCCTCGCTCGTCTAACGACACAGATAGAAGATTCCAGCCACCACATTTCGAAACGCGCCAGAAAATATGGATACATTTCCGCAAACGTTTCAGCCCCAATTAACAAGAATTTGGACAATTTCCTTTGCGAATCGAGGTTCCGGCGAAGCACGAAATTGCACGGGGGTTTAGTTGTTGAGGGCGACATCCGCTGCTGCCGCCACGCTTGCGAAAATCGACTATTGCATCTTTAAATGTTTCGCTGGGACGCCGAGATTCGGTCTGCGAGGAGGTTCTCAGGTTTTCGACGGTCGCGCCGTGGGTAGCTGCTAACAGGCTGCGCCTAAGCTTTCCAGCTTCTTCCGGTCGATAAAGGATATCTTCTGCTTCCGCGGTCCGCTCTCAGTGGCGGCGCATCCAGCAAACGCATCGCAACGTTGCTGCAACAATGCGCGCGTATTATGCATACCGCGCCGGAACGCTGGCAGAATCCGGAGTCCCAGGGAAACGAATTTCCCTTTCGCCTTTCGCGCGTTGTTCGCTGATGAAATTTCGGGCGAAAGCGCGGGAAATATCGTCGTTACTTCGTTATCGCGCGAAATTAAATATTTCTCGCTGGGGCATAATTACGTTCCGCGCAAAACACGCGCTGCTCAGACTGCGAAATATGGCAGTTGTTCTGAAACAGTCCGTTTTGATGATCAAGCGCTGGCAGTGGAAATTCTGCTGCAGCTGCGAAGGCTTCTAACAACTCTGAGAAAGTTGGATTCTAAAATGATCCGTGAATGTATGCGTTAGTCACGCATTTCAGCTTCTAGGTGGAAAATAGAATTTATTAGATCAATTGTTACTAAAAGGGGTGGCGATCTTTTGGTAATTCAATGGTAAAAGTGTATGTGTGTTTCTCACATTATAACCAAGCGAATGGAATGCACTGATATTGCAAGTGGAATGTGGACCAGTTTGGGGGGCGTTTCACACGTCGCAATCCTTAATGAATGCGCTTTAATGATCCTTGTGTATGATACCAGCGTTCGTAAGCACGCCGTGAAAGAAGCTGCATTCACGGCCTGACAAATGTCCATACTTAGAATAGTTGCATTCGGCCTGGTTGAATTCATGGACGCAGTCGCATACTTTGCAAGTGATAAATGCGGATTCCGAAACATTTAACTTCGCCGGGGGGGCAATTTACGCGTGCATTTCGCGTGTACGGTATGCAATGATGCTGATTTGAATGTGCAAAGCGAGGAACAGCTTATGCATAAAGCACAAATGAATTCGTGGCAATCGTTGAGAATATAACGCGATACTCAGAGGCTGGGATTATTAAATTAGGGATAATAGTGTTATAATTCATTAATCGTGAGTCCTGGATGATTAGTGTACTATGTAATTTTATTTTATTTTTATTACGAATTTAACTAATAAATTCAAAATAATGGGAAAGCTACTGGGGACCCTTAGCTACCAGATTAATATATTATGAAATCGTTAAAATAATGAAATTGTAAATTATCGGTCCACTGAAATTATTCACTCGAGGATTATGGAATTGTTGAACTTACGAATTCCCGAGGAGCTGAATTACAAAAATGGTCATTTGTGGGCTGCGAGTTTACTGGTGTAATTCATTCAATGGTCGATTCATTACTCTTTAACGAGCTGTTGGGATTTCATGCATATATTAAATGAAAACGAGTCTCTGGTGCATAGAGGTGGCCGCTACTTTAGGACAGTGTACGCGTGTATACATTATCCAGCATCCTCTCTGAATATCGGCTGATATACTTCACCTCTCAGCTCCTTGTACTTTGGCGTGGAATTTCAGAAGACGAAAACCATCGTCGGAGGGCTTCAGGGGAACGGACGACTCCAATTTCGTGCGAGTGCTACTTTGGTTGGGTGTCGAGGCACGTCGAGTGGACAATCTTTCAAATTCTTGGCCAGTGGTGCTGAACTCAATCCGATGTTACACCGCCAACTTGAAATTAGTGTGGAATTAATTTTCGGTTTAGAGTATCATTCTTACTGCTAATTTTCACTGGCAATCGCTGTATGCTTCTGTGTTTTCAGTTGCAATGTGACACATATTTAGAGACGAACTCGATCAGAAATTCCAAGCGTTCGAGCATATTTACGGAATTAAAGGTTCGCAAGCGCGGTGCTGCTATGCAGTCTGTCCTGCAGCAGGCAGTAGAGACTAGCAGTGGGAGTGCAGCGACAGTAGTAATAGATTATAAGGATCAGACACGGGACGGCAGCAAGCCACGCGGACAATTGAAACATTCCACTGGATTTTAGCACTACCAGGAATCGTGATACCTAGCCCAGCTTTGAACCTGGGTGAATGCTAGCGATGGGATTGAACATATTCTGAGCAGCATCGAAATTTAATGTGATGCGTATGAATCCTAGTATCAGTATTTCGAAAGACAATGGTGGTACATATAAGGCTAGTTCTATGAAAATTCGGTAACTTGGTGTCCTAAAGCTATAACATAATAAAAACCTGCAATATGGTATATATTTTTTTTATCTTAAAACAAAAGAAAATTATCCCTTCTTTTTGTCATCTAACTTGAATAATATTTTTTTGTGGAATAATATCCCTGAAATCTCCACTTTCCATTTAAAATATCAGTCCACTGGCGTGCCACCACTCCAAAATTTAACAAAGTGACGATATTTCCAAAATGATGTAGTCGACTTTGAGTGTAGTCGACTTTTAACAAAACCTAATTCTATTGTTAATCAGAGTTTTCCATTAGTCCAAATAAGCACCGTATAACAAAAGAGAATTGGACGTTCCAGTGCCATTCGTAGTCCTTTAGAAATTCATTTCAAATTCATTTATAGAATTAAATTTTTAACGTTGTACGCATGGAATAAAGGTCTGTGTTCCGTACTGCTGAAAATTTCAGCCCGAGTTTCAGTCCTGCTCTCAACTACCGTACAGAGTTATTGATTTAATTTACAGTATTCATGAAAAAGGCAAAATGCCCCACCGCAATTCTATAGTATTAAGTTACTGAAGTTCTTGGGTTTCTTTTTAAATTTATAACATGAATATTGTTTGTATATTTAAAATTTTAACTATTACGACATAAAAATGTTTGAAACATTCTGCTTTCCAACTTGATGAAACTGCAGTGTTAACGCGAGGTGAGCGGAGAAAAGTTCGGCCCGTTTTTTACGGCGAAAGTCGCCGCGGAAAGTGGACGGGAACTTTTGTACGAACTTTATATTTACAGCAGCTCGTTTGTATCACTTACACCGAGACGGGAAATTATTGAAAAATTAGCCCGCTAACGAGAAACGTCCCGAGAATGGGACTGAAACTTTCAGGCTGCTTTCACTTGTTTGGAAACTGCACCCAACTCTTTATTTTTTGCTCCTACAGCGACGGGCACATGTATATTATAACAGGGCAAGAATTATATGATGAAAGTTACTTGTAAAAGGTGTGGAAAATGTGGAAAGTTATATGTGGGCAATAGGGGACATTTTGAGGTATGGGAGAAGTTGGGAAATGTGGAGTTGGCTTTGCAAACATGTAGGGGTCGTGTGATTAATAAAGGAAAGATTATCGTTCTTACAAAACTATGAAATATTACACAACACTTTTGTGTAAAGTGTTTTATTTCTATTTATTTCTATTCGAATTTTAGTATTTCATAATTTAAATGCATGAGGTGTGAGATAAACAGTCCATCGTACATTGTAAGTAATAATTCAATGTTTATAATGTCTCGCAGAAATAAAATACATCCAATTATAGTATCTTAAAATTGTCTACTGTGGTACACACAGAACTTTATGTAACAAATTTTTAAATATATAAAAATACATTTCGATAGACTTTCGCGCATTTAATTTGGATTGTTAATGCATTAGAATTCATTGAACAAATGCACGAAATGTCGAACACGGTATTATGGCCAGTTTCTCACAGAGTAGCAGACAGAAATCTTCATTTTTCAGCTCGTTCCTCGTGTCTTTTATTTTTAACACGTCGCGGTTAGGTTCACCGTCACAGATCGCAGCAGTTTCGCCGGAAAAACGCGTAAATTATTCGACGTCCCCTTTCAACTGTCGCTAATGGCCTCTATGGAGGGCCGCCGCTATTATTAATGGTGGACAGTTTGTCGTCGGGCTGTCCGAAATGCCATAAACGCTCCAAAAGTCCCATTCCCGACGAAGTTGAAGCATGCCCCGGGTTTGGAGCTTTTAAGTGTCGCCTGGCAGCATGTCATTAACGAGCTCAGTTGCTTTACGATCCGCGAATCACGAAAATGGGAACGTAAAAGCACGGGAAAAAGGCTGCGTTGTTTGCAGACACATGTTTGCAGAAGCTGCTGCGTTGGAACGTTTATCCTCGTGAATTCATTTCGCTGTTTGATGCTAGGTATAATTACGAGACTCGGAGAGGAACACAGCGTCAATTTAGTGGCACAGAATTTACTGCATTTCTTTATTTTCCCTGGTGAAACGTTTGCTCTTTTTCACAGGGCAAAACTCCCATAAAAAGAAACGGAGAACTTCCCTTTAAGCCATGTTTCGATTGCTGTATATTAGAGTCGTTGCCCTGGAAGAATTTAAATATATATATACTAGGCTGACAAATAGTGTGACAGTCGACAAGGAATATAAAATTGGTCGAAATGCAGAATATAAGTACTACACTACAACTCAAACTATCTTTTAATGAAAACTCAAATCTCAACAAATATCAGTCGCGATACAACTCACAAGTTACGATATCAAGAAGTCGCCAAGTATCTTAAAAGGAACACAATTAAATCCTCAGACAAGATGAAGCAACTGAAGCAAGGGCTTAAAATTAAGCAGTGCAAACGCCAAATAAAAGAAAACGATTCCGCCGTTATCCCAACAGAAGGTTCAACGTTGATCCTGTAACAACTTGCATGCGGTTATCAGCGACCGCGTAACGTTGCAATTTATTCAGGGAGAACGGATCGCGTTTATCATGCAGCTGCATAAAGATCGTCGTGATAATTTCAGTCAGTACCAGGAACTCGGACCGAGCTCACTGGATTAGCGCAAGTAATTAATACAAAACGGTTTACAACGGGCTTGGCTTGGGTATCCCGCTCAGTGGCTCACGATTTTAAGAGAACGGGATACAATTCGTTCACGGCTGCACGGATACCCAGCCCCGCGGAATTTATTGTATTATTTCAGCATTCCCGGTGCCAAGTGTATTCGATTGAATACCTGGGGAGTTAAGATACCGCTATTAATTATTGGCTAAACAGCGGATTGCGCTGTGCACGAGGCCACGTTCCCAGGGGAAGTTCTATTGATTCGAATTTCCGATAAACACTTTGTTAAATCGAATGAAACACCATTATGTATTTATATTAGGAAAGTTGGTTCAACGCTTTGTGGTTGGATGTTTCGCCGGTTGCCTTCAGCTTCCTGAACTCCGGTGCAGCCACCCAAAAACAGGTTGTTGCGAAATCTACTGCACGATACTTGCACCTGCGAGAGAGGCACAACGGTTTGCGCCTGCAATAAAGTTGCAAACGGAAACGCGGAGTCTCGTAGAAAGAACCAAAGTTGCAAATCCGGATTTGGTTCGAGACCGCGTGGATTTTGTTTGCAACATTGTTGACAAATTTGTCGGTTGTAACTTTGGGAGACACACTTTCAGCTAAATAACTATTTACCATATTGTGCATCTTCGTAAGGCTACAAATCCCTAAATTGAGAGCAGTGTATGAATAGTGCAAAATATAAACTATGTTGTGTGAAGGCAGACCTAACCCTGTGCCCATCTAACTACGAGAAAGACGATCATAGAATAAATCTCGAGGGATCAAGTTCACAGAAATTACTTCTATCGTCGCAAAGTGCAGAAGTAGCGAACGCATCTCAGTCGTACGAACGTTCATAACTTCCGCATTTATTCCAATTGGCGTTTCTGCTTTCGATGCACGATTTTCCTCGCGCGGAATCTTTCACTCTCCCGCGGTGCTTATTCATAGGCTCCTAAGGGCAAGGGAGACGCAGTTATCGCAGGAGGGAGTTTGGGCGTATTCCCCGTAAGACGAACGGGCGAGTTCTGTTACGATAACGTGGCAAGGGTTAGAATCGCTGGGAAACCGAGGGTGAAAACAAAAAAAAAAACGCGACCGCAGCGCAAGCTTGAGAAGAGGGACTTTAATTTTGAAGCGTTTAAATTATGCGGCGACCACTTGCCGGTAATTAAGATGCGGCGCACTCGAGAATTTCGCATCGCGGAATAATTGAGAATGTAAATGGATGAAAGGACGTTTTCTCAATGAAACTCCTTAAGGCCTCCAATTACGGGTTCCAGCGAATTTCGTATTCAACGGGACCCAGCCCCTGCTTCGACACTGCATTCAACCTTCGAATAATTCATTGCCAGTCACTCAAAACACTCGGTTGATTTTTCCGGGGGAACGATGAATCGTGCTTTTCGCTTACAGTATTTATTAATAGTAGCATGCACTGTCAAGTATTCATTGATTTATTTAAATGAGGCCAGAGAGGTCCGCAATAATGTAATTAATTTAGTTATTGCTGCCCGTAATTACATACAAACTTGCCTCGAACGATGATAGTGGTTATTGGAATATAGCCTTCTCGAAAAATCAATATTTTAAACAATTAACTTTGCTCCATTTTATTTACTAAACACGCAGAAAATTACAGCAGGGCTTCAAATTAATTAAGGGGTAACACCACTGTAACAGCTTGAAAAATAGCGTTTTTTTTTGCAATTTTTCTTGGATGGAAGGAAAGGCAATAGAATAACTATACTGGAGGAAGTTATTAAGCACATATTTTGTTATTAAAAAAAAAAAGTTATTGAGAAATATTACAAAATGGCGGCACTGAAGCCATTCTCGTGAGGCATGTTGAAGTTTTAGCGCTCTGCGGCACGCAGTATAGCTGGTGCAAATTTGAATTTAAAAAAAAAAAAATATGACTTAAATCTACATGTTTATAGCTAGAGAAATACGTAGGGGATTTTAAAAATATTGATTTTTGTGTGATTGGTGAGCATTTGAATGAAAAACGTTCAATTTTCTATAAAAAGAGGGCAATCATTTGTTAATAAGTAATGTTTAAATTAACTTATCGAAAATCCCGTACGTATTTCTCTTGAAAATGTTATTTTAAAGATATTGTTAAAAGTTCGAATGAAAAGAATGAAAATTGTTGGAGTTATGCTGCGTGCCGTGTTGAAAAATCGTGTTTCGAGAAACACGCGTTTAACGCCGGTAGTCGTTTCGAAGCAGTTCGATGCGCTTGGAGAAGAGCTCGAAATTTCAAGGAAACAAATTTGTTTAAAGTAATACAGTTTTTGCCCCATATTCTAAAAGGTTCAAAGCATCTTTTAAGCAAATAAAAAAAAATCAATTTTCCGAAAAATTTACAGTGGTGTTACCCCTTAACGCCGGTAGTCGTTTCAAAGCAGTCCGATGCGCTTGGGGAAGAGCTCGAAATTTCAAGGAAACAAATTTGTTTCAAGTAATACAGTTTTTGCCCCATATTCTAAAAGGTTCAAACCATCTTTTAACCAAATAAAAAAAAAATCAATTTTCCGAAAAATTTACAGTGGTGTTACCCCTTAAGCTCAATCTACCATGAACTTCAAATACTCCCGTCATTAATCATCGTATTAAAGAATATTGCACAGAAAATTATTCAAATATAATTTATGTTAATCCTCCAACTGTCTTCTCCGCCCACAATTTGACAAAAAGACGTATCATCAACACTTCCAAGGACTCGTGAGTGCTTTCCATCGGACCCAGAGGAATATCGATGCAAAATGGGCTTGCCCATCTCTGACAGGCTTCGAAATATACCCTCGTCATCGCGCAACCCTCCAACAGCGGCTTTATTTCACGGTGCACTGCACCCGCGCAACTTTTTCTACGGCGGTGCATTAATGGCCCCGAATGCAGATTACACGAGCCGCGTAAAGCGTTCGGCCGAGGGCCGTTTGGAAGTGTTTATCGCCGGATTAGCAATTCTATTGCAGCCATCCTTCTCCTCCCCGCGAGAAGAAAACGGCACTGGAACTTAATGGAAAAGCTTGTCTTTCGTACAAGCTCGAAGACGCTCATCGTCGACTTCGAGCTTGCCATTCGACTCTCGAGTCGATCCGACAATGGTTTTGTCTGCTGCGCGTCACCCTGTGCCCTCTTTGGAATATTCAAGTTGCCCATTCGATGAATTTCTTTATCCTGGGGGTGGGTTAAAGGTTCGTGGATTTTTTTGGAGCGAACACGATTACATATGCGATAAACGACTGTGTCGGCTTTGTTGGATTTGAAGAAGAGAAATGAGAGTGTTTCGTAGGTTGTTATTTTTTGAAAGCTTGGAGACATTGGTTAATGAGGAAGAATTCTTCAGATTCTTGCAATTTTGCATAGATTGTTCTACTCATTTTGTAAGAACTACAAATACTGTTTTAACTTTCACACTGAGAAAAATAAAATCCTATTGCAATAGAATCTACTCGCGTACATTTAACGTAAAAGACCCCTTATTACTCCACCAAAGGTACATAAAAACCATCCCTCCAGAATTTCTAAACTATATAGAATTGCACTTTTACACAAAGCTACAAATATAAGACGATAGTCTGCTGCCACTTTCACAATAAAAATATCCCAAACCCCCACGTGCACGAGTATATTTCTCAATCGACATCGAAACCCCTGAATCTACCAAAGCACATCAATTTCAGCCGTGTGTTCGTCAAAGAGGCACCACGAAATCGCATCTTGTCCCCTCACAGGAGGGAACTCCAGTGGCAGAGTGGCGGAAACTTAATCCAAAGGACCTTTTATCCTCGAAGGAAACACGGTGGCCAGGCGTTACGCTCGATTTAATCTCATGACCAAAGCTGTATCAATTACCCTCCATCTTCTTGCCCCTCTGCTTCTTTCTATCCGCCCCCCTCGAGCTCCGTACAAGGCGGCAGGATTACACGATTTAAAAATGCAAACGCCTCCACGACCCGGCTAAGATGGAGTCATTGATCTTACAGTATCCTTGGGCCATGTAGTTTCCGAAGTCAGAACGCGTGGGGTGCACCATACATAGCAATACTGCGATGGTGGGTAACGACTGTAACGTTTTCACGATGGGGGATCGTTCTCCTGTCGAGGAAGAGGGATGCGTGGTATATCGTGGATGCTTTGCTGTACATATCGATGAGGATTTTCTAAATTTTACATTTATAGAGCAGGAATGAAGAGTTCTTTTTGGTCTCCACAGAACGAGTATTTCAGACGAGTCGTGTCTGTGTTTTAATGAAAGTTTAAGGAGCAAGTGGTGTACCACAGTTTAGCTTAATTTCTTAACTTCACTTCTCGCTTTAAACGAAGGGCTCTGAGCTTCGCGAAAATTCCGGTGTAATATTCAACACCGATATTGCCAACGACTCGTTGTTTATCGGTTTACGATAATGAAAGTGGGTACTGAGGGCAACCACCATAAATTACATGATGTATGGGAGTAACGTAGTTTGTTATCATAACTACAGCCTTTACGGCGAACATTAATACGAGCAGGCTATAAACTTCCTAAGAGGTCTCAAAGTATTCGTTCACATAAGCTGTGTTGATTAGTTTTGTCGCGCTGAAGGGAAGCTTCCATTAATTAAGACGAAGCCGAATGAACTTGATTAATAATACACGAAAGTGAACAAGAAATATGAATAACTAAAAAAGGCTTCACCTTTCAGTTAAATTGATACGAAGAAAAGTGTAAATAATTTATGCATCCCGTTTTTCGTGATCCAAGAACTTGGAAAACTAGAGGATAATTTTAAAATTTAGAATCTCCACAGTTTACGGGGATATTTCTTTCATTGCAAAGAAAACGTCGATTTAATCCTGTCTACTTAAAAGGAAGCAGCCAAAGGAGGTAAATCCTCTTTCTCTTCGTTACAGATTTCCTTTCAATACGCGAGCCCTTTGCTACGCAGCGGATGTAACAATCTTGAGAAGCTCTTTCCACGTCGCCCGGGAACTTGCCCGAACTCGCAGCGTTCGACGTCAAAGTGTCCAGCTCGCAAAATGAAAACTGTTGCCTCCGTCGGGCATGTTGAAGAGGTTTCCCTTCGTTGTAAAAGGATAAACGCCCGTTGAATGCGCGCAGGCTCGACAAAGCGAACTTTCCAGCGCACTAAAGCATTGTTCCTACCAAAGTGAATGCTCGCGTCGAGAGAGGCTACGGTTTTTGTGCCCCACGAAAGTGAATTTTCCAGCGCGATTATTTTCTTTCCTTTGCGACCATGGAAATGACCTTGCAAAAGTTTCGTAAAAATCTTCGAATGAAACTGCGAGTTTCTTTGTCACACATCGCCCCTTCGAGATAAAGTCAATCTCAACATTAAATAATTCCGATTTAGAAACAAAGTTTTCACGAATTCATTTCTGCAGTAGTCTCTATACAAAACACAGTTCTAAGTGTCGAGCAACCCCCGGCGCGACTTCATCCACTTTTTCTGCTACGACTCGCGTTCATTTTAGTCCTGTGTGTGGGAGGGATATTTTATGCGATCTGGCGACACGGAAGGAAGACCGCGAGCTTCCGCGTCGCGTCAGACGGTCCTCCTCCATTTTCCTTACTGTCCTTCCGAGCGAGACGCTTCGACTGGAGGAGATTCCCGGGAAAAAAGAGGAAAATTTCTTTCCTGGCGGGCGACGTCAACGACAAATACCGTTTCTACCCCGATCCGATGGCAATCGAGGGAAAACAAACGCCTCGAGGAGCCCTCGGACAGACCTTCGTCCTTTTCAACGACGGATTACCAAGCCGTGAAACTTGTCTTCCCCTTTTTCCCTGCTCCCTCGCCGACTTTTCCGCGTCGCTGCTCCGTGCCATGCGGTTTTTGCAACACCAACTGTCAGTCTCTGCTAACAAGCTGTCTTACATGATAAAACACGAACATTGTCGACAATTATTATCAACGTAAATCAAGGAACACAAGGGTTATTTACCGGATCCAGTTGGAATTTTTTATTATCTAAATAAAAAATTATTTAAATAGCGGATTGAATAAAAGTTACTTTAACTTTAGATTATTCGACGAATAAAGATAATTATTTTATTCGGCGAGTATTTCAATTTCGGCATCGAAGAAATTTTTCAACAGTAACTTTAACATTAAGTTTCTTCGACGTCGAATAATTTAAAGTTAGTTAGTTAGTACAAAGAAGGTTAAAGTTAAACTTACAGTTAAAGTTAACTCGGGTTAACTTTATTCGACACGTAACGAATAATTCTAACTTATATTCGTTACTCAAAATTTTATTGAAATAAAACTTTTGCCCGTCTCTGTTTCAAAATAACTGCGCTCCACCTATCACTTTCAAAATTTTCAACTGCAGCCAATGTCAATAGCACTACGCCTCCAGTAAAAATTACCTACATTCCACCTCCCCTCGCCGGCTGTACGTGCAGAACCCTCTTTCGAACGAAATCCGAGCGGTATCTGTGGCCCATCGATTTCTGGAATTTCACGAGCACCTTGTGCATCCTGTGACCGGTCGATCCTCTGGGAGGGACCATTCCGGTGTGTAATACTGCATAACCGTGGTGCATTACATACGGCCAGTGAGGTATGCGAGAGCTGGTAGCAACAACAGCAGCTGGATCCGAGGGTTGGCTCAGCCTGTTCTCCAGCGCGGGGTGAATAGCCGTGCTGGTATGCTACTGGCCGACTGCCAGGCCCTGTAACCAGTCCCACCACCACATTAATGGAGTTTTATTGTTATTTACTGTGACAACGCGGCCGTTATTAACGTCGCCGACCTGGACACCGACGGAATTGTTCATACCAGCTCGACGACTTGGTCAACTTTGATCTGCTCCCACTTTGCTCGTTAGCTTCGCTGCAATCGAATCGCTGTTTGAGCGGCTCGATTTCGTTCGGCTCGCCAAACAGACAATCACCATTCATTATCTATTCGCAGCGCGTCCAACTGCCGCTGATATTTGGGGGTTACTTCTGTTTTTTTTTTACGGCACTGCGCTGACGAGTGTTTGTGTTTGCTTCCCATTGATTCTGGTGGTCAGCGCGGTGTTGTTTCTGATGCCGCTTGGGTTGGGAGATCCGCGAATCTGCTGGGAGTGCTTTTCAAGGGCCTGTCGGTGATCGGTGACTTGGGCGTGGATTGCAATAGGGGAAGATTCTGGGGGATAATTGGTATTTGAAAGTATTGGGGAAGGGTAGGTGGATTATGTAAATGATAGAAAATGAAAAATGTGGTCTCTGCAACTGTTAAATAAAATTCCGTTGTGCGTGGAAATGGGCACTTTTATACGTCCATACAATCATTCTTCTACAATTTTTGGGGGTCTCCCTTTGCGTCAAACGAAACCGTATCGGGCCCTTTGTCTTCTATAAAATGTAACGCAATATTATCTGGCGATATTAAAACTGCGCACTTGGAAAGAGTCAGCGTTGTTAATCGTTAAGTAGCGAAGTGATATTGCGATAATGAAATCGAACGATAATTTCCACCACTAACAAGGTTTAATGAATTTTGAATTATTTTTCGCGTCTCGTCGAAGTGATGATAGAAGCAGCAATAAAAATTAAAGAAGAAATAAACTTAATAAGGGAATCCCCAGAAAAGTAGTTAATTAATTTACGACAACGTGGATATCGTTACTGATCTTGTTTCGTGAAACGAAACTCCATTTCCTGAATCAGAAAACCGATCGAGAAGAGAGTAATTTGATCGCGAAGTTGGTCATTGGAAGATTTCTCTAGAAATAATATTTGTAGTAAATGGTCGTAGTACAGAGTATGTTTGAAAAAGAGAATGCTCTTCGTACTATTAATTTGTTAATAAGTGAATTTTTAAGTTCTAAAATATTTAAAGTTCCATCTAACTAAGTTAATCTCAATGTAAATAAATATCGAGTAACTATTATTCCTATATTAGAATCTTTAAGCAACCAATCTATGACTTCACGTAAGCTTCGAAGACTTCATAATTAAACAAATCTCCTGCACTGAATAGTACACAATTCTCAAGGTAAATAAAAACAGAATAAAGATCCTTCGAAATAATTACACGCCACATTAACATTTCTCCATGTCAACCAAGTATATCTACCAACAGAACCTCCTACCTGGAAACATTTATTGCATCACTCGAATATTTATCGTGTATTCAATTCCACCTCGTTTATTTTTGTTCCATTGTTGACTACGCATACAGTCCCCGATATCTTGGTGGAAATAAGTTGGACACCAACTACTTTGTCAATCATGCAGTTATAAATACTGTTCCATAAATATTTCCAGCCGGTAGGGGAGACCGGGGCTGGTTGGCCCCAGGGGTAGGTTGACTAATTGTTAATAACTTTTTACTAACGTGTACTCTACTGCGGAGCGATTTTCTGTAGAAACAAGTCACTTCTACTATGTCATTCATTTGTTTCCAACACCACCATTACACGTTGTTTGGTAGTTACCAGGGTTTATCGAAAAATTGGCTATGTAAGTAAATATGTTCTCTTAAAGATTTTATGTTTCCACGCTCTATATAGTTACAGTAGAATTAATGCGAAGGGACTATTTTAAAGTTTGTTTATTAAACGACCTACTGAGACTGCGTTTTTGATTTTACATAAATAATTAAAGGTTATATAGAGCATTGAAGTCAAAATGATCGTTCGGGGCTGGTTGACTAATAACGTTCGGGGTTACATAACTAAGCTGGTCAACCAACCCCAGTGATGGTTTAAATTGTTATTTATTATTAAAAAGTAATAAATATTTTATAATGAAACAACTCTCGTGACATTGTGCTATTTTATTACCATTCAGATAAGTTGCTAACAACATTTTCTTCACTGATTGCACCTATAGTCAACCTACCCCATACTGTTAGTCTACCAATCCCGACCACGGGGCTGGTTGACCAGCATGTAAGGTGTTAGAAAAACATTAAAATGCCTTAATTGTTGTCACATTTAGTCAACTTTAATAATTTAATCAGATAGCCAAATGTATGCCCTATCAAATATACTAACCGGTTTAATGATATTTCGTCCACATAATTTATTAAAAATCAAAAACTGAAAAACTGGCCTACCAGCCCCGGTCTCCCCTACTGTGTGTACATTTTACCTACCCCGATCGTCGTAATAATACGTCAATCATCCTCGAAATTAACATTTTTCATCGTGACCGTGGTTTCCAGCGCGGCCACCCTCCGTCATTCATCCGCCGCGACCAATTCATATTCCATTAGATTATATTCCGTCTAATTGCTCCGGCTTCAGCCGGCCCGCCTCTGTTTCCATTACGCTCCCTGCCCGTTTCATTCACCGCAGAAAGTTTCTAATGAACGCGTTCGAACGGACACAGCCTCGCGACAAGCACCCGACAAAAGAACCGTTTCGTCGAGCCGCCACATGCCGGCTCCGCGGAACACGAGGAACGGTCACAGCGCTGGTTTCACAAGGTTTACGCGCGTCGACGTTCGCGTCGTCGTCGACGTGGCGTGCGGTCGAGGGGTGATTTTCATCTGGATGGAAATGTGTACGTGCGAGCGCTCGGAAGAACGCCCCATTACCCGCCCCGCTTTTCAGTTTTGCGCCAGACATTTTCAGCGATACGTTCGCCATCACGCTTCGCGGATTAAAAGGGCCGTTTTGAATTTGAAACGTCAGAACGATGGTCCACGTTCCATTGACTCGCCCGGCAACGAGGCCAGCAACGTTTTCCACCGCTGCTGGCAACCCGCGTATCGTGAGATTTCGCGGGATTCGAGAAATTGCTGGAGGCCTCTGTGTCTTTGCTTTCGTTTTAAGTGGGTGTTTAATGTCACAGGGATTATTCGTGGTGGTTATTGGTGATGTAAGTTATGTTGAGAAAATAGTGTAACAATCCTTGTGTGCTGGTGTAATTCTTGTATGTAATAATTGTGTGAATAATAACAGTTCTGAGGAAGAAATGAAAGCTAATTTGACGAGGGAATGCGTGAATTCCATTTTCGATATCATTACATCGTGACATGTACTGTGAATCGCGATGAATGAGGTGTTAGAAGCGGCATTCATGAAGCCCGGACTTGATTAAAACGTAATCACGGTGTCACGCGATTGGACAGGAATTAATATTGTCGATATAAATGTCAAGCGGGATTCCTGCTCTTCGTGAAAATTCAGGCTCACAGATATCGATCAGTGCCTTTCCTCATTGTTGGAAAATTCATTTCATAAAGACGTGTAGGCACTATAATCCATCTTTGACGACGTTTATTCAATTTTTGCAGAAGCTTGCATTTCCCATGAAAAATAAGAATTGAGGCATTTGATGGAAAAAGGGCACATACGCCAAAATGCCATTTCAAGAAAATCGATTTCAAAGTTTTCATTACAGTATAACTTAATAAAAAGTAATGCAATTAAATCCAATTTTTTCAAGGATGTAGTTACCGTGTCCTTCAAACGTACTGAAAACAGAAGTCATGATTTGAAAATGATATGTGTCTTTATTTATAAGTTTCAAGCAAGTGATTTATGTGCCCTTATTCCGTAAATATGGTAAATTCGTAAAAAAATTGCTTCTTTGTTTAGTTATTTAAATATAATTTTGTTTACTTACTTCGTTACGCATTTTTTTTACATTCCTTAAATACAAAATACAAAATGAAGCAAAAAAATAAACAAAAAATGTAATGTTTTAAGTAAGTATTAGTTTCTTCGATTTTTTGCAGCAAGCTGTCTTACAAATCAATTTTTTCTTTCTTAAATTAACTTCTTTCCTTGCGGATTCGATACTCGCCTCACTTTCCATATTTCCTCGCTTACACAATCATCTATGAAACAAAAGTACGATTATTGCATGACAGCACGGTTGCGCGACCGCTCAGCGACTATGAAGCTGCGAGTCGATCACGCTACGTGATAAAACAGCATCTAGCTAATCTGAACGCGAGAGAAGTAATGTCCTTGATATATTATATACATAACACATACCTGAGTCGATTTAAACGATTTAAGGAAAAAGGGCACATAGGCTTATGTGCCCTTTTTCCATCAAATGCCTCAATTGTAAATAACTTTAGGCGAAATAGCAAGTGCGATTAAAAGATGGAGTGTTCACTAAAAAGGGGACACTCTTTTGTAAACATATAAAACTATGAAATAGTTGCACTCAAGCTATTAATGATTGGCGCATTGACCGTGCAATATCAAACTATGTGTTTATTAAGTCTCTGTTTAATATTCCTGACTATTTTTACATGCACCAATTATTGAATGTTTTTAACAATAAGAAACTCGTTATTATTATTTCATTTATTGCACGCGTGAACATTGTCATTCGATCCTAAAATTTTACGTGCTAGAATTTATTGCTGTTTTCATCGCCGCGTTATAAAACAGCCACCGACAATCAACAATTCTGTAAATAACAGTCCGTCAATATTTCTGTTTTCATATGGAAATATTAAATTTCATATTGTAACTCGTATTCATATTTCCAATTAAACGACATAGATATGGAATTCTTTCCAAACCATCCTGTTTCAGTAGATACACTTCGGCATACGCTCGCCAACAGAATTTTTTTAAACAGAAAGTAATGAGACATTTCATTGCCCGATAATCAACGCGTTAAAATCTTCAGGATCTCGGCTTCGAAAAATCAGCAGAATCATGGAATACCGAGGACGATGATCGACGACGATCCTCGCGTGAAATCGTCGCGAGCTCAAAGCTCGGGCACCGAGGGGGTCGATTTGGAAGCGAGTCGAGACGGTACCACCCCTTAGAACGAGACGCGCCGTTACCCAGCATGCTCCATTTACCCCGATAGCTACGAATACGTGTATTACACCCTGGGTATCGAAATTCCCCTCCACCGGCAGCCATTTCACCTGGAACGACTACCCTCCGCGACATAACGATCCGATGTTTCGCGGAGAAAATTTCGTGGAAATTTCAGCCCGTTACGGAGACGCTGACGAGCCTCCGTCAGGAAGCTGCCTAGACATGAAAACGCGATACGTCTGCCAGTCCCGCGACACGCGAAATTTTCGAGCGGATTTTTCCTTCACTTTTCACTCTTGGGCGCTGCCTGCTTTTTTCTTTACTTCAGTTGGGAGAAAAGTTGGGCGACGGAAAGTTCTGATGTGTGAAATTCTATTTGGAGATCTGCCAAGTCGCAGGGAGTTGTTTTTCACTACTTTGGTAAGGTGTAAACGTTTAATTAAGATAAAATAACTAATATTGACGTTAATGTATCATAAGGGTTTAGCCTGTGATAGTTAAACTTATAAAATTTGAACTTCCTGAAATTCCTGGATTTTAAAAAAGAAAGCTTTTGTACATAAATAAACCAAATATCAGTATGTAAATATTATCAGTAAATATAATAATTTTATAATACTATATTTTTATAAATATAGTAATTATAATATCTGCAACTATTTTGATATGGACTTGTTTGTACTAATATTCTAAAATAAACTTCTGATACTTTCAACTTCTCAAATATGCAGATTTACTTTCTACGGAATTCGAGTGCAATATACTATAATAATTGAGTACACGCAGCTCTTGTACAGGAGTATACAAAAGTGTGGAAGAGAGATATGAAAACGTATGCATTTCAAGCGTTGTAATCAAATCTCGCGACCAAATCGTTCGATTATTAAACGCATCGTCTTATGAAATTGAGTGGAAGTAATCGCGGCACGTGCAGTCCCCGTTGAATTTAAGAACGGCTGCCGAGTATGCGGGTGTGGGGAGGAGCAATTAAATGTTCGAAGTTGGGAAACGTTTATCGCCGTTTCCCAGTTCCGTTTTCAGCCACTCGTTCACTCTCCATAAACAGCCAATGGAGTGTTATTGGCAGGGGAAAAAACGAGGCAATGGACGGTGCACAGCCGTCTACGGAATCGAGCAGCTTCGAATTGATCGTTTGACAATGCAAATGGGATCTTTAACGCCGACTCAAGGGTTTATCACCTGCTGGCCTTTCGAGTTCGACTGCCTCGAACTTGAGAGCTGTCAATGCATTTTCATTAGTCAGATGACGTATCAACGCGTACACTATGACTAATTGAAAGGATAAATTACTGTATGTCAGCGTCGAGCATCGATGGGCAGAAATTGAGCTGGACTGATGTAATTCGATAACAGTGATTTGCACGGGCTACAATATGTACGCAATACAGTGTTGAAATGAAAGGAAGTAGCACAGTTATTTACTTCAATTTGAGGTTCGTATCAATTTGATTACTATAAAGAAGCAAGAAGAGACGAAAGACTTTAAATCCTATTTAAAACTTAATTTTTCTAATCATTTACGAGTTCGCCAGAAGTGTTCAACTTAGAGTATACAAAAGTGTAAAAAGTAAAAAAAAGTAATTATCCTTAAAAACTACTCTAAACACTGCATTTATCGTGACGAAAACGATTGCAACTAGAGCGAGTCACTACCCAAGTACCAAGTACTCGATACACTCACCACAGCTTGAACAAAGTTTCCAAATGCTCGAGTACTCTTTCTCTATCACTTAGGGCGGTATTCATAAACGTGTCTTAAGATTAAGATCGTCTTAAGCAATTGCTTAAGATGCCGCCTAGATTCATAAACGTGACTTAAGCAAATGCTTAAGGTCGTGTCTTAAGCATTTGCTTGAGATGATCTTATTCGAGTCTCAAGACGATCCTATTCTCGCAAAGTGTGGTAATATTCTCAAGACAACGTTTTCGACGTCTTGAGACCGTCTTAAGACCATCCTATTGCATTCTATTGGCCATTACCCGCCATTACTTACGTAAAGGAAGCGAGTAGTGAGCGAAATCAAAGCGAGAAAATGGATTTATTGAATATTGATGTTGACGTTGTCAACGTTGACATTGAAAATATCGATATTAACGATATTGATAATGCCGATGATGATAGAATAGCGACCAATAAGCTAAAAAAAGATATATTCGTGATGGGCAAAATCCTTATTATAAATTGTATGGTGCAGAGGAATTCAAAAGGCGATTTCGTTTTTTGCAAGGACTCCGTAATTATTGGTATTCTACCAAAAATCTATGAAGGATTTGCAAGATATGACAACCGCACAATTATGTACAAAATAAATTATAATTAAACGGGGTCTCTAGAATCTGAGGTGTTTTTATTTTTATATTACATCAGGTTAGTGGTTGGGTTTATATATTAGTTTATTATATAAATAAATTTTACATTTAATTTCCTTCATTATGCTCCGAATTACGTTGTTCTTGAAGTCAATGTAAGGCACCGCGGGAGGTTATCCTCGCCATTCCGGAGACTCTCCGATAAACTGTTCCCCCGGCATCGCTGAATAATATAATATATGAGGCAGTGACAGTGATAACGCACCAACCCACATTACAAAAATTTTTTTTCCTACTTTATGTGATTAGTAGAGCCTATTGGAATACATTATTGCTACTAACTAAATTTCGGAAAGAATGTGGGTTAGTCCGCTGTTGTTCTCATTGCCTCATATAACCTCCAGTCCTCGACGTTCACACACATGTTCGAGCCCCTACTCCGTCGCCTATCAAGGAACGAACGGAATATCCTGTTATCATTGGTTGTGCTAACAGAATTATTCCGAAAGTTTCCGAACGTGAATGAGCATTATCTTAAGCAAATGCTTTACAAAGACAGTGCTTAAGCAATTGCTTATTCTAAGCAAATGCTTAAGATCATCTTAAGAAACGTTTAGGAATACATGATGTCTTATGTGAAATAAGATCGTCCTCTAGAAGATGATCTTAAGCATTTGCTTAAGACACGTTTAAGAATACCGCCCTTAGACACACATACATATTGCTGGGAAGTCAAGGGCACAGAACCTATTCAGCTTCCATGTTGGACATCAGCAAACCCTTAAAAGCCGCGGAGTGCGAGGAAATGTTAGGAAATAAAGACGTCCTTGTAACGAATAGCGAGTAACACTGTTGGCAGCTTGTTCCATCAACGATCCAGCTCTGCACGCAGCTTGAGTGGATCTCAGATTCACTCACTGCGCCTCTGCATGGTTCCCGGTAGTAGTCAGGGGTTAAATATAATCTTGATGCCTCCTGGAACAGTTTAACGAGAGGCACCCTACAGCGTTCGCGGACGTCGCCTTGAACAAGATGCACGTCATTGAGGGATGAAAATGGATGTGGCCCCCACTCTCGCCACAGCACGCCCAGGGACTTCAAAACTTCTTGAAGACGAAGACGAAGGAGGTTAATCAAGATTTGCGGCGAAGCTGGAATTCTCTTGACGCGACAGCACGAATACCCTCCCCCCTCCCTCCTAAATGTTGATTGATCTCCGGGCCGAATGCAGCAGCCCCTTTATTGCCTTTTTACGTGGCCCGATGACGGGACTGCCTGTGAACTAATTCCTTGGTGCAATCTTCGAACGAATTCTTCGGGGGTAGATAAGGAAAGTCAGTGGGAACACGTGGAGTTGAGGGATTATTCTTTTCGAGTTGCAATTTGTACTTGCTTTGAGTGGATAAATGTGCTTTTAGATAATATTAATTTACTGATTTAGTTAATTGTTCAATTAAAAGGGAGATAAACGTTTCAAATAGATTCAATGAAAGTGAACTGATGAATTACTCGGATAGATATTTGCTTTCATTCTGAACTGGATGAGAGGGTGGTTATTAGGGGAGGTACCGTGGTGGGGAAGTTAAAACTTAATGTTAAGTTTAATAAGAGTATTGTGTTCGCGTTCCGTTCGGGCAAGTTTTAATAGATATAATTCCGCTTTGTTCAGGATTGATGACGTTTCATTACTAGGCGATCGTGTAAGTCTACATAATTAATAACAAATCACTGATAATAAACAATATTATCCCCAAAACACACCTATGACATCTATGAATATTATCAAAACTTTATACTACCATAATTAAAAAACTATTCATAATTTTTCCATAAGCGTGATATCGTGGAAAGCAGGGATCCTCCCTCTGTAGAACGGTTTTTGTTTCACGGTGATATGTCTTCTGGTTCCTGAGATATCGTCGTTTGAAGACAAGCATAATTTTTGAATATTTCACCCTCTTCCGCTGTCGCGCAATCGGACCTCTCGCTCGCACTTGTCACTGACCTATATTTTCCGCGACGGCCTTGCGGTGGTCAGTGACAGACGCTGAGTCAGCATTTTTTTACTATTATGTCTACTCACGTGTTTACTTCTTGGTCGAAAGTAGGTCACGCCACTTCCGTGCCTTTCGGCGCCCGGTGCATTTTTCAGGCTACACTTTGAAGCCCTATATCTCTGGCACTACTCGGGGTATCGACTTCAAACAAATTGCGTTATCAACAGCACACTCTCCCGCATTTTCCAACCTTATTCATCTTACAGTTTCCACGATCGTCCTAATTGTATTCTCTGTTCGAAGTTGGTGCCACTTTAGTGCATATTAATTGAAGTTTCATCACTTTTCATTAATTCTGCACTGCTGCATTCTGTAGCACTGAACTTTTAATGAATTAGCTGCGAATGCATAGAATATCATCGTTAATAAATTGTTTACTTTACTGAGAAGAATCTGCTGGCAGAGATTAGACAGAGATATTTTTGTTATGATTTATACTAAATGTGTCAAATCATCCAAAGGACGATTGGTTGAAAAATGTTCGTTATCCTTACGCGACCGTCCGCAGTAAATAGATCGTCGACAACCGCGTCCGTTTTCGCTTCCTGGCATAAACTATGTGAAATATGTCGGCTGTCTGACAATAGCTGTCGGTGGTTCCAGCAACGCGAACCGTTGTCGGCCGATCGCGCGTTTACCAATGCATTCGCCGACCCATTGTCGTTTCTTGTGTTACACAATGTTCCGATACTCATTGTACGCTGTTCCATTTACACCCAGGTATTGTTCGAAATCGGCGACCAGATCTGCAGTAAAAATTCCTCTGCACAGTTTACACGCCGTTTAATTGGCACTATTTAGTGCAACAATTTTTCCAGAAGTTGCACGCGAAACAGGTGCGCATTATAGGGAAAACGTTGCAATTATTAAAGTTTCCAGTTGGGCAATGTTGAACGAGTTAAGAGAATTGAATAACAGTTAACAAGAATTTACTTCTCGCACTGTTATTTTTTATGTAGTTTATGAAGTAATAAATTAGTGATAGATGGACAGAACTCATGTGGGAAATCGTAACAGCAATCGAATGAAACATTTTGAGCTTCGTTATTAAAGAGAAATCAATAAATAACAACGTCACAAAAATTGTATCAAATTCTTCATAAATATTTTTCGTGGATACGAACATAACTAACTGTTTCTTTTTTAATCCGTTTCAGGATTTCTGCGCCATTTCAAGTGGTCGCTGCAGCGCTGGTCCTTGCAGCCACGATCTCAGCTTTAATTGGACATTGTTATTCGGACCATAGAACTCTTGTCGCCTGTGGATTATTCCTCCTCAGCGGTAAGACTACAACTTGAATTTTAAAGGCCACCAAAGTACTGATACCGGCCCCACGATAACACCCATTGATATTAGCCCCGTGCTCTTCGATGTTAATTAAATTACAAGCTTGCAATTAACATTCACAGTCACAGCAGAGCGATAAGTCTTTCAATTCCGTTAATTAAGAACAGACAGGTCGCCACTGAAAATTAGTAGCACCCAAGATCCCATATCAGTTAATCAACGAGTCAAAAACAATTAAGCCCCATCTTAAAATCAAGAGCAATCGAATTTCCAAGTCGGGTGATCAATTACTGAGGCTCTTAATTAGAATTGGAATCAGTCAAACTCTCACTTACAGTCAGAAGCAATCAGGCATCCAGTTCATCAGCTTCGAACTTGGTAATCAATGAACAAGTCTCTTTCAAAGCCACATTAGTCCGTTTAGTGGACACTGAACCTCAATCCACACGGTTCTCCAAACTACACATAGGGGAGAGGCTTGCAGGTTGCCACCCCTTAGCTTTTTTTATCATAACTCGTCATAAAATTAACGTATCGTTGATTTATGGTATAAGTTGGAAAGAGGAAGTGTAGAACTACAATCCACAGCTAGAAATCATGTAAACTCTCGAAAAAGAAAAATTATACTGCAAATTCTCGAAAGTATCTAAAATTGACTCCTTGAAATTTTGGCTTGCAGGTTGCCACCCCTAGAAAAATTGCTGAAAGTGTAAAAAAACTCAAGTAAAGCTTCGCATATCGATGTTGTATGCCTTTGCAGTGCTCTTCCTTGATTTATTGTTGACTTTGATTGCTTTAATTGCGTCGAGCAACGCTTCAAAATCCTTAATGCCGCGTTCAGATTTTCTTGATCTGCGTGCTGCCATACTATAAATGTATCAAAAATGGAATAAATAAACGAAAATATGACTAAAATGCAATAAAAACACTTCACTTCAAACTCAATGACAATAGTAAACATCACATAATCATGAAAAATGACATTTGAGTGTAAACAAGCGGGAAAGAGAGAGGTGGGAACCTGCAAGCCAAAAAAGGTGGCAACTTGCATTCCGACGCATTTTTGGAAAATATGAGAAAAAATTGTCAATTCATGATATGTTTGGAACTCTGTTTGGCATTATTTAATTAGATAAAAAAAACAACACAGTACGAATAGTTACCTTGAATTGTCGATGAAAATGTTCAATTTACGACCACAGGGAAAACACAAAATTTCAATAATTCAATTTCTTGACAAACACTATATCACACTTCGCTCAGCAAACACAGTGTTATTATGTCTGTCCGCTCCAGAGGTTAATAAATAGTGACAACTACTCTTTTAACGTCGATGTGAGTCAGAGTTGAGGTTATGACACTGGTAGAATGTCGAAATACAGCAGGGGTGGCAACCTGCAAGCAGTGGCAACCTGCAAGCCTCTCCCCTACATTATTATCACCTGTTCTTGCGTGTACTGTTAAATAACTCAATCCTTCAATCACGTGATTTCTCCATCGAGTTTAATCGTTTAATACCCACCAATAAAGATCTGCGATCAGACAAAATAGTATACTGCCCTTAAAGCGAATAACCTTTCATCACTTTCCTAAATTAAACCACCATAAGAATCACCCTTCTCGACCAGAATCGCGACACTCCCCTCTTCAGCGCGACCTTAGCACCGAGCCGTTTCCCAGTGCGAACGAGGCAAGTAGCGGTTTATTTCGAGAACCGTGTCGACGCGAAAAGAGGGGCAAGCACCGCGGGAGGGTCGCGCAATCTGTCCGTCGCCTGAAAAGTACATTTCACGCTCAACACGATCCGCGCGTTATAAAGAAAAATATCAGCCGTTGGAGCCATGAAGCACCATAAAAGCTGCGCTGTGCTACAACGGTCGCCTCTAATCAGCGATGATCCGGCAAAAAATCGTGCGTGGGAGGACAAGTCGCGCGGGGAGCGCGGTGATTAACACGGCGGACGCTTTTAGGGGGTGAAAAGCGACAGAGAAGGAGCGGCAGAGTGGGCGGGGATGAAGGGGAGGATTTTCGAAAGACTCGGCCAGTTTGCTCGCTGGTCACGTATCGAGTCCAAGCTGGTCTCTGTCCCTCCACCGGTCCGTGGACCGGCGGTGTATCAGCCGCATTTTTCCACCGCTGAAAAGCTAACAATGTGATCCTCGGTCTCGGGCTGAACTCTCCTGGCAGGGGTTCGCACGTGAACAGTTCATAGATCACCATGGAATCGCGTACACGTACGTTGCTCCTTCGCCACTGAGGGAATTTGTATTCTTCACGGCCCGTCCTTAATATTCGGGGGTGCTACCGAAAGCAATGTATTATTTTATTAAATAAAACGTTTATTAATGGAAGATGAATGTGGTGTTTTGATGCTGGGGGTGGATTGCCCGGTTCCTTGATTTTTCTTTTCTTTTCTTTTCGTTTCCTTCTTGGGATAGGCGATGCATCGATGGGGAGTTTGGGAAGCTGAGCTCTATGCTGTTTGAAAAACGAGCGATGTATTGGGTTCTATTTGAACAGAGGAAATGGTGATTCCAAAGGGCTCGAAATGAGAACATGTTTGTAGGATGCGTTTTAGTTGGCACTTGGTGTTACTTTTTGTTGGTATTGGAGACACCGTGGTGTAATAATAGCTGAAAGGTACAGTGACCAGTTTGTAGTATTCATTTTGTGTGTAGTTTTTCATCTTCTGGGTGGTATCAAGTTTGAGAGTCGATGAATGTGAGTTGCCTGAAAGAAGGAAACTCTATTTGGAAATTTGGACGGGAAGATAGAATACTGCTCTTTGGAATTAAGTATATTGAATGGAAGAGGGTGGGGAAATATTGTTTGTACTCTGAAATTTATATTTCAAGAGGATAGTGCAATATAGAAATTCATAAATATTCTATAACAAAGAAGAATTTCTGGAGCGACGTACATACTATCATATTACTCGATCCAATTATTTCTTTCCACTTGTGATTATTGATTAAATCTCTATTATTATAAGTAAATTTGTATTCTTTAAACTTTAAAGTATTAAAATAATAACTTTAAAAGGATACGAGTTCTATAAAAGAATGCTACACAGAGAATGCTTTCATTTTGCATAAACTATATTCTGCCAATACTAATTCCCTCAAAGGGTAAAAAATTCCCATGAGCAACGTACATCCAATTACGAAGAGGATTGAAGTAGCGGAACTTTTCCAGACAATATAAAATGTACACAGAGTATTGTTATGAATCATAACATGTAGCGGTCTAAGCTAATGCTGTGCATTGTGTACAATGCATTATGAAAGGAAGGAAGTGCATTATTCCGAAGGAAGCTAAACCGTGAGGAGCAAAGAAGAATCGATACGGTGTGTCATTGCATTTGCAAGCTATATTGCAATTTAGATTCATGTACAAACTTCGTGGTAATAATCCATGTTTAAGCTATGGAATTTGTTTTCTATAATATGTTTACACTAAGTAATCCTCGAAACTGGATTTCTAAAAAAATTAATAACTCATGGAGAATTCATATTTTGTGTCAATATACTATTAGAGGAAGTGTTCAAATAATCTACCTGATCTCCAGGATTTAATTTTGTAAGTGCATCAGAGCATCTTTTAGAAGAAAATATAATCATAAGGAATTAGAACTTCTTAAAGCACTTGATTTTTAATCCCACAAAGTTAGAAATTAAATAGTGCAATACTTCTATAGATCAATTTTCACTACCACCACACAGAAGAGAACTATATGGCTTAGTCAGTTTTCAGAACCACCCTATTCTTTCTACAAATACAAAATCACGACCATTTCATGCCAAAAATGTGTACACTAGGTATACAAAAGAATTAAATTCTTTTCGTATTCTTCGAAACAGACGAACTCAGAGAGCACATAATGGACTTGCATCGAATCAGAAGTTCACGAAACCTTGTCAAATCGTTTTAGAATGGAAGGTATGGGAACAACCTCGGAGGAATCGTGAACTGAGTGGACCAGAAACTCCGTTTCGCGGTAACGAAATGTAACGAAGTTGGGGATCGTCGGGCAGAAGACTTTCTGGGAAGATCAAGTCGAGAAATCAGGTTTTCAGCTCCGAAACGTATTTTTACTTTGCTGCCAGTAGCTGTTTGAGCCGGATAGATCGAATGCATTTGGGCAAATTAGAGGTAGAGAAAGCAGCATCCATTTTCGCTGCTTCCAGTATCATAATCAAATTACTGGCTCCTTGTTGGTAGATAAATATTGATGATAGGGTGGAACGTTAACAGAGCAATATTAGCTCACATGTGGCTATATAAGCGACGAGTAATTTATTAACTCAACAAAACGTACAGTAGGTAAAATAAGTACTTGCACACCCCGTTTTGTGGACATAACTGTTTATAAAAAAGAAGAATTTTCTTCTTTTTTATAACAGAAGAATTTTTTTCTTTCTTATAAAAGAAGAATTTTCTTCTCTTTTATAATAGAAGACTTTTCTTCTTCTTTATGAAAGAAGAATTTTCTTTCTTTTATAATAGAAGAATTTTCTTCTTCTTTATAACAGAAGAACAAATGCTTCCTTTACCCATTGTATACAAAAATAAAGGGCTTGGTATAAAGCATAATACGCTTCAGCTGATGAAATAAATGAGGTCCATCGTTTTATTGCAACCTGAATCGTTATTATCATGCAAAAATGAGGAAATTAATAAAATTGTTCAAATTAGGTAAGCACATAATGGTTAACAAATGATTATAGGTAACTTCGACAGAGGGGAAAGGCACGATACATGGAACAACTTCTATTCCTTTACTTTCACGATCACTTCAAGTAAAACATAATATATCATCTTTATTATTCAAAATTCCTAAGTAGTCTTTCATACAATTCAATACTCTGCTCAATTCCAGACAACATCCATGCAAATGGAAAACTGAAATACCACCCCAAATCCTTACTTCTTCATTCAATTCGATCACTGATCTGTGACCAAGAATTACGCGGACAGTGAATAGCGAGACCCGTAGGCGCCCAGGTGATTTTCCAATTCGAATGAAATTCAAGCGAGGTGTGAAACGCGTCGGGGAAAGGGCGGATGGGAATCGATCGAGAGGATTTCCTGAGGAACACTGTCGATTTTGGCGGGTCGACAGTTGATCCGTGGATGGAGTGGACCGATTAAAAATCACTTGGATGGGATCTTCGCTCGGCCGGAAGGATGAAAACGCGACGTCCCTTCGTGCTGCCTGCGACTTCCGACCAAATAACTCGGCGATCCTCTGGCCCCGTGTAATTAGTGACCAGTTTATTGAACTTCCAGCGGCGTCGAAGGCTCGTCTCAATGGGAAATCCGAGAGCGATTTTTAATTAATTCGCCTTTCGCCTGGCCGCTGGTTATTGTGCGCGAGGACGATTCTCTGGAGTAGTAATGAGAGCAGAGAAGAATAGCAGGGACCCCTGGACTGGCAAAAAATTATATGGACCAGAAAGATAGTGAATTTTGAAATCTTAACGTAATGTAGGATTGGACGATCGAGAAGGAAGACACTAGAGATGATAATTTTTGTTTACATTTAAAAATAATGGTTAGGTGCAAATATTTGGAGAACGTGTTAGCAACTTTATTTTGGCTCGTCGTATGATTGCTAAACAATAATAAATTAATACTCAATCGTTAATGGTACAACTATTTCAATTAAGTTTTACGAACCTTCGAACACAATCCATAACTGCGCACAGTTGCTTAAAATCGAGCATAATACGCCCTCCTGTTGTCGACTGCGTGTGAAATGTGTGGAATTGGACGATTTTACATTGTCAACGCCACTATGGGAATTCGTCAGACGCGTGTACCGGCAGCGAAACATTTTCTGTCGTTTCCTGCGACATGGAGACAGCCAACTGTGATGATGAAGTCATGCAGAATGCAGCTGCGGATCAATTTCCTCCATTTTCTCAGTTTCTATCTCGCTTTCTCTTATTTCCAAGCCCTCCCACTGGCCGGGATTTCGCGGAAAGCCGATACGTTTCGCGTCGTGAATTCGAAGATATAAGCGCACGCGAAAGCTTGCCAATTTTATAGACGGGCTATGGCGAAATATAAATTCCGTTGAAAGCTGGTGTTATTTTTCCAGCGGGACTTTAATCGAACCGTGGCAGCACTCCACGATTCGTCAGAAAACGTTTCGGGAACTGTGAATATTTAGTAGTCAGACATTTCCAAGCCCGGAACGTTGAATATTTTAACCGTTAATGCAAATCATTTTATCCGATTTGGAATTAAAGATATCCAGAAGTAAAAGTGAAAGAGAATACCTACAGTTTGCAAATTATTCATGCGCCGACTGAAAGAATTATACGACTTGAATGAACTTCATAATGCAATCAGAACTTTAAATTGTAGATACCCGAGTAATCAATGAAATTAATACTTTCACATCGAAATTACGTAACAATCCTTTTCATACATCACCACATATTTTAATTATTTTATTCACGTCTATTCAGAATCAGTGTAGGTATTTTACAACTCCTCAATCATTCCACTAACGTTTTTCATTAATCCCAAAATTCACTATGCACCAATTACAATCAGAGTTAACCAACTATCACACAAAGCCCATTATTCCAAAATCCTGTACCTTGTTCAAAGAATGCAATTTGCAAACTCTCCACGTCAAAAGGATCCTCCTGGAATTCGCCGGTGTAATCGTAAATCGGTGACGTATCACCTTTGTACCGCACTTTTGCCGACCGAAACGAAGTTCTCGTGGGTCACAGAGACGCAATACTTTCCAGCCGAACGTACCGTTCTCATTTCGTGCGTTCCTTTCCTCAAGGATCGCCGAGTAATCACGCTCAAGGTAAAAGCACCGGGACAAGGAACTTGCTCGCCGAATGCTCGTAATTACGTGTCAGAGAACACCGGCCACTGTAGAGGTAGGGCTCCAAGAAAAAGATGTACACGATAGATACCGCGGGAAGGGAGGGCAGAGAGAGAGAGAGAGAGAGAGAGAGAGCGGCTGAAACTCTGGCGGCGGATCCGTCTGATTTATATCGAGCTTTACTACTGGACCCAGCGGCTGATCTCTCGTCTCTCGGTTTTCGAGGGCGCGACGCAGCTTCTGGAATCTGGATCAGGAATTTCTTTGGAATCCTCGTGGATTTTACGCTTGATCGATGGCCCTTGTTCCGCTGCAGAACACTGTGATTCATATCTTTTAAGAAACCCTCGCTTTGATTATTCTGGCTCATTGGGAGTATTAATGGAACCTCAGGTTACAGTCGTTTCGCGAGGCTGATCTGGTATTTTCTGCGTTTCGATTAGTGTACTTGTTATTGTGTGGTTTGATGTTTGTTGAGTGTATTGGAATGTTAAGATTATTTTTATTTTTGGTTGGATAATATAGGGATGGGGTTTCGATGAGAATGTTTTGTTGGAATGTTTTGACTCTTTGTTTTTAGTTTTGTGGTACCAGTTTCAGTGTTAATGTTATCGTTATGAAGTTAGTTTGAGGCCCAGTACCGTAATAATTTTATTATAATATTATGCGGAATTAAATCGAACAGTATAAAATAATGAAATATGGGAAATGAAAAATCAGCCTTGGAAAGTTGGACGAAAACCGAGGTTCAGTCATAAAAGCAATTGCCACGAGTGCAACAATTAACTACTGTCCCCAGCGAAAGCTTTGTGTGTATGTTAATTATTACCACTGTTACGTGTATGTGGTAATTACACTTTCTGTTAGAAATGTGCTGAAATATTCGTCTAGACTCAAATTACGTTTTTTGGCGAACAAAGTGTAATGAATATTGAAAAACTGTATGGAAAACGAAAAAGCGAGAAATGACTTATTATGAAATTTCCCACCATTACTACACGCATTCAATACCGTTTTCATAATATGCTTTAGGTACATTTCAATGAGACTATACCTTTTGAAAAATGCAAAAAGAATCGATTAATTTATTCGGTTTTCACTATCCAGCGAGAATCTTACACCAGAATTCTGATTTATACAGAGTCTATTGAATCTTAATACTGTGACATTGAGAATTTTAAGAAAACTGAACATCGCTGAGGCGATTAGAGTTGTTCAAGTGATTGTGAATGTCTTCGTATCTGCGTGGAGAAATGAAACCTTGTGGATACCCAAAGTGTAGTGAAAGAGTGTCTTCTTAACACACTTTATATAAAGTATCCAAAAAGTAAAGATAGGGTAGATGTCCCAATTACTGCCACCTTAAGATTATAACTGAACTTCATTTAATCATTTCACGTGTTGTTTAACCTAAAAATCGTCTCCGATTGAAACATAATATTATTTAACATCTCTTTAATTAAAAAAAATAGTTTTATGAATTAAATATGAAGAATTTATTAATAATTAATTAAAATTCAAAATGCAAAATAGTGATTGCATTCGACGCATGAAAGTAGAAGGTATCTGAATATGTTCATTATAAAATGCATAATGTACATTATTTCTTAATATTCATGTTTTGGAAAAAAAGGCCAATCACTGCCAGGTGGCCAACAACTACACTGTTTACCCCTATGACTGCCACCCAATAACTGTCGGTCCTAATAACTGTGACCACATAACTGACGGTCCCTATTATTGACAATGAGACCCGATTACAGTCGGTCCTTTTTACCTTATGACAAACCTATTAAATTTTAAATAATTTAATACATATACGTACCTTATATGTCTTATATCTTATTATAATTTAATATATGTGTACATTTAATATATATCTATAATTTAATATCACAGCATCACACGCTACACGTGATTTTCAGGTTAATAATTTTAACTTTGAGAGATGACAGTTATGCGTACTTCACGTTTTTTTGTCCCGAATACTGCCAACAGTAATAGGGACAAGCCCAAAAATTTTGTCCCTAATGATGTCACCGTTAATTATTATAACTTAACAATAAATATTATGTATTTTATTCGTTACATTATTAAATTAATTCTTCTAGACCGGAATAATTCATTTTATGCAATAGATTGAGGTTGAATAGTAAAATTGCGACCCTTTCTTTAGTACGATTTCGCCATCACTTCCTACTAACATCGTCGCGTTTTTGACGCTCAAATGGCACTTTCATTTTTTAATATTATTTTTTAAGCACTAGGTACATATGAGTACATATATTTGTTTTATTTTTATGTAAATCAGAATCTCCGTTTCATAATAACATTTTTTTGTACATTTTGTTTCATATGTTACGTTTTTATTACATAAAATAAATAAAGTGGCAGTAATTGGGACACTGGCAGTAATTGGGACATCTACCTAGTACAGTGAATTTCGGCGAGAATATGTCGACAGATTAGAAAGTTGCTACGTTCATAACAGTACTATATTGCTGCACAGCACCTATTTATAGATATCTCCGCATTATTTTTTCATTTCATTCTCCTTTCCCTTACCAGGTGACGGTATTATTCGACGCGTATGCAACCCTAGTACAATAAACACCCCTCATCAAAGACCAATACACATACAGATTACGAAAAGCATCTCCCACAATTTACACCACCGACCAGTCACCCTTTCCGCGATTCCTTTAGCAGCATCGCGGACCCGACTGCCAGGAATTAGCGGCGAATTATGTATATCCACGTGCCCCCGTTTCCATTTACCGTTTCCCACGAATTCGTCAACCACACCCTCGCAGAGAGCACTGTGCGCGTCGGCGAACAAACGAGGAAAATTATCCGCGGCGGCTGAAGTAATAACGTTTAACCGCGCCCCCGCGTCAAGGGAACGAGGGCGGAAGGTCTGCACAGCGCGGAATTATAAATTGTTGGGCCATAGTTGTAATTGTTTCGTCTCGGGGGGGATGGCGTGGGGTGTCTGGCCAGCGGAGTGTCGTTGCCGATTCCAACCCCCTTCGTCGGTGTAAACGCACAGCGAAACACCCGCGCATGCAGGCGCGTCTGCTCTGCCCTCTCGACGATCACTCTCCGCGCTCCAGAGGCTCCACGTGGAAGCAAAGGGGTGTTTCTGGGCGGCAGTGGATCGCGCGCGTTTTGGGGAGGCTCGCGCGGAACTGGGAATTGCGGACGTGGAAGCCTTCGCGATGATAAATGGGTGGCACTGCGACGAGGTTAAGTGGAAAGCGAACGGATGAGCGTGTAGTGTTTGTTCATTTACTTTGTTATTTTCGGGGTAGTCTGTTGTGTTAACCTTCGATATTATCTGGCGTAATTATTATCATTTAAGGGGCAACACCACTGTGACGGCCGGAAAAGTAAGCCATTTTTAAGAATTTTTTTCAGGAATAATTTACAGTTTTCATAGAGAATTTTGATTATCTATCTTTAGTACGCTGTCTTAAGTGACTATACAAAAACTAAATAAATAGAAAAACATCCATAAATTTTAATATATTAATTAATCTTCTAGACCTCTCCACGCGAGCTGGTCGAATGTGTAACTATGGAACAGCAGGTCCGAAATTAATTTTTTTTTTTTTTTACAAACTATATGAGTGTAGTTTCCGTTGTACGTACGGATTCTTTGATTGAAAACAAATTTTTTTAAATACGCTCGAAAAACTGTCCATCTTATTCGCGGATTTTCGAAAATTTTCTTCTAAAGCGTGCCATTTTTCCAAAAATAATTTGTTTAAGAAATCGGTACGCACAACGGAAACTACACTCATATAGTTTATAAAAAAAAAAATTAAATTTGCTTTCGGATCTGCTGTTCCATAGTTACACATTCGACCAGCTCGCGTGGGTGGGTCTAGAAGATTAATTAATATATTAAAATTTATGGATGTTCTTCGATTTATTTATTTTTGTATAGTCTCTTAAGACAGCGTACTAAAGGTAGGTAATAAAATTTTTCTATGAAAACTGTAAAGTATTCCCGAAAAAAAATTCTTAAAAATGGCTTACTTTTCCGGCCGTCACAGTGGTGTTCCCCCTTAATGAAAATACATAGTTCAGATTATTTTAGATTTCTACGTTGAGTTAGTGTATTGGGTATTCAGATTAGAATTTGGGGAAAGAATTGAGACACTTCGGAACGATTCTAAAACGACATACAGGCGATCGAACTATTCAAAAGTTTTTTATCAAATTCCTATTTCCCCGAGGAATTCATTATATCGATTCTATTTAGTTACTTCCTACAGAACCACTCAAATTTTCGATATTTACAAAACAGCCCACATGCAGCTGCATGATATTCGACACAGAACGTTATTCCAAGCGAATTAATAAATCAAAGCCCCTGCGCGGTTTACTGTGTTTAAACAAACATTTCCCTCGTCCTGGTGAAAATATCCATCCAGAAAGAATTTTCATTATGCATCAGTATATACGTGGATGGAAATTCCACACGCGACTAAACAATGGATCCTTTATTGACGTTGCAGTTCTTTCGCGAATATCTGTTGCCTTTAAAAAGGATCAAATATGAAACATGAACAGCCAGAAACAAGTCAGTGGATAGACACAAAAGGTAATAGTATATGTAAACGCGGAGCATGCACTTTGGAACATTTATATTTAATTAATCTCTCTATTCGCCACCGTTCGCCGCATAAATTAACTTCGTATTTTTCACCCTTCGTTAAATACGAATTTGTATATGCATGTAACGAAAAATAATTTATACAAACGCTATAGGGTATTTGCTTGCAACTGGGCCAATGCTAATGGAACTTGTTGATCGGAATAATAAAAGAATTAAATATGAGCGATATTACTTTGGTGAGCACATAGTTCATTAAAAGAATCTTTCGCTTCGAACAAATTTGTATCCGAATATACCGTCACTGAGAGAACTTTCTTTCCAACTTGTACGTTCATTCGAGTGGATGCGAATTATTCGTTTAACCTTAGCGTCACGGTTCAGCTCGCCGTTTAATTTCGAGCAACGTGTTCGCTGAAAGGTCGAACAAACAGATTTCGAGGGCGGCAGGCCCGTGTTGAAGGCAGAAAACCATCGAGCCATGGATTCCAGCGATAACCGGAAGCAGATTGGCGGCGAACGAAACGGAACAGTCGGTTAAGTGGTCGAGCAGTGTCCGAGAACGCTTCGCTGGATGTCCATGGTCCGTTGGAAATGCTTAGTCAGTCGACACGAGAAATTATAGGTCGGGTACAAGCCCGCAGGAAAGCCATGAATCCTCGGTGAAAGCGAACACCACCGGCTCGCGAACATTGTTAAACATTAAATCTCGCGAGAACGTTGACGGAAGCTGCCCTGGTTGTCGATTTCGTTGGGAAACATGATCTCGTTGAAGCGAGTCGTGGAGCCATTTTTTGGTGATAAAGTAATTGTGCTTGTCTTCTGGAACAGTGCAAACTGTATTCTATAGAGCTTTTAGTGTTGTTTAGACCGCAGTATCATGTTTTTTTTTTATTTTACCCAGGAGAATTCTTATCCATGCATTTTTGTCCATACTTCATCGTAAAAATAAGCAAAAAATTGCTCGCGTAACAATTTTTTATATAAATGAAAAAATATGATTGTAGAAGTAGAATAGCAAAGGAAATTTAAAAAAAAAGCTTAAGACATTAAGAAATTCACATACAACCACAATAATTCTTCAAAACGTTTCAAGATTATTCCTTCAACTTTCCCCAAATCATCGACCCCCATTTTTCCAAAAATTCTACTCGTCATCAATAGAAAGTCTTCATCAGGGCGAGAAATGGCGGATTCGAGATTAATTTCGCAACCACTGGAGACCTAATGATTTTAATTAACGCGTGCATCGATGGGGAAGATGTTTCGTTTCCGTGGTAGTTCGAGTTAAACGGGGGGGTTTGAGTTAAACACAAAGCTTTATTGTGCTCGCCTGTACATGTGAGGGTGGTTGGGGGTTCGTGTGCAAGTCGAGGTTAATGTACCAAGAAGCGCATTACCGGCGGTGCTTACTGCAAGCGAACAGTAAAGAACGAATGCAAGGGAACCAATGGTTGCTTAGCGTATACAAAGCGACACGGATGAAAGTTGCTTCTTTGCGATAGATCGATGCCTGACACGCTTCTACATTTGGTACTTTCTGCCGTCTCCAATGTTGTTTTTCAACCTCTTCATTAATCTAAGTGTATATATAGACGTTCCAATAAGGTATTGCAAATATCTCGCGAAGTATTCGCTTTATCGAACAATGTACCATGATACTTTTATGATTCCATTCAAAGGCAGAGTGCAATTGCACTGTCTCGATGCATCGTTGCACTTGAATTCAATTTTTCCTAGCTTTAATTCTAATTGAATTATTCGCACTGCATATTTGAAATAGAGCTGAGTAAAGTTAGAGAAAAATGTTGCAATGATGATTTTAAAACTGCTGTTAAATTTCGTTTGCTGACTGACTCAAGCACGCTACAGGTATCAGAGAAGAGTTCCGGTGAAAGTGATCTCAAGATTCTAAACACCGGATTAAAGTCAGATTGATACTCGACTGAATCGAATTTACACTTCAACCATTTCCATTACTTTACTTGCAAATTATACAATAATTTATGTTCTATGTATCACCCCTCTCAAATTAACAAGAAGCTCAATTTACTGAGTAGGATATTCATCAAATTATCTTCCACGAAAGCTAAAGGGACATTTGCAACAGGTTTCTTCCGAATTTTGCGTGCAGATATTTTACATTATCCCAAAATAATTCTATCCAAAACTGACTTACAATATGTATACCAAGTAGGAAAATAGAAAGCTCCGCGATTGGTGTTGAAAAAGAACGGAATACCAGGTGTAGAGCAGAGACGATGTAACGCGCAGCTTCTCGTCTCGTCCGCTTAATCTTGGGGAAGCCATTACAATTTTTTTTTGCGTTCTCTGCTTTCGCCAGCTCATGATTTTCAACACGGTTGCTCACTGTTTTAACCCCAACCCCCGTTTCTTGGTACATTAACCCCGCTTCCCCCGAGCTGCATGTTAATTTTCGCCCACGGCCAAATGGTAATATTCACACGGAAATGTTTAACGTTCGCGCAATCAGTAAGCCGCTGAATATTCGCTAATTTTTCCGCGCAGCTATAAGCCTAGCGATTCTCATTTTATTCGTGTAAAACGATGGAAACTAATTCGAGTATGATGTGGTTAAATAACTACATTCTTTGGTAGGACACTCTACAGCTTTGACACGCTATAATGAATACTTTAGACGCTCATTAAAACTGCTAGTGCATTAAACATACAGCACTTTGTCCCTCATTAGGTGTTTCGTTATCCTAAATGCCCCAGAAACGTAATCTCCAAATTGCTTTAACGAGTATTATGCAAATGAGCTTAAAAATGAAGTAAAGAAGTATGCCACGTGTCGTATTACTTCCTTCTATGAAAGCGGGAATAAATGGGAGAGGAAAACGTTAATTATAACGAGGTTCATCTTTCTATGATTTTATAATTTTCATAAGTAGAATGATGCAATTACAGGAAGCCACTGTATTTCTTTTAAACGATACCGCGCCCCTGATTTTAGTTTAAAAATAAGAATTTGATTAGATAATTGAAGGTAAGAATTTAATTTTAAATTCTTGTAGACCGATCGAATATTGCGGAGGTAAGGTATCTTACGGAAGATTAAGGCTTTATCAGCAATATCTCCAGGAGTACAGCAATATTTACCAGCACTCAACTTACCTTATTAAACAATTTGAAGTACCTTTGAAAGTATTAATTCCCAAACGTCGGTAAAATATTATACACCCCAGCAATTTTGAGTTTCATGTCACCATTCCGCAAAAGTGACTGAAAGTCGAAAATAAACACTTGTTATCCCTCGTCAGCCACGTCTTCTATAAAATTCATGTCTGCTGCCCATCCTCGCACGACAAAACTGTTTATCGCGCGCAGTTTCACGCGTGCTCGAGATATTCTGCGTCAATTACCGTAGCGGAACAGGGTACGTTTTAAAATAAATATGCTCGAACGTTTCGCAAAAATGAACACGTCGAACCGAGCCTGTTTCTCATCAAGGTCCACCCCCCCCCCCCTCTCTCTCTCTCTCTCTCTCTCTCTCAGCCTCTTCCGTCAGTAGAATTTTCAAGGGTTGAAACAGTCACCTTAACGAGACGGCTTTTCTTTTCGTTCGCCGCCCTGGGCGAACCAAACCTTCTCTCTGACGAGTTTCCACTCTCCACCTCTCTCTCTCTCTCTCTCTTCCTACTCAATTCGCGGCGTGGAGAAATTCCTGCCCCCTTTTCGTCGCTTCGCATGCTTCCGTAACGCTGGACACGGGCTTGCGCAGCCAGCGACGATTTAATGACGCTTTACAGTGCAGTTGGGAAAAACAATTGCAACGCTAGGCACAGTTCGACGGTGCTTCTCCCCGACGGGGGGAGAGGTTAATCGAGGTCGTTAGAACCACCGTTTCTGCGCGTGATGACGCGGGGGCGTCGTGACACAACGCACTGATAAGTACTCGAGGACTTCCGCCGATGTGGTTTTGAGTGAAGTCCAGGGTTGGGTGAGGGAATTCGTTGCTCATTTGGAAAGTGGGTGACTTTGTTTTGGATCACGATTTTGTCAGCTTAATTCTCTTTAGGGGGATGTATGAAGAAAGGAGTATTGGAAATTGATTGCTATATTCCTTTAAAGAATGAATTTGAATTGGAAGAATTTATTTTTAATGGTAGACATACTTTTGTAATTAAATGGTTTCGGTACATTGTGATTTAGGAAGGTAAATTTAATGTTCCTGGAGCTGGTGGATTCTGACTGAATTGGATTCTGGCTTTTTTAAGTTTGATCTAACGAAACAGGTTTGTATGAATAAGCTGCAGGCATGCATGGACTTGGAAAAATTATTCTACGAGGAACATTGAGAATCCAGAGAGTGTGCCCAGAGCACAGAATTAAAATTCCTTTCTTGAATCTGAATTTGTGAAAGAATAACAAAGCCAGAAAATTTTCACTGCGAGTAACACCTGTAGAAATGAAAATGTTACTATAATTAAGTTTGCTACCCTCGAATTTTCAAATTCAAATTTTTTTGCGATGCCCAAAATGTATATGTAATTCACTATCGAAAGAAAGAAGAGCACCACAAAAATCGGAGGACTTACAAGATGTCAACGAGCAAGGAGACCTTAACAGACTCGACAAACAATCGTTATTTATACCCAGAACGTGTAAAATCTTCAAATATGCTTCGAACAATGCTTCAATTAAGTCTCATAAATGGCGTCGCGGTTTCACACATCCCAGAGAATCCTTGGCCAAGGTAATAAGCAAGCTTCGACCTCTTTGAGATCCAAGACGGCCTTAATAAACCAAAGACCACCCTCTCGAGAACGCCTTCAAACCCTACTCGAGAATTCGAGCGGTCGATACCAGTAGCTGAGCGGCCGTAAGAGTCATCACTCTCCTTTTCTGTGGGTAATAAACAAGTGAGAATTGCGAGAGCGTGGAAATCACCGTTGAAAATTCGATGACGAACACTTAGATTGCTAAAAAGTACTCGTTTCAATGATAAAAATAATGAAACCTCATTTTAGTCTATAAATTCCAAATTAAAGCGTTCTATAGTTGAATCTATCTTGATTAGTAAACGCCAGACTACAACGTACGTAACGAGAAGATGCATTCATTAGAAACTTTCCTAAGAAACTTTCAGAAAAATAATGCAGTTTGACTTAGAATTCCAATAAAAGCACTCAAGCTTCAACCTCGAATTACAAAGCCTAAGAATAAGAATCAAATTGTCGAAAGATTGTTCGATTCCAATAGCTTATGACAAATGTATTACATAAAGAATTCTACTATTATTAATGGGAGTTCGTTGTGGAAAATTTTGTTTTTTTTTTGTTTTTTGTCCACGAAAAAGTGGAAAAATTTCAAAAATTCCGACGCTTCGAAATTCGAAATAAATAACGCGCAACAAGTTGCTGCTTACATATGCTTTCCTGGCGTGCATCGACAATTCGCCGTTCACTGGGCCTCCACAACTGAGCAAGCGATGTAAATTCCCGATTA
The DNA here is from genome assembly GCA_946251845.1 of Andrena fulva. Classification (NCBI taxonomy): domain Eukaryota; kingdom Metazoa; phylum Arthropoda; class Insecta; order Hymenoptera; family Andrenidae; genus Andrena; species Andrena fulva. The sequence continues at coordinate 6,477,029 of OX276332.1, forward strand.
AACACTCCCTAATACTCAGTGGGAAGCTTTTCCGACAAGTCAAACAAGTTTCGATCCCCAGCGGCAAAAAGATGGAGTAACTTGTGTACGTGCTTCGTCGCGAGCCAACTCCGTCTGCTCAAAGAAAGAAAAGACAAAGCAAAGCTTCTAGTATCCAGAACAAATTTGACTTCGAACAAATTTTTCATGGTAAATACAAAATTGAACATTGGAAATCACGAGCATACAAAATGGAAAGTGTTGTACATCTAGAACTTATAAACTTTGACGTCCTGTACTTTTTAAACAAATTTGAAACTATCGAAATAATTACTTCAAATCCCCCGCTGCTAGTTCCACGTGGAAAACAACCCCCAAATCCCTGATATGTAGACTAAAACGTGATTAGAACACCCATTCGAAGACAGTATGTAAATGAAAAAATAGAGAAATATGGATGTTCCAGACGTTCCAGTTGGAGCACTCGAAACCTCTCTTCTTACATTATTTTATCCCCCTTTTGCCGCCCTTGAGTCGCCTTTTGCTCGATCGCGCATTCCTTTTAGCGATTTCAACCAACCCCCTTTGTCATTGTGGTCGCGATGGGCGACATCCGTTTTCGTTTCACGTTCCTCGAATGCCCCATGCTTTCTCTCCGCACAGCTATGGGCTTCCTGAAAAAGGGGATTGAGGAATTTTTAAGGGAAACACTTTTTGTGGGGTCGGGGCTTGTGACGATTAGGCGAGCCTATATTCTGTCTTGTCTCGAGAATTATATGTCTTTTTCGCCTATAGTAGAATATTAAGCACGATGGAGTGGAACGAAATCGGTTATTGGCGCTTAAATGGTTCTCGGACTTTTTAATTCTTTTTATTTTTCTCTGAATAAGAGGGAGTTGCTGGTGAAAATGAGTATTCAGCGAGATTTACACTCGTAGGACGAAATTGATTTGGAATCAAGTAATTAGTAGGTTAATGGAAGGTCTATTAGGAATTTTGAGAATAACACAATAATGAAGAGAAGGATATTCTGGAGCGACACAATAACAATATTCCGTTCTTTCGTTTCATTTCAAAATACTCACCCCAACCATCAGAAATCATCAAGCTTCTAACCCCACAAAGCAGAACAGGGAGCGCGGAGAAAGTCGAGTGAATAAAAACTACGGGGGAAGGAGTTTGTACAAAAATTTGATCAAGAATTTCATCGCGACTGAAGCGTCCCCCATTCGGTACAACTCTCATTTCCTGATTTTCCTCTTCCCATTTCCTTCCCGTCTACGAGAACTTCTTTCATCCCCGGAAAGAATGTTCAATTATGCAACGATGCTCGCGAAGCTTGCGTGTATCGAGGATCCGCGCTTTCGGAGGGTGGTTTCCAGGGGCAGGAAGCGCGCCCCTCGCTGAATTTAAATTAATATTCGAGAGTGGGGGTTGTAAATCAAGGTAAACGATTCTGGGTTGTTGGTTCTGTTTGTTGTTCCCCGTTTCGACACGGATATTACGTCTTCCCTGAACGTCGCTTCGTTAGGACAGGGTTTGGGCGTGAAATTTGTAAGCCTTCGGGTTGGAGACGGGTTTCACGATATTAAAATAATTTACGTTCAAACGAGGTTGGCCACGGCAACTTTATCTCAATTTACTGGCCGATATTTTATCAGGAAACTGTAGGGATGATAAAATTATACGGTGTTCAACATGCTCTACAGTTTCTGATTGAACTTTACTCTTCATGAATTAATAATTTAGTAAACTGAACTAAATTTAGCCAGGATTGAAGTAAACAGATAATATGCTTAATTGCATTTGTTCTTATAGAATGTAAAGTGTTTGCTGATAATTTTGTGAGATGGAAGAAACAGAATACTGATATAGGTACTTCGATTTTGATTTTCTTTTTTATTTAGTATTACTGTCTTTATATACTCGTCTATTAGTTCAGCACCAAATCTAATTAAAAAATAACTATATTTCAAAATAAGTAATGTTACAAGTATCTTGATTATTCTTCGGTATCCATTCTGATTCAAAGAAAACCAACTCAACCCATGTTTTCTCTCAAAACTCAAGATTACCTCATTCAATTTTACATGTAGGGTAAGTTAGGGAGAGTTCGACCACCGGGAGAGTCCGGCCAGTGTTGATATTTTAAGACTGACGCAAGATAGGGCACTGTGTGTCATTGACACAAAAGAAATGAATGCGCCTGTTGTTAATCTTGCATTGACCATTGTCACAAATCCATATTTAAATTATAGGAAACACTTACGACTTTATGCGTGTCTGAAAGTTTTTAGACCAAGTAACAGTGCTGGTGATATTTGAAAGACAGGTAAGTTTATTTACACTACACCGATATTGGGGGATATAATATGCATAAAACTACAGTGTTATCCCAACAATACGTATGTATTCGTTTTTAATTTATTTTGACAAGGTGGTCGATCACTCCCTTGATTATGGGATAGTCCGACCACATGCTTTTTTCTTACTGTAAACCCATCTTCAGATTCAGGGAGCGAAAATTCCATTCTACAAAATAGTGATATGTCGTTAAAAGCCTGGGACCGAAAACGAAATCTCGAAAACTGACGATTGGATTAAATGTGTGCACTGAAGCCGTTGGTTTCATGATACTAGATGCTTAAAGTACCAGAATGTTTGTGATTTACATGAAAAACTGAAGAAGAAATAACATATCAATTAACTTCTTCGTGTATTATACTTTTTGTAAGCTACTTTTTGTTATTTTTCAAGGTCGGTCTCACTCATAGTGGGTGGACGATCTAACCCCGACATGCGGGTGAGACCGACCAGTTGCAGTGCCAATGTTTTTGGTTGAAAATGAAAATAAACATTTGAAATTATCGCACACTATAATTTATATATATCCTAAATTGCTTAGGCTTTGTTTTAATGTGCCTAAACCGACAAAAATGTGAAAAGCAACGATGCTACAATTTATTTTCCAAAAAGTGGTCGGACTCTCCCGGACTTGCCCTACCAACCTATCACACTTTCACCTTCACCTTACCATCCCTCCCTTCCACCCTTCAAGCACCTTTAGACCCCCCTAAAAATCCCCTCAAACAAACTTCTTCGAATTAGAATACTTACACGAAAATCATTGAAGCTTCCTGCCCAATTACGACCCTTCCACGTGGAAAATAAAACCTGCCACCCTCCCCTCCGCCGTCGCGCCACTTCGAACCCCATCGAAAGGGGGCCCGTCGCCAGAGACCGCGGGATATCGGCCCGCAATACGGCGTGAAGTGTAAAACCGGCAGAATGGAAGTCAATTTACGAATACATCTGGAGAGTCGCGAAGAAAGGGCGAGTGTGATCCTCCGGCAAGCCAGGGTTGCGGCGGGGATCGCGTGGGATTACCACTTCAGGCTCGGTTCTCTCCGGCACAGGAACCCGAGGAGCACGATATCTTTCCATTTTCCTGCCTCCCCTTCCACCCTTTTTACAACTCATCCCCGCCCCAACCCCCTTCATTCCCTGCTCCTTCCGCCATTTCACACCGCCGACGCTTTCATTCTTGGATAATCCAGCGAGTAAGTCGATATACGCGGGTCGTAGAATTCGAACGAAATCGAGACCCGTGGGGCGAAGAAGGGTGCACCTGCGAGGGGGTGCGCAGGGAGGAGACAGGCCAACGTGGTAATATCGCGTCTGGAGGGTCGAATTGATTTCGCCGTGCCGCGAAGGTGGGGGCGCAAGCTCGGTGTGTTGAGGGGGTACGTGGCGTAGAGGGAGAGTGTCTGGATTCAACATTTTAATAAAAGCCACCGGCGGTTTTGTCGCCGGCCTTGGCTGCCACGATGAACTTTCGAGGGTTACACCGATGCTAGACCAGCCCCCTTGCCTCGCGAGGGGGCGGTTACGCTGGCTGAACAGTCGCCCCGGTGGAAAGTCGTGGTCGCTTGGTCGTCTTTTTCCGGGAGTAACGTGGTTTCTGTTAGAAACTACCGGCGCGGGAAGGAATTCCCTTTCCGAGGGGGAGGATTGTGTTTCGTTCGTTCCGAGCGACGAGGGCTTTAATTAGCGTAATTGAATGCCTTCCATTGTAATTGGTAGCGGAATCAGCGACGTGTCTTTCGCGCGGCGGATGCAGCGCTGCGAAGGGTATTTTTGGAATGTTGATCGAGAGTTTCGGTCGAGGCGTAACCGTGCATTTAGATTAAAGGACGAGGATTTTTGTTGTTAATGTTGCGGGTGAAAAAAATTGCGGAAGGCTACGACGCTTAACGCGGAAGATAAAGTTGTCTCGAATCTACTGAAATTAATTTACGGTTTCATAACGCAACTTCTTTGTACCCGTACTTTATTCCTTTTAATTAACTGTGGATTAAAGTGGCCGGCCCTTTAAAAGTCTCCGCGCGTTCATTACCCCCTCATCGTCGTTTTAATACGCTAATCCAATATTCTAATCGCCCGATAATAAATCAACGGCTGGCTGAACGATGAATTAACGGTCGAATATTAAAGTCTGGCCGGGTTAATAACGTTTTATTAGTTTCCCATAGTGCCTCCGCGTGCACGAGGGAAAGCTCCGTTGGCGCTCCTCTATTTTTCTCTCCTCGCAGACGGTATTTCGACTCGGCTTTGTCCCTCCTTCCACGGCCATTACTCCTGAATGATTAATAAAGACGTACATATTAAACGTATGACTTTTCACTGGGCACCGCGTCAAAAGGGGCCTTGACAAACTGCCAAAAGAACCTGGCCTCGGCTCGTGGAAGTGGTTTTTCAGATCTGTGCCCGTTTTCATAAAGCTGCGGCCACCGAAAACCAGGAAAAACAGCTCCAGTGATCGATACGAGTGCCGGAGAGACGCTGTTTAGCATAGAAATCTCATCTCGCGGTCGAGGCTTCGAACCCCATCACAATTTTGCTAATGCCTCTCTTATTTTTGGAATTATTTAACGCACCGTATATTCTGTGGCTTCTGAGATTGATTTTGGAATGAACTTTTAGAATAACACTTTCGAATTCGTCATAACCACTGGGCAAGGCTGCAATAATTCTTTTGTAGCAGTTTCGTGTATTAATTATAGCCGGGATGTTTTAATATTTTAGCAACTTCGGAGGTAAAATAAATGAACGAAATAAATCTCGGTATATTTTAGGGTAGAAGCCCCAATTACTGACACATTAAGGGCTGACTCTAATATTATTGCATATTATCTGTATTTATTGACTAAAAGTATAAGTTTTTTATTTTTTTTATTAAGGTTTAATATGTTTACTTCATGAACAACATTTTGTGGGTCTTAGAATTTCTATTTTTATATATAAATTCATTAATCTAAAAAACATATTTCTAGATCTATTACTGCCACCTTTAAAACGTGTGTGACTGAATTACTGACACCCCAATTACTGCCAGCTAACCTAATACTGTTTATTACTCATTTTACCGTTATGTCGTCTCATGTACATGAGCAACTACTGCTATGACAGTAATACCAAAATGCTTGAAACGCTTGTACCAATCACTATCACCCATATATTAATTAAAAAGGCTTAATTAATCGTTATATTACGATCGTTGTGACTTTCTATGATACTTCTATTGTACTAAAAAATTATTGTTTATTATGTAAATAATTTAAATATAGTAATTATAGCCCTTTCTTTAGTGCCCTGTTTTCTCTTTCACTAGTAAGGAAGTCGCCATTTCCACTGTTGTCATCAAATTAAAATTTTGTATCGTCTTATAGAAATGAACGAAAAAAAAATATTAAGTGGTGCATTTTCTAGCGTATAGATTATAGGTTGAATTACATAATTCTTTTTGTGTATGACTTTACAACGTTTATTTATTCGTTATTTTCAGTAAAATAGCTTAAGGTGACAGTAATTGGGTAGGTGTCAGTAATTGGGGGTTCTACCCTATACACGAATAATCTCTTAAAAAATCCAATATTTCTCCAAACAGTAGCTTAGACTAGCTGCCTTATAGACAATTCGATATAATTGTACATATATATTTAAGCAACAGTGTCTAACGTCAATTAGAATGAGAAACTATAAGTTTAAATTTCATGCAGAATTAAACAATATTTATCACGAGAAGTGTAACGCGTCACCCTACACCCAACAGAGACACAACTACACACACGCATGCGATCCAATGTTTTTTAACAGCGTGTCGAGGATTTTGATTTATCGACATCCTGCTCGATCAGTTTCGCCCGACAAGCCACTGGCAAGATCTATCTGACAAGACTTCCGCGCAGCGGTAAAAAGGATCCCAAGGGATGCTGGCTTCGCAGCGGAACGCGTTCCATTTTCCCCCGTCCAGTAGCTGTGATCGTCCAGCGACATCTTTTTTCGACGCGTCGCTGGAAAGATGATACGTCGGAAAAAGCATCGAGGTTGACAGCGTTCCGCTGGTTGGCCATCCTAGCGAACGCGAGAAGGAAACCCGAGTCGAAATAAAAGCATCGTGGTGAATCCTGTCGCTCCACGGGCAGTTGATTCTCTTCTATCGCACTATCGCGTTGCGATTTCTTTTAATCGATTAATTCGTCTATTATAACGTGGCACCCACTGATAAAATAAAAAACGAGAGAAAATGGGAACATCTACGAGACACACGGGTTGTATCTTTACACTAAAATAGGAAACGTTTACTGGGGCATTATTTGGGGTTATTTGGGGCATAACCACTACCCACGAAAGTTCAAACCCAATAATTAACAAGCCAGTTGATGATTACTACTCGTGATCATTAGGCTCGATCTGATTTAGATTGTGAATTATCAACCCTTACACACCTCTACGAGGCAGACAGAGGAATTCCCTTAGTCTAACTCTAGTCTAACCTGACACCCTGGTTCCCTATTCATCCTATTTAAGGCTGTCATGCTTACGGAACTCTCCCAGCCGAGCCCCTTGCACATCATCACTGGTAAGGTAGCTTAGGTGCCCTGGGATCGCCAGTTCTCATCTTGGGGACATGCTTCCAGGGAATAATCATCAAAGACACAAGCCCCGAGCCTTGGAGGATTTCACACGCTACAATAACGTGCCATGATTTGCAAAATTTTCACCCTTCACCTACTCTAGGAAACCAACGCTAACGTCCTATCGGAAGCTCTATGAATGACCACTGAAATTTCCGCAGCGAAGTTCGGCGAGCTTGCAGCAAACGGAAACGCAATGGAATTCACGCCGAATGGAAGCAGTTTTCTAGAAAGCTTCGCCGCGAAACCGCAACCGCGGCCGTAAATCGCGAGCTCTGTGTCGCCGGTTATTAGACCGAAAGTTTCGGAGTTAATCACAACTCCTGGGTGCCACGACTCACTTTCAAAAAGGGCTCCCGAGTGGCAACGACTAATAAGGAGAACGACGCCCCAGACTCCAGCAACTTAAACAACTTGTCGCGTCCTGTTTCTTTACAAATCTCTTTGTCGCTGGAATGCTTAACGGCTGTCAGCTAATGGAACTTCAAACAAATTTTATCAATTGTCTAATGGTCCTGCGATTTACCCATGACTCTGTTAACCTTTGATGCAAGCTTTGGAAAGATTTTAACCTTATAGTTTCGAATTAGAATCCAATTGTAATTATAACAAGAAATACTTTTAAAATCGTATAAATTCTTTAGAGACGTTTCGAAGAAGTTTTGATCACTTTTTTATCCTCGAACATCGAACCTTATTTTCTTTCAATAATTTTGCAGCTAGCAACAAGTGTTTGTGATGAATGAACGTAAGCGAATGAATATTTATCCTCGTTAATATACAGCAAAATGTTACACGCATCCTCACGCTCGCGAATGAATCGTGAAATCCTTTTGGAACGAAGTTATTCACTTAACACTGGTGAAATATGCCGCGCAAAGTTACTTTCCAGGCGCGAGTGATATTTCACCGTGTCCAGGGACCACATATTCTCATATCCCGCGGTTCGGTTAGGAACAGACGAAAGCATTTTTTTGCGGGCCAGTAAAATATTCAAGAGCACGAACTTCGCTAATAACACGAAACTGGGAGTTTTACGAGCAACAAGAGCGGCGAACAGACACGAGGGGCGAAATTCAGCGTTTCTTGGCTGCTTGCTCGACAAGAACTGCCACGGCTCCTCGCGAACGGGGAATTTATTGCTCTTTCACTGATACGAAAATGATAACAACGTGGTGGAGCAAATGTACGGAATTACTTTATCCACGTGGAAAGGAATTTGGACGAGATTGAAGGGCACAGAGACTTAGGTTTCTCTCTTTTGTCAGTGTGAGTCCTTTAATTTTATTACGAGAGGTGGAGTTATTTTCGCATGCTGGTCGAGTAGAATATTTTGGGTTTAGGGAATTTGGAAATAATGAGCGCCGACATGGTGGAATAGTTTTTATAGACTTCATAATTTATAAGCAGCGAATATTTTTGAGACTCGAATATTTTTCTAAAGCTTCCAATTTTGGATAACATTTTTTAAATAATTTTTATATGTGGAATAGGTATGATTTTCAATTGTTAACCTAATGCAAGCAAGGAAATGTGGGTTTCAATCGTTTCGTGGTAAAGAATTTGTAAATATTCTGCTCGCGCGTTACATGAATTCATTTTGGGAATATGAAGGTATAAAAATGATTCACAATATTTCGAACGATAACACGCGGAGAAATAGCCCTGCCCCTCGTATAAAAAATAGCTCCACGCACCTGAAAGTACCAAAGGCTACGAAGGGGAGGCAGGATTTATTCTTATTACATCCAGTGGAAACGAGTAAACGTAAATTATCTTGGATACAGTATGGACAAGCTTCCACGTGTATGCGGGAAAATAGAAATAAAAAACTCGGGGCTCAATTTTGTACGTTTAAACGTATACTGTTTTTGTACAAGGGCTGTTTTTAACATATTTTAATAATTCTATAATATTCTATTGAAGAACATTAACAGCACTCCGTCAAGTAAACTACAATTAGGCCATAGAAATGAAAAAAGAGAACTGTTCTCGAACAGTTTATAAGATACGCGACTCATGAAGTAGTTACTGAATAGTGAAAATACACAAGAAATTGTAAAAGGACTTCTCTTAATCCCTTTTTTATGTACAATCAAATGCAATACTCTGCAGACTCTGTGCAACTACACTATGACATGTCTAATTCCATCACTACTTTCGCCACTAAAAATTCGCGGCAGCAATGTAACTAAAGAATCCAAAGAAATCACAAAGCCTGCTTCGTGGCGCAAATAAATTCACCACTTTCTACGTTCTCACTCAATTTCACCTGGCAACATCACGAAGCCACTATTTTCTCACGCACTAAATTATTCTCTCGTTCTCAAGTGATACTATATAACAATAGGGTGTCTTCGAAGGGTGTTTTAAGAGCTCCACAAAATAATGCCGCGCGCCACGTGAGAATCATAAATGTCCGAGAAGGGATGGAAAAATTTACGCGTATACTTGCCAGTGGGGATGGTTTTGAATATCAAACACACTGGCTGCTGGATATCTACAATCCCCCGGCCTATTCCATAGTTGCCGGAATATACTGTTTTCTCTGCCACCCCCATCCCCTAACCCACCATCCAACTCAGGCCACATTTTCAACCCTAAATCACAATATCTCGACACTTGTGTCCAACCGTGAATTCGCATATCGAATACGACTTTTCTTCTGCCTTAAATCATACCTGATGGTTTTTTATTTGAAGCAGAATATTCTCTTCGTTACCATCCTTCATGTCGATAGTTCTGGCTGATTCCTTTGGGAAATGCGAACAATAACTACTTCAAACAGTCGTGGAGTGTTGGAAATCTATGTCCTCGAGCATTTATTATTAAAAAGTATTTTACTATTAATTAAAATAAAATATATAAAATTACTTTATCATTTTGATTTAACACCTGAATACTGGTATTTGAACTTCATGTACGATTTCATTCAAAATCAACAGAAAGAGAAAGTGACAGAAATTATTTCCCATCGCGTAATGTACGTAATAAGTGAATGCAAATAAGTTTGTATTTCAACGATCAAACATGTGTTTTCGACATTAATTTCATTTTGGAATGCTTCACCGTACACGTGCTACTTTGTTGCTGTTTTCTGCCACGTTCAATCTCGACAGTCTAATAAAGGATCTATTTATCTGTGTGCGTACCTTCGTATCGCGTTGCACCAACTGCAGACAGATCGAGAAACTTTCGCAGAAGCTTTCCGCAAAGTGAAATAAGGGGATTGAGAAATATGAGGTCGAATTACTTCCTGAAGGAGACCCTCGGAGTTTCGTTGCGTCAACTCGTGATTACTTGTGCTTGTAGTTGCCGCTATATTAAATAACATTTCCTATTCGTTTGAAAATGAATACGAAGGGGGATGAAAAGTTTTTCCCTCTCGTTCGCTCTTTAGCACTCCTTTTTCAGGGAAAAGCATTACATTTATATGTCGATCTGTTAAACTGATCTGAAAAATTCGTTTTACATTTATAAATTTATACTATCCAAACAATAATATAACATTGCATGTGAAAAACACAAAGTGGCTTCGAAATTATTTTAATACACTTAGGAAGAAGATTTTTCCTTGAGACTTTCACATTGTATACAAAAAATAAGCGACAAAAAATTCAACAAGTACAGCGTGCAACTACCTTTTGGACAATTAATGGACAATTCTGTAAGATACATATGATGAACCAATTATAAACCCTTTCTCCCAACGCTAGAAATTATGTAAGAGTTTAGGGCAAATTAGGGAACGGCCTATGAGTGGAAAGTTATGACCATAGGTGGCGTCCCAACGAAAGTAATGTAGCGACGGAATAGAAGGGACCGCGTAGAGTCGGCGTAGCGGTGTGGCTAACGCTGCTGATCAGCACGCGGGCGGCCCGGGTTCGATTCCCGGCGCCGGGTGGCGGCTCTCTTTTTCCGTCGCTTACAATTACAATATCTTTACAAATTTTCCTTCCCATTCTACGGGCATTTCCACCCCTCAATCCACTTAGCTTTCAACCACACCCCCTAATAAAGTCCACAATAAAAAACCAACCCCAACACAATCCTAAAAAATATCTCCACATCAGCACCAAAACTTCGACTTTTATCCACCCTCTAACATCTCCTATAAAACCCAATCTCACCCCCATTTTCCTCCACTTGCAAAGCCTTCCCTTCACAAATGCGAGCTGTGTAATTCACGCAATGGAGAGGCGTTGCTGTAACCAGAATGTCCATACATCCATTGGAAAAGATCAACCCCCGCGTTTCGCAGGTGGCGAGGGTTAGGTGGAACAAAGTTCTCAATTCAATATTCAAGGAAAGTAGAAAAAGGAAGGGAAAGTTGACAAGCCGCGGGCATACGGTGGCTCCAGACATTCTGCCGCTGTCACGTTCAATTTGAATAAACTACCCCCTCCTCCCCGAGGACAGAATGCCCGAAGCTGAGTAGCGTCATCGCTTTCTGGAACTTTATTCAAATGGAGCTGCTGCCTTCGTATCGCTTCTTCCTCCTTCGATTCCCTTTTGTTCCTCCTCTCTTCGCCCTTTTGTCCCGAGTTTCACGCAGGCGCGCCCTAGACTCGCTATGGTTTTTTTCCACCTGGCTTTCCCCTAGAAACCACCCCCTTTCACGCTGCGTTGCTTTATTTCGTTACGGCGCTGTGTAGGGCAGAGCCTTCTAATGCTTGTGTAATCACTTGGAAGGCCCTTTGATCCTCGTTTCGAGTCTCATTCATTGGGGATGGGTTTCACGGGGTTGTTTGGCCGAAAGGTAAGACGCGTTTCAGGAGACTCGTCCTCAAAGCGACGGGTGGCCCAACGAAATGACGTTCGACGCTTCCTTTGTCGCTTTATTGAATGAGGAATATGTTTCAGTGGCTGGAGGAGGGAATTGTTGTGTCCGAGGGGCTCCACTCTCATATCTGCGGGTCGAGTGTCATATTTGATGATTCGCTGTCGAGGTGCTTGTCAAATAACGGAAAGTATTCCTGAGGAATCCTTGATGTCACCGTCGGAATGATTGACGAAGTGTTTTTTTCTGTTCGAACAATGAATACTTGGGCATGTTGAAATGTTTCTGACAATCAGCTGAGACGGTGGTTTGCAAACCTTTGTTTCGTTTAGTGGTGGACGTGTTTTATTGCTTGAATAAGTGAGTTATGGAACTCGTTTGTCATGCGGTACAAGCACAGAAGGGGAGTGAAGTTTTGCTGGTATTTTATTGAATATTTGGTTTTGAAAAATCCTTCATTTGGAGGAATTATAGACACTACAGATTTTGGAGAAGATATCACGATTGCACTATTATTTCATGCTTCAGAAGAAAATTAAAAGCTCTGAGGAAGAGACTAGCGGAAACTCTAATACAAAAATAGGGGCGAAATATTTCATTTCCAACGCGTCAATAAATCCCCATAATATTTTTTTTCCTGTTTTTTTTTTTTCAAAGAAAGTATCGGAAGATAGTGAAGTAATAAGACGACAAAATAGGGGAGTTATCAAGCACCTCGAATGACCGACTGAATTTAGCTAACTATGGCACATCCAGCAATGATTTATACTGAGAATAGTTGTGCATCGCCATGTGCACACGAATAATATTCCTAACATTCTGGTCTGGTATTACTTTTGAATAGCTGACTCAAAGCAGCCCCCAAATTGGCAATTTCGAAAATTAAAATTCCTCAAACCTGTGTCGACAAATCGGCTGAGCAACTAGCATGATCGTGCTGGAATTTTTGGAAAATTACGTGAAACGGCCGAACGATTTCAATTAAAGTTCTGCGCGTAAATGCAATATCGGCTGGGCTCGTGGTTATGAAAGTAATCATGGTATCAAAGTGCCGGCAGAATTGCCCGAGAAGCACGTTCGACGCAGCCATTGGCCAATTGCGTTCGTTAAATCCTGATGTTCATTAAACTGGCATAGATATTTGGTTAATTCGTCGGGAATTATCGAGAGCAAGCGGGCTGTGTGGAAATCTGGTAAGAATGTGGGATCGAGGAATATTCCTTTCTGTAAACGTTTGTCTTCATTTAGCTGTAAATTACTCTAGGAACTTTAATTAAGTCAGGATGAATTAAGGACGTAGGAAATGGTGCATTTGTAGAACATTCTTTTCAGCAAGAGAAGTTTAAATGAATTATTTAAAACTTAAATAAACATATTTGAGAAACAAAATTAAATTAATGCAGCAAGTTCCTATAAAACAGTAACTTCCTTACAAGAACACAGAACGAAGTAAACAACGGTAGCTAAAAGAAAGATTAAAATACCAATATTGACGAACAATCATAATGAATATGATTGATGAATATGATTTCAGCTTGAATTATATTTTGTCGTACTTCAATCAGGACTTGAAAATCTGTATCCATCATTCCTAAATATATTTGTATTTTCAGAGTGGAATTTTCGAGCAATAAATCAGAGAATGCATTGGAAAAGTTTATAAAAACATCCAAGTCAAACAAGCTGTGTTTCATTTAACGCAAGCTCAAACATTCAAATTCCACATCGGATGTTATTTCAATTAACCATTATTGCATGTCGGTAAGGCTTGATTATTAAGAATGTTATCCTACTAAAATATAAAACCATTGAATATCCCAAATATTATTGGAGCTAAAATTTTTCACCGATATGGAACGTTAATTACTTCATATCACGTCTACTTCCTGTCGCGTAAAATGGACAATTTCACCCAATGCGCGTACAATTTCCCCAATTGCCAGTGATCAGGCGATTAATTTGAATGCCTCCGAAATTACCAAGAGTTCGTTTTAATTCCCGCTGATTGGATCGCGCGCAGCGAAACGAAGAGGTCTAGAAATGCCGGTATTTTGCTGCTCGCGTGCGCTAAGAGAAAACAAATCGCTGCAGGATATTTTTACGCGGCCGCGTGCGTCGCTGAATCCCCCGCGAACGGATATTTCGATTAGGAAATAAACGGGCTAGGACAACGGAGCGCGGGCCAGCGTGTAATGAAATATCGAAACCTTCGTCAAATATTGACGCGGCCGAAATAAAGTTTGCGACTCGCTTGTTTGACAGGATTCATTGTGACGGACCTAAAACACCTAGGAACGCGGGGAATTCGATTGAAACGCGCGGTCGTGTCGAGCGTGAAAAAAAAAAGAAGGAATCGCGTTTTCTCCCTTAACAGTTTACTACCGGAATTCAATTAATTTTTGCCTAGTTTCGCCCGCCCTGAAGTCTGAAGTGACGTTAACATTTTGCACGCCTCTGTTCGAGTAGCGTTCGCTTGAAATGCACCAGCGCCCAAACGAAAGTCTAAAATTGATGTTTTCCTATAATAGTACTAAAGTTCATATATCATCTCTGTTAGTAGATTTTTTTTATTATATTTGATAACACTGATGTATTGAATTTCTTCCATTTCTGTATATTATTTTTTTTTTTTTTTCTTAAATTATGGTTGCCATAGGCACCAAGAAGAATTGTCGTTGTATCGACAATAATATCAAACGAAAGCTTGCCTTGTAATTGAAATAACGTCACAGTTATCATTTATATATGGAATTATGAAGGGTGCGCTTAAAATATATCAAATAAATATCTCCAAAAGTGTAACGCAATTAAAAAAAGTACATTTCAACGTGAATTAAATCATTAAGTGGAATATAATCAAATAAACGGAAAATGTATCTAAATCGACAGAAAAGCAGTAAAAAAAGTAGTATAAAAATCGAAGTAAAAGTAAAAGCTGAAGAAATGCTAAAATTGTATCCTAGTAGGGGAGAGGCTTGCAGGTTGCCACCCCTGCTGTATTTCGACTTTCTAGCAGTGTCAGAACCTCAACTCTGACTCACATCGACGTTAAAAGAGTAGGTGTCACTATTTTATAACCTCTGGAGCGGACAGACGCAATAACGCTGTGTTTGCTGAGCGAAGGGTAATATAGTGTTTGTCAAAAAACTGAATTATTGAAATTGTGTGCTTTCCTTGTGCTCGTAAATTGAACATTTTCATCGACAATTCAAGATAACTATACGTACTGTGTTGTCTTTTTTATCTAATTTACATATGCCAAACAGATTTCCAAACATATCATGAATTGACCATTTTTTCTCATATTTTCCTAAAAATGCGTCGGAATGCAAGTTGCCTCCTTTTTTGGCTTGCAGGTTGCCACCTCTCTCTTTCCCGCTTGTTTACACTCAAATGTCATTGAGTTTGAAGTGAAGTGTTTTTATTGCATTTTAGTCATATTTTGGTTTATTTTTTACATTTTTATAAATTTTTAGTATGGCAGCACGCAGGTCAAGAAAATCTAAATAATATAATTTATTAATAAAACTTAATAAATTTTGAAAAGTTTTCTGAATTAGGTTTTTATTTGAGTTTTTTTACACTTTTAGCTATTTTTGGGGTGGCAACCTGCGAGCCAAAATTTCAAGGAGACAATTTTAGATACTTTCGATAATTTGCAGTATAATTTTTCTTTTTCGAGAGTTTGTATGATTTGTAGCTCAGGATTGTAGCTCAACACTTCCTCTTTCCAATTTATACCATAAATCAACGATACGTTAATTTTATGACGAGTTATGATAAAAAAAGCTTAGGGGTGGCAACCTGCAAGCCTCTCCCCTACAATTTTATTACCTGTCACAGAAACAGGACCAGTCGACTCAGAACCCATCTCGATCCTCGGTCCCAACTCGCAAATTTTTTAGCTAAAGCTAATTAACGCACCGGTACCTGTCACGATAATTATACTGACCAAAAAGTCTGCCACGGAACACGTTACATTTCGTCTCATAATTTTCAAAAAACCTCACCCACATAAGAAACTTCCCTCGCAGTTTAAACCGTAGCCACAACACACCGACGTCCAAACAAACAAAATATAAAACATCCACAACACTAAAATCCCCGACGAAAGGTGGTATATTAAATCAATTTACCCACAGTTCTAAAATCTCATGCTATTGTTTCTACGCAACTTCTGCTCAGCAAGCACCCATCGCTATTATCATTACTACTACGATAACGGGGTTGTTGAATCGCAGAATCTTCCGGCGAACGACACGGAGCAACGAGAAAATAAAGTACCTCGCGCAGGAAGATCGCGGGCGAGAGGACCGTTAAAAAGTAACTACCGAAGCAGAGGAATGAATGTGAATTAAAAGTAAAGCAGGGGGCGCAGGGGCGCGTGACGCCCGGAGGAGCGAGAAAGACGATCTTCACGCTCCAACAAATTCCAGCGCTCCCATGCAGGCGTGCAGCTAATGAACGCAGTTACCGTCCGGAAGTGTAACTTTAATATGTCGTATCGGCGATTTTCGCTGCCGCCCCGGGGCCCAGTAAACCGTGCTAATAGTTTTCAGTCGTCGACCGGCCAGAAGCACGTCCGTTTAATTGATCCCCGTCCCGAGTCGGAGCAAACGGTTCTCGATTCTGCAGAAAAATCGCGCGATCTGGCGCGAACGAGCTCCTCCCCGGCTGGACTCGAGTTTATTTCGCGAGGCTTTACCGGAACCATGAATCTTCTGACAGGTGGTGCTGGCGCGAGTAATGTAACGAGAGGGGCGCTGCTTTTTCTGGGGTGCACAGGGGGGAGGGTAGGGGTAAAATTGAATTCACGAGTGACGAGGTAATGATTTAATGCTGCCCGATTGCATCTGTGCGCGTTGGTGTTTGCTTTTCAGGCTGCGTTAAATTAACTTTCGTTTTGGGGACTGAAAATCCTGTTTGCAGGATGGAGGAGGGAAACGGCGGATTGAAACATGGGTGGGAAATGAACGTAAATCGCTGGGAGATGCAGTTTTCTCGTTTTGCGTTGGGGCGTGATTTAGGCACTCGATGGGAGGTTTAGAAATATCTGTATTGGGGAGTGTCACTTGTTTTATGGATTTGTATATTCGTTTTGTGGAAGGAAGATTCTGCCTGGTGTAATTAGGTGATTAGGTAAATTAAGAGGATGTGGAATAATGTAGTGCAGACACAGATACAGGGTGTAATACGAGAAAAGAATAAAGGAAATAAGGTTGCGAGGAAAGGAAGGAAAGTAAAGGGTGAGTCCCTTTGTTCTGAAGATATAAATAAGAAGAGGAGCATAGAGATGTGATGAAGTTTGCACACAGAAAACGCGAGAAGACATTCCACGTTCCAAATTTTTAATTACTCCTCAGTTTTTATTAAAAATAAATACGAAAATGCAGAAATCTCTGAAGAATCTCTTTTACACCTACAGATTTAAAGATACTGAATAGAATTAATACTTAAGGAAGAGACCCTCTGCATTCACAAAATCGAACCTTCGCTCGAGGCATTAATTCCCTGAAATTCCAGCATGTCCCCGCGAGAAAATTTCGTCCGCGGCAAGCTGATTCGCGCGATAATTCCTCGGCGTTAATTATTAGCATTCATTAGCGAGCGTGTCCCTGTTTGTCCCGCAGGCACATTAAATTTGCACTTCATTAGCGCAGTTACATATTAATTCGGGAACTTCGCGGTACAACCGGCCGCGGTATAATTTTCATAAATCAGGATGCACTCTTAACTGGATCGGAAACAATTCTCGCTATTCCCACCCCCCCCCCCCCCCCTCGGCCACCGGAAGCCAGCTACCAGAACCGCCGATTTCGAGGCTGGTTTCGCCGCGACTTCGACTCCAACTACCTCACCGCTTCCGTTCGAATTCCACTTTAACTTTAATTTACAGTTTGGCTGCAATTCCAGCTGTAATTGATGCAGATTCAGCTTTGCTGATTCGCCGCTCGTTCTCTGTTATGCGTAACTCTGTTTTATTGATTCCGAATTTCGAAGTAAATTGCGAGGATACTTATGAGTCCATGTATTTAAATCATCCTCCATCGAATGGCAAGTGGTTACTTAATAAAGACGGACTAATAACTCTTTTTGCGCAGAAGAGATATTTAATGCTGGATAGGGTTACGCGAGGTTTGTATATTAGAGTGTGATGGGGCGCACAGATTGGTAATGAAATGGATTTGAAAGAGGAGCTGGGTGTAATTGAATTTCCCTTGAAGGGGATTTCGTTTGCTATAGAAATCCGGTTATTCTACACATCCAGTTTTTCAGACGTAGAAAGTAAAAAATACAAGGATTTAAATTACTCAAGAGTTTCCATCACCTAAAAGTATTAATTCCCCAACGAAGATCCCCGAATAACATTATAACCTTCTACAAAAATACCTTTTCATAATTAAATTTCTAGAAAACCTTGATATTCTTCCTCCACATTATTCTCTAGAAAACATCCAATAAATTCATCCAAAAGTACACATTTCCCACCCAATGATGTACCTCCTGTTAAAAAATTCCCAAACTACGATACCCGATCTACAAAAGAAGATAACACTCCAACCTGTAGCGAGCCAAAAATCGAAATGCAGGCTCACAGAGGCAGAACGATTCAGTAACGAACGATTGGTAGTTGAATTCGATAAACTATGCCACCCTGCAAAAGCTAAACGAGCGTTGAACGTGGTTTGAAACGAAATCGACGATATTTTTCGAGCTGGTCGAGGCTGCACGTTATTCTAGCTGTACCTTGGCTTCCAGATAATGGTGTTTGAGCGATGCTGTTTCCAGCTACGACTGTCCAATTCAAGCACGACAAACGGCCCGTTTTCAGCGCCACCCTTTTCGACCGGCAACCCTCGCTCCTCCTCTTTGATACCTGTAATTAATGCATACCAATGCGAGAAGCGACATGGTCTTGGACAATCGCGGACAGATATATCCGTGATCGCGAATGCCAACGCGTTATGCTTTAAGCACACTCGAGTGGTTTGCTGGGAGATACATTTCAGGGTGTATATTTCAGGAGATGAATTCTAGAGATTTACCACTTTGCCTGTTAAAGAATTGTGGGATATAAAGTATATTTAATAAAAACAGGAATATATATATATATATATATATATATATATATATATATATGTACAAGATTGAAAGAAACTAAAACTAATACAAAATACCGACTACAACACAAAACGACTCTACTCAACACAACTACTCTGTTCGTCTTCTCACTCCGCCGGTTGTTACAACTCTGCCTTCCCTCCGGAAAGCTCGCCTTTCCGAAAAGGACGCTACCCTCCCACCACGTACGCTTTCAAAGTCACCCTCATGCCCAAATATGGACATTCCTTCGCCGCGCACTTTCTCGCCCCGACCAACCCTTGCGCGCGTCGCTGGGCCCGATGACGCGTTGGGTTTTCCCCAACGGGCCTGTCTCCTCAGAGGTTCTCAACATCTCTCTAAACCTATTCCGATACTACAGAATTTAAGTTAACAATATATAGTTTACTTATTTACTCGTTTACCTTTATACTGCTTCGGGAAGAACTTCAACAAAACCTTATAACCTCCATAAACCATAAACTCAAGAGAAGCATTATCTCTAAATACTGCAACTACATCCGCAACAGAAATTATACACCTTTCCTAAACAAACGTCAGAAATCCTAATGAACCTCCCTGCGCACGACCAAACGACAGTAGTTAACAGATACAGAAAATCTGTCGTTTCAAAGAACCCATCTGCCAAATGGAGCAGCCCAGTAATTGGCTTCAATTTCTTGCAACAACGCGCGGTAGTCGGAGTCAACGACTGGCCAGACGGCCGCGCGCCGACTTTTAAGGGTCGAGTAACGACGCGGGCTGGAGGATCAGCCCTGTCGTCCTATTCCGCGGGCAGAATGCGCAATCACCGTGATTAACGCGTGTCGCGGGGCGAGCTGGCTTCAGCATCGAACAATGCTGCGCGAATTAATGAGGACACGGGAACGAAGGCTGTCAGTCAGCGACGCGGAACCATGATCTCCGATCGGGCGGGGGGTGAGACTCTGTTGCGACGCGGTTCGTTCAATGGGATCACTGTGAGAACGCGGCTCGTTCCGCGACTACCATTGTCAATGGCACACTTAGCTGCTCGTAATGAATTACGGTCACGTAAAGGGGACTTAGTTTCGGGGGCACGAAAGAGCTTAGAATCCGAAATGCAAGGTATACAGCGTGCACTGCGCTCAATTCGTCTCTGCAAATACTGCGTCACGATGCTACTTTTTATTCGACAGTCTAGAGTCGTAGTGTCTAGGGCGAAGATTTAATGAGAGGAATTCCGGCACACCTGCCTTCATTTCGGGTACATTGATAGAAGATTACTTCTTTTTTAATAGTCGCGAGAGATGAGATTTTCGGAATATAATTAATAAAATAATTAAAAAATAATAAAATAATGAAATAATTGTCTCATGGGAGATATTTTTTTCTCATCGTGGATTTGCACCTTTATGCTTCTTTCGCTGTTTTTTTAACTTGTACAGAGGAAATTTGAATATCTCGGAGTAAATGGAAGAGGAATTTTGTGAGGATAAAGGCTCTACTGTAGATATCTACTGTAAAGTAGATTTGTTAAGTAATATAATACAATAAATCTTTGATAAATGATTACTCCCTAAAATTGACGACTCACGTGATCAAATTCGAATAATTAATACACTCGAAATGTAACACAATATTTCAGAAGTCTCGATATATTTTATACTTAATATTATAAATATTTTATAGCCTTCCACCACCCACAATACTATGACACTTTTCTAATATTAATACTGTAATATAATATGTACATTAATTCAGGGTCATCTGTGTCACGAATGAAGCGTATGAGTGAAAATATTATGTTTTCTTACAAGGAGAGTATTTTAGGTGTCCGCCTCCGATCATTTTGATTTTTGGATATGTTATAGAGGACCGAAAAATAAGAAATACGTGTTTTTTTATTTTTCCCCGTTTTCATATTTGGGGGGGGGGGGGGGGGGGTGAAAACTGCGTTCAAAGTTAGGGGTGAAAAATCATTTTTGTGGACTTTTTGAAAATCTGGTGAGTCAGTCATATTTCGCATTCAAAGACACAAAATTCGTCCATTGACACTATTCCCCTATCTCTAATAGTTCTCGAGATATTCCACAAAAAAGAGTTTTTAACGCTAACTTTGAACGCAGTTTTCACCCCCCAAATATGAAAACGGGGAAAAATAAAAAAACAAGTATTTCTTATTTTTCGGTCCTCTATAACATATCCAACAATCAAAATGATCGGAGGCGGACACCTAAAATACTCTCCTTGTTAGTACAATTGCTAAACGCTTCCCAGAAAACGTTCATCATTTAACACAAAGCATTGCCTATAATGGGCCAGGGTAAGAAGTCAAAGTGTTCGCGAATACCTCGCGACATTTTTACGAGAATCTAGGTCTTTCCTCTTCACCAGCCAGCTGTTCTTGTAAGTCAAGAGGTGTAACGCCAAGTACGTCGTCAACGAGTACAAAGAGCCATATCCCACGTAATAATAACGACGTCGTTAGGTGAAACTTTCCTCCCATTCAGTGACCCCGTATAATTCGAGTCGCCATTCTTGGAGGAAGCATTATCAATGTATCGATAATTCTATTCACAATTCTTGAATGTATTCACTCGGCAAAAATAGCACTAGCCTATTACGTTAAATACTTAAAGTTCTCGATGGGACGTTCAAAATTAATCAAGAGACTTTCAAGCTGCGTTAGATTCTTCATCTAGTTCCAGCATCTTTTTTCATAACAGCACAAAAGAATTTACTTGTACTTATCTCGCAAATCCATTTAATCCCGAGTAGCTCCGAATACAAAGCACCAAACAATCCAAATTTCAATATTCCCACCGTTTCATAACATTTACAAGATCATATTATACAAGATTACCAAACAGAAGTCTCTGACAAAATATTTCCAGACCTCTCACGTTTCGAACCCGAACTCCCGGGCGTTTAGAATTATATGCTCCGCTCCACCAGTACTCGCAAGTACCAGGATCTGTGATTAAATCGCGTTGGCCCTCGACGAAGAAGCTTCGATGGGACATCCAGATTGCGGGAATCGTTGTGGTAAAACGTTAGTCACGGCGAACGTTATCTGAGGCAGCATTGAGCACTCGCGGCTTGTTACCATCGCTACCATCGCTACCATCGTCAGCGTTGTCGTCGTTGGAATACAAATTACACGAACGAGCACGGCGACACGCTGGCCGTTCGGCCATCATACAAATCTGACCGTCGGTGCCGCGATCCTATCTCGAATTAATTCCTGCCAGCCTCCGATAAATCGAGATACGCCCGAGATCTCTGATAAATCATACTGGCTTCTGCGAGCTTCCACGGTGGCTGTATCGATTTCTTTTCGCGTGATTGCACGCTGCGATTGCAATCCGGGGTATTTCTTCCGATATCGGTGCGTTGTACTGTTTACCACTGCATTCCACATTAGAGCATACAGATTTCGCGGAGGCACGACACTCACGAGGCGTTGCTACGCCCGACTCCCCACTTAACCGCTTATGTTTTTCTCCGTCGCACGGCCCTCTAGAGGTAAACAGTGTAGTTGTTGGCCACCGAAGTCAGAGGTTCACATAAGCGTTGAATTATAAGTCTTATTTTGCTAGCTTTAGGAACACAATTAGTGTTAATTGCTGTAAACGACTCTAATAGTCTAGAAATAGAATTTGTTTAAAGAAAGAGTAGAAGGTTCCACAAAAATTTTACACAAAATACGTTTTCTATGAAAAAACATAGTTATTGGCCAGACGAATGCAATGATTGGCCGATCGTATGGCAGTTATTGGCCACTATTTCATAACCTATATGTAACATATATCCTACCTAATTCTTAATGCTCTAAGACCTAATTATGGAATAATGTAAATGTAAAAAAATGAATTGATTCTTTTCGCCATGGTTTAAAATCAAAAATTCCTAAATTATATTCATAAAATGAAACTAAATGTAATATGATAGTATTACATTATTAAAATATGTAAACTATAATACCTTTTCTATTTAAATGTTTCTATATTAGTTAGTATTGTATATTGCACCTCCTTTTACATCGTATTAATAGCATTTTCTTTTAAAACATAACCTTTTGCAATCACAACCCTGAAACGGCCAAAGCATGGCGAATGATGGCTAACAACTGTTTCACTGTTTCTATGACTGTCAGCTACCCATTGGCCTCGTGGCCAATGACTGTCCTAAACCATTATTTACATTACAGTTCTTGGCCACCTATAATTTTTGCAATAATGTATAATTTTAATGAATAAATAATCCTTTTTTATAAAGTTTAAACCTTTATTTGTCTATATAACGAATATGAAAGTTCTATATATATCATAAGTGCATTAAATTATCTAAGAATTGCCTGATGTAACCGTATGGCTATTCAATTGAATCACTGTAGTTTTCAAGCATCGATTTCAAGTTGTCTATTTTTTACACGTAGTATAACAATGATTAGCGAAATAGTGATTGCATTCGACGCATGAAAGTAGAAGGTATCTGAATATGTTCATTATAAAAGGCATAATGTACACTGTTTCTTAATATTCATGCTTTTTTAAAAAAGGCCAATCACTGCCAGGTGGCCAACAACTACACTGTTTACCCCTACTCTCTCTGGTAAATTTTCGTGCGGGACTGTTTACGTTGACAACGGTCAGATCCGGCGTTTGGGATGTACCAGTTATTCCTTGGAAATTACCACGACCAATCGCATGCGGTTCAAACCGTGGGTAGTAGGGGCGTCTGTATGCTCTAATGTGGAATGCAGTGTAGAGCTAAAGCAGGTCGCCTTTCCTTTTTGCAACCAAGGGTTTCGACACGTTTCTTAGAATCGTGCATTAGGAAAATCGTCTGCAACGCAGTATTTTCAGTAGTGGTAGGTTTTTAATTAGATACACCGTAGGATGTGATCGATTATGTCATCGCCTAAGTGTTTTGAACTAATCCTTGTCCGTAGACCGTCTACGAGCATTCAACCCCTCAGCGATATCATTCAGTTAGGTCTGGAAGGCCATCTAGCCACGGCTGCGGTAGGAGCAAACGGAATTTAATATTAATACAGACTGAGGTGGGTGGAGTTGCATGGATAGCAAGCCTGCTCGAATTTCAAGAATACCGGCAGCGATATCGAGTGATCGATCCAATTCCCGCGACGACGACTACTCCACCCTTGCCCGCTCTTGGAACCTTGACCCTCGCTGAAAGCGCGGCGGCGGAAACGCCTGAAACTCGTTGCATGCAAAAGAAACCCAGCCCACCGTCGCCTGACTATGGTACCCAGCCTTCTTTACGGGTGGGTGGCAAATGGGAGGCGAGAATGCGTGGAAACTCGGGGAACGTAGCATTTGGGGGTGGAGAAGTAGCGATGGATTTGTAGAAATTAGAGTATGTTGAGTGTGAAGACGGTTGAAGACGTGTTTAACAATCGAAATTAATTATTGTCGTCACGATGAATTCTTCTGTGGTAGATTAGTAGAATGGAGACACTTGGTTTGGGGGTTGATGGGGGTTGGGAGTTAGGATGCTACTGGGAAAATAAGAAAATATAGTATTGGGTAGTGTGAAAGAAAAAAGATTACAGTCAAGTGGGAAATAGGAAAGGAAGAAAGGCGGGGCTCTTTGACAAAAGCTGCGAAGACACTCGCGCTCGTGCTAAGTGTAAGATTGAAGGAAGCATTGTGACGAAGAAAAGGGGGTGCAGGGAAGGAACAATGAAGTGGAAAAAGAATGAGCGAGAACGACAGATGGGGCAGGCTAGCTTGTCCATAGCGGTGATATGTTGCTACTGGGTCAAGTTATTTAATCCTTGCGGCATAAACCATCTCTGGCGTGTTCGAAATTTATGCGCTGAAACCATGCTAGAATACTCGACGGTGTACGCGGTCGGCCGAAATATTCGCGGGCGACGCGCGATTCCCTCGAATCCGCAAAACTGTTGCCCGGATGATTTCGCCAGCATCGAAACCTGCTGTCTGAATATTAGTAACCGTTACCCCAACGGGCTGCTGATTATTAATCTCCTATCTAATTATCTAAACGCGCCACTACTTGATGCTATTTGTTATATGCTCAAGTTGATTTCGTTGGACTGTGT
Organism: Andrena fulva; assembly: GCA_946251845.1. Taxonomy (NCBI): domain Eukaryota; kingdom Metazoa; phylum Arthropoda; class Insecta; order Hymenoptera; family Andrenidae; genus Andrena; species Andrena fulva. The sequence goes on from OX276332.1 coordinate 6,501,939, forward strand.
TCGTGAAATTTGTGTACAGGCGATTCATAATGAGGGCGTTTTTAATGAAATTCATATGTTGTGTTTGAAAGTGAAATGTGTTCCAGTCACTCATTAATCATATTCTCGGAAATAAATTATTAGAAAGCGACAGTAGAGTGAAAAAATATATTTTGTATGACACTTCGAAGGAAATCATTTTGTGTCGGTGAAAACGAGATTCGAAGTAATCAGAACTTGGTAAGTCTCTGTGGATTTCTTGCCAGTGGAAGTGTACTTCCTTGTTTTATTGCGCGACAGCTGCGTGGTTTGAGAAGAAACGACTCAAGAGACTGTGCAGTGCTTCTAAAGTAATATCTGACTATGTTTGTGTACCTTGTATGAAATTTCGAATTGGTTTTTGGTCACACGTGCACATTAGAACTACTGATGGGACTTGGAGTACTAAACTCCATTAATACTAAAATAGGAATACAGCGTAAAAGAGATACATCAACTTTTAATGATGCCAATGTAAGATTCAAGACAAATTACATTAAGGTAGGATCTCAATAATGTAAGTGATAAAACTGTGATTCTGTAGATAATCCCACTTATTCCAATGGAAACTAATTATAATTCCTCTAACTAGTTTATCGACTACTACAAAAATCAAAGATCAGAATTCAGTTAAAAATAATTCAACAGAGAAGAAGGTATTACAAGAACAATCCATCCCGAATAACTGACATTATGAATTTGATTTTACTTTGCAATTTACATCATTATAAAAAAAAAACACCACTATTTGCAACCTTACTCTTCATCCCCAATCTTTCACAAGATGAATTCTTCTACGAATGGTAACGATCAACGATGTTCGTTCTTCCCCTCGCCCCTTTTCATATTCCCAGGACCAGTTTCATTAGTCAAGATTGCTCAAGTCTACCCAACTAGATACTGTTCTATCACAGCCTCTAATTCGACGCCCCTTTGGTACTTGGATAGGGTGAGTCAAGTTTGTCAACTTTGATGTAAGGGACTTTCCAAGTGCCACCCATGCTTCACGATCGCGAACACAAAGGGTACGTGTGTTAAATGCCATATAGACAGGGCGGGAAGGGGTACCATAGAATTTTAAGGGTAATATTCTGTCCCTACTACCCTGATCAGCTAAGGTATTAAAATTATCTCCAACTTTAACGTCTGCTCGAAGAGAAAATTACATAACGTTATGAACGTGCACGTTGCCTGTATGCTAAGCTTCAGAAATTTTGACTTTGAAACGTGTATACATTTAAATTCCATTTTAATTTCATGTGAAAAGTGGGATGAAAATGACAGAGAGATAGTAAAGTAGGACGAGAATAATCAGGAAATTTGATGGTTCTAATTTTTTGGTGAAAGGAAATGTTTGATATGCTTGAATCTGGAATTTCAAAATTCAGTGCACTGATCTGGAACAATAAATTTCTCACAATTTTGTGGCATTCAAGCTTTTTAGATACGAAATATGGTTTTGATCATTCGTAACCTTAGGGAAGGTATTTCTTCACGAAAACATGACAGGTTTTATTTGAGTTAATTCTGATATTATGAAGAGGAGGTAATATTTATTTTTTACTGTTTAGGACAACTTCAAAATTACACAGGTCTAAATATATTCAAGAAAATCTATACATCTTCGCACTAGACAAGTCACAAGCTATCAGACTTCTGCGAATCTTATTTTGCATTAAAGATATACATTCAAGTGAATTCTGTAGAATTGTAAGAATAATAGAATTTTTCCAGGTACTGCAATAAGCTTCAACTTTATCGAAAGTTCGCTGCGAGTCAAGAGCCGGGGAAAAGTAGACGAGGAAAGTTAAAAGAGAAATGGTCGTACGTTGTCCGTGAAACTCCCGAGACTTCAACAAGTTTTCAGAGGCGACTAATAATAAAATGATTTTCCGCGTCTAGTGAAACAAACTTTCCAATAACAGTCCGACAGGAGCGCGTTATAAAGCTGCATCAAACTCTGCTTTACTCAACTATACTGTCTCACATATCCTTCATATAAAAATTTAGTGGGGAACAAGTTTCGACGAGCTTCAAATCCATTTGAGACGATGGAAACATTCAATTTCCAGGATATGGTAAAAAAAAAAACGAATGACAGCATAAAATTCACTGTCATTGTACTCGATCCCTTATCTACACATTTATAGACAGAAAGAAATGGTGTGTGCTTAAAGCCGGTATTTTTGCCGAACCTAACTAAGTGTTGGATTTGGAATTCTTATGGCTGACTAACGCAGCCCGCTACTACTACGTCTGACCATATACGATACCCCATCACTGGAACGGCTTGGCATTAAATATTTCGTTTATTTTTCGCCTGGCACCGATAACGAGAACCGCGTGGAATGTAAATTTTTTAAAACATGCTAACCTGTAGCACGGAATTCTGGTAAAAGTGGTATTATATGCATAAATATAAATAAAATAGAAGCTGAACTACGCCATAACTGAATATCGAACGAATGAATATTCTCGTTCACGCTTACTAGTTTTAGATATAAATATTAAAAAGTAAAAACAGTCTCTCCTTGCTTTTACTTTGTGAAAGCTAACACAGGTATTAAAGAAAACAGGCGGAACTGTACATTTCCAGCCAACTATCTTTTTATTGACGTTTATTGACTCTCAGGCTTGTACAGTTGTCACTCGAAACGTCAATAATGGATGAAAGGAAAATTGATAAAAAATATTAAACAAGATTCAATAATGATTAGGAAACCGTTATAAATTGACACACTTTTTGTAACATTTACAAGAAGTATAAAAATCATCATTTACGCAATCACGCGTGGTTTCAGCGAATCTAACGCATTGAACCCATTACTTAAAACTATATTCTGGCCTTGAAAATTTGCCAGAAATTAATTCGAAGGTGCAGTTTCTATTTAACTGGGATTGAATAATCATCTAATGTAGGGTGAAAGCACTAGTAGTCGACCACTTAAAGCTAAACTCGAATGAAAAGTACTGAAAAAACATAAACAATCAATGTTATAAAATATATAAAATGTATTGAAGTAATTCAAATGTATTTAATGTATCACTAAATATTTTGTGTTAGTAGGAAAGTTCGGGGAAAATAAATAATTAGCGTTAAAAATAAAGTGTCCGAATGCTTTAATAATCGACCGCTTAACTCTAAAAGTCGACCGGTCCGATAGCTAGTAGTCGACCACCTTTTTTAATATGAAATTCAAAATAGTTTATGTGCGCATTACAAACTAAAATTTATTTTTAAATATAATGTGCAACATCAGTAAATAATTAATAATGACAGGAATAATGCGTAACTAAAATAAGTTCTTTTAAAAACTTTATCAAAATTTTAATAAGAAATAGAAATTTTTTTTTCCAATGTAAATTAAATTTTTCGTTTTTAAGATAGGAAGCAGTAACAAATTTTAAGTTTTTAAAGTAGGTATTTGTATTCTATAAATAAATTATATGTATAAACTTTGTAGAACATTAATCCATAAGAAACGAATATACAATTTGAATTATCTTATAGTTAATACGTGGTCGACTATTAGCATTCATTGTGAATGCAGTTAGCTTCAGAAGTCGACCGCTGTGGTCGACTATTGAAAATTGAAAGGGAATGATGATCCAGTTACCGACCTCCCATAAATAAATAAATTATCCCATTTTTTTTAAATTTTTGAAGCGCATATAAAATTGTTGATGCTTTTTCAGTGGAATAGCATAATTTTCCAGTAAAAAATGTATAGAACTGAATTACATTTGTCGTTTCTATTCAAAGCACACTTATGTTTCTCGGGTTAGAAAACAGCAATGGCGCATGTAGAATCAAAATTAGTTTACAAATCACTTTAAAAGCATTTATTTTTTTTACCTATGAAGGGCGCTTTTTGTCGTATTGTAAAGTTAGAAATTCAAAATATAATATAAAATTGTCATTTAATAAATTCTTTATTTCAGTGCTTATTTCTTTAAACTAAATAATAAAAGTGGTCGACTACTAGAGGGTGGCCGACTACTAGTGCTTTCACCCTACACGTGATAAGCACGAATGATCACAGTATACGCGTTTACTTTTGAGCAGTCTCGGGATGACTGGTTCATATTACCAGAACAGAAACTTCGTCCTCGACCGCACGTACCACGGGTAAATTGCAATTACCGCTAATTAATTGAGCAATGGGTTGAGTAGTCGCTCGAGGAACAAAGCGTAGCGCAATCGAGTCAACGGAGAAATTGAAGACGACTCTCGATTCAATATTCCGAACTCGTCTGTCGTTCAGATGACGACTGCGCGCAAACTTTCATTCGTCCGTGGAGTTTACGAGCCCCGATTTATTTCTCTGCTGTTGCTTTGACGTTAATTATAATCGCTGGCATCGAAAAGTACTGATGCAAACTCTGTTACACCCGCGCGGTACTCACCACTGTCGGGTCAGTTGTACTTTCTGCCTGCGCATTAACCATTTACTACGCGTTGCAATTTTTAAATCCTACAGTAATATTAATTTTAAATTTAACTTGGCTTCACAGAAATGTGGATGGGACATTCCGCGCCAAATCGATTACTGTTTGCACTCGATGGCTGGGATTGAATGATTTCTCAAATTAAAATTTGAGTCTGTGGTCTTAATCCCTTCCCTTCTTTCCCCACAAAATTATTTTACTCGTGTCGAGGGAGCTGTCGCCGAAGACACGTGAAATTAGGTCGCACTTGCTAACTAGGGCTAATTGATAAACAGCGTTTGGTCTGGCATACTTGCAAACGAAATCGTTGAATGAGAGAGCGTGGAGCTGACACGGCGCGCGCTAATTAAAGCTCCCACGCGCATAGAAAGTCGATATGGATGCAGGCTTTTGTTCGAAGAACGGCGAAATACGGATCGAACGCCGGGTCACGTGCTCCACGACATATCGCCTTAACCAACTATCGATTCAACTCGTTCCTACGATACTGTGTTTCTGAATATTATTTGTCACTGATATTCTCTAGTATCCTGTTAAATTTTTCTACGATCCTCAACGCTCTGTCTTTGATGCACTATTATTATGAAATTCATTAAGATTCCTCAAAGTACTTAATTAATAATTTTAATTATACTGAGAAATATGAAAATTTAAGATTTCTAACATCAATAATGGTATTACGTATAGCTACTTCTGAAGAGAGGTTTAACGTTTTAGGATTCGCGAAGTACTTGTAGGAATCGATTTAAGGGTATATAGTATGCAACATTATGCTATTGTGGATTGTGTTCTTTTTTACAGTTCCAAATGGTTTTTATAATAACGCGCATATGCTGTTCATACGAATAACGCGGAAACGTGCCCAGAATCAAAACGATCCATAAACATTGTCCCGTTAACGACGTGTGCCCGATTACAAAACGTATGGCTGCGTTAATTGAAATTTAAATTCGCCAGACGCATTTGGAGAATTAAAGGGACGCGCGCGAATGAAATATGCATGGTTTCTACACGCGTCATAATTCGGCAAGCCAAAGTAGCAATCAATTATTAAAATTAATTACTGACACCAGACAAACCAGTAATCTATTGGGTGTCATGCATTGATAATCGTTCATTTTGCAATGATTTTTCCCTACTTGCTCTTCCCACGAATTCAGCCCTATCTTCTAACGAGTCATGTCAAATTTTATCTGCATTGTGTGCATATAGCAAGTAATATTCATTTCCAAACGCACGAAATTAGGAAATGCCTTCATTTCCACTTGGAAACGTACAAGTAAAGGGGAAAAAGAGGAAAATAAACTTTGTGAAGAAGAAAAAGTTTCCAAGTGTTTTTACATTTTCATCTTCCTTAACAGTGAAAACTATTGGAACTAAATATGGGATGTAACAATTAAGGCTTCCAGTTATCTCCTAACATAATATTTGCAAGGACTTCCAAAGCTAATCGCGAGTAAATTAATCTCGACTCTCAGAACTGAACGTCAAACTAATCACAAAAGAATCACAACAATTATACACCAATTCGCTACACGCCTCAAATCCCACGAATCAAGAGTTCAATAAACACGACCGTCACAGATAATCTTTAAAAAAAAACGCTCCTAAACAATAAAACCGTGCATGAATCAAGCGTACGAGCATCAATCTCCCGGGTTTCAGCATTAATCCAGGTTGCTGTAACGCGGTCCGAATATCCGTCGCTAAGAATGCAATAACAGGGTGGCTTACCCCGTCATAACAGTGTCCCGCGGGTGGTTCGTGTGACCGGAATTGAATCGACTGTACAGGAGACGGCTACAAGCACGGCTCGTTCGTTTTACGCGTATGCAAATTTTTATGTCGCACGCTTTACGCGCCGGAAGAACAAACACATCACAGATAAAGAGCAAACGCACAAGGGTAGGCAGAGGACCATCGCGCAGAGCCTTTTTAATGCGTTCACGAGGAAAAAGGGAGCTCGTTTTCGTCGCAGAAATGGGGCGACTTTCACGCGGGAATGGGAAACGTGCAGAAGCACCAACTCTGTATTCTGATTCAGCGGAAACGGAGGAACCAACGGTGCCGAAAGAAGCAAACGCAGGGAACGATGACATTTGGTGGTTTGTTAAGATTTTTCGTGCTACGCTCGATAGAAATATAAGAGAAGATTATATTCTGTTGGCAAGCTTGATGAACAATCTTGGGGAATAGATTTTTATGTTACAGCGTTGGGTGGTTTAAGCTGCGGAATTTAATAAATTTTTACCTTTTGCTTATTGTGCTCTGAAAGCTAATGTTTAGGGTGTAGTGTATGAATTTAATTGGGTGTAAAATAGATCCATGCTCATAAGAAGCATTTTAACTGTTATTAAATGTAGGTATTATTTGTGAATACACTTTTCGAGAACGATAAAGGTGGAGATCTCAACAGATCTAATACATGGCAGAGAAGGATTCTTGCCAAACAGAAATATTTACGAGCACCCGTTTTAAAAGGTTCCCTGTTGTACCGATTGTAAAGTTGTATTCGAAGACAATTACTGCTAATACTACAGATAATTCACCCGAAAGGTGCAGATAAAGGGTAGGAAACGCGACGAATTTTATGGAGCGATAAATTTTAACAGTTCCATTCGTCGCGCGTTATCATCGTGATGCTACTGTATTTACGGGGATGCAACGGCGTTCCTATTGCAGCTTGAGAAGATACGAGCAATTGAACCATAATAAAAAGAAGATTGAAGCCTTAGCGTATTACGAGGACCTCAAACTCGTTCAAATCGCTCCTTTCACTCTCCCTTAATTTTTCTCCCTGGTATAGTAAAATCGTTCTCGAAATTCTTTTCGTAGAAAAGCTCATGACGGCCACAAGAAACCAACTCCACTCACCAATTGCTACTTCAAACAGAAATAACAACTCCGCGATAAACGAACAGATGCCAATAGAATTAATGGACCTACTCTTCCTCAAACAACCAGCGGCATTGACCAAAGTTCGTGATTCAACGTTCGACTCAATGAACTACTCACGATCTTCATCAGTTAGCTCCATAAGTTATCATACCAGGTTCCCCAGCTCGAATGGCAACTTCTAATCGCGAACTCTGCCCGGCCCAATTGCAACGATAAGTCACGGGGCGAATCGGTTCTGTTCGACGACGATAAATATCAGAGACATTGGGAAGTAAGCCAAGTAATAATTTCGTTTGTGTTCCAGGACTATCGTTAGGCGGTGGCCTGATCGTGCTGGCATCCGCGTTATCAGACGCGTCGCTCGAGGTACCAGGCAAATATAGCCTGCCCTCTACGTCGAGCATGCAAACGGAAGACAACGGTCTGCCACAGTACCAGTACGGTTGGTGTCTTCAGTTGTCAGGATTGGCTTTGATTCTGGCCGAAGTGGCAGCGGTTTTAACGATGTCCGGTTACATGGCTCGTTTCTCCACTGTCGAGGAAATGGTACGACGCACGGATGTGATTAGAATCTTAACGACCAAATGAAATAGTCTTAAGCAGGCTAGCGATCTGGTGTTCCAATCCCCCCAAACAGACCTGGATACTCAGCGCAACCTTTGTTCCTCTAGGTCAGAGTTATGGTACCCGGAGCAGAGAGGAAGCTAAGAGAACAGAGAGGCTTAAGCTCGGAGTACCTCGTGAGGGCCCATCAGAAGTCGCCTGGACCGCCTCAAGCTCGAGGCTTCGGCCAGCCAGCGAAAAGTAACGTACTCTATTTTGCTGTGAATCTAGTTTTACTATGCCGCTAGGTGGTGACTAATATATTCCCTCGCGTTTCAGCGCCTCAGCGAGTAGCCGAGGAAGGCACCTCGCTGCTGTGCAAGTCAGCGCCAGACATCTGCGCGTCCAACCCCCAGGCTATCAGCTACGTCGACAAGGCTGACCTGTCCCACGTCCTGCCCGCGTACCCAGACGCAAAGAACCCGGACCCGCGGTACGCGTTCAGTGACAAGTCCGAAGCGAGTGTCATCGATTCGCGGCTAAGTGGCTTCGTCGACAAGGAAGGCTTGATAGACTCGAGGATTCTGTCCGACTCCCGGCAGAATATGATCGCTTTCACGGAGAGCAAGGAGCACACAGTGGGCCAGGAGCCGCGCTACATGGAATTCTCGCCGAGGGCCGCCGAGCAGAACGTGGCGGACTCGAGGTTGAGTGTTTTCACGGAGAAGGAGGGGCTTCTGGACTCCAGGCTAAGCGGATACGGCGAGAAGAACGAGTCGCTGCTGGACACCCCGTTCGGCTACGACACGCGCTTCAACAGCCTGGCAGGCCAGACGGTGCCGATCACATTGAAGAACCAGAACACGTCCGTCTCGGCGATCCAGTCTCAGTACATCTGCCAGAATTTCGGGACGATACACTCTGGCATCCTGAGGGTGTCCGAGCCGGGGACGAGTTCCAGCTCGAACTCCAGCCAGAGAAGCATGACGCTGCAGAACCCAAAGCGGAAGTCGCAGATCGCTCAGAACACCTTCAGCACGATGGAGTGCGAGAAGAGGAAACGGGGACCGCCCGGATTGGCCGGTAAAGCAGGATTCTACACCGGCAGCGCAGTATGACCACCACCACCGCCTCCGACGCCCAGGTAACTGCAAGAGGAAGAAACGCCACTCTAATTCTGAGCGAGAAGGACTGGTGGCGTTCGACCTGAAGCGTCGGAGGAACGCGCTGCTAATGCAACAGTTATTACAAAGGAAATTGACTTTTTAATCAGACAGAGGGCGTTCAGTTCTACCGTACCGGCTGTCGGTTAAGTAGCTACTGACAAAAGCTTGATTACCCAGTGAGAAGACAGTACCGTCTATCGGTCACATAGTTTCCTGTAGCTTTATTGCTCAAACCGTGTAGGGAACTAACATTTCTGCTGTAGGTACAGTGCAGACTCGGAACAGAAAGGTTTCAAGAACTTGTAAATAAATTACTGCTGCGAAGGCAGAGAATAGACTAACTCGGAACGAATTTTTAACGTTTCGTAACTCTGCAAAGCGACGTAGCTGTAAGAGACATGTTAACCGATAAAGTAAGGACAATTCGTCGTAGCGTGCATAGACTAGGCGTAGCGTTAAGTGACATAGACGATGTATCTCGATGAATATAGGTCGATTTTACCAAAGAATTTGTACCTCTTACATGTGGAGCCGTGATTCCCTTGCCTCTACGAAAGCTAGTACGTTGTTCTTTATGTGTTCACACAGAAACGACCGAGTTCAACCCGTTCAGAGGTCTGGAGCTGCTCTCGATTGATCCATTGACCCATCTTCGTTGCAATCACATTCAATAAACTTCTTAGAACAGCGTGTCTCTCATAGAAGACACTTTTATGACTCGTGACTAATAGTTCAGACAAAATCACATAATTCCATCTTCTACTATTTCCTTTAAACTAAATCTCGTAGTAGAAGTGTCCCAGATACACGTGAAAAGGATCTTAGAATTTATTCGTATTTTCTTGAAAGGAAACAAAGAAACGATTATGGAAAATGGATCAACCGAAACCGAAACTCACACCTCGTTCTTAAATTTATCCCCAGCATCAGTCGCAGGACCGATCGAACGAAGCTATGAGTCAAAGAGTGATACTAATGTAGTCGATATGCCGCAATACACTCGGTGGTCGACATAGTCATCGATATCCAATGGGGCGTGAACCTGTCTGACCATTTTCGAAGAAGGAACGTCATGAATTATGCGCCAGAATGCGGGCAACCACTGTCGTCTGACGAAATGTATAAAAAATTTTGCCATAGAAATCGATCACCTACTTGAGCACAATAACTGATAGCGGGAGAGTTGGAGGCTGTAGTACAAATTCTATTAAAATGTCACCGTATAGTGTTTACTGCCGGTTCGTTTGTATTATACATCTTCCTATCACTACATAGATTTTGTAAGAATAAATGATTGTCTTCAGTGAATCGTCCCATTTGATCCCTGATCGTCTATGGTGAAGTCTTTCATTACGTTCGTCAACATCGGACATATCAGAAACGAAAGCATTTTTAAACGAGCAACCAGCAGGGAATCGTTACAGCTTTAAATTCTCTTCCAACGTTCGCATCGCGTACCTTTTCCCCGTGGGATTCGAGGATTGAGAATATTTTACGGTCTCAGAGAACCCAGGTTGATTCTGAAGGAGCGTTTCACATTTCGAATTGGATCGCACGTTGTTATGTATGTAACTTTGCAACTTGCGTATATTAACGTATTAAGATCGTAGGTGAATGTAATAAAACGTTTCTTTTCTAACAGCGTTAGTTCTTCCCTTACCTCCCGAGGAGTAATAAAATTTTTGGAACTGTGGCATGGTGTTTCATTTTAATGACAGACACGTCGCTCTGTTTGGAATCTGATCCTGCAGAGATCTTTCAATATCAAATGGTACAGTGGGTATTCAATATCAAATGGTACAGTGGGTATTCAAAAGTTCCATGTTTCCCATAATTAATTTTTGCAAGATATACGAAGTAGATATACAGCATAGAAAATAAATTCGTATTGCAGTAGAGGCAAAGATGAATTCTTTAAAAAAAAAAAAACAGTAGTCACAAGTGTAGCTTTATCGAGGGGAAGCAGACCTTCCCTGAAAGATAACCCTTAGCGTGGGTAGTGAATTAATTAGCTGTTATTAAACGATCGTAAAACCTTGAGACAAAAATTCTAAAACTTTCTATGAACACGCTATCGTCGTGACAAAGCTAAAGAAGGATCGCAATCGTCGGCTCGATACATTTCACATGTAGGTAATTAATAATTAGGGTAAGTCCGGGAGTGTTCGACCACCGGGAGAGTCCGGCCAGTGCTGATATTTTAAGACTGACGTAAGATAGGGCACTGTGTGTCATTGGCACAAAAGAAATGAAGGCGCTTGTTGGTTATCTCACATTGACCATTATCACTAATCCATATTTTAGTTATAAGATACAGTTAAGACTTTATGCGAGGCTGAAAGTTTTTAGACCAACTTACAGTGGTGGCGATATTTGAAAAACAGGTAAGTTTATTTACACTCTTCCGATATTGGGGATATAATATGCATATAACTACAGTGTAACACCAACAATACGTATGTATTCGTTTTTAATTTTTTTTAATAAGGTGGTCGATCACTACCTTGATTACTCGTAGTGGGTGGACGGTCTAACCCCGACATGCGGGTGAGACCGACCAGTTGCAGTGCCAATGTTTTTGATTGAAAATGAAAATAAATATTTGAAATTATCGCACACTATAATTTATATATACCCTAAATTGCTTGGGCTTTGCTTTAATGTGCATAAAACGACAAAAATGTGAAAAACAACGATGATACAATTTATTTTCCAAAAAGTGGTCGAACTCTCCCGGACTTACAATACATTACACAGTGGCTGGTGACACGATCAGGAATTACAGTTTATACCTGAATGAAATACAGCACTTAAATCCTCCTAACGTGGTACACAATATTAAACACGTCTTATCACTTTGACATTCGTGATACGAATGAGGACCTCGCGTTAGTCCTGCGAGCTTCCTGGCGCGGGGTAGAGCTGAGCCCACTCCTTCCACCGCGACTTCTGTTTCTGAAAAAATGTCGACGTCACTCGCTGGGCTATGCTGAATAATAATATGTTCAACATAAGCGACCTAAGCTAGCCGAGGGTTACGAGAAACATAAATACATTCAAAGATTCAATGACGAATATTTCCGTATGTGTGCGGTGCTGTGCCTTCTAATGATATCCTCCGTCCTTGGGATGACTATGTTTTCGTTGGAACGGAATCTACATATAAGGCGGTTCATAGACAAATTGAGTAAAGTATATGAATACCTATATTGTTTAGAAATATATACCTATAATACATGAATGCATTAATTTTTTATCGTCTAATTGTTTATGAGGACATGTTCGTTATTTATAAAAAGACTTGTAGTAATAAACAGGTCCTATAAATTATTGATTACTCAAGATATCACACAGTTATCACAGAATTTAGGGGTCCCATGCTCCCTTACCATCCCCATGTTACACCCAACGTTATCGGTGCAGAAGAGAATAAGATTACAACGCTGTTAACGGCAAGAATTAAAACTAAACGGGACACGATTACAAAACAGCGGTTTCTTACGTTCAGGCATAAATTCAGACTTCAATTTACGCGGCACAAAGTTCCATAAGCTGTCAGGTCTGTTTCTATACCTCGCGCGTGATTTTGAGCGAAGGACTAGCCATTCGGAAACACCATCGATTTCCCTTTCAGACTACTCCGCTCATGAGAAGCTTTCAGCTAAACGTCGCGAGCTTTCGCCAGATGGCGAAGCCATCCTTATGTTACGAGACTTCGCCTCTAATGTTTAATTAACGCCGCATAATTGCCCGGCCAATTAGCCGACACCGTTTAATATTAATCTGCAATTTGAATTCATTTCGATGCGTTTAAAATTTATTGAATACATAATTAATGCGGCGTGTTGCGAATGCAGATACGATGCGCGACCGGCCCCCGGCACTTTGCACGCTCTCCGAATGATTTATGTAGACAGTCCTCCAAAAGTTCGCGCCGAAAAATTCTACGGGTTTGGCTAGCCGTCCCCGAAAGCGTCGGGTCGCGATGAAGATCGCGCCGCCCAACCAGCGAGCCGAACATACTCGTTCGCGGGCATGCGCTTTCCAATTCAGGCGCGTTCAAATGTTTCTAAACTTCTTCTTAATTAATGCATCAAGCCTATTTCCATCGTTTCGTACAACCGGTAAGTGTGATTTACGTTACAGGGTGGCCGCGTTTCTTTCGAAGAAAGCAGCGGAACACAATTGGGTAATGTATCGCTGGTAAATTAAATTGAACCTTGCGTGACCAATGACGCAAGTTTTCGGCGTACGCTCCTTGTTACGTAAATTATCGATTATGCCTCTGCCGGGGAAACGTGCAGACGGAAGTTTTCATTTCGGACGATGTATCGGGTCGCTGAATATGCGCATTCTAAGATTGTGAATTTCAGGTTTTAGGAATTGCAGTGCTTCGATTGGAATAAATTGGCTTGGTAGGAATCGGCGACTCTGATGAGTGGGATTAGTTCGTTGAACCTTTTTGAAATTAATATAACATATGCATTCCTGCGCTGTGTTAGTTCTAATACAATTTATGTATTTCTTGCAAAGCATCCTTTAAAGTTAATTGCAATATTTATTTAGGAAACACAAGTAGATAAATAAGTTTCATATGTTGTGTATATATTCTATACATTAATGCACGAATTTTTATTAGAGTAATGTGGGGCAAGAGTGCGCACTTAAAGTTTAGACTTCTCTAAAATCCTTGGTATTACACTGATAGTCATATCGTTTTGTGAGAAATAACTACTATCCCTTATTATTCGATAGGCAGTGACATCGTGTAAATTTACCTGTCACAACTTATATAAAATAAATATTTTCCAAAAGTGTCAAATGCGAACTTTTACCCGCTATGTGGGGCAAAAGTTCGCATGTTATGGGGTAAAAGAACGCAATGAGAAATATCCAAAAAATGCGGATTAAAAATTAATAACAAAAATCAAAAGCTGAGATCAGCGTGGCTCAACTATCACAACTTCAAAATTTAGCAAACTCTAGAATTAAAATAAGTTTAACGAAGATATAACACCCGTCAAATTATTTTGGGGCAAAAGTTCGCATGCGAACTCTTGTCCCACTGCATTATGCGAACTTTTGCCCCCACAGCTACTTTTACATTGTTTAATCAATCCTGTTATCTGTGAGGAGAATTGAAAACTTCTATTAGCACTTTTTAATAGAAGAATTTCAGCTCTTTCAGACGGTATATTATTAAAATATTTACTGATCAATTTATAGGAATAATATTGATTCCCAAACATGAGAATATTACATCAGAACTAACGAATTCAGTACTTACCGCATTGTAAGATAACAAACCGAAACACAGCCACGAAATTCGACATTAGTGACTCTACCTTGATTTACAATTGACTGCCAATCACCATTGGCAACTGCCACAACTCAAACCATGAAATTCGCATGGTGCGAACTCTTACCCGCTGCGAACTTTTACCCACCTTTACTCTACACCATAAAAGGAAACTAATATATTTATCTACTTGTGTTTCCTAAATGGAAATTTTCGGTGATATTGGAAACAGTTAAAGGAATTGAATTAGTAAACCGTGGTGATGTATCCAAATCTGTTTGGCACCACCAAAAATTTCCAAATTAAACTACATCCTCTGCAGAAATACCCAATTCACCACAGATGCTATTTAAGTATCATTAATTCCAAAAAAGAACTTGAAATCTCCAAGGGAGAATCATTCCCCCCGAATACAGTCCGAAACAGCGTCACCCTAAACTTTCAATTCTGATTCGCCAACGATGGCTCCCTGCCCCTTTCTCCTGGACAAGGAAGGAAAAAGCACGATTCCGTTCTCTAATTTCCCCGGGCTTTTCCTTTCTAACGAAACCCGCCGAATCGATACTCTCCTCCCCCCAGCGCGGATCGCAGAGCACGAAGGGGAGCAGAAGGGGGTGCCGAGTAGATTGTCTCTGTCATTTACCTGCGCCTTCCCCCTCGCGCTCCCACTCCTTCCCACGTCCGAATATCCGAGCCAACCCCTTCCTTCCTGTAACCTGGCACCCTCCAACGTCCGACCCACCCTCCCCCGATGCTGCTGCTCCAGCCTGTAGCCCACTGTCTCGCTCTAATCCAATTAAAAAGCGGCGGACGATCGCACGAAACAGCGGCTCATCGACCACGGGAATTTTAATTGATGTTACAGGTACGAGAGGGTTGCTGCTCGCCCTGGACGAGTGAAACGCAGAAAGGGGGTGGGCTCGCGGGGGTGGGGGCGGAGGCGGCGGCGGCGGGGTGGTGCTGGGATCGTTGCCAGCGGGATGACTGTCTGTCAGCGTGGCACGTTCCGCCCTGATGGCAAGTTTCCCGAACACGAATCCCTCTTCAATGTGTCGCGCGGAATCGTGTTAACCGTCAACCGTGTCGTATTCGGCCGATACACCGCGCAGCCAGACAATGGAATGCGACTGGAGGCATAAGTTTCCTAATTAACGTCTCCTTGGCGATGTAGTTTCGCGGCAACGGAAGAGGGGCTCCATGCGGGGGAGAACTCCGCGCCACGGATTGGCGCAGCGATGTTTCGCGAGATCGAGGCGAACGTATAACGTTCAAACCGAGGCGAATCGTGCTGCTTTGATCGCGGGAGGAATTTGGGAAATCGTTGGGAAAGAATTCTCGAGGGCTTGGAGTTTTGAGAGGGAACGAGTTTGGGGTTCAAGGATTTTGTAAGTTAAAGTTTCTGGAGTGAATGATTTATATGTTTTAATTTGTGGTTTGGTGGAGAATCAGAATGTATAGTAATGGTTCAAAGGAGATTCGAAATGTGAACTGTAACAAGTGGCAAAGATTTTTGTAGGGGGGATCTATTAATCGAACGCAATCGCGCTTTTTGAATTTCTGATATAGGGTAGATGTCCGAATTACTGCCACTTGATTTATTATATGTAATAAAAACGTAACGTATAAAAAGAAATGTACAAAAAATAGTTATTATTAAATGGCGATTCTGATTCTTACATTAAAATAAAAAAATATATGTACTCATATGTACCTATTTAGGGCAAGATGATTTTTGAGGTGACAGTTATAGGTACACTAGGATCGCTCGCGAATTTTAATTAATTATTAATAAATTCTTCATATTTAATTCATAAAACTATTTGTTTTTAATGAAAGAGATGTTAAATAATATTATGTTTCAAACTGAAACAATTTTTAGGTTACACAACACGCGAAATAATTAAATGAAGTGCGGTTATAATCTCAAGGTGGCAGTAATTCGGACATCTACCCTACATATAATAATTAAATATGCTACCTAGTGCAATTTCCCTAATTTCCAACATCATCGTAGAGCAAATTAAGAAAGACAAGTATCTTCTCAGTCAACGAATAAATAAATTCTGCGTTCCGTCTACCTCAGACTACCATTCGCATTCCTTTAATCTAATTATTTCACGACCCTCCGTAAAGAAAGCCAAAGAAGCACATCTGTACTTACAAATTTAATCCTGAAATGACACGACGAATCCCGTAACTTGTTCATTAATTTCCATTTACATT
Source organism: Andrena fulva (assembly GCA_946251845.1). Taxonomy (NCBI): domain Eukaryota; kingdom Metazoa; phylum Arthropoda; class Insecta; order Hymenoptera; family Andrenidae; genus Andrena; species Andrena fulva. Next base: position 6,518,535 of record OX276332.1, read on the forward strand.
AACCCGCCTGATTCTCGGTCCTGCTACCCGGATCCTTATTTTTCATTCGCGAAGTCAGCACGAAGCGGAGGAATGCAAGGCGCCACCTTAATCACAGACCGTTAACGCGGGCAAATCAAATTACATTCCACTAATTTTCTCCTTGCACTATTTCTCCGCCGCCTGACGCTCTTATCAACCCTTTCTTTCGGACATCTCGCGTTTCTTGTCCGCGTGCTTGCCACCGTTGTGGCAAGAAATCCCGAAGGAACCAGCAACGTGGATGCCTTAATCCGCGCGGCCATCTATCATCGCGGACTACGTACTGGTTAGTCGATTCTATCTTCCAGCTTTTTTTCCACGCGGCCTCCAGTCCCCGTCTTCTTTTGTTGGCTTGTTTAATAACTCGTGATGAATGTACCTCGCGCGCTGCTTCACTTCCAACCGCTCGTCCTCCAAGGAAGCGGATCCCTCGGGTCCCCAGATCTCCTCTTTTCTTCCCGCTTCCGACCCGTCAGAAATTAAAACGATAAATCCTTACCGGAGCCCCGGACTGCCGCGGCGAATATGCAGACGCGGTTTGGATTGTAGAAAAGAAGTGGGAATGAAATTTTCGCGCGCTTACAAATTGAAATTGACTTTGGGCCCGTCGTCGATAGCGGATTATTCAGCGCGGCTGTGGATTGAAACGTGACTGCGATCGGGAATGAAGATCCCAGCGAATCTGGTCTTAGCTTCCCAATCACATGGTAGGAGAAGTGTGATCACACAGAGGGAAATCTGTTTTTCACTGATCGCGCGTAAAAGTTAATTAAACTCTCAGTTCAATAGCCACTGAAACTATTTTTAGTTAGTAACCTTAACGTTAATATTTCCTCTTTCAATTTCAAAATCAGAATACCATTTTATCATACCACCCCGAACGATAATAAAACTCAATCACTATTAAATCTCAAAAAACTTCCAAACACCACGTAACCACGCCCCTCCAGCCCCAACGAATCCGCGGACTTTTCAAAGTTCATCGCAACGGGGAGTGCGCCAATTCAACTCTTTGTATCTCACCCCCGGCTCGCGCTTTTCAGCCGCCAAACGAGCCACGATTTCGTTATTCCACGGATCCCATTTATCACCTGAACCGCCACCCCCGCCCGTGGAACTGGTTCACATCTTCCATCCAGAAATTTTAACGGCCGCTGCAGCTACGCCCTTTCCCCTGCGCAGGTGAAGGGGCCGGGGGTGGGCCTCTTATCTAACCGAGTGGGGTGAGCGACGCTGGTAGGGATGTATTAGCGGCCTGTATTAAATTATGGTCAGCCCAAGGCAGCGGGCAGCAGTGATACCGATGTTGGGGTGTAACAAACAGCGCGCTGGCGCCACCCCCTCGCGGAATTAACCCCCTAGATCGTCGGTGCTTCCGAGGGATAATTTCATTTGGCAGCGGCTCCTGGCTAACACGGTCCACGGTCCATTCTGGCCGCGGGCTGTCTGGCTTCCGATTCGCCCTCCTCCTCCTCCGTTCCTCATCTCCCCTTTTCTATCTTCGGGGTCATTTTTTTGCCAAGATACGCAATTTCCCGTGCTCTTCTTACGGGCCCACCCCCTGGCCTTGGTCACGCGGCCAGAGCGTTCCGGAAACGAGCTTATAGGGGTGTTTGGCGAATGGAACTTACGCGGCGAATCTTCCCTTTTCTTTTTCGTCCACGAGGAAACGAGGGAGAAATTAGCTAGTTTGTGGCAATGGAGGGTAAACATTTTGGGAATTTTAAAATTTTGAGGATGTTTGATACATTGTCTTTCGACTATTTTTGGGTGCTAACGAGGACTCGGTACTTTATGTTCTGATGTCATTTTAAGGAGTTTGTGTAAGTAATTTGTCGGGCAGATGAAAATTTAGGAGCGAGGATGTTGGAAATGGATAATTGTAATTGATTGGAGGATTATTTCTGGTGGAAAGGGTGCACAAGAATATTTTCCAATTTGTGACTATACTTTCTCAAAATTACAGAGCTCTTTGGTACCATTTTTCGATTTAATTACGCGTAGATATTATCATTATAATAAAATTTCTATTAATTTTGTGACATTCTATGAGAAGTTGAAAAATCTTTCCAAAATTCAATACCCTACCCAAAATACAACATTAATTTTCCTCCTATAATTTCTCTACTAGTTAGTAATAATTCTTAACCGAAGAAATTTCCCCACTTTCTGTAACATAATTGCACAATGGTGTAAAGAATGTTCGTGAAAATATCAATCTGTCTGTTCGTGAACGTTCGTAAAAGTCCTTTGATCGGGGGGGTATTGTGCAATTACATCAAACCAGCTAACAGACTCGTAAATAACCGTGGAAAAGGCTTATCTTTTCCAGCGGAACTGCATGTATTAAAAGGCCAAAGTACGCAGCTTTTATTCGTAGCCAGAGATTGCTGTTGGTGGTGGTTTCGAGGGGTAATTTCATTTGGCCCAATCTCCACCGAACGAACTGCTCCGGCCGCTGTTAGCCGCGGGCTCTTTCTATCTATGAAACATTTTTACCGTCTTCTCTCGTTTTGTTTTCACTACGACCTGTATTCCCCCGCCGCCCCTTATCGCTAAACCCTTTACCGAGCCACCCTCCACCGTTGCGACAATTTACAATCATTAAGAGCCGCGCTCCGTAATCTTGCATTCTACTTGAAACCTTCCCCTACGATTAGTGTATGATGAACGGTTACGTTTTACAATTATCGAAGCCCACCAGGGCTGCCTTCGACCAAAGATCATCGATTTTTCTATCCCCGTTCCTCTTAACGAGCTTAAGGTGCTGCAGTATACATAGAATAAATTCCTCTCACACTTCTAACGATTTGTGATTAACAGCGTTATTCTAGGAATATTTTCCTTGAACAGGGAAACTTATAACTAGAAATACCTCGAAGCATTTTAAAAGGATTACATATCACCCCATATATAATGTCACGTCCCAGCCCCACCATGGGTCCGCGCCTGGTTAGTCTTCGCCAGCGCCGCTAGATGTCTAATCTTCTCACAAGTCCCCAACTCTAATCTCGTTCGTATATATACAAGTTCCAAGTTTATTCCTCTTAGTTCCCGTGTGTCTGGGGCAGGCGCCGCCAGCTGTAGCCCTACTGATGAGTCTGGCTGACGGTCCCAAAACGAAACACAAATTTCTTTCTTTTCCTCCTCGATCTTCAAAATGCCAATCCACCTGCCCTGCACAGTACTCCAAAAAGCGTGACCGGCCTTGAGGGATTACGGTTGTTACGCCGGAGGCGACGGGCCAAGATCCCTTTACGTTCCGGAAATCAACAACCACCCATCGGTTTCGGACGTAACAATAATCATGGCTCCCACAATCGATTTTCTACTTCGTTCTAAAAATTAGTTTTCATTGGGTGTTATCAACAGATTGCAACACAATACAAAAGTCCTTCACCAGTGAAAGGGAGTCATGGTTGGTCCCTGCATCTATCCAAGAAACTAAAGCATTCAAAATAAATCCAACAGGACCAAACATAAATTCTCGGCTCAAAATTCGTGTCTCTTAGAGGCATCCCCTGTGTCCTTAGTGAACGGAATTTCTTTCGCGTCGCTCGAACGAAAGGAGAAATCGTCCTCGGAGCTTACGGGGGGGCTTCCCCGCCCCCGTGGAGGAGGCGTAAATCCACGTAATTCGATTTGGTGTCCTTTCGATTCCCGGGAAGCTCGCCGAGCTTTCGCAGATTCGTTCCTGAAGGAATAAGAGCCGCCGAAGGAGAGGAGCTTACGACCGCTTTTCGCGGACGTGATAAACTTCCGAGGGCGTAACTCGGGGGCGAGGGTTTGGGGACGGCGTAGACCAAGGGTCAGGTCGGATCTGGACGAAGGGTGAGAAAAAAATAAGGTCTACTTCTCCCCCTGCCGGAAAGATTGCCCGACGGACAGAAGAATGGCGTGAAAACGTCTCCATTTGCGGGACAAAGAGTTCGACTTTTTCGGAGTCCATCTTCCGTGCTTTATTCTCCAAGGTCCTTCAACCCTGGCTCAAACCCCCCTTCCGCGACTACCCAGCGTCCTTACAGGGCTACTGAACTTGTAATGGCGGTTATGATCGGTCCACCTGCGATGGATAGCTGCTCGGAAGGTTTCTTGATTTAATTTCGTTGATATGAAAATTACTTTATGATTTCGTGGCTTCGAATTTCAAGTAGAAGGTTCCTCTGGAACATTTTTTTTTAAATTTTATTGCAGGACTTTTTGAAAAATAATCATTGCTTTCCTGGAACTGGGATTTCTTTTATCATGTCTAATAAATTTTCTATACTGACCGATTTTGTGTCATAGGAATTCAATGCCACCACCTTCTATTCCACTTGTAGTATAACAACAATTTTTAATAAAAATGATCCATTTTAAACAACATATCTCTCCTTCTTCAATCATGAATGCTGCAATAATCAAATTAATTTTTGATCTCCTACCTCCTCAAACCACCCCCATTTCTCTCTCCCCCTCTGCCAAATCAAGTTTCGAAGCCCCTTTTTCTCCAAAACGCCCTCGCAGTCGCTACTCAAAGAATCTGCACTAACCCGCGCCCTTCACAGCCGAATACAAATCCAACGGTCACACCCAACAAGAAAACTGAATCCACTAGCAGACGAGGGGATGGAAGGTCTTCCGAAGATCGACAAACGAAGCTAAACATGCCAGGTCGATTCGATGGCCGAGGTCGCGTGTACCAGGGCTCGCGTATGGAGAACAAGTTCGAGAGATTGGCGGTGGCTGCAGTTGCTATGGCGACAGGGCCGTCTAAATCCGCGAAGCACCCTTCCGTCGTCATGGGTCGGGGGTGTGTGGGTGGTGGAACAGGGGTGACAATGGGGGCGCTAAGCCTGGAGATTTGCAGGGACCACGCCGGTTGGTCGGTTCATTGTTTCAACGCCGGCTCTGTCGGGAAACGTATCACCCCGAAATGCTTCCCTCTCGCTCCCTCGCGCTCGCCGCTCTCTCCCGCCGCCCTTGTGTGCAGCTGAGGAAAAAAGTTGCGAAACTTAGGCAGAGACGAACGAGCGGCGGCCACGTTGAATATAAATCGCGTCGCCTCGCCGCCGCTTCGTGGAAACCACTTTCAGCTGAGAAAAATGCCCTTGAATTAAATCGGCGGCTATTAATTTAATGGCCACTTCATTAGAGGACGCGCCGCGTGTATCGGTTCCGCTCCAGCCCGCTTTTTCTCGCCGCGAACGCCTGGCTCCGCGGCTTGCTCGATTCGTCTGCGTGTAGCTGCAGCCGCGATTCGCTTTATTGCTCCTGTATTGACTTCGCTGATTCGGATTGAGGGAGGAGCGTCACGTAGGAGCCTCATCCACGATCTATGCTCGGTGATCGTCTAGGAAATGAGTCCTGTATTTCTTTCTGCGGTATTAAATGTGCTGGGGAGGTTATTGCTGGTACCAAAGTAGACGGCTTAGGAGAAGTTTCCTTTTTTAATCAACAAACTTCCTAATTTTTATGGTGCTTGAAGCTATAGTTAATTCTCTGACAACGTACGCCCGTCGTAAATCTGGGATTGGAGGCATAGAAGGACTTCGCTCCTAACGATCAAGATTAAATTGTTAATTTCAGACGAATGACTCAGTTTTCTGATGTTTCCAGCCGACGTTAGTGTTGAAAGCTGACATCAATTAGGTGAGCCGGAGCATAGAAACCGCGCAGTCTACATATCCAAGCTTCTGCAATTTCATAATCAAAGGACAATGATTTGAACACTCCTAATCATTAATATCGTCAGAATATCGCAACCGCAGGTGATTACTAGAACCAAGCGCACCTGGCGAGCAAGGCTGAATAGAAGTCGACGCCTAAACACCGACGTAACAATAAATGCGACCAGTTTCGCGTGTTACTACCGCGGCGTTTCCATTGATAACGCGGGAACACGGCTGCAGCACAGTTTCTACCAGGCTTTCACTTTGTATTCGACTTATGGTAAACACGGCCATTAATCGTTTCGAGGATAATAGGAATTAGATTCGGTTCGGTTTGTCGCTGCCCGTTCGCCGGCTCTTTTACGAGGTATAAACGATATTTATGGCCGTAATCCACTTGCCGCGGGCCTCCTAATGGTTGATTTCTTCATCCGCGGACGGAATTCAAGTTCCGCCGAATCTCGTGAAAACCAATGCGCGTCGTAATAGCGGGATTTATGGGTGATAGATGCTGGATAAAGGAAGGGCGGAGGGGAGCAAGTCATCCGCGGCTAGAAGAAAGCCATCTAAACGATGGACAAATTGTCCACTTTATTCCAATACGCCTCGGTTATACTCTGCAAATGGAATTGCAGTACTCGAACGTTGCGAATCGAAGAAATAAATTGTGCTTTACGTACGAAACGATTTGAAAGCGCAGAGGTGCATTCTCTCTTTCTCTCTCTTTCTAATCTTCTAATATTCCACATCTATCGAGCCTCGCGCGGTGCTGGAAGTCACGTAGAAATCGGTTGTTTGCTTTTGCGTTTTTAATTAAATCAATAGCTGGTAGTTAGGCATTCCTAAAATCGACTGTCTATAATCACGTTGTCCAGCGGAGAAATTTCCAGGCATTACTTAATGTCAACTAATTGCTGCTCGCTTCAGTGAATTCACGCCTATCGCGCACGGGATATTTATTGCAAGCTGCGTTAGAATACAACTTCGGCGATGGCCTGTTCAGGCACAATAATTAATGGTCCGATGATAGGTGTATAAATATCCAGAAAGTGGTCACGGTTCAATAACCACGTTCTATGCTAATGCGATAACTATTAATTTGGAATGATTGATAACGGAATAGATCAAGCGGCCAGTGAATCACGGAATGGCGTGCACAGATTCTAATTATGGCTGGGAGAGGATACGTTTCGATAGAATCACTTTGTTACCGCGAGGTAACTTCTTTATGGAAGCTTCAGATTGTCAAGGAAGATGCGTGCGGAGGAGATCAACTGACAATAGAGACGTTTCTGAAGGGTTGAAGTCTTCGAGTCAAGTTAGACAATATTGTATTGCACAGCTTGATATTGCACGCGATTGGTTGCCACAGTAGTGGAGATATGGAAAAGTGTTTATGTGATGGGGGAAATATTGTATTGGGCTTCAAATTTTGAGGAGATTATTACTTGCTTCGACGAGTTTAAAGGAGTGTCTATTAGGGTGGAGTGAAAAAAACATTTTTTCAATGATCAAATTCTAATAGTGCGTAAAAGATGTCTACTTGGCCCAATAAAACGTGTAAAAAATTTCAGCTCGATCGGATAATTTCTTCTGTGTGCACCAAAGGCCTTAACTTTCAAAATTTTAGTACAAAACTTAAGAAACTGCAACTTTCTTCAGCTGGTGGATTCTACCTTTTTTTATTCCCAAGACTATATTTGTTGCGTAAATGAAGCAAAGAAACACCCGTGGCTGGTTTCGGAACGATAGGAATGGCACTGTAAACTATAAAAAAATGCAGCTCTTCGCTCACTTTCCTAACGGAACAAGTGGCCCAGAACCAACCACGCGGAGGTAGCTGTACGTCGGGCTCCTTGTTTTTGGTATTTTATATTTTTTTCGTCTTTTTTTAAATAATTTAATTGTTTTTTATGTATTTTGTATTTTATATTTTTTTTTGTTTTTTTTTTAAATTTAAGTTTTGTACTAAAATTTTGAAAGTTAAGGCCTTTGGTGCACACAGAAGAAATTATCCGATCGGGCTGAAATTTTTTACACGTTTTATTGGGCCAAGTAGACAACTTTTCCGCACTATTAGAAATTGATCACCGAAAAAAAGTTTTTTTCACTCCACCCTAGTGTCTATGCTTCATATTTCTATATTTAGGAAAAGTAATATCCGACAGGTGTCTCTTTTGTAAAAAATGAGCTTGAACAGAGGATTCAAATGCAATATTACAGAGCAACCTTTTTGTTCTTCAATAGCCACACTATATAAACATGATAATTGCCACCAAAACCGGACGTTAAAAACCCAAACCTCCCTTAAATCTTACAGAAACATTTACACATCATCCCAGACCCACCAAGCCGAAGTAACAACATAAAATAAAATTTCCACACACGAGATGACGGAAGAGTAAAGAAGCTTTAAAGTACATTCGTAGCCATGCTTCACCTAGCAGCGCCTCTGTTAAGTAGAACGATCCTCCGTATTAGAGCACGTCAGCCCGAAAGGGGAATAATCTCCCTAAACGGTGCTTCACAAACACTCAGCCATCTGCCACAGCCGCGTCCCAAGCAAAATTGAATGTCCAACGCGCGGCGCGCGAAAGCACAATAAGCCGTTATCCGAAAGACGAGTGATAGGACGAAAGGCTGGCCTTCCACAAAGTAGCAGCGCGACTGGACCCGATGGCGGCGACGGGGACGGCCATCTTTATTATGACAATAATTTAATTTCGAGCCGGGGACTTCTGGGACCGCTCGTAAATACGGCGATTATCGGTCGCGCTTATTAAATCCGTCCAGGGACACCTCCTCCCTCCTCCGCCCGCTCTCTGTGCTCGAAGCTGCTGAAGCTGGTCTCATCTTGACCCAGGATCCCTCTCGGTGCTTCTCCCTTCCACGGTCTACCGTTCCACAAGCCTTTCCCTCGCTCCCGCTGACAACGTCCGATTCGTGGCTGGTACGTGTTATCTTCTTCCTCTCCGAGGCATCCTTTACGATCCGCCGATGCTAATTTTACAGGGCTACAACCGCTTCAGCAGCAACGTGGCGGCGGCAACGTAGCATCAACGTGGAACTCGTAGCGCAACTACGAGCCTCGTTCCCCCTCGTGGCGGCCTCACTGATGATGACGAGATGATCACTTAATTTGGCCAACAGCTGCCGCGTCCTCTTCCTTCTTCTTCGCCTCTTCTTCTTTGTCTTCCTCCACCTCTCCGTCTTAATCTCGTTCCTCACCCTCTGCCCCCGTCTTCTTCGTCTTTCTCCCCGGTTGCTTCCCATTCCATTATGGCCTGGTCCCAGGGCGCAAAGAGAGGGCTTCAACCGCCAATGAGTCCCAGAGCCTTCGGACAGGACACTCCTGGCCCCGAAAAGATGTCCACTTTGTTGCGGGATTGGTAGCTGCCGCGAATTGCTCGCGTCGATCGCTGCTTTGCGTGTTAATTTCGCCGGGGCTGGGCTTTTCTCCACCAAGCTGTGGTGGTGGACGGGGAGACGGAGGGGGGAGGCAGGATTTTGTGGATGTTCGGTGAAAGGTGTCCTTCCCGCCGCCCTTTTGGACACTTGTGCGCGCGAGTTTACGAAAGAAGCGAATTTCTGTCGATTGCAGATCTCAATTCTGAATTGTTTATTAAAAGTGACGGCGTGTAATCTTCCTGCTGCATTTGATAATAATAGAACTATTTATAAAAGGTATTTTTAATATTCAGCTCGTGCAAGCTACGTTTCTGTAAGTCTCCATTCACATTTGTAGCAAACTCGAATTCATCGCGCGCCATAAGAAGCATTCGCTTCCACACGCCGTGGAATGACATCGTAAATCATTTTCCAGTTAATATTTTTAACCCGCTCCCGCGGCATTTACATACGCTCCACTTACAACCATTTTTCCCGCGCCACTATAGCACGTAATGGATAATTTATTATTGACCGTCAGTTCCTGCATTTCTAATGCTCCACAGATTAACTGCACAATTGCAATATTCTTGGGGCGAGCACTCCGAAGGAAGCTGTTACTAGAGCCCAGTCCCCGCATCGGTATTTCCTGAACGCTGCGTGTACTTGAGAAGAACGATCGTCGCCGCAATAAAACGTAGAATTTTACAAAGTGAAAAAGCAGACGTATAATCAGCCACGCCAATCAAACTCACTGGTTTATTAAGCCATCGGGAACTACATGCATCAAACGATCGACTCGCTGTTACGCGATAATATTCCAAATAATAAACTTGCGATTCACATGAATTACAGTGGTCGCTATTTCATTCGGGAAAAATTCACTCGCCGATGATGAGTAATTAACCAATCATTTAAAACACACGTTTCTCTAAATATTAGAGACAGGTGTGATAAGAGGTCTGGTCTATAAATACAATAGCTGGCTTCCCATTAGTTTAATCAGAAGGTATTCAAAGATCCCACGTTCAGAACCGTTCCTCCACTTATAAATCACGTATCAAGGGGGGACTGGTCGAAATTAAGTGTCTATTACGCGTTCCTCCGTGGGCTTTAAAGCGGGACCTCAAAGTGGCAGCCAAAAGCCAGATTTCCGGATGCTGGGACCGGCTAATACACACGGATTCCACCAGCGCCGCTTCTTTTTAATCCGAGGAATGATTATTTATGGACATAAGAGGACAGCCGAGGACCCTAACCGCCGCCTAAATAAGGTGTCGGTCTCGCATACCCATACGAATCCGTTATTAAATTATTATACGAGCGGATGATTTACGGGCTTTTTCGTCATCCACACGATCAACGGCCTTGGATCATTTCTCCACGGTTCGTTAGAGAAACCAGGTGTATTCGTCGAAATTGGACCGAATTCCTGGGTGCCCTAGGTCCTTTTGTTTCTTATGTTTCTTCGAAGCAGTAATTTACGACTAACATCGCGACTGTTGCTAAAAATTGCGAGCTAAAACTAAGCTTCTCGATAAATTAACGAGTTAGTTCTCCACACGTTTTAGATTGTAAAGATTTATGTAGTAACTGGAGAGTTGTAGCACAAGTGTAGGTATGTTTACTTTAGTAATTACAGTTTTTGTTTGATTTGGAATTTATTCTGAGCTACACAGGTACCTCTGTTTTTTAATGTGGCGAAGGCTAGACCCAATGCTACTAAATTTCTCCTCGTGTCTTATATAAATCAATATTTATTTTACATAAGTGTAATAAATAAAAGTTTGAAAGCAAAGTCCTTTTAAATAAAACTATTCCTCGTACAGCTCCAAAACAATAGCCTGCTAAAGTCTAAATCTTGCATGAGATATTTCTAATGATCCTACCGTACCCCATTTTCCAAAAACTGTCACGCCTCATGAAGCTCGAGCTACCCACACACAAGTAAATCAAAACACCCCCGGAGCAGCGTCGCAAATCAAATAAATTCTCGTTTGGTAACTCACTGCTTCCAAAAGAGACCAGCAAACTCTCGCCCCTGTTCCAATTAAATCCCCCGCCCTCGATTTTATCGTAAACCATCGATCCCGAGAAAACGTCGAGTTCAGCATAGATCACCAGAGCGTTGGAGCTCGGCTAGTCCGAGCCGATCGTGCCACCGAAGCATCGATTATTCGAAAGGGGCCCGGATTTCCCTAGGACCCAGGCGTGTGTCTTAAGCCGCCGCGGCAGCGAGGATGCCCACCTCTCGAAATCCCCATAAACTCGAGAAATTTATCGGGCGGCTCGTCTGTCGCCGAGCGGGCTCCGCTATTTTCGAACACGGCCGCCCCCTCGGCCCGGCTCTCCGCGGGCCTTCGCGGCGTAATTCAAAAATTCAAATTACGTATTCTATTAGGTGCGAGGCTGACCGTAGGGGTGAGACGACACAAAAAAAGTAGAGAAAGAAACGACCGCGGTGGAAGTGTCGGGAGGAGGGGGAGCAGCGAACTGAAGAAGGAAAAGGGCAACGAGTCAAAGAGGGGGGGGGGGGGCGGGGGGCAGAGGAGCGAGGGCAGCAAAGCGAGAAAGAAAGGACGAGCCACTCTCCAGCCGAGGGGTACAAAAGGAAGGGTCCGATAGGTGCGCCGTGAGGCCAACGGAGAAGGGGTGGCGGCCTGGGTAGCCGTGGTGTGGGGAGGGGACGGGAAGAAATGAGAAAGAGTGTAATAAATTGGCGGTGAGATTATTCCCGACGTGCATTAAGACGTCAAGCGGCGACGGACGACCTGGAAAGTATTGCCCGACACCTTCTACGCCACTATTCGCCCCCCTCCAGCGGGCCCCGCCGCTCCTCCCTTTCGCCCCACTCCGCCCGCAGCTCTATTCTCCTACCACCGCGGGGACCCGGGGCCGGACGGCTCTCATGGGGTCCCCTTCGAACGACCTACGGCCCTGCTGTCCGAGCGCGGGCCGGACAGAGAAAATTATGCTCGGCCTAATCAGCCGGAGGTGTGAACGTGCCCCATCTGAATTCGTTAACCGCGCCTTGTGGGCCCGCAATAAGGCCGATTCTAAATGCTGCCGGGGCCCTCTGTGTTCCCTCGGTGACCGTTCGGCTGGACGCTCGCCTCTCTTTTCAACTCGCCGCTGCTCGCTTGCATCTTCGGTGGGAGACATTGCTGGAATTCGGCCGAGGAACTTGAAGACCGATTACGGTGTAACGATATAATATGTTTCGGTAACAGCTGCGGTTATAACTTGCACTGCATACGTATATGTATACAGAGTTGTTCGGCTGAATCGAGTGGAAGTTGGTGTGGACCGAAAGGTTTTCAGAACGAATTAAGGAGAAGGATACGAAAATTTAGGTGTCGGAGCAAGCGAAGACTTTGAAATGGCAAAAACGAAAAGAAAGCTTCTGCTGGATAAGGTGAAGATTGAATGGGATTTCTTGTTACGTTATTCGGTCATTCCACATGTTCAGAGGGAATGTAAAAGTGGAATGAATATTTCAGCTGAAATGAAACAGTGCGAAGGGAAGTTTTAGAAGAAGAATTCTCTGCGATGGATCGAAGCAAAAGTAGCAGAGTGTTGGTGGAAGAAACGTGAGAAGAAAAAGGAGCGACAGCCGTCGATCTCGAGACTCGATCTTGCGGTTGAATGAGGCGTTTGTCCAGTGGCTGACCGCGATGTTTCCAGGAGTGTTAACAAGTCCCGATCGTTTTCTTTAGGTAGAGAGGATGAGAGGAGCTTTATACGGCCGACCACGCACGGTGCCAGGTGTTTGCCACATAATGTATTACTTAACACCCACCAAAAAGGACCCACGTGGAGCTACGGGGGGCCTCGGCTGCCTAATCCATCTGGCTGAATCGTCTTCCAGCCGGCATTCTTCGTTCCACACTTTAAATAACGTCTGACGGAGAACGCCTGCCTCGGAATGACTTCGGGAACTGCGAAACTGGGCTGAACGTTACTAAGCACTTCTTCGGCAGATCCACGAATAATTTTAACGATGCCCTGGAAACTGTTAGTTTAACTTAAAAGCAGTGATTCACCTACTTTTTCTAACTTTTGCATTTCTTTACCGCTTTAAGCGTTCAGTAACTAAAAAGAAGCGGTTGCTTCAGTTGTCGGCATGTTTGTTTCGTCCCCCGTTTGAAAAATTGACAGTATTGACCAGTAATCACTCTATTCTCTATTCTCTGCTTTCCAGTAATTTATCCAAGCAGAAATATACTTACATCTTTATCGCGCTAGAGTGACGACGCAACGTGCAGCAAGTATGTATAATCCTCTTCCGAAGCGACCCACAAGTAATTAGTTAATTTGCAATCAGCTTGCAAAACAGCATGCGACACAAAGGAATTTCGAGCAAGTGCACGAGGGGAGGGAATTTGCATAGCGAGAATCGAACACCTGACGTAACTGTACGCCCCTCGGATTAGCTCGCCTCTGGTGGAGTAAAACTGGAGACTCGTTTCACCGAAACCGGTAATTTCGAGACGGGGACTTGGCCGCGGTTGAACGCGTGTGACTAGGTACGTATTATTCTGTGCCTGAAGTGCTGCGTGGCACGTCCACGTATCTTTCTTCCCCCTCAAACGCACCGTTCAATTTTCCAATGGAAACGGAGCGGGAATTGTCGGGTGCGTTTCAATAAAACGTTCTGCTTCGTTCATTGCTGTCAACGAGTGTCGAATTCTCCACGCAGGGACCATTTTGCCAGGACTTTCCAGGAATCTTAATTCAATTAAAATCGAGGATTCTAGAACGAAACATTTAGGGGTAAATAGTGTATTTGTTGGCCACCTGGCAGTGATTGGCCTTTTTTTTAAAAACCATGAATATTTAGAAATAATGTACATTATGCCTTTTATAATGAACATATTCAGTTACCTTCTACTTTCATGCGTCGAATGCAATTACTATTTCGCTAATAATTGTTATACTACGTGTAAAAAATAGACGACTTGAAATCGATGCTTGAAAACTACAGTGATTCAATTGAATAGCCATACGGTTACATCAGGCAATTCTTAGATAATTTAATGCATTTATGATATATATATATATATATATATATATATATATATAACTCTCATATTCGTTATATAGACAAATAAAGGTTTAAACTTTATAAAAAAGGATTATTTATACATTAAAATTATACATTATTGCAGAAATTATAGGTGGCCAAGAACTGTAATGTAAATAATGTTTCAGGACAGTCATTGGCCACGAGGCCAATGGGTACCTAACAGTCATAGCAACAGTGAAATAGCTGTGTTGTGATTTTCAAAGGTTATGTTTTAAAAGAAAATACTATTAATACAATGTAAAAGAAGGTGCAATACTATCTAATATAGAAACATTTAAATAGAAAAGGTATTATAGGTTATATATTTTTAATAATATTACATTACATTTAGTTCCATTTTATGAATATATCCATTTTTATTTAATAATTTAAATCCTGTTTCTAACCGAATTAATTCATTATTTTACATTAACATTATTTCATAATTAGGTCTTAGAGCATTAAGAATTAGGTAGGGCATATGTTACATATAGGTTATGAAATAGTGGCCAATAACTGCCAAACGATCGGCCAATCATTGCCTTCGTCTGGCCAATAACTATGTGTTTTGATAGGAAACGTATTTTCTGTAAAATTTTGGTGGATCCTTCTACTCTTTCTTTAAACAAATTCTATTTCTAGACTGTTAGAGTCGTTTACAGCAATTAACACTAATTGTGTTCCTAAAGCTAGCAAAATAAGACTTATAATTCAACGCTTATGTGAACCTCTGACTTAGGTGGCCAACAACTACACTGTTTACCCCTACCTCGCATCTCTCTGCAGAGGAACACTACGAGCTAATCACCCTGGTTACCACTAAACCCGAGATACAACAATTTAATAAATAGAATCATTCAACACCGATGCCCTCAGAAGCCACCGTCCTCTTATCTAATATTAAACAGTTCGTCGGGATATTCTCTGAAACGCGAAGGCGTTTGAAAAGTCCATTAAAAGGACCGTGGACGATAAAAGCTCGGAGACAATGGCTCGTAAAACATTTACCGCATCAATCAGCCTGTCACCTTTGTTCCGCGATATTACCCAGGACAAAGGGAGCTGAATCCAAGGCATCGACAACAACGAAAATAATAACACCCCCGTACCTTGTGCGATTCACCCTGCACGATCTTGGCTCCCTATGACTTAACATCGGTACGCCAAACAGATCAGCGATCCTCGTTAACGGGCAACGCCTCGCAACGGCCCAGAAAGCGCTAATAACAAGCGGGGCCGAGGATCTAGGAACAAACGCCGAGCGAGTTCCAATCAACGCGTTAAATTACACCGGGCCATTAGCTACCAAAGCTTCCACCCACCGCTGGGAATGACTTGTCAAGTATCGGCCATTGGTTCCGATACAACGCAAACCCGGGGCCCGTTCCCCCATGTTTTACCTGTCCAGATGCGTCCCCTCGCGCTATCCTCGTCACGGGGGCGAAGGAGAGAGAGAGAAAGGGGACAGGTCGGGCCGATGAAGTCGTTGTAAAACGACTGCACGCTCTGTGTCTCGGTTCTCACACCTCGAAGACGAAGCGGCGCACGGTCAAAGGCCCGCGGGGGGTAAGCCCCTCGGACCGTGAGGCTAATTGATACGTAAGATTACGTTCCTGGGCCTCTTTCGCCTCCCCCTCGCCCTCGCCGGGATGATTGGTTGTCGGACGGGGAGGCTAGTCACTAAATTTCTCGTTCAGCTTGGAAACGAGCCGCGACTCTCAGCCGCGTACGCTCGCGTGCGCGAGCTGAACACCGTGGAATCCCGAAGTCGAACTGGTCGATCTCTGCCGGTCGACTTGCTTTGCTGTTCGTTTTGGATGGCGAGTGATAAGTTTGGATGAACTTTTTGATTTGTTGCTGTGAATGTCTTGTATCGTAGAATTGGGCTTAAAGGGCTTAATCGGCCCGTAAATAAATAAATTGGCGAAGGGTTTTGGATGATATTTACGTGAAATATGTGGTATTTTTTGTGTGTACCTTTTGTTGAAAAGGAGCAGTGGATAAAGTTCCAAGTGAACGGAATTTCTTGGAAGAAATTGTTCCCACAAAAGCATCAATTTATTTCCCCGCACAGAAGCAATTTCCCTCGCACGTCACCCACCGAGCTCCGATCGCATAATTTCACTTCCAAATCAATCTACGGATCTATTAAAGTGTAACTGGCGAGGCAGGGGCCCGAGATCGGGTCTCCCGTCTGGAAGGGTCCGAGAGGAGGCACGAAGGGGCCCCGTGATGAGGAAGGACACGGAGGGCGTGGCCCCGGGATGATTTAACGTTGAAGGTCCGTGTCTCTATTCGGCTGGACCGCGAAGGATGAAGATGATGCCACGGTAACAGCAACAACAGAGCTAAACAACAGTGCTCGTGCAGGTTTCGGGGCGGCAGCTTTACAGCCGTTTAGTGTTTTACGGCCGTTTTATGAACGCCGCGCTGCCTTTCGCGAGTGAGAAGAGCCGCGTATCTCGCCGCTCACACTTTTAGATACTCGGGCGGCAACGTTTACTGGCCGATACGGGATCGCGCGCATCTCGCGGCGACTTTTATAACGCCGCTGGAATTCTTTTCATTCGAAAACCAGGCAACAGCGGCGCGGGTAAAAGAGTGCCTCGGTTGGGTGGAAAAGTTGGGATTTATAGCGGCACAGGATTCGAGGGCTACGAAAGATGGAAAGTGAAAGATGGGGATGTTGAAGCAGGAGAAGTAGCTTTATTGTTATTTTTAATGATTCTTCAGTCTTAATTGGGAGAGGGGTTGCAATAAGCTATGGTTGCTTGTATTAAGTCGCCGATTTTAAGGGAGGATTCTCGTGTAACAGCCCCCGAAATTTATGAATTTTTTATAAAAAAGCTATTGTTAATATTGCATTAAACTCTTTTGGGATATAAAGAGGCATCTTTAAACTTGCAGAAAATATTTTTTTGATGTCGATCCTTCTTATTATTTATTAGAAATTCTCCTTGCATCGTCATAAGTACTCCAGTAGGTCCATGAAAATTGCAGGGTTTCTTCAATATATCCTGGAAACTCTTAGTCCAATTCAGAAATAGGGAATCGTCTAACTATTCCCAACTTCGGCGTTTCTTTATCACTTGAAACCTTCTATAATTAAAGAAGTTCAGCCCTTTCCACTTACCTACTGTCATCCACATTTCTTCCCCCATAAAAAATTCAAAACTACTTCCTCTGGTTCACCATCCTATACATTCGTTCCTCCACACCAATCACAGCCGAGTTCTCCAGCACCCACCGCTGCCACTCCTCGAGGAACGTGAAATTAATAAGTGGCAGCAGTAAACAGGACTTTGTTTTACGCCGTAGCGGGATTCGCGAGGCGTCGCTGAAATTTACGATATGCCGGGGATCTAAGTGCATGGGATTCGTCCTCCTTGGATGATTGCTATGCCGTGGCTGGGCTGAAATCCGCCTTGGCTATCGGTCGCCGCCGCTGCCTTCGTGGCTTCGTGATAAACGCGGCGTCGTAAAATTATCGGGCGGAAATTACAAGAGCCGCCGGGCAGGAACGGGTCGAAAATGCAGCCGCGCGGCTTGTCGGAAGTCGTCTGGTAATTAGGATCTCGTTACCCCGCTGGAATTTAATCCCGCGGACGCAGGGGATCTCGACTGCGTCGATCATGATCGACGCCGATTTGCACCGTTTCGTGCATGGATTAAGATTCAATATCGGCGGGCTGCACAGACTCGCCGCGTTTATCGAGGGAAAGGTATCGCGGCGCGCGGAGCTGTTCTTCGCCGTGCCGGTCGCTGACGATGGCTGCCTGGTTGCTCGCACTCGCTCGGGCCCAGAAAGGGGCGACGAACGTGTGATTAAGTTAATTCGAACAGCTTAAGGTTATGTCTCTTTTAGGTCTCAGGAATTCGATTAAAGCTGGGGACGTGTAAGGTTTAATAATAACGCGGCAAAACTGCGACGAGTGCTGGTGGATGACTGTACGATGATTCTGCGCACTCGATCGACTGCTTGGTCAGCATTGAAAAGACTGATTTGGTGGTTAAAGTATTTGAAATGGATGGGTGTTGCGTAAAAACGAACACAGTAGATTGTTGCCAGGTACAGAGAGTACAAGGTAGCTGAATTTGGAACGAATTTTGGATCTGGTTCCCACTGGGATTTAAACTAAACTGAAGTGAAGTGGACTGCGCTGAAATGGAATGAAAATTGGGGCTGCATTTGACAGGAATCTGTAAACAAGTTCTGAAAGGTTTTGAAATAGGAATGACAGTGAAAATATATTAAAGAAATATTCTTCCCGCCGAAGGGCACTCTTACTTTCCATGAATCTGCATGGATTACAGCCTCCATTGGTGTCAGCTGATCCTCAGATTCTCCAATTTCGTTAAACGATCGGTTGACAGATAATGGGCCCACCGTTTCCGAACCGCGCGCAACCGAGATTCCATTCGCGTTATCGGCCCCTGGATCGAAAAGTGATCGATATAGCTCGATCCCTGACCCAAGCGATAACGAGGTATTAACGATCGAAGCCCGGACCAGTTCGAGAGGGAGCTCCGCGCACACGGAGGGGTCTCGTTTGCCCCCACCAGAGGGCCCCGTCGGGCCCCAATCTCCAACTCTTTTGTTTCGAATCGCCCGGGCTTTTCGATTATCGTCCGCCGTGCACCGTAACGATCGCCTAACTCAGTGGCCCCGCCCCCCGTGGCAACGGTGCTCCACCCCCTCAGGGTCTCACCGAAGACGGGCCCCACTTTTTGCATTTAAATTAATTTACGCCGATTAATTTTTAATTAAATCCGCGCCGGGACCTGGACTCGCCAGGCGCGAAATACTTTCGGTACAAACGTGCCGGCCTATCGAAGCCTGCTTCCCTCTAATAGGAATCCGACCTGGATGAGGTCCCAAAATTTTTTCCAAATTTTTTAGGGCACCTGGCTAGTACTGGATGTCCTAACTGAAAACGTGTCGAAAATGTGGGATAAGAGGTTCTCGAGACGAGGCGCTGAAGCTGGCTGTGTCTGAATGACTGGTGCTACTTGAGATCAATTATTTCCACTGGAAAGCCTTGACGAAAGTTATAATTAATATATCAATGAAATTTAAATGAACACTCGCTTCACAAAATTGTCGAGACTTCTCCATGAAATTTCTAACGGAACCGTCCATCAGCCTATTTCAAATTGTGATCCGATTTAAAGGCAACTGGACACAAGGATACTATTTACAATCAGCCCGTGTCCAAATATGTTAGACGGCCAAAGACCGCGAGGGATGATTCATTTAATAATCGAGACGCAAGAAGAGACTGGAGGCGCGTTTAACGGTATAATATTTACGAGGAATCCTCGCCTCGTAACAATATTTTTCTTCTGGCCGACGTACCGATATTCTCGATCTGAATTCGCGCGCAGACGATTGCTTATGCTGATTGTATGTGCACCAAGAGAAACGGCCCTGTGTATCGAAATGCGATCTCCACGTTTAATTACGAATCCTTCTGGGAACGATCACGACACTGAACGCACACGGTGGATGCTTGTGCCCCGTGAAATCGGCCATCTACGATATCGGCACAGATACATCGAGAAAAGGAAAAAGAGTCTGTGCTCTTCATTCGAACGGGGAAACAATATCTTGGAGTATTTTATGATGTGACCACTGCTATCAGTGTGTCATTGGTATTCTAAAATTCTAAAAGGAAATTCTAAATAGTTCATTCTTGACAAGATGTATAAGGTACACTGAATCCTAGAAAGTATCATATTAAGAATTTCTTCAGAATTTTTAAAGATCTAAGGATTCTCTTATTGTCAAACTACAATGTAGATAATTCACAAAAGGAAACGATTCTACAAGAAGAAAACGAAAAAAATAGTTTTACTGTTTTGAAATACTTTTTTCGGATTAAGGCTAATTCGACGCAAATCTCACACCCTTCGGGCTACTTTCGGTACACCTGAAGGTTAAGTATAAATCAAACCTGTGAACATACACTCCTTACAGTGACAGCATAAGAAAAATCATTGTCAACACGTATAAGTGATTTATAATTAATCCTAGATTTGAAATTAATGATGAGAAACCGGAATACCAAATATCATAAGTAGAATAGGACTTTCAACGCAAGACCACTAGCAGTTAATTAAAAACACTATCCTCAGTACCAGAGTTGCTTAATTGTACACAAGCATATAATTAAACCACGATCCAATCAATCAACTCCCAATTTTACCTAAGTAAAACTTATACCCTCAATCTCCTTCAGCTTCCTACGTTTACGTTAACAGAAACTGATACTGGAAACTTCAACTAAAGCCAAGCACACGAATGAACCTCGCGCCTTCAAATATATTTCCATGTTTCCCTGCATTCGTGTGAACTCGGAATCGATAATGCTCGGTAAAGTGTCCTGGCTAGTTCGACTGCAGAGAGGGCGGCCAACGGAAGCTCGTGCTTTTCCTCGTCTCCTTTTGCTGGTTCCTTCTCCTTGTTGCTCGTTTCGCCGCGGATGCCTTTCGAAAAGGGAAGGAGACGAGGCGAAACGCTATACGGCGGCACGAATCCACGCCTACCCATAACGATATTTTAATTAAACCGAGGCGCTGGCCGAGCCGAGGAGAAATTCAATCTCGAGATAATAAATGATCGTGGCCCAACACCTTCCTGACTGCTGACGAGCCGACACCTCGGCTTAAAGAGTTCACACCTTTTCCGTGTGCTTGTCCAGGACGGCCAAACACCGAGAATACTCCTCTTTATTATTTCTTTGATAAATTCGATCGAACTCGCCCTTATCATTTGTCTTGGTCGGGTCCACCGACTTGTTAGGCCAACTTTAAAGCGCGAACCGTTTGCCCGCGAATTATTAAAACCGACCGACAACGTGCTAGCCACCCCCTTCGAGGGTTGAACCTAATATTTCAATGATATTTCAAAGGGAGAAGTGTGTGGGCAAGTTGGCAGAGAGCCGCGTGACTTTATTTTGGAGTTGGTTACTTTTTTTTGAAAGCGGAAATTATTCGGTGATACTTTGGAATTGGATTTATTGTGAAAGATATCAATGATAATTTACCGAAGATCATTTATCGATTATTAGATGAGTAATTCCTTATTTAGTTGAACTGTGTGAATTATCCTGAAGTAAAAATGTATTTTAAATACGTGGCTTGTAGTTTAAGAAAGCGTTTTATGATCTTTTTCTTAAATTAACAGGTTTTTTACGTAGATTAGGAACCTTTAAAATATGAATTAATTTACATGCAGCGGCAATTTCGTAAAAAATTAATTACCCTCTCAGATGACTACAAAGTATTTTGTAAAAGTAATTTCACACCGATCATTTTAAATATTCGCCTGTTAAACTCATAGATAAATCATCATGTGTCAGCCGATTCGAGCGACTGTGCAAAAAAGAAAGCAGCCTAAATACAGTGTTATTTATACAGAAGTTGTTGTTGCTAAAATATTCGCAGCAGTTTGGACGATGTTCGTCGATAATTAAAGGGAACGCGCTTTTGTCGTACGTCTTGCATGATTTGTGCGAAACTTAACTGACAAGTAATTGCTCGCTGATTACCGACTTGAGTGAAACGGCTTTGGCTAACTCGTGGCACGTTTCAAAAAACCGATGAATTATAGTTCGCTCGTCTTTGTGAAATAATTTATGTTTACTGTAGGTTGGATTGCATTCATTACGCGTTTGATGGTTCTTCGACTTCTCATTAGTCACAGTCGATTTCGCTGAAAAACTGGAGCGTCGAATAATTATCGTCACGTTACAAATTGACCCATTACCTTTACACGTTCGCTGCTCCATACTTACACGGGTTAACGTTAAATGCATTATAATACCAGTATCTCGCGCACGTAGTAATTACACAAATGCAGAAACCTTGAAATTCATTGACGTTGAATATACTTGAATATTAGTTAAAAAGTGCAAAAGATACCTTCAATAATTGCGATTCAATCACAACTTGTCTTAAATTATGTTCCAATCAACTGGACGAATATAAATTTTTACTAAGCAAACTGAAATTTATCTGAAGATTATAATCACTTATAATCACATATAAAATAAAGTGTTCACAGTTAAAATGACTAATCTCGTCACCAGATAGATGTAGAACACTCTTAAAATTTGAATCATTCTATAGCCCAGAGTCTTCTGGGATTGTTTCACTAGAATCAGCTACAACACATCCATCACGATTTAACAGGGGTATGAAGTGATTCCTACATCTTATTAGAGTTTGCAGAAAAAGTCTAATAACTAATAACGTTTTGCTATCCAACAGTAGCTAATGTCTCGTCTATTTATGCATAATTCGTACAGGTTGCGTAATGGTAGCCGTGTTATTATGTTGTCTGATTACGTATTGCCGCGACTACTGATTCCATTAAAAGGTAAAGTGAGAATTCCTTGCACCATTAATCAAAGGAATGATTGTGGTGTCATAGAACAGAGTCGTGTTGTTTAGTTCTCAGCAAATTAATCAAGTACGAGGTAGAAAAATTGTGAGCATTTAAAATGCCACTTGTCTATGCACCGCCACATTATTGTTTCTTATTATGTTTGTAATATGAGAGAATATAATGTTACATTTGAATTTGGAGCTTCATCAACTCTGTAATATTTTGTATTCAGAT
Organism: Andrena fulva; assembly: GCA_946251845.1. NCBI lineage: Eukaryota > Metazoa > Arthropoda > Insecta > Hymenoptera > Andrenidae > Andrena > Andrena fulva. The sequence goes on from OX276332.1 coordinate 6,541,282, forward strand.
AGATACTAATATGATGGAATATTAAATAATTTCGGAAAGACAGCGTTCCATGTAAATTAATGCGAATGTGCTTCGTTAACGTTCGACACGCGTAGACGTTGCAATTAATTTCGCAATTAATTTCGTATCTAAATTACGTATTACACTTTCAATTTGCAATATCATTCTGAATGAAACTGTGGGTCTCATTATAATTCCGTCATTAAACACTAATTGTGGTCGCAATTAATAACGGCGCGCTTTGATTATTAATTCCGCGGAATCACTCAAAATTTCCAGCCTTTGACGCAAGTAGATATTTGCAAATGTAAATATCAATTTTCGCTGCTGAATTTGACTTCTCAGAATTTACGACCTCGCCAAATTGACTACGTTAATATTCAAACGTTTTTCAATACTTATTCCTGGACATTCCTGTTGCGCCGCCATTTAAATTGCTGCAATTACTCCAGGAGCGTTTACATTATTAAAATAAATTTCAGGTCTGGTATTACTTTAAAAGCATAGTTGTTAGCCCATGAATTCAAATCGCTCGCGTTACTCACATGTCCAAGGACGCAGACTGGAAAATTCGAGCGATTAATAGGCGGAACCATTTAATTGTATTTTAATGTAATCGAGAAACGATCGTCGATCGGTTTAAATTTCCACTAACATGAATTCCAGACCTTCATTTGCATCGTTCGCGTGCAACGAAACCACAGAAAATCAACGGCAGTCATAAAACCCGCTTAATTTTGCAACGTAAATACATTATACATTTTACAATTATTCGCAATTATTCCTCGTATTAACTGGTTACACGCATTAAATCTCGGCACTTCCAAAAATAGCCTCGTGACTATGCATACTAATCAGATAAAAATCCATTTTCTTTTGCTAGAAAGTTAATGCAACCCAGTTTTTAGTCTCCTTTAAGTATAGCGGCCGCGGTGGTTCAGAATTTTTCTGGAATTAAATTTCTTTGAGGGAAAATTGTGGAAACTGATTCCTTCGTTCACCTTCGTTCACCGAAACAACTGTTCACATTATTACCTTCGAAAATGAACTGTCTGGTCACAAACACACCGCCACATAAAATTAAACAGAATGAACCTCTGGCCCTTGAACCTAGAACACCCCATAGTACACTATCGTCTTCTTCCTCTGCCGCGTTTACGATCTAATTACTTTTCCTCCGCTCGTTTTACTTACATACATTGAACGAACGTTCACTTATCCACGCGATAGCGACAGCGTCACACGAAGGCCAGCTTGATGAGTCTATTATAAAATTAATAACTATAAATCTCCCGTGTTCCAGCCGCGATAGCACGTGGCCGGCCGTTTTTCATGCTCCGGTTAATTATACACGGGTGCAAATTGAGCGGACCGGAGTAACGAGCCTCTCTTTTCCGTCGCCGACGTGGCCTTCGATTTCTCCTTAGCCTCGCTACCGGTCCTGTCGCTCTATCGCCAGAGAAATATCGGTTTCGCCGGTTTTATCGATCGAGTGACACGCGCAGCTTGACCCTTAGCCGCGATGTTATCAGCCCGCCGAGGTAATGGGCCGCTCGCGAATTCCCACGTCAATTTCCATAATCAGGAGCCCGATACAGGCTTAATGGTGTCGGAATTTTTCAAGACTCCCGAGTGAAGTGACACGTCCTCAAGATCGTGACTTGCATCGAGCTCGCTTCTTTACGGAGATGACTAATTTTTTTGTAAGGTGGTGTCTGGGGGACTTTGGAAAGGAAGCAATATTCTTGATTGGTGGTCGTGATTCGTTGAATCCTCCCTTCCGTAGGATAATATAATTTATTTTCGTAAAAAGGGAGCAAGTGCAACGAAGCAGGTGATTTTTCTTTGTTAAAGAAGCTTCTTATTGAGGGTCTGAGATGATTTAGGTAGAAAATAAATAATATCTTTGGGGAAGATGGGGTGCTCGTGAATCTAGGAAATGTTTATCTTCTCTTAATTATATGCCAGTAGAAAACGCCCTAATAACATCAACATGGATACTCGTTACACCTTGAACGATATCTAGATAGCGTTCCTCCCGCTTTTTCATTAATTAAATCGATGAATCCACCCCAGTATCAATGCATCCTCAAATTCCTCATAAAACTCAGAAGATTCTTCCCCAACACCATACCGCACACTGAAAACCTTCACCCAGTAACAACTTACCCCACCCCATCAGTCACATACCAACCACCACTTCACCCTTCCAATTAATAATCCACTAATTCCATCATGCTTCCCAAAAACCATGACAAAAGGAGACTCAAACCCAAACTCCCCGTCTGAAAAATCGGTATTCCTTGTAATGCACGCAATTTCACTGAGGTACCACCCCAAAACTCCCGCAAAAAAAAACACCACCAACGCGAGGACGGTGGATGGCGGACACGATGTCCGCGATGTCCGTTATCCAGCTGCATATAAAAGAAAAGCGAGCGGCGAGAGAGAGAGAGAGAGAGGGAAAGGCTGCGGTGGTCTCTTCTTGGCGCTCGAGCCCTCTTCCTTCCTCTTTCTCGCGTGTCTCGGGGGCATTAGGAGGAACGGCTCACGGCAGCCAGTTTGAATTTCGTACCGTTGGGGGATAATTCCATCGGCGGGGTGTTCTAATTGGCCTCTCATTACCGATGCTCGGCTTGTTTCGGTATACCGAACCCGTGAGCGAGGGTCCCAGCAGCGTCGAAGCTAACCGGTGGCCCCGGCCGATTATTGCCAGTTATTATCTACCGCGGGACCGTTCGATTTAATGGCCAATTGTTTCGAACGCCGCGCCGTTAATAGAAATTTACTGGTGGCCGCCCGACCGCGTCCTGTTCCGCTAGGAAATGACGTAACTAGACGGGACCTACGGGGTTCCGCTGCGAGCCACCGCGTGTCACATTCGATCATGCCTCTTAAGAAGATCGAGGGAATGGTTCGGAGCTTCTTTGTGACTTCGTAGTCCTTATCTGGAGAATTAAGTCTATGAAGAGAGTGCGGTATTTTATGGACGGCATAACAAAAATGGGACATGTGTTTATAGAAGGTGACATGGGATGTGGGATGGAGCAATTTGAAGTGTTTAGTGTAATTGACATTTTATAGTGTGTCGAGGAATTTTTGAGTTTACAGAAATGCAGGGAGTTTTGAATTGCTTACCTGGAAATTTAAATTTGCGAGGGCACTGTAAATTATAAATGCATGAAGATATAGAATTCTACATTTTGTAGTACTGATAAATGCTAAGTCACAAGAAGTATTTTAAACAATAAAAATACTATAAAGAATCACACCACCGCCAACCATAGTAAAATTCCTTTTTCTATAATTAATATTCAATACAAGACCAGCTGAAGAGAACTCATGCCATGCAAAGCCTTCATTCGTCATTATTAAAATGTCACAATTAACAGATTTAACGATCAATTTCCAATATATTCTATACCTGCCCGCTTTCTACAATTCAATCAACCATCTCAATTTTAAAGGAACACCGACAAAGGTTTGTGGTTCGACGTCGGTGGGTCCCTAATAACGAGGCAGGCCCATTCTTCACAATAGCCCTGCGCGTAATTGGCCATCGTTCTATGGAATACTTATAATAATACGCCTAATAGAAATAGCTAACGGGTTACCTGTGATCCGCACAGGATAATTGACCGAATTCTATTAGACCTGCCTACCCTTCGGCAGTTCCCGCTGCCTGGATTTAATGGCGTGCAGTGGCAACTTTCTTAAAACGTCGGCGAATGAAATCAATAAGACAAACGTTCCCTCACCACTTGCGTATACAACGGTACGCACAAATTTCCACCACCCTTCCTCCATGCGAATTAAATACCTGCCTCTACAATCTCGCAACACAATTCAAAATTCCCCAATAACCACCAAAAGCTACCAGCAATTGAGTTCCTCTGAATGCCCACTCCTCGAACTAAGATACAAAATTCATACAAAATTCTGGCGCACACGCAACCGATAATGGCTTCATTACAATAAACTACTCAACCCCATCCACAGAAACGTACCCTCCGTTTCAATTCATACCTCGAAAGCTGAGGAAGGTTCGCAGCAGCTTAAACACTTCCAGAAAGAAGCTCCGGAACATTATCCTGCAACAGGAGCTCCCGACCTTTCGCGATACATTGTGCCTTCCCATTGTACGAGGTAACTCTAACAACCCCCAATTTCTCGAAAGCAGGATACAACGTCGTGGAACACAGCCGACAGCTGTCGGGCGCATAGCGGCCCTTTTTAATTGAAAAAAAGTCGTCCTGGCGGAGGCTGGAGGTCCAATTTGTTCGATTATCCCGAGCCAGGTTACAAGATGCGACGAGACGCAGGGGGAGGACGGGGGGCACGGGAGAAAGGGGGTTGCGGGTAGGGGAAGGTGGCCCTGGCGGGTCGGTCCCCAGGCCCGGACAGAAAACCTACTATAGATTACCAGGCCTGTTATTACGAGGAAGAGCGGAGGTTTTTTCGGGACCAAAAATTGGTTTTTAATGCGGGGTTCGTCGCTTTCTTGTGGCCGTAGGGGCCCCCTGTCGGTAATAACTATATTATCGAGCCCTATGACCACGCGCTTCACCATTATACACGTTTCGCATCCGCCATACAGCGGTTTATGGGAGCTGGCTTACGAAGATCGCCGGAGAGGGTGTTACAATGTGTATCGAGCAAAAATATTGCTGTCTAATCTCGAGAGCCGAATCCCGCCGACCGATCTACTTCGCGATCTAAATTCCATTGATCCTTGGTAAACAATAATTAAGCTTCGGGAAATGGAGCAACTGTTTCTCGTTAATCGCTGCTAATCGGTGGAGGAATTCGAAGATTTGGTACTGACAAGGGGACACTAAGGTCGACGGGAAACGGATTTTCCTGAACCTTGCAGTATTTGAAGATGTCGCATCCGAAGTTAATTTGGCAAAGCAGTAGGGCGCGCTTCTCAAGATTTTCCGAGAAAATTGCATTTGAAAATCGTTTATAGTGTGTGCTAGGTGCCGCAAAAATTATTGTTTTCCATGCTTTTATGACGAATATCACCCTGGCTCGTGTCATACTAGCATGTAAGTAAAAAAGGGAAAGTAAAAAAAAAATAAACTGAAACTCGAAGAAAGCTAATTGCGAAAATAATTCGATTTTCAAATGCAATTTTCTCGGAAAATCTTGAGAAGCGCGCCCTACTGCTTTGCCAAATTAACTTCGGAGGCGACATCTTCAAATACTGCAAGGTTCAGGAAAATCCGTTTCCCGTCGACCTTAGTGTCCCCTTGTGAGGTATCTGTTGCAAGAAAATGTAATTTTCTTTTCAAATACACGTCGTGTTAGAAGAATACTGGGATACTGAATAACTGTAGCTGTGTTTCTATGGAATTGTTGTAACATTAAATTACGCTTGGCTCGTGTATTAAAAACTCCACTCTGTTTTTTCAGGACATTACGTATTTAAATGGGCAGCACTTTCGCACTCATCCTATGCAACACACTAATTGTGAAGAATTCTGGAGAATTTCATCCGAAAATACCAATCTCCAGAGTCAATGGCACCAAAGCGTCGCAGCAATCCTGTAAACGACCGCAATTAATGGAGACACTAAGTGTAACATTAAGTCCGCGCTAGATTTCCACTCGACCATTCACGAATGATTTAATCATGCACACCCGACTCCCACATCGCCCAGGCGCAGCCAAGGATCGGGGATCAAGTACCTCTAGTGTGTAATCACAGAAATTAATGAAACGTCCCGGCTCCTTTCGCTTCTTCCACATGCTCATAGCGACGAGGGGGCGAGCTATTACAAGGTTTCTCAGCAACGATTGTTTCGCGATCACCGGCGATCCATTGTTGCCCCGATCCGTTTTGCCGCGATCCCCCTTTCGGTCGGTGATTCCTTTGTACGCGGAGCGGGCGTCAGTTGTTCCGGGCGATTTATTATGAGAATTATGAGCGGTCAAGCAGCGAGAGAGCACTCGTTCTCTCTGCCCCCCACGGAACTTTGGGGAGTGCTCGAGGAGGTGCTAGTAAGAGGCGGTACTGCCTCGTAAACCTTAGATTTACTTCTGGCTGGCCGCCATCAAAGTACCACATACCACTACGTAGATCGTAGCTCATGGCTCCGAGAGCCGTCTTGAGATACTTATCGGCGATATTGCCGCGAACAGAGTCGATTGTTTAAGAACGTTGACCGAGAGAAAGAGAGGCGCGCAGACCGTGCAAATGTGGTTCCTCCTCGTTCGAAGGATATTTCGCGTCTGCTTTGAGAAATGTTACTCTCCTTACCCCCGTGACCTGTGAGGCAGGTAATACGTTCCAGTTACGAGTCGTCAGTTTGCTTCAACTCATATGTAGTTACTGTATTTTATGAGCATTTCCAAAGTTTTGGGGTGCTGGTATGAAGGTCCATTTTACGGTCAACTGCTTTTGATGAATTAGCATTGGTATGTAGAAGTTCGGGCAAGAACAACTTTGTCAGGAACATGCTAATATTAATTCGCCTTCGACTAGTCGAGAGTGAATGTTTGACTTTTTTTACTTTAATTAGAGCTTCAATTACAATTTCTTTTGTACCCTTATCGACTATTATGAAGCTTCTTGAAACGAACTGATATATCTTTTGTTTCTGTGTCGTTCTTGGCGGAAGAAGCGCTCGCGAAGCTGTCACGTCTTGAGTACTTCAGATCAGACAGATTTCTTTTGATTAATAACGACGAAGTAACAGTATTGGCGCACAGTACCGAGTAAGGTGTCCACGTCAAGCACGCGTCGCTTCGCTTCCGAGATCGAACCGTGATATAAATTATTTTCCGTCTTATCCGGAACGAGATGTGCGTGACTACCAAGCAACAGATCCCTATCGTCGATCGGTACAAGAAACGGGAGACAAGTATCAGTTCCTGCAGAAAAATTAATTGATCGAGCGTGTCGATGACCTGTGTGGGTAAACCAGATATTTGGTGGTATCCATTGACAGAAGCCGGTTCTTCTGCACACATCTGGCATGCAATTCGACGACGCTAAATACTCGATAAATGCTTCGCGTATAAACCATCATATTTATGTTAAACTAGGCGAAGAAGTTTGTGAACTAATTAGAAGCTTCATTGATGCTTTTAATTTAGCTTTGTAATAGTTTCATTACTTTTGAGATTGTTACACATGGATATTAGTGAAGATAAAGGAGTGCGATCTATTTTTTATGAAACATTGATGTACTAAACTTATCCTACTCTGTGAAATTTTAAACTGTATTTCTTGGTAGATAGATTACAAATTTGAAAAGGGAAATTCCTTTGAAAAATGTCAACCTTTGACTTCAGTTTTTAGATCTCCACTTGCCCTAATCGACGCCATTCTACTTACTCTGATAAAAACCGTATGTGTGAGGAATACGAGGGGAAGTTACAAGAAAAGATTTCCTACTTTCTCCCAATCGATGATTTTCATTTCGTAGATATGAAATGTCTTTCAAACTAAATCTTGATATTGATTCATTCTACTCGCATAAATCACCACATACAACAAGAAAGCATCAAATTCAGTCTCCCCTAAAGTGTCCTAGGGTAGATGTCCCAATTACTGCCAGTGTCCCAATTACTGCCACTTTATTTATTTTATGTAATAAAAACGTAACATATGAAACAAAATGTACAAAAAAATGTTATTATGAAACGGAGATTCTGATTTACATAAAAATAAAATAAATATATGTACTCATATGTACCTAGTGCTTAAAAAATAATATTGAAAAATGAAAGTGCCATTTGAGCGTCAAAAACGCGACGACGTTAGTAGGAAGTGATGGCGAAATCGTACTAAAGAAAGGGTCGCAATTTTACTATTCAACCTCTATCTATTGCATAAAATGAATTATTCCGGTCTAGAAGAATTACTTTAATGATGTAACGAATAAAATACATAATATTTATTGTTAAGTTATAATAATTAACGGTGACATCATTAGGGACAAAATTTTTGGGCTTGTCCCTATTACTGTTGGCAGTATTCGGGACAAAAAAACGTGAAGTACGCATAACTGTCATCTGTCAAAGTTCAACTTCTTAACCGCAAAATCACGTGTAGCGTGTGATGCTGTGATATTAAATTATAGATATATATTAAATGTACACATATATTCTGGCTATTAATCAGTAAAAAGGACTGGCAGTACCTAATCGAGTCTTAGTAAAAAGGACCGACTGTAATCGGGTCTCATTGTCAATAATAGGGACCGTCAGTTATGTGGTCACAGTTATTAGGACCGACAGTTATTGGGTGGCAGTCATACGGACAAGACGATTCTTGAGGTGACAGTTATAGGTACACTAGGATCGCTCGCGAATTTTAATTAATTATTAATAAATTCTTCATATTTAATTCATAAAACTATTTTTTTTAATTAAAGAGATGTTAAATAATATTATGTTTCAATCGGGGACGATTTTTAGGTTAAACAACACGTGAAATGATTAAATGAAGTTCAGTTATAATCTTAAGGTGGCAGTAATTGGGACATCTACCCTACACCTCCAAACATTCAAACCGAACTATCTCCCACATTAAAAAGCACGCAGAATCACCAAAACGTGGTCACCACCCCGCATCCTCGTTTCATCCGTCAAACGCGCATCCCCCAAGAAACAATTTAATCCCCCGTTGCAGTTACTTGCCCCGTAACGGTCTGCAAGAGATCCGTATCGCCGCGGCGCATACGCGAGCGCGATCGGGAATCGATTTTGGCAGAAAAGTGAATTCCAACGAGCCGCCTGTAGGGTCCCGATCTCTCCCAGCCTGTATGCGTGCGCGCACACAGAGGACGAAGGGCCAGGATCGAGCGGAGTACTCCTCCTGGCACGGATATCTGGCATCTTCGGCCGGAATTCCCTAATAAAATTTCTTCCCGCCAGTTAGCCCGAGCCCCGTTGCCAAAAGCGGCTGCTAATTTTTTATCTCGCATCTTCCCTTCCACTAGCCTCGCCCATTTCTCCGGCGTGCTTTTCAATATGTGACGGTGGGCCATAAAAACGCCGTGGCCCGTTGGCTGCAGATCGCGACGCGTCCCCGTTATGCGCGTAGGCATGCATGGCACATGCATAAATCGATGCTGCGTATCGTGCTCCCGTTCGAGGGCCCCGCTCCGAACCCGCGTATTAAGTCGTTGCTCGCGCAACTCGCGGGATAACCTCTCGCCGCGCCGACCATTCCACGAAGCTTTAAAGGATCCCCGCTGCCTGACGGTGGATTCAGCCAATTTCACCCGACACCTGCTAATTCCTAAGTGTTTCGGATTCTCGGAATGGCCGCCACCCCTCGCGAGAACGCTAATGGCCGCGGACCGAACGATACGCTTCCGCTGATCGTTAATGATGCCAGACGCGGAACACGTTTTTGTGGCAAGCCGTGATTCGAGGAAGCTGAGAGGCGCGGAGTTTGGTGGCTGCTTTCTGGCGGAATCCGCTTGGGTGTGCGTCCGATGTTGCTTCACTTTCGGCTGGATGGGATGGAGGGTGGCTGGAGGGTGGTTACTTGTGGTACTTTACTGGCGTTTCAGTGGAAGAGAGGCGGCTTGAATGCTGCGGGTTTGTCGTAGTGTTTTATAAGGGGGTGCATTGGAAATTGTGGGTAGATTGTGAAGTGGCTTGTCGGTGGTCTTCAAGGATGGTCTTCTAACGAGGGGAGGATTTTTTAACGAAACCGGGCAGAAAATGTTGAGGCCGATGTGTATAAACAAATTCCAGAATATTAGCTGTGAATGGCCGGCCATTTTTATAAAAAATTATGAACAGTAAAATTATGAAGTCGTCGAATCGATTTTATACTTCATTAAATGGTAGATCTTGATGAAAGGAAGACAAAAGTCTTATGTGTTATTGTCATAGTATCAATAATTTAACCAGAAAATGCAATATTTGATTCGACGACTTCATAATTTTACTGTTTAAAGCCATTTTTTATAAAAAATGGCCGGCCATTCACAGCTAATATTCTGGAATTTGTTTATACACATCGGCCTCAACATTTCCTGCCCGGTTTCGTTAAAAAATCGCTCGTCCCATTCGCGTCCTCCCCTCGTAAGACGATTAATTGAAACTCGTTTTTATATTATTACGCGGGTTTGCAGTATACTTTTGCTTAGTTTAATCAGTGGAACACTCGCACTTCAAGTCGCTTGAATTCAAGTAACCTGACTAATGTGAACGAGGCTTTAAGCTTGATCAAACTCTACTAGAAACACCTGATTCATCCCTTTGATATAGTAGCATTTTATAGTTCTCTACGTGCAAATCGATGAAACTAGAAGTTTCACGCTTCTATTTTCAAAAGAACCACCCCCCAGATACGTCTTATCAACTCTCAAAGAACTAGCCCAGGTGTCAAACATTATAAAGCATCCACTTCAATCTCTAACCTCTCCGAATAGCAGTAATCACGCTCAACTAACCCGCCACAACCTTCGCCAGAAAAAATGCTCCGAAGAAGATCCCAGCGTCTCACTTTCATCCCAGGCATCATTATCATACGTACATCACACACGCCTCGTATGATTACGCGCGACATTTACAAATGGTCGCGACATTAGCCGGTAGAAAAAACTTCATTATGCAAATGACAAATCTATTAAATCATGCCGCCGCAAGGTACGCTTAGTGCGCCGCGCGTCCCGCGGCGATTCGTCTAGAAAAATGAAGTCATGAAGCGTGCACAGTTATCATTTTTCTCGTTTGCATGATCGCAGCAAAAAGCGGCCAGCGAGTCGGCTATCACTCAATTACGCCTGGCACCTGCTGCCGCATAAGAATCGCAATTTCCAGGAACTGGCTACTGTTTATAGCATCATTACGCAAAAACTTAATTCGCCCCGGCGATCTGCGCGGGGAAAGGTGCTGTACACGCAGCAGCCATCGTTAATTCAATAGGGTATTCCCTTCGGGCGCACGAATCGTTCAGGCCCCAACGTTTCCAGTAACATTTGCGAGCGGTGGAAATATGGCTAAAGAGTTCGAAGATAGTCGCGGAATTCATTCATCATCGCAGAGGATTGAGATTCGCATTGCTGGTGTGAAAGAAACGCGGTGGATTTTTGCAACGATGGCGATTTGGAAACTTAGCTTCCGCTAAGAAATATTGCCCCATGAGGATGTTTCTTGTAATAATTACCGATGGCTAACAGGGGAGGTTATGATGTGGAAGAGCGATTTTTAAATAAAATCGAGCTTAAGGGGTCATTCTACTTTGATTGGTCGAAAAATGAAGCCATTTTGAAAGATTTTTTTCTCAATAAATACAACATATAATGAAATTGGAATTTTTTGGAATTTATTAAGCTACTCTTATATTATTCAAAAAAAGAAATGAAAAAGATTGTTTTTAATTTGTTTCATATGTTTTTTTATAGCGTCAATGTGACACCTACAAAAAATATTTATGTTCCTATCGTAGGTGATTTCCCGGCTCAGGCTTATCTGAATTAAAAAAAATCTGTATGAGTGTGGTTATCGCCCGTAACTCAATGAACAATTTTTGTCGAGGAATAACAAAATGTCGGTTTCTAAAAAGCGGGAGTTAGAATGTCGTTTCAAGATATCTTCGCGGTTGAGCAAGACGAGTCGTTGAGAAATTGTAATTACTCCGGAGGAGTTAATGCAATACCACCTCGCGTGTAATATTTACTATATCCTTAATCACTCTTAAGCAGACAAGACTCGGTTCTGATCAACAAATTTCACAGCCAGCAGGTTCCATATTCCACTGCATATTCAGATTCGATTACATACTTGACGCAAGCTTTACACTCTCCACCCGTCAGAAAAGGTACCCCGAGAGAATGGTCTTCAAATTTACACACCCTTATCTATCACCGGGATCCACGTCGAAGCTACATTAATTTAGGCGAAATTGCTAGTTGCCGCGTCCTCTCTCGCACGACAGAGGAACTCGGGGCACCCCGTGAAAACGGGAGGGTTGAGGCGAGGGGCAGACGGTTAGAAGGGAGAAGGAATAGGGGCCAGGCCCAGGCATTTAATCTGGTCCGGCGTGGGTGGGGCTGGTTCGAGGGAGCGAGAAGAACAGTGGGCCAGGCGAAAAGAAAGCTGGGCCTTGTCGGGGCCAAGATCGAGGCGGGCAGATAGCCGATACCTCTGGGAAATATCGGTATCGATAGTCGATCGAGGGCTAAATGGTTTATGCGAGCGATCGACCTCCGACCCCTTGTAATAACTGGCAAGGAATCTGCCGCCTGATCTATTGGATCGGACTCGATCGAGTTGCACCTTGTCCGCGAAGATTCATCCGTGTTCACCCCTCTCGAGCCGCTCTGCTCGCGGATAGCACGCCAGATAACGGAGCCACGGCTCCGAGCCGACTTTCTACGGGGAGATTCGGTGTGGTCGATCGTTTTCATTCCGCCGTTCCCGTCGCCCCGCTTCGACCCCTGCGCGGTGTTCCGCGAGGATCGATGATCCTGCGTCTGGTATCGCGGGCCTCGAACGAGCCGGCAGGGGATTAGGCTGTCGCGAAGATTGAATTATAACGCCGTCGTTCCGGCGAAGAATAAGATTATCGGGCTTTAAGCTGATTGCCGGTTAACAGTGTCCGCGGCGCGGCTCCGATGCTTTCAGCGTTCCGGGCGTATGGAACGGCGGAAGTGCTTGTTGATTGTAACTAATCAGCGTCATTAATCTGAGTGCAACGCCGGTGTCTGCAAGGAGTCCAAGCAATTGGACATCGGAGTCGCGAGGAGAGTTCCGCGTCCCTCAGATTGATCGTTTTCTGCAGTCCCGGCGATTCGAGGATTAATTGATCCTGGATATTTTCTTTTTAACTGGCATGTAGCTAATGTTTCCTTGCATATGTCATTACCGAGGCTCGGTGCAGGTAGGACACTCTTCTTTACTTTGTTTTACCAGTTTCTTATAATTAACGAGGGAGTTGGAGGCTTTCAGACGTTTACGGTTACAAAGGAAAGCTTAAGGGTACCTTCCGGTCAAAACGCTTGAACAGTACGTGATTTTAAAAAAGCTTTTTGGACTTTATTATTACATATTTGAAGAAGAAACAAAAAATTATTGTTTGAATTTTATCAATTTTTTTCACTGTAGAAATTAGAGCTCTTGACTGGCGCCGTCAGAACTCGTGACAGGATCGTCTGAAATAATGAAACTGAAAATATATATCCCCCCAGAGAAATAGCAATGATCGTTTCACGGTGCTCGTATAAAGATGGAGGCTTGTAATCGACGTGACACTGGACGACAATCGAGCAACGGGTCGGAATATTAACGGGCATAAGGGGCTACCGTTTTATTGTTCCGGCGAGTTTCCGGAGGCGAGGCCACGGACAGTGAAATGGTTCACGGTGTTGCAATAATGACGCGGTAAATGGAAGGGCGATGCGTACGATTCGATCGACAATGAACGAGTCCTCTTAACGAAGCGATCGTGGGTCCCATAAATCGTCGGATTATTAATACCTGGCAGTCTTGGTGCGTGAATCCGGCAGGTGGTTGGCTGGCCTCTAATCGCGATTCTGGAATAATTTACACTCGCGCTCCTCGGAAGCCATCGGGATCCTTAACGACTATAGGCCTCGCTTTCGCGCGATTTCTTCGAGATGAACGCTTGACCAGGTGACGGGCAACCGGCGCCCATAGCGGGCAACGCTGGTAAGTGGACAAGATCCGTGATTTTTAATTAGAATGGCTCTATATGGGCTGAGGATCGGCTTGATGGCTTAATTGCGGCGGAGAGTTCGATGGCACTGCGCGGAGTAGCGGGATGCTTCGTGGAAGCTGAATTCAGAGTGATTCTATTGTACTGATAGGGTTTGGATGAGAGTTTCAGTACGTGGAAAGAAATTCCTGGTTTATGAGAGATTTCATGGGGGCACTTGGTATCGCAAGTTTGATTTACGAGTTTCGTTTTTAAGGAACTTTGAAGCTGTAGTCATCGATGGTATTAATCAATTCGTGAAAACTGTTTCTTCGGAAGATACAAGGAGAGTTCGCATTCCAGTTTCACCCTAGGAACTTAAATTCCACCTTCGCTTCTTGCACGAAATTCCTACCGATGGTATCACCTTAATACAGGAAATGACGGACACTTTGCACGCGGAGAATGAAGACAGCAGTACGCGCTGCTTAACGATCCGCGCGCATTCTCGAAGACGCGAATTTTGAGAACGATGATTTTCGCCCCGCAACTTAGTGAGCGGCAGATAACAGTCGGTAATTGTGTTCGTGACTCTGGACAATAGTCGACGAAGGTGGAAAGAAAAGGAAGGTAGTGCGCTGCGCGATTAACTGGTAATTAGTTAACACGCTGACCTACCGAGTGCGTGTTACAAGCTGTAACAATTTCTAATTGTTTCGTTATTCCAGAGTGTAACGCACGCTGGCGCATAAATATGCATGATACTCGGGCGTAATTGCCGAGAAGAGTTATCCCTTTAAAGCGGAGGAAGCTCCTTCCAGAAATTTTCGCCCAAAGCGACCAGTCTAATTAAGAAATCGCGTTTCAACACCCCATTAAATACAGAAATTGCCGACTTCGGGTGAAGACGGCCGGATTTGACTGGAATCACGTGAAATTACGCATAGTTGAAAAACCTCGAGTCCATTTCATATTCATGAAAACAAAGCAACGAGAACGTGTACATTACCTGAACAGAAAGAGCGGAGAAGTTCAAGTTGATGCGAGCTCTTGATTATACGGGAATTTTCTACTAAGCCATGCTTTCGATTTCAAATTCTGGTAATAGAAGTGAAGATTTGGCTTTCGAAGGCTAACACTATTGTTACTTATTAATATTTTTATTATAGAATATTTTTTCGCCAAAAACAGAAATAAAAACTTATCATTTCAATAACTACTACTTATTGTGTAAAAATATATATTTTTCAATTAGTGTTCTTTTTTCAATGTTACGTCAAAGCAATAATTTTATAAACAGTCTTTTCTAATTTACTCGAAGTTAGTAAAGCTAGAGCTGCACCCCCTTGCCTCAATTGCGTATACTTCGCGTACTTCGATGCATAGATATACTTCAGTCGCGAACTACACGCATAAATTAACCGCATCATCCGAAACATTCTCGTAATTATACAGTTGGAACGCGAAAGGGAACAGCTCTAAATGACTACGTTCGTATCCGACGTTAATAGCAAGGGAGTTAATGAATAAAAGATAGTTACGTGGAAGACCAAAGTACAAATGACTGAAACTAATGGATCTTTCGCGGTGGAACGGAATCCTTGGTCTTGTTGCGTATTAATTGGAGCAAGCGCTTGGATTAGGTCGTTTAGAATTTTTGAAAGTGAAGTATAAACGATTGGGGGCCACCGGAAGATTTCTATAGGCTTCTGAAAGTTGACTACAAGCAAAAGCAATATTTCCTAATAGAAATTATGTTTTTTAGTATTATGTAACTATTACTATTACTATTTAAAACTAATTATGAACCCCTTCACAAATTCTTTACGAATTATTAAAAATAAATTCAAGGGGGGAATGAAGATTCCACCTCGACGAATAACATGCTATACAGTAAAACACTTTTGCATTAGGCAAATGACAGTACCTAGCACAATCATTCCTTCCTATCTAAAGAACTCACAAATTCAAACCCTAAGGATGAAAAGCAGAAATACAAAGTAATTAAACTCCATTCGCGACGCCGACGTCACAAATTCGCGATTCTTCCACAGACTTAATGACCACAACCACAATGATCACCGCGCACGTACAAAAACAAACGATTAAGCATGTCCAAATGGATCTCCCACCCAGTAATTTCTGAAACTGAACTCTTCATCCGCCGCCATCCGTAACAAAAGGCAAAATATTCACGACCAAAGATCCAAGATATCGACTACATTGTAGGAACGCTTATGGCGAGTCAGTGTTGCGCACAATAGCAAGGAATAAAAAGACGAGGAGGTAGAAGAGGCCGAAGAAGGCGAAGAAGTAGGAGGTAGCTGATTCGAGGTTTGACCCTCTAATTGAGTCCTCAGCCACGCGAAAGCAGAAAACATCGGCCCTTAAACAGCGTTCTTCTCACGGCTAATAATATTAACCACGTGCCAGCGCTGCTCACAATAGCCTTTTGTTGTTCACGAGTATTCTGCGCGAATATGAATGCACGCCTGCATGGAGCTCGCGCACGCAAATTATCAAAGCGGAAACTTATTGCCATGTGCTTGAAACTGTATCGTGTACCCGTTATCTACGCTTTCACTCTTACCATTATCGCTGTTGTTTTATTTAATAGCATTGGCAAATGCTCAATGAAGCAGGGGTTGATTGTCTGTGGGTCTGGACTGATAATGCGTAATTGATAATTGAAGAGTCCTGGTAGAAAACACTGTAAGTGCCAAAATTAAATAAAAGAATTTATCGGAATATGTTCTACGTGCCAATGATAATACTCTAGTATAGAATTTATTTGGACTCTTCAATTATGTAATATACATATACATAAGTTGTATTGGAAATACACAGAATGCCAGAAAAGGTATCCAATGCCTCTCATTTTCAGAATAAATCGAATTTGTACAATGATCGGAGAAGTGATAGTTTTTCATTTAAAAATGAAAAATGAACAGATGAATGATTAGATTAGGAAAGAATGAATTTAAATTTTCCTCGTGCGAGGCTTCGTTTTCGAGAAGCTCAGACTCGAATAATTGAGTACGACTGGGGTGTCTGTCTATTACTCGTCATTTCTACTTGTGCCTCAGAATAAAATTCATAAAAGTACATACATAAATCGTCGCAACAGAATTTTAATACTTTCTGCAGCAAATTTATGAAAGAATCTCGAAGATCTAAGTATATTATAATAAACTCGTGTAGCTATCCATACCTTTCACATTTAGAAAGCAGTAGGTACACCCACGCAAGTAACCTAAAAATCTTGCAAATATATTCAGAGAGAGGAATATTCAAGATTCTTGCAGTAAAATTCCAAGTGGCCCCCAATGGTTAATATGCAACAGTCCTCGAAACATTCATAGACCTAGCAAGGAATTAATTCCACTTTCATCTTCCTGCCCTTATAACTGACGCAAGTGCGCGAATATTCTCCCCTCTTTGAAGCCGCCCTCGCGCGCGTCGAAATTAATGAGATCGTATTTATTCCACGGCGTCTTCAGCGGCTGCATTTTTACAGCGTTTCGAGCACACCGCTGTGCACAAATTGTTCCTGAACGATAATAACGACACACGCAACGGCGTGCCTCGTCTATGATTTATACGCCAGTCATTGTTCGCCACGCGACGACGACAGCGCGTGAGTCAAGACCATATCATTATTATTCCGTCGCTCTTTCGCCTGCAATATTAACAAAGAATGAATCCTGCCTTCAACAAGTGTCCACGTTTCCACGAAAGCTGTTACGAGACGCGTTTTAGACTGAGCATTTTATTCGCGCCGCTTTAAAGTTTCACGCCTCGCCGGTGGAGGCCGGCGAGGGAGAATCGCAATTTTCTGGATTCAGGTTTATTGAAAATTAAACAACATCGCAGAGCTCTTTAAATTTTGACTGCTGAAAGGGCCTGGTTGGATTTAATAACGCTGTGGCGCTATTTGGTGCGTAGATTAAGGCTAATAGAGGTTCTAAGTGTTTTTGCTGGGGTTTTGTGGGATAACTCTATGATTTTGTTATTTTGGTGGTTGATGATGTTTCTGTGTTACGTTTGCCAATGCTGAGGATTTTTTTAACCTTTCACGAGGAGTCAGAAATGCCCAGACTTTTGTGCTTGATTAATTTTAGTGAGTAGTGAAATAAAAAATTCATCAATTCATCAAATACAATCACTCCTCCACCGCATTACACGTGATCAGCCACGTTTCCCTTCGCGCGCAGAAATTTTCGAAAACACGTAATCACAAGCTACGCGGTGAGTTGTGGGCGTCCCAGTGTCTGACGCAAAGGCGGCGCGCGACTTATACATTTCCATTTTGCGGCCGCGCTTACGCGTTATTATAGAAAACAGAAGTTGGCAATCGGTCGCGTGAGAATGAAGCGGAATCGGTTCGTGCATAAATTAACCGCGATCAGTGATTACGTCTCGCTGTCAGGCACTATTACTCCTTCGCTCCCGTTCGCACCCTCCTCTCCTCCACCTCTCTCGTCCATCGCGCGGCATTAATGAAACGAGCCCGCCCCTCGCGCCTCCGCCCGCCGACGATGATAATAGTATCATTGTAATTCATGAAACCCCGACACACAGAGTTGATGCGCGCGAAACAATTAACGAACCGATTGTCTCTGACGGAGCTGATCTGGGGGAGGACGTGACCGTGCAGCAGCAAAGACAAACAATCCTACTCGTCTCTGTCCGTGGGCTATGAAATAACACGGGAAACAATTATTGCGATGCAATTGATGAGGCGTACAATGCAGTCTATTCCGTCTGATCATGCAAGCTCCGGAGTAAATTACTATATCGCCGCTATTCAGGGGCGGTGAAAGTATTAACGGAGCGATTATGGAGTACAGTTAATAGAGAGCAGGGAACGTAATGTGCAACGGTCATGCAAGATTTCGAATAATGTTTATCCATTTCTGTTCACTGACTGTGAAACAATTACAGAAACATTTGTTACACGTGCTGCTGACAAAGTATAGGGTACACTTGTAATCGCATGAGTTCTTTGAGTGCAAATCATTGCAAACTGTGGTCAAATGGGGAAAAGAGAACTGGTAGATAGCAAGCTTGCTGCCTTCTCGCTTCTCACTTTATTTAACACTCCAAATACTGTTCAATTTCTTGGGATGATAATCGTAGCTACTTATTAGTTTGAGTAAGAGCTCTTTTAGTAATAATTATATTTGAGAAGAGTATCTTTCGTGAAAGTGTGTCACTTTTACAGAGTTTTCTAAAATGCGGCAGTTTCTAGTAATCGACGAAAATCGTGGAAGATTCTGTGAAATAGATTCAATAGGAGGAAAAATCCTGTTCTCGTTCATGTATAATGCACAGAGGATCAATTTCGTTTCCCCCGGAGTGGCGACTAACGGAGTAGCAACATGGCAAGCGTGTGCAATTACTTCAATCGAAAACTGCAAATTAAATTCATAAATATTCATTAGAATCGGCGCTGGCGGCCAAAAAGCGTTAAATAAATATTCGTTCTCTCCTGGACAATAATGGCGTCGCGGTCCATGAAATTTTTACGACGATTCTGACGCCGGCACGCCGAACGAAAATCCGCGATAAAAATATGCCCGAAAGTAATCTAACGCAAAGTGTCATATGTAAAATTAACAGATCATGGGTTTGTGCGTAAATTTGATATACGGCGACGGGTAGCCGGTATATCATTCTGTATGCATATTCATCCGTGAATTCATGCACGTCGCGGGTATTTGTTTTACGACGACACCTACGACGCCATTATTCTTCCTATTCGACCAATTCATAAACGTTCAAAGTCTTTACTATGCCTCATACGCGTTCACATTATTGCACGTGAACCAATCTTTGTGTATTCAGATTGTTGCGTTTTAGAATAACTTAAGGGAGGAGTCTTATTTTTTGGGCTAAAAACATAGTAAAATTGGGGATTTTTTTTAAGAAACTATTGATTCGGTTCATCTGAAATTTGGAACATGTTTTTTTGATAGCATTATGTTTTGAAAATAATTGAAAATAGCTCCACAACAATGTTGCTAAGCATGAAATGCACTTTCCATTGTATTTCGAAGACAAAGTTATTCACAACGGCCGAATAATGAGACACGGAGAAATGATTAATTCGAAATTCAACTTTCTAATCTGCTTTCACGGTTTTCGTTTCTTCTCTCGTTTCTCCTGTTTTTTTTTTGAAAAACACTTAATATTATAATTCTTGTAATAGTGGTCGACCAATGTTGCAGCAATTAAGTTACCACGTTCCACTTGTTTTCATCCTAATTAATTTTTGCATTTTCGTTTGTCAGATAGTATTATTACATATTGCTTTCACACTAATGACTTTTTAATTTTGGTACATATTAATGATCCTGCGTGCAATATTTTATGTTGGTAATACAAGCCATATATTTTAATACATTTATAAGGGCTGTGCAGTTTATTAATATACAGGACGTCCTATTAACTCTATTTATTTGGAGAAGAAGTTCCAAGCTCTATCAACTCTATGCAACTGGTCAATTTTAAATGGAATTTCTATACAGTTGGACATATTTGAAAATTTTTGTTAATGTTAATACCTTGTTCTGCATCCAATTTTCAAGATAATAGACAATAAAATTCAAAATAGTACATTCATCTTTTCAACTATAACATGAGAGAGTAACAAAACGGACGCATGGACTATTTTAAAAATTGTTTTTTCATTTCATTTGATCACCCTAAATACACAAAATGAATCCAATCTCTCTCCATAATTCCCAAAACCAACCACCTGTGTATTTCCCGTAACAGAACATATTTCCAGGATCCAACAGACAGTTTCATCAAATTGAGCACACTAATTTCAAAATCTCCACATAGACATCCTCCTCCTCAATCCACATTTACCAAAAGGAACCACGACTCTGAGTAACCACCCGAGACGAAGCTTAAATTTCAATTTCGAGCTCATTTAATTCCTACGCGGCAACAAATCGTGCGTCACGAGATGTCGCAAGAATTTCACTCAGGGACAAAGCCTCCCGATAGAAAGCATCAATGGAATCGTGGGTGGATGGGAAAAGGAAGGCGCTTTCGCGCAGCGGCTGGGGGCGTTTCGAGTGGAGGGTGAGGCTTCGGGAAATCAGTCATTGCTGCGCGTAGAAGCACACCGCGGTCGCGGCTCCATAAATCACGACCGATTTACGCGCTGAAGGCGATAAATGCGTAATTAACCACGCGTGTCGCGAACTGTTTAAGTGGCCACGGGCAATGGGACGCTGATCGAACGCCTCGTTTGATCTCCAGCGGCGCAAATATTTGTTGCAAAGCGTTCGATGCCCTCGCCCCCATCGGGCGAATCGTAATGAATTATAGTTTGACTGTAAGTAGGGGTCAGGAGACAGATTTACTTCCTTATTCAAATTTTTTGGAATCGTGCAACATTTTATAGAAATGATGGTGTGTAGAAGCTGAGTCCAAAGAATGTTTTTAATATTTTTATGGACATTTATGAGTGACTTTAATTAAATGGAAAACTGTAGTTGCAACCTCTGTATAGGATGCATAGTAATGGACACGAAGGTACAGGATAATTATAGTGATCGAGTCCCAGTTCTCTATACCGAATATCAAACTTTAAATATCAATTTCCTAAGACGGGGTAAAATTACCTGAATCCCTCATTCTCGAGAGAAAAATTGTCTGAAACGGTGTCCACTTTCATAATTGGATTCCTCGTCTCTTCTCATTACAGGGTAGCACATTGTAAATTATGAAGCCATGAAATAATAGTGCAATTACAGTGAATGGCTGGTCTTTCCATAACTGCTCTATTACTCATGAGCAATCTCCTATGATAACACAATTTAAAAATGTAGTAAAATGTTACGTAATTCGTACTTACAGGCCAGCAGTCCTCCGAGATGTCCAAGTGGTCGGCTGCTACCCTCGCTGGATGTTAGAAACCTCGCAACACCGATAAACATCGAACTTTCTATCCACTACAGTCCTTTATCACGTTTCCTTCGCGCGAAAATCACTAACTCATCCTTGCGATCGCGTTGTATGCCGAGTTAGGACGTGACATCGACGTTCTATCGCAAACAAAATTTTATTTCAATTAGAGCAACGCGTTGATATTCAATCGTGATTATATATCAAATTAACCCCCCTTCGATTATAACAACGTATCTATCCCATTACGAATAAACATTTTTATTTCAATTCGAAGTAAAGCATCGATATTTAATTATAAAAGTGAATCACGCTGAGGTTTCTTCCAGTTAGAGTAGCGCGTCGTTATTCGATTACAAATCACACGACTTTCTGATTAATTTCAAGAAATCAACACTTGCGATTACAGATCTTGTTAACGTCCTATTACCTCGAAACGACTCACTTTTCGATTGCAAATGAAACTCGAATTCGTGTCTTACAAAGATATTAGCAGAGGGAATAACATTCAAGTATCAAAAAAGCCAGTTTCTTGGTTCATTATTTGAAACATAGTTTCTTAAACACCCTTGATCTTTTGAGTAAGTAGATGTCATTAGACATTCGACCTGAAATCTCAAGCTGAGGCTCAGATCTACCCCCAAGCGTGTAGAATAACCAGTGAAAGTTTGGTCAAATAATTTTTTTACATTTCATTACAAATCCCATTTGCAACCAAAACATGAATAAAGACTGTCTAACGACGTTACTCACCCTGTGTATCAGTCGATGGGCTCAGCCTGCAAGGAAGAGAGGAATCGTGGGACGGAGCAAGTTGATCGTACGACACCATGTAGTCTTGAGAATAAATTAATATATTTGAAATGAATATACGGTAGATACTGTCTCGCATCCCAGATTTTATGGCATCTCATAACATCCCTCCTTTCTCGCTCTCTCTCTCTCTCTCTCTCATTCTCTCTTATTCTCTCTCTCTCTCTCAATGCTTCATCGATCTCGTTGCTCGCAAATGCACGCTCGCGCACCAGAAACGAATGTAGATCCCGGCTCAGCCTTTGTACCCGCCCCCGCACTCTGCTCTCCACGCTCTGCCTAGATCGTCGTTTCATCGTATATGCACGTGCGCCGGGCGGAAATCTCTATTGCTTTAAATAATATCCGCGAACTCGACGAACACTGGGGTATCGGCTACGTGAATTAAATTAAAAACGAACCTTCCATACTTCGAGCTATTTACAATTAAATACACGCGCAGTCTGTCGCTCTCGCACTCACCTCCACTCGCACGTTCTCGCCCTCTCGCGCGGCTCCTCCTCTACGCCCGAACGGAACCATCCTGGTCCGACCGACGGGTCGCCTCGCCACGTCCGACGAACGCGAGAGCGGCCCTCGTTTATTGCACATTCTCGTTTCTACCGGGACAAATGAAGGAAATCGGACACGCAGGACAGACTCAATCATCACTCATGCACCCGATGCAGATATGTCGAAACTGATATAAGCCTTCCTGTATTCAGTCAGCGAGTTCATCGTTTTACCCTCCACGCTGCTGCTCAGCTAGTTCGAGATCGCTCGACTACCGCGAGGGATCGATCCACCGACACTGCATTGGCTAGTAAACGCAACCTCGAGCTACGGAATCGAAGACCTTCACGTCCGCCTCGCGATCTTCCTCCTCGCTCTCCAGAAAGAAGGATCGAGGACTCCCCGTTCTTCTTAACTCCTAATAGCTACCCCTCGATCGTCGCTACTCATCGTCCAACGATCGACGCGAGACCGCGGCGAGCCCTGCCGAGAAGCTCGGCCCCCAGGGCCCGTCACGCTGGGTCTCCTCGCAACCTACCCACAAACTCATCCCTCCTCGAACTGCAATGCTACGCTGCTACTCTAAAGTGCCTCCTCGGCAGCCGTACTCGTTGTTCTCGATAGTGGTTGTAACTGGCCCGTCGCTTCGTTGTCGATCAAACGCCCCGTTCGCAGCGCCGTTCGCCGTCAGACCTTGACGATGAGGTTGGTTCCCTGGATTTACTACGTCGTGGAGGGCGAAGTGGGCACGGAGATCGGCGACGTCGGGCTGCTGGACTCCCTTCCGTTCGACAACGTCGGCGTCGAGGCTCTGTACTCGTGAATACCTGGGGTGCTCGTTCTGTGATTGCCCAACAGGCTGTCGATGGAGAAGGGGTTCAGCCTCTTCCTCTCCTCCCTGCCCTTCACAGACAGATCTATGCTACTGCTCTGCACCTCCTCCTCGCTGATCTGCTGTCTGGTGGACGTTCTGTCGCTGTTGCCGCTGTTGTTCATCGTCTGACGTGCCCCAGATGCGTTGTTGATGCTCACCAGCTCTCTCCTTCTCTCCAGGAGACTCAGGCCCCAGTGGTGTATACCTTGCTGGTGGTTCAGGTGGTCCAGGCTCAGGCTCGAGTTAGGGTTCTGGAGGTTGCTGGCCACTTGGTTCACGCTCCTCCGCGGATCACTCTGCTCGCTGGAGTTGCTGGCTAACCTGGGGTAGCATTCGCCGTCGATAGAGCCGTCCGCGGCTGAATCGATCCTCTCGCTACCGCTCTCGCTGCAAGAGTCCAGGCCGCCCACCACGTCGATCTCTTCGTTGGCGTCGTTCCCCGAACCTGACACGCTGCTGCTCTCGTTGTTGTTGCTCAAATGGCTGAACGAGCCTCCCAGGGCGCCGTTCAAAGAGTTTCCACTGGATGCCGCGGCGCTCCGCGACTCCCACTCGGCCCGAAGTGTCGACAGGTCGACCGTGATTCCCTGAAAGCAGAAGGTCGCGCTCTTCGATCTACCTCTGTGTGCTGCTGGGTCTGCGTGACGGTGTAGGGAGGAAAATTCGGATCTTCTGATTTGAAAGGTTCTCTAATGGTTCGAAGTGGTTGAAGACTAGTAATGATTCCGGCTAAAGCATGCGCCAGAAAGGGCTGATGTTTGTGACAGAAAATTGTTCAATTGATATTTGCGAGGGGATGTTTGCTGTAGAATATTAAGTTACTGAATATGCAGGTCACTTAAATCTTTCAGTAGCTTTGAATTACAATGTTCCTCTTTTTAGAGGTTTAATGAGACGTTTCTTGGTGAAATGTGTAATATTTTTATAAAGACGTCGAATGCACGTGATTTAGTGAAAGGAAACACGTAACGCATTCATTTAAATGCAAATTTATTAAAAAAAAATTTAGCTTCATATTTTCAGTGCTATTATAAATGGTATGAATAATCAGACATTGTATCGGTACAATGAAATTCAAGATTGAGTGAAATGCATTGCAAAGTATCTTGAAAAAACCGTTCACCCTATCAATATAGATGTTTATTTATAACTTCATGGTTGGTGTGAAAGTTCTGGTACTCACTTTTGCGGCCAATTTCCTTTGCTGCCTTTCAAGGGCCTTCAGCAGCTTCTTCTGCCGCCTTTCCCTCTCCTTTCTTCTGAGTTCCTCTGGTGGAATTGGTTCTCCACTACAGCTCTGGGGGTGAGCATTGTGTGCTGGCCTCCCTGGACCCTTCTTTGTGTGCTCCTTCTTCCTCCACTTCGCCCTTCTGTTCTGGAACCATACCTGGAACCAACAAGATCAAATTTCTCTATGAACTCGTAGAATAACTCACAGAACAATTAATCAGTAACTTGCAAAGTAAAAAAATGTTCTTCTTTCTTCTTAAGAGAAGAAAAAAATGTCTTCTTTTAATTAAATAGGAATTCGTGTGATTCGTGAAACACATAAAATACTAAAAGATATTTCGTAATTCGAAAAATTAGTTTCTCTCATTTCCTTAAATATACAAAGATGAAGTTTTGTACAACTTCTACACTTTGCTGGACAGTAACAAGAGTTCTCGTCTCGTTCAAGAATCAAGTCCCCCTTTAATATTTTTCTGCTATTTCAAAGCTGCAAGTGAACGCGTTGTTCATTTCAGAAAGTAGCAGTCGCTTAACTTTCTTTGTTTCGACTAATTAAGATGACTTCGAAGGGTAGGTCGGTCGCAACAGTTAAATATCGACATTGCACGAAGGAACCTACCCCACGCGGAAGGACCAACGACCCCCTGGAGTGTCTTGATTCATGGAGAGTTTCAACACTTTACCCCCGTGCTCGCGTGAACGCCAGTGGCGTGAAGCACGATTTAGTGCTGGCGTGAATTTCATCGTCCAGGGGAGAAAGAAAGAAGGATAGGGGCTAAAAGGGGTTGAAAAGGTGGTTGAAAAGGATGAAGACATTAGTTGTGGCTGGAAGCCGGTATGTGGCGCTGTTCTCACGCGAGGCTACAGATCAATAGACCCCCTCCAACCCTTGCAATACCATCGTCACGTCACGTGCCCTCACGATATCTCAGTTTCCTTCTTTTGTTTACCTTTTTACCTTCCAGGCGAAATGAGATTGAATTCGAGGAAGCGCCGGATTGACGTACACGGAGCTGGCCATTTTTCTTGCGAAACTCGCCCGGCTTGATGGAACTTCTTACGAACCTTTTAGGGGGTGCCAGTTGCTTCACTGTGAAACGAGTTCTTTCGAGGAAATAGGCAACGCCTGACTTACTTATGTTCTTGCTGGGGAATTTTGAACTAAAGATTTGAGCAAAACTCTTAGGAAGATTTAGTTGGAAATGTTTGGGACAATATTAAAAATAATTACTGTGTGTGTGCAGGAGTTAAACTTCCAAGCTTTCCTGAACATCAGTAAAATATTTAAAAATTGAGGATATTCTTGAGTAAATTCTTGAGAAAAGAGTAAGTTGATACTATTAACGATAATATTAAAAATATGAAAATTCGATGAATTTTATGAGTTCTACCAGCGATGAAACATCGTGGCAAATTGAATCAGCCCAACTGAAGCTATAAAAACTTGCATTCGATAAACTATAGCGTGATAGCAATATGTCACAGTCGTGAGTTCATCGCCGATAAAGTATCGTCACCGGAAATAATAAACAATATCAATTGGCCATGTACATCATTCAATTTCATGCGGGTCTGTAACTCCAAGATAAGGTGCTGTCCACGAGTTAAATATACATTTTCTCCGAAACATCGGCAAATTTAGATCTGACGCACAGTACAGGCAAACAAAAAGTTAACTCTTTGTCTGTGTTATTAAAACAACTATTAGTGCATGTAAAATCGCAGCGATACAAACGAGAAGGGAGCAAATTAACTGCGGTGTTTACAATATTCGTGTACTTGATACGAAAAATGAGCTCGTACGCGTAACTGGTGCAATTGCCAGTATTATCAAAGAAGAAGACGAAGACAAAACGATTAACAGCTGCACTACATTAAGTTGAGAAGCGGGGAACATTACTTCAGCATTATTACCACTATCCGTTAGAAATTATCGCCGACTGATAACGGCTAACAAGCTATCCCATCGATTACCATGGGTCTCAACTAAACGTGTTACATCTTTTTTCTACTCGTAAGCTTACGAGCACGCTGTTCCCCGAGCGAAGTGTCCATAAAACGTCTATACAGATAAAGAAACAGCTCCAACGACACGGGTGCGCTTTAAAACATAAAAAACAAATATGAGGCAACTGTTTCTCCTCTTTCGTGGATACTTGACACAAGTAGTAAAAGTAATTGGCCTGGAGCTGTCCCAAAAGGATTTATGCTAACGGGATCATCTTAAATCACAAATTGGAAGCATTACCATTTTTTTCCCACGTGTTTATCAGGAATATTTAATACTGAACGATGAGAATCTTTTGGCGTACCTGTTCGTAGCACTTAACACAATATATTAAAATTCAAGCGACCAAGTAATTTAATACCCCCAAAATCACTTCTACCCCCAAGTCACGATCAAATAAAATTCCAACTCCAATCATCAACTGCATTCCTTCCCGCGAGCATAACTCACGCACATTCTTCAACGGACAAGAGGGGTACCAAGAAAATATACCGCCGCTACAACTACCTCGTCTTCGGTCTAATTAGTATTCTCCTCCTGCTGTCTAGCTTACTGCACGTTCCCAATTCGCGAGCAGCCAGCATTAAAGTGTCATGCATTCTCTCAAATGAGTGTGCCCGCCGACAAAACGGCAGGGGATCGTAAAACCAAAGCACGCAAGAGTATTAATTGCACCTGGTGACCGTAAAACAATTATTCTTTCACTGCGCGGACTTAATCGCCAATCGTTTAGTCCGCCAAAGTACAGCAAACACCCTTTAATCATCGTTCCTTCGATGATCCCTCCGTAAGAATCACGTTCCCTTACGCGGACGCGGATGATCGTCTTATAAGGGAAGCACGCGAGGCTGCGGAACGCCGAGTCGCCATTGAAAAATTCCTCGGTCGTTACTGAAATCGTCCCCTACCAGGCCAATCAACACCAATCACCCGACAACGCCGATAAAGTGGATCAAAGAGGACCAGTTTTAACGCGACGTCGTAAAGGAGCGTGGAAAAAGAGAGAGAGAGAGAGAGAGAGAGAGAGAGAGAGAGAGAGAGGCATCCCATTCTTGCCATCCTCGATGCAATTGATTTTTAAACATTATCCCGACCCTCTGCCCTGCTCGCCCCGGCGCTTTGCTTTCGCGCGTCGTTTTCCATTTGTCCTCCGTGTCGTGGACGAGTACAAGGAGACAGGTTGTTCGGGGGTTTTGAGTAAATATGTTAATGATACGGCAACCGATCGTCGAACAACGCGTGCAACGATCGACGATCAACGCGCGCCAGAATATGGTGGCTCATTTGAATATAAAACACGAGAGACGGGAATGGTGGACGAGAAAATGGCGCTCGTCGAACGCGCAGTACGTATTTGAAGCATTGACACGTGATCGAAATCGGTTTCCTACACTCGTCGGACGGAAGTCTAAAAGGCTATACAATAGGATTAGCGTTGCACCGTGGTTTCGCGAGACTCCGTGAATGTCCAGATTTCTCGTGATTTCTTTGGCTTACGCCGTTTAGAAGTGAAGAACTTATGCAAATCCTTGTAAAGTGGCAATAGGATTCCTCAAGCTGTAAAATATTATATAATAAAGGAATTATTGGTATAGACACATGTTCAAGGGTGAACTCTTGGATTTGGATATATATGTCTGTGCTAATAAATTGATGAGTTAGTGTAAAACTACCTAAGAGTATTCTTTTGAGATGTTACAAATCACACATTCCAGTTTCAGGATTACTATGCTTCTACAGTGTTCTTAATATTTATTGAATTGTGCCCTATTCAAATGGAGTAAATAACTGTAGCATCACGTGTCAATAATTCCTAGAGTTTCGTATCAGGTATTTACATAATGAATAATATTAATTTAAAATATAGTAATTGAGCCTACTTCAACTAAACAAATATTATAAATTGCCACTACAATCGCCAAATAACAATGCCCATCTCAATCTACAACCCTTTACTCCAGCTTCCCTTCAGCACAGCGCAGGCGAACAAGATATTACACCTTACAACTCTCTCCCCCACAATCAATTAACCAATCAACAGTTAAAACGACCCCCATGTTCTTCCACTGTTTCTCACAACCCATCAAACCTCCTCTCCTCTTCCCTTATCTCGTCAAAATGAGGCCACAGCATCCTCCGTTCACAAGACGTTAATAAATCCGTCGTGACTTGGAGCAGCCGCCAGTGGTGCCGCGGCTACTCATTTTCAGACGCACACGTGTAAAAGGACATGCGTCCGCAGCTTCTTTGGCTGCCAGTTTGCCGAAACGTGTCATCGGTTTATCTCTGTGTGACAATATTTTTTAAACAGCGCTGCCAGCCCCCGTGCGCCGCAGGGGTTATCTGGCGCGGGGATCAACTATCTAATCTGAGGGCCATTCCCGCCCCTTCGGGAAGACGCACCGGCTGCATGACATCGTGTCACCAGCTCGGGTTATCTACGGATCGGCCCTGTCATCAAGGTCACTCACTTTTCGGCCGCACAAAGGGTGCGGGACAGGCTCTGCTCGATCGCAACGGAATCCCGATCGAGGAAGGGCCCCTCGAAACGAACATTGTCTCGGTTCCGCGCGGTGATTTCAACGCCTGGTCTCGCGTGTCGCATCATCTTCCGCGTTCCGCGCGCCTCTCGTTTCGGTTCATTCAGTAATATCCTTGGGAAATACTGTCCTCCATAAACAGTTTCAAAACGGGAGGATTTGTTCGCTGAATTTCTATATATTTTAAGAAGTTTAATCCTCTTGAAGAACAGAAACTATGGGCGGGGCTGCTTAGAAGGATTTGATAGAGAAAGTGATTGCGTCTGGTGCCTCTAATTAATTGCTCTGTTTTGAATGTAATTACGAGAAGCTTGGAGGATTTCCTTTGATAATTTCGGAGAAATTGTGCATCGTTGCTTTAATTAAGCGGATCGTATTTTACATAACATTCGCGTGGATGGAGTGGAATATTTTTCTATGGCTCTACGGTTTCTGCGCGTTGCTTAGTTAAGATTCCGAGATACGTCTCTTTTCAGTTACTTTATTCTTAATAAGTATTGTTGATGTTTTGAATAAACTGTCTGTAATTATCTGAATTATGTTTTAAGTGGAGCTCGTGCAGGGAGATGTTCATTTCGAGATCGTATCGGCGAAGTCAGCAATGTGCGCGCCAACACAAGGCACCTGAAGCGTGTCTAAGCGCATAAATATAAATATCTTATCGTAAAGAGAGAATATGAGGGTGGCCTCGTGGCCGATCGACCGTGAAATTGAGGGTCCACCCTTCGTGGGTGCCATTCAGGGACACCGTCATGTCATGTTCCACTGTCTGGTGTCGGGTTTCGAAAGTTCGACCAAAGTGTCGCAGCCCTTTCCATACTTATATACCCGGAAACACTAGCTGCTCTGCATTTTACATATGTATAACAAAAGAATTATAATGCACGATGTTTCCGAGAGCTGGAGTTGTTCAAATCTTTAATGAGGATTTCATTCCCCAAACACTTCAAAGTTGCAATCCATTCTATTCTGAAATTCAAGAATTTACAAGAAAACGAAATTCACAATCGCGTGGAGAATGAAATGTTTATTACCCAGGTAAACCGAATATTTTACTGAAGCCTGATGTCTCAATTTTTCAAATTCCAATGAGCAGCCCGAAACGGTAGATGCATTTAAGTCATAACAATGTTCGTGGTAAGATATAGGCGGATTACATAATAAGGGTTTAAATGATAATACAAGGAATCACCGTGTATGAAGTTGGAAAATATGACCTGCCAATTAGGACGCGAAGCATCGCTGATTATTTGAGAAATGCCAGCCGGTCGTGGAAACGGTGTTCTAGTCGTGTACGTACATTCGGTGTTACGTGTAAATCTACGACTTTCACGGAAAACGATTCGCGTGGTTCGCCGATTTATCCGGGCATCGGGTTTCCGGAAGAATAAATTAAGAACAATATCATTTTCTTTGATTTTATTCCGTGAAATATGAGGCATGGATACGTTACGTGTTAAAGCGAAAAAGAAATGAACCCTCGCCGCGATAACATTAAGACATTTTCCCGCGAAATCGATTTCCTGCCCCTGACAAATTACACTTGCGCATGGAATGCACGACATTTGTGTACACCTCGACCTGCGATTCAAAAAGGCATATTAAAATCGCTTCACTGCTTCAACAGAGACATCAATATTTTTTCGTTACTCAGATTTTACAGACAAATAACTCCAATTTTACCGCGAGGTGTAAGCAGAATGTTTAAAGTAATAAGAATGAATAAATAAAACTAGCACTTTATTTTCCCCAAGTGGATATAAGATATAGGCTTCTCTACTTATTCTCTTTCAATGTTTTTTAAATGTAAGAACGAACATACATAGCAAATTATGAGGATCCTAGTATAATTTCATCCCCTATCAAAGACATTCGTAAACCTTGGAATACTCCACGCACAGGAAAATGAATAATTTTTAAATCTCATCGAAAATTCTCCTCAGAAAATATACCAAGACGATAGGAAGGATATCTATAAAATTCTGTTCGTCGTTCAAATAGACACAGTCAAGGAGTCGAAGTCACTATAATCCGGAGATAGATCTTCCTCAGTTTACTACCCCCGAATACGCTCGACAGGGATAGTTCGGTCCTTTCCTGAGGTAACCACAGTCAGGGCGGAGCAGATGGACTAACTACCCCCGGGAGAGTAGCTCAAGGGCCGAAGGTTCCGAGGCCGAGCCACCCCCGACGTCTGTCGGCCATCAACCCTCGAAAAATGACAGCGAACTCCCTATAAATCCACGCCTATCGGGACGGCCGATCTAGGATGTCAGATAAAACTACACGAAACGTGAAATCAAGTCGCAATAAAAGTGCGTTTTTTCCAGCGTCCGTCCATTTCGGGGTGAAATCGTGGAGGACTGATAATTACGCGTGTCGATTGAAATCGATTGCAACACGTTGCAATTTTTAACAAAATCTTCACACCCCTCTGATATTCTTTCTGGTTTCTTCATTTAAATGGCATGAAAACTCGAATTCGATTGGAGGTAAACAAAATAAAATTCTGATTATACAGGACTAATATGAAAATATAAATTTGAGATTGTTCATTTAGTTTTAGTTCCTTCTTATTACGAACCATCTTTGTAAATCATGTGCACCTGTCCATTAACGGAATAAATAAGTGTCTTAAGCATCATTACGCGATAATAAGTGAGAGGTATCGTTGTAGGTATTCGTGCATTTGCAGGATTACCGGCGCAAGTGGCGACAAATTCTTCTCTTTCTTTCCCGCAGGCGTTATTTTATTCGATGTCGCAGAGGGATTATCCTCAGCAGGTTCGCGACTCGGGGTTTTTAACAGTGTAAAGGGGAAAAAAAATATATACTCACAGCGACGCGGCTCTCTTTCAGTTCGAGTCTCACAGCCAGGGCTTCTCGCATAAAGACGTCGGGATAATGACTCGCGAGAAATGCCCGTTCCAATTCCTCTAATTGCCAACTATTAAAGTTGGTCCTGCTCCTTCGCCTCTTGCTCCCGCCTTCATCCGATTCCCCGTCGCAGCCTGCAATAATAAAATCATCGAATTTAGGGATTTCGTCTCTATTTAACCTTCCCCGAAATTTCCTCGAAACCCGCAGGCCCAATAACCGATGCTTTCTGGAATAAACGCTTATTCAGATATTCGGAAGATTGCAGTTGCAGAATTAATATCGAACTTGCCAAGTTCCGAGTTCAGCGTGAATCTATTGAAATATTATTAAGTAGGTACACAAGCGAACGAATATTCGGTATTCACAAAATAAGCAACTATTCGGAGGGTAAACAGAAATTGATGATTACCGAGAAACGAATTGAATTCACCAACCCCCTTAGAAGCTGCAACAGCAGCAATCGCGGAGATACGTGCTGCATAGAAGCGGAGATTGTTCTACTTAGGATATCACCTACCCCAATCGTGTCATCGTAGATAAGGCTAGGAAACTGAATCCCAGCATATTGAATAAACATAGAATTTCAGTGATTTTACGAGGGCAGTCGTCTACCCCCGGCTACTATCGGACCCAGGAATCTGCGGATCCACGATTGTTTTGGCAGACTCGTTCGCGGGATACGCGCAGATATGTATGCTAATACCGTCTGGCGGAATTGAAAAAAGATCGCCAATTATGATTGACTCCGCAATAGAGCGGCCGTTATCTGGATCACGGGATGAAATAGCACGAGATGAAACGTTCCTCGAGATCGAGATTTCGAGGGGGAAAGCAGGTTGTTTGTATCGGGACGTTGATTTCGTTCTCCGCCAGAATTGTATTCCATTTCTATGATTTCGCGATGAAATTATTAAAAGGTTGGGGTGGTGCAATCGATAGGAAGGAAATTCGACGTTGCTCGACGTGAATGTCGAGAGGGTGGCGATTCAAAAGAAAGAAGGAATGTAATTCGGGGCTAATGGTAATCTCAGATACACTCTGCTAGATTACATCTTCACTCCATTTTAATAAATTTTAATGGGAACCACGCATATATATTACTCTAATGATCTTACTAACTGTACAAAATTTAATCGAATCCCAACCCCCAAGACGACTGCATCATGAAATTTGAAAATGTATCCAACACGAATATAAACTGAAGAGCTCTGGTTAATTACGCCGTTAAAGGCTCTGTCGAGTCGAAACGAATGTCTTGATCTTCATTAACCCGTAATTAAGCCTGTGGCAATAATCGATACGAAGTCCTTCATTCTCAGAACACACGACGCGATCTTCTGGAACATGTTCACGTGTGTGTTGGCAGATCGTGTCCCCTGATGTGCTAAATTTCCCCCGCGTCCCTGCCAGTACGATATTATTATAGGAAACGGGTATCAAACCTAATAGACGATACAGGTGGCGCGTTAAATAATTTATGAGGGGACGGGTTAAACAATTTCCACGTCCTGCTTGATCGGCAACCGTCGCGCCTCAATCTATTTTCGTCGGCGGGATTGTGTTTTTCCTTTTCGCAGGATGGAACACTGCCGGCGCGATAACGCAGTCACCGCATAATGAACCTGACACGACGATAATGATTCGCTTAATTCCGCGGGCTGAAGCGTGACACGCTCGGACACAATGACCGTCCCGTAATCGTCGCTTCCGTAATGGTATCTCTCGATTTATCTCGAGACACGCGATCGTTTATCGGAAGAAAATACTTTATACACAGCGAAGAAGTGTAACTGCGGAGAAAATTCGTCGTCATGATGGCAGCGGGAAGCTGTACCTTTCACGATTGGAAATTGCTCGAGGCTTTCAAGTTTCAGCGAATGGTTCGGCTCGCATCTGAAACTGATTCACCGTGATTTTTCCTGCTCGACTGCTTTCAAATTGTATTTTTACACCTTCATAGTGTAATGTGTAATATAATAGGAAATATATTTATTTATCGAATATATGAGAATTGTTTAAAAAATACAGGGGTGATGTAAAAAAATTAATTTAATCTTCTTCGATCGTTAATTGACCAAAATCTTTTGCATAATACTGCAGTTATTAAATGGAGAATTTTGGAATAGGGAAGAATAATGAAATAAGTATTTAACATTAACTCTTGGGGTAAAAAATGTTAAGATAGAAATTTCGTTAAAGATATTAGGACGCGAAGACAGTATCACGAAGTGCAGAGTAAAATTATTTATTAAGGAAACGGAAACGAAAAGTCTGGGAAGTTTCGAAAAACGCTGCGTTACGAGGTGATTCGTATTCATGCCTTTATTCCTATCGAATTAGCCTTTTTCCTTTCTGAAGACGTGGAATTTTTACGTCGCCTTATGGGCTACCAAAGAAGACATCTCGGTCGACATGACTGCGCGCTGGGGAATGCGTATCGCTTCTCACGTGCAGCGACAATTAGCTTAAACACCACCTGCAAGGACTCTAGGGCCGTTCGCATGAAAAAGATGGATACTGCCCCGACTACGATGGATCGTTCTATCGTAATAAATTACCCCCCATTAAGATTACGTTGGCGCCGAGCGTAATTTGTATTCAGAATCCGTCATAACGCGAGCAACTCGTCATTACGAACGAGCCGCCGCTTGCGAAGTTTCCTGTGACAAACACACGTATTACGGTTCTTAAGATTTTTACGCAACCCGCTTTTTCCTCGTTTTTCTGTATCGTTAGTGTTGCACAGTCTTCGCCGTGCCAGAAATTATACTTTCCCATGGACCAGTTCGCGGACGAGTAACTACGCCATTATCGTGGCGCGATTCTAGATTGTCGGCGATAAATACAACGTTTTGAGGGCTATCATTACATAAAAATATGTTTCGGCTCCAATTTTAGGTGTAGAGGATAGGTGAAGGTGTTTGCATTATGAGCTTCCATTTTAGAAAACAAAATTTCTCAATTTTCATGCCTCGGGGATGAATTCTCCAAACTTAACTTCGTATACGTATTCCAGAGGAATACATCAAGATCCGCGTAACATTTATTACAGAATGGATCTACTACAAATTATTTCGATTTTCATTTCTTCATCTTACACAGATGTCTTACAAAATTCGCCTATATTTCTGCTCACTAGTAGGGTAGACCGGGGGCGGTAGTAACAGGGGGGCGAATGTAACACGCTAAATATCTCAAAACATATAATAGATATTAACACCAATTTTGGATATACATATGATGAACAATGACATTTGGAATATACACATCCATGCCCTAAGAGTACAGATACCCAATAGACATGGATAGTGAAGAAAATAACTTTTCGATACCCTAAAGTAACTTTTCCTTACTGACTTAAAATTGTAATATAAACACTCCCTTTGCAAGTATGTGCTTGTTCGATTTTTTAATCTGTAATTCGACCTTTTTTAAACTAATATTGATCGTTACTTGGCACTTTTAAGCGTCTCGTTAGTCAAAATTTATAATTTATGTTCAAAAGCATGGTCGGGGGCGATTGTAATTTACTGAATGTAAGGATTGAGCAGATGAAGAATGCACCAGCCAAAACGTCTTTTATTTCTGCCACAATTGCGATACCACATAATTTGTTACAGATTTTACTTTTTTCATTTATTATTATAATTTAAATCAATAAATATTTTTATTTTGTAACGTTATATTTGTGCTACTATCGACTCCATGCAGTGTTACAACCGACCCGGGGTCAGGGACGGTTGTAACACTTTCTCCGCTTCTCATTTTTTATTAATAACCGGAATATTACTTGACATACAGCGAAACTGTTGTGGCTCAAATAATGTCAGATAAATAACTAACATTTTCGTAAAAAAACTTTTGTTGTAACTGTAATAGTTTTTGCGTAATCGTATTCCAAAGTCAAAGTGTTACTACCGCCCCCGGTCTACCCTACTGTTTTTTGTATGATTCCAAGTAATAAAGACGAATAATAAAAAAAATAAAAAATGTCCTACCTATGCACTTACCAGAAATAAAATGTTTATAAATTCTAGTATTTCTTTTCCCCTTAAAAGCTCCATACTCTACCTTCAAAAGTATCACGTAGAACTAAACACAATTAAACTTCTGCATTCCAGAATACAATAAGCGTGGTATCAGTAACAGACCAACAAAGACTGAAGATCGGTATCCAACTATCCACGAAAGGAAGAAAAGAGAAATCAGGTTTCCCCCGAGCGTTCCAAACAATAAATGAAATCATTCGATAAAGCCAAGCTCTGGCAACAGACTCGAATGTAATGCAACACAAATACCCCGAAATTACTTTCGGTCCAAACACGGCTCCGGTCCAGCTGGCATTTACTGCAACGGCTCATCGCGGCGCGCCGCATCGAGGCCCTTTCTGTTCTCTCATCAGAGCCTTCTTGTCCAATTAAAATTTACCAATCGACGATAATGTGCGCGAATCGGCCGTGTCGTCGGCGACGTGGCCGAGGAGGCAGGGAAAAATCATCTGGCCGAACATTAATCAGCGTAATTAGACGCTATTTATCCGACAGTTACCCCTGTTTCACCTCCTCCCACCCGGGCGCCCTGAATTGACCAACACAGACCACGATGGATATCGATCGGTCCGCTCATTATTGATAATCTATACTCCATAATAAGCGGCCGATCCAGCTGTGCACGGTGGCAGCTTGAAGGATTATCGTTCGCTGATAATGGCTGGGCTCGGCCCAACAGAGATTCCGAAATTCAGTGTATTTTACACGGAAGTTTGAACAGAAGTTTAGAGACTTATCCGAAATCCCTGCCTATCGATTAGCGTACATTTTAGATAATGGAGATGCTATTATAAAATAATACTCAGTGCGGAAAAGACACCAGGAACGGGGAATAAATATCAGGAATATTAGCTAACATTGGTGAAGATATTTGCACGTTGCTGTCAGTGAAGATTGAACTATCAAGAATTAAACTACTGCGAAGCTGCCTATCGACCACGTCGTCAGTGTAAAACCGCGTTGCACATTGTGCTGCGATTAACGTGGACCTATTGTAGAGTGGTCGTAGCGGCAGTAATAATGAGAACGAGCGGCTCGAAATTATAAAGCGTTACGTTGGTAAAAAAAGGGAAGAAAATCGCAGGGAACGAACACACCGCCCAATAGGAACTAAGTAGCAATTCGTGGCCGTTGCTGCCAATTCGGGGAGCCCTGTTTGGCTTCCATTTCCACGGGGCCAAGAAATAAGACATCCGCATCGAGGGGAAAAGGGCACCGTGCAGGGTCGCGTGCGTCGTTAAGGGCCCAACATGGCCGAAACGTATCATCATGCAATTACGCCACGCTAAGAACGTGGCTGGTCGTCGCGTATACATCGTGGACCGCCATAAACGCGCACGAAACGCCGAGGAACGCGCACATAACGCGCCGATCGGCTACGTACTTCCAGTAATAATCGATACTCAATTCCGGACCGTGACGTCCGCGGACTATGATTCGGACGGATTTCGATAATTCCGCGAAATTACGCGCGCAATGCGGGGATAAATTAGGAAACCCTCGGCCTGGGACCAGCGAAGAAGGTTTAAGAGTGTTGTTGATCGGTTCGAGATTGAGCACTGTGAAACGATTTATTCGCGGTGTGGCAGCGATTTTTACGGGTCTGTTGCGAGAAAGGGCGAAGAGGAGAGAGATTCTTTTGGTTAATCATTGAGTGATTAATTGAAGAGTTTTTGCAGAAAATAATGTAAGTGCCAAAATTAACCCTGCGTTGACACTCTGGGTGTGAGCCACCCAGTACGTCAATGTTAATGGAAAAAAGAGGTGTGTCAACGAAGGGTGAAACAAAATTTTATCGGGAAATGTTCTACGTGCCAATTGTAATTTGAGAGGATCACTGTGTGTTGCTCTATTAAAACAGTGGAGAACTCGATGAAAATATAATATTTCTTACTTCTAATCTGTGTAAACTGTGAACACAGGCTGTGATAATCGAATAGCCAGACTTTTTTCGTGTTAAATAAATTGTGATTCACAGCACGTCTGTCCCCATAATTCTCTTCTAAATTCAACATTCAAATACATTCACCACGCCGTACCAAATTTCTCTTCTCAGTCTAATCCCGTTATACACTCTCTCCTATTACAATTGAAGCTGAAAACCATTCTGCTCGGAAACTGGAAATTAGAACAAAGGAATGAAAGCCTCGGAATACCATTAAACGCGATTTTCACCGCACACTGAAGACACATTTTCGAGAAAGGTAGCAAACTATGCAAGACGATCAACTCGCCTTTTACTAGAGTTTATAAATATAATTACGACAATAAAATATTTTCCTTATTAAATCTTGTCATTACTTCTCTCTGTATGTGGATGCTTAGATACTTTCTGACAAGTATTAATCTTTAGAACGAAAATCCTTACATGCAATTAAGTTATTTCCCTCAAATTAAATTAAAAAAAAAAATACTAATACACTGCAAAAGACGAGGCACAGCTACGTGAGCGAACGAAATTTAACGGAATTAAATTAAAGAGAGGGAGAGGGTTGTAATAAAGGGCAGCACGGTAAACGAAAGTCCCTTGATGTTTAGAAAAATGATTGGAAAGAAAAGAAAGAAGAGAAAGGGAGTCCTTCTACAATCCGCCTGTTTTGACAATGGCAAGTTTTTTTTTTAAAGGTCGGTTGAACGACCGCAGAGGAACCAGACGAAGCTCTGGCTGAAGGCGTTTAATAATGGCCGTCGCCCTACAAGCGCATGAACGGCCGAAAGTAACCAGCAATTAAACCGAAATTACACCGTGTACCCGCCCCAATCGTAAGAACACTTTTGCGTATTTATGCGGCATCCCGTATCGGCGTCGTTGATCCGCGCAGCCGGCGATTTTAACGCATCGAAAGTTCGCGTGGCAATGTGCCTTTAAGTGCACGAGATGCGGAATTGATTGACGCAGTCCGTAGAATCGCGTTCAAATGACCGAGAAAGTAGAAAGTCCAGTTCCTCGGATGAAAATCCGTCCGACGACTTGCCCCACCTGACTAGGCTTATTCCTAATCCGCTAAAATGATTCCTCGATAAATAAGAATAAATTATTCGAAATATACGCGTGGTCTGAGATTAAAAAGCAATACTTGCCAAGAATTTATAGCATTGCTAATTTTGTTGTTGGACTACTTTGGGAGTAGACTGATAAAATCTTCTTGCTTCGATTTTGAGGAAGACGGGGGATGAATGGATTTAGAGAAAAGAAGAAATTTCTGTGCAAGGGTTCACTTATTAGTCACAATGAAATAATGCTGAAATAAATTTCGAAGACATGGAAACGCGTTATCACCGTTCATCAAAAGACGTTGAACAGTGGCAATTCGAGGGAATTACACCGATTACCTCACTTTCTGTGAGACACATTAACCCTAATAACAGCGATACATGCATGTCCGTCCGTGTGGGCTGATGGAAAGCATAAGAGGAACATCAATTTTGCTGATATAAAACGCGATCTGCTTGTTTTCAGTTCTCATTCATTGATACTGTTGTAAATCTACTTTTCAAGTCCTAATCACGTCTTGGGCGTTTAAATGAATTATACTTAATTTTTCTGAACTTTTATTTAACGTAATTAAATGGAATATAATAGAATGGTTTGGAAAATATCGCGACGGTTGTCGTTACTCCGCGTTCAATCTACGACTAACTGCCGATCGGTTCCATTGACGACCATAACAATCCGGAGCACCAAAAAAAAACCGAGCTACACTTGGCCTGCGCGTTGATCCACGCGTGGCTCTCTAGAAAGGTACATAAATATTCGGAATATATGTACATAGATTAAATATATTTTTCCAATAGGGTAAAGGACCCAATTACTGACACCTAACCAATTACTGTCACCTTAAGCCATTTTACTTAAAATAACTAATAAATAAACTATAGTATATAATGTATAGTATAGATTATAGGCTGAATTACCTAATTCTTTTTGTGTATGACTTTACAACGTTTATTTATTCGTTATTTTAAGTAAAATAGCTTAAGGTGACAGTCATTGGTTAGGTGTCAGTAATTGGGTCCTTTACCCTAGATACGTTTTCAGACATGACTGTCAACGACTCTGTCTTCGTTTTATGCAAATTAGAATTTTGTAAATGAGCAAGCGTTTCTTAGAATTATAGAAAGGAACTTAACTCAGTAATATAATTCATAAAAAAAATACATTGTACCGTACACTAATTGTTCTCGAGATATTAATATCTTAAATAGTGAAGAGTTTCTTTTTCGAAACTTCGTAGTAGAATCGAACTACCAATCTCGTGTTATCGTTTGCACATCCATACATAAAATAAGTATATATTCGTCATCTTTTCATCGGAATGAATGTAACGATCCACTTCAAATTAGCACAGGTGCTAAGAAGAAGATAAGGGAAATAAATGCGAGGGAAACGATAAGGAACATGAATTCAGGATTATTTAGAACGATCTTAACTGTTCAAATGCATCTTGGTGTGCATCTTGGTAATTACACTGCGAATTATTGTTTTACGACCGAAATAATTGAATATGTCCGGAACGAATATATTCTGAGCCTATATTCGCTAAAATGTTTCTGTACCTTTCAAGAATTCTATTACCCACTCAGTAATAAAACTCTGAATATCGTTACTACAAATGTACCTAATTACTGGCATTCTCGGATAAATTTCATGAACGTTCTCTTAACATATAACTCATTAAAATCAACTGAAAGCCACGTTTAATACCAAACACAGCCACAATTTTCCAATCTAAAGTTCCACGGAGAACAATAGTGACACAGCAATAATTCCTCCAACTAGCCATCGCTCCCAATCACGCGAACAACGGAGTGGGTCATCGTGCATAATATCCCGTGCGAGAAATTTTAAACCGCAGGTATATAATTTCACGCAAATTTTTCCGCAACTGCAGCTGACACCGCGGGCCAATGACCAGTCGCAAAATGCCGGGGAACTCAGCGAAATGAATAATTCCGTTTCGCACCGAGGAGATACAACTGGGTCGTTCGTTTCGCTTCGGACTTCATCATGCGGGCTCGCGCGCAATAAATCTTGCGAAACTGGCCCAGGAACGTCGCGTCACGCCGTTCCGTGGATGATGCATTCGCGTGCCCTGAAGATGAGCTCGGTGCGCGTCGCCGCCGTCAGGGACGAGGCGCCTGCGCGATCGGCAGAAAATTGAGATTTTATATCGCCCAACGAAAGTGCGGAGCGCGAGCCAGCCATCGTGGTCTATCTCTTAATGAAAGAACGCGATCGGCTGTCTGTTACTGGCTGTGTAACATGCAATTAAACCGTAATTAAACGGAGGCCGAATACACGATGCGCGTGGAATATTTTTCCGTGCCGCGTTTTACGACGCCGCCATGCCTTGACACCTTCGTAATGACATTAAACTTAATAGCCCGGCTCCCATTTTCCAACCCCGCGCACATTGTGCGCCCTGTAATAAGTCGGCTGAATCGCACGGGTACACTCGACGATTTTTAATTAA
The DNA here is from genome assembly GCA_946251845.1 of Andrena fulva. Lineage (NCBI taxonomy): Eukaryota > Metazoa > Arthropoda > Insecta > Hymenoptera > Andrenidae > Andrena > Andrena fulva. Next base: position 6,583,192 of record OX276332.1, read on the forward strand.
AAAATTTTAAGCCTGCCCTGCTTCGACACTGCGGGGGATGTTTCAGGAGGCTGGCGAGAACGAAATGTCGAAGTGTGGTGAGTGGAAGATGAAGGGTTGATGCGAAAAGTATGAAATGTGAATAGAATTCAGAAGGATGGGGGTTGTTAATGGTTGGAAGAGTATTGCATTGTCTACTTAGGGTGTTCGATGGAGAATGTATTTAATTCTTAGAATATTTTGTAACTGAGTGACTATGTTATTATATAGTGCAAGCAATGTTCTTAATTTTCTGTACTGTATTATCAATAACAGATTATAGTCAAGTCTCTAGAATACTTCTAATTTCAAACTTAAGAAATACACATTTTCTGCTCCGTACTTCGTCACTTTCCCTACTCTATTAAAGGGTTGAATGTCAATAGGGGAGACCGAGGCAGATTGTAACAAAAAAAGTTTTCACAGTTTTTTCTCGAAAGTGTTTTTCTCAATCAGAAAATAATTTGCGTGATTTACTACTTACATATGTGGTGAACTGATTGCGTGAAAGTACGTGACAAAATCTTGGACACTTAGACATCTAGCTTCATCTTAAACAAATCTGAACCTTTGTTACAATCTGCCCCAGTCCGGGGTAAATTGTAACACATCTGTTTTACCTATTTAAATACAAATATGAACACAAATAAACATTTCTAAACAATATAAATGAAAACACAGATCATTATTAAACATTAGATATACATGAGTTAAGCAATCATTGCTTATTCATCTGATTCTATCAAAATCTTCTTCTGTGCTTTCTTTACTTTTGCCTTCATACTTTTTTCAATTTGTAGGATTCTCGATTGTTCTGTTGTTCGTCTAGAGCATCTTTTTCCGGTGTGTCAGCAAATAGCTTGCTTTATCACCATTTGGAGCGGAATAAGTATAGTAACATGTTACAATTTACCCCGAGGTCGAATTTTTGCGTTTTATCTCAGCAAACGAGAAACTAAACATCAAATCACTAAAATGCGTACACATAATAATAAACCAATGTGTACTGATTCGTTTGCGACAAAGAAACAAAAATTCAAACGATTCCTAATGACGGTTAATTGAAATAAAAGTGCGAAGACAACATTTACTTACGTGCTCTAAATACTAAAATTCTGGGCTATTACCACAAAATGAATACATAACGCTCGTTTGTGTCACTAAAACCGACGGTGCTAATATCGTCAAGCAGCTCTCGAATGCTGTGGGTTACCAGATTTGTCGTTCAAAAGATTTTACTTATGTTACAATTTACCCCGTGTTACAACCTGCCCCGGTCTCCCCTACTACCCTCTTCTACGTTATCAAAAAAAAAAAAAAAAACAACTATCGACCAACCCCATCTCAAATTTATCCCATTAACACCAATGTGATGTCCCACTATTATTCGTTTAATTTTTTTTTCACACTCCAAGCCACCCGAACCTTGTATTAAGAAATGTAAAACACCAACATTTTTTAAAACTCATTCTTCCGCTAAATTATTTTAATAATATACGCACCGAAGTATCTCGACATCTGGACACCAGTGTATCAAAAGGAACAATTTGCAAAACAATCTAACAATAATGCCCTGAATTTATCTCTGAAATCTCAGAATAAAACACGGTTGGATCAATACAAGTGGACATAATTCCCCAACGAAGTAGAAATACAAAGAACGGACGACTAACGAAGCGTGTTTTAACGTAGTACTTTGCTTCGTTCCTTATTTAAAAATGATCGTTTCCCTGCGAAGTAGCCCGTAAAAATTAGCTTCCGTTTCGGACCCAGCATCCACGCAACCAGAGAAACAGCGTCGGAGTTGGCGTTCGAGGAATTAAATGGACGGCGGACGGATCGATTCGGCGAAAATTCGCGGTCAACTTCCGGCGACATGCCTCGAGCTGGACGGTTGCACGTACTTTAACAGCATTTACGACGGATGTAATTTAGAAGTGAACTAGAGTTTCGTAATCACCGGGTTGGCGAGCACCACCGGAGGACCGGTTGGCTGCAGGACGCAACCCTCCATTTAGAGGGTAGTCTCTTGTTAAGTGAGAGCCAACGACGTCATTAGCGTTAGGAACGACATTCTGGCACCCGTGAGACCGCCACTTTCTGCCCAGAAAAGGGATGCAACACGAATTTCCACGGTGACCGTGCACGAACTTCTTTCTCGTGTCCGCGGCCAGTTCGGGCTAAACTGCCGCGGCCACACGACCGTCTGATTTATAATTGTAAATTACGGGGTTCGGCAACAGTTTTATGTGCCAGTTAAGACGTTTGAACGGTATTAAGTAGTCAGCGGTGCCAGCTGTGGCTCCCAGTATTTGTAACAATTTCGAGCATCAAGGGGATCGCATTTTAAGTGCTTTGTCCCATAGCCACGTAGGATGGTAGAAGTATTACGATATATTTTACGTGACAGTGGTGTAATTTTCGAGTAGTTACGGTGGCTGGAAATGACTTTGAGTCAGTGGTTTCATTTCGTCAACTGTTTCACGAAGGGTTCGAAATTGCTTTGTTGTGTCTGCTAGGTTTGTTTCTTATAATCTTTATTTGTCTATAAGTCTATATAAAAAATATTAAAAGAAGAGGCTTTTTAATGTGTATCTGAATTTTTCTCCGAGTTACAGATTTCCATCAGCCCCATGTTATAAAGAAATAGCACATCGAAACGATTCGACACGTTCAGCTTTATCCTCAGCTTCCAAAACGCGTAACATGAAATTGAGTCACGTCTTCACTCTCACGCATTTCTGCTTACTATTCATTGCTACATTCTCGTGTCTGCGGCTACTACACCTTTCATTTTCTCGTTTCACAGTCATTTAACAAGGCGGCCGAACGGGACCAATCAGTTTCGAAGGAGCAGCTCTGCCGGCCGCGGAGTGTAGTAGCCAGGAGCAAGGGAGCGAGCCGATCCAATTCGAGTTGTGAATAATCCGCGGTGGTGAAAAATATCGCGACGCTCGGAAGCCAATCGACATCCTTCCGTTCGACATTTACGAGGAACATTTTAATTACAAACCACGCGGGCAGCAACACGTTCGCCTAGCGGCCGATAATTAATTCCCCGCAGCAGCCATCTTACAAGCTCGTATATACAAACGGGCCGCAATATCTCCTATCTCCCGAAACATTAATATAAACTTAATTACCGCGGTGTTTAACGAACTGAAGGATCTTCGTCCATTAGATCATTTCTCCACCTTCCCGTCGGCCTCGATCACCGGGGCCATTCTAGTCTCCTGGAGGGCCACCGGGGGGATATCCCGAGAAAAGAGGGTTAATAAAGTAATTTAACCGGCGCGAGAGAGTGATAAAGTGCACCGCGCAAGGAGGACGGGGGCAGGGAGGACGTGGAACGGGTTCCAGCCGGCAAGAAGAACAGGGACGAGATGATGGTGCGAGAGGCGGCGGCGAGGGGGTGCAGGGAGCTGAACATAGAAATAGGAAGAAAAAACAGGGGAGCGAAAGGTGGAGGGAAGGGACGAGGGAGGCGATAGGAGGTGGTGCAAGAAGACCAAGAGGATCAAAAAGGAAGGGAACATTAATAGAAATGTGAAGGTTGAAAGACAGAGGGGTGGTGAGCGAAGTAAGATGGAGGAGGCAAACGTAGAAATCGCAGGAAAAAGATAAAGGAGAAGTAAAGTTAAACATTCAGAGGGGTGGTAGAAGAGATACAAAAGTTCAGAAAACACGAAACAAGAGGAAGAGCAAAGAGAAATTAATAGAAGTCTGCAGCGCAGATGTAGGAAGGAAGGAGAGAGACGCCCGAAGGGTTGAAAGAGACGGCGAGGAGAGGAAGGAAGGAGCGAGGGAGAGAGAGGGGAAGAACGAACAAGATTATTAAGCTGTAAGGCGTTAACTGGCATAAGGCGTCGGTAGGTGGATACGTTGCTTGCGTGCCAGACTGACTGCATTTGCATCTAGACGCCATCAATCCTCCTGACGCCCGGTTACAGTGCCCCTCTCCGAGCCCCTCCAACCCTCCGAGCAACCCCTCGAGGCCTTCCCCTCGCCCTTTTCCCTGCCGAGCCACCGTGCCTGCGGCCGGACGATCTCGAATTAAATATCGAGAGTAATAAGAGAGCTGGTCGAACTGATCGCAACCGGCGCGCATCTGGAAACCATGTAATTCGAGCGGTGGTTTGAAAAAAAATTCTGTGCCCGCGTCATTTTTTGGTCGAGGGAGAGTCCTTTCGGGGAATTCGATGAATTCTGATGGGCGAACCGATATTTTCCGGGGGATATTCTTTTACGAAATTTCAGTTGACTTCGAACGCGGGATTAAAGCTGTTTTGCTTCGATATAATATTATAGGGTTGCTGGTTCGCGTCTGGGGCTGACGACGAAGTTTATTGCCCCGAAATTCGAGCATTTCGCGGACAGTGTGATTTAAAGCAGTCTGTCCTCGCTGAGAATCTTATCGGCGAATCGGACAACTAATCCAGATGTGAGGCGTACCGGGACACGCGACACCTTGTAAGACGTCGGTAGAAATTCGCGTATTAAACAGGGCTAATTAAAAAAAGGAACGGGGAACGGCGTTGCGTACGTGGAAACGAAACTATGCTACACCGACAGGTGCGGGCCAGTTGTCTCGGGATGGACGTCAGTCGGCTCGGTTTAATTTGCCGTGATGGTTACCTTCGATTAACCGTTAAATACCCATAATTAGAATTTACCAGCGCGGCAGAATAAAAAAGTTTCCGCAACTGTTCCGATACAGATTGATAATGGAAAGGGTCCTTCTTTTAACAGTAAAAATTCGAGGAAAGTTTCAAAGGAGGAGTTAGATGTCTGAAATTTATACAAACGAAATTTGAATGCATTTTCTTTGGATTTCTTTAAATCTTTTCAATTATAGACTTAGATTATATTTTCTACCCCCAACATCAAATTAACCTTAAACCCCAGGAATAATGCGTTTCCTAGTAAAATAACACCGAAGAGACATCAATAAAACAAACTTTTCCACTAACTAATTAATCAAATCAAATAGTCCACCTTCAATTTCTCTCCCCTTGCAGATAAAACACTCCCCTGCACCACCCCCCACTCACAACAAAAAGAGCTCCTGTACAAATAAAAGAACAGCTAGCAAGCAACGAAGGGATAAATACTGAAACCACACGTTACTATCTCGCACCTGTTCAGTGCCATCGCGTCAACAGTTGCAGCAACGGCGCACCGAAACCGCAACTGATCAACCGCCAACAAAGCACCAGCAATTTTCCACGATTTTAGAAAGAGCAACTTGCACCATGTTCCGTCGACCAAACGAGAACCAGAAAAACCAAAAAAGAGAGAAAGAGAAGCAACGAAGAAAAAGGCTGAGAAAAGACACGAAAGGAAGAAGGAGAGGAGGAGAAACAAGAAAAACAAGCGCCGGCAGCGGTGCAGCAGCTCGTCGAACGAGGTACGAAGCCACGTAAAGGGTCTTCGCATAATATGGGTAGCCGTGGTATCGGCGGCCTGCTGGTCGATAAGGAGGTTTTCAGATACGATCTACAACCAGGCCGGTTAATTATATATTAATACCTTCGCGTGCAATCCCTGGCTGCGTATAGCCGGCATTAAGAAGCCAGGCACCCCTCCGGGGGTGGCTGTGCAATAGCGTAATGCATGGGAAGAGGTAGCCACTCATCCGAGAGGCTCGCAGGAAAAAGCTAGATAAGGGAGCTTCGAAGCTTTTTTCTTTCAATTCGACCGGCTGAAGAAAGGTATTGTTACCTGCGAGATTACGCTTCTGCGGGTGAACTGGGTAAAGGGTTCGCGGTGGGATCGAGCTCGCCGCGTGCCGACAGTTCGGATCGAGTTAATGGAATTGGTAAATCATGGTATCGCTCCACCGGCATCGGAGCGTGGCTCTCGAAACGAATATTTTATCCGACACGTTATTACTGACGTTGAGAAATTAAGCTCGGCTGCCTCTGCAGCGCGGCAGCGTGCTCCGATGTCCTGCTTGGCAAATTACTGTTGGGTGTATTCGCAGGAAAGCGGAGATTCATCTTGGAACAAGTGTTTCGAAAGAGATTCACTCGGATGTAATGGCAACGATTTATAAATAGATGGAGAAGAAAGTATCTTCTCCATCTTCTTCTCCGAGAAGTCTCTTCTGCTGCTTTCATAATCCGATATCAATCAGAAAGCAACTTTAATACACTCCAATACAGTTTTATAAATTGTTATAATTTTGGGGCACGGTTCTCGTATTCGGTGCCTTAAAAATTCTTTTATGAGATAATTCGATAGCTGCGTCGACTTTACAGAAACACCAGTTGCAATCAAGGTCTGCCATTAAAATCATGGGAATTAGTTGCCTCGTTTCAAGCGGAATTCGAAAGGCATCGTCGTTGTACACTTCTTCGGTGCTCACTGAAAACAATGTAGCGCACGTGTGCAGAGTGATAGCGAGGATAAGCAGAGGAAGCAAGGAAAACGTTCGTTTCTCTAACGAGACACCAGAAACAGTACACTTAACCTTTGATCGAGGTCCGATTACGAGCGATCGCTCGACCGTTTGATTAATCCCTGTGAAAATTAGATTCTTAGATGAACAACGGATTAGAGGGCGAAGCTGTTTTGATCGTGCCTTGATCCAACGAAAATTATAGGAACACGCCGAGATGTATTACGGATAGAGGCCTCGCTGATTAACAGGAATATATAAAGTGCTAATTTAAAAATCATAATTAGCATGTTCGATGGGTTTTCCATGCGGGACCGTCCGAGATTCCGCGATACGTCGCCGTGCTCACGAGATCATTTTAATTACAGGGCTGCGTAATCTAATGGAAATAGAATTATCGCGTTTCGTTTTCGCCCGTGCTGCCGCACACACGGCTGCCGATAATTGTTATACTTATAAGGCGAAAAATTGTTTACCAGGCAACGCGAAGTCACGATCCTTGCACAGGTGAACTCGTCGAGGGTGGTTCAAGCTGGCGCGTTAATTTTCTCGATTGTCGAGGTGTGCGAGATTAAGAATGCAACGATTAAATTCGCGATGCGCAATTAACGCATAATTGTTTAAGCCTGCTAACGGCTAACCGACGACGTGCATCTGTCGAGAAGCTTTCAAGGATTGGGTTTACCTTGGAAATTGAAAAGGATGGAAGTGAGTTGTAGATAATATCAAAACTGGTGGTGAAATTAATTAAAACGAAATTGAAACTGGAAACAATCAAGGGAATTTAGCTTTCGCTTCTTACAAGGGGACACTAAGGTCGACAGGAAACGGATTTTCCTGAACCTTGCAGTATTTGAAGATGTCGCCTCCGAAGTTAATTTGGCAAAGCAGTAGGGCGCGCTTCTCAAGATTTTCCGAGAAAATTGCATTTGAAAATCGTTTATAGTGTGTGCTAGGTGCCGCAAAAATTATTGTTTTCCATGCTTTTATGATGAATATCACCCTGGCTCGTGTCATACTAGCGTGTAAGTAAAAAAAGGAAAATAAAAAAAAAAAAAAATAAACTGAAACTCGAAGAAAGCTAATTGCGAAAATAATTCGATTTTCAAATGCAATTTTCTCGGAAAATCTTGAGAAGCGCGCCCTACTGCTTTGCCAAATTAACTTCGGAGGCGACATCTTCAAATACTGCAAGGTTCAGGAAAATCCGTTTCCCGTCGACCTTAGTGTCCCCTTTGTTAGAGTGTCATACGATCCAATTTTATTCGCAAATTGGAGAATCGTCGACCACCCTCACGGTCACCAAAAGATCAACCACCTTCTAAGCAACATCTTTCGATCGCCTTCTCGCACCGGAAGCTTCCGTCCCGAGCACTCGTAGATCACTCGGCCAAACTGCCGTTTCCCGTATCGAGGATCGATCTGCAGGCCGACTGGGCAATTTAATTGGCGTTAACCGTTACAGTTCGCCCGGCGAAACGGCGTCGAATCGATGAAAAATATTTTAATTAGCCGACACCGAGTCCCCCGAATATTTCAGCAAGCTGAGACGCGGGCACGTTCGTTATTGATTTACTGCCACCGGGATCGACGGTGCTTGTCCCTTCTCCTTTTCCCTCGTTTTTCGCCAAGCTGCGCGTCACGATCTCGCTGGTTCCTCAATTTTTGTAAATTATGGCCCACCGACGCTATCCCAGGCAGCGGGACGTAATTACGCGGGTATCGATAAGCGTGCGTGTGCCATCCGCCCCGTCGAATAAATCGTCGGCGTAATTGAAACGGCGCGTCGCAATTTCTAAGAGTATGGAAATTACGCGGCCGAATTGTTGCGTAATAATTGCGCGGCCGATTACCGGGGGCCGTAATCGATACACGGCCGCGGCTCGTTCCTGTCGATGTCGCGTAAATTGAGGAAGTCCGCGCGCTCCATTGTTTTGCTCGCTGAAAACCCCAGCCCCGCAGTTTTCTCGTTCGGCCGAACGTGGCTGAAAAATTATATGCCGCCCGTCGAGGGCAGTTTCGATTAAAGATCGATCCTGCGCTGCCTTCCTTAGATCGGTACCTTTAATGTTGCTTGGCTTCCTGCTTTTTCGCCTGGGATTATTGGGAGACGAGTGCGAGATGTGAGCAGCGAAAATTAAATGACCGCAGACGATTGATGTAGAACGATAGTCCCCGAATTTAAGCAGGGAACCTCCGTTTCCCGTCTAAATCTCCACCCCCGCTAATTATGCGTAAATGGGCCGCGACATTAGGCTGCCTACATTGGAAACGACAAATTAAATAAAGCAACCTTCGCATAATGCAGCAATCATAATTACACAGATTTCAGACTGATTAGCGAGGTTGCGGCTGTCGACGATCTCTCGCCGGGCTACTGAATATTAAGCCGCGCTCCCACGCGCGTAACGCGCGCTGCGGAATGCACGTAAAACTCTTACAGAGGACCTATTTCCAAATTTCCACGCAAATTCAAGAGATATTTTAAATCCTTTCTGTGTCACGTGTTGCACTTGTGGAGATGTGGCTTAACACCTGTTCTACAGATTATTTGTAATTCAAGATTTGATCTGCGGATAAACATAATTCTTAACTGAGCCTTGATAAAAGCTTCGTTTCGAATCAGCACACGTTCTAAAATTAACAAATTAGGGGAGGGTTGCCTATATCGTACCACTTAAGACATTCTAAGTTATATTTCATATTTGGTACTAATTTGAACGGAAATGACTATTGGATATTGGAGCTTGGTCTTTTAGGCACCTACTATTATACGCTTAACCTTTTGTTCAGAACAAATTAATTTGTTATTAATCTTTTTGTCACATACTGTAAAAGGTACGATTTGGGCAACCGGTCTCCTAAATCGTACCTGCACTAAAAATAGTGTCAATAACAAATAGAGAAGAAACTATTCAATATGCAGTAATGATTATTATATAGTTATATATACATATGTATATGAATCACACACAGGCCGCAATAAACTATGTATATGATATATATACATAACCTATATAACACACGAGTTGTCAAATCCTACTGGTACGTTTGTAGTGGTACGATTTAGGAAACATGATCAATTTATTTATAAATATAAATTTAAACTTTATAATGAATGTAATATGTACTTAAAATGAATGTAAAATATTCTACATTAAACCCGCTTTTAGAGAAATACATAAATACAGGAGAAAATTGCATTGTTTGATTATTATCAGCTAAAATAAACAGGTAAAAAGTTACATCAATCATACCTGATTTTTGAGAAATTGATGCGGTACGATTTAGGTGACCGGTACGATTTAGGTGACCGGTACGATATTGGCAACTCTCCCCTACTTAGATACACGATTATTCCACGTGAGCTCCATTCCTCAAGCTTGTCGTCGTTGATAAAAAATTATCGATTTACCCAAAAGTGTCTCAAAGTCATCTGTCCTACCAGATGAAAATAACACTACTTTTATTAACTTAGAAAACAGTTTCAATATTTTGCAAACAAAATTACCAGCCAATCAGCAAGGTGCAGGCTTCGAAACCAGGTATTACGCGTCAACAAAAAATGCTCAGCCTGACGTGAGTCGGTCGTCGAGAGTCGTGCTTCCTTCGCCCAAAAACCGCCTCTCGTGTGGTCTAGATCGATAAGGAAAATTCGATAATCTCCGGCGAGGAAGCCGCGAAATTATATCCCGGTGTAGTCTTAATAAGCGGCGGATAGAGTAACGTTGCGTTTCGCATAATGATAGTGACGGTCATGTAAACAAATTAAGCCGCAGCGGCGAATACGCTCACGATCACGATAAGTAGCTCGATGCGCATGTTAACTTTATCCGGATCGAGATCTCGATCTTTGGCTAATATTGAAATCGTACCCCACCGGGGGCGCGCTTCTCCCTCCGTCTGTCCTCCTCTCTTCCACTGCCGGCAAAACCTTTTCTCTCATCTTATTTTCGCCACCCGAACGAAACGGGAAATTTCGTCGTGACTCGAGCGATTCGTCTCGTGCGCGAGGCTTATCGCGCGGAACTGCGACGATTCCGCGTGTTACGTGTTCCGCGTAATCGGATCTGATTCGTTCGCGGCGATAATTAGAGGCACGTAATGATAATCAAAAAACGACTCCGGCAAGTGTTTTTCGGTTACGGGGAAAAATGCTTCGAATCCAGTGAAATCAGTCGTAGGATACTTTAATTAGCGAAATAATTGTTCAACCGCGGCCTCGTGCGAGGAAATTTTTAAGCACTGTTGTATGGAGAGGATAATGATTTTGGATCACCTGTGCGAAAGAATTTTAACGAGTAAATCGCGAGGAATTGGCTGAATTTGGTCTCGATCAACAAGGTGGATCGATGAATAATTTAAACAACGTGTTTGTGGGAGGAAGAAGGTCGACTGGAAGATTAAGGAATAGTACCGACCACTTTGGTGTCATTTTAGGAAGTAAATTAGTTTCTAGGAGACATAGAGGATATTAAGGTGAGAGTTTTCGAAAAGCCGATCATCAGACACAGGAATCATCAAAATGTCATCGGGTAATGCGAAATTAATTCGAGCGTATTTTAATTGGCAAGGCAATTTCTGTACGGTGTGCTGCCCGTGGAATTACAAACGATCGCCCCAAGGATCTTACTGAATTATATGAAATTAATTCGAGGATGTTCTAATTAGCAAAACGGTTTTTACGAGGTGTTCGTGGAACTGTTAGTACCTAAACCGAGAATTCCAAGCAGGCGTTCCGAGAACAAATCGAGAAGCGCATGACAGAAGGATACACCTACTTCACGTGTGAATTTCATTTGCAACGTAGGTCTGCCAGTTAAACAAAACAATGTACGCAATTACCTTGCGAAACCAAAGTCCATATCGTAACCTTAAATTGCAATAATCACACAACGCGGCGCAGTTTCCTGTGCAAGCCTTCGCGCAACAAATTAATCGCTCTACAATTCAGCAAACTCTATTCCGCTAATTAATAAAACCGTACAATAACTACCCCACAAATCAACCGCAGCCTGACGCTGCGAACCGACGGAATAACTTCACCGGCGTCGGGTTACAACTCTATAATTTTCACATCGTAGATAAATAGAATAATTCGCTTTATGGTGCGCCGCGGAAGATGCAAACTAGCTGCGCGCCGACGTCGTTGCCGGCTTTATTACGTGTAAAAGCTTTCAATCGCCCCTTATTGGATCCGCGATAAATAATTCGACGCGCGGGGCTTATCATCGAATCCGTACTTACGCGAGCAAGCGAGCGAGCCCAGCGATCGCGAAAAGCTTTGGGGAAAAATGAGAATTTGCGTGCCGCTGCTAGCGTCGGCTCCTACCACTCTCTCGCCACTCTAATTACTAACCACGGGTTGTTACCCCATGGCGTGTTATTTTCCTGGCAATATCGTATCACCGTCTTCGCGTGCGATCGCCGCGAGCCCGTCCGAGTCGATTGTTTTAAAGTGTCGATTACAGTCGAATCTCTTTATCGTTAAACCGGACGTAAAATTTCAGGATCGCTCGTTGGAACCGGCCGCCATTCATTCAGGCGCTCCGCGAAATTCGGCTAACAGTATTCTGTTCTTTGTATTTGGAGAAGCGTGAGATTAATCTTGGCAGTTGAAAGAAAAAATGATATTCAGAAAGTTTCATATTTCGCTGCGGTTTTGACTGATTTGAGTTCCAAAGTTGTGTACTTTGTGGAGCAGAAAGTTTGTTAGTATTTAATTGGTCGCGATGTTATGGTTTAATGAACGCGAAGGTTCCAAATTTTCAAGGAGAAAAGGCCCTGGTAGTAATCAAAATTAAATGGGTACAACAGATTCCAGAGTGTAATCATTTTAATTGCAAAGAGTTAAAATTAACTCCTTCGACTTACTTTTTTCGAATTTCATCCTCATCTTCGTGCCCCTCCATATTAATCATGCCATCTCGCGAATTAGCGAACAGTCGAATGACGAAAATGAGAAATGTATAGGCGAAGGCCCAACGAGGGCTCCGAAGACCATAATTTCTGGCGGATTATATTTCATTTGTCGGCGGATCTTATAACGAACGATGAAATATGTCGCGTGTATAAGAAAGTGGAGTCTGATTCCGATTAATTCAAGCAGGCCAATAAATCCGCATTTTTATAGTCCTGCTGGCCGCTGACATTAACATTTCCAGCGGCCTGCTAGAATCTATTAGACAATCGGCGACAAACGGCGAAGTTAACGACGGCTTAATAAACCGTGAACAGGGAAGGAACGGAATCGATTTTTACGTATTACAGAAGCGGCCTCTTATTAACATACTTCCGCGCATCGTGGCTACTTTAAAGGGTAAACACACTGATATGAATATTTAAATGAGAATTTTTTTCATGATCGAAGCTTTCACTTGCGGGACACTCGATTATTAAACGCATTATTAAACCAGCTGAATTATTAAGGAACTGGAATTTCGTTTCGGGTCCAAAGGACAATCGAAGTTCAAGTTGATATAATTTGAACGTTAACATTCCGTGCTTGAGATCAACTATTAAATCTGTAAGCTAATGAATTTTAAGGCGAGCATGTGCTGCAGGATGAAGATTCCTTTAGATTTCATTAGAACCGTAATTAGGAACGAAATAAATCTATTCGTGATATTTTCTTTCACTCCGTTACCTATTAGCAGTTTATGAGAGTAATTCAAATCAATTTGGCCTCGAGTTTTTGCTCGGAAATTTTATGGGCTACTCGCCGAGGTCTGAAGTAGTCTTTAGCGATGAGCCTTAACAAGGGTAGCTCATATAACAAAAGGGATGACACTAAGAGTCCTCTGAGGCAATAATCAAGTAAGAAGGGTTTAATTAGTGCTCGTTACGTAAGGGTATACTACGTCGTGCAGGAGGTATTCAATAAATAACAATTTTAAAAATGAAAAAAGGGCACCAGGGCCTAAAAGATACCAGTGGCGAATATTCATTGATAATTCTTTATGAACTCCACGTATGGAGATGGTCTTTTTTATTTGTAATTTAAAATGATAAATGGTATTGAATCTGCAATCGAAATTGTGCGGTGCTCTTTGAAGAATTTTTATTTGATAAACGGAAAGCAATAGTATTGTTTCATTAAGAATTTTTCAGCCTACTTTAAATTTATTTTAATTACAGCTGTCGCGATTAGAATGATTCTATGGTAAAACCCATTTTCCTTTACTAAATTTAATCTCTCGATCTTTTACAAATGTTTAGTTATTAAATTACTGTTTCTTGATCTCAACCATGGCTGACTATAAGACTCATTAATTGAAAAATAACAAGAGAGGATTAACGAGATCCTTTATTCTTTTGATAAACACCTTCGATATGTTTCTTTTTACAACGTTCAATCACATGCACCGCGCTTTTATCGCGATCTCTCACTGTGACTTAATGTGACATTGATTTATGTTTAAGATAAAAAAACATATTGTAGAGTTAATTATTCACGGTGTATTAGTATGATAGCGCAATAAAGAGCTTGAGATTTCAGAAGCACTCAGGAACAAGGTACTTGTAAATTCCAATCAACTGACACTCGATCGTTAATTACCTCCAATTACCACAGTAGAACCTCTTTTCCAACTTGTACTTCTCAAATTTCGTTTAGAACTCACACAAATATAAATACATTCCTCGAAACACAGCAAAAATTCTATCCTCCCCCATCGCTTCTTCCAAAGAACATCTGCCTATTCATTAAGTAGTTAGCAGAGAAATAGAAAACCAAATAAACCGCCTTATAATCTTCCAAGAAAAGGCCAATTTTCTAACAAGAACTAATCTACTCCAATTACTATATTCATAACTGTTCCTCTAATAACTAATCAACCTCTACCTCCCATTGAAATGAAATACAGAATTTGTGAATCACGAACCGACTCTTATTCACCCTCCCTATTTTCCATATCCTCGGCGTTCGCCAACCCTATCCCCGTATCCATCGCGTTCCTCGACAATGGCCCCGCTGTCTTTGCAATCGCGGTCTTCGCGCCGCGTCCACGCTCGGGGCGGCTCAATCTAATCGTAGCGAGCATTTTAATTTAATTACCCGGAGGAACATTGTTTCTGCCGCGGACGGAGTCGCGACGATAGCACGGTGAATCGCGGACGGACAGAGCGGAGGCCCGGCCGGCACGATAAATCCCGGGTAAATCAGAATTTAATAACTGATTGCACGTGGGAGCAGAGGCGAGGGTAGCGTTGCGGCTGGTTGCCGCGCGATTTAGACGCGGCTTGATAAATGATTGGTGATTCACATCCGCTTGGTACGTATACGCGCGCCGATAGCGAGGCCCCGTGATAAACGCGCCGCTATTAGATCGCATGCAGCCAACGCAATCACGCGAAAATTACGAGGCCGAGCGAGCAGCCGAGCGAACGAGCCTGAAAATTTCTGAAAGATGCCGAGAAACGGCCACGACGCGGCCAAACTGTCCCGGGGCGATTTCCCCGCGATCGTTCCCTTGGTTCCACGCTGTTCCAGGGGCCAACAGGTGAGCCAGGCCCCGATCCAAACGCCGAATTTCAAGCTGTAAACTAGGATCAGTGGAAAGGTGGACATTTCCAGCTTGGAAACCTGCGAAGGTAAGAGGGACGATTTTTCGAGGAGGGGTGGCAGATGTGGAGGGTGGATTTGGAAGGAAAGGTAGAATTTGGAGGAAAAGGTAGAAGAATTTTTAAGTTATTCAATTTTGTAGTTACAGTAGGGGAGAGTTGCCAATATCGTACCGGTCACCTAAATCGTACCGCATCAATTTCTCAAAAATTAATGAATACAAACGACGTCTGATGATAAAAATATCAAGTAAATGCGAAATAAGAAATAGAAACAAAACCTTTCGAGCTTACGCCCTATTTTGTGCGTGCTACAAGCATTTAAAAAATCGGGTATGATTGATGTCACTTTTTACCAGTTTATTTTAGCTGATAATAATCAAACAATGCAATTTTCTCCTGTATTTATGTATTTCTCTAAAAGCGGGTTTAATGTAGAATATTTTACATTCGTTTTAAGTACATATTACATTCATTATAAAGTTTAAATTTATATTTATAAATAAATTGATCATGTTTCCTAAATCGTACCACTACAATCGTACCAGTAGGATTTGACAACTCGTGTGTTATATAGGTTATGTACATATATCATATACATAGTTTATTGCGGCCTGTGTGTGATTCATATACATATGTATATGTAACTATATAATAATTATTACTGCATATTGAATAGTTTCTTCTCTATTTGTTATTGACACTATTTTTAGTGCAGGTACGATTTAGGAGACCGGTTGCCTAAATCGTACCTTTTACAGTATGTGACAAAAAGATTAATAACAAATTAATTTGTTCTGAACAAAAGGTTAAGCGTATAATAGTAGGTGCCTAAAAGACCAAGCTCCAATATCCAATAGTCGTTTCCGTTCAAATTAGTACCAAATATGAAATATAACTTAGAATGTCTTAAGTGGTACGATATAGGCAACCCTCCCCTATATTTTTTTATAAGTAGATATCTTGGGATTCTGCATTGGTGACTTCAACGACGGATAAGGAAGTTTTGCAGAGCGATAAAGCTGTTTTTAAGGAATTTCCTGCAATTTGATTGATAAAAGGTTCGAAGGAACTTCCTGCAATTTGATCTATTACGTGTTATCCAATGGTATTCATGCTTTTCCTTTTTAATTCGTTTCCATACCTGTGACATGCTCACCGTCTACTTAAGTTTCTTCATATAATCATAGCAATTTCAATTAATTTTGCTCCCATAATTGCTGCAGCCTAAGTACACCTCGAACACAGTTTATTTTTGTACGTATATAAAGCTACTTTTTAGTATTTTCTATTTGTTACACTTCGAATGAAAAACTGTTAGAATTTTTGTGCCAGTGGTCTTTACGATTCGCTCCCCCATGAAATGTCGGGTTTTAGAAATGTTGAAAAATTGCACAGCTCTGCGGAATTCTCTAATTCAATTTATTGTAAACGTGAAATGTCGTGGCGATAACTCACGTCCAGGTCGGTGCAGGTTGAGCCAGGCAATGGGGCTAAGAGATCCGTCATAAATTTCGTGCTATTAAGTTGCATGCGAGCGCACCGCAATCATGCCGCTGCACTACGATTTTGCCACTGTACCGCAATTTAAACGTCATACCACAATTACGATCGAGAAACGTTTCCAGCCTTTAAAGTCTTCTTTTCGAGCAACCGCTCGCTCCTTCCCGTAGCACACCAGAGAAAGGGTTTGTTCGTGCGCGAAACAACTTCAGAAGCAGCTCGAATGCATTTCATTATTATTAACATGTTTATCAACACGGCGCGGAACACGAATCTTTGGAAACTACTGTGCCTTCTCTGTCTATTCAAGGATCAAATAAAATGAGTTCGAGTAAATTAAGCTACACGTATAATTCATTCGGAAGTTACTTCGACTTGATATAAGGCAAATGTCCCTATTTCTGCTCATGTCCCCATTTCTGCTCATTTCGTATTTTTCTTATTATTATAAGCGTTACGCTTGTACTATAGTTGCAACAAAATAATTCCAAATTATTTGAACATTTACACGAGTGTTGCACGAGGTTGGGGCTAATCAAAGTGCAGCATAAGCAACGAAAAACTTTTAAAACGTGAGACTCATGATTTTTCGATCGTGTTCTAGTTGGTTGTGCTAAGGAACAGGGTCACTATTGTTATTCGATAATTGGGCAGAAAATAGTTTTTGCAGTAAAAGTTCTTATTTAATAACAAAAACAAATACCGTATTGTGCTCTGGATTTAGATTTTTTTACTATTTTTAATTTTTTTAAGTAGAAAACAGGTGAGTAGGTTTAGGGTCAAGTGAATCACCGTCATGTCCGCATTTCTACTCACCAAAATTTTAGTAACATAACCTCACAATTCAATGTATGCTGTAACCTCTATTTCTATTCGAAAGCATTTTACTTTTTGTCTATCATTATTTTGTGCTTTACTGTTGTGTTATAAAACCTCTCCATAGAAGATGTAACTTACTTTAACCTGAAAAGGCAACATATTATGTGAGCAGAAATTGGTACAAATGGTGAGTAGAAATACGTACATCGCTATTTTTCGTGAGCAGAAATATGGACATTTATTGCATTGTATTTAATTACAAATTACTAATAGTTAAACATCTTGAAATATATTTCTTAAATAGTTTTCGAATTGGTTGATTTATGATTAAAGAATTAATCAATTACACTGCAACTATTGATCACAAACAAATCTTTTACACCTTCTTTATGACGAGTATCCTCTTAAATGAGCAGAAATTGGGACATTCACCTTAGCTGAGGTCACAGAAACACGAAATTCTAAAATTTATACCTAATATTCTAACAAAAGTGTTTCGTTTATAAATGATAGTTTAATCAGTTTAATAATTCGTTGTATTAATTCATCTGTGACACTAACGCCCACAAGTACTAAAAATTGTGAGAAACAATGAAAAGAAACTTTCAAAATCCCAAGACGATCTATTAATTGGGACAAGATATTTATAAAAAAAGCTTTGAAGCACATCGATCGTTGAATATACCAAAAAGCGTTCCCTGAAACGTTCCAACCATCGCCATGGTAGTAAATAAAAATTCTGCTACTATTGCTGGCTCGTGCAGCTAAAAGCAACCCTTAATTTCCTCGAGAAAATTGATCTCTTCCCGTTCACGGCGATTATCGAGGCGCCTACGAATCGCACGTTCCATCGTCCGCCCGGTTTTTCATCCCCCGCGTGCGAGACTCGTTAAAAACAATATCGACCCGAACCAAATCGGCCTAATAACCAGGAACTTATCCGAATGTCTGTAGCGATCCACCGGCCACGGCGTGTCTTTCCGCGATTTCTTCCTTGAACCGGTTTTTCGACGTGCAATTTGCTTTTTGCGATCGCCACGAAGGTGCCGTTTACGTGGAAAACGTCGTTTCTTGCGAACGCGAATCTGGGACACGAGTTCCTTCGAAGGAATGATCGCTAGATCGTTTCTCCAGGCTTTAATCCGCAGAGGGGGTGGGGAAGCGGGGATGGGAACTAGCCAAAGTCGCGAAGAAGCGACTCGGAAAGTAATAAAAGGGAGATCGTTATCGTTCAAGACAATTAGCGGAGCATATAAATACGACGTATTTATAGTCTGTCAGCCGTATCTTTCCCACTGTTTCTTCCTCCCCCACACTTCTACCTCCCTCGCCACAATTCAAGCTATTCCATTAACGACTCTTTCGTCTAGCTTCTGCTGGATATTTGGGGAATTCTGTGCAACTTTATAATGTGTAAGTTTGCCCTGCTTGGAAAGAGAAATCGGGGTGAGTTTTAATTATTTAGATAAGTTTAGTGAGAATTATTAGTACCGTGTGTGAGTCAAACAGACTGAGTTTAAGTGGGCTTAATGAAAATTCATTGAGTAGAGTTTAATAAATTTTGGAGGATTTTTCTTGTGTACATCTGGGCATTTTAGTGTAAGTTTTTAAAAAGAGTTAATATGTTTTGTGTTTAAATAAAGGATGGAGTGTCTGTTGATGCAATAAGTGGCAATGAAATAGGAAAATATTTGTTTAAAAGTTATTTCTTCATGCCTCTATGTTGTTTAGTTTTCATAGTGTAATGAGATATGACACATGGCTTTGGCTCTTGAATTTTAGTAGAAAAAGTAATGGCGAATTTTTGCTGAAAATTTAATAGCATTGTGTGAAATGTATGCACATGAATTTTAAAAATAAAGTCCCTATTTCACTTAAATTTCCTGATGTAGATTTGGAACGAGGGTGGACTCGTGGCGTGTAGCACTTTGTTGGAAATTATTAACGTAACGACGTTGCGCGATACAGCATTTCGTAACACACTGATATCGTTAATCGAACAGTACACCAAGTCGATGAATCTTACGACTTTAATCCCTGAACAACATCCGGAATCATAAATTTTTATCTTATCTTTCGCGAAGAAACAGCTCCGCGATTCTGAATACGGTGTCCAAATTTGCGAATCTAAAATTCACATTTATCGTCTAAAATCCTTCTCAAACAATTGTCATTCAGATAGGGTAAATCCGGGAGACGCGGTCGGGCCGGAGAGTTGGTCGTGTCGCTATATTTCAGAGTCTATACGTAAAAATGCATTAAAGTGCAGACCAATTACTTCTCTAGAAGCTAAATAGTTGAATGAATAGCGTTATTTTGCTTCCTTCTGTGGTTTTCTGGATTTATAGGCTATAAAAGGTAAACTGATGTTACATTTAACCTCTTTTGTCAAACAGCGGTTGTACAGAATCGTATTTAAAATATACTTCTAAGTTTATTTTCCTTTAATGTTTGGAATAATAAGATAGTAGAGACATTGAGGGACAATGCAACCAAAGTATTTGGCCATATTAACTCTTCCTCTCAAAGCTAACGAGAAGACCATGTCTCGCTACAGAAAGGTGAGATGGTCGAGTTATGATTTTTTTATTATTTTTGTTTATTTTTTTATTTTTTATTATTATTTTATTATTATTTTTGTTTATTTAGTTTATTTATTCACTTTTGTATTCATTTGCCTTGCTAATCGCCAGTAGGTAATTCACTTTTTCTTTGATGTGTTCTTTACTTGTTTAGCGTAAACAAATTAAATATCAATGAATCCGTAGTTGTATTCACTCATAAATAATTTTGCTTTATCCTTTGTTAATTTTCCATGAATAATTATGTGAGTGGTCTCTGCCAATGACGAAAACCATTTCTCCCGGCACCTCGGGTGAGGTGGTCAGATGTCATGACTTCAGTTTTCAACCCGATTTACAGTAAATATTGTATTAAAGCAAATATCGACCAGTTTTTCTGAATCGGCATAAAATTCTGAACATATTAGGTTTGTTCTGATAAAATAAGTAATATCTATATTAGTTTTAATAGCCATTTTATATTAGGTCGATCGCGTGTCCCGGATTTACCCTATTTAGAAAGAAATAATTGCTATCAACCCTTGTGTATGTCGTGATTAATTTACTTCCTTCCTTCCCAGTTTTTATCCACTGTTAATTCACTTTAAAATGCGATCACCAGATGCTGACAGTAATCACAATACTCTTATCTCTTTCTATGACTTAACAACAAGAAGATCAAGCAAAACACGCAAATCGAATTAATAATACCAAGCCAGTCGCTATTAGAAAATTAGCAGCGCGTTTCAAAACTAAAGCAATCTATGTAAATAATCCATACATTAAGATGAGAAAGATGCTGTAACAGAAAAGCTGTCTAAAATCAATAAAAGCTCCCCTGCAATCCACAATCAAATTCCTCTCAACAGACAAACTTACCCAAAGAAAAGATCCTAAACACCTTCGACACCCCTTTTCAATTTTCCCATTCACTCCCATCCCCGTCCACGAATCACAAAATTCCTCTCCACCGTCAAAACTGCGCACAACCCCCTTAATCACAGTGACACCAACTCATGCAAAGCCCAGAAAGGGAAGAGCACAAAAATCCTAAAGATCCCACTTGCCGCCCCCCCCCCCCCCCCCCAATTTTCCACGTCCACCAGCAACAATCAGACTCCTATCGGCGTCGAGCGGTATCAGCGTCCACTTCGGAGCGCAGAATTGCGTGCGGCGGCCGAGGTATCGCCCTTTCTCGATCGAGGATCGGACCAGGGGAGCGCGGTCTCGCTCGTTCGCGAGGAATCTCGGGGAACGAAGGCCGAGGACGATTCAATTTGTCGGCCGCGGCGCGAGCGTTTTCTGGGGGCCCGTGGCGAGATTCACGGCGTGGCACGCAAACCACGCTCGAAAATTAGCTCGTGACCGAGCCAGCGGTGTTAGCGTTTGTAGTGGTAACACCGTGGCCGGGGTGCCGGCGATGCGAGGTGAACGAGAGCGAGAAGGGACTGCAGAAGGTGGCGGGGTGGGCACAGCGCGAGAGGGAGGGAAAGAGAGACAGAAGGGAAAGTATAGAGCGAAAGGGACGACGAGGATAGAGGGGGCGCGAGAAAGAAAGAAGTTTTGAAAAGGGACTAACGACCGGCAGTTAACGACGGCTCTGAAATTGCTGGTTGCCCGCTGCATCTTCTACGGCCGACCTGGCCGAGAATTATTAAACTGTAGTTTAGTTTAAATTAAGTTATTACCCGATGCCGTCCCGTCTTGCTCGTCCCTTTTCTACGCGACTGTGACCCCTGCGATGGTCTCGCTCCCTCGCGGAACCCGTCGATTTCTAGCTTCCCCCCCGATGCTTTTCTATCTGGAAATCTTGCCCCCGCTATGTGGCGGCGATCGACACTTTTCCTCGAGGAATGCCTTTCTTCGATTGAAAGACTTACGTGGATTTAATCTGCTGGGTCACGCGTGAAATAAGTTTGAGTATTGTGGATGAAACGAAGGGATGACTGTGCATTATGGGTGGAATAAATATAGGGAGGTTTTAAGTAGGGGGTGAAAACGGTAGCGCATTGGATTCTGGGGAGATAGGAGTTTGGTAACTCATTTTGTATGATTTTTGGGGCACTGGCTTATTAGGGGCTTGGGCGGAGATAATTTTAGATGTGTACAACTCTCTAATGTGCGACGAAAAACATATTAGGTACTTGTATCCTCCAGAGAGGTTGCTTGAGGTACCTTAATTGGGGCAAGTTATGCAGAAACCTACCAACCCTCGAAATGACAAAAAATTATTTAAACACAGTAGGGATCTCATAATTTTGAGATCTTTATTTTGCAAAAGATTACCAGCCCTTGGAACATTTTTTACATTATACAATTATTAAAACTACAAGTCATAGTTCGATTTTAGGCTTAAAAAATAATAATTATTATGCTACTCACTATTAAATAACCCATTAAAAAACCTTGTAAAACAATAACAAGAAATAAGATATACCCAATAGAAATAAAGCTACTTTTCTTTCACAATTAAATTTCAGATCATTGAGGGTTGGTAGCTTTCTGAATAACTGGGCCCAATTGTACCCCATGTAGTTATATTTCTTCCGTCCTCTATACGAATCTACGAGTTGGATTCGCAGCCCATCACAATATGCCTTAACACGGTTGATTGTAATTTAATTTAATACCAAAGGGACCCGCTTCCTGACGGAAATTGTTTTGATGCAGCGAAGAAACGGTTGAAGACGTAGTTTGTCTATTTACAGCGATTATCTAGAGAAGTGTTTGATGTGTTCTCGATGTTCCTTGAAACAAAATACTATAGCGTTCCGCGATATTCATAGCGATTGCGAGCTTGTCACGTGACCATTCCCGTTCAACGTTTCCCTCGCAATCGAGTTCTGGTGGAAAACTCGCGTGCGAGTTCGAAGCGTTTCGCAATGACGGCTCTGTTTCTCTCTGTCATTTCACAAATTTAATGAACAGATAAATACACGCTGTAGGAGTTAGTTTTTGTTTCGACCTTCTATCGCGAATAGTTCGCGAGAAATTAATTTTTTGCTTCCACATGGTTGCGTCTGTGCGTTGTGCAAAACTGTACGCCGCATCGTACTTCGATCAAATCAGTTAACCGTTCTGAAACCGTGCGATAGAAAAACTTTATCGGTTGTCCAGTTCCTTAAGCCTGATACAAGATCTCAGATTGTCCAGATAATTTGTAAGAAAACTAACCGGCGAGTCACGGTACAAACGAATGTTTTGAACCGTCGATAGCTGAAGATGGGAACCTGAAAGTGCAATGGAATGCACTGGGAAAGATATCTCGAGGCGTCCAAATGACTTCAGCTTCCTTAAGAAACCGCCACGTTATCGTGGCATCCTGTCATTATTTTACGATTAGACGGAACGAACCGGCATTAGGCGGGCGGACAAAAAACCACCGATTTGTCGAGCAAGCCGAATGCAACGGATAATTTAATCGATCTAGCAGCACAAAAAATGGTAAATCAACGACCGTGTACCTCGCATACTGCAGATCACACTTCCCACGTCTTTTAAACACATTCGACTCAAATTCAAACCGTCATTATCTCGCGCATCGATTTTAAAACTGAACATTAAAAATTCCAAGACTATTCCCAATCCCTTGGCCCCATACAAAATCGCCTCATTATCTCAAGCAGGCCAACTCTAAAATAAAGAAAACGAAGAAAGCTTGAAGAACGTAGCAAGCGGAACCGCTAAAATTCGAAGAACTCCCAACACAACTAAAATGAAGTCGCTCATCAATCACCACCGATCAATTCAAACTCCGACAGTAATTAACGCGATCTACATCCGAATGAACCCGTGGGATATGCCTACCCGTGTGCCACGCGCGCTTCCCCTTTCATCTATGACGACTTTCTTACCTCGCCAGCTTGTGTCTCCGCGAAGTCATTATTCACGAGTATCCCCGTGATCTATGCCAACTGCATTGTGCACTGCGCATTGACCGAAGCCGGGGATCGATCGATCAAAACGGATCACGGCGAAGGCAGCTTGGGGGATGCCGGATGGGCGTGCACCGACGGCAAAAGGGCAGCGATTTCAAAGTGCCGCTGTAACGATCAGCAAACACTGAAAAAGCTTAGCAACCGTGTATTAAAGTTTGCACACGCGATACCACGGGCATCTTGCAGGGCCAGTTGTGCGCGGAACGCTCTGCTTGGTGTTTTCTCAAATTTTATTGCGAATGAATCGCCCGTGACCTATCTAAAGGGCGAGGCTCGTTGATTGTGGCCGGCAGAAAGTTTAAAAGGTTAACGATAACAGAAATACTATGATTTATAGTGAGGGGAGTCTTCAGAAAAGAGTAATGACCACTTTTCAGCTTTCTATAAAATGATAGTGGAGTTTGGAGGGAATTGAAAGACTCAAGTCAAGTTGTAATCG
The DNA here is from genome assembly GCA_946251845.1 of Andrena fulva. NCBI lineage: Eukaryota > Metazoa > Arthropoda > Insecta > Hymenoptera > Andrenidae > Andrena > Andrena fulva. Next base: position 6,607,432 of record OX276332.1, read on the forward strand.
AATAAAAGCAGTGTTACGGGAATTGTTTGATGGTGAATATTGGATGGAAGGTGGTTGTTGCATTTTGAGAGCCAAAAATAATGTCTATGTGTTGGTGGACATCCTGAGTCTTTTATAGCTTAAAGGGTAGCTTAAAGGATTTTTAAGTTTACTCTGTATTAAATTTGTAAGGTTAGGTGCAAGGGTTGATAGCTTAATGTACAGTTGAAAGTGTTTCTGATTCTACTCCACTTCTCCAAGTTATTAACCTGTGAGAATGAAATATGGATGGGCAAAGCCAAGAATCTTGAAATTTGTTTTATTAGGAATCTTCATGGCTTAATTGCTAGTTACAAGGTGGTGAGTAGAGAGATTCTCAGTGTCTTCTGATGTAACCCAAAATGAAATTTTTAGGATGAAATTTACTTTAATATCCCTGTAGAGTAAATGAAACATTCAATTTTTTAAGGCTGTACTACCAGTCGACGGCTTTCGTGGTTCAAATGGTCAAACTTGAAGGTAGATGAGCGCAAACCCAACTATTTTTTAGTTGAAATGAAGAATGGTGACGAATTCGATGAAAACTCGAAAGTGTGACTGCAGACTGTGTTAAACACGAATTTCACGGACTGTACAAACGCTTTTAGTGGCAATAACGACGCAACTTTAGCCATCCGAGGGAACTCGGGACAGATTATCGTTTCCAAGCACTCAGGGTGTCACGGTTAACAAAGGCTATTCACTAAATTTTAGTTGTCGTGTCACTCATTACAGAGTGTTAATTTCCTAAACACAGCGTAGATCTTCTAAACAACGTTTAGAGTTTAAGAAACAGATCATGAAACCCAAGATTAGAAACTGCAGAGCTAAACACGTCCCTCTAATTAATGTAATTACGCTAACTCGAGAAAAGCAATGTAAATTACAAGCAAATAGAATGAACAATTTAAATGGAAAACATGATAGAATCCATGGCATTCACCTTCTTGCACCCCAAAGGTTACAAAACACATTCGAAAAATTATCCGCCCTTCAAAAAATCACAAATTGAGAAAAAAAGAGCTTTTTGAATGCGTAATTCATATGATCCAAGCGAAAACACGAAACAGCAAAGCAGAATGCTGTGCTGACACTGTCAAGCAATACAAAAGCCGATGGACACATGGCACCTAATTTATGTTCTACAGTTTCTTATTTGAGACTATCACTTGCAGAAAACCAATGCACAAATCGCCAATAGATTATTCCTCCGTTGGTTTCCCGTTTCGCATCGTCTTTCGACAGCGAACGCTTGCTCGCCAGTTTATCTCGATTTTATTCTCCCGCGGAATATTAATTAGCCCCTGTCAGTGGCCAACGCATCGACGTTCTTCCGAGCGTTAATTTCCTATAATGTATTTGCTGTAATTAGCCGCCGCTCATGGCATCGCTAATAAAGAGAAAATTATTGGATTCCATCGGCCGATTGAGATAAACGGTCCAGATCGCTTCATTGAACTGACGATCGTAATGCCCGCCTCCCATACCTGGTTTCCGCTCGACGTAATAAATGACGATCGTTAAAACGACCTAATTTTTACCCCTCGCTCCACGTAGGAGTCAGTTTCGGACGGCTTCGTTTGGCAATAATAAAGTATACAAGCGTCGCGGGATGGTTGAGACGAAATATTAGCTTTGCAAATCGTGGACGACGTAACTATGAACTATCCGCTAGTGGCTGGGACTTAACTAAGCACTGGGTTTAATGATCTTGGCTTAATTAAAACTACACCGGATACACGTCGCGCATGACGGCTTGTCGCGGGAATAAGTAAATAAGGAAGCTGGAAACAATTTGCGCAATTTTCCGCACGTTCTGTTTTGCACTCTTTTGAATAACGTGGGGGCATGTGCGATCTGGGATAGATTAAACGGTTTTAATATAGTCAAGTAGTGCGATAAACGGTTTATCGCGAAGATTTTTATTCTGGAATGTGCATTGTTTTTCATGGGTATCAGGGAATTTTCAGTTCCAACAACTGTGTCTCGTTTTACGCGAGTGAATGGGTTGAAATTAAAGAAAATTAGTAATTGGTATTTTTGTTCTTGTATCGAAATCGAATACTGAGAAATCGTGTAAATTAAGAGTGGAAAAGTCTGCTCCAAAAAAGTATAATTTGACTTTTGACACTTACAGTGTTTGCTACAAGGATTCTTAAATTATTTATCAAAAATTAACGATCACTTCCATCAATATTTATACCAAATTTTGTCAAGACGATCTTCGTTTGCAACTTGCCTTTTCTACCGCAAGAATCCTTACAGCTCCTTAAACCATCGCTATCATTATAATTCTCAATCCACGTCAACAACCAGTTTACAATAATTACTTATCACGAAGTTCTCCTGCAATTAACTGGACATAGAAGATCGAGCAGTCCGTTTACGCCAAGGTACAGAATCTTACGTGACTCGCCGATAAAAAGCATCGACTGGAACGATAAAATTCCAGCACAACAATAAGGCCGAGAGCGATCATCGACGGAGCAACTTCAATTACGCGCCGCGTGTAATTAAATGTCGACGGGAGCCGGTGTTGCTGATAATCCCTGAATACTTGTCAGTTGCTCTCTCGCCTATTACGCTCCGTGAACTCGTTAACCATTACGCTAGGCCTGGACGTCTGACAATCTTGTTGAAACGTTTCTTTCACTGGCAAGACATTGGTCAACAGCTCAGTTTCCACCGAGACTAAATGCCTCTGGGGATTAACTCAGACTGACGACGTTGCTGAAGAGCGAATTTATGGAAAAGGGTATTCGTTGAGAGTTGCGACGCATTTTTTTGCGGCAGTATCGTCATACTGAAGGGCTCTTAAACACACTCAGTGGATTTACTGAAGACAGATCTCTGCTTCTAAATATTAGTTTAGAGTTTAGACTGAGGATAGATTGAAAACAATGCACTGATGGATTGTGGATTAACTGGAACTGGGACTTGTCGAGGAAGCAATCAAATGTTCGTAAATATTACTGGTGATCGATAAAATGGAAAGCAGAACGCATTGGGAAGACGATCAAGCACTCCTGAAGATGACCCGAGGATGCACTGATGACCAACGAGTTTACTGAAAACGGAGTGTCTTGACGAGGCAGCCACACCGTTCATTAAACCAGTTGAAACTGACTATATAAGTGACGGACAGATTCATTGAAAACGAACGACGTCAAAAAGGTCAAATCGAGTTTTTCTAAAGATCTGTTATGGTAGCTTGAGTAACAGCCTCACTGAAAACTAATCACGTCGAAGACTTCAAACACGCGAATCTGCAAGACAAAAGGCAAAAAAGGAGATCCCTCACGTCTGTCAGATGTGACAGGTTTATCTTAAACAGTGTTACGTTAAATACTCGCTGAACTCATTAGTTAGGTTGCCCACTTGCAGTTCACGCTACGTGCGGTTTGCTGGGCTAGTTCGCCCATTAGCGAAATTAGAAGACGAGGATTTTAAACGCGGACGTAATGAATGCGGAACAAACAATTGTACATCCCGTTCAGCTGCTACTGTTTCCCGGTTTTCTTTCTTTTCCGAATGTTTGCTACTCAATTACTTTCGAATGTTGTTCGCCTTCACTGTAGGGGATCTACCTGGATGCTGGAAGAAGAATCGCTGGTTCTGGGAAGAAGTATTGCTGTGTTAAACTTGCTTTTGCGGACAAGCTTTCGCTACTGGAAACTACAGAGGAATTTGTTGTTTGAAGGTTGCAAATAGCAGCGACGATCAGAAGAATTTTCATGACGAATGTTACCACTCCACTATGAAATACTTTAGGTTTATGCGAGCAATAACAGAGCTACTGAAGTCACTTCCAAAACGTTGAATATTTTACATACATCTTCCAGAATGGAAATCACTTGGAAGATGAAAATTATTTTGTAAAATCTGTGTCCCTTAAGTGAACCACAAAGGCATTGACGACTTCGTTATTATTTTCTCATATAACGAAGGCTTCTGTAATGGCAAATAAGCATAAAGGCCATATTTAGGTCCCAATAGTGGCGAAGGTAAGGATTGGTCAAGATCGCCGCGTATTTCCAGGAAACAGCAGGGAAAAAGTTGAGAGAGTTAAGTGGCACTCCCTTCGAGGCATAAACAAGCGTTAGGGACATGAATGGGATCACGTAAAAAACAGATTTCCACCCTCGATCTCGTACACGAAACGTGATTTCAGCCCGTCAGCTCGAAGGAAGGGTGGAAAAAGGGCGTTGCGGATTGGGGCTAACCCTGTAAGCGATCCCAGGGGCTCGTCAAGAACGATCTTATGATTGACCGTGTTACGGCACTCCCTGTAGACCATTTCCAGGGCGTATCTTCGAAATACATACGAACGAGAGGCTGCGCGTGCAAGAAATCACGCTGGAGACTATCTCGTAATGACGTCCACTTCTGTATTGCAACCCGGAGACAGGATTCCCAGTCAGGATTCAGTTTTGCGGTATTGTACCATTTTAGCAGCCACAATGGGCAAGTGATTTTGAGTATAAATGAGATATTCTGATTGGAAAGTGAATTGTTTTCAGATTTTAGTACTGTTTTAAGTATTACTAAGTTATTCCAACCATAATACTCATCTGAAATGGAAAATATTGGGAGGGAATAACTTTCTAAACAGAAAATCGTATACACACGTATTTTCAACACAGTGTCATAAGGATATTTTCAAATTCTATAGAGAATAAGGTAAGTGTTGGAAAGAAAGTTCATTAAAGAATATATCACATATTTTCGAATTTTTTAACACTAATGTTCAGAACATATACCTTAATCTTCCTGGTATAAATAATGGTGTCGTTACCACGCAGATTAATTCGAATTGCAAATCAAGTAACAAAGTAACGACTAATCTGCACGTTCACTGTTGCTCGTGCTAAAAGATTGCAGTTTGGAAAGCGATAACTATGCAAAATATTGCAGGAAGGAACGTGGCAACAAATACAAAACTACTTTTCAGGTTAATCTAAAAAGCAAAGTGTTGCTTCTTCATATAACAATCAACTATATTCTACAGCAATTCATGATATTATCAGGAATTCCGTAATTCATTCAGTTTCCCACAAAGTTTTAGTCTTCCTCAATTCGTTTATCTAACTTGCAAATTTCAAACACCCTGTTCTCTATTTAGAAACATTATTCCAGCAAATTAAGAAGCATTTAATTTTTATCTTCCTCTCTAATCCCTCCCCATACTCCATTTTCTCAAAACAAACTCTGTATACACACTGTAATTTCAATCTTCGCTACATCCAAAAACCCTTTTAAGCTATCTTTTTCAATAACAGCATTCACTTAACCCATACTCAAAATACTATCAACAACACCTCAATTATATCTCAAATAAACCTTTCTACAGTACTCAAACCTCTGAACATATCTACCTCAGTCATCCAGCAAAATAAGCTGCACAAAGAAACAGAAGAAAAGAAAAGGATCCCTCGACTCGCAGCCCAGGTGTCCCCATGAAATCGTTCGCGAACCGGAGCAAAAAGGAAGGTGTGCAACTGCCATTTTCCTCGCCGCGAAATATAGCGCAGCTGCGCCGATTATTGGAGCCATCGCGCGACTTAACGGTGAAGTAACCTGGAAAAGCAGCCTTACCTTTCTTCTCGTCATCCTCGTCGGCGTGATCGGCACCGTGATGAAGATGATGGGCGGCAGGATGGTGGCTAGTTATCGTCGGCACCAGGGGGTGGTTCCCCAACGCCGGATGCGGATGATGAGGATGATGATGACTGAGGAACCTGACAGCGGCGGCGGCCGCCTGATGCTGCGCCTGCATCGTCTGCTGTACCTGACTTTGAACCTGCCCGAGGACCGGATGATGCGGTGGCCATCCTGTCAGGTGAAACGGAAACACGGGTGTCGCCCTCTGGAACAGCCTGGCCGGCGTCAGGAGAGAGCCACCGGAACCAGTGGAGCCGCTACCAGGAGGCAGTGGGAAGGACAGACCACCTCCTGGTTCCAGGACCATGTTTGGTACCAACTTGCTGACTATCTGTCTCTCCGTCGGAGAGGCCTCACTTCCTTTGCATTTATGGACACTCTCCTGGCTACGATCGACGCTACTCCTCGGGTATCTGTAGCCTCTTCGTGACCATTGGAACTGGCTATCCCTGGAGAACAGTCCTCTCAAGTCGCGCCACTTGGATTGTTGAATCGAAGGAGCATAGACTGATCAGCGCAGAAGAAGCTTGTCGTTGTTGCTGCGAACTGTCCTGTTTGTTTACATCTTTTCAACCTGTAGATTCGCGTTATTCGAGGTTCAGAAAATGCTTCCCGCGATGACGTTGACTGCCGGGGTTCATTGGAGTTTAATGACGCCGAAAGGAAAGGGTGTAGCGAGTATGAACGACTGGTGGGACGTGTCTGTTCGAAGGGAGCTGAGGCAGGTAGCCGTCGGAAGGCGTGATTTAAGACCCTTGTCGTTTCCAGTCGATTTCTCTTCTGCGTTAGGTAAAAACGTGACTTTCTACTATCCTCGCGTGTGCTGCATCAACGCGTTGTGGGATATACTGTCTGATAGCGAATGTCTGAATAATTTCCGCCTAGATTTATCAAACTATAGAACTGGTCAAGCTAAACGAGCAGGGTTTTGATGAACACGATGGACGTGAGTCAGTCTGAACAGTCCTCCAGTCTCATCCACGAATACAGTCTCTCGAAAATGTCACTCCAGCCACTGCAACAATTTCTCGCCGATCGTTCTTCGATTCTGCTTGACGCTCAGTCCAGATATCGCTGTCCGCAACGTGTGTCCATCCTCTGCCGTGGAAGTCAGCACATCGAACGGAATGAATGTCACCAAGCGAACTGGACCATCCGGGGAAAACACGGGTCCCGGAACACTCAAGGATTCGCACTTCCTGAACAGGGTCCGACTCGGCGACGTGTCGTTGCACCTGGGCGCTGGGTTACGCAACCGTTAACGACGAAAACACTGATCAGCTGACGTGATCGGAAACACGGGCAGCTCGGTGCGGTGAATTCGGCCGCGTAACAAACGGATTCCAGGGATTCCTTGCTGGCAAGGTCCTGTTAGTGTTAGGACCACTACGGCACGAGCCAACGGCACAGCACTATCTGCCTGGAGAGTCAAGTCAACGGCTCCCCTCTGTCCATGAACACCAAACTGGTTTTGGTCGCCACCCAGCGGCCTTGGATTGGCCGAGCAGGCGGTGGGTTCACCGGTGCCACTCCATTCCTGGCCAATGAGAGCGGATGGATTACAGAGGGAACTCCGCCTCGTGCACGGTTTTTTTGCCCTGGAATTGAATCGACGCCCCTTCCTTCCAGTAACAGCAGCCTGGTGGGGATGAATCAATTGGTGGCTGCCCTGAAACCGGCCGCAAGATGGCTCCTCCCTACCCCACAGCATTCGGAAAATCACCCCTGCCGTGGACCCCGGCACCGTCGACCTTAGCCTCTAATTCGCGCCACGAGATAGACTCGCTCCGTCCCCAAGTCGAAATTTTCGAACGTGGAAAAAGTTACTGGGTCCTTGGTGATCCTCTTTTTTGCTCCTTTTCTTTCGCACCACAATTTTCCAAGGGTGGTTCAGCGGAAGCTTGAATGTATGCTCGCGGGAACCGATGGCCAGACTTCTGCGACCGTCTGAGACGATCATATGAGTCAGCTTCGTTTGCTCGTCTTCCAAAGAAGGAGCACGACAACGTTTCCCTTTCTTCGCGGTCGTTCTCCGACGATTGTTGTGCTTCCACCACTCCGCGCAACCCCCACCAGAGGCGTATCTTCCACCCCTCCAGCCCTCGGGGGCACGATCCTCTTTTAATAAGAGGAGCTCAGAGCTCGGAGGCGTTAAGTAATTACATCTATTCTCTTCTGGGGAGGAAATTACCTGCGCCTCGGGGTGGGAAAAATTAGGAAATTAAAATTAACCCCCGCCACCGGCGCCCAGCCGACCCCTCCCTCTTCTCTCCTCTCTCGCCATTCCTGTCCTCCTTCCTCTCCCTTTCTCCACCGCGGATCTCTCGCTTTCTCTCTGCCCCTCAGCCTCGCGCACTCCGCTGGAACTCTTCGTTCTCGAATTTAGGAGGAGCCGGCGGCCATTACCGCTTACGTAATCTTTTTACAGTGGCGGCAGCACCTTGTTAAGCAAAGTTATTTAGCGCGTGACGCCGGCTTAGCCCAGTTGCCGGCGTGTCCCCATCTATTTCGCTCGGAAACTACTCTGCCCCCATATATTCGGCCAAACAATCTCGATCATGAGGTTCCATCTTGCGATTCTCAAAGATTCCAATGATCCATCTGCTTCGCTTCGGCCGAGGAACGTCTTTCCGCTCCATTTCACGATGCCCCATTTTCAGAAATTCTTAGTTACTGCCACGTGTAGCTTTGTTTGTCAGATGGCAAATTTGACAATTTGATGAACACGTGTATAATTCACAAAGATGTACACTGAGTTGAAAAATTAGCATTTCACTAATCACGTTACCACTTATAGGAACATTTTTAATAATACATACAGAGGAATATTCGTTTAATTAAAAATTACAGCCCTATCAGAAGGATGTATCTACGACAAAAAATTGTCAGTCATCTCGAATTCCTATTTTCATACGTCACTTTGATACGAATTGATAGATCAACAGAGTCGTGACGTCCCGCCAAAATTAAAAATTCGCTGCATCCTATTTGTCGCGCGACTCGAGTTTGCAGAATTTATGCTCGAGCAACGTGCGCGTGTCGAGGGAGACGTTATCAGCTGACAAACGCGTTTGCAGTCAATTTGCCTAGTAACAGATGCGTTTCTATTATCTGTTATACAGTGTCGCTCGTTCTTTGTAAACCCAGCGTGGATACGCAAATTGGTGGTGCTAACGGGAATAGATTTTTCAAGATATCGGTTGCAGGTGATACTGTCTGTATTTGTAGAAGACAGAGGAAAATTGTATTTCATTTAATACCGCAATTAATTTCCCCATTATCCATTTGATATCGCTTACTATCAAGAACATCGTGGCTACTTGTCATTACATTATTAGCTATTTGAATTATGGGGGAACATTGGCAGTACGGGGTAACATTGGCATCTACTTAACATCTATTAAAAAGGAAAAGGAAAAAGTTTATACATTTTCACACTTGTAGGACAATCACAAACGATGCAATGTTATAATAGGATACCTAACACAAATTTAAAAATGTTAATTAAAAAGTAAAAAAATAAAATAGAGTGCATTGAACACAAAAAGAAACAAATTTAAGTGTTAATGTAAGTTCAGATGTGGTAAAACTTTATCTTGTTAACATTGGCAGGTATTTAACATGTATTATAGAAGGACATGGACAACAATTTTAAGCATTTTGACATTTGTAGTCCATTCACAAAAGATGCAATGTTATGATAGGATACTTAGAGCGTGCGTAAAAATGTTAATTTATATATTATGTAGCAAAATGTTCCAAAAACATGCCAATGTTCCTCCAGTTTACTGTACCAATACAATTGATATTTGCAGAACAACCCTAAGCTCTTAAGAATATCATAGAAAGATATCTCATTTCGAGCTCCAAACAAATCCCACTCCTTCGCGCAACCCCGCACCACCAATAATCCGTCGAGAAAGAATGGTTACGCCAAACTGAGGAAGAACCTGAAAGTTCTTAGCGAAAACGGTTCACACCATCCCCCCGTTCAGTGGAGGGCCCTCGAGCTGGTGTACATGTACACACACGGAGCGGCGCGAAGAGGAAACTGGCGAGTTCCTAATTTACACAGCCGCCACATTCTCCGAAGCCCTTTTGGCCCAGGCTCCAGAGTGCCGTCGGAACTTCGCCGACGATTAAAACGCTTTAGTAATTAACTGGGTCTCCTCACCTTCCGCGGTAACAGTTACCAACCCACCAGCGGCCTCCTTCTACCAACCAGTGGCGAGTAAGCGTCTCTCTCCGTTCCTCCTTCCCTTCCTTCGTCGGGGCGCCTCTTCTTCTCACCCTCTTTCGCCTCCCCCTTTCGCGCCACTTCTGGCCTGCTGGCGCATATTTAGGGATCGCCGGTTAGAGGTTGCCCGGGCAACCACGCCGAGAAGCCCTCTGTCGTTACCAGGGCAACCTTCTCCTCTCCTTCATCTTCCCTCCCGGCCACCATCCGCGGGCACCGGCAGATTCAATTCGTGAGAGCGAGAACGAATCGACTCGCGAGTGGAAGGAGGCGCAGCCACGCTGCCCTTAGGCTCCCGGGGTGGCGCGAGGGAAGAGGGAAAAGGGAAAAGATGCCGCACGTTCGGTGATTGTATTTGATAGCCCGGCCGTGGACGTGGAGAATGAACATTCGACCTTGATTAAAGCCGAGTCTGGCTTCCTACGGAACCTCTCCACTGGATATCGCCCGCCTCTGCTAGCTGAGCCTTTCCGCGGGAACGTTGCGAGAAATTTGAAATCGCCTCCAGAGACAAGTGCGAATGAAGCTTCTTTCGACGCAGAAAACTGGTGCCGAATAATCATCAATGGGGAATTGAAGAACAATGAGTCGTTTTAAGGGAACTGTGGGTCTGTTCGCATGAGACCTTTCTGTGGTGTAGTAGAAGTCTCTGGAGAAGTTCCAGCAATGTGATAAATTATAGAAGATGTCAACGAACTGTAGTGAAGAATAATTCGGCGATCAAGAACTCGTGGTACTTGGAAGAAATTATTTGTCCTCCAGTTTTCACATAACCCTTCCAACAATGTAGAAAGGATCCACACAGATATGTGTCCGAAGATCGGCCGAGATAGCGCGAGGCGATCGCGTATCCGGTAAGAGAGCGAAGCTCGTCGACTCTCCCGATCCTGGTAATAAAGAAAAACGGCGTCGCCGACGGGAATTTCCATGACGCCGTAGAAAATTCCGCGAAAGGAGCGAACAGGGGTTTGGGGGCATGAAAAATTGATCGACCACGATATCTCACGTTTAGGCGAATCCGGTGAAGGAAGCAGGACACGCGCGGCCCATACATCAAAAAGCCGCCTGCTCTCCAAGCCGTGCTTTAATATAAAACTTAAATAACGATACAACGGCGTCATGACGAAAATGGGAAATAATCTTATGAATAAGTCCTTCCCCGGGGCGTGCTTGGCTCAGCTGGCTCGCCGGGAGATCCCGGCAAATTTGAGAACCCCCCGCGATTTTACAAATTACCTCTACATGATCGTCGCCTCTGCACCAGCCACCGATTAATTCCCGTCTTCCGGCCGCTCCGTTCAGTTTGCAAACTTTACTGCGCCACTTTTGACGCATCATGTCTGGTCCCTTGATAGGTATACCCCTTAAAGAGGCTTCAGATTTTTTCACCGAAATTTTCAATGTAATACGAGGGGTCGTTTCTAGTCATGAAACGGAGTTAAGGGGTTAACGCTAATCATTCCACTTTCGTAGTTTGTATTGTGGCTCTAAACTGTTCACAAAGAAATACTGAAGATTCTCTGATTGTTAAATGTTTCCCCTGTTTCTGCTTGCCCATGTACTATTTGCACACGAATGTTTTAATAACGAAGTAAAAATGAGGCCCACACATATCGCGTGTGTAAAGTTCTTTTGAGAAATGATTTTAATTAGCACCCTAATTCTAAATTGTTACTTCCTCCTTTCACGGTTCTATTTCCGCTTCAAAGTTATCTGAGAAGGTTATTGCCCGACATTATCGATCTTAAAAATTCTACACACGTACACGAGCAGTGTAGATAACGATACAGCTCGTGTATGCAACTGTTATGCTTGGTGTTTTCTTGCCCGGGGGCGTACAAGAACAGGAACAAATAAATTAAATTTAGATTAACATGTGGCTGTTCGCGCTAATTACCGTCTAACTAATAAAGTAAAGTCCCAATAAATTCTCCGTTCTCCTCCCATTTCGTTCCCCTCATTTGGGCTTGTAGTACTTTTAATTCACCATATCCGGAGGCTTCGTCCAGTGATACAAGTTCCTAATCAAGGACCGACCAATTACAATCAATGTAAATTCATTCACATCGCTTAATAAAATACGACACCTTCCTCTTATTTTACTTCGCACAATTTATCCGTTACATTCAATTGTAAACGAGATCTGCGCTCTTCTTTTACCGTCCATTGCGATGAAAAGTATCTCGTTAGTCGATTTGCAGGCGGACTTCGATAAAAATTCTACGCTCGTTTGGCGGGATAATTATTTTGCTGATAAGTCGAGGAAGAATTCAGCAGCCGCTGGCAAATCGAAAGCGGCTAGCCAGTTTGTTGCCGCGTGCCAAGAGTCAGGACGACTAATTAAGTGCGCCGTAAGTTAATTGAGCCGCGTAGGAGGAGAACCGAAGATACGAGGGAAACGTTAAACTGTGTAAACATCGGGCTAATTACTTCGAGACTTTATCGTGCTACATAGTTGCTCCGTTAGTGTGCTCGGATACACGGAGCCCTCTGTGTGCAATACTCCGTGCAATATCAGAGTCGAAGCAAGAGCTGGAAAGAGGAAAGTGTAGGCAAATCGCAGAGATAGGTAATTCAAGCAAAGTGAAACGAGAAGAGAAAAACTGAATTATATCCGTTCGTTAGGGGTACCCATAAATAATCATGTTGACTCATTGGACACCAGAGCTGTTTTCTTTTTATTTATTTTCCAATGCACTTTACTTAAGGGGTAATGCCACGATGATAGGCTAAAAATGGTAGGGTAACTTTGGAGGTGATTTTAAAGAAATTTATGAACTTTATTAAAAATGTCACGTAAGATTGTTATGATGCGCATAAAGAAGAACAAATAGCATTTTTTGCATCCCTCAAAAACAGAAAATTAAAGAAATTGGTAGACAATATTACAATCATAAAAGAATATGAATTTTACCTGCCACACAAAAAAGGTTCAAAGTATGAAAATATTTTAACTGAGATCGTAAGCGATTTGAAGAGGGGACAATATCTATTATATAACAAGTATTCTTCCGAATTTCAGGGAAGCATTTTTTAGAATTATCATTTCAAACACCTGATCAGAGATAATTGCCGTAAACGATGGAAATTGAAGCGCGCATTAGCAGTTTCGTGTTTCCTGAATCGATCCCCCGTTCATGAAATATTACGTAAGCGTGATAGCGCGGTATAATGGTTCTCGCGATCAATGGATCAGTGTTGCCCTGGCGAGCTTATGAATTGAAATTTCTCAATGCAAGTTCCGTCGCGACCTCGTTGCTCGTTAACTGACGTTTGACGTCTTTATCGCGTGCTGCCAGCGAGAAAAAAAAACAGGATCGACCGAGCGAAAAAAGAAGTGGGCAGATTAGAGGAGCGCAGGGGCTAAGAATGGGGTTTAAAGCGCGATCATTAAATCGCGTCTAGTCATCGAGACGCTCTTTCGTCCTCGTTCAGTATCCGTTATGAATCACGGCTCTTCTAACCCAGAAACTTCATTACCCTACTAGATTTTTTGGAAAATTGTTCAAACTGTCATTGAGGGTGATATTGCCAATATAATAAACAGGAGCAGTAGAACGTTTTGACGAATTTTTATTGTGTATTGGAAATATTTCATGTCAGTGAAAATTCCAGAGCCAATACTTGTCCTCTGACAATGAGTTTTAGGTTTCCAGAGGTGACAGAAGATATGAAAGTAAACTTTCCTTCGAGCGGAGGATTGACAGTATATTATCTCAGGAAAAGAAAATTGTATACGTTCGAAATGAAGCTCGTGATATACTTGGATAAAGTTGCTTGACGATAAGAAGGAGCGTTTACTTATATCTGACACAGATAAAACGCTAATTAAATTACGTTAATCAGAACGCGAGTACGATATCGTAGTTCGTAATACTATGATATTGAGAAAGGCCTATCTATTTGGAATGAAATCTCTAGTACGACGCAATGAATGAATTACAGAACTCACGTACAGAAAAGTATTAGACTAATCCACAAGCGTCACTCACCGCTCACTAAGTTCAACAAGGGTGATTTCACTATCTGAAAATATAAAATACTCTCAGCATTATCCCGCGGAAGATATTCCCGCAAAAAGACTAAAGCCCCCAAATTCCACGAAATCACATTCAACATCAACCCCTTCACGAAACCTCCGCTAACTTCCAAAACGACCACAAAAACTCGGTCACCTCGAAGCAAACACCACCAAGCCCCAAGTCATGCAGCATCCAGTAGCAACTCGAGGACCCGAGGAAAATCTTTCTTCCCACCCCGTGCAGCGCGGAAGTCGAGGATCGCGGTGAATTCGCGGTCGCTTTGCAAGTCTAATTGCCGGCACAATGAAGCGCGCGAAATAGGGGCGAGGGAGGGAAATCCTCGAGGAAGAGCAGCGTCGAAGGCGGGAGGGAAAGTCTTGGAGGAAGAGCAGCTTCGTTGGGCGAGGGGGGGAGGGAAGTCTTTGGGGAAGAACAGCTTCGAAGGGCGAGGGGGGAGGAATGTGTTGCAGGAAGAACGCCGAGGAGGAGACTTAGCTGGTAGTTCGCGAGGGAACGGCCATAACAGGAGCGCAAAAATGGGGTTGCTGGTGAAAGGGAGATGCAAAGATGGCTGCGGCGGAACGACGTGTCTTATACGTTCCCTCCGTCCCTTTTTTTCCCGCGTCCACGTCCCGACTGCTCCCTGTCCGCCTCGCTTTTCCTCGCGGCCCCCGTTCTTCCTCTTCACTTCGCCGGGCCGCGGTGGATTCGAGTCACGCGTCGGCGGTTAGTTCTGATTAGCGACAGGGCGAATGACGTACCACTGGCAGGATCTCGTGTCTCGAATACGACAGCAGAGCGCGCACGGCTGCCGGTTGGCAAGACCGGGCCAACGTGACCAAGCCACCGGTGCTGCTTTATGGGAATTTATTTAGGGGGATCTGCGGCGACTGCACAAGCGTGGCCTGGCCGTGTACGATGTGCGGAAATCAGCGCGGAACCCGACGAACAGGCGACTCCAGCGGGGGCGGTTTCTTATTCCTGGCAGGTTCGATGGGAGACGAGGCTGCTAGCGCCGCGGCACTGGCTGGGTGCTGGAGGTTATGCGCGTTTAATCGATTAACTAACATCCAGTGGACTGAAAGAAATTGAAATGCTGCATGGAAAAATAGGGGGACGCGGGGTAGTTGGGTATTGATCGGTTGGTTGGCGCGTGTAGTAATTGGAGTAAAAGTGAAGGATGATAATGGGGATGATAGAGGGTTTTCAAGATCGGGATATGGGGACGAGATCTGTTAAGCTACAGTTTTATGAGAGCAGTTAGGTGGTGGCACTTGCAGCGACGAAAAGGGACTTTAAATCAAGGAGAAGTGGAGGAGACACAGAATGGGGATGTGGAATCTGGGGGTTTGAAATTGTATTTGACTGATTAGAACAGAATTGTAGCTAAATATTTAGTAATAAATGAAATGAAGAAGTGACGTGGAAGAAGGAGTCATTCTAGATTTCTATTAGCAAATTTCAAGTAGGCACCTATATCTTGTATGAAAATTCCTCTCTTTCAGAATTTTAATTTCACTAAGTGTATATTTAGATTATTACTTCTACGATGTAGGTAACCACTTGGAAAATATGAGCTTAAAAATTATGGAGAACGAAAATGGAATGTAGTGTTTGAATAAAATCGTATTTTTTTTTTAATATGGGGCCCTGGGGGCCTTGTGTGCAGGGGCCCAGGCGGCAATTGCTCATCGGCCGCCAGTTAAATCCGCCACTGAGCATTATCAACATTTATGCAGGGTGTACCTACTTTCTTCCCAAACACTTTCTAACGCATATTTTGATGACTTTAAACATGGTGATGACTCCTAAACGCAATGAGTACTTTGCCTTTATAAAACGATTGTCATTGTTTTCTCATGTTTTGCACCTTGTTAGTTGCATCAGAAGTTGCGTTAAACGTTAGAAAATGACTAGCGGTTTCAGTGCACATTACGAGAGTAACATTGACAATGACATGACCTATTAGTTTTTAATAGCTGGTAAAAGTACCTTTCTCTCTATCCACACTATTTAGAATACATTATTTCGTTCTTGCGAGATGGCAGAAATGTTTTAAGTGGTTGTTCAAATTAGATGCCTCGTATTGAATAAAAATGATAATATGGATGATTTTCGTGATGAGGTTATTTAAAATCGAAATTATGCCGTGACGCGCTTGCTAATTAAGCACTGCGTTTTCCTGTAATAACGCCAACGGTTGTAATTAAATTAATTAGCCATTTATAGGTGTCTATCATTGAACTTTAGAATATACCAGATGCAGGGATTTTCCTGTCAGTATGTTCCAATTAAATCGTGCACCGTGTCGATACAAATGGTGATGTTTAACTCGGATATACAGCATAATACCTAACAATCAACGCTGGCCGGACGAAAGCACGATGGAACAAATTATTTTATTTTTCATTGAATAATATGCACCATCCTGTTTTCGAGGCGCTGCGCGAATTTATCGACTACCTATTTTCCAATTTGCTTCGAATAATGCCGTTACATGCATGAATGTCAATTTCGGAAAATGCTAAAAGAATGAGGCAATTTGTAACGCCATACCTCTTGATTTTATACAATTTCCAAATTTCGGTAATAAAAATGCGACGACGGGGTTACATTTCGACGGAATATTTATGGATAGAAATATCAGGAGGAAGAACGAACGATATCACCGATGAAATAATATCAGAACGTTTATCGTCTTCAAAACATTGGAAGTTGTCAGACAATATAATTCAAGTATTTTTCCTGAATTCTCATATTATAAGGCACTACACCTTTTGAAATCGAGAACCCAGTAGCACCTCCTTAGAATATCATCTTGCAATAAATTCCACTGAATGCATCTCATCATTATTTCCACTACTAGGGTGACTGTACCTAATATCGCCAGGCAAAAGTTAAATCGCTGTCGATTGAATAATAATTGATATTTTTCCATGCAGTTCGTTTCAAAGTAAAGAGAAATTATTCATCTTTCCTGTAGCATATGTTAGAATCGTTGAAACCTACAAATTGTTAATTAGGACTCAAAAAACGTAAGACATGCAAAAATCGGGTCCTGAAAAATATTGATTAATTCATGTATATATGAGTTTTTAAAGTCATTTTCACATGTGCTTTTATTATTTCTTGCTCTATAAATGTCTTTTCATCCATATTTGATTTCATTTTTATTAGACGAATAATATAGAAATTTGAAAATATAGATTTATAAAAAATTTTATTTTTTACGTTCCGATGTACATATTGGACAAATAAATTTTATTTCGGTTGCTCCGTACATTTCGTGACCTCACCTGTAACAAGCATTACATCGAAACCATTGTTGTCCGGTAGGCGGTATTGAGAACACGCATACTGCTAAAAGAAAAACGCTATTTTCATTACGAAAAATATTTGAATCGATTTCATTTCTTAAGTACATCATTAATTAGGTATTTCTAGTAGATATTCTTGCATTCACAGATTTATTAGACTTACCTTCTCCGAATGTGACGTAAAATTGTGATAGTCCAATAAATTTTTACACTATTAAGATTCTCTAAAATCCTTCCCTTTCTGTAATTGTTGATCACATGATGCTGCAATTATAGTATGTCTTCCTACATATGTTTAGGTACTAATTCAGTGCATAACCGATAAATTTTAGAGCTTACTTTAAGAGATATAGCGAGTGGCGATATTAGGAACACTGGCGATATTAGGTACAGTCACCCTATACCCACAATCTGTGACTCCACTTTTCAGTACACCATCATCCAACACTAAAACGATATTACGAATCCACCATTCTCAATCTTCCGCCACCAAAAACACCTCTATACAATCCCAAACGAGATACGCCCCGAAAAGAGGAACATCCAGCGACGCTCGGAGAACAACAGAAGAGCAACCATCGTCGAAGTATCTCCAGCGGTCGAGCATAAAATATACTCGCCAGAAGTCAAGCACCCGAGGCACGGGCGCAAAACGTTGTCGAGCTGATTCCTTGTAATCCGCTTAAAACTCGCGAGAGATTTAGAGAAGACAAGAGCGAAAGAAGCAGCTGATAATGGCAAGAAAGCACCGCGTCCTCTTAAATCACCAAGAAGATGGCTGGCCGCCGGTGGTTGCCGTCTGCCTTCCTCCTCTATCGAGGCTTTCCTATCCCCCTTGCTTTCTTCTTCTTCCCCCGGCTTTCCCTCGCACTGTTCACCAGCTCACGAATCCTGGTTGCCTATCGCACGGGCGATCTACGGTCCGCACGCCTCGGTGCGGTACCGTTTTCTTCGAGCAGAGGAGTCGAGTGCGGCGACCGGACACACACGAACACGTGGACCCCGCTGGATAATGTAGTCCCCCGGTTGATTTATGGGTTAATAGTTAAGCGGCCGTAAATAATGCTAATCACACACTTATTATACGTTCTCCTGCGGCGAATGTTTTGTCCCCCGCACGATACTCCAGTCAGATTTCGGGGTGACTGGATCCTGGGGCCTCCTCTTCACCACTTTCTCCAGGATATCTCACTGGACGAGATCTGTTATTGCTGCAACTGGTAACTGTTGCTGGAGTAGACTCTTAATTCCCAACAGATTCGTTTTGTTATTAATTTAGGACCTTGCAGCAAGAAGGGTGCAGCTCCTTTGCCAAAAACTGTTTATAAAATTATTGCTTTGACTCGCATTAAAAAGAGAACACTAATTGAACAATATATATTTTCACAGAGTAAGTAGCAATTATTTAGTCGATCAGTTTATATTCCTATTTTTGGCGAATGTTTCAAATCTGGAGCTGCCCAAAACAAAAATATTTCACAAAACAGTAACGGCTGCAGGTTGAAAATTTGCAATAAATCGCTCATTTTTTATCGGGTTTGCACCAAACGATGTAAATTTTTTTTATGTATGTTACACGTCATAACTCAAGAATTTTTAGAAATGGAGTTGCACCCCTCTTGATACAAGGTCCTCAGTTGTGTGCTGTTTTCGTGGTGACTGATAATCCCAGGTTTAATTATTCCTGCAGGTTATTTAGGGGTTGCGAGTGTGGAATAGTATTACCAGTGATTTGTTTCTGCATCGTTTGTACTTGTAAGAGATAAATGGATTACATCAGCTGGTTACTGCGGGAAAATCCGTGGCGTTGAAGTGAGGACAACATATGTCAAACATTAATAAAGAAGTCTACTCTTTCGAAGAACCACCCTCAATTATATTCATCGAAAACATAATCATCCGACCATTATAATTTCCTTTCATATGTAAAAAGATCACAAGAATCTACCTTTCCAAGAATTCACGCGACTTTAACAATCCCCCAAACGTTTCAAACTTAAACATACCTTCATACCCTCTTCAACACCGAATTAACCACCCTCCTTAAGATTCACACACGCGCCGTTTAAAAGCGACAAGAGCCGCTTCAAATTACCGGCCGAGGCGCTCCGAGAAGACACAGGGGATATTGAATGCCCAGACACAGAAGGTGCTCAGGAGTTACGTGTTCAGGGGGTTCGGGAAACGCCGACTTGGCCAATACGGTGTCGGGGAGTAAAATAGTCGATACATTTTATTCCACCGGCCGCGTTCCCCGCGAATGGTTCCTGTGGTGTGCTGACTCCGTGTTTTCCGCTCGAAACCCTCGTTTCTGCGGCACCAGCACCCGTCTCCACGATCGCCCTCGAGGAAGAAAAAAAAGAAAGGAGGGACGAAGGGGTGGTTTCAGCTGAAAATACCGGCCGGTCGATTGGAAGCGTTTTAGCTGCGGGAAATCCGCCGCGGATTGGATTGTATTTCGAAGTACAGACGCCATCAGCGTCCCATGGAATCTCTATCGGCGTTTCCTCTCTTGAGCAACGGGATTTAAGTGGAAACTCGGTAGCGAACCGCCACACCCTCCGCTGATGAAGACATTCCTAACGTTTAACGATGATTGATGACGGAGCATTGACATACCAGTTACGATATTGCAGCTTCTGTCGGAAAGTATTGGAGTGCTTCTTCGAACTCGTGCTTTATTTACCCGTCACTTAACCGTGATGGTTAATGGAGGTGATATCTGTAGTTACACTGAAAGTATATCATCTTCTATGAAGTTACCTAAGCTTCCAGCTCTCCTACGTTCAGGCTCATCTCCAATTAACCCCTTGATCATCACATTGTTCCTTATCAGATTAGATACTGGCGCGTCTCAAAGAGGAGGCCAACAAACCGGCGAGTGTGACTCGTGAACTTGTTACAACCATGTAACTATCAGTCGACACATTCGTGTAGAACTTCCGGTTGGCCAATCGTTTGTCGAGTCTTATCAGCTCTACAAGCGCGTAAGAGGAAATGTCGAAACCGATTCATCCTTGGAATCGATCAGTCGTGGAAGCTCTATCTGTATTCCCAGTTTCCATCGTGTCCCGTGTAATAGAGGAAACTAAGACAATATCAGCTTGACACGAAGCTGCGTTCACTGGCGAATATCTCGGACCCTAGCCGTCGCGGTGTTTCAAAATTGCGGTGTCTGGATTATTCGAATAGAAGATGATGGACGTGGGCTTCTGACCGAGGCGAATTTTCGAAATCTATCAGCGGTCCGGCATTAGCATAATTTGACACTTTGCAAGTGGAACGGCAGGTGGCTGGGTACAGGGCCGATGTCAGCAGCCTCTCGACGCTGCGCGAGCCCGCGAAAAAAGTCTAGCAAAACCGCGCTAAAAGTCGTATCGCCTCGAACAACGTCGTTCCGGGCAACGTCCACAGAGAAGATTGACCACCTTCGATGGTAATAGGGGCTTGATTACAAAGCACGCTCCACTCTGGCCCTGCCCCCTGTTTATATCAATATCTCTCCTCTGCGTGCACACAGGCGCACACAGGTAAAAGTGGGGCCCCCATCGTGAACGCGAAGCACGTGTGTGCTCGCGGCCGATCATGATGCCTCGCGATGAATGCTTGCCCATTCACCGGAAACGCTGAATTTCATCGAACAGTGCGAACAGGTATCTAGAAATCATCCAGACCCGTCTCGCCTAGACGATGCAATCTCGGCCGCGTTTTACTCGTCGGTGGAACACTTGGATGTTTCTTTCGAATGGACGACAATCTCTGAACTCTGTGCAGCGTTTGTCACGATTTTTGTTACGAGTTTCTTTTTAGTGTGACAGTTTTATGTGATCGAACTGCGCTGTGGACTATTTGGCGGGTTTTGTGGAGATTTGTATGGTGACGCGTTTCGAAAATTTGAAAGGAAATTGTGCTTCTTTAGAGGAGGTTCTTCTATAGGGAGATTCGTCTAACTGGGCTTTAAATATCATTAAGATAAATATAATTAGTCAGTGTATTAAGGGACTCGTGTTCAAAAGGCGGTTGACGATGAGTCCCCGTTTCGGAGTAGCAATAAAACAGTAGCACATCTTTCTCGTATCTCAATTTTTTCCCTGTATTATTACACTTACCCTCTTTCAGTAAACTACCTCCTCATTTTCCCGAAAAAGTGGGCCCCTCAGAACGTTCGCCAGCTGGGCCTTTTTTCTTAATTCCGCCACCGCCGATCGAGCCATCTCCATCGACCGAACCGCGTCCAACGAGCCACCGAAACATTTTCCCAACCGTTGCGCGCGTTATTTTTAAACGTCATTAACAATCCCCGTTTTCCGTGGAAGGGCGCGGGTTTGCGGACGTTAAGGCGCGATCGGGCCCAGATTATAAACGGCCCCGTTCCGAGAACCATACCCATATCCGTCCACGAGGGGCACATTAAATTATGTAGAATTTTCAATATGTGCTATAATATCGGTACAGGATGCCAAAGGAACGAAGACGAAACACAATTCCCATCATCGATAAGATGCCCCCTTCCCGCCTACCCGGCAATCGTTTTGTATCGGTCGATCGTGGTACGGAGCGGAAGAGGTGTACCGGTGCTGAACGGCCTACGCCAATGGCCGATGATGAAGTTATCCAGCGATAATGGCTCCATTACGTTGCACCGTCTCCAATGGGGCCCCGTATACGTAGCAGGTATCCCGTGAGGACCCTGGGTACGATTCCACGATCGGTTGGCGGGACCGGGAGGAGCAGAGGAGGCGCGTACGGGTGGAAGAGAAACGGCAGGAGAGCGCGAGAGGGAGAGGGGCAAGTATCGTCGCACCATATACTTACCATGGCGATTGTTTATGTTGGCTGATGGCCACTTATGCTGCACACACATCGCATTACGAGGCCGTTCTCGACCCTCACGAGCCGTTACTTAGCCCGTGGCTTCGGCGTCGTAGGGTAATGGCGAACACGTTACGGATAAAATGTATACTTATTCTCTCCCGGCTCGATGGCACCGATGCCACGGCACCATCGAGATTACCCTACTCCCTCGTTCCTCCCTAAGCCCCTTCGAGTCTTATTATTTTTTTCCCACCACACCCCGACGAATTCGTGGCCGGCCACCGCCATTTTCCACGGGCCGGCGACGCTTCGTGACGCACCTGCCCCGAATACGGTACGCACTCTGGAGTCCGCTGCTCCGAGTGTCGATCGTTGCGCGACTGGTGGACTGACAGGTCGCTTTGCTGCGGTGGCTGATGAGAATTGAATGTCAGGCGTGATTCTGGGGGATCGTATGGCTTTCAGGATGAAAAGTTGGTGAAGTTCGATCGAAGAGGGTGGCCGAGTGTAAATAGCGGGATAGGGGGTGTAGATGACTGGTTTTAACAGCGGAGGGGCTTTTAAGTTGGAATGACTGGACGTTGACATAGTTATGGCAAGGAAGAACGGTAAAGTTCGGAGAGGAAGAGGCTCCTCATAGCTCAAGAAGCAAGTTACAATCACTTTGTTAATTGGCACATGTAAGCTTCTAATTCTAAGAGACATCATCTCACTGGAGCTTACCTGCGCCATCTTTCAGAGCCTCCAAAATTCTCCCCAATTACCTAATGAATCTTCACATTCTACACGCAGCAATCATCCCTTAAATCACCTTACGACTACGCCAACCAAAGAACTGCTATTACAATGAATATCCCTCGTTACAAAACACTTAGAATTCAATCAAACTGAAAGCTGCATCCATCAAGCCGTAAACCCTCGCGTTTAACCAGATCGAGAATAAAAGCGCGATACCCCGAAGGTAGGTCGTCGCGGCGATGGATCACAAGTGTAATCGACCCCCTCGATTATTTTAAATCGTCGTCTAGAAACAAACACCGTCGCAGCTCTGCTCGCCGCTCGCCATCGCCTGCCTCCATTCTGTTTTTATTGGCAGCGATAGAGGCGGGATTCAATAGTTATTCATTAAACTCGAATTCAGTCGGGCAGGATGCTGGGGTCAGTTCCGCGCTGACCTTGCGGCTGCATTCAAAGGCCTTATCTCCTGCTGAGGTCCCTCGCTCATCTCTCCGCCTCCTCCTGCTCTTCCTTTTCTTCGTCTCGCGACGCGCGATATGCACGGCCGACATACTCGCCCCGTAAACCAAGAGAAAATCGACCCGTGGTATCGCGACCCCCTTTTTCCCCGGTTTCTCTTACTTCCTGCTTCTATCGCGGCGGCTTCGACAGCCGCCCCAGTCTTCATTGTTTCAGTGGCGCTGATCACTTCGTGGGAGGCCAACGAACCCCGTCATTCGCCTGGTAGTGGAATTGATTGATTTCGACGTTGTCTACGCGTGACTTGATTTCCCAGAACGGCGACTGGCGATCATGGGAGCTGAAAATCTCGTGATAAATGAACGCCGCGCTCCACTATCGTCGGGCGATTTGCACGCGGAAACGCCAGGTCTGATGGGCTATTTCTGTATCCTTTCCGAGCGAGAGCTTTCTACCGGATTATTCTGCGAATTGGGATTGGATTATTGATGATTTACGGCTGCTAAGAGGCCTTGGGAATGTGTCGGAACGGGGGGCAGTGTAATATTAGCATCTATGTAGATCAGCAAGCTTTTTTTCCTCAGCGTTAAAGTCGCTAGGCTTGAGATTGCGCTGCTGCCTTGAACGTGATACTGAACTTAGCTGTTGTGATTATAGGCCTGAAGATTTTATCACGTCGTTTACTACGCCATGTAAATTAATAGATCGTCGGATGGAACGTGACATGATAATTGGACACGACCGGTTACCATAACGCTGGACAGTAATTAATAGAGTTTTACGTTGACGACGAGGTGCCCAGTAAATGGAGTAGGGGAACAAGAGCGAAAAGCTGCGAGAGGCGATCAGGGCTTGGCGTTGTATTTTAAGCGTCGCTCGGAACAGCATGAGAAAGTACAAGCTGCGGTAGGTGGTTCCCAAATCATTTAGCCGTCTTGCGACCCGACCGCATCGAATCGCTGGCACACACGATTAAATACGGCTCGTTTCTGTGTCATGGGAACCGAACACCATCGACATACTGGGCTGCTCTAATTCTAATCGCCGTGAAAACTGCCCCCATTCGGCTGCCCGTGATTGGTAACGGATAATTAAAAGCTTATTTAGAACTGTGCTGCCTAACAGCTTATTTATCGCGACAGGAAACACCGGCATGAGAAAAATCTGTGTAAGGGTGGTTTGAGAAGAACTCTGCTATGATGTCAGAGCTGCAATGGAATAGAAAATTAATTTGTCACTCATATTTCTCGATAAGGAATCGTAGGAATTTATTATTTTAATGAGTGTTAGCCTTCGGCAAATCAGAAAACAACAAGTTTTATCAGAGATATATACAACATTGTTATATATTGTTCGAATCAAATTCAATGCTCGAATAATTTTACTTGCAACCTGGTTTACATACTCCCCCGCTTTGCTCACCTATCCACAAACACCATTAACCCTACAATTGTTCCAGCATCACTACCTGTCCGTCCCAAAACACTCGTCGCCACAAACACTTGCCGAAGTAAAGGCTATGGACTTTCAGGCACCTTTCCACAGACAGCCAGGTCGAAAGCAAGATTTTTCCGAGCAGTAAGGTCACGGAGGGGCAAGAGGAGCGAGGCGGGAGCAAGAAAAGGACCCAAGAAGCAGCGGCCCGAGCAGATAGAGGATTGCACCGAGATCTTTCTCTCTCTCCCTGCCGAAAAGAGCAACAAATCCAGTGGCTTTATCGTCCATCGTCGGTGTAATCCTATAGGTGCTTAGCGTGAAATCCCATAATCGATAGTTTGCTTAACCCGTGGCCACGTGGCGCCACGTGCGAGCCTCCATTAGAGCATCCCAAAGTATACAGGACAACGAGCGAGCCTAGCGCATCAGAACACCGTATCTCTATGTTAATATGGGAATGCCGGGCCACCCTGGCCTCATGGGGGAATTCGACACGCCTCGTGCGACGCATCTGGCCGAGGCTTTTCCCCCCTTTCAGCCACCCCCCGCGATTTTCGTGCACGGCTTCCTATCGCAGGTACGGGGAAAAGATCCTTGCCCGCGACCAGATAGCGGCGGCATCGGTGCAATTATCGAAATTAGATGTACGTTATCTCCGCCGCGGTGGAATTTGCGGAGCGGCCTGGTTTATCCGAATGAGGGGCGATGGGAAGGAGGATATTGTTGCGGTGAATCGATTTCGCGCGACAGAATGGATCGCCCTCGAAGTGGACTGACGCATTTTGAGGGCTCAACGGCGTAAATCGATGGATCTTGACCTGGAGGTCTTCGCTTTGCTAAAGGATGGCGTAGGTACTTACGATGTATCATTTTTTTTATTGAATCCTGTGAGAAGAGAGGATTTTCTAGAAATGTGAGCGTTGAAATTGGGGGAGTACTTAAGGGTGGTGAATGCACAGCGAGAGTGGATCCTTTGGTCAGTCTTTAGAGAGCTTTTGGGGGGAGCAGATGCAGAGAGTCTTTAGCGAGTTTTAGGGGAGGTTTCAAGGATTTGAGCGAGATTACAGCAAGCTTTAAGGCAATGTACTGAATAGTGTTGAGGTTCCTACTGTTCTCTGGCAGCGAATATTAAAAAGTATTGCTATAACCTCGATTAAAAACCGTATGTCAGCTTCCGATAAACATGTACACAGCTCGTCAGTTGTGTCATCGAGTCGCAGGCCAGGAACATTCAACTTACATCATTCCAGTGCTTCCACCAATGCCAAGGAAAGAAATGGAAAGAAATGAAGAAATACCCCCTATATTGGTCACAGAATTATCAGCGTTAGATTAGCTTCCAGAGATTATAATAATCTAATCAAAAGCCGACTGAAAGTGGAATCAGACTCAAACGATTCCGACGGGAAGAAATGGGACGTCTAACGTCTCGTTGCTGGCTTGTGATTTGTGGAAGATTCCATTCGTATGCCAGTTACGGTCATTGTTACCTGAAACTGGACGAGTATTATCGCGTTTCGAGGCGTGGACATGGGTGTATTTTCTATCTAACTTTGATCCACGATCGTGGAAAGCCTGTCCCACGCCCTGTCGACCATTAATGATCTTCGAGGTCGACCTCACTTCCTTTGATAGCGGCGTCTTAAAGTCTGCCACGGTTGAGCCAGCTGCGGCCTTCCATCTCATTCTGTTCTTCCCTGTCTCTCTGTCCGTCCACCGTTCGCCCCTCGTTCCGCTCCGTATAGGATATTAATTATGCCGCGTGATAATGATGCTCGAGAAACGAATTCGTTAATTGGCCGGCAGATACGTTTTCGAGCTCGGCTGATCCCTAAACGGAGCGGGCATTGATAAAACGGAAATAGAACTGGACGGAACTGTGTACCCTGTACCGAGGCAAAGCATTCATTCTCTCCCTGTAACCGACGGATTCTCGATCATTCAACTGTTTTTGGTGATTTACATTTAATTCGATTCATTGTTAAATCCGCAACACTGAAGTGTCATGTGCTAGAAATCAAATTTTTCAGGAGAGATAAAAAACTTCCCCGACTCTAAATTATTTGCGAAATTTGATTTGTTTTGATTGCTAAAGATTCTTGAGTGTACAATAACCCAAATGCATCACAAAATTTTATATTTTTTTTTATAGCTAGTTACTTGCTTTTAGAGATCTGGTAGTTTGACAGGATGGCCATGCAACTTCCGTGCAAAGAAGAAAAACCAGACATAAGAATTTTGGAGGTATAAAGAGATCGCACATGTCACCAAAGTGCTACAAACACTTTCAATACACTCAAAAAATTACTTAACAATCTAGATGCACCATTCTATTAGACACCCACATTGCATGCAAATATTGTTATGCGTCACTAAAATACGATTACCTTCTCACATGCCAGGTAGCAGAGCAATTAGCCACCTATCAATCATACATCGAAGAAATCATTTATCCAGTGCACGAAAACAGCATCACGCAAATGAACTCACATGGAAGAAATGAAACTCGTTGATCCGATAGCGCGCAGGACGACGTTCTGCCGCCCACGCAAAGCAGTCTGCGATTAACTGCAATTATTCGCGGACAAACGGTCGGCGATAATTCCGATCTAATTGCATCCGCGAGGCGGGCGACAGATGCAAATTGGGCTTAAGTCGCAGTGGCGGGGGGTGGGTCGGGGGCGGCGTGCGGGGCCGGCCCGGAAGAGGAAGCTGCGTTTTCAGTAAGATGAACGACATCCATTCGCGGCTCATTCATCCTCGTAATTAGCGCTCGTCCCCGGCGCGCACTCGCGCCGCGTGAATACAACGCACGTGGGAGCTATACAACCCTCCACTGGTAATTTATTCGCGGCGGCTACCTTCGCCTTATTATTGTATTAAGCCCGGTAGTCCTGGCCGGTGAACAGTTAATTACAGAAGCTGTTAGCTCGAAGGAGATCGCGCGACTCATCGCGCAAACACCGGCTGATCCACCGGAAGATTTAATAGAATGAAAGATCCTACGGACTTCGAGAATCTTCAAGTGAAAAACGTTCGTTGATACCGCTCTACAAAGTATAGTGCCTATACGAGATATAGTGACTTAGGTGTGAAGTCACTCGGCGGGGTTTTACCCGACACCCTGCTGGGTACTGGCCGCTAAACGTGCCCCCTACTGCCTCTTGCAGGACTGTATTTAGAGAAGACCAGGACAAAACCGGGGCCTTAGGGCCTTAGGGCCCCGGTTTTTCCCCGGTCTTGGGGCCTTAGGGCCCCGGTTTTGCCCTGGTCTTGGGGCCTT
This sequence comes from Andrena fulva, assembly GCA_946251845.1. Lineage (NCBI taxonomy): Eukaryota > Metazoa > Arthropoda > Insecta > Hymenoptera > Andrenidae > Andrena > Andrena fulva. The sequence goes on from OX276332.1 coordinate 6,635,419, forward strand.
AAGGCGGGATCTCCTACCTGCGTCTGGTCGCTGCCGGTCGCAGCGACCCCACTAGTGCAAGGGAGAAAGAGATGTCATACTTCTCCCTTGCACTAGTGGGGTCGCTGCGACCGGCAGCGACCAGTCGCAGGTAGGAGATCCCGCCTTTAGGGCCCCTGTTTTGCCCTGGCCTTAGGGCCTTAGGACCTTAGGGCCCCGGTTTTGCCCTGGTCTTAGGGCCTTAGGGCCCCGATTTTGGCCTAGTCTTCTCTATATACAGTCCTGCAAGAGGTAGTAGCGGGGCACGTTTAGCGGCCAGTACCCAGCAGGGTGTCGGGTAAGACCCCGCTGAGTGACTTCACACCTAAGTCACTATAGCTCGTATAGGCACTATACAACAAGCGTGTGGAATGAATTGTGTCCAAAAGAGTGTAGCTTCACTGTTATACAACTTTGGAAAGCTTTCGTCGGGGGAACCAATTGATACATTCTGCATCTGGAGGATCAGGTGAGAACACTTCGGAAAGTGGACCGAAAAATTGTGATGTAGATGTGTTTCAAATGGAATACAGAGAGAATGTCCCTAAAAGACTGGATATTTGTGGTGTGTACCGATGGGATGTATCCTTCGCCAGCAGAAGGCCCACTTTGCTGAGGACAAGCTAAAAGCGAATTTAACCCTGGCGATTTAGGGGTTTGACCAACGGTTTCGTGGTTGCGGAGGCTCGATGCTGGCCAAAATCTGGGTTTGTCCGCAGTACTGGCAGTGATTTAAAATGACAACCGCTCCGGGCCAGTGCAGGGGTTATCCCAAGAGTGCAGTGTCTCACAGTTGACTGCCTCTGGCAGACGACGGTTTCATCCGTCGCGATTAAAAAACTTGCGCCCCGAGCACTGCAGAATCTCGTGAATTTATTAGTTCCGAAGTACCGGTGGGCCCCAACCAACCCTTGATTTACACCTGTAACTGTTTCTGCGAAGAACCAGCGGCTTCTTAACGAAAACTCCCTTTTCGTTGCTTCGATACTGCAGGGTAGTACTTAATATTGGCAATTGCTAATCAATCTGTCATATTGAAGATGTATGGGTAAATGTACTCTGCAAGCAAAGCATCCCGTAAGTATTGATCCCTTCTACTGATATTACGCGAAACAGTTGAATTATTATAAATATTCATAATCATTCCACAGGAAATAAAATTGAAGCGTTTCACTTCGCAAACTCAAGTTCTCTAGAGTCTGATTAAATGATACTTTAATCAAATACTTTACAGTTCAAGAGCTGATATGAAGAGACTCTGATCTCCTTACTAAAATGTATCAGCAATAATAAAGAAACATAGGTGAAAGGTATATGTGCCGAAGCACCATCGTTGGTATTAGCGTTTTCAAGAAGACTACGCCCGCAGGGAGCAAACTGGCAGGATCAGAGACAAATTGAAACGGTCTACGAATTTCCCTGAGAATATTGGTTTAACGTTCACTCCAGGCACTGCAAAGCCTCGCGAATTTATTAGCTCTGGGATTGCTGGTGCCTGCGCGTTTCCTCTTCTACGAGCCACACCGTTCAACCACTAACGGATGTCCAGGCTGTATCTTCGTGCCCGCGACTCTTGGATGAGGTTGCAGCGCAACTGCAAGCTTTTGTCCGATTACGTGAAATGGCAATTTGTCCCGGCAAACCTGGAATACTGCGAAGTAACGCTCGATTGCGAGCTTTAGGCAGCTTTCCGCTGGGAAACTACATTCGAAATAAATCCATTAATGTCGTTATATTTCTCCCTGTACCAATCAAAGAAATTCAGAGTTGCTACGAACTTAGTTCTCCTTTTTCACCATTATATCCATTGCAACGATAGAAATAATGAATATTTAAAAAATTCTGTGAAGTTTTCGTTGAGCACGAAGTTAGAAAAAAATCTTGAAGCCCACTATTCGCAGGTATCTCCTATGTTTTCAAAAATACAATAAATTCCCTTTCGTGATACTGAAGAGTTAAAAAGCCCCACTGCTTCGTGCCACACTCTACAGCAAATGTACAAAGAAAGAAAGACTCCAGACGACCAATCAGCCAGCAGGAGTAACTAAATTAGAAGAAGAACTCCGACCAGCCCCTCCACGATAGAACCGTGGAACTTTTATTAAAAACAGTGCGAAGGAATCCCTAAATCCATTTCGCGACGTCCGCTGGTATCTCGGGGCGCATCTAATTGACTGATGATCCCAGCTACTCCGCACCCTGCCTCGATCTTGTTAGCCCAGCGATCTCCATCTTTCGCGCGAATTCATTTCCCTATTATTTCAGAACGTCGACCATGAGATATATGAATTGTTTGATAGCAGCCGGCTGCCGCTGTTAACAGGCTGGCACGCGGATAAATTGTCCTAAATATCCAACGTATCGCTGGCGCTAGGTTTGGGCATCGTGGGCGTGTCGGTCGCGTGCCAAGCATCTATCATCCCTTTTAAAGGGCCTCGAAGATGCCGAACAGACTGAATGAGCGGGGCCGTTAAACGCTGTCAAAACGTTGACAAAGTCACGTGCACGTGGATGAAAGAGCGGGTCCAGCCTGGAATCGACTCTCTCGCCGCTGTTCCCTGGAAATGTCGCGACAATTCTGCTTGATCGATCGAGACGAGCAGCTCGGCCGTTTTGGTGGAAACGAGGCTAAAGCGTGCCGCTTAAAATGGAAAGTGACGCGGGGAAGTAAGATCGGTGGAATGGATGATTCGTTTAGTTTCATAGCTTGCATCGTTTCAACGGTTCTCGTGTAATTTGATAAATTGAAGATGGAAATACGAGGGATATATTAATAGTTTCATTGTGTCCTTCGTTGAAATTGATAGCACGTTTGCTTTGGAATTAAGATGGAGAGTCGCGAACAACAGCTTCGATCGAGGCTGGTAATTAGATTGTGCTGATTTTTCTGGGAGATCGAATATGAATGGCGTGCAGCGCAACGAATGTAGAATGACGTTAATAGCGCAACACATATTTGAGATAGACGGTGACACGAACTGAATGTAGAATGTGTGATTAGATGTAAGGTCAGGAGGCGCAGCGCAAGATGGAAAGTGATTGATGAGCTGCTTAGGGTATTAAATGTGTTAGATTGTTTCGCGCTAAAAACGAATCGTCATTGTGATCGACTCTAAAATTGTAATTGCTCGTTACTTTCATTATATAAAGTTAGGAGACGTACGCTTACATTCATTAAAATATGAATTCAGAACGGATCACTAAAGAAAAATAACTATTCTATGGATTTCCTCTGAGCAATTTAAACATTTCAGCACAAAGAAGTAAATTGTAACCTATCAATACCGTTAGAGTTATCATAAATCAATAACTAACAGCCCCTGAAAGACAATTCTACAGTTCACTGCTCCCCCAATCTTCCTACAAACTTGGAAAATTATCGTAAAGAGTCACAGTCCGCCTGAACTTTCACAATCTGCCGATTATTCAGCCGGAATCACGTTGCACCTGAAGACTATTCATGATTTTACCACGTATCGAACAATCGTTGTCCCTCGAAATTAATAAAATTTTAATTCCTCGACAAGCCAGGAATTTTCCAACGAAGACCGCGGAACACCATCCCATTAAATGGCCATAAAACTACGAATCCCCCCAGTTTCGGTTTAAACAATTTGTACAAGCAAAGTTCCGTCCAAGTGTAATCGAGTTAACCACGATAAAGAGGTCTCCAACAATAACCACGGAAGCTTCGACTTCGCGTTAAGTTCGCCGAGGGTGGCGAGCGTGTTTGCGGTCGTAACTAGGGGTGGCTCCCGTGATTTCGGGGGTGCACAGAGATCGCCGCCACCAGCGAAATGGTGGCCCTGGATACACATCCACGGCGGGGGGATGATTTTAACCCCCGTGGAGAGCGCTAACTCGACTGGTTTCACCCCTCCGACAAGAATTATATTTGGATTACAAGCATTATCGCCCCGGAATGAACTTGACTTTTATGGCGGCGGAATTGCTTGGGGTTTTCGCTTATTCATCCCTCCGCCACCGGGCTCGGCAGCGACGTGAAACGACGAAGAAATTAGGCCAATCCCCCAGCAATCGCTTATCACCGATACGACACCGAACTCCTCGTTGTTTCTGATTAGAGTTTTACGCTGACGGGTGGTAGATAAGGAGGGATGGAGATATTGCATTTGCTATTAGTGCCGCGGAGATTGGAATGTTTATCGCCTTCCGTATAAACGGAGACACCCTAATTGTGTAATGTAAAATTATATTAACCGTCGCATCGAAGAATAACGAATCTGGTGGACAATGTAACGAGCAAACGTGGCGAATAATTTATTTACGCTCTTCCACCCAAGGACCAAACCTTCGGGATGATCAATCGAGGCGATCGTAATTAATTCAGCCTCTTGTCACCGTGCAAACGCATCAAATCGTAATTCATCGCGTCGAGGCCGTTCGAGTGGCGATGCGTCGCGATGCAGCCGTCGACGTCGGTGCATTATGCCTGGGCCACTCCTAAGGGCGAGGGTTGCGCCGGTGTCTACGCCACTGGCGGACGTCTGGCGGCGTGGCTGACAGCCAAATAAAGGACAAATAAATTAAGTTAATGTGCACCACGCTCGGCCAGTACGATCTCCCTCCAAGCAACGAGTATTAACGCCCTCTTCGGACCTCTGGATGCTCGCTCTATTGTCCGATGGAATTTGTAATTTAGATTGATACGACGCGGCGTTTCTCTCGGCCGTCCTACGCTCTCGTCATCGTCGGCGCGTTTGGAGCGGCGAACTTTCGAGAAATCATTTGCTTGGCCGTCGATGGGCGCGAAAATTTACCGCCACGTCGTCGACGCTCTGACGCCACTGGCATTACACCGAGCGAGCGATTCCGAGCGAATGGATGCAGCAGCGACTTTGGATCTTTGAATATCTTACTGCACCCTCGATCGTGCCACTCTTTTGTCTCCGTCGCCGCTGATTTGGTTTTGTTTCGTTCGAATAAAGGGATATTTCGAAGAGATTTCATCGCAAATTGATGAACTAGCGTTAATTGTATGGGGGTGTTTTATGTAGATTGGTATGGAATATGGATTCCAGGTGGAAGAAATTCGTGAATTTATGAATATGAATAGAGCATCGATCATAATTATAAGAGTGACGATGAATTCTGGTTGCATTGTGATTGTATAATTATTTCTGATGCGGCTAATTCTGTTTTTGAAGGGTGAATCTGTTCTCTGGTATCTTCCATGTCACGGAAATGTACTCAAAGTTTATTAAAGATTATTTGTTGTATCCATTCTATATCACACACTTTAATACAGATATTATTGATATTCTTTGTACCCTTCTACCCTTTTCTACCCTTCTAAATAATACTTCTTGGTGGAAAGTGTATCTAGACTGAAAATCGAAAATAAATAGTTTCGAATTTGAAAGGACGATTACGTTTAATTAAATCTCCAGTAAAGTAGTACAATTCTGGAATCTGCAACTTTTCACACGGTCACTATCTTATTTGAATGAAGTTATTTAAGGGAACGTGTAATCTTGCGAAATTTCCTTTTTGTCACGATATATTCGAAAGCAGATAATTCGAGAAATCTGCTGATTGCAGAGGATAGTGGCATTCACTCGTACAGTTGCATATAGGGTGACTGTACCTAATATCGCCAGGCAAAAGTTAAATCGCTGTCGATTGAATAATAATTGATATTTTTCCATGCAGTTCGTTTCAAAGTAAAGAGAAATTATTCATCTTTCCTGTAGCATATGTTAGAATCGTTGAAACCTACAAATTGTTAATTAGGACTCAAAAAACGTAAGACATGCAAAAATCGGGTCCTGAAAAAAGTGTACCTAATATCGCCTACTCAAGAAATATTGATTAATGCATGTGTATATGAGTTTTTAAAGTCATTTTCACATGTGCTTTTATTATTTCTTGCTCTATAAATGTCTTTTTATCCATCTTTGATTTCATTTTTATTAGAATAATATAGAAATTTGAAAATATAGATTTTTAAAATATTTTATTTTTTACGTTCCGATGTACATATTGGACAAATAAATTTTATTTCGGTTGCTCCGCACATTTCGTGACCTCACCTGTAACAAGCATTACATCGAAACCATTGTTCTCCGGTAGGCGGTATTGAGAACACGCATACTGCTAAAAGAAAAACGCTATTTTCATTATGAAAAATATTTGAATCGATTTCATTTCTTAAGTACATCATTAATTAGGTATTTCTAGTAGACATCGTTGCATTCACAGATTTATTAGACTTACCTTCTCCAAATGTGACGTAAAATTGTGATAGTCCAATAAATTTTTACACTATTAAGATTCTCTAAAATCCTTCCCTTTCTGTAATTGTTGATCACATGATGCTGCAATTATAGTATGTCTTCCTACATATGTTTAGGTACTAATTCAGTGCATAACCGATAAATTTTAGAGCTTACTTTAAGAGATATAGCGAGTGGCGATATTAGGAACACTGGCGATATTAGGTACAGTCACCCTAGTCGGTCAACATTTTCGATTTGTATATCGACATTCATTTCAATAAACGAAATTAGAAGTAGGTATTCTAATCAAAACGATAACGAGTAATTTCTGAATACCTACTCTATCCTAAATAAATGCTAATTCCCATAAAAATGATACGAATCCATTTAAATTAAATTCAGTCACCCCTGTACAATACTCAATTCTATGGAAAAAATCTTATTTATGATCATCCCCAGTAATTACTCAGAATTTTCTGGAAAATATAACAACCCATATTTATCATCGAGAAATGCAAGGAACAAAACTCTACTGGCATAAATATGATAAGAATAATTCCATCTTTCTCTCCGTCGAAAAGAATGACTTATTTTTTAAAGGTTTCTCATTTATATTATCGCTGATTCGTATCTATTCAGGCGTGCGCTCCTTTTTAACAGCGACTCTACACGGGCAACTTCTAACTGCAGATAAGTAATGATCCAATCAGCCACAGGAATTATCTTCACTGTCGGCGGACGCGAAATAAAGTAAGACTTTTAGTACTTGTTCTTGCTACCTGCTCGTTCCATGTCACATTTACCACACAACGATCGCCGTGCAACATCCCGCGGGCAAACAGGATAATATTCTTTTGCCCGGGTCGTTGAAATTTAATCGCAATGATCGAAGTGATTTACATTCTCAATGGGGCATTAGCGTCTTAAAACGCGCATCTAGTTAGTAAAACATTATTATGCCCGCATATAAATCCTTGAATAATGCCATCCAAATGCCATTTTAAGGAAACACTGTATTACTTCATATTTTTGCACTACTTTCGTGTTGATTATGAGACACTGTATATTTATTAAACAATTCAATTCAACAGCTAGAACAAGCAGTTTTTAAATTTTAATTTTCTGAATTTATATCTCGAGAAAATGAATTTTTCCATTAATTTTTTACTGCTCAATGGGTCGTTCTAATTTCCATAGAAGCATAGCTATCGTTGGAAATAATATTGTAATTGTTATTTACAACGAACGATTATCGGAGCCCGTGCAGACGTAGCCGAACAAAACAATTAATTTTCTCTCCCAAGAGAGCCTTACGTGCGCCACAAATTGACTGACAGTCGGGTTACCCGAAGGTATAATTACATGGAATCCTCATAATTAACCGTAGTGTGTAACGAACGTGTTATTAACATCAAGGGAAGAGAAAAATACCGGCATTATTTCGCGCCAAGCGCGAGCTCAATTTCGAAACATCCTTCTTGCTTCTAGCGATTTTGATTCGACATTGCGTTAACTAATCATGCCAATAGGATTAATTAATTATGGCAATTGTTGAACTTCTTGCAACAACGACAGACCCAATTCAATTTTCGAGTACATTCTTTCAGACATATCTAATGCTCACTTTTTCAAAATTTTCACTTAATGTCAATAATTTTTATAAAATTAAAATATGGTATAATATACATCAAAGTATAAAAAGGGGAGTTTAAGTCATCACTTTGCTGAATTCTAATTGGTTTAAAATATATACGACATCAGAGCGACAGATAATTCCACTAATTAATACAAACTCCATCCTAACAAGCTACATACAAAAATATTAATTCCCGTTATCTATCTTTGCTTACTATATTATTTATTACAATTATAGTATCCACTTGTAATTATCGTGTACAAAAGTACAGAACACATTGAAACAAATCCACTTAAAACCTCAACACTCATTTGCCTACTTAGTGTCGAACTCAAGAAAGTAGTTATTATCGAACCTCGTGCAACAGATTGTCGGTAAAAATGAAATTTTGCATCAAACGTAAGCAAAAGGGTGTCAGTTACCGTCAAACGTCCGCGACTGTTGGTTCAATAACGCTGCATGCCGCGCCATTAAATAATCGCTTTCGCCTCTTGCAACAAGTTTCGCAAGCAGCTCAATTTCAGCGAAGAAACACAACGTTTAGTGGCACAGAATTTACAATGTGTTAAGTTAACGAGCACCCACGTCAACGTGTTTAGCCGTTTGGAAATCCTCGACGGTGTACGCTTCTTGGGCATTTTTCACGTGGAACAGAGGAGAGAAGAAAAAACAGAAGGCAGACGGACAGCAATGACTGTATAATTAGTACGCGCTGATGATAGAGCCGTAACCCTTTGTCCGTCGAGTATCGAGTTCAAAAGCATACCCACAAACACGCGAAATAAATGGAGCATCTACGTTTGCCCGTTCGAGATGTCGTTTTTTAAACATTCAAACCGGACTTACACGTTTCCCGCGGCACAGATTACTGTCGACTGCCCCCTGCAAATTAGAGCTTCTATAAATCATTCTTCTAATTATACTTCTATAAATTACACTCATTAATTATTGTTGGTTTATTCCCGCGAGTCTGTTACAGCCGCGCGGACGCTTTTTCCTTCCATCGCGCGGAAAATTACTTTTTCCCCGCGCCTCGAGCGCGCCTATTAATCAGGTGTTTGATTCCAAGGACAGGTGAGTGTTGTACGTCTAACTGAGTAGTTTCAGAAGTCCGGCTGGCTAATCGAAACGGAGCAGTGAATGAGATATACGAATTCTGACTATCGCATAAAGAAACTTAGTCCGTAATGTGACTCCAATTGGGACAGGTAGTTCTCTCTGCAGTGGTATATGTATATGTACATATAACGGAGATGGTAACTTGTCGAATAGGCGGAAGCCAACGTTTGCAAACATTTCGGAGGTGCCCTCGGCCGAGGTTGCCGGATTACTTTGTGTTTATTCGTAATTAGTTCTATTCGAGCCTTCGTACGGGCCAGTAGAGTAATGTGGGGCAAGAGTACGCACTTAAAGTTTAGACTTCTCTAAAAGCCTTGGTATTACACTGATAGTCATATCGTTTTGTGAGAAATAACTACTATCCCTTATTATTCGATAGGCAGTGACTTCATGTAAATTTACCTGTCACAACTTATATAAAATAAATATTTCCAAAAAGTGTCAAATGCGAACTTTTACCCGCTATGTGGGGCAAAAGTTCGCATGTTATGGGGTAAAAGAACGCAACGAGAAATATCCAAAAAATGCGAATTAAAAATTAATAACAAAAATCAAAAGCTGAGATCAGCGTGGCTCAACTATCACATCCTCAAAATTTAGCAAACTCTAGAATTAAAATAAGTTTAATGAAGATATAACACCCGTCAAATTATTTTGGGGCAAAAGTTCGCATGCGAACTCTTGTCCCACTGCATTGTGCGAACTTTTGCCTCCACAGCTACTTTTACATTGTTTAATCAATTCTGTTATCTGTGAGGAGAATTGAAAACTTCTATTAGCACTTTTTAATAGAAGAATTTTAGCTCTTTCAGACGGCATATTAATTAAAATATTTACTGATCAATTTATAGGAATAATATTGATTCCCAAACATGAGAATATTACATCAGAACTAACGAATTCAGTACTTACCGCATTGTAAGATAACAAACCGAAACACAGCCACGAAATTCGACATTAGTGAATCTACCTTGATTGACAATTGACTGCCAATCACCATTGGCAACTGCCACAACTCAAACCATGAAATTCGCATGGTGCGAACTCTTACCCGCTGCGAACTTTTACCCACCTTTGCTCTACTCGAAGAGACGGTTCGCGTTCATCGATTCATTTTGCGTACGGTTCAATCACGTCGTGATACGATTGTTGCACGATTCGATCAAGTGATTCAACTATAGTGAAAGTAGTGATTTCTGCGACTACGTCCGCCCGTTTCGAGAGACGCTGGGTTTTGGAAGGCTGTGATCGCAATGTGGGCAAGAGCGACTGGAATATCAGGTGTGTAATAAAGCACTATCCTTTGGAATTAATTAGATATATCTACTGTCGTTTAGTGACCACTAATTGAATATTATTTAAGTTGGGACGTACACGAATTGAATTTGCCAAAAATTCTTTAAAACTATACGTGTAATTATTTTTATATTGTAATTCTATTATATTTTATAGATTATATAGTATATAATTATATTTAAAATGTGATATGTATAGGTATATTACGTGTAAGATTCTCAAAGTTTCTTTACTATTCTATAACTGAAGACGCGTTTTGTTTCATAATAAAATTGTGGAAATACGAGATTATACATACTGCGAGAACTCTGATATCTTCCGTGCCTGGAATTTAATCAATTCGGTAGCTCAGCATCCATTACCGTATTTTGAGAGCATTTGCTCGCTACTGAATTTCCTGTCGCGTCTTGCTTCGGTGCTTTGTCTTCGGATTTTATAATTTACTAAGCGTTTCGCCGTTTCGAGGATGGTCAGCGTCGCGGAGGCTGAGTCAAAATGGCACAGCCTTCGTAAAAACGCCCAGAGGAATGTCGTGACAAGTTTCGAGCGTCCCTGAGGAGCGGAACAAAGTCGAGGTAAGGGAGAAAGACGGTTTGCGGTTTCGTCGCGAAATTTATGATGATTAAACGCTCGGTCCAGCCTGGAGGTGCGCGATGACTTCATCGTCCTGGCCGCGTCCATTGCAGCCTCCGCAGACAAATTGGATTACGATTTTACGCTTACTCGCGACGATGTGAAAGACTACGACGATTATTGAGACGCGGCTCGGACGCTCTGACAGATCACTGATGAAGCAAGTGTCTAAAAAGGCGGAGGAACTCGATTCGTTCACCTGTAACTGCACTCTAGAGGAGCTTCCTGATCGGGCAGTCAGTCGGCATGCCTGAAGAGAATATCTTGATGCACGATGGAAATTGTGGTTTATAGGGTATTGAAGATAATTATGGGAAATGTCGAGTTTCTAAAGGACAGGTACTGGGCTCTAAGCCTTTTCAGTAATTATAGTCTCATGTATTATATTCTTGAAATATTCTATAACAGTTGAGTGTTGTAGTGGGTGGAATTAGCCTGTGGTTTGGGTGGAATTAGCCTGATGCTGTTAGAGGAATAATGTTATTGAGAATAATTGAGCATAACTTTTAATGACTCGTATGAAGTCGTTTCGTGAACTGTGCCTCCATTTATGAACTGATTTGCATGATGAATGCTTACCGTAAATCAAGTCCCTTTTTCATTTACAATCTAGTTATTTTACTAATGGTTTAAAGAATCTGGTTTAATGAAGACGTTGGGAGGAAGAATTGAGTGGGTCTGATATTTCATCGGTGTTAAACGAGATGACCAGTATAAATTGAAGAAAATACAGAGACGGATAGCGCGGCCGACTTCTTTGGCCGATAATGATAGCCCTGGGAAACCGAAAATTACTCGAGGAGAAGGGACAGGTCGAAAATGGTGAGAGGGATGCGGAAAGTCGAGAGGGAGGATTCTAGTTAGCCACTACTATCAGTTACACTATTATCTGCAGTAGCTACTAACTATGGGGAAAAGCCACGATTGTATTTGCCAGGTTCGCCCTGTATCGGGTGTTTCAGAAATATCCTATCTCGCTGAAGACAAGAAGAATGAAATGTAAACAAGAAACTAATTCAACTAAGTTCAGTGAACATTAGTAATTACTCAAATTTATTCTGGCAATTAAAAGTCGGAAGACACTTAATTTAAAGGGCATTCGTTCTAAACTTAATTCTGTTATATTAAAATTAGACAATAAATAATTCCGAAAATTATTCACATGGAAACAAAAATCCTTAACCAAAGGGCATAAATACTTAACCAAATTAATTCACCAGCGTTTCAAACTTCGCATCCTCGAAATTCTGCGAGAAAGAAAAACAACCCCATAATTTTCAAAAATTGCGAAGATTACAATCGTATTTCCTACTCCATCAAAAGAAAACATCAACGTAATTTCCTTGGAGCTCGAACGATTTAGCCGAAATTATCGAAGGTGGCCTCCACTCGTTGCAGCCCTCGGGAAAATTACAAGGGGATTTCTTACGCGGCGTCGTCGAAAATCTCATTAGTAATTTGCACGGGAACTACTCCGCGGTAATTAACGTATTTGCGGGGGTTGTACGGTTCGCATCTCGCCGAGACAGATTCGGATATCTTTCGAACGCGATCAGTACACCCGTTATAGGCGTACCTATGCCCAGGGAAGGGATGAAGGTAATTAATTGCCATGGCAACGCCGAGCGGAGGCATTGAACGCCACCCCCGCACGCTTTAACTGAAATATGGCGGCCCGTACGAATTCCTCCTGCCTGCCGGGACATGATTTTCCTGGAAACCGCGGGCGTCGTTCCACGCTCCGATGCACTTCGCGGAACGAAACGTCCCATCGACGATCCGCCTTTGACGATCGTTAGAAACCGGGAATATAATGTGCTCGAGAAGAGATTTAGAAACAAGAGGAGCGCTCGCTGGGGGCTGAACTCGGGGGGGATAAAATTGTTCCACCGCATCGGGTACAGTATTGGCTGTACGTGGTGGTCCGTGAATGGTGATACAAGCTAGAGGAGGGTGATTTGTTATTAAAAAAAAGGTGAGTTGAAAGGGGAGATTAAGCTTGGTAGAGATGACCCCTTGTGTTTGTAAAAGACCATTGGGTATTTGTGCGCCGGGCTAAAATTTATGTTGGATAGGTAGTGATTCTCGCTGGTGTATATGTAATAGAGCTTGCCTTTGCAAATAGCATTTATTCATCTGAGCAGTTAGTTCATAGAGCAGCATTTTGAACAATTCCCACACTGATAGTTCCACATTATTCTACAAAGAATTGTTTCTCACTGCAATTGCGCTAGGATTTACGCTCCACTTTGTTTCTTAAAGGGATGAAACCACTGCTGCTCGACGAAATATAATTCAATCCACTTCACTCAAGAAATTAGAATCAATACTTGCAAATAATTTCCAAAACTTTCCTACCATTTCCCCAAATTGCCTATCCCTAGAAAAGCATACTGTGCGCCCTATTATGTATTGTATACTCCAACATACAACACCCTGCTCATAAAACCAACTAGTCATTAATAGATAAGCACACTGCAAGCCTTCGCCAATCTAGCTGCAGCCCCACATTTTCGCTTTAAACTCTCCCACAATCAATCCCCCCGCTCAACAACACCCTTTTCCCATTCATCATTTTAAACGGTCGATCAATCATCATCGCCGGCGCGAAAATTCGCCTTCGCCCTGTAGCAAATACCATTTTGGTCGATTTTCGCCCGTTCGAACCATCGGATCTCCTTTGGACGGGCTCGATCCTACCCGGCGATGGCGCATCCGCGTAATTGCGAGCCCAGGACCGACGAAACAGGCGTAATTAAAGAGCGCCAGGTCCGCGAGATGTTTCCACGTGAAGGAAACGATATTTGTACGCGCTTGCAGCATCCGCGAAAAGCCGGGGCGAGTGGCTGCATTGTGTTGGCCCGCCTGTGCCATGAGAAATGCGACTGGACGGGGGTCGGCGGATGCTGGGGAACGGGGGTATGAAGCGAGAAAGGGCGAAAGGGGAATGGAGAACGAGGAGCGCGTTGCCAGGGCATAAAAGCTACCGTAGTGGTGCTGGGACGTATAGCGTTTAACATTTAAGCCTTTAGAAGGTTGTAAGGTTGGCTCCCTGTAATTATCGCTGAGGCGCGGCGCCTTGAGGTCTTCATTATGGCGAGCATCCTTGTTATTTCTCTGTACCCGAGCGTGTACGCGCGCGCGAGTATGCCTGCGAGTGTGTGTGTGTGTGTGTGGAAATGTATGCCAGAAAGGGGAAGGCTCGACAGAAAAAAGCGCTCCGACGGAACGTCGTAAAGAAGAGGATGAAGAAGACGAAGAGCTCCGGACTTCTTTACGTTTATTTTATCTGTTCGAGGTGGACAGTGTCTTCTCGTGGCCTGAGATACGATTGGGTGGGGCAGCATGTTTGGGGGGGTGGAAATTCTGAGGGTGAGATGGTGGACGGTGATTATAGGTGACAGTAAAAGTAGGTTTTCCAAAAATTGGAATTTGGGGAAGATTTGAAGCTAAGTTCGCGATTTTGGTTAATTTTAATAGAATCATACTGTGGTCAGGATTTGTGGCTGGTTACTCGGTGGTAAGAAACTTCAGTTGAGAATATTTGGGGCTGTCAAAGAATAAAAAAATTCTTTTGATTGAACATTCTATGCTGTTTATTTTTCTTATACAATTTTTTATTCTTTGATGCTCCAAACGACTACTAATCATTATTTTTCAGAGAGTTTTCTTCAAATAAACTCTTCTGAGGTTCGAGCATTCAAGAAGCAAGAAGGCTGGCAATCTGTAGATCGAATTTAAACCTATAAAATTCACTTTAATCGGGGGCTGGAATTAGAGCGGATGAAACCGAATTGACGATGAATAATTGCACGTCGACTGACCGGCGGTGCGATTTAAGTCTTAAAATAACATCTGCTGGTGGGAGCAACTATATTCCCCGAGTGCGGCGGGAGCGGAGAAAAAGGATGAAGAGGAAAACTATGAGGAAGAGGAGAAATAAAAGCGGCAACAGAACAAAGGAACGGCTGGCGGTACCGCGTACACGAAATTAAAATAAACGGCGGCAAGAAAGCTTGCATTTACCATTTCTTTCCTCCTCCTTCGCTCCTTCGCCATTTCAGTCGGTCTGCCCCGCGAATTTTATTGTGGTATTTAAGCCATTTCGCGGCTGTGGATGACCGTTCGCAGCAGCGACGATCCAACCAACAGTCTGCGGCTGAGGAATCTTCTGGTTTCAAGAAGTAAATGGCACGAGTTTAGGGTTGATCCACGCTTTATGAGCAACCATTATGCCACCGCAGAGTGCGGACAATTCTTCACGAGTTGCGGTCACAGATGATTGGCAATTTTCTGGATTTTCGTTGCACATGCGATTCTAATTTTTAACAGAAATATACAACTTTCTGATACCATGCTGAAGTACCGTTTCTAAAAGCACTGTACTAAACAGTGGCTTTAATTCGACGTGGATGTACAGTTAATCCTACAACGATAATAGGCAGAAAGTGGTTAAAAATGTTATGAAAATTGGAAGTTCTCGTCATCAATTAAGTGTGACGAATATATGAATAAGTGATAGATTGCTATGGGACAATATTAAACTACACAAGTTTCCTTTTCTCGTTAAGTTAAAATACAACAAAATTTCCATGCCGAGAAAAAGATTTCTCCGATCATACGCAATCATAAATTAGACATAGAAGGAAATAGAAAGACGAAAGCATCGGAGACTTTTGTAACATAGTAAATGGTTCGAGCGAGATACGTCGAAGTAGGAAAGAGCCCCATTTGCATGAGAAGGGGAAACGGTGTTGCGTCATTAGCGTTAATGCAGCTATGAAATAAATCACGCCGAAATAATGGCCACGGTGTAAGGGGCGATCGATTATGTCGGGGAATAATTTAGCGGCCTCGATAGAGACACCTGGCGACGCATAAGACGGAATCCGGCGGTAATATCAATTCGTGTATGTGATTCACTCGGGACTCGCGGCGCGGCGTGAGTCTTGGCATCGAGATTAAGATAAAGTCGATTCCCGGTCGGTCGAGATGAAAGCCGAGCATCCCGGGGCGTCCGACACCTTGTTAGACGAGTTGGAGCATGGCACCCCTGGAGGAAACGACCATTTGTTACGTGCATCCTTTCATTCTCCCCTGGTCACCTCCTTTCTTCTCGACCCCCCGTCCACCGTCTAGCCGCGCTGGACGGTGAGTCTTCCTTAACGTCCAAAGAATCGACCAAATTTACACCGTTCAACCCCCCCGCTCCCTCCCTGCAAAGCGAATCGAATGGACGCCAGGAGGGAAGCTATTAATTTGTCGTGTGGAATAAGGAATTTCGAGGGGCCCAGACGAGTCTATTTCGAATTGATATAGCGTTAATTGTGATTGGGTGCAGTGGATCTTTTTTTGGAATAATTATTTACTTTCGTGGGTTGGAGTTGGCTGATAAAAGAGCAGACTTTACGTTGCAAGAGGGATGAGGGCTTCTGACGAACTCAGAATTTTTAAGTGGGGCTTTAATTTTACGGAAAATTACAACCCTCGGGTTATCTTTACTAAAGTATGCATTAGAAATGTGAAGTACCAAATTACTAATGAGATTGGAGCTCAGAAGTTTTAGTGAAATTTTAAAATTTGTTACAAAATAATTCTAAGTGTCTTTATGCACAATTGTATAGAGTAGAAATTACATTACAATCAATGGCTTAAGGGATGCCTTCATAAGAACCGTGAAATTGTTTGCGCGGGAATTGTGCGAGGCGCGGCGGCGCGACTCTTGAATTCAAATACATATATTGGCACCTTAACATGCTGTGACTTAAACTACTTCTTTACGCTGCAATATTATTAATATTACCGGATGCATGTTTCAAGAATATCACAAAATAATATTCTTAAATTAAAGCGGCACTGTGTCAGGTACAAATTAATTATAGTTCATATTACAATTAACCTAAAACGAAGACTTTGTGAAAGTAAGTCTGAAAGTATACCTACTTTAAGCGCAACAATATTGCGCAATGGAACCGATAGGAACTTGGTAATATTATGCTTAAAATCTGCATTAACGTTGTAAGGAGAGTAAAATTTCAAATTATATGAATGACGAATTCTTGATTCAAGCTATTATAGTTCAGCTAGTGTAGCCACTTTGGCGTCTTTTTTATTCGCGTATCGGGTTCTGAATCTATCGCGAAAATACTTGTAGCTCGAAAAATCAGCTCGTTGCTGGCTTCCGTGAATTTCACAAAACCGTTAGGTCAATTGTATCACGGCAAACACGAGGTGCATGGTTAAGCGTATGCAAAGCACACGTAACCATCGGATTGACATAATCATAAGGAGCGGAGGTTTCAGTTATAATCGCATTCGCGTTCCACTGTAATTTGCTTTTTACGAAGCTGGCATATTACAATATTAAAGCAGCAACCGATGATTCGTGTAATGATGAAACTGCAGGCTTGGAAATAATGTAAGTTGGGAGACCAATGATTATTCGGATGGAAGGAACAGCGTTTCGCGTTAAGAATATCATTTCTATTCTAAGAAACCTTTGTCGATATTTATTCACCGAATTCTTTCTTAAAAAGACACGGAAATCGTCTGAAATCCGATTTCCATAAGCGTCTTCATTAAAACTTTGAAGTACTTAAATAAGAAGATTCATAAATTCAGTGTTAATACACTAAGTTGTTATATTACAATTTATACAGTAGAGAAATTAATGATAAAGGGTTAAGTGACCACATCTGTTCATTTTTGCGAGTGCTGTACACTCTTAATATCTAATACAAATTTCTGATTAAACACGTAACTTCTCCCCTGTTAATACTCACATTACATAAACATTATCTGCTAGTAATTATTAATATTCATTGCATACAAAATTTTAAATCTAATTTCATTCAAAGCCACGAAACCTCCCCTCATTAGGCAAATCAACACAGAGCTTTGATTTCAAAAACCAAATCCTGTCACAATTTCCAAATCACAAGTTACACCCATTAAGGGGTAACACCACTCTAGAGGCAGAAAAAAATACCTAAATTTGACAATTTATTTTGGGAGTATGACAAACGGAATAGAATTTCTTTTCAGAGGGTTTATTTAACACATATTGGAGTACGAAAAACAATTTTTTTATTGTCATTTTCATACAAAATGGCGGCCACAGAGCCCGTCGTCGAAACCACTTCTTTCAAACTGGGAGGACGAATTTCTCGGAGACTATTGCATGGATCGATTTGAAATTTTTACAGTAGCTTCACAACAATATTACAGCCGTTTTTTGATTGAATGTAAACTCTTTTTTTATAAACAATTTAATGCTCATGTTTAGGGCAAAAAATCAATTCATTTCTTAAAAAGTGCACCAGTTCCACAAAAATTGATTAAAAAAAAAAACACTACGTACTTCCGAAGCCAATTGTATATAGATTATAATTTTTTTTTTATTTTTTGTTCCCGGACTCATACATGCCGAGAAATCCGTCCTCCCGTGGCGGTGTTTTCAAAAAAGCTGTTTTCAACGACAGGCTCTGTCGCCGCCATTTTGTATGAAAATGACAATAAAAAAATTGTTTTTCGTACTTCAATATGTGTTAAATAAACCCTCTGAAACGAAATTCTATTTCGTTTGTCATACTCCCAAAATAAATTGTCAAATTTAGGTATTTTTTTCTGCCTCTAGAGTGGTGTTACCCCTTAAGGAACAGACTCTTTCGAATGCTACAAATTTCGACATCACTTGTAACCCCCTCAACTCCCCTCTTTCGTGTCCATCAAGAGACAATCCGAAAGTTGATCAAGGCTCAGCACCGGGCATCTCAAAAACAACAAAACGTGCTGTTTATCACACAGTACCTGGTGAAAGTCTGTTGTGCACATCCCGAAAGCCAGTTTTAAACGAACATGTGGCCCGTCGTACGCCGTTCGATGTACATATTTGGGGGGTTGCGACGTCGCTCATTCGGGCAGCAGCCACCTCGTAAGTAACCTCGAGTAAATCAGTACCCAAGGTGGTCGTAAATCTGTCCAACCGTAGCAGCGTCGCGGCGCCAGCAACACGACGGAGGAGAACTCGCGTTGCTCTCACCCCTTGTGCCTGTAAGGGCTCATAACGGCCGGCGGACAAGTGTTATGGTATGGCTTATAAGTGAATGCCACCCTCTAATCGGAAAATACGGGCTCGATTGTCGAGCGAGGGTGGAAATTCGACTCGTCCTTTTCTCTCGCCATCCACCTCTCTCACTCTATCACGGGGCGAACACCCCCCCTTTCGCTTTGGTCCCCGGTTTTTTAAGCGTCTCCTTTATGAAGCATACACCTTCTCTGTCTCGCCCCTGTCGCCGCTGCTCATCTCTTTTCTTCTAAACGGTACGCGTGACCCAACCGCTTCGAACGCGCTCCTTTTATGGCCGAATTTGTAACTTTAAATTGGCGGGCTCGCGCCACCGCCGTGCCCCGATCCGAGTGGTTTCCGCACCGTGAAATTTCGTGGTTTTTTTTATGGCCTGATTTACTGTATCGGCGCAGAGGGGAGCGTGGCCCTCGAACGCTGTGATTTTCGTGGATTTATGGCGCACCGTCTTGACGATCGCGGGGGTTATTAATGCGAACTTTCATGCGGGTGTGCGACGAGTTTGAGGGTTGTTTGTACGGCGTCGCGGTTAAATAGAGAATAGCAAGAGATGTTCGTTGATAGCGGATAAACAAAGGTTTTGGAGGAAACTTCAACTTTTGTCTTTATAACCTTGCTAATTAGCTGTATTTAAATATCTAATAAAATCGTTTATCCTTCGAACAATTTTATACCGATACACCATTTATTTAAGCTTCCATCCAACGAGATACCTCAATCATAGCAAAGCCTACCCGAAATCTGTTTAATCGCGACAATTTTCTACAGTAATGGACGTCGTCGACGAAACGTCGCCGTGGTCGTAGGCTTAAGGCAAAATTAGCGTCGACATTGCCAAGGAGACACTTCAGAGACAGGATACGTGCAAAAGGCACGGCTTAGCACCCTCGCTCGAGCGTGCGGTAAGCTCGTTGGGGTGATTTGCTAAGCCCGCTAACAAATAGAAGGATAGATGGCGGCGTTCAAACCCTGCCAGACGCCAGTAACCCCAGAACATTCGTACAGCCATAGCAACCCCCGATGATACGACGAATTACACGCGGATCAGGGCCACTTTGAGCTTCGATTCGATACAGTAGACTTATGACATTATGCCATATCGAGTGATCCAGCTCCTTATGGCCCCCAAGATGATTCCGGGATGAAGGAATCAAAGCGGAATTTCACGATTTTATTGCATGGTGGGATAGGGGCTGTATTCTGATACGGCTATAGTAGTTTATGTTATTACCGCCCTACGTGATATTAAATTCTTCTCTGCAGAGGCTTTGTTTAAAGTGGAAAATAGTTTCTGATGCTTGTCCTGCGAATTTCGTGGCGGAATGATAGCGACAGTGTAGAATTGTATAAATTTAATAAGTCACGCCCCTATGCTCACAAGGCTCGTGTTTACTTAAGGAGTTACACCTAGTCGGGGGGTGGAAAAGAGGCGAATGTTTATTTTCTTTTGCATGATTTTTGCACGAAGAAATCAGGATTTCAACTTTAAATAGCCGCCATTTTGTTTTAAATTAATATTTCGGAAATTCCCTCCGTTAATCAGAGGATAGGGGAGACCGGGGCTGGTTGGCCCCAGGGGTAGGTTGACTAATTGTTAATAACTTTTCACTAACGTGTGCTCTACTGCGGAGCGATTTTCTGTAGAAACAAGTCACTTCTACTATGTCATTCATTTGTTTCCGACACCACCATTACACGTTGTTTGGCAGTTACCAGCGTTTATCCAAAAATTGGCTATGTAAGTAAATATGTTTTCTTAAAGATTTTATGTTTCCACGCTCTATATAGTTACAGTAGAATTAATGCGACGGGACTATTTTAAAGTTTGTTTATTAAAGGACCTACTGAGACTGCGTGTTTGATTTTACATAAATAATTAAATGTTATATAGAGTATTGAAGTCAAAATGATCGTTCGGGGCTGGTTGACTAATAACTTCGGGGTTACATGACTAAGCTGGTCAACCAACCCCAGTGATGGTTTAAATTGTTATTTATTATTAAAAAGTAATAAATATTTTATAATGAAACAACTCTCGTGACATTGTGCTATTTTATTACCATTCAGATAAGTTGCTAACAACATTTTGTTCACTGATTGCACCTATAGTCAACCTACCCCATACTGTTAGTCTATCAACCCCGACCACGGGGCTGGTTGACCAGCATGTAAGGTGTTAGAAAAACATTAAAATGCCTTAATTGTTGTCACATTTAGTCAATTTTAATAATTTAATCAGATAGCCAAATGTATGCCCTATCAAATATACTAACCGGTTTAATGATATTTCGTCCACATAATTTATTAAAAATCAAAAACTGAAAAACTGGCCTACCAGCCCCGGTCTCCCCTACATTAATATACCAACGAAATCTTTTTTGTTTTTTGATTTCAGATAATCTGGTTCCGAATGGCAGTGCGCAAAACCAAATTGTTAAAAAGGCTTCTTGTATGTGGGTTGTTACTTTATTATAAACGTAAATATTTTTCTACGAAAAAATTACCAAATGTTCTTTAAGTGTTGCTCTTCTAAGTGCAATATATGCAAAATATATGCTCCCACTTTTTAAAAAAAAATTCACGAACCTTCGATACAACCCCTTAAGAAGAGGAGAAATCACATCCCCTTCGTATCCCATTAAATGGCCATGCGCTAGAAGAGGGTGGTTACTTAAAGATAATTCATGCATCTGCTTTCCACTTCGTTACAAGTTCGAGATCTTCGTAGCAGACTCACACACACTTCGAAAGTCCCCACCTTGCATGAAATTAGTTTACACCCACCACTCATTCAACTCCTACGCCACAAATTTGAAACGAAGAAACTTTAGCCACCTGTTCAAACATCCCCCATCAAATGGAAACCAGAGGTCCGAAGTCTAGAGACCGAGGAGCAACGAAACAAGAGAATATGACAAACGAACATCCACAACACAATGTATCGTACCTCGCGCACAAGTGATTTCGCCGAATGAAGTAAATTGCCCGTCAATCTTGGTGAAACTTGGTTACACCTCCTTCGCCCATTTCTGCGAGTGCTACGTGCTCCTAAATCTTTCGACCTCTTTTCCAGATCAGCCTGTATAATGATATTCGTGCAGGTTCCGTGAGAGGCGAGCGATTTTCCATACTCCCGGCGATCTCGCCGCTGATTTCCATATTCCCGGCTGATTCGGCGGCCCCCTCGGTGATACCAGCCGGTATTAAATTATCCGCTTCTACGTGCAAACGCGCCGCATAATGCCGTGTACTGAAACGCAAATAGAGCGAGCCACCGGCCGATTCGACGTAGAATCTCCAGCGCCGGGAGTGAAGAATCGCTTTCTCGAAAAAGTTCCACCTCGTTACCGGTTTCCAACCTCGAGGAGAGGAGCCGGCGAGGGGCCAATTACGGGCACGCGATCCCGAAGAGACGCGCGAGAATTCTCGTCGGGGTTTCCGCGAATATTTCATACGCCGATAGGATCAGTGAAAACGCAAATCTTGCTGTGCCTGATCTGAGGAGGATGACGCCCGCGCGAGGGGGATCACTTTGGGAAAGATTACGCTCGATCGTGGATATCGATCGATCATTTCGGTGCTGATTGGAATTTTTTTTGGGAGACAGGTGGGCTAAATTGCGTGGAACTATGGATAGACACTTTATGTAACGTGGAATTATAGGGAGAGGAAAATTTCTTGATGTATGAAAAGAACGTTAAGCCGCGTCTTCGCTTTGAATACCTAATGAGATACGCATCGCCCTTTTAGTTAATATTGCCCTATTAATTATCAAGGAGAAAACTTACATCCTTAAGGAACATCAAGGGTATCCGATTTCCAGGGACATAATGAGGCGCACTAATTAATGCTGACACGATCGTGTTCCTCGGCAATTAGCGGTGAAATTAATTAGCTTGTTATCTGGTAAGAGGGTGGACTCTAAGGGTGACAGAGCGTTCTTCAGAGATTACCAGCGAGAAAATATTTTGTCAGCCAGGTTTTTTTTCTTGAGGAAGAAGAGCTGAGATAAGCGACGGAAGATACGCTGTCTTTATCAATCATTTTTTCAAATAGTCACCACGGCGGAGAGAAGGAAACGCTGATAACCGAAGCAAAGCAAGAAGCTCGCATTGAATTTACAATTCACTGGATGGCCAAGCGTTTCTGGCGCGACCCAAAATATGGACATTATGATAATTAACGCGAATATTTCCCAGCGCGCCCAACTTTCAATTACGAGCACAGACGCGTGTCCCGGTAAACGAGCCGCGGTGAAACGGTCGATGAAAGTTAATGAAGTGATAGAATTTGCAAATCGAAGCTCAGCCGCGGCATTCCATTCCGTTGGGCCGGCGAGAAAAAGGAAACACGATTATCGTTAAGTTTTGACACGCCCCGGGCATGCCGACCAAGCGAATTCAACTTGTGGAAATCCCAACAGATTGCCACGGGGTTTGTCGCCCGGCGGTGGGTCCCTTTTCATGGTGGTTTCCTCATAAATAAAAATAACCATCGCACCCCTCGAGGGATACGTATACGCGATATCGCTTTCGTGTCACCTCACCCTGCGGCTGTGAAATCAGAAAGAATCGTCGCCTTTCCCTTCTTTGTTTCCCTTACACCCCCTTCATTCCCTCTCTCTCCTGATAGATATTCGCCGTGGTAAATATCGCCCTCGAATTCGTATCCAATGGTCATGGAATTCCCTCTGACACTTTTTTTCTTACGTCCGAAGGTTGTCCCGATTCTTCTTATTCTTCGCTTTGTATTGTGATTCACGAGATTCTTTAGATGATACTATGTCGAAATAACAGTGACTGATTTTCTGCTCATCAAAGAGGAAAATTGAATACATTTTTTTTAAAGCTAATTAAATTGCTAAGGGGCACATAGCTGAAAAGTGAAAAGACTTCCAACTAAAAATGGTTAAAGTGTAACTCAAGTAATCAAACAGGAAGTTGGAAGCTTTCAAATAAAATAGAGACGAATTAGTTAATCTTCCAAAGAGGAATTACTGTGCCCAGTCTGCTAGCAAGATCAAGGGTACACAGCAGCAGAACAGTCGACCGTAGAAAATCGTTTAAAAAGCAACCACCTCGGACATCGTGGGGGTTGTCTTTAACGCGTATGCACTTGTCCATATGGTCCAGTTGCCTGGTACGCGATAACAGGAAAGGGGACCCGTTATTCTCGTGGTCCTAGCGTCCCGGTGTCAGGAGGGTGGAGACGCCCCGTTATGGGACCCATGGGAATTCGGCCGCGGGCTACGCAACGAATTCGACTCTCTGCCTCCCTCTGCCCTATGGTTATGTAGATACACGTATTACAGGATTTTGCGGGGATGATTCTCCGCATGGACTTTTGCCGGCGAGCTCCACCTCGATGCCACCCCTTCATCCTCGCCCACACCGTCCCCCTAATCTTTTTGCTCCTGTGACCGTCTTCCTCTGACCCACCCTGCCCCACGTCCGCCTCACCCTGTTTCCCTCTCCCCCGCCAACATTTCACGCTCTCCCATCTCTTTCGCCCACTCAGGATGCGTTTACTTGCGGGTCCAAGTCCTGCCAAGACCGCAAGGATAACATCCCCGAGGGAGAGCCTTGACCAGGGGGTGGCAAGCCCGGCGGTCAGCCACCGATACCGCACACCAAAAGCCGGAGAATTTGCCAACCTGGCGGAAATATGTTTGGGATTCGTTTCTACGTGGCCCGTGGCGCGGGGTGGTAGTCAGGGGTGAGGCCGTCATGGAATCTGCTTTACGAGTCGGTAGATTGAACCATTTTCCAATGGCCGGGCTGACCTCCGTGCGCTGCGGGGGTGCTTTTCCAGGACAGTACGGGAACGTGGAAAGTTTCCTCGAATTTCGTGAGAATGGTACTTTTAGCCAGTTTCGAAGGGTATAGAAGACATTTTAATAAAAAAGGATTGCTCGGTTCAGACACTTATGTAATATGAGTTGCCAGGAATATCCTGCCATACTATTCTATGAAACTCGACAGGATTAAAGCATCAAATTGAATATAATAATTCTATCAATTTTCAAAGCCTAATTTTCCTAAAAGTGGCATATGTATAGGTAACTTCTTTTATCAAAGTGATTCTCCCCGAAATCAATCAGTCCGGTTAAGAAGTCGTTCGTGAAAGCGTACCACGTCCACAGCAATTAATTTCCCAGCAGCACGCAATGGAAGTGCAGCTCGATAAAAAAGGCACCGGCTCCCGAGTATGGTGGCCGCGACGTTTCGCAGGCGTTTCAGTTGCCCGATCCACGAAAAAGCAGCGACGTTTGTGGGCGTAGGCGAGTCAATTTAAAAGGCTAATTCCCTGACGGAAGCCCGTGGGATCCACCTCCGACCTCCCTCTGTCGCCCTTCTTCGTTTACGGAGGAAACTCGCCCCGACCAGACGGGACGGGGTGGCTTCCAGCTCAAAAGTAAACCAATTTCGTGGCTTGTTTAAAGCCGAAGCCAGATAGGACGTCGACGGGGCCACGGTCCCCCGAGTTATTTCGCGTAGGTAACGCGCCGTGAAATTACGATGATACGCGAATCAATGGACTTCCAGGGACCCACCGTTCCCGCCCTTTTCGCACGCGTGAGAATGCCTGGGAATTTCGATGATCGATCTGCTGGCCACCTTCGGGGAGACGCGCTATTACGGATCGATAATCTGTGGGATATTTCACGAATTAATGGGATATTTTATGCGAACTTTCGACAACCCCATTATGTATCGTGACACCGAATGCAGAAGCTTAGGCTTGTGAGTTGGCAGTTCTTGCTTGAGATTATGAAAGTTTTTTTGCGCTTGAATCTTGTTGAAACAAAGGGACACTGGTTCCAAATCTAATCAGGTATGAGGCATATGTTTACTAGGGTTTATACAAAATCCGACTTTTGAGCAAATCGGTTTTCCAATTTTTACAAAAAAATATGCAATTAAAACAATAAAAAAATATTTATACATATTTAAAAATTTTTCAATTTAAAAACCGGTTTTCGAATTTTACAAATTTATAAAAGAAACGGATTTTACAACTGGACAAACTACAATGTTTACTCTATTAAGCTGAGGATAAGGATATTGAAGATATTCGATTTCTATGTGAGTGTTTTGCCATGACCAGTGCATTGAGAAGAAGAATTAGATAACAGAATAGTTGTAGAAAGACTCCAGCATTTATGTAACTTCGATCACTTTTAATGTCCTCCACGTTAGAGACCCTCTCTGCTTGAAATTACCCTAATTTCTACGATAAATGATCACGCTCATCCGTCGAATTCACCGTGACGCTTGCAGTGTTCGAAATAACGTCGCATCACTGGCAATCGTCACCCCTCCGAGGTGGTCCTTTTTAACCCAGGAAATATCGAAAGATAGGCCCTATTTTGGCAACAATAGGGGGTCGAGAGAGCCACTCGACTTTCCCATTTCCTCGACAAACGAGTACGGCCGCGAGTTGCCCGCCGCGACAATGGGCTGTCATCGAGTCGGCCCACTTCGACTACCACGTCCTACCGGAAGTCGAGGCTAATGTGTTTGATCAGGACGACTCGGGCACGGGCGGTGGATCCTCGGGTCTCGTTAGGCGAGAACTCGATATCCGCTTAGCCACATTTCTCAATTTCTCACGTTCGGGCGTTACGAGCGAAAATATCCCTGTGTAACACCCGATAGAACTCGGTGTTGCCGGTGAAATGTGATCGATACGCTTGTCTTCAATGGGGTGCCAGGTGGTGATTGTGGGACGAGGACGTGCTTGAGGCAAATGCTCGTGGTCCAGTTGATGGAAAATGGATTTCACGTGGCTGTAATTAAATTCAGGCTTTCAGGACAGATTGCGCACCGCCGTGATTAAAGTTGGATTCGTAGGGTGACTAAGTAAGCATGCCGTGGCTAATTATGATATGACATTGGAAAAAGTGTCGATCTGTCATTCCATTAAAAAGACAAACTGTAGCTTTAGAATACACTTATGGAATCTCCGATGAATAAAACTTGGGCCACTTCAAAGAATTTTAAATAATTGTCTATGCTTTGTATGCAAGGTACAGAGGGGTGAATATTATTATTATTATTATAATTATTATTATCAACCGGAAACCCTTTAAAGTACAGAGAAATGAAAAGAGTAACAGTAAAAAATATTAGACACTTTTTGCAACGATGAGGTCACTCGATGAAGGAATGAAGATTGAGGACCTGACGATTTGTTATAATTAACACGGGAAGCACGAGTAAAAGAAGCATAATTGCCAGCGCCGAGCTTGCAGCGGAAGACCACGGTGAGCCGCGGTTTCCATCTAGCCAAGGAAGAATGGCGGCGATCGGCCGTGGATGCTCTAACTCCTTATTTATTCCCGTCTAAAATCTCATTCCGGCTGAAATATTTGCTCTATACCCAACGGTACGTGCATTCTCCGTATGATTTTTCATTAAAGTGTCTCCCGCAGCTGAGATATGGCCGGCACATTGAATGTAGCTACTCCCATGAGCGAGAGAGACGCGGCTATGGGGAGTTCGCTGGTTAAAGCGCGAGCACGAAGGAGAAATATAGCAAAAGCAGCGATGGAGAGAGGAAACGGGAGGAAGAGGACCGTGTAGCCGCGTTTTGCACAATATTGCGCCGGTGATCTACGGCCAGCATGGTGTTCCCACGAGTGCGATAAAGATGGTGGCATGCAAAGTTATGCAGCACGAAGAGAAATGGCGGAATTGCTCTCCGCTTTTCTTGCAAAATTCGTTTCGCCATTACTGCGCCGGGCGAACGTTAGCTTGCCGCCCGAAGCCTCCGCTTCTACCCTTTCAAACGTTGCCTCGTTGGTGGGATTAAAATTCAAGGAAACTTTCAACCGACCTTCACTCGAATTTCTAACAGTTTTACGAGATTAATTTCATGAATTCTACGGCGACCCCTGACCGCCTTCAAAGGGGTAGTTCCTTCCACTCAGGGTCGTTTCGCTCTCCGTCCGGGAAAGAATTGAAACGTCGCGTCTGCAAAGAGCATCTAATTACCTACGCCAATTTCACTTTTAATCTAATTTTATATTCATATCATAATTCGCAAACGCCCCTGCACGTCTCTTAAACTAAAACGCAAAATACAACCCACTTAAGATACAAATTTCCAGAGAGCAATTCCAATTCTCCCGCAATCCTCGCGTCCCCGGAGCCCTTCGGAATCAGATTCAAGCACACCTCTCCGCTTACTCTGTCCCTGTTTCGTCCACTTAATTCAATGACAGTAAAAAGGAGAAACAACGGCGGAGCAAAATCGCCGGAGGATGGCCCGCTAACGGTGGGGCACAGTTGAGCGTCAACCGTCAGCCCGTCCTTCCCAGCGTCTCCCCGCGTCTCATTACCATCGTTATTACCGTGGACCGACGCCGCGGCGTCGTTTTCCAATTTTCCCTGTGGCCCCGCCGAGCCCTGGCGCGGCAGCCAAGGAGAGAAAAATTAGCTTATCGCGCGCAATAATCCCGTCCCCCGTGGGACACTGGCTACGCGGAGGCTCGGTGGGCGTGCAACCGCGGATTAGGGAACATATTTCGTAATCCGCGATAGATACGGGCTGCGTGCACCCCTGCTTATGCGGCCACGGCAACCCCATCCGCACAGAGGGCGAACTCGAAACGGACGAATTATTATCGCGAAGATCCTCATGTATCTCAATGACGCATCGCTTCGCACGGGACTTAAGGTTTAATGGACTGCTGGCCCCCACCGTTCCTCTGTGTTTTTGCCGGGCCCCGTTCACCCGTCCCTCGCCCCGTCGTGCAAGGGGGTGGCGACGGCCAAGGGGAGAAGGACGAACGAAACACGTGAAACGCGTGAAATCGTTGTAATTTCGCGACCGCAACAGCCAACGTTGCACGCTGATGGGGCTTGACGTAGCTGAGGTTGAATCGGTAACGAGATTGCGGGGTGACGTGGGATGAAACGGGTTCCTCGGAGGGGAGGTTTTTTGATAGGGCTCCGCGCGGCGTGGGACGCTTCGCGGGAACCGAGCGAGGCGTACTCCTTTTTGGTTTTCGAGGAGATTAGGTGGGAAGAGAAGTGTGAGCTCTCTTTGGACTGTTTAATTATAATATGATTGAGTTTTTGATCCTTGGATGATGCTCAAAGTGGTTATAACGCCTCACCAAGTGTTCTAACAAAATTGCTGATTGTACGAATGTGGGAATTGGGAAGTGGGAGGAATATAAACAGATAATCTTCCAAGAGACCCAGTTCATTATCTCGATATAGGTACAATATAAATATATCTGACAGTTCTTCACATAAAGTCACTCTCCTGAACTACTAGGGGAGAGGCTTGCAGGTTGCCACCCCTAAGCTTTTTTTATCATAACTCGTCATAAAATTAACGTATCGTTGATTTATGGTATAAGTTGGAAAGAGGAAGTGTTGAGCTACAATCCTGAGCTATAAATCATGCAAACTCTCGAAAAAGAAAAATTATACTGCAAATTATCGAAAGTATCTAAAATTGTCTCCTTGAAATTTTGGCTTGCAGGTTGCCACCCCTAAGCTTTTTTAATCATAACTCGTCATAAAATTAACGTATCGTTGATTTATGGTATAAGTTGGAAAGAGGAAGTGTTGAGCTACAATCCTGAGCTACAAATCATGCAAACTCTCGAAAAAGAAAAATTATACTGCAAATTATTGAAAGTATCTAAAATTGTCTCCTTGAAATTTTGGCTCGCAGGTTGCCACCCCCTAGAAAAATTGCTAAAAGTGTAAAAAAACTCAAGTAAAAACCTGATTCAGAAAACTTTTCAAAATTTATTAAGTTTTATTAATAAATTATATTATTCAGATTTTCTTGACCTGCGTGCTGCCATACTAAAAATCTATAAAAATGTAAAAAATAAACCAAAATATGACTAAAATGCAATAAAAACACTTCACTTCAAACTCAATGACATTTGAGTGTAAACAAGCGGGAAAGAGAGAGGTGGCAACCTGCAAGCCAAAAAAGGAGGCAACTTGCATTCCGACGCATTTTTAGAAAAATATGAGAAAAAATTGTCAATTCATGATATGTTTAGAAATCTGTTTGGCATATGTAAATTAGATAAAAAAGACAACACAGTACGTATAGTTATCTTGAATTGTCGATGAAAATGTTCAATTTACGAGCACAAGGAAAGCACACAATTTCAATAATTCAGTTTCTTGACAAACACTATATTACCCTTCGCTCAGCAAACACAGCGTTATTGCGTCTGTCCGCTCCAGAGGTTATAAAATAGTGACACCTACTCTTTTAACGTCGATGTGAGTCAGAGTTGAGATTATGACACTGCTAGAAAGTCGAAATACAGCAGGGGTGGCAACCTGCAAGCAGTGGCAACCTGCAAGCCTCTCCCCTACAATTAATCCTGGCGCCCACTCGACAAAAAGAACCCAAAGATGCAACTGTTCCCGTTGAATTGGCCTTGAGCCCGATACCAAGGAATTACGAACGAATTCCCAAGTGTCGTTCAAAGGTTGAGAAGAAAAAGTAGCAAATAATCACGAACCAATTTCCACCCCCTTGCATCCAATCTCCTCCTCGATCAGCCGTCCAATCTAAAAACTCGCGGGGCGACGGAGATAATACAATTACTGGTATCGTGTTAATCAACGGCCCCAGGAAAATGAAACGATCCTCCGAGCTCGCAAGGGAAAGGCCGTGGGGGCGAAGAAACGTCGCCGGTCGTTGGTATTAATCCATACGAGTGGCGAAGGAATACCGAGCGACTCGCCGTGGCCGCCGCGCTGCCTTAATTAACGAGATTTTAAAAATGCGATGACAATTTCAATCCGGCCCGACTAACTTCAGCTCCGAGGGTAATTCTATTAGGTAGTGGCGTAGCATCGTAAAGGGTTGAGGGCGAGAGGTAGACGAAGAGACAGAGGTGGGGGAGAGAGAGTGAGAGAGAGGGATAGTTGGAAGGCGAGGCGGAACACCGACGACGATGGCAGGGGTGTACTGCCCCCTGGGGCACCCTCACGCTAACTGGCTGCGACTCTGGCACGGACCCCTTTACGATTCCGACTTAATTTATGTATCATCCGAGAGTTAAGTAATTTCTCCTCACGAATTACCTCCATCTCGCTGACTGAACGAATTTCTTCTTCTGATTCCTTCATTGCCCGTTCCAAAGGACACTCCCCTAGTCTTGGGCGCCCTGGCGCACGTGAAGGAGGACCGGAAACTGCTCCCAGAGATCGTCTTTCCCTGGTCGTTTAATGAGACGATCGATCGGTGTGATAACTTGGTTCATTTAGGGTGAGTTATTGTATGAAACTGGGGGCCGTAAGTGTGGCTCCTTCGAGTCATAATGGAGGCACTGCTGAGGAGGTAATCACGAGTTATTTTGGTGATATTCAGTTTTTGATTTAGAAGGGGAATCATTTATAGGTTTGTAAAATAGAAAGGAATTGGAAGCAACGGTGCATCTGGGGGATTATACATACTCTATGATTGTGAATGCTTTAAGGGGTGCATGTAATTGCAATTTGCGCCATAGTGTTTAGAGTTTAAGGAAATAGGAGTACGAAATGAAATATGCATGATCAATATTTGTCTGCTCAGTATATTATGAAAAAGATTTAATACGAAAGCTCTGGAAATCGTGATATTTAACAAGCTTGTTAAACAATTTTCATACTTTTTTCTTTAATATTTATCTGAGAAGAGAGATTCAAATGTCCCTTTCGGTCAACAGTGTTTTTTAATTTAATAAGAAACTCTTACCAAAGAATTCGATCAGGCTTGAAAATGAAAAAGAGGAATAATTTATTATTCCCACCGTGACGTTTGCTGGCCCTGGGTAGCGGAAGATCGAAGGTGGATGGTAGATTATTTAAAATCTCCTCGAACAGTCAGCGTGAGGATTCTCCAACGGCGCGCGGCCGGCTAATTAAAACGCGAGAAACTTTCGCGGCAGCCCGGAGGAAACGAGTTTAAATCTGTTTCAGACCAGTTTCCAACGAGCGGTACCTTAGTGGCTCCCTCGTGGACCGTTTCCAACGTGACTGCACCCCCAGCACTTTATTACGAGTCTAATCTATCTCGGCGTGAACCAGCGGCGCAGCCGGTCGGTCAAAGGGGGTAGGTATTTAACCCTGAAGCTAATTGCCTCCTTTCGAATTTCTCCAGCCAACGAAAAAGATCCAACGAGAATATTCTGTCTGAGAACAACTGTTGTCCAACATAGTTCAGAAGCAGGAGGCCTTACGAGATGGCCAAAGGGATCGTAGAATTTGTAATTCGATCCAGCAGGCGAAAACAAACGGCTGAGACGGGCACTTGACGTCCACCTGCTGGATTAAGTTATTTAGGGCGTGAGGTGGCGTCGTTAAATGATTTAGGCAACGCACGAGATCGAAATCAAAAATTGCTGACCGAGGGTCGCCGGCCATGATCCACGAAACATGTGGCCAACGTGAAACGTGCTCGCGAGGGATGCGCCTGTTACGCTCGTAATTGCATCTTACGCCAATGAGCAACGAATTACCAGGTAATATATTACCTCAAATTATAGGTGATAACCGACGGGACATTACGATCGCCACTTCGGCCAGATGGGTCGATGGTCCGTTTTCGGTGGCGATTCGCGCCGCGGCATATGGAACCCCCATAAATATTCCATAGCTTCCTGCTCGTCGACACTGGGCCCCTTTGATTTCTCTCTCTTTCTTTGTCCCGCGGTCAGCGTCGCTGAGGATTCCATAGATCCAGCTTTCCAATGCCCGGCCAACATCTTTGGCACCTTTTAGAGCACCCTGCTCAACAATTCGTGAGGGGAATTCCGTTATTACCTACTTCTTCAAAGGAAACCGTAATTTTAGAGATCCGTCGTCGTTCAAGTCACTTAGAGATGCGTGGAAATATTATCTCGATTTTTTCCTAAATTATTCCAGGCCTAAAGTCATCTTTATTAATAAAGAACCACCCTCTAATTCTCTACGTTTCCATTAAGGAATATTTTAGTCTTCGGGTTACACAGGAAGCAACTTCCCACCGAAATTATTCCACGATCCCCGGGAAAGGAGCCACGATTATCCGCGACGTTAAAAAGTTCATAAACAGAATCGTTAAAAATTCTTCAGTGTCGCCCCGCGCTTTACAGGCTTTCCAATTCCGCCCTTTCGTTTTTCGCGTTTACTCTTTGCCGCCGGCAGGCTAACTGCGACTTTATAACAGGGCGATTATAGTGGAAATCTAATTTCCAACTAGCCCGGGCGTCCTCTGCCGTCTCTCTCTCACCCTCCCATTCGGTGGCTAACTTCGTTAATGTATAATCCGGCGTGGCTCCCCGGGGCTGCGTTCCCGTGATATAAAATCAGTAAGCTTTAGTAAATTTCGTTTAAACAATCCAGTAAACAATTTTCCGCCGCTCTGCACGGCAAAGTAACGGCACCCTGGTGGCACCTGTACGCCTCCAACACTTTCTACCCCGTGGCGTTTACCCCTATCGTCGGCCTCGCCCTGCCATCCCCTTGTACACTTCGAGGCTACGCCCCGTGGAAGAGCGTTACAGGATGTCTGTCATCCTGGGATTAATCTAGTTAAGTGTTCCCCCGAAGTTCCGTGTTTTGCACTGTTTCGTACGCACTTACACCATTGGCCCTCTACAATTGAATGCAGAAGACCAATTATTCGAGAGTTACGAGTATGTGTTTCGTGTAATCTTTTTCGTAATCATTCTTTAACTTTCCAATCCTCAGAAGAAGCTGTGAAAAATAATCAATCTGGTCGACGGAAATTCTCTACCATTAGGAATATCAATATCCTCCCTTTCCCTGTAGTTACAACCTAAATACTTCATCCATCACGAGCGTCTTCCTCGGTCCAGCACTTTGTCTCTAATTGCAGCACGTAAATTGCGTTACAAACTCCATTCCTCGTGCAACGCGCCTCGGTACATCATCCGGGGGCCTTAAAAACTCCCGAATTACCATTTATTTGCCGTTTTTTTTTTTCAGGGCGGGGTAGGGGTCGACCGCCGTTGGCCGCAGATAGTGATAAAAGTATCTATAATTCAAAAAAGCTCGAAAAAAGGGGGCACAAATCATCGGTCAGCCGGTGCGCAGGGGGTTGGCGGGCGGGCGTGGGGGTGTGGCGGCCTCTCGGGGGATATCGAACGCGGTCATAAATCGCAAATCAAAACGTGTCAAACGGGCCGGCCGCGAAATTAAAAGTGACGGGCGAGCGGCGTGTATTGTGCACGGTTGCATATCGGCACCGTGGAAACCGGCCCGCCATAATTGTGAGTTACGGTGATCACGCAACGGGCATTTATTTATTCGCCGGTGCGCTCGTTATTTATGACGAAAATGCATCAGCGGCTGTATCTGTGGGCCCGCGACGTGTCCCTGTGTCCGCGTCCATACCGCGCTATCGATGACGCCGATATTTTATCGGTATTTTCGAAAACACGACTGCCACCGCAACCACCCGGTGAACCTGGGCGGCCTGGCCGCAGTTTCAGAACCACCCTGATATCGAAGGAGATTTAAAATTCGCCTCCACCTGCGACAGCGTCTTCAGCATCGACGATCGCAGTGTTTAAGTTTCATGTAACAAACACGTATGTAAATTGAGAGGTGTAAATTAATTCTTTCAAAATCTGCCCGCGTGTCACCCCACTTTAAGTTCCAACGATGAAAGGTACTACCATAGTAACCGTGTACTGCAAAAAAGCTCGAAGCGCTAGTCATTTATCTTTAAGAGTAATATGAAAAAGTCCAAAGATTTATGCGTTGTTGTATTTAAAAAAAAAAAAAAAAACAGAGGTTTCGATGCTCCCAGCCGTCAGGGGTGGTTCAGTGCCTGCACCACTCATGTTTCACAAAAATGCCCACTGCTATTTACGCGTCGTATTCAAATAAACGCCGGTCGAACTATCTTAACTAAAACGAAGAAGCTCATAGATTCTCTGAACCCTCTTCTCACAGCGAAGTGACCTCGCTAAACACAGAGGTACGGTTAATCACAAGGGGACAGCGTGCCGAGAAACTTGCCAAACACATTAACCCCATCGTGCCGCGTTGTTGGATAAATTTTTTATCCAGAACTTGGCCGCCAAGTTTCGACTGCCCCTCGTGTCTCCTAAGTCCATCGACCCCTCGACGTCTTCCGCGACTTCGCCCCGTCGAAAGGGCCCGAAAAACCCTTTAACGAGGAAACTTCCCCGCGAAACGAGCCACTTGAACATTTTCGACGGTAGCTTTAAATATTCGAAAGCACAGTTTTCCCTCTCCTCGTTTCTCTTTCGCCCTCCGTCCGGCAACCCCTCGCCCCTGTTACTCTACGGGCCGCCATGACGGTTCTAATTTAACGCTAGCTAACGACGGAAAAGGGGGAAGGTGTTACCCCCGGCCTCCCCTTCCTCCCTTCGGCCGCGTAGCGCACGGTAACACACATTCGGGGGCCAACAATGTACTGTTTCGGGACAACGAATAAACAAAAAAACACCGATTCTCCATCAAGTTGATTGGCAGCGCGTCGGAGGATTTACGATGCGGATTTTTGGCCAGCGCCGTCCACCGGCCACTTTTTCAATGGCTCCACGGCGTTTAGACGTTCACGGTGAAATAATTTAAATTGCCCGGCGAAAATTGTAATTAGCCCCCGCGTCCCGTGTAATCGCGCGTGCAGAAAATTGCGAGGAAGGAACGTTAATTATGCGGACGTGATATAATGGCCCTGAAAACGGCCACGTTGCCCTGCGCGCGTTTGCAATTATTTTTAAAAGCGACGCGTTTTGTTACGGGCGGCAGCCCGACGAATTGTTTGTTCGAAAAAAAAATATATTACTGCCCGGGGACGAAGTCTGGGAGACTTGGATTCAATCGATACCTGTCTTTTTTTAAATGACTCAAGCTTTTGGCGATTTTATTAAATCATTTACTGATGCTGCTTGTAAATGGACCTGAGGTCTCTCAGTTACTTAGTTTTAGCAGTGATAAATGGACTGAATTTTCAGGCTCGTTCACGTCGCCAAATTCGAACTGTGTAGTTCCATATGTACTTGAGAACTCTGGTCAATTATTTCTATTTTATAGAAACTCATCGGTATTCCAGTAATTTCGGAGAAAATTGGAGTAAAGTATAGACGTGTCAATTCTCAAAAAAAAAAAGTACTGTTTTGGGTATACATTTAAGGTACTTCTTCTAGTGAGGTACTTCTTCTGCCATAAATACAATTGC
Source organism: Andrena fulva (assembly GCA_946251845.1). NCBI lineage: Eukaryota > Metazoa > Arthropoda > Insecta > Hymenoptera > Andrenidae > Andrena > Andrena fulva. Next base: position 6,671,636 of record OX276332.1, read on the forward strand.
AATTATTTTATGAAGCAAGTATTACATATGACATATTAGCTTTTCCATGCTTGTCGGCTTTCCCTCCAGTGTAACGCCACAATTAAGCACGGAAAGTTGTACAAAAATAGGGGATACCTTTGAAGCGCGTTAACAGCTTCAGACACCATTAATACAACGCCGTTAAATAACTGATTGAACGTCCGAAACGACATAACACTTAAACGCGGCACGTGTATATGGGTCCACTCACGTGTACACGCATATTAACCACTCTTCGCATAAGCGTATTACGCAAGATTCGAAATTCCATTCCGCGTCCACCGAGGCGAGAAGGGTCCGCGTTCAGTAATAATGAAAATTTTCAAATTTCACGCTCGATTATCCGCAGGACCGCGTGCGCCGCCATTTGGCGCATTTACAATCGTCAATCCCATGGAACGATCCACCCTCCGGCATCTCGTCGATCACGAACCGATTCGTCTCGATCCAACGTGCAATGAAAAGATTAGGATCGAAGTATTCTGAAACTTTCTTAATATCCTCCCAATTAACTCGCCGAAAATGACTTCTCCTTTTACGTCACAATCCGAAACATTTCCATTACACGTGCACCCAAAATTCCCGTACAAGAGACGTTCCTAGAAAACAATTAATTATACACCCGTCGATGAAATAGGTGCCTTCGTCGATTGAAGATAACATTATCCAAGTGCCCATCGTCACACTGGCACGCGCTTAAGCCACGACTGAAGAGGAAGGAAAATCTGGCTGGCAAAACAGTGACATTTGCCGGAGCGTCTGCCATTTGGCGCGTTCCTAATCGCTGGACCCACGGACGATTCACCCTTCATCGCCTCGTCCATCATCAGCGATCACTCGAAGCGACATTAAACACAGCCGTGAATCGGGTGTCTCGCCCGCAGCCTCGAATTCCGCGTTATCTCTGGAAGTGCATCGTTGCATTCGGGCAATGGACAGATGGTGCAACGTCTCGGCTGGGCCTATGACAGGTTGGTCCAGGGCACCGGCAGCATTTCGTGGTTCATTTGCGGTACCCAGGGGTGCCATCTATTATCGAGGGTCAGGCAGACGGTGTCCCGAAAGTCGGCCCTCCCTTCTCTACCGTCCCTTCGGAATCTATACGCGAATGGGGGGTTGTTTACATGGTGGAAAGGCGGCTCGATTTAATTCGGTGATGATTTTTTAACGAGCTCCACCGCGCCCGGCTGTGACGCTCCGTAGATTGAGTTCTGCCTGGTATTTTGTCTGGTTTTTCATTCGGGCTCACGGACAGGCCGCGCTGCCCCGGTGTGGCTTCGCGTATTGAAGAGCGAGATTGGTTCCGGGGGAACAGCGAACCGCGAAATAATCAATGATATGATTGAACGAATGGATTTCGCGTGTCCAAAGGCTCTTCAATTTTTGGAACATTTAAATTTTTCTACTTTGGATATTTCATTGTATTTGTAGTTCGCGGTGTTTCTGGGTGATTAGGTGATGAAGAACTGTAATAAGAATGGCATTTGGTAGTTTCCTTGGTAGAGAGGTTTTTTTATCTCGTTAATATAGGTATCTTTCTGAGAATCGAGATCATCGACGCTGTTAATCGAAAGCAATAATCAACAATTCGTAGATACAAGCATAGAATACTTAAAATATTATTTATCGGCAATTCTCATGTGTCACGAGCAAAGCAATATAAGTATGGTATCAACACCTCAACTGAATCTCAGCCTTGGGATCTCGAAAATCAATCCAAAACCACTATGGTGAATAAAACCAGCTTGTTGAAACGTCGCCATCTCCGTCTTCCTTTTCACATTATGTATCCAATTTAAACGGAATATTTGCATTCAACTAAGACGACAACCATTAAATCAACGTCACCTTAAAGTTTGTCACATAATTGACACGTCGCCGTCGCGTCACGCTCCTTATAATCATCCCGCGTTACAGCGACATCGACTTAATTGAATTCTCACCGTAGGTGACTCGAATTTTCGCAAAAATTTTATCAAGAACCTGTTACAACCTCGGAATTTCAATCTCGAACGGGGGAGAGGGGCGGAATGGCACCGAAAACACGATGATCGCGGGCGAGATAAGCGAGGCGACTAATTAAAAACAAGTAAATTAGGCCAACCAGGCCGGCCAGGCCGCGTTCGTGCCGGTGCCCGGGCAAAAGTTCTCCTTTCTCCCTTTCGGTCCAGTCGGCGCGGGGCGCTCGATCTCTCTCCGTTCGAGGGGCCTTTTTCAGGCAGCGCCTCTTGCATGCTCGCCGCCGCCTACGGGCGTTTCATTAATCTCGCGTCTCTCAATTTATTTTGTACGTCTTGTTAGGTGCCTGGCCCGTTCTCGACTGGTTATGTCTCACTCAAGAAGGCGCGATCCCGTGCTGGGTGATAATGAAAAGCGGACGCCTGGGACAGGAGGAAGTCCTCCACCGGGAGGTGGAAAAAAGGAAACGAGAGCCGAGGCCGCAGCACTGAAAGTATTAGCGGGATGATCCTCGCCGCTCGTGAAAGGTAATGTATACGGTGACGAATAGATTCCATGCAGCAAGACCAATGATTGACACTCGTCTGGATTTTAGACTCATTTCTGGCAATGCAATTAGGGTAATTAAATGGTAGGTAATTGGACGTGGAAAATGTGGACGTTGTGATGTGTGAGTGTCACTTAATACATTAATGATTGGAGTTAGGAGTGTTGCGAGAAAAATTGTTTTTTTAAGTCTCAGGGTTCGTGGGTCAATGAATTCCTCTTTAGGGTGACTGTACCTAATATCGCCAGGCAAAAGTTAAATCGCTGTCGATTGAATAATAATTGATATTTTTCCATGCAGTTCGTTTCAAAGTAAAGAGAAATTATTCATCTTTCCTGTAGCATATGTTAGAATCGTTGAAACCTACAAATTGTTAATTAGGACTCAAAAAACGTAAGACATGCAAAAATCGGGTCCTGAAAAAAGTGTACCTAATATCGCCTACTCAAGAAATATTGATTAATTCATGTATATATGAGTTTTTAAAGTCATTTTCACATGTGCTTTTATTATTTCTTGCTCTATAAATGTCTTTTTATCCATCTTTGATTTCATTTTTATTAGAATAATATAGAAATTTGAAAATATAGATTTTTCGAATATTTTATTTTTTACGTTCCGATGTACATATTGGACAAATAAATTTTATTTCGGTTGCTCCGCACATTTCGTGACCTCACCTGTAACAAGCATTACATCGAAACCATTGTTCTCCGGTAGGCGGTATTGAGAACACGCATACTGCTAAAAGAAAAACGCTATTTTCATTACGAAAAATATTTGAATCGATTTAATTTCTTAAGTACATCATTAATTAGGTATTTCTAGTAGATATTCTTGAATTCACAGATTTATTAGACTTACCTTCTCCGAATGTGACGTAAAATTGTGATAGTCCAATAAATTTTTACACTATTAAGATTTTCTAAAATCCTTCCCTTTCTGTAATTGTTGATCACATGATGCTGCAATTATAGTATGTCTTCCTACATATGTTTAGGTACTAATTCAGTGCATAACCGATAAATTTTAGAGCTTACTTTGCGAGATATAGCGAGTGGCGATATTAGGAACACTGGCGATATTAGGTACAGTCACCCTATATCAAAGTTAAGTGTCTTCAAATTTCAATAAGTAGACACAAGTGGTGAAGCTTGAAGTGGAAGAGAAAGTACTTCGATACTTCTTTCAATTTTCCCCTCTCTTTGCTCGCGATGGGACAATTGTATTTTCCAAGGGAAATAATGAAACCTTTCCGAAGTCCTGACCAATCACTGCAGGCTTCAAATGCACACCGCTACGCTCCATTGTCAGATGGCCGATAAAATAATCTCGCCACGTCAATCGATAACTTTATCGTGTTCGGTGAAAGTTGATTTCACGTTCCAGCCTCTGCGATCTTCCGCTGATTTCATCCCGAGTTCCAACGAATCCTGCGACGTCCGTCGATTCACTGACGGTATCCACGAAAACACGGCGTATCAATCGCCATCGTGCGAAATCAGTGGCCCCGAGAAACCAGCAACGAAGAATGAACAAAGCTTCCGTCACCGCGTCGGAGTGGAGCGATCGGGGGAATCGCGTAATTAACGTGTCCGATCATCGTGATCATCTTCTAACGCGACGTGGCGACCGATCAAAAACATTCTCCTTATCGGTCCCATCGATCTTCCCGAGGTGGTTGGCCGTGCGCGTCCCACAGGACCGAAAAAGGGGACGCGGGTGGGTGTACCGCTGACGTGTCCCTCTTTGACGAGCCGCGACGGGGACGTTTCGTGGCCTCCGGCTGCGAGAGATCATTGTTCCGCCGTCGTGCTTTGTTCGTATTTACGCGCCGTCCACGGTAAACATCCTAATAGTAACGTTGGGAATAACGGCGGGACACGGTTCACCCGAAGCTACGACGTTACTTGCATACCGAATTACAGTAATTTGCGCGTCGTTACGCGTCCAACCCGAGGAAACGCGGGGTCGAAGATTGTCGATACGATACCCGCGCCGTGGTGCCGATAGAGGCATCGAACCTGGGAACATGGAATTATCGATAATTCCAGCGAGGTTCGAGTAGCGTTTGTCGCTGAGAAGCAAAGTAAAAAGAAGGAGGAGGGATTGAGATGTCTGATAGTGGAGATCGAAGAACAATAGAAAGGAGCCCAGGAAAGTGATTGAGAAAGGATTGGCGAAAGAGTTAAACGATTTTCCCTGTTTCTATAAAACTTCTTTGAGAACACAGACTGCTATGTTTTTACTCAAGCTCGTTCACGTACGTGGCGGGAAATAACTGGATGATTCATTTCTCTTGTGCATTGTTTGCCCCGAAGAGCAGCACAGGCTGAAAAGCACTTGCTGCGCTATTCGATTCTCGAACCCCCACGGGGATGATACACGTATTGGTGACAAGGAATCGATCACTCTTAGCTGCAGGAGGATGTTCTCCCGATCTCCTATTGACGAACCTTCATTCCACGAGACAACTAGTCTATCTTCAAATAAATTCTACAAAAAATGCTATCAAAAATCACATATCCCTGCGGAGAAATTCTCAAACGCGTGTAACTCGGTATCGCGTAACTTCTGCTTAATTTTTTAACATATTAAAACTGAGCTCGAATCGCTGGAAGAGATCTTCTATGTATGCACACATTTGCAGAGTGAACGTTTAGTGGAATATCTGACATGAGATAGCGGCGCAGTCATTGAAAATAATTCACGGGCAGGAGTTCTTGCCGACGATTGGAAAGCACGTTAATTAACTTGGACATAATTACCGGTTACAAGACGATCGATTCCAGCCGAAGGAAGACACGGACGTATTAATTCGCTGCGGGAAGACTGGGCGAGTCTCTATCCCAACGTTCTGGATATTCCATTTCCACCTCGTTGCACGGTACCGCGGTGATATAAATGCTAATTCGTGACGGGCATCTCCGATCGAGACTAGAGGAATCCGTACCTAATTTTCCTGCTGCCAAGGGATTCACCCCGCGCGTAGAGACAGCTGTTTCTCTTCTGGAAACACGGAGAAACACGTCGCACTTTTCGCGCCAAGTTTGACACACGCGCCGCGTGCGACGCTTTAATTGCACCCTCATCATCCACCGAGTAATGTGCCTCGATCTATTAGCGCGACGTTTAACGGGGATGCTCCTCTTCCTCTAAGGGTTGGCTTCCGGTAACGATGGATCTAAAATATATTTTGGAACGGCAGGTTTAATGGTTCAGAAGGAATTATTGCGTGGAAATTTGGGAAGTATTTGGAACGGGAGGATTATTCTGAGATCACAAGTAGTAAAATTTAGTGTAATTATTAAAGCATGGAGGAGTTGGTAGTAGGTTATATTAAGCAAAGTGTGTTTCTCATCAGCTACTAATTTATTTAATTTATTGTTTCTATTTTCATCACTCGCCAGATTTATTTTCAATTATAAATCTCCTCGACTTTCTCCAGCTTCTTTAGCTTCTTTAGCAATCCTTATTCTCCTGTAAAATGGTACAAGATCCGCTGCGAGAATCAATGATAACTTTGCTGGTGTTACTAAATTTTCACGAGGGATGAAATAAAGGTTTCCTTTCAGCATCATTTAAACATCACTTAATATTCCAAAGAATATGCGCTGGATCAGATTTTGGGAAATCGTTTGGCGGTTCGTTCCTGTTTTCAGAAGGATTTTGGTCACAAATCAAGTGGAGCAGAAACAAGGTGCAATCACTGTGCTGTGTAATTTCGATAAATCAAAGGTGTTCTTGGAAACGTTCGAACGTGTTTCCGAGGTGGATAGGATCGAGACACCTGCGATGAAACAGGGAACCGAAGGAGGAATATTAAAGCGAGTCAACGTGTACTCTTGTGTTTCGTACCAATATCACGGGACATTGCGTGAGAGAGGCCTTTCTGGTTGCATGCACTGAACTCGTTACTGGTTTTGTCCACGTAAATTAATTACCTGCCACCATTTGTTCTGTTTCGCGAGCAACAAACGCCGAAAGGAACGTCTGTCATCTTGTTCCCCTGCGACTTGTAATACTAATGACGAAGGATAAATTGAAAACAGATTTTATACATTAAAGTCACTTTCAAGATTTCTTTTTGTCTTCAGACCACCTGCCGCTTCTCTGTAACTAACCACAAAGAAAGCAATGCCCTCTTAAAAAATCCTAAAATAATTCCAAAATTTTGAGTTCATCAACAGTAGCTTCGGATTAAAATAAGAAATCCTAAAACTTAATTTAGTACAAATATTCTTCACTGTTCGTAAACAAAATTGGAGTTACTATCTACCAAAGGTGTAGATTGGCAAAGTACTAAAGTCCAATGATCGTAGACTAGCATTCGACTGTACTTTATATTTCAATTTAATCGAAGCAAAGGTAAAAGATGGTTTAGCCATTTTTCCAGGTGAACCGATTACCCAGCATCGCGTGTCCCATTATTGACCACCGTGATAGGCAATAAATGTCGATATATATGCCTACCGGCACATGCGCGCGTTAATCGAGTCGCCGCGTGCTTCATCCTATCAGAGCCGGGCTGGACGATAACATCATCGACACCGGCAAAACTATCCTCGACGAACAATTCGCAACACGGATTGCGCAACACTCTTGCACGAGAAAAAGCCATCTCTGCGAGGCTTGGTTTTTTGCCGCTGCCACGATCCACGGGTGCCAGTCATTCGAGTGTTACACTAATCACGTGTCTAGTCCGATTGCTGCGGTCGTGGACTATGAAAGAGGCGGAAATGGAATTGTAGATTGAGCGAGTGGATGAAACGGTGTGTAGCCTGGACAGAAATACGCGTGGAGTCATCGTGGATGTAACACACTGTATCGGAGGAATCATTGGCCGAAGGGAACGCATTAAAACGTCGGGGAGCAAAAAAGTAATTGAAAAATCCTTGTTGGTAAGATTAATCGAAGTCTCCAAGCGTAATGGAGTCGCCGCAAGAAACTGTGCTAAGGATAGGAGAACGGGCTCGGTATGATTTAGACGTAAAAGTAACGTCTGCAGCGTTGCGGAGGTTATTATCCCTTATCCCCAAGTGTTTTTTGCACTGATATGTTTGTGCTCCGTGAGTATTGCTTTGGTGATAACAGTAACGTGGTCCAGCTGAGATACCTGAGGCAGGTGACATTGAGGTAGTACTTAATAGTCTCACATCACTCACAGCACAGTAAAAATAATTTGAAAAAGTTATTAGAAATCTGGATGGGAAAGGGATGATCAGTATTGACAATGCTAGGATGGTCTAAATTTATATCCAAGAGTGTATCTTGATGGTCTGTCAGCTCTATGGCTAATTTTAACTGAGTTTAATATCAAACACACAAATAGGGTAGATGTCCCAATTACTGCCAGTGTCCCAATTACTGCCAGTGTCCCAATTACTGCCACTTGATTTATTATATGTAATAAAAGCGTAACGTATAAAAAGAAAGGTACAAAAAATAATTATTATTAAATGGAGATTCTGATTTACATTAAAATAAAAATATATATGTACTCATATGTACCTAGCACAAGATGATTTTTGAGGTGACAGTTATAGGTACACAAGGATCGCTCGCGATATTTAATTAATTATTAATAAATTCTTCATATTTAATTCATAAAACTATTTTTTTGTAATGAAAGAGATGTTAAATAATATTATGTTTCAAACTGAAACAATTTTTAGGTTACACAACACGCGAAACGATTAAATGAAGTTCAGTTATAATCTTAAGGTGGCAGTAATTGGGACATCTACCCTAGGAGTGTTTCCTTTGGTGCTTACAATAGTAATTGCTATGTAAATTAATCATAATCAGTCTGATTATTTTGAAGCTTTCACAAAGCACCATAAAAGCGTTCAACTTGATTAGGTAAGAATGCTACTGGAGTGCTGAAATAATTCGTAATCGAATGGAGTCGCTCACAAGGGGAGCTTCAGGTTAGGCAATTTCAGAAAATGTTGCAGAACACAGTTTCTCTTTTCATCCCAAGCTTCACTGTCATTAAAAGACATTACCTGCGAACCCAATTACAAACAATCGATGCAAAAATAAGTAACTCCCCATAAACTGTACCGAACTACATAAATGTAAACAGTAACGCTAGAGAAACGCGTGTCTGACCAGTGATCATCCCAATCCCCTTCCGCTCTCCAAATCATTCCTGCCCGCGTGAGAGACAATTCACTTATTCAAGTTACAGCAAGTACTTCAGACCCCAGAATACCTACTCATCAGCTACCATTACCTCCCTCGTAACATACACTGTGACCCATAAGTAACCGCGCCATGCAAGAAAACTGAGACCGCGACTTCCATCTATCGACGTGCGATAATTTCAATGAAAAGGGCCCCGGCAATCCGATAACCAGCTGTTAAAGGGCCGTATCGCGGGTACGAGGCGATTGAGAAGGAAGCAGCGGTAGGGAACGAGCGTCCGTTTAATTTGGCGGACGAAGCGGACCTAAGCGGAAGGTGGTGAAACTGAAAAATCAAGGGTCCCGGCCGAGTCGCGCGCCCTCGCCCGGTCTGGTGGGGGTAATAACGTGAAATTAGGAGCTAATGTGGATCGATGTGCCCTGCCGACGTCGCGGCACGACTGTTTTAAGAGCGATAATAAAAACGAAACGGTTTCGGTGCGGCGATGTACGCGAGGGGAACGAACGGCACGCGGGCGGAAGAGGCGTTTCCAACGAACAAGCGACTTCTTCGTTCAACTTTTGCCCCGCCTACGCCTCCACGTTCTCTGCCCCCCCTCTTTGTGCCGCGGATTCCCCTAGAGAGAGGGGTAGCTCTCCCCACCGTGGCCTGGCTTCGATTGCCAACCGACGCGGCGAACGTTCGCCAGGCGCAAGTCGCCATGGAAACCGACGAAAAGCGTCGCCCGGGATTGTTCGAAACAATTATCCGGCGCTCAATTCCGCCCGTGCTAGTTCCATGCATCCCTTTGGCCGCGGCGCCTCCGCTGGCTGCCTCTTCAATCTGCCCTGGTGAATAAAAATTCCTCGCCGCGGATGATCGGCCTTGTGCGCCACTGGCTCGCACTGGACCCACATGGAAAAGATTATGAGACGGGGCTGGTGCTTAAAGAAGCTGATAGATTCAGGCGATGGTGGGCTAGGGTAGAAGCCCCAATTACTGACACATTAAGGACTGACTCTAATATTATTGCATAGTATCTGTATTTATTGACTAAAAGTATAAGTTTTTTATTTTTTTTATTATGGTTTAATATGTTTACTTCATGAAAAACATTTTGTGGGTTTTAGAATTTCTATTTTTATATATAAATTCATTAATCTAAAAACCATATTTCTAGATCTATTACTGACACCTCTAAAACGTGTGTGACTGAATTACTGACACCCCAATTACTGCCAGCTAACCTAATACTGTTTATTACTCATTTTACGGTTATGTCGTCTCATGTACATGAGCAACTACTACTATGACAGTAATACCAAAATGCTTGAAACGCTTGTACCAATCACTATCACCCATATATTAATTAAAAAGGCTTAATTAATCGTTATATTACGATCGTTGTGACTTTCTATGATACTTCTATTGTACTAAAAAAATTTTGTGTATTATGTAAATAATTTAAATATAGTAATTATAGCCCTTTCTTTAGTGCCCTGTTTTCTCTTTCACTAGTAAGGAAGTCGCCATTTCCACTGTTGTCATCAAATTAAACTTTTGTATCGTCTTATAGAAATTAATGAAAAATAAATATTAAGTGGTGCATTTTCTAGCGTATAGATTATAGGTTGAATTACATAATTCTTTTTGTGTATGACTTTACAACGTTTATTTATTCGTTATTTTCAGTAAAATAGCTTAAGGTGACAGTAATTAGGTAGGAGTCAGTAATTGGGGGTTCTACCCTATTCTAGTAAGTCCTCTGGTGTAAAGCTGTCGTGATGAGAATTGAAGAGTTACCGTTAAGGAACTAGTTCTTGATCAGGCACTAATTTTTTATCAGTTCATGAAATAAATCGTTCTTTTAAGTTTATGTCAATAAATAATTGTTTGAAATAATTACTAACATAAAAATTGATAATTCAAAAATATATGTGGTGTCCGTGAAAGCAGTTAGTATTGTTAGTTTTCGTGAAAATAAATGTGTAAGGTGGCCCACTTGACAGAAGGCCCTATTGAAAGCCATCTCTTACTGTTCGAAGTAATAGATCACCATTGAAGCCACAGTCGATTTATTTGCTGGTTGCTGCGGTATTAAAGGTTAATTTCATACATTTTGCTTACAATAGTTTACTTTACAATGTAGAGCAAGAATTTTAGTATTATATGTATCATTTTGGTTTAAAAGTCACTGATCATTATTTAGTTCCAATTTTTTCTTGTGGAACTAATTTTTGATCACCTGAATAAAAAATAGGTTAGGACATTTTAAAATTATAAAAAAATTAAATTTAGATGGTATAATACTAAAAATAAGTTTATTTGGTACTTTCTTTTTAATTAGTATCCGATTATTTACATTGAATAGTTCCTTACTTAATAAGAAATTAGTTCCCATGTATTTTAGATGATCAAAAACTAGTTCCTGACCTGATCAAAAATTAGTTCCCATGTATTTTACATGATCAAAAACTAGTTCCTAGTCACCTTATTATTCCATACCTTATAAATAATTAAATTATACTTATTTTCAACTTTTTAAATTTTTTCCTTATATTTTAAACATTAATTCATCTTTTAGTATAAAAAAGTCTATGGTTTAAAATTGTATTTGGTTAAAAATAAATATTAAAGCGGGAACCCACTGATCAAAAACTAGTTCCTTAACGGTAGGGGGACGAAAAATGAAAATGCTGGGCGGATTTTGACATCGAACTTTATCTAATGATTTTACTGATTGGCTAAGTTCTTTTAGCCCCTTCAGTTTTGATGAAGGCACCTATGTAGGTGTTAGTTTGAAGATTCTTGAGTTGAACCAAACTGTGGTGCCCAGTTGCTGTTGGCAGGTTGAATCGATGCTGGATTTTGGGAAACTTTAGTTTCCATAAGTTGTTAGTAATCAATGTACTGTGACACGGTTGGAAAGTTTGAGAGGCTATGGGATTCAATTTATGTATAGGAAATCGGAGAATAATCAGTCTGGACTCCTGGTAGTTGTTATGGTTCAGAAAAGAAACTGATGGCTCACGCTAATGCTAATCAACTATCATGTATTTCATATACAGAAAGCATTGAACTCACAGTTATTATTTGCTGATTTCACAATCCCATCGTCACTAATGTATACAAATCAAAACCAGGATAATAGGACCATCTTCAATATCGTCCTCCACTTCCACACTTCATCTTACAAAATTAAATTCCTGAAATATTTAAAGAAAAATGTCCTAAAGGCAAGAAAGGCAGTGAAACTAAACAATACTAATAAAGTGCAGTCTAAAAGATATAGAAATTGATCTGATCCTTCAAATTGCTTTTAAAAACATCCTCACCATTGTTCATTACCGCAATTATTCTTTCTTTTCAATGGAAGTTAAACAGAGGAGTATATCTCACAAATGAACGCTCCGAAGATACCATCTTAAACATTCAACACAGGGCGCAGCGTTAACCCCAAGAATCCTCGAGATATTTCCGGCGATCTACGCAGAATATGGGAAAAATTGTGCTGAAAATGTTTTCCCGAAGATGGCTGAATGGTGGAACGTATTCCGTTCGAGTTTTACTTTGGCACATCCATAGAGGGGATCCGCGGTGTGTGTAAGAGCTTGCGTGGTTAAGGGTACCGCGATTCGAGCAAATGTGTTTCACGCTCCGCTAAGCGACGGCTCGATTGGAGATCAGAAAGATGTACGGCATCGCGACTGCCTTCTCGGAATATAAAACCTTACGTACAAGCGAAATGAAAAATTCCGTACACTCCATCTAGAAACCATCGCCTAGGATCGGTGAAGCTCTCCCGCCCATCGTAAACGTCTCCTTCGTCACGAGAATCTTGATAATGAAATTAAATTCATCTCCGTGTCTACGTTATTCTTCCTCCCATGTCATTCCAAATATTCTACTATTCCACTCACCACCTTATTCTACATTATTTCCGCCAGCTTCCTACGCCATTTTTTACACTCTCGAGAAGCATTTTTATATTTAATTTGAGAGAACACAGATATTTTCTATAAGTGCAACAAAATACAGAACTCCAGAATTTACCAGAATTGATCACTGTATCGTCAGATTGCCCAAAAAATTGTGGACAAATTTTCAGATAATTCTAACACTGGAGAAACTGTGTGCCGTCTACTTTTCGTGACGACTCCCATTGTAAACACGATACGATGGAACTAATGTAACTTTACCCGATGGAAGAAGAGGAGAGCACCCTTGCTGGGAAATTCGACACGGGCTGCGTACTTTCTGCGAGGACTGTATGCGAATCCTCTGTTATTTTCGCGTATATCCAGATATCGTTTCCGCATCACGTCTCTGCTATTCGCCTCGGTTCACCTGGAAATAAATATGTTTCCCTTATCGTTCTCAGCCGACCGATCAGGGAACAACGATTCCTGACGGTCGGAAGGGCGGGATGAGGGACAGGCGCCAGAAAATCCTTATTACAGCGCGCAACGCCACACCTGGACACCTTGTTCCAGGGGAAAACGAAAGCTCGCGAACCTTTCGAATTTGTAGCGACACGCTTCCTCGCGAACAAACTTGTAATTACGTTTATCTGAAACGAATCGGACGCGAAGGAGACGGTAATTAAGAGGACCGCGCCTCCTCCTCCCCTCTTTTATCTACACATCTCTCCCGCGCTCCCTCTGTTTTTCCATCGACGTCAATTAACAATTCGAGAGGAAAGATTAAAGATTGAGGATCGATCCCGCCGCGAGATCTGTCCGGCAGATTAAGCCTGTAATTAATTGTTCATCCTTTGCGTCCAACTACCCTCTCGTTTTACGTAATTAATTGTTTCTCCGCGTACAGTTGGTAGTTGATCGTTTTCCGATGGCACTTTCGAAACGCCTTGATGTTTATGCACCGGGGTGCAATCAAAAACAGTAAGGACATGCAATACTTATGAATAATTCAGCTTATCCAGTGAATAGCGATACACCTGAGAAGGAGACGAGGAATTATGAAAATAAGGGAAATGGAAAGCCAATTCAATTTTTTAAATATTCTCCTATTAAGAATATTACTTGAAGCCTTATTCTTTCAAAACATTATATTATTACAGTTTTAAGTGATGGAGTAAATCTACTTTTTCTCTGCAAAGAATGACTCTTCGAAGTGAAATTCTTAAAATTGATTTGCAATTTTGTAAACTCATATTACCATATCTTCGAATTAAAATTCATTTTTTCAAAAACTGTGCAACCCATCGAGATTTATGTATAAGAAATCGATTTACTATACATCCTATGTCAAATTCGTTGCAAAGATTTTGGAGTAAATAGCAGCGCTGAATGTGGAGCAAATTGTTAATGCGAGTTACTGCAAAGAATATGGGATTTAACGGCAATTCCGAGCACACAGCGGCACCGAATGATTCAGATGCTCATTGCCATGAAGCTGCGGTACCGTTCGGGCATCAATAACGTCTAATCACCCTGACGTAGAACCGATCCTGCTTGGTCCTGCGGTGCAATTTCGTCCTCTAAGCGTCCGCCACAAATCACACCCCGACACGATTTGAATACCCCCCGTTCGACATTTAAACTCGCCTCGGATTATGGTCCGGAGCCTCTTGCGCGACCGATAATTAATCGCCCCCCGATCTGTTTTACGATCGCCTCTAATCACGCCGCGGAAAGTGTTTAAAGAGTCCGAACTGCATTTCCCCGGAGCCTCGCCGGGAACTAATTTCTTTTTCAGAGACCATTGAATCGAATTCGCTGAAGTTCCAAAGCGAAATTCCAGTCGCTCGGCGATTAAGGACCAGCGGTGAATCTGTAATTGATATTTGCATTTGGTTCAGTGATTTCGGAAATTATATTTCTGATACTTCTCAGGAATACTTTATGTATCTATTCGTTTGCTCTAAATTCTACTAATTTTCTTGCGTGTAATAGCTTCGCAAAGATTCCCGACTTCTAAACCTTTTAATTCTCAAATTTAGAATCGGAAATGTAAATGACATACTTTCTAGTTTTTAGTTTCAATATTTTTCCAATGTACTAATCAGAAAACTAATTAATGAAGAAAAGGGGATTAGAAGTAAATTTGACAGAATACTTCCCTCTAATTTATCGCTGGTAGGAACGCAAATTATTTTACTATTTCCAAATTCATTTCACTTTGCTGACCCAACACGTCAGAATTAACTACGTACAATATTCTGAGTTTGCAATTCGTGGACTATATTCTTCTGAACATACATTACTCGGGAAGTGCCTATAATTCCAGGTCATAACTTAATTTTTGTGGTTTATGGCGGGAAAGAAGGATGACGTTGCGAGGCTGAATCGTACCTGCCCGATACTGGTAACTCTCGTAATAATTCTCGTTTAACCATGTGCCGGAAATAACAGGGAAATAACGATGAAATAACGACGACGGAACGTCGTCCGCGGCAACACGAGATAAATATGCGCTTAATGCGGCCGGCGATCCGTTTATAACCGCTAACGGTTGTCTCTGCTTGTTTCAGAAAGAGGCGACATTAATTTCCTTGTTCTTTCAAATTACTGTTTTAATCTGCGTTCTCATAAAAGTGCTAAAAACACCTGCCGGCTCATTGTTTCGCGATCTCTCGCTGTGAATTTGTCAGATGTCCTTTCCCGCCCCTTCTCGGCCCAGGAACGTGATAAATTAGCGATACTTTTTATATTTTACATTCTACTTTCTCCAGCAGCAGCGAGGTAAGTTGCAGTAAATGCTGACAGTGACTAAATGCATGATACTTTTAATATACTCTCGATTATATAGACAGTCACTGCATGTCGAATATTTACAAATTGAGATATCAAGGGACTATCAAAATGAAAAGACTTGAAACCGACACTCAGTGAGAAGAAAATAAATCCATAAGAAAACAGAGATCACAAGTCAGATTTTTATTGTACGTAATGCAAATGTAATGAAACTCAAAGTAGCAGTGGCGCACTCAGGATTTAATCTTGGGGGGAGCCGAGTTGAACGGATAAAAATATATTTAATTCAAATTGAATAAAATTCTTTAGGTGATTATAAAAATTTACTGAAAGAATAAAATCCAGCTTTCTTTTCTTTTTACAATGCTCCTTCTTTGGGGGTTGCCGGGCCCCTTAGGCCCCTCTGTGTGCGCCCCTGCAAAGTAGGAAAAGATTCCAGAATATACTCACAAAAATACAAGATATGCTGAATGCATCGAAATCTTTACTCAATATTTAATCCTTACGGAGCAGCTTGCACTTCTTTAATTTCCTCACACGAATGAATCCTCCAACCCCTATTTGACACAGCGTGCCACGATATTCCTCGATAAAAATCACATCCTTAAAAACACGACTCCAAAACAAAGCAAATGCAAGCATACAGAAATCAGTCAATCTCGCAACTGCAGAAGAGCCTCGCTTCGCCTATCCTTCGATCGGGGGGATGCAAAAAAAGGCGATACACTCGATCAAGTCGAAGCGGCGCCAGCAGCATTTCGAAGCATATACGTGCGCGCTACGTGTTTCCGCGTATCTCGATTACCCCGCGGGCTATAATTAACAAAAACATCGATGCGCGGCGTACAGAAGTTTCGGCTATTTTGTTATCGAGGAACGGAAACGGTCGGCAGGTGGAACCGCACAATTACCCGCCGCAGAATGTACACCGTACGAAATAGCCGTGCACGCGGAATCGCGCTGCAGATTAATTGTAACTGCATCGTGGCTACCGATTTGCCTAATTAATTCGGTTACTAATGGCCGCCGCGGAATCCTCGACTTCCGGGAGGATCGAACGTGCCTGCAGCGCCATTCGTGTGCGGCGCGCTATCAATGGAATCGAAGCGGATCCGGGACGGAATGGGAGATTCCACGGGTGTCAGGCGACGATGGAAACACGGCCACGGAATTAAATCGTCAGAAATCTCGTCTAACCTGCCGCCCATCCCCGCGGATACGATTAATTCCAATCGATCCGGGCGACTGCACCGTCTCCAGGCGCTCCTTGATCTCGCCCCTTCCGTTCCGATTGCTTTCTTCGGGATTCAACGGTAATATCAATTGCGTTCGATAGAGGGGCACCGTCTATTGGGTATACCTCTGACTTGCTCCAACACTTGCAATTTATTCACGACGGTAGTTGAAAGAGCCTTTCAGAGCGATCGAAGAGGAGAATGGATTGTGATTAAGACTGGGGGTATCGTTGAAATGTTATGGATTCATTTGAGCGAGGGCAGTGGGTGAATTTGAGATATTAGTTTGCTCTATTACAGGTGCACGTGAATTTGTTTGATAGGAAGAAGGTGTCTATGTATTAGCAGTGTGAGAAATTAAGTAGAAAATAATTATAGTAGGGTAGACCGGGGGCGGTAGTAACACTTTGACTTTGGAATACGATTACGCAAAAACTATGACAGTTACAACAACCGTTTTTTTTACGAAAATGTTACTTACTCATCTGACATTATTTGAGCCACAACAGTTTCGCTGTATGTCAAGTAATATTTCGGTTATTAATAAAAAATGAGAAGCGGAGAAACTGTTACAACCGTCCCTGACCCCGGGTCGGTTGTAACACTGCATGGAGTCGATAGTAGCACAAATATAACTTTACAAAATTAAAATATTTATTGATTTAGATTATAATAATAAATGAAAAAAAAAGTAAAATCTATAACAAATTATGTGGTATCGCAATTCTGGCAGAAATAAAATACGTTTTGGCTGGTGCATTCTGCATCTGCTCAATCCTTACATTTAGTATATTGCACCAATTTTTCATTTGGTTTGCTTGTGCTATGCTATAGGATTTCATGCAAATAAGACAATATTATTCGCCTTCTTTGACCCTATTCGGTTCTGTTGCGGTAAAACCGACCACGACTGCCGATGTTACAATCGCCCCCGACCATGCTTTTGAACTTAAATTATAAATTTTGACTAACGAGACGCTTAAAAGTGCCAAGTAACGATCAATACTAGTTTAAAAAAGGTCGAATTACAGATTAAAAAATCGAACAAGGAAAAGTTACTTTAAGGTGTCGAAAAGTTATTTTCTTCACTATCCATGTCTATTGCGTATCTGTATTCCTAGGGCATGGATGTGTATATTCCAAATGTCATTGTTCATCATATATCCAAAATTGGTGTTAATATCTATTATATGTTTTGAGATATTTAGCGTGTTACATTCGCCCCCCTGTTACTACCGCCCCCGGTCTACTCTACTTCTGTTATTTCAGTGATCCAATCTTTGAATTTTTGTAGTAAAAAATGTTTTTATAAGATATTTCTTCTCCTATGGAATTCACAGAAATGTTTGGTACTGGAGGATGTACGATTAGTGGCATTAAAAATGAGTTTGTTGAGAATCTTTCGAGTATTGATGAGAATACAATATTTTACGTTGATTAATTCAAGACACAAGGAGAATGTAATTCTGTGCAATTAAGTGTGTTAGAAAGTTTGGAGAATTTAATAGCCAAAATATATGGAATACGCAAATCTTCATGAATATCGCTTTTTCGTATCATTTTCTTTTTCTTTCTGTTATCCAAAAACTCCCTTATCCGAACAGTCATATGACCTTGTTAGTTCAAGTAATAGAACTTCTACTGTGCAGTAATGCACGTATATATCCATGGATACTCGAATAATTAACGTTTCTCATACTTTTTCTACTTTTTAAGTAGTGCATATCAATCATACAGCCGACGCCTTGTACAATACAATGCAGGGGAAGCTTGCACCTCAGATAATATCTAAGTCTACAATTTTTATTACGTGAAAGCTTCTGTTCGAAGGTGTTCTACGAGATTTATAATAATATCAACCGGATAAACTAAATATTACACACCAAACATGGCAATTAAAGATACGTAAATGTAATTCAGTTTGTCGGATATTTCTTAAATATCTGTCTCAGATGATCGCTGAAACTTGACTTATTATTCAGACTATTTTAAATTCTATTATATTTCTTTATTACCAATAAAGGTGTAAGTATTTCTAAGATCCCTCTGCCACTAATTTTCACCTGATTATTAAATACTTTTTCTGACTTTACTTAAAAGCTAAAAAACGTGTGGAACATCAAATATATTTCAACATATATTGAAAAATGTAAAAATGCTAGATAGAACATTTTAACTGAGGAGGGCAGAATAGTCACCCAACCCCAATCGATCTAAAAACTTCTCCCTAATCAAGCACACATACCTGTCGAAATTAAATTCCCCCCAGCAAACCTCGTACTTTCACAGAATTCACGAGGCATTTCCAAACTCCTCCAGCAACATTGAATCTCCTGGTTCACCGTCATCGGAGTCGTCTAATTATCACCTCGCCACCAGGCCGGGCCCGCGTCGCAAAGCGGAATGCTGCCGCGCTAAACGCGGTGATAATGGATTTTTCACAGCGACCGCGAAATGGCGTGCCACCGGGATGAGCGCGGATCGACCGCCACAATCATCGGTTTGTTTACCGAACAAAACCGCGGGGACGTGACCGAGGCGCATAAAAAGGGGATCGCGGATGTAAGGGAGCAAAAGGAGGGCGCGTCAGTGGAGTCTATCTCGCTGAAAGGATGGTGGCCGATCAAAAGATATCGGGTTGGAACGTAGCGGAGCTTCGAACACCAGAAGCCACCACAAAAGATCCTCCGCTCCGATATGGACAGCGGTGTTCCTTCGTCTTCGTCCCTTTTACTTCGCCCTTCTTTTCTTCCCTTTCCGGCGAAATCGTCGGCCTCGCGGTTTCACGTCGTAAAATGGCCGGCACGGACGAGATCGACAGGTCCATTGAAAAGCCCGAAGGGAAGAAGCGGGCTGCATTATAAATTGAGATACAACGTATCGGTGCCCGATGTCTGTTTGTTTCTACCTCGACGATCCGCTGTCGGCGGTACGATGCTGTCGATGCTTTTAATTGATTCGTTCGACGATGATTTCTCGGCGGTTTCGCCGATCGATGGGGCTTCCATTCCTACGGCGATGCCCCAAGTGGCTGATAAGGCAGCTCGACTTCGATGCCCGCTATTCGTTGCCTCTGCTGCTCGATTCCTCGGCAGATGATGTTATTATCGAGAGATTTCTATGGACAGAAGCTCGAGGTTGCTGCAATTAAACTTCATAATGAATGGAAAGATTGCCTCGGTTCGTTTATAGCCGAGGAGCCTCTGCTTTCTCCCAACTTCCCATCTTTCCTACGCGTTTTTATTATTACTCAGTTGTAACAGGTTTATATCTTCACGTTTCTCTGCGAGCAACTTGGGAATCTTCTGTACGAGCACTTCGAGTGTCTTTCACTTCAAACTTTCGTCGAATTAGACGCTATATCAGTCAGAATAACCAGCAACTTCGAAATTATATGTACTCCCTAATTACCCCGTTCGCAGTTAAAGCAAACTCTTCATCGTTTCAAGGAAAAGCTTGGAACGCCATCAATCATTATTCTCTGCGAAACTTGTCTATGTTACACACTGAACGCATCAGCAAACAAAACACGATCGTTAATGTTAAAAATCTCGCAAGCCGTTAGGGTGACTGTACCTAATATCGCCAGTGTTCGTAATATCGCCACTCGCTATATCTCTTAAAGTAAGCTCTAAAATTTATCGGTTATGCACTGAATTAGTACCTAAACATATGTAGGAAGACATACTATAATTGCAGCATCGTGTGATCAACAATTACAGAAAGGGAAGGATTTTAGAGAATCTTAATAGTGTAAAAATTTATTGGACTATCACAATTTTACGTCACATTCGGAGAAGGTAAGTCTAATAAATCTGTGAATGCAAGAATATCTACTAGAAATACCTAATTAATGATGTACTTAAGAAATGAAATCGATTCAAATATTTTTCGTAATGAAAATAGCGTTTTTCTTTTAGCAGTATGCGTGTTCCCAATACCGCCTACCGGAGAACAATGGTTTCGATGTAATGCTTGTTACAGGTGAGGTCACGAAATGTACGGAGCAACCGAAATAAAATTTATTTGTCCAATATGTACATCGGAACGTAAAAAATAAAATTTTTTATAAATCTATATTTTCAAATTTCTATATTATTCGTCTAATAAAAAGGAAATCAAAGATGGATAAAAAGACATTTATAGAGCAAGAAATAATAAAAGCACATGTGAAAATGACATTAAAAACTCATATATACATGAATTAATCAATATTTCTTGAGTAGGCGATATTAGGTACACTTTTTTCAGGACCCGATTTTTGCATGTCTTACGTTTTTTCAGTCCTAATTAACAATTTGTAGGTTTCAACGATTCTAACATATGCTACATGAAAGATGAATAATTTCTCTTTACTTTGAAACGAACTGCATGGAAAAATATCAATTATTATTCAATCGACAGCGATTTAACTTTTGTCTGGCGATATTAGGTACAGTCACCCAAAGTGTCTACGCAGCTACCAGAGATTAATCGAATGCTTCCTGTATTCTCTATCTACCTACTAAATTTCCTAAACATTCCTCCGTGGTTACTACCCCATCAAGATCGACATCCAAAGAGCAACTGAAGTTCAAGTACAATGACAGTGTCAAGAAAAGTGTAGCGTGTCGTGGCCCATAAAATCGTCGTGGAAATTAAAATAGGGCTTAATTTATCATCGAAATTCACGCGCTCGACAAGCCGAAAAAGTTTCGTCTGGGCATCGACGAGGGGGTGGATCTGCTGGCCGTCGTCGTCGAAACAACGGAGGAGGAAGTTTCCTCTCCTTCTGGAACACGGTTAGCACCCACCCTGCCTCCCCCTGCGCGCTCCTCCGACGCCGTTCTTTATTCAAAGTTGTAATAACGTTTGGCAGATGTTTCTGATATAGTGGCGAAGCCCAGGGCCGCTTTATTCCGCGAACTTTTATCGAGTCAATTTAAGTTGCTGCTAGGGACCGACGCGTCTGCTCGCCTCCCTTTTCTCTTTCTGCCGCCGCCCCCCTGCCCAGACCACTTTCTTCGGGAACTTTGTATTCGCATTCATTGTGGAGCGCGGAGCTTCTTTTCGTCGGCCTTCTCGCGCGAAAAAAAAAAAAAAGGACGGGGCAGGAACGCGAACTTTCGGCATCGTGGATAGATTTTCTTAATTTTATGCCAGCCGGCGGGTGGTGCAACTTCGGAATTAGTTCGGCGAGAAGCGCCTTCGTCGCTCGTTCCGTGGCAGTGTTCTCGTGATTGTGGCCGTTCCCTTTACCTCGGCTTCTCCAGCGATTATTGGCGAATGCTCGCGATCAGGCGTACTGTTAATTGTATGCTCGGAAGCATCCATTAGTGATTTTAAGGTTGTTGCGTTGCTTGAGGAAAGGGGCAGGGTGAAGTTTGGCTAAACTGATTTCGAGTTGCTTCTTTATGTTATAATGTGACATTGCTTGTATCTTTAATGAATTAAGAATCTTTTCTTTCAATCGTTCAACAGATCGTGAATTAACATAAAGAAACAGAAATTAAAGATCTACAGAGTTCTCCCCACAAACCTTCCAAATATCAAATCATAACTAGAGGAAAAGGGATAAAAGAAGGCAATTTCCTCCTCTGTTTGTGATTCTTTTTAAGTATATTTATTCTTAAGAAATTCATTCTAAGTTTTATTTCAATTTCGCTTAACCGAAAGGTACAAGGAATCATAACATTCTTGTAATCACTCTATGGAGAAATGATAAAAGATTTTTTGAAAAAAAAAAAGATCTGTATAATGTTCTCCTCTTCAGGCTCGAAGTGAAAATTGTGCTGAATAAAAATTGCAGTCGCGTTCGCGGCACGGTTAATAATTTTATGCATGTCGAGCACCGGCTTCCTGTAACGAGCACCATATAAATTCCAGCACACGTATTATGCCAAACTGGTATCGATACGTAGGGCAGGCAAATATAGCGGGGCTTAAACCTGCCGATGTAACTTTATTTCAGCTCACGTGCGAATCCAATCCAGGCATGATTTTCCATTTCAAATCGAGCGTATATCAAAAGTCGGGGCCGTCTCATCCATATCAATCGAAGATGGGTATCGCCTCCTGCACCTGAATTACAATAATTCTTCGAATCTATATAAAAATTGCCAAGCCGCATGAAATATGACGGCTGGGAGGACTCGATACATCTCCTGTTGCTCGTTTTGTTTAAACAAATCCACATCCTACGGGACTGCGAAACGAAATTTGAATCTAGTGCCATTGTGGGATGTACATATCAGAGGTATCGATTAATACGGCGGGTATAAAAATAGGGGAGTAGGTGATATTGATTATTCTTGAAACTATTATAAGTAATTTGCAGCCTTTCGTGGTTAAGTGTAATTCGATGTTAATTTTATCACTTATCCTTGTGTGCACGAGTTTCTATTAAATTCATATTCAATATTTGGAAAGATGGTGATAACGATGTTGGTAATCTTATCAGGAGTGGGAAGGACTGTGAAGGGTCCTGTTAAACCATTTTTGTAAAGAATATATTACACGAGTATTGTGTGTGGTATTTGGTAATAGAAGGAAAGAAGATACGTACTTATTTGTACGAAGCATTGAGTGATTGAATATTAAAATGAAATCTATAGTTTCAAATAGGCCGTACGCGCGTTTCTAGGTTGCTTCGTGTATACGTTACTACTTACCCTGATAAAAATTGAAAAACTTGAAGTTGTTTTAAAGTTGTTGAGTAATTTTTAATTTTGGACACATTCGGTGTAAACCTTTCACAGCTTTCAGTTTTGCAGCATTCCAGGTGTCTTCCTTATCGACGATCGATATGGGCTTCAAGTCTCTTCTTTACCAGTGATCGATACTTAACATATCTGCCGCTAGTATAGTAGTTTCCTGACAGATTTCTACTCGTCCAGTCGTTGGTAAAGTAGATTAAAATTAGTTATCCAGTACCAACAAATGGTACTATCATGGCACTGCTTAGTGTGAATATTTGAATTTTAACTTGTCTTTCGTTTGGGGATACATTTGGACTCACATTTAACTTAAACACGAGACAGTAAAGGTCAATAATGTTCCCCCAAATAAAATGATTAAACAATTTTACAATAATATAGGATTTCATCTTTGGCATCCATTTGGGGCTCCTCCCAATTAACACCAGTTGCCCTTTTAAAGACGTCCGGTGTCCCACTCGGTAAAGAATTCGCAGGAACGGTGAATGGAAAATCTATAGCGCATTGCTGGCATTCCAGCGCTAAGGCAGTGCAGGTGTTCGCATTACTGATCCACGAGCAGAAACACGACGGAATACATTAACACAGAATAAACTAATGATCCTATACATTATTGACCTCTTTGAAGAAACCACTGTGTAGGCTTAGCAGTCAATCGCGTTAAGCGTTTGAGAACTCGAGGAATTTAATCGTGGAATTCTCATTGTTAATTGATTTCTCATTTGCACGTGTATACAATCATTACGCCATTATCTGTTATGAATTTCAAGTGGTAATGATGGAAATAGATAACAAACATTACACCACTATATTCCTCAAATTATTGACATAATTTTTCGCGTCTTTAGCAACAGCCGATTTCCATAACTAATCTCGAGCTCCCCACCGAAGTACACCCCCGAAACCATATCTCCTGGTGTCACCGCCAAAATCATCACAAACCCTCCAACCCCCATAAAGTCAACAGTACAGTACATTCGACAGAACACGCGTCGGTTACTCGTTTCCCCGATTCCCACTAAACCAGGTCCCACGTCGTTTCGTCAGCACGTGCTCGAGCGCTGGCCGATTCCAGCAAAAGTGAAAAGCCCCGCCGGGGACCGGGGCCTGCCGCCGAGGACAATGGCCGCCGATTAGATGACCTCTTTGGGGTGTTCCTGTTGCAGGCTCGCCGCGTACACATTTGGGAGGCTGCAGGTAGAGAAGGGGATCGGTTGCCTGCACCTGCACACACCTGCAGCCGGGTCGGTGTGCGGCGACAACACCTGAACAGGCCTACACGTAGACAGCCGCGGACGGGGACCAAGGGGGAGGCCCCTGGAAGCCACGAGCCACCTGTAATCCGTGTAACGGTACAGAGGAGCGGACGGTGGCGCCGATCGTCCCAAGTACGAACTAAGATCTACCTTAGGCGAGGTCGAACGGCCGCATACCGCGACACGGAATCGCGTCGGGAACGCAGTCGGTGTCCGGTCGTCCGGGAACGCTCGAATTGCCAAGGGAAAAAAGCCGAGTTACTGTTCGCGCACTGTGGTCCGCGACCACGGGCTACCGGCTCGATCGACAACCCGGTGTCGTTGTGACGAATCTCGCGGCATCGACCAGCAAGGATCATCGGCGGGATAGCTCCGCGAGCCGGGCCGCGGCTCCGTTTTCCTCTCCGTTTCACTTCTCCTTTCCACATTCCCTTTGTTCACCGCGCCCCGTTCCTTCCAGCCATCATCCTCGTGGGGTCCGTTCGTGATTGCGTGCAGGTCGTGCATCAGTGATCGAAACCGCTCCCGCGCCCGCGTCTGTTCGGACGTTCATCGAGCCGAGGTACCGTTCCGTCGGCGGGGGACCGCATCGTGGACCTAGACACCGTGCAGAGGAGCAGCGGACGGGAAGGCGTACAGAGTAAGTGGAAACGTATCGCCGCGGCGGGAGCACGCCCGCTCCGGCGACTTGAACGCGCGGCCAGGGCATGCGCCTCGTCCCTTCCTCAGCGCGTGGGACCGCGTTACCTCGGCGCGGAGGATCGATGATCGAGGGGATCCGCTGATAGATAAACCCGCCCTGGCCCGGGTTCGTCGACTTTGGTCGAGTTTAAAATGGCGCGATCGCAGCGTGACACAAGAGCTACGCCAAGTATTCCCTCGTCCGGATGCTGCGAGCGGCCGAATGCCATTGGACGTGCCTGCCAGGCCCGTATCCTTTCCCTGCCATAAACATGGAGTTTCGAGCACGCTCCCCGTGTCACGTTGCCGATCGAGATGGCTCGCAACGATCGCCTTGCCACCCGAGCACCACGGTATTCTCGCGATCCTCCCAGACGTGCGGGTACAGATTAATTATTTTACGAGAAACGATCGTAGGGGGTCCACTGGGACCAGGGAAGAACAGTTTCTCGGACTGAAGCGCGATGAATAAAGATGCCCGGTGGTGGTACTCGCACGTAGATTTTCAGGAATTCAGGTGTAGGAAGCGTGGAAATGATGATGCGATAGCTATCGATGCAGGAGGATGGTTTCTTGTTAGTGGAAATTATTGAGGAGATAGCGTTGCTGTATTGTTTACCAGCGGATCTTGTCAGGCATAGTAATGCAGTGTGGTCATGCTCATTTATAAAGACTTGTAGGTCGGATGAGGTTTTCAGGAGGACTGGCTTTTGTGATGGTAACAGTTTCTGCTCGTGAATTTGCATTCGAAGGTGTTCTTCAGCTCCGTTGTTTGGTAATTAGGAATTAATGAGGGGAATTGGAGTAAGTCAGAAAATTAAATTTCCATGTCGATTAAAACAATTTTAATGTTTCTAGCGATTCTCTTGGTAGGTGAATATTCTGCTGCGTATTCGAGCTGTGTGGATCGAATTCTACCTCCCAGTGTGGACTTTGTAATCAATTTTCTATCAGTATACTTTCAACTGCAAATCTGCTGTTCATGCAATATGCAGTGTGCATAGTTTTTAACCGTTCCAGTGCCTTTTTGTTCATCAAGTTAGATAATAAGTTGCTTAGAATTTCTTGCGAAATTCAAATAAATAATGCTTTAGTGCCGGAGCTTACGGTCTCTTGTTAGACCTTTTAATTCGATCGGTTTTTTTTTTCGGAGCGAGATCGGGGCATGGTTCGATCTAGATGCCCGATTAGGCGAAAGTATTCAAGGACAGTGAATCGTGTGACCTCCTGCTGTTACTGGAGAAAGACAGTGTCCCGTTATTAGCGTTCATTCATGTCACGCAAAAGTTCGAACGCGGCGGAGAGATATTAGCAATGAGACGCTTAATGAATCGTTATACGGTGTAACGATGTAGCTGGACATTTAAAGGGAACATATTTTCTGTTCCTCTATGACATTCGAATCGTTTATTACGGTGTCCCACCATTTTCGTAGATAACGGTTTATACACGACTGGGAAATATCATTGATAGCCAAAGATTCTTCAGCTGCATGCTATCCTAAAATATCTACGCGCTTAAACATTACTGATAAGGGACTCCATCAAGGTTGTTCCTTGAATTATACATGCCAATTTTAAAGTCTAATATTTCAGTTGCAAGTTTCTCGTTACCTCTATCGAAACATTACCGAATGATTACAGAAATAGTATTTCATGTTACTTGATACGTATTTAATTAATACAGTAACATAAATTATACCATTCATGACTTGAAATGCGGGTAAATAAAATTACGCTTTTGCATTCCAATTGACAGACCAATGGAATTTAATTTTATTTTAGAAAGAAAATTAAATATCCAAGTAATAAAATTCTTGGTAAAAATAGTATAATCTTATCGCGTCATTTAAACGAGCTAAGTATGATTTCCTGTAAGGGGCGTTTTATTTATTCTCCATTTACACGATTATAGAGTTTACGTAAATGGAGAAATCTGTGTAAGACTGCAGTGTAAATATTTTCTGTGTAACTATTCGTAAAACTTGTTACCGTTTCAATCCAGCTGCACGTTATGATACGACAAATTTTATTGCCCATTGTGAGCCTCGATTAATTACCTTTCCTGTCGCGCCTGTCGCTTTTGATGCTTCCAATCAGTGCACTCGATAAGAGAGCCAGCATTGGGAAGCAACTTTCATCGCGAATTTCAACTCGTTTCGTATCATTGTAACGCAATCAAACTTTCAACGAGCAACACAAAAACTTCTTCCCAATTACTGGCTGTAAATATTTGCACAATTTCGACGATGCTTGCGAAATAAGCCTCCTGTAATGAAAACTTTTTTCGGTTGAATTATAAATGAAACTAACACTAAGTAGACACTGCTTCGCTGTGCTACAAGTCGTTGCAAATAAAATTCCACAAGCACGGTGAAAAAATGTATACAATTTAATAATATTAAATACTTTTTTTTAATAATATAGGTAATGCTTTATAAATTAATTATAACTGTACAATTTGTATACCAAGGGCTAATCCCACTTAAATAAATAATAATAATAATATTCAATTGTCAACATTGCGACATTCCATATAATTTAAAATCTGAAAAATTGTACGAGTACGAAATAATAGAATTGTTTTTGCTAATTTTTCATTCAGGTGACTTTGAAGCTTAGATTTTGTAATACTTTTATGTGTCAACATTTTTATTAACATTCATACCACTTAATTACTTTTATATTTTACATGTTACATGAAATAATCCCTTAAGTACTATAATAACTTTGCACATCATTCACTGTTACATCTGTCAGATACATCCATTAATTAAAATAAACGTGAAGACTGGTTTTAAGAAATTTTTGTCTGCCTTTAAAGTATGTTTTCCATGCACTCTTACGAAATTTCTGATTGTACGAACCAAGTATTAAGAACCACGAGAAATTTTCTCCTATATGGATGAGAAGATTACAATTACGATCAGTGGTGGAGATAACTACTGTCCATTATTCGAAAAATCAATGTATGTACTTACTTGGCATTTTCCACCTATGCCCGCGGAGATAATTAATCTCTCGCGTGTCTTTTATTTCGATAAATGAGAGGCGTGATTATGAATTACATAAGATCCTCGTATCACCGTAGTCGAGCTGCTGCTTTCTCTGTCTGACCTCGATACTTGCTCGACGAAACCTCGATTCTCTTCGATATTAGATTCGGCCTCGTGCCTGTACCTCAGAAAAAATCTCTCGTCTGCTGGTTCATTTTTATTAGATGCAATCCCGTTCCTATTTCTCGAGAAAATTCCGTCATTCCTCGATGTGGACTTCATCTTCCCTGGTAGACTTGTAATTGAAACTGTGTGATCATATTTCTTCTTCTGTTTGTAAATATTGAAAGTGTAAATGATATAATTCTACTGGTAATTATTTCACTCAGCTTGTGGCGAAGTAATTTAATTTCGCTACACGTTCAGGAGATGATCTATGCAGACAGATATTTTACCATTTAGGCGTTCAATGGAATAGTGGACGTGAAGTACTCAATCATTCTTGAAGAAATAATTATTTGTACACACAGAAATGCAAATGATTTTATTATTGTGTTACTATGAAATCACTGTAACCAATCGGTTTACAGTAACTAGAAAAATGTTATTAGTGTTTGGTATTTTAATAGTGTTTGAATATTTATCGAATTCTCCTCGGTCAACTCAAATCAGAAGTGTGTCTTCTGCTCCATTTTGAATATATAATTGCCTCTTTAAGGGCCAATTTATTCCTTCCTCGCCCATGATAGTAGTCAATATTTATTACACTCGTTAGAGAAAGTATGTAAATCATATCGTCGTAAAAGGGACTGCGTGGCACGAGGACTATGCAGATTTGCCCCGGTGAAACTTTTCAACAAAGGAGGAGGGAAACGCGGTGCACGAAACGAGAAATAACGAGTAGCCACCGCGAAACAATGTTGTAACGAACGACGGGACATTTTTTCCCTTCCCCATATTCCACGGCGTTCAAGTTTTCTGATGCACAATTTGTCTTGCTGAACGATTTGACAGGAGCAAATTATCCATTTCAACGGAATGGAAGGCAATTTATCCGGTGTCCTGAAAACTTATTTCACCGTATCGTACCTGCAATGACGATTTGTCGCTGTAATTTCGTGTCATTTTCCAGGACGCGCCTACTGTTCTTCGTAAAGACCCTCTCGTTCTAATACCGCGAGATCACGACGCTGAAGCAATAAAAAAAATACAACAATTTTTCTTCGTGCCATCGATGCGCAAGGATATCAATTAAACATTGATGAACTCTTGTTATTTGTACTTGGTGGTGGCCAAATGTGATACTATAAGAAAGTAATTTCTCCTCGACAGATTTCAAACTCGGCCATTTTTATGAAACGTAGTGAAAATTTAAATTACCATTCTTCGTTCTTTTCATAATTTTTCATAGATGAATAGGTAGAGTTTCAGAATATATATTTCCACCATAAAGTTTATTTATATGACAACCAATTACTTTTAACAACCTCTACCAATCTTAGTGATGCCACTTAGGTAGCCCTTAAACATCAGAACACATTACTAAATATTGCTAAAAGAATATACATTTATTTCACAACAATTTTAATTGTCCCTTTTTGCCACTCATATATTTTTTGAAAATTTTATTTACTTATAAAAATCAAATGATAGTCTAGTTGTAGGTGGATGCACTTTTTTTCTGGCAACCGTTATTTTTAGACCCAGTCCGCCACTGCTTAAAATCACTCTAAAGAACTTCTGCTTTCGATTGATACTGGAAAACTTTGAAAGCAGTGAATCGAACGCACATGGCAGCCTCCAGCAGCCAGATAGAAGTGCACACGCTGGCGAGGATCGATCAGGCGGATAAATCCTCGAGTAAAAGTATCTCTCTCGGTGTCCTTCTGCGGCGCTCACGGTGGAATGTATTTCGCAATCTTATGCTAATTTGGTTAGTCACCCTGTTGGTCGACCAGTTGCGTTCGATACGTGCACATCGGCTATTCGCGGTGTTGTTAGTGCCGGAATAGAAGAGGCGTAGCTGAAACGAGACGGCGGAACAATAGGGATGGCAATTTGGCCTTTCGACACCATCGATTGTTCCCTGTCCTTTCGTGACTCTTATATCCTTAAACACGGCCCATTGACGGCTGCAAATGGCGAAGTTTGGCAACTGGTTTCTGCAATCGTCGTGCCTCCTTTACAGTGACATTGAAAGCATTACAGCCAACTGGCTAGAGGGTCGAGTTTCAGATAAATAATTGCATCGTAGTAGATTGTGATTAGCCATTTTATCAGTCACGTGGAAGGATCACGAAGATATCCTATTTGTGTGAAGGACTTCTGGGCGGAGAGACTTAAGGGGTAACACCACTCTAGAGGCAGAAAAAAATACCTAAATTTGACAATTTATATTGGGAGTATGACAAACGGAATAGAATTTCTTTTCAGAGGGTTTATTTAACACATATTGAAGTACGAAAAACAATTTTTTTCTGGTTATTTTCATACAAAATGGCGGCGACAGAGCCCGTCGTCGAAACCACTTCTTTCAAACTGGGAGGACGGATTTCTCGGAGACTATTGCATGGATCGATTTGAAATTTTTACAGTAGCTTCACAACAATATTCTCTTTGGAATTACGTAGCCGTTTTTTGATTGAATGTAAACTTTTTTTTATAAACAATTTAATGCTCATGCTTAGGGCAAAAAATCAATTCATTTCTTAAAAAGTGCACCACTTCCACAAAAATTGATTTAAAAAAAACCCTACGTACTTCCAAAGCCAATTGTATATAGATTACAAATTTTTTTTATTTTTTGTTCCCGGACTCATACATGCCGAGAAATCCGTCCTCCCGTGGCGGTGTTTTCAAAAAAGCTGTTTTCGACGACAGGCTCTGTCGCCGCCATTTGGTATGAAAATGACAATAAAAAAACTGTTTTTCGTACTTCAATATGGGTTAAATAAACCCTCTGAAAAGAAATTCTATTCCGTTTGTCATACTCCCAAAATAAATTGTCAAATTTAGGTATTTTTTTCTGCCTCTAGTGTGGTGTTACCCCTTAAATTAGGACTTCTCTAATGTGTTTGGTTGTGAATTACTGATAATTTGTACTTTGTAAAGTAAATCATTCCTTTCACTTTCGATAAAGTGCAATGCATTTTGTGTCACTTTTGATAGGAGTGCAGATTGAATTATTAAAGTATTAGGTGTGAAATCAAGTAGTTAAGTCCAGCATTATATTGAGAAGAGTCTTAATATTTCTGTTCAATAAAATGCAGTTTCTTGAGCTTCAATTTCTGAAGATTTCATTGTCAAATATAATTTCTAAAGTAGAGGAAACTTATTCTAGACCAGCAAAATCCCCAAAATCCGTAGTTCAAACCGAATTTGAAGCGACGCATCTAGCAACACCGTTCCTTAAGAAAACTTCAACGTTTCATCCATTCGCGAGATTAAAACTCCGAGCTGAAGGCAGCTCCAGCGCGTTGTCCTCGCGAAATATGAAAGTATCGAATCGGCGAGGGAAACTGAAACGTATTCTATCAGCGTATAAAAATTTTACGCATCGCGGGTCAAACTTTTCTCCCACTTTCTCTCCGATACACCGTCTGAAACGCAGCTGCCCGTTCAACGAGAGACAGAGGGAAAACGAGTTGTCGTTTCTTCATCCTTGGAGCCGAAGGATCGTTTCTTGCGACAGTTCCGGTATCCCAGGAACGCGAGCCAGTCGATTTCAATAGCGATCGCTTTCCAAACGCGTCGTGAAAACGTGAGCCATTTTCCTACTTCCATTCCGAGGGGCTGCAGTTTCCATCGGGAATCGTGAATCATACGAACGCAACGCGATATCTCGATATACCCGTGCCGGGAGCGCGCCGTTTCTTCAACGCGAATGCAGAACACTTTGCGACACTTCCTGTATTTCCGAAACGCCGCGCGATCGGTATCAATGGCTTTCCACGCGAACAATGTATCGCGTGTATTTTCGAAAGAACGCGAAGCCCTGTGAAATCTACTCGAGTCCGCGTGATTTTTTTCGATCGAATAAAGGAGCTGTCTGTTCCTCGGCGTGTCCGCGTCCCCGGGGAATATTTTGCTCGCTCATTCATGGGCTACAGTGACTCGCATTTGATATTCTGACATCATAGTGGTTAGCAAGCTGCTTGGGCAACTTCAGAAAGGATCTGTGTGTTTGCTTGCAGCCTTTGCGAATTCATCGGTTTATTAGCGAGTTGAGGCACGTATTCTGGTTGACAGGAAGAGGGATTTTATTTAGCCGTTTTGGAAGCTTTCTACGCAGTGTTTCGGACGGGTGTCACATTTGGGGAGCTAGTGGAGTTCGTGAGCTGAAACGGGGTATTTTAATGTATGGAAAGTTTAATAGGATTAGACAGTAATCTGATAGATTGAACATAAATCCTTTCTGTTTGTATTTAAGACCATGATCATGTGATCTTCGAACACCTTAAAACCAATTTACTTTTTTTTTCATGTGGCCAATTAGCATGCTAACTTATATGTGAGTTGTGGTGTTAAATTAAATTTAAAAGTGCCTCAACTCTTTTAATTTAAAATATTTGATGATATTTCACGAAAAGGACGGCAGACGCTTGTTAGCCTAGGGGCGTCAAATCTCCAAATCCGCCCCTGGAAATATCCTTTGAAGCATATTTCACTAAAAACTTCAAATGTCACGAACCATAAAAATCTAAGCCATGACAATTAAAAATGATCAACCTGCCACACCCACGTCGTAAAAGTTACTTGCTCGTTAAATATGCAGCGGAATTTAACAAAAAATCAATTGGTAACATTTTCTGTAGCTAATACCATCTAGCAATACTATTCTACATGATTCAGCATCTTCTATTTCCATCCACAAATGAGAAGTAAGCCGAGGATTACGTCTCAGGCATGGCACGTCCCAAAATCTCGCAGAAAAATCTCGAAAATCCACATTCCAGTGGCTCGAATCCGCGTCAAGGTCAACAAAAGTTGCCCACGGCTGGAATCCGTCGATTCTTTTCTAAGGTTACACGCAGTGTCAATCGACCAATCGTTTTATAGTCCCCTCACGTCCTGGAATCTGAGAACACGACAGGTGTGCCTAATGCTTTTACCATCTCGCCGCGAGATTCAGGCTTGAACTTTGATTGAACTTCTGCGTTCGGTACCGTTTCCTCGTCGATAAGGCGCTGTTGATACCGGAAATCAAATGATAATCAGACGTTGCACGGTGCTTCCGGTCAGTCGAGACCAGTTACTCCTTCCGATCACGAAGCCTTCAAAAATTGACATCGACTCGTTCCTGATCCGATTCGCGCGGCGATTGTCTATGAATTATTAATGAATTTTGGATTAATAACTGTGGGAATATAAAGTGAACAATTTGGAAAAGGTGTGGGAGCTGGGAGTCAACTTTTTCATTCAACATTTTCCAATTCTCTGGTAAACAAATTGGGAATACATGAGCATGCGGATAGGCGCACGAGAAGTAGTTATCATTAATGGTTTCCCAGATAATTGCTAATTACAGTTCATTTTAAAAACCCTGTAGATAATTACCATAATATTTCTCACAAGAATATCTGTGCTTATTTTGCAGGAAGCGAAGAACAACAGTCTGCCCGTGCAAAATGAGGGTAGCTCGTTCTCATTGGACAGGACTTTAACATTGCCTCAAGATGTACACCGAGTGGCAAAAGGTAAGTCAACAGTCCCTTCATCTTTCTTCATAAAGAACTTAAAATAATTACCATGAAATTATTTAATCAGAAACATTAAAACCCCCTACACTATCATTCTACTCTCTTCAACATGCTCATAGCCACTCAGACTTCCCAGCACCCACTTTCATTATTATCCTATTAACATCTATGTATGTACATTCCCTGCATTTACTTGAAATATCAGCTATTATGTGTCAGCTACTCTTTTTCTTCTAAAAGCCAGCAAATTCGGTACTCAATGCTGGTTCGAACTTCGTTATACACATTTCTCGAGCATCCTCGGACCTCAAAGGTGAAAAGTTATTGCTGAAAAACAACTTGATTGTTGGAATACACTCGGGTCATCGTGTCGTTGCACAACGTTTACGTGGTCATGATCGTGCTGGATGGGGATTGTTGCGTGGTCGGAGTCAATGATCTGTGCACACGCAATTGCGTCGCCGTGCAAGCCAACCACTTTCGAATGCTTCTGCGCTTCGTCCAGCGATCTAATCGAACACTGTTCGCCTTGTACACTCGCGAAAATCTTGCGTTTACTATCCTCCTTTTCCCTCCGAGGTCCCAGGGGTAGCTGGGAGAAGTGTGAAAAATATTAAGTTAAATTTGGCGCAGCTTTGCAGTAGGGAAATCTGGAGAGACGCGCAATCGTTCAAGACACTTTGAATATGAATAATAATAATGTATGTTAATCTAATTTTCGTTCTACGCCAGTATCTGGAGAAATAAATAAAATATTAATGATGGCATTCCAGTCGAAACGATTACAGCAACGTGTCTCTAATTTTGGAGTATGGATTTAATATTTGAGTGTGTTATACAATTTTGAAGGAACCGTTGGAATATTCATGCAGACGGTGAGGAAAGTCAGCTGATTTATGTCTTGCGTACACATTTCACTTTGTTTCGTGTAACGCAGACGAGCTGTCTTACTTGCAAAGTTTCTTCTCCTTATCAAGAAATATTCCAAATTAAACGCTGCGACGAACATGGAATTCAACCGCTTGAATTGTAGCGTTGCGCATTAGCTTTCAGTGCTATCGGTTACTGAACAAATGGGAGGTCAATTATTTAATGAGCCACCGTGTGTATTCTATTCGCTCGTGTGAAACGTAGGCGAACACAATGGCTCGGTATGGAAAAGCACAAGCGGCTCTTAACAGCTTTCCTTCGATGCGTTGAAAAGGAAGGGACGCTATACTTCGTCTTGTAATGTCTGAAGAAGAAATGTTGGCTTGAAAATAGAAATCCGTGTCAGAGGGGATCGTGTTGGCGAAGGAGGCTACGAAATCGGCGATAAACCGTGTTATTTTCAATTATCACAAAAGGAAATGTGGCGCATTAATTATCGAGGACGTGGCGATACGTGTTATATTACTTCAATTTCCTATAATGTCGGTTACGCTGCACGGCGACGATGTCTTCCTCAATTATTCTCGGGCTCATTACTCTTGATTAGATCCGTGTAATACTGACTCCAGTAAAAGTGAGAAGGCTGGTGAATCTGTCTGTGTACCAGCGAAATGATTGCAAACGAATCCAACGAATCATATCACAATGTTTCTTAATAGAATTTCAAAGAAATTTCGTTTTGGTCCATTCAATTTTTCTGGCTCATAATTCCTCACTGTTCCTTATACCTGCATTCCTGTCCTATTACTATCGAACCCACCCTTACACAAACTAACCCTTCGAGCCCCAAAGTAGTACAGCAGAATATCAGCCCTCTTTGTAAGTTTTACAATTTTTCAAAAATTCTAATAGCCAATACGTAAACAATTATGCAACCCCCAACTTGCAGACCATCTTTACCAGCATCCACCAGCGAAAATTCAAATGACCATTACACAAACCAACTAACCCTTCGAACCCCATCGAAGTTTTGCAGATCATCCCCATCAACCCTCCTCGCAAGATTTGTTAGAAATTGCAAGGAACAATAAAACCCCGACAAAGCTTCCCAGCCAATCTTCACCAGCCCCCTCTCCTCGCAAGCTTCACGATTGTCCAAAAATTGAAACGACGAATACACAAACCAACTATTTAAATCCTCGAACCCCACCGCAACCTTGCACGCGTTTGTTCCTCGAAAAAATCGCCCAACAATGGCGGCCGCGATTCATAACGAAACTGTTATTCGATCTCGATCACTGTTTTTCCGCGCCGGGCGCGTACGTACACGCGTGTCGAACGGTTCTGCGGGCACAATCGGTTTTTGCCATCGACAGCCCTGGCCGCTTCTGCAACTCGCCACGGTGGCTAGGTAGAGAATCGCTTCCCGTTCTCCGCGGCCGCAGCCTATATCCAGGCCTAGCTCCACGTAGGCGTACGCGTATTTAGCGCGTAATTTATATAAGAAGAGAGGCACGCTTGGTTCCACCCCAAAGCACTTCGATACACTGGCGTCGCCGCCTTTTCTTTTCCCCGGGGGAGCAGCGTCTCGCCTGTTCCCCCGGGGCACGATCGTCTCGCAACATTTACGCCGACCAATTAGGCAACAAGCTGG
Organism: Andrena fulva; assembly: GCA_946251845.1. Classification (NCBI taxonomy): domain Eukaryota; kingdom Metazoa; phylum Arthropoda; class Insecta; order Hymenoptera; family Andrenidae; genus Andrena; species Andrena fulva. The sequence continues at coordinate 6,708,093 of OX276332.1, forward strand.
ATCATCCCGCTGCCGTTACCGCCGAAACGGGGGCATCGAGGGCCAATTTCGTGGCTACCGCGGGGGCCAATTAAGCCTCCCGGCTTAATTAAAAAAACACTTACGCCACTGTGCACACGCAGCAATTGTTGCGGAGAGGAGGCGTAGAACTTCCAGTGTTGCATCGAACATCCTCGCGACTGGATCGCGGAACTCGATTCCTCCAGGTCGAACGGGTTCCTTCTTCCTCCCTTTCTCCACCCTTCAGTGCCGCCTGCACCCCAGTCTCGGTCCTTCCTCCACGTGTCTCTCTCCTTCGGAGCGAGTCCTTGTTCCTTGCTTCCGGCTGGCACCGTTTCGATCGTCGATCTTTCGGAGTAGTAGCACGGATCGCGGAGATCGCCAGTGGAAAGCGGGGTTCTTCGCGGGTTTCGTTCCATCCCACGCGTGTACAGGGGTATTTTCTGGTGTTCGCTGTGGGAACACGACCGGGGAGCGTCGCGCGTGTGACTGGCTTGTGAAACGAGCCGAAGGACAGCGAGATCGGGGGAAGCAACGAGGCGGAGGAAGCGAGGACAGTCGTAGATGTGTGGGGCTCGCGGATGGAGGATTCCTCGGACTGTTCGAGTTAAACAGTAGAATATCGGCGTCAGAAGCATGTAGATGAAACGGGGATTAAGAGCAGGACGTCCTAGTGATGGAAAGCCTCTGTGGTGGGAGAATGAGACACTTGAGGGATGCGAGCGGCTAGTGGAGCGGACAGCTGTTTGCGTCGAAACCGACGGGGCCCAGGAAGGATTCTAAGGAGCGAGCGGCTAATGGAATGCGCACTCTTATCCCCGAAACCGCGGATGGGAAGACCGTTAACGAATTCTACACGGGCAGCACGGATTTTTCGAGACTGGTGACCCAATGCGCCCGATAGTAACCATCCCACTGGCCTCCTAACTCCTTTAAACCGAATTTAAAATGCGCGACAGTGTTGTGCCCAACGATCGTCTCAAATCTTGACCGATCGTGCTCGGATTGCCTGAACGAGCCAAGCCTCTGACTATTTGTCTCGCTCGATAACCACTTTGACGTGCAGGCGAGCTCTCACGAGGAAAGATCGTTTTGCCTGTCGGCAGCTAATGCTTCATCGCCAATCAGCCTGCCTTGGACGCATTTGGTGATTTCTAATGGCGGAGCCGAAGGTGCACGATAATTCAATAGTGTCTTTGTTTTGAGACGAGGACACGACGTCGATAGCACAGTATGAAAGCAGGGGTCACTGCCACGTGGATTCGACTAGCAACTTTTCTCATCCTCAGGGACGAGTTTATGAGCTGGGTCATGTTTGCCAGAGCTTTCTGCAAATAGAAAGACAGGCGCCTGGTATCTGCGTTAATCCTGAACCCTGAAACTCTTCTCGTTTTGCGGCAATGTGCGGAGACGAAATAGAGGAAGCATTCGTTAATTGCCTTTCAGGATCTAATGAAGAGTAGATTGAAAGTAATGGGGAAGGTGTGATGGTTCAAGTTCCACTCTGCTTCAACGCTTGATAAACCGAATAGAGGGGGAACGTGTGTAATTGAATCAAATGTGGCTGCAAAGTAGTTTTCGACGGTATCATACTACTTAAAAGTAACGTTAGCACCTGATCTTCGACTTCTGGTCAGACAGGAAACTGTCAACTAGTAAAACTCGTACGTTTGAAGCAGGCAACAAGGTCAGGTCCCCGCGAATTCCCAGAACCAGCTGCTAATTAACGTTAAATCCTGCCAGCGCCAGCTAAAAATGCTACGACAACCTCACTAAAATCCGCGCATCGCGATCCGCTTGTGATCTAATCGACGTTCCCGTTAGCGTACCCCTGCAAGCTAGCTTACAGTACGTTCCAGCCCGCTGGAGAACGTCTAAACATGAGTTCGAGCGGGGCGTTTAACGATTTCGAACGTTCCGCGAGCGGCTACCGGTTTCCATGATAGAAAGTGGAGGATCGAGTGACTCATAGAGGCTCGCGGTGCAACATCGTTGTTGTCGGTATCAAGCCAAGCCACACGATGCCTGTTAAAAAATGAAATCCGAACGATAACGCTCGACGCGGATCCAGCGTTCCCGACGGTTCTCCAGGTGGACGAAAGGAAGTCGACGATGCCGATTAGAATCGAGCGCTGATCCTGTACGCGCAGCCATGGAGTCGGCGACGGCGTGCAGCAATAAGGCCCAGTGCAGGTCTACGCGATCGTCGACCTCGAAGAATCGGTTTTCGTCACGAAACACGCGCTCGGAAGCTTTCTACGCCGCCGCGGAACCGTTATCCGTTCGACGCGCATTGCATAATTCCGCTGGCCCAGACCCAGATACGAATTCCGCTCCAAATTCCAGCGGATCGACGGAACGCGCCAGGAGGCACCACACTTCCGGTGGTCGCTCGAGGAACCTGGACCCTTCCTCGCCGTCCGAGTCGCGGCCGAGAGCTGGCCGGCCGCCCAATCAGGAGGTGTTCTACACGGTGCCGCGGGACCTGGCTGTGTCTCGAAAGGAGATCCTGCGAAAGTACGGCAGGGACAGGGAGGAGCGGGATGGGTCGTCGAGTATGGCCGAAGCCCATCATCGTTGGAGACGGTCGGCAGAGGTGGACAAGGAGCAGCAAGAGAGGCCCAAGACCCTGCCGTCTATAGCTAAGAGGTCTCACAGGGACTCGGGGAAGGTAGCGCAGCCCTTTCAGGGGTTCAAGAAGATCTCCAGGCAGGACATACTGCGCAGGAATGCCAGCGTGGACGGGCCCGTGTCTCGGGGAAAGAGCCACGCGGACGAGGAGGTAGAAAGTTCAGAGGCGAAAGGTGGCAGCTCTTCCAGTTTCGCGAAGAACGTGCCGCGGCCGAGGCTGGCTAGGTGGGGCAGAGAGGACGAGAGAGAGTCCAGGTCGGTCTGCGATTTCCTGGCAGTCACGAGCAAGCTGCAGGACATTAACAGCGGCCTTGTGCCCAGACCGTCGACCTTGCCCAAGATAGTGCACACGTCCAGAGCGTCGCGGTTCGCGGATGATTGGACCAACCCCAGGCTGGTGAAGGATGCTGTGAGGAAGGAGCCACCCGTCTATGGAAGGATACGAAGAAGGAAGACTTCCTTGCCAGGGAATTCTGGCACTCCGAGGGGCTCCCAGTTGTCATTGAACACCCTGACTAGGCACACCAAATCCAGCAACCTGCAGGTCAGAGAAAGGGCGGTGGACGTCGAGTTTCGAACTACCACGAGACACCTCCGAGACCCTGTGCCTAACGCGCCGTACCACTCGGCCACTCTGCCGCTGGTTGACATGAGAACGAACCCCCAGAGACATGCCATTTACGCCAAAGTGTCTCGGAAGACGTCGAAGGGCTATCAGAGCCACGATAACAAGGCTGATGCGAAAGATGGTGCTGACGATAGGCTCGAGGCTGACGTAGACACTGGGCGCAGGCCCATGTCGCGGAAGAGGATCATTGGCAATATGAGGGACGCGAACGTGTACGAGGATCAGAACAGCTCGAGGACAGAGGACTCTGGTGAAATTCAGTCGGAATTTCAGTCAGAAAGTCAGTCGTACCAGAGCAAGGAGTTCGACGTTCACGGGAACAAAGACGAGGAGGTGGATGGCGAGAAGGAGACGTCCCGCGCAGCCAGGTGCGATTGGACAAAGTCCAATGCAACGACGAAGCACAGGTCGAAGTCGCAAAGCAGGCTGATCGAAAACTTCCGCCCATGTAATCGGGAGATAGGTGCCGGGAACAGGCTGGCGACCACTCTTCCCAGTTATGTGAAAAGTTCGAGAAAGTGTTCGACCGAGAGGCCACCAGGGATCGACTGTCACAGGAAACTGTCCAAGGAAACTGGAATCTCGTCGAAACAGAGCAAGGAGAGATCAAACTACGTGAAGAAGTCGGCTGCCAGTCACGTGAAGGCTTACAACGACGCGAACAGTGCTCGGTCTAACTCACCCGTCGCGCCTTCCTCGATTTTCGGATTCTGCACGGGCAAGAGGAAGGTCCAGCCCACGTCCAACGGTGCGACGAAGGTGGAAAGTGCGCCGTCGTATCCGTCGTGGAACGTGAAAACGGTTAGCATTGCTTCGAGAGGGGTGACGAAACCATTCCAGTTAATGATTAATGAGTGATCGGGTTTTTCATCTTGGTTGTTCTTTTGGAAGTTGGTTCCGTGACTTTTTCTCTTTCTGTCTACTTCTGTTCGGAGTGTAAAGCTTATGAATATACAATTCATGTGAATGATTTGAAATTCAGTATTACATAAAGGAAATTTCTATTCTATTCTTAATTCCTTCATTCCATAACTCCTATTGCTCACTGGAATGTAATATTTCATTTACTATTTCTAAATTTGTATTCCCAAGTTCCCTCAATCACTCTGACCTGTCTGCAACGGGACTTCCTTAAAAATTAAAGTCCAAATGTTGAGCAATTTAAAGCACTGAATTATGCATCCAATATACCCAAACTACAAGAAGAAATCTGCCTCGCCTTTCCCTGCACAAAAAAGCGAAGCTTGACTTTCAAAATCAACCATCCACGGTTCTGTCCAAAGAAATGCAATCCAATCTTCTGTTTTCCAGGGTGAATTGGTGTGGTTCGACCCTGGGGTCGGCCACGTGCTGCCTGGCGAAGTTTTGGAGTACCACAGAGCTGCCAACGTCCTCTCCGTTCAAGCAGTGATCGCTGGCAAGGTACGAAGTAAAATTCATCCGTTCGTCGATCCTCTCCAAGCCTGATGGCTCGCAGAAAGAGGACGAGCCGCGGTTGCTAGGTATTCGCAATTCAAACGATCGGTCGGCTAAGTTATGCAAGGCCCGCGATATACGTTCCGCGATGATGCACGGGGCAGGAATACGTTTCCCAGCATCGACGTTCGAGAGCCGCTCGTCTCGTTCCCTACTGAATAGGAATCGGATATTTACCGTTCTCCCCCATAGACAGGCCAACAATGGGACTACACGGTGTGTTATTATCTCGAAGGGATAGAGGAACAGGATAAAAGTGTGTTAGACTACGTGCTAGTCAACAATACAAGTCCACTTCGAGGCCAAGGAACAACCGGTTATTCTGCATTTCCTTAAGACGACGCACGCTTCAGGCGGCTGCTCCGCGCTCTTGCCATGTTCCATTGACTTTTCGTTGAGACAATTCAGCAGAGATTGCGAACTATTCGCTGGGGCGATGCGGGGCGATGATATCGAACGGTAGAGGGACATTAAATGGAATTCTTCTGTTTAGGGGTGACTTATTTTCCTAGCAAATCTGACCTCTCGTATTCTACTTGATAGCATCTATTAGAATCTACAAATGTGACTATTCTGAAATTATTTCGTGCAGCTTCTGGATATGTTCTCCAGGATAATATAAATTACAAATCCCTTTGTAAGTTCTTATGTTTCTAGTATGAAGACTTTCCAAGCTTCACTTTGAAAAGTTTCAGGGATTTTTCAGATAACAGAGAAACTATTAACTTCTTCACTTTTCAAGTAGGTACTTAGAAACAATTCTTATTACACTGCTCTTCACATTTTTGCTGTCACCCCGTAACCAGAACCTCTTCCCCTGCAGAGCGTCACTTTTACCCTCCACCACGTTGCTCGGGCATCAAGTCTCGCTTAGTGTAACCAGCCCAGAATGTCCCAACAAATTCCCTGATAAATTCCAATTACGGCGATGAACAATTCCCCGGAGGGCCGTGCACGCCGACCGTAACTGCAGGCAGTCTTCAAGTTCGTACGCGAACGTGTCACGAGTGGGGCAAAAAGAGTTGGCGGAGAAACAAGGCTTCTATCGTGGCCATTTAACGAGGAGCAGTCAAATGCGTCTGGTGCCGGATAGAAAGTCGAATCAAACCGCGAATGCCGCGCATTCCTCGCGAAATGCTTCCGCCAAGGTGGTCCGCGGTGCCTTGGAAAATTGCTCCGCTAAGCCTGACAGAGCGATCTATCGATCCTGGCGTGAAAGTGCATATCGAAAAGGGGCAGCGTGCTGGCTCCTTGCAACACCTTCCTGTACTTTCAAGCTCCAAGGACACTCTATTAGCAACGAACATGTCGCCCTGCTTATCGTGCTCCTGTCTTTCACTTTCGCGAATTCGTGGCCATCTTTCCTCCTTGCATGCTGTTACGTGACCGATTTGTACATTCTGATTAAATAAACAGAGGGAAATCCTTGGCGAGATCAGTGAATCGATAGTGCCGAGTGCTAAAGTGGTTGTTGAGCTGTTAATTATATTATTAGCGGTGGTGAACTTTGTGATCTGGTTGCAGTGAAATTCTCTTGGTTCCATGTAATATGGTAGTGGCTTCGTGGTACTTTGATGGTTTTGCAATTCTTCAAGTGTAATAAATGCGTGGATATTTGTTTAAAAAATTATGTGGCTGGTGGTTGATAAGGTTCAGTAATATTTTGAAAAGAAGATTTGAGTTCGTAAGGTTAAATTTCTGGTTAACGAGTTTCCTGATTCACCTTTGAACTTTAAGCCCAGTAGGTACTTGAAGTGGCAGAATTTAGGCAGAATGTAAATTTTTAGCTGAATAGTTAAACTTACTTTTTCCTGAACTCGCAAATACACTTCGATGCCGATTAATAATACGTTTGCCATTCTGCTTTCAAATTTCACAATACACTAAGGATTCACTAAATATAGCAACCTAAACATACACTCTATTGCAAGATGTAAGTACACAAGATTCCACGTTTATCTTCACTACACCCATTTCGGTCAAATTGCTTTAATGCTAGCTTCGTAATCGATGCTAAATCCCGCGGACAGTTAATTGCACGTTGCAAGCTACTAGCACAGAAACGTGTCATTTCAAGAAACGACACTTAATCTTGTCAACGAAAGATTATACGCCAGAAAAAAAGGTAGCTTGCGTCACTAATTCTTGTACTTTGTGCGACAATTTTCATCAGACTTGTGAAACCGAGATTCAATGGTTCTCGTCGCCTATCACGAATTTCCGCCTCCACCGAAATTGAAACAAGTTCGTGACAAGTTTCAGCAATCTGCTGCATCGGGTTACGTCTTGATACACGGTACTTCTAAGCCAGCAAGCGCACACTTTCAAGAAGGTATCGCGTCGACGTAATTTCAGTTGACGAGCGAACACAAGTCACGATCAGGTTCGATCGCGGTTTTGTTCGCGTGACAAATGCGAATCGTCGTTCCAACAGCTCGACTTAGCATTGATTATTTCACTCAGTGTCGGTGGCTTGTGTTCGATTTCTCGATGCATTGTCGTGCATCGGTAGCGGAGTCTAGTTGAACGGTGTCCCATTATAGATGACGATGCACACGGGCGTAGATATGGCAGAGTTGCTTTATAATTGTTTTATATCAGGCATTGTCTGTGCTAGAATGCCAAATTTATCCAGAAGTCATTGTATTTTCGTTTCAGCGATTGTTCACATGCTGACATCAAAATAATGATTTATGTAACGAGCTGTAACTCTCATTACATAAATGCCTACGACACTGAGTGATAAAGAATTAAAGAGTCCTTGTAGAAAACACTGTAGGGCCCAAAATGTTGCCGGATTCTTCAATTTTGTTTCACTAATTAAGTACTTGAAGGAGTCTGAACTACCTCTTGAATTTTTGAATAAACATTTAATAGGGAAATTGAAGCCAAGTCACTTCAAAAGATCTAAAATCTTCTACTCGTGTCTCTTCTACCGTAACGAATTCAATATTAATTTGAAGCTACATATTTCATGGCAAATTATCTTAACTTAATGTGACATACAGTTAAGAAGTGATCTTTGAAACCAGTTATACCGTATTTCTAACAGCGTTACTCGCAAAAAGCAGCCGCAAGAAGTGATTATACTCATCTTTCTCTCAAAAATGTGATTTCGATGGCCCAATATGAGACATTCAGCTATCGTTCCAGTGAAGGAACGTATTAATTCTCCTAATTCCACGAAGGACTCGAGGGCCCATTAAAACCTCACTAACGGGACTCACTATCTGTTTACCACGACACACTAAGTCGCCAGAATGTTAATATCCCTCTGATTATTACGTTTCCCGCGACGGCACTGCGTCGACGCCAATGGAATCGCAACTGCAAACTCAGACAGGTATCCGGTTAAGTCTCACGTGAGTGGCTTTCGCGTCTTATGTGAATTCGCGCGAATCTTCCTTTTTTAACGCGCATTCTCTCCGTGGATCGAGTCGCGACCGTCGAGAAAATCAGGCAAAAACCACTTGGAAGAAAGACACTGTTAAGAAAGTTCCAGCAGGATGCGCGAGCTAAACGATCTGCCTTCGAGAAACTATTGTTACGAGTCTCTCGATCCAAGGATCATTGGCAGATGGATCTGAAAAGGTAGCGTTAAAAACACAGAAGGAGATCGATAATTCCACCACACGTGAGACATTATTCTAAACCACAGAAAGGATCCGCTTAATTCACCGATTAATATCAAACCCAAATATCGATGGCGAATACAGAGTTCCACCATTACGATGTGCCAGTAATTCGCCGAGGATCTCAAGCAGTCTCCCCCAAAGTGCGTTTCCACTGTGCCAGCGTGAATTCATCGGGCGTCTCAGACTCGAGCGGGGCCAGCAATCGCGCGGACTCAGACGAGTGTTCTGATTCACAGCACTGCCAGAAATCTCCGTCGGAGACGGGCTACGATGTTCCTGTTCAAAAGTCAAGGTTACGCTCGAAAGAAAGTGTCTTCGCGTACGAGGACGGGGTGGTGTGTCTGTGCGCGCCGCAGCAAGACTTCGTCGAGTGGCATTACAAAACGACGAAGTCGGTGCTGAAGAATTTAAAGTCGGCCTTCGACGGCCTGAACTTCGACGACGAGTATCCGAGAGGGTCCCACGATGGCTCGGCCGATCCCTCGACGACCTCGTCCAAGCCATCCCGCGAGAATGGCGAGGAAGGGAGTAGGAATTATTTGGGGCGGCAGGGTGCGACGAGGAGAGCGACAGGAGTGATCACCAGCCGCGCGATCTCGAGGCCGAGGTTGAGGAGGACACCAGAAGCGTTGACGTTCCTCTGCGTTTGCGTGATCAACGAAAATGTAATGCGGTGCGAGACGACGTTTTCAGGTGTTTTTGGGATACGATAGAAGTAGGCTGTTGAGCTTTGTGTTTGTATTGGGGTTTTGTGATACGCGTAGGGAGATTAAGAAAGGGGTAATTGTGTTGGGGATGTTGGAGATGGCTGAGTAGGTCGATGTTTGGCTGGATTCGTGCTCGTCTATGTTAGAATTTCTTGGATGGAGATGTTTCATGCAATACCGGGGATTGGAGTAGAATTTTAAGTGGTAGTTCAAATTTGATGAAGAACACTTAAGTACAATATTGTATAATGAAATTATAATTCAGTTTTGCACTAAACATCGTTAATATATATGTGAAACGACTGGAGAAGAAATCTGGATATAAATAACAGCTCCTTAATTTCTTCTTTCACATTTCAGCCACAAATCTTCACCCTTACTAACCTCAGTGGAGTGAAGCCGAGACAGGATCTTGGGCAAAATGGGGTGGAAGATATGATTCAGTTAACGTAAGTTCTATATTAATCTCTGCAAGCTACTCGATCAAACTGATTACGTTACTCTGAGGTGTTCTTGCAGAGACCTCAACGAAGCCTCCCTACTATGGAACCTCAAGATTCGATACGACAAGGAACTGATATACGTACGTTCCCTTATTCAATCCCCTATTCACATTACCAGCAATCACTTCGTGATATTTTATTTAATATCTTCCTCAAACGACAGACATACACAGGAAGCATCTTAGTGGCAGTGAATCCCTACAAAATGTTCGACATTTATGGCCTGGACCAGGTGAAACTCTACGAAGGGAGAATACTAGGCACCCTGCCACCGTGAGTTTTCTTCCCTTTCAAATTTTACAACGAAATCTGATGCATAGTGAAGAAAATAGTTTCTAGTACATCTCAAAATTGACTGCTCTATATTGTATAGTATTCAAGAATCCCGTGTCCGATTTAATTTTTTAAAAAAATCAGAAAGTAAGCACCATCAGAGTTATAAGTTAAAAATAAGAAAGCTATCACTCGGAGCAAGTATGTATTACGGTTTCCTTGGTACGTCATAAAATCTCTTCCAAGCGAACATGTTAAGTAGAGTAAGACACGAGGAGAATTGAAATCGCTCCGATGGAATTGCAGACACTTGTTCGCCGTGGGTTCGTCAGCGTACAGCCAAGTAACCGCAGCGAATAACGCCAGCGCGAATCAGGTGGTCGTTATTTCCGGCGAATCCGGTTCGGGAAAAACGGAATCCACGAAACTAGTAATGCAGTACCTAGCTGCTGTTAATCGGGCGCCAAACAACCTGGTCACGGAACAGATATTAGAAGCGACGCCATTGTTGGAGAGCTTCGGGAACGCGAAGACCCCGAGAAACGACAACAGCAGCCGATTCGGCAAATACCTGGAGGTCTACTTCAGAGAGTGAGTGCACTGCAGTCATACATTGCTGGGGAATGATTTTACATTGCTTGATTAGAGGAAACATATGAATGGAAATAATTATGGTATGTAATTTGCGTGAAAAGGAATTGTGCAGATGAATATTGAAGACGGGAGTGTGAAACTGATTTGACGGGAGTTATAGAAATTGTTGTATTGAAGAAAAATATCAGAAATTAATCGATTCGATTGCTTCTACTATTTCTACTGCTTCTAAAGTCTCAATTTCCTCCATTATTTCAACAATTCCCAAATTATTTTAATTATTATTTCCAGTGGAGTGATCGTAGGAGGAAGGATAACCCAGTACCTCCTAGAAAAAAGTAGAATCGTCACCCAAGCAGCAGAAGAAAGGAATTACCACGTGTTCTACGAGCTCCTAGCTGGCTTGGATCAGCAACTCAGGGATAAATACGGATTGCTGACGCCGGACAAGTACTTCTACTTGAACCAGGTTATTTTATTCCCCAAATAATCATACTATGACTCTCAATACACAGATGAAACAAAGACGTCGAATTTCAGGGTGGAAATTGCGAGATCGATGGGAAAAGCGACACTCAAGACTTCAAGGCGCTGTTGTCCGCGATGCAAGTGTTGGGGTTCACGTCTGAGGAGCAGGACACGATATTCAAGATCCTCGCGAGCGTGTTACACCTGGGGAACGTGTACTTCCATCGTAAGCAGATGAGACACGGCCAGGAAGGCGTGGAGGTTGGCTCTGACGCTGAAATCCGCTGGGCTGCTCATCTCCTTCAAGCGAACTCCGACGGGATCATCAGAGCGCTCACGACCAAAACGACTGTACGTCCCAGGGAAAGCAGGATAAAAACGTTGTCGTCCGGCGAATGGGTGATTTGAGTTTGTTTGCAGGAAGCAAGAAACGAGAGAGTTTTCACGGCGCTGAATATCGACCAGGCACTGGACGCCAGAGACGCATTTGCCAAGGCTTTGTACAGCTCCCTGTTCTCGTGGCTGGTCGCTCGCGTCAACCACATCGTCTACAAAGGCACCAAACAGACGGCGGCTATCTCGATCCTCGATATATTCGGCTTCGAGAATTTCACGGAGAACAGCTTGGAACAGTTGTGTATTAATTACGCGAACGAGAACCTGCAGTTCTATTTCAACAAGCACATCTTCAAGCTGGAGCAGCAGGAGTACGCGAAGGAGAAGATCGATTGGACGACTATCAATTATACCGTGAGTGGGAGTCTCTAATTATTCTTGTAAAAATAACTGAAGGCTAGAAGCCACCTAAGTTTCTCCTGGGGATTCGGTTTTTGGTATCTAATAAATTAATTTTGCACTGCAGTTGGGTTTTAAAGATTTCGTGATTCCTTGAGTTTAACTTAAGAACGTGAACAGAATTATTTCCATGTTTATAGGATAATTTACCAGTGATTCACCTGATCGCTAAGAAACCTGTCGGCATCCTTCATCTGCTGGACGACGAGAGCAACTTCCCCAAAGCGACAGATCTCTCCTTCCTGGAAAAGTGTCATTACAATCACGCCTTGAGCGAGCTCTACTCGAGGCCGAGAATGAATTCAGCCGAGTTCGCTATTAAGCATTATGCTGGCCAAGTTTGGTACAACGTCGAAGGTTTCTTGGATAAGAACAGGGACACGTTGAGACCAGACGTGGTGGAATTATTAATAAGCAGCAAGATATCCGTAAGTTCTGCTCGTTTTTGAAGGACAATGTTCCTTGGGATTCTTAAACGGTCGCGTCATTCTTTGATTCCTTTCCAGATGGTCAGCAAAATGTTCCAGCATGTGAGGACAACTCACGAAGCCAACAAAACCATGAACAAACCGAACGGTAGATTCGTCACTATGAAACCGAGGACTCCGACCGTGTCTGCTCGGTTCCATGACAGCCTCCAGCAGCTTTTAGACTCCATGTCTCAGTAGGTCTTTCAAACCCATCATTTTTCGAAGGCAATTACGAGCTTTGCATTTACTCAGCATTTCTTGCAATTATTCATTGAAAATTCCAGGTGCAACCCTTGGTTCGTGCGATGCATCAAGCCAAACACGGAAAAGGCGCCAATGAAATTCGACATGCCATGCGTTCTCGAGCAGCTGCGTTACACAGGGATGCTTGAGACCATTCGCATTCGAAAGACGGGCTATCCGGTTCGCCTGCTCTTTGGGCACTTCGTCGATCGGTACAGGTACCTGGTTTCCACGCACCTACCTAGAGGAGCACCGAACAAGGAGCTCTGTCGAATAATTCTGGACAAAGCTGCACCGAAGGAGGCACAGTCCCAGTATCAGCTGGGCCTCACGAGGGTGTTCCTGAGGGAATCGTTGGAGAGGACACTGGAGTACAATAGGGCGTTGATCTTGGAAAGGGCGGCCATAACTGTGCAAAGGTACTATATGCAGTAACGTTTAATTAAAGAGAAGTGTCTATGCCTGTTGCAGATCAATTTTAAGAAGTCTCTTCTTTGGGAAGGGTGGTTGAGTTTAAAGCAGGATTTTTTTAGTGGATTTCACACATTTTAAGTTTAACACTGTTCAAATCGTGGGTTTGAAAATGAAATTGTCAGAGCTGTGAAGGACATTTTATGACCTTTCTAATTTGTAGTCCTTAAGCATGCAGAGTACTGAATTACACACGCTTTTGTGATTGCAGATACACTAGAGGATTCCTCGCGAGGAGGAGGTTCCTTAATATTTCACGAAGCACAGAACTGATCCAGGCTGTCTATCGTGGCTATCGAGAGAGGAAGAAGTTCAAGGCGCTGAAGAAAGCTGCGCTTATGGCGCAGAAGATATACAGAGGGCAGAAGCAGCGTGAGAAGTTTATGGTGCTGAAGGATGAAATGGCGAAGAGGGCTGAGATGGAGAGGGCCAGCAAGGAGCGAGCCAAAGCGAAGCAACAGAGGGAGGAACAGGAAAGAACGTCGAGAGCAGTGGCTGGTGTCAATCATCTAGAAATTCCTGCTGAACTTGCTTTCATCTACAGCAAACTTGACGGTATTATCTCGAAACCAATCGCCTTTTATCGATTTCTCGTTAGAATCCCATCTTCGAGTATGAAGAAAATATGATCTATCATTCCAGTACCTTCACACCCTTTTAAATTAATTTCATTGAGTTTCATTGTAAAAGAATTCTACTAAAGAATTCTTCTGCGTCCAAATGTTGACGTTCATTTTTATTATAGATTGGCAGCCAACGCACACAGAGAGGAATCTTTTGAAAGTCGTGGGCCAAGTGATTCCCATACACCACCATTACAATCTACCCCCTGACATCGATCAGCATCAGTTCTCAAAGTTCACGAACATTTACTTCAAGAGCCACATCTTCGGCATGAAGCGGGAGCCGATAAAGACACCGTTCTTGGCGAAAGCTAGGGACCAAGATTACACGGACTCGTTGATGATCTTCAAGATGATCCTTCGTTTTATGAACGAGAACAACTTGAGTGGGAAGAGGGAGCAAGCTCTGGGCGACTATATTGTAAACAAAGGAATAATGAATGAAAAATTGAGGGACGAGATTCTTTGCCAATTGGCCAATCAAACGTGGAAGAACGAGAACGATGCGAATAAAGAGAGGGGTTGGCTGCTGTTGTCGAATTGTCTATCAGCCTTTCAGCCAACGTCCACTTTGTTCAAGTATCTTCTGAAATATGTGTCTGACCATGCGTACGATGGGTATAAAGCTTACTGCCAGAGGAAGCTTTTGCAGGGAGAGAGGACGATATTCAGGATAATGAGCAACAATCAGCAAATCATTCATCACGTGCCTAGGAACTACCCACCTTGTGTTTTGGAGTGGAGGGCGAACAGAAATCGCGTCAACATGGCGCTGAGCGTGGGATTTTATGATGGTAATGCTTGAAACGTTTTAAAATAAATTTTCTTTAATTACGCAGCATTAAAAAGTATCTTCTGTAAATTTAATTTAATTTAATTGCAATAGACGGGTTTAACAACCCTTTGGTACATTAATTACAAATGCGGTAGAAAAATTGATAATTCTGTGATTAGATCTCCTCCAGAAGAAAATCAGCAGATTAAGAATGTACAAAATTTAAACAATTGAATTAGATTTGCCAAGGTGTAACTTGTTTCCAGGTGAAACAGTAACCTGCGTCGTGGACTCGTGGACGACCTGCGAAGAATTGGCGAATCTCGCAGTTCACAATCACGGTGTCGACAATTCAGGCTGGACCATCACTTTGTGGAATCAGTTGGATGGTCCGGACGCTATTGTGACGGAGACCAACGGCTTCGATTACGTGCTAGACCTTATTTCTGAAATGGAGCTGGCGCCAGCTTTCCCAGCCGCCAAGCACATGTTCCTGGAGCAGCGAAAGAACAGCTTCCCTCCGATCAAAAAGAGAGAAGTGAGTTCACGGTTGAACAGCTCGAGATAGCCAACTCTCTGCCGCTTGACGCTATAACACTTTCCACTGATTCGTTTCAGCACACGCAGATCATTCGAGAGTTGGAGCAGGAAATAGAGCCACCGGTTTTGAAAACCTTCCAACCCCTCGAACGGAAACCAGTGCCCAAGGTTGTCGATAAACCTGTCGAACCTGAAATCCAATCGCCGAGGCGACCTGCTGTCCCTCCTCCACAGCCACCTGTCACGAAGCCATCGGTAAATCCAACTTCCTGTCGTAAATCCCTGGAATCTTTCCAGGATCTTTTACAGAGTAAACGTTCCACATGTCACGCTCCGTTAGCTATTAACATTTTTCAAAATTATAACGAGGCCATGGAAGAATAAAAAATTGAAACTCTTAATTTGGTTTTACCCACGACGATTCTTTTTAGGCGAGGAAGCAATCTCACGAAGGTATATTGGAGAGCACGACAGAGACAGGATTATCGCGGAAATCGGCGCTGAACGATAGATACTTCGAGAAGGAGAAGCAGCGTAGTCGCAGCTTGGATAATCTGCTTCAGCCGGAAGTGGCATCGTCGCCGGTGAAACTGGCTACCCTTGGGTTGTCCTCGTCGAAATTGAACGAGCGCTACCACAGTCTCGAGAGGATTGGAGAAACGTCAGCTGTCAGTAACGCCGAGTACATGACGAGGAATGAGATTACGCAGGAGAGGAAGTACAGCAGGATAACTAGGACGACTGAGCCAAACATCGAGGAGGAAGATTTAACGATCGACTTCGAGTATCCAGATATTCAATCGGTTAGTCAAACCGGCAGGTCTGAGGACGATAAGAGCAGCTACATCCGATCTCAGACCAGGTTCATCAAATCCCAGTATCCTGGTGAGTCATAGCCTGCGATAAATAAATATCTTTCGCAATGAAAGTGGTACTTAAACTGACATTACTCATCAGATTTCCTTTCGTTTCTTTCGTCTCATTTTTAAAATACTTCCCCAATAACCTGATCTTTACAAGCAGTAATTCTACTGAATTATTAACTCTCCAATCACAAAACCACCCGCCTATTTAATTTCAAGGGAAACGTGCACTGCCAGGTAGCCAATCGAGTCGTGCCTACATCGAGAAGAGCGAGTACGGCGTGAAATCCTCGGCCATGTCTGACACGAGCGAAGCTCCATCCCTGGCGTCACACGTGAGGCGTGTCAGGGTGCCTAGTCAAGCATCAGATGTGGACCAATTCCTGGACGAGCTGTTCATGCCAGTTCTGGATGGAAATTTGGACGAGCTGTCCGACGCGAGAAGCCTGGCAGCCAGTATCAAGGGTACAGGCGATGACAGGTCTCAGAGTGACACCGTAATTCTCGAAAATTTGAAGAGCAGGTACAAGCCTGACAATCCAGATGACTCGAGCAGACTCGAAACTGTCGACGATTTCCTTGGAATGCTGATGAATGGCTCCCAAAACGAGACCATCACGGCGGGAGAGTTATCAGCGAAGATCAAAGGCGGAGGGAACATGGACATACCGAATCAGAACGCTAGTTACAATTTCGGTGCAATCACGCCAGGAATGATGTCACCACCAATGATGATGCCAATGTTCAGCGCAGCCCAGCAGGTGCCACCCGCACAGAATACCAGCATGAACATGGGTGCAGGGTTCATGCCAATACCGATTTACAGCATGCAGGGCCTCAGCCTTCCTCAGTACCCCAATTCGCCGCCGAATCCGAACAACGAAATGATGGCCTATCAGCAGAACTTACAGAGAGCCTTCTTGCAGAGTGCTATGGCGCAGAATATACAGATCCAGCAGCAACTGCTGGCGCAGAACCAAGCCCTCCAGCAACTGCTCGTTCAGAGCCCTCAGAATTCTTCCCAGCAACCGGTGAGAAGCTAATGATCATTGGTAACAGTGAATAATGATACCGAACTGTTGAGACACGAAACGTGTCCTTGATTATTTTGTGGGACGATAGTCAACTGTATACTTCTCAAGTTTAAAATGGCAACTTTATGATAGTAGAAATCAGGCAATTTTCTTTGGCTACTCTCTTTTTCAAGATTCAATATTGAAGACTTTTCTATCGTGAGACAAACATCTCGGCAAACAGCTAAATGTAAATAGTCGAGAGATGAGATTTTTTAAAATATATCTATCATGAAACTTGTCTCGCGAGAGTCTAATTTCATGAAACTAATGACAAAATAAATAAAAAATACTGAAATAATGGAATAATTGTCTCGAGAGATTAGAGTCTCGCGTGAGACACGATATATTTGTCTCATCATGGATTTGCACCTCAAGAGTCACTTGTAGATTGCTTGTTGGTTTTTGCTTAAATGGCCTCGTCCCAGAAGATAGTCATAGATCGAGCGCAAACACACCTCGCACACAGATACCGTACAGACCGTGTAAAAAACAGACACACATTGCGTACCTCGTCGCACAATAATACTCACGATGTCGTAACATCCATAAACAGTGGATTGCATGTTAAATGTCATCACAGTGAATGGATGGCCGTCGTCTGGCTTGTCACTTTCACGATTCACGATCACATAACTGGTACTAACACGATCACTCTCGCGGAACCACTGCACGAGCAGCTTCAGTGATTGCGATCGCTCTCGATAGAGAGGTCCGCGTCCTTTAAGGACGATCCTGTGGGGCTTCTGAGCCGCATCGCGGCATGGGTGTGTGTTTCCAGGGCACGGTGTTGTCCGCGGGCCCCTCCAGTATGAATCTTGTCCCCCCGGCCCCCCAAAACGGTGCCCAAATGGGGCCCAATGATTCTATTGGACGCTACTCCAAGGTATCTACAGATTTCATCTAACAAATTCAAAACCGCTGGTCGATTCATGTTAATGATTGCGTCGGTGTTCTTGAACGTAACGATGATGTATCGATGTCAGATAAGCATATACATATATATATAAATATTGTAACATATTTTGAAGATATTAACCGGTTATGGGAAGGATTTCTATGAACACGTTTGTAAAATTGTTTGGTACAGTGGTGTTGGAAAATGTAGGTTCCTTGTATTTAGATTTTATGAGTATTCGAGTGGTTAATTATTTGGTATTTATTTTTTATTCGTATGGAATAGGTGGGCTATATTGATCTGCAGGAGGTAGAGTCTGACATGTAAATGAGGGGTGAAATTGTTATTTCATTGCAGCTGGTTGTACTTGTAATATAGGAAAACTGGGTGATATTAAACTTTCTAGTTTTACGATATTTAAGCATTTCTTGCAAGAATTTTAATAATACCAAAAATATAATGTATATGTATGGAGCAGTGAACAAAAGCACTATTGAACAATTGAGAACATAAACTAAGCATTAGCATCCTAAATAGACTATGGGTGGTAACAAAATTTAATAGAAATTTCCATTAAAGTTTCATTGAACACATATGTATCCTCAGAGCATAGCTAAAAATTTATCACTTCCCCCTTCTATGTTTAAAATACAGCATCAATGAAAACCTAAATGAACGATTGCTCAATATTCCTCAAGCACATAGTCAAAATTCCCAGCAACCTACAATTTTTTACAGCACTGTACATAATACTGTCACGAGTAAAATCACTTAAAGCATGTGTACAATTAATTATATTGTAAAATACTTGACAAGTAACCCTGAACTTAACTCGAGATGCTTTCAAGGAGTTGTACCATATCTCCATTTAAAATGTCATCAACAGACGAGCTTGTAAAATACATTTTGCCATTATTAGGTATCGTTTAGGGAACCCGAGGATGCTGAGCTATGGTCAACGGAGAAGCAAGGGACCCCCGCATCGAATCAGCGCCAAGAAATGACTGTTAAAGCTCAGATCCATCGTTCTCAGAGCCCTGCACGGAAAAACTCTGAAATCGTTAGGAAAACGAGCGTCGACTACGCGGTGAGAAAAGTTAGCGTCGACAGAAAATCGGGTGACAAGAAATCATCCGTCTCGGCGGATGTTAAGAGGCCGAGCGCAAACAAGAGCAACGTGCAGAGTAACTTCACGAACGTATTGAGCGAACTGAAAAATCGAAAGAGTAGCGTAGACAGTAATCTGTCGAATTCGAGCAATAACAAGGGTGTGCCACCCCCGCCGCCGATGCCGCCACCGTTGGAATCTCATGATCCATCGGAATCGAGGCCATTCCTTGATCCCTATGGAAGGGCGAAAACTGTTCGAATTGGCAAATGGAGGTGAGCTGGAAATTTTACTTTCGTCGGTACCATAACAGAAATGAAGAAAGTTTAATAATTTTGATACGTTTGAATAATAAAAATTTAAGTCATTCAAGTCTCTAACGCTGTCGGTATTATAATACATTTGTCAGCTTTATTGCTCTCTGACTTATTAGTCTTCGACACTATTTTCTTCAGGTGGCCTCCACCGAGCGATTCGAACGAGAACCAAAGCCAAGACAGCTTCATAGAGTTCAAGATGCGTCAGCAGCAACAGCAGCGAAAGATTACACCCCAGTATCAAGAGTACAATCAGGGTGACGGCGAGCCAAGCACAGAGGGCGGAGTTGAATGGGAAGAATTTGAAATTGTAAATATCGTTGGGAACGAGGAGAGGACAGCGGCGACTCATGCTTCGGCTTCTGCCACTAAACACGAAAATGGGTATAAAGACGATGGAGAGAAGAGGAAGAAGAAGTCCAAGTATAATTCATACCTTGTTCAGTTATATAAATTTTAGTTAGTATCAGAATCTTGACTTACTATTTTATCGATACTTGTTCAGGTCTGGGTTAGAAGTGGGTGCACAGAGGCCATCGCCAGGTAGCATTGGTAAATTGAAGCTCAGCTCTGAAATGCGGCAAAGATTAGAGAAAGTGACGGCGAATCATAGCGTAAGATCGACAAAAACTACTGAGAAACCTGCACTTCCCCGAGAAGATGGCAAAGTGAAGCGTTTGGAGGACAATAGGAAACTTCTGCTCGAACAACAATTAGGTAACTAAATTTGTACACCCTGAAAATGAGTATATTCAATGCACAATGAAGATCTTGTAACATTTTTACATCTTTCGAAGGAGGTCGATGGGACGATTATGCATCAACAGCTGATGACACGCAAAGTGTTACTTCGAAAGGCACCACCGACATGATGACTCAAGCTCAAGTAGTCAGAACGCAGATTGAAAGGATGGAGAGGCCTGTGCCACCTCCACTTCCGGTCACACCTCCACAACCGCCTAGTCCTAGAGGTGGAAGCATGTACAGCAATAGGTATTGTTTCACCCAACTTAGAAGTAGAATAGCATAGGAATGAATCATCTGCTTGCCGCAACAATTCCTTAAACGAAAAAGAATAGGATGCCTTCGATTTACCATGTCTACAATATCCCGCTTTACGACTACAGAATTCTTTCATTCAATAATCCATCTTTAAACCACCACAAGCTAACATCAAACACCGATGCAAACTTTCAGTCAATCTGGCGTGCCACAACCAAGATCACCCCCAGCCCCGGTTGAACCGAAGTCTCGAGACTCCTTCAGGACATCCCCCGACTCGGAGACCTTCGAGCACTTTTCCAAGACCCAGCGTGACATGTTCAGCCACAGTCGCGACATCTTCACGTCCCAGCAGCACCTGAGGGAGAGCCACGAGTACAGGAGCGAGTTCGACAAGCCTCGTTCACAGGACCAGAAGTCCAAGGACTTCTACGGAAAGGACAGCACTGACATGGCCAGTTCAGCCAGAGACAGAAGCTCCGACTTCGATTCACGCCGCGATATGAACTCGGACATCTTCGACCCCAAGTACGCCAGGGACATATTCGAGAACTCGAGCTCCAAGAGGGATCCCTTCGGGATGACCAGGGACGTGTCCCCGAAATCTAGAGACAGCTTCGGCATGCCATCGCCCAGGGACTTTGGCGTGATGCCGAATACGAGGGAGTCCTTCGCAGCCGCTCGCCAGAGCTTCAAGAAGCTGGATCGCGACACCGACAGGAGGTCCAGCGTGGCGTCGACACATCGCACGGACAAGATGGAGAGGATCGAGATCGAAGAGTGGCCGGAGTTCCTCAGACCAGTGCTACCACCAGCAGAGAAGCCGGAGATCGAGAAGGTCCAGGAAGTGATGAACACGAAGCTCTACCCTCAAACCTCCACCGCCCACTTCACCTACAACAGGGTCACGTGGACGTTGAGGGTGAAGAAGGAAGTGTTCGCTCCCAACGAAACGCTCAACAGCCCTCTGGCCCTGCACCTGGTGTTCTGCCAGGTGGCGTACGACGTCCTCGCCACGTCCAGCATCAGGATCACGAAGGAGGACAGGCAGAACATGCTGAAGATGCTGGACAACTATGGCGTCACGTTGGACAACCTGCAGAGCACGCAGCACAAGATCACCATCAAGAAGAACGTGGTCGACATGGCTAAACAGTGGCCTCTATATTTCGCCAGGATATTCCCAGTATCGGTGAGCAATCTGTTTTCTTGGGTGTTGGTGGTTATTAAGGCGAATTAAATTCGGTTGCGTTCGTTTCGCGCTTTTGCCACGGTCCGCGGCCGGCTGTTGGTAATAATTACCGTGCATGGTGTTTATACATGGTTAATCATACGTGACATTCCCGAAAGGAAAGCCGCGAAAAGAAAATGCAGCGGTTAAATTGCATTGTCGATTACTGGGATATTCAAGCTTTATTGCTAGTCTGACTTCGAGGCATTGAACAACGTACTGCTAGTTATCGTTCCTATAAGTGGCTTCGACTCCTTTGCTATCTTTGTTGTATTGTTAGCTGGCACTTGCTTCGTTTTACCTGGATTGGAGCTGATTTTTACTTCGTTCAAATTCCTATCTAAGAAATTTAGGTGTTTTTAGTATTCTGTTTAATTTAGGCTTTAGTTAGTCCTTTCCAAGGGTCTTTTTACTGTAAAATTATTTTAGAGTTTGATGATTCGAATTCATTTGAATTCATCTGTCCGTCAGATCGGTCCGCAACATCCAGAAACCCAGCACGTGGCAGTCTCTCACCACGGTCTTCGTTTGATCAAACGCACTCCCAACGGCGATCTAGTCATCCTGGAGACCCTACCTCTGGAGGAGATCGTCTCTGTGAGTTCTCCCAGGGTTGGTGTGTGTCTAATGCAGATTGCATCGGGAGTCAGGCTGCCATTGCACACGAATCGAGCCCCACAGCTGACAGAGATGATCAGCATGTACATCAGACTGGTAAGTGAAGACAGTTATTTAAACCAACTGGTGGGATGCATATTTGTCTTACACAGTTTGCAATCCTTAAATTTACAATTTACAGTATTAATATACTTCAATTACCTCGTTTTTACTATTTATGCGGAAAATATTCACTTTACTGATTGCACATTAAACACATCTGCATAGCAGATGCAATCTTCTGAGAACAGTTACTGTATCAAATTACATTTCCAACCTAATAACGGCGATTTTGCCGTTAAGTGAGGTTTGTAATTCAACAAGAGCATTTTCAAAACAACACTGCTGTACCAGAAGGGATCTGTAAATTTTCCGTCGAGGAGTTTATGAAAGCGTGAGATTTCTTCCGCTAATATGTAAAACGCCCAGGATAATTATTTCTCGCAATTGCATCGTTAAAATTCCTTGGATTACTCTGATTAAATGGCTGATGCCCGGAAGAAATCTGATTGCGATTTTTTCCTCAGAATATAGAGCGTGTTTTGCAAAGCGTAAAAAACAGCTGGGCATATTTCGAATTTCTGCGGTGAACCATCATTGACCAACTTCTTGTCGTTTTCTTCAGCGATGTTCTATGTAAAATTGATCGGACGCACTGTGGCCGTTAGCTGCGTCGAGCTATGCGTATCAGGAGGAGAATGTATTTATACAAATATCTGCTGATAATTCTGTGCCAGAAACGTAATTTAGTGGCAGCAAGCGCCGAGTAATTACAGTTTGCCCGATATTCTTGGGACCGTTAAAGTTTATCCAGTACGTACACGAGGCGTTAAATAACAACGAATGTGGGTTACACTTGTATCAATATCCGCTTCCACAGATCGTTAATACCACTAATATCGTCGTGGTAAGCTATCAGCTCTATTACACGTGAATCTCTAATTAATTATAAATGCATCTCGAATCCACAATTTTTCCTCGAATTAGCTACGAATGCTACGATGCTTATCATCGCGTTACACGCTTAACATCCAAATCACAAGTAGATTAAGCAATCCGACAACTTGATATAAATTAAATCAACCTAAATAAACCTAGTTCAATAGCTCGAGCAGGAACTGGAACAGGATACAGTATTCAAGAGTTTGCAAAAAATACAGTTCAAAATTTTGCTCATTACAGTGCCTCGCTACGTACCCATACATAAAAATTAAACCATAATAAAGCTGCAGTGGCTACTTTGATCCATATAACATTTTTAATTATTCCCACTATTTTTGTTGGCTGCCCAAATTCACTCGAAGGGGGTGAAATTCAAAGCCCCCTCCTCGCTCATCCTCATCCTCAGCCCCCGAAAATATCCACATCCACATCCTAATTGTCAAAAATGTTAACGATATCAATTAAAATCAAGATAATTTCAAAGAAATTTAGAAAATTTAGAACCGCCAACCGAAAATTTTAACGAAGTCAAGTAAAATCAACTCCGAGTTCCTGCGCGCCTCACGCACCGGAAGTGAGACAAATTCTAGGGAATCGTACGATGCCACCAATACTGCACCAATACGATGCCACCAATTTCATGTGCCCAATGCACGAATTGGAACGCACCCTTAAACTTCCCTATTCGAGATCTTCCCTTGTAAGCCATCGACATGTAGCATCGACCAACTATACTTCAGATCAAAACCTTCTGCACTTCCTCGCGAGTCCACTTAAACAGAACCAATGCAATTATTATTAAAAGAATCACGATCCTAGTAACCCGTCACCGATCAATCATTTCATCGCCAAATGACTTGGCAACGATTCCCACCAAGTACATATATACGCAGTATCCATCGATCGTTTAAATTTCTCACGGAGGAACTGGTTGCCTCGCACCACCATCCTGCCCGTGTCGGTGTGGCAAGATCGCCAGGATCCACGAAGGTCGGCAGCTGCGTTAGATCTTGCGCAATTAATCGCAAACACGCAGCTCCATGAGGTAACGCGATCGCACGTGTGGAAATCGGTACGCGGCTGCAATAAACCCACCCCGGGTGGATAACGACAGGGGCGAGGGGAGGAAGGGGCGTGGTGGAAGGTGTACGTCCACCACAACACGACGAACAACGCATTCCAGCGCGATAATGCGTGGGTAGCGGAAGGCGAACCCACGATTTCCTCGCGAAACGACGATCCAGGGTAACGACGTCCCGGGGGAAGCGTCTACGCGTGCCCCCGGAACGCAGAGAAACGCCGACAGAACCCGAAGCCGGAACGCGGCCTCGCTGATCGCTCCATCAGAACGCGTTCCACCTGGTCTACTATCCTCCCCTTTCAGATGGACCACGTTAATTAATCATTTCTTAACGCGCGCAGCGTGCACGCACCGACCCTGCATTTCCTCCTTCGTTCGAACCCGCGGACGCGACCTGCTTGCGGTTTTGCACTCGTTTCAGAGTAATCTATGTCCTTTTGATAGGTAACCCTAATGTGTTCCTAGAATCCCCAGTCGATTTCGTCCAAGTCTCGGGTCTGATACTGATGCCATCAATCTCTGAAGTCTTGTTACTTGCGAAGGAAATCCTCGCGGAAGATGGATGAATTTAGAATTGGTCTTTTTCCGCGGCCAGGTTAGCAGGGCTTTGAATTATGAGACAAAGAAGCGTGGAAAGATGTGATAATTCGTGACGGGGTCCGGTTATTAACTAATTCTCTTCGTTCCAGCGTTAATCGATCAGTGGATTAACATATTGGTCGATGGCTTTTAGTTAAAGAATCGTGATTCCAATCGATTCTCGGATTTAATAAAAGTTTTACCTCACCAGTGTGTCGAATCGTGACGTGAAACGGTTTCTTTGCCGCGGTTGCTTGCGAAATCTTCGGTGGTGCCTTTAAATGAGGATTATCAACGTTCCGAAGAAACGATTCGCGATAGAACACTGACCATTGCGGAAGCAGACTGTACGTAACAATAGCTTGTAATGTTGTCAGCTCGCGGCGTGAATGGAATCCCGATTAATTATCATAAAAGAGACTCGGGGAGTCGTGGATCTCGCGAGGAATGTAACGAGGAGCCGCGTTTTGATGCCTCGTTTAACCGTTATTTCGAAATAACCATTGAGTTGGATCTATTCTTCACTTGGAAACGGTATCTAGTCTCTTGAAGACTGATATGCTAATTAGCCTCGTTAATTAACGTCTATTGAGTTTAATCCTCAACGAAAACGAAATCTGAGGATACCTCCTGGGTTATAGGTCGCAGTTTTATTGCGTGGAGCTGGAAGACTTAAATAATTAAGATGAGAAGTAAGTTTAAGGTCCGTAAGCTAACTGTACCTCTAAGTCCCCATTTCTTCCTTCTTTTTTGCTTCATAGTAAGTTCGTCTAGGAAGATCCTGTTACACGTCTGTAACACTTTGATTAGCAATTATAAATTGAATCTATTGTTTAGAACGATGATTATTACACGAGAAGATTCATGGGTTCATAAAGTAAAGAATGCTCGATTGAAGCATTACTAATTTCTCAGGCATGACGGTTTCGCAGGAAATTTGACTCTGCAGGAGACTCCGTCTCCATCCACTCTCGAAAGAACGGCCTGCCATTGAATATTAACACTCGTGCCACGATATTCGTGCGACACTACAACCTCTGCGTGGAGTTTTATTGCGTTCGCTGCGAACGTGGGACTAGTCAATCGATCAGTCCTATCATTTTACCTGTTTGATCAGTGGCGTAGCAGAGCTGAGAGAAATAATCAAAGCTCCTTGAAAACAGAAGACATACCACGCAAAATATCTTCTTCGTCTTCAAATTCATCCTTCGAAATTATACGATTTTCCATCTTCGCGAGCTGGTTTTACCCTTCAGTTTAATAAAAAAACACCTTGTCTATTCCACATAAAATCGATCATTCTTCCCAAACGAATTGATGGATTCTGATAAAATTTGACTATAACGTAGTCCACGTGAAATTAGTGGGAGTTTAAGTCATGACTTTCCTGGTTTGGTATTTGTTTAAAAAATACAAGCAGTTAAAGTGTACAACCCTCGCTCACTTTCAGGAAATCTGAATAAATGAATTTTCATCTCCCAGAGATATGAATCTTTAAATTCCAAATTATCGAAGATACGCCTAAGAATCTCAGTTTGATGCAGGCAAAGGTTGCGAGCTATATTTAGGAAACAGTGATCGCTATCGTGCCGTTCTTTATCGGAGGCGATCGGACACTGTCTACGCTGATGATAGGTCGTCGATTCCTTCCTCAGCGCGTAGAAGGAACAGAGGAAGAAGGAGGCATTGGCCAGCATATATGACCACTCACTGGAAACGCAATTTACACTAGGCGTTGCCCGAGGTTGCCTCGTTACTTTACACAGCACCGTGCCGTTAGAATTTCCAAGCCGATCGTCGCTAATTGGTGTTGGCCGATCGCTTGCGGTCCGACCGCTTCTGCGGAACAATTTCAGCAGCGAAGAAATGCAAAAACCACGGCTCCGTTTCTGTTCAGCCGCGGAAGAAGTGTGCCTGTGCGTGACACCAGCAACTCTTTGCGACATATTTTCCAACGGTTTCGTGGCTTTTTCACTTCCACTCGACGAACGATGCACAAGGAGCACACGATGGGTATTCATTTATTCTTGCATTTCTTCGTGCCGTACGGTGCAAATGCTCGTCGACTTTATATACAGTTAGTATATTACTTCTACTTTAAAAAGGGGACTGAAAGAAACGCAGGGTAAAAGGCGATTTGCGTTAGGACTGAAAAAGGTGTTGAAACTATGGAATTTCATTATTTCTATGGCCATCTCAGCTTTCTCCTTTTAAAGGAGAGTTGAAAGAATAACTGTCGAAGTTTTGTGCATGTTACTGTAAATCTGCATGGTCCGGAAGAATATAAAATATGGATGAAATTCCTCCCTGAATTATACATTCTGTATATTCTAGCGAACTGTAGGTGAGATAACATTTTTCGGAGCGGTGAAATCTATAGTAACTTTCATAAGCGTATTTTGACGAATGTCCTGTGAAATTTTATGAAGTGACTATAAAACTCGATAATTACTGCCTTATTGAGAGCCATTCCAAGTTTACTGAACCTTAGATGAACTAAAATTTGGCATTAAAATTAAAAAAATTGACATTCATTAATTCAAAAAAAATTGAAAGGGGGTTAAACATTCAGGAACCACGTCCCATTTAATCGCACTGAATGTTCCAGGGAGATCGCTTCAGTATCAATCATACGCCACGTCTCCTCCAAACCCAATATTGTGACTGCACACGTGTAAAGGATGATGCATTGATTATCAATTACAGAATCGTTGCTGCCGTTCGACAGGTGGTTCACGGGGACGTTTATAAAATATCGCGATTGAATTAATCGCGTCGAGCACGGCACGAAACTGAACGAAAACTTTCTTCCGGTGATGAATGGGTCTGGATACGTTAAGAGTTTCCAAACAGAATTTGCAATTCAGAACAAGGATTTACGGCTGTACAGTTTTAAACCTTGGCATTCACGTTTCTCCATTAATCAGACTCGTTTCAGCAGAAATCGTACAGTACACAAACTATGTTCTAACAAAAAATTTCAGGGAAGAAATATTCCACAAAACGGACAACATAATTTCCTGGCAATAAAATAAAACAGCTAAAAAGCTTTTATGTTGATAAGATCTCGATACGAGAGCAAGAGTATCTAATTCTATCGCGAAGCAATCGTTCGCGAGTCTTTAAGCACACCTGTGCTTGATGAGAAGAAACGAAGAGATTAAGCATAATTAAGCTCATTAAACTCGCCAGTCGGATCGCGCGACAAACGATGAGAATGGGAATATAATTGACCATTATTATGCGCGATTCCCGGAGTTCGCCTCTGGAAGCCAGCATTTAAAACCTTCGAAGACGCCGACTTCTTCCGGCCAGCTCGTCCATTGTGAGGGACGTCAAGCTTCGCGCACGATGTCGTCACTTCGCTCGTGACAAAAGAGGCGAACAACAATTTGTTACCGGTTTTGCACCTTTCAAATGCCTTTTCCAGCAACGAACGCCACGCGTCTGGCGAAACTTTCACGTTTCACTGTGATTCTGTTTCTATCGCATCACTCGTGTCGCAATTTCGAAACACTGTCCTTTGACTCTGTCGAATATTAATAGTTCTCTGGATTCCCGTGTGTCATTAATCCAGGACACGGGGTGTTTGTACACACGACAAGTGTTATTAATAATATCCCAGCTAACGTATAAAGTCTCTTAGGTAACCTCGATATTACACTGCGAAATATAATCAGGAGTCCTAGAATTGGTAAATTCATCAAGCAGACGTCATACAGTACACTTGCATCACGTGCGAGATGTGTCAATTAATCAAAGCTTGCTAAGGATTAGAAACGTTAACAGAACTCTAATCAATTACCGCGTGTAATTAATGATACACCTTATCTGGCCAGAAGAAGCGCCAGTATCTTTCCTCCCTTAATTAACAGTAGCATCCAAGAAAACTGTGAGAAGAAACCGAGTGAAATTCTTGATTAGTGACTTGGCTCAATTAAATCTCGAAGCTGCGGCGCAAATTGGACAAATATTTCAAATTGAAGAGAGCGTTCGCGTTCCGTTGCTGAAACGAACTACACATTCGTCTTCGGCGAATATTTCTTCCCACAGTGTAAAAGTGTTTACGATCGCGAATGCTAAATACTGTCGCGGGATTGCGCGATTTACGATGCAATTCACAGTCGCGTCTTTGCATTCCATTACCAGCCGTGACAAAGGGAAAAGAAAAGCTCGGCTGGCACGAGGGAAATGTCAATTCACTTCGCCGCCGCCGACGTTTCTTCTTGCGTAGCGCGCGCGATTGTAAACACCTCGTACCTGCGCACAGGTGCATCGAGCCAACGACATGCAGGTTATGAGAAATCCGATCTCACCGTGCGTAGGTTTCTCTCTCGCGTAAAAAATCGTCTGTCATAGCCGCCGGTGTAATTACACAAGGAGGAGAGGTGCGATCGAACCGGTTGGGGTCAAACGATCGCCGCCCGTGGAAGAAGAGAGTTGCCTCCTTATTTTATATTTGCTTCAGGTGACGTTGCTCAAATATGTGTTTAGTCAGTCGCATTGTTGATAGAGAAATTCATATGCTCGTTGGGCGACGGTCTTTGCGGTCTTGAAAGGCTTGTTGCTTCGTCAGCCGCAGTCTAATTAGACTGCTCTTGTTGTGAGGAGGTTTTGAAGATGAAGTTTTTAGGCGACTTGGTTTTTGTGGTGAAAATATATTTAGGATTTTTGCTTTCATTCCTCTTCCTTAGTCGTCTCTTTTCACTGGTTTTCGTTTCGTTTGATGGGTGTTGTGGAGGTACCACGGTTTTTGGTGAACTTATGTTGGAGATTATGTGTTTAGATAATCCAGAGTTGAAATAAAGAAGCTTTTAGGAAATGACATTTTCTGTAAGGCTAGTGGGAATTTTTAATTAATTCAAAACTGTTTCGTAACTTTATATTATACCACTCAAAGTGTACACTATTTGTATGTATATGTGTAAGTGTTTCTCAAGCAGCTGAATGTCTGCCAGAGTTGCCAAATCGACAGTACACGTCGCTTAGCAAACTAATCCTTCTAGCTTCTCAAAAAAACTCATTTCGTTCGGACCAATTCTAAAAAAGTTATGCGATTTTAAAAGTTGTAAACTTTATTTCCTCCGCCACTGTATATTAATTTTCAACAAAATACCTCGCGGTAAACATTAGACACAAAGAGACATTTCAAAAACATATCATATACGAACATTGCAAAGCTGAACGGTCTTCTTCGGCGAGTGCCCAGAGTGCCGTGTCAGAGAAACGATTAGCAAGCACGTGCAACAGTTAATTAAGCCCCGAGAAATTTTAGCAAAACGGCCTGGCTGCTACGGGGCACTCAGCTCGAATTTCCTCGTTTCGTTTCTGCGAGGCAGTTTTGCGGATCGGATGCACACGGTTGCACGCGTGCCAGACTTCTTCTGATATTCCTCGGGCCGTAGGAGCCGAAGCCGAGCCGACGTCGAGGCGCGCGGCTACTTAGGCTTCTTTCAAGCGATTCAGGGTTCAAGCAACTCGTGTTTACCGGAGGCAACACCTTCTTTCTCGCGTACGCGATACCAGCATGGAGGCCGGAAGCCGTTTGAATTGCTAATGGCCCCGGCAACGATCGCTATCTCCTTCTGGCGCACGGTGGCTGGCCTAAATTCTTGCCGGTGTCCTTCCCGGTTTCGGGGTCCCCCGAAACTTGGCGTCGCTTAGGTGAAACGCACTTCCTCTCCTATCTTTAGACGGTTAACTGTGCTTTTAGAAGGACGCGGCGTTAGTGGGATGCAGTGTACTGGGTGAGAGTTGTTTTGATGTAATTACAAGTGATGACTGGTTAGGAGACTCATCACAGGTAACGAGTGGAAGTAATCGAGTGGCGGGATGATGATTATTCCTTTACAGGAGGAAGCTTCTTGGAATGATATGGGAAAGTAGTGGAGCGTGTTGCAGGGAATTGCTGGGAAATAGAGTAGGGAAGCTGCGTGGATAGGGGATGAATGTGTGCAGTGAGATATTTGGGGAGTGCTGCAGAGAAATATTTTGTCTAGAGAATAGGGTGCTGAGTAAATTGTACAATGTACTAGAAATTCTTTGTGAAAGAATGAATAAAAAATATAGATAGATTAAATTCCTTGAAATTAGTGCTATAGATTTAGAATGGTTTTTTGATTTATTAGATACTTTAAATCTAGCTGGATTTCTTTGGTGGATATTCATTGCATCCTGAAAAATATACTTTGCATCATATTGTTCTATAGCAATAACGCTTTATGTAAGAGAGGAGTTATTTCGAGAGTCTATAATGCATTTAATGTCTAAAATTAATGGTTCATTTAACGTCACCAACGACGTCGTTTTCTTTAATAAAGGCTTATAGAAGATGTGGACACGAAAATTTAAAAGAGTAATGCACTTTCAGCATTACATAAGTGTTTTGAAACGGTCATGCCTGGTGAACGAAGGGAAGTTCATTCGGGGCTACAAAAGGTGCATTCATTTTATGAAATTGACACCCCACTTATTGTTAGTTCTATAAATTAAATAGTGTTTCTTTAAAAAAACATATTCTATACCACTACAGAAAATATAAATCCAGCAGCTTACCTTAATACAAGATAACTTATCATAAGAAACCCAACTAATTAATTAATCTCAAACACTCAAAATACCTAAATGAGGACGTCACTACTATCACGAGCAATTTTAAATTTATTACCAAAGTTTACTGTCACATACCAAACTTACGATAAATATATATTTCCGTATTATAAAATACAGTTCCACGTAACAATTTGCAGCAAGAGGAACCCCAAAATATTTCAGATATTGAACTGAATTCTCATATCCTCGTCCGTCTTTCACTCCATACCCAAAACGACAAAGAAGAACAACTTTCCTAAATCCAACCAACCGACGTAAGTCCTCGCAGACTTCTCTAAAGGAAAGGAACGCGTTCGCCGCGAAGGGAGCGCAGGTATTCGACGCCTGCGTTTCATTTTCGCGGAACTTGGGCGCGCAACGGCGAGGAAAAGGGGAGTTGCGAAACAGAGGACGTCAGAAATGGGAAAATGTGTCTCTCAATCGCTAAACAGGGGAGAGTTTTCTAGGAGCCGACTAGTCTTTCCGGTCACCACAGGCGTAATCCTTTTACAGCGCGTTAGAGGGGAAACATTTCGCCTCGATCGCCTTCATCTCGCCACACTGGCGCGTCACGACGTCGTGAAAACAGGTGGAAGGAAAAGCGCGACCAGTCGGAGAGCTTGCTGCAGGAAGAACACCGGGCGAGAAAGCGTCGAAAACACAAAGCGCTTTGCAAGGGGTGCGAACGGAAATTGGATCGAGTTCCCCTGAAAGGGAAGCCCCTGAAATCGCCGTTTCATCAACGTTAGAACCACTGCAGTTCATTCCTTTTAAGGTCTAGAGTTTCATAGTTCGTACTCCGCTAGGCTATCCCACTTTTTAGTACCTTATGACTCATTGGATTTTAATACGAAGCTACACGAGTTTCAGGGGAGTTTCATTTAACATTTGACCAGTTATTGGAACCAGTGGCGCACCCAGAAGGGTGGCCAAGGGGCTCTGGCACCTCCCAAAAAGGGGCTTTGTAAAAATAACAGAAAACTGGCTTTTATTCTGTAACTAAATTTTTCTAATCACCTAAATAATGAATTTTATTGAATTTGCATTAAAAATATTTTTACCCCTTCAACTCGGCTCCTCCGAGATTAAATCCTGATAATTATTCCACAAAATATTAACCTTCAAAAATCTAAATAAGTGAACTCAACGTTGTTACCTGAAATAATTTATTTGGTGGATACTCAAATTTCTTGGAAGTTAAGAGAGTTAAGGGGGAACACTACTGTGACGGCCGGAAAAATGAGCCCATTTTTAAGATTTTTTTAAGGAATAACTTACAGTTTTATTATAAAATTGTTATTACCTATCTTTAGAACAATGTCTTAAGAGACTATAAAAAAAAGTAATAGAAAAACATGCATAGATTTCCATATACAGTTAATCTCCTACACCCCTCACAAGAAAAAC
Organism: Andrena fulva; assembly: GCA_946251845.1. NCBI lineage: Eukaryota > Metazoa > Arthropoda > Insecta > Hymenoptera > Andrenidae > Andrena > Andrena fulva. The sequence goes on from OX276332.1 coordinate 6,740,674, forward strand.
ACAGGTCGCTTATCGAAACGATATCTCTGCATGGAACGGCAACTCTGAAATCAAATTTTTTTTTTTTAATATAATCGGTATGAGTGTAGTTTCCGTTGTGCGTACCGATTTTTTGATCGATAACATATTTTTTTAAATACGCTCGAAAAACTATCCATTTTTTTGCCGATTTTCAGAACTTTTTCTTCCCAAGCGCACCATTTTTACAAAAATAATTTTTTTTAAAAATCGGTACACACAACGGAAATTACACTCATACCGATTATATTAAAAAAAAAAATTTGATTTCAGAGTTGCCGTTCCAGAGATATCGTTTCGATAAGCGACCTATGTTTTTCTTGTGAGGGGTGTAGGAGATTAACTGTATATGGAAATCTATACATGTTTTTCTATTACTTTTTTTTTTATAGTCTCTTAAGACATTGTTCTAAAGATAGGTAATAACAATTTTATAATAAAACTGTAAGTTATTCCTTAAAAAAATCTTAAAAATGGGCTCATTTTTCCGGCCGTCACAGTGGTGTTCCCCCTTAAGTTGAGGACTGAAACTGAATGAAAGGGCTCGAAAATTCTGGAGGTACAGTCCAGCAGACGTGTAACACGATTCAGACACCGTCTGAATTGAACTATCGTAAAAGTCCCAGGCTGTAATTTCAATGAAAAGCCTCGGCGATTGACGTAGCGAATGAAACCATAATCTCATTGATTTTACACGTCGAATCATTCCATATCGTCCAGAAAGCGATACAATGGACGACGGAGCTCTCTGTCTCGCCGCGGTTGCTAAATCATCAATGATTTCATCGAGCAAAAGAAGAGAAAGATGGAGGTCGTAAGGTCGTGTACGTAGAAACGTGGGAACTCCTCTTGGAGCTTCGTGCGTCGAAGGATCCTCGTTACTTCCGGCGGAAAAAGACGACAATCGTTGCTCAAGTTTTCGTAAAGTATTACCATTGCACGATGGTGTTTTCAATCATCGACGCTTCTCCAGTGATAACTCCAGCCTGTACGCTTTAAACTCCACATTCAGAAGAAAACAGAATTACCTTAGAAGCCAAATATAAAACTAAAATCTAACACAGAGTTGAATTAAAATTTACAGAAAACAAAACCCCGTATCACTTGCTTTAAATATCTGCCATGTCTTCTATTCTCCTCAGGCTTAAACGAAAGCAGAATTAAATCAGGAAAAAGTGAAAGCAAAATTGAAACTTGCAGGACACTTACAATTTTGCAAAGAAACAGATTTTCTAAATACACAGAACTCGAAGAGGTGATTATGAAGTCAGAAAACGCTTGGTCGTTGATGTTTATTGGGAAACGAAGTTTCATTTAGAAGCGTGCCTATCTGAAGATGTTGAAAGCGAGAGACGAGCGCCATGACTTTTGGGAATGAGACTGTACTCGAACGATCACGATGCTTCTGGACGAGGCTCGTGTATTATGGGACCCTGAAAAGGGGCTCCAGGTGTAATCGTTCGTTTCCGTTAACGACAGGTGTGCCTACAGTTACAGGTACGCGAATGAATCACGCATCTTTTGTGTAGCTTCTTTTCCATGCGCCGTCGAATCGAGAATTTTAAATTCTGGGAGGGTCTATTTTCGGGCTCGACGAATTCGTATTGTTGCAAACAGAGCCTCGCGGTCAATAGAATTCCTCCTTTCAAATCCCGTCTGCAATCACTGTCGCAACTGTGCTTCTACGTGCATTCTAACAGCGATATTATCAGTTTTTAATTGTAACAGTATTGTATTTTTGATCAAATATAATGCCTGGCGAGATAGAAGAGATTGCGGAGAATAAAAACAGTGAAAAATCAACGTGAAAACGCTCAACGCGTCAGTTATTCTGATCGCAGAAGCATAATCATTGCAAATACTGTTTCTCCGTGCTGAGAACACGTTTTTTCCACGAATATAGATAATAGAAGCAGATATGGCATATACTTGAATGTCAGAAAGCGCGTAGGTTACTTTCACGAGCAGAAATTTTTATTTTCTCCGAGTGTATCGATCGCGTAAAGGAATTACAATGATTCGCGGTAAACTACTATCACTTCCGACTCTTTCCTGCCCCTTTCCGGTACTGATTTCTATTTCACTGCCATGGCAGTCTACGTCGTTTTCACGTTCGTTCCTATTGAAGTAACAAAGAAAGGAAATGTGTCACTTTAATATAGTCTATGTTTTGAGTGCTGTAAACCATTGAAATATTTGTAGAATATTTAATATAATCTTGGATAGATGCATGCGTGCACTTACACCAACAACCATAAATGGTACAAAACCTTTTCAAATATTCATCTCAGATTAGTATTTCTGAATCTATTTACTGGTCTAAGTAGAAAGGCGTTTATCAGAGTACATGATCAATTAAGGATCAAGGGGGTGCATTTACTTCCTGCTTCCCCTTCTCGGTTTCTCCTCTGAACGTCCGCCTATTACCAACAGCCGGGGCCATTAACCAGCTGTCGCCAATGAGAACTTATGGCAACTATTTGTCACGATTTCTACGTCTAACTCACAATCAGCATCTTCTTCAATCGCGAGCCACACGTTTACCCTCCAAGTAATTGCGTTTTTAACACAGAGATTAGAGGCGCTGTTTTTCTCCCATTACAGGGTTTGTTAAGCGCAGTTTAATCAACTCCGAAGGCAGAGTTAATGAATTATCCGCTTGGAGGAATAATTACGAATTTAAATTTACTTTTATCATAAATCTCTTTTCAGACCACCTATACTGTATTAATATTCACCCCTTTAAAATATTCCAGACAGATTCGAATTGAGCGCAGTGTTCATAGTGTTAATCGTTCGTTTAATTAGAGAGACTCGGGGTATTCTATTGATAACCGTCATGCAACCAGCCTCTCCGCTTCGCGTCGAATGAAATTGATGGCGTTTAATGAAACAGGACGGTCAGGAAATTTTCACTTGCTGGTTACGAAATAAGCAGGCATGCCTGCAACGACTAGCTGGAACTTTTCTATTCCACATTCCTTGTTTTATAACGCGCATACCAGCACGGGGATTTCTTATTGGCACCCGATGAGAATGCACTTCGATCGGTTGTTGAACGATTAAGCCTGCAGCCTATTGTGTGAGTGGAATACTAAGCTTCCAGGTCGAAATGCACGTGCATAGAGTCTTTAGAAAGCTTAATAGGCACAATGCACGCGAAAGCACGCTCTTAGCTCTTGATTATTCGGAATATTAAACCTCCGGTGGAAATTAGGAGGAGGATACTCTTGAGAAGACATGGAAGACTTGAAATATTTCGAATTTGAAATTAGAAGAGATTCTATATTTTTCTTAATATATGTATACTGTGATTAAATCATAAACTCTCACTGTTTAATACGTTGCTATAAAAATGGAGAGAGGTGTGTTTTCTGCAGAATGTGATTTGATGGAGGTACTTAGAAACTAATTATTATGTCACGGGCTTCACTGACCTATGTTAATTGGTCTTTAAGAAGCCATCCGCTCCTTCATTGCCTGCCCAACACTCGATTACTTCAGCTGCGCGCACTGTGCATTTTTAACTAGCAAACTGTACATCGAACACCCTGCTGTCATACCAATTCGGGAAATTAAGTGTAGAAGAATGTGCGTAATCAAGTAAACGAGCAATTATTTTTAGCCTCCACCTTAGAAATTAAAATCTCTAAACCAATTTCAAATATTACTAGTCTAGATCTAAAAAGGTTTAAATTTGCTAAATTCAAAGTCTGCTATCTGGAACTTACCAATTCAGTAATACTCTAATCCAAGTTATATACAATCCTTCAGCGCTCATTTTATTAGATAACAGACCCGAGTACCAAAAAAAAAACCCAGCCGCCAACTTCCTACTTTCTCATCGTAGTTTAGTACATCAAATTCCCATTAGATAGAGAGTCCATTCCACATCCGATACAAAATAACTCGAGACATCTGTTCCTCCGCAGTTTTACGACCATCTGAAATAATTTGTACTCCAAAAATCATATTTGATAATCATCCTAGCAACTGGGAACAACGTTTAACGGAGTCTGTTCGCTCGATCTCGACTGTTATAGTATTTCCTCGCAGACCATAAGGGTAATGACTGAATTTCTATTACAAGGATTGCTCGTCATTCGTTTCTGACGCCGCCAGCCACGTTCCCAATCTGAATACCCCGGCGTCCCTATTTATTAACACCGTTCGACCGGAGAGTTTCACTCGGTTATCTAGTCGTTGCTCCGAGAGGACCCCGGGGAAACGTTTTTACTCTACATTCCCCGTTTCATTATGCGCATTCCGATCGGTGTGTAATGAAAGACGGAGAGGAGAAGATGAGAGAGAAGAGGCGGCAGAACGCAGAAACGAAACGGGTCTTCGGCACGATGGCGTTCTCGATGCACGGAGAACCCGTGGTGGGAATGAAACACTTTGAACATCGCCGAGTCAATGGAGATATGTACATTTTAATACATTTTATTCGCCGACGCTCAACGACCATGAGAACATGAAAACCAACGGCTGGAAAGGAGACTGTATAACTGCATTTCTTTCTTAGCAGTGGTGTTCGAGGCCCATTTTCCAATAGTGATTGGGCTTTGAATTTCGCAAAAGGATGATTTCATATTTCTGGATGAGTTTCTTCTTTTGAGACTAAGGAGGCTGCACTATTTTCAATTCAGTACACTGTTATGAGATGAATATCAAAGTCAGTAAAGAGATTCATTTCCATATATAGGGATATTTAAAATGTTCATAGTTGTTTAAGAGTAGATATTGGTATACATCTGTAAATTTTGAATTTGAATTTCCTTCCGCATGAAAACCATGAAATCTGATTGAATCATCTTGCAACAAAATAAAATACCTTCTACACCTTCATTTCTCCACCCTGGTATTCGAAAACCGTTTAAGGGGAGGTTCCGGTCTAAAAATCGATTTTTTTTATTTCATTTTTCGAATGTTCAGTCTTTTAGGAATATGTGTTTAAAAGGATTTCTAGAGATTCGTAAAATTGAATAATCTGGCATTGGTCTTTACTTCAGACCAATGGTTTAGGTGCTACAAGTTCCGCCGATTTGGATGAATTTTTTGACATCTCGACTTTAACGACACCCCAGTGCCGTCTGCAATGATTAATTATAAAACAAAAAATTTATTTCTGTAGTTTAAGACATCCTTAATTCAATGCAAAAAGACCCATTAAATTATATGTTGTAGTTTTCCTTTAATTAATTCCTAAAGATCGCCTATTTTTATGGACTCTAGACCGGAGTAGCCCCTTAAATTCTCCTAAAATTAAGCAGCTAACGTTGAGGAACTAGTTCTTGATCAGGCACTAATTTTTTATCAGTTCATGAAATAAATCGTTCTTTTAAGTTTATGTCAATAAATAATTGTTTGAAATAATTACTAACATAAAAATTGATAATTCAAAAATATATGTGTTGTCCGTGAAAGCAGTTAGTATTGTTAGTTTTCGTGAAAATAAATGTGTAAGGTGGCCCACTTGACGGAAGCCCCTGTTGAACGCCATCTCTTACTGTTCGAAGTAAGAGATCACCATCAACGCCACAGTCGATTTCTTTGCTGGTCGTTGCGGTATTAAAGGTTATTTTCATACATTTTGCTTACAATAGTTTACTTTACAGTGTAGAGCAAGAATTTTAGTATTATATGTATCATTTTGCTTTAAAAGTCACTGATCATTATTTAGTTCCAATTTTTTCTTGTGGAACTAATTTTTGATCAACTGAATAAAAAATAGGTTAGGACATTATAAAATTATAAAAAAATTAAATTTAGATGGTATAATACTAATAATAAGTTTATTTGGTACTTTCTTTTTAATTAGTATCCGATTATTTACATTGAATAGTTCCTTACCTGATAAGAAATTAGTTCCCATGTATTTTAGATGATCAAAAACTAGTTCCTCACCTCACCAAAAAATTAGTTCCCATGTATTTTAGATGATCAAAAACTAGTTCCTGACCTGATCCAAAATTAGTTCCCATGTCTTTTACATGATCAAAAACTAGTTCCTAGTCACCTTATTATTCCATACCTTATAAATAATTAAATTATACTTATTTTCAACTTTTTAAATTTTTTCCTTAAAGTTTAAACATTAATTCATCTTTTAGTATAAGAAAGTCTATGGTTTAAAGTTGTATTAGGTTAAAAATAAATATTAAAGCGGGAAGCCCTCTAAACTGATCAAAAACTATTAGTTCCTTAACGGTACAGATGTTTAAATTAAAAAGCAGCAAAGAATCTTATAAACCTATAAATACATTCTGCCACTTCCTTGCACACCTCATCACCCAGAACCTATTCAAAACGCGGTCCTCCAAATCCCAAGCACCAAAGCCTCAAAACTTTTAAAACCCAAGTAGCGACATCAATGAAAGATCAGCCACACAAACTTTATTACTCTTACCTTCGTCAAAACACCCCTCGCAGCCCCTTCAATCTTTCCACCGCCATCTACTCGCTCAATCCCATCCCCCTCCAACCATACCCCCCCACCAGGGCCTGGATTTTTGCAGCCTCCCGAGGAGACGCGAAACCAAGGACCACCCCTCCAGCCATTTGCCCAGCGATTCACTCGATGGCCCAAACGAAACCGTCCATCGGGTGCCCATCGGTGCGCAGAGCGCGCGTGTACGTAAGCACACGCCGGTGGAAAGGCTCGACCCAGATATCGGTGTGTTTCGAAGGTACCGGCTCGCAGAGCCCCAGCCAGCGGGGAACAGCGCTGTCTATCGGAAGCCGTACAGCTCTTCAGTTCATCGACTGTCGTCGCGCGGTGCACCAACGTGCAACAGTGCACCGTGGTACCCCGCGTCTCATCGTGTGCACCACATCATCGCGGTGCAACGCGTCGCGATACGTGCGTCGCAGCCGAGCAAGTCTCGCGCGTCGCCTCGTGTTCTTGTCGTGCTGATACCGTGGCCAAGTGAGTGCCAGTGACACCCTCGACCAAGTGTCATGTGAAACCTCCCACAAAGCCCGATTTCCCTCATCCCCGTCGTACCTTGAATGTACCGTGCGTCTCGAAGGATTGGGACACGAATTTTTCGGCGTTTCGCGAACGTAGGTACGTTTGGAGGATGGTGGTTCGCGCAGCTTCGGGGGGTGTAGTGAACTTCTGGGGGTTTCAGTATTGTGGGTAGGGTTAGAGGGTGGTGATTTGTGGAGTCACTGGGGTTTAGAGAAATGGGATGAATTTTGGGGGGCTTGATGTTTGTGGGCAGGTACGTTTGGAAGATGGTGAACTCTGAGTTTCAAGAAATACAAATGAATTTTGGGGGCACTTTATGGTGGTAGGGAAGGTCTATGAAGTAACTAGTGTCGCGGGGAAAATGGTGAATCTCTTGAGGCTTTGGCCATCGTAGGTTCGTGTAAAGGGTGGAGATCCTTGTGGAAACTGCAGATTTAAGAAATATAACGATTTTCTTCGAATATTGAATATGTGTTCGAAGGATTTTGCGTACTGAAGGAGTTTGATTAGGTTTTATTCTTCGTGAGAGGATGGAGTGTTCATTGGATAGTTACAAGGACACGTCCGCCTCTCTGTTATTAAAGATAGTTACAACATATTGTGGTTGTACGGTGTCACTCGTTCTACTCGTCATCACCGTGAGAGAGTAATTTCTCTTGTACAAATCGCATTCGATTGCAGAGTACTTATTAACTCGAGGGAAATCATCTGTAGTTGCGTCGTTTGATATTGGATTCTGGTTTTTCCTGTTCGACGGAGAACGGAGTGGAAAAAGTATTGGAGAAGCACGTTACGTAACTAACGAGGGAATTCCACCAATCTGTTACTCTAAGTATGGCGATAAAAATGATGAAGCGAAACACGTGCACCGCGTTTTTTCGTTGTTTGACATTTCGTTTCTCGCATTGACGTTCTCAACGTACGTCACTGCTTTTTTCGTCTCAGGTACATAGTTTCATTTGCATCGACCATTTGGACTCTCAGTTGTTATTCTGGGCAATTTGCATGTCTCACGAAAGGAACAATTCAAACTTGAGTGCCAGTCGTATGTATACTTCAAACGTTATAAATCTCTTTTATCAGAAATCGACAAAAAAATATTAGTCATTTGAAATTTATCGTTTAAATTTCAATTTCGAATAATCAGTTCTGAGAGAAATTATTTCAAGAAGATTAGATCCGCGTTCATTTAACCATATTTTATATTCTCGAAGCACTCGTTACTATTATAATTCAAGACTCCAAATTCGTGTCGATTCTCACGCTGCCAACAGGACGACAGAGACACTCTAACAATCGTTATCCGTTCTTAAACCAGCGGGACTTGTTAAAGTTACACTTCGTCATTCGATTACAGACAATTATCACGATGGCATTTATCATTCCTAAAGGCAGGCGCCCACGGCCGTGTAACAGTAACCGTACGGTAGCGTGAAATCAGCAGGTGGTCTAGTAATTAATAGTGCATGACTTGGATAAAAAAAAAATACGCCGTAAAACACACCTGAATATCTGCTCCGTAATTCGAGCTGATGACTCTTCGGATTACTCGCTCATCGAATCACTCAATTGTCCAAACTTTACTTGGGCCACTTTGTCCATTACAAAACAGCTTCCTCCAGAAAAACTTTGATCAATTAAAAAGTAAAACAAAGTAAGTCACTTTAAAATATAACAAGCCCCTGGAAATTACTGACGAATTTCAAAAAATAGCTTAAAACTCCATCCATGATTCTTCCAAAAAAAATTGTAGGAAAATTCTGGAGTAAAAAGAAGCAATTAATTCCAGAACACAGCATATACACTCTCCAAACTGCTATGAATTCCAAGAAGTACCTTAGAATTATTTGTCAATAAATAAACAAGCTTCATCCAAAAAGAATTATAGCAACAGCAAAGCCACACCTTCATCACAAAATTCAGAAGTAAAATAATTAATTCCAATCCACAAAAAACCCCAAAAAGGCGAGAGATTCCAGAAACACTGGGTGCGACCCACGATCGTTATCGACCTATGTATCACGCGGATAACAAGATCGAAGGTTGCACTCGATTCTCGAGCAATGTCACCCATCAGCCGTTGCTTCAGTCTCTTTGCGCCCGGGGGATAACGGTCTCGATCTCGATCGCGATCGTGGCGCAATAAATCGGTTTCCCCGCGCCAGTGTCATGGCGAAATCTCGGTATTCGTGTCGCGGTGCTCAATTACCACTAGCGACGTTTGTTTACCACGGCTCCACGCCGCAAAATGCCTTTCCGACCCGTTGAGAAACGGCCCCTGAACGCGCAGACCATCGTCTCGTTCTCAGAATGTCCAACACGCCCCGATAATTACGCTCCGCCAGGAGATCCCTGGGCCCCTTCTTAAAATATTGATTACGTCTTGGAGCAGGCATCCACACGTTCACTTGGCTGGCTGCAAACGGGAGATGACGTGTGTGGTTTGTGATGATACCCATTGTTGCTGAACAAAGTCGATGGAGCGGGTGTTACCTTGGGGGGTCTTGGAGCGGGTAATTGAGCTAAGATCCTCTTCTTTAGGCTAACATTGATGGGGTACGAATTTTGGAGAATCCATCATCTAATCAGTTGTAGATACAGTGGCGGACGAAAGAAAGTTTACAACTTTTAAAATGGCATAACCTTTTTAGAATTGGTCCAAACTACATGATTTTTTTTTTAGAAGCTAGAAGGATTAGTTTGCTAAGTGGCGTGTTTCGTCGTTTTGAAAAAATGCAATTGGTCAGAATAGCAAAGAAAATAGTAAATGTCGTTTTTTAAATTTTTTTTTTTTAAACTTGTAATGGAAATTCACAAAACCCGTTTGTAGATTGAAGTAAGTTGTATACATTCCTAAAATTTCATCAAAATCGGGTAACGTTGCTCTGAGCTATAAACGCTTAAAGATCGAAGCAACGTTAACCGATTTTGATGATTTTGACTCGGCAAACTAATCCTTCTAGCTTCCCAAAAAAACTCATGTCGTTTGGACCAATTCTAAAAAAGTTATGCGATTTTAAAAGCTGTAAAGTTTCTTTCGTCCGCCACTGTAGTTTGAAGTGTGTCTGCATTTGAGTTTCATTGAAGCTTCGCTGCGAGTAGGTTATTGGAGCTAGCGATGAATGAAAGGAGCAGATAGTAGGAAGTAAATTTCAGTGGGAAAATATTGCATGTCTAAAGGAACAGGTGTACGTTCAATATTTTTATGGGAAGACGACGATATTGTATGGTACATAGAGAATGGAAGCATGCTCGACACGTTCCATTATTTCCAACCTTACTGCCTTACTTACTTGTGCAATCAAAGTCTATTTTAATTGAACCAGAGCGTCCGCTGTAAATGGTCACATTTATTCAGTCTGCTGAACAGAGAAAATGAACTCAGTTCGAAGAAAATACCACACAATTAGAATCCTAGAAAACAATCCTTACGACCATTTACAACAAGCATTGATAAATAATTTCCCCGGGAAGCACTTGAAAATTTTCCTAAAGACACCATGATATCATAAAGCAGAAGATACTTCTATCTTTGAATCCATTAATAAGTTTAAACTGTCTTTTGTAAAATTACGTAGTGCCTGCGTGTATCGCTCGTTTTCCATCGGCGTTTCTCGATGAAGAAGCCAGCCGAGGAAAGGGAAAAACAGGCGTGCGATCGTGATCTTCCTTACGCAAGCCTTCTCGACCTCACGCTAGATCGTTAACGATCCTTCTGTACGCAGCTTTACGCGTTCCGTAAATAGTTGCGCAGTGCTCGCCAGCGTACCGAGGCAGCGTCGCTCGCAGATATCGATCTTCGATCGGTCCCCGGGGAATAATAGCCACTGATTAACCATAAATTTCATTCGACGCCGCGGCAATGCTGAATTAACCATCGGTCGTCATTATAATCCCGTCGACCTTGCCGCGAAATGAGAATTGCGCGCAGAACGAAGGGATCTGTCGACTGGCCTGTAATTAAGAAGGAACAGGACTGTTATTCGAGTGTCCCAAGAAACGGTCATATTGACGCAGTGTTTCAAAGTCATTCGAGTAGTGGCGAGTTTCGCAAATTGGTTGATTAACGGTGTTTGCGTTTAAACGAGGAATTTGTAATGTAGTTTCCCGCCCTAAGCTGAGACCTATCTGATAGATGATAGATAACTTTGTTTTTTTTATTATTATTATTACACTGCATTTATTGCGTGTGCTTGAAGATACTGTCATGGAATATTAAGGGGTAACACCACTGTAACAACTTGAAAAATAGCGTTTTTTTGGCAATTTTTCTTGGATGGAAGGAAAGGTAATAGAATAACTATACTGGAGGAAGTTATTAAGCGTATATTTTGTTATTAAAAAAAAAAAGTTATTGAGAAATATTACAAAATGGCGGCACTGAAGCCATTCTCGTGAGGCATGTTGAAGTTTTAGCGCTCTGCGGCACGCAGTGTAGCTGGTGCAAATTTGAATTTAAAAAAAAAATATGACTTAAATCTACATGTTTATAGCTAGAGAAATACGTAGGGGATTTTAAAAATATTGATTTTTGTGTGATTGGCGAGCATTCGAATGAAAAACGTTCAATTTTCTATAAAAAGAGGGCAATCATTTGTTAATAAGTAATGTTTAAATTAACTTATCGAAAATCCCGTACGTATTTCTCTTGAAAATGTTATTTTAAAGATATTGTTAAAAGTTCGAATGAAAAGAATGAAAATTGTTGGAGTTATGCTGCGTGCCGTGTTGAAAAATCGTGTTTCGAGAAAAACGCGTTTAACGCCGGTAGTCGTTTCGAAGCAGTCCGATGCGCTTGGGGAAGAGCTCGAAATTTCAAGGAAACAAATTTGTTTCAAGTAATACAGTTTTTGCCCCATATTCTAAAAGGTTCAAAGCATCTTTTAAGCAAATAAAAAAAAAATCAATTTTCCGAAAAATTTACAGTGGTGTTACCCCTTAAGCATGTATGACTAAGCTAGTGGATTGTATGATAAAAATTCTTCAGTGATAATTTTTCCGCGTTTGGAATGGAATACAAGTGAAACAGGTCAATAATAGGGAATACCTACTTGAAATTGTTTTCATTCTGCTTAATACCTACTGTTATTTCTTTATATGAGAAATGATCTTTGTATTTTCTAATCAGAAATGATTTTGAATAGCGCGTTTCCAGTAAAGACGCTCGTTAACTGAACCGTACTCGGCGCAAAAGAATAATGCCTGTCTTTTAATTAGCGCCACGCAACAGAGCGGAACAGGACAATGCTAATTACCTGCTTCTTCGCCGATCGTACTGTGGATCCTCTACAGTGGCATGAATATTCATAGAGATAACATTCGGCTGTGCTGCTGAATGAAAGGCATCCTTGGAAGGCCGTCTTCTCTTATTCGATTCGTCAAAGAACTTGCAGAAAACATTTTAATTTCGCCGCGAAGAATTCGCTTTCGAGAGGCACGTCCCGGGCAAGATAACATTCGAATAAATTACCCCAGGAGACAAATATTCTTCGGCTCGATACTCGACGAGCGAATGGCGATCGCGGCGGAACAAATGATAAAAGGAACCGTAAACACGGCGATTATCATTCAAGGCCAAAATTATAATTTCAAATAATCCTCCGGACGAAAACTACACGGCGAAGATGCGACGTAAAGGCGAGTTAACTTCGTCCGCGCCGTTTATTTTATCCCTTACACGTCCGCGACTCAGGCCGAGATGAAAGGTATTTTGTAGGCCAGGCACCGTTCGTCCCATTAACGTAGCCACACGATGACTTAGGATTTACTAGATTCCACTTCCTACTTTTTTCCCCTCGAATCGAGTTTTCGATGTGGCAGCCCCTCTTCGTTTTTGAATCTGGGTTTCGAGTCTCTCCACTCTCTTCGTCCCCGAGCTGGACGCTACAGAAATTCCTCGGCTGCAACGAGGACGAGCGAGGATTCCTCGAGGCGCTTAAATACCTATGGAGCTGGAATAGCTGACATACAAATTGACTTTTAAGTAAATCAGTCGCTTCGGATGCAAATCGTTTGATTTCACGTGAAATGGTGTTTGAAGGCAAGGTGTCTTCAGAAACGACACTGATTTGGTTCAAAATATTCGTCCCAAGAAAGCATTGAACAAAACTATCTGCTTCACTCAGGGAGAACTGTGAGGTTGTGCCGATCTTCACTGACGTGGGTACTCTGAAAATTTTCGATTTACCTACATTTTATTTTGTTGAGGCGAAGTGGTGGGTTGTATAAAGAAGAAGGGTGGTCGTTAAATTCTTAAAAATTTGACCATTCTTATTTATTTATTTATTTATTTATTTATTTATTTATTTATTTATTTATTAAACGGGTAGGATTCTTCAACTGTTTAGGATGAAATCAGCTGAAACGAAAGAATATTTAATCAAAAAGTATTTGATTATGAATTGATTAGAACTTTGTAAAAAATAAAGTCTGTGTTTTCTCTAGGAATGCATTAAATTATGCTTCCAAATGAGCTTTCCTTATTTCCTGGTTGTTTCTTCTATCAAACAGGGAAGCGAGTTTTCATTAAAAGCGAAGACAGCCCTTTTCCATTATAGTCACGCGATAAATCCGAGTTTCCACGAAAGCGGGGGCCTTTCTAATTCGCTGACGGAACGAAGGAGAGTTTGTTAGCGCGAGATAATTGCAATGAAAAGTGTATATTGTTCTTTGGTCCCACGAGAGGCTTCTTCGTCGATCTTCTCACGGAGCCCTGACGGAGGACCTTCTTCCGTGAACCACATGCAGCATTGCGTGCTGTAACGAGGACAATCGTACGGTTTTTCGAGCCAGTTGAAATCATTATCGAACGAGGAGCACGTCGACGAATGCCAGATGCATTCCTGGTCCTGACAGAATCCTCGCTTTCTCTCGTAACGTTCTACGTTAAACGCCCCGGCGTTCTGTCCCTTCATAATTCGTTCAATTTCAATCTATTAGTATTCGCCGACGTTTCCCACGATTTCTTTCTCCTTTCTCCGTGGAACTTAACCGTAGTTCCTGAGATCCCTCGAAATTTTTGTTGGTGACACTGTAAGTGAAACTGAGTGGCACCAGATAGGACACATGGAACTGATTCTTTCCAATTAAATTTTTCCGCCATCTTCTTCGATATCCTGTAACAAAAAATAACATTCTGTTCCTTGAATCTTCCACTATAAAACGTGCATTTGTTTAAAGTAATAGAATGTCGACAGCAGTTTGCAAAAAATTAATTTCTAATATTGGAGACGTTAGGACTATCCTTGGCAGAATGCAACTCACAAGTTTCATAATTTTTTTTCCTTGTCTCTCTGAGTTTTCTTCGCATTTCAAAATATACATTTGATAGAGGAAGATCCACAGAATATAAAGATATTTTTTATTTCACGTTGATATATCGTTGCAATTCGTAAATCGTATTTTTCGCGAGCATTCCAATGTGCGTTAACATTGCATTCGCTTCACAAGGTTTCATTTTCCCTCGTTAATTAGTACCGAAGGTATTTGAATCCGCGACTGCAGAAAATTCACGGGCTCGCAAAAAATTGTCTTCGACTCAGGGAATCGGGGTCAATTATATTCTGTGAGACACGATTTCTATACATTTTGCATGGTGCTTCTCGGCATTCGTCGTGCTCGATAGCCTGCGTTATGTGGAATCGACTTTGAAAGTATTCCTCCATCGGCTTTGTAGGTAATTTATGAAACGACGTGTATCAGAATGCATTCATATTCGATGCATTCGCATTGTGATTTTGACAAAAGGCGAGCACGTCTGTCAGCAGTTGTTCTTCGCGTCATCCAGATCAAAAGAGAATCGAGTGTCTTTAAGGAACTTGCAAAGCTTTCATGTGCATAGCAATCAACGAATACTGTGCAGACTATTCTTGAGAAATATGACACCATAAAAAATATTATATGAAGCCTTCATGGTTATACAAGTATTAAAATTCGTTCTAACATGACAAATCATAACTCCAAAGAAGATATTTTTCAATTAGAACAGTATTTCCACTCCACCTTCGTTGCTAGTATACGAATTCTACTATCATACCAATAAAAATCTATTAATTTTGAGGGACTAAGCCTCGCATATTCACATTCTGTTATTGAAACCAATTTAACAGAGCCCAGAATAAATTACAATTACAAAACGCACGGTACATTCAAGAATTATACATATATCTCCCCTTTAATTAACAAACCAGATCACCAGTCTTCGCGGACCTCTTTCTACGAACAGACATTTACAAATGTGCGATTAAAATGATCGTCCCGCTAACAAAGTGATCCTCAATCTCGCCTGACCAAAATGGAGAGGGAGGTTTCCGACACCGAAGGGATCTTCTCCAAAAGGCTGTCCAGCAACTGGGCAGAGTTGCCGACCACCCTGAGGAAGAAACAGAAGCATCGCCCAGAGATCCTCTCGCAGTTCGTCGACCCATCGGACGTTTCTGAGAGCGAGTCGAGGAAGATCGAGCCGAAACCGTTCACCAACGTGCAGCGGATCGTGCGGAGGTCCGAATTTCTCCGGAAACTGGAGACGAACGAGAACGGCAGGAACGCGGACTACCGAAGAAACGTGAAGGTCGAGAGACGATCCACGCCGGATTATTCATTCTGCCGCATAGACGAGGACTACAGGAAGCACTACGACGACCACGAGTCGAGGCTGGGCCCCCGGAGGAAGAGCCTGAGCAATCTCATCGGGAAATTCGACTCGAAGAATTTCTCGGATGAAGACCGAAAGACCAACTCGCCGGACAGCTTATTGGTGAAGTCGTCGGAGTCTGACTTGAGCAGCGACGAGTATGGGCAGACAGACGACTCAGGAGCCTTCCTCGAGAAGGCTTCCAATCGCGACAAGGGCGCGAAGGGCGAGCAGAGGAACAGGTTCATCAAATTCTTCGCCAAGGACGATTGCAAGAGGAAGAAGAAGCAGGAGGGAAGAAAGGTGTCGCCCGACTCCAGCCAGCTGGACGTGAATAAGAACAACGTCAGGCAGATCTCTAGGGTGCTAGAGTCGAGCAGGAAGGATCCGAAGGCGGTCCAGCAGAAGTTCGAGTACGAGAACATACCCAGGATCGACATATCGAAGTTAGAGCAGAAGCCTTTCGTCAGCCCCGTAGCCTCGACGATGAACTCGCTGAGCTCCAGCAACTCGGATCGCCCTCACGCTCAGCCGACGATCGAGCAGCTGAGGATGGAAGAGGGTTGCCTGCTGCGAAACTCGCGGAATACGAGTCAGCCCGGCCTAACGAAGAGTAACGAGGGGCCTGAAACGAAGCATCGCCCGCAGTCTCCCTCTAAACAGAGGCAAAGCGCGGAGGACCTGCAGGTGAACGATCTGATCCAGGACTTCTACGATAGCGATCAGATCGTGGGTCGCATGAGCGGCGAGCGGAAAGTGTCTAAAATGGAGACGATCGCGGAAGAGAACGCCGACGGGAGCAAGCTCAGCGTCCGCGAGATCCTGAAGAGGTTCGAGGAGCTGAGGACACAGAACGAGGCGCAGAACG
This sequence comes from Andrena fulva, assembly GCA_946251845.1. Classification (NCBI taxonomy): domain Eukaryota; kingdom Metazoa; phylum Arthropoda; class Insecta; order Hymenoptera; family Andrenidae; genus Andrena; species Andrena fulva. The sequence continues at coordinate 6,757,165 of OX276332.1, forward strand.
AGGAGAAGTCCGGTGACAAGACCCTCACCACCATACAGGAGACCTTGAAGAAACTCGACGAGAAGGTCAAGAGCTACCAGGTCACGATCCCGATATTCCTGTCCTCGATTAATAAATACTTCGTAAATCTTGCCGGCTTCTCGCTGAGATTCGAGACTTTGCGTTTACGGCGCTCCATGGGCTTTCTTTTTCTTCGCCAACGGTAATGAATGACTTAGGTGGGCTGGGGCGAATCTTCCTGGGCAATGATCAAGAGTGAATTCTTATAATTCAAATCATTTGGAGATTAAAAAATTTCTAGAGTTTTCTGTTCAGATTCTGTTTCTGATAAAATTGAACATTTTACAGATTATTAGTCGATGGTCTTCAAACGTTGAGTCTCTTGTAATTTGCAGTATGAGTATTCAATTTATGCTCTCTATTATCCTCTGAAATGTCATAATTATTCATGTTGTGAAGCAGAAGATCTGAAGTAATTACATTTGGTCACTCTTCCCCATTAAATTAGCTGTTGGTCATTTTTATGACTTTTTTTACTGCTGGTTAACATAATTTCAATTTATTACTGTCCGAGTAAAGATTCTTATTGACTGATATAATGCAGGAAGTCTATAAATATAAGCTTCTTAAATTACGTAACAGCATTCATTGGTGAGGCATACAAGATGCCTAGCTGATATCGACATTTTTACGAAATATGCATATGACGCGTAAGATTTTTTAATTAGGCAGATATGGTAACTACAAAGTTAGTTAGTAAATTGAATATATATCGTGCAAGGCTTCCTACGAGTTAACAGCTAATTGTCGTTACTGATGCGTTCATTAATTTTATCGTTTTTCTTGTGCAATCGCTCGAATTGTTTTTTTTTAACCGCACACCTAATTACATGAATACTTCTACCAGCAAATGCTTGAACACATCTGTATTTTCGAAAAATTTGAATAGTTTTTTTATATTTACTTGTAGATTACAACACAATCTACTTTCATTACCTGGTACCTTCTCCAACATTGTAGGCAAATTTTACAATTCAGTACCTCAAAATTATTCACTTTCACAGACTTATTCCCAATAATTTCCTCATCACTGTCAAAGCTCCCTTTACTGAAAGAAATTTCAAACTAACCTTTACAAAAGATGATCAAAAAGTTCAATGCCCAAAGAACTGTTGGATAACTAAACACCCAGCATCCCACTTTCATCAGTTCTTCCTGTATTATTAAATATGTATATGCATAATTTAACATTATCCTGGTACAGCCTGTCACTAGATGTCCTTCCTTGCTCGGCGTTTAAATACCATAAAAGAGAATCAGAAAACGAAATTTTACAAGCATGACGGAAATCGTAGTTGATTGACTCAATTAACATACGGACCATAAGCCCCTGATACCGTCAGCCGCAGTTTTCCTTCGCAACGATTTACGCGCGTATCGCGAAACAGGGTCGTTAACTCTCATGCTTTACAGCCGATAAAAGTTTCCTTTCCTGTTAATCCGAGCCCGCGAGTGTCCTTGAGGACGCCTGGTATCTCGAGCCTCTCTTTCCATCTCGCAACCTGCCGTGAAAATCAATTGCCATTTCTATATTACTCGTCCAGGAAGGCAGTCAGGAAATCGACGTTACAGGAAAATGCTTCTACCGTTGCAGAATGCAAAAGCATCGAAATAGAATGCGAAAGATCCGCGTTTGAAGTAACTTTTACAGCCAGCCCTGTTCACACGCCCCCACTATTGCGAAGATATTAGCAAAACGTTAGGGCGGTGCGAAGGTACCGTAATTGAAGGCTGCGGGTGTAGCGAGCGTGACCATTAAAAAGTTTAAAGAGAATGAATGGTGCCACCTTAGAAGGCATTCTTCGCTGGCCAATTAAGGTTAACGAAGAACGAATTTACGACCTTAGGGCTCCTGAAATGGTGCATTCTTGGCGTGGCAAGTGTTGGCATTAAGTATGCATCTTAGTGCCCTTCTGTATTCATGAGCTTGGAGCGCTTCAGATTGGAATATTTCAGAAAGCTTGGAATAAGTAATTCTGATATTAGAATTTCATTGGATTTAGATCTAGTACGACTTGTAATATTAAATATTGTTCAAAATGAAAGCTCGCGGATGACCCATTTTACTTACCCTGCATTCGAGAAATCATATAATAACTTGTGCCCCATAAATTCTTCGATTACGTATCAATTACTTGCCATTAAACTGTGGCAGTTACACATGGCATACTCTGACCCGTGCTCACTGAAATATATAAAACGCAGATGTAATTATAGAACGATTTCTAGATATGGGAAGCGACGGTGTATCATTATATCCGTGTAGTTTGACACAGATGCAATGAAATTTATCCCACAAACAGGCCGGTGAAAAGCGTGTGTATCGTTGTTCTTATTAATACTATACCGTAACTATGTGTTCTCCACCGTCTTCCACCGTATCTCGATGCATTAACGATTATGTGGGTCAGGGTCAACATCTGCTTATCCTACTCGCTCAGGTACATTCAGGTTTTGTCAGCAGAGTCTTAGGTATCGATGTACCGGGTGTTGCTTTCCGATTTCTTTGATAAATAATTGTACAGGCTACTCCAAAAGTTGGATAGACTTTAGGTAATCCACCGATAAAAGGGATGACAATAATTATAAATAAGAAAAATGTGTTGTACTATCTTCGGCTTTGAATTACATTGTAAGAGAACTGCCAGTCAATTTGTGAAAAGGCTAGATCTGTTCGCAACGCAGGTGTTCAATGTTGTTTGATGTGGATTCGATAGAAAGTAGGAGATTCGTTTTAAAGTTGGGACAAGAAACGAGCAGAATTTTTCTTTATGATGATTTAAATTCAAAGTAGATTACCTTAATCCCCATAAAAATTGACAGCAGACTAAATATTGCTTTCTTCTCGTATAATAGCTACTTATTACCTCGAAGATTACAGTAAATTGACGGCTGCTTTATTGCAATATCACTCCTGCAATGGCAGTGGGCACGAATCGCCAGTCCAGGGGAAAGAAATGGCAATTTGCTAAATATATGTCAGACGGAGCAAATAATAGTGGTAATCATGCAGGGCTGTAAACTTCAACTTTCACGACATTACGGGCGTTGGAAGACCACATGTGTAACAGAAATAGTATCGATTTTCTTTCGCATAGCCAATGAATTGCTGCTCTTTCACATGTACTTACAATTTTCATTGCAGTCCTGTAAGATTTCTGAAAGTTGCCGAAACAGTTATTAAATATTAAATATCAAATATCAAATATTAAACATTAACCATTAAACATTAAACATTAAACATTAAATATTAAATATCAAATATCAAATATCAAATATCAAATATGAAACATCAAACATCAAATATCAAACATCAAATATCAAATATCAAATATCAAATATTAGAAATTAGATATTAAATATTAAATATTAAATATTAAATATTAAGTATTAAATAGTAAAAATTCTCCTAAACGCATTTTCTTTGAGTCCAAATGGTCCAGCATTCTTTAACGTTAGTGCAAACCTTTTCAAAAATTTTGAATAACTCCCACACTTCAATTTCGAAAGGAATAACGCAGAATTCGCGAAGAAATCTCACGAAATGCTGCATTGAATAGCAGAAACTCGCAGGTTACGGTATTTATCGCAAAGCAATCGAGTAGATCCTTTGTAAATTGTTCGTTTTCAACTACAGCCGAACCGTTTTATCGGTAAAGGGCAGAAAATGATGCTCGAAGCTCACTAATCGTGTTATTCGCCACATTCCTACGCTGGATCTCGATCGCGTGCAGGGAAACCCGTTCTCTCCTCGGCGAGATCGATCGTCGGATCCGAGATATCCCGCGACGGTGTCGGTGAAAAGCAGGAAACGGGAGTCGAAAGAGAAAATGAATAATAGGAAAGATCGAGAAACCTTTCTGTAAATCACTCGCCAAGTTTTACGCCAGTAATCCAGAAGGCGGTCGAACGGTAATTACTTTTCGATCGTGATAAACGAAACGGAAGCAGCTCGTCAACGAAAACTGAAACCCAGGCTTCTTCACTGTCCAAATCCAGTGATGTTTAACGTGTCAGTCAGCCGGCTTGCTTACGGGAAGTGGAAAGCGGCGGTTTAATTACCGACAATATTTAATTGCTGATACGACACTTACGATGTACTCCTACTTATTTGTGGCGACGTGAAAGAAGATATCCAGGATTCTATGTGGCACTTTCTTAGGAAAGAGTGAAACTATTTCCTTTGCTCCAGTTCGAGGCTTTTTCTCCTTGCGAACGGTGTGAAAGTTCAATCTCTCGTCTTTCAGAAAATGGTCGGTTTGCTTGAAAATTACTCTCGCTTTCTTGGTGGTCGAGAAACTCCGCTGTGCCCTTAATGATGCAAGCTGAACATTTCTAATTACCATCGGCGATATCGAACGCTGTATCATCAAATCTGAAAGCTCTGTGCATCCAGCAACAAGACTAGAATTAAATGAAACGAAACTCACGTGAATCTATTAAAATAAAGTACTGCACTTTGCCTCAATTAGCTCTAACAAAATTATACATTTTAGTTTACGAATCAGATAGCTCAAGTTCTAGGAAGCAAACGTAGTTTTTACTTTCCTCGCGTGCTATTATTCAGCTTCCCATTACTGTATTCTGCATAAAGCCACAGTTTATTTCTTTTAGAAACCAATATTTCAATTTTGAATAGATAAGAGCTGCTTAATTGCAACGGGGTGAATGAATTGTCGTGATTGGATTGCAGATCGACCAGAAGCCGCTGCACAAGTCGACCCATCACGAGAACCACGTCTCCCAGATCACAAAATCGATCCAGTCGCAGGCGAGTCACGGTTCTTCGAATCACGTGCAGTCCCACGGTCAGCCTAATCACGTTATCTCGAACCACGAGAACCACGTGCCTTCCAGTCGTGTGCCGAACCACGTGTCGGCGACGAACCAGACGAACCATCAGAAAAACCAGCAGAACCAGCGGCTCAGCCCGAACCAGGAATGGCGGCAACCGGAAGACAACGGCAGGCTGCAAGAAGATGGCATCTACGAGAGCGGGCCAGTCGTCAACGATGGAAAACACTCTCTTCTGCAGTACGCCATGCTCAACTTCAGACAGAGCACGGAGAAGTAAGCTCGCCTTTCCATTCCTCTTCGTTTCAGATTTGTGCACTCTGCCTTGAATGACCTATTCAATATTAGGGGAATATTTTAGCGAGGCATAGATGTTTTAGTAGGAGGAAGATTTATTTTTATACAGTACGAAAAGTTATTACTCTCGTTTCAGGCAGTTTCAAAGAGCTTAGAAAGCTCAGCTAAGCTTCCTTAATCCAAATAGTTATCTTCCACTTTGGTATTTCGATGATCAAGATGATCGAACACTTTGCTACTGTTGCGAAGGCCTCGGATTATTCGAGCAGTAACCCAATTAATTCCCTTCTTTTGTAAACTATTACACGCTCTCCCAGACTCGGAACAGCAAGTTCTTACAAATATTCTTGCACCGGGTAACAGAACCCCGAGCGAGACAAAAGCGCTTTTACCAAACCCAGGCGTCGTAATAAGAGGGAAATTAATGTTAAAGACTAATTAGCCACTGTTACGCAAGAAACGTTAGTCGTGCCGTGTTGAGAAAGCATAACGTGCCGCGGTTCTCAGAGTAGCATCGACCATCTTGGTGAACGCGCGGCTAACGAGTGCTCCTCGTCTCCTTTGGGCATCATTCAGCGTCTGGCGAGTTACCGTTTCGACGCGTTTCATATCGTGCCTTCTACGAGCAATCGATTTGCCAATGCTGGATCCCTTTCGTCCGATGGGTCTGTAAATAAACGTTTCACAAGCTGCGCAGTGCGACGAGAAAGATTGAATATAAAGCAAGGACACTCGATATTGGACGTAATCGTAGATGTCCAATTTGGACCACTGCGTCGATAATCGCGAGTTCGAATCGCGTGTTCACTTGACGGAGGATATGAAGATGGGCCAGCGTTGTGGCGCCGAGTGTTGTGCAAAACTGGAAAGCAAAAAAGGGTTTGTTAACATTCATCGTCCCTTGAAATTCCCTCAACATGGTTCTTTTCGGGGTCTCGCTTCTCTCTAATACTGAAAAAAAAAAATGGCTACGTTGAGAGTAACGAGAGTTCTTACGAGGCCATTTTGAAACAGATGCATGGGAATCGTGTCACGCAGGGCATCGATTCTTCTTGCTCTCGTTGCCAATCTTGTTCCTTCTTGCTCCACTTTGTACGTTGAAGAGAAACGACTTTATTTGAATTTCATCAGTTACAGTTGATATTATGGACAAATTCTTTGAAGAATCTTTGAACGTAGAGTTGAAAAGTTGTATTCAAGTAGAATTTAAAAACGAAGTAACACTTTCAACCATTTCACAGAATAGTTTAATAAATAAAGCATAGAATACTAGCCTCTATTAAAAAGGATCTCGATGAAAGTACCTACTTCTGTTGTTGATTAATATCAGGCAGTATTGAGCGGCCAGTAAAAAGAAGTTACAAGTACGCTAGTAAATAGAGTATAAAAAGTGTGAACGTAAAAACGATAACGAAGCAGCCGGGGTACAGGGAGTCGAGTTGGAGAATGATCATTAAGACACCTAACTGGAGTGGAGGTTTCCTAAACACGACTTTGACAAGCGACGACCACCCAGCCAGTACTCTGAACGGGACTTTTTCCTCCCCTGTACCCATCCTGCAATGGAAATTCCGTTTACGACCTGCTACTCTTCCAACGAGACGTCGTCCGTTTTGGGAGACCATTACCTACGTCACCTCCAAGTCCCGTTCCTTCGATAAATTGATCCAGACAGGCTGCTTTCGCAATTAGAACTACCACTAAGAGGCATCTCAGATCTCCGAGGCGGGCAGAACGCTGCTAGAAAGTTCTACGGAAGAAAATTGTGACGGGAGGATTAAACGACACGTTCTTTTCGACAGATTCGAGATGCTGAAGACTGCAGACGGCTCTATAAGCGGCTCCCTTAAAGTCATCGAGTCTCTGAAGAGCAAGAAGAAGAACAAGAAGGGCAAAGGTCAACAGGATGGCGCGGAATGGACTTGGAAGGAGCAGGTGGATCTCGTCAAGTACTCACCTGTCCCCATAGAGCAAAGTCTGCTGAGGCTGGACCCAGAACTGAGCAGCTTGTCCGTGGAATGCTTCCTCTGCCTCATGAGGTACATGGGTGACCAGCCATTGCCTCCAGACACCAACGAAGTCAAGTGTGTCTATACTGTTCTGATGGTGAGTCACAGTCCACGCGAGTTGATGTGTTTGTTGACTTTCTGTGTCTCTTCTGCGTCGTGTCAGGTAACTTAATGTAATTGGGAGTTTTAATGAGGGATGTGGAGCATGTAAACAAGCACACATGCAAGGCTTGGAGTTATCTATGTGGAGTATCAATGGACAGTTGACATTAAAGGATAGGATACTCGTTGTTTTCTTTTAGAATATCCAAAGTCCTTTAATGTAGATCTTTATTTCAATTCGACCAGAACTCTGTTCTTCTAAATTTATTCCTTGGGATAGTGATTAGATGCAATTAATTTTTAGAAGGCTTTTGCTTCTGGGTTAAATTAAAATATGGGGTAATGTTGATATACGGTACTAAAGAGTTTGGAGATATAATAGTGATTTCACGGTGTACCTTCGGTAAAAGTGATTCCTCTCCAAATCACTTCATCAGTCTTTATAATATTCTCTCGATGGAAAGTATTTCCAGACACTAAAAGAGTGAAAACACCCCAAAATTCAAATTTCAACTAAATCCAACATCCTTGAAGTACCCATTTCTGTACTCCACTCAACTTCCACGCATCTCCCTCAAAATCGTAATTTCAAACCACCATTCGATCCAGTTGAAAACAAAATTCCTGCCACCAGTAACACCTGTAATTACCCGTTAATTCCTCCGACAATTACCAAGAGTGAAACCACCGCTTTCTCTTTTCCTCGCTGATGAATCTTCAAGCTACTGAAACTTTGACTATTTACCTACGGACGTGAATCCCTTGAAAACGCTATGTTCCATGCAACTACAGCCCGAAGGGGCTAACTTATTACATTTAAAATAATATCAGAATTAAAGAAAATAATACACAAAGCGACCTGCACCTTCAGAATGTATTTTATAAAGTTGATCTGGCTACGAGGTACAAAGGTCATCCTCCAGGCATCAAAGAACATCATTCTAACAGTGCAGTCTCCTTGCAGCACTGTCACAAGTACGAGCTACTGCGAGATGAAGTCTACTGCCAGCTGATGAAGCAGACCACCAACAACAAGAGCCCCAATCCCGATAGCTGCCAGCGTGGCTGGAGGATCTTCAGCATCGTCGCCGCCTACTTCACCTGCAGCGACGGTCTCAGGCCTTACCTGACCAAGTACCTCGAAACAGCGGCGTACGATAAGAGAAGGGCTTATCACGGGACCGCCACGGTGTGCCTGCAGAACCTCAGGAAGACTGTCAAATATGGAGGAAGAAAGAACGTGCCCAGCGTCGACGAGATCATGGCCATCAGCGCTGGCAGAAACGCGAAGAGACAGATTTACAGACTGCCAGGTGGAACTGAGAGGGTTATCAATACGAAGTGTACGACGGTTGTGCAGGTGGGTGCTTTAGGATAATTATCTTAACTGAGAATGAGCTGGAAATTGCTATAATACGAGAAGCATAGTTCAAAGCTGAACATTTTATAGAGTATTAAACGAAAGGAATATTAATTGCAGCAGGGAGAATTATAAACCCTTAATTTTCTATCAATGAGATTTTTCATATCTTGAGAAGTACCCCAGTGTTTTATAAAATAGTTGCTCTTCTTCTTTCGACAGGACGTCATCGAAGAGATGTGCAATATAATATCCGTAAGAAGCCCTCACGAAATGGACGAATTTTCATTGTATTGCATCGTCGACGGTGATGCGTTCACCATGCCACTGGCGAGAGACGAATATGTTCTGGATGTAACGACGGAACTCCATAAGAATCATCAAGTCTTCTATCTAATATTCTGCAGGTACTTCAACCCTTTTCTGACTCTAATATTACACATGGTTAAAGCAAAGACGAAGGAGTCATTATCCCTGATTTTAATCCAGTTTAAAAGTTACATTACTTGTTAGTACATAAGAAGTCCAACAGCTGTGAGAACATTGAAATATCGTCTTTTTCTTTGTCTAATAACGACGGGAAAGCATAATGCAATTTATTTCAAACATAGATCCGTCTGGTACTACCCTCTGAGACTGGACGCCCCGCTGTACATAGAAGTTGTGTTCAACCAAATCGCTCCAGACTACTTGGACGGCCGTCTACTTGTTCTGCCTGGGGAACATTTACCTCAAGAAGTCGTGGTAAGCTTCTTCTTCTACTGTACAAGCTTGAACTGTGTGGTTGAAGGATTTGGAGCTCGACAGTGTTCTTGAAAGTAGAACACCAAGTATCTGGTTAACTTAGATTCGTGGACCAACCTTGTCACAGTGATTTGTGATTTTCTAATTTAGTAATGGAAGTGACTTATACTTCATGTACTCTATAAATACTTCGACCGATCGTTTCAGTGAATGCTGTATATTTTACTACACAGATTCTCTGAATTTCCCATCAATTGTTCATTTCCCATTTCAGTATGACATGGCGCAGATAGCAGCTCTCCTACACAGGGCAGCAGACATGGCGCACGAACCAACTACCAAGGAGATCAAGTATCTATTACCTAAGCCAGTGCTCAGTTTGAGGGAACCAAGGCCCCAGCAGTGGTCGAACATGGTTCAACAAGCGTGGAACAACGTGCAACACAACACGGTGGCTGCTTGTAAAGCGCAGGTTCTTGGTGAGTGTTTTAATATTTCGTGGTCATTCCATATTCCAAGCTCAGATTCATTTGGCTGCTTAAATTAATTATCTGCTCCCTTGTTGTTATAATCATAGTGAAATATAGTGAAATTTTCTTTTCGGTGGATACAAGGGAAGCAATTGAACTGGAGCCAACTATAGTTAAGGAATTGAAGGTTCGATGAAAGTAACATTGGTTTTATTTTTATTCCAGAAATCTTGTGGAAATGGCCGCTGTTTGGATCCAGTTTCTTCGCTGTGAAGAGGGTGCCCGAAGGGAAGGAAAAGGGTGGCGATCACCTTTTGGCGCTCAACAGACATGGAGTGCACTTTATTGATTTAATCACTCACGTAAGCGATTCAGTATCTCACAGAAATCGTTTCTTCGCACATTTTTCAGTAATATTCTCTATTTATGGAACTATTTGATTTATAATGATACTATCAAGGAATCTTCAGAGTTCTGAGGGGTTGAGAAAATTCTGTCACAGTTTCAACAAGTATAAAAATAGAAAATACTATTTAAGTTCTTATTACCTGATTATTTAATAAATATTTCTACCCAAAATTCTTTAGCTATTGGACACTGAAATTCTTCTCTGTGTTATCGAAGTTCTACTCTAATTCTAACTCCTAGAACTACCTCCCACGAATACATTTCCCTGGAAACATTTACAGGAAACCCTGCACCACTACCCCTATTCCGAGGTGATCTCCACGAGGAAAGTGAAATCCGAGGAAGGAACCCTTTACCTGGACATGAAGTGCGGGAATCTGATGCAGCAACGTATCACGAGGCTCCAAACCGAGCAGGCTCACGAAATCTCGCGACTGATTCGCCAGTACATCACCATGGAGCAAAGGGCGAGCAACACCCAGGGCGCTGGCATCGGTTTCGGTATGAGATAAGGTTCTCCAGCCACGTCCTACGTTTGTCCATTCGAACATCCCAGCGGAGTACATTCCTTGTCATTAATTAATGGAGCACGAAATGCTGTAAATACATATTTAGAGGGATAAAAACGATGTGGGGAAAGGGAACAAGGATTATCATTTGCCTGAAGGGGATGTCCTGTTCCTGAGAAGTCTCTAAACTGCGAACGATATGAAAGCTTGGATCAGAAACCACTTGTTACGTCTGTGAAAGAAGTTTCACTTGTCTTAACGAAGAAGAGAAATGAATGGAGCTGCTGGAGCAATAGAGGAAAGGTCGAAGAAGAAAATTGTCGATAACGCCTGGAAAACGGTTCGCCAACCGTGGTTCAGAAAGATTGTCACTAACGTGTCTGTTTTACTGTCTTATTATTTATTTATTAACGAAGCAGGGGATTGCGAAGATTTTACGGGACGATTTGAATGAGATTTCTCGCGAGGACACGCAGAAAAGGCGGCGAATTCGTTTTAAATGACTTTCGATTTGTAAATACGTGCTAGAAAATTGTTGCAGCGAGAAAGGAGAGGAATGGGAACGGTCTTAATTAAGGAAATGAGATAAATGAAACGAAGGCACTGTCGATGACTTCTACAAAGTGTTATACGCGTTTTCTTCTCGCTTCAAACATTCCTTTTTCATGGATCAGAAGAAATTAATGAACAGTTTAGAAAGCTGTCAGGCGAGTGCTTGAATCTCGAGCAGAAGGCACATTATTAAGAAGATTGCATCTGGCTGAACGTATCGTCGAAGAACAGATTCGGCGATAGCAGCCCTGATGCTTAAAATGTTGTTTCGTGAGGTGAAAAGACGATCCAGTTACAGCCGCGTCGCTTCTTTAACAAGATCATCTTCTTCGTCAACGTGGATGAATTTTGTACGTAGGTATCACTGGACGTTGGCGTGCAGAAGAAAGAGGAAGAATAGAGGGAACCAATGCTCAAGTATCTAAGCAATTACTCTCGGCTCTGTAAATACGCGTTTAGAAACGTTTAGAAGAAGGGAAGAAGTTTGGTGAAAAGTCGAAGGGGAGGACGACGGTCCTGTTGAACGGGAAATGTTTATAAGAATCTCGATCGTTGCTCAGCAAGGGCAGGACACGTCGATACTCTCGGTCGACGGTGTCGTACTTCCGATTGATTTCTTTTTCTTCCCACTCGTGACGATGCGTTTCTTCTTGTAACACGAAGAGATCGTCGATCATGCTTCGCAAAACGATGGTCTTCAATGGCTAAGTATACAGTACTATTGAAGTTTCAGCGTTGGGTACAGTCGTTTATTTATACAATGCAGAAGTAAGAAAAAGAAACAATACGGTACGCGAATGATTTTTATGTAAATCCGATTAAAAGACTAATCATTAACGAGTATGTTCTGATGAAGACTAACGAACCTACGGTTTATATATATATATATATATATATATATATATATGTTATCACAAGGAGAATATTATTAATAATTGTATGTATGCGTAATGATGTGAACGGAGGTATTAAACTTTATATTAAAATTTCTACTTGTACGGACACGATTGTGTTTGTAGTTTGACTATTCCGTTCCCCTTTTTTTTTCGTGGAGTATATCAGTGAGATTGAATTTTTCTATGATTTGAATTGTGTATCGTTGACCTATGTTTATCATTCCAGTTTCAATCACCAGAATGTAGCGATAATACATTTTTTGTATAATTGATGATCCACGTGAGTCAACAAGTAAAATTTTCGTCAAGGAGTAAAGCATATTACTCGATTCAGTATTGAAATATAGTAGAGGCAAGAGAAGATAAAACTTTAAAAAATAACATATCTGCTAAATTTCTAGAATTGTATATTGCAATTTATCTTTCCATCAGTTCTTAATGTTAAGATGAAAACTATGTAGCTTTCTTACATTGGCACGAATGACAAATGCTTTTCTAATTTCTTCCAGCAGCAAATATTAATGGACATTAGAGGGCAGTGATTAAAGATAGCAAATTGTTTATGAAAAAGTACGTACGAAAACTGCGCGATAAGAGTAATTAAATACCTAGAATAACAATAAACACATACAATACTAATAAAAAGAAGAGAAGACTCCGAATGCTGCAATAAAAATTTCACAAGAATTTGAAATTTTTATAAAGTCAAGATACTTTTCTTCGAGAGAAGTCATTTGTTAATTACTATTTTTTACACATGAACCGTCAGTTTCTCGCGGGACTGGAACCAGGTGTTTTCATCTTCGTTTCCTGGGGCCAGTTGCTGGCAGTGTGTCGAACGTATCCAGGATCAGTCGGCGACGAAGGTGTCCGAAGCCCGGGTGTCTGTGTTCCTGTGCTGGCTGTTCGAAGTGCTCCGAAGCACTCCTCCAGCATCTCAATTTCGTCTTTGGTCTTCTCATAAGCCTTGCCGTAGCCTTTCGATGGCGATGGGACGTTGAAAGAGACGTCACGATTCTTTCTCTGACTCCTTGGCGACGATCCTCGCATTCGAATGGGCACGTTGTCGTACTGACTGATGTCAGAATATCTGTGGACGTAAAAAAAACAAAAAAATATAAACAGCGTCCACAGAAGGATTATAATTAATTATTGGTAGAAACAGCAAACACTATTCTTTATTTACCATCTTTTCGCTTATACTTTTACGCAACTGGGATTAGTCTACACTGTCACTGAATCACCCTGAATAAATTGCAACGTACATACCTGTAAGCGTCAACGGCGTCCTCAACGTCGTGCTCGACCTTCATGATCTTCACTCCAGGATTTACCATTTTGGCGAACATGCTTTCACTCCTCTTGTCCATTTCAATTGGAAACCGAGGCGTGTCCACTTCGTCCACGGGACGTTGATAAATATCGCGAGCTTTGTACACCACCGTGGGCATCTCCATCCTGTGCTCCACCTTGTAAGACTCCCTTCTTCCATTTCTCTCGGAGTCTCGATACCTCTCCGAGTCTCTCAGAGCCCTCCCATTTTCAAAGTTCTGCGAATGCTCCCTCGATTCTCTGTCGTCGCGAACGAAACTTTCGTGCTCCTCGCGCCTGTGCATGTCTTTGGGGTACTGACTCGGGGAACGATCCTGTCCCCATTTTCGACGGTCCTCGAACGGCTCCTGGGGCGAACTTTTCTGGTGTTGCTCCTCCACCTTGTCGAACCCGTCGTTGGTGTTACCACTGTCGTCCTTTTTCGAGACTTTGGGGCTACTTGCTTTCGGGGATTTCGATTCCTTGTCCGTGGTTACGGTTACTTGTCGCTTGGCTGTGACATTTTATGAAGGAAGATTTACGTATCAAGGTGCTTGTAATTCTTTTAATGAAACTTTATGTGAGGGATGAAGAGAATGGAGGGTTACTTGATTCCTCATTGTTCACGTGACACCATTCTTGCACTGTCGTGCCAGGAAAAAGAATCGATACGGAGGATTGTCGTAAAAAGGAGAATGAAACCAGAACTGAGTTTAGAATAAATATTCTGGAACGCCAAATAAAAGTAACTAATGAAACTACTTTGCAGCATTAATTTATACGAACATTGAATTTAGAATTTCGTTGCAATGTTTCGCCACAAACGGTTGTTTACCTTTCTTATCAGTCAAACGTTCTGTCATGTCTTTCTTCATCTTCTTCTTCGGCGTGCCCATTAACAAATCAGCGATGAAGACCAACGCTGTCACTAAACACAGCGCCCCAAACACCGCTGCATTGTCTATCAAATCCTCGGGGACATTTTCAATGGAGGCCATAGACAAAGCACCAACGATGCCGAAAAGGATAACGCCGAGTCCAAGGAAGAAACTTTCCTTAAATCAAGAAAAGAGTCTTTGCATATGTGTGATGGTTAACTTCCTCCTTTCGTCCTACTCTTCGTCATAAACCTCCAAAGCTTTAGTCACAAGAACAAAGACGGAACAACCGTCTCCCGATCCAAATATCAAGCTACTATTATCCTCTAAAAATCCCTTTCAATAATGTCCACGAATGAAAGATTCAAGTCTCTTTGTGATTATAATTCTCCCTCGTCATGGAAATTAATTTTCATTTAAGAAGCCATCAGAGTCGCTTATCATTCAAATAATTTTGAAAAGAATGCTTCCTGGTACAACAACAACTTCCACGTTTCCTTCATGCAAATTTCATTCCCAGGAGGTACATGTATCTGAATTGAAGAATCATTACGACCCGCCTAGCCTCAGTTGTGAGTCATTAAATAAGTCACAGTAGCGTTCGCGTTACGTGGTTGGATCGCTTATGCCAAGGATGCGCATTACGTGTTTCATCTTATAACTCGGTTGCGCTAAGGACACTTTTATCCTTGGCCCTCAATGACAGCGACCTGGACACGTTTCACCGTCGATATTCTCACGGCATCGTTAATACGCGTGCTCTATATTTAGTCGATTTCTCGAACGACTTGTTGGCTTACATAAATTAGAAAAAAAGGGGGAAAAAGTATCCTTGGGAAAGAATTCTGTCGGGTGCTTCAGCGCCTCACAAATCAGTCCGATCGTTATGCTGATTGACTGTGTTTAATGGACAAGGTGTGTCTTGGTGGAAACGATGCACACCAGGAAGGATATTGGAATTGTAATGACGCTTCGTGATTAACATCGTGAGAGCATGAAATCTGTTGCCTTGGAACTGTGGCTACAGTTTGCTTGAATTACGGAGGAATTTAATTCACAATCAGTTATCTTGATGAGGGGGAGCTTGGAGAGTAGTCTATGCGCCATGAGTATTCGGCGCTGTAACGTGTTGCATGTCCCGATTTTTAAAAAAAAAATCGTATACTGTGGAGAAGGGTTCGAGGGATAATCATTATTATATATTTTTCATAAGAATCAACATTCTCACATAAATATTACAAATGCACTAAATTCAAACCTGAAAAAATTCAATAAGTGTTTCAAATAATTGCTGATGTTACACTTGGTAGAGATGAATAATTGTGTCAATTACCAATTGCAACAGCGTCAATTTTTATTTCTCAAACTCTGTCTTAAAAATTTGTTTACTTTTGCAAAATACTAGTTTTTAAAATTCAACATTGAAATGTTATAATGTAGATGTTTTATTCTTGTCCAAGGATTCGTAATATCTGTTAATAATCAGAACCTGCACGCTTCGCGCGGATTAATTAATTTAATTACAACGACATTCTGCGTTACTAACAAGTGGATAGCAAAATGTCTGCGTTGGTACTGTGTTCGTTGAAGAGGAGAACGTTAATTCGCGATAAAATCGGTGTCGCCGAAGGACACATCCCGTAAAAGAGAAAGAATACCTTGAAGAGTCCAAACAATACGACTATTAGGGAACAGGCAAGGTCTCGCGTAATCGTCGAGGAAGAAGGAATTAAGAGGTCGTGGAGTGCACGTGG
Source organism: Andrena fulva (assembly GCA_946251845.1). Classification (NCBI taxonomy): domain Eukaryota; kingdom Metazoa; phylum Arthropoda; class Insecta; order Hymenoptera; family Andrenidae; genus Andrena; species Andrena fulva. The sequence goes on from OX276332.1 coordinate 6,773,309, forward strand.
AATTGTTCTTCGTGTTGCAAGCACTGTATCAAGGAACGCTAAAGAAACTTGTAAGGGATTACCGTCTTTCGGCCAGAAAGCTCGCCTGTTGCTGCAGCAATCAGGAGGCCTGTTGTTATTATGATGTAACCACCGCATGTTGCTGTTGCAAAGGCTGCACCTGGATTAACGAAAGAGAAAAACATTTTATATCAGCTGTTAACACTTTGGTATCTCCTCGATTACATCTTCGTCAAGTCATATTTTCACAATTGTTTATAGCATTATAAATTTAGTTTTACTCCTGCTATAAAAAAATCAGAAATAAAAAATTGTTTTAAATTTTAAAGTGTCACTTTCGGTGATTCGTGTAAAAAGTATTTCTGCGATTTTCTACAATTTTATTTTACAGCCAGGTCGACATTATTATGAGAGATTGTTGACTACGGCGAAGCATCGTTTTCTCCTTGATTTTTTGAGAGAGAGTAAATTGGGATTGAAATACTCGAACCTATGGCACCCCATGTAACGTTGTTTAGAAGTGACCATTCCCTGCTACGACTTCGTAGATAATGGAACACCCTTCGACTTTCATCGTCAGTTACTCTGAGTGCCACCACGCAGGCGATGCAAAGTCCCTGCAAATCGAATGTCTCGTTGATTGAGTTTTTTTTTAAATTAATCTAGGATGAAGGAAGCAAAAAGCAAGAACAAGTTGGGTTTCGACTTTTTTTTGTCGTTTCCAATTGCTTCTGAGGATGTATAGGAGCAATTGTAAATAATTAATTGTGGGAACGTAGACAGAAATCATTATCTATGTTCCATTGTTAATTAAGTGCTCCTTTCATTGGAACACTATCTATCTATCTGTGTATGATAGAAACTATTCGGAAATAAGTGTTTTGCGTATTTTGAATATTCTTCACAGAAAATGTTAACGGAATCGTATAATCATTATTGGAACAGTTTAATATCCACTCACCACTTCGATGATCCTGATGAACACTTTACGATTCCACATATTCCAAGCAGAAGATCGACGTCACTGGACGGAAATTCAAAGAACCAAATGATGCTGATCCCTTTGCGCAACATTCACTACTGTTCGGTGCATTACGAGACGCCTGAGCTCGTTAACAAACTACCCAATTAGGAAGGAGGTAGATGCAACTCACGGTGCTGCGATTTTGAAAGAAACCATTATTATTATGACTCACTGGAGTAAAACTGATTTGCATTAATTAATAAGCATATTTCAAAGCTTCTACTTTGTAACGAGGAGTTTGATTTATAAAACATTATTTTCCAGTAAACGAGGATTTTCTTCACTACCAATTATCAAGTTTCCAATACTCACAGTACTCATTCACCAAAAATCCTTTCCAAGCAAAGCGCATACTTCAATTACACAAAGTCACAATTTTATTCAACACTCTCACCTTCAACGAAATCGATCTTTTGCAAACCCAAAAGTGCAATCCAAGGAAGACACTGGATTACGAAATATCCTTGCGTTCACACATCCGTGGAATCTCGTGGAAAGCAGCAGCAATTAGTTAAGACGAGCCCCGAGTGAGAGTGATCGAATTCGTGCCTGCAGGCAGCTCGAGGCGAACCGAATTAGCGATCGATAAATAGACGAGAGTGGAACGTGCGTCTTATCTTTCTCATTAGCGAGTCCCAATCGAAGGGGTCGCGGAAAAGGAAGGCACGAGTCGCGGCGCGCTCCAACGGCTACTGAAGAGATAGGAAGGCTGGTGGTTCAAGTCGGACGAGCCACTACGTGTCACGTAATAACGTCTGCGTATTGCAGGTAACAACAATACCATTATCACACGGTGCATTGGCGCAGGACGGTGTGAACTTTTCGCAATAAACGCCATGGAAATGCCTGGCGAACCGCGGCTACCTTGAACCGCTTCGACAGCGTTTCATTGAACCGATGAGAGTGGAGGTAGTATGGAAAAAATGCGCGAATTTGTTCGCCCTGAGTAGACGAGTCAATTTATTTTAATTTCTGTTTATCAAAACCACATGATTCGTCTCAGCGATCGGTGTAAGTTTGATGTTTCGCGTGTAAGATGATTGTTTCACTTTTCTGCGATATGATTTTCTTTTGAGTCACGGTGTGAATCATCCGAAAGCATAGAATTAAAGTAATTATCTATTCGACCGGAAGTGTGATGATTATTCATGGAACAGAGGCTAGTAATAAAATATGCTTTATGGTTCGATTTGCCTTTTTTAAATTTTGTGACGGGGGATTCAGTAATGGACGCAATAAATTTTGGCGTCTCTGGAATTGTTGTTTAAAAAATGGCGAAGTCTAATTTTGAGATTTTATTCCACAGTTATAGGAATCTGAAAATTGATAACTTCAGTTAATCACTGATAAATATATATTTTGCTTAAGTACACTATTGTTACGGAAAACTGATGATGGAATATTCATTTTATGTGACTAGTATTCAATGTTAGTGTCAGAAGACCATTCCGAAAACGTGCCAATTACGAGGTAAATGTTTTCAGAAAAGTGATGAATTTTATTCGAAACAGAAACCATACGCAGGACACGAGCAAGGTTTTTGTTTCACCGTGGCCTTTCTTGTCTGGTGCTTCGAGTCGTTTGCGACAATTCAGAAACAATGTATCGCGATTTCTGACCGAGAGGCCGTTGATCTGGATCTTCGAGCGGGCAACAGGTTGCCCAGCCAACATTGTAACGTCGTCGACTAGCAGAAACGTATGAACCTGGAATATTTCCACTTACTGGAGGAATCGAAGCGAAGAATTTTTTCCATCTCGCATCAATTTAAAGAATACTGTTAAAAATCAAGGGGACCTACAGTTAAAATTTTAAAGCCTACCTCCTGCATGGGGAATAAACTGATGATTAAATTTGAAAGCGTCGGAAAGCAATTGAGGATCTTGCAGCAAAGAGGGGTGCATCTCCATTTTTGAAAGTTTCTGAGTTATGACGTGTAATATATGTAAAAAAAAATTAATTCCTCATCTTTTCGTGCAGGTTTCATACAAGTCCGATAACAAATGAGCGATTTATTGCAAATTTTGAACCTGTTTTGTGCAATATTTCCGTTTTGGGCAGCTCCAGATATGAAAAATTCGCCAAAAATAGAAATAAAAATTTATCAACTCGATAACTACTACTTATTCCGTGGAAATATATATTTTTCAATTAGTGTCCTCTTTTTAATGTTAAGGCAAAGCAGTAATTTTATAAACAGTTTATTCTAATTCACTCGAAGCTGCTGCAAGGTCCTAAATTATTATCACACTTATACGAAAATATATTATTTACCAACTTCAGAGTGATACTATAATATTGGGCGAGATCAGCCATCCAACCTCGTAGACTTTCAATGAATTTCCCCTATTTCTATCACGCAACTTCAATTGTTAAACACGTTACCCAATAATGACGCAGAAATGAATAATTCTGTGTTCAGAGTCAACGTTTTCAAAAACAGTACAGTGTCCTGCAAAAAATAATCACGCTACATATTCGCATTGCTTAAATCATTTCGAATTCAGTTCTTTATTCATCTCCTGAAAATTCTTACAAATTTCTGTATTCCAGCGAATGCCCACCAGAATGCAGCTGTACGGGTCGCGGAGTTCAAAACAAAAGAAAGCGCCCCAGTGTAAAGGGAGAAAGGAGATTCAGAAGTTGAAAGGAGAGGCGAATATCGTCTCCCCTCCAAGGGCTGAGGGAAAATAAATTTGTCCAATGGCGACACTCCGAAATGAGCGCCATCTGATACCTGTACTTGACCGTGTCCTTGCCGTGGCCCGCTTCATCAGTCCTGTTCAAATCATTGTGTTGCTTCTTTCTGCCGGTCCTCGATCTTTCAATCTCGACCAGCATCCCACTTCCCTCGGTCCAACGTCACAGCGCACCGATCAACTTGCTCCCTCGCTTCCCGCGATTAAAATAAAAGTGTTGCTTGCATTATCGCGGCATGGTGTAACCGAAGAAGTGAGGATTCGTGCAAGGAAATTAAAATGTCAAGTAACGGAAAGGACGAAAGGATTCAAAGCAGCCAGAAGGAAGCAATGACTTCCCTGCCGAGGAAACAGGAATCGACTCAGTCGTCGAATAAAGGTCAGAATGAGGAAGACGGCAAGAAACAATTGGGTAAGTGTATCGCAAAATTATTGTTAGCTGTTAAGAGAATTCCTAAATTTCTAGTTTGCAAAAGGATAATTGATTGAGATTCCTAGATGAGCTGATTTTAATCCATCTGGTGAAGGGTTTTCATGGTGTAGTGATATATTTTCGATTACGAACGTGTATTTTTTATTTTGGAATAAATTATCGTTTCAAGTTCCATTGTCGGCTTACTATCTGTAAATTATAATCGTTTGAAAATGCGAGTGTCGTTCATGAGCGAGAGATATAAGATTGATCGGTCGATGCTTCCAAATCCTTTATTTTTCTGACCGATTATAAAAATATTTAATAGTTGTATGTTAATAAACAGTTTTTACTAAAATTATGAATAGCGTCAGTTGAAGATTGTTGCGATTTGCGAAGAGAATATTAAGTACGATTATATAGCGATGGATATTTAAAAGTTTTAGGATTCATTTTTATTGTATTATTAGAAGGAAATTTATTAATGTCTTCCTTAATGTAAAATACAAATTTATGTTTATAATCAGCACGAAAGAATCGCCTAAATCAATCCTGGAATTAATTCGAAACTTGTCTAGGAAATCGAAAGTCCCCCAACCATTTACCAGCCGTCGACAAAATATTGAATATGAAGGATCAAATGGAAAGCTGTTGGAAGCTGCTGAAATTCGTGGCCGATTCCAAATTGACTTTGACGCAAGTGAATGGACAGAGGAAGCTGGGACCACCCCCAGGATGGACGGGGCCGCCACCAGGGCCGAAATGCGAGATTTTCGTTGGCAGTATACCTCGAAATTATTACGAGCCGGAAATCGTCCTCATATTCAGCACGGTGGGCCAGATTTACGAGCTTCGCTTGATGATGGACTTCTCTGGCACGAATAGAGGATATTGCTTCATCATGTACACCACCGAGCAGGAGGCAGCTCGCGCTGTAAAGGAACTGGACCAGTACGAGATTTATCCTGGCAAAAAAATCGGTGTCGTTGCCAGTACCAACAATTGTCGCCTTTATATCAAACAATTGCCGCAGAACATGGATTCTGTAACTATTATCAAGGTGTGTTGTTCGAAGATAATTTTACAACTTTCTTGTTCTTTTATTTTCTATTTTTTTAATTAAGCCGAATAGTTTGAATGAAATGTGTAATATGTGAATTTCGAATTTTCTGTGGAATCGAAGGTTTCAGAATTTTACGATGCATTTTTCCGCAGCGATTCTAAAAGATTAAATAATTTCTGATATCCTGTTTGGAAATGATTGAAATTGTGGATACAATTTTTTGTGTGTAGTGGATATTTTTGCGAAATGACGTTGAAGTTTCACGATTTTTTCAGCTATTTTATGAGATAACCGATGACGTAGACAAAGTCGCCATTTATCGAAATTTAAACGGCTTGATTTGCTACGCACTAATTTCGTACAAAACCCATCGAGGCGCTGCCATGGGAAGGAGAAGATTGGTTCCGGAATCGGCGACGCTTTTTAAGAATTGCGAAATTAGCGTGGAATGGGCCAATCCGAATATGGCTCCCTTTAATATGGTACGTATAACAAACTCACGTTTCTGCACTTTTTCGCAAAAAAAAATGTTAACATAAGGTGGTATGGTTCTTTCACGAAAAGCGTAGTACATACATATAATACTATGTTAGTATACAAAGTAAACAATGTTCACTTTCTTTTAATCTACAAATGTTCATTGTACTGAAAGCTGATAGGGAAGTGGAATGCAAATTTCAATAACAATTAATAGTAAATTGATCTAGGTTAGTCCCAAATCTTAATTTGAAAATCACAATCAGATAGATTTTGAAGAGCGTCGATTATTAGCATAGAAAAATATGAAGGAACGAGTGGAATGTGACGAAGGGATGTTAGTGTTTGCAAATGGGTACTGGCAGCAATTTATGGTTTTCCTTTCGTGCACAAAGAACAATGACATCGTTCAGTTGTGGTCCCACGTGGAAATAGGACGTGGGTACTTTCCCCCATTGGCTTGTCTCTGCAATTGGCAGAACGATTTGCTAGAAATCGAGAGCCTTGCGTGCCATGCTCGAACGCAGATCGGTTTGTGAAATCGGTAGATCGCATTCTTATGCTTTGTATCCTCATAAATCGTTGGCAGAGGCTGCTATTTTTGTTTTAAATTAACAGCTATTTCATTCACTTAAACAATATAAATCTCCTTTATCCAATAATTAATACAATGTGTAAGAGAAAATGATTCTTGAAGTTAATTCAAGTGTTTCAACATTAGTATGAAGACGAGGATATAAGACATTTCTATAATTTTAAAAACACTAATGGAAATAATTTAAAGAAGCTTTCCACTATCTTCACTGACTTTAGAATGTTTAAAAATCCACATTAGTAATAGAGAGTCTATTTTCCAAGAATCTTCACACAAAGTATTTCATAATTTATTTCATACTTCCTTTAAAAACAATTATTTAAACATAAATACAAAATGTGTTTCGTACATTCTCGTAACTATTTCTCCTAAATTTGATATAGAACACGATACACAACCTTTGTGCGTGTTAAAGCACCCTATCCAAAGATTCTTTCTTTCTTGAATGAAGATTTTCCCCAAGCTGAATGAATTTTCATGCGTGAGACGTAGTAAACACAGTTTGAATGAAACAGTTCGCGATATCGCCGACAAGGGGCACCAGGAGTGTCGGCATTCATTAAAGAGAATGCGCAGCGACAGATGTGCCGAGTCGATCAGCTGATCGGGTGCTTCCTCGTTCTCGTATTATACGAAACTATCTTCGAATATCGTATCGTTCGCTATTACCCTCGATAACCCACGAAAATGAGTGTCTCGAAGGTAGAAACCAGTGAATACAGTGATTATCGCAGTCCTTTGGCGACCAGATACGCGTCGAAGGAAATGCGCTACAACTTCAGCGATCAACAAAAGTTTAGCACGTGGCGGAAGCTATGGATTTACTTGGCCAAGGCAGAGATGGTTCGTAACCGTTTTCTACCCAAGACTTGCACGAATTACCATACCTAGCTTGGTCGGTTACCAGACCCTCGCAGCATAATCGATTTTTCCCACCCTTTGTTGATACCCGCGGCTGTACTCCAAACGCTTTCGCCGTCCGTTACCGTTCTGAGGGAATAGAAATTTTATTCGACAGTTCATGAAGGATTTGAGGTAATTAGGTGGAGTGAAATAATGGTCTCTATTTTCGCTGAATACTCAGCGGTAGAAAATAGACAGCAGCGAAGGGGTGCTGGTTTGTGTCTCGTCGCTACCTGCCCCGTCCTTTCGTTCGCAGCGTTTTCTTCCGCCGAAAACGTGGCAAGGCACTAATGCAAAGGGGAAAGTACCGAAATAGAGAGGGTGAGAAGGTTTCCTGGCCGAACGCCGGAGGAAAACGTCCCCAGCTGCGAAGCAAATGTTTTATTGCTTTATGACTCTGGCCCATGGCCCGCTGCTTCTCTACCTGGGACTTTCGTTATCCTCGGCAGAGTGACTTATTTAGATTCTCGGCGTGTTCCTCAATGGTAAACGTCAGATATTTTTTTATATTAACTGTGTTGTTAGGGTAATTTAAATGAACTGCTATTTATTTCGTTTATTTGAATTGAGGAGCCAAAGTTTCGAGAATGCTACTCGAAAACATATTTTTAGTAAGGTTATCGCGAGTTCACTGTGTTGTGCAGTAATGTTTGTGCGTCTTTCCACGAAAACTAAGTTTTCTTTAATAGTGGAAGGTTGGATAAATTATGTAAAAAGTGGCCCAGCCTTCATAGGGTGCAACTTCCATGTTTCATTCATCTAATAATTCTCAGATCGATCTACCGTTTGAGATAGAAATTTTATAATGGAAGGTTTAGAGAGTAAAATGTATTTCGACACAGAATGTAAAACAAGCCAGTGATTCTGATAATTAATTAAGCAAACATGAAGCATTCCTATGTTACTTGAAAACCACTCAAATCTTCTGCCACAAATTTCTTTAACCCTCTAGGGACGGGGATGTTTTAAACTTAACGTAGAATTTTTTTGAGCGTTAAGATAGTCTATTTTATACTTCGGATTTGGAAGCTACTCGTTAATTTTTTTTTTTTAATTTGTTTATAACAAAAATGTTTAATTTCGGGTTCTGATGGTACAACAGTTTCTTCTCTGCCTACTAAATGTCACTATACCTATCAAATCTCGATCTTATTGATGGAACGTAAATAAAAATGTGTTAATCTGAATGGGACTCTGGAGTCCCACTCGTCCCTAGAGGGTTAATCTACATGTCTTTTTTAGTCTTCAATCCACAAATGTCGAATATTCTTCAAATTTTTAATAAGGAACATTCAAAGCATACAGTACAATATGTATATACTTCGACGTCAAAAGTGAAAGAACTCATCCACCTGTCCTTTAACAAATCCTTAAACATTCCAAAAATTATAGTACGAGGAGAACGGGACCTGCGACGATCACGGCCACGTGGAAGTAACGAAAACGTTCATCGAGCCAGTAAAAATCAAGAAATCTGTGGCTCGAACGAAGCACAGCAGAAGCGTGGAAAAGCGATCGAATGCAACCAGCAATCACCGAGCACAGAAGCCCATCGACCCTACTATTCGAAAGGGCAGAGCCATAAAGGCCGCAGCGGATAATCCGTCGAAGTGCCTCGACCGTCCACCGAGTCAGTGTGCACTGGAAAGCTACAAATTCCAGAACCTGGTGTGCTCGCAATGCTCCCAACTGAATTTCGCCAGAAACACCTACAAAACGAAAGGGAGCTGTAACCAGGCGTGGGACATCAATGGGAATCTCAGAAGCACTTTCAACCACTCTCTACTAAATTTCAAAATGAACCAGCCCCAGCAGGATCAATCAAACGCGATTCTTCCATCGATCAGTGCGTACTTGAATAAAGGGAAACGCCAGAAGAGCTCCAAATGGAACGACTTCCAGAAATCTTCGGGCGAAGACCCCAGACGACGGAACGGGCTTCAGATTCTCCCCAACAATCTTCCAGAAGATTCCTACGGATCGTTCAACAAATATATCGCGGATTGCTCTTGTCGCTTCCCCGACGATGGCAATCTGAATTTGGAAAAGTACAGCGACGCCCATTCCATCAATCGCGACGATTGGAATTCGGTGCAAGGTCTGGCATCCAAGTTCTCAGAGGGTTTGACCGTCACGAACGAGAATTTCGATAAAAACTCCGCTGTCTACACGAACGAGCTGCAGACTCCTCTAAAAACCAACGTCGATTTGTCTAATAGCTTCTTCGACCCTCAGCCCTTGAGCGATTCTAATCGCCAGTTTTCGAGTGCCCTCCAATACGAGAATTATTATCAAAACTTTGCTGCCAACGGTGCGGGACGAAAGGACGCGATGGCTTATGCTCCTGGGCAGCATAACTGGCAGGGTGTTCGAGGCCCCGTGTTCCGTCAGGAACCGAGTCGCGAGCTTTTCTCTCAACGATTCGTACCTAACGCAATGAAACCAGTGGTCGTGGACCAGAACTTTGGCTGGTGCGTAGCTGGGTCTTCGCCAAATCAGCCGCTCTCTTACGAGGCTAGAAAGATTCCAGAGTTGTCCAATGGGATTCCAAGCGACGTGAAATATTCGAGCCACCATCAGATGATGAATCCGCAGAACGTGCCAGAAATTGGACGTTACGACGATCGAGTTAATCACGGATCATTTTGGAATCCTCTGTGGAATTTCGACGACAGGCTCCGCGAGAACAACGCGAAGGCTGCGCTGTATTCGAACGATCCGGTGCTCATAGAAAGTAAGCTGCAGCTTGGGGAGAACTTTCAGGGCGACGGGAAGTTTTACGCGAGGCCAGTGCTGAAAGGAGCCAATGCTAATATCAACGTTAATTACTGATTAGAGGGCTGTGCTGTTTTATTCCAATCTCTGGATCGGTTGGTTGAGCGGCGTTGCGTAAGACAGCGTTGAAAACAGGCTGCCTCGCTCCTCTTTCTCGCGATAGAACTTGATCTCATGCAAATCTTCTGTGGAAATATATCGCGGCTTCGCTGGTGAGGCTTATCTTCCGTAAACAAGTTGCTGAGAGCGTAGGAAACAATTTTCTGATCAAGGAAATTTATACATGCGTCGTTGAACATTCAGATAATTTTGTTGCGCGACCATTGGAGATGTGAGTAGCTCGTGGCGACAAGTGAGATGATTTTTCTAATCAGTATTTGAAGGAACGGAGTAATTAGAGATAGACTTTTTTTTACAATCAGTGTTCTGAGTCTTGAGATAGTTTGTTCTAAAAGTATATATGTATTTATCATTTATTTCTAAGCGTCTATATTAAGTATGCATGAGGACAGATGGGTAGTATTACTGAAACGAGAAATCTGTCTCGTCTCTCGTATAAGCACAGTTGAAGTTCCTATTAATTAAGACTAATTTTTTACAGCTAGCACGTACGACGGAAGTATAAAGAAAACTCGTTTTATACCAAAGATTAATGGTAACTAGCAGCTAAATAATCGTTATTCCTTATTATTATAATCATAGTATTTATTATAATCATAACGTTTATATAATCTTATTTTCTAACCGTACTTGTATCGCTTATAAGCTCCTTTTTCTGAATCTGACGCATTGTTAGCCTTCCGAACTTCTGTCCTTTGTAAGAAAATTTGAAACTTGGACTTTTTATTATGTCGCGTAACGTTGCATCTCGGTTTTTTTCTAATCAAATTATTCGTGTCATCATGGCAGCAAGAGGATTTGTATTTCACGTGAAAATTCGACGATTTAGGCGAAGTTAGAATTTATTTTGAACAGTAGAAGTATTGTTAACTAAGAAACCATACTGTTTTACAAGTGCATGGCCGATATATTACAATCGTCTATGAGGGCGTAATATTAAGAACCTTTTTTCTCTTGTAATCAGTGATCTGTCATTTTTCTTCTTTTATGGAATAAATGATGTTTTGAAATACTCCACGATATACTCTACAAAACTCGAATAAAATACCCGTTACGTTTCTCCAAACGGGGGTTGCTTAATTGTATTATAACATCAGGGTAACGTGTAATTATATTACATTGCTTGACAGAGTTCCCAAGCAGAGGAAGTGGAAAGTCGAGTTAAATTATTTTTCGCGCTACAACAGAAATACCTTTCTAACTATTGATATGTACACGAAGGGGACCTATCGAATATTTCCATGTCTAGTAGCTCGTAGCTTGTTTAATTTCTTGCTGACCTGCGCAGAATCGATCACATTTGCATAGTGCAAGTTAAATCTTTGATTATTTATCACGTACCTGCTCTCCTACTTTCTGATCCTTGCTCACGTTGCTCCTGTAGTGTTTTATTCGTATTTACATTTTGACATCGCTTCCTCTAACTATTGGAACACTGCATTTTCGAGGGCTTCATTTTGGTGGGGCTGAATGTACACGAACTTGACTACAGTTTGGACAGTTGTCAGACTTGTTTCGAAAACTCTGACAACGAATGCAAGATTTATCGTATACCATTCCAATTCGCTGGACGAAGAATATTTGAAAAGAAATGATTTTTACTTCGTCCTGACTGCTTTTTATGCGTAAGAAATTCCCACAACCCGCGCACTTCAGACGCTTCTGTTCGCTGCCGTCGTTTGCGTCCAGCACCTAAGGTTGACGAAAAGGTAATGCAGTTCGTTCTATTGTTTGTAACAGAAATATTTTTATCGTTATACTTTAATGCAGTTTGCTGCGGCACAATATTCGCAGAACAGCTTTCCTCGTTTGTCCTTGTGAACACTGTAGTATCGGAAGGGACTCGACGTAGGGGAGCCCTGTTAAAATGTCGAGATCGAATTGTAAAATTGGAATTACCTATATAGTGACAATTATAAAATACGTAAATATCATTTACCTGTATCCTTTTACAGGACGGGCAAATATTTACAGCTTTATCGTCGACTGAAACAATCTCTTTCTCGCCTGTAAACAATCGCTATAAAATATTTTATTGAACTGTACTATTCATCAAATTAGTCAGTTAAATATACAATCTTTTGTTGATGAAAGCAAACGAAATTAAATAAAGAATAGCAGATTTTGAGGAATTTATTTGATTGGAAATTTTAAGCTTTGCAATTACCTCAGATTCTGGTTTATCATTATCTTCAGCTTCCAAAGTTTGCACTTTCATATCAGCATGTCTAAACAGAATACTTACATTTGTCAAAATTTGTCTTGTTGCATAACACATTGTTTGCTTACGTCGGTTCAGCAGGTTCAACTTTGTTCTTCTTCCGCATTAGATGTGTCTTTTTGGACCTGCTCGTATCGCCTGCTTGCATCCTAAAACATTATTTATTGTTCTGAAACAACGATTATATGTAATTCAACGTGATCAAGAATCTAACACGATGCAAATGACTGCAGATTTTCTTCTTCGCTTTAATAGTAATTAATGAGAAGTGTTTAATATGGTAGGCTTAAAATTAAGAAAATAAAATTTGAAAGGAGTAATGTCACTGTTATTAAAATGCAGTATTTCTGTGTGTGTGTAGTATTTGCACCGATAATAAAAGTCAACGAACGAAAGAAGCAGGTTTAAACTTTCCAACGAACAGGCTAATAGATCCATATAACCATTTCCGGTGTACTATCGGCAGCCTATTGCGGTCAAGCAAGATTAGAGGTGCACGAGTTACTGCTACACTGCGGAAAATATATTACTAAAAGATCAGGTTGACGAGATTCCCCTGCTTGAATTAATTACTTCCTGAATTGAAACCAAGACCACGTGCCATTTAATATATTTTAAGTTCAAGAGAAATTTAAAACGCTAAATTCAAGGTACAACGACTCAAAGTGTTGTAATAAAGCAAATTTGCAGGCTGCATTTTTTCTTCTCAACTTTCATCCAAACTTTTCACTATCCACACAGAAATCTAAGACACGATAATATCGCTTATGGGTCATTCCACGCCAACTCGATCACTTTTTTCCCTCGATGTCCCGGATTTTGTTCAAACTTGAATATGTTGTAGCCCTCGTGAAAGTATGGGGGGTTTAATTCACCATTTTGTCGTTTTCGAATTTGTTTAAAAAATATAGGGCGTTGAGTTTTGCGATTTTTGCCTATTTTCATGAAAATGGGTTGTACTTATGCATTTTTAACTCGGAAACTATTTGTCGGATTTTGATCCTAACGTTATTGTAAACTAGAAGGATCAGCCTTCCTGAATATTTTTGTTCCCGGTTAAAAAATCATTTTTACAATAATGAAAATTATAAATAAAGTTTTATTTTGCAAATTGAGGCTCAAGGTCACGATTTTAAAAATCCGAAAAAAATACCACCATATTCGCTGAAGAATTTCCAATAAAACTAGCCTTTCTCTTGTTGGTAATTTGTATATTCAACGTCGCAAGAAGCTGTTAAAGACAGCGGCGCGCGCCGTTTCAGGTAAGCGAGCCGCGCGCTCCGCTATTACGGTCGCCTGACCGTACCCCTCGCACCCTCTATTACTTCAATCAGGTCTAACAACGATAGAAACAATAACGACAGCTCACGTATTCATCACGAGGGTGTCATCTATACCTGCAGAAGAATTTTACTAACCCACTCTTGGCCAAGATGGTAATAAACTTATATAGCGCTACACATTTCTGCTTAGGCATCGTCCTTTAAAGTCTTTAGTCTTCAGAGAACTTTCGCATTTGCAGCAGCATTACCTATTACTGGCACTAGAAGTTTCCATAGCTACACGCCAATCTCAGACAAAAAATTTTTATGCAAAACTTGCTCGTGTGATGAAGCTGGCACTGTGTTCAGCACAATGAAATAGTTTCGACCGTTTTCTTACTTGCATCCCTTAACCTCGCTATTCGAAGTGATCATATCCATGCCAACCTTCCTAATCCATCTTCCTATCCACTCCTGATGGAAAGAACCCACCACCTTCTCGTGGTTTCCATCGAGCAATGGCACTTTTTCAACAAATAATCAACGAACAGTCAAGCTGGTACTTACAAATCTGATTATTATAAAAAAGTAGCATTGGCCAAGAGTGGGTTAGTAAAATTCTTCTGCAGGTATAAATGACACCCTCGTGATGAATACGTGAGCTGTCGTTATTGTTTCTACCGTTGTTAGACCTGATTGAAGTAATAGAGGGTGCGAGGGGTACGGTCAGGCGACCGTAATAGCGGAGCGCGCGGCTCGCTTACCTGAAACGGCGCGCGCCGCTGTCTTTAACAGCTTCCTGCGACGTTGAATATACAAATTACCAACAAGAGAAAGGCTGGTTTTATAGGAAATTCTTCAGCGAATATGGTGGTATTTTTTTCGGATTTTTAAAATCGTGACCTTGAGCCTCAATTTGCAAAATAAAACTTTATTTATAATTTTCATTATTGTAAAAATGATTTTTTAACCGGGAACAAAAATATTCAGGAAGGCCGATCCTTCTAGTTTACAATAACGTTAGGATCAACTAAATCCGACAAATAGTTTCCGAGTTAAAAATGCATAAGTACAACCCATTTTCATGAAAATAGGCAAAAATCGCAAAACTCTCAACGCCCTATATTTTTTAAACAAATTCGAAAACGACAAAATGGTGAATTAAACCCCCCATACTTTCACGAGGGCTACAACATATTCAAGTTTGAACAAAATCCGAGACATCGAGGGAAAAAAGTGATCGAGTTGGCGTGGAATGACCCTTATTCGAAATCAAAGCACTTACGTTTGTGTTCCTATTTGAGGCTGGAACGATGAAGTATTCAATGACTGTTCCACTTTTGAAACACCCTTCCTCGAACTCTCCGGCGAGCCTTCGTCTTTACCACCGATACTTCGTGTTTCTTCCGGTTTGACTGCCTGAATGTTTGCCGTATCCTGTTCCATAGGTTCCCCGGAGTCGTTCAATTTTTTCGCCACACGCCGCGCCCTCGCAGTTTCTTCCTTGCCAATCGAAGCTTGCGAATCTGCAGTCTGCGCCACGTTCGTCTTGGGTTCTTCGATCTGTTTCAAGCGGCTAATTATTTTCGCCACTTTTTCCGACGGAGCAACTTTGGTTGATTCGCGACACCGGGGAACGTCCTTGAGAGAAATACTCGATAACTTTTCAACAGCAGTCACTGTCGATTTCTCTGGAGCAGAATGCAGTGACGGCATAGTGGCCGGCTTAACGGAAGAGAAGTCCACTACATTTCCAGCGTTGGATTCCGCTGCCTTTCTGTGGGAAGATCTCGGTGTCCCTTTCCTGACGTCGACCCTCGCTTTCTCTCTTTCTGGTATCAAAATTTCTTTCTGCTTCTTCGTGTCTTCCTTCTCCCCCGCTGTTTCCCTTCTCGCGATGACCACTCTGGGTTTCTTCGGTGCCGCTGATTCAAGCGTCTTCTTGCTGAGAGAGGATTAGGAAAATGATAAGTTTGATCACAGGAATTTTTGTGTACGAGAAACTGGCATACGAACGTGGTGTTTAAGTGATCTAATTTGCGACGTAAAAATCTAGCCTTCTCTAATAACTGGCAATAAGGTTGAATTACCATTTAGAGAAAGAGGACAATGATCTTCGAGAGTTGGAAAATAAATGATACTTCTATACTTCTGATTCTTATATTTCTAGTAACTTGCAATCTTGTTTTGTGCACTCATAAGTGCCTCGCGTTACGTACGAAAATATTTTACAAACGGAAGAAACTTACACTGTTTTCGGGTCATCAGCCGTTTGACTGGAAGTAGTAGTCCTTTTACTCGGCGCCACGGTGTAGGACGCAACAGTGAGTTTAGTGATGGTGCCCGCCATCTCTTTCATCTTCGAGCCTTCTGGTTTATTATCAGCACCTTTAAAACGACGAACGTCGACAAGTGAGGTCACGGAAATCTGTCTGTTCCGCGGGGATGGAAGAGAGAGACATCAGTTCTAAAAATTTCAACCATGCGGAGCTAAAGATCGCGAGGTATTTGAAACGCAACGAGCTGCAGTGCTTCGAATGGCCCAAGAAATAACCATTTTTACAACGTTTCAATCGTATATTTGTCACATCGCCAGGGGTGTTTGTTTATAATGTCGAGGGTTCACTGCACCGTCACGTCGATCGTGAATGGATGATCGTGAACTGACTCTGAACGAAATCAATCTTTTCGTTTCACTGTACTCGCAACCTGATGCATTCGAGCTTTCTCACTCGTCAACATTCCGTAGGGTTTCTCCTCCATCGATTGCACCCACTGCACCTGTTCCTTGGTAGGTGGCTCTTGCTTCTGTTGCTCCTGTTGCTGCTGTAGCTGAACGATGCCGGTCACGCACCTGCAACTGTTTTTCGGCGTGAACGATTAAGTTTCCTTCGCCGCGCCTTAGTGGTGGGAACTGATTGGAAAGCAGTACGAACCCTGGACAACACGGAACACCTCGAATGAGCTGCACAAGTGCAGGGCAGGGTGCGCATTGCGCTTGTTGAGCTGCCGGCTCAGCCGCGGCTGAGGACGTCGCGTAGTATTGCATTTGTCGGTTGCACAGCTCGCATCTGCTCACCGTCTGCACCGGGATTTCTTTCATTTTCTGTTCGGTCTGTGGAAATTCATCTAGCCATTGAAATCATTCACTTGGGGAATGCAAGTGATACAACCTAGCTTCGTCCCTGTGCAGCAAGCGTGTTTCTCTAGGTTTAGTGTGTGAATTTAGTGATTACAGTACGACTCACTTGGCACTCTATAGTCGACACCGGGCGGGGATCCGTTTGAGCCTCAGCAACGTCCACGGCGGACACTGTTTGAGCACTCGTCGCGTAATCGACGTATTGTCGACGAAGTCCGTACCCGACTTTTCGGAGACAGTGATCATCGCACCCAGACGCATCTCCATGGGGTATTTTGAGGTTGCTGACACTGGTCATCCGGTCGTATTTGACCGTCTATATTGCAGAGAGATACCTTAAAAGAGACGTTGGTACTCGAGGAGCATAGATTACTTCGTACAAGGGTCACTTCGCACTACTTGTATTAGAATTAGAACGGTGATTTTAGTATTGAGAATTTATTGTTACCTAGCAACAATCACGTGCGTAGTAATTACATTTACAATTACTAGAACTCCAATTCCACCACCTGATAGAAATGGATTCGAAGGAAAGAGTTTACTGTTGCTACACGATAGAAATACAATTTAATTTAAGGGGGTATAACCGTTTGAAAGTGCCAAAAATCGGATTTTTTTTTACATATTTTCATAGATTGACGTTTTAGAAATATTATAAATCAAGTCGCGATGTAAAAATTCGGAAGATTGACGAAGTTATAGGCATTTGAGTGGAACAACCCAGGTAACACTATTTTTTAAGTACCGTAAACTGGGGTGACTTTGCCCGCCGGGGTGACATTGCCCACCTTTCGGAAAAACTTTATTTTATTTTATTGTGAAGTAATTAGAACATATGGTGTTTTGTAATCGATAGCAATAATTTCTCCAAGGTCTAACAAAGAAAACAATAGCGACTTGAATCATATGGTGATTATTCAGTCAGAGTAAAAAATTACACAAACAAAATGTTTTTTCCAAGTGAATTTTGTGATCTCCGAACTTTGTACTGTTGAGAGATGTTGCGAGCAAACCACAATGTAGCGGGTTCGTGGACAGCTCGGACCACAACAAACGCTCGCGAAGCGCGACCTCTCCTCGCCCTTGAGAGAGCCGCGGCTGATTCCGGCGTGGAGGAGCCAAGCGTGGCCCGGCAGTTCCACGAGAGCGAGCGATCGACTAGCGAAGAACGAAATCGAATAAACATATTATTTTATCTAGTAGGTAACTCAATGCCACTTATTTTCCTACAGCACCCCTATAAGAGAAAATAAGCCTTAAAATCTCGTACAAAATTGTTACACAATGCTAAATATTTGATATGATCCAAATATTAGAAACAAACATACATTCTGCGACGACATTTCGGCTTTTTTTAAATAAATTTTTTTAAAGAACATATGTTTTGATAATACTAGTCTTATGTATCCATTAGAATAAGAACGATTGCTCAATCATAACTCAATAAGGAGTTTTAGGCATGTTTTCACTGTAAAATTTGACGTGGGCAAAGACACCCCAACTGAGCGGGTAACTTTGCCCACCATGTTTTTGGAATTTTAAAAGCGTACGTTTAAGTAAAGAATTTTTTTTAAAAGCCTATTTAAATCTACGCGCCATCAACCGTATAATAGTATTTTACAAAAAAAAAAATTTAATGCACTAGGAGTGCTAAAAAAGATATTTGAAGTTCAAAAGTGGGCAAAGTCACCCCAGTTTACGGTAGTTCATATTACTATGTAAACATAGTACAAACACGGAAAATCTTCATGAAGCCATTTACTTGTAAAAAAATCCACAAAATCTACATATTTTCCGAGCGTCCAAACGGCTGTACCCCCTGAAGCTTCTGAAATGTTCTTAATATATAATTTCGCCATGACGTAATTTTCATTTCGCGATGAATACGAAGGAAGTAATGCATTTCTCTATCATAATTTTAAGCTAAAAGGGTTCCCAGCTACCACTTCGGTGTTTTGTAGTTCCTCTTATACAGAATAAGTATTGACTCACTTCGCTACACGTAGGATGACAGAATTGACGGTTCAATAGCTCAGCCTGCTGAGAGCAGCAGCACTCTTTGCACGGACTGGATTGCCGTTTCCACGACCTGGTACAGAATACTTAATGTCTCAGTGATATTAAGTTCACAGATAAATCACGGCGATTACAAACTTACGTCAGTATAATCGCGACATGAATCATGCAGATGATGCACATTAGATAACAAAGAGACAGTATCGAGAATATGTACCAAGCTCCAAAAGCATTGTAAACCGGTAATACTAAAGTCGCGCCGATTAGGTACAATATTGTGCCGAATAAGGAAAAGAGGAACACCTGTAATAAAAGCATGAGCAGGGATCGATTAAAAAAATATTCCTCGCAGGAATGTTGCTTATGCAAATAATTACCGTGAGAGAATTCGGGTCCCCTCCGCTGTATTGGCTGATCAAGTCGACTGCCAGAGCGAACACGTACGTTCCAGACAGGGCTATGAGAAAAATAAATGTTGCAGGCGGCACATTCGGGTCACCAAACACGACGGTGTAAACGACAAATGCGAAGATTTCTAACGACACCATCTGATCAATTGGAAATAGAAATTTCGTGTGATCATCAATTTTATTTGGACGATGTTAATGGAGCGTTTCGTGTATGGAACAGGGACGGACAGTGGATAGCGACATTTGAATTGTGCGATTGGTACTAACAAATTGGAACGTCCTGAGTGGCCTATTGATCTTTTTAATGATACTGTCGAGTTTACTGGTCGGCTTAACTTCTTGATGGCCATCTGATTCAGCTTTATTATGTTCCAAGCTTTTGTCCGTATCTGCAGATTAGGAATTGCAGTTTTTATGTTGCCACGATAGGGGGGAAGTAGATGGGAGGGAAGGTATTTGTGTTGAGTCATTTAACCTTGCATCCTTCACTTGCTTTCATAGGATCTTTCATCTGCTTTATATCATCGAACGAACCTCTAAATTCGTACAGACCTTAGGTGTCATTACGTTTTTTGTTTCGAGTGCCTCGAATGTTGCTATGTTAAATTGCAGCGTTGAGACATCGATAGATTCTCGACTTCGCCTCCGATCGATATTCATGGAACAGAAATTGGTTCTGAGTTTGGTGTGAAATAAATTAATACGTACCATAGCAATTGTTCTATCGAATATTGTATAAGAAAGTGAAAGATACGAGGAGAGAAAATAATCTTCTCTTTGTTACCTTCGCCTACCTTACCAGAACACCTTGAAAATAATGAAGGGGACACGCCATACTAAATTTAATCATTCTTTTATATTTATTACAATATCTTTGCTTAATATATAAGATGTCAGCTCTAATATTAAATTGGACGGAATTGTTTCGATAAAGACATTAATTGTTACAACTATACAGGGTACATTTAACTCGAGAAATGTACACGATAGGAAATTGTAAGATTTGGTCCTTTTATAACTACATTTAGTACTACGAAAGATATACTTTTTTTTATCTAAGAATATTCATGGCAATTCTGAGATTCAATTTCACAATATGCATATAAAAAGTATGATAACCTTAAGAAATTCGTACTTAGGTATTAGTAAAGTTTATGTTAACAAATCTACTATTAACTGACGCTACACTAATTGTACAATTATACAAACTTTGGATCTCAGCATGGTGTCAGTGAAAAATTATATTTCTCGGTGGATCTTCATATTTTCTTAACATGTACAATATGCCACACACTTAGAAAGTCTTTGGATATTAGTTTGAATAAAAAAATCCTACACTAATAACTAAATTTACTGAAAAAATTCTTTGCATATAAAAATGATAATAAAACTTGAATGAGAGAATGTTACTCATTTAAGGCATTACAGTATTCTGCCTATTCTAATTATCTACCCTATAAATCAACGATTCATGTATTCTAATACTCTACATTATGCTTGCATATATAGTTACTTTTGTACATTATCTAACAATGCTAACACAATCTCTGTATTCTACGATACACTATGCACGAATAATATTAGACTCACACGAAGCACTACTCTTTTAAGATAAAACAACACGAAGGCTTACAGACTAACATACAAATATTTGGCTGAAGAATGATTTTTCGGATTTTTCTGGACGGCACGTACTTCTATAATTATTCCGTGCTTAATTAACTTTTACATACTCCTCCTCCAATACATAATTTAGAACACATACGGTGGAAATCCTTTTTCATTCCTCCCCCTTTCCTCGACAACTTCTCAAAACACTTCAAATCTTACTTTCCTACTTTTCCCTACCAAGAAATTAAACAAATCAATCGCATTACACTAACATATGACTGACTATCTGCCACTCGCGACGTTATCAATTCTACAGACATAAAAATAATGCTAATTACATAATTCTACCTCTCCAACACTCTTCTTTTCTCCAGCAACTATCCATTCGTTATCCACTCCTCTCCTGTCGAAAATACTAGCTTCCTGTGTTGGCTCCTTCACTTCACTGACTGCTCTTCGGCGAGCATCTTATGATGACGATAATTTCGATGACGAAGACCAGCGCGTCCACGAATGTGAACACAG
Source organism: Andrena fulva (assembly GCA_946251845.1). Taxonomy (NCBI): domain Eukaryota; kingdom Metazoa; phylum Arthropoda; class Insecta; order Hymenoptera; family Andrenidae; genus Andrena; species Andrena fulva. Next base: position 6,794,564 of record OX276332.1, read on the forward strand.
CCCCCGAGATGAACATGTCCATGTACTGCTTGCTCGGGTAGAATTCGTTGTTGTTGTAATAAGGGCCGAGGATCTTCCTCCAATTATAGACAATTACGCTTCCAGCGACGACGTGGAGCAGCGCGCCCACCGAGCCGAACAGTATCAGCTGGAAACAGAGCAGATCGATGTTGCTTGGAAATCCATTCAGACCAATCACTTGCCTACTCCTGCTTTCTGCTTTTCCTTACAGATGCGAGATCGGAGGGAATGATAAGGTGGAACCCGCGACGCGACTAATTTCATGCACTTGCTGGTTATTTAAGGGGTAAAACCACTCTAGAGGCAGAAAAAAGACCTGAATTTGATAATTTATTTTTGGAGTATGACAAACGGAATAAAATTTCTTTTCAGAGGGTTTATTTAACGCATATTGAAGTACGAAAAACAATTTCTTTATTCTCATTTTCATGCAAAATGGCGGCGACAGAGCCCGTCGTCGAAAACAGCTTTTTTTAAAACACCGCCACGGGAGGACGGATCTCTCGGCATGTATGAGTTCGGGAACAAAAAATAAAAAAAATTTATAATCTATATACAATTGGCTTTGGAAGTACGTAAGGGTTTTTTTTTTAATCAATTTTTGTGGAAGTGGTGCACTTTTTAAGAAATGAATCGATTTTTTGCCCTAAACATGAGCATTAAATTGTTTGTAAAAAAAAAGTTTACATTCAATCAAAAAACGGCTACGTACTTCCAAAGAGAATATTGTTGTGAAGCTACTGTAAAAATTTCAAATCGATCCATGCAATAGTCTCCGAGAAATCCGTCCTCCCAGTTTGAAAGAAGTGGTTTCGACGACGGGCTCTGTCGCCGCCATTTTGTATGAAAATGACAATAAAAAAATTGTTTTCCGTACTTCAATATGTGTTAAATAAACCCTCTGAAAAGAAATTCTATTTCGTTTGTCATACTCCGAAAATAAATTGTCAAATTTAGGTATTTTTTTCTGCCTCTAGAGTGGTTTTACCCCTTAATTGAAGTAATTCGAAGAGGGTGGATATTGGTGACACGGTAAAACCTCGAATAAAAAAAGAATTCTTCGAAAAACTCTGTGCACCGTTTAAAGGAGGTCACGGAGTCGTTCGCTTTCGCGGCGAAGACTGTAATTATTCTGTGTGTTATCACTACGGTGCGACACGAACGACAGTAACTATCGCGTTTCCCAAATGCCAAGACCCCGATATTACGAGCTCCGATTGTTAAACAAGCATAAACGTCGCGAAGTAGGTGGCTGATAAAACTACGTATGGGAACTTGGACGTAGATAAGTTATGAATTCTAATCAAACTGGAACTCGTGCATTTAGAACACCTTGCTGGAAAATCACTGTTCTAACAGGTCGTAAATGCTACATTTTTCAAACATAGAATTTCTTACAAATTTTCAAGCTACTCTTCGATTCTTTCTCTGTTTAAAGAAATAAATATGCAAAGCTGAGAAATTGGTTAATAACTCATAATTTAGAGACGTAACTATTACATAGGAAAAATAAACGAGGGCTCATTACAGTTAATTATAATTAACCTAATTAATAATAATACTTCGAGCATAATTTGCAAACTGGCCTTCATGTTCGTGCCCTCCATGCTGATACAGGTCTTTCAGTTACGACGTAAGCAATACAGTCATTAAAACTGAATTAGTTCGTGACTCAAATTACTCTCTAATATATCACGAAGTCGTATGCTTCAAAATACTGCACACGAAATTAGATTTCATTTGATAGCATCGGTGGTTAGATCGATACAGTTATGCAGCAACCATTCGTTATTCTCTGTGTAGTTTATGAACTAGGAGAAACAAGTAAACCTTCATTAAGCGGCCTTGAATGGCTAATGAGATTATTCAAGTCGCATTTTCCTGAAGAGACTTATGAAGCGTTATGTCGTCCATAAGACTACGTTCTCCATTCGAGTGGGCACACTTAGGATTTAATCTTGGGGGGAGCCGAGTTGAGGGGATAAAAATATTTTTAATGCAAATTCAATAAAATTCATTGAGTGATTATAAATTCTATTTAAAGAATAAAATCCATTTTCTTTTATTTTTATAAAGCCCCCTCTTTGGGGGTGTCAGGGCCCCTTGGCTCCCCCTCTGGTTATTCAGTATTTGAAAATGTATAGACAATTGGTTTCCTGGGTCATCAATCAAGTTTGGAATTGGAGACAAGTACAGAAATATTTTACCACGATGCTTCTATGTTCAGTCTCCTTTTTCGAAGTAAAGTAACTAAAATTTTGAATATGGTAATCACTCGATTGTTAAGTTACACTACGTAGAGAGACATAAGTACTCAAAAATCGAGAAACCCCAACACGATACTAGGAACACAAGCTGCAATTACCAAATTCTCCGGAAGTGGATTAATTTTGAGTTTCTAAAATAATAAACTTCTTCCCCTTTTCTAAGAGAACAGTTGTCAAAAACATGCAGCAAGGAAGTTGTATTAAAAAGTAGTATCGAAACACCAATTACGTTTGTAGGACTGTTTCAAAGTTCAGATTTTCGAAATCGAGGACTTGGTTGGCGAGTACTCCTACTAACCACCGTTAAGTTGCACGAATGCGAGACAACAACCGTGTATGAGCACGAGAATGACGGATGTGTTGGTGCCCATACGAAGGACATGACGCATCTGTTAATTATCGAATGCCTGGTTTCTGCGACGACGATTCAGCTGTGCAAATGGGCTAGTCTGGATCGAAATACGCGAAATACCAGAAATTTCGGACTCGCTAGCGGATTCACGTCTTAAACACCGAGTGTAGCAAGTGAGTCGGACACGATGCTAGCCGCCCTTTCGTGATCGTCACGCGATCACCTGATTGTGTCACTTCATCAATATATTATTACCAGGCACGTGTACAATGGTAGGAATCTACTGTAAATCACGACTTTTAATGAATATTATAACACAATTACTTGTTCCATCCTCGTTTCGTTGGATAAAAATCTTTCAGCTATTCTTTCAACCTTTCACCAATCAATTTCGTTATTTTCATTCAGAACCTACTTCTAATTAAGCCACGTTGGTTAATGATTGGAAAATTAAAGGGTATTTTAATTTTTAAAGAATCAATCCTAAAGCCTGCAGCACTCCGTGACTAGTACCTATACAGAGACGTAGAAATATGCAGTTCGACTTTAACTCACCGTTCTCTTCGGTATTCGATCGCCAAGGCAATGGGAAATGATGAAAAGCGTGTTGATTATCATGAAACCAGCGATGCTGATGTAAATAATGGCAGCATCGTCGAGCTTGAACCTCGTTCTAATTAGGATTTTTTGGAAGGAGTTCATCGGATCGACGATCAATCCGATCGCAACCACAGCCAGGATCTAACAGATTTAAATACAGCTGAATATATAAACTATAATTACTTTGAAATAATAATTTTTAATTACGATTAATACAAGTAAAAACTATCATTACCGATAAAAATTGTTCAGTAAATGCATTGTATTTTTTGATAATGGTGGATATTGATTTAATTCTCAGTGACAAGTATTCACTTACAATTTCCAGGATTTTGATGAGAAAGGGTAGGTGCCTGATCACCTTGCGTTCCTTGGGGGTATGCTGCTCCTGCTGACCGTCATCTGCCATTCTGACTCTACGGTGCTTTCCTTTACCGTCACCCAGTTTGAAGGATTTTAGGCTCACCCCTTGCTGGCGATCAATTTCTTTCCACCTTCTGATGCGTGTCCTCTCTTATCAAGCGCATCGACCCCTGATGATAGCAAGCAACGCGATGAATATCAGAGTAAAGAGGGAGATTTCATCCACAAAGTAGGAACAACTATATACGCGAAGCAATTCGGAAATGGAGACATAAATTTCAACACCTGTCCTAGTTTTCACACCTTCAATAACAATTTAATTAATTTCTATTTTCATACAAGTTTCATGCTGCTATCCCTGATTACAAAATTCAGAAAACTGATTAATCGCGTTATATTTAATTAAATCATTGCTACGTATTTCGTGGGAGTTTATTACAAATAATTATTCGAAAGTTATTTACACGTCTGAAGGTGGAGACTAGGATCTTTTTACTGATATTGCACCACGCTAATATTTTCCGAAAAAATTAGCACACAGAAGATTCTTAAGTCACAGACGTTATGCAACCATCAAAGACGTGACTCAGTACTCAACACTTTATGGCCACCTTTTAAATTTATGTTTATTTTCCTGTGACTAAAGTACTTGCAGAAGAGAATCTTCAATAATGCAGCGGATCAGAGGCTGGAAATGGCAAAAAAGAATCGCGTGCATGTTTACATAATCTTTCCTGTCAGCTCGAACGTAAAAACAATCTACAGTGCTATCTAACCGTTATGGCAAACTGTACACTTTACGAGTTTCCCAGATCTCTTGCAAATCACGTACCTTTTATTAGAAGACAGTCGTGTGACACCGTCCACGTGCACCACCCGCTGCGCGACCCCAAAAAGTCCGCTCAGCTCACAAATGCACCCCGCCTTGTGGGAAAAGCTATCACCAGCACTTGTTAGTCAAATCTGCAACTACCTCGCCACTGTGTTCTATCTCACAAAGATTCTGCCCGATTGAACGCGAGGATTTTCACAAATCCGGGCATCGGTTCGGACGAATCGAGGGGAACGTGTCTCGGACCGATGCAGGAAACCGTGCAGTTCCACACCGTGCCGTGGAACAACTTAAACTGGAACGCCAAGCATGACACACGAAGACTACGCCGCACATACTACGTGTAAGTTGCGCAGGCGGTCTGTCGGCTTTGTTAGAGCCAGGTTCACCATATGACCGTGTCGTAGCCACTTACGCCCGATTGTGTCACTGGCGCGTAATTTCGTGAAAAAAGGGGGTCGCCGCGTTCGTGTGCACCTATTCGTTTGATTTCCACCGAATTTAATAGTAGAGCAGCCCGAGCTTGTCTGCGATCCAGTACCTTTTAATTCATGATGCGTCGTGGGAAGTTGCACTTGCGTAACAGTCATTGAAGTCTCTGTTTATTGGGGACGTAGCTGTTTGGAGCACTCGCTTCTTCGAGGGCACTGTTTACTAGGGTTTCAAGATTTCGGGGTGTTTAATATTTTGGGCACCGTATTTGATGGGGCTCTCAAGTTTTTGGAGTTCTTAGGTTTTTAAAATCTTTATTGATTATTGTAACAACTTTTTGGAGTTTTTATGTTTTTAGAATCTCTGTTTATTAGTCTAACAAGTGTTTGGATTTTTTACACTCTTTCAGTCTTTTGGAGACCATGCTTTTTTGGGTCTCAAAATTTTGGTGTACTTATTGGTTTATGAACTCTGCCTCTTGGGATCCCAGCTTTTGGAGTCTCGGATGACTGAGGCGCCAACTTTCTAGAGTCCTTAACCACCCAAAATATTGTACAGTCTACTATTTTATACGACTTTAGAGGCTAATGATATTTCTAGACTTTCCTTACCTAAATTATCACACAAAGGAAACTCTAACGACTAGTAAAATTAATCAGACGATGGCGATTCAATATTTCACTCTTTGCGTATTTCGCAGCGGTATTTGTGACACAGCCAGGCTGCAAATAATTAGCTGTGCTTCTCGTGCGATCACCTAAGCCAATGGCATGTAATTATGTGACGTTGAATCCCGGACGATACTGAGAAACATACTCCACATGTTACGTCACCATACTTATAATACCGAAAACATATTACGCACAATCTTTCGACAAATTTTGAAAAATTGTAGCTCGTTAGGCTGATTCGTAGATCCACGTTCATGCCTATTCTTTCCGTGATTGATTCAGTAAGCAACCCCACAACTAAATATATCCCAGGAACAAGTTACATTGGAACGCAGACAGAAAGAGAACAACATGATTAGCAGCCGTTCAAAATAATACTAATCAGTGGCGCACTGTGGATTTCATCTTGGGGGAGTCGAGTTGAAGGGATAAAAATATTTTTACTGCAAATTCAATAAATTTCCTTAGGTAATTATAAAAATTTATTTAAAGAATAAAGTTCAGTTTTCTTTCCTTTTTGCAAAGCCCCTTCTTTGGGGGTGCCAGAGCCTTTTAGCTCCCCTCTGGGTACGCCATTGATATTACTCCATCCACCTGACAGAAATCTGCCTGCGAAACTCGATCAAAGTCTCACGTCATAGTAGCCACTCCGACTTCTTTCCACGTTCGACATTCTCAGCCTGGGAATTCAAGCCGGCTAAATAATTTAGCCCGCTCCGGAGCCGCGAGCAAGGATTTCAAAAAGACGCGTAATCGGAGCCTGCGACGAAGGGCGAGGTGACCACTGGATTTAATTCGCGAGCACGTGCTGTTGGTGCGTCGGAAATAATGCATCGGAGCATGTTAGACTTCACGTGACTCACGGTGTATAATTCGCGTGGACATATTACGGGTGTATGTACGTGCAAAAACCTTGGTGCATAAACCAGCGCCAAGCGCCCCGATTAAACATGCACGGACGAATGTAGGGTTGGCTCTAGAGCCGCGGAATAAAGTCACGAATTTATTCCTCTTCGAAGGCCGCGCGACGCGCTTTCGAATGGCGACGCCATTGAGCAACGTGGTGAAATCATCCCTAGTTCCTTTTTCCGCGATTCCACGGGACGTATCGCTTTTCATGCCGGTCACGTCTGCTCGCGCGAATGTCTGCTGCGACATTGAAAACGAGATTTTCTCGCGGACGGCCTTCTTTTTCTCCGATGCAGAAGCGCCCGTTTGGAAAATCAGTTACTACGAGTTTGTGGCATAGAAATGAATGTATGATCACGTAAATAGATGTACGTATTCAATACAAGTTTCTAAGGTCGCTGAACATCGTTTGATAAAGTGTGCCAGAGACACTAACTTGGAATGTTCTGGCCACGACGTAGCAGCCGTATCGCAATGTAAATATTAAGGTGCTGGAAAATGTGTCAATGGTTGTAAACTTTGTAAAGAGTGGCTACGACTCAGCCTCGACATGGCCTATCTTCTTATGCCCGCTATCGATCATGAATTCATTACGTGGGGCACGATTTAGTGTCGTATAATGGGGAAACGCTTGGGGTAAATTAAACACTTCGTCTTTTTATAAGTTTCAGTGGTTATTTACGTTAAAAAAATTTGATCCTGGTAAAATTGAAACTGGAGTAGATTCCAAATGTAAGACTCTGCGCAGATGCGTAAGAATTTAATGCAATTTCTATCATATTTAATAATAACTAATTTCTTTACAAATAGACATCTCAGAGTTTTCAGAATTGTACACGAATTTTGTCTAGGAGAGATAGTGGAATTTAAAACGAATATCATGTGGATTATCGTGGAAAGGAGGCTCCAAGAAACATTGTTGCTACAGAAAATAATGTTTAAATACAGCAAAGAATTTGACGAGCATTTCTCCTACCAACGGCAGATCATTTTCTAATTGCGTAATAGTCTTAGCACGCCGTTACTCCTATTACAGAAAAACCATACGTGCATCCAAGTATCGTAACAGAACACACTCACACAGGTGTCATTACCACCACGTATGACAGCGGCATTCACAAACGTGGGCACCGAAGATCACGTGCTCACTAGGTCAGTAGGTGCGGCCAGATCTTCATTGATGATCATTACGCGCTCTTCCTGTCGATCTTGACCAATGAGCAGTGATTGCTGCTATGAAAAATCTTGCTACTGAAATAATACAGTTGTTTCATTGCTTTTAAAATCTTAATCATTGCGCAGTGTTGTCGAACAATCTAGGAGAACAGGGAATCTTGAAAATATGCTGAAAATAATTAGTGGATCTTGTACCCTAACGAGATAATTGACATTTTGGAAATTATCTTCTTTCACTGTTCTTGAGATGTGGTTTATACTCTATAATTGAATATGATTGAATACGAGATTGTTTACCTATTTTCAGCGGTGTATTTAATATATTTAAATGCATGACAATTCTGTGAAACGTTATCAGATTTACAGTACATTTTGTATCTTGCTATTTTTGTGCTTTGCTTTCCTCCGAACTCTTCGTTTCCTCCCTCCTCTTATTTTATGTTAACGTTACATGGTTTTCGAGTCGAGGCTCGAGAGGTTAAATTACCACCAGCACCCGTAATTAACGTGATTATGTATCCGGATCGTGGGTGTGGGATTGTACCGGTCATTCACGATGATTACGAGGTCAAGTAGATTAATTGATGCATATCGTGGCCGCTTGTAACCCTTCCTAAGTTTGCTCGCTCGTAGATTGAGAAAAAGGAGCGATGTCTTCGTTTAGGACTGGTTTATTTTATTTTCCAATGCTGCACTTCCAAACTACTTACTTCTATATTGGCGCAACGGATATTCATCAATAAATCCGATAATAGTTGCTTCGAAATTTGAACATTTCCTTCAAGTTTCTATTAATTTCGTTTGATAACGATGTGTTATTTAAATCTTCTTCGAGAGTACGATGCGTTACTGATTTTCCGTTGGTGATGGATCGTTAACGTTGGATCGACGTTGTAATTCTCGATAAATGATCACAGCGGTCAAAGAAATGGAATGAAGCAGCAGGACCAACGCTAGCACAAATTCTGCCATACTGAAAGAAATTGTAAGGTGGAGGGAAAGGAGATAGATAGAAAAATGAGACGAATTGTTCCTGGTTTCCTTCCCTTTTTTTTGGAAATAATAGTTCTAAGCCATTTTAAACGTACTTGTAGTCTGCGTCAGGATTAGGAGTAGTGGCAACTATCCACGAGATCCACTTAAACAACTGGTAAACGCCACAAATTAGACTTCCAACCGCCCCGCTCACAGCAAAGGATAGTTCCTTAATGAATCGGATCAAAACACTCAACTTTCGCGATCTCTTAATGCCGCGTTTTTTCAATGTTGCGCTAACTCACGATGAAAGGGTACTTTTCATTTGTAAACAACATGAAGATTTCGGAGGAGTTTATGATGAGATAGCCGCTGATGTAGGTAGGCACCAGTATTCCAAAAAATGGAATCTCTAAATATGGCTCCAGTGGCCTCATGTATACTGCAGTGCCCACTATGCAAGTAGACTGTAAGAATGTTAGTAAAAAGAGAAATGGAATGAGTCGTTTTGGTATTTGATATTGAAATATTTTACAGTGCATGTATCAATTGAAATTTAAATTAAATAGCTTTCGCCGATCACTAATCCATTGGATCCTTTGATTGGGAGAATAAATTCTTTTAATTTTGACAATGACACAGTTCTTTTCCTAACCAATTATTTCATATGTTATATATCTATGTATGCGGCTTAAAAGACAAACCATAGAGACTGTTCTCCATATCAGCAGTTTCTTCTCAAGTGTGAATGTATTCAACCTCAACCACGCATAAGGTATTGCTATATTACCCATTTCCTCTTTAATAAATGCTATTTTACTGAAAATATATTTGTATATCCTTTAGCAGACGGAAACAGGAAGAAATTGCCGATTAGATTTTGTTTTTCTATACATATTTTTAAGTCGATTGTTTTCCACCGATTACAATGAATTCATACACCACCGGTGTGCTCAAAAGAACAATTCTGCAAATGTTGAAAAGAAAACGAAAAGCAAAGTTTTTTAATAAATTGATTGTACCTTTGTTATTCCGAACCAAACAAGTAAACTATCGAACTATTTTTCTCGCCACTTAACTGTAATTACGCGAAAGAAATTGAAAGCTCTACATTAGAATAGAAAGCATTTATTCACTCATTGTTTATACGTTCCTACGGTTAGCAGTTGCCGCATTGGCTTCTCGCATTTTCTGAACTTCTGAGAATATTATATAGGCGGTCTCGCAAAATAGCACGATGAAATTGCCTGGAAATAATCAGACGAATCCCGCTACATTAATTATTAGTCGAAGCAATGGCTGAGAAAGTGCATTCCCCATGAAATGTGGAATTTAGAAACATTATTGAATTCACTGCGCACCGAGCAGTAGTATCCCGATTTTCGATTCACTTCGACGCTTTTCATAATCCTCTAATGGCGCGCCGCGCGCTCTGATGACACCTGCCACTCCACCTGTGAAGTTGAAAATCACTCCCAGCGAAAATAACGTGAATTCCTACGAATGAAATTAGGAAACGTTACAGTAACAGATATTTCACTTAGATATTACTCTTCCTACACTAAATGCACTTAGTCAGGGTCAGCTCTAATTGTACCTACTGTGGGTGGGTATAGTTAACTTCTTGGGCGTTATTCAAGTGGTATGTTAATTTCACATTCTTATGGGTCAACTTAGCAAAATTCTGCTCGTTTGTTACAATGCCACAGTTAGCTAATTAAATATATTTTACTAGATAATTTCGCCCCGCTATTAAATTCTTTCATCTAATTGTGAGATTATATTCTCTTCTCTTTACACAACCCCTATCTTCAAGTTATTTTAATCGACTATATCGTCATACCCTCATATAAATACCCGTATTTCATCCCACTTAATGCTTCCTAATTAAGTTAGTAACCGTTTTATCAATGAAAAATATTATTTATAAAGCGACACTTATTAAATAGGTCGATGAGAAATGCATCAAGCTGACCCTGGACTCGGGAAGAATAAGATTTGCTGCCAAAAATAATTAGAAGTTCTGGATAACGATCTGAATACCAGAAATGAAAATAGTACTGTACCTACGTTTAATGCCACCGAATTCTCGTTATGTTTCAAGGTAATGGTTACTCGACTTGGGTGGACGATCCTCCAATTATTTTTAGCAGCGTGCAAGCACAGAAAGTTGCAATGCTTTTAGGAACAGGTGTTGTTCTTTATAAGACTAACTGGTAGTTTTCGTGGTTGCTCGAACACGTGTGCCATCGCGATGTTACTATAAATGATACCGTATGTGGACGTGTCGATGCAATAAATAATCCAGAGCCATCTTGGTATCATGTATTCTCTGTATTTCGAGAGCTCATGGAGGCAAGCGCAAGCCACAATCTGAGTGATCCAGAAATATTAACGAAACTATGGGGGTATTTTTAATTAATCGAAGTGGAGGAGTTATTTTACCAGCTTGTGCAATTTCAGGAGGAAACTAAAGTCTTTCAGAAGCCGACGAACTTCCGCAAACATATTTCTTAAACGATCGCTAATTGGCTTGAAGTTTGCTAACAGATACGATCGAACGATTTATCTTTTGCATACATTGGTGGATAATATTATATACTGTGAAATTGTTTCTTTTAATCGATAATCTCCCTTAAATGCTTGAATAACACAAAGGTGACGAGATATTCAAGATTTCGAATGTACAAAATTAAATTGTCATTTCGACTTGTTATTCAAAATGTTGGTGACGATATGTAACACTGTCATACCATCTTTCATGACTGGTAGAAGTATTGGTAAGCTGCAAACAGTGAAAATATATCTAGTAATTATGATATAAAAATTAATTATTATTTCCTACATTTAGTGATACAATTATAAAATATTACATTCCGTGCCGCTGCATGCGCAATTTTGTTTAAATGTGTATCTATTCTGCTAAGTTACATGAAATCTTAGCTACGAGCGTTATTAGTGTGTTTTAAGTTATCGAAAATGAAGACCTAATTCTACTGAAGATTGTCAGAAATCTAAACGATGATCTGAGCTATCATAATTATCCACTAACTAACATTATCCTTAACATATTGCCTACCATTGGAAGAATTTTCTGCGTGAAATGTGCATCCAGTTAGTTTGGATGAATGAATTTGTTATCTGGAGCTACGAGGGCTCTAGTGAAAAATTAATTTTCGTGATAGCGATTACATTGCCGAGGATGACGCGATGAAGGGATTAAATGGTACGCGAAATATGACTTTATTGTAAGAAGTCGTCACGATTTTTTGCGAAGTGTAAGAAGCTCAGTATCAGGTCCACGAGGTACGCAGCCCCTTCGATAACGCACAACGATCCAACAGCCAGTCCCACCTGAAAATTGGAAAAATTCAATATAACTCATTTAGCACGTAGAAAATAAACTTATGTACGTGAAATAAAATTGAATTCAATAAATACTTATGTCACGAACACTTCGTAATTTACACTGCGCCGGATCTTTCGAAATTGTTCGATCCATCGCTTTTCAACGGACAAAAATACTATTAATTACCTGTCTTTCTTGGACGATGGTATCGAATTTGTTTTCTGGCTGGTAACCGTGCCAATAGTGAAGCGCTGTACCACCCACAGCGATGAACATGAAGGTCCCAACAAAGTTCATTATAATTTCCTGAAAAAGTTATTCTGTTGTTAGAGGAAGTTATAATTCAATCTGCTCGAAAGTTACAAGCAGAAGATGGCAGATCTGGAAATTAGAAGAAGAAGTGATCGAATCTAGAAATTAAGAGTGGCAAAAACCTCTTTCAAGCTAGAATATTAAACCATAAATTTTGGAAGAAAAACTGACCAAAAGTAAATATTCAGTTTACATCTGTCCAACAGTAGAAATTAATCACTGTCCATATAATTATGAATTATTGTCACACTAGAATGAATTTAACATCTATTTAATTAGACAAACGATATAATGTTTATTAAACCAGTGTCCTTTATGTCTTCTTCCGTACAGTTCGTTGAAATATACGAAAGCTAGTACCATTAAAAGGACTTCTCTTCTAAAACGAGTAATTCGAATAAAATCTTTTGTATAAAATTTGAAACGAGATCTTACAACAAGAGTTTTCTTATGGTCCGTGCTGCCGAAGCAATAGGTGATGACAACGACGCTGGTGTATATAAAGAAACCCACTAAAACTCCAGACGCAACAATTTCTGCGTCTGGATTTTTGTCCTCGTTTAAGTTCCATGTTCCGCCGACGCCAAGGAACTCTCCTTTGTATCCTGTTCGATATAGGATCAGGATTATGAGGTTAAGCACCTAGAAAAACATTTTACAATGAATGCTGCAGAGAGAAGTAAACAGTTAATAGAAAAATAAAAAGAAAACACCAAATTCACGTAACTCGTATGCATTTTTAATTCCTAACAATGGGTTCCGATGCTTTATAATTAGAAGCTGAACTTCGTTTAAATTATCTAATTTTTCCTTGTAAGAACTTAAGTATAAATTGAACGCACAATACAACGCGATACGTTTAAAAGAATTAACGCGAAAGTTTCTGAAATAAAGAGCCACATTACTGGATATGTGGACACGTTAACTTTACCAGATCTTCAGAAAAAAAGGAGTAGTTCCAGTGAAAAGTAGCACGCTTATATCGCGATACTGTACATCAAAAAGGGCGTCGTATCGCTTTGCAAACAAGTCTTCTTATCGTTCGCCGATAAGGACCGAAATGAATCATAGAACCGCGTACAAATGTTTCGTGAATGAGTCTAGTTACGATGATTTATCATCGCGAAGATATTGCACTAACTACCTAGCGGCATTGTCCGGAAAACATGTCGCACGATCGAATTATGTTCAAGTTCTGACGAAAGGGCTGCATTTTCAAATGTCCCATATCACTGTCATTTAATTGTCTGCAGAAACTTCGCGTTACCACGAGTCGTGATTTCGTAACACGTCGCGAGATAACTATGGATAAAGCATATTGTCGGTTTCAGTGCTGAGACTATTAATGCAAAGAAATATATTAGGTACTTGACGAATAAGATTGAAATCCTTTAGCGATCTTTGCAATGTTTATGTCTCAATTTTCACGAATGCAGAAGAAATTTAATGGCGTTGACAATTTCGTTGCCACGATTACTATAAAGAATAGTGATCGCAAAAATCGAAACGATACGTGTTTTGCAATTTTTTGCAAAATATAGTTCTTCCAGGTTCTCAGCCCTTTGCACTCGTCACTGAACTTCAGCTTCCCTCTTCCCAGAGACACTATTTTATTTCCGCCAGGTATATGTGTAACCGTGAATCGTAGATTCGCATCGAATAATTTCGATCGAGTTACGTGTTATCGATGGGGGTCACTTAAATAATTAAATAGGAATAGAAGAAATGATCTCTTCTCACCAACTTGAGCACTTTTATCACTATACCCGCGACTGTCTCTAGGGACACCATGTCTGTCTTTCGAAATGGACTTTTCACGGCGGAAACGTGTGAACGGAATGAAATTCACGGCGTGATACGGGTCTTCTACACAGCACCAAGCCCTCTTTATCTAATCAGATGATACAGTGTACGTTGAAAGAGGGATAAGAAGTGTAGAAAGCACCTGCACATTTATTGTATTATCGGCCACGAGAATTTAACTCGATACCATCGAAATATACCACCCATTTCTTATTATTTCCCTGTCCTAGCAATCGATTCTTCAGGACTCGTCGAACCCTCTTTAATAAAAATTTCATGCTTATCGGTAGATTTGAAATTACAGCGTTGAATAGTGCGGGAGCGGGGAGTTTAGGGGAGCGGGGAGTTTAGGGGAGCGGGGTGTTTAGGGGAGTTGGGAGCGGGGTGTTTAGGGGAGCGGGGAGCGGATAAAAAAAAATACATCATTTTTATTGCGACCTTTTATTTAGCTTCACTTGTGAGCCCGTTCGTTAGTTAGTTTGTGACGATGAAATCTTGTAAGCTAATTTTGACCCACTTCCACATGTCCGATCGACTTGAAATTTTGCACACATGCGTAGCTCCGATGACAATACAATATTTTCTTGTCTCCGACCCAGCCATATGTACTTACGCTACGAGCCTACGAGCACGCCCCTACACTACTGCAGTTCTCCTCACTGATTCTACCCTTAGCAACGGCTGGTTGCACGCCGCTAGGCGCCGAAAACAGCTCCTTGTGCAGCCCTGCCATAAGTCAACAAGTTGAATTCAACTCTTATACACGTCTATTCAATTATTTTGCAACGTGGATAACATTCTTTCCTTTGCACTTTTGAAAAAATGATTGGATTTAGTAGAATTAGCATTGTTAGATAAATACGGGGCAATTAAATAATATATGAAACAGAAGTGACCTAGATAAATATACCCTAATGAATGTTTACTCTTTTAAAGATAATTTAGTTGAATTCGTTCGTGCACTTGTAATATCAAATTTCTAAACTGCATTTTAACTGTTTATAGGAGCTTGGCTTGGCTATTACCCCAGAACAAATCGCTGAAATGGAGGCTCACGTGAATGACATTGACTTCGAGGCCGCCGCGAAAGAAGAAAAAGCAACGAGACACGATGTCATGGCCCACGTTCACGTTTTTGGGAATCAGTGCCCAAAAGCTGCTCCCATAATCCATTTGGGCGCGACTAGTTGCTACGTCGGGGATAATACGGTAATTTTAACGACCAATAAAAAAATGATCGTGTCCATTCCATAGAATGTTTACGTGGAAAATAATCTTCAGTGTTTGAGATATAATAAAATATTGTCCTTTAACTAATTTTACGTTCCCCTTGATTCCTCTTATTTTAACTTGTGTATTTCTTTTTTTTTATTCCAACTGTTACGTTCATTCTTGAAGGATCTAATAATTCTACGTAAAGGGTTCGATATACTGCTACCCAAATTGGCGAACGTGTTGTCGCGTCTCTCAAAATTCGCCACGGAATATCGAGATTTGCCGACTTTGGGATTCACTCATCTTCAACCAGCTCAGCTTACTACAGTTGGCAAACGAGCTTCACTTTGGCTCCACGATCTTGTAATGGACGAAAGAGCCCTTCGACGTGCCAGGGATGATCTCAAGTTCCGCGGCGTGAAGGGCACCACCGGCACCCAGGCCTCGTTCCTTCAATTATTTAACGGTGAGTACCTACATCTCACGTTTTTAAGCGATCGAACGGGTATCTTCATTTTCAAATTACGCAAATCACCATAGGTGACGGAGAGAAAGTGAAGCAGCTAGATCGACTGGTAACCAAAATGGCAGGTTTCGAGAAACACTACTCCGTGACAGGACAGACTTACAGTAGAAAAGTCGACGTTGAATGTTTAAACGTGTTGAGCTCATTAGGCTCCACTGTCCACAAGGTAATTTCTTACAGCTTTTTAACCGACTTCAAAAAGGAGGGGGTTATGTATTCGACCCGTATGTATGTTTTTTTTTTTATGTTTGTCCCCTTATAACTCCTCAGCATATAGACCGATTTTGATGATCTTTCTTTTATTCGAAAGAGGATGGTGCCCCGTTGGTCCCATTCTACGCGGAATCAATATTGGCCCAATATTTTACCAGTTATAGTTAATAATAATTTATATGTTTGTCCCCTCATAACTCCTCAGCATATGGACCGATTTTGAGGATCTTTTTTTTATTCGAAAGAGGGCGATGCCCCGGTGGTCCCATCCGAGACTAAATCAATATTGGCTCAATATTTTGCCAGTTATGGTTAATAATAATAATTTATATGTTTGTCCTCGCATAACTCCTCAGCATATGGACCGATTTTGATGATCTTTTTTTTATTCGAAAGGGGGCGA
The DNA here is from genome assembly GCA_946251845.1 of Andrena fulva. Taxonomy (NCBI): domain Eukaryota; kingdom Metazoa; phylum Arthropoda; class Insecta; order Hymenoptera; family Andrenidae; genus Andrena; species Andrena fulva. Next base: position 6,810,983 of record OX276332.1, read on the forward strand.
TGCCCCGGTGGTCCCATCCTACACTGCATCAACATTGGCCCAATATTTTGCCCGTTATGGTTAATAATAAAGACTATTGTCACCTAATTATTATTATTTTATGTACGTACGCGCCTATCTCCTCAGCATGTTGTGTCAATATATATAAAACTAAAAAGTTAAAAATAAACAAAATTTAAAAAAAAAATTAAAACCGACTTCAAAAAAAAAAAAAAAAAATTGCACTAAAAAATAAAAAATAATTCTTTCCCTTATTTAATCTACGACTCATCTTTTTCAAGTCGGTGCCTCATCATTTGCACTGTGTAAATCTGGCGCCGGCTTAAAAAATATGAGTCGTAGATTAAATAAGGGAAAGAATTATTTTTTACTTTTTAGTGCAATTTTATTTTATTATCCCCTTTAAAAAGTAAAACTTGAACTATTAGTTACACTACCAAAGTGGAAATAAAGAAAGAAATAACGACGGTCAAAGATTAAGAAAGTGGGAAAACAAGTAATAGATTGCGATCGGTAGATACAAGTAGAATCATGAAGATAATTATGTTTTAATCCCCTCTAAACATCTCATTCTATTAATTTTTTATTTCTTAGATATGCAGCGATATTAGACTACTAGCGAACATGAAAGAAATCGAGGAGCCCTTCGAAACTACCCAGATAGGATCCAGTGCCATGCCATACAAGAGGAATCCAATGCGTTCCGAGAGATGTTGCAGTATAGCCCGGCATTTAATGACCCTTGTAAACAATGCTCTACAAACTGCCGCGACGCAATGGTTGGAGAGGACACTGGACGACTCGGCTAACAGAAGGATCACCCTGTCAGAGGCGTTTTTATCAGCGGATGTGATTCTAGTGACCCTTCAAAATATCACAGAGGGTCTCGTTGTGTACCCCAAAGTCATCGCCAGACACGTGACACAGGAATTGCCTTTCATGACCGCGGAAAATGTAATAATGGCCATGGTGAAGGCTGGAGGCGACAGACAGGTAAATTCCTTCGTGAGTTCTAAGCGAAATAATTTTTCCGCAACTCGGCAAATACTTCATCGAAAGTATTCAATGAAAAGAAAAAGAAAAATGTGGGAATGGTATTACTTGCGTCTAGAATCATTTCTTCACAGTGTATTCCAATGCGCAATATATTTTTAATATTTTCCAGTACCCTGTAATGCTTCTTAACGTGTTCTATATATTGCACCAGGTATGCCACGAGAAAATACGAGTACTATCGCACGAAGCTGGCGCGCAAGTGAAGCAGCACGGTCTAGACAACGATTTGGTCGACAGGATAAAGAGGGATCCGTATTTCGCGCCTATCATTGATCAGCTGGAGGATCTACTGGATCCTTCCACTTTCGTTGGCAGAGCACCCGAGCAGGTGGTGGAATTCTTGGAAGAGGAAGTTTACCCTATCCTGGAGGCTTACAAAGGACAATTAGGCGGCCACGTAGAGCTCAGCATTTGAGCGAACATCCTCCGTGGACACTGTTGAACAGTGAATGTTTACTTCGGGGATCCGGGTGGGACAGTGTTGTAAGAAAATTTGCGAAGCACCTGTTCTTGCTTGTATAAAATTCTCTGTTGTTTTGCCAAAGAAAAACAATATAATGCGTACAAGGTAAATCGATAAACTTTATAAAGATCAAACTTGAATAAAACGAGAGAAATGTTAAAGCACACTGTTCGTAGTAACGCGCACGCTTTTTTCTACAATCGACGGCTCTTCGTTTGTACGGCTGTACGTTTCTGTTTTGCGATTCGATTAGAGAGACTTCTCGGCGACGTAACTTGCTGTGATAGAGAATTCAAGTTGGCAGGTAAAAAAGCGGCGTTCTGTCGATTGGAAGCTGTCGACTTTCGTGTTTTCACGCGGAGGCGCAAAGTGGCAGAGGCGAAGCGAGAATAAGCATGTCTGAGGTAGGTCAGAGAGAGAAGGTAGAGTAGTATGTATAAAAAGAAAGACAGAGATATAAGAACCGATCATTTATTGTAAACAGACAGTCGAGAGATAGTGGGGCGACAGTTGCTTCACCTGCAGTGAACTTATTCCTCTTTTATAAAAAAAAAAAAAAAAACGGACATGCAAAGCCTTCGTATTTCGTCACTATAGAAACATAAGATAAAATGACAGTTTATTGTTCAAATCGCATGCAGCGTTTGTGTGCGAATCAGTTTGTACGAAGGTCCAGTTCGACGAAGCAACTGTCAGAGTGTACAGAACAGATTAAAAGTAAAAGTTTACCCTGGTTTAAGAGATAATTGGCTTTCTTGGGGACGTTAGCAGAATGGGGGAGTGTATAGCACTTGAGAATCACAGCACGAGGAGAGGGATCGTATAGGTTGTCGTTCGCATTGTTCTTTCGCGGAGGGAACTTTTTCTGGCGTAGATGAACGATAGGTGGGGAAGACTAGACTAGAAGTGAGAGAAGGTGGGAGGAAGAACGCGGGTTTCCTGGTCGAAAGTGACACGGTACCACTTCCGTTCCGTTGCACGCTCCTTTCGTTGTTACGCGCGCCGAGAGCATCGAGCTGATTTCCCTCGGCGTGTGAAAGATTATGTACAAAACTCGTGGTTACAGGAGCGAAAGATCGAGGATAACAGTGGTATAGAGAAGAGGAAGAATGGCGTAATAGTGAGAATCGATAGAAAGATTTGAAATTGCAGAAGAGTAGAAAATGGGACGTAGAGGAAAGAATATTTGGCTGTACGGAGAAAATGTAGAGAGAGATAAAGATTCTGAGATAAAGATTGAAAGATTAGAGAGAAAGGAAAGGTGCAGAGTGAAGATTGAATGTAGGAGAAGATTTTTTTTTTAAGAAAGTGAAGACAGAGGATAGAGTGTCTTATATACAGTAAAATGCACAGCGTTGTCAGAGCATTGAATTTTATAATGGTATCGATGAGAAGACTAGAGGAGACATCGCATTTAGGCGATACGTATTTAACAAAGTTATGTCGAGATTTATACTTTTAAATAGAAGAAGATATTAGAGAAAGTGTGGTAGGTACGAGTTCGAAAGAGAAGTTGAGAAAGAGAACTCTGTAGGAAGCTTGAAGGTAGAGTAAGTAGAGAGAGAGAGTTTGAAGAAGTATTTACAGTAAGAAATTGGCACAGAGAAAGAATAATTGGCAGGAGTGATATGGAAGAAGTCAAGATCAAAGGTGAGAAGTAAAAAAGAAAAGGAGAAGAAGAATATCGAAAATAAGGAAGATAAGAATATCTCGAGAAGGTAGAAGAAAGGAAAAGAATTTAGAAGAGAGAGATTGAAGAAGAGGGTAGTATGAAAGTAGAGAAAATAAGAAAGTAAGAATAAAATCAAAGAGAAGAGAAGGAAGACAATTTCGAGTGAGCTAGAACAAGAAGAAGATACTGACAGAATTAGAAGAGAAAGAAAAAAAGATTTCTGCGTAATAGAAAGAAGATTAAAGTTTCGCAGATTTGTGAGGAAAGAAGAGAAGAAGAGTAACAGAGGCACCAGAAAAGTCTAAGTTCAGAAAGAGCAGTACAGAAATTAAAGTTGAAATGAAAGGAAAGAAAGAAGAAATAAAACAAAACAGAAGAAAAACAAAAGATACAAGAACCAGCAGATTTTAAAAAGAAGTTATTGGTAAAGTAAGAATAAAGTAAGGAACGAAGGCAGAGAGGAACAGATAATCAGCAAACAAGTAATTACATTAGAACCTGAAAGTAAAGAGACAGCGTAGAAACTAAAGGAAAGATAGAAACAGTAGAAAAATGAAGAAACGAAGTATAAAGAATAGAAGAAGACTGAAAGAGGTAGAAAAGCAGAATTTCGACAGAGAAACAATTTACAAAAGTAGCTCGCAAAGTAGGAAGAACACAGAAGAATATAGGAAGGACAAAAGAATAGGAAAGAAATAGAAAGAATTATTTTTCGAGAGAATAGAAGAGTAACCATAAATTAGAAGAAGCAAATAGCACCTAGAAGTGAGAATAAAATATAGTATTTGAACGCAATGAACGCCAGGTACTTCGATACAATTGAATTCGTATAGACGAGGAAAGGAAAAGTAGATGATAAAGGATTAATAAAAGAATATAGAAACTATGGGGAAAGTCCATCATTTAAAAAACAGCAATGCAGTGAAGAGAGTAAAGACTAGTTGCAGTAAAGTATCTATAATTACGGTATAGAGAAAGTAAGAAATCTTGGAAGAAGATATGCGAGGCAAAAGAAGTTTGAAAGAGTCAGAGAAAAAAATAGACGGAAAAATAGTTTTCAAGCTCAGTAAATTTTGAGATCGTAATACTGTTAGGTATTCGAGGTGTAAAAGTAACTGTAAAGATAGAATAGTTGAAAGAACAGTAAAGAGATTGAAAATATAGGATAGAGAAAAATAAATCATAAATTTCAGATAAAACACAGAATAGAAGTCATAATGAAAAAAGAAGGAAAACGATAGAGATAGACATAGTGTACAGATTAGAGGTAGAAAAAGGAGATTGAAGAAGAATTTGTACTTGTTAAGAATATAAATGATATAGCAAAGAAATAGGAAAAATAGTTGTAGTGGAAGAAATTAAGGAAAGAAGAAGTAGAAAGAAAGAGATGTAAGAAACAATGCACCAAAAACAAAGTGTGAAAAGTTTCAGTGTGTCTCACAGTTTCAATGATTCGTGCCGATGCGACTGTAAGTAGGTATTTGACAGACAAATAAAGACCAATGAAACTGCGAGGCACAAACACTAACACGAAGCGAAAAGAAGAAGAAAGGCTATCACAGAGCGTTAGGTTCGCGGAGAAGATCAAAATCGCTCTGATCGAACATTTTCGAATTAGGAACTCAGGTAACTCGAATAACAATCATTACGAGAGATTCGCCTGGATGATCAGACATAGATAAAAGCGTAACGAATTCGCAAATTCGGCAAATCCCGATCGAACTTCGAGTCTTCTCAATTTTGCACTCTTCAACATCAGGTCGATTTCAGGTAACCAAGCCACAGAATCTTGCTTAGAAAATCAGTAATCAGCCTCACAGCATTTTAGCCGACAAATATCAAACGCTTCTTTTATAAATTATTAATTGATCGTAAAAAAAAAAAGGTTAAATGCTGATTACTGTTTCACGAAGTTCTGTCTGGAACGAATGGAGCTTGTCAGCGTTGTGGTCGATAGATCTTCCAAAGTATTATCCGGTGTTCTTGAAAAAGGTAATCTTCGTCGCGTATCAATTATCGAGGCAGCCGATTATTTCCTGGCAATTCGATACCCAGAGAAGGTGACGTTGCTGGCGAGTTTTTTGGGTTCGACGAAAATAGCGAGCTGATCACCAGCCTCGACGTCCAACAGGACCAGATTGAAGCCTCCACCGGGTCCGGCGCCGACCACCGGTCGCCAATTGTCCGAGTTGTCGGATTTCATTTTCAGAGTGAGTTGAAGATCGCTGCTGCCGTAGCCACCGAAGCTGAATTGGTACAGGCCTGGGCAGTGGGTGGTGAATATTCCTGTTTGGGCGACGTAACCCACGCCTTTGTTCACCAGTGTCTGGGTGGGGGCTTGCTGGCAAATTAAGTAACATTTCGCACGTTATAATGACAATTTGAAATTCAAATTTTAAGCTGTTTCGATGGGAGCAAGTCGCAGTGTTTTTATGAAAACGAGGATGTGACTCATGGAGAGATAGAAATAAAGATGATAAAAGTGGGAATGCAAATAGGAGGAAGCAATTCTTCTTAATTTTAAACTGGTTTCGCGTTGTCAACAAGCTGAGAGTTTCTGAGGTGGTAACAGAACTGAAGCTACAATGTTGGGTGTTCTTAAAAGATGTTAAAGGGAAGGACCCATTAACACCCAAATTTTTTCGTAACACTTTATCTTTCCCCATTGAACAAATTTTCCATGGGTGTTCTTGGGTACTATTATTAATTTAAAAACAGCGAACTCACATTGAAAGAGCCCCGAGTTTCGGAGAATGCGACGACACCAGCGCAATCTTCAGCTGTTGCCAATTTCAGAGAGCCGACAGTCGTGATACCGGAAGCCGGTGGGTCTGGTACCGCTGCCTCCGCCAAAATAACTGCTGCCGATAACAGCACCGCCCACACCACCCTGTAATGAAAACTTTTCGTCAAATGCCTACATAAGAAATACGCGGAACATCTTCATCCCAATGTTCAACATTATTTCCTTAAATATTTCCACGCCTACAATGCCATCGCTGAATAAACCAACTATTGTCTTATCACGCACATTCTGCTTATCGAATATTTTACGTAACAAGTGTCATCGACTATTAATAGAGCAAGGAACTAAATGACTAACGTTTAGTATGCAGATAAATATTATTTCCCCAGTTGTGCAAATAACGGACACAGTTAAGCGTAAGTGATAAATGTGCGCCTCACGTGTAACGCATCGTGGCTGCAGAAGATTAGGATTGCTGGTTTGACATCGTTTTTATACAATGTTCAAGGAGTAAAGTTCTTTATTTATGGCAGACTGTTGCGTTCCATTGAAAGTGACTATAGAGGAACAAGTACCACTACACGTTGCAGCAGAGAAATAAACTGGCGACTGGTTCTTACGCAAGCGCTCCAGTGGGCGTTGTAGGCGTTTTTATAATTTCATCTCGTTTATTATTTTTTCCCCTTTTCGCTCGAATCGCGGCAAGTCACCAGCGTGACCATTCCCGGCGAAGTTCAATCTGGTTTGCGACTTTCACTGCTCCAGGCTATCGGTCTCTCTGGACCTCCTTCTGCTTTTTATTTCTCCTCGACCCGTTCGCTCGATCATTCGTTTCACCTCGGAAAGCTTTCGTTTTCGGAGACTCTGCTTGTGCGATTCGCAGTGAAACCGTGATATTCCACTTTCTAATTGGCGAAGGGATTCGAAGAAGAAACGTTTGGGAGAAAGAGAACCGAACTATTATTAGGTATTCAGTATTTGGAATATTAAATTAACACTTCTTGTGTTCGCAAATATATGATAGAATGTTAAAGGAAAAATAAAAACTTGATATAGAGAAGATAAAAGAAAAAAGAACATGTAGGTACTCCATTACTCTGTCACGTTTTATGTCCTGCTGTTGCTATATTTTTACTGATTCGAAGAAGAGAGGTAAAACACGTTTGCGCGACTGGTCTCGCTCTGTTAATCCTGTATCTTATTCGACGAAGGCAAAAAGAAGCATTTATTCTGTCAAGCACGATCAACCACGCCGATCGAGCTAAACTTTCTACTTTATGCCAAGAGAAAGCCGTGTCTTATGGCTTCGTTACAGATCATGCTCAATTTTCTTTATGGCCCTTTGTTCTCTTTTTAAGGACCTGCATCAATTTACCCATGCACCTTCTCCTTTTATAAATATCTAGGTACAAGTCAAATCTTCATCCCTGAGCAGTTCAAGCAACGAAGTTTTAATTATCTGTTTCTAGAATTAATAAAGCCTATTGGAAAGAAAATTTTAAATGAAGAATAGAAGACGCTGCTTTAAAACGACCAACGACATCTGTGACGATCCGTAGCTACTTATCATTCGTTCCGTTTTAATAAGCGCGGCAAGAGCTCGTTTCGAAAGATAATAAAAATAGGCTGCACATTAAGAGATCAGGAATAGCCAGTGTAATGTACTTTTAACCCCTGGATCACATTCACTTGTGCAAGATAAAATCAGGAATCCTTTCACTTTCACGGGCTTCAAGGCAAGGATCTCACGTGCGACACGTTTCTGTCGCCCACCTTCAATGGAGCAACAACAATAAACGGAACGATTCGTTATCGTGTAATAAATTTTAACGTTATTGCGCGATCAGTGCATCGAAATTCTTAATAAAACGATGATTCCTCGGCATCTGTGTATTTATATCGCCTCGACTGGTTTCTTTGCATCCGCTCGTTTCCTGACGGGTTTTTTTTTAAACAATTCTGTTTGCCGCGAAATAAAATGGGAAGGCTATTGTTGAATGGCGAAATCCACACGGAAGATCAATGTTACGCTCGTAACTTTTATCTGAGTTCGCGGAAACAATCTCAACAGTCGGTTACGCGAAAAGCATTCAGGGCTTCGTCGGAAATTCGCACGAGTAATTACGATTTTAACGAGCAACTGGATTATGTCGATGGGTAACATCGAATTCTGTGTTTAAGGAATGCCAATTGTGCAGGGAAATTTAGTTGCAAGCGGCTTCGAGTTGTGGTGTTTTATGTATATTTTATCATCATTCGGAGGGAAGTAATGAGACTTTGATTAGACATTTATGTCGGTGTAAATATTGTAATATATTCTCTGTACATTAGATAGTCATATTATTATCGTTTCGTCGTAAAAATTGAATTTTCTTTTGCAACTCATGGCAAAAGAGTATTATTTTATAAAGTAAGCTAACTAAAGTTTTCAATTCTTATGTTTTGATTTTATAATGTTCCTTGTTCTATAGAAATTATTAAATATACATGTTTTAAGAGTGATTATATTATTACTAATTTTTTATTATGTTGACACGCTTAAAAAATGTATTTGAACTTTGATTGAAAGTCGATAAAGAAGCTTACTAAATAGTGCAATGATTTACATTGACTTAGCCTCAAGATCGCGTTAGAACGTAATATCATTCATCTTATGCAACAGCTACGTGGATCATAACACGATATGCAATGTGATCCACTTATCGCCGAGTATAATTTAACGAGATAAAGCGACCCTGCATGATGTACAATGGTCTCGAGGTTTTCAATAGATATTCTAGTACTTGTACACAGTATTCAATAGAGTGATTGAAATTAAATAGTTGCGATCTTCATGAATTTTTCATGCATGGAAAAATAAGCGAACTGCATACCGAATGTGCAAAATCATAGTCTTAAAGAAATCTAAATTATTCCTATTTCCCGCGTATATAATAAATATTCATAAGACCGTTATCGTCATATTTTGTTATGACGTAAATGCAAGTTTCTTAGGCAAACTCGAGATTGGAAAATTTCGAACGAACCATTCGAACAAGCTTTAGAATGCTTTCTATAATTTTCTCTTGTTGTCGTAATATTAAGAGCAAGCAATCCTCTAAATTTAAAATTGAAATATCTCAGAAAACTGTAACAATTGATGACTAAATATGAAAATCAAGATTATGAATCAAGATTAAAACAATAAAATTGGTAACTTAATCCTACATTCTAACTTATTAAATTTATATTAACACGTCCACCGTCAAAATGAACCTCAGCGAATTTGCTAATCTACAAAATTACCAGTGTGACCTCAATCGATCTCAATTATTTTCTGCTTTTCTGCATTAAACTCTCTACGCGTGTCCTTATTTCATACTGGACATATATTTAGCACCTCCATTAACACCTACCTAACACAGACGCAGGAACAAATCCTATTTACTTGAGGGCAATTAAAATCTCTTGCGGTGAACGTGTTAACAACGATAAGAGGGAGAAAAGATCGGATGGATAAGCTGAGACGCTTCCAGAAAGCAGAAAAATTGGTCGTTTAAAGGGACTCACATGGTGGTAGGAAGTGGTGTGGCTGTGGCGGACTTCCTAGCCGTGCTGGACAGCAGCTGTTCGGTGTTCCAGGTGAGTTAAACCAGGTGAAGTCGACGTACGCCTTTATATTACCTTGTAGCCCCGAACTGCTTGGTCTTGACGCCACCTCCAGTGCCTTTCCTTTCCTCGTGTCAAGTGCTGTTGGTGCGTCCCCACTCTGCTGGCATTAGCTGACAGGCAAGTAGATAGGAACTGCCGGATAGCTGGCTGCCCCGACTGGCAAATTCTCTGATACGATGCTAAATGGAGGTAGAAATGGAAATTCAAACTTTGCTTTCCTATTCCACCGTACATCTCGATGAAAATATTCTTCTACGAGATAGGAGTCTCGAGAAGATTACTGACATTTCTTAGAACGAAATTTAAGGACGGAGTGCAGTTGAAATGGCGAGTAATTTGGCGGTTAAGAGAATGGAGGGGGATCTTGACAGAATTCATTAAAATGTGTTTAATAAGAGGGAATTTTGTATTACGTTGTTCTGTAATGATACGCAGAATTAAGCATTATTATTGTTAATTGATGGCTCGGAGTTGTTAATAGTGGCATCATAATCGCGGAAGTAATTAGCTTTTCCAGACGTGAATCTCATTCGTGTGTGCATGTTAAGTAGATTTTTGCTGCCTCGTCTAAGCAACTCTCGTCTGACGTTCCAACTGACATTTTAATGCGGTAACGCCATCGAGTTTAATATTCTCTGGATTATGCAGAATATTCGCAGTCCGTGGATACCTGGTGATTATTTAGAAAACGCACAGCGTAAATGCACCGCGAATGGAAATGAATTTTCTCTTCTGGCATACAATAGCACTGTTGTAATTAATGGTGATGGTAATTGGGACGATGTGTAACGATCAATCGTGTACCATAATCGCATTATCAGCGATTAACGGTTTTGTATAAATATTGAAGATCTGTTCCACTGATTATATTATTTCTCTGTCACTCGTTTGTGATGCGATTTAGAAATTACATTGAAATTAATGAATTTCAACAGCAGAAATTTCTTTCGGTTTTTGAAAGCTGTAGACTACTGTGTTTTTTAAAAACTAATATCGTATTATGGAATTTTACAGTATCATCGGCGAATGTAAGGTTCATTCAGTACATCTACATATAAAATACTAAATGAACGTTAAATGACATGCAAAAGTGATACGATCGACCCGTGATTAAGATGAAATGCCACCTCTAAAAATGTTGATTGATTCGTGGCATGAAAAAGAACTTTCACTTTGACTTTCGATCTGTGTTATCGAGTTTATATTGAGCCGCTCCTCGAGTCCATATTACGTTCATTAATTCTAAAAGCTAACCAGATATTATCTTTCGCGTATTTGAGTAAAATAATAATCAGAGTTAATGCCTATAATGCGACGACACAATATTCCTTCGAAACATATTTTTAATCTCAGGATTTGTAATTATGTAATTATTTAAATATGTAATAAGATTAATTCCTCTGTACCAAATATAAATACATGTTACAAAAATTAAACGCATTACTGATAATATTTCTGAAAGCATTTAATTATTCGATGAATCAAGTTTGATTTATTTTTATCAGAAGTATTCCTTTCTTGACAATGTTCCCCATAAGTATTTATAATTTAAACTGTAAAATTAAGAAGCTAATGAAAATAAATTTAGTTCCTGCCCCTGAAAATATAGGAACGATTAACTAATTACAATGTAATGATTCGTGGATGCCTTACGCTAGAAAAATATTTCGTTCCATTTCAGGCAAGATTATAATTCCCTCCATCTCGTCAAACAACTGCTCTTTCCCGCGGGCAAATGTACAAGTTTTGCGCAATCCATGAATTACACTAGAAAGGACCCCAAACGACACATGAAAGTACAAACTCATAATTACACCGATCGTGTGGTCACTAGTTCATATAAGAACCAGCTATTAGAGGAAAAATTCTACAAATCAATGGTGCCCCAGTCTCTTCCTTCTTCCTTTTTCAAAATTGCTTCCTTTCATGCTATAATAGCAGCATGTTTCCCTCTGTAAGATGCACGAGATACAGTATCCAGTAATCAAGCCCAGGAAAATTATATATTTGTCGCGGTGGAAATTGAATGAAATAAAAAGTCAGATTAAAGAAACTTTAATGAGGCAAGAATTAAGATATTATTTCTGAAAGTAGGAAACGTGTATTTGCGCAAGATTCAGGGGATTATGTTGTAAATAAAAAGGAATGGAATAATTGTGTTTATGTGTCGTTTTCTCATAAGTAGCGCCGGCGAAAATGTATCAGTGGGTCACTGAACACAGAGTTTGTTTCCAGTGACCCCCTTCTCGACTCTTCATCCTTCAGATCCATCACTTCCATCTGGCGAGTATAAGGCGTCTTAAGAACTAAAAGCTGCATGTATTTTGCTGTGGAAAATTTCATTCATAGCGTATTTGCGTTGGTCTTGAAAGTGGTCATTCAAGTGACAGTGACTTAATACTAATTGTAAGTAGTATGATTAATTATAATAATTCATTTACAGCTTCTCGTTTTATTACGTGACATAAATCACGGTTTTCTGAGTATTATGCACATAATATATTTAATTATTACACTCTAAGTATTGTTTTATTAACGACAGTAGCTACCATTGATATTGCTGATTTCTCTCGTTAGATGATAATTTATGTTTCTCTGCCCACTGGATTTAATCATAAATGGACAACTGTAAACGGTGAAAATAACGCGGTTGGAAATTATCGTGGTTTATAATCCCATTGTAACAAATGGTGGATATTTGGATAACAATCTACATGGAGAAACTACTTTTATTTTCCATAATTTAACGAACTTTCGTGCGTAGGAGCACTTTCTGTATTCGCAATTTATCTGTTAGACGTAACTTCTGATTGGGAAAATTTTTGAGTAACTAATAAATGAAACATTTGTCTTCTCAGGTGATAATTACTTGGAGAAGTTTGTGGAAACTTTTCGAACTTGAAAACATTAAAAACTAAAAGCGAGGGGATAGTATACAAAGCAAATCCACTGGATGTAAAATAAATGATTCTCGTTTCTGTTCAACAACTTCTATGGGACACGAACCATGGTTGTATAGTTGTCACAACTTTCCACCTATCGAGGTTACGATAGAGTGTTGCAGTACGAAATAATTCTGCACGTTTCGTCATCGACAACTACGATAAATATAACTTGCAAGGTACAACATTCTACCAAATATAGAACTAGGTACCAGATAAAACACTTCGATTTCAAGTTTCAATTCGAGACACGATTCTACCCTACTTTCCTTCAATTTTTATGTAAGTAATCTTCAGCATGAAACTGCAAAGTGTACCTACATGTTCCAAGATTTTTATTCTGAATTCAGGACTATACTGTGGACAATCCCGTTTAATAGACCATCGCGATTAAGCGAACGTCTTCATCATTAAATGGAAAGTCACCACGCCTTAGCTATGTGGAACAAACGAAAGTTTAGCCACAGGCGATAAAAACAAACGACGAATATTATGTGCTTTTCGCTTTGACCGAGAACGTAGCCAAGCACAACGCTGCACCAATAAATTGGAGTAATCAAAGAAGCCTGATTCTCAAAATCGCGCGAGGTAAGAATTGTTTAGATCATCTTATTTTTGTACAATTTCATATTTATTCTAGATTCGTAACATTACATTAAGTAACCGCGATAAAAATGGCACGATTATCGAAGCTCTGACCAAACAGGCGCGAAAGAACCGCACGGTATAAGGAGATTCTTATCGACGCAAATGGTATTCGCGAACGATCGTTAGCGTTCGTTGAATCCTTATCATAAGACACCCTTAACAGCTACTAGTTTAAAAAAAGCGGCAAATAAATAATAATTGCATGGAGAAGAAGTGAGATAATAGAGGAGATAGGAACGAGATGAACACAGAATTAAGGCAAGCTTATTTAGTGCGTGAAGAACATTAAAATTAACTTTCCGCCTTGGACAGGAAGTGCGAGAAACCCGGAAAAGAAAGTAAACGAATTCAGGGGGTATATCTGTTATGCAAACCGCGTTATCGATACCGATACACTATGTATATACAAAAAAGTGAGTCGCCAATATAATTTTCGCGAGTGTCGATTAAAAAGGGACGAACGAATCAATCATTGGTAAAATAAATCTAATTGGAATTATATATAAAGCCAGTCTGAAAAAATTTTCTGCTCCATCGATTTAGCTCCGTGTATTGTCGTCGATCGTTTAGAGTGACTTCTGCTTCTCCACCGAGAACAGAGGAGTCGTTATTTACAAATTTCGAAGAATAAGGGACGTTATATACAATGATTCTCGGCGACATCGAATCGCACACACCATCGAGCTCCCGCGATTTGGATCGGTGAGCACAACTTGACTTTCACTCTGGACAGTGTGCTTTCGCGTTGCTGCACCTCGATCGCCTTGGATCTTTCCTCTTCTTTGTCTTGATCCTCGTTATCTCGAGAAAGCATTCTGTTTTCCTCACTCTCCGCGGACCTCGAAGGTATGCAAAGAAATTGTGCTTAAACCGTTACTTTGCGTTGCAATTAAACGTTACCTCGCGCGGTAAACGTCACCTTTCCTCGCCGCGTGATATAAATTCAAACCACCCAGCGAATCGTGTGAAGCGTTTTGAAGAAAGTGTCAGATAAAAGTGCTGTGGACCAAAAATCGTGATACAATGCAATTGTGTTACAGGTCACTGTTTAAGGAAGCTATTGGAAACGTTGCTTCCTCTTGTGGCACCCCAAAGTAACACTGTCTCTTCTAAACTGGAAAAAGGTACACTAACATTTTAATTTATATTTGCAGGAATTATTTTCTTCCCATTGATTTTTGGTGGAGGCATTTTCAAACTATGCAGTAGCGAGTTGAACAAACGAAGAAGAATCAGTCCTCGTACTCCAAAAATGGCCAAATTATGCATCAAGGTTACCTAATCGCGCTAGCAGATGCACACAATATTCTTCGATACCTCCGAGACTCGAGACGCACTCGAACTTTCTGCACTTGAAGAAGACGGTGACAAGGAAAATGCCGCAGTATCCGAGATCGATTAGCCGCCCGTTGATAGCGAATCATCTAAACTAACAAATTATCATCCTGGCAGGCTGGCCCCATGCTGGGCCAATTGCAGGCGTTTGCGTCGTCGTCGAAGGTCAGATGGACGGGGCAGTTAAATACGTGCAGCGTGAACTTCTTCTTCCACTCGTCCCAGTGGCAGGCGTAGAACTTGTTGCAGAAGTTGGGGTGTCGGAACAACCCCGGCCTGGCGCAGTTGGTGGCGCCCTCGAGAACCTCCTCTGAATCGCGTAGTCCTCCGGGTCCATAGCGATCGAAGGAGGCGCCTTTGCTGGCGACAGAATTCGTGGAAGGCACAAGAGTACTCAAGCTCTTTCCAGACCTGTAATTGGCAGAGTACCCGGCGTTTGAAGCACCACCAAGGCTGCCCTGCAGAGATCCTGAAGCGCTACCACGAAGGGCTGCGTTCGCAGAGGGAGTGACGCTTGGTAAGTACGCCGACGAAGGTTTCTCGGAAATCTGATAGACTTCATAGTTCTGCGGGCTTGGAGCAGGCGTCTCGCTGTTCCAGATCTTCACTGGACCCGGCGAAGGTGACTCGTAGTTGGTCACGTAGTCGTCGTCCTCGTAGGAGCCGGTCTTCTCGAGGTCCACGTAGATCTCAGACTCGTCGTAGTTGGACAGGTCCACTTTGCCTTTGGACGAGTTGATTAATTTAGAGCCAGGACCACGGAGATTGGCGAACGGATCTCCCTTGCAGGTGCACTCTGCACCAAGCTTGCCGAGAAGAAGGGGATGCAGGTCGCTCCATTTGACGATCACCTTGGCCTTGCCTACGGCTGTGGACTTGGCAGTGGTTTGGTACGTAATTACGGAAGAGGGTTTCGAGTATACACTGGGATACTGTGACGGGGTATATCCGGACGGTGCTGGGGTTGACGAACCATAACTTTGCCCGAACGACGAGGAAGAAGACTGCGTTCTGGAGAAGCCGTTGTCAACTGATCCAGGTCTGTAGGTGTCGTATTCGCTCGGAACGTACTTCGTCGTGCCTCTGTTGTAATTTGTAAGGAGCTTGTCGACTTCGTATTTGGGAATAGCCACGTTCGTCGGGGAACCGCCTGCTGATATCGCAGGTGCGAGTGGCGTTGATTGATCGTATGTGATGTCTGGCAGTGGGAATGGCTTTCCGTATGTTACCCCTATGGCTGGTGAGACGGAATCGCTTGGCCGATATTGAGTCTGAAACCGTGAACCATTTTTTAAATCTGTTCCTCTATGAAGAAGAAAGCATCAACTTTGGTATCATCAAGTGGACATCAGTTTTGGAAGATTCATTCGAAAGTACTTCAAAACTCACCTGTGGCTCCAATGACTCCGGAATACCAGATTGTGTCACGCTCTGTCCAAACGAGTCCCTCGAAGAGGAATCGAAGTATCCAGCACCAGATGACGTGGTGGATACGTAATTAATCTAAAAGTTCAGTAGGATAAATAATTTGCGCACGAAAATGCGTTTGTAAGTGATTGTAAATGGATCGTACTTGTGGTTGCTCAGTTACTGATGGGCCCACAATGCTGGGACCAAAAGGTCTCGGTTGAGTAGGTGAATACGTGGACGATACTCCAAATATCGAGGACGGTGTTGTGCTGGAAATGTAATCTTGTTCTCCATACCCAACACGCTGCGAAGTTCGTCTTCCAAAATCGTACTGGTTTTGCGAGGACACAGATCCAGTTTGAAGGTGTCCACCGAATTCATCTTGGCTTATGGTTACAGGTACTGATGTTGGAGATCCTATAGTCTTGAACCCAGGATCAACTACTGGTTGAACAGTGGATATCGGAACTGGGATTTTGGCAGCTTCAAAGGCTGTCGTTTTATAATTGTCGAGAGGCCCAGGTGTATAAGCAGGCGTGACAGTCGGAGCAAGTGCGTGTGTGAAGCCAGTAGGAACTTTGCCTTGGTACTGTCCTCCTGTAGGTCCATTATAAATGTTCACGACTGCAGGTGACATTGTAGAACCAACAAGCTTCGGCGTATTGTATATTTCAACGTTCAGGAACGGCGTGGGTGTCGTTGCTGTAAGGAGATTGCCCTCTGTTGAAGAGGGCCCTGTCACACCAGTCTCAAACGCGATGTTCGGTTTGGGATAGGAGTAGCCAGTAGACTTCGATGGTCCCAGGGTAATTTTGGAAGTGTCTACATGGCTCACGTCCTGCGGGTGCGTGGAAGTGACTCCGTCGTAAACCTTGAGATTGCTTTCAGTCGTTGATTTCGTGAAACCTGCTACGCTACCATCGAACGCCTTGTCCCCTATGTTACCAGGACTCAGCGTGGGACGCGTGTTCCCTGTGCTGATCACGTAGCTGCCACTGCCACCCAAAGCGGCAGTCGTGATACCAGTCTTCGTGGGGCCAGTTTTCGTGAATCCAGAGGGAGTAGAAAGTCCAGAGCCACCAATGCTGTAGCCAGGAATCAGAGTGCCAGGAGGAATCATACCTCCAGCTGGTCTGTAGTCTGGAATATCGTTCTCAGTGTACTTCGTGGTTATATCGCCGTTGTTGAACTTGATGGTACCCCGTCCTCCATTATCGTAATACTCGTTCGTCTTGTAACCTGTGTTGTAAGTTACAGGAATGCGCCCAATCCCCGTGTCGTACGCGGAGCCTGCACTTCCTTGCTGCGTGCTGTAGTCTGAATCAGCGATGGTGTGATGCCCGGTGGATCCAACCACTGTCCCTTGGTCAATTGGCCCACTAAGCGAGACTCCAGGTGCTGTTTGTCCTGTGAGAACAATCCCAGGAGTCGATTCTCCTTTTATAATGGTGCCAGGTTGAGATGGTCCAGTTAGTAACACTCCAGGCGAAGGTGTCCCATACACTGCGGTGCCAGGGCTGGCTGAGCCAGGGTACACAGTCTTGACTCCTCCACTGATTACATACCCAGGTGTGCCTGTGCCAGTTTTGGTGTATCCTGGGTGGATTCCTCCAGTTACTATGGCACCTTGGTCGGAGGATCCTGAGAGAACTGTGCCAGGAGTGTTTCCATAAGCGATTATGGTTCCAGGTGTAGAGTCTCCGGTGACGACTGATCCATGGATACCGTGTCCTGTTACAATTGCACCAGTGTCAGCGGTTCCTGCGATTCCATACGTAACAGTTGGTGTACCAATGCCGTGGTACGTTGTACTCCCGATGGAAGGTCCGCCACTTCCGACTAAAGTAACGTTCAAGTGGCCTGTGTCTCCCACTCCCTTCAGACCACCTGTGTATCCACTGCCACCTTGGTAAATGGTTCCTCCAGAGGTGACAACACCTTGTCCGTACCCCTTCGTTCCAGCATTACCAAAGTAAGTTGTTGTCACTCCTGACTGTCCAGGGAACACTGAACCACTGGGCAAACCATGGTTAGTCACGTAACCGCCAGTTATGTAAGTGTGGTCCTCTTGTTGACCAGTTCCTAGGCAGTTGGAAACACAGTTGACGCTTGGTCCATCAGGTTTTTGGGGGAAAACCGGCCCAGCTACAGGATCAATTTCAAAGAATTAAGTAACTTGATACAGATATAAAAGGAACGATACTGTTATTGTAAAAGACACTTACATGTTTGTCCTTCCACTCCAATTACACCAATAGTTCCTGTTCCAGATCCTGTCGTGCCAACGGATGCATAAATCGGTGTCTGCGATGGTAGTGTCCCATATGTGATGGTGTGGCCACCTTGAACTCCTGCGCCAGCTCCCGCGCCAGCTCCTGTGTATTGTGTTCCTTTTTGGAAGGAATATCCGTGGTCAGATGCTCCCGATACACTGGTTCCTGAATAATCGACTCCTGGTATTGTTGATCCATGAGAAGGGCCTGAGTATTGAACACCCGAGGAGCCTGGGTAGCCTCCTTTCGTTCCTGATCCACTGTCTCCTCCATTCGGATACCCTGGGCCGATTGATGGTCCAGAATATTCCGTTCCAGCTCCACCAACGTGACTTCCGCTGGTTGATCCCGCGTATCCTCCAGTGGATACTGTGTAGCCTGTTCCAGGAGATCCCGCGTGGCTAACTGTTGATCCTACGTACCCACCAGTGGGTCCTGCGTAATCTGTTCCGCCAGATCCTACGTGAACACCACTGGTAGATCCTGCGTATCCTCCAGTAACAGATCCAACGTAGCCTGTTCCAGCAGATCCTCCATGAACACCACTTGTTGGTCCCGAATATCCTCCACCAATTGATCCTGCGTATCCTCCAGTAACAGATCCATGACCCGTGCCTGCATTATATCCTCCAGTGGATCCTGTGTAACCTGTTCCACTAGCTCCTGCATGAGCACCACTTGTTGACCCTGCGTATCCTCCAGTTGCAGATCCAGTGTGACCCGCGCCAGCATTATATCCTCCAGTGGATCCTGTGTAACCTGTCCCACTAGCTCCTGCGTGAGCACCACTTGTTGACCCTGCGTATCCTCCAGTAACAGACCCGTCGTGGCCTATGCCAGCAGATCCTGCATGAATACCACTCGTCGATCCTGTATACCCTCCATCAGTCGATCCTGCGTATCCACCAGTACCTGATCCCGTGTAGCCTGACCCAGCAGATCCTCCATGAACACCACTCGTTGTACCTGAGTATCCTGATCCAGTGTCATGATCACTGTAAGTCGATCCTGTATATCCATTGCCAGAATCACCCGACAATCCTCCTCCACCGAAGTGTGCGGATCCTGCGTAATCTGTACCAGCTGCTCCATTATAAGTTCCACCAGTTCCCACCTGAACTGTGCTTCCTGTTCCTGTATATCCTGAGCCAGTAGATGCTTGCCCTGCTCCCGCTGCCCCTGAGTATTTCGTGCCACCAGCTCCCGTGTACACTCCATTCGTTGATCCAGAATAACCAGTATTTCCAGCTCCTGCATATCCTGGTCCAATCGAGCTTCCATAGCCTCCACCAATTGATCCTGTTTTCGTTCCAGTCGATCCTGACCCACTATACGTCCCCTTGCCAGCCCCTGTCGTTGATCCAAAGTAGCCACCTCCAGCTGTCCCAGAATACCCGTTCGATCCCTGATCAAACGAAGTTCCATGACTTCCAATCGTAGAGCCTGCGTATCCAACGCCAGCTGCCCCAGAGAATCCTGAGTGTCCTGAGTATCCTCCATTCGCCACAGTAGACCCAATCCCTGAATAACCAACGCCAGCTGTTGTGCCCGTGTAAACTCCACCTTGGGAACCTGTTTCTCCCGAATATCCATGAGACACTCCTCCAGTATAGTATCCACCAGCACCCTGTGTGGTTTGGCCACCATATCCTCGATTATCGTACGTTGTTTTCGTGTATTCGCTGTCAGAGTAGCCTGGTACTAACCAGGGCCACTCGCAAACCAGCCTATGTTCATCGAAGATCAGTCCATATGGACAGCGGAACTCGTATGCCATCATTTCAGACTCACCTGTCGTAATAATTGCGAATTACCTACATGTTCTATTTAAAGTTGTTTGACATTGGATTAAGTGTCTCTATGAAAGAGATGCGAACCTAGGTCTATGCAGGCGAAGAACCACCGAGGATTTTGAGGATCAGCATAGTATCCAGGCTTCGAGGGGCATTCGAACCTTACTCGAGCTACAGGCGCGATCTCGCTGCTTCCAGGGCATGGGGACCCTTGGGGTAACGACCCTGGCCAGACACAAACTTCTGTGCGCTCGTCGAAAGCCAAACCAGCTGGGCAGTCGAACTCGAAGACGGAATAGTCTTCCACTTCTTGATTAAATTTCACGCAGCGATAAAATCTGTGGGGGAAAGGAACAAAAAATTTGCTCAATGACTAAAGGGACATGATTTAAGTTATATGTATGTGGTTTATTGCAGATCTCGCTATAAGTACCTGTTGCAGCTCTTTGGATGAACAAAGTAGCCTTGTCTTGAGCAGGTGAATTCAGTTTGAGTGTTCTCACGAACTGCACGAATCTTTCCTTCGGTATTCACCACGCGAACAACTCGAAATTCAGATGATTTAACTTTGGTTGGATAAGTGATCTGAGTTTGCTGTAATTTGAAAGCAATTTAAGTTGTATTTTTATAGAGCATTGGATTCTTCAAGGAGAATTAAATGTTTTAGTTTTTGGAATATTTCCTAATGTTGAATGGAAATAATTTTATTTTTACATTTGCTAATTAGTTCATAAAATTAGTTTGAATAATGGCTCGGATGAAATACGTATCGCCATCTAACTGCAGGATTGAGATTTTAGTGAAACTTGGTGTAAAAGTGAACGTTTTCACTATCCAATTTCTCATGAAAATAGAACCTCAATACCTTAAAAATTAAATCTTTCAATTAATAATCAGTGATCTTAAGGAATACTTGAATTAAGATAAAAATTGTTAGCATATGAGAACGTTCCGTCTTGGAAGTAGGTCATTGAGAAGGGACCGTATTTAGCGATTGATGTTAAATGGTAACCGAAACTTATCATTACTGTAAAATATTTTATTTACATGCAAGTCATCTTCCAAGGAGTTCAGAACAGCAGCCCTCGATTTCCTCTTAAAATCCGTGAACGAATGATGAATTTCGTGAGTAAGAGGCTTTCCACAGCTCGTCCCAAAATCATTTTCTATATTTCTTATCCCGAGTCCTGGCAGACCACGGATCAGAGCATATTTTCCCTGAAACATCGACGAACAAATTGTCATTCCTCGGACATAAATAAAAGACAGAAAATACAGTGAAACGAGCACACACTTTTATAGCAACTGAAATTTTGTCCTCAAAGGCGATCCACATTTTGTCCTTGAAAGCGTAAGGTCCAGTAAGATCTTCGTCCCTTTCGATCGTCCACTCGTCTTTTCTCATCGAATCGCACAGCTAAAAAAGGAACAATTTCTCGTCAAGCTGAACAATTTAGCCCTTGAATGTTGGGCGATAATACTATCAGAATCTTCATATTCCACATGAATCCGTCAAGTGTCAGTAAACTGGATCGATGAAGTATCGAGAGTATCGTTGATTTCACACACCTGTTTCTGATCAATGATAGCAGGCTGCAGCTCTTCAGTCGGCGCGCTTGGAGCATTGTCATCCTGATCCTTCAGAGTGAACCTGTAGGCACTGGCTGGCACTGACACCAGGATCTTCTTTTTGGGCGCGCCCAATCCACTTATTAAGTCGATCAAGCTGTCCGCGTTGAACATGTCGAAGAGGCCCATCAATCGTGACGGATGAAACGTGTGATAGGCCTCGTCATCTTCCATCAGGTAATGCGTCGGGACCGTGAACAGATCCACGTACCTGGTGGCGAAGAAGAGGGACTAGAAACGTTCGCGTTAACCGTTCGCAGGTATTCGGTTGACAAGGAGTCAATAAATTCTATGAATCACTCCTGAAAATAAGTGACACGAGTTCGTAATCGAAGACAATGGAATCATCGTGCGAAACCTCGTGTTTGTTTCAGTGTCGTAGATCGTTACTTCGTTACTGTATTGAGAACAGACTCATCCATTTTGCAAGGACTGCCTCGAATACCCTAAACTCATCCATATTCAATAGGGGAGGAAAATATTCCCAGTACGGCTCTTATGCAATGCGAATCACAACATGGATGTTGAATAGGATTTACTCTTGACTTAGGGGGCCAGTTTGGAACTGGCGTAGGATTTAGTGAACTTGGTTACCACTCCCGTGCAAGATGTGTATGTAAATTGTCTCGGTGTTGAGATTGCAACTGAGTTTTAACACGTTCATCCCTTTTGCTTTTTTAGTATGTATACATATATTCAAATCCTAGGAAAGTAGTAAAGTAGTATCGATGAAATTGAAATAACTTGATATTAAATTTAAGAAACATGAAATACCGAAAATCCTCATTTGCTACTTTAGCAAATCCTCGATCTATTCAACTATTATTCCTAAAGGATATCACGTATATATTTTACAAAAATTCACGCTATTTTTTCATTTGAACGTATAACAAAATATTCATCTATTATCGTATCTACACCCTACATCTTACGAACAAAAATACAAACGCCAATGTGGTACTGACTCTCACGTGTTCGACTGTCAAGCACAGTACGTTAAATCCTTAACATTTCCCACAACATTTCCCAAATCCACTTTATTCAGCGTTCGTGGTAACCCTGTTACACCGATGACAACTTTCGTTGACGATCTCATTAGTATTCTCGACAACGTTCCTGCCCCGATACTCATCCATATTCCATGCAAAATTCCGGCCAGTTCGACGACAGTTCGCGAATCACCCGCTAATTACGGGTCGATCCGCGAACAATCGTTCAGTCAACTGGTGCATCCGATCCTTGCGACATTCCTGACGCGTTATCGACTCCACAACTGGCACAAGGTTAGACAGACACGTAGGTACATTGACGAGCAGTTTTTACTGCAACCATTTTTCTGTCAATAATTCATGAGAGAATCAAATGAACAACGCGTCCACGACGTTCTTTAACAGTCACTGCCAGTTTTACGCGCATTCGTCGATTGTGGTAATTACATTAATGAAGCAGGCCTTACTTGGAGAGTTCCTTTAAATCGAACTGTTTGGCCAGTTCGTCTGGTTTGGTAGGTAGAACCAGAAAGATTCTATTGTCATACGACTTCCTAACAAGCTCGTCCTTCAAGCCCTTCACGAAGAGCAGCATACGTTCCCTCGAGCCAGCAGTCATGTTCAATTCAACCCCATCGACCTGTGGGAATGAACAACCTTCGATTAAGGATTGTTGAAACTTTTTATGGAAATGCTGGGTAGAAGTATGAATTGCCTCTTTCAGAATTCCGATCAGACGAGCGACGCTCTCTTGACGGACGTTGAGGCCTGAAGTCTTGAGTGTTTTTCCAGGATCGTCCACGGAAATCACGAACTGAACAGCTGGATTGATCTCCTTCAACGATTTCCGAAAGCTTTCGAATTCTAAAAAATACGAGGTCAAGTTTAAAGGGCGCACAAAATGGTTAGTCATTTTTCTACGTTTGATGGTTGTTTTTAAACAGGAACAGAAGTTCATCGAAGCTGGCTTTCACAATTAATGAAATTGTTTCATGAACTACGACACTGAGTGCTTCACAATTTTCAATCAAGTTTAATTAGTTTCGTGATTTGCCTCTCAAACGTTGTAAACGTACAGTCGTACGAGGGAAGGAGAAAGCAGGGAATGTTAGTTAACGAACCTGTACAATTATTTCCTGTAAACAGGAAATTAGTGACGTTTGAAAACCTGGATCAATTCTACGTCGAACATTTGCTGTATATTGTCAGCTGTCTAGCATTGCTACTTTTTGTCATTCTTTCCACATTTTATGTAATTGCGTACGATACGTAATTACAGTAACACTCAGGAAAAAAATACTTCTGAGTAGTTTCACAATTATCCCAACGCGTACTGTTCTTCGCAACTGTTCTTCTCTTATTTCATTCCCCGCCATTTTCATTCCTTCTGCTTTGTGTTACACCTCTACAAGATTGTGTTGGCGTTTCCTAAACCGGCCACGATTTTTCGTACTTCCTAAAACTGCGTCTTTATCTTAATTGTGAAATAAATTTCACGAGAAGTTCCGCCTTCCTTTCCACGAGATTGTCAATCTCGTTGTACGGTCGACGCGGCGCTGTCAGGTGAAACGAAATCATTGTCGTCATACAATTAATCACGGACTTTCACGCGTTCGTGTAATTGGCCGCGACAGTGATCATTATTAACAATTGTAAAGCATTGTTTCCTGTTAGTAACCTTGTCTCGAAGCTGTTACAACAATTCTATTGAATTCGCTGAACTTTCTATAAACTGTCTGCTGCTTTTGGCTTTCATTCATACAGGATGGGTGTAATGATGTATCTTAAAATTTGCAGGTACATTCTACGCCGCAGGAACAAGGAAAAAGTTCGAATAAACATGGATCTACGAATCATCTATGTTTATTAATAACAGGAATTATTTTAAGAAATAGGGATGTCATTCCAGAAATTGGAAAACTTTGGAACGTCTGTATTACTTATATTACAACCCTAATTATTAAAAGTGATTGTATCTCAAGAACAAGTCATTTTTGGTACCTAGCTTTTTTATGTTTTTATATTAGACCTGTAAATTCTATGATATCCTCTTAAACTCAGCCTATGGATTGTAGAAATGTACAAGGGCTCCAGAGATTTCGTGTGAAACCTTGAACACCCAAGGAATCCGGGGAAATCGAACACCCTTGCGTTAAACTTACAATTTTAACTACGTTTCTTAAAAAATCCGACTGCACGAAGGATTAAATTACGCCTGAAAGTGGTGCGTACGAAAACTGGTTTGACCGAATTTCCCTCTTCGAGGATCCAATCACTTCTTCGGCATGCACCTTTCCATAAATTCGTCCGGCCAGAAACCATTCTTGTTCAAGGGTACATTAAAATTCGACTTTTAAAACGAAATGATTCTCTGTGTCTGTGCTGTCATTACTTTGCCGGCTTTCGTCGAAAGTGTAACAAGCAATGACCAGCAGGCTCGGTGGAAGAAAGAATGCGCTGGCGCTGACGTTTTTGGCAACATTCACTGGCGAGATTAAATCTCTGACAAAAAAATGGACAGTCGCTAAATATGGTCTAGGTATATATATGCGAGGGAAAGTGATATTTGTTACATCTGGATCATCTGTGAGGACCACTTTCGACGGTCTTGGGTCCCATTAGCCACACCCATGCACGAATTTCCTGCGGGCACGTGGCGTTTTTCGAAACTGAATCGAGGTGCTTCGTAAGAACAATTTTTCTGCAGCGTTGTTTTCAGTAGTTGCATCAGCTTGATGATTTTTTGCACTTTCAATGATTGGGGAAGTTTCATTCAATATTCATTATATTTAAACAAAGGTGATCACTTTTCGATGAAAGAAGCAAGGATTTTATAAATATGAAAAGTCCTAACAAAGAACCCAAGTCAATACTCATATGAAAAGATATCTCAGATAAAAGAAAATATTTGATATCTTAAGAATATAGTGTGTAAAATTCTAAGTGGTTTGGAAAATTTGCAAACACAACTGGAAGTCCAGAAAATCATTCCAAGTCAAATTGCATTGTATTGAAAAAAAAATGCGCGCGTGCTTCGATCGAATTACCGAGTGAAATTGCTCTACTTTACGCTCGCCGTGGAATTTTAGCGAAAAAACTTGATTTTTTTTCAAGACCGGCGCCCGAATGCAAGCGTTCGCGGCAAGAAACGAGGGCGGGAAAAAAGAAGAATCGAGTTGGAGCTCGTTTTCGCGCGATTATGTCACAAACGCGACTCGTTTCTGTCCCCGTTCCTCCCGTTTCGCGTTCGCCCCTTCGTCCCTTCTTACCCTCTTCTCCTTCACATCTCGTTCTCGATCTCGCGACACCTGGCGAGTCCAACGAATGTCGAATTTCGCGCGTGACATATCGCAATCAATCGGCCACCACTCGCCTATGCAGAACGAATCGACTTTGGGGCGGAATTTCGAAACCATTCCCTTTTGGTGGGAAAAACCTTTTCTGTCTTGCACAACAGAGCCATTTTAATAACACCAACGCACGGTCCTGCGGGTTTATTGCGATTATGTATACACCGCAGGAAAGTGACGAGATTTATGATGGTTCAGGCTGTGTGCGTGCGTACTGTTGCAAGCGATCTGATGCAATTTTGATAATAATAATATCCACTTCATCCCGTTATGACCGACTGTGCGAAGAATACGAATTAATAAGTGGTAAAGTGGGGAGAAAGGAGAGGGCAGTGTAATGCAGCGATGGAATGAGCAAGGGGCGATAAAGATTCAGAGTTACAATAATTTTACCGGGTACGTGTTTATAAATAATTTATTTGAATGATAATATTTAATTGTACCTCCTAGCATCTCGTACTAAAAAAAAGTACAACTTCTAATGAATTTAAAAATTACACGGCAATAGGCAGTCAGAGCTTGAAGCTCAAATGAGAAATAATTATTCAGGTACATGAACTGCTTTATTTTAGAAATAAATTAAACGTAGCAAAAAAGGTTTATGTTGAACATCGTTTTCTTTATTCTTTGGAGACAACTTTCTTCACTCTTTGTTTCTATAGGGGGTGATAAAGTTCTCAATGAATTGATTATGATAGAGTTGAACCTGATCGATTTCGTTATCGTAATTTATGCGTATGTTTTAATATGATGCGAATCGAGCAACTTATGATTGCCCAACGTAATCCTCTTACATATAGTTTTGCCAATCTGCATAATTTAAGTGGTGAAATGGAAAGCACGGAATGCCTGCTATTCATCGAAGATTAACGCGATCGAACCGCATGAATATTCATCAGGCATTGTCTCGTGTGAATATATTAACCAGGTTTTGTGCCAGACATGTCTCTTAAATTTATGAATTCCAGACGCACTTGCGTATTGTTCGCACAGTTCAAGGAAAATCTTTGACCTTATTCGATGCCCATTTAGGAATTTCTAGGAAATTTTTATAAGTTAATTTTGCACGATAGAGATTCTACTCTTTGGCACATCAGGTTTCCAAATATTTGAAATATTTTTTACGATTTCATATAGGATCTCAAAATATTCATTCCAAATTTTTAATTCCTATTTTTGTAAATTGAAATGTTTAACAGAAATGTTTAACTACAAACGATAGTCACTGACAATCTCCAAATGCCATTGAAACGTGCTTGACATCATTAATTTAAACGGTGACGATCGATCATTAATCACGATGGTAAAGAGAGTTTTAATATCTGGAAGTTAATGACATAATTACATTAAGTGAATGACACAGTCAAAAGGTGTAAAAATTATGCTAGAATGTGTTAAATATAAGCTGTATAATGACAATGTTGAAAGTAACGAATGGTGTTTACTGGTTAAATAAATTTAAATAATGACCATCTTTAGATGACACATAATGCACGCCACAAGTATCATTCTCGTACACTTAAATAATAAAAATCAAATCCCACAATTACTGCTACTCATCATTCTTAATTCAAGGAACAAAAGAGTAATATGTATGTAGATTCCAAATGCACCAGATGTTGATGACAGAAAGTGAGAGTCAATTTGTTCGATGTAACAAAAAATGCAATGATCGTAACAATATACGTTCGCCGTGGTTAGGTATCGATATCCTGTTGCAAGTTCAAGGATGTGGTTGCACCTCATATGGATGCAGTAATTATGCAATCGTGAAATAATTTACCTTGCAGGTTCTACAGCATTATCATACTGCAATATTATCACCACTAAAAGTGCGCGAAGCTAGTAAAAATATCGAAGCATTTAATATCAAGCAATTACCAATAAGGAAGAATAGGTACTTAAGTATCATGGAGATGATTATCGATCAATTCTTAGCAGCTATTTAAAATCACTTGAAAATGATCGCCACAGACGCGGAACAAATGCAACAATTCAATAATACGATTTTCAAGGGAAACACAATCGTACCGTTATCCTTGCACCTTCAAACACAGTGAATCGCTAATCACTTGCCATTACAGCGAACCTTGCTTCCGTCCACACGACGAGCTGTTTAATGGTATGTTGCTGATACCATTAAAGACCACTTCCTACACCTAACAGTGCGTTAGAAATCAAACGAGTGAATGATGCCAATAATCTGCGCGCTACCAATTACGAGAAACATGTCCACTCTACATTTCAACCCTTATCAGTCCTCCACCTTCATCGTAACATACAAATTCTACACTAAATTTATTAATAGCTCGCGTGGAAATCTCTACGCGAGCTACTTGGCGAAGGCAAACGTAAATCAAGCAAGTTTCCAGAAAGTTCTTAGTGGAGTTAGAATCTTCTTGCAGTTCTAACGAATGCAAATGGGAATTTTAAGTGCACTGTTAAATCCATAATTCAATCATCGAAGTTTATGTGCAATTTTGTAACTACGCGCTTCTGAGAATCCTCGTTGTCGATTTCCGGTTATTCCGTAATGATTATCACGCATGTTCGATCGCGACGAATCGTCTGACATAATCGTCAGGCTTATCGTCGCGATTATCGCGAATCGTCTTTTAAACGACCGTTGTTTTGCATCAAAATCAACCCATTAGGCATCGCCGAGGGCGATTGCCGTTAAACGCTGCAAATGAACCGCGGACTTACCGGAAACCGAGAGATTTCGCACGTCGTGGCCCTGTTGCACCACGGTGGTGCATCTGCAGACAGCGTTGGTCAGCTGGTCGACGTCGGAAACGGAAGTGTAACAGACTACTTCCCTTCCTGGCGATGTCTTTTGTCTCGGGCATTCTGAAATTGAGAAGAATTTCTCCTTTAATTAAGCAGAATTTATGGGACACGCTCTGGTCCGCTGAGGTTCATGTAATATTATTATTATTAAGCGTCTTTATTCCACAAAGATACAGAGAAAAGACATAAAGAAAAAAAATAGCGAAAGGCGAGGTTCAGTCGTTAAACTGTTTTGCAACTTAACGTTTCAAATAAATTTGATACATCTACTTAATTATAAATTCTCTTATTTCTTCCAGGACTTTCTTCAGGTTTCGATAAATTAATAGTTTTAAGAAACTATGGTTTACATGCACCGATTTTTCATACAAATGTTACATGTTAGCAAAGTATTTGTTAGCTTCAGAGTATAATAGATAATAGAAATTAATTGATATTCCATCTAGAAGCAGGTATAAGTAGGTATATTGCCACATTAAAAACGAAACTAAGCATAGTAGAATTGAAAGATCGAGTAATAAAATAAAGAATATAAAACATAAACGAAACAAACGTCTCCTGCATCAAGCTCCTAAATTTAATTAATGAATCCTTCGTCTTTCCCAACTGCAGTTTAGTATATGTTTAGTATATTGGAGTCACTGTTATGAGGCAAATTATAAAATGATGACTGATAAAATCACGACGGTGCGTAAGATACTATCTTGTCCATCTTACACTGCAAACCACCGTTTCGTAACGTAACAATCTTTTAAGCATCAATTCCACGATTCTTTTAATGTATACGCCTCGAGTAAATTGGCTGCTCAGAAACGGGCTGAAAGTAACAGTATCGGCCTGTAATTTCCCATGGCCCTGACCAGAAGCGCGATAATGAAGGCGAGCCAAAAATTAGTGGCTTCGGGGATCCGTTTGTTATGCACATTGATTGAACGTTGCCGTTGACATCATCCTTCGTACGCTAATGCAACCGTTGCTATAATAGTCGTTTACATAGCCGCGTAGCCTTGCCGTTCACCGAGAAGAAAACGAAGAATCATGCACTGGACGATCCGCGCAAGAAACCCACTACCTTATTGGCGTGAGACTTTTATGAATAATAGGTACATTTTGCAGGTATTGTCGAGTATATTAGAACGACGAGGAGGGGTTTCGCGGTGAGAAACAGGTATCTTAAAATTTGTGCCAAGTTTGATTCACTTTGTTGGTTTTTTAGAGAATTTTCTTTCACGCCTATTTAAATGTTGAGCGATGTTTGAATATTGTGGGAGGAAAAGCATCTGGATTTGGTACTAATAATTACTAAGTAATACCTAAATTACTAATTGCAAATAATACCTAAATTACTAAATAATACCTAAATTATTAAACAATACCTAAATTACTAAGTAATACCTAAATTACTAAACAATCCCTAAATTACTAAGTATGATACATAAATTACTAGCACGAAGCATAAATCTTTCTACGGATTTAACATTAGTGAAATTATTCTGTAATTTTTGGATACCGATCAGAAAGACAGGCTAATTTTCCTCGTACAAATTTAATGTATCATCCACTTTAATCTGAAATTCATCAGGACACTGCACAAAGACAAAATAGACGAAATAGGGTGGACAATGAAGGCATTCTCTTTCGGATTCGACACTTTCTACGTTAACAGAAGCATCGATCGAGACGACAAGAAAAGCTTCAGGTGTAGCACAGCGGGTTTTCTGTATTTGCTCGTCACATGGAAACAGTTCGAGTAGAAGGTCAGAATTCGCATCGACTTTTTTGTTTAACAGTTCGATGGTACGACCAATGAACGGAGAAAGTGCTGGCGGATACCCTTTTATTTTCTCGAATCACGCGATCATCTGCTACATTCGAAAATGAAAGTCTGTTTACCGATTGTCTGGCCTCGCGAAACTTTCAGCAATCGGTGTACCAATGCATCCGCCCGAGAATGGAATGTCCTCTTCGAACTTTTTCGCTTGCCACGGCCGAAGATCGGTCGCGTTTAATGTCGTAAATGGTATCGTCCTTGTACGGATCGTTACTCCAGTTGCCCATGGCGCAATCTAACCTTAGAGGACAGGACGTTCCCGATACAAGCGGGCACGATCGCGAAAGCACGCGAAACGAGAAGAAGATCGTGGAGTGATAATGAGCGTCGCTTGTAGGCACTTACATGGCTTTCCTTTCAATTAAGGACGAAGCTGACACTGACATCGCTTCGCTCAGTGGGCGTTCGCGAAGAAAAAAGTCGCCCAATTGTGCAAAGCTTTGACCTCAGGTCTGTGTAATCTTCCATCCTTAATCTTTCGTTCTTATTAAAAGTTCGACACACTCAGATTTTTGTAAAGCTTGAAAATTCTTGCGAAATACGTGGATGTTAAATAAAATGTGATAGATCTTTAGAAACTGGAGCATGTTTGGATTGAATTGTCAAAAGGTGAAGGAGTTGTAGTTGAAAGTTCTCTGTGATGCAAAGTAACAAAAGAAAAACACTTTGGATTTTAATATTATAGTGATTTAAATGGTCATCGCGTTGGTGGATATTTTAAAATGCTAGGTCAGATGCTGCATATTGATTTGGTGATGATTCATTTCAGTGAAACTTTACGAGAAGTTGGTGGAAATTTTTAACGGTGGTTAGCGTAAAACAAGCGCGACCTACGTAACGTGCAGCACTTCATTAGACGCTCTCCATTCATCATTCTCATTCATGAACTCAGGCATAGATGCTTTGGGAGTGATAGAAGCGTGCCAGGCGCGTTTTACAGCGTATAATAATTGTGATTGTAAGCGGAACACTGATTTTTACACTGGGAAGCTGTAAGAGTTCAGACACTATAAAATATTTTTTGTATTTGTGACTGAAATTTTGCTTGGGAATCGCGTTTAATTCAATTAATGTACTCAATTTCACTATGCATTTATAATATTATTTACTTAAAGTCAGTCTTGTAACTCTACGTACACACATGTCACACGTTCTACATAATTTTTAGTGATTCTGTATTTTACTATACTGTCACTTGTTCTTGATTGTTTCCAATATTAGTGAATTAATTTAAGTTTCTTGTTCTGTGGATATGAATCAAGGAAGCCTACGAGCTAATTACTGTGCATTCTCAAAACTTTTACAGAAAAATATACTATAATCTCTCAATATAAAAAACCATAACTCCATTCACTAACATTGAAAAGAATCAAGGTAATCAAATTACGTGATTTTCTTTAAAACCTCGGTACCCTTAACTGACAAATAATTTATTATCAATAAGAATATCAAAACTCCCACAATTCCCTATAGTATTCCAAAGTTACAGAATATCTACACCTTCCAGTAATCATCTACTCGCCCATAGAAATCCCCTGCACGACTTCTCCACCGAATAAAACAACACAATACCATCCAACCATCCATCCCAAAGATGAATGAAAAACACCCCCAAAGTCCCACAAACTTTAATCCCAGCAAGCACCTAAACTCACGCATCCTTCACACCCACACCCGCCATGCCCAAAAGCCACAAAACTCTCCACCCACAAAGCAAACTTACGTAAACCGTAGCTGAGTCCCAGCAGCCCAAGAAGGACCGCCACGAACATCCTGTCGATCATCCCGTTCGTCACTCTGGGGAGCGTTTCTCCCGTTCAGTAGGCAGGATCCGCTAAGCCAGCAGCAGCCACGAGGATTGGTAACCGTAGAAGCGACACACGAGCCCCGAGATCGGCGCTCATTGAGAGATCGAGGAACGATCTACGTGGAGAGGTTCGGCGGCACCGGTAGCGACAAGTTCGATCCAAGTGGTCGTAGGCCAGGGAAAGACTCTCTTTTCCTCTCGTCTTCCGTTCGCCTCTCTCGGTCGAGTGGGGGTATCAAGGAAGGCGATGGATCCTTCGAGTTCGAGAGCGCGTTTCGCACTGAACCTTCGGAGGATTCGTGCTCTCTTAGTAAACCCTACCGATCGTACGTGGATGGCAGCCGCCGTGGAGCAGCGTTCGAGGGAGATGGTGTCACGGGGATAGAATCGAGGGGGAGCCGGGAGGCCGGATTACGCGGGGACCACGCCGGATTACCGGGTGCCCGGGGTGGGGTACACCGACTGGCCCAGATCGGGACACTTTCCGTGTTACACGTACACGCCGACAGGTTTAAAAATAGGATGACTCGTGCACCTTCGCGAGCGATGCAACCAGAGGCGGCGTTAGGATTACTTAACGACCATCCGTCGTCGTGCCTCTTTTTCTCCCGAGCGCGCGAGCGCCTCGAACACACGCGACAACCGCGTAGCCTGTTCCGTGTCAGGGGATCAAGGTGAGCGGTGCCGGGCAGGATCCACGTTTCAGGGAATTTCGGGACCCCCGGGCCCCGTTTTGTGGAGGCGCGCGAGAAATATTTCGGGAGATTCGACACATGTTTGCTGGAGTGATTGTAGCGTTTAGTGGGATGCGATCGTGATAAGTAGAATTGGAGTTTTACATTCGTCAACTTTTTCTGGGAATTTTGGCGGTAGTGGGTGTTGTTTATGGGTACACAGTGATGCATCCAGTTACTGGTTAAATGGATATATGGTTGGTGGGAGGATTTTTTTGTAAATTTTGTGTGAATCAAAAAGTAGTAGAATAAGATGGGATACCGTCAAGGGCCAAGTTCCTGATCAGTTAAGAGTGCAAAGGGAGCAGTTTCTGATCACCTACAGATCAGCCTCACTATGAGCTATCAAATTTTGCGTATAAATTTCCGAATACTTCATAAGTATTTAGTAATTTGTTAGAATAAATTTGCAATAATAAGCTTATTATTTGGTATTTATATACTAAAATGATCAGGAATTGGGTTCTGATCAGGAACTGGGTCCTTGACGGTATTTGATATTTGTTATTTCTTGTTTGCTGCTAAACCGTGCGGGATTATATTCTTGTGTCTCAAATTGAATTCTATAAAGGTCGAAAAAGTACAGTGCTCTTGTACAGTCTTCGATCCTTTTCCTTTATTTTTTCAAAGTGCATTTAATTTTAGAAGATAGAAAAAGATTAGTGGGGTTAAATCAGAAGATGGTGGGTGAGGGTGCAGTTTTCCTTTGTCGGGAAAGAGGAGCCAGATTTACTTTCTTTGAAGCAAAAGTCCTTTTCAACTAAACTCATTCAATATTCACTATTTTCGAAGATAACACTTAAAGTCGAACTCCTAAGCACATATTATGTCTACCTTAAAAACCAAGTTTTTTATTGCAAAGTGGTGACTTTTCGATTTTTTATGACATCACGAATTTGTATATTTTAGTCTGACCCATAAGTTAAGGAACACACTGCACCAGATCAGTTTCTAGAATTTAGGTGAAGGTAAGTAACAGCCAAGATTAAACTCGTTTTTAGACTGAATTCACTTTCGTCTAGACAGTGACACAGTGGCAGAAAGTTCTTGAATCTTAATTTTCAACCTGCATCAAAAGTGTTGCACAGAGACATTGTTACTATTTTTGCGCATACTTGGAGCTGTCGTATTCACTCATTACAAGCTAGTAGCTAGCTTGACAGTAGCTTTACCTGAGTCCTTGTCAAGTTTCAACGACGCTTCTTACTTAGCCCCTTTCAACCCATATTATTTTACACAAAGCGTATAAGCTTCTCGCAACACATTATACAACAAACCAGACGACCAACGAAGCGAAAATTCACGTTCAAATTACAAAATTCTAAATCAGACCTCTACGTGTTATCATAGACTTTGCAATGCATTAACCATGCCTTCTGTTACTTCACTGCACCCTACCATTGAAAACCACTCAAGCACCTCTAACAATTAAAAATTCCCCAGACTGCGTGGGATTAGTGTTTCATTAGTGACGTTCAAGCGTCACACGAGGATTCCCATCCAGCAATCACACTGCCAAGCGTGTTCGACACTTTCTCCGACACGATGTTTGCATTGTCATTAATTCACTCATCGTTACGCGAGAAAAATCATCCCCTTAACACAGTCTCGGATCCAACAAGCCTCGTCGTTCAATTTCTTGAATACCAGAGGATGAATTTCCAAGTAACTTGTGTCGTACAGATCAAAGCGCCGGAAAAGTTTCGTCTTTCAGCAACGAACAGGGTGGGGAGTAAAGTGGCGAAGGTTCAGTGTGATTTTTTCTTTCACTAGCTAGCCTCTCGACGCGAAATCGTCGAAGACAAAGAAGACGATCGTACCTGGATCACGGCTGATCAGAAGCACGCGCCACGACCGTTCGCCTCCAACTACCAACGGGTAATTCGAATCCTCTTTCCCATGATGCTGCACGTGTTTACCCGTTTGTCAGGTATCCACCGATAAACCCGGTTGCTGCTAGATTAATCACCGATGTATGCTAATCGACACTGATCACCGTTGCACCGATGCTGCGTTACGTCAGCTAACGTATCGCGTATTGTTGTCACGTAAAAGATATTACGAATTAACGTGCAGCGGCATTTTTACACCATCCTTCAGGCGCGATTGCTCACTGGTCATTATTAATCGTTGGATTTTACGCCCGGCGATGGACTCCAAAAGCGGCAGGCTCATAAACAGTCGTATCAACACTTTTAAATCGGCTGTTACTATAGACAAAGTCGGTGGCTTGCTTCTCAATTCAATTCTGACGGTTGGAAGAAATTAAGAATATCCTTCTCGGGTGGAAACCTCGTGGGATCTTCAACCCTACAGTGCACACGTGGGGCCCAAGCGAACAGTTCTCATGATATTGAAAAAGATTCAGATAACGATGCCTCCTAGTGTTAAAGAGACATTTGCTCAGTTATTAAATAATTTTTCTTAATAAAGCTTGGGTACAACATTGTTTTTCTCAAAGCATCCATGCACTTCTAGATTCGGAGATATGGGCCTGTGCGGCCCAACGTGTGCAATGGTGTGATTTTAATTTACGTGTGCACTATAGGGTTAACGCTACTGGTGAAGCAATGCAGGCCCAGAAACTCGCTAAATCGTGGGGATAGATCGATCAAGGCGATAACCGAGAAAGGGTGGATAACCGTCCGCCTGGACCCGATCGGTGGAAAGAGATCGTCATCGACACGGTCATTGTATCGTGAGAACACTTTGTTCTAAGGAAAGGCGTCCGATATTGGACCCCTATACGTTTAACTTGACTTTCTGGTACTTGATCTATGGAGTCGCCGGTGACAGAATAGGGGCAGAAGTTTGAAGGGTTTGAGAGCTTTCGAGCTTTCAAAGAGAGCTTCCTAGGATGCTCAATACTCGAACGATTTCAGAAATTCTCAAAGTTCAAAGATCCTCGCAAACAGCGGTCCTTGAGAATTCAATTTCGTTACCCACTTAGGAACACGACTCCCATTCCTGAACCCTCCAGTGGAATAGGTAGATGAATGGAGCGCGAGATTCCAAGATCCTCGCGTTTCGTCGGAGTCGCGAGGAGCGATTCCCTTTCGATTGAACATCACGGGCCCACACTGAAAGCAAGATGGATGGCAGCGTGAATCATCGTCAATAAGGTCGTCCCGCGAATATCCAGGTCCGCGTATGTGTTTCACGCCGTTGCGCGTTCCTTCCTACGAATTACGTCACTTACGAGAAGAGCGACAGAGCGGTCGTCCTGCCGCGGTTTCCGTGGCGGGGCTCGCGAGTGCCGTAGAGAATCGACGCTCGCAATAAAGTGTCCGGTGAAATATTGCTGTGTGTCGAAAGAATGCTCTTTCGCGGTGCCCCTGTTTATCTCGCGTATTCTCGAACGCTGCGACTGTAAAAAGGCTTCTTCTAGAACCCTTTCACAAAATGATGAGAGTAACCACATCTCAGGTGTGCCTTTGGAAATGTTTTTGTCGAGTACAGAGATAACGCGACGATTTGCTCCTTCCGTCCACGAAATCTTGATGCAGGACAGGTACCGATCGCTGATCCGCCAGGGAACGCTTGTATATTCGCGGTTGACAGCGAATGAAAAGCGGCGCGTCCATCATTCCCGCGCTTCGGGCGATCTGGTGCAATTGCAGCGATGCACGGGCGTGCAGAGGGAAAGGGGCCGTTTAGAAAATTGCATCGAGCGTAAAAAGGCCGCGGTCACTTGAAAAGGAGACACTTACCACCTGGTGGGCGTCTAGGTGTACCGCCTTTTACAAACTCTGTCTGTGCCGTGGGTTTCGACGTGACACACTCGCGGCACGCTGAAAGCGACCGATTACGTGACGGGGAAAATATTTTTTCCGCTTGCTGGACCATCTGCGACTCTCTTCCAGTTTCGATGGGAATCAGGATGAATTCCTCTAGAGAAAACCGATTTTTCAGGACTTCGCACCATTCCGAGTTTTTTGGTACACGTTGTCATTTCATTTCTTACTGAAACGCGACTGTTCCATATTCCATAATGTTCAGAGTGTGTATCATAATTTTTGGGACTCGATTGAATTGATACATTACTACAATTTTTTTTAGTACAAGCTGTTGTAATACATTTATCTTCGACGAAGTCTTCCTGAAGTTCAAATTGAACAGCGGCTGAGACGTAGTCCCTCGAAGGTGGCGGTGAATAAGCTTTCGTCGAGGAATGCCGTAGCAGCGACTTTGCTCCTGAGGATCGTTAACGGGTCACGGGAAAATTTCGGAAGGCGTACAGATTTATTCCGCGACGGGTGCTTGTACTTGCAAATAAGTGGAAGTCCGTTCTTATCATACCAATGATCTGTCAAAACATAAAACCCGACAATGGAAACGCCAGCCTCGCGGCGAGCTCGTAACCACGTACCCGTAATTTACACGCGAATCGACCTTCGTGCACCACCAAGTCACTTGCCAAAATATCATGCCTCGAACAATAAAAGGATTACGGAGACATGCGAGGTCAGGAAAGCGGACGTAAGCCTGGTTAAATTACAGGAATATGCGCAACGGGTATGTGCCGCGTTGCAGGTCCATACAAATACAGAGGCGCTGGCGCCGTTTTGATCGACCGTACCCGTTCGATTTTGTGTCATTAAGGACGTGGTGTCTTGGCTGCAGGCTTGGGACAGATGTCTGTGAACTTTCTCCGAATTCTTCAAATACAATCCGTTCGGGAAAATAAATATAAGGGGATCCTTTGGACAGTGAAGATATTCGTATTTATATTTAATTATGATTCTCCAACAATCCCAGAGTACCAGTATTTTTCTTCTCTTTATCTAGGATAACTTACAAAGCATTCTTCTATTTTTAATATAATTCAGAATTACACTGCAGTAAGTATAGAAATCCCGTGGGTACTTTTATGGATTATGCTACTTCTGGTTGCACCATGTACCCCCGTTTCGCTTAAAAATATTCTCAGACAGCGTAACGTACCCGAATAAGCAAGATACTCGCTTGAAATGTGCAGCATAAAAGGGCATAAATATTCAATCTATCGCATTGTCGACAGATTGAAATCTGAAAAGGAAACGACAAGTGCTCGGTTCTGTTCCGTTTCTCGAAGAAATATGTCTATATCGTTCGGAGCGTGTAGATTGATCGATCTGCAACGATCATTCGATAAATGAAACTTTATGTGGAAAAGGGACCACGCCCAGGTACCTGGAGGGCCACGCGAGGCGAGTGTAAAGTTTCTGCTGTTACGCAAGGGGTGGCAAAGGCACACCATAAACTATATCGTTAACCATGCATTGCCCGTGCATAATATATAAGGTTATCGCAGCCGCTTTTGCTCCTTTATATTCGCTCTTTGAAATAAAATTTCGAACACCTTAATTGTAAGTGGTTCTCTGAATTTTCTGTATTTATTTGGTTGAAGTTAATAAGTATTAATGCAAGGAATAATAAATAAAGGAGTTTTCTAATTAGAAATCTAATATGAAATGTGGTTTCTTTTAAACTCTCCACTTTTTTCGAGTGAAATATGAAGAAATAAAAATAATTATATCAAGTTTAAGAATTCCAAAATTCAAGCTGGCTTCTTTAAAACGAAGATAGACCAAGAAACTACTGTGCAATTGGGCTCTGAACAGTGGCCAAATAAAATGATCACGATGACATCATTATTTTACTACTGTTTGTCTGGCAGGACAATAAAGTCGTAAAGGACCTGCCCTACGAGCCGAGGCTATTGTTTTCTCAGGCAAGTGGGAAGACTTTAAAGTGCACAACCACTGGTCATGGCCATGGGAAGACTTTCTGTAGCCTTGCACCTTCCGAATTTCCAGTATCTTCGATTACGCGAAGAAATTTCAAAAGACACTTTAAGAGAAATTAACTGTGAAAAATCGTAGATTTTCGATTTTCGTCTGGACGTGTCCGCCAAGAAATACAATTCGTGCAAACGGGGAAGCTGTAAGTCCGGAGATGTCGACAAAGGCACGTCAGAGATAAGCCCCAGGGCTTCGAACTACTTATTTCAAGCAAGTGAATTCCTGACGAGCCGATTCCTCGGTGATATGAAAGTTCTCGGCGAGAGAGAGCTTATTTGCATTCGATAACAACCGAACCGAACAGGGTTAAGGCAGGATCGCACCTTCACGAAGCATGTAGCAACACCCTCGGCCATTTTGAAGATAGATCTCTGAAGCGTAAAGACACTGAAATCGTCATTTCACGTTATTCATACAATTCCAAGTACTTCTCGCACAACCAACGACAAACAATCGTTAAATCTTTATTATCCTAACAATTCCAGAAACAGGGAAGATTGAAAAGTCCTTTGGCCACCATTTAAAAATCTGAAATCAGAAAAGAGTTCTGCGATTTATAAACGTTAGTCATTAAGTTAATCATTGAAGGCACAGTTATTAAATAAATGCATAGTTATGAATTGATTGAGGATACAGGCATGCAACACCTTTGGCGGCCCAGCATTGTCAAGGTCCAGGCAGCTCCAGGGTTGATGCAACCAGACAGGAATTTCGCAGGATAATTTGCAGTGTACTTACTTGCCTCGCAATGCACGCAACGATTATGCACACTCGATCCTATGCACAGGACCATAACCGGCAGAGCACGATCCTCGTTTTCCATGTCTTGATATGGCTGCAAATTATTTTACAACTGGATCATTAGGCTGGGGACTAAGTAAAGAGGGAACATGAACGAGCTGGAATAAGAACAGCTATGCAAACCTCCAAGCATATCGTTTAATTTGAAATACTATTTGTAATGAAAATCGAATGAAATCTCTCATTACATGGCGTACTTTAATTAATCAATTAATTTTGAAATTCTAGAACAATTTCTGAAGTGGTACAATTAAATTGTTCGACATAAGCCATACAAGCTTCGCAAATATATTGTAAATTAATTACTACATTCCCCGTTAATTATGCACACTTTTGGAATAGATGTGTAGCGTGGAAAATCGTGCGCAAACTTCTGAAATGTCACGCATTACGTACCACTTTGAGGAACGTGTATGGATGTTAATTGCATTCACCAGAGAAATGCGAAGAGGTATCCTTTGAAAGTAAACTCATTACAGAGCCTGCGGTAAATGGGGAATTTATTTTTCTTCCATCGAAGATTGCTGATTAATTTGCCAATCGGCTAACGTTGACCAAATGGAAACAGCGTCTGAGGATCACAGTGAATTGTGTGTAAGATGCACTGGACAAAGGTGCATCGAGACGTGCCACTGTTAAATTCGTGGACAGGCATACATTAAAAGCAATTTCGCGCGTTGCAATTTGCGAACAGTTCTCCGTTGCAATTCCAATGTGTGCAAGGACATCGGCTAAAAGGAAGCAATTAGATTTGAAGAGGAAGGACGATGGTATTTTAATAAGTCATTTTTTTTCATAACGGCGTTGCTGCTCGAAGGACGACGTTGCGAAATTATTGGGTCTCATCACTGCAGAATGTCCCGGCGCAACGACAAGAATTTCTTCTTTCATTGTTTCCGCGTGAACTTGGAGAAATGAAAGTCTTAGGAGACAGCAAAATTAGTCCAATTGCAGATCGATTATACATAATATGTTCTTTCCCTGAGAAATTTAATTATGGTCATTTCACTACGAAGACTTCGCATTTGCTACGCAAATTTCAAGCACTTCAATTTAATGGACGTTGAATTTTTATTTTACATTATTGTACATTTATTCTTTTTCTATTTAATGACAAATAATTATCTAACAGTTCGGAGACTATAACAGGAATCCTAAATAAACTCTACAACAAAATTGCTTTGAAAACTACACACAATTTATCGCATTATCAATTTACCTAATGGTTACCAATTGATTATGTGGTGTCATAATAATTTTTAATTTCTTTATACAAATAGTTCCAACATCTCTATCACTACGATACCTACACCACTGTTTTATTCTTCTAGAACAAACCCTGCTTTGAAGAAACTCTAAACAGTTAATTCAAGGCTCCCCTTCTAACAAAGCCCAATGTATTTCATTCCAATGGTCCACTGAACGGAGCACATTCCACTTGAGTGTCCTTTCCTTTTCATGGTCCCTAAATTACCAGTTAAGACAGATCCATTTTCGCCTTCGCATTACACCGCCTCGTTATAAATCGTCGGCCGGCGCACGTTTGAAACCGTTTTACGTAATCGATTCTTGATCCACCTTCGAAGGCATTTCGTTTTTTCACGGTCCGACAAGCCTGTGTATGTGCGGCTGGCACCCGAGATGCCCGTTTCGTAGGTCCATGTTCTGGCTTTACTTTCTCCAGAATTGCGTCACGCGTGTGTGCCACGACACCCCATTTCTACAGCTGCGGGATGCTTTCGGCGCTGCCGTGGGCCACTCGCATAAATTTCGCGTTTTCGTGCCTCGAACCTGCGCGCAACTTGCCGCGAATGGGAATCTCCGCGTGGGCAGTATAATTATGAAGTGATATTCCATGCAATTTCAAATAGGTAGGTATCGCTAGTAAGACGGCAATTAAACAGTGTGTCATGAATATAAT
The DNA here is from genome assembly GCA_946251845.1 of Andrena fulva. Classification (NCBI taxonomy): domain Eukaryota; kingdom Metazoa; phylum Arthropoda; class Insecta; order Hymenoptera; family Andrenidae; genus Andrena; species Andrena fulva. Next base: position 6,852,607 of record OX276332.1, read on the forward strand.
GAATAAATAAGGATGTTGAGTAAATTGTAGTGGAATGGTTGGACGAGGTGACTCACCGAGGAAACGAGTAGGAAATTGGGAATAAACTTTTTAATTGATTCAGTAGCTTTGGAGGAGAATGGTTTTTGGCATGAAATAATATATTTTTGAAGTGCGAGAATTATTAGATAGCGGTGGTGCAAGAATGGTGCATATTTGAAGATATTGAAAGGCAAATTTCAACACCCCCATATGAGTGTAATAATATAAAATTTATATTCATAATTTGAGATGCTTGAAGAGTGCGTGACAGATTTATTTCTTATTTACTACCTACAGTGGTAATTTTTCCTATGTAACATTTAATATTCCCCCACGATACTGTGTACAAAAGTCTTTTTCTATTTAATTTACTACACATCGCACTGTGACTGGCAAACGTTGTTATTCTAACCCACAAGTAGCACTATTATAAATGGCTGATTTTCGCACAGTCATTTAGGAGCAGTTTCGTTTGTTCAACTCCCATCCATCTAGCGTCACGCGTCATTTAAACTATTGTACAATTATTAACCGAGAAGTTTAATCGAGGAGGTTTGCCAGGCCTTGGATCAGACAATGCGAGATTACACTCGCGCCAGAGATCTAGCGATCGTTCAGAGCTACAGGCAAACGAGACAGGAGAAGGAACAATTTCACTGCCACTGGAGGTTACACCACGCACGGTGTCGTTGACGCGATGTTCATTAACATTGTGAATACGTAACCTGTTAAATCCCCATGTTCTATAATGCCTGTTGAATAGAAGGCTCCACGGATTATACGAATCGTATCAGCAAAAAATTTATTCATTAAACGTTACACAACAAGTAATTGTACCAGACAGAGGGTAAGAATAATTTGACCGTTCTCAAAATCATTCATATCTTCGACACATTTTAAATCTCCTCAAATTATTAAAAATGCTCCCAAATTGTATATAAAAGTTTTTTTTATCACCCCTGAGTCGAGATTGCTTAACTCCTTTCATCTTCTTCGAAGAAATTAATCCCGCGAATTTTAATAAATAAAGTTACTTTTTTTAAAACTTAAATTAACTTAATCTCAACTTAAACACAACTTTAACTCAACTTTAACGCAACTTTAACTTTATTTATTTAAAGTTGCGGGACGTAATTGTATTGAAAGCGACTTCATTTCTGCGACTTCATCGTGAATAATTCTCTCAGTATGCAAGCACTTTTTCTTGTGCGACATCAATTTCATTTCCCTTTTTCTAATCGCTGATTGGTCAGTGATTACGTGAATGACATCCGTGTGGGAAGTACCAGGTTTTGCGCGATTTAATTGACGTCAGCTGGAGCTGGCGTGTCCAGCAAAAAGGAAATGAAAATAAAGCAATGCGGAAAGAATCCAGTTTTCAATAACAAGATTGGCAGAAAAGAAAGTTGACTTGAGTCACGCGTCGTCTTTGGTCCGCTTAGAAATTACAAAAAGTTAGTGTTCCAGATCGAGAGTGAACTTGTAGTCACCAGTCAAAGTAACCTGGATCCGTGACCAGTCGATATATCGAAGCTGGATCCTTCTTCAACGTTCCGGTGACTGAGAAATTGAAAGTGCAGAATAATATATTAGAAAAAAAATGAAAATTTCTACATAGGTAGTCTGACTCAATAAAAAGTCTAGCAAGGTAAGCATGAGCAAACGGCCACCGTGACAAATTTTGTTGTTATTGTTTGGTAAACATTGCTCCTCACCTGAAACACCATTCCGTGAAGCTTCAGTTCTCTCCTCTTTCGTTTAAGGATAACATGTGGGTAAAAACCCTTAAGTTTATCATTTTTTTTATCAGATACTAGTTAAGATAAATAAATGAAACAAAAGAGGAAAAATAGCTACATACCAGCTGTGCTTCATATATTTTTTCGGGACGTCCGAAATTAATTTCAGAGACACTACAAGTCGTGTTCCTCTAATTTCTAACAAAACATTACAATTCATATGCTACCAAGACAGTTGAGAATTAAAAGAAGCAAAGTAAATTGCAAGAAATCTAGAAACACGTGATGCGAATCTTATCAATTCCTCCTAGCATTCAGAACATTTCTAACTACCTCTGCGTCCATATTTACCCTATCTAACGTAGAGCAGTCGACCGTCATGCTCGAACTGCCACCACGGTCAATTAACACCACTGTCAACCAGACAGACACCTTGATCCAAAGTCGCGCGTAGTTGGAGCGATCGAAGTCGCCAACGCGAGCAGCCAGTTCCTTTTTCCCGTTGCATAATGATAATTCACCGTGCCAGGCCGTAAAATTGATTATTAGTGTTCGAGTTCGAATTAGTCTTACGGGACGACCATTAGTCTCCCAGCCAGGGAAACGATTTCAAGAAGGAACAGCAACGAGTTAGACGCGTGTACACGTCCATTCCCTTTACCCTGTTACTACTCCAGCTTGGACAACGCCGTCGGACATTGTGGCGAAAGTAATACTTCGCCTAGGGGCAGTTTACAGCATCACACCCCCGTCCTACGACTCCACTAGGCCGCGGAACGTTGAATTTCCCAATAACGCAACAGTCAGATTGATCCAAAGTGATCGATCAAAAGTGATCCTACAGAAAGAGTAATCCTCGCCGATGATGACTTCTAACGAGACTCCTAATCGATGCGGGGACTCTATTTTGCAAATTGACGCAGTGACACCTTTCACTGTTGCAGGACCAACTGTTTGGAACGATCTTTCCACCCGTGTAACTGGTTATTATTTAAATTACACGGGTGAAATTAATTGCCACGGCATGTAAATTGGTGTCGCGGATCTCGGTGCTGCAGGGTATGTTTGTAACGTAGTGGCCGCAGGGAATAGTAGTCGTCCAGCAAAAAATTGGATCAGCCTAGGGAATTGACATATGAAAGGAGAAGGTGTACCGTGATACAGTCTCGTTCGAGGATTATCGTGTCTGTTCCTGTTGCCTCTTACATGCGACACGATTTTTGTGTAGAAGTGTATGTGCACATGAGAATTCACGTAGGGTGGGTGTATATAGTGTCCCAGAAGTGAGTAGTTAAATTCTGGAAGCTTTTATTCTACTCATCTCAAGAATGACAAGTGAGAGTACGTATTTTCTGAGTTATAAACGCGCATTTCATTTATGGTGAAGTCTTAAGGGGGTTAATCTCATTGCTATTACCATTTTGCTCAGTGATAGTAAGGAAATATTAGTTCACAATATTAGATACCAATAGCGCACTCAGGATTTAATCTTGAGGGAGCCGAGTTGAGCGGATAAAAGTATTTTTAATGCAAATTCAATATTATTCCTTAGGTGGTTATACAAATTTATTTAAAGAATAAAGTCCAGTTGTCTTTTCTTTATACAAAGCTCTCGAATTACCTCAGACGCGATTACGTTAATCTCCTTCTTCCTTTTTCTCTGGGTGCGCTACTGTTAAATACACTCAGCTTCACATTTAACCATGTAACACTGAGTTATAGCAAAAATCTATAGCAGACAAAAGCGTACATAAATTTCAAAGGAGACATTGTCTGACATATGGCTTTCTGCACTTTTTTTCATCCCTCAGGTAAGTGGAACAAGCTGCCAAGTGTCAGCAGATATTTCTGGAGCAGCCTGTGCAATAATGAAGCTCATAGAAAAGATGTTATCATTCTTGAAATCATTTCTTAAACTGGCTCACAAGTAACAGTGCACAAATAAAACATTGCTCACACCATGCTCACGTATGATACCGTTGCTTAACAATACCTTATTCTCAGCTTCGTGACACATTGTCCAAGACCACAGTCCTTTAGATCCTAGCTTGCGCTGGCAAATTTGCAAGGTACTTACTCACCACCCGGAATCGACATTGTGCTATATCATTGACCCGAGCAGCAGTCTCGATTCTGCATTTCTCCAATCGAATCGACTTATTAGTTACCTTCGGCGAACGCCTGTGCAGGCGTGTTCCTCCTTTCCCCAACATAAATACCGATCAAGCTTCGGGGAACGCGTTACATCGAAGGAAGTTTTCACATTTTCGCCACCGCGCCATTGCACTTGCATCTGCGCGGATTCGTGAGCTACTTTCAACTGAATAACCGCGGACAAATATAAAATTACTAATGCAGAAGGAAATCCTGTTCGTTGTATAGATCCTATTACAAGAAATATCAATGAACATTCTTCTTCTATGAATAGAGATTCTGGGATTATGAATTTACATATTAAACTTGTCAAATATATCTTCATATCGAAGGAAGACTGGGGAAGTTAAATGTTTATGCATGAAGATAGGAAGTCTAACTCTTAGAACGATTAAAGCATTAGATTCAAGCTATAAACGGTGCATAGCATCAGCTGAAATTATTGCTCGATTCCAAGCATCGAATCATTTGGATTCGACAATTTATTGCTACCTGGAAGATTTATTTTAGAACAAAGTTCGTGAAATTTTGAATTACTGGACGAATGAAGCAATTAAATTATGTAATATATTGTTCAGTGCGTGGAAGAGGATTATCCTTGTGTTAGGATCATGAGAATCTATTACACAAAGGGATCAAAGCAGCCCATCGAACGTCTGGCAATATGCAAAGCCGGAACGAGCGTAACGACGGTGACGCAACGCGTCCTGGCGCCAGATTTTTAAATGTGCCCTCGTTTCGGTAACCTAATTGATCGAATTGTATCGACATTGTCAAATCGACAAGGCCGTCCTCTCGGTGAAACCTAACCCAGACCTTCGGCAGATAAAGTCGAAACTCGTTTGGCCTACGTAGAATGTCCCATGCATTCCAATCGCAAGACGAAGCGTGAGAACCATAATCTCGCACACCTTGGCCCCAGCGAGTCTATTCATATTATTTATAAATTCATTCTACTTCCGGTGCTTCACATTCTAGGAGACGTTTAACACAATAAGGACGATTCGCGAAGGACGCGGCTCGTTTTTGATTCACAATTAGCCCACGAAGGAAGTCACAGAACTAATTGAAACCCTAATTACTCTAATCCTGCGTCACTCGAATGTCAGCCTCTTTTTGCAACTTCACAGACACCGAATTCCTTGTATGGAACAGACAAAGTTCGTTCTCACCCTTGAAACGACTAGTTTCGTAATTTTCTATCGCGAGTAACTGGCCACTGCGCAAAAGTCCTTCGACCGTTGGGAATTCTTCCCATCTGTTAATCGTTGGGGAATGAAACGACCAAGGTGTCACTGCGATGACGTAGAAGGAGCATCTCGAAAAATAGTATTACAAAAATTCTGTTCGGATGAAACTTATATTTAATATGCGTCCAATCTCCTTTCGCATTTTTACTTATATGGTGGTGACTTCGATGCTTTCAATCACCCAAGAATATTCATCACGAAAAGCAGAACTAGAATATTTATTCGTTCAATCTGACATTTTATGTCGGAAACTATAAACCCATACAAAATTAGGTACATTCTTCCAGTCTTCATTAGCATAGACTCTTCAGTTACACTTGTCAATTAGTGCATTAAAGGATTGCCCAAAATATAATTTAATCCAATTTCATAGAGTTAGTGAATGTATTCTTCGCCCTAAGTTGGATAGTAGAACAAATGACGTGTAGTCTGTAATAGAATCGAAAACGAAAGGACATGTTTGGAACAATAAAAGGGATCAGCGTGAAGCGTGTCGAAACATGGTCCACCTACAACTTGAGTTAATCATGTCAAGGACTGAACGAGCCTTCTCTCTGGCCCGTATAATACCCTCTTAACCCTATGTATACACGAGTGAATCAGTTTTATTCACTTCTCGATTATCCATTTGATGACAAGGTGGTCGAAAGAATTCAGGCGCGTTCCAACACCAGTAGCCATATTTCGAAGCCTCAAGGTTCCACAGAGAGAATTTTAACATGCACGTCTCTTTCGATTGCAACGTTTTAATCAATCAAACAGAAGACCCTAACGTTACTATTACTCATCGTATTATCATCATCAGAATCATATGTTCCAAGAAATAACGAAGACTACATTTCAGAAACAAAAGTGCATGATGTCAAGTGGAACGGTGCTTCAGTTACAAATTATTGACTTCACGCTACCTGGAAATGGATTCTTTATTATTGCTACACGTTCTTAGAAAAGTATTGCACGCCTCATCGCTAATGCCAGCCATCTGTACCGCCCGCAAGCCAGAATATTTAGATCATTCTCTATGATCCAATCACGCGGGAGAAGCAACGCTGTAACAACGAAGTGCCGCCTGATTGTACAATGGCGTAATGGGGTAGAAATAATGGGTGATCGATATTCGATTAGCTCAGTTTGGCCGTAACGTTATTTCACTCCTGTCGCTATAATTTAATGCAGTCGCAATGTTTCTTGCAACCGTAACGTTTTCGCGAAGGAACTTAAGAAACGCGTTCTCGTAACTTTCCAGGGGCTTCAACGGAAGGAATCTCTTCGACGATTCTTTCGACGTATGGACCGTGATCTCTCGGAAGAGTAACAATTAACCTAAGTACCTTCGTTGAAGTAATTAAATAACTCTCTTGCAAAACGATTCAATGCCTTCGGTCCAACAAGGCGCATCCAAGTGTTCGTTTTCGATTCAGATCTATCCTGCAGTTTAGAACTAGGAACATTTCAATGGATCTTGCGTTAAAAATAATTTATACCTTCGGAGGGATTGGAATATATTTTTCTAGCCAGACGTTTATTTTATATTTCATTAGTCAGGCATTTATTGGTGCCAGTAGCCTCGAGTGAGACGTCCAGGGACTCGATGATACAAAGCTCGATGTAATCGCTTTGCAGTATCATCGCGGAGATAAAGCGAAGGCGGCTTAAGATAGCCGAGTTGCTATCGCCACGATCGCCAGCTTCAAATTCCTTCGCGACGATTTGCAAACTTTATTTTTCAGTCGCCAGATCGTGGCCTGTCACTCCTGCCCCGACCACGGCTCTCCACTTTCATTTTTATTCCTTTATCTCCCACATTCTCTCGCGGCGAACGCACGCTCGTGACTCAGGGTGCCAGAGGTTACGAAGGCAAAAGTGCGCCAATCTTTCGAACCTGTCATTGCTGTTGATCAGATTGGGTCAGGCATCTAGATGCGAGTGTGAAATAGGTATCACGCAGTTCCTGGTGAAAAAGTGTTCTATCTGATCGAATAGTCGAAAGTGGATCGTGAATTCGTGACTGACGGATTATTGCTTCCCTTCACGTTTTCGAAGATTTCATCGCTCTACTTACCCCTTTCAGAACTACCTGAGACGTTCAAGTACACTTGACGCTTGACAGATAAAGTTAATGTGGAACGTGACCTATTGTTTTTCTCTGAGTTCTTCTTGGTAAAGGGATAATTCTATTGTATGCAGTATTCTTTTGATATTGCATTTCAAAAACTGCTTCTGTGACAAGGGAAGTTAGGCATCCCGGAAATAGAGTAGCTCATGCGTAGGACAAAGCTATTTTTTGTTGGCGCCAGAGTGCAATTTTGGGGAAGGGGGTGAAATCACCCCATGAAAGAAATTCAGAATTTTCTTTTTCGTGGAATATCTCGAGAATAGTGAGAGATATTGGCAAGAAGTTTAAACAAAAGTTGTATCTTTCTTTTGTATCTACAAAACTGTGTAAAAGTAATTATCGAATTAAGGATTGGTGCGGCTGACTTGAAAAATATGGATTTGTACGTCCCACGTTCCATAAATTAAATGTCAAATTGAATGCTAGAATCAGTGCTCCAACATTAAGTGTAATGTTCGATAATTCTTCTGAAGGAACCATGCTTGAGTAACATTGACAGATAAAAACGGTTGAAAGTCGCAACTTATGGCTTTGCTATATTTTACAATGAAAACAAACTCAGAAGACCTGGGCTAATCATTTTTTTACTCCCTCCACACTCATCCTCACAAGTCTTTTATCACCCCCATAAGATACTACTACCAGTAATTTATGCCCGGCATTGGTAAGGTATGCGCCAATTTCTCCAATCATCCCACTGAATTGTTACCAAACACATGTCCAAAGAGCATCAGAATTAAAACGCCCCGCTTACTATTCCCAATCAAGAATCCCCCCTCTGTTCAGATCTGTGCATCATCTTCAAAAAGCGTTGACCCTCGCGCAACCTACGACTGGTCGATAGCGATTCAGGCGACTCTGGTGCCCTCATCCGCACGTCCGACGAATCATTCACAAGCACGCACGCTACGGTTAGGTTTAGTTAAGCCTTTACAGTTACGTCCGCCAGCGATCGCTGCGCCGCGTGGAGTTTTTCCAAACGACACAGTCCCTACTCCGATGCACAGTGCTCCAATAGCGACTGCTACGACGCGCGGATTTCAGGAACAGCCGCTGTAGAGCAGCAGAGGTCGAGAAAGCGAGGAAAGGCCTCTTCGAGAATAAACGGGCCAGGGGGCGCTGGTATTTTGTTCCACTGAAATTCGTATTCAAATGGTATCTCGAGGGTGCGGGGCGCATGCGTGGCTCTTCTGCATCGACACGAGGGAACCAAGCCCGATTCCTCTCAGTTCTCGAGTGGCCGGTTTGAGAAGGGCTGCCACGAGAGGAAATCGTTTTTTTTTCGGCTCATTTTGCCTCGCGCCTGCGCTTCCCTACGCCCACAAAACCCATTTCGGTACGAGTGACGACGTGACGGGTGGCATCCTTCGTCGACAATGTCGTACTGCACTCGAATTCTAAACACCCAGGTATGATCCCTATCGACGAATATATTTTACCGAGGGTGAGACGAACCCTTACGCGACCACGAACGCGCTATCTCGCAGCGGGTGCACGGGCACCGTGCTCCAATTCGAGCGCGACCATTCGACCCCGTTATCAAGGTCGACGGTGATATTCCAAAATAGCTGTACGTTGATAATTAATTCGGACGTTGATAAAACTACACGCCCTTTCGCAGACCAAGCGGCGAATTTATCTAGGCTTTTTAACACTGAATGATAGACCGTTCGGAGGGGCCTCAAATCGTTCTTGAATGACGTTAATGACGTTACTGTGCTAGGTCACTTTAAGCTTGTATTTCAAAGTGTTAATGAAGCGCACAGTCTTCGTGGTTCGGAACATATGATCCACATACTAGATCTAATGCACATTTAGAGAGGTGAGCAAATAACAAACGTCACGATGATAACGACGTGCAGGATTAGCGAGGAAAACGAGCTTGAAAAACGTTATTTGCCCGTTACATAATCTACTTCGGAGCTTCTGTATATATGTATGTAGAGTACATTTTGGGAAGACTTCTAGGTTAGGTTTCTCAGCCATTGCGCGGATGTACAGATCATATGGTGCGTGCAGACGAATTAGGTGTATCTGCGCGCCACCGTACATTGTTATCACGATGGAACTGTAATAATTCAGCAGAGATAAGAAGGCAGGTGCGAAGCGATAGCGGTGCGCTATTTTAAATCTCGGCGAGAACGAGACGTCATAGAGCTTTGTGTAGATATATAGGTGCATTATTTCGACGTGTTGCTTGCTCCAAATGATCTTGAGCAAAAGTTGACATCGTTTGCATCTTTTATGCCCTCGAAACATCGAATTACGTAACTGTCGATGCGCATAGACGAATCTGCACGAACTATTTCGTAATATGTAGTTGTGCGCAACGTTAAGTATATGATAAAATACAGAGGCAGGTATTTGCTTTACCATTATCGTAAGTGGCTTTTTAACAGCTCGCGTTAGAGTCCCCGCAATGCAAAAAAGATATGCGCATGAAAATATAATTGCGCTCGGTACTGCCGCCTATTTATAGTCTCCGTGCTTACACGTTATTTCACTGTCAATGAACGCCGATTATGTTAATGTGCGCCGCAGGTGTAGCTTCGCGAAATGTATTACCGAGTTCGGCATCGTAACACTGCCTACGATAAGTAGTAATTTCGTAATCGAAGAACTTTTTCCATTCAATTTTTGCACGCCCCGCCAGACCATTTGCGAAATTCTGTTGCTCCAAAATACAATCTTCCGTGCCGACACGTGTACTTGAGTATAATTTGATTCCCTATAATTATAGTCGTAGAGGCGCATACTTGACAATAAAATTGCTGTTGGAAATTGACCTTTGTAAAATGTAATCTGTAAGGTGACACTTTTAAAATTCTATTCTGGTAATACGAAACAGTTTTGTGAAAGTATACTGTCCACTCTGTGCTTTCAGAAGTCTGTATAAAAATAGACTGACAAACGCGCTATGCTCCCCTCGAAATTCGTTTCTTACAGTATATCTAAGAAATGTTAGAGCAACGACTGACGAGCACACATATATTTTGCAGAAGCTTGCCGTCTTCGCGGCAGACATTCAACAAAGATGCTTCAGCATAAGTCCGTTGAGTTACGCTGCCGCAAAGGTGGCAATGTCGAAATTCGACTCTACGAGCTACCTCCCCTACGACAAATTGGAACAGAACCTTAAAACGGTGAAAAAAAGGTACGAGAACTATGAACCTCGCTCGTTAATCAACCCATCAAGATCTACCTTTCCTTAAACCTTTCTATGCACCAATTAGAAGACTTACAACTCCACGATTACTTCTGCTTTCGAACTAGCATGGACAAGCCTGTGAGTCTCCGTGTTCACGAGATACACACACTTATGCGCCATTCCCTCGGAGTCTCCACGCACAAAGCCATTGCCTCAACATCTCAAGTGTACTAAAATTGTTACAGGATCACACGACCCCTAACCCTCTCCGAAAAGGTTTTGTACTCCCATCTCGATGAACCCAGCAAGCAAGAAATCACTCGCGGCACAAGCTACCTCAGGTTACGACCAGATCGGGTGGCCATGCAAGATGCAACAGCCCAGATGGCCATGCTGCAGTTCATCAGCTCCGGTACGCTACAGCCCGTCCATTATTCATTCCACTGTTCTACCACCATCGCCTAACATCCTCCCCAATCTTCCCCACAGGACTGCCAAAAGTCGCCGTCCCGTCCACCATCCACTGCGACCACTTGATCCAGGCGCAGACTGGCGGTGCCCAGGACTTGAAGCGCGCCAAGGACATCAACAAGGAAGTGTACAGCTTCCTGAAGACAGCTGGTGCCAAGTACGGCGTGGGTTTCTGGAACCCCGGCTCGGGCATTATTCACCAGATCATCCTCGAGAATTACGCCTTCCCCGGCTTGCTGATGGTCGGCACGGACTCGCACACGCCTAATGGCGGTGGCCTGTGCTGCCTCTGCATCGGTGTCGGTGGTGCCGATGCCGTAGACGTGATGGCGAGTATCCCCTGGGAGCTCAAGTGCCCCAAAGTTATCGGTGTGAAGCTGACTGGAGAGCTGAAAGGATGGACGAGCCCCAAGGACATCATCCTGAAGGTGGCTGGCATCCTCACCGTGAAGGGAGGAACCGGGGCTATCGTCGAGTACTTTGGCCCAGGTGTCGACAGCATTAGCTGCACCGGTATGGCCACCATCTGCAACATGGGCGCCGAGATCGGTGCTACCACGTCCATCTTCCCTTACAACTACCGCATGCAGGACTACTTGAAGGCGACCGGCCGCTCAGAGATCGCCGCAGCCGCGGACCAGCACAAAACTAGTCTTCTAACAGCAGACTCGAACGCAAAGTACGATCAGATCATTGAATTAGACCTGTCCACACTGGAGCCTCATGTCAATGGACCGTTCACTCCTGATCTCGCTCATCCCATCTCCAAATTGGGTAAGCATGTTGCAGAAGCTGTTTCAGCGTTACGCATTCTGATAACACGGTCGCTACTACGCGCCAGATATTCGCGGCACACTGATTTCTAATGAAAGATGAACGTCGTGTACATACGACACTGATAGTTTTGTATTCTGAGTGGATAGAACAAGCGAGCTTCCGTTTCGTTGAACAGGAGAAACCTAGCCTAGGGGATTTTCGGAGCACCGACATGATCTCTTTATTACATTCTTCTAAATGAGATACTTCTTTGATTGGGAGCTGGTATTTCAGGTACGTTCCCTTCCCAGAAGAAGTTACATGAACGTGCGTCTGAAAACTAACTACTGTTCTACAGAAGTGTCTCGTATGAAAAGACTCTGAGGTTCTTCAGAATGTGCCGTAGCCTCTGGCGACCGTTTTTTTCAAATGCCCGCTGTTTGCGTACGTGTTAAAGGTGTCTGGACCTTTCTATTCTCTGTCATAATTGAAACCAGGTGAAACTGCCAAGAAGAACGGTTGGCCCAACGAGATCAAGGTCGGACTGATCGGCTCCTGCACGAACAGCTCGTACGAGGATATGGGCCGATGCGCGAACATCGCGAAGCAGGCGATCGCGCACGGCTTGAAGTCGAAGTCTGCGTTCGACGTGACCCCAGGTTCCGAGCAGATCCGTGCCACCATTGAACGTGACGGGATTGTAAGTTTCTCTTTTAAAATAACGAGGCATAATACCGTTAGCTTGAGGACAATTCGATGTTGCACAGTGCCTGACTTTGTGCCAAGCGTTGGTACATGTCACGCAGCGACGACGACAGTGCTACCCACGCCAATTCTTAATTTGGATCGGATCGATATGTTTTGACAATGTGAAAATGAAAGAAATAGATGGGGTGGTCCTCTAATGGTACCAGCTCCGCTGGTATCGATTATTAAATCGCGGATGTAAGAGGAAACCTTTAGAAGTTTCTGTAACATATTCGGAAGATTTCTAGCAATGGTGTCTGTTACGTAGGCAGAAACCCTTCGAGAGTTCGGTGGTGTCGTCCTCGCCAACGCTTGTGGACCCTGCATCGGTCAGTGGGATCGTCAGGATGTCAAGAAAGGCGAGAAGAACACGATCGTCACGTCCTACAATCGTAATTTCACGGGCCGTAACGATGCTAACCCGGCGACCCATGCCTTTGTCACCAGCCCTGAACTCGTCACTGCCCTTTCCCTTGCTGGCAGACTCGACTTCAACCCCGTGAAAGACAAGCTTAAAGGCAAAGATGGCAAGGAATTCCTTTTGAAAGACCCATTCGGTAAGAACGATGCTTCTATATTTAAGATAGAAGTTAATTACTTCGGGCAGTGCGGTAGCGCGTGTTGAATGATTGAGCTGATAAGTGAGTGATATGGTACTACTCGGGTATGTTACGATAGCTAGAGGATAATTAAAGATGAGTCACGATACATGATATCTATTTCGCAAGACGTGTAAAGTTTCCGCGCATAGTTTATCAAATCTTGCCATTTACGGCGTAGAAAATTACAGTGAAGGGTTAGTGTGCTAACTGATACAGTAATCATTGCTCCATTGAAAATTCTTCTTATTATAAAAATACTTTGGTTAATGATGGATAAAGACGAAGTAATTTGAGCGTAGCAACGTTGCGTTGCTATTTGAGTCATGAGTGATTTGAAGATACGGTTCTTAGAAAGGCGGTAGCAATATTTTTGGTGCAATTTAAAATATCTTGTATTTATAAATAATATTTGCCTCTGATGTCATATTTAACGCATAATCCTGAAAATGACTCTAAGATATGTTGATATTGAGATATTATAAAAATAAAGCTATTAAATGATATTTTGAGAAGTTACCAAAGGATTCGAAGAATATTCTCCGTTTTTAGTAACTGGGATGCCATCGTCATTGCAATTATTCGCTTTTGAAGTATAACTTAAAACAAATGTAAACGAGTACCTACATAAGCGAAGCGAGAATATATTGGAAAAATATTTATGTTAACATTCCAGGTGATGAACTCCCAAGTCGCGGTTTCGACCCTGGTGAAGAGACATACGATGCTCCCCCATCTGATGGTACCAAAGTGAGAGTTGACGTAGACCCGAAAAGTCAGAGATTGCAGCTGCTGGAGCCATTCGACAAATGGGATGGCAAGGATCTGACTGACATGACGGTTTTAATTAAAGTCAAAGGCAAATGCACCACCGATCACATCTCGGCAGCTGGTCCATGGCTGAAATATCGTGGCCACTTGGACAACATCTCGAACAACATGTTCATTGGGTATGTTTCACTGCTTACTGAATGATCAAGCATTGGAGGAAACATCCGAGAAGCCAATGAATCCATAAAAATATAAATATGCACGACATATCGAACATCGTTTGTACTCGAATAGAGCTCAAAGCGAACTTTCATGAACTTTACAGGGCTGTAAACTCTGAGAACAGCGAGGTGAACAAGATCAAGAACCAAATGACAGGTGATTGGGGAGCGGTACCAGACGTTGCCCGACACTACAAGAAGAATGGCGTGAGATGGGTGGCTGTTGGTGACGAAAACTACGGAGAGGGTTCGTCTCGCGAGCACGCTGCCCTGGAACCACGACATCTCGGCGGTCGTGCCATTATCGTCAAGAGCTTCGCGCGTATCCACGAAACCAACCTGAAGAAACAAGGTCTGTTGCCTTTGACCTTCGCCAACGCCAGCGACTACGATAAGATTCAGCCCACTGATAAGGTCAGCCTCCTCGGACTGAAGGATCTCGCACCTGGCAAGGTACGTAACCATTCCCCCCTAACAATACGCCCTGGCCTATATTCACACTCAACATTAAGCACAGTTCCATCAGTCAAATTCGCCCGTTGGTCCCTAATCGCGAGAAGTAGTAGTGACGAGTCTCCGTACAACTTGAAATTCCCATTTGCAGCCCGTGAAGGCGGAGATCAAGCACAAAGACGGCAAAGTGGACAGCATCACCTTGAACCACACCCTGAACGAGCAGCAAATAAACTGGTTCAAGGCGGGCTCAGCCCTGAACCGCATGAAGGAGATCGCCAGCGGGAAGTAAACGCGTCCTACCATCCAGGAACTACGAACCACCGTCGTGATTCGAGCAGCCGTGCGCGATCGTAGCTAGTTGTGTGTGTACCGATAGAGAATCGTTCGGTACGGCACTCTAATTCTCCAGGTAGATTCACGTAAAGCAAGTCGCGTGAACGTCGCGACAGGTGCTGCGCGAAACATCCAACACACGGTGGGTTACTTAAAAAAAAAGAAAAAAAACGAGACCGTTCATCCTCGTACGCTGAGCGGCGAAGCTAGTGTGTACAGTTTTTGTTTCCACGCGATAATACCTCAACGAGTCTACCATCCAACACTCAGGAGAATGATGAACCAAACCGGGTGAAGATCATGTCTAGAGAAGTTTCTATAGCACACGTTAACCTTAGGAGAGCGTAATCGAAACGTTTAGATTGCATTCTGCGTTGATCGCGGTCGAAAGCAGCGTGACGAGTTCAATTCGGGCCTCGCATGGAATGGGAAGGGAGATTTTCCGACCACCGATCGGGCGGGGATGCAACTCGTACGTGCCAACGTGTTCATTTTTAAATCGTGTACAGCCAGCCAGTCGATGGCACGCCGAGATTGCATGATCCCGTCACGTGCGAGCTTCGCTTTTACTCGATGGAATTTTGTGTATATAATGCTCACGAAGTAGAACGCATTGTGATGATGCGGTTTTCTAGATACGACTGACGTTGTGAAATTGTAAGATCGCTGTTATTACTCGAAGATCGAATAAAAAGTTGCACAGCGAATTGTCGTTGCGTTTCATTGGCCGAATGGTAGGGATGAGAGGGAGTATGTGCTCGGCGCTATCGCTGGGAAACTATGAGCCATTTCGTGGCAAATCGGATCATTGTTTCTCGATTTAAAATAATGGAAAACAAGCTTCGTGTAATCAATAATTCCGGGGATAAAAATTCATTTGTATGTAGAGTCTGTTATCGTGAAATAGATACAATTTTCAAACTTCGATGACCTGTATTATTTTAATAAATATGAGAGTTAAACCCCCTCTATTTTCACGTGAAATATGTATATTATATTCCAATTTCATCGAAATTCTCGACATCGAATGTGAAACATGATCGATTTAAAGTGCAGTGGCCTACAGATATTTTTGTAATTGAAGAATCCATTGAAGTGGGAACTGATATTACTCTAATATCTGCCACGATTGCTTTCAATCAACAAATATTAAAATAGTGTTTACATATATTGATTTTAGATACCTATAATACTATAAACGCTAAATGAACATACATTATTCAAATGTCAATTAAAGACAAGCAGGCTAATCACTATTCCTAGAATAGCAAACAAATTCCACACATGAAACGAAAATTATTCAGCATAAGATTCACAAAAACCAAAAAGATTATTAGGTACAAGGAAAGATTCTTATAAAACTATGAAAATATTCCAAATTCAGTAACTAACATTTTGGTGTATATTTCCAAATAAGTAGTAGGTAACTGTGCTTTAAAATTTGCAACAGTTTAATGAATTATATATATATAATTACTTGTACTTGTTAACATGATATAACCTCTATTGCACATTATCTAGATTAATTTTAGAAATGCATATAAATCTCTCACCCCTTTTCGAAGAGGAGAAGGCAGACACAAGAGGGTGCATTTGGACAGCAGACAGCAATAAATAATTCACAGTAAATGATAAAAGCAAAAATTTATTCACCCTCTATTGATCGAAGATCATCGCACGTCGAGTTTCAAACTACAATCACTTCTATACGCATGCGTCGTAGCCATGACATGTGCGCGCAGAACATGCGCACGAAAATACAATTCAAAAAGTCTACCCGTTTTATGTCTTGAAGTTTAAATAAATTAAATCTTCACTATCCGCGAATTAATCCATTTCCATCTGAAACTTGTCCCCTCTTCTTTTGATATATTCTCGTTTAAATATATTATCTACGTCCTCTACTTTGCATTAACTTATTAATCCACTTTATTGGATTTAAAAGCTACACCACTATTTTTAATAGTTAAGTTTCCACTTGTTATAAATCTACCTCGACTTAAAATTTCACTAATAATGAAATTAATAATTATCCACTATTCACTTCCTTCTCTCCAGTTGTTGCTTATACCGCCAGCATTAAAACCCTTTCACCCAATTTCATAAAATATAATTACAAAATATATCCATTCACCCTAGCGCGCTTTAAACACAAACTTTCTCTTTGATCCTCTCTACCGTTCCTGATCAGAACCCAATTCCTGATCAGTTTAGTATATAAATACCAAATAATAAGTTTATCACGATACAAATTTATTCCAAAAAATGACTAAATAATTATGAAGTATTTTTAAATTTATACGCAAAAATTTGATAGCTCATAGTAAAATGTTTTAGGTTGATCAGAAACAGCTCCCTTTGCATCTTAAGTGATCAGGAACTGGGTCCTTGACGGTACTTCGAAATACAAAAAGCGTAGCCGAGACGACGTTCTCAAAGTCTGACGGCGACGTCGTACACACGCGAGACAATTAATCAAAGTGACTGACGCTTCTATTTTGAAACCAAAAATTCCTTTAAACGCCCCCCTTCTTCAGCAACCCCTACCGCGTTACCCTGCTCCACATGTCGCGGAAAAGTGGGGCGCGTGGTTCGTAACGTTACCACGGCGACGAATACTCACAATCATACACAAAGCGCTCCGGAGGTGCAAAAAGACGCGTTGTTCGGCGGTTTCCTCTCGCTCGGAGCATTGTTAGATTTTTTTTCCACCAAGTACTATATATTTCGCCGGGCAGCTGAAGAGTTCTTTTTGTGCCGCCTTCGCAATGTCGGCGGATGGTCAATTTTTTCTATCGATCACGGGCTCCATTGAGCACGCGGAATTTTACGACGTCAATAACGCCTACTGCAAGTACGGATTTCACTTCGGACCCGAATGGAGCGTGGTCGCCGTGAGTTGTTTTATTTTGCAATCCTGGCCGGCCGTTACCGTGCCCCGTCCACGGCCAGAGAATATGGCCTTTAAACGTGAATTTCAGCCGCCCCCTGTCGACCACTCCATCTATTGACTTATAAAATTCCGTTAGGGCGTTGAAGAGGGTCTGACGCAAATGTGCAAGTGCAGCAGCGATCCGCGAAACCTGGCTGTATGGAATTTCCCTCTAGAAATCACGTTTAAAAGCACCAATCCGTATGGATGTAAGTTGATAAAGGAAACCGCTGTGCAGTGAATATCGGAGAATTATTTCATCAGCTTTCGATTACGCGGGGAAGAAGACCACTTGGAAATACGCGAACTGAAATGCTTGATAGTGATGTGGAAGCATTGTTGGGGCTCTTGGTATCGATAAAGATAGACGAATGAATTGAAGGGTCCTCGCGGAAAACACTGTGAGTGCCAAAAATCAAATTGTATATTTTTTTTTAATTTTGGCACTTACAGTGTTTTCTACGAAGACTCTTTAATTCTTTTTAGTGTTTGAGTGTTCCTTTGGTCTCCGTTTGAAATTGCGAATCAGAATTGTTGCTTATTGTTAGTGCGAGGATTAAATTGTATCATGTCTTTTTTAACGATTACGTGTCAGGGCCACAACTGATAATGTCAATTTACGGGCTGGACATTTTCGGGCACGATGTCATCAGGGGATACGGTGTGTGCCATTTGCCGCTAAAAACTGGCCACCATGAGAAGAGGTATTAAGCCATTAAATTTAATAGCGGGTTCATTTCGATTTTTTAACAAAGCCTGGATTTATACTGGATTTCGATAATCGTGATAAGTGGGAGCTCAATGAAATCAGATATAATGAGTACACTGAATCGATCGATACAGCTTAAAAACAAACGATCTATCATTATCGTTATGCAAAATTAGAAAATTACAGTTCAAAGAAATTGTAATTCTTCTTCTAAAACGCTGACATTTTTGCCGACTTTCTGCGCACTTTTAAATGTTGAATATAAAAGTTCACATCAATAGGATTAACCTAGTTAATAAGTTGTGGGATTCACAGCTTCAGGGCTTTATTGCTTTATTACTTTATCGCTTTATTCCTATTTTCTCTGTATAACTGGATTTGACTTGTCAATTAAACTATTATTATTATTATTATTAAATCTTCAAAACTTCAAAATGGGTCTGCAGGACTTATTAAAAGTAATATTCAAGTATTATCCAAAGTAACTAATATAATCTGAGGACTTTGTGATACTCTACCAGTAGCGTTATAAAATTTAAATTCCTTGGTTGTTACAAAGCATGTAAATTGTGCAGGGTGTCCGTGTACGTACCAGAGTCTTCCTCAGTGTTGCAGCGATTTGCAGCCTGGTTAACCGGCAGAAGACCGGAACTAATTGATCCAGCGATATTGGCCTCTGGCGGCGGAAGAGAACGTAAGGCAATATTTCGAACCACTTCGTATTGGTTAAGGATGACGTACTGCTGACATTAAATTAATTAAGCCAGCGGCGAATTAACGCATTTCGGACAGTCGATACGTCGGGTGTATAAACCTTCTCTACTCCATATTATTCACTCGTCCATCGACCACAGGTCTCTTGCTCTATACCTCTTTTATTAAAAAAAGAACGTTCCAAAAAAAAATTATTTTTATTTCTAGGAACCATGAATTAGGGTAGATGTCCCAATTACTGCCAATTACTTGATTTATTATATCTAATAAAAACGTAACGTATAAAAAGAAATGTACAAAAAATAGTTATTATTAATTGGAGATTCTGATTTACACTAAAATAAAAAAATATATGTACTCATATGTACCTAGGACAAGATGATTTTCGAGGTGACAGTTATAGGTACACTAGGATCGCTCGCGAATTTTAATTAATTATTAATAAATTCTTCATATTTAATCCATAAAACTATTTTTTTTTTAATGAAAGAGATGTTAAATAATATTATGTTGCAAACTGAAACAATTTTTAGGTTACACAACACGCGAAATGATTAAATGAAGTTCAGTTATAATCTTAAGGTGGCAGTAATTGGGACATCTACCCTATTCTATTTTTGAAATTTCAAATCTTATCAAAGGGTTAACAAGTGTTTGGGGATAAGATCGAGTGTAGTCGATTATTACAGAAAAAATGATTCAAGAATTTAGCGAAAGAAGATGGGAAGAAAAAGAAATGTAGAATAATAATTTGCTTAGGATACTCACAATTATTCTTCACTCACACGCCATTGAAAACAAAATCGTACTCTCCACACATACTAATGTCTATGCCCATTTATGAGACTGTTTTTTAAACAAGAAAAACAATGTTCCTTTATTTTCCAAAATTCGCCGCTGCATCGACTGCTTCGACGCGTAATTGCATTACAACAAAGTCGATATTGGTAGCGCTGCTGTGTCGCTGTTTTTGTCATGCAGCCTCACTGCACGTGCCCCGATTAAAACTGGGATCCGCGACCCAACGTGTGCATCCGCCTGAATTGAACTATCCTACATGACCGATTTTCGAGCTCGAGTTAATTTTCCAAACTCGATAGGAGATATTCGAAATATTTTCCCTTGCATTTGTTATTAAAATCTACCTTCCTCTACTGCTTCCTGCCCTAAAACCTTGTCCATGATTGAACACGAAATTACAAGGTCCAGAATCGTATCACATATACACGAGTCTCCTCCGCTGAATTTCAATTAGCCACAAAAAAATACAGCGACGCGTCACTCTGAAATAAAAAATACAAGCCTGTTCTTTAAACCTTCCCCTACGAGATATGCATTTCGGAAACGCAAGAGGAGGTCCTCAGTGTCTGGAAAAAAATAGAATTCGAGGTCTGCGCGCCTTCAAGTGCAGCTTCGAGCATCGTTACTCGTCCAAGTTCGATATTTATTTAAACTATTCTGTCCGAATTTCCACCGCTTCAAGGGCGCACGTTTGATAGGGTAGGGGTTGAAGGATCAGAGTGAAAATTTGTAGTTAAGGAAATTACATTTTGGTAGATCGTGCAGGGCCACCTGACCCGATTTTTAATTGCTCGGGGAACGGTAGTTTCTGTACCGAGGGCGCTCTAAACGATTTACAGCTGGACATTTTATGATTTCGCGGTCCTCAAGGATAACGGAATAAAGTGGTTCCGAATGAAGCACTTAAACTCGGAAACACAGTTTATTTTCCGCGATTTTCAGACGCCGTGAACTTTGCGGCAGAAAGCTGCGCGCACCTGATGTTTCAGCGCGACACGAAGGGCAGCCTCGAGTAATAACTTCCTTTATAATTGCAGTCACGCGCATGAGAGTCGAGGGTATTGTTACCGTAACGTTCAACGTCGTGCTCAAAGATTTCTTCAAGTTGGGCTACGACAATGGCGAGAGGCACAGGAAATAATTAGATTTCCTGGCGACTGAGATACCTACCGATCCCCAAGCCAATGGATTCTGCTTTCTGCCAGAACTGAGGAAACCGTGATATTGCGCGACGTATAAGAAGACTGGTACTAATATTGAATACAGTAGAAGTTCGATTATCTGGGGCACCGTTTAAGCGACTCGATTTTCTATGCACCGTTTAACCGAGTATTTGATATTCGAACGGTGTCATCTTGTAAAGTAATGTAAGGGAAGCAAGTGTCTGGGTAACTGTCTGATTTTATTGCTAGTAGGGGTCCTGAAATGTACTGGAAGTACCTTATAGTAGAGACGGAACATGAAATGCTAATTCGATTGGAGGAGCCTGAAGCTGTGACTATTGGAAGAGCTTTGGAATGGGCCCTGAAAAAGATTTTATTTGTAGAAGTAATGCTCTTATGAATTCTGAATTCACACCTTCAGAAGTAGCTTTAAGGATCCGCGAAGCGTAATAAGAAGTAAAAGCCCTATAGAAATATTTAGTTTATGGGGAAAATTATGAATCGAACATCGTGTGCTGTAATTAATTCGGATAATCGAGGTTCTCCTACAGTATGTAATTAATTATTGAAGACTGACTTCTACACATGTTTGTACAAATTTTATATGGATCTATCGCATCGAGAAGTCCCGAATGTAATTTGAATACAATAAATTAACCTTCCAAGATTCACGATTTTTTCCCATTCAATTCCAATCGTATCGGATAACGAAGGGATCCTTTCGTAGCGGTGGGTTGGTTTTCTTTTATTCGCTCGTCTGCATACTAGTTTCCAGCAAATGAAATCACGCGAATTATTTCGACAAATCATTTTACGTTCCTATTGTCGATGTAAAAGGAAAGAATTCGCAGGATGGGAACGTCGATAGTACTATCGACAGAATTTAAAAGTTCGTTCAATCTCTCTGTAGTCGTGGCACGATGGCATTTCCATCTGGAAAAAATTTCGTTCAACACCCCCGTTGCATAGAATTTGCATGAAAATTAGGTTTGCTCTGTGCACTTATTCCGACTGAAATGAACGCAGTGATATTAATAACAGAATCAGAAAATTTGAATACGTAGAAAAGAGATTTAACGTAGAATAACGTAGAATTTTTGCGTTGGCGAATAATTATATTAGCAGATTTGATATTTCTGCGGAGAGCGTCAATGTGCTGAGGCCAAAGATGCTTAGAGTTTTGCGTTAGGCGATTTAAAATCTCATAGGTATGCTGTATTCAATGTATTTCGCCTTTTTTATATTGTAAAAATGGGATCGACCCGCTAAAGTAAATAAATAAATAAATATTTTCTCTAGATGAATCAACGAAATACTTCGTTGAACCATTAAACGTTAATCCCACTAACAATAAGCCCTCGTTTAATCCATTCCACTTATGTGCATGCATTTTATAATAATATTACTCATATAAAACTAAGAGGGCATTAAATAGAATTTTTAATATCTACTAACAGGCAGGGCAAATCTGCCGATAAAGATGGTCGAGTTCAGATTAGATTCAAGAAGTGAAGATAATTGACCTAAAGGAATATTGAAAAGTTATCGTAGGTGAAAGTAATTTAAAAATGGTAAGTGAATTAAGATCACTTTCAAGACTTCCATTCTCTTATATTAAAAATGTTGCGCGCACCACCTTATAGATTTTACGACACCATTTGTATCAACTGCTCCCGGTAATCCTCAATTTCCTACACGGCCATCACGATTATGGCGGATGCTGCACGGGCCATTTCACATTTTAGTGTGAAAATTGTTACGTTAAAAGGGGCCGTCACAACCGTGGCTCGCGATATTAGGAGCGTTTCGAAACGAGAACGCCACACAGCGCGGCTATTTAAGTGGAAATATAACTCAACATCAAAATCTCCACTTATTTTCATTATCCCCATACACGAGTGTCCTACTAATGCAGCTGCACTTATTACAATCTGTCCAGGCTACAATACATTTTCATTTACAGCGAACGTGGAACGTTTGTGATGTAGCTTCGTTAGTTTCAATCGTCTCTTGGGGACCTAAGAGGGCAATAAGAAGAAGGGAAGGATGTATTAAAGGAAGAGTAAATCAAATTATCCTTCATACGAAGAAAATCAATATTGTAGTTGATCGAGCAGCGAGGGTCCCCCGCGTTCCAGTCATAAAAACGCTGCTCGGAAAGTGACACAGATAGATTAATTCTTACAAGTGCACGCCACGAGTGCTTTGGGCTCTCGTTGATTGTCTTCTGGGAGAATGAGCAAACGCGCGGCTCGCCGGTACAAGAGCGTAAACGAGAGCCTTACGACGACTGGCTGTCATGTATGGCAGGCTAAGTGAACCGAACGGAACAGCGCATTTTCTGCTATTTCATTCCGTTCCCTTGCCGCGCAATAAAATCCATCGAGTGCTGTTTTGCGAAGCACCGATGGGACAGGCAAGTTTGAAACGCGCCGCGGAGCATGGGAATGATAGAAGTCGTGGGCTTAATGCCTGTCAGGATGCAGTAAAAAGCATTCAGACGCATTGAACGCCGAATGTCGATGTAATAGCACTGCTGGGAGGAATTTGTCTAAAAACTTCTGCATCGACGTAGTTACCTTTGTAACGACAGTTACGATCCGCGCTTTCCAGCTGATCGAGCAGAATTAGCGAGGAACGTTAAACGTGAATTGTATTTCGACACGGGGCGCTACTTATTACAAAGCAAGCGAATCGAGAGGCGCCGTTGTATTTTTCCAATCTCACTTTATTGCCGTGAATTGTGTTAAATTACCGGCACAGAAGGCACGCGATATAAAATATTGGCGCTGCGAAGGGGATCGCCGCGCAACGTTCCCTGCGCTGTGCAACCGAATCGCCGAGAATTATTCAAAAATTTATAATACGCGAACCGGAAGGCCAGCGCGACGAAATATAATGCGCGCTTTAATTGAGGTAGAAATGTTGCATCGTTGCGGAGATTATTATATATGCCACGGTGAGACGTAACAGGTAGAACTGCGAGGGGTTATAAATATGGGAAATGTGCATTGAGATAGGAAATTGTTACAAATTACAACTGCAAGTGGTGAGAGGTGCTACTTCGTTCTCATTTTGGGAAAATGAGTCGTGGAATGAGGTGGAATAACTTCTTCCGTCCTGCTTTGGTATTACGAGAAAAGTTTATTATTCTTTGCGAAGCTCTAAATAATTGTTTTAATCTTTACAGCTTATTTTCTGCAGTTATTATTATGGAGATAATAAGAGAATTGTTTCTATTAATTCATCTGTTTCACGAAGTAGCAAATAATGCTGCTTTGAATAAAATTTTGGTGGATATAGGGGTGGAATATTGAAGGCTGATAACAAATATGTTTCTCCCATGATGTTTCGTTGAACTGCATATTAAAATGTAAATTATAGTTATGTGTGTCGTATCTGACAGAAATAATTTTCGATTTGAAGTTTACAGGGGTGCGTTTAAAATTCAGCTCCGTTACTGTGGAATTATTATCGCTCCAGATGTGAACAATTGTCAAGAATTTTGTGAAATGACACACATATGTCGTGCATATGAAAGCAGAATTAAACAATTCGAATAATATGACGGCCACATTTTAAACATAGGGTAATTAAATGTATTGCATTTATATGCTGTGAATAATGTCTCGTATTATACGTACGACGAATAATAAAATAATGAAATTACTTACTGTTTATATAAATCATTCCAGGAGCACTTCAGATATTAAAAAGGGTAAATTAGGAAGTATGATATATCGGGGAGATATTCTAATCACCCCGATTTCTTTGATCAAATTTAGTAATTCCTTCAAAACAATAATCAATAATTCTCTCAATTTTTTTTTATTGAATATTTTCCTTGCTAGGGTAGAACCCCCAATTACTGACACCTACCCAATTACTGTCACCTTAAGCTATTTTACTGAAAATAACGAATAAATAAACGTTGTAAAGTCATACACAAAAAGAATTATGTAATTCAACCTATAATCTATACGCTAGAAAATGCACCATTTAATTTTTTTTTTTCATTAATTTCTATAAGACGATACAAAATTTTAATTTGATGACAACAGTGGAAATGGCGACTTCCTTACTAGTGAAAGAGAAAACAGGGCACTAAAGAAACGGCTATAATTACTATATTTAAATTATTTACATAATAAACAATAATTTTTTAGTACGATATAAGTATCATAGAAAGTCACAACGATCGTAATATAACGATTAATTAAGCCTTTTTAATTAATATATGGGTGATAGTGATTGGTACAAGCGTTTCAAGCATTTTGGTATTACTGTCATAGCAGTAGTTGCTCATGTACATGAGACGACATAACCGTAAAATGAGTAATAAACAGTATTAGGTTAGCTGGAAGTAATTGGGGTGTCAGTAATTCAGTCACACACGTTTTAGAGGTGTCAGTAATAGATCTAGTAATATGTTTTTTAGATTAATGAATTTATATATAAAAATATCAATTCTAAGACCCACAAAATGTTTTTCATGAAGTAAACATATTAAACCATAATAAAAAAAAATTAAAAACTTATACTTTTAGTCAATAAATACAGATACTATGCAATAATATTAGAGTCAGTCCTTAATGTCAGTAATTGGGGCTTCTACCCTATTCATATCTTTAAAAAGATTGTCCCCTGATCGATTCAATATTATCGTTTCGAATTAATCAATTGTGCTCCTCGATAAATTACCATTGCGATACTTATATCATCTAGAGTTCACTGACTACTTTCTTCCTACACTTGGGAATCTTTTTATTTGTCCAGCGGTAAATACCTTTCGTCGAGGCTTTTCGCAACTCGATGGGACACGAGCTCACAATAGCCAGCATTTCGCCAGTGGACACTCGAATGATTGTGTGTGCACAATCGCAGGGTACACACGATTTCGATGTACATTAAGAAAGTTCGATTCGAGTGCTACTACGGGGCTATCGGCTTTCCTACGCGTGCATTGAAACTTCTCTTTTCGGATGCCGCTGAAACTTTTCGAAACGCTGCTTTTCATACGTCGAAGGAGGCCACGGGATGCCGAAGTTTGCGACATCCAACTGTATCAGAACTGGCTTCGAAAATACAGCCATCGTAACATCAAGAACTGTCCAAATATTTTCACGATCACGCCTCAAGAAAGTTCTATCATATTTCTGATAAGGAAATCAGTAGGTACACTGTTGGACTCGCACCTTAATTATACCACATTCGGGGGAGTAATATTCTTAATTACAGCCTTCAAGATTTCATAGGATGTAATATTACTAGTTAAATTGTGTATCAAAGAACGAATCTCCATGAAATTTTAATTAAAGCGCCGGGACTGTAATGGTCAAAGCTTGTAACATTAATCAAACAGAACTAAACGTTCTTCTCAAGGTCCGACTTGTATCTGGGTTAATTAGAATCTCTAAATTAATCAAAATTAAAGGGCACGGAGCAGGATGTTTAAATCAGCAATTTAGCAAAAATAGACTCGTTTTTATCTACGATAAAATACATTTATGTTTATTGTCACACTTATTCGGCCCCTTTCTTTGCTATCTCTATTTTGTTAACAATGTATTCGGAAATATATTAGCTTCATTCTAACGCTCTCTTATATACCAAATTCTTTGCTCGTTGGTATCGATCAAATTAACAAAATTTTTCTTTTAACGCTTTTTGCGGAACAATTGCTCAGACGGATAGAAGAAGATTAAGGTAAATTGTCGGAGGTTTGTCGCCAGCGTCATTCTCCAAGCGAAGCGATCGAAAACGCATGCTGCAGTCTTCCAATCGCACTAATTTACCCGTTACAAACTATCGTTAAATTAGAATACTGACGTGTTACACGCAAACTTTGCCTTCGTATCTCGTATACAACGTATACATATAGTAAGTTCAACTAAAACCATTAAAATTAGCGTGATGTCTCTGACATCATTGGCCGTACGAAATTTTCATCACGATGTAGATGAAGTATTCTCTGACTTTGTTAAATAAGTACTTGCGCGCATCGAAACGCCGAAATTTAGCTGCTCTCAGAATTCCGTGAAAATTGAGAGAGTTCAGTTAAGGTTATCAACAATATGGTGTATATACAAAGGAAATTACAAATATTAATTAGAATAATCAATACTAATTATAGTCAGGAATACATGAGATATTAGATCGAAGGTTGCATCATAGGTAACAATATAGAATTATTTGTGTTAATTAGAATCACTTTTCAAGTGACTTCAGTGGAAAGCACAAATACCTATCATTAACACAGACAAAGAATCACTATTCACCGAAGGAATGATCACGATTGGTGTACATATACCAAGACAAAGAAATTCTCTTAACATATTAATTGACTTGCATCGAACAAACGGTGGGTTTTGTAAAACGCGCTGCCCTGTTTTTCCGTGTAGAGACTAGATTCGTTGGAAAATACGCGTTGCATCGTCACCAATGAAACCTAGAAGCAAATCGAGTACAATTATATCCTCTGAAATTAGCAGGGTTAAAATTGAAAAAATTCTAGAACATGGAGAGCTAATATAAATGTGCTCTATGTTGTTTTATTTTATTAGTCTGTCATCTATCCAAAAATATCACTTCTTCACCATAATTTTCGTTTCTTTTGCCAGTCACTCGCCTACCGCCTCATAGCAAAACGTGAAACGGGCAATATTTAATAGATATTGGATACTAATAAATAGTAGTGGCACGATATAATGAAACAGCTTTCACTTTGCCAGAAACTTCACATCCCCAAGCTTTTTCAACTCTTTCACTCTCAGCTTGCACATAATTCTATCCGCAACTGGCAAACTGGTCCACGAGCCCCACGTTTACTTACCTGCCCCAAATTCTATCCAAAAACTAGTTATGTTCTGGTATGCCAAGTTCGTACCTGCTACTGTGCCGTCCCCGAAGTACTGGATGCAGCATGCCCAGCCACTTCCCTCGCCTTGATCGATGAGAAAGTGTTAAGGAACTCGAAAACCACACCGTTCGTCCAACCGAAACCCGTCTGGACAGAGTACTCCCCGCCGCCGCCCCCTTGGCCAGGAACAGTCGAGTCGTACTGCAATTAAGACGGCAATTAAAGCTAGTAATCACGCGTTCTTGTCTCGAAGCGGCTGATTACGAGAAGTAATTAAGTCACGCGGCGATCGACGGATACTTCGCGTTAACTTTCGCCATTGACGACACGGAGACGCCTTGCAGGGGAACCTATATTTTCCGATACGCAAGTGAAAAGGGACTTGAAGAAGCCACGATACAAGAAGAGACAACTTTGCACGAGTTTAACCCCTATTTTCGGATTTTGTTAAATATACTGTATTATTTCCTAGTTGAAAGTTATATGTTTAAGGAGAGTAGAAACGAGGAAAAATATTTCTAAAGCACCAAGGGATAAGTAATTATTAATGAATTTTTACCAAAAATATCACTTTTATCTACAACTATTTTTTCAAACACAAATATCAAGATATCTAAATTTGCATGTCTAGAAAAAGACTAGTATTACGAATGTACAATTATCACTGAAAAGTTAAAGGATTAAAAAATACGAAGTTGGTAACTGAAAATTGACGCTGGGGTGCAGCGAACCCCATATGATCAATTTGTGATTATCAGAAGTTCAAGGGTTTTATACTGTTTAAGGGTTCTCCAACTTCTTCTTCGTCAAAATCAACGACGTGGCAAACGTCTGATGTTTGTGTTTGGAGTTTCCCTAATCCCCGTCACGAGCGTAACTCGTCATTACATGGCCAGGGGTTAACCATGGCGAACGTTCAGAGGCGAGTTTAGTCTTGAATTCTAATGATTAAACGACGATAATCAACATTTAGTCCGAGGCGCGCAAACAACGTCTAATCAAAGTTAACAGAGCCGATAATTGCGCTGGTTTAATTCAGGCTCCTAATGAAATTTCGAATTAAGAAGAGAAAAAACATTTTCGTTCGTTCCATCATGTCTGTGGTCCCGGTTGCATGGCAAATATTTGACGAGGCTGAATCCGATGGAATTACTATTGCAGTGGTCTAAGGATGAATCAGGTTCGCAGTTTCGTTTTAAAAAAGGAGAAGGTCTTTTGCAGGGGAAAGTTTAGTTTCTTAATCAATGGGGATTGAAAATTATGCAAGGAAGCGACACTTAGAAATTCATTATTCTCCTTTCGGTCGCTATTTGCATTCCTTTGCATTTGCCCCCCCGTTCGAAAGTAAATTCATGCGCTTAATTTGCCAAACAGTGTTCTGTGGCCTGAATTGAATTAAGGTGCAAATGTTGAACGGAAGATTGTCTGAAGATTGTCTAATGCATTTAATATATCCTGAAATAATTGAGAATTATTTCTATAATCTACAAAGAGAAATTCTATCTTCAATTATTTCTCATAAAATAAGTGTAATTCGTACAGTTAACCATAAGTGATTAATGTCTTTTCTTTTAACTTTTATTATGACGTTTGCCTTTTCAATTATCTGTTAACTTCCATCATAACTCTCTTCCACATTTCTCGAACTTAATTGAAATTGAGCGTCTTTCGTGATGTAATTATAATTACGAGATAGTCTCTCGAGTATCCTTTAATTCAAAGCAATTTCAGCTAACAATAAGAGGAAATGAATATGAGTAATTCGAAGTCCATGAAAGCTCTTTCAATTAGTGGCGAGGAAGATTTGTCTCTTAAGAACTCGAGGAATCTTACAACATCCTGCAGTAGCATTTGATTGTTCCGACATCAGAAGCTTCTCGTTAACGAGAAAAGAGTTCGATTTTTACTTGTTAAAAGCTGCAGACGCGA
The DNA here is from genome assembly GCA_946251845.1 of Andrena fulva. Taxonomy (NCBI): domain Eukaryota; kingdom Metazoa; phylum Arthropoda; class Insecta; order Hymenoptera; family Andrenidae; genus Andrena; species Andrena fulva. The sequence goes on from OX276332.1 coordinate 6,882,496, forward strand.
GTATTTTGTGGAAACAGTAATCCTTTCATGATCAACTTTTAAATGATAGATTTTTAATCTTCTCACACTGCTGCTGCCACCCTACATCAGAAATCTCCATAAACCTCGAAGCAGTATATCACTGGAATGGTATCGATAAAACGATTCTTAATTTCCTATCGTTCCTATGGTGGCTTAAATCTCACACCTATGCCCGCCATTTCTCACTCTGTAAGTGGACATATCATCGAACCAAGACGAGTATCGATTGGCATAAATCCTCGCCGCGTGGAAGCACTCCTGGCTTTTCTTTTTTCCTCTTTACATTCTATAGGAGACAATAAAGAATACCCTTTAGGTCTACTGGACTGTTTTAACGATACCGATGAATGTTTTACATTATCATTGAACGTCCATCGACAGATGCACCGACTGTTCTCGAGAGTCCTTCGACGTGTGCCTCGATTCCTACCAATATCTCTCTCTGGGTCTTCGCCATTCGATAATGTCAGCCACACTGAATCACGTCATTTCAAGAAATCAATACAAGCACGCGAAAATATCCCAGACAAAGAATTCTCTCTTCTGTAACTCTTCAATATTCTTAATACTTTTGGTAATTGAATGCTTTTTGGAGATTATTATTTTAATTGCAGTTTATTCTGATTTGTTGATAAATACTAGTTTAAAATTGAGACGACTTTAGAATACTTGAAAATTTGCAAAAGACAATTCGTAGAGATTTATTAATCAAATATCAACCTCCCTATTTCCCAGCATCTCACTATTTCCAGAAATAAACGCAACTTTTGAGAAATTAATCTCCACTTTGCGACAGCCATTACAAACATTTGTTGCACGTGTCAAAGTAGGTAAATAATAATTCCCAGGCCAGTACAGTGGAGAATATTCGAGTCAATGAGACTCTTCGCCTCGAAGAAAAGTTCTGAAATACAACATCTGTAAGACCGCCTTAAGGGACGCGGAGAAAGCGTTGCCAAAAAATAGTGCCGATATTTTTCATCGTAAGCTCCCCGGCGCGTGAAAGCTTCATAAGTTTCCTTTTCTTTTTTTTCGTCGCGGTACCGTAGTCGAAATGAAGTATGAAACTCTATGGTTTTCCCGCGGGTCGTTCACGCCGTTCGAGTGTCGCCGCGCCCAATACGCGAAAACGTATGGTGAAAAAAAGAGCAGCGTAAACGCAGAGGATCGAAGGTTCCGACTACACGGGGATTCATGGGCGTGTGAGAAATGATGAACAGTGATTCATTCCATCTCCAGCGGATCCGACTGCGCGGCTCCTCGCCAAGTGGACGATATTTTATCGTGAATTTATGCGTCTATCTTGCACCCCGATAGTCGGTTTCCCGAAGGTAGACATACGTCAGTCAACAAAGTGATGCCCTAAAGCCTCGTTTACGCGCGAGAATGAAATTGAACAACTTGTTCCCTTTATGCCTGCAAATCCTAAAGCCATAAAAACCAAAGGTATCTATTGGTAATAATTTTGTTTTGTCAACGGGAATTCTGTTTCTTCGTAAATAACGAACGACGTGATACAAATTATTAAGCAATTACGAGAAATGCAATAATCACTCTGATAGATCACAGGAACGAGTAAGGAAAACAGTAAATTAGCAATGAAAATATTTTGATACATTTGGAACAATTAGAAGGTATTTGTGTTACGGTAAAAGGGAATGATTATTTAAAGTGACCCATTAAAATGTCTATTCTTTTGGCTGGTTTGTCGTTTTTTCGAACACTGGAGAAAGCGATTGAAAGTAGTAACAGAAGAAGCTGGAGCCTAGGGAAACAGTAAGTACATACAGAGAATTTGCGAGAATTCTGTCTATCAAGGGAGGATATTTATTCAAGCAACAGATGGGTTCTCAAAGAACGAAGCAAGTGCTTCGAGAGTCCATGTTCCAAGGATTAGACTTACCTATTCAAGGAAAATATGTAGCAGCTCAGCACTTTGGATAAACAGGTATAAACGAAGAATTCTGCATGTTATATCAGCTATTTTACATTTTCCCTGGATATTATGCTCGCAATGAAATGCTACGTATGTAATTATATGTCAGGATACCTGTCGAGGGTAGGGAAATGTATTTTTATGGTCCACGAAACTGAAGGGGCAATAAGGGAGCGCACGATGAATTAATGGAAGAATCAAATTAAACGCGCCCCTTGAAGGGCTTCGGACCCATCTCACCCTTATATCACCCGCACAAAAGAGATGAACGTTACCTGACATCCAGTTAAAGAACCCTTTTACGAACTTTAGGTAAACACTTCCTTGGACTTCCCTTTCGATAGAGAAGTGGAGATAGTGTTTACGTAAAGGACTCTTTTCTTTAACGATAAGAAAAATGGATTAAGAATTTTCAGAGGATCCTGGTGGACTTTGTTGAGAAATCTACACCACCCAACCCGGAACGTACGAAAATATTCATTTAATTTTGCTTTCAAGTTTTGTCAGAAGTATTCATCTTAAAGTAACTTAAACTAACTATATTTAAATATCTTCCTGTGTTGTCCGAGGACTCACACGCTGCATTAGAAGAGGCTTTGCCAAATTTGTATCGCAAAAATCTTACCTTTTCGAACATTTGCCCGTTGTCAGAAAAACCAATGTAATTAGAAGCGAGCCATCTCGATGCTAGTTCTCGGGCGAAGTTTACCGCCGCTTCTTCTTCTGTCATATAAAGACCCATCACAATAAACGACTGTAACGGTGGCCATGCGTTCGGATAATCCCATTGTTCACCCGTGTAATTCAGAGACGTGGGTGTACCTCCTACGAAAAGAAAGCAAGATCGACAAATATAATTAAAGTAGACTCCTTGTCGTTAGTCAGTTTAGCCGTAGCTAAGATTCACTTTCTGCAGACGTGGATATTGCCAATAAGATAGTAATTATAGATGATTTGCGATACTTGAATGTGGAGAAAGTAACAATTAAGCAATAGTGTTCCAGAAGTATTTCCATCAAATGCATTATCCCAGTAAAATTATTGTAATATTAAAATGTTTTCACTTGAAACTATTCCATAATACACAGAAAAACATAAATGTCCGATTACATTATCATATTCAAGGAATGTTATGCAACAGGAATAAACAAAAGTTGTATAGAACACTTTCCCCTCCATGAGTTATAAAATTATCAATACTTTCAGTTATTACCATCATCTACAATGTTTAACACAGGCATTACAGATTATCATAAACAAAATTCACCCAAAATATACACATATTCATCGACAAATAGTGTCGGACAAGCGATTAATACGTATTAAAATGACTAAAACTTTAGATTGCCGTGATTTAAAAAATATTACAATTCTGTTTTATACAATCATCTTGCCAGAAGCGGGGAAGCCTCCCCTTTAAAATGCCATTCGTTTCACGCGGATTCGACCTTCCGGTCCTGAGATATCGTCGTTTAAAGTCAGGCATAATTTTTTAATGTTTCACTACGTCTTTCTCTCTCGCGCGATCGGACCTCTCACTCGCACTCGTCACTGACCTACCCCACGCCAGTCACCTGTGCGGTGGTCAGTGACAACAGCTGAGTCAGCGGTTGTTTACTATTTACTATTACTACTACCTGACGCGTTGTTTACATCCGCGGAAAAAGTAGGTCACGCGCTTCCCGGACTTTCGGCCACCCCATACATCAGATGCTCCACTTTCAAGCCTCATATCTCAGCAACCAATTGAGATATCGACTTCGAACAAAATCTGCTATCAACGGCATGCCTTCCGCTACTCCCCAAGTGCTTCTACGTAATAAAGTCCGCAATCCTTCCGTTTGATTTTTCCATTTAAAGTTAACCATGCGTTGATACGTATTTAAAAGAATTTAAGAAATTTTGATTGATTATATTGGGTTTGCTGGGTAATTGTGGATATTTGTATGGGCACTGTGCAGTTATATTAGTAATTCTGATTATTGGATGGCGAATTTAATTAATCAGTAGTGGATTTGGGCAACAGAGAAGCAAAATTGAATTCCTGCTTTTAAAATGAAAATGTGGGCATGGAATTCTTGGGTTTTCAACTGGATTTGCTTGAATAACCCTCTTCAGAAACATTGATATCCTTATTTTATGTAGATTTTTATGCTTACGAAAGTGCTTTTATGTAATTACGATAAATATACGAAATATCACGTTTAAGATTCTATACCGTTACAATTTGCTTAGCAAGTATGAAGAATATTGAAGATATTTAGAGGCAAATCTCGCCAGGCTCAGATAGAACAGAAAAGTTTCCCAGCAAAACATTTATCAGCGGTAAATTCAATGCCCAATATATTCTATTGAGTTGGCCAACTGGAATGACATTTAATAATGCTATATATTCCCCGAATGACAAACCCGCCACTTCCGACTAACCAACGGACCAAAGGCGCGAGCGTTTCGCCTCTTATCTCGATTCCATTCGATTTCATTCTTATGGGAATAACTTTTAGGTAGAAAACTCTTCAAAACTCCACCCGACGAAAGTTTAAATGGAATAAATGGATTCGTTTCACGGCGGGGAAATTAAAAAGCTGAATGTATTAAAGCATTCTTCCTCCTAAATGTCTGCCACTGACAGCGGCTTTTATCCCTCGATTATGCAAACTCACCGAAGAAACTGTCGATGTTCTGTGACTGCAGATATTTCACGGCAGACATCGCGTACAGTACTCGAAGATGCCGATTGTAGCTCTTCGTGTACAATGGGGCAAGATTCGAGGGATAGAATGTATTCCTCGGTCGGTTATTCTTCATGTCGTAGTCGAACCACATCCCCGCCTCTTCGTTCCACAGAACATTGTCGATCGCGATTTGAAGCTCCGCGGCTATCTTCGCGTAATACTGAGATTTCTGAAACAGAAACAACAGCAGGCGTGCAGTTTGCAGAGATAAAACGAGACTAGTGATGGGACTGATACCAATACTATTGATGATATTCAATCAATTCGATACCAAAGTACTCAATAGGAAATATCGATACGCATCGAAATGTTATGTACTTGGTATCAATCATCGATACCAATTCTTCTTCAACCGATACCATATCAATACTATACCGAATCAAAACCGGTTTGATACTTTACGATATTATCGATACTTATTTGATACTTACGAAATTATCGATACTTGTCTGATACTGTACGAAATTATCGTTTTTTATTTGATAATTCTGTGATCAGATGGCAAACCTGTTATGATATCTATTTGATACGAAAGTATCGGTTTCGATTTGCAATTTACTAATTCACGAAAATAGTATTTATTACCAATCATGATTTGATAATATAACTAATGAAGTAGGAGTTGGAATCAGTATCATGAACTACGTATATAATTGAATTTTAATTAATAAATGATGTACATATACATTATTCTAGAATGAAATATTTTGTTGCATTTTGCTTCCAATAAATAAGACGATTTTTTATGGGTAAACAACTTTCTTTAAAAAAGTTATCTAACTGTAATTGTACATCCTCTTATTTATTGGAAGGAAAATGCAAGAAAATATTTCATTCTTGCGAAGTTTGTAAAAAAATATTTTTGCATTATGGCAAGCTCCGTGCCTGCTGAACGCGTTTTTTCAAAGGCTAGGGAGTTACTAAGCAAGAAAATAAATCGTTTAAAAGATAACAAAGTGAACAAAATATTATTTCTTAATTCTTAAGGAATAATGTATATGTACATACTACATCGCGTATTAATAAAAATTCAATTATATACGTAGTTCATGATATTTATTCCTACTCCTACTTCATTGTTATATTATCAAATCATGATTGGTAATAAATAATATTTTCGTGAAGTACTAAATTGCAAATCGCAACCGATGCATTAACTTAAAAAATTTTTTTTTGCATATTTTTTATTATTTACTTTTTAGTGTCTAATTTTTGATTTGTGGTTATATTGCATATTGATTGAATTGATTTGATTTGTGGTTACAGGCTGATTTCAAGTCGTTTGGATTTGTGGTTATGGGTTATATTTATTGATGACAGCGTAATTCTATCTCGCCTTCCGTTTTTTTTTTCATAATTTTGTATTATCATCATAACTACGCGCGTCAGCAAAGTTTCAAGACAATTGGATTGGTGGAACTGGGTTAAATAGGTTTTCCGTTTTACCCCACGTAAAGTATTCCGTTTTGCGCCACATGCAGTCATTTGGTAAACATTTAATATTTACACTTCAGCGTGAGGTAAAGATATTGCAGGTATTCTCGTATAGGTATCAAGTAGGTATCGATATTTTTGTGTAGGTATCAAACAGGTATCGATACATTCTGATATGTAAGTATCAAAGAAGCATCGATTCCTTTTGATGCCTTTGACTTTGATATGTATCAATACCAGATTGAAATTTGTAGAAGGGTATCGATATGTATCGATACGGTATCAGTCCCATCACTAAACGAGACGCTCCTCTCAGAAACGCACTTATTCCGTTTTTTTTTTCGAGTCGACGATTTTTCGGAACCGGTGAATTCCGTGATTCGAGCCCCTGGCAAAAAGGGAATTGATGAACAGAGCCGCGGGAGGATCTTTACGGAGTCACGATCGTTAGGCGTAATGGCTTCTCTGAAGGTGGACGAGCAGCAAAGCTTATCTTCTGTCATTCCGATTTGTTGCACGTGCTCGCCTACCTTCATTTATCCCGGCGAAACGGGACGTCGTTTGTACGCGCATAAGAAAGACAGGGTTAAACAAGTGACAAGATTTAAGTGGGCCTGTTTCGCAGCTCCAGGTATATGGGGCTTCATTTTGAACAGAACGCTGATAATTACGGGTGAATGGAAGGCTTCCCAGTTCTCGTCTTCTGCCAGGGGGATATTCGTTTTAATCCACTCCGACGTTGTAAACGAATCACTCATGCTTAAAAGCACAGAGCATCTTCCTTTCGCTTCATTTAATTTAATTGATAATTGGAGGAATGCGCAACAGACGATTTGATTGAAAAATTACGTTTACCTAGCAGAACTCGTGGGAAGAATGAAATTAATTTTAAGCGTGTTGGTGGAGGAGGAAGTAATTAAACAACGAAAGAGAGGATACGAAACAATTACAGCCTGTTATTTCATTTTTGCACTGATTAAAGTAGTAAATTAATCATTCTGATCGCCTGGAAAGTAAATTAAACACTACCTTGAGGATAAATAATTTTTATTTTACTGCATTAATATTCCTTTCCCGACGCATTCCTCAAATTCTTTACCGTAGACGATGAACAACCATCACAAGAAACTACATTTACCTAAACTCTACATTCTTAAATCATGTCCTTCCCACGTTTAGACTATTTCCCAATTAGCATATCTGCTTTAATCCCACACCTTTCACAATTTTCTGTATTCGAGCAGGTAGCTACGAAAATTTGATCGTGCCATTGTCTACTTTCCCCGATAAAATAGACGATGCTCCCTTCCTGCAGTGCCCGCTGTGAATTTCTAAATTAATTGAACCAATCTGTTCTTAAACGTTCGATCCCCTATAACCGCGATGATATTGGAGCACGCTAAGCGCAACAAGTTCGCTGGCTAGAATTCCAACGGAGCCGATTCGATAATAAGTGTAGGAAGCTTACCGCGCTGTTTCCCAGGATCGTGTGAAATTCGCTGAGAAGCCGCGCGTTTTGCTGCAGGATCGCGTTCAGGTCGACAGGTATAACGTGCTGCGTGGAAATGTTAAGCAAACTGAGCACGCTGTTTTGGTTATTCCCTATGCACCACCTGTTGGAGAAGTCCCAGCCACTTTCGGCGCCGGCTTTTATATTGTTGTAAAAGAAATCGCGCGATTTCTCTGGCAGATTTTGTGCCATCTGGTAGTCCTCTCTGAAATAAAAAAAGGGAAAAAGAACAGTAGAAAAATTTGAATTCGTCCTGCTGTAATTCCGATTGTAATAACAACTACAAAGGAGAGGTGTCAGATTTTTAAATATTATAGACAGCTTGACAACAACTTCACTGTGTATAAAAAATATCTAACTTCTTAATGCTTACAGATATTTTTCTCGAAACCGACTTTTGGCAAATGAGTGCCTTCTTGTATCCAACAGTACAATTGTACGTAACGATTTAGTCGCTAGATATTGAACTCGCTTTCGTTGCAAAATGTGTAACAATATTACACTGTAATCTTACCCTTTTTGCAAATTGTAGACAGGAGATTCTAGAAAGCATGGGAAGGACAGGCCTCATTCGCATTAAATTAATTTCTGGATTCCGAGCACCATAATCACGAAAATTACATTTATAGCGTACAACTGAAATCTAAATTTTGACACAAGTCCGCGAACCTGCCTTAGATATTAATACTTGGATTACTCCCAATTTCGGAACTGCAATTTGTCAAACGAAATCGCGCCTGTACAAGACCCCTTCGTTCATCAGACGTGCGTTTAATTGATTCAAGATTACCTGAGACGTTTGGTGCCTCGCGGAATCGGTGCTAAACAGCGCAGCTCGTAACACCATTAAAACTCCATTGAAATGAAGCGCAAACACGGGTTTGATGAAATTTAATTGCGAACAGATTCGAGGATACCGACGAAACGTAAACCTAAACGCGAGTTGCGAATGTGCCTGCATTTGCATTTGATTGCGTATGTGACGTGTGTGTTAACGCTCCCAAGGAGTTCCCATTGGGTGCACTTAAATATTTGCATTGTACATATAGAACTACCGCTTAAAGTTTGGAGCGGCAGTACGCTACGGTTGAAATTTATTTTACAACTCTGTAATAACACTTTGATACCCAAGGCACACTCGATATTCACGCGGAGCGTGTGCACAAGCGAATCAAATGGAAATGATATTATACAGATAAAGGATACGGTGGAAGGAAATATTAAATAAATTAGAAATTCATGTCACTAAGACAGAAGAAATTGAACTGCCTACAGATTTGATATGAAGATAAATCAACTGGTAAAATGTTTAACAAAGAACGTAAAAGGTGGACATTTGACGTTGTTGCTTGTTAGAAGAATTTTTATAAGCAGCAATGAAATGTGAATTCTGAAATTTTCGCATTCGTCGTTCATTGATTCTGATTTAATGTGGCTTTGAAAAGTCTTTATCCTTTGCCAACAGTAATTACTTACACAACTGCCATTCTACGCATTTCAATGACTTAATAAAGCCGCGAGACTTAAAGTTTTATTGAAAAGACACGTTCCTGCCTCCAATTACTTGCAAGCGAAATACCAATTTCACTTTTTCAACTCAAGTCTATGAAGCTAAGAAGAGAAAACTTTCCCTCAACTTTCCACTCTTTAACAACTTTCCATCAAAATGATCTCCACACACATCACAAACGCTTCTGGTGAATTAAAAAGCAGCTTCATCACAACGTCGAAATCGGAAACCTGGCAAATTATATTCAAAAATATCCGATCTCGTGTAAACAAAGACATACCTGTAACTCTCAGGCCGCGGTCTCGTGCTGTCAACGGAATAGTGGCCCATCTTGTACGTCCTCCCATTCACTCGTACGTCGACCATCTTCTCCCTCTGCCAGAAGGCGAACTCTTTCTCCAGCATGGCTATAATCGTGCCTAGGTAATCGTAGTCGCCCGTGAACTCCAAGTACTTCGATACCTAAAAACAGCAGACGGGGGAGAAATTCAACAGCGAGCATAAAGCGCCGCAGGAGTCCCGCGATACTCTCGATCGTTCCTTGAAACTCCGATCCTTCTCGAGCCGAACAAACAGCGGGGGCCGATGCGCGGAACGCGAGCGAATATCTTTACCGAGAGCACATTAGAAGGCTCGTCGCATTCGGGAGTAGGTCTGGTATCGAACTTTCCCGGTGAAATACGAGCTGAAAGATTCGATAACCGTACATTCGCGACGAACGGTCTAGCTCCTGGATAGCCCCGACTCCTTTCTTTTCCATTTCAAATGCGCCGTTGCTTGCACGTGCTTATAAACGACAGCCATTGTATCTAGCGTATCGCACGTTAATCAACCTCCGCGTACTTCGTGCTCGAAGAATACTTGCAGCGGACCGAGCGTTTCAGAATTAGAAAGTATATTCGTCGTTCTAGCTATTCCACGCTAATGCGTTTTGCGCTGATGCATTAATTCATGAACGCGTTCGTCAATGTCCGTATGTAAGCACCGCCCTTCACTTTATTTTGCATATAAAAGCTGATTACCCGTATACGTGAATTATTGATCTGCTCTTTGAATCCGGTATTCGCGGATGGTTCTGCCCTCCACGAGGGGTGGAATTGCTTCTCAGGCGGTTCGTATGAAATTTTTCCTCCGCCCCGATCGGGCCGTGATTCTGGCGAGGGAGGATCAGGGAACAGAGGAAGGGTAGAATTTCAAAACTCGATTTACGAGCGAGAAGGCAGTCGAGTCGCGAAACGGCTTGAGATTATTCTTCGATTCGTCAAAGGGGGTAGCAGCCAGCACGTGTATCCGCGGCAGAACTCTAGAGCGTTCTAGGTGTGCGCGGAGATTTTCGCGTCTCTGGTGAAATGTGCTTCTCTCGTGTACGTGCGAATAGTTTGCACGATAACGATTCCGCTCAACGGCCCTCTTCGGGCGCCAGGTTACTCGGCGAGAGCTCGAAACGTCAGTCGAGATTTTTGAATCCCCGCTGCGCATTGCGAGCTTTATGCTTCTTCGGCTTTGACTTTCGTTTATTTCGGTAGAACTTGTGTTAGAAAGGGAACATTCGTCCACTCGGGGCGTGATTTTTTAAGACACGCGATTGGTTAAGTTTATTGCAAACAAAGCAGGGGTCGAATGAGGCTGTTAACTTTTGCAAATAAATGTTATTTATCGAACTTTTGAATTTAAACTCATTTCTTTTCTGTTTTAAGTTAACTTTATGTAGTAACACTTTAACTCTGTTGTAAGAGTTCTGTTTTAATTGTTGTTTTATGTTCGATTAATCAAAGTTGTGGAGAACCGTATACTTTTGAACAGATATTTAAGGATGAAATATAAAAATTTAGAATATTAATATTTTTTTAATTAGTGTTACTTAAGGAAGTGAATGCAGGATAAATATAGAAGCAACTTCTGATAATTAGTAGGGGAGAGGCTTGCAGGTTGCCACTGCTTGCAGGTTGCCACCCCTGCTGTATTTCGACTTTCTAGCAGTGTCATAATCTCAACTCTGACTCACATCGACGTTAAAAGAGTAGTTGTCACTATTTATTAACCTCTGGAGCGGACAGACGCAATAACACTGTGTTTGCTGAGCGAAGTGTGATATAGTGTTTGTCAAGAAATTGAATTATTAAAATTGTGTGTTTTCCCTGTGCTCGTAAATTGAACATTTTCTTCGACAATTCAAGGTAACTATTCGTACTGTGTTGTTTTTTTTATCTAATTTACATATGCCAAACAGATTTCCAAACATATCATGCATTGACAATTTTTTCTCATATTTTCCAAAAATGCGTCGGTATGCAAGTTGCCACCTTTTTTGGCCTGCAGGTTGCCACCTCTTTCTTTCCCGCTTGTTTACACTCAAATGTCATTTTTCTAATGTCAGTTTACTATTGTCATTGAGTTTGAAGTGAAGTGTTTTTATTGCATTTTAGTCATATTTTCGTTTATTTATTCCATTTTTGATACATTTATAGTATGGCAGCACGCAGGTCAAGAAAATCTGAACGCGGCATTAAGGATTTTGAAGCGTTGCTCGACGCAATTAAAGCAATCAAAGTCAACAATAAATCAAGGAAGAGCACTGCAAAGGCATACAACATCGATATGCGAAGCTTTACTTGAGTTTTTTTACACTTTCAGCAATTTTTCTAGGGGTGGCAACCTGCAAGCCAAAATTTCAAGGAGTCAATTTTAGATACTTTCGAGAATTTGCAGTATAATTTTTCTTTTTCGAGAGTTTACATGATTTCTAGCTCAGGATTGTAGCTCTACACTTCCTATTTCCAACTTATACCATAAATCAATGATACGTTAATTTTATGACGAGTTATGATAAAAAAAACTAAGGGGTGGCAACCTGCAAGTCTCTCCCCTACATCTTAACACTGATAATTAGTAAATCTTACAGAGTTTGAAATTATCACCTTGATTTATGTCAATACTATGTACCATCACTTTTACCTTTTATATCGAGATAACCAAAGAAATCGATTCTATTTTCGAGCACGAACCACGATGCAAATAATAATTCCTTCACTTTGATTCCAAGCAGTAAAGGCCAGACGTTTTTCATTTCGAAATTGCTACACGTTCGCTCTAAGGAATTTTCTGGTACAAAGCTACGTTAACCATGTTTTCCTTCCGAGCTGGGTACACCGATTTCTGCCTTAAATTACAAACATTTTCCGGCTATCGAATCCCGAACTCAATCGCGCGGAAACCTCCGTGCCTCAGGACTCGGAAGAAAGGGAAACGCGAAAACTTTGTCAAGGTAAGTTACCCAGCAAGTCAGCTTCCAGGCAAGCTGAAAATTCGTGTCTCGTCCCCAAAATAAATGGAACCCACTATACTTAAACGTATTAACGGGAGCTCGTTGAAATTTCAGCGAGCAAGCTGCAACTATTTCCGTATCGTGGTCAGACTGGTCCAAGCTCGATGAGACAGATTCCGTATTGGAGCCATCGAACTTTCGATGACACGCGGAATAAATGGGATTGCAATTAAACCTGATCATTTACCAATCTCAGTTCGATCTCGCCGACGTAATTTCGCTCGATTCCCAATCGCCTTTCGTTTGTAATTTACTTTCTCAGGGGAATCAAAATGGCGGATCCTTAGGGTAAATTTCGAGAAAAAATATCTCTAATGATAGCGGTGTTCCAAGTGTTTAAAATGAACTTGATTTTATATACGAATTTGTAGGATTGTATTAATTTCTGTGAATGAATTTCTTGTTCGTTGTTTTCACGATTTCCCTTTTCTGTGGGATACTGTGTAAGGCGGACGTGTAAATAATCGAGCGGAAGAAGAAATATCTGAGGAATCGGTATCAGAAGAGAATGACGTACCATGAGATGTAACAAGGGTGGCTGGCTCCTCATGAGGTAATAAATTCTCCCACCGTTTGGTATGAACCCATATTTCTCCACCATGTACACGAAATTGTCTATCATCCCCTTGGCAGTTTGATACATGTCGGATAACAGCAAGCCTTCGATCACCCAGTAACTGTCCCAGTAGTAGAATTCTGTCAAATAGAAAACGAATATTGAAAGATCTTTATCTGTGTAACTGAATCTGCCGCGAGTATGTCAATTCACTTCGTAGTGAATAATATTTGAAAAAGAAAAGTACTTAAATCAATTCCCAAGATTGGCAATAAATATACGAGTTTAAAAATGATTTCAATATTCTTCAAATACAAAATTCCATTTCTCCTCTTTTCCATTAAAATTTAATAAAAAATATTCACGACAACAGGGACGCGATCTTTTAATCTAATAGCCTGTACCTATACGATATCGATTCCGTTCGTTTCAATAGAAATTTTTCGTGGTATCCCCGAACCCTTCGAGCACCCCTTACCTTTAAATCGACCTCCAGGTACAATAAACCCATTTTTCACGTAGATCAGGCTGTGCCGCTCCGGATACTTGGCCACGTCGTCGTTCATTTTCCTCGCCAAGCTCTTCCAAATCACGTTCAGGTTCCTCAACCAATCGCGATACTTAGAATCGCGAACGCGCTTCAGGATCGCGGGGCTCTCCTTCCAGTCTGGCAGCGTCCAATTCGACAGTTCGGTCGACGAGACGAAATTTTGATCAACGAACCACGCCACCTCCGTCCGATTCGGTTTGTTGTTTGTTGCGTTCATCAAGTTGTAGAAACTGTCCAAACAGAGGCGATTGGCTGGTTAATCAATCATTGCCCGTCAAACAGCGCCACGGACGGCTAGCGTCGTTGCGCGATAGATAGAGGAAGCAATTGGGGATGCTAATAGACATCAGATCGGCAATAAATTAATTGCAAACAGGCGGCGGCAAACGGGGCAGGGATCGACGATTCGTTGATTACCAGCAGATTCCTTGCAACCCTATTTTTTCTGATTAATCAGCTCTGATACTTACGATCGGAGTCGATCGTCAGCACACGTTCCTTGAACGAAGGAAAGACGTTGCACGTTCTCCTAGTTTGCTGTACACTGGTCATAAAACACGGCCCAGCTTCCACGGACATTTCGAATGATATACCACAGCGAAAGAATGCTCGATATAATGCAATACGACTTGTTGTTTTTATGGTATCCCTCGAAAGTTTGAGCAAACACATTAGTGAGGCTACCATAAAACTTTTTATTTATAGTGCGATGTTAATTCTTTCTGTTTACGTGCAGTTTTTGGTGTCACACGCGGGGTGTTCTAAAGAAGTCAAAGAATCTGGGGACATGTGATAAATGACGAAAATAGATGAAAATCTACTTCATCCGTGGAAATGGATTTTACGGGAATCACCCACGATACCTTCTTGCCTCGTCATTTCTCGGACCGCGAACCTATATCTCTTGTATGAACACGCACAAAAAGATTAGTACCCTTCATCCCCAACTCGCCGCATAAAACGTTTGAAACAATTGCGCCCCCACAATGCTGCCAGCAAGCACTTCTACTTCTTTCACGATCTCCTATACCCAAACCTTTGACCTGCGGTGTAAACGCAGAAGCAAATTGGTTGCCGCGAAAAGAAAAAAAAAAAAACGGGAGGAAAACAGGGCGATCATCCTGGGAACGATGGAAATGGTGTTGCTCCGGGGGGATAAAATACGCGTTACAACTTGGCCTGTTGTCGTGCGGGGCTTAACTTCAATTACACTGTAACCATCGATGTTTACGAGCGATACGTATCAGGGGGATCGAATCAGGGGGTCGCGTTCGTGGCGCTGGGGGCCAGTTTAGAGCCTAATCCGGCGGGACCAAGGTGGACGAAAGTGAACGTAAACCGGGTGTATCGCGGAGCGGAAGCTATAAACGTCGTAACGGGCCGCGTGATTTAGCGCGAGGAGGTTTCGAGCGATCGTCGGGGGTCAGTTTAAAAAGCAACCGTGATTTCGTTTCGCCGGGATCGTAAATTGCAGCTGTTTTCATCTCGCACACGGTGGAATAACTCTGGCTCCTTGTGTGCGCCGCGTAAAAACAGGAGGGAAGAAATATTGGGTCGTACTCCATAAACAACGTCGTCTTGGACGACGCTGTTTCCGCGTAGGAGCAACTATTTTTATGGCTGCTTTTAATCGATGGTATATTCAGCATCTTCCAGCGCGGAGGAAACTTTTCTGTTGCACCTTAAATCTATTAGTGGCCGGGCACGTATTACGAATTAAAGTACCTTTATATTGGGATATTTCAAACGATAAATTATTCATATTGGCGTACTCTGCATTCCCATTTCGTACATTTCCCGTTTCTGTTTAATCAGATTGTGTTTATCAAAGGAAACGCTGACGTTTATACTAATTGTTAGCTTTCGTACCTACTATTTTGCAATTTAATAGAAACGAAAGGTGAGTGGGACTAATTAAATGTTATTTTGGCACTTTGGCATTTTGGACCTTCAGGCACGTTTCAACGGAGAATCGATACTTACTTGGTAAGGGTAATATCAGGATCGTTTCTTTGACTAAGATCGACGAACGTCTTGCTATCGGGGAAGATTTCAGCCAGCTGTACGGTTTGCAGTAGCGGTCCAACGCAATAAATTTTGCTGGAAATAGAAACAGAATGAAACGTTAGAATTCTCCACCGGCATAAATCTTATTTAAGGCAGGTGCAAAGTGAAGATGATTAATCGCCACCTCGGAGATGGGTAAACTTTGCCTACAGTGATTAAAAGCTATTGTTATTTTTTGGTCGTAATTTGGTTAAAAACAGGGAATGTCCCTAGTCTTTCTGCTTGCACTATGTATTTCTGATTAGTGTGAGCTTGCACTGTGTCAGAGGCCCTCGGACGTCACTGTGTTATCTTTGTTTTGATAATAATAGAAGTGGACATTTATTTTCTTACAGTATTCTGAAGTGTTCCGCTTGAAACATTAAAACAATGCAAAACAATTATCATTTTGCTCAGTTCTTTTCTGATGCCTAATTATAGTATAAGGTACTTCACATTATGAACAATATAGTTAAGTTCATTGAACCTTGTTTCTTTACCGATAAACTATAGTATTGGAACATGTGACATTTCTTCTTTTTCCCCTTGCCCTTCGAATAATACTCTCTTCCAACAGAACTATCAATTCAATATCATTATAAAACAAGATACTGAAAACAGCACACTTTCATTTACAATTGTATCCATTTTTTCATATACGACACAATCTGAAAACCCGTTGAAAAAGTATGATCTTGACCAAACCCTTTCCCTTTGACTAAATCCGTCTCTTTTTAAACCATGCAACACTATACCCGACAAATCTCCATTTTCAAAGCTAACAAGGATGTTGAAGTGTACCCTTTGAAATGCCTCGTGCTGTACATAAATTTTGTAAAAGAAGTATAGGATTACATTTTTTCATCAAAGCTCGCTACGTCATTTGATTGTCCGAGCCAGTAGGACGCCCCTTAACATGCTAAAGTATCACGCTCAGAGGGCGCAGATAAAAACACACTTTAGACGTTTCGTTGAGATAAAAGTTTCATGATGAATAGCCTCCCGCGCAACGGAACCTGATGCACGAGGACACGTAAGGACGATCACCCAGTGGAGGAGATTTATCGCCTATGCGGCTTTGGCACGATCTTCTGACAGGAGTCAAGAAAACGCAGTCGTAAGGGCGCCTAGTGTTCTACATAGTCAGCAAACGAAAGGGAATTACAACCGAAAGCTAATTCAGGTTCGATGCCAGCATCGACCCAGTTGAAAAACAGTTGGCATCCGTTTCTATTTGACTAGGAACGAGTTTCTAATATCCCTCGATCCTCGTGTCGTATATTATTAGAAGACACTTAGGAAGACATTTATGTCGGACAATCGAAACTGTCACCGCGAATTATAGCGCGCGTGGTTAACATGCATGGTCGCTTGTCGTCAGAATGTACAAATATAAATAATTATCTAAGTGAAATAGAATATTTTATTAAGCGTAAATGGTGTCCATTTATCAAGCACAGTGTCAGCCACTTCCACCTCTACGTGAAAGATATTTAATTATTTACAAAGGCAAATATAAATGTGTACGTGAAACATCGGTGCCATGATTATTTCGTTTTTTATCGATGCTCCACACTCATATTTTATTCTTACAAATATTTCTCAACTACTTCTCTGTTTCTTTTGCTTTCTTTGGAAATGTGATTCGTTTCCAAAATCCCGAGGAATGTTCTGATTTCCCCTGGCGTTCTCGTTTCTCGATGGAAAAAACGGCAGAAGAGTAGCAAGCATTCTTTTGTTTCGAGCTACGGATCTCTTTTGTCTCCCCTATTACCTATGCATTCTTTTCCACCCTCGTAAGATGAAGAGAGGTGCGATGATATCCTAACCACGACGCCGTATCCTAGATTTTATACCCGTCGCAGTGAGCCGAAAAAACTCACCAGCCTGACGAGGTTGTCGACCTTCGTCACCCTGTCACGGTTTCTCTTTCTCTCTTATATATTTTATCTTCGAAGTCTTCGCGAGGGTATCGGAAGCCTTTCGTTGATTGATGGAATGAATCTTTACGTATACAGGGTGTCCCACCGCTTAACGATCAAAGTATATTAGTGTGTTCATTGCTACGAGCAGAAGAAATTGTAAGGAGAAAGATTTTCTACACAACGATTTGTACCGCCCAGTTTCTAGCAACTGTGACCTATGTTTGGTTGTAGTTTCTTTAGTTTAAAAGTCAGTTTTTAAAGTTATAGATGTATTGATTGAAATATTGAAAGATATATGTTTATAGGAATATTTAACAATTTTTTGATGAGGCATTTTTGAGCCTACATTTATATAAATTTGTTTGATTTTGTTTTCGTAGTATATATTGATTATATTTAATTATACACAGGCATGACTTGTTTTTTTAGGATTTTGATTGATGAGTATGTATATCAATAAATATCTGAGATTTAGATTATTGTCGTATATTAAAGGTGCAGAATATAATGTGTTCTTGGTAAGTAGAATGCACTTATCGCGAAATAATAATTGGAAATTAAATTACTGATTCATAATTTAAGTAAACATAATTTTCATTTTCAGTCGCAATCACGAAAAGCTTCATAAATATTAAGCATTATTTAACTTCTCATACGTGACTTAATTTATCGAAATACACTGCTCTTCCCTCGCTTTGATTACAACTTTTGCTGCCTCGTACCACCTTATCTCCCTGCATTTCTCTTTCCTCTACGTTTCCACTGAACGCAATGAAATGTAGGAGTTGTTAATTAGCGCATCAGCGAAGTTTCATGTAATTAAACAGCCAAGCGCAGCAACAACATCGCCCAGCTGCACCATATACAAGGCGCATACATTCAAGGTTGACGACAGGAATCGAAGACTGATGTCGAAACTTAGAACCCAAAAGTGCAGGCCCAAGGAACGTGGCAATTAAATAAGCCAGGTTCTAATTAACATAACTTGCAGCTTTCTCTGAGAAACGCCTGAATGAACAGTGAAAATACTCGATTTAAAAGCATCGATATTTCCACGTTATGCCTTTCAGCGAGTACCCTGTAACGATCAAAAGGTACAACCACTCAGGTTCCAGGCAACGTGGAAAAAAATGTCATCGAGTATGGAACGCAGGAAGGGAGGGAAGGGGCCAGGAATATATGAGACTCTCACAGGGTTTCAACGATAAAATAAATCGCGAAGTCTCCATTTCGGGGTAGTTGCTCCTCCGTAGACGAGGCACTCCTTGGATCATTCCGTGGATATTTCGGGGCGTAGTGAACAGCTCCAATAGAGTCATGAATTTTTCTCTGGAGGATACCTGATTTCCCTCTTATTACCTCGCCGTTCAATCGTCGCAGCTTGCACGAAAATTACCATCTCGCACGGAATAGAGAATACCGCAGGATTCTATTTAATGGTCTACATACAATCCACACAATTTCAAGGATCTCCGTTCGAGACGTTTCTCCGTTTTTTTCCTGCGAAATATTGAATTGTTCTCAGTTAAGTCGGTGACACGATCTTGTACGAGATGGTTTCGTGTAACACGAGCGCGAAAGGGATCTTATAAGATAAAAGCAAACGAGTCTGGGGATAAAATCATCGTTTCGAGGCCTCGCCCTCATTACCATACTTCCTGGGCCGTCGTTTCTTTCTGTTTCCTCGATGATAATATTTCGAGGCTCCCCTAAGTTGATTAAGGTTATTTCGTGAAATCGGTATCATCGGCTTGGGATGGAGGGCGTATCTCCTTCAGAAAATGTTTCTCCGAGGTTCGTTCAATCGACCTAATCAACACTCCCCTTTTCCCCCCTCGCTATTTTATCTAGATCCCAGGGATATAATTCAACGTAAACTCCTCCTCAGATTCGGGCTTGTAGGGAACTTGAAGACGAACTACTTTTCACGTTTAGGAGCTTAAACGATGTCTAGGTTATTCTTGCTATTTCATTCCTACCACAAATGCTACCAAATTTTACGTTAAACGGGAGGTGGGAGATGAATAAAAATTTGGAAATGTGTGATAGTACATTAATTTTTATTAAACACAAAGTAATGTGTAAATAAGGGTGGATTGAAATATATTGACAACCAGTGTCAGAGTATTTTTAATAGGCAATGCGGAAACAGTTTTATAACATTAGGTAGTATTTATATTTAGGTGACATATCTATGAAGGCAAATGAAATTATTTCAGAAAACTTTGCCCTTTCCCCTCTGCTATTTTAAATAAGCTTCTTGTGGTATCTCCCATGAAGGCACTTCTCTTCTCGACTAAAATCTGATTTTCCTCCAGACTCAAGTTGCTCACTGACAGAAGATTTTCGTGATTACCTCCTCACGATTAAATTGTCCCAAGGGATTCCCTAGTACTGTGCCAATGCTGTTCCCAGGAGTATCTCCAGTAAGTGTTCTTATGAATTATTGAAATTCCAGTCAAAGTTTGTTTGAAACGCCAGTATCAAAGTCCATGATGGAGGTAGATTAATTAAGGGACAGTAATGGAAGTTCTACTTCAAAAGAACAGCATAAATTTGCCGTCCTTGCATTTTTAAAAACACATAGATGTATTAAGACTTATAAACTTCAAAGGGAATAAATAAATAAATTGGTGGCTGCTGATCTTTGACTTTACGACGTTGGACGAATCCCTTACTGAGATATATATCTTCAATTTCGACATTCAAATGTGTGGCAATAAATCTTGCCGTGAATAAACGCATTTTTCTTACCGAACGCATATGTGAATAATCGTAGAGGAATCGCTAGATAGTGGGATCACAAAAGAGTGAACAGAAAAAGGCACTCAAACTGGGATCAAGCAGATAAGATAAATCGTAAAAGGAGATACGTATCGGGCTGTATTTCCTTCGATGCGGGGAAGATTAAATTTGTTGATAATAATTAATGATGAGAGAATGGTATTTTAATAGTAATTATAGATACACTTATAATATTTCTGTACACGCGGTAAACATGAGTTTGCCTCACGGCAGTTTCCTTTGTTCTGCTCTCGTCTCTTCGCTCGCTTAGCGACACACTTCCAGGCACTCTGTGGTGGGGAGACATGTACACATACATACCCGGTCGTTCGTACAAAATAAATGTACACACACTCTTATTTTCTAACACGCCTCCTTACATTTATGTTGTACATTTCGATTTTACGTATTTCCTTTTATTCTAAATTCATCAGTTTTCTAAATTTTTCAAATTTTTCTTTGCACAAAGATTTTTTTAATATATCCGCAATATTCTCATCAGAGTTAACTTTAATTACATCGATTGTATTTTGTTCTACATACTCATGTACATAATGATAGTGAATTTCTATATGTTTTGAATTTTTCGTAAAATTTCCATATTTCGCTATATTAATAGTTCCGGAATTATCTTCGTAAATCTTTATTGGCTTATCTAGCCTTACATTAAATATTTTAGCTACTTCTTTTGTAAATATCAATTCATCAACTGCTTCTGATAATGCTACATATTCAGTGAATGTCGACGCTTTTGTTACACATTTTTGTTTTCTCGATTTCCAATAAATCACATTCCCATATAATCGAATTATATAGCCAGTTGTAGACTTCCTATCGACAATATCACCTGCCCAATCGGCATCTACATAGCAATCTAAGGTTTCAACCTTTTCATTTTTCCTATAACTTAATTTTAAGTCTTTTGTTACATACAAATATTTTAGTATTCGCAACGCATACTTGTAATGAGTTTCATTGTAGCAGTTTTGAAACCTGCTTAAATAGTTAACGCTATAACTTATATCAGGTCTCGTACCTGAGCTTATGTACAATAATGCACCAATCAAATTTCTATACTTAATATTACTTTCACATACATCATCCCTTCCAATTTTCAAATTCGTTTCCATAGGTGTATTATATATTTTACTATTTTGCACCTTATACTTGTTTACTAATGTCTCTATGTATTTTGTTTGACTTAGCTTCATTTCATTTTTATAATAATCATATTCTACGAATATCCCTAGATATTCTTTTATTTCGCCTAAGTTTTTCATTTTAAATTTATCACATAAAAGTTTCTTTATATTTTGTATTTTTTCTTTGCTCTTGCTACAAATTAGTAGATCATCTACAAACATAAGTAAATAAACACTATCTACTCCTTCCTTAAGAGTATACATATAGGCAGGAGTCTATATTACTCCTTTTAAATCCTAAATTTATTAAAAATTTATTAAAACATTCATACCAGGCTCTCGGACTCTCTCTTAAGCCATATAACGCCTTTTTTAGTTTACATACTCTATTCGTTCCATCTTCGTATCCTTTCGGTTGATTGACATATACCTCA
Source organism: Andrena fulva (assembly GCA_946251845.1). Lineage (NCBI taxonomy): Eukaryota > Metazoa > Arthropoda > Insecta > Hymenoptera > Andrenidae > Andrena > Andrena fulva. Next base: position 6,904,404 of record OX276332.1, read on the forward strand.
GAGCTTACCTTACCATTTAAGAATGCAGTTTCTACATCCATTTGTTCAATGACTAGGCCCATTTGGCAACAATGAGATAACAATATTTTTAACGTTTGCATTTTTGCTACAGGAGAGTATATGTCATCAATTACATCTGTTTGTTGAAAGCCCCTTACGACTAACCTTGCTTTATATCTATCATCTGATTTTCTTGTGTAAATCCACTTTACATCCAGAACTTTTTTTCCTTGTATCTTATCAACTAATTTCCACGTTTCATTTTTATTTAAACATTCTATTTCTTTATTCATTACCTTTTTCCAATTTATACAGTCATTACTTTCAATCGCCTCCTCAAATGTAACCGGAGTATTTACTTTACAATAATTTGCATAAATATTATTACTATATGAATTTTCTGGGTATCTAATTGGGGTTTTTTTCTCGCGTTTAGATTTACGTGCTATATTTTCAACTTCAGTCTCAGATTTAGAATCATTTTTATTTTCTTCAAATTTTTCTCGTTCAATTTCATCTGCGCTTTCGAAGCTATCTTCGGATAATTCGTCATTTACACCATCATTGTTTTCATCATCTGATTCATCTAAACCGATACATTTTACATCCTTTTCCACGATATCTACATGTCTTGCAACTATTATCTTATTGTTTATAAGGACTCTATAACCAACCTCACTGTAACCTAATAAAAGTCCCATATCTGCCTTTTTTTCCCATTTGGAAATTCTTTTCTGTTCTGGTTTTCTCACAAAAACTTTACTTCCGTATAAACGTAAGTTTGCAACATTCGGTTTTCTTTTAAAAAATATCTCGTAAGGTGTTTTCTTTTCTATAGTCTGCGCTAATGTCCGATTTTTCAAATAAACAGCTGCACACATTATTTCCGGCCAATATCGTTTGTGTACTTGTGCTTCTGCTAATAAGCAACGCGCCATGTCCATTATTGTTCTATTAAATCGTTCCGCGGTTCCATTTAATTCGTGTACATACGCTGGACAATTATTAATAGTAATACCCTTTTCTTTTGCAAACTTATAGATATTATTATTTAAATATTCTTTCCCATTGTCGCATCTCAAAAATTTTACCTTTTTACCTGTTAAATTCTCACTTTCATTTACAAATTGAGCTAGACAATCAAATACTTCTGCTTTAGACTTTATACAGTAAATCTTTGCAATTTTACTATAATCATCAATGAAGGAAACAAAATATTTTTCTCCATTTATACCGGTTGTTGAAAAACTACCATACACATCCGTATGTATTATTTCTAAAACATATTTGGCTCTCGTTCTATTATTTTCGAATGGCAAATTATGCATTTTATTTTCTATACACGTCTTACATTTCATAAATTCTGTTTCAAGTTCATTTGGAATACCCTTTACCAATTGCTGTTTGCACAAGGTATTTAGATAACTAAAATTGGCATGGCCTAATATTCTATGCCACTTTTCTTTCTGACTCATGTTATTCTTACTATTAGCAACATTTACCGACTGCTCTTTGTATTTTAATTCGCTTTCCATTTTGTACGTTCTATTTTGTTTAAATGCTACTGCTATAACCTTACCATTTTCATCTATGATTTTTGCTAAATTTCCTTTAGATACAATCGTATTGTTATCAGTTATTTTTCCGTAGCTTATTAAGTTTGAATGCATATCTTTTGCATAAAACACGTTTTTCATTACTATCTCATTTTTCTTACCAAACGCTTCAAAATAGCTGATTACGTTTCCTATTTTCGTTGCTTTTACGAAGCTATTATCTCCTAAATATATATTTACAGGTTATTTAAGTTCAATACATTCATCAAAATAGTCCTCACTATTAATTATATGGTCGGTACACCCGCTATCTAATAACCAATTTATTTTATTATTACTTAACCTATTTGCTTCGCTGTTGTAGGCTGTATTTACTGTTGCTACCCATGCGCTCGTACCCGTGTTGCTCTGCTCGTGTTGATTTCGAAGGTTTCCGCGACCTCTGTCGTAGTATCCTCTTCCGACTCTGCCTCGGCCGCGACCACGTGTTGACCCTCGCCAGAAGCCGCTGTTGCTTCCCGCTTGGCCGTCATCTTGACAATCTCGTGCGAAATGGCCAACTTTACCACATTTGAAGCAAACTTGTTCTTTTTTAATTTTATCCGCAACAAATGCATTCGATCTTCTTCCAGTTTGGTCGTCTTTTTGATTTTTCATTTCAGCCATTTGTATTTTGTTTTTCACGTATGCCACGCTTTGATCTTCTTCCTTTAATGCGCCTATTAAATCGCCTACATAGCTGTACGATTCCGGCAACGTGTTGAGCATGTAATTCAATTTCTCCTTTTCCTTCACTGTAGCACCCGCATTTTTCAATTCATTTACTGCCTTTTCAAAGTCAACAAAAAATGTCGCTGACTCACTATAGTTGCTCAGTTTCATTTTTTCCAATTTATTCCTGCACACAATCTGCAGTGCCGTTGACTCATTCAAGTACATCTCATCGAACTTCTTAATTATGTCGTATGCCGTTTCTTCTTCACTAATGAATTCCAATTGCTTATTCGTTATAGCGCTGTATATATAGTTTACTGCTCTTAGATCATTCTCATCCCAGTCGGGTTTATCTGTTTCGATTTTTTTCCGTTTTATAACTTCATCACATTTTTTGAATTTCAAGAACACTTTTATACGCTTTTTCCACATACTATAATCCTCTCCATCAAACACTGGTATCGTGATATCGTTTTTAGACATCTTGCTTCCTTGCTCGTTCTCGAATGTTCCTTCGTGTTCGTAACGGCAATTCTAAATTCACACTACTCACTATTGCACGACCTTGACGACCAGTCTTGCACTATAATCTCAACCACGGACCTCTGCTACCATGTTGATAATAATTATTGATGAGACATAATGGTATTTTAATAGTAATTATAGATACACTTATAATATTTCTGTACACGCGGTAAACATGAGTTTGCCTCACGGCAGTTTACTTTGTTCTGCTCTCGTCTCTTCGCTCGCTTAGCGACACACTTCCAGGCACTCTGTGGTGGGGAGACATGTACATTGTACACATACATACCTGATCGTTCGCACAAAATAAATGTACACACACTCTTATTTTCTAACAAAATTTTCATTGCTAAGCAGTTCTCCTTTTCTACCCCAAAAAGGGAACCAGCGTCTGGAAATATTTGTAAACGAGTTTGACGAGCCAAAATCAGTTTATGGTGGTCACATTAACTTCTCGAATGGTTCTTCATGCATCGAAGAAAAAGGAGAACCATTTCCATTCTCCAATCGAATATAAATTCCAAAAATACCGTCACTATCACCTAGAAGATTTCTGATTACGATATTATTCTAGATAAATTATTGGGTAAATTCATGTAATCTATAACGATTAAAATATTTCTCAATTCTTTCAGAAAACCTAATTAATATCTTGAATAAAGAAGTTCCCAAATCCTTCAAAGCACACCCTCCCAAACCACCTCAATACACTAACTTCTAGCAGCCACACAAGCTCACAAAATCCCCAAATAAATCCACGAAACCCTGCCAATACAATTAATATCCTCGCTTTACCTGCTGTCACTGCCTCGGAATCATTAACCTCGGGGCTCGATTCTCGCTATCTAACGTGCCCCATAATTGCAGCAGAGAAAAAGTGAAATAAACCGTCCCCGTTGGACTGGACGAAGGGTCTCGTAAATCACTGCTGGCCTGCTAGCTGAATTAACCGTGCTTCGATTCAGCGAGTTGAAGGAGCTTCGATTAAACGGAATCCGAGTTATCCGTGGCGTATCCTATCGTAAAACGAGGCGAAATCGTCCGACGACCTAATTTTCCAGCTATGAGGAGTCGAGAGATGTTTCGAGTTGAAGGCTCGCCGATCTTGGGAGCCCTATATCCCCCCTCGCCCTAAATACTCCGTAAACTGTAAAGCAAACCGTAAAGCAAAGACTTACGAGCCACTTGCCACGGTGTAAAGTCTGAAACCAGCGTGATTCGTCCATTCGCCAGGATGGCCGAGGATAATACGTGCAAGGCTAAGGTGCTTGCACGGCCTGTTATTGATTTCTGGATCGGCGCTGCGGCTATCAGCGCGTGAATCCAGAACGGCAGGTAAGCCCATCGGCAAGCATCGAAACTATAAACTGTGAAATGGACTGAGCAGGCCGGTTAACTGCCAGACAGTTCATGTAATTGGAATCCTCCGAGGCGTCTTTCCCGGTAAATCGCACCAAGAACAATCGTACCTGGCGAAAGAAATCGGCTCTCTCTCTATTTCTCTCTGTAGCCTCATCTGCTAACTATTTCGAGCTTGCGAACCGCAGTTAGGTCAGAAAAGGTATCGATAACCCGTTGCCAAATAACGTCAGCCTGGTGTTTGCATTGTCTTGTAATCTTCTTACTGATTCGATCCCGTCGAGTACAGAGAATAACCTGTTTCGTGGTCGGATTCCTAATCGAAGCAGAGTGCGAGTTCCGGCGATGGATAAGCGCGAGGTCCTTCTCTCAGAGTGCTTTAGAAGGTTATTCTTGTATTTTGTAAGTGAGAGCATTGCCTGTGTACCGTCTGCTGAATTTACTTAATGTAAACGGGTCTCGGGTAGTCTTCTGTCTAACTTCAATCAGAGAATTAGACCGTTGATAGAATAATCCTCGAAATGGTGTCGCGCAGAACGTTAACCATTCATTCGTGTAACGGAAATCCTTTTGAGCGTTCAACCTGATGGCTCCCTTTGGCGAGCGGGTTACAAGCGGGTTGCAAATCGCTTTAGCGGCACTGTGATAAATTTGCATTCGGTTTCAACAGTTCTGCCTTGGCTCTGAATGCGAGAGCCACTATTTCCTATTTGCCTATTCTAATCGCACATTTTTAGGCAGGTTTCGTCGCACTCTTTCGTATAAATAGTGCCTGGTAGCACTTGTTAAGAATCATACATTTTTGCAGCACGACTGTTCGACGATGCACGGTGTAACTTTAGTAAACTTTAACCCAGGTAAACACTGCCCTTCGGAGCAACAGGTAAAACACTGCGAAATTTAAACTGCAACTGAGATTTGATATATCTTGAGTCTTTGATATTCTGTCCGCGGCGCACAGTGGGCCGGATTCCCTTATTTGACGCCATTTTGGTCTTTTTTTTAAGATATCGGAATGAAATTGACACCAAAAAATAGGATAAAATTATTCCTTTATAATGATGTATAATTTAATATTTTTGACATTTATTTATTTATTTATTTTTCATTTTTTTTTACTTAATTGTGAATTTTTTTTTTGAAAACTATTCATTCGGTACTTTATTTAATGCCCTTTTCAGTGGTTTAAATCGAATGTTCGCGAAACTTTTCGTTTCCATGTTATAAGAAAAAGTCGAAAAATAAAGGAATGCAGCCAAATATCGTTTTGTTTAAATTGAAGGCCAATTTCTTGCGCTAAACATCATCTTCTATTAGTAATTAATGTAAATAATCTATTAATAAATAATTCTGAAAACAGTCAGGAAAATTGCGACATTTTTTAAAATTGACAAGGAATATCTTTCAAGTCCCAACGAGTCCCGTATTTTAGCAAAATGGAATCTTTTCAGTGCACCTTCCTCTATACAATCATGCAAAATTCACTTCCCACTGCGTCCCATTTCTCAAAATATTTCGATTTGTAGTCATCAGCGTCGCATCATTTTCCTGACTGTTTTCAGAATTATTTATTAATAGATTATTTACATTAATTACTAATCGACGTGCGTTACGAAAAGTAGCACGTTTCAATTTTCTTACGAAAAGTACTTAGCACGTTTGCCTTCGTTCTCACGAAAACTATCACGTTTCGGTTTTCGCTGCGAAAACTAGCACGTTTGAGCGGTTTGCCACGAAAAGTAGCATGTTCGCGTTTACCCCGCGTTCGCAATTCCCGCACCCTCCCTTACTTAAATTATGTAGATTAAAATTTTCATATGTGTTCTCTTTTGGAGATTAGATGGAATTATTATTTATTAAACAATATTTTCAACAGTTGAATTCTTTTAAACTGCCCACGCGCTGAAACGCGATAGTTTCTGCAGTCTGCAGTATAATCCAAAACGAGCTATTCTTCGTGGCCAAACCGGATAATATGTTAGTTTTCGCCATAAATTCCCAAACCTGCTATTATTCGTGGCGAAACAGTATAGCGTGCTAGTTTTCGTCGCAACAGTACGAAATGTGCTATTCTTCGTGGCGAGGCAGTCAAATGTGTTAGTCTTCGCGGCAGAAGACCAAACGTGCTAATATTCGTCAGAAACGATGGAACGTGCTTCTTTTCGTGGCAAACCAAAACGTGCTACTTTTCGTAAGAAAATTGAAACGTGCTACTTTTCGTAAGAAAATTGAAACGTGCTACTTTTCGTAACGCACGTCGTAATAGAAGATGATGTTTAGCGTAAAAAATTGGCCTTCAATTTAAACAAAACGATATTTGGCTGCATTCCTTTATTTTTCGACTTTTTCTTATAACATGGAAACGAAAAGTTTCGCGAACATTCGATTTAAACCACTGAAAAGGGCATTAAATAAAGTACCGAATGAATAGTTTTCAAAAAAAAAATTTCACAATTAAGTTAAAAAAAATGAAAAATAAATAAATAAATAAATGTCAAAAATATTAAATTATACACCATTAGAAAGGAATAATTTTATCCTATTTTTTTGGTGTCAATTTCATTCCGATATCTTAAAAAAAAGACCAAAATGGCGTCAAATAAGTGAATCCGGCCCACTGTGCGGCGGAAGTCTAGCCGGCTTTTGGAATGAATCGGTGTTAATAACAGCGCATTGTAATAGTTAGTTTCTAAATAATTGATCGACGCATACGACGAATTAGTAACAGACAGTACGGGCATTCTGGACGTTCGCTGTAATCATTGTGTGAGTAAATGTGTTTATGATCGAAATCGAACTCCATCGGATTCTACGTAAATAGTTTCAATCGTTCGGTTACCCACCCTTCTGTTTCTATAATTAGCACTACATGCTTTCGGTTTGATGCAATCACTGTATGCGCACTCGCACGCTATCAATTTTACATTAAAATGTTGTAATCAGAATTAGTCACGCTACAGTAGAAATTTCATTAGCAGAAGGGATGTTTCACAGTTCGAATAGTGATAGCATTCAGATAATAATTGGAATTTCTACTGTACCCCAGCGAGACGAGCTTTCCTTACTTCGAAAATTCAATTTTTCGAAAGACTACCTGCGTTAAAGGCCTCCACGCGCTTCCTTTATAGTCATTAATGGAACGTCTGAACCCCTCTAGAGACGAACTCCCCTCCTCATGATTCGAGTACAGCGTGGTAAATCGAATTGATTCTTTGATCGAAGTAATTTGACCTTTCCACCCTGGCTTATCGTCTGGTTGGTACGAGATTGAACTATTCCGAGGTTTCACGGGTCAGCTGAAGAGCCGATCGCACTTGTCAGTCTCCGTGGCTTTCTCTCTTATACCAATTCACCTCGGATTCATTCCGTCCTCATTGCTGTGATGGCAGTTTATATAAGTTGCTGCGAGAAAAATATGCTTCAAAGCCTCGCGAGTGCAAGCTGGAAAATTCCTCGTCCGAGCGATCCATTATACTTTGCGCTGTGCCTCTTTCGTACACCCTTAAACATTTATCTGCTTCAAACGCTGTTGGCGCGCGGATACGAAGGGACGTCTGACAAACAGCTTGCCTACTTTTTTCCCAGCTTATTACATAGAAAAATGTCTCACTAGAGAAAGCGGTCAAGTTCAAATAATAGACGACATACGTGTTTGCGTTAATCGAGTGACAAATTATTTAAAAAATAAGTAGCAGATAATTTCAGTTATTGACTTCCCCTTACGCATTCTCTAATAGTTCCGCTAATTGCAAAGAAATATAACAACCAGTTTAATCGCTTTGGTACTTATATTGCTAGCGGAATTGATGATATTCTCGGCGGGCGACAAATTGCTCGGGCGTTGTCCTGCATTTTTTTCAGTTTAGACGGAAAAAACGAAGAGCCGGGAAGAATTCAAGCTATCCACTGTATTAACAGCCTCGCGAAATCGTTGGCGCCCGAACGATATTCGCAGCGAGCCAGGAAAATTTGCAGGGGGGAATGCTTCAGATTACAGACAGCAAGCGCTGGATGGCAGAAACTGGCGAACGGTGCTTCGGGGGGTCATGCGGGACTTTTCTCTTTTTCAGTTTTATCTTCCTGTTCTCCACTCAATTTCCGCTGCCTGTATTTTGACCCGGTGATTCTCCAGCGTTCGGCGCACCCTTATCACGTTCCTCCCGAATGTTCTTCGTTTTGGAATGCCGGTATTCCAAGGGATTGCCACGAATTTCGTCCGTGCTCGCTGATACCTGGCCAGATTCTTATTACGTAGCGGCCAGATTCGGTGAAATACAGTTGCTTCGGATTCATTCGGCGGATCTAGTTAATGCCTCGGTCATTCTCCTTTGGAACGCTGGTAGAATGATCATCATTAGCAAAACTCTGCTGACACGGTCTTGGCTCGGAGTGGCGGGACGTTGATGTGGATCCAACGCGAAAAACGGTATCAAGTAATTGGGTAATGAGGATGATAAGATGATGTAACGTTAATAACCCGTCTGTAGCCCGAAAACTTCGCTGAAATCTCTGCGAGTACCCTTCGCGAACTGTGTTGTCTGAGAGGTCTCTGAATTAGGGGTTCTAGGGGTTTGGTTAGAAATATAATGCTAGCGTGATTTATTGAATAAACTTTACTTAGATGTTAGGGGAAAGGAAGATGTAATTTTTCTACCTTCTTAATTAATGACTAAGGGAATTTTTACATAAGACACTTCTGTGGTCCACGATTGGTATTCTGGGCAAATTCACTTGACACAGACAGTGCTGGTTTAAAAAAAAATTAGATGTGTGAGTACACTCGAAATAGCAATCGTCAGCCACAGAAGTATCTGATGTAAAAGAGTTCTAAGAAACAAGTAAAGTAAAAAGAGATTAAAACAGCAAGGATGCAACAGGTTATTATCTTTAAAATACACCTGTCTATGCGCTATTTCATAATACTCAACAGAGTACGAATTACGACAGTTAAATGACGACTGTCAGTTATAAAAGTTTACACTCACCCACCTTCGTCAGAATTACCGGCAGGTACTCAAACTTTACACAGTGAGTCACCGATGATATCAGAGATTGGGGCTTCCTAAATCGACTGGGTTAAAAAGAAATTGAATCATTCTATACTTCAAAGTGAGAGTTATATACTCCTAAGAGAGATGGAAAGTAAAAGTCGTCGAAAACAAGATTGTGGTACATGCAATGTTTGTGTACACGCAGGTTCCTCTTTTCCCTATCGGCACTGCCGGGCAATTGAAACATCGCCGATGTTCACGCAAGCATTTCTCTGATAACAGCGTGTGTACGCAGCGATGAACTCGTTTAACTGCCCCCGTGGCGAGATAAGGAACATTATCAAACACACTTCATTTACGTCGAGTGGGACAATTAGCGTCTCGCGATGAATCCGTGACAAGGACAACTTTGATTTGAAAATTTCTGAATGCGCCTCGATTTCGACAATATTTCCACGTAACGTAGCTCGGGGAATATACGTATCGTTACCGATCGATATCCAGTGGCATAGCTGACATTTTCCGTCTAACTGTTCCACAGGTCCGATCGACGCCGGGAACAGTTGAAATTTTTCATTCCCCACTCTTAACTTCCCTCTCGTTTCGATTCGATACTTTGTTCAATTGGAAACGTGCTTTATTACAAATACTCGCTTATTGCTCTGGTCATGGGCAGGGATCCGCTCGCTTTTACGACCTCCAACAGCTGCGAAATAATTTTCCTCAATATCTTCGCCGTACGCCAGGCAATAAAATTCGTCCATTCTATTTCTCGCGTTCGCGTTTTCTGCCCCCTCTGTTCCACCATGTCGTCGAGGGCTTGTGCATTCTACGGCGGAAGTGCATGTACGGGGAACTCGTCGTTCAATGAGTATTTCGATGCACGTTCCTCCGTCTTTTACCGGCGTACCTTCGATTTTCGAAATAAAATTCTGCGCTTCACGCGCCTCTCTTGAAGTCACATCGACGTTGCTCTTTGGGCCTCGTCGCAGGAGACACTTTTGTGGCTGGCGTTTAGTACCTTGGATGTAGTGGCATATTTTTTAGTTTCTTTAAATCAGGAACTGAATGTATTTCACATTCCAGTCGTGAACTGTAGATTGTAGAAGAGTCTTGCGTAGAAAGGCTTCTATCGTTTTCTTTTTGCGGTGCAGTTGAATACTGATTCGTTTTAATAAATTGGTGTCTAAGGAGATAAGGGTATAAGAATTCCCTCCAGATAGGAAGAAGTGATAAAAATTGTAAGATTAATTCCTTCTAATTTCTTTTAAAAATGATAAGTTATTGAACGTCATCAGGTGTTGAAAATTACAAATGAATCTGTTTTCTGAATGATTATAGAATATATGATTAAATAAAAAATATACTGTAATAAATTTAAATATATAATAATATACAAATTTAATTTTAAACTCTCCAATTAAAATTAAATTACATATACTTTAAACCCTTTAATTTAAATTTGATTATATTACTTCAAAAATGAAAATTAATTTTAAATTGTCCAATTAATATTAAATCAATTAATAAATGAAAGGAGGATCTCTGTTAAGGATGTAAATATTAATTTCTACAAAACGTGTCACATTTTTCATTATCAAATTCTCATTTGACCATTTCATACATTCAAGAGCACTCTTCCTACGCTACCTGCGCTTGCACATAATGCATGATATCGTATGATTTATATTCATAAGGAAATGTATCATTAATACATCCCGTCATAATGGATGTAAATTTTAATTCAGCAGAATTAATGCTTTCATCGTATAAAAAACTAAAATTATTCTTGTACTTAATCCTTTACCTTCACAAACAGATACTTAATACACCATCAGATATCTATAGCTAACATATAACTAGATAAACAGCCTAATTCCTTAACATCCTCCCAGAATTCTTCCTTCTTAACAGATATAATTTCTTTAAAAAATCTTCCACTGCAGTCAATCAGTTGGTAACCATATTTGCAAAGAATAAACTAAGTAGGCCATCAGATGCTTCCATTGCCACGAGCACAAGAATCCACTTATCAAAGACAAATATCTTTGATAGACACATAAGAAAAGCAATGCGATTTGAATAATCGAAATCAGCCCCGAGCTTCGACGTTCCCACGTTTCTCCAGTTTACCATCGACAGTCTAATCGCCTTTTGGTACGTTACGATCCATTTGACAGGAATTAAATGCGAATTCTCAGGATCGTAGATTACAATCCGATGTGTAACGAGAGCACCGCGGACGTTATCATTGGCCACTTTGCCCTGGCATCAACCTCCGCCGCGAATTTATGGGGCATCGACGAGGGCGGCTTTCATCGGGACCGTAAAGCTGCCTTTATGGCGACATTATACGACATCGAAATGGCTGTACTTCCATCGCAAACGATGCTCCTCGCTACCGGACGAAAAAATAAACTTTTCACGCGGGGCTCATCCCCGCGAACGGGTTCGAGAAATTTTAAAGAAGCTCCCTCGCTTACTTCCCTCCTACTTTTCTCCCCGCACCTCCGCGGCCCGGAACATTTCAATGCGCTCTCCTTTATTCTCTTACTTCGAAAGATTTCGGTCTCTCTGTTACCGAAAAGTTTCCGTGGCTGGCGCAGTTCTGCTGGGACGAGTCCACGAATCTGCAGTGAAACTGATAATCCGAGGGAATTGGAATTCGACAACGTACGAGCTCGTAAGGGTGTGCCAACGCGGGGGAAAACATTCCTTCGAAATGGACGCCCCGGAGGGGGGGAGAAGGGTTAGACAATTTCGAGAGCTTATTTCCAAGGAGTCTTAGATTCGACGAACACGAACATGATAGAATAGAGTTTTTGTTTGGATTAATTAAAAGTTGTATCTTTACAAGTTTTACAGACAGACGCTTAAGGTTTTTCTCAAGTAAGACGAAATAAATAATATTAAATCGATCTTCTTAGCTGTGCACGCACGATTGCAACGTGTCGAAACCTAATCGTTGTTTTTTTATCCCCACTACGGTTTACGCGGAATAATGGCTCTGTAGCGTTTCAAATATCACAGATATCGGGCATTAGGTGCCGTCTGGAACTCCCTCTACTTTGAGGGACTCTATACTTAATTTTGATTATAAGCAGTTATGGATATAAGTTTGGTCACTATAGAAGGACTTAGGTATATTGGAAGTTCATTATTGGATACTGGAATGATTCTAACGTAATATCGATGGCTTAATGCACAAATATTTTATGTCCACATTTCGTGAAATTTGAGTTTTTACATGCAAAAAATAATTCTTGACTGTCTTTATGCTGTATAAAAATCATATTTATATCTACTTCTTAAATTTGTCGAAAATAATATTTTTCTTCATTGTATGCACCTGAATCTTACGTGCCATTGCAGGTTTAAATCTGTTTTTCTTGAAAATGCTAAAAGTGGACATATAATGTTTGTGCACTAAGCCATCGATATGACGTGGACTAAACATATTCATTTTTCATTTGCACGATGAACTGTGATTTGTTTAGCTTCAAACCTCATAGTCGAAGCTTTGAAACCGACTGGTTCTTGGCTCACAAAGTGAAACCTCGAACGAAACATTGCCAGCGCATTCCGCGCTACTTGATCTATTACAAATTCATTGGCATAAATATAGACTTCTTTAAATTCTGCAGATATCTTAAGGCCATTGCAATTTCCCATTACGTGGACTTTAAAACGATAATTTCAATACAGTGCTCACCTTTCGACTGCTGGTTTAAAAGGTACAAACGCCTGGCCCAGGGAAAGCAAATGATTGTTCAAGCAAGGGAATATCTGCTACCTGCAGCATAAATGATTCGCGACTCAGTCCGGCAGCCTTCAGCGGAGCGTGGAATTTCCATGGGTGGCAAACGAGCGAAAAAATTCGCGAAATTGCGCTGCAAGGCGGCAATGAATTATGAATCAGCCTTGAACCCGAAGGTAAGCCATTGAACTGAATTCACAACGGAACAATAAGGTCGGTTCAATTACATTTAATCGCGTCGAAAGTGCTGCACCATTACTGTTGTTATTTCGAGCGAGACCAGCGAACGAGATCAGAATTCCTTTATGCATGCTGCTTCTTGCTCGCGTTCTCTCGCCAACGACACTTCCAGAGAAATCAGATTCAACGGAAACGGGCCGAAACCAAGTGGCGGCCCAGCCAATCAGGGAACTCTTCTGATTAGGAAACGGGGCGATCGATAAAAAGCGAAGGTGAAAGTGAAGCGTTATCACTGATTAATAACGAGAACATGTCACGCAGAGATAAGAGTGCCCGAATTTAATTAGAATTCAGTGTCGTGCGACGTCCGGAGTAAAAATAAGATTAGCAGGAAACAAAATTTAATCTGGGAGAAAGCACTGGTGTAATCGTGATCCAACGAGCATGAACTTTCGATGAATCGATGCCCCGGAAGCGATGACTGTCCACGTAAATTCGAAATTAGCGGATTTCCAGTTTCATAATTCTGATATCCGGCGTCTTATCGAAAATTGATTCATTGACCTGATAACTGCCGTTCAATGCATGGTGAATAATTGTAGCTGAGAAAGAAATGGGAATTAGTAATAAGAAAGTTAAATTGAACGGTATTGATGACTGTTGGCGTGGAAAAATTGCGGAAACTTTTCAAGCATCGTTGTTAAAGTTTGTGGTATCCCCGATAAACTGGAAGCTCACTGCCAACGATAATTATTTATCCTCGCTAGTGACTGATAACATTCAATGAGCTAGAGCGCTATATATCAAGCCTATTGTCGATAGCTCGTATGCAGGCATGAATGGCTGAATACACGTGCTCGGCCCACGTTACGAGAGAATCAGCTGTCCATACTAATTAATCGAGCTAAGCAGCTTGTGAACTAACTAGCTACTGACTGGCAAAATATTTCGGACCTTTACAATTTAAATATTGCCAAGATTTTAAGTGTAAAATGTGGGGATCATCCTGGTTTTCACAGCTATTCCGATTAACATGCAGAAATAAATATGAATATCGAGATTAATTACTGGAAAATGTTCCATCAAGGACGGAGAGCTCTACATCAGAAATAAGACTCTCGTTTAAAGAGATTTGTAATATTATTTAGTTTAATCTGATTTCCAAGTTTAATTAAAAATTTCATGTACGTATCCAAAACACAATTCTTTAGCTTCATTTCATGTTTTATTGTTCAACATCTCAGGTTCTCCAAATAAATTTAACATCTCTTGTTACTTCCAATATGAGGCTTAATAAACATTATTAAATTGTCTTCTAAATAACTAAAGTCCCCTAGTTCATTAGAAATAACACATAAATCGCAAATACAGGTCCCGAATACAAATTCCACTTTTGTTTATTTGTTTAATAACGCAAATCTCTTCACGCAAGGGCTACCGTAAGTTTTCGCTGATGTCTGCTCGAATACAGAAAACTTGCAGCCTGATCGATCTGATTATCGACGCGTTTCTTAAGAGTTCCGTCTCGTTTAACGTTTTTTTTCACTCGACCTCCTGTTCTGCTTTATGCACGCAAAAAAGGGAGATGTAATGATAGGCGCGGATGCGTACAGCGATTGCATAAAAGGATTAACCGAGCACCGTGCACAACGAACAGAATTCTGGATTGCAACCTTGCATTCGTTGCAGTGTGCAACGAGTTGTAAATACACGTGCATAGCAGGAAGCTGGAATTTATCGAATTCTTTCATGGATTACAACAACGAGATGACGAGCGTTGCCGGAAGGAGAGATTTATGATAAAAGAAGCAACCTTCTATTTTCATTGAACACAGGAACCAACCGCAGATAACGCAGAATTATGTTTTTTTTCCGAGTCCTTCGTTGAAATATTACTACAGTCCAACTTCGCTCCGTGATTTATTCAACTTCTCTACAGTTTCCTATGTTTTGTCCAAGTTCTTCTTTCAACTATATCTGTGCACTAATATTAGACACTCTTTGATCTTTTGAATTCGGTCTCTGTATTAATTTAATTTGCGTATTTTTCACGTTGTCACAGAAATCTTTTGCTGGAGCACTCGTGTAAACCATCTTCACTCGATAATTATCACCTGAATTGAAGTATATGGTGAATTGAAACCTTCACATTGACAAACCTTGAGAACTCAAGTATCTTAACATTGGAAGTTCTTGAGAGCTCGAACAGCGAGGAATTCGGGAACGATAATCGTAAGTGTAATTCCCAGAACACTCGAGCCTATCGCTGGACACGCGATTACTTCTATACGTGCACGAATCAAAGTGGTGAATTTATCGGCAACGAATTACTGCGTAAATACTTGAAGTGGAGGGCCGTGTTTTCATTGCATTCGACTTGAAGAGGCAGCGCGTATTTTAGCACTTCCTACATCAATATAGAGGATAGCATATTTCAGCGATACCGTGACTCTTTTATTTTCCACTATCAGCTGACCGTCGTACAATATCAAAGTAGCGCGAGCCGACTTTATCTGAGGTTTCGTACATTTCCGTGTCACCGACACTAGTGTCGCTGATAAATCGTATGCATATAGTACAAAATTGCCTGAACATTACACTTTATCTGCAATAGGAGCGCAGAATTGCGTCGTGATTTTTCCACGTGTCGGGAAACGAATATCGGGCTAGCGTTGCGCAGATAATTGCAATATTGGCATTGAAACTCTATCGTTCGCAACTGATACCACTTGCCAATGAAAACAGTAGCGCGGCGAATAAATGTACAATTCGGGTCAGTATGTTGCAAATGATTCGCTGAAAGCACGGTAGAATGCGAATCTCGTGACAAGCCGCGGGTACAAGCTGATAGAAATGCATTATAGTGTGCTAAACGCGTGCGTATTATCAACGTGTTTGCAAGCTATTGACTCCACAGTCTCTTTCTTCGATACTATCGCACGTCGAGCGGAGCAAAGCGAAACCGAGAGTTAAGTTTTAATGCGACTCGAGGAGCAAGTGTCTGCTGTGCTCGGCGGAAAAGTGGAATCGCTGCGATACGTGTACAAAAGTGCGCGATAGATGGACGCAAATTTTCCACTGTTACCATTTACTCAGGAATATTAAAATTTTCGCGAGCAAATTTCGCACAAACTGCACCCTCGTACGCAATTCTATTTTCTATTTTTATTTCGACTTCAGAATACACTAATATTGGCGCGAACGAGTGTCAAATTGTCATCCGAAGACGCAAGTGAGGTGTTCTGACGTAAAAGAATGCACAGCTGCACTCGGAGAAGTGAAAGTGGTAGTGAAATTTCTGGGTACAGGCATCTTACAAATTTTAATTTATCTTCTATGTATCTTCCCCTCTTCAAAATGAACAATTTTCTACAACGCAAGAAACTCCGTTTTAAAATTAGATAAAATTAGACACCACTCCTGCATTTCACCAATCTACATACTTTTAGAAGCAAGTGTTACCATCAGACTATGTCCAAAACAATCCTCCTTCCTCGCCTATCCATGACAACAGACTAAAGTACCCAAGCCATAACAAAACAATGTTTCTTCAATCCAACCAGTCATAAACCTATCTCAATCCCAAACCAGAACAAACCGATTCGTACACGTACCACCATCTACCAACGATTCCAACAACAGTAAAGCCATTCCCACGCTCCGAGTCGCTATACACCTCTCCCACGCTTGGAAAATCCCTAGAAACCACCGCCAACCCGAGCCAACCCGGCCAAATCACCTGCAACCGCCCAGTCCCCGTGACTACCAATCAAACTACCTTATCTCTATTCCTAGCCGCAGTGAAAAGTGTGAAGTTTCGGGGCCAAGAGCGTTCGGCGGCCCGCGAAACCTCGTTTCGTGCGGGGAAGAAACATTTCGCGCCTTCCCCGGTTTCCCTTTCACTCACCTATCGCAGTCCGTGGCCCTGACGCTGGCATGCCCGATCGAGGCGGCATCGGTCAAGGCGATCGCGATGGACAGCACGATGAAAAGTGGACCTGGCATGGTGATCTTCCTGGCTGGGCTGAGCTACGTTGACCCCAGACGGTGAGCCGGTGATGAGGCACGGTACCCTGGCGCGGATGGAGCACGGAGCACGGGCGCGGATGAACCACGGGGTTCGGGTGTCGATGAACCGCGGCCGCCGTGAAACGCGACCGTCGCACGCTGCGGCACAGCCGAATAGTTCGACGATCAGCCGAGCGACTGATACGGGCCGCGATCGCCGTTTACGAACGCTACGATCTCGCGTGTACACGGCCTTCGGACAGCTGACTGGCCGCACACCACCGTCAAAAGCCTCCTCTCAGCGGATCGAGCAACGCGGCCAGACACGCAACAGACAACCGCGGCCAGGGGAGAAAAAAAGGCGTAGAGTCCTCGCTCGGACCCGTTTCTGACCCTCTGCACGGCCAGCAGGACTGGCCATCAGTTATATTGTAGCTGGCGGCTTGATAACGCCGCGCCGTTCATTGGTCTGACAATGGAACACTCCCCCGGCCTGATTGGCTGTCGATTAAGCAACGCGCTTATCTCTTCGTCGAAAGCGAAACGCTTTTTCGCGGACGGCCGTTCGCGTGTAGGTCGTCTTGGGCCTTCACGGGGAACAGAAGGGGCGCGCCGCTCGGCGGATTTTCTAATCGCGAAGCCTCTAGTGATAATTCGCCGGCGAACCCGGTTTCTTCTCGGACTAGTTTCGGGGTTTGTGGAACGAGCGACGAATGGGAACTGGGACGAAGTTTAGCATGGTGATGCTACGAGCGATAATGGCCGAGGACGGTGGTGTTCTCGAGCTTCGGTGGCTTAGAGGTGACGTGGATAGTGTTGGCGGGAACAAGCTCGGCTTGTTCATTAATATCGATGCTCGGTAGATTTATATCGCGGGTTTGATAAGATAGCCGGGCCATTGTTATCAGACACCCACGCTCAACTATTACGAGGCTTGGGAATCTAAATAATTGTCATTCTCCTCTTATCTGAGGTAATTGGGGTTTGTAATTGCGGAGGTAGGTTTGTCGCAAGGTGTTCGGAAATTATAAATAGAAACGGAATTAGGTTATGTGAGTCATGACAGGGAAGAAAGTGTTCGACAATTTGGTTTACTTGTGTGCAACCTTATGTTCGTGAACGGTAGCTGAACTGTTGGGGTCGGTGTAACGAGTACGAGTTACAGTGGCTCTCCTCAGGACGGACACAGAGTTTAGTTACCCAGCATCGTCCTCACGCAGGGCGAATTATGGTCGGAATTATGCTCATAGGGCGGATTCGTCCTTACGCACCTAGCCATTACTAATATCAAAGCTCGCCTCCCTTGACCATGCCAACAGTCTCCTTAGCTCCCTTGACACTAAAACTCTGTCGAGCACTCGCTGTAAAACGGTCAGCGAGGTTACCGAGCATAATTCGTGAAATTTGTATTCATGTACAAAATAAACACAAAACCGAAGTGAAGTTGCTATATATATTAGTAATCTTTTATATTCATTCAACACCCCTCTTACTTCTTCATAATAATGTTATCTCCTTGCAAGAAAACATTCTCAGTAGGGGTGGGCGTATCAAGTGAATATTGGTAGGTAGGTACTGTTCGAAACCTTAGATTTTAGATAATGACAAAATTATATATAGATTAAATAGATAAAAGCAACATAACTTTATACCCATTTTATTGGTATAATGAGAATCGTCATCTTCGTACCCCATTTTCTCGCGTTACATAATCTATTAGCAGCTAATAATCTATATATAAATTTGTCATTATCTAAACTTTCAAAAAGTATCAATATTTACTTGATAAGCCCACCCTCTACTGGGAATGTTTCCTTCTTACGTTTCCTCGTTAGTAGCAAGGAAATCTTATTGGCAGTGACGTAGTTTTCTTTCGATATACTATACCCTCGAGATAGCAGACAAAACACAACATAAATCAAGGTATCTCTGAAATAAATCATTTTCAAACATCTCGCCACCAAGACTTTCTTATTCTCTACCTACATCGACTAGTTATTTAAAGTTTCCAATCGGAATTATAAAATATCTTATATTCGGATTCGGTGAACGTTTGCTCCAATATCAGACAGTTCCCACTGTATTCCCTACGTTCCCTTATATTCCCTGCGATCCCATAAGTTAGTAGGAGAGTTAGTAGGAGATTAAAGATACTGGCTCCAGCAGAGTTCGCGCTATCTGGAGGATTATCTTGCTATTTTTGATAATATCAAGTTTCATATGTTTGACACGAACTATTAGTTTGTAGCCCGAAGAAGTTTGAACTTAATCAGAGTTTCCCCGTAGAATTCAGCTTCCCTTGCTCCCCTGTTGCTGACGTGCCATAACCAACACCATCCTCCAAACCGATGGAGATGAGTGTATACAGGCGATACGGCTGATGTTTCATAATTGGCAACTTCGTAAACGCTGGATGAAAGGGGGCAGAGTTTCTTCCCGCATCGGATACCCAAGAGAATCTTCCCGGCTCTGTTAATAGACAGTTCAAGAGAACCTTAACAAATGCACATATTACACCACAGATTCCTCGTAACGAATTCTGCTTTGCGAAACACGCAGTGGTTAATTTAATAACCAATTTTCCTCGCTAGACATGGGACATGAAACAAGAAAAACTGAAACGTGGGAAGCTAATGGACATCTGTACAAAGACACCAGTCGATATATCGAACTGAGCAGTTCGTAAGAAGTGAAAGGTAGAAGGAGAGCAAATTTTCCCTTGACCTTTGCTAGGGTATCTATCATTTTTTCCCTTTCTTGTTCCGAACGTGAGGTAAATAATTACTCCCTGGCCAATTACTTAATGTACCATTACAAGAAGCTTGATCAGAAATTCGAGAAAGATCTGTCTGAAAAGGAACATCCGAAGGGACCATTTTTGAAGGACGAACGTTAAAAGTTCTTAGATTAATACAGTTCCAGTGCGGACTATAAACGAAGCATGACAGAGGAACTGAATCGAACACATTGTTATTAAGGAACAGCGACTAACGTACAGTCGTTAGCTCGTAAATCCATAGCCGCGGCTCGTTAGGCAATTATTCTTGAGCGACTTACATTTACTTCGCGGAAATTCCGTTGTAGTTCCCATGAATAATGCAAACTATCTCGGGGTGTGGCGAGGAACAAGAAGACACCAGGCGCAAAGAAGAACGATGGGAAGATCGTATCAGCGTTGTTTATCCATCGCGACGGGACGAGCTTTCTTACGAATCTATCCATGCGAGGGAGAAGTCTATTATTTGCAAAACATCCCGGCGGTTCCACCCACTGAACAATCGAAGCATCTGCGAGCGCGTCCGATGCAGCTGAATGGGACCACTTCGAATCGATCGTCCACAAACCTTATATCCTTATTCCGTTCCCTCGCGTAAAAATAGCGCCGGGTTTGTTAAATAAACGCTAAAGCGTGCCTTGTTTATCAGCGATGTTTGCAGAACGCTTGTTACACAAACGTAAACAGTTAATAACGCGATTGGTAACATCCGAGATGATATCAGGTAGTTTAAATCTGAATCGGCTTTCTGCAGGAAACATTATTATATCCCGTTTGTTTCGATCGAAATCGATTGTCCGTTACACGGGGGTTCTTAAGCGCTCACTTTGTCGCTGCATGTTTAAAGAAACACGTAAAACATTTTACTGCAGCCAGCAATTATAGCCACTTCAGTATTTTATATTTTATCTACGACGATACGTGGTGCTCGTCCTTCGGGGCAACTACTGCTCGCAACTGTCTTTGCAATTCCGCTTTCGAAGAAATGAATAAGCCGTGGTTCTCGAAACCACTTTCTGTGGCACTTGGCGAAAGAAATTTGCAAACGAATTGTCGACTACTTACAGAAAATCCTAAAGGTTGAAATTCAGGAAATCACGAATCTGTGGATAAATTGATATTCTTATTAGACAGTACACTGCCTTCCAATGAATATCAACAATTCATAGAGCAGGTATATTTTAAATTTTCCAAGTAAAATATCCCTTGTTCAAAGACTTAAACTTCTTTATGTATTCTACCATTTGTGGAGAATGAAATGGAAACAAAAAAACAGCTGGAGGATTGATTTTATTCCTTCAGAGTGAGCTCAGGCGGCAAAGGAAATAGGGTAGCATTTATCAGATTACATTTTCTGTGTACGTTTAATGATTTTCCGACTTTATAAATTCGAGGGCTTCTCCCTGTTAGTAATTGACTGCTCGGACAATGGCATGCACGTTCACGCTGCAGAAGGAACTGTCCTTCGCCAATTTTGACCGTGAAAGGCTCGTGACCGATGCTGACGTTGATTAACGAGAACGTACTCGCAGAAATTAGTGTTTATTATTCAACGCGCTCCTGTCACCGTGAATTTCGATGAATTTCCACGCATTGATACCTACGTGATGCGAATGATTCAGAGACCCAGGATGTCGGAAGTGTTAGAGTCTATGACTTAGAGGATTCTCGAAAGGTTGCTGACCTCAAGATCGAGAAACATAATATCAGTCACACAGAATATTTAAGTAGTATTGTAAAGGATTTGTCGAGCACAAGTAGTTGTTATATCTTTTTTATTATTAGATTGTATATGAAGTTGTATACTAGCTTCGTTTCTTCTAAAAAAGTAGCTTCACTATAAATTCTATCGAAGTTAAAATTTCTTCTGAATTTTACCACGCGTGTACTGTTAAAAGTAAAGTGTCAAATGATGCGAGTGTTTAAAGGAAAATTCAGTGAAGTTTCTGAGAACAGGAGCTAAAGACTATAATTTAAATTTTAACCCTCCTACTCGCTTTTTCCTTGTATTAGCTTTTTCCCTGAAAACCCAAGAAAGTTTCCTAATTATTACACGTGCCCGATACAGAAGTCGCTTATGTTAATTACACTGTTTCCTACGGCATTCCCGTAGCCATTAATATTCGGAGGAACCCTCTCGCTGGCTCGATGTCCTTCGTCCACCATTTTCTGGTTTTTATCGTGTGTGGCCTACAGCAGAAAGCAGCTCACGTACTCCAGATACATCGAAGCGTTTCCTACATAGATTACATTAATTACAAACGCCGCCTAGACTGTTATTCATGGCGGAGATATATTATATCATCGCGTAAAATATATTGCCGCTGACTCCAAGTTAATAGTTTCATACACTAACATTCCCCCAAAGAAACATCCAATAACACTTGGACAAACCAAACAGTCACGCCCAATTACAACTCACTTTATACTAGATAATAATTCGACACCCATTTCAAACTCCCATGTGCCTAACACGGAAGTAAAACGTGAGTCTATTACGTAAGTCGGATAATGACAAAAAATAGAGAAAAAATGTGGAACCTCTTAAATAAATTTGTCTAATTGCACAGGGATTCCACTGCAATTTAATAGCCTATCAATGATTATCATTACGTAAAAGATTACGACTAATTTATCACAGGTGACTGTCATCCATCGCCAATTCGAAGTCGATAGCATCTGTATGCAGTCTAATCGTAGGATATTCCGACGAATTAAGACGGAAGATCCACGCGAATCGATGCTTAAACGAGAATTTATTCAATACGACGCTCCATGGCAGTGTCGTTGCCGTTCTGAAATCCAAGCTTCTTGGCAAGTGGCTGGCGTTAAGGGCATGTTAAGCAGCGTGCAACAACTTGTGGTAAATTATACATAGCCGAAGCACGTCGTCGGTGTCATTAACAAAACCTAGATTAAGGCTTGTCAAGAAGCGTAATCCCACATTAATTACCTGGTTTTACACTACAATGGAATCAAGTTACGTAATGCCGGCGCACGGAGGAATTAGAACCACGCACGTGGCTGAATAATTGATGTTTTGTCGTTACGAAAGTGTGCCAGTCTGTTTCGCGAAGAATTCTGAATTGGAATTGGCAAGAAAAATCTCGATCGCCGTTTGGACGCCTGTCAATAAGAACGGCGCGCTGGTTATGAATTATCTGCCGTCGAATTTCACAATCCGCCGTGAGCAGGAATCCAATTCGGTATTTATTCTCTAATCGAAACAATGCTCGCAGCGACAGAGCATTTTTACAGGCGCCGCTTCGATAGCGATTGATGTGCTGCTACTTACAATTCCAATCTTACGTAAGGTAAATTGCTCTTATTAACGTTTCTCAAATCGCTTACGTAAAGCTAATCATTTTTACAAACCGGTACTTCCGCGCGCACGATACAAGGCTGGCGCATGTATAAGTCCCGTCCGTGTGCCTTCTGGCACGACAGAAACGACGTGGTAATTATTGCTGCACACATTTTTATCGAATAGTGCATCGCGATTTTGCCGCGGAAACGCGAGAAAATTGCTGTGATGAAAGCAGCGCCGATTCATTGACTGATTTACTGCTGCGCTGACGTTGCGTTACTGCATGCTACATAAAACAGCACTGACGCCTGATCTACATTCGAGAAATTTAACGGAAAAGAATTAAAGGTGGCGAGATAATCTTGACTTAAATATTATGCCATCTAGGCAATTAAGAGTAATCAACTGCAGTATCCCCACGAATTTTTATCCACATTAATCATTGATTTTAAATATCCTCCAAAGTGAATACCATTGGGAAATGGAATGGAAGAATGTCCAGAAGACTAGGTAGCTTCTAAAAAAAAGGCATCGAGTAATCCATCCACAGAAGAACCTTTTACCATTTTACAATCACTTAGAAAAATCTCTACCATCGAGGAATCTGTTCGAAGCCATCAAGGGTAGTGGAGTAAGAAAGGACATCTCCATAAAAGCGTAAATTAAATTTACCTCAATCAGGGAAAGCCTCGAATCGACTTCGTGTCATAATATTCGCAGATTGAAATACAGCATTGCCTTCGATTTTTGCGAATAAATCGTTGTTGAATCTGTCATAAAGCGCATACAATTTTCGCTTACGAATTCGACGCAGGGATATCTTTCTTGTGATTCACAGATTGAGTCCTGTAGCCGAGAGTTTATCGCTGGCTAAAGAGCTTTCGCGATAAAACCTTCGCGCAAGTGCTTACAATTTCCTGCTCGCGGGAACGAAATGTTCGCGTGCGAAATCGCCGTTAAAAAGTTGCCCAAGTTCTAATGTTCACGCTCGGTCCATATATCCGAGCTTTCATTATACCAGCTTCGCGGGAAATCTGATAAAGCCTGTAGTACGGCACTCGAATTTTACGTCGTGTTTGGGGGTGGTACTTCCCTGCTCAACTTCCCTCGTAGATATTAGCAATATATTCTGCGGAGATCAACGATATTAATAGGGAAGGAGACTCGGCGATCTCAGTAAAAACTTTGTTATTACCCCGTCCCTTTTTAATTTTGATCGATTGTCCGGGCGGGTTTAATCAGTGGCTACACCTCCTGCAGCGTTGGGTAACAGGAAGGGCCACGATTATTCACTATAATCACGTACGACAGCAATGAAAGTGGCTCTTAATTGTCAGTTCTACCTAACACGCGGTTAATTCACTTTATTTAGGTGCGCGTAATTTGGAGTCCCCTTCCTGGGAGTTAATCAATCGAACCGTTTCGTTTAGCAATTTAGAGTTAATCGTTCACTTTCGTTGGGTCATTGCCCTACTCGTATCGTTCTGTTGACTTTTAGAAGTTTCATCTCTGATTCTTGTAGACTTGTTATTGTTAAATTTAATATCTTTATTAAGGAAGATTGCGGTGGAAATCCTCCGCTTCGTCATTTGTAAGCCACACACGTGGCTGATTCAACGAATAGTCGGGCTTCAATTCAATTCCGTTAGAGATTGAAATAGAAGTGATTTTTGCAGAATATCGAAGAACAGTCTTGTACTTCCTGCCACGATAAAAACAGACGTTTCGAGTTCAGCGAATATCTTCCGGTTCGATTCTTCGGGGGCGTTACATTTATCACAGGCGAGCAGGGAGTATCGAAGTTTTTCAAAATGAGATTCAATTTCGCGGGAGAAGAAGAATCGTTACGGCCATTGACGTCATATGCTTCAAATATCTTCGAAGGATTTCAAGTTGTGCTTACATTTTGCGGTGAACTATTTTGATGTCGTCACTAGATATTAAAATCGGGGAAAATTAAATTTCTTGTTTAATTAATTAGAGAGAGGCCTATAACATGTTCAAGAGGAGAGCTAGAGTTTGTAAAAATGTATCGTTTTAGATGGCAAAGTAAGCAGCAAAGTGATGATGGTTACAAACATGTAGCTTGACATATCGATTCGAAGTAACTGTCAGTTACAAACTATTGCAAAATGTTTCGCGCCACCTGTGACCCGCAATTAATGTTTAACCTTACAACAGCACCACTGCAAAATCATTTATCACTATGATTTAGTGCCTCAAAGTAACGCGACTGCTATTACAACGGAGACCCACGTTAGTTTAACAAATTCCCCTGCAGCTATTACCACTTTGTCACTCTGTTTATTACTCGGTCTACGATTATTATTTCTTTACACGCGACCAGTAAAACCATAATTTTAATAAAAATAGAAAACGACAGCCAACTATGCCTGTACCAAAGTATTCTTTCTTTTTGGAAAATACTCTAATTAAGGGTTGATTTTTAATTTCCTTCCATAATTTTTTTCTAAGGTTTTGTTTCACTTAAAGAAAAGTGTTGCGCGTAGGAAAGCTGACGTTGCCTCAGTTTCAGTGTATACTACTTAGATGCATGATACAGAATGACATCCGATGAATAACGATTACCTGGGCCAGGAAACACTTGAGCCGGAGAATCACAGGCTGTAATCGAGGCTCCTTTCCGAAATGGGAAGATATTCGCCGAAGGGACGTGACACACTCGACAAGGACTTCCAGCTTTCCGTTCTGAGCGTTGCAGTCGCCTTGGAGCATCTTCCTGGAAGTGACGTCTTCGTTAAAATCGAAATTCAGGGCGGCTTGAATTAGTCCGAAGGACTGAATATTTAGTCACGTTCAATGCTCGTGTCAGACCTCGTGAAATTATAACTCACACTTGTCACGTCGGCTAGAGAATTCCCGCTATCAAATAAGCATGCGAAACTGATCATTTAGAATTTGATAAATTTCGACGTGTAACAGTGTGCAATCATATTACATAACTTTGAATTATAAGTAACGAAGATTCGGTGCAATGCTTTTAAAATATATTGAATATTAGAATTTTTTTATTCATATTTGAAGAATTTTGGGGAATTGTTTTGTAAATATTGCACATTGGTGCGAGTTGAATTTCGATGAAAAGTGAGATTAAAAAGATTGCTCTGTGACAGGGAAGATATTCAATAATGTCGATGCACGAACTGGTTAACGTGGCTCTTCACGAGCTGTCGAACATTTAACCAGTTTATGGATTGAATTGAACACGCTTGCGGGTGACAAGAACGGACACCTTAACAAAGCGTGTATAATGTTCGCTAAATCCAAGTTGGATTACGTTGAAACCTTTTCTCCAACTAAAAGCGAAAACTGGAAATTAAAATGCACATGTACCTTAAAATTAAATTTCATGAATGAAAAATATACAAATACATGTTGTTAAATGTGTGTTTAACTTCCTTTGAACATGGTCATTAACAAAATACACAATATCGTCACAGAAAAAACACTTATGGCCTTCAAAATCCGGACACAATCCTATAAGAAAAGATCTTAGATTCTCTACGATCTTCTACGACTCTTCGATCCTCAAAGATCTAAGATTTTTAGATCCCCAAAGATCTAAGATTTTTAGATCCCCAAAGATCTAAGATTTTTAGATCCCGAAAGATCTTCTAGAATTCCTAGTTCCCCAACATCTTCTAAAAATTTTAGATCCCCAAATATTTCTAGAATTCCTAGTTCCTCAACATCTTCTAAAATTTTTAGATCCCCAAAGATCTTCTAGAATCCCTAGTTCCTCAACATCTTCTAAAATTCCTAGATCCCCTTGAAACCAACAAGCCTTCATTCCCCTCGCATTGACATCAATTCAAACGCAAAGGAGATGTCCACCTACACACTTCCAGACTCCCAAACCGCGTACACGTTTGCGAACGATAATTTCCCTCGTTCTCAAAAATTGCCCCCATTCGCAAATATTTTTCCAACAGCATTACGCGATCTACGCACACAAGCTCCCCGCCAACACGCGTCCTCGAAAGCAAACCAAACTCCCCGATCCAATTCCCTCCGCTAAAACGGAAGCGATTTCCATCGGACGGACGTTACACGTACCGCGACATCCAGTCACTTTCCCCGACACAGTGGCTCAGGATGGTCCCAGGGAACGCGGTCATGGAAATGAGACTCTCTCGTCAATCAAGGTGAATGGCTGGCGAACGGAAACCAGCGTCGAAGGCGGATACGACAAGGCGTAGAGACGTCTCGATTGCAAGTGGCATCGGTCGCTTCCCAAAATCGTGGCCCGCGGATGCGTGTGACACAGCCACCGAGTCGCAGTAACGTGGACGAACTCCGCGGCAAGTCTGACTGCACACGGCTTCAGCGGTTGGAATTTCGTGGGTGCATTAAAGGGTGCATAGTTTCGTACGGCGCTTCCAGGAGTATCATGTTCTGTATGGCCGCCATTAGTCGCTGACAATCCGGTCCTATTCTACGGCTCAGCCTTCCACGCCACGCTGTTTAAGCAGCGGAACTAATGGCGCTACTAACGAGTATCGATTAGGTATTTCTTATCCATCCGCAGCTACTTTGGAACTGTATCATTCCGGCTGTTCCCTTTAAGGACTTTCCCTCGCTGTGTGGGCTGGGTGATAGTAGGATTGATTGTGTTCTTAGTGCCACAATCGTTCACGCGCCATCGTGCAAGTATAGGATGCACTAATCGCTGTGTATGTTAATCGGACCTCGAATATTTTGTATAAAAGTGTTTATAGACCGGCAGGGATCCATCTGATCTTGGAGCATCTTTTGTATCATGTCAGCCATAATTATCACGGATATTTAGTGATGGTGCTTAACACGCGCATCTTGAGAAAATTCTTCAGACTCAGGAAGATAGTTTCGCTACGAAAAGCGTAAATTCCCTGCAGGCAGCGAAGGAAACAGGCGGGAAATTCTCTCAAGTAATGTGTTAAAAGTCTTGATGGGTCTTTAACGTTATGAAGAATTTCATGTGCTTGGAAAATATTTTTATTAATTATTGATGCTGTTAAAGAAAGAAAGCTCACGATGTGTCTTTCGTTCGTTAAATATTTCACTTAGAATCCAAAATATATTTGCTTGTATAAAACAATCCATCACTCTAGCTATCGCTTCCTTATTTTTCTGTATTTCTTTACTCCTAACATGCGACTAGAAAGTGATTAGAAATTAGAATATTCTATTCAATTTACAAGAATTTTGCAGAACCTCCCATTAATTGACATATTGTTATTGTAAATATAATCCGTGTTCGCACCTCAAGGTGAAACTGTGTCACGTGCTTCAGGTACTCCATTTAATCTCGACGCGAGCGTGTAATGTTTGCGGATGATGTAAATTAGACAACGTGATTAGCAGTACACTGTCATTAAGTACAATTTCGCGTAAATCTGGAATTAACATCTCACATTTTCACGGCCACAAAACCACCCTCCTAGACCTCCATTCACTCTGCGCACAGATCCCTGTAACTTTAGCAATTAGCGATAACGAAACTGCTCTCACTGTTAACAATTCCTTCGGAGGTCTCCGTAGAATCGCCTCGACACGAATAAATCGATTAGCGACGAAATTTACTAAACAGCCATCCCCAGCCGTCGGGTAAATAAAAGTGTAACAAAGAATCGAATTATCAAGCGTTGAAAATTGTTCGGACGAAAGGCGGACTTCAATCGCCGAGGAAATTACGTTCAAAGGGAATCGCGTTACAGAGAATTACGTTGCTTCAAATCAAATCCCCGGTCTCCGCATTCGGAGCATGACTCTAGAAGCGGTCGAAAATCTCGCTGACAATTTCGCCCGCGATTTCGTGCCGCGAATGTCCAGGCAACTGGAAAAAACACGAGTTCAAAAACCGCTTAAATCCCACAATGCGTTTCAAATACCGCGAAAACTACCCCCGTCGTTGTTTGAACTTTTAAACGGTTCGTAAACGAAATTATTCGCCAGCACCGAGACGTAATACAGAATAAGAGGGGGGGGATTCATTAATTTCACAGAGTTCTACCGTCCACGTCGCGAATAACTGAATTTCATACCACGTCACGACAGATTTCACTGGGATAATATTACACAGAAATCCGCCACGACTATTCCATTGCTTCTCCCGTCTGTTGCTCCGTCTCACGTTCGAGCACGTCGAATAATTAAACGTTTTTCCCGTCCACTGTATCGTTTACCGTATCGGAAGACGAGGCACACGCGCTTCCCTTCTTTCGCAGTGCCTGTTGCATCGTGTTCGTTTCACCGTACCGTGGCGTAACGTCAAAGTTAAGTTTAATAGTCCTCTAAGCTCTTTACGTCACTCTAACATGAGGCAAACTGACGGTTCGCATCTTTGAGGGATATTGCATTGCACTCTGGAAAGTAACTCGTATTTTCAACCTGCGAACTTTCAGCACACGGTGCAGGGATCACGTGGAGAATGCCCGCCTGGCATGGAACGTAGCGTAGCAACGAGATCCCTTTCGAAATTACTCGTGCATAGAACTCAGTGATTATTTATACGAAATAAAGACCTGAGAATAAATTGCTTTCCTATTCTAAAATGGGTCATTCTGATTAGATGGGTTGAAAAATTTGATTTTTTTTAAATACTCTGAGACAAATAAAACTCTTCCTCTCTAAGTACTTGTGTCAGTTACGAATTAATAAAGCGATCAAAAATGTTTCAAATTGAAAGCGAAAAATCAGAGAAACGTCCAGACCAATAAATATCGACGTGGTCGATTAAATATACAAATTATTAAATTAATCATAGTCGAATTCGACGCTGGATGTGTTAGTGCTCCATTTCTAAGTCACTTCGAAAGTGGCACCTTCGACATCGCGTTATTGTGCGCAGAGAAACTACCAACGCGATTCCTGACATTCTCCGTTGAGAGAACTCTCGACATGCATACATTTAGTTCCCATTAACGCTGAAAAGGGGAAACTAAAAACTGCCGACAGCCCAGCAATGCCGGAGTTACGATGGAAGCAACACGGTCGAGACGTCTGTTTGCGACAGGGTGCGCTCGGGCGAGCTTGGACAAATGGGAATTAAGATTTCCCGGCGGGATTATGAAACCGGCGGACAGATGCAAGTGACTGCACTTGCCGATGAAGGAGACGCGTCAATTTACGATTTTTCCTTCCCAGTCGTGCCCGTAACGCGCGAGCGGCCAATTACAATTCGACGTGATTAAAGCCCGGGGATGATTCATGGGAAGCTGGCACTGCTCGAGGAATCTCCACGGTTTAATAAAACTACAGAGATCTCGTAAAAAGTGTTTCCATTCGGGGCGATTGCTCATAAAGATCTTCGCTGCGTCCCGAGCGAACGTTCGATCGAAACGTTTCACTCGCCTCCAACGATTTCCCGTTTCAATCGCGTGCTCCTTCGCGCCCCCTTTCGCCGAATCACTTGAGAAGAATAAATTTTCACGGGGCGTGCGTTGGCGCGAGGAGGTTCCGCTTAAAAGCGGACGGTCTAAAGTCACCGGCACCGACGTTCGAAGAACTGTGACAACGCATAGGATTTATGGAACCGGCCAACACAGGGCTTCCCGTTTTGGTTTTTTGCCGACGTGTACGTGTACGTCATCGTTATCGATGAAATATCACTCCTTTTTACCGGTGATACGCGTTTTCAGGTTACACGGTTACGGCTAAATTGACGTTGCTTCGGTGACACGATAAATTCTTCGGCTCACTGTTTTTATAACGTTATCGTAAGTATCTGCGTACTTTCCCGTTATCTGCAATTGCTCGTGCACGCGTCGGTCCGCAGAAAAATAAAGGACGAGCCACTGCAATGCTGATTACGATGCTTTTACGCTTCGCGCGAAGTATGCTTCGTGTAGAGATTAGAAAATGCGAAGCAGGTTGATGACATAATACTACTTCAACACTAAATCGGTATTAAATCAACGGGGTGCATTATTATCTAGCAAATTCTTCAATTTCGAGCCACTTGAGTGGCTGTAGAATTCGTTGGAACCATTTAAGGGGTTAGGCCACCTTGGACGGAGCAAAATTGCAGTCATTTTCGGCATTTTTTTTAGGAAGATAATAAAATAAACAGAAAATTTAATATGAAGCCTGTTATTATACAACTCTCGCCGGAAAAAAATCGGATTTTTTTTCTTACAAAATGGCGGCGGTAGAGCCGTGATACGCAAGATCTTGTGGAGCGACGTTTTCCACGGTGTTCAATCTCGCGGCTATACCGTTTGACTTAGAACAAAAAACCAAAAAGATTTATTTTCTGCATGCCTAAAACTATGGAAGTACGTAGGGAAATCGAGAAACATTAATTTGTCTCGAAATGGTGACCATGGAGAGAAAAAGTGCATTTTTTTTTTATAAAAGTATCAATTCCACAGAATATATTCCAGATATCGCAAAACCGCTACGTACTTCCATAGTTTTAGGCATGCAGAAAATAAATCTTTTTGGTTTTTTGTTCTAAGTCAAACGGTATAGCCGTGAGATTGAACACCGTGGAAAACGTCGCTCCACAAGATCTTGCGTATCACGGCTCTACCGCCACCATTTTGTAAGAAAAGAAAAATGCGATTTTTTCCGGCGAGAGTTGTATAATAACAGGCTTCATATTAAATTATCTGTTTATTTTATTATCTTCCTAAAAAAAATGCCGAAAATGACTGCAATTTTGCTCCGTCCAAGGTGGCCTAACCCCTTAAGGAAGTTTCCCTTGGGAGATCAATAAAAACTTCCATGGTGATTAAAATAAAAAAATACCAAATTTATAAATTCTATTCTAAATACTACAGTAAATTTGTACACCTTCATTCAGAAAGTAGAATTCTCCCACCTTCCCCGGCAATTCGTAAACTATTTAATATTTCTAAGTACACCTTTTACACTGCACCCATTCGAATAGCATCACAAGCCGCGAATGAAATTTTATTTTTAAAGGAGAAGATACCCAAGGAAGCTCCACGAGGCAGCTTTTTATGTATATATACAGTGCGGTAATCCAGCCACTGCTTTCTGCGTAAGGACTCCAGCATCAAGCCATCGTAAATTATTCTTTTATAGCGCCTATTGTGTACTGTCTACCCAGTCCGTAAACCTATAAGATCCTCTAAATAGTACATGAGCTTTACGAGCGCCTCGCAACCTGCACCCTGGCCTGAGAAGTGGCAAGAAGTAGATAAAAAGTTCACGCAGAGAGTGTCTTTACTCCCACATCTCCTGCCCGGTTCTCCATATGAAATGGGGAAAGCAGTTCGAAGTGCAACGATGCATCGAGTCCAAGCGTATTGCCAAGCGCGTCAGCTTTTATCGTCCCCGGGCCATTTTAATTCTCAAGTGGTTAGATCCTCTTCGGTATTCTTTATCTCGGTCTTTCCCGCGGAAATAGCGTGCTTCCTTTTCGCCCAATTTCACACGCGAGGAGGTGTCTTTTGCAATTGCCTTTCCGAGAATGGCATTTGCATTTTGTATGAGTTTGGGAGGGTAAGGGTTTATTTTAAGATTAGAAAAGTGGAAGATGTATGGCCGGATTTTTGTGTAAAGTAGGTTGCACGCTTTGAAAATTGGAGACTATTCGCTAGGAGATAACACTTTAAATCACTTTCTTATCTTTGCCGCTGGACTACTGAATATGCCACACTGGGTCGCTGCTTGTACGGTATTTCTTGTAAGATCAGAAATAAGAAAGATATTAAAGGCACAAGTGTGTAATAAATCCCCCTGGACATTGCCATAAACTCTTAAAAAGATAGGAGCCTGCGCATCCAGCCGTGTAAAAAAGGATTTCACTTCTACGGTTTAATGCTGCTGCAACTTTGATGAAACCAGTTGCAGCATTTGCTTCGGGAGACGTAATGGACCACTGGTACTTTGTGTTTCCCTAATTCACTTATAAAATTCTGACTTGATTTCGTAGATATTTGATAAATAAATTCAATCTGAATCTAATGACTTTTAACCATGACAGTTCAAATGGCCCCAATTTCGTCACTTCCTCATTCCCTTGCTTTACGGCCCAATGGCACCTTGCACTTGCAGCTCCCTGTAGGATTGTTTATCCGTAATGAACTAGAAACAATAGGGCAAGGCGATACATTAGGACTAGGCGGCTTGCCAATTCCAGAAGCGGTGCCGTTTCGACGTCCAACACGACGGCGCCATTGTTCGACAGCCGACAGTCGGGCCATATTTTTACCAGCAATTTTCACTCTTCCTGAATTCCTGGCTCCTTATTCCGTTTTGATATATGAACACGAATCGCCGTTGTGCTCTTTCATTTGCCGTTTCCTTTTTTCCCTAACAAACCACGCTGATCCGGGAGTCGTTTAATTTTTTAAATTACACGAGCTCCATACAGTGGAATGGAAGCTCGTTGTGTTCGCGGAGACACGAGATTTTCTGTGGACAATGAGCGTGTACAAAAAAGTAATACTACTTTTTACACAAAAATTACAGATACGTGAAAATGCTTTTTTAAAACAAGATGTTAGAATTTTCTCTCAATTTTTCCTCGAATTTTCTGGACAAGATGTGGCTTAGCAGTTTCTGGAAAAACCGCAGGTATTTTAGCAACTCTAATTTTCAGTGTACCAGTATGTTGGAAATACAAATTTATTGTTGAGAGATTTTGCGTAATATTGCAGGGCAACGAAGGATTACACAGGCAAATAAAATACCCCGAGTTTATGCCTGCAGAGAAAGAAGAATCATCGCCAATAAAATCTTGTCTCGCAGACTTTGTACAAGCCGACAACGTGCACGTGCTGCAGGAAAGCATCCCCGTAGTGATACAACAGTGGCAGGGTATCACCATTCGTTCGAAACGCAACTGGCTGCGAAAGAAATATTTCTTAGAGCAGCGCATGGCCGTTTCTTCCTCCAAATCATTGAATATTTTATCCCCGAGAAGAAGGACGTCGAGAAGGGACACTTATCACCTTCGAATGAAAAATCGTTCTCCGTTGATCTTGAAAAATGTTTCACGCTGCCCCGCCTCGTTTACGTTTCAAATGGTCGCTGCAGGAACACGTGATTGCAACTTGACGCGTGTACGTTGTAAATTTTTACCGTGTATCGTAAAACCCGAGGAACCCGGTGCTGTTGTTCTGCGTAACTTTCATATCTCTATTCGAAGGAGAAATGCCACTGCGCCGGGGCCGGGCATTACTTCGCGTAACAAACTATATTATTGCACTGTGAAACGGAAACGGAAAAAGAACAATAACAGAGTTGCAGGGAGCACGACGGCTGCATACATGCACTCGCGGAAAATTAGAAAGGACCGTCCCAGTTGTAACGAGCAAAAATTCCTGAAAGCACGCTCATGGTTTCCCTTTCGTTACACCGCGCTACCCTCTCGCTCTGACCAACTTCTCGAGTGCTCCGCTATGCTTGTTCGCGTTGATGCCTCCATTTATATCGAACAATAAAAAGGCCACGCTTCCCTTCGGCAGCTTTTGTACTGCCCCACGGCAGACGTTGGATATTCACAGAATTTTTCGCAAATTTGCCACCGCTAACAAGATTTTCCCTCTGTTTTATCCTCTTTGATCATTCGTATCTCGCGAAATGTCAACAACTTTCCATCGTGTTTATATTTTGGCTGGGGATGCAGACAAAATCCCAATGGCTACGTGGGGTAATTAAAAAGGAATGAGTTTGCATTATTAAACAAAAAAATTGTGTTGCCATGCATCATAATAGAATATAGAAGATATACTAATTAAGTAAATATATACAGAATGGAATAAAAATTAGAATGATCATAGTAGAGTATTAAGAATTTTGAATAGAACTTAATTAAAGTTTTCTGTGTCTCCTTTAACCGTAAGCTGCGCTCTAACATGAAAATGCCATAAATGCATGGAATATGGCAATGCAAGTTGTATTACTTGCATTTGTCCTTAATGCTCGATGTTTGCCAGAGTGGGTTCTTCGTCTTAATTAAAAGTTTCAGTTCTCGCTGGAGTCTGAAGAACGAATTAAACAGCAAGTTTATAATAGTATCGTAAATTCTGTGAATGATGTTCACACCCCTCTGCTTTCCAGCCCTTCGAAATAATATTGAAGGGAAAAGGTGAAACTGAACAGACCGAGGTAATTTGGTTAAAAAGAAGCTTCGCCCACTGGCTCAGTTAATTGGTAAGTTTAATTAAGAAAATAAAACTGTACGAAATTCACAGCAAATAATAATGATAAAACGTCCCTTCTTTCCATACTGCCGTTTCAATTTTCTGCAATCACGTTGCAGTCTATGAATTGAATCGCTTAACTAAATGGAAATAATGGTAACTACCGGTAGCACAGTGCTTCTGGCTTCGCTACATGATTGATTAGTTGCGTGTGACCACAATATGACATTATTTCGGAATTTCAGACGTTGTTTCCTCCGTTCGTGGAACTAAACTGTTTGGCATTGTTAAGGCCGGCACGCGTACAACGTTACGCCAAAACGGGCGATAAATCCTCACTTGAATAAAGGAACCTGGGTCCATTCAGCGCGTGGAATCAGAAGGCCATTTATTAAACATAGAATAGCACGCGTCTAAATATTCATCTTGCGTGTACAAGTTGAATAGAAAATAAACGAGACAATGGGAATTCTTGTGAAAGCTAGCTTCGAGTTTCTTTTTAATTATGTACAACGTTTTGTAATAAAATATCTACACCTGTCTACTAGCATTTAATGTACATTGATTACTTCGGTTATATTGATTACCAGGTTGGGGAACTAACAAAGAAAACTTCATCTTTATAATACAGTTTAAAAGACAGCTTCTGGCTGTCGTTCTATGTTTAATAATGCGGCAGTGGAACCTATTCAGAACACACTTTTAATAAACCGAAAGACCCATCGGGACCGAAAATTTTATAAATTTCTATAATGGTCTAGGCGATTCGAATTTTGTGTTTTATATTCGAACTGAATAAAAGCACCTTAAGGCCCGTCACTACCGCGATGATCCCGCCAAACCCTAATTTTATTAAGCCAAAGAGCTAATTACACACTGCCATGAATGTCAAGTTACTTTCAGACGTCTGTTTTAATAGAACAAAAATGTCAGGCATCCAAGTGAAACGAAGAGCTTTTAAATGGGATTCAAGTAAGGGTGGTTGAACGAGTTCATATTTAATGACTACAGTCGAAAACTATATTAAGAAATTCCGTTTGTTAATCGCCCCCACGGGCGCCGTGCAATATTCCATTTCGTAATTGTTACACCACTTCGCTCAGTTACCCCTTCGTTCCCGTACACAATTTTCTCCTCTCTGTTGCTTTCCGTAAGCATCGATCGCGTACGGCCAAATACATTACCGTCCACCTTGAAAACAACAACGAAACTGCTTTGTCCGCGCAAATCACCGAAAACTTAGTGATTCAATTTTAGAATGTTCGAGTAATTGGATATTGGATCACGTTTTCAATTTGTCAAACACTGCGACCGTTGGATACACCAGAATTTCCCTCTCTTTGACGATGTATGTACCATTGAAGTGTAAAAATATTTCGAACGCGTGGGACCTCTTCGATTTGCAATCAATCTGACAGCACTCTTCGTCGAAATTAAACTGGTACACAGATTTTCCACACTTTTGATCGCCTCCCTTTCGTAGTTCATTCCTCAACTGAACGGGCCTATCTTAATGGTTCCAATCGTATGACGAAATACATGGGCAGGCAGTGCTGCAATCAAAATCGTTCGCATCGTTGCTTCATGTTCGATGAAATTTACGCGGGCGAATAAATGCTCTCAGTTAACTACGCTGAGTATCGGGGTGATTTCATTCCACGAAGGGCTGCAGAGAATCCTGTTGCAATTTAAATCTGTTTTCGCATAAATATGTGAGAAAATTAATGAAACTCTCCAATCAGAATATTATTGCCTTTACTTTTGTAACTATAGTGTATGGTAAAAAAGCATTTTGAGTATCATTCGATTTTGTAACTAAATTTTTGTGTTATTAATTCGAGGTATCTATAGTTTCAAGAGGTACACACACTTTGTCGAAGCAATTAGGTATTCTTTCGCAGGAGTTAAGGAACTACGTTATTTCTCTTCAGCAACAAAGAAGGGAATCGCGTGGAAAGGTGAGAACGCATTTAGAAGGATTTAAGAGTCTAGCTGTAGCTTTTTAGCGGCTCAGTTTAATCCTGGAACCTTGTTCCACGTCTTAGAAGCTGAAGCCGTGACAGATATACGCGCAAGCTTTAAGTCCCTATCGATTGTCTTAAATTTTCGACTTTCTCTCTTTCGCCACCAACATCTTGGTAAATACTCTTGGCAAATATAAAAGGCTGTTAAGAAAATAAACTTGTTGGTACTGGAAAATTCAACATTTTCTGCTTTACCACAGCTTGGAGTGTGATTTTGTTGTTCGAATTCTTTCCTGTGTCCTGCAATTAGAATTTTTTAACTGTAGAAAAAATGGAACAAGTGCCAGGGTAAACTTTTTTCTTACAAATGTAATGTACAGTTTATTTAACGTTCTGTAAGTGTTTCTTAATAAGAATTGATAAGAATTGGAAAATGTATGCGCGATGGAATATCATTAACGATATAATAGCTTGTAGTGTACATTTGAAGAGCTCCGCAAGTACTCTTTTGAATTTCAAATTGAAGCACGTAGGCGCCTGAAAAAGTCTACTTCGCCAGAATTTTTGCAGGCGCGAAACACGAAAATGTTTCTCCGAGCTGATGAAATATTAATCGAGTTTCCAGAAGCACCGTTCGCTTTCCCCGTGTCTTTTTTAACGGGCAAGCAATACCTTCTAATTAACCGTCCAACTTTTCACGCGAAACTTGCGTTTCAGATAACGGTTCTGCGCTTGAAATACTGGCCGGAAGTTTCTTTGCATTTTTATTGAATGTGGGCAAGCGTTGGACGAAGCTCGTTTGGTTCACGAGGGAACTTTATGCTCGTAACATTTCCAACGAGTTCGACTTCTTAGCACCTAACTTTCCCCCTCTTTCTTGTTACATCGATATACTGTCATGCTTCATCTTTGCTCTCCTTGGAATCTTTTTTCCTTCGCCGAAAAGTGCATTAAAAAGCGAGCTTATCAGTAAGAAAATTACCATTAAGAATTCATGTATTTATAAATCAATTAGCAAGGAGATTTTCAACGAAACACCTGTGAAACTCCACTGACCTACAGTCCTGGAGTAAAATTTCAAAAATAAAATTCGTAATTGACTCATGTGTACCTACTGATAAATCGAACCCTAATGTTCCACAGAATTGGTCCATTTAGGAATGCCACACAGAGTATTAGTGCGTAAGTGGAAGCACGTTTCCGTGAACAAATTTCAGCGTAAGTTTATTTCGAGGCTGCACCCTGCTGCCAGGAGGGGAACGTAATCGAACACCATAAATTCCGCCCGTATTTGCCGCGAACAGTGATTTACAGCTGACCTAAATATACGCATGCCCTTTTAATCTACGTTCCTGGTTCTTTAAATGCGCCATTCTAGAAAATCTCCCCCAAAATGGGTATCTTAAAAAACGCCGTCCTACGAGACTCTCGCACCGTGAAATTAGCTCCCCCTCAACAATTTTCTTCATGCAAAAATGCACTACCTCCAACGACCAGCGCGCCATGTAAACGGACAATTAAAAATAAATATTGTGTGCATTAAAGCTACCCGCGGTAAAGAGTGAAAAGGAGCAAAGCAAGAATTAAAGTAAACAGACTGCCGGCTGGAAGAGTTAAAAGCCCCTAATTCCTTCGACAGTGTGCCTTCGTGTTCTGTATGCTGAAAAAATAGCCAAGCATCGCGATGAAATTCTGCTGCAGGACCTCTTGTTAAGATTCCTCGAGGATAATGTAAATTATATTGCCGTCGCCACCGCGACAACCGGTTTGCTACGTGGCTGAACTTTAGATTTAAGGGGTGCAACTTTCCTGCCTTTATCCCGTAATAACGTAATTTGGCGGTCATGACAGCAATAATAATAATAATTCCGCGGGCAGGAAGCACCCGTTCCCCTGGTCCAGACACTGAGACTCCAATTTTGTTCCGGGTTATTTTCAAAGCTATTTGGAACACGAATCACTTTCGGAGACGAGAAGTTAAGGGAATGGTCCCAGGAAATAATACAGCGCTCCTGGAACGCAGCACGGTTACACAGTCTGGAGACAATGTGGACCATTGAGTAAGGAGATTTTAATAATTAAGTTACTTGCGAGATGAAAAGTGGTGCATCAAATAATTTCTACTGGAGGACCGCAGAATATTTGTGACTTTTGTTAAGTGAAGGGTGATTCAGAGATTTATAAATACAAAAGTAGTATTTGTTCAGCTAGACTCTTAATAAAATCAGAGGAATTAGATAATATGTATATAATTGGAAAAAATATCTCGCGAATAGAAGATTAGGTATCCACAATTATTACTTGAAGTTTATATGAAGAAATAAAAAGGGGCATGTGCAGGTATGTTAATGCGTGTCTATTTTGTATTTCGAATAGGGTAGAACCCCCAATTACTGACACCTACCCAATTACTGTCACCTTAAGCTATTTTACTGAAAATAACGAATAAATAAACGTTGTAAAGTCATACAAAAAAAGAATTATGTAATTCAACCTATAATCTATACGCTAGAAAATGCACCACTTAATATTTCTTTTTCATTAATTTCTATAAGACGATACAAAATTTTAATTTGATGACAACAGTGAAAATGGCGACTTCCTTACTAGTGAAAGAGAAAACAGGGCACTAAAGAAAGGGCTATAATTACTATATTTAAATTATTTACATAATAAACAATAATTTTTTAGTACAATAGAAGTATCATAGAAAGTCACAACGATCGTAATATAACGATTAATTAAGCCTTTTTAATTAATATATGGGTGATAGTGATTGGTACAAGCGTTTCAAGCATTTTGGTATTACTGTCATAGCAGTAGTTGCTCATGTACGTGAGACGACATAACCGTAAAACGAGTAATAAACAGTATTAGGTTAGCTGGCAGTAATTGGGGTGTCAGTAATTCAGTCACACACGTTTTAGAGGTGTCAGTAATAGATCTAGAAATATGTTTTTTAGATTAATGAATTTATATATAAAAATAGAAATTCTAAGACCCACAAAATGTTTTTCATGAAGTAAACATATTAAACCATAATAAAAAAAATAAATAAAAAACTTATACTTTTAGTCAATAAATACAGATACTATGCAATAATATTAGAGTCAGTCCTTAATGTGTCAGTGATTGGGGCTTCTACCCTAGTACCTAACGATGGAATATCTCCCTGGACAATAATGTCTATCGACGTAAAAAAAAATGATTAACGACACAAGCTTCGATTCGCGGAAAGTCCAGCACATGTCCTCTTATCATCCCCCGCAAAAGAAACATACTATAAGACACCTCTGGCAGAAAATCAATCAAACATTCCGCTACAAATTGACAACAAAACGATTCTCCCCGTGCAATCAATCTGCACGTTTACCTTCCGCTTCTTTCTGGGGATGATACCGTAGGAAAATCCTCCGGACGATCTCCTCCCGCCGCTTTTTCCAACAGCTTGTTTCGCGGCAGCCGGACCACACCGGGAAGATCAGTTTCCGGGGGAAAAAAAGGGCCAAGGCAACCGGCAACAGCTGCCGGCGGTAACGAGAAATCTACAGCTGAGTAAGCACGGGAGAATTAAGAAACACGAGATTGAACGATACCATTAACGGGAAATGCGTTTCCCTCAGCAGAACGTTTGATCCTGCGAGTTCGCGGCCAGCATCCCCAGGGCGCGGGATCGATTCGATTTTCGGGGATGCTCCCTACAACCAAGGCTCTCGCTTTCATCGCCGCTCCTTTGCCTGGCCACTCGGTGCGCCGATGGGAATTGAAAGCTAATGAACGATAACAATGAACGGAAACGTAACGAGCCGGCGGTCGCGGGTAATCTCTAAGGAAACGATGAGAATGAGGAAGTTTGGCGTGCGGTAACAAGTTGAAAGTTGAAATGGAAATTGATGCTTGATGGAAACTGTGAATATACATGAGGAAATCTCTATGTAAATATGTATACAGTGTCCCATAACATTATCCGCGCTCCAGGCATCATTTTCAGCTGAGAAATTCATTTAAATTGTGGGTGTCATTCGTAATGGTGCGAATACATATTCTATTGTGTTCGTAAATTCTGCAGCACTTTCGTCTGAGTTGCTTATACGCGCTGTAAAGAGAGATAGAAATGTAAATGTGGAACCAGCGTTTATGCAAGACTACCTATGCGTAATTACTGTTATTCTCCTAGCTTTCTTAATATCTAAACGCAAAGCGTAGGGGCTGCATACAGATTTAACGAAAGGAGGCTGTAGAAACGTTTGTACGTACACGATGAATGCAGAAGGTATAGTAATGGCCACGGCGCGGACACTGCTGGAAAATATTCTAATTACTTCACGCAGTGAAGTTCCCCACTGTTTATGAAGCACGAAGTTTATTTTAGTTCGCAGTTTTATTGTTACCGTGTAACGCGCGGTTTTAACTCTCGGCATTTTTGCGAAAGCGGAAAGTGCATTCTTTTTTATGGTACCCACGAAACTGTTGAGAGTAAAACGCGTTTTATTAGCAAAAGAATTTTCAACCTCGAACTTGTTGGGGGAATAAAATTTTACGCTCATCTTGCCTCTTCGAAATCGCCAGCAATATAGAAGGGACTTGTGTTAAAACAACCTTACGAGGTGCGAAGATTTTCAATAATTTGAAATGTGTGAAATAATACAACCGAAATGAATGAAATATGGATTGTGTCGGGATTCTTTCGTGATAGTGATCTACAATTTGGAAAGCAAGTATTTGAGGCTTGGAAAAATTTTGTTCGAACGTGGCCAGAACAAATCGAATTCAGCATTCCGTCGACGCTTCGTACTATCGAGGTACTTTGTTTTACGTTTCCCGAAAGTTCCTCGACGGATTGAAATTTACAGCCTGGTCAACGGTGTGCCTAAAACTTTCTGTCCCCATAAAGTCCGAGCTAAGCATTTTTACGGGATTCCCTGTGAAATTTATCGGCCAGTTTCCGTGGCAACGGAAAACCATTCATCCGTCGAGGATTTGATAAAGTTTAGCGATCGATCTGTTTTCGCAAACCGTTGCCAACATTGGCATTCGTTGCTCGGTCGCTGTTTGCATTCTAAACAGGAAAACAAATGGCCCTACGCTTCATCGGTCTCCTTAAAATTTAACTTATCTTCGGCGCGCCCTTCTTCCGCGACGTTTTTACCCAATAGCAGGTGAAGTATCGTGTAACAGGCTTAATTATTATAATAATGATTCGAAGATTAAGAATAAACAGTCATTAGGTTCATAAATAGACTTCGATTTTCCTCATCCGGTAATAATATTTTTCTTTTCTAATATTATGACTATCAAATATTTCTAATATCAAATTTTTCTAATGTCAAATGTTTCTAATATCAAATATTTCTAATACCAAATAGATCTAATATGAAATAGTTCACATATCAAATTTTTCTAATATCAAATTGTTCTAATATCAAATATTTTTAATATAAAATAGTGTT
Organism: Andrena fulva; assembly: GCA_946251845.1. Lineage (NCBI taxonomy): Eukaryota > Metazoa > Arthropoda > Insecta > Hymenoptera > Andrenidae > Andrena > Andrena fulva. The sequence continues at coordinate 6,947,110 of OX276332.1, forward strand.
AATATCAAATATTTCTAATATAAAAATGTTGTAATATCAAATAGTTCTAATATCAAATATTTCCAATATTTGATGTATCCTGCTTCGCTCTACGAATTATTAGCTACACTCATAAAAAAATTCAAGTTTTCGATTTCGATATAAGAAGTCGTATATTTTACCCAGAAACGTCGTTTCGCCACGAAGATGAAGCATCTCCGCTTCCGCCAAAGGGGATCTTCTTGTGTGCCTAGATTGTGGTAATTAAACGGCGTACAAACGCAGTAATAAGCAGATGTGCATGATGGCAAATGAAGATCTACTTAGAGCAGGAAAGTTCTGTTGACTTTGAACCCGGAAACTTCGTGGGGATGAAGGCTTGAGCTAACATTACAAAGTTGGCGATTTTGGACGTCCTGCCGGGGGCCGAGTCGTTGTCAGTGGTTATGAGAATCTAATGCACTCGGTGGAGCTTCAGATTTCTGCGCATTAATTAACCGTTACAGGATCACATTAAATCATAGTTTCACTTCTCACATCCGCGCGTATACGCCTGTGACTAATTGTTTATAAAGCGCCCCGTTTCTCGCGCAGCGACGAGATTAATAGGGAAGCTGTTACCTAAGTGATGTCATTTACTTTCGAGAGTTATTAGATTCCTCGCTAGCAAATTTGTTGATAAATTTCCCTACCCTTTTAATACTTGAACAGATAAAATATAAACACCTTCTTAAACATTCGTCACAAATACCTCGAGGAAGGAAATAATGCTCATAACATTTATCTGAGTTATTCTGTGTATTACGAAGATATTACGGCCGCATTCACATGCGTGTAACTTGACAATTTGCTGTGGAGAAAATTTATACGCGAAAGTATGCACAACTCTGTCACCGTTCCCTCGAAACGCGAGAAACGCCGGTGGCGCATTAATGCACGTCGCAACGCTTTACTATGCGAGAAATAAATTTCGCGTTCTTACTTTTCTGATCCCAGTTAAGTAATCGCGCTGGGACAGAATCGTTAGCTGTAATTAGCAGCGGTAAATTGTATCAAGAATCCTGGCTATTACTTCAGAGTCTCGAAACACATTTATAAGCAACGTTGCTGGGTACATTTCTATCGCGAAGTTGCTCGCACCGTCAAGTGGCCTGCACTCCCAGAGCAATTCCAACTTGATCGGAAAATAAATTATAAAGCAAGTAAATAGTGCTTGCATTCGAAATTGTATTCGAAGAAAGGAACAATAAAGAGACCGACACTTTAGAATCTTTTAAGTAGGCATTTGCTAATGTATCTACGTAAAATTGAACGATTAAACGAACTTACCTAAGTGAAGTTCTATCGTAATTGTATGAAGCGCCTCCTCCTTCAATCACCTTGTAGTACCTTCTACTTTATGCCATACTCGCCACAAGGTTTACAGATAAAAAGTAGAAACAAGCCTTGACCTGAGTCCCCAATGCCTGGTCCGTGTCGCTCCGTTCACGTGCATCATTATTTTAAAGATAAAGAAAAACAAACTGCCGTATAAATTCGGTTATCTGCTAAGTTAAATATGGGAATTATTTGGGCGGGACTGATTTTCAGGAGGAGGCGCTTCATACAATTACGATAGAACTTCACTTAGGTAAGTTCGTTTAATCGTTCAATTGTATTACGCGCCTCCTCCTTCAATCACCTCGTAGATGTTTAAAGGTATACGGCAGCAAGACATATGCAAAGATATATATATATTTTTTTACTTTTTAACAAACTGAGAAAAACAATTCTGAACAAACTTTTCTATTTTGAATCTAAAATAGCCTCTGCAAAACTAAGGTCGAGGCCAGATATATTGGCCGGTGAGTTTCGGGAGGGGTATTCTCCCACCACACCGTTTGCCTGCCTCGGTGCTCCTTTTCTCAACGATTTCTTACTCGCTCTCGTTCCATCTCGCTCTCGCCTTCGCAGAACAAGAGTGAGCCAGAAGTGGTGGGGATAGTGCCAAGCTTCTGGCGTGTAGGTCAAACCGAGCTGTCAGCGTAGAAATACACACATCAGAATAGGTGTGCGTTAGCTCCGAAAAAATTCAGGAGCTTTATTGGTCAGAACATTGATTCCTTCTCGATAGCTTCATCTCGTATTGGTCTACGAATAGCTTCGCAACGCACACAACTATTACGCGAAGAATAAATAACAGCCAAACGGCTAGATTCAGGCGGAGCCGAGCAGCGTTCCCGTTACCCCAGCATACCCTGCGACGACCGCGCAACTCCAACTGACAAATCCACGATCGTCAGATGGTGGTGGTTGATTTCTCCTCAATCGTTGCTCGCGAAAACGAATTCACCGGCCAATATATCTGGCCCGGACCTTAGTACCATCGCTTACTTCGATACTTCGATCATAAAATTTTGCAAAGGTCTGTGACTGGGGTGTCCAACCTGCTGTCTTTCGAATAACGTCAATGCTAATACCGGCTCTCTTTGCCGCCGACGTCGATGCGTGACGGGTACTGTAAGCCGAAAAAACTGTGGTATCCAGACCGCTTCTTTTTAGAACGGTCTTAATCCACCGACTCAAAGTTTGCGAAGAGACCGGCTTATAAGGCCTCTTCCACGAAACGAACAAACTCACGGCATCCCCTCGCAACTCTTTCGTCCTTAGTATGTACGCCTCTACTGCCGGGGCTACACAAAGCGCAGGGTCCTTCTCATACCTGAGCAACTTTAGGACCGGTTGCGATCTATTACGACCCGAAGTTTTCACTCGGGATGGAATCTTAACTTCTATCATGTCCTTCTTTATTTGAATATTCCGGACATCAATTTTAGCTAACGTCTGCATCCTATGCCCCGTAGTCAGAACCGTTAATGAGACCACCTTTAACGTAAGCTGCTCCAACGTCAATACTTCGTTCGGGTGCCATTTAGACACTAACTCCAGGACTATTCTAGGATCCCAAGTCGAATCATATTTCGGTCGCGATGGCCGAAGATTGGATACGCCCTTGCAGAACCTCTTCACCTGGTCGTCCTGTCCCACTTCAGGACCTAGAATCAAGGCCACTGCCGATCTATTCATATTGATCGAACCATACGACGCTCCTTTCTCAAATTCGCTCGTTAAAAATTTCAACACATCCGAAATTTGAGCCTCGTAGGGTGACTGTGCCTAATATCGCCAGGCAAAAGTTAAATCGCTGTCAATTGAATAATAATAGATATTTTTTCATGCAGTTCGTTTCAAAGTAAAGAGAAATTATTCATCTTTCGTGTAGCATATGTTAGAATTGTTGAAACCTACAAATTGTTAATTAGGACTCAAAAAACGTAAGACATGCAACAATCGGGTCCTGAAAAAAGTGTACCTAATATCGCCTACTCAAGAAATATTGATTAATTCATGTATATATGAGTTTTTAAAGTCATTTTCACATGTGCTTTTATTATTTCTTGCTCTATAAATGTCTTTTTATCCATCTTTGATTTCATTTTTATTAGAATAATATAGAAATTTAAAAATATAGATTTTTAAAATATTTTACTTTTTACGTTCCGATGTACATATTGGACAAATAAAGTTTATTTCGGTTGCTCCGCACATTTCGTGACCTCACCTGTAACAAGCATTACATCGAAACCATTGTTCTCCGGTAGGCGGTATTGAGAACACGCATACTGCTAAAAGAAAAACGCTATTTTCATTACGAAAAATATTTGAATCGATTTCATTTCTTAAGTACATCATTAATTAGGTATTTCTAGTAGATATTCTTGCATTCACAGGTTTATTAGACTTACATTCTCCGAATGTGAGGTAAAATTGTGATAGTCCAATAAATTTTTACACTATTAAGATTCTCTAAAATCCTTCCCTTTCTGTAATTGTTGATCACATGATGCTGCAATTACAGTATGTCTTCCTACATATGTTTAGGTACTAATTCAGTGCATAACCGATAAATTTTAGAGCTTACTTTGCGAGATATAGCGAGTGGCGATATTAGGAACACTGGCGATATTAGGTACAGTCACCCTACACATTTGTGTCTGTCAATTGACAAAATTGCCACCATTTCTTTAATGCTGCGTTGTATTGACGTAGAGACGAATCAGTGAGAGATGCCATGGCAATCGTAACAGTATCCTGTATCATTCCCCTCCGCGTGTAGGACTCCTTGATAATGTTCCTGCCACCAGGGAAAGTTGGGCCCACAGCGGATGAGGCTCCCATGCCTGGGACGGCGATCTCGCTACCACCAGAATGCCTCTACAGCCCTCTTCATTAATCTTTTTTAATACTTTCGAAATAATCGCAAAGGGGGGAAAAGCATAGAAATAGTAAGGGTGCCATTCTATCGTAAAAGCATCTATCGCCACGGATCCCGGATCCTTCTTCCACGAAACATACTTCGCACATTTGGAATTTGCTCTGCTTGCAAACAAATCGATTTCGGGCCTTCCAAACATCCGACATATCGATTTAAACGCTTCCGAACCCAACTCGTACTCCGTTTCTGTCTCTAGTCGTCCCGACTCGAAATCCGCGATTGTATTATCTTGAGACCGGATGTAGGACGCAAAAATCCAAATATTGCGACTCTCACACCACATCCATATTTCTTTAGCAATATCACTAAATCTTTTATGCTGAATGCCACCCATTCGATTTACATACGAAATCGCAGTAGTATTGTCTACTCTAAGCAAAATGTCACTGTCTCTTATTGATTCCTTTGCAAAACATTTCAGACCGAAGAACACCGCTAGAAGTTCTAAAGCATTAATGTGCAACTGTTGATCCGTCTCAGTCCAGAACCCCTGAGCTCTCTCCACTTTGCTGTACGCGCCCCATCCCGTTCGGGACGCATCCGAGAAAATCTCTAATTGGAATTTTGATTTTCTAATGGGATTGAATGCTGACATAACATTCGTTTTCCACCAGGAAAAATTTTCTTGCATTCTTTCGGATATTCTCAAAGAGTCTCCCCAATCATTTTTGTTGGCTTTAAGCGCTAGAAATTTCTCGCGCTCCAGGTCTTTTAAATGCACCCAACCATATTTAGTTGCCTGACAACATGAACCCAGTGTTCCTATTAAAGACGCAAATGCCCTTATCTTCACCTTAGAGCTTCTTTCAAACCGGGCAATTGAGTTAACCACGTTCTGTCTTTTTTCGTCCGGAAGTTCGATCCTCATTTCCTTAGAATTTAAAATAAAACCTAGGAATTTACAGTGCTGAGTTGGAGCCAACCGGCTTTTGGCTTCATTTACCACAAACCCTAACCTCTCTAACAACCAACGTGTCTGAAGAACATTGTTCCTGCACTGTTCCACTGACTTACCGAACATGAGTATATCGTCTAAATAGATAACCGACTCAAAACCTCGTTCTCTCAACCAGGTAACCACTGGTTTCATAATCTTCGTGAACGCGCAAGGGCCTGTGTTCAAACCGAAAGGAAGGCACCCATACTCAAACAGCTGACCATTAGTCCTAAATCTTAGGTACTTTTGGGACGATTCTGCAATCGCTACGAGATGATATGCATCTCGTAAATCAATAGTGGCCATGAAGCAGTTCTCTTGCATTAGGTCCCTAGCCGTTCGAATATCTTCAAGCTTGAAGTGTTCTGTTGTTATGAACTCATTTAAATTTTTTAAATTTAATACAAGGCGGCTAGAACCGTCTGCCTTGGGCACTAGAAAGACGTTCGAAATGAACTGTCCTTCCTCCTCCTGACACCTACGGATTGCACCCTTTGACAGCAGCGTATCAACCTGCTGAGTGATCTGGTTCTTTTAACCTTTTGTTCATTTACGTTCATTCGGGACCCACGTTTGAATCGCTTTATTAGAGATCGGTATTTCATAGCCGTCAATCCATTTTAATACCGTCCTCTCCTCAAACAACTCCCTCCATATATGCGAAAATTCTCTTAACCTGCCACCTATGGTACTCACCGTTGCCACTATTTTTTGGCCGCATTGCTCTGCTCCTTGCTGGGAATCGGTCTGCGGCCATTCGGGTTCTTCTGCTCTGACCCCCGTTTCTGGTAGTGAGACTGGAAGTCCGATTTTCGTTGCCCTCCCCGAGTCACTCGGTAATAATTCGAGGAACGAGAAGGGCCCTTCGAGTGTTTTGACCCTCTGCCTGAGGAAGAACTCTTGCTCACCAGCTTGAGGTCTTTTGATGACCGCTCAAGCAACTTTGCCGCCTTAAGGGTCTGTTCCAAGTCCTTCCCAAACAGCCATTCATCCAAATTTGTTGCGTTTAACGACTCTTTCAAAGAGACATTTAGCTTGGACAAAATAAGAAGGCGCCTGGTTCGCGATTCCTCGCGCTGTAGATCCACTAGTAATCTACATACGTCGCTCAATGTCGCAATTAATGCCAAACTGTCTGGCATATCCCCTTTCAACAGGTTGCTGAGTAGCGGTCCCATTGCTGCAAGACAGACTGACACTTTTTGCTGTTTTTCTGCTATTTTGTTATCTCTTACGATAATCGGTTCTAAAACCATGGCTTTTATCTCCGGATTTAACTTCGGATGTTCCATCGTCGTACAGTTTTCCAGCGTCGGGTACTTTTTCCGCAATTCTTTCTTTTCCTCCTCCGGGAGCCCTTCCTTAAGGATATCACTCCACCTGATCATAATATCCTTATGCAGAGGAGGTGCCAGTAGATTCGCTGAGTCCACTCGCTTTCCTAACGCATTCAATAACGCTGCGTCTAGCGCTTGTTCCTCAGGCTCCTGCGTGGGTGTTTCCACCACTTCAGGCACTGGCTGCCTTTCCCCAAACTCAGCTTCCTTTTCAGGCGCTGGTTGTTCCCTTTGGGAACCCTCATTCCCTGAGAGCAGGTTGTCTATTGGAATGAGCGGTTGACGAAAGGAATGTTCCTGCGTGGAACTCTCCGAGCCTGACTGCGAGGACTCTTCTGAAAAGAAAATTAGCCTCCCACCAATGCACTTTGTAGCATGCGTCCTTGACACATCTTCCATTTTGTACATTAATTTCTCCTGTGGGGTCACGGGTTAGATAATTACTCCACCCGTGAAGCGTATCTCACGCTTGAAAACGGCAATTTATATATCGCCCTCTCCGTTTTGGAACTTGTCCATGAACCCTCTCGTAACCAAATAACTATTTGGACGGATTTTACTATCTTGTACGAGCTACTAGAGAAACCTATTGTTTCTCCTCTGGAAATTCATCCAGCATTTTTGTTTCCCAAGGAAACAAAATGACTTCTGTATGACTCGATCATCGATATCGATAGACATCGCGTCGATCACCTATCTGAAACCGAAGAATGAGGTTACACTTACGGTGTCTTTTTAACCGACGAATTTCCTTCTTCTGCTTCTTCGTCTCTTTTCTTATACGCTTCAGTTCTTTACACATTTTCTCCGTGTCATCGACACTACGTTTTCTCTTAATATGATCCATTACTTCCAATGTATTTTAATAAAATAAATAATATGTACGCGTGGCTTCTTTGGCACAAAATAAAAGAATGATGGACGTGAACGGAGCGACACGGACCAGACATTGGGGACTCAGGTCAAGGCTTGTTTCTAGTTTTTATCTGTAAACCTTGTGGTGAGTATGGCATAAAGTAGAAGGTAGGGGAGAGGTGCTATAAAAGGGACACTTTTGTTTAGCGTCCATTTCTGACAATGTCGTTATAGGTATTTAAAAAACAACTACATCACAAGAAAGTGTGTTTATTTCCCTTCAATAAAAGTATATTGCGAACTCATCAATTGTAATAGAAAATAACAAAAATCTTCGATTTTCAAAAAAGGGGGAAATGTCCCTTTTACGACTAGGTGGTTTTAAATGGGACAGTATAAGTCATGAAAGGGACACGTTAATAAAAATAAACTTATTAAGTATTACAATTATAATTCTAAATCTTAATACAATTATTAATGATACAAAACAACGAAATCTACGAAAAAATTAACTCTTTGTAGCATAAATCATCAATATTTTATTATTAATGTGCCTTTTATTCCGCATGACTCATTGGCCCATTTACCGCAAATTTACATACAACTGTTGCAAATTTATAGCTTATAACGAGGGCTAATTTATTGCCACACATTTTTTTGACGATAAAATTTGTCGCTTTGAATAGTCATTTATTAATTCTTAAATTTGAAACAATACGCCATCAACTAATAATTCATAATTTAAAACAATGTCATCTATGTATCAGATGATACACTAATAACTTCACAGGAAAGTATCATACATATAGTGTCCAGCAGTACATGTGTATGAGAGGGACAGCCATGAAACGGTCGTCCCATTTAAGACTTGTTATGCTGTCCCTTTTACGACTATAAGTGAGTTTAATAGAAAATAACCGCAAAACAAAGAAAACAATTAATTAAGCTTACCTGTTAAGCGTTTTCGTTTCAGTTGAATACAGGCTATTTTAATGATATAACACTTTAACACTTTGTACATATCTTAATCTCAGAAAACGACACAGAAAACCAATGAAAATTTCACTTTTACTGCCGAAAAACATCAACCGTGGATTACTACTCTGTTGCAAGTGAGACCGCAGTGAAGTTTACGTCAAATGACTAGGCACTAGTGTTGCCATAAACAGGAAAATAACTTGCATGTGTAATGCGTTTAGAATTTTGGAAATTCGATTTGTCCCATTTAAGACGTGTCCCCTTTATAGCACCTATCCCCTACTACAAGGTGATTGAAGGGGGAGGCGCGTAATACAATGATAAGTGTTGGTTGGCTAAAGAAACAATGCCTAAGTCTAAGTGAAAAGTTAGAAGTCATTACGTTAACGATGGAAAGTTTTTGATGCACTTGCGGATCATAGCTCTTGTGAAACGGAATTTACTGAGAAGCATGCGTAATTCCTACACTGCAATATTTATAATTACGAGTATAATTGAATGACGCCTTTTTCACGTATTCTCTTCATTGTGAAAATTCACTTTCGCGAAATCCAACGAATGGAGAGTTAATCTTGCAAAGTCACGAAGCGGATGTCTGAGATCAGCTTGCAGTCAAGAGGATGTACAGTACCTATTTATTAAGCAGGGAACATGATTTAGAGGGATCAAAGTAGATCCCCTGCACAAAGCCGGCCTCCATAAGCAGCTTCAACGAATTTATGCAAATCTTGCTGAAGGCAGGCTACTGCTGATAATAAAATCGTCCATTAATTCATCCAGTATGCAGGGAAACTGACCCCTGCAAGTCCGACAATGCTAACATCCCCTACATCCCTTCAATATATGTATACGTCACCCAGAGTTCAGAGATTGTCTTGCCCTAACACAATTGCCCGCTTGAGCCTTTGATCGCGTTGGGACGAGAAACTTTAGCCTCAACTCTGATTTCCTGCACGAAGACTTATTTGCAGGAATTTTCAAATGCCGAGATCAAGAGATATTTCCTGATGTTTAAATTTTTATTCAGCTACATTTTGAAATATTACAGTACTAGCCAATACAAATCGACCAATTATCAATCTGAAAACTTTTGACAACTCTTTAAAGAAATTATTATCTTCCTCCATTCACCTTTCAAATAAATAACCTATATTTTCTTACGTCTTCGTGTTTTATCATCTATCAAGAACTTATTTAAAATGAAAATACGTGCTCGATCATTCTCATATGTCAGTTTACTTATTCAATATCAAGACTACTTAGGTACTGCATAAATAAATATTAGCGAGATGGTAAATCTTATTACTAGATTCCTGCTCCACCTAAACGTCTGTCTATAAAAAGCACCTACGATTAATAAAGAGTTCCATCGCCGTTAATTCTTCCTCCAGTAAATATATCAGAAATCTCGACGTCGGGAACAAATGCCGAAGATTAGATCTTTGCCCTAATGATTCCAGCATCTCCTATATCGCGCGGAAAAAAATTGGGGTAGAAGGAAAGAAGAATGGAAGGTACAAATATGATTAATGTCCGGCCTATTACCCAAAGCCCGATGGTGACTCATGTTGTCTCTGGCCTCCAGTATACTGTTATGTGGTAATAACTAACGAAACAGAGGGGGCAATTCATTTATACCTCGGGCCTCATAGACGTTAAACATTTGCTCGCTCTCCAATGGTATCAGGGTTTCAATCAATCGAAACACAATAAAAAATTCAGCATCTTCGAACGCCCACCATTGCGAATATCCGCAGGTGGGCTTCGGTGATAACAATGACATTGCGTGCTCAAAGCAATCCCTGCGGGATGGAGGATAACACGCGCTACTTCCTGCAGAGGTGAGATCAAAGAGGCGACTGGTGTACACACGTTCCTTTTCCGATTCCTCGTATCGGCCGGGCACGAATGGAAAAAGCCGATGTCCCACGAAATGCCTTTTGGCGCGATCGATCATCGATGAGGGAATACGGCTAATTGAGGTGGGACATCCTCTTTTGACAGGGCTACGACTGTGCTTTCGTTATCGAAAATAAATGGAAACGAAGGTTCTCTAATTCGCTGATAGCACGGGCTCGAAATATTGTATGTTTGGTTAGTTGCTGGTCGATACGGGATTAGCAGTAGACTCGGGCGAGTATTGGTGTTATTTGCAAATATTGATGAGGATGTAACGTGTTAATAAGTATCGGGAACGATTCGATTTTTAAATAAAAATTCTACTTTTCCTATGGAAGTATTTTTCACGACGTCGACTTTTAACTCATTTGGGATGTATGTTATGTTAATTTATTTAAATAAAATGGAGCACGACGTTCTGGATATTAAAATTGAATAATTCTCACGATGTCCAGAAAATTTCAATGCAACTAATTTTCATCAAGTTACGAACATTTTTCGCAGTACACGTTGAAATAGTACCTAATATTTCTGTAATTAAACGCAAATAATTAAAGGGCAGCCGAGGAATTATATTCTCCCGACAAGAAAACTAGCAGTAATTTTAGTTTACCTTGTAAGCTATTTTAGCGTTCACGCCCGTCATTTCTCGTCAGGCCAAACTGATTCAATCTATCGGCCGATTGACATGTATCCAATTTCGTCTTACTTTCCTTTTATCGACATTGATTGAAAACGCGATTCACGAAAGGAATTACGTTATGAACAGCTACGTGTTCCTGACGTACAGAAAATGATGTAGGTATAAACGAAGACGACTGCAGAGTTGTAGAAAAAGAATTGTCCGTAATTAATTCGCTGTTTCTTCGTTGATCTTTTGATTTTCATTTCTCCGCGTGCAAACATTACATTCATCTATACATGATCTATCCATTTCTAACAGTTTTGTTTACCCGTGCCCCGCGCCACGTCGATTAATAAACCCATTTTATTTGCAGGCCCACTTGCCGGGATGTCGCGTAGGGGCGATCCTTTTATTTCATATGAAGAATTATTACAGTACCCTGCGGATATAGTGCCGCCAGCTTAGTGCTCCCTAGAGTTTTTACGGGCCGGCTTACAGAGCAGAAGGTTTCCTAGAGAATAGTTAAATAATGTACAGAATTAACGAAGCCCCGTATATTATTTCAGACCGAGTTAGCAAGTAAAACGTACGAAAGAGAATATCTCGCGACATCTTGGTCGAGGATATAGCTAATTTTTAATACACTCGTGGAAGTTTGAATAATTCATAACTAATCCCTCTTTATTCACCTTCGACCAAAAAATACAAACTATTAAATAAAGGAAAGTAGTCAATTTCTATAATCATTAGTTCCTAAATCAAAGCTACCCTGGATATCTAAACGGATTTCGTTCACACCATCCATTTATCTCCAATGAAGAATCAAAGTTAACTGTCGCACAGTAGATTGCCATTAAAAGCACTTAGTAATTAGTAAGCCCGTAACTACCGCGTGTCACGTGGAATTATTTGAAATTCCAATCGTTTCCGTATCATTGACCTTCGAGTATAGTCTCGTCCACACTTTATGAAACTCGATCATTCATCGACCCTTAATTAAACTCGATCGTTTCGGGTTCAAAATCCAATTAGCTTTCATCAGAACTTCGTTTCTAGCTTCGCGCGCACATTCCCATCCAATCGGACTGTCACGAACCCGGCGCACTGTAAATCTTCATTTTTTCCATCGCGAAAAACAGTGTTCCCCGCGCCGCATTCAGGCTTCCCGTTCCCCGTTATCCTTCGCTCCCTTAATTTCGCTTCATCGCCTTTCTCACTCGCTTTGATCCCCGCCGTCTATTTGGCGTTCCTCGTCCCATTGATCTTGTTAACTGTGCAACCGGCTTCCTTTTTGACCCAGTGCCCGCGAGAATTAGTCTTCCGTCCCCCTTTCCGACGCCCGGCCATTGATCCGTTCATCCCCCTGTGTCCTTTTCGCGAGCTCTTATTTCCTTGGTATTCACTTATCCTGCCCCTTTCCCAGCGACAACCGCCGATTTCTCCAGCCCCTTCTTGCCGCTCCTTTCTTGCCGTCGCCCCCTTCGCGAACGATTGTGGTCCAGCAGCTCGAATTCAGCGACCACGAGCGCCGATCGAAGATCAAGCGCTTGAAATCGAGGCCATCCCTCTTCGCGCTTAAAGGAGATCGAGACGTTGCATTCATTTCGCCACGAAATGACGACCCCGTTGGTAGAACTAGCGTTAAACCTGTGCGAGGCACAGGCGTTTTTCTTTGTTCACCAAATTAATCCTCGACACTCTTTCAAGCACCGAAATTAACTTCACTTTGGTGCACGTAAGAGATTTGCGGGCACAAAATTGAATGTACTTTTCGAATCCACTTTAGCCGAAGATAAACTCTCGGTAGAAAATTGCCTCTGGAGGCGAGTCTCGTAGAAACTATTCGCAAATTGCGGGAAATTTACTCAGGAGGTGTACCGTTTAATTCAGGCGCTACTTTCTGGAACAGAAAATCATACGATGCCTGCAGCTACTTTTTCTTCCCGTTCTCGTGTTACTCGTTTGTGCGAAATATTTGAAAGCCGCCGCGGCAGCGGTTGCTTTCCTCGGTCTAGCTGGAAGGCTGGAATCTAAGAATTCTTTTTAACTTCGTTTCGGGGCGGGCGCGAAGCGCCCTCATTTTGGGGTAGTCGGAAGGTGACTCGCGAGGCGGAGGAATTTCGGGGAACAAAAGGGAGGACGGCAGGGTGGTGCGTTCCGTGTTGTGTCTACGGGAATTTGATGATGCTTCCTCGCGCTTTTGTTGCCGAGACAGGCTCCTCCGGCGTTTGCTCGCCTTTCCTGATTCCTCGTTGCGTAGCCAGTTCGAACGGTAAATACGGCGTTACGTGCGGACGATTGCCGTGCATGTTCGAACTATTAATTAAATTCCAGTGACGCCGCGGAACTGTTCATGGATCGAGGGGCAAGGGTGGGAAATAAAAGTCCGGCGAAGCAATATACCAGCAAGTTCCCATACTACGGGACGAGTTGCTTGCATATCTGGCAATAAGAGCCACCCCGCTTCTGCGAAAATGCTGAAGAATTCAGAAGGTCGCGGGCTCTTTTGTCCCTTATTATCTTTTGGACGAATATAAAAAAAGGGGAGTGTATACGGCCCATAGTATTCTGTGCCTTTCGAGTTCTGCTACACACGCAGCACGAGACGATGAAATGGTCCACGCGGGTGAATCGTTTACCGTGGCATTTGATACTACGATGGTTTCGGCATGTTGCAAAAAGTGGGCGTTTGAAAAATGTTATCTCATGCTCGGTGATTCTTCTATCTCTGGTGTCTAGTTGATTTTCTAGATTTGTAGAGTGCCATTGTTTATTACTTATCTCAAACGGTGTGATGTGTTATGCAACAAGTGCATAACAGAGATACCAACACACAATTTTTCTTCAAATTTTTTGAAGCAGAGGAAAATACATATAGGTATATAGTTTCATCATGCGTTGCGCGTTTATGATACATAGGGATCTAATTACAAGGCAAGAGCAGATATGCAGCTGAAAGTGGTAAGTAATATCGACTGCTTTGAGCAATGAAGTAGTTGATTTTCACAGAAAAAGCAGGTTAAGTGAAATAGCAGAAGAAATAGAGAGCGCATAGTCAATTAAGTGAATGACTTCTGCTCCAGAAAATTTCATAAAGTTTCCGAACCTAACTGCTCTTCCACGATCGTACTATGTATTTACAAGGAGAGTATCCCAGGTGTCCGCCTCCGATTGCTTTGATTTTTGGATATGTTCTAGAGGACCGAAAAATAAGATATACGTGTTTTTTTTATAGCGGCCCGTTTTCATATTTAGGGGGTGAAAGCACACCTCAAAGTTATAAGGTTTTCAGCTGTTCGTTATAAGGTTTTCAGCTGTTCCTTATAAGATTTTCAGCTGTTCAGGAGGCGGGCACCACCTATTCTCATGAAATTTGAGGGGTGGTTTCATCCCCCGACCATGCAAACAGGCCAAAATAAAAAGACACCTGTTTCTTATTCTTCTGTCCTTTAAAATATATCCAAAAACCAAAGCAATCGGAGACGAACACCTGAACATCATATAACTGTGAGGGGTGGTTTCACCCACTAAATATGAAAACGCAATCAAAGCAATCGGAGGCGGACACCTGGGATACTCTACTTGTTAGCAAAAGTCAATGTTATTGTCCAATACAATTCGTTCGGTCTTGTTTTCCACGCGATGTTTTTAACACCCAGGAACTGTTGTGCAGAAATGATTTGTGCGGGGCTCGAGTTAGTTACTGGCGATTTATTCTCCCAATGAGGCAATTTCATTATCGATGGCGTCCAAAATCAGAATTGCTGATGTTTACGGAGCAGCCCGACTCCAGGCACTTTGTTTTCATAAATTCCCAGCATACACAGTTCCCGAAATGATAATGGAAAGCAAGGACGATAGAGGCAGTTAATCTAGTAATTGGCATTTCGTAAAAGAGGCGGATCAATACCATCTAACCGCAGGTGTACTACAGGAGAGGTGTTCGCGCAATTTGCGGTTGCACGATAAACTCTCGATTGAATAATCGTCTTTTAATGAAATCATAAATCTCGAGCTAACTGAAAACCGTGAATAATTCAATAGTCATACATCATTATCGTACTGGATTGGAGTAATGAAAATTCTCGTTTTAATGTGTATTGTAATTAATGTACGTATTTGACATTCGTTGCTCGTTCTTTGATCAACGACGCATCCAATATCACGTCGAATAGACACGCGCCTTTCATTATGTAATATACAAAACGAATTACCTGACATTAGAATATCAATTGTTTCAGGAAAGAAATGGGATTAAAGGAGTAAACTGGATAAAGTAGTAAACAGTACCATAAAGGATCCTTCTCAGCTTTCTTGGAAGATCGTGATTCTCCAAAGTTTGATATGACAGATAATTTTTTAACATTACGGACGACAGTGATATTGTTTTAATTTGGAATACTCCCACATCGTAATTGATAAGACAGATCGTAAACAAGAAAGCGAGCGCAGTATCTAATCACTCAGATGATCAGATTTCTGTAATCTAAATTTATTTAAAAAAATTTCGAGTGGAAAGTGGAACCTTGAGCATCTCTTTGTTAAAGTCGTAATTGTGGAGATTTCCACGTGCAACGGAAAATAGCGACGCTCTTATTTTACGCGCGGATGAAATGCCAGTGGTAGGAGTCAGGATGAAATTTTTCCACTTTCACCGCGGAACGTCTCCCAGAAGGACTAAACATCACAATAGGATGTTATCATTGAAACCTCGCTCGCGCCCTTACGATTGCTCTCCGCTTTCTCTGTCGCCGTGGCCTTCGTTGGGGCTACTGCAATTTTACGATCTACGTGGCTGGCATTCCAGCGTCTGGCGTTTGCCAACTAAATTTATCGTCACATAGACCAGCAGTAAAGGGGGAAAGATCGGCTTTAATTGGAATTGTTACGCTGGAGATCATCCGATTCGACTCGTTCCTTTAAATGGACACTCTTGTGGAAACCAATTTCCGACGCGATGGATACTATCACGAAAAACTGCTCCATAACCACGCCAGTTAACAAGTGGAATTGCACGTGGTTCCATTCACAAATTTAGCTTTGTTTGTACTTGATACACACAGTGTGTAACACTCTATTCAACGTACGGAGAGTAGCTACTATTCAAAATTTCGTAAGAACGCGAGTTAAAACTTTTCCTCTCTAGTGCCTACACGTAAAAAGGGAACTGATTTAAATATCTAACCACAGAAATAATTAAAAATTAGAAGAAGTGTGTATGTATGGATATAAAGGAGACTTGGCTATTATCTAAGAAGGGAAGATCTCGGAAATTAAAAAAAATATGAAACTTTGGCATATGTAGAGGATATATAAGTATGTATAAGTATGTATTACATTTTTTTTGCTGTCCAAATTCACTCTAAGGGGGTGGAATTGATCCCTGAAAATTCGTCTATTTTCCAACTTTGTGTTATACCTCGCGTCTCACTTTTGCCAAATGACAGTACTAATTAAAAAAAGTACCTTTTACCCGAAAACCTTTTTTCTATCTCTCATAGTTCGCGAGTTTTAACACAAAACCAATTTCATCCCCTCAGAGCGCATTTCGGCAGCAAAGAAAATTGCGTAATACATATCTATATATACATATATATACATATCCTCTACATATCCCCAAAGTTTTATAATTTTTTGAATTTCCGGGATGGCGATCTTCCCTTGTAAGTTGAGGAAAAGATAAAATTTTAAACCCAATTTTCCTGCAACATTTTCAGTAGTGTGTGTAATACATTATTATACACTACGTTTACTAATTATATGCACAATTTCAATAAAAACAATTACACTTAATAACACTCTTTAGACCAGCCAGACTCTCTGGATACACTAAGTAATTTCATCACCTCAAAACTCTCCACAGACTACTTAATTAGCAGACTCGATCTCTCTCCGTACACTGACCATTTCAAAGGACTCATTCCCACACATATAGAAACGCGCACGTTTCACAGTCGCCTTTCAGCCATCCAAACGCAGGGAAACGTTACAGAATACTCTTTTTTAAACAGTCCCACTCGCCATTTAACCTCTTAGATGCGTGAAACGGATACATCCAGATATAGAACGCTCTGTTTCCTAATAACTTGTATTTGCTTGTGCCTCGACAGCAGGTGCTGAAAATAACCATCCTTGCAACATGCCGCGCCTTTATCAGCAGGGCGGGCCGACACGATTAATAGAATGCTACAAAACTGTATTCGTGGAACAGTGAGCATGGTAGCGCATGCTTTATCGAGAGTTGTTACAAACGTTCCACTGGAATTATGCACTCCGAGCTGCTGGAAGAACTGCTGGGGTACCCAGCTTAACAAAGAAACGTCGGAGGAGCAGGAGTTATTCCGCGCGACAAAGGTGTCAACGGGAGCTGAAAAACGAATCGAGAAAAACCTACTCCGAAGAACAAATAGGCGTAGCAAGGGGGCAGAGGGGAAAGGCGCGAGGGGCACGAGAAAGCGGAAGTTGAAAAAGAGAACGCAGACGAAGAAGTGGAAAGGCGGATTGCCGCTGTTTCGCTTCGAGTGTTTCGCGCCTTGGTGAACTACTTTATTATTACAACAGCACCGCCAGCGAAATTGTAATTACGGTTTTAATGAGATTTCCTTAAGGACGTCGAAGCCGCCTCCCCCTCGCCTCTGCATTTTAATTCATAAACAGCTGATGCAAATGACTTGGTCAGCTGAGGGGATGCCCACTGTTCTGGGGAAAAATTCAACGTGTGAAGGGGACGTTTCTCTGACTGGTCGATTAACAAAGAAATTTTGTGCATTGAAGTAGAAAGTTTTTCAGATGTCAACGTAATACTGTTGGACGAAAGTTATTGTATTTTAAATTCCGTTTCAACGTTTCGGTTCGCGTGGATATCTGTGGGATGATTTCTGATAGTGTTAATGAGCGAAATATTTGCAAAATGTAGATAATGTTGACGAAATAAAATTCAGTGTAATGCACACCTTCAGTGAAAATATATTCTTTGACAAAAGTCTTCTTCACAATTTAAAAGTAGGGGAGAGTGGGTAGGTTTGGGTCGTGGGAGGTTTGGGTCAGTTAGTGTATTTCTATCCTTGTTGGACATACCTTATTCGCATATGTATTATTCGTTGAAGCAGTAGTAGGGGAATTCCTGAACAAAGCGATAAGTTGTTTAAAGCGCGTATTCATTTTCTATAAGTAGAAGTGCATTTTCGAGGTAAGTTTAACCTAAATTGGTATCCGAAATAAGTTGTTATAAACTTATATAAAATATGTAGTGCTGGAAAAAATTTTAGTAGATGAACTTATATTCAAGCAACAGTTATAGGTTATAAATTGTAACCTAAAACACGTTGTTTGACTAACATAGGTGTCTTATTATGTACGTTCAGATGCGGGATGTATGGGTCAGAAGTGTGCGGGAGATTTGGGTCGACCCATACATCCCGACTTTCTTTTTAATCTTTAAAAGTTACTATTATTTACAGGTATACAATGCCACGTATTTATAAAAGAAAGACAGAGAGAGAGAGAGAAAGACTCCCGAAGAAATATCCCAAGCTGTGCAACTTATCCTACAATCATTCTGCAGCTTCTTCTGCAGTTGGAGACTATGTGATAGTAAAATTTTCCACAAAACGGACATGTCTTCATTACGTTGGAAACATAAAATTAATAAATGAAGAAGGAGTTTATACCATAATTTTTTTTACGTAAAAAACCAAGTTCGTACATATTTTATTTTCCCGAAGAAATTGATACATCCGAAGTTGATTTTTGCGATATAGTTCTGCGTTTAAGTCCTCCAAACAACGTCGCTGGTACGAGCAGGACACAGAATTTTTTTAAATTTGACGTTGACTTCAATAATTTTGAAAATGTTCATTAAAAATTTAATTAACTACTTTCGATACATTTATGTTTCTTATGTTATTCCTTTAGAGCTTTCATTTTGTTTGTTTACTTTATTACATTTATACATATTATATTTTCACGTTGTAGGTAATAAATAAATACATACATACATACATAAAAGTTTCCTACATTTATACCAAAACTTAGACAAAAATTAAGCGACCCATTTATCCCCATTACCTGACCCAAACCTCCTCACACAAGGGAGGTATGGGTCAAATAATTACTTTTAGAACTTTTATAATTTTAAAGATTTGATTAGAATAATAAAATGTAATGATGATGGAACATCGATGGTGAAACATTACTAATTAAAACTATGCACATTTGAAGCGTGTTTCTCCCTCGTTTTCGTCAATATTAGAGATTAATTGAAATCTGACCCAAACCTATCCACTCTCCCCTATAATGAATGCAATTGTTAAGCTTCCTGATGTAACTAACTATATGTAGAGAAATATTGGGCTACACTTGAAACGGAAAGTGGAACGACGTCCTCGTAGAAACAGCGAGACGGTCGAAACCGTGACGGCTTCTATAATGCATTTGCATTTAAACCGCTTTGGGACTTGGCGTTTCGACGAGGAAGGATAATGATAGGCTGCACTTCCCTTCCTTTTTGAGAACAGTAGCCAGGCAGGGGCATGGCTTTCTGGTACAGTTCTGTCTATTCTGCGACAGTACTTCGCATGTACAACCTCATTTGGTTAAAATTGTTGGGACAGTATTTTATGCAAAGCGCGGACAAGAGCAAACTTTTAGTGCCCCCAAGTTCTTTCCATCCTTCGACGATACAAAAGGATAGGTACAGTATTTTAATAATTTGTAATATAAATTTGATGTGAGTAAATATTAATAAAATATTTCTAAAAATAGATAGCACGTTAAAATAAGATGCCAAAGATATCTTGCACATTTTCGCAGAAAGCAATAGAAAAATCAATTTAAAATTTGAAGAAATTAGTTGACCGCACTCGCATATCTCAAAGCCTGGTAATTACTTTCTGTTATAAATGGGGTACACCGAGCTATTGAATTCAACGACAGAAGTATAAATAACAGAACGTATAAAACTACGAAATAAATATGTCACGCAAGTAACGTGAAGATATGGGTCTCGTGGACTGGAAGGTATATAAAAATAAAACGTTGCGTCGTTCTATAATAAAAAGAATATCGCCCTATTCCTTGAACCTTCCACTATGAAATCTCTATTTCAGAAGAATGTTCTTCGAGACGATCGGGAGTAAAATAAAATTTGCCGATTACGTTGCACCAAGGGGTGTTTCCATTTTAAAAAGTTGCCACTTTTAAAACAATTTTTCCTGAGTTACACTGCTTTCGAATAAATAGATATTTCGTAGGGTAATATCAGGAAATATAATAATTGCATGTGGATGCAGCATTGGTATCTAAAAATTTTCTTATACATTTTAAATCCAATTTAAATATTAATAATTCTTGGCATTACTTCAATGTAAACTTTTTCTGCACCAATGTGGCTTCAATGTTAAATACACTCCACACAGTTTCCTGAGTTTTTACACCGAGGATCTGGGAGGCAATAAAACAGATGAAGATTATTGCAACAATTTCGAATCGTCTAAGTAACCTCAGTCGAGCAATAACTACCATAACTTGTTGCTCATAGTGGAGACTCGGTTCCTAGCAATACCACTGAATGTGTACACGAACGTCTCGAAGATTTCCCTCAAGCAGTTGCATGGCAAACAGCGCAGCCATTAACATTCAATGGCTATTATCGCGGATAATTTACCGGCGAACAATAGAGCCGATGTTAATTGTTTCAGACCACCGTTGAACATCGTCGAATTATGAGCCACCGCAATTAATGGACGCTTGAATTTCAACGAAATCACCGCAGAAAAGAATAAACCATGTATAGGGTGGCCTAAAAGTCAGTTTACTTATTTTTCACGAGAACTATCCTTTTTTCTACTGATATGTTTTGAAATTTAAATGTTCAATTATAATTGCTACCGATCTACAGGAAACTTATAGCATTCATTGTAGCTTAAATCATTCCACACCTTTTTAAAGAGTTAATTTGTCTTTTAGAAGGAATTTTTGAAATATAACATATTGAATTATTACATACCTCTAATGCCGTGTTCAGTCATGAAAACTTGTCGTTTGGTAGACTTGTCGTAAACTAGCCGCAGAGCTAAAGCCACGTCCCCCGCGACATTTGCTTAACCCTGGCCAAATATTTCAAAGAGAATGGGTTTAAAACGCGAACACGGTGGACGCGATGTTTTAAATTGATACGGGAGAGAAGCAGAGAAATGGAAAATCCAGTTACAGCGAAACTTTATATGGGACAATAAAAAAAAAGTTTCTACATATCGCTATAAATGCGCGGAGTAAAAACTGAAATTTAAAACAGCGCAACAGAACTTGGGAAATTCTAGCGTAGTAAAGCTTCAAATTGAATGGATAAAATGGAGAAGATATTTGCAACTATAGCTAAGCACTAACTCGATTGTTTTCCATGAATATAAAACTCGTCCGAAAAACAATTTTATTTTAAAAAGTATCAACTATTTCAGCTGAATTTTGTTGAAGAGGAAGAATCTCATATCAGCATCCACTACAGAAAGTGTACTACTTAGCGATCAATTAATAAGGCAGTTAGAAGAACTTTACAAAATGTTGAAAACACTCTGCAAGGCTCTTGCACCGTTTTATCGTTCCGCGAAGTGAAGTTCCCTCATATAACAAAGATACGAAGTTAAAGAAGCGCCCTTAAGTACCTCTATAATTTCCAGTTTACCCCTTAGTCTTTAATACCCTGCCTTCGAAGTTCCTTTCAAATTTAAAATCGGTATTAAAATCGGAATTAAAATTTCGTATAATGTGGGAATAAAATGCGAGTATAAAGAATTTTCGCAAACTTGACGCAAGCTCGCCTAATTACGCGGGCGATATTTACGAAACTTTAATGGCTCCTCTATGAATTCTCTGCTGAGAATGACGTTCAAGTAGTCGGCGGATATTCAAGAAGTATTCCCGCGATGCCATTCCGCCGTGCAACCAGTGCAACGGGGGACAGAGTGCAGCCATCGAGATCAACGAATTCTCAAACTTTGAAACGTATTCACGAAGTTCGATGAATTAATTGAGAACGTAGCGCGGACCTCATTATCGTGCGACTTTCATCCGGCTGGTTAAGAAGTTCGAACGCGGAACACTTCTTGAAATTTAAAATGCGTTCACGGCTAATCATTAACGAGTCCCTTCTCCCCAATAGAATTTTATTCTTTGCACCAGCTTTTTAACGACCTAGTTCGAGTCGTGAATTCGTGGAACTGTCAGTAATTCGTTATTATTCGTGCAAAGTAACCCATGGAGTTGGTTAGTGGTTAGTTGAATATTCAGGATGTCAATTAAGTATTGATGTAACGTACCATTCAGATTTAGAGTTCGAACTTTTTCACATTTAATGTTGTTTTTTGTTAAGACTCCTTTTGCTTTTTTGCAATCAGCGTTTCGCCATAATGGCACAAGTTAGACCATACTCGATGGTTGAACATTGCACGCTGCATAATCGTATTGGCTTCGGGGAAGGAAAACCTCGGCCTGTCCTGTTCAACGCTGGCTTTGGGTTATCGAGATACCATGACAAGATCTCGTTCTATTTAACTCATTATACGTTGTACTCTGATTCCTAACAGATTTGTAAATTATGAGTATTTAGGTATCATTTACTAGAAGTCGAGTAAAATCTTCTGAAAATGCTGGAAATAAGTGTGATTTTAAGCAAAAAATGTTTAAGGCTGTTACGTACGCAGATCTATCTTTGACTTTTTAACCCTTTCGGGTGTCCGGAATGCACGTGACCCGGCAGGGTCACCGTTTCCTGCAGTGGTGTGATGCAACCGAGTTTTCCCCGAAAACCTAATATTCAATGAAGGCACTCATATCCCCACTACTTTCTAGCCGAATTTCACTGTATAAAAAGGGCCACGAATCCACACTCGGGGGCTCATTTCAAGTTTAGTACGTTTAGACGAAAGAGTCTTACGGGATCGAGTAACATTCTTCTTCAAGTATTATTTCAACTTTAACCATACAGTACGTAGAGTTGCTGATAGGTGTTGTAATCATTAAACTCTTTGAGACCCCCGCATTTCTCAGTGCGTTAAAACCGAGAGATGGACTTAGGTACCGCGACAAACAAACACTGAAACAATTGTAAAAGACTGAACTTATAGAATATAATTAGTTATTTCTAATTCAGAGTTCTTTTATTTGAATCAATCATCATCTGAATTTCCTCTTCGAGACCAACCCACATAGATACTCCATTACCGCTCAAGGTGTATCATATTATAAAGTTACGAGGCTAAACTAACATTCCTAGTGGCTCCCGGGGATACCAGACCCCGGTTCGTCCACGATATCCTACCTCTTAGTGGCTCCCGGGGACACCAGACCCCGGTTCGTCCACGATATCCACCTTCCTAGCGGCTCCCGGGGATACCAGACCCCGGTTCGTCCGTGAAAGCTTACCTTCCTAGTGGCTCCCGGGAATACCAGACCCCGGTTCGTCCACAACATCCAACCTCCTTATAGCGGCTCCCGGGGATACCAGACCCCGGTTCGTCCGCTACTAACAAACTCTAAACAAATTCAATCCTCGGCCTCGCAGCCGCCATTCTCATTGCCCTCAGCCTCGGCTCGTAACAAGGCATAAAAGAAAAATGGCGCGAAGAGAAATGATAGGTTTTGAAAGACAATATAACTTCAATCAAAGATCTACCTGGAATTGCCTTAAGGGGGGAGCCTGGTGTAACTAGCTGGAAATCGAGGCATTTTTCGGGAATTTTTTTTAAAGAAAGTATTTAACCGATCTTTCTGAAACTTTCAGGATATTGTATTATCAGGTTAAGGAAGACAAAAAAAAAATTTATTAAAAATGAGCGGCAAATAACAAAATTATAAGGGCTTATGCCCAGTCCGTTGGCGACGCAATTGTTACACTGCGGGCAACGTAGCGTCTTTTGGTTTCATCTAAAACCAAAAATCGAACAATTTTCGTTTAGTTTATGAGTGTACGCACAGATCGTATAAATTCATAACTTGAAAGATGCAAAATTGAACAAATGGCGGCCTCTTGAAAAAAAATTCACTTTTTCCAACGAAATTTTGCCTTAAATGTTTAAAAAAAAGTTATTTATTTAAACAATATCATTATACTAAGAACGTAGCCCTATGAAGAAAATGTTCACAAATATCCGTGTACAAGGCCAAGTCGATTGGTTGAATATTTTTGGAGTTACATTGCCCGCAGATTGTAAAACTGTCGTTTCGAGAAAAACGCATTTAAAATTTTGTGGTAACCTGGCGCTCCGTAGCAAAACCGGCCATATCCGCTTTAATTTTTCGAATTTCGTTTTGCGGCTTTGGGAACACATTATTGTGATGTTCAACTATTGATTTATGCAAAAAAAAAAAATCGATTTCTTCGACTCGCTACACCAGGCTCCCCCCTTAAGGGGGTATAGGACTATTGAAATCTCGAAAAATCGATTTTTATATTATTATTAATTCTTAAATTGCCATGCTTTGTGAACATTTACAACAATGTATCGTGAGGAAATTCGAATAATTACGGAAATTATAGCGCTGAACGTAATTGAGTGCACCGTCGAGTAACGGCCTCGCAGAGCGGTATTGCCGTATGGGACTTAACTTTGAAGCCGTTTATCTAGAAACTACATTTTCAAACACGGTGTACATCATAACTCTTGAACGAATGAATGTTTTCACTTAAAATTTTAACTGGAGCTGTAGAATTCCTTTCTCTATCGTGTGGAATTTCCGCATCAACATTGGATGTTTGTAAACACATTTTATAACTGATTAAAGACGATTTTTTTCCCATAAAAATGTGGAAAAAACTTAATTCGTGTGTAACTTTTACAATTTTTGTTAAAATTCGCCACCAAAGTTCCACACGATATGTATTAGTGTAGAAACTAATCATCCCAAAGCATTTTGCTTTTAGATGATTGGTTCACCTGGAACTGTGTACACCAATTACAGCTGCGCGCTACGCGGGACCATCTTTAGCGTCAAATAACTTGAATAATTTCCAAAATTCTGACAATTTTTTTATTTTACATTACTCGTTAATGCGTACATAAAAAACTGTGAAAAGTGCCAGTATGGTGATTATTTGGTATCTAAGCCATCCCACCGACAAGAAACCGTCGATTTCAGTCGTTCAATAGTCCTATACCCCCTTAATTAGGAACTTGAAGATGACCTCTATTTTTTTACTAGAAATTGTATTTTTTTAAACCAGAATTGTATGCATTATTCCGAATGACCACCGTAAGTATTCGTGATTTAGAAGGAACAAAATGGCACGATAAAGAAAGCATTTATAGTTCGTCAAATGATGATGCTTAACAACCACCGACAAAGGGCAAAGAGACTTTCGTCGAACGTGTTACGCACAAATGCCGGCGAGAGTAATTGATGATCATATTCCAACGATTCGATGGTAAAATTATGAAGCCGCACAAATGGCCTCGTAATTAAGCGTATCGTGCTCGTTCTATTAGAACGTTTGCTGAGTGAGCCGCAAATGCGAGTTCATCGGTGCGAGGCCAATAAATGACCCAACTCTTGAACTACATAATTATTCCGCGCTGCAGTACAAATTTCGACCGTGTACAGAAGGCGGCATATAATTCCAGTCGAACAAAGTAACACGTCACGCCGTGCATCCTCGAATTCCATTCAAAATGTGAACCTTTAACGATCGGACACCTGACTCCTCTGGTCACTGGTGGTTTCTACTTCGCGCAAGTCCAATGCGGAGTGCAATCAAACACAGGGTCCACGGTCTGAATAAAATTTAAACGCTAAAATAAGCCTGCAAAGCCTCGAGTAAATCGGTTCATTAGTTTTTGAGTTATGTGTGTCACCGACTTTGAAAACATGATTCTGAGGAAAACGCGTTTAAAGTTTTGGGTCTGAGCGCTACACCGAGGGGCACCTACTTACTTACACGCGTATAACTTTGTCAATTCTGGTCGGATTACCGTGACACTTTCAGGGAATATTTTCAAGGTGTTGTACTTAAGGGGTAACACCACTCTAGAGGCAGAAAAAAAGACCTAAATTTGACAATTTATTTTGGGAGTATGACAAACGGAATAGAACTCCTTTTCAGGGAGTTTATTAATACATATTGAAGTACGAGAAACAATTTTTTTATTGTCATTTTTATACAAAATGGTGGCGACAGAGCCCGTCGTCGAAAACAGTTTTTTTGAAAACACCGCCACGGGAGGACGGATTTCTCGGCATGTATGAGTCCTGGAACAAAAAACAAAAAAAATTTATAATCTATATACAATTGGCTTTGGAAGTACGTAGCCGTTTTTTTTAAATCAATTTTTGTGGAAGTGGTACACTTTTTAAGAAATGAACCGATTTTTTGCCCTAAAAATGAGCATTAAATTGTTTATAAAAGAAAAAGTTTACATTCAATCAAAAAACGGCTACGTACTTCCAAAGATAATATTGTTGTGAAGCTACTGTAAAAATTTCAAATCGATCCAATAGTCTTTGAGAAATCCGTCCTCCCAGTTTGAAAAAAGTGGTTTCGAGAAAAACGCGTTTAAAGTTTTATGAACACTTTAAACCTTTAAATTTTTGTTTACCTGTAATCTGCGATGCCTGCACCATACATTTGGCCATCCAGGTCGAAGTTCGTCTCCTCCTCTTCCTTCCTAGATGCTTTTAAGGATATTCGATTTTTTTTAAATCCTAGAGTGATGTTACCCCTTAAGATAATATAAAAATCGATTTTTCGAAAATTTCTAGGTAGGCCTCCCCCTTAAACATCATTCATCGTAGTGTCAAAACTGATACCAAACTTCTTCTCCCTACTTTGCCCCATGAGTGATCATTCGAAATCCAGCAACCCTATGACTTCTGCGTCCCTATCGCTGCATATTTTCCATCCTCCTACACTCGAGGAACGTTTCGTATTCCCTTGCATTCCTACGTACCTCGAACTCCCTCGACTTGCCATTCAATCGGTACAGGTAATGGAGGCTACCCACCGATAACACCATCCTTTTACTAAAGCCTCGAGTCGTGCTTCCTCTCGAAAAAGCCGCGCCATTTGGCCAGAAACTAATGTTGCGCGTAAAGTGCATCAATTTTCCCACCCATCAAAGAAAGAAGGCCGCGCGACGCGCGACAGGAGAGCTCCACTCCGCTTGATAACCCACGGGGGACCGCTTTTCATATAGTAAAATCCAATTTCGGGGGTGGGAGAGAAAGCGTTGAATCCGATCCCACCGTCTGGGCGGATCGGTTCCTCGGCGCAGGGACAAATTGCATGTCATTTAGGGCGCTGTTTCTCGTCGACCAGGGACAGGAGGGGGTTGGGTGGCTGAAAGAACGCGTTTAGAACGGAAGCTTGGAGCCCGCTAAAAGCCTCGGCGTCGCTGGGATTAGAGAGATTAGCCAGAATCTGGACGGCGTGTCCTCTTATCCGCGAGATCCGTGAGGCAGATATGGAAATGGAAGTTTCGAAGAATACGTGGCCGGGGGTGGCAAGGGGATTGGGAAGGGTCAGGCGGAGAGGGAATTGGAGGGCGCCGATTCGAGGTATTCGGATGGCAGGCGGATCGCGTCGGTGGTCAATGGGAAATTCATGGGGTGCAGTCGCAAATAATAAACGAGGAGCGAGGCGAGAAGCGACGGAACTCGTCGCTGGCGACAAAGGGATTGAAAGATTGAAGGAACGAGGGCGTTTGAGGGAGAGAGGTAGCGAGAAGGGGCCGGCGGTGGGAATGGGAGGGAAGAGAAAATTCGAGGAGATAACTTTGCACGACCGTGGGGAAAACATGCTGGAAAGTTCCTCAGTTTCTGCAGGTTCGACGTGTCCGAGATTTCGCGAGGCTTCGCGGGAATTTTGATTTCTGCTGGATTTGTGGCTGCACGAGGGGTGGAGGATCTGACGATATGTTGTTTAACGTTGGAAATAACGCCAATGAAGTTGGGTGTTAATTAAATAAAAAGTTACTTAAATAACGGATCAAATAAAAGTTACTTTAACTTTAGATTATTTGAGAAATATAGGTAGTTACTTTTTTATTCCGGTTTAACTATATTCCATACGTGAAGAAATTTTTTTTTAACTTTTAGTCGTTCGTCGATATTTCTATTTAAATAAATTTTTTGCCCATCTTCAGTTTTAAGGAGTGTGCAGAGGCAAGATAATAATAGCAAATTGGGTAGCTGACTTTTCGTTACATCTTCTGGCATTATGGGGAGTTTACGCAATGGAAGATGATTTATTTGACAGCTTGCTCTCGATGGAAACTTGAGCCTTTCAATTATAATTGACAAATCGACCCTAATGAATTTACAAGCCTTTGGTCCAACCTTCAACTTTGCTGATAACGACGTCTTCCTATGATGGAACTGCGTGCTACCCGCAGCAAAGTGGATTACAAGTGGAGCAGGTGTTGCAATATGGAGAAACTGTCCGAGGGTAAACATTTTGGTCCTTCATTCGTCAGTGATACCTGGGCGAACAATCCCATATTTAAGAAAACACAGTGGCGACGAAACACAGAGACGTGTTCTGTTAGAATTGAATATTTTAAGGAAAATCAATTCGGAGACAAATGCACAGGGTGTAACGTAATATGTAGGATGCAAAAATTCGCATTAATTAAAAACAATAACATGGTTTGAGGTCTGCTCGATGCATTTGTATACTCACAGGTGGAAGATTTAAGGCTCCAGTAAAATTTAATATAGGTATATTCTCTGTTTTATGTCACGTGTTTCTGTGACAATTACAATTTAAGGGCATTTATTCTTAAGATCGGATGAAATTATGT
This sequence comes from Andrena fulva, assembly GCA_946251845.1. Lineage (NCBI taxonomy): Eukaryota > Metazoa > Arthropoda > Insecta > Hymenoptera > Andrenidae > Andrena > Andrena fulva. The sequence continues at coordinate 6,975,824 of OX276332.1, forward strand.
TTTACTGTGTTTCTGTTCCTCCTTCTTTAGCGACCGTAACAATACAGTCGTACCACGTTTGCCCGCGTTTGTTAATGCTTTATTGTCCCCAGTATAACAATAAATATTAATTCTTGGAAGCTTTATAATACCGTACGGTGCATTCATTCTTCCCGCACATTGTTGCACCCCATTCCATATGTTACATTAATTTGAAACAGTGCCGGAGATAATTCGTGCCTCGAAACTTTCGTAATCAAGTATAACTTACGTCACACATTTTTTGAATAAATTTATCAAGCTAGAATTCCATTTGCTCCCACCGCGAGTGTTGCGTCACCTTAATGAATATAATCACCGCCCCCCCGTGATTGATGGTAACTAATTATCCCCCGACAAAATCTTTGCAAAATTTACACATGATAGATGCTGGAAAACCATATTTCAAGATGCAATCTGTAAACTGTGGAAATCAATTGCTGATACTGAATAGATTACTGCACCAACAACGTTTCGATTACATAAAAGACATCTGTACAATCGTTAATAACCAATCGTTACGAGCGATAATGTTTATAAAATTATACACCAAAGCAGTCGAGACTCCGTACATATTAAAACGCGGCTGCAAGACTACGTAACTCAATCACAGAAAATTAATAATCCCATATTTCCCAATAATAATTGCGCGCACATAGAAAGGACAACATCGTGAAAGGAGAAACATATCTTTCTCGCTTCGATATCATACTCTCCTTGTCTGAGAAGACCTCCACCGTCTCTGTATTCTAATCACGAGTAAAGCAAACTTATCAGGAGCACATAACCACAGCTAGTCGCACGTATCTCTATCCTTCATTAATATTTCCTATCTCTGTCTAAGACCTCCACTGGCTTCTGCGCTCCTGTTACAAACCAAGCAACATTAAGCGGAGCGTATAATCAGAGCTAGTAACTATATCTCTATCCTTCATTGCCTTTCTCTGTCTAATACCTCTGCTATCTCCTATCATTCTGTCACAAGCAGAGCACAGTTAACTGCAGCGTGTAACCAAAGCTAGTAGCACCATTTTCTATCCTTCTATATCGTTCTCCCTCTCGCAGTACTGCAACCTCTACTGTAGTTTTGCGTTTCTGCTAAAACGAGCTTCGGCCGAAATTATTCGAACAGCAGATCGTGATGCGGAATGCGATGCACTGGATTTATAAATAAACAGCTTACGAGGATGTCAACGACTTCATCAGAGTCGAACGAATACGTGGTGCTTCTTTTTTATACAGAATTTTTGCGTTACATTTAAGTGCATTCCACAAATTTGATGGAATAACTTTCTATTTCATTTGTCCAAAGGGTTGTCAAGAAGCGTAGAAGTCGTCAAAATTTGCAGAAATTTGCAAAACAGTAAAAGTTACCTACTTTAGGTCACGCAGACTGGAATTATGCAAAAAATGTAATGAATGAAGTGATAATGATAATATACGTAGGATTTTGCTGGAGGATAGTTTGGTAGGGCTGCGTTTTAACGTTTCTGAGCGCTGCGCCACATTTCCGCTTCGTGGCTGCGAAAATTTCAGTCGACAAGTATATATTAGCTGAAATTACGCGTGGAGGGAAGTTAGATCGTTACGCGCAATCCTGCTGCATATTTCTGACTTAGCTTAAATGACCACTAATTACTAACAACAGGAATTCCGATGGCAGTGGGATTTAACGCGCTCCTCGATTCGCATTTGAAATGTGTAATTCAGCAGAAAATTCACGCAACGAGGAGAACGGATGACTAGGTAGTCGAACCAGGAGCCGGAAGGTATCAAACGTGGCACTCAAATTAATTCGGGGATTCAGTATTTCGAGAATACACCAAATGCCAGAAAACCGAAGCTCTGAGAAACGAATCGAATAAAAAAAATGAAAATATTTCTTACGTTCTTGGTATTATGTATTTCTGTTTTGCAAATATTGTTGTTCGTTTATCAAGGTTGTTTTTAATACGAGAAGTATCAAACCAGTCGCAACGACAGGTTTCAAATTTTCATTTAAAAATTTTGGTCTTCCCCTCTCTCCCACCGTTTTCAAAGTTCTGGCAGAATTAGATATACATTAATTGTCGGTAGTTCTAGTGTTAAATGGAAACTAGGCGTTAATGTGTGGAGATCTATAACTTTCGTGGACTATGAAGGAGTGGTTTTATCGATAGCACATTAAATTTATAGAACAAATTCAATGGCATTTGTTGACTCTGTTTGCTAATGCACATTTGGTTCTGAATGGGGATTAATATATTACACATAGGGGTACACAGCACGGTTTCAAATTTACTCTCGCGCAAACTATCTGCAGGCTAAAATGTTTTGCGGCATGATCCTCTAATTTGTGCACGAGTGAAAAGTGTCCGAAACTATTCACGTGAATATGTAAATAGTATGTCTTCCTCAGACAGCACAGAAATAGGCAAATTAATTTAACATGCGGTAGGTTAAGAGTCTCCTTTCGCGCCAAAACCTGCCAGGCCATCTGTTTCCCCTACACAATTTGCATTGGTCCCCAGTGTGGAAATTAAATTCCTGTAATTAGCACACTACTCCAACTTTAAGGGTTCGTGTTGATGGAAGTTATAGAAAGCGATAGCAAAATTTATGAATCGTTGTGTTCTCTAAAAATGTATGCTTTTTTTTCGATAAGCTAACAACAGAGAATTTAAAAACGGTATAAAAAAGATCGATGTCTGAAAAGAACTTTAAAAAGGTAATCAAAATCCATTGTTACAGAGCTTCGATTTAAAATGGAACAGAAATACCTACTTCGTTCGAGATATGTTGATTTCCCTTTCGACTATCTTATTCGAAGACTGATGGAATTTCAGAGAAGTATGTGGTTTGTTATGTGGGGATGTTATTAAGTGACAACAAGAACGCTAAGTTTACAGAACGAGTTGTAATAAAGAAATACGTTATGCTTCCGATGAATACCTTTGAAAAGTTTTTACCAAGAGGAATTGAACCTCACACGACTTTCACCCTGGAAATCCGACGAAGGTGCCATCAGAAATGGAAATAAAGTTCATAATTTCGAGCTTCCCTGTAAAGTATGTCTCCGGCAAATTCCCAGCTGATTCTGAGTGGCACTTAGAATACACATTGAAGTGATGCATCAACGATATTTTTGGACATCAAACCCCTAAATGTGTTGCTGTAGTAAGTACCAAAAAAAGACATTTAAATTGCTCGAAATGTCGAATTCTGAGTCCATTCTAGAAATTCTTCTCATCAGATTTTCATCACTCTTCGCCTTACTATTTATGCATAATATATTTGTTTAGTCTACTGCGTCAGTTTAGATATTAGTCAGATATCAAAAGGATAGTATCTTACGTGATTTTCGTGAGTTTAGACACTGGTGAAACGTCGGAAAGGTAGTTTACTGCGTCAGTGTTGACATTAGTCAGATATCAGAAAGATAGCTTACGGTGCCAATGTCTAAGCTGTAAGTAGTCCAGATACTCGCGGGGCCGAACCCAGCGCAGCACACACGAAAGCACAATCGCGAAGCGCTTACATAATCTGTGATTTCTCATCGGTCGGCTTCCGATCGATCTAATCCAAAGCGCTCCCTTCGCGATCCCTTGGAACGCTCCTTTCGCGATTCCGACGCAACAGACCGAAAAGATGATGACTCGCGCCAAGCTCAATCGAGCCGAAGTCATTCAATCAGCTATTAACGATTATACGATCAAGACGCGGCGTCATTCCCAGCGGCTGATCGAGTCGATCCGTTCTCCATGGAGCGGGAATGATTCGAACAATCAGCAGCTGCTGCAACGTTTGCGCGTTCGCGTGACACGAATCGGTCAACCGTTTCATTGTTAACAGGCGTCATCCAGCGTTCCAAGCTGCGAAATTATGTCCATCGTTCATGCTTTATACAGGATGTCATATTTTGATGGCGTTGCAAGAGTCAGCGGCACTGAAACTGATGCGAGTGAAGCATGAATATTTGTTGTTGAAGAGCTGTTGGATCTCGGGAGGAATATCATGTGACAAATTGTACTTTTTTTTTTAAGTGGACGCGTGTAACATTTTAAGTCGCATTATTTTTTAAATATCCACGTTTGTGGCCAACTTTTAAACGGCGGGGGAGACTGAGGCTAGTTGATACATTTTTTAGTTTTTAATTTATATTTTTTAAATTACTTACTTTGGAGAAGTATTATTTATCCAAAGCCATATTAGGTAGTATTAGTTCTAATTTATTTAGTTTGAAGAAGTATTACTACTAAAATACTTCTCCAACGTAAGTAATTTAGAACTGACACTAACTAATATGGTTAATGAAGAGTGTCACATATTCAATATTTTTGTTTCGCGAAAAAAACCAAGAGATTGTTGATATAGTAAATTTTGTTTGCTAATTGTCACTCGCGGAATGCTCCAATTATCAGTGGTAATTGGTATTTCTAACTTAATTTGAAGCGTATTGCTTGACGTGTCCGTGAAACGAACTACTGATGCATGTCTGATAGCGTACGGGCTGTTTCTACTCGATCGTTTTATTCATTGTGGAAACAGTTGACGAAATAGGCCAAAAAAATGTTCTCGTTTTTCTAATTGCTATTTTCCTCGCTATCTTTAAATTCCATTATGTATAATTATTTCACTTGTCAAGAAATGGACTACAAACATTGTCATTCGAAGGCATATTAGAATTTTAAGAAGTCAAAATAATGAACTATTATCGACACTCATCCACCTAAAACATTAATTTAATCAGATGTATTCTTCGAGAAGAATTATGTAGTTGCTGAAGAATAAAAATTTAAGAATTTGATATCCCATTTAGTTTTAGGGGCATGACTCGTAACGCTTTTAATTTTACATCCTGCACCGTCGAACATTAAACACTTTTTATTCATTTTCATGCAAAACATGTCGCCAGCATTATGAACGCAATAAAAATACAATTTCACGTCTGTATATTCGTGACAAATGGTGCGCATTTCCGAAAAACACGTTCCCTCGCGAAATTTGCGTTCTGTGTAGCCTTTTTTTTCGTTCTACGCGTGACAAATTCCGCGTCACGTTTGTATATTGCAAGGATTCTAACAATTTATACCGTTTGCTCGAAATCCCCGAAAAATATGGCTCGCTTTATTATTTTTATGTTTAAACGGCCCATCGATTTTAGCGAGGGCAGAAAATCGCTAACACGTACCACGCGATATGGTGTTACGGTAATTTCTTTCAAAGTGTTGGAATCGACTGGAACGTTCCGCTCGGGATAGTTAGAAAATTGGATGGATCACGTTTTTGGATTAATCGAATGCAAAGTTTCCAGCGGGCAGGGGAGGGAGGAAGGAAGGATTAGGGATCGCAAACTTCCGCGAATTATCGTAACGTTATCGGCTTTAACTTCCGCGCGACGCACCCACAACACAGCGGTTTGCTTCATTGCGAGTCTATCGACCGCTTCTGACGCGATCAGAAATATTCCTGCCCCGCCGTTTAAAATGCGATCCAAACAGCCGCGTCAAATATTGCCTTTCAATTTTATTGCGTCTTCCACGACACCGAACGCGTTTTATTAAAAAACAACATTTCAACGATGGAGGGCTAATTTGCAAAACGTAAAACTTCACTCTTGACGGGAACTTCTCCATTCACCTGGACAGATTAATTTCAAAGTAACGCTCGATGTAATGGATATCCAAGGATAACTTCCAAGAAAATACAAATGAATCTATTGGTGTTTGTAAACAATAAATTGAAATTGGATGAAAGTACTGGGACGTAATTTCTTTTCACTTTAAATTTACAAAAGTGTCTTCTTTAATAGAGTACCTAATCAAAACGTTAATGGGTCGAGAATGCATGTATAACACAAATTCCGCACACTTTCTGGGTTATATTTTTTTGTAATTTGCATATATTTTGCATACTGACACGGGCCATGCATGTGCAAATATACACCGTCGAGTAATTATATAAATAATTGCAGCTCTCTCAGTGGAAGTGAGAGGAAAACGCCTAGGTTGAAAGAGCAAGTGGAAACGCACAGTATATGGCCAGACGTACTGTGAAACCAATGTGACACGAATTCGTCTCTGTCACTGTTCCCACATGCGTTATTTTAAAAGCTTCTTCAAAGTAAATTATTCACAGATGGAGAAAAACTAGGAAAATCCTGGCAAAGTTACTTTCTGTAATAATTCCATCGCAAGCTTTTCAGCAAAACTTTCCTCCACTGATTCAGGGGGAGCATCAAATCTTTTTATGCGACATATAAAAAGTTGGATGAAAGTATAATACGTTCGTGAAAAACAGAAGGAAATCTATTTGTGCGACCATAGAAAACCACTTTCAGCCTTTCCAACAATTGATCGGTTCCGCAACTTTACCAGGGGCTATCAGGCAATTGTGCGATTTCACCAGGGAAATGCTACATGTCGAAAGTGAAAAAAAAAAGTTGTCATCCATTTGGCAGCTTTCAATTTTTTTTCCTCCTCTGGGTATCTGTTGCGCATCGCCCATTCTGAAGATGTTTTGCGTAAAAATAATTATTGAACGTGAATCCTAGAACTGCACTATTACCGAACCACTCGTAAAAATATTTATTGCTGGTTCCAAAATTCTATTTAAAACAGATTTTTTGCACCTCCTATGTCGTTTCCTAACTGATAAATTCTTTTGACGAAAACTTCTGGTAATAAGAATTTAAATAGAGTTGCTCGCGTATTTGCATTTTTATTACAAAACTTTTGTTAATTCAGCAACTCTTACTCGAAGCGATTTCTAAAATATATATATCTGGAACTACGTAACGAAATGTAGGGAGGTATGATCGATTCAGATGACTGCAATACGAGAAGAAACAAGATACATGTGAGCAAGGGAAGGCGATCTGTCTATGGTCAGACGTACTTCCCAAGCCAATACTACTACTGGAACTGTATCTTTCTGTAACTTTTCATACGTACATTATTCCGAAAATTGTTTCCAACCAAAGTTATGCCCATTGTTACGAACATTAGCCACGTGCCAAAGTTATGCATCAATTTCGTTCGCGATTCCTAATTTATCCACTTAAGTTTAAGGGGTAACACCACTCTAGAGGCAGAAAAAAATACCTAAATTTGACAATTTATTTTGGGACTATGACAAACGGAATAGAATTTCTTTTCAGAGGGTTTATTTAACACATATTGAAGTACGAAAAACAATTTTTTTATTGTCATTTTCATACAAAATGGCGGCGAGAGAGCCCGTTGATGTTAACCGAACACCCTGCACATTTAATACAATGTAATATTGTAGCAGAACCTCAAATAATTAATTACTTCGCACTATGCGTAGCTAATGAAACTGATAATAGTAATTATTTAATCAAATAGTCACAAAATATTGTCGACATCTAGAGTACCTACTCTCTGCAAGGTTTGAACGCCTTAATTTCTACCTTCTCGATAGCAATATTTCCACAGCACTTCTACCAACTATTAAATCCTATTTTGCATTTTATAAGTGGAAGAGAAATAAAATCTCCGCTTAGAGAAGCTGTCTTTCCCCGCGAAACTTGTTCCGGTGCTTCCCACGTTCATTCGTTACTTATCACCGAATTCCATTTTTCACCGGCTGCGCGGATTTGCTAAATAAAAGCAATTCGAAACAACGGCAACGTTTAAAAACCTTGGGAATCCCGCTGGTTTCCGCGTAAACGCAATTTTCCGACGACAGAGCTCGATTTGTTTCGCCCATCTCGCCGAAGAAGCGGAGTCGGCTCGAATTCGGAACCGTCCGACGCAAACAATTTCGATCTAATGTCAATTTCATATCGAACGATACGCACGCGGTCGCGTGTAACTGTAAGTTCATTACGGATGGGGAACGCCTACGATAACGCGGCTTAATGCGATTGATATTTCCGCGCGCAGAATTTGTTATCGAGCGGGGCCAAACGTTAACGCTATTTTGTGTGGACGGTAATTGTTGCACGCACGATAAACAAATTTATCGAAAGTAACCCCTCGAGCCGTAACGGGAACGGTTTGTTTTCGTGTTTCCCAAATAATAAACGGATAAGCGCGACCCATCCCGCGGCCAGTGTGCGCGTCGGGTAATTATTAATTAGGCGAACCTTCCGGCCGGCGAATCGAACAACCGTCACGCTCTCCGCAATCTTTCAAGCCGTTATTTACGACGTAATAAATCCCCAACGGCGACGAAACGTAAATATTGCCATTTAATATCTTCGAACCGATACCGGCTAGATTAATGGCCCTCGGAATATGCTTGTTTAAACTGTTTGGTTGCAAACGGAACGAATTCGCTTCGGTGATTTCCTATCGCGACACTGCGCCGGCTCCGCTTGCCTCTTCCCGCCGGCGAACGGTTGCACGTTTGGATTTGTTTAATGCAAAAATGTATAGGCTGCCGAAGCATTCGCCTATTGTTACCCCGCACTGCTCTCCGCAAAAATTTCACCAGCGCTGATACACTCTTTTATTCCATCTACTCCGTTCCATCTCGTGGCTGCGTTTACATTGCTGTTCTTTGTTCCACGCGTGTGTATTGTTCCATTGCCAGATTGTGTTTGAATAATTATGAAAGAGAGCTGCGGAGCTTCTCGAGTTTCATGCGGTGGATATTTCGTTACGCGAACCTTCGGACACGCACGACGGGTGGAGAAAGAATCTCCGCGGATAATTGGGCGCGTCGCGTTTCCAATGTTCGACAGTGTTGTTCTTCAATTTAATGTGTGAGAAGCAATTTCAACGAACGACTGGCAGAACTGACCAGATTCTTCCATGGCCACTAATGGAGTCATTCACCCAAGCTTCTCCATTAAAATTTGTCACTCCTTGGCCCTACAGCAGAGATAATGCTAAAATGACGTATAGCACCGCTCACAATTTATTCCAACGACTGTACGTGTCAGGAAAAATAAGCGCTACCGGGGGGCGTGCGAAAGTTCCCGAGCACTTGCGTTTTCAGCTTTGCAGAGGGAAAGCCAAGATGAATCTTAAATAACACGGGATCAAAGTAGGATGGGAAAGGAGCGGAAATGTGGTCAGCCACCACTAGTTTTTCCGTCAATTATTATTCAAAACAATTGAACTTGAAGTTGATTCGTTAATTCCTCCAAATCAAAATTGAAAGAAAATTATTTTATATTCTCTGGCAGGTGTCGCGAATACCCACGAGATTTCAGAGTCAAGGCAGATAGTTCAAATATTTCATTTTACCCCGCAGGCACACGGAGGGAAAGAAACAGACCACACTCGAACGAGTCCTGCGCGTTATTTGAGTGTGATAACGGAAAAAGATGTCTCGCGCGCCACGGTTGCTTGCTTCTATCAAGACAGAGGCGCGGAAGTAACGGGCAAATGAAGTAAAAAATGAGATATAACATCGTTAAGGAAGCCATTCACAGGGCCAATCAGCCGCGGAATAAAATCATGCGAATAATCGAGAGGATTGTCGCGATTCGAGGGACACAATTCGCGTGTAACGATGCTCACACTGTCGGATGCTTTATCGTCATTTTATCGTTACGCGCTTTGCCATTCTGTCGCGTAATTTCTGGGCTCGCGCGACATGTCGCGCAGAGTACGTTTCAAGTCAGTTTGCTTCTCTTCCGTTGGATGACGTATGACATGACATGTTAGAGTGCCGTAGAATGCTTCGAATGTGCCATGGTTGTGGCATAAATTACGTCTTCCTAAGCCGAGCTCGAGTAGTTCGGAAGAGAGTTACATTCGAAATGAATAAACCCTTGCCAGATGGACAATGTTCATTTCAATCCAACCAGTGAACACTTTATGCTTCCATGTATTATTATTAAATATATTGTATTTATTCCATAATCACTCTTATGTGCTCGAAAAATAGGATGTAATGGTGGGTAAAGCTTTTGCAAATGAACTTGGTAGGAGGTTAGAAAAAAATGAGGACACTAAGTTACTTGAAGTTTCGAACTTTTAAATTACAGAGTATAGGTTCGGGATAAGCTATGGGAGTTTCAAAGTTTCTTTAAAAAAGCATTAGCTAAAGGCGAATGAAAGGTGTGATGGATTAATATAGAAACATTGTAGCTATAAAAATCATAATGTCAATCCAATATCACCCAAACTTCATACTTTTAATCGTGTTAATCAGTTCCGATAGAAATTAAAGAACAATTGCAACGATATCAATAGAATTAAATCCAACGAATTAACTTCTCCAGAAGAAACAAACCTACATGTTGAATTATTCCCAAATCAACTAAATAACAACCATCATTAGTTTACAAGGTAATCTTCACGAGTCTCATCCTCTTGGTACCCGAAATTAACTAGAGATGACTTCATCAAGTAACTTTCGGACTTACCATTAAACCGGGGGTGGTCCTTACGTGTGAATCCCTGACACGATTATCGGGGTTACCCGTGTAACCGTAATGAAACCGCAAAAATTTCTGGCCTGGGCGGAAAATCTTGCTGAATCCGTGGTACTGGTCGGGGTCCGCCTCCTCCTCTCGCGAGAAACGCCAGATATGAAGCAGGTGGGTCTCGTTTCGTCGAATGATACCAGGCCGCGGTGGAAAGCGGGTATTATACCAGTCGGCGACCATAACCTTTCACTGCACCTCTCTGCTCTTAAGCGTTTTTCTCTTTTTTTTTTTTACAATCCGCGTTCCTTCATCTCCAGCGAAATGGCCAGCTCATATCCATCGCGCGGTCGCTGCGCATCTCGAACTGTTCCCGCGGCGCTGGACGCTCGAACAGACATGCTGTGCTCTTCTTCGATTCAGTTTAACAGCGCGAACCCGGACGAACAGGGATTCATCTCGGGGTAGTTCGACTCGAATCACGCCGCGTCCTATACCCCCTGTTTCGCACCGAAGGATTGCAAACTTCCTGCGAAATTGTCCTGGATGTCTCATCTGCGAACAAATGGCAATGGAGAAAGAATGTTCGTTAAATTATTGTCGCTCCAGGATGAGATGCAAGTTATGAAGGAACTGGTGTTTGGCGAATACAAAAGAAGAGCAGTGCTAGGGAGGCAGGGGAAGCGGTCGGTCTATTGTCAGACAGTCTGTATAATGAAATAGTTTATGTGCATACTGCGAGAGATTTTTCATCAAATTTTGAAAAATTTTTGGCTCTCGGGAATATATACATAGCGAACTTTATGTTACAGAGTCGATAAACTGCCTGCTGTAAATGGGAAATCTGAAAATTGATGATAGTTCATGAATTTTTATAGATAAACATGACGTGTATAAATATTTATGAATTTACCTGCAGAGTTACCTTTAACATGTAAAGATAAAGTATTATTTATTACCGAACGCAAACAGACCCAGATGTAGGTAGGAAAAGGAACGGCAATTGGATCTGCCAGTAGTATAAACATATATTAAGGACGACTACCCCCTATATTACACTGGCGTACGTGACAGGGCGTCAAGCACCTCCGAAGAAAACATCTACTCGACGAAAACGTCCAAAAACATTTCTCATTAGAGGTAATATTACGGTTAACAAACACTTCCGAGGTAGCAGGGAGGAAATTTTCTCCGAGAGTGTTCCTTTGATTCTGCACCGTTTCAAGTAAACAAGATTTCCTAGCGAGCATGAAAACCCGGTGGTTTTAATTGCAAACTCGCCAAAAACCAATTGCCAAGTACAGGCACCGAGGGAGAGAAAGTCCGAAAAAGCTATCTTCTTGCAAGGGACTTGTAAAGCAGCTGCATCTAATATTAAACTTGCGTAACGTCTGACATACTTAATTTACAGAATGTTGGAAAAAATAAATCCCTTTCTAGATGACGACTAACACTTTCGAAGTTTAGAAATTGTATCATGGTAAGAAAATTATTTCGTTTCCGGCACACAAATGTAGGGAATGAAGTAACGTAACTTGTCGAGTTTATATGTTACTTAGAAAGCTTATTTCCCCAGTGCCATTCAGTACGCGCTTAAATCCTACTTCATGCCCGCTCTGCTGCCATTTAACTGGAGAATTAGGAAAATTGTCGGGGAGATTATCATGGAAGAGCCTCAAAATGTACTTCTAAATAATAGTGCTAATACGCCAGAAGCTGGGGTTCGCGAGGTTTCCAGTTTTGCAAATTGCATGTCACCTGCAATTTAGGATAATCGCGATTTAAAGACTTCAACGAAGAAAATACCATTTCCAAAGGATGTAGTGGTTGGAGATACTCTATCCTAGAATTTTTTAACGAGTTTTCTGGAAAATATCGTCACAACTTGTTGTGCTTTGGATTTTTAAATCTTTCTTTCGTCGTGTATTTAATCTACACTTTTCACATATTATAGATTCAATTAATTAAATCTGTCAATTCTCTTGCTGCCTCACTGACGAGGTCTGAAATCACACATCGTTGTCAGTCATCTCCACGACTGATATTTTCTTGCAGAAGGCAGGCGGAATGTGCAGGTTTCGAAGTGTGTTTATTAATCAATACAGGGCGCGGTTTATAACGTTATAAAGGTTTATTATGAATATTCGCGCACGTCTTTCCGTTCTGAAAGTTCCCCGCTACGCGAAGTTGCGGCGGATATTAAACTCCACCTTTGATACATAAGGCTTTACAGCCGTTCCTTTTACAGCTTGCAATTACCGGTGCATACGAAATGACGCGTCCCTTCGGGCTGCACAGATGCCATTCTAGTACTTTTCTCGCCTGCCCTACAGTCCCTGCAACTGCCTCGTTTAGTCATAAGCATTCTCCTCCGCTATTATTACTTACGAAACTTTCAGATTTTCTTGCTTGACCATTCGCACTCGCGGCATTATCGTTTCCTTTATGCATACATTCTACCAGGCCTCCCCTTACGGTCTACCCTCTGTCTTTCATAACAACTTGTATTTATATTGTCTACCAAACGCTATCACAAAACAAGCCAATGGCACAAAAGTGTCGGCGGAAGACTTGTAAATAAATCTCCCTGACTGCTGCAAGTGATTAAATGTACGAAACAAATGTTAAAGGTAAAGCAACGGAAAGTAATTTTGCCTCAGGGTGTTCTCCCTCGAATTGCATTCGTTTCCTGATTGAAAAGAAGGCACACTCTCGCTACAATTACGGGCGCACCGATGCGAGTTTAAGATTATCCCAGCAGTGTACATCGAACTTTAAGAAATATCGCATTTGGAACGTTAAAGGAACACTCCTCCAGGGCAAGTTCTATAAATATCCCAAGACTTTGCCAAGCGACATTCCACCCGAGCATCGATTAAAACGGGGCATTTGCCCAATAGGAAACGGCTTAAAATAATTAAACGGAACGGTGTCCACACTTTCCCGAATCCATTCCTATTGCCATTCCAAATACGGGGATCCCAGGCGCGCCGCAAGTCGTAAGGGTATTCGTGTATAAAGTACACGGGCGAACATAAATAGAGTACATACGTATAATCGTCCCCAGGGGTGAGGTCGTTGTTTTCTCCTTCCGTTTCAGAAGCTCCCGCTTGTTGCTCCCCAACCCCGAGGAAATACCAGCATCCAACGGTGTCCCTCCCTTTTTCTCCCTTTTGTTGCCGCTAAGGACAGAGTTCATCGATCTTCCGACAAAACAGAAAAGTCTTACCACGACGGGCGGCACTCTTTTCTTCCGCGGGAGCACAGCTTCCGGGTGTTTCAACCGCCCCCGCTTTCCCCTTTTTTATGCTTCTTCAGGACACGCATTGCCATTGCCCGACTTCTCTCTCTCTCTCTCTCTCTCTCTCTCTCTCTCCTTCTCTCTCTCGCTTTCTCCCCATCCCTCGCGTTCCACGTTTTCCTTCTAGGAAAGATTCGATAAATTCGAAGCAATCACGATCGATGCATTCCACGACGTGCTGTTACGACACAGCCGACTTTATGTAGCATTACCCAGTGCGGTTTTATACGATGTTGTGTCATTATGATTCGAGACGCGATAGTGGAGCAGATTTACGACCTGCAGTGTCATTATTATCCGATTATGATACAGCAGAATGTGCCCTATGAAATTTATCAAATAACGATGGAATTCTTTCGATATTCGGTATAATTCAATGTATCTGAAACTTAAGTGGGATCTTGTTAGACTCCTGTTTGACATTACGTTTCTTCTTCGATGAATATCTCAGTCGACGATGCACGGAATCAATGTGCAAGGTTTACTTCTGTATGAAACGGAAGGAAATGTTGGAACTTCGGTGAATTAATTAAAGAATTTCCATTTCTGCTGAAATTTCTGTGCACATTGAAACAAATTCCTAAACCCGTGGTCACTTAAAAGTGGGAAGCGGATATATCGCGCAATGTAACATCTTCTTCTCGCTTTAATTAAAACTACCCGTGTGGTTTTCTGAGACCACTTGTATGTATGTCCAAGAAGAATTCTCTGTTGGGCGGAAAAACGAGTATAAGTCAAATCTCACCTCGAGCTTAAGGGGGTATTCTACCCAAAAATTCGATTTTTTTTTTTTGATTTTCTAATAGTTTAGGGTTTCGAAAATATGTCCCTAAATATTAAAGTGAAATTCGAAAAACTCCCAGAGTTATAGGGGCTTAAGACCGCAGCGTGGCCGGCAGTCGTTTCCTCGACTCTTGTATCTAAATAGGCTATGACTGCCAACAGAGAAGAGAGAGCTGCCCAACATGATTTTTTTTAAGTAAAGGAAGGTTTACCCTACGATCCTGATATAGCAGATTATGGAAAGTTACAGAAATTATTCGTTATCTACCGTAACTTCAGTCGCATAGGTCGTAAGTCGTAACTGCATGAAGAACTTTAAACGCGTTTTTCTCGAAACAATTTTTTTCAATCGGGCGCACATTTTTCTCAAAAACTACTGGACCGATTGGGCTAAAATTTTACACACATTCAAAGTGAATGTGCACCTATAGCCCGAACTAGAATTATACCAATAGTTTTAATACAACCTCCCCCGCACCTTGTTTAGCTCAAGAAAAGTCGAAAAAATCAAATATAAATTTTTAAACAGCTGCGATTTCGGTAACAATGTCCGGACTTGGTTACTTCTAGTTCGGGCGATACATACACTCTTATAGATTAAAAAAATCTTTGGTACTTTCGTTTCAGATGACTAGGACGACCGCAATTCGTGCGCCCGATGGGGCCGGTTTTTTTTACATGACCTGCGCTCCGGCGTGTAACTTGTACAAATTTCAATATAATGCATTCCAAAAATTTGTGTTGATAGTTCAAACACTACTAAATATGTGTGCAAAACCCCTGCCCTGTAGGTATGATAGGTTTTCCAGAATGAATTTCCAAATATCAGCTGCAAAAACGAGTGTCTAGAGTAGAATACCCCCTTAAGGGGGTATTCTGGTCTGACGAGGCGTTTTCGTCGCGTTATTTCGGATTTTTTTTTACAAAGAACCCATCAATTTTATTATTATTTAGTTTATTGCTACATGTTTATTGATGTTTGAACTATCTTTACAAATTTTGTCAATGGAAAAGAATTAAAATCAAACGTAGTTGACTGTTTTAAAGTAATGGTGAAAAAAAAAACATGGTGTCACGGTGTCCATGATTGGGCTCGTTCTAGTGATCTATAACAAAAAATGAAAAGAGATTCTATATCTGTATGCCTGTGGCTATCGTCCCTACCAGAATTATGATAAAATATTTTGTTTTTAAACTTTCACAGACCTTTAAAGTTGAAAAATTGTGCGAAAATCGAAACTTAATTTTCAAACCGCCGCCATTTGCTTAATTTTCAATATTTTTTTATCATTCTGGTAGGGACGAAAGCCACAGGCATACAGATATAGAATCTCTTTTCATTTTTTGTTATAAATCACTAGAACGAGCCCAATCATGGACACCGTGACACCATGTTTTTTTTTTCACCATTACTTTAAAACAGTCAACTGCGTTTGATTTTAATTCTTTTCTATTGACAAAATTTGTAAAGATAGTTCAAACATCAATAAACATGTAGCAATAAACTAAATAATAATAAAATTGATGGGTTCTTTGTAAAAAAATTCCGAAATAACGCGACGGAAACGCCTCGTCAGACCAGAATACCCCCTTAAACAGTTTCTAGTTTGTGAAACGAAGTTAAAAATTAATATGTTATCAACTTCCACGTCCAAGATTTAACAGCTGTTCTTACATAGCACTTTAAATACTCTAAGCGTTTTCCTGCAAAGCTAATAATTCTGACACATACTCGTTTGCCTGCCCACCAGAGAATTGTAAACGTTCTCAGACACTGGACTTTCCAAAAGATACACGTCGCCACAGATATATACGAAATAGAAGTACTTGTAGCGTCAGTCCAATCTTCTCATTTACATGCAATTTTACGTACCTACCTCCATTGTTCCCTTTCTTGTTTCCAAATAAAACTAGCCTCACTGAAACTGCCAATGGGATCCGAACTCTTTTGTCGTCCTCTATACCTCAATGTTCCGCGTTGCTCCGACGCAAGCGACTTCCCCGTAAAACAGCAGTTAAAGGGATTACGTTTGGCGAATCAATCGTGCTCACAGGCAACAGGATGCCTTTTTCGTTCTTCGGTAAACAGCCACGCAAGCGTCGATCCCCATTCACGATGTGTGAATTCCATTGTTCCTCGAATTTCTGGAGTGGAAGCTCATCTTCAAAGGGGAAGAAAAATATATATATTTTCCTTTGCATCGAGCGTTTGCACTCTGACAAAGCTGAAGCTCCCCCCTGTCGCTCTATAATAGCGCTATCGCGGCCGAAACTTCGCTATCTATACCGCGAATTAATCTACCGCAGCAGGTGTCAAGTAAGTTACACCGATGACGGTGAAAGAGTGGCCGATCAGACACTGATATATTGGAAAACTTTGACAGTAACTGTGGCAAGAGCGTGCACTGTAACTGATGAAGATTGAAACGTACTAGACGACGTCGCGAACGAAACTATTGGACTTTTGCAACGACTTCTACTTTCGAGAAATTGTTTACATCGGATTTGGAGTTTTATAGGTCGAGTGTTGCTAGGGAAAGTGAGAAGTTTAATGTTTTCTTTTTGCGATCTTAATTTGTCGAGGCAAAGTGTTGCTTCGTAAGAGCAAAGTTGATATCAAATTCCAGTGGCTCGCAATTAGTGCCAGCAGACTGTTTATCGCGGCAATTGTTGAAGTTTGTGACACGTGGGCGTTGCCTTTTTTTTGTAGCTACCTAGACCTACCTACGTGGCAACACTTTGACTCGCTATTTTGGGACCACTATTCCTAGCCGAGCCATAATGGACGCGTAGGGTTGTCCACTGTTGATGCATGTGGTTTCCAGATGCCCTACTGAACTCGGCTGTCACTCAGCAAAATTGTCCGAAGACAGCGTGATTAATTATATTAACTCTGTGTGCATACGCGGGAAAATTGGGTGGCGGTGAACCAACGTGTGTGGGCTACGCCTGTTTAGCTGCTGTGCGGTGTAATGAAACGTTAACACCAGTCTTAATTGCCTGTTTCGAACGAATATGATACTTGATGAATTTAATCCTACACTAAATCAAAGATCATCTAACTTAGGGGTGAAAACTACTGAAATATATTTTTACTTTAAAAAGAAATCTTTCTTTGATAGCTACTGACTTCGATAGTTCTGGACGAATTTCGTGACAGATTGTTCCTAATGTTGTTAATGGGATTATATTCATAACGCCATTGAATTTCAATGATATAAATGTCAATGAGTACATTTCTGTATTATTTTTTTATTAGTGTCATCCTGGGTTACGAGAACATGTTCCTTTTTTTTACGAGCCCCAGTTTTTTCGGAAGGGGTTGTTTACCCTACGCCGTGGATTAAGCGAGAACACACTGGACTTCGTTATTTGCTAAAATCGTTAGCGTTTGTACAAAAGGCTTGCAGTGCTTCACAAAACGCTACGAGCTTTTTTGAATGCATTCGTAAAAAGGCCAATTGTTGTGGGGACAAATATCCCTTCGAAACGAAAAGGAATTCACTCCTACGAGAATACTGGGAAGAACAGAGGGAGTCCGTAAATTTACCTCCATACAAATTTCAGGTTGTAGTTGTAATAAACTACAGTGGCGAGTGCATGATAGAAATGTGCAAGTGTGGACTTTTGAAATAAATGCACGGACAAGGTGTGCTGCTTCACGTACTGCTGGCCAATGCGAAACGTTGGTATCAAGCTTCGTGCCTTGCGGAAGAAGCCTTCGTCTTTCAAAAGGAACACGGCTTTACTTATCGATAACGGCGAGCTTGCGGTATACAGATCCGCATTAATATTCCGACAGCAGTATATTGTTGATCCTGCGTTTTAGGACGACTTGCACGGCTTACCGCAGTGCTTCAAAATTCTCACGACGGTAACCTTATAATGGATGAGGCGACGTCCTCCACTCAGACTTGCGGTTTTGGAATACTCGACGGGATCGGCTGAATATCGACGGAATCACGGGCACCTCGTCTATATTCCCTCCTTCGTGTCACCAGTTAAATTTATTCCGTAACTAGTTGCTACGATCCCATAAGCATGGAAACAAGATTACTGCATTATCATATTTCTTCTCCCAACCTGAGCAATCTTTACTCAAATACTCTGCAGTTGCGTCTAGCTATTTCTGGAGCAATTTCGATACTTGTTCGCCTTTGTTGAATTTGTTGAAACGAATGTGGAATGACAATTCAAATAACCGTGTTATTTTATATTCTTATCTCGTAGATCCATAAAGGCATCGATACTTATTACGTCAGCGGTCATAAAGCAGTTCGTTTAATTTTATTACCCCCATAAAGTCCCATTTTAATCATCTCGTGGCCCGGGCAGTCGCCATCAATTGGCGGATACCAGACAAATGGAAAAAAAACTTCGGCTCCCCAACGAAACGAAAATGCCATGATTACTAAAAGGTACACGCCCACTTTGCCAAACAGAACGTGACATTTTTATCCGTCACATGCGCGCGGCAGATTAAAGCAAATATCATTGTTACGTATTCGCAAACAACGAAACAGATTGCGACGATAATTTGTTGCACGTTTATTCCGCTGTTAAAATATTCCGTATTCGTTAAAACGCTCGCCATTAACTGCGTACCTGTATCAGCGCGCAGCCAAAAGTTTTTGCAGAATTACAGTTGTACACAACTGGCCCCCGCAAACTGCAGTAGAACATCGATGTAAATCGTCCCCTTATCGGCCCTCGATCTGCGGGATTCGCGTGCTCGAGCGGAGCGCGTAATCGTTGAATCCAGTTTGAAATATCAGGAAAAATTCCGCCGGTAGCGGAGCTCGTGAAGCATCCACGAGAAGAAATTTCGACTCCTCTTACGCGCCCGCCTAACCCCATTGTTTACGAGCAACGTGGAGAATCTGTTGTGCCATCGCGGGGACATTAATATGCAGCAGGCCTGATGCATATTCAATCGTACATTATATTTTCCCACTGGGCCTGTACAAGGCTAATCTCAGCAGCTGCGATAACTTGGCTTAAACTGTGTGTGTGTGTGTGTGTGTGTGTGTGTGTGAGGGTTGGCGATCGAAGCACCCCTTTCACATAGCGGCGAGCACAATGGGCGGGAAAGCTCGGAAGCTGAAGATTAACTGGCTAATAACGTTTCCTTTTTTTCGTCGCGCGCTAGTAGACTTTATTAAGGCGATCGCTGGAGCACTGGACTCGACACCGACGTGGCTGAATGCCTCGCGACGACTTAAATGGCCTCCCTTGTCTAGGACATTAGCCTGCTTGGGGAAATGATTCGATTCTCTTATGCCGACCCATCATTACTCTCTTCCCCGAGTCGTCGTATCGTTAAGGTCGCTCGTCCACGGGGCTTCCGTATGGATATTACTTTCGACTAATGATGCAGCGCCCCGGGACACTGAGAAATGGAACTGTTATTCGTGCCCAACAGTCTATCGGCCCAACGACTCGCTGCCAAGGGGGACAGTCCGACGTTCCGAGATAGGAGAATCGGGTTCCCCCTTTCGGACGACAATTTTCGCCGTATCACGAGGAAAATGAAAGCCAGCTACGACTTAAGTGCTGTTTGGCATAATCTATGACAGGGGCATTCTAATAGTTTGAATTAGCGCGAGGTGAGCGGGAGCATTGGCGGGGGACTGTCTTCACTTGTCAATTAAAAGTGGTGGGTAATGAATGTATCGAGCGACGTGACTGTAATTTGATTTATTGGCATGTTGAGTAATGGGTGGCATTAATTGAGTTGTAAAGTGTCGTGACTAAAATATGAAGTTGTAACATTTGCTGCAAAAAATCAAGCAGGGCAGATGGTAACTTAATTAATTAATGAGGATGTAAGATAGTTGGTTATAAGCACAGGTAGGATTAATTTTTGCATACGCATTGCATTAACCCCTACAGCACACTTCGTTGCAGGAAACTTGCACAACCGTTGCAGTATATTGCAATGTTGCTGGTGGGTTGCAGGTTGCATTGCAATATTACTGCAACATTGTAGAAACATTGCCGAGGAATATTGCAATGGACACGTGCGTGCAATGTTCCTGGAATATTGTGCACACATTGCCGTGCAATATTGCAATGCCTACGTTTGTGCAATGTTTCGGGAATATTGAGCAAACATTGTCGTGCAATATTGCAATGGCCCAGTTTGCGCAATGTTTCGGGAATTTTGACCAAACATTGCCGTGCAATATTGCGTATATATTGCGGTACAACCCACGTGGAACTTTCCTGCAACGTCGACCACAAAATACGGTGCAGCATTGCGCTCGTAAAATATGAGCAAGATTCCAGCAATTAATTCGCGCTAAATACAGAATTACGCGGAGCGATCCTGTAAATCGCGGCACGCATACTACAGTCCAAGATTCCACAGGCTACCTCCGAGGGAATGTATGCGAACATGGACAATATTTTATATAAATAATTATTACAATTACGTAACTAATACATAAGGTTTAAACAAATTCATAAAGTATATACAGCAACAAAAGATATTTGTACCTTAATGTGATTTACAAAAAGTTCAAGGGAGTTATGTGATTTAATATAAACGCGAATATAGCAGTGCAAAAGAATGACAGGTGCAGAAAATATTGCACGTGAAATATGGAGAAGTGAGAATGAATTTGAAAAGACAACGGAAAATAGTAGAATACCTATATAGTTTAAATTCGTTGTTTACCAGAATGATGGAACAGATGTTTGAACGGAAATAAAAATATTATAAAAATGCTACAATATAGAAGAGGATAACATGCGTGCGATTAATCTGAAATAACACGTACTTATATTAAATAAAATGAATTCCGATTTCCCCCGGTGAACATCGCCAATCGTTGACTTGTACTACTTATTTGCGAGGAATCTCCTGCTAGCCACATATTTTGCGGGCATAACAATGTAATCGTAACTCCAACTCGCGGCAGGGAATTGTAAAAAGCGATAAAAAGAAATCCTCGCGAAATATTACGTCAAAATGACGATGTCATGCGTTAGACCGAGGTGAAATGGAACTGTCGTTCGTAGTTAAAGAGCCCATCGTGTTGACCTTACTCGTGCAACGATGATGTGTAATAAACGTACCTTTCAAGCTTTATTCCTCTGCCTCCTTCCCCGCAAAGACTTGGAATGTAAATTTTGAAATTAAAAATGTCCTTCCCGGAGAAACTGTGGCAGACTTCTAGCGAATAAATGTTCCTTTCACTGAATCAATTAGAACAAAATGCTTCGCGTAAAAGATTAAAAAGGAATAAAAATTTAGCCTGCTGGCTGTAAAGCGTCCGATGCTGAAAGAAACCACTTAGTAAGTTAATCAAGGCGAAGAATATTCAATATTCAAGTCATTTTCGATCATCTGAAAATCAGTGGCAAGATCGGTTAGTAATAAAGGAAATATCAAGAATCGTAATACACCAGCGTCTTTATTGATATACGCACTTTACAATTTCGCATTGGGACAATTTTCCAAGGAGTCTCGAGGTTTCGTTAATGTTACAATAGTAAACCTACGGCGATCCACCGGGAAACAAACTCTCGTTAGCGTAAATTACTTTCGAAACGCGCGCCTTTCCCTGCGCTTGATTCCACGGAAAGGACAGGGGCTCATCTGTCGCGATCCGCGGGACTTGCAAGCACCTCCGATATTACACGATGGCCGAATTATAATTTAAACATCGAGGTCCACGATCGGCCGTAATAAGCTCTTTCGTATTTTCCTTTTTACAGTGGCTGAACAAACAATAAGCCGCCGCTCTATAAGACTAGATTAGTGATCACGATTTAACCTAATCTGTAATACTTAATTGTATCATCCCCTCGTCTCTCGTTCTCACATTACAAGCGTTATGTACACAGTTTTTCTTCTAGCTGCTTTACAGTGTAAACGCAAGTCCCAGGCCATTTACGACTGTATAAAATATTACCTTCGCGCACACTCGGGGGGCTTGATCCCCTGTCGATTCGCGAAGCACTCGTCACCAGACCTGACCCTGGGCTGCTCGAAAAATCGACCCATGCCGCGCTCGAGTTAATTACAGTCCGCGTTCGCTAATTAGGAAGATTAAACATACGCCACTGTTTTGCGATAATTGTGTTTCGTAGAACGACCGTTACACTTAGATGATGAAAGTACGTTCGAAGGTGCACAACCCTCCCATCGAATAGGGTATCCTTTAATTTATACCTAAACGTTAGCACCGTGTGCTGTTACTGGACGAATTTAGCCGTCGAAGGATTCGTAACCTGAAACAATAGAAGCATGAAAGCGATAGAAGGTGATCCAGTTGCTGTAATTAGAATTCTAAAAATATAAAAGGCTAGGGGAGACCGGGGCTAGTTGACTAATTTTTTACATTTCTAATTTTTATAAATAGACCATTAGTATTTTGTTGACTTACTGCATACCAAAAGTTTCCAAATTTCATTAGGTATACAGGCATAATTTTTAAAATCGTTTTAATTGTGTCTAGGTTGTAGTTTTTATTGTATTTAGAGTAGTGAGACGAATAAGTCAACAGACCCCGGCTACGGCATGACAAATATGATGGGGTCAGTTGACTTGACATTTACTTTTCAGGTTTAACCCTTTGCATGCGAAAGGTGTATATATACGCTGTCACAGTACATCAATATAATGTGAAAAACTTATATAAACGCTGCCAATTCCACCAATATAGTATACGAAACGCGTACATATGTATACTATGACCAATAAATTTTTATATTTTTTTTCACTCCTCCACAGTGTTATTTTTATTTATTATTTATCATGGTCTAAGATACTGTAATTATTTTGTACTGGTTTGTTATGGTCTATTTGGAAGGCCTGAGAGTTTGAAGGGAGGAAGGGTGTAAAACCGGTAGGGGTGAGTTTGGAAGGATTTGTGGTGGGGGAAGTGGACTTGAGCAGCTAAACTCTTTGCCTCGACTGCATCTTGAGGATAAAAAATGCAATTATTAGTAGTATTCCTATGCTTAGTCAAGCAACCCCGTCCGACATTGTTAACAAGTTAAGGGTCGTACGTACAAAACCTCCACGCACCGGATAAAATAAAATACCGTAAATTATAGTCAAGGTATCACGTTTCCACAAAATATTCATGAAATAACATCAAGCAGTACTTAGTGGACAAAAATTCATAAATAGTCGAAACGAAAATATTTACTTCCAGCCGACCTTATTAGATTTTTCATTCTCACTGACAGAACACGCAAGTTTTTGTCACGGCGACACATTAAATGGCAAGCTGGTCATTCATATGCTCCAATATTGCGAATCGCAGCATAATTTATTCCATAATACAAGAATTGAGGGAATTAGTCAACTAACCTCGTTAGTCAACTAGCCCCGGTCTCCCCTACTGCTATTTGACGCCCGCTTCATCGTATCACTAGAGCTCATTACCCAATTCCAATCTCGACAATGAAATTATACAATAATTTGCTTTGATACCCAGTGATGAGCATTAAAATGGGTGCGGCCTAATAATTACCCCGATCACTCGTGCAAATTGAATAAAAAAATCCTGGAAAATTTGCCGATCCGTTCTCGTATCAATAATTTTATATTAATGAAGAGAGAGGTTCGAATATGAACCTCATCGAAAGTTTATATTTCAAATTTTTCGATGAACCCAATCACACAGAAATTGAAAACACTGAGCTTGAATTACGCTGTCATATCTCCCATGTCCTCCATTGCGCAACAAAGTAAAAACTAATCTAGCCCTCCGCTTCTATGCTTCCCGAAGGCAAAAGGAGGGCTGGGTATAATACTTCCAGTTATTGTAATTGCGAGCTGGCAGCCGCGGGTGTTGAAAATAAAGGGAATTGAAAATACGTACTCAAAAAAAAATTACGTTGTTGAACAAGGTTTTTCCAACCCTCAACTCCAACTCCAAACAAACACACCTATGGTCAAAATAATGATTCTGAAAATAAACATGCAACTGCCTTCTGTAAATCGCGCGACTATCAAACAAGCAAGTAGGAAAGCAACGTTTCAAACGTGTGACCAATGTGAGATATCCATTTACTCTGATTTCCTGTACGTTGCAGTATAAAATGCCGATCAACAGCGAGCGAGAAAATTGTACAAAACAGCGCCGCCGATCTCCTCGACCAAATTACATCTCGTCGAAATATCAAGTACCCGAAGTGAGCTCCGAACAGCAAACACCGTGCAAACACCGTGCAAACATCCTCCCCTCAGCTCCAGGGGTTCGGGGATAAATACACTCCACCCCGTAAAAAGAGGAATACATTCGCTCTTATCGTTCCAAAATGATATCGCCCATCAGTTTCCACTTATCGCCGCCCCTCGCCGGCCAGAAAGAATTCGAGTGCACAGAGCCGCGGGAGGCTAAGAGTAACCAGCACGTTCGAATCTAACGAGGAGCGGCGAGCGATTGAAATTTTTCAGCGACCATCACGGACGTCGTGCCGCGAAAGTGGCCGGCAAGTGTCGGTGAAAGTGGGCAGACTCGATGATGGGTACACAGATCGATGACGGGGAAGCGCAAGAAAGATAACCACCTGGGGGCGAGGGGCTAAAGACAGGGGTGGAGAGCGGTGGGCGAAGAAACGATGCGACGGACACGAAGAAAAAGGAAGCTGCAGCAAAAGGAAGGAGAAGCTCCCTCCTCCTCCGACTCCAACCCCCGCCCCTCGCTGGTCGAGTGAAGTTTTCCGCTGGTTTCACGGCTCGGCCTACTTTGGTAAGCCTCCTAACCCAGAATCATAACGTGGAAACATCGCTGAAATTTCGGTTGGATGACACAGGGGACGCGACGTCTCTCCCTTCCTCGCCCGTGCACATTTTTCGATTAATATTCGGCCGAGGGCGGCGCGTTAAGGGGACTAGGCAGTCAGATCGCTCGAAAATCAAGTATTTTTTGCGAATTAATTACAAGGAGATGAACACAAATTGTGACTAGTACGTTTGGGTAATGTTTATTAATACTATAACCAGTAAAAAAGAAATGATTTGAACATTATATACATATGTATGACAGCGCTACAGTCGTCTGATATGTAGGCGTTTTTTTTTTTGGAGCCGCTGCAATTTTGCAGTGATTCTGGTCGTAAGAAATTTAATTGTGAATTATCCACTGAAATTTATACTTTGCCCTGGTCCCTATTCTGCCCTGAACCTATTGAAAAAGAAAAAAAATCAAAATTATAAAAATGGTGGCTGCAAAACGGCAAATTTTAAAGAAACGTCACTTTTCGCCAGGGAAAAGAGCCATACTATATTTTTTTTTGACAAACCAAGAGTTTTTACAGACTTATGCGTAGGTCCAGGTCGTAACTTAGACATGTTTCATGTATGCTGAATTTTTTTCAAATCGACTGATACCTCCGTTTTTCCCCAGTCACTGCAAAACGAAGAGGAAATATGATTCCGAGAAAAACGCGCTTAAAGTTTCGAAAGAGGAATCTAGTCTACCTGCGTGCGCGCAGAAACGGTTTATGGCGCGCTCGACCGTTTCGGCTGTAAAATCCTCAATTTTGCGAATTTTAACATAAACCAAACGGCATTTTAATCGGGGAGGGTGGTACTTTCGAAAAATGCAACAAAAAAAAAATCGAGTTTCTGACTGCCTAGTCCCCTTAAAGCGGCGCGACGCGGCGTATAAAGAAGACACGCGGTGGTACTTAACTTCGAAATTAGTTTCTATCAGACGTACTGTTTGAGTTCGGGGAGGGTGTAGGGGATGAACAGCCGTCACGGGAGCGCGATGGGCGCTGTTGATACGCGACAGCGTTCCGGCAAATATTTAAGGGTAAATGAAGGGTCCGTAATTAAAGCAGCCGGGTACTTTCAACTTCATCGGTCGCTCCGCGATATGTAGTCGTTGAGAATTTAGCGTTCATGTGTGTCGGAGCAACAGTAGCTTTATCGGAACTAGTAGATTTAAATTTTTATGCATCTAAGTGGGGTGGAAATCTTGTCGCTTAGGACAATTTAATTATCGAGGGAAAGCAAAGTGTTGGGTTCAGAAGTGTGTGAAGAGCAGCGGACTCTCGCGTTTCGCGGGAAATCGATAAAACTGCACGTTCTGCATTTGCTGGGAAAGGACACAAATATTTTTTATGAAAATCATTAATAAGGTCGTGCTTAAAATCTGTTTTGTTCTCTATACTGAGAAACGGGCCTGGTTAAAATTTTATTACATATTCAGAATGTTTTGGAGGCTGCTACCCGCTTATTAATATTTTAAATCAAATTGAGACGAATTGGTACACCTATTATACAGACAGATACAGGCTACACCTGGCTATTTTCAAGAGTTGCTCCACAAATTTACTTTGTAATAATATTCCAATGTTAAGTAAATGTGTTTAAAAAATATAACACGTCGAAAAGAAAATTCCTGTTTTCCCTTAAAAGCACAAAATTCCTATGGCTGGTAGCAACCCCCAATAAATAACTGAAAAAATCAAATAAATACCACATTACTTCCTCATAAGGGTGACAACATTGACACGGTGGCCCGTGAATAAATGCAAAATATTTTTTTGGGGTCAAATAAGCAGCGCCCTAATCATTAATCTTCTCTCGCAGAGGCTACAAATTCACTGTCATTCAAGCCTGATAGAGCTTGCACGCAATATATCAAGTACGAAATGACCTCGGAAGCCAAGCACAACAGACGTCACCGGGAAGATTAATTCACAGTTTGAAGTCGAAGATATTTCAGCGGCGACGGCAGCCAATAGGCGATTGAAAGTCTAAAAACTGAACGGCGGATTGTAGCAAGTTGCCCCGGAAGTGACGACAAAGGCAAGGCTAACGTTTAATCTATTTTTAGGATAACGCTGATGACTCATTCCGCACCCAGGCCCGCGTACAAGCACTTTCCATTAAGCGTCACCCTACTTTTCCTATTCGGTGTTAATTCCACGCGAATACGTTTACCAATTTCAGGAAACCGACCGCCTAGACACGCTCCCCTTTCGGCTGCGGCTGTTTACTCCGACTAAAGAGGCTTTCACGGGCGAAATCTCACGATGATTACGAACGCAACTGAAAGTAACTCGAGACGATTCAATATTGGAATGGTATCAGATTCTAGCACTCGTTCGCGACATGCTTTTAAGAAACACCTATTGCACATTTATCCTCCCCATTCTGAGCAATGCGGTACCGAGGAAACTCGAAATACCGAATGTATGACTGATTCTCGAACTCCTGCGCGGGAGAAACGAGGAACGGGAAGTTTCACGAAGCCCAGCATTGAGACAGAATTTATGACGTGATTTTTCGAACTTCCAGGAGGAGATATTCATATGGAAGTACCTCGCTGGAAGATTTTCCATTTCCCTCTGCCCTCCTCGAAATGAATGATTGTTTGAAATAACAATGAAATCAAGTTGTTCGTCCGGGTGGAATTATTCCTTAATATCCGGCTGGTGGGGCCGATATCGGATTCCCCGTGTTTTCTGCTAAATAATTCCAATCTGCAAGTTAAATTCGAATGATATACGGTGGCTGACCGGAGGCTGACAGCAACACAGGTTGGCACTGCTGATAATAGGCGACCGGAAGATAAATGTAGTGTCTACGTAAAGCCGAAGGTGCACAGCAACGCTCTGCACCAATGCTAACTAACGACATCGGTTGTGATGCCCCAAATATGTGAATTATTGGTCATTCGTACACGTTATGCAGGTCTGACTTATCACTGACACGTTTATGGCCCGCGTGCGCTCCACAGGTTTTACCGAGCAAACACGTGTCAGCACTTATTTCGACAAATCACTTACACGTTTAATAATATCTGTGTAATATTCGTGTGTAATATTATCTCTAATAATACGCGACTAATGTCTCTGTATTCGTTCAAATAAATTAACGTCCATGATTGCAAAGAAGGGAGTAAAAGATCGGTCTTGCACTTTCGAATATTTTTCGGCTGAAATATTATTGTTACGGGAGGTTTGATTAAAAGGGTGACTTACTGTGCGAAAGGTGGAAAAATTAATGGAGCCGGAAAGTTCTCACAGCACTTCTCCACACTCGTTATACCGCGACCAAACTTTTTTCCAGATATTGCGCCGTACGTTTCCGTGCGAAATTAAAGGTAATTAGTAGAGATGTACCGACTAGGGTTTTGGCCGACTAGCCGACTAGCTGATTAATCGGCCCCCAAGAAGCCGACTAGTCGCCGACTACTGTATTCAGTACATCTCTAATAGCAAAGTTACAAAACTTGATAGAAAAGGAGAACGAAAAATGGGCAAATATTCACAAAAAGGGAGTCGATCAATCGGCCTTTTTTGCCGACTACAAAAGTGGCCGGATAGTCGGCCACTAGTCGGTACATCTCTAGTAATTAGTGACTGTTTTAACGGGAGCACTTTAATCGCTCCTCGCGATACCTCGAATTCGTTTCGTTCACCCAAAAACGGTCTCCTCGGAATGCAAATGCGGTTTTTACGGGTTGGAATTTTATTCGCGGTGTGAGGCGTTAGGAATTGTTATAAATCATCGTGACAGTTGACGAAGACATGAAGAAGTGTTTCTCGAGAGTTTCTCTCGCATTCTTTTAACGTAGCAAATCGACCAACTAGAAAATAGTCCATTAAAGGGTGATCTCGCGAATATATACTTTCTGTAATGTTAGCATAAAACATCTCAAAATAGACTACATATTTAAATTAATTATTTTTCTTAAATTAAAACACAATTTTACTGTATTAATTAAACTAAAATAGATAGAGAAAATTTAAATTGTCAGTTACTCGAATGTAATACTACTATACTAGCCGTATTAAACATTCGCTGTAAATTACTACGTAGACAGACAAAGGACTTCTTCCAAAATCAGAACGATTTTAAAGCTCCATAAGCCATAAAAGTGATTTGAATTTCACAAGCGAGATCTTTCGAAACGGAGTATACTTGGAAACATTGAATGTCTCGACAGCACTGCAACGCCAGATTCAAAGGAAACGTTGAACAAAGACCCCCAGCTTGCATCAACCCGGATTCCTGGTTAAGTTAATCTCACACGTACGCGCGATGAAAGTCGTTACGTATGAATTACACGAAAAATTAATTTCTGAAAGCAGCCCTCGTGCAGACGATGAGTGCACGAGGCTCGTATTTACTTTCTCTACCGTATGAAAGGTACATACATCGAGTATCTAGATCGTGGGCTTTGGACTGAGAACCGTGCTAACCGGCGCCGACATCACTGCATCCTGAAGCAAGTACATCAGCAGAGAATGGTTAATTGATTTCCCGTTTGCGTCAATCTTTCCAGAATACATCGGCCTGATTAAGGTTTACTCGCATGGGAGCGGAGTCATTTCCGCGCGCTGAGAGACATTGACCTTGAATTTTCAACAATAATATTTTCACCTGCACTGGGAGCACTGTTCAATGATACTTGGACTATTTCTTGTGCCCCCGGAGTTTCTTTTCAAGCATCACAAAAATTGCGGAGTAGGGAAACGCACGAGTTCGAGTTCGAGTTTTGAGAGACTCGAAAAGAGAAATTTGTTTGTTGTTTTTCCTGCTTTCTAAACGCGACGTGTAAAACTATGTTCGTCTCCGAACGTTGGGGATTTATATCCCAAAGGGTTTGCAATTGAAAAAACCCGAGACACGTAGAATACGCAGTCTCTTCACATTGTAATCTAAATCCGTCAGACGGCAAACAATTTTCTCAGCGTGAAAATCTCGTACGTCCTCGTCGCCTCGAGTTTTGGTATGCGTAATACGTGCACGATTCAATGCAGGAATCGGACGAATCAAGTCCACCGCGAACGCAATATCTGAAAGAATTTAACTGCTTGCGATAGCACCGCCATTCGCCTGTCAATTAAAACATCGGATGAAGGGCTCCAGGCAAACATTTCACTCGTGAATTTAATGGTCCTCCAAGCTGGAGGATCTCTAAGAAAGGGAATTTGTTTTGTCAAATGTCCATTGATTGGAAAACCGCAATTCATTCTATAGAACGGAAAATACTGTACAGGGAAATTTTGAATTGACAGGCAATTCAGATGGTAGAGCTTCAAAGGGTGCTTTTAAAGCATGGACTATATTTTTTTATACTTTCAAGATGAGTTTCATGGGAGGACAATTTGCATTCTTGTGTATCATACTTGAAAGTTACAGAAGCACGGGAAATATAAAGTAAAACTTGTCTCTGTGTTGGAACACGCTTGAATTTCATTCTGTCCATGGCTGAACAGTCGCACGGCTAGGAACTGAGCAGATATAGTTGTAACTTTCAAATGTATCTCAATGTTTCGGATTGGAAACCCTAGCAAATAGTCTTCCCAACAATCTACATCGATAACTGTAATTTCCCTTCCGTGCGTATCACAATTTGAAACGAACTGGTGCATTTGTGCAACGGCCAACGCGATGCATTTGCATCGAAATCAAACACTTATGCTAACAATTTACATTTTCATGACTACCTTACAGAGCGACGCTTTGACTGCGAGAGTTATACCGATTGTTTACGCTGCTCGATTTATTTACGATCCACTGCAATTACTGCGAACCATATTACAAGGTTCCCTTAATATTTAAAGTGATATGAAAAAATATAAAAAAATATCGAAGCATTTGAAAAAATTATAAAGTGCAGGCTCATTGAGAAAATGAATGAGGGCGGGTTTCGTTTCGTATTTTTCAGACCTTTTCAATTTCAGATGTTTATACCCATCCATTTTAATATGGCACGTGTGCACGATTTCACTACAGATTTATAGTGCTGTGCCACCAGCAATTCAGAAACGCTTGAAAGTAATATCGATCGCTCGGGCTCAAAGGATTTATCCATATTCAACATATGGCATTCCAGCTCTACCAGCAGTTTCGCGAATCGGACATCAGTTACCAATTTTACAATATTTCGTATGGAAGACCGTACAAAAAGCTTTCCCCAAGCATTTCCTTTGACTACCGTATTTAACATTCTATATCTTTGAGAAATTTCGTACGGATTACTGAACCGTTTCTACCTGTGTTCACAAAAAAATTATCGAAAGCCTCACAACTCACAGGGAATAAGTAAAATACGATTATTCGTTGGAATAATAAACATACTACAGTGGACTTATCGAGCAGATGATTTTGTCCAATTTATTTCGAACAATAGCTTCTGTTGCAAGCCCTTTGCTTACCACTAAATAAATTCAGAATTTAATGTGATACCCCATGCTGCTCGCTAATTACAAATTTCAATATCCGTGTAATTATCCGGTGTCGGAGGAAAATTTCTGCTACTTTAGGGGAAGCTGAGTATATGCGTTGGCTATACGTGTGCACATATATTTAAAGGAGTTTACCAGCGTCTTGTTCGACGAAGAA
Source organism: Andrena fulva (assembly GCA_946251845.1). Taxonomy (NCBI): domain Eukaryota; kingdom Metazoa; phylum Arthropoda; class Insecta; order Hymenoptera; family Andrenidae; genus Andrena; species Andrena fulva. The sequence continues at coordinate 7,007,582 of OX276332.1, forward strand.
GCATCTTGGCGAATAATGCGCTCCGCGGAGCATACACGCGCGGCATCCACAATTTTCTCCGATGAATTTATACGCATACACGGAAGCGGCCTAAGCAAAAACACGGTTGGAGTACGATTTTACACGTGCCCCGTCTTGTTTTCACTTCACTCAAACTTTTATAAGATGTATACGATGCTGTAAAAAAGAAACCCCTTAGGGCACATCGCATTTTCGCCTCTTCCTTAAAAGAAAATCGTTCACCTGGCTAGAGCAACGAAATTTTGCGAAAATAACGCAGTAAAAGAAATAAATAAAGAAGCTATGGAAATTCAAAGAGGTTGGCACGAAGATCTTGACCTCAAACGGATAATTTTCGGCGATGATAATGTATATTAATATTGACGTGATTTGGGAGGAGAATGTTAAATGGTTTCAAGGCATGCTTTATGTACAGTTCTATTTTTACTTGGAATAAGAACGGTTTAAGAGGCTCGAGATGTAATCCGCAAAAAGCAGTAGGGACGTGAACGTAACGGGGAGAGGCAATCTAGCCGGGGGAAATACTGCAAGAAGCATGGCAAATGTTAGTAGTATTAATGGAAGCGTCTGGCAAATGTATGATAAAAACGAATGACAATTTCATGCACCATTTTACCGTTGTGGGAGAGAGACTAATATTGGTCGAAAAATATTCGCCACGCTCGAAATGATCGTATTTCCATGGAAAAAAGAGCCTGGGAATGGGAAATTACTATTGAATGATGTCATTCCTTTCAAATACATCTGTTTTTCTGCACTGAAATCTAGTGAAATAGTAGAGCGAAAGGTATTAATTCAAACTGTAAGGTAAAAATTCAAAGGAATACCTGCAAGTTTCTGGATAATTAACAAAATTAATTGTAAAATTTAAAGTAATTAAAACACTGAAGGGTTTACGCGACGTTTCTCTTATTTTGCCTTTTTAAAATTCCCGCCAACCTGGCAAGTATTCCAAAGTTTTTGTGCTTCAGAACGAAGCTCGGAATGAATAACATTTTACTCCACATTTTCCAGTTGCTTTTTCACGTAGAGTTATTACATCCCCCGTTCTATTACTAGTTACCAGACCTACTGCCTAGTTTCCTCCGGCTTCTTTAGAAAATTGTCTTCCGTAAGAACGTCACCGAGTGAAAATAAATCTGACTTTGCGAGATTACGCTCTAAATGTTTACAGAAAATTGGTAACCCTTCTCCCTCTTCTTCCATCACCCTCGTGCACCGGAAGGTTTCATTATACGAGAAACTTCCGTGATGTAAAAACGGCATTAGATAAGAATTGATGTCACGCCGTTGCCCAATTTCAAAGATTAATAGGCCCAGGGTAAAAAATAGGTGCAGTTAATCTCCCTCCATATGCTCTCCCTTCCGACACTTTGCTCTCCCAGCCCCTACTAATGAAAACATCCATTGGATTGAAATTGATCTGAAACCATTTTCTTAAACCGTCTCCAATTTAGAAGCCAAGCGCTCTCTTCTGCTCCCTCCCTGCGTGCCCCACATATCGTGCAATTGAAAGAATTCAATTTCTAAGCAAGAAACATTATATGTTACTGAGCTACTCAAACAAATTTTTTCCATTAATGCACGATTGATAGAATTTGTGCTTTCAATACAGAAATACTTCTGCTACTCTCGTACAAGCCCATTTACAATTGAACGGGAAATTAAAAAAAAAGGTTTTCATTAGGGCTTTTTCAGTTGATTCTACCTCGACAGAGAATAGAATATATCGAGGGCAAGAAATTAGTATATACAACGCGGGTGAAGAAAAGTTAGTTTTCAGTCCAGGCATGCAATGAAACATCCGCGAGTCTGTTTGTTATTACAGCTCCATTCAGCAAATGCCCCAAGCGGTCGTGGCGAAAATAAACTATAAAAAGTAAGACGTTTGTTTTAGAACACGCAACTTTAGTATTTCTGCGTAATACGTTCCCTGCTCCTGGCCTAACTCGATGATTACGTTGCAGCCTGCTTTTCTTCCTTTTTTTACGACAGCTATGTTTAAGAGACAGTTATGGGGGCGATGCAAGAATTAGACGATGCACACTGCATCCAAGTGTATGCAAGAGTGCGATGAGCAGGAATAGAATGAGAGCTTTGCACAGAATTTTAGACAATATGGAGATCGTGCATATTTCGTAACTTTTCATTTATTTGCAGCTTTCGTACGAGCCTCCAGTATGTAGAATAAAAGCATAAAAGTAGACGAGGAAAATTGAGAAGAATGGTATAAAAGCTGACTTCCGTCGAGTGAAAAAGGTAATACAATTTTCGGCTGATTAAAATTGTTTCTTTTTCTCATGTGAATTTCATTTTCTGTCAACAATGAGATTGATTATTTTTGAAATACCAGAATTGCTCTGTTCTAATTACTTATATTCTTGCTGCAATGTTTGTCTTCTCTTACTCTGCCCTATTTTATTTCAATTACCTCCTCCGACATCAAAGAAAGTCTAAATAATGATAAATTTTCCCCTTAATTAACTTCGTCGCAGGAACAAAAGCATAAAAAGCACCGAGGATTTCTTTAATTAAACCAGTACAATTCATGCCACTGTCAGACGTCGCTTAATTTACGACTATGCTTCCCCCTCCCAGGAAGCTAATTTTTAAATCACGAAGAAGCCGTACAGGACCAAATAAAAAGCCTTCCGCTGAAAGGAGCCGGATGGAAGACATTTGGCTTTTTTTCTTGTGGCGGTACAGCTTTAATTTTTACATTCAACGTTCTTGCTTGAGAGAATTAATGATCTGAAGATAGTAAAAAGTTTGAGCGAAACATTTCTGAGAAACAAGAAGAGAGCAGAAACGTTGCTGTTCCTTAAAATGGTACTAACAGGGATTCATAGTAGCATATTAATTACGAAACAGCTTGTAATATTATCCACATAAAGCTTAAGTAATTAATTTACGCGTTTGTGTTACTAAAGAAGATGAATGATCGCAGAAGTTTCTAAAGATCCCTTAGGAAACTGTGTCTTCTAGAAAACGCAATAATTTTCTGCGCACTTCTTGCAATGATTGAGCTTTCAGACTTAGCAACCATAAACGACTTAAGCTTATGGAAATCCCGAAGTCTGCTCGCTGCATGATCGATTTTGCGAAATAGAGCAGCCTCCATGATGGAACTCGGCGAAATTAAACGCGTAAACTCAATCAGAACTAATCATGTTTATCAGTGATCGTTGGATTGATGGATTATGTTGACACAACGTAGATGAGTGCCGAGAAAAGGGGCAACAGTATCAATATGATTCCAACCAAACATAGTCTTTCACACTGCAATTGATACTATGCGTGTACAAACACTGATAACACTCCCTAGTTATATTGTCCTTCGGCACACACAAAAGTAACTCACGTTTGATGAATTATTGCTTTCGCCGCGTGTGACTTCGATTATGTGCAAAGCACGGATTAAAATCGAATTACGAGTGCGAAATGAGATTTCCTCTGCGCGTAATTGAATTTCTCTTTGAGTTAAATTATGCTCCCTGGGAACGCCACTAATTAGTCGCGATATTCGCGAAACGGTACGCGAAAGGGTAAAACTGTTCGTTCCAAAGCGTGTATAATATTCTTTGCGCGAAAAGATGAAACTTCTCAGTCAGGAATTCCAGTTGGACGCTTCGGGTATCGATCTGTGACACGTTTCACATTAGAGAATGCGGGTTTGATTAAAGTGCGTTGTCCGTTTAGCGTCGTAATTTCGGCAAAGACGCGAAACTCGTAAAACTCGAATGACCGAATCACACCGCTTTATCGGCAATTCGAGGAGGCTACAGCAAAACGAGAATTCTCTTTCCATTCTTCAACTTTCGCGGCGACGTTATTTCGCACGATCGTCGCGTCTGCGATACATAAAATGTAGGGGAGTGATAACTCTAAGCGAGGATGATTACCATTCGTACCTCTCATTAATAAATCATGCAGCAATAATACCATTTTCTCGCTGATCACTTTTTGTAATTTTGTACAGTAATAGAATACAGCTTTGAAAATATCAGTGGATGCCAAACAAGAGTGGACAGCTTAATCAAACTTGTACCAGTTTACTTGCCAGCGTTCCAGGCTAATAGAAAAGGAACGGAGCGGAAGCGAAACGGAGCGAATGAATTTCTTTATCTCCCAGCTATTAAGCCAACTAATTCAATTTTCATGCAAGAGAAGACAGCAAATGTTAAACAGGCTGCAACTCTTGTTTCCATGTCCAGATAAAGTAGCCGACAAGTCATTCAAGAAACTGGCACGAAACTTTTCTCCGTGCCGCGAGTGAGCGGCGCGATAACAGCAATCCAAGAAGCCGAAACGTAAAACACAAACGGAGAGCCTGGATCCTTCGTTACGCGAAAAGTTACTGGACGAAGGGGGCGATAAATCTGGGGGACGAAGGAAAGTAAACACAGAGCGAATACGAAACTCCCCAAGATTTTTCGATGATTTATGTCGCTGCGTTGTCTCGCGCGACACCAGAAGGACGGAGCCATTTCCTAAAAGTAGTTACCACTTCCATGCGATTTCTCCCGAAATTTACTGCCAGCAACGTTCGCGTGATTCGAGCAACGTGCTCCATTCGCGCCCCTTAGATCTAATTACCAGTAATATCAAAATAATTAAACACGGATTACTGTCGCTAACAGAGACATATTTGCTGTATTCATCAAAGCCGCCTCTAACTTCCTCACGACGACTTCGGTACACGTCGCTCGCCACCTACCCCTAACACAAAACCACCGAGCACGCTGGATACGCGGGAGCTGTTAGTACTTGTACTGGTTTTCGCGCACCGTCAACCGTAATGGCTAGCAGTAACTATCCAAATGGAAGCCCAACATTCCGCGAAAGTTTCGGAATTATTTAGCTGAAAACGAAGCGAGGGAACCGGAATACCTGGTCGTCCATCGACAGTTATCGAAGGGAGGCGAACGGTTATCCGCGTCAGCCGAAGCTCGGTAATGGATTCATAACGCAGGAAGTTTACGTTCCGCGGCATCGCTGGTGCACGAGAATGGAAATGCGCGAATGAAGAGGAAAGCCGCGGCGGGATTTTTCCGTCGATCCATCGATATATCCCGACACGGTCTGGGAGACATCCGGCAACGAAAGTGTCAGGGCCTCGCGTTGCCCCGCTATGGGGCTCAACAATGGCCCCCGATATCACGGGGATTGTGGTTTACGATTATGATCGGACGCAGTTTACGATTACTTTGCAAGTCGGTCGATTTTAATGCTCCACTATAGTGAGAAATGGATTCCCTAGGGTCCAGGGGCAACGGCTAAGGGGAGTTTTTTTTTTGAAGGAGTGAAGGATTTTCCAGGCAGGAGATTTCGAGGGGAGGTGAAAAGCTCCGTTTCTATGGTATTATCATTTCTGTAGTATTATACAGATTTAAGAAAACGCTCGGCGGACGGGGAAAGATTCTTCTTTGTCGTAAACGAATTTTTAAGATCTGTCTTTCATCGAGAAAACTGGATTGAGACATCCTCTCGTTTCCTCGTTTCATTTTACCTTTATTAAATCTCATTTAGGGTGAAAGCACTAGTAGTCGGCCACCCTCTAGTAGTCGACCACTTTTGTTATTTAGCTTAAAGAAATAAGTACTGAAATAAAGAATTTATTAAATGACAATTTTATATTATATTTTGAATTTGTAACTTTACAATACGACAAAAAGCGCCCTTCATAGGTAAAAAAAATAAATGCTTTTAAAGTGATTTGTAAACTAATGTTGATTCTACATGCGCCATCGCTGTTTTCTAACCCGAGAAACATAAGTGTGCTTTGAATAGAAACGACAAATGTAATTCAGTTCTATACATTTTTTACTGGAAAATTATGCTATTCCACTGAAAAAGCATCAACAATTTTACATGCGCTTCAAAAATTTAAAAAAAAATGGGATAATTTATTTATTTATGGGAGGTTGGTAACTGGATCATCATTCCCTTTCAATTTTCAATAGTCGACCACAGCGGTCGACTTCTGAAGCTAACTGCATTATACAATGAATGCTAATAGTCTTAGAGCAAGCTAATAGTCGACCACATATATTCGTTTCTTATGGATTAATGTTCTACAAAGTTTATATAATTTATTTATAGAATACAAATACCTACTTTAAAAACTTAAAATTTGTTACTGCTTCCTATCTTAAAAACGAAAAATTTAATTTACATTGGAAAAAAAAATAATTTCTATTTCTTATTAAAATTTTGATAAAGTTTTTAAAAGAACTTATTTTAGTTACGCATTATTTCTGTCATTATTAATTATTTACTGATGTTGCACATTATATTTAAAAATAAATTTTAGTTTGTAATGCGCACATAACCTATTTTGAATTTCATATTAAAAAAGGTGGTCGACTACTAGATAACGGACCGGTCGACTTTTAGACTTAAGCGGTCGATTATTAAAGCATTCGGACACTTTATTTTTAACGCTAATTATTTATTTTCCCCGAACTTTCCTACTAACACAAAATATTTAGTGATACATTAAATACATTTGAATTACTTCAATACATTTTATATATTTTATAACATTGATTGTTTATTTTTTTTCAGTACTTTTCATTCGAGTTTAGCTTTAAGTGGTCGACTACTAGTGCTTTCACCCTATACCGGAGAGTCGATTCACAATTCGAGATTGAAACGGTGGGCATGATTGCACACGTGCATCGAAGCTTCGTTAATTTTGTAATAGGAGCGAATTGTTCAGTTGTGACGAGCGCATTACGTGCGGTAAGAAAACGGTGGTTTCGGAGTTTGTGTTTTAAAAAATGGAACCTTTTAAAAGCCCTCTGTCACGCGGTTACCTCGCTGACAAAGTGAACGAAAGATAAGGCAACGGACGAGTCCTTTCTCGGTGTCACGTAACAAAGCTCGAAGCCAAATCTGTGCTGTCTTCCCACTTCCTGTGACAAATTTTCTCCAAGCAGCTAAAAATAACGACATTGCGCCCCGAACGTTGGCATGCTACGTGATAGCACCACCGATTCTACTTCCTTCGTGTTAAAACGGAGCAATAATTTAGAAGCTTAGTGGGATCCACTGACTCCAGAGATTTAGGAAGAGTTGCTGAAAAAAATGAAAGTATGCCAAATCTTCAGTTTCTAAATAATCGAGCAATAATGACGAAGGCGATAAAAGTTAAATTGTTATTGACATATTGGTATGGTGATAGAATTTGGTACTAAGTTTTATGCATTCCAAGCTGTTCGACTGTAAATTCGATGCTATAAAAAATGCAAATAAAATTGTAAATGTCTGAATAAGGATGTACCATTGTAATTAAAAATTGTTTAAACACAGAATTGCATGGGCGTAGCCCTTAAATCTGTTTCATAAATAAGCAAATTGAGTTGCGGCGGTCATCATGGAAATAACTCGAGAGAAATTAAAGCGGCGAGGATTTCGTGTCGATGCTCGAGGCGTCTATTTATTTCCTCTTCCTTTACCACCGTTTCTTTTTTAACTCGATCTTTCTTCAACGACTTTGATGACCGTTTAACTCGAGGAGAGATGATCAAAGAGAGCTAGTCGCCACCTGGTACCGCGAAAATGCTTTTAACCAGTCGATAAAACCACTGAAACACGAATAATTCGCGCGATATCCGAGATTAAATGGGAATTACGGTGCGTCGGTAGTGTGATCGGCACGTGGCGAAGGGAAACACTTTACGGACAGGAAATGACAAAGAACCACTGGGTGAATGAAAACCAGCTGGAAATGTAATGAAACTTTACGATTCCTGGGCAGCGCTTTAGTGCATGATAAGATAATATTGCATTACAAGTTGTGGAACTTGTAACAAGAGGGGTGCAGCTCCATTTTTGACACTTTTTCAGTGTAATATATGTAAAAAAATCTGATAACAAATGAGTGATATATTGCAGATAAATAAAAATAGAAATATTAATATTTTTATTATAGAATATTTTTTTCGCCAACAATAGAAATAAAAACTTTTCAACACAATAACTACTACCTATTGTGCGAAAATATATATTTTTCTATTAGTGTTCTCTTTTTAATATCAAGTCAAAGAAATAATTTTATAAACAGTTTTTTCTAATTTGCTCCAAGTTTCAATTCACATTGTGATCGCCCTGTGCGAATTTTTTACCCTTGCAGAAAACAATAAAAACATCAAACCTATTTTAATGAAACCTGGAGAGGTGCGCTGTTTCTCTGAAACGACTCTTTTGCCAGAAATTTTCCAATACTGAAATTGCCCCAATCGCGAAATCTATAATGTGTTAGATAGAAACTTGCTGGAGTCTCTAACCTCTGGAAGAAACCTAAATACAAATTAGTGCTACTTAAGAACGGGATTACAGTGGAGAAGATCGGTCATTACTGCGACTGTGACTTAATCCGCGCTCGCGTCGCAACGATTAAACGCGGAATGAAACGGTGTTGTAATGAACTGGAAAAGATCAAAACCAGAACGGGGCGAGGAGGTCTGCAACAAGGCGCGTATAGGTGCATTCCTTTTCTCCGACGATCTTTTCGTGAAAGGTCCAAGCTTCCCACGAACGGTACTTCTAAAATTAGCACCATTCTCCCCCCCCCCCCCCCCCCCGGTTTCATCCCTCTTCGCCGGGGCTTATTATCTCCTGCTGTGGATTCAAAAGTAGGATTGCAGAGGTTGACCTGGTATCCCGCAACGCTCTCACCGCCATCCATAAGAACTGACACTCCCGCTTCCGCATTCTGCTCATCGCCCGCGATCAATCACAGAGATTTGATAAGTTTCGACAAAGGAGCAGTGATATTGCTTCCTCAACTGTATTTCATTTCGCCAATTCCCTTACACGCAGGTGATACACGACGAATGTATTCATTCCCAGGCTTGTAGAGGCTTAGGCCGCGAAAATGAAAAAAATATTACGCATTCATGGCATGCGAACGTGTTCGATAAATCCTTTTACGAGGCGTATTTCTTGAGAGCTTCTCCAGAGCGTGGACGTTTCCAGGTGATGCATTGTAAGGAATTTTCGATTCCACGAAACAGGCTATTGATTTCGGTTGACACGGTACAGAAGGATAAGGGAGCCAGTCAGTTTGGGAATTATGAAAAAGCTTCGATTTTAGAAGACAGAAAACAGGGTGGTTTTTAGGAGAAAGGTGCGTGTAATTATTAGAAATAAGCGTGGTCTTAATAACCAGGGGACTAAGATTGATGGAGAAGAAATATGGGAAAGAATTTTTCAATAGAAGAAAAGTTTGGGAATGTTAAACACCAATGCGGCTATACATCAGGATATGTCAGAACTTATCAAAGCAGGAGGAGAGGATCTACGTGAAAAATGACTCAACGACTGACATTGCCAAACTTTGAGATTAATCAAGGCAACAATTCTTCTACCTTAAACTTTTCACTCTCCCACAAGTCTCCTAACAACGTTTTGTCATCATATTTCATCCTTCTTACTTATCTGTGTTACACTTATCTGACAACGGGTAAATCGTTCCTTTCCTCTCATTCCTTGTCATAATGACTGTTATATCAATTTTTAGAAAAGCCAGTCGCCTTGAATTAGAAAGATATAGAAAATCAATGAAATCACTGTTATTCTCCATTGTTTCATCCCCTAAAAATATTTTATGACTCTGAATTTCTCTTAATTCGATATAATACATAAAAGAGGAATTCTAGCCCAACTTCCGGAACACTTGATTTAACTATCAATCGAATAAAAACCAGTAGGTTTATTGTTTCCTGCCTAAGATTTGAAGAAAATCTCGTTACACCCGAGCCAAGCGTCGAAAAGTCGCAGGTGGTGGATCGTATATTTTGCACAGTATTTCCCAACTTACAAGGAGAGTATTTTAGGTGTCCGCCTCCGATCATTTTGATTTTTGCATATGTTATAGAGGACCGAAAAATAAGAAATACGTGTTTTTTTATTTTTCCCCGTTTTCATATTTGGGGGGTGAAAACTGCGTTCACAGTTAGGGGTGAAAAATCATTTTTGTGGACTTTTTGAAAATCTGGTGAGTCAGTCATATTTCGCATTCAAAGACACAAAATTCGTCCATCGACACTATTCCCCTATCTCTAATAGTTCTCGAGATATTCCACAAAAATGAGTTTTTAACCCTAACTTTGAACGCAGTTTTCACCCCCCAAATATGAAAACGGGGAAAAATAAAAAAACACGTATTTCTTATTTTTCGGTCCTCTATAACATATCCAAAAATCAAAATGATCGGATGCGGACACCTAAAATACTCTCCTTGTTAGAAATAAAATATAAAAGTGCCTCATACATTTCATTTTGCTTGGAACCACCGCTATCAGATTCCAACGTGGAAAGTTACATCATATTTTTCACCTGTTTCCTAGACAAAGTGCTGATGGCAGGTCACGATCTTTCCCTGAGACTATGAAGCTAGACGAAAGATAATATGTCAAGTTTCCTGCGGGAGGAGATCGAAGAGAGCACGAGGTCCCTAAGCAATTTTCAGATACGAATTCTAATCGCGACGCGTGCGCTGGCGAACACTGTTGAATTCCGAAACCAATGGAATTCCTATTTTCATCCTGACAAATGTCTCGAATATTTACTGTAACTCGAGACGAAAGAATGCCTTGGACAGATTGTAATATCGTGCTTAAATTATTGATCCACAGTGCTGTTTCGCGAGGAATTTCTTTCGTGATGAATGGATCCGCAGCGGTATTAAAACAATCACGGTTCAATTTACACGTTTTCAGCGTGATCTGATTCCGAGAGTCCATTCCTATCCTGATTTATAGCAAGGCCTCGTTCCTCTTACCGCTTTAGAGAATGCGATCAGACTCCCAGCAGTTTCCACGCCAAGAATTTTCTTCTTCGGCAACCCAAGGAGCCCGTATAAACATTCAGAAATTCTTATTTAAAAACAATATTGCATGGTCGGTTTTATTGAATGGCTGAGATTGCGGATATCCCATGGGATATCGTATTTTAGGGCATTGCATTCGCCCGAGACAAAATTCGAAACAACGAAACTGCATCTCTGATTTTACGTAATCTTTTTCTCTGCTATCTGCATGTTTCTTCAGTTCTGGGCACAGTTTCTATCTTTATAAAATTACCTTTCCACGTTACTATGTTTCTTATATTTTTTGTGTGCTATTTCAGCATTTAATACCTACCACGTCAAAATTTCTTAGCAAAATTATTCTGAGAAATGTTTCGATAAGGCAAAACTGTTGCTCCTTTCGTACTAGTTACTGAGCTCACTTCTACAAGTTCCCGTTATTCTATCAGTATTCGGAACAGGCCCTCATTTTCACTTTAGTCACGTTAATTGAGTCAGCACGGTTTCGGCGTTTCTTCGTTTTCACTCAAAGTTGGGCAATCCCTAAGCGCTCGTGTATGGTACTAATGAAAAAAGTTCGAAATCCCCAGATTCGAGGAAACTGTATTAGCATTGACAACGGAGGGAAGACACCAACTGGTTATATATCTATCGTATATATTCATACTTAATGCATTCCCATTTATTAAACTCATAACCGTTTAATAAATAAAGCGAGAGTTAGGAATGTATTCCAATAAAAGTCAATTCAATAAGAAACCGATGTCTAAATATGTTATTACAGGAGAAAAAGGGGAAAAGAATATTTCAACTCTACTAGTCACAATAATCGTATATCTAAGATTATAGCACACAGAAAAGGTGAAGAGATTTCATCAAGTTCCATCTTCTTTACCGTGGACAATAGAAAGAAGTGGTAAAGAGGAAACCCGGAGACTTTAATATGGCGCTCCCTTTCTCCCATGTCCAACAATACCCTTGCAAAGTGCAATTGCACGTCTCCATCAGCCTCCATACGTTTCCATTTGTGTATAGATCAATTGTCCGCGTCCTCCCGTGCAGAAAAGCATTATAGTAACAGACTAACGACATTTGTGTCGCCTTTAGATCTAAAGTAGACCGACCCTTGGACGAAGCAAACGGAAACTTTAATCCACGGAAAGTAGTTGCAGTTCCACCTAAATTGCAGCAATTTCAAGTCGTTTACCTTGCCGTTTAGATACCACGGAGGTATTATGAAAACACGCTGACTCGGGAGGAAATCGGAAGAAGTTTGCGACGGGGTAAGGAAAGGCTCTTCGGAGATAGATCCCAGACGATAGAAGACGATGGCCGGAGTTAGGTACAAATGAATGTAATACCGCCACTATTTATCGAATAAGAAGAGCAACGTTCGAGCGGTCCGCAAGCGTTCCCAGATGTCGTCGGAAAATGTTAGCGCCTCCGCCGACCCTCTTCCCTCTCAATTTCACCCAGCTATATACCATCCGCCCTTTTCTTATCCGACAAAACCTCCGGGAGCAGTTCACTCGGATGTTGCGTGGCGCTTGTGATTTACGTCTGTACCTATTCCTCGGCCGCTGGGTATTCAAGGCTCTGGGACGTAAGTTACGTCGCGTACTGCCACTAAGGATGAAGACTCTGGGCGAACGAGCTGGACAATAAGTGAAAGAAGGGAGCCGAGTCGTTTGAGTTTATTCCTACGGCGGATGAAACAAAGCACCCCGTGCTCTCCCAGCGAATCTTTTGACGTTCTCGGGCACACGAAAATCCCTTACGGTAGTGGTTGATTAACATAGATGATAAAACGGAAATTTGTAGATACAGCTGCGGGGCATCGGGCTTCTATGGTGATGAGATTTTATTGCGAGAAGCAACGTGTAATATTTCAGAGGCACCTCTGTCGTTAATTGAGTATTCAATGCTTTAATGCGTCCTACAACGCAGGTGAATTTTTTTACCAGGACACTTATGATAAGTGAAATTTCCATCGAATAGATAAGTGTACATTTGAATTCCGTGCTGGGATAAAACGGGGGAGGAAGGAGGTATAATAGTGAGAAATGAATACAAGTGCTACTCCGCTGTAATTGGATATTGCAGTCCAATTTATTCACTGTTTCTTAAGGGCGGAGCGAAAAATTGAAATTCCGCGATAGCGAAGAATATTCGCGCAGATTGTAGGACATCGGGGCACGGAATTCGCGAAGCAGATAAGCGAATAGGAAGTAGGTAAACATGGGAAAGAATGGGGAGGAAATACAGGAAAGAAACTGGTACACTTGAGTTTCCTCGCAACTGCAGTAAAATGTGTGCATTCGGAATTGGCTGCTTGTTTAACGCTTTGACTGTCGGTGCTGCATTTTGAATAGATTTCTATCCAGCTGGAATAAATCGTGATGTACGAGGTACATACGTCGGAATCGCTTTATGCTTTACTCGACTGAGGTGCAAAATTCTGAGGAAGGGGATGTATCTTGAGACCAACGAAACTCTCATCGTATCCTTTTGATATCATTTCTCTACATCGACGAAATTGCCAGTGGCGATCGTGTGACACTGAAGTGTTACGTAGGCTCGTCGCTAGGGGTGAAAAATTTAGGGAATTGCACCTGCATTGAAATGAGGAGAGTAATTTACAGCAGCCAGAGGGCGAGGCCACTGTAATCCAAACGTTCTTAGGAGTCCAGAGCCTCGATGGCCTTGAATGTTGAACTCGAGAATCTACGCCTACAGCGACACAAGTAGCGCCTGGAGAAGCGAAAAAGAAGAAGAAAATGTGTTTTCAAAGCCTCTGGCTCGTGCGCGAAACAAAGGAAGTTTTTTCGGAGGTCGAAAAGCGAATAAGGTAAAAGGTGCATTTCACCCTCTCGCCATTATGAAGCGCTAATTGCCTGCGAAGTAATTAATCCTATCCTAGACCCTCCGACCAGAAAGAAACTCGAAGAGAGACTGCAAGAGCAATGTACTTACATAATGAATACCTAATCGGCTTCATCGACATCACAAAATCAAGTGCTCCGATTAATTAGGGACTTCTTATAAATAGGGAAGTTCTAATTCAACGAATATTGATGTATCAACAGACAAAACTCTAGATTCCTTTGGAATTTTAAACTGAATATCGAAATGAGGTATTTAATTTATCGCGGTAATAATTTGAATCCTTGTATCCTTTTATCTAAGAAGTGTTATATCTCCTGCTGGAAATTTCATGTTTAGCTAGAGGCTTGGAAGACTTTTACTGCACGAAGGACACGTCTTTGGGATACTGAGCCCTAATTGCCAGCTGAATAAGTAATACCCGTCTGTGTAACGAAACATCTTTAAAAGTGTCATAAAGATACGAATTAAGTATTTGTATGACACTCCTTCAATTTCTAATACTGCTGTGCTAATATTTCATAACTCAAATATTCAATGTATAATATACAGAAAGGGTACAACTAATATTTTATATCTTCTTTAAGAAATATTATTGACTAAAGTTGTCGAGCTCGTGAAATTAAAATTTATCAACAGTGTTTACAATTTGCGTCATTTTCAATTTCGTTACTTTAATTTCTGTTTACACAAAGTGATCGAAATAAAAGGACCTAAACGATTTTTTTACCAGCGACAGTATAAAGATATCGATGTGTACCACTCACCTAGAGGATGTCGCCAGAACTGGCAGCTCTCGTAGTTCTCGTCAATGGTCCCAGTTGCCTGTTTTGATCTGGCCGAGGCTTGCAATATATAATTTTCCGAAATGCTTTCCGAAAGCTGTCACTGAGAAAGGCGTAGAGTATAGGATTGACACAGCTGTTCGTGTATGCCAGGATATGGCTGGCTATTTGGACCATTATCGTGGCTGGTGTCAGTGGATAGACGTTCAATGACTTCGTCACCAGTATCACCTTTTGTACAAACACAGAGAAAACGCACGGTTTAGTAAGTTCCAAATACACGAAGCTTGAATTTACGTAATTCTGTTGTCGAATTTAGAAGAGCCTGATGTCAAAATTTTTGGGATAAAGCAATAAGTAGTTACCACGACGAAATCGAGGACAGGGAAAATACTTGTTACTGTGAGAAAAGTTTGTTCGTCGAGAGAAGACGAATATTCGGTAATTTTTCTACCAAACGTGGTTCAAATGTCCTTTCAAACTTTTCCCGAGTGAAATAAAAATAATAAACAGCCAACATAGATCTCAAGTCTCTAGGAAATACAACAAATGCAGGTTTTATCTGATGCTAAGATGCACTCCTAAGCGATCGACAACTGCTTTCAATCATTCAATGGCTCTTATTGAACGATCGTATGTATGCCTGACTGTAGTTGTAGTATTCCACTTCGGCGCGATGCAATTCAACTTTTTGCACGTGACGGAACAACGGATTCGTGATGTTACATTTTATATTTGTATATTCAATTCACAATTACTTCAGAAATATTTTGTTACAAATTCCCCATATAAAATAACGCTGTTTATTAAAAAAAATCAAGGGAAATATGGATATCCTGTGTGTTGTCCTGTTTTCAATTCAGAGCAAATGTAACATACTAGTACAGCATGTTATTTGCTTTTCGTAACATTTCTGTAAAAATTAAATGAACGACGGAATAGAAAAAAATTGTGTACGAGGCAGTATTTCTCCCCTGTCAAAAGCACACAATCCTTTATCTGTCTTATTGCGGCGCAATGCCGCTCGAAAATCGTAACACAATTTTCAAAAGGCAAACATTTTGCAGTGGAAACTCAATAAACGCAGCCTGTCGAATGTTTTGCAACGTCGCGACGCGAGGAACACAACAACCGAAGCAAAACAGAGGACAAACGAATCGCGAGCAATTGTTCGCCGTGTGCCATTTTTGAACGAAACAGAATGACAAACTGTGCTAATCTTGACAATCTAAACATCACATTGCGTGGGTGAACATATTTCAACATCTGACTTCTGCAAAGGAAATGAGTTGCTTTTACGTATATTTGCTAAATTTTCAGAAGCGTATACTGGATTTACTCTCCACAGAGATTCTATTTTTTATAAACTGCACTGGACATTAAAGAACAGTAGCTGAATGCCAATACTGTCAACACTGAGAAATTGCTAACAAAATTGTTTTAATTCCTATCAAATTTAATCCCCATTAAAAATCAATTTCTCAAACCACGAGGAAGACAATAAGTAAAATAATGCAATACAGCATAAGCGATCAATAATAATTTCCTGCAAAGCACGATGGCCTTTTATCGACCAATTTTCCATTAATTATCACGCAGCAGGATTTACTGAGAGGTTTCCATATCTGGTGGTGGCGAAATTAAAAAACGCGAAACATTATTCGACGGTCGATAAACCTCATTCCCAGATTCCCTATTACCCACGAAACACCCCGAATCACCGAATTTCACCGCACAATTTCCTTTCGCGATTTATCTTCCATCTCCATTAGCGGGAATAGCGTTGCAGTTAATTACACCACGTCCGTATCGGTCGTAAATTTTTCCCACAGAATGCGGCCCTCGAAATGTCGCCCGAAGTATACACGGATACCTTTCAATCCCCCTGGGCCGGTATTCTCGATTGGTGCTACAGAGATTTGTGTCACACCAAAACCATGATTTCTCGGACAGATTACTGCATATCGTCGTGTACTAAAACCTTTATACGCGACACGGTGCATTGGACAGCCTGCTCGTAAATATTTCGTTTTCGATTCGGATGAATTCAATCTTCCGGCGAGGATATTGAAAAGAATCACCGTGGCGTAATAACGACTGATTATCGAACAGTACTAACGATGTCTGTATCGATCATTACTATATCCGCAGGTTCCTTTGTCACGCCAGCATCGCTTGTACTGCCTACATGAAACTCGAACCGACTAAATTTTGCTCCAACAGCATTCATGACTCAAGAATTAAAAGTTTTAAAGCCCCCCCCCCCTCCCCCCCCCCCCCCGAGCACAATCGCGAGCAATTTGCACGTATCCAGAAAGGAATCTAACGAAGGAGCCTCTCGCAAATGATGTTCTCAAGAGTTCTACGCGCGGAGCTTTGAACCCTGCCATTTTCACCCCTCGTTATGTAAATGGATGTAACACTTACCTGTATAGGGCACCAACAGAAGGCGAAAACGCCGACGACGACGAGCACCAGCCTCGTAACGCGTCGTCTTCCTCGTCGACTCTCGGCGCTGACGCGGGGGCCGCGCCAGAGCCTGACGAGCATGCAAATGTAAAAGAAGCATATCAGCATCAGTGGCAGTAGGTAGCTCATCAGGAAGAACGTCATTTGGAAGAAGGGCCAATCGTACTGTGGCAGGATTTGGCAAGCCGTCATGTTCTCCGACGACGAGCCGTCCATGTCCTGAAACTAAAGTTAATCTACATATGTATATAAGGGAGCGGTTTCTTGGCCGTGGCTTCACTCGAAAACAGATAACACATGTAAGGGAGACCGGGACAAATTGAGACAGGAGCAGGTGCAGAGAAATTATTTCGACACCTTGTATACGTAGCTCCATTTAAGGGGTTATGCCTACCTGTACGGTTTGATAACACAGGTATTTTCGGGATTTTTTTTTTTGAAAACTTGAAGACTTTTTTAAATAAACGGTTGTATATTCGAAAGTATATATTTTAAAGTTCTTGTAGTTTTTGATTCTGTAGCGACAATCTTTTGATAGTTTTTTGATACTTTTTGATAGTAGTATTTTCTACAACTTTGAAATTTGTATGTAAAATAGACATTCACGTGGGAGTAATTTAATCGATCAGATTAGGATCGTATTTACGAGGTTCTGCATCCCATTTACAGATTAATAAGACACGAACCGCGATTTACAATTCTATGCGGACGCCTGAAACGCCAGATGCCACGCGCGCCAATCTCACATATACGATAGGGCTATAATCATTGAGCGATCGCAGCGAGGTAGAAACTGTTATTTGTGCCATTTCCGTCGGTAGGATCGTGGAAAATCGTATAATACGGAACAATGAGCTTTATGTTTGGAGAGATTCAACAAAATTTCCCTAAAACGTGTGCAATCACCGCTGCGTGAACATTCATACGCGTTCTGTTATTGTCAAACATGCGCCGCGAAAATAAAGCGGTCAACTTCATTCCGATGCGCATTAATTACATGTAGGTTAATCAATGTAACACCCACCCATCGCTAAATAACAAAAATCAACGGGTGTATGTCATATTCTCGATGGAAAACAGATGTCAAATGTCGCCTATAAACAATGTTTAATCACTAACTGACCTCTGAAACTATTTTATAAAATGATAAAATTACATTTGCCTTCGGAATATTTAAAAGAAACACGAATCCCATATGTAAACACAATTTTCTCATCCAAGAAAAACTTTAAAGTGTCGCATTTTTCAAGAAACAGAGGTGCAGGTGGAACTTATAAGACGTGAGGGAGGATCAGGAAGAATTAATCATCTCGAAGTTCGGTGCATTTGAAAGAATAAAAGTGAATCGTTAAGACTTCAAAGTGTCCCAATTACGGAAACCTATACAGCCATCGAGAGTATCGCTTTACATTCATCGAGCTTTATGATGAATGCTCGAGTAGGGGCCATTACAGTTACTTGGTTAGCTCCGTTAATTCGAAAGTAATTACATTGAGAACACTCATTGGGGAATTAGAGGATAGATGGTACCAGTCGATTTTCCGCCCATCAACTTCGATTTTACAGCTACGTTGCTGGAATACTATTTAGAGATGTTTGGACCAGTATCGACTTCAATCTCCACCCTCGTCGCTCCTTTTCCGTGATATCGGAACACTAATTGGAGTGATGCATTGAACTCCGAACAAGAAAGCAGATTTTTTAATTAGAGCGACGGACACGTTCTATTTTCTTGTTCTCTTTCCATTTTTGCGAATGGATTTTTTTGACATCTGAGAGCTGAATGAATCGGCAGAAGTTCCAACGGTGTGCTTTTCGCGTAATCGAGTTCTTAATCATTTTATGGTATCGAAATCCGCTCGTTGAGCGTATCAATGCAATCGATAACGAATAGCCGGATTGAAGGAGTCAATCAAAAAAAAAGGAGTAGGCGTACTGGTCGGACAGAATTTTTCGCGTTCGTACGATGCAGCTGAAGCAAACTGAATCAGGCTCTGCATAAAAAACGGAGAATATGCCGAAGTATTGGGTGCAGTTCCAATGTCCGATAACAAGTGGAAATTAAAAATCGAGATCGTTATCGTTACGGTACGGTAGTGATTAATAGAAAACTGTTAATACACGTGCTGGATTACTTGTTAGAAATTTCGAGAGCACTTTCGACGATATAGGCAAAATGTTGAAGTCCACGGTGAATCGAAGAAGTGGCGCGCAGAGTGTTATGTGTTTTCAATGTACATATGTTTCGTTCGAGGAAAATTCATTTAAATGACTTACCTCGCCATGGACGACGAGGGCAGGCGTGGATACCGCGAAGATCATCGCCCAAGCGATGCAAATGGCGAGGATCGCGTGATTTTCGGTTCTCCATGACATCGAAGAGATGGGGTGTACTACTGCCAAGTACCTGCAACAATTAAAATGCAATTCCAATTAGTACGGTCCCCGAAATCGCACGAGGTAAAGATAAACAAATGTGTGATGATTGGGTATTTAATAACGCAGCTTTTAACTGTAATAAAATTTTGTAATTAAATCCACGTTGCTAAAGCCTCGTTCTAAAATTAAAATTGCGAGAAGCTAGTAATAAACTAAAAAGGGTCGATAAAGAAACTGTGATGTAATCAGAATATAAAATCTGTACCCCATTTTTACTTATAATCGTGTTACATCAAACGATAGGATACAGTAAAGTTCTATTAAAAGTTTGCCTTTCTTCGTCACAATTACGGTTTTACGCTACTGAAGCAGATTTAGAGGCCGGCTACACTTTATCTCGCGCGTAACAAAGAAAAATGCAAATGTTCCCGTTTACTGCTTGAAAAGGAAAACGGTTTTCTGCGTGCGGCATTTAAATTAGCCATTAAATAATGTAAAACGCGATATAATTCGTTTTAATTCCAGGATAACGGTAAAACATGAAGTTCGTGAAGTAACCACTAGAAGAAGTTTGAATATTTTAACTCGGTGGCAGAAGAACTTTATAACTGTTAGAATTGCTTATATATTTCCCAGAATTAATTACGCACCACGTAAAACATTGTTTCCTAAACAGATGCAAGAACGTTTACTTCGGACATGTTTTACATATCGTGTATACAATGCGAAATGAATGGAGAACCGTTCATGCTAATTGACTTGGATAAATGCCAATGAATTGATTCATGCAGATTTCCGGGGGGCCCGCGATTAACCTAGTTGTTAATTGCAGGTACGTGATGGAGAAACTATTTTAACAGCAAACAGACACACGAGATTTGCTAACTGACGCTGAAACAGGTCATTAACTACTTAATTATGCACGACTAAAAAAGACTAATATTCTCGCGAATACTCGAATAATATATAACACCCTAAAAGTAAAGTTTTTCATACCTATAGTTTATCAAAACAAAGTTTCTCAGCATGTCCAAAGTATTCATGCACGGATACAAGAAATAAAACATGAAATCGTGGCTACGACTTGCCCTCAGATTTGTTATTCTGCAGGTTGAAACGAAATACTATTGCAGCGATCACTGAGAATATAGTAACGTCGTAAAGTAAAAAGAAAGAAAAGGTGGAAGCGCAATATGTAACTGGGAGAAAATTCTGATACGGAATAGAAATTGAGCGTATCGCACATTTCGAGGCAGAGTCAAGATTCTTTCGCACGTATGACATTTACAGGCATAGCACGTGATTCTGCAGCTGGTATTACTGCGCCATGCGGTACCCTGGAATTGTAACCGGAAATACTGCTGATATTTATGGGGCAAGAATGGGTAACATCTCGCCGTCTTACGCTCAGGCTGGAGTTTTGTTATAGGACGTCTTCCTCCATGCACCTTCTGTCAAACTGCACGCGATCAAGCCATTGCCAAATAATCATCCCTTCTCACTTGTACGCGCAACATGCTTAATAGATCATTTCAATCATCTCCTAAACACCGAACGAAAATCTCACCTACTCCTATTGCTCTCAATTTACACTCTCCTTATTCGATCCCCCTCTTTCACTAGTATTAATAAATCAACCCTATTACAGAAAATATTCATTTATTGTGATTTAGGAATTAGAAACGTATTTTTCGAGAATCTAGCTTCACATTTTTTTAAATACGCACACAAATCTACCTTGAAGAATAATAATCTTATTATATTACCTATGGCAATATTTGATACCTCATCTCAATATAGAGCAGTATGAAACTCCCCACATTAAACAAATAAAAGAAAATAAGCGGGAAATAAAAGCGCAAATGAATCTGAAGTCAAGTCAAGGGCGTTTCATAGAATCGAAACTGACCTGTCCAGGCTCATGAGGACCAAGGTGTAAATGCTGGCATAGGCAGTAACGATGATAAGGTACTGGACGATCTTGCACCAGACGTTGCCAAAGGGCCAGAAGGGCAGCACGAAGTCCGTTGCGGTGAATGGGATACAGAAGATGACGAACAGCAGGTCTGCCACCGCCAGATTGATGATCAGGATGTTCGTCGTTGATCTCATGCCAGGGTTCGCAGCCACGACAGTGACCACCAGGCAATTCCCAACCAGCCCCAGAATGCCGATCATGCCGAAAAATATTGGCACCACCACCACCACCATCTTCTCCACTTGTTGGCGATCGAAACTGTATTCCGAGTCCTCCTTTTGCGTGCCGTTGCCGTGCATGTTCGATGTGTTGGTCAAATTTGTGACGACGTTGCCCCAGGCGCTCTCCATCTCTTGAAGCATTGTGAATCACGATGAATAACAAATTGGACGTGATCTCTGACAGGACTTCTGGACCTCTTGTGCTCTTCCACGGACTTTCTAACAGTGTGCTGGTTTCATTCTTACTTCAGTTTCTTTGATAGTCGCGGACACTTCATCTTCTGTATAATGAAATCATCCACATCATGAAACCTCGCGTTCTAATTATTTACGTAGCTGTATATGGAGAATTTATGTTTTCTTCGTGGCATTTAGGCGCTTTGTAGGTTCGTTAATACAGTTCTGTGGTTAGATGCATTGTTGCTCTTTTGTAGCCTTAGAAACGTTTTCGAGCACTCTAGGCAGATAATTACTCGTTTGTTCTCTGAGATACTTTCTTTGCGAGTGTTTTGTAATTTGCATAATTTGGAAGAGAATGAAATTTTTAACTCCAGTGGCTGCAAATCTGCGCTGCCCTTTTCGTTGTTATAAAACCGAGTGTCCGTTTGTTGCTCACGCACCTGAAAATGAAAACATTCCCTGGTTAGCCTTTGCCTAACCAAAAGTGAAGTGCAGAGGTAAGTAGGCGCCTTTCGAATGTAAAACGGTTCTGAAGAAAATGCACGTTATAACGTATAGTTAAACGTGTTCCCAATTAAATGCAATAGTTGGAAGAATATATTTTAAGAAATATATTGAACATAATGCTGCCGCTTATACAGATAAAAATTCTTGCATGTTTCAGTCGCAAAACAATTTTGGGGAGCTCAAGAACTCGTAATTTATGATTCACTTTGAGAATAATTGATAATTTGTATGAAATTATTGTCTGAAGACAATGAAGCTGTCATTCGAACATCCTTTCGTTAAAGTTGATTGCTGGATTCGTGTAATATTTGTGTATAAGTAAATTTTGAGGGATTTAAATAACACTCGGGATTTGGGAACCTATATAAACTAGAATAAATCACAATGCAATTTTATTTACGTTGCAGAGTCTTTGGATTACACTCAACTACTAAGCAAGCGCTTTAAATTATTCAGAAGTATTAAACTTAATTTCCATAAAGATAGAAAATACTTTAATTTCGGTTCAAATGTCTTTCAGTGAAAAATAAAAATGCTGGAAGAAGTAAAATTAACCTCCGCTATAATTATGTGCTGCGTGTAAAATGGTGGCATACTCGTGTTAGCAATTTCTCTGCAGATTAATAAAAATAATTTAATGCGTCATAAAGACAGAAACTAAATGACAAAATTGCTCGTTACAAGGCGAAATTTTACGTTTATAGCTGTACTTGCAGACGTCACTTAAACAGCTGGACTCTAGGATGTTCCTTCTAATCGGATAAAATTACTCGCCGCCTGTCACATCCGAATCGTATTATCTAAGATTTGCTGCTGCAATCACATGATGCGCTAATCAAAGTAGTAACTTAATCTGTGCCATCAGATGCAAATTTTTCCACAGCATATTACAACAATGGTTGTATGAACATCTAATATTATTAGACGTTTTCTGAAAGTGGGATCGCACGAGACTGAAAGAAATTACCAAACAAGATGCCCTACACATTAACATCAAAACTTTCTGAAACTAGTCTTTCATTAAAGGATTGAAAGTTACTAGACAACGTCGTCTAATCTTTTTTTCATTATTCCTATGGGGTCGTCCTTAAATTACGTAAGGGTAATTTTGGCGATTTCTTCCCTCCATCCTTACGTAATATTTTTTTCATTACATTTTTTCAGCTATTCAATTTCCTTTAAAGATTTATATAATTCATTGAACTCGGTTTCGTGTTTACGATGAAACGTCGTGTTTCAAGCTACTCGTGTTAAAAATTAGGTTAAAAAATATTACGTAAGACCCTGCCTGACTCCCTCTTCCCCCTCTTATGCGAAACCGTAAGAAATTCGCGACCCCCTCCCACTTCCAAAAGCCTTACGTAATTTAAGGACAACCCCTATCCACAGGAAACGAAGTCACCAATTTTTCCTAGATATTTTAATATATTTGTTGCATATAACGATGCAGAAAACCTGAGACTGGGTGAAATATTAGTGTGTAAAAAGTCTGTCTGTGGAACGAATGTGCAGAACAATAAATAGGTACTGTTTCATTTGTTAAATAGATGAAAGCTAACAAATACTTTGGAAGAATATTAGATTTATCGTGTTCACGAGAAACAATTCTGAAAACTAACACTTGCTTGATTGTGTCTAATTATCGCAGGGCACTTTCAAGCACACTAAGGATTAATAAACATCTCCATTAAAATCGAAAAAAAATTGATCCTTTTTGGGTCATGTTTAACTGGTGGCAGTGCCTTATAGAAATTCAGGTCACGTTGAGAGCACGTGCGATCCACCATTTCTGTGACTCCGCTAAAAGAGTGCTCTATTTAGTCCCCGGTCTCACTTAAGGGGTTAGGACACAGTAACGGGCCAAGAAAGCAGACGATTTTTAAACGACGATAATAAGAAAAGTAAACAATCGATTATTATAAGGTTTTGTGTTTTAGTTCACTATATTATGAACTATAAGAAAAGCATATAATATTTACAAAATAACAATTGTACGCCGTACAATGTCTCCATTTAAAATGTCCTTTTTTTCCCGGATGACCAATTGGTGGGCCGGATTCCGGAAAATCGGATGAACTGTAACAAAAACCCCAAAAATGTCATAAACTATAATATATTTCCTAGGCATTGACGATCCAACATTTCAATTTTTGCGAAAATTTACAAAATGGTCGATGTTTGAAAAATACTGTTCAAATTTTGACAAAAGTGTGTGATGTTTTTGTTTATATTTTGTACTATAATTAAAAAATTTAAAATGTTGGATCGTCAATGCCTAGGAAATATATTATAGTTTATGACATTTTTGGGGTTTTTGTTACTGTTCATCCGATTTGCCGGAATCCGGCCCACCAGTTGGTCATCCGAAAAAAAAATGGACATTTTAAATGCACGGCGTACAAATGCTATTTTGTAAATATTATATGCTTTTCTTATAGTTCATAATATAGTGAACTAAAACACAAAACCTTATATGAATCGTTTGTTTACTTTTCTTATGATCGTCGTCTAAAAATCGTCTGCTTTCTTGGCTCGTTACTGTGTTCTAACCCCTTAAGCAAACACAAGTAACATATAAATTCAACATGTATCAAACACGATAAGGCAAAATTATTGTGCTTCTAAAATTTCAAGATTCTAAATAGTTCAAAGCAACGAGAAGTTTTGCAACGAGCCACGTCAAACGAGTCTAGAAGAGACTTAAAAAGTAAGGTACCTATTATTTACGGTCATGAAACCCACGAAAGTGTGAAGGGTATAGAGAGTTTTATCACTTGATGAATTTTAACGCGATTATTAATTAATAATGAGCATAGCATGAAACCTCAGTTACACGAAAGTCTCATAATGCCATAAGCTTCGACAAGTTGATGCTATAACTGGTGGTAATAAGAATTCTACGACTCTTCTACGCCCTTAGCCAACGTTTTATCATTTATCGTGCACATGTAGCGTGTAGTATCTTCGCCTTGTAACGAATACTACACAATTGTGTTTACTGATACTTATGTTTAAAGGCAGGGATATAAAAGACAGTCTATTCTGTGGCTTCGCATTGGTAAATGTCACATTATGCAGTGCCACGTGTTTAATGGAACAATTAAATTCAGAATTCACGCTTTATGAATTATTAGACATTTAACGTCACGCGATGATAAAGCTACTTAATAACTGGCTGCTTTGTGCTTCATTCAATAGTGCACCACAGCGAAATCAATTCCTAAACCATTCAATCCAGAGTTGTACTTCGCTAGTAAAATAAAGCTTATAAATAAGAAAAGTTCGGAATGCATCGCCCAGCTTTATTACCAGTTTATTCAATCAACACAAGAACACACATTAAAAAACTCATGAAGCTCCCACGGCATTGCTTCCATTGCCCGTTGAATTCCAGCTATTTCATTGTTAGAACCTCATAGGCACTCTTTTCACGGCAAAGCATAAGAATACGGATCGAAGTTTTTAATTAACGCCCCGCTGATTCATCACGTACGGCACTTTCATGGGAAATTTCTCATATTCCAGGGATAATACGATTTTAAATAAGAAAATATTCGTTATATTAACGTCCTGTGATATAATAATACCAAAACATATATTTCTATATAAAATAATTTTTTTTCTGCCGAAATCAACGAACAAGAAGTAAATCGATTTCGACGCAACTCAAGCAGTAATATCAACTCGAAAGATGTTACAGATATATTTATATAGAAATTCGTGCAACCTGATAATGCGGTCTGGAAAGAATTCTGCTGGAAGGTACAAGAAGGAAGCCAAAGATTGGTGTGGCACGTGGCTTCGCACAGCAATGTGTCGCCACATCTCGTGTGACCATTAATGAAATTTATAGCAATCTTCATTTAATTACCTTGGCCCTCACGTGCTGGCATCAGGGGGCTTTAACGATCCTCCACCCTTCCTTTTAGCAGATTAAGGCTGATAAGGCGTAACTGATGCAGATAGATCGATTCATGATTGGTGGTTCAGCCGCTGCTAATTGCTGCGAGACTCGATTGGCAAATATGTTCCTGATGAATATTGGTAAAGTACTTTTGCTGGCGATAACATGATGCAGCGGAAACATTCAACCGCACGATTTCGTTCGCACCTCGGCCGACATATGCAGGCCGTTTTCACAGCCCAGCATCACACTTTAATCACACTGTCACAAGCAATCGCATAAAATGAAAATATCAGAAATTTATTAAAACGTCGGTCGTCTACTCTGGTCGCTTAGTTACATGAAATACGAAGCTTTCCTTTTCAATTTAATAAATTTTTTAAGGCAAATACGACCTCGACTTGCGTTCTTCGCTTCTTACAAAAAACCTCGGCTTAATGAGCGCGACAAACACAAGAATATCAAGCAGCTTTGGCTGCCGCACTTTAGTAGGTCACACTTGCTTGACCATCCTTGCGTTAGAAACATTGGACACTTAAAAGCGAGGCTTATATCGAAACGTTCGTAAAATATTATGACGACATCATCGCACTTCCTGCACAATTGTCACCAACATCCAGCCTTAACGTCATACTTTTTATCCAGATTTTAGGAACCTTCCTTTACGCACTTGCAAATTGCTTTTAACGACGCTCGAACACCTCCTCGAATACGTGCTGGGAATATTCCGCGTGATCATAAAAATGGTTCCAACTGTACACTTGGATGAATTAATCTCGATGACATTTAGAAATTTATATCCCTGCTTCAGAATTGCGAAACCCTCGTATTTAGTAAGTTGTCGCGTGGTTTCTCAGCTTTGAATGAAATGCAGTTCATTCATGGAACCACTCAAAAGAAACATGCCAAAGTTTGCACACAATCGAAGTTTAAATATAAGGAAGTATCACAGGGAAAGTTGGGAAACACACAAACCGTGTGCACGTGTTCCAAACAGCATGGAACTCAAGAGTGGTCAAAGATTGAAATTAAAACTGTCGTCGATCTCATCTTGGGGGAAGTTTCGAAGGCCACTTCACTGAAAGCGATCTATCAGCTACTTGCTTCAGTTTACACGATTACTTCCTCGTTTAACAACTTTCCCGTTCTATCGTGTCCTTAGCACGACTACTGAGGCGCGAAAAGTATCGTCACGTGTTTTTACCACATCTGTCGCGGGGCAAAGTTTTCACTCAACTTTCATCGCGAAGGGTGGTGGGTGCGCAAAGTGTTTCGAAGGCCGCAAGGAAGGTACGCAACCGGCGGTGGATGCGGCACGACTGTGTGGATCGCAGAAACGGAGACGAAGAAGTATCGCCTTCGAGTTTACCCGAAATAGGGATGCGGTATTTTCGGAGGCAGGGTGCAAGTGGCATCTAGCACCCTTCGAGGGCCTCGGCAGACTTATCGATCTCCACTCTCGGTCGCTAAAATGGAGACTCGACCGTACCTTCGACTAGTAACTAGAGAATCCCTTCGATGATATCGCAGACGAGGTATAGGAGAGACTTCCGTGTCTCACGTTCTGAAATACCGATCTCCTGAAACACCACTGGATTTCCAGCGCCCTCTACGGTTTTCGAGCGGTGGGTGCGGGAAACATATTGTGGTTCTACCACCACAGACGAGGTATAGGATAGACGTATCACCTTCTAGAACACTTTTTATTTATGAAGACGAAAAAAATTGTAATTTTTATTTTCGAGGACTATTGTTTAAACATTTAGTTGCTACGGCGATTAGTCGCACACATTTTATTGCACTAAAAGTGGAGCATAACATACATAACATAACGAATCATGCTTAAACAATACCAACGTCACTGTATTGGTTTCATTGTTCTTGGGAAGCTACGTCGTAATCTTTCCTACGCGTAGCTTCGGAGTAATATATCGCGACTCACTTTGAGTCATGAGGTATACAGTGGCAGACAGAAATATCTGGCTTACTCCTCGCGGCGAACCCCTAATTCGCTGCAATTAGGGCTAAATAACTAAACCACACTTCTATCTGGTTCAAGCACAGGGCTCCGCCACCCCTGGTACGCTTCGAACCCTAAGAACAGACGTACATCCAACATTTTGAAACATAAACTGATGCATAAAATGCAGAGAAATGTTTAAAACAGTGTGTATATTTACGGTTCTGTTAATGTCATCGAAGCAAACCCAATGCGAATCCTGTTGGAAACTGCAATCTGCAGCCCACTGGGAGTTACTGAGCGTACTCTTGTAGCAGACATTATGTGAGCAGAATGGAAGCTTTAGAACGTTGTCAATGCTGTGAAAATAACGGGCTCGTGAAGGAACCGAACGAGAAGCACGATGCCGAATACCGTAAGGGACGACATTACTTTTTACCAGTGCAGTTGGACGGAAGTGCTTCCCCAGTCTTCTGCCACGATTGCATGCACATACCCGTCTGCAATTGTGGCGCGACAAAGTCGTCATATAAATCTGAAAATCAGCTTGGTTGTAACGCCAGGTCCTAATTAAATGTCGCACAGCGACAAAATCGGTCGGGGAATTGTCGGTCGGTCGTACGACAACGACTCTGTCGCTGTGCGTGTTGTAATGCGATAGCGGGAACAGGCTGCATGAAACGCATTTCAATTACGTACCGTTGCCCCATTTGGAGTTCTTGGCGAACGAGGTGAACCCCCTGGATTTCAAAGATTTTATAAGAGCTGTATTAGTGTACGGCCAACAACCAATTCGTTGGTTCCTGGACGCATTGACTAGTAATGGATACTTCGTAAGAAGCGTCCGCGGGATATTTCTTGCGTAGACACCTACGTCATTGAACATTAGCTGTTTGCCAACGGTGTCAAATTGATCGCCCCCAAGGGAGACGCACAGAAAGCTCTGTTCGTTCGCCATTCCGTTGGGTGGATAAACATACTCGCTCGAGTAATCTTGGTAGGATTTTTGTGGATCGCGGAATGTGCTTTCCCGTTTGGGGATTAAAGGGAAATTAGGAACACTATGAATTAACCAAAAGCCCTGATCACTATTAACCATCGCTACACCCTTCGCGTGCCCAACTGGTTTCCTTGTGATCAGTGGCGACACCTCGTTATATAACACCCATAAGTTCTCTTCGTCCTTCTCCTGTACAATGAAATCTTGCGATACTTTATCCAAATATAGCGAATTCTTTCATTAAGGGGTTACGCCACCCTGGTCCGCCCAAAACAACACCAAATTAGACAATTTTTTTTTATAATACTACGAGGTTGAAAATTATTTCTATACTTATTATGGTTAGGGCATGTATTAATGAATATATTGTATCAGTATTGTACGGAAATATTAAAAAATAGCCGAGTTACGTGTTGGCCCGCGAAGCTCCTCGGAATCACTTTTTTTCAAATTGCTTAGCAGCATAACTTGAACAACTTTTATTCGATTCACTTGAAATTTTAATAAGATCTTCTGTAATAGATTATCGATTATAGATTTTACGATTCAGTAAAAACTTAATTCGCTACAAGCAATTTCAGAGACAATTTACTTAAACTTACATTATAATTTTCTGGCCTCCAAGGTGGCCTAACCCCTTAATACCCTAAAGCCTGCAATTGAATAATTCTTATAAATCTTACATTAATGTAAAGAGGTGCTAATGTGTTTGCAAGCATTGAATTGTTGGAAGCGATGCTCCTATTGGACAATTGCCAACCTCCTCTAACGGTTTCATCCGTTATGTACAGATAACCAACACCTTCCTCACTCAGAGAATTAGTAGTATTAGCGCGATTCGGGAACGTATAAAGCACATACCTAAAATAGCGTTGCTGTGAAAACTTACGAGGGGAGGACGCGAATGGGACGAGCGATTTTTTAACGAAACCGGGCAGAAAATGTTGAGGCCGATGTGTATAAACAAATTCCAGAATATTAGCTGTGAATGGCCGGCCATTTTTATAAAAAATTATGAACAGTAAAATTATGAAGTCGTCGAATCGATTTTATACTTCATTAAATGGTAGATCTTGATGAAAGGAATACAAAAGTCTTATGTGTTATTGTCATAGTATCAATAATTTAACCAGAAAATGCAATTTTTGATTCGACGACTTCATAATTTTACTGTTTAAAGCCATTTTTTACAAAAATGGCCGGCCATTCACAGCTAATATTCTGGAATTCGTTTATACACATCGGCCTCAACATTTTCTGCCCGGTTTCGTTAAAAAATCGCTCGTCCCATTCGCGTCCTCCCCTCGTTAGAGGCAGTTTAGATTCCAAAAAACATACGCGATCTCTTATGGAAATATATAGTCATTCTTTCTTTGGATATAAATGAAATGATTCGCGCCGTGCTAATGCCTTCCAAATAGCCCCGAAAATGGCTTAAGCCTCAAGGCAATGGAGAAAGCACGATGTATTTCAAGATCGTTGCGGACGACAACGGTGCAAATACTTACCAATCAACTGGCATATTATTTTCGTCTTTACATTGTAGCTTATCGGTTGGATTACCATTTACAGCGATACGCGTGATTAATAACGCAACTGCGTAAACCAGAACATACCTCATGGTTTGCTAAAATAAGAAAATGTGTATTTTCAATGAGATTCTATATTGATCAGATAATGCAGAAGACAGTATTCACTTAAAACTTGAAGACTTTATTCCACAGTAAAACTACGAACTACATTCGTATGTAGTCGCGTACGCGCTTCGAGTCACAGAGAATGAAATCCTAATTAAATTTTAACTGAAATTCCATTCCTGCTTAGCATTTGAACGCACTGAGACTTATATACCTGTACCGAAAAGTATCAGATATTCAGTAGTAAAACAACACCCGGTTCTACAGCTATTTAAATGACGGTTCTCGTGTCACCGCGATCTGCACACTGCGGGGACACTGAACTGACCGTAGAATACTTAAGATGGAGGGGCTTAATACAGTATTTCCTCGTTAGAGGCTCGCTGGTCGGGACCGGCGTTGGGCCCGTATTGTGAACGGAGCCCTAAAGGTCTGCGCACACATATCCGTCCCGCGACTGACAAGTGTGCGCAGACCTTAATTCCGAGTGTTCGTTTCTCGCTCCTTTCTGACCGAAGGGAGATGGAACGCTTTGCGTGCGCGACGGGCCTGTTAAGGTGGGATTCCCTTGCCGCGATTGACCGCGGCGCGGGGCGGTGATGATAAGTCTATCCTATACCTGGTCTGTGCCACTACATTCAGTCCTGAAATTATGGGTCGGTAACACAGTTTTGGTGGCGATACGAACATCCGTAAGGTGATAGGTGTATCCTATACCTTGTCTGTGATATAAATAAAAATGAAAAGTACAAGAAGTCTGAATGTTATTTCAAATGAAGAACTGCGAACGAATTACCTACGATGATATCAGAAATAAATAACTCGAACTTGGAGAAAGACGACCGTGTCCTGTTAGACTAAACATCTTTTGACTCACCTCAGATGATTTCGAAGTTTTTGTGTTGCTATTATTTCACTTACCGCCTACGGATATTGTTAATTGTCACACGTGTTAACTACCCTCGAATTCTCAAAATTGACCATTTACTGTTAAGTTTGCGCACTCATGTGACGGTGGTTGATAAGTGATGCAAGGATGCTAAAAAGAAACACTTTTTGTCGCTTGTAGTTAATTTATTGTAATTTTGCGAAGAATTGTCGAAGCTGAGGGAAAATAATACTTAGAGGTAAGGTGTACTATGCTTTTATTCTGACAAACACAAGGCATGAAATACTCTTACATTAGAAAGTTTAAACAGGGAGACTTTCATGGTGTCACATATTCCATTTAAGAGTAATTTGTCGCGGTACATTGTTTCTTCTTTCCGTCAAACTCAATTGCAACTTTTTATCAGTGCAAGTGCAACAATCAAACACTAAGCTTATTCGCAAGTTCCTTCAGAATCCCATTCAGTTTAATCGTTTCCACAACTATCAAGTATTGTGTTTAGCTATCTACTTATTCAACCATTACGACTTGATTGTAAAGTTTACGATATCAGCTATTGAACTCTGAATATTCAACGAATATCGTTCACCAAATTTCCGATTATGATTTGGCAGATATCACGAACTTAATACTACGTCTTTTTACTTTAATTTTATATAGACGGGTATACCTTAAACTAACAAAACAAATTATTTGATGCAATATTTACATGGAAAGTAGCTATTTAAAATAAGAATTAATTACGCATTATAAAGCAACAAAATAAGTGACGTATATTCGATTGTACCCAAACGGAAAATTATTCTGATGTTATTTGGCCAGATAGAAGGACTCCTTTCAATTTTATTACGAAATAAAAACTATATGCTACAAGAACATTGTCTGTACTATTATTTCTTTCTGTAAATTATACTTGTAGAGTAGCCCGCATGTACAAGCCCTCGCAGTTTCGTAGCAACTATCGATCAGCTGTTAAACGCACCTAAAATAGTTTGGTTAATTACACAGGGACTTGCGCCCCAACAACGTGTCATGGACACCCGTTGCATGATAATTAAACAGGGCGCAGTCGCTATCATTTTAATGAATGTCTCCAGTGAACATGACAGGTAAAGTTGGAATGTCTCAACGCTTTTAAGTGTTTACCTCTCCGATAGCTACATGACAGACCACGAATAAATAATATTCAACAGACTTACATCATTGACACATTAAAATTGAAGTATTATAAAATTCCAATCGCCAGAAATCACACTGTTTTCTTGTGGCAACAAAATACACCTGATTAAACTAATCCAGCAGTTACAACCTAAGCAATGCATAAAATAAGTAGCATTGAATATATGACAGTATTTGACAAATCGTAAGCAATCAAAAGTTTTTTTTTTACAATCCAATTCTAATATTAACTGTTGCTTAATAATGCCTTCCAGTAACTTTATCTATAATCGCTTGAGTCAATACTTTGCCAGCAAGATCCTTAGCTATGTTGGTCAACTGGTCACCAAAATTAGGTTTCTTAGTGGTTGAAGGAGGAGGATAATAACCTCCTGGGTAACCACCTTGTGGATACCCTTGAGGATATCCCTGAGGATAAGCTCCTTGAGCCGGGTATCCTTGAGGATAAGATCCTTGAGCCGGATATCCCTGTGGATAACCCTGAGGGGTGCCCTGTGGATAACCCTGAGGGGTGCGCTGTGGATAACCCTGTGGGCTGCCTTGTGGATAACCCTGAGGGGTGCCTTGATATCCAAGATACTGACCAGGATATGGATTAGATTGGCCAGGATATCCAGACTGTGCCGGATATCCTGCGTTCTGAGTCGGATACCTACTCTGAGAAGCTTGAGTCTCACGAGAATGTCCGGGGTAAGCAGCATTAACTGTGTTGGCATCGATTCTTTGGACGCTTTCCTCGTTTGTCCTGGAGCCCCCAGGGTAACCAGAACTCGACGGATATCCTCTAGAATTCGTAGAAGGATAGGAGCTACTAGGATAACCACTGGAGCCTGAGGGGTAGCCAGAACTACTGCGCGATGGATAACTAGATTGAGATGGATAACCAGAGCTTCTCGAAGGGTATCCAGATTCTGATGGATAGCCAGAGGAGCTAGACGGGTTTCCAGATGCCGCTGGGTAACCAGAACTTCTCGAAGGATAGCCTGACGGAGAACCCGATGAGCTTCTCGATGGACCAGAGCTAGATGGATAACCAGAGCTGGATGGATAACCAGAACTGGATGGATAACTGGATGAGCTACTTCTCGAGGGATAACCAGAACTGGACGGATAACCGGATGAGCTGCTATCTCCAGGCCTTGGTTGGCTTTCTGAGGATGGGTAAGAGCTAGATGGATAACCAGAACTGGATGGATAACTGGATGAGCTACTTCTCGAGGGATAACCAGAACTGGACGGATAACCGGATGAGCTGCTATCTCCAGGCTTTGGTTGGCTTTCTGAGGATGGGTAAGAGCTTTTAGTGGAGCCACTGCTGGGATATCCGCTTCCAGACGGGTATCCAGACTTGGACGCATCGGGCGTCATTGCGACCTGTTCGTTGTCGCTCTGTCTTCTTGCGACTATCTTGTTGTCTCCATCGAATTCTGCGAACATTTCGTCATCTACCTCCTAATTGTTTAGAAAACTTCATTCTTTGGGCGATGCCCCATGCCATGCCGAGTCCAACTCTGTTTCCACCGATTCCCATTATTTTCGCGTGTGCTTGTTGCTTCCGATGTCCGCTCTAGCAAGCTATGCGTTGACGCGATTATACAAATTATGGCCACTGCTCTGATCGCTGTACTATGACCATTAGTGTGTTATCAAGCTAACTAGGCGACACCGTTGTATTAACATCGCCAGTACTATTAATATCATAGAATTCCCTTGGAATCGGGGCCATTAATATTTTTGTGCGTCAACAGGCGAGCCGTATAGCGAGTTATTGAGTCATGCAACTTCCTATGTCTATTCTTATAATTGTTAATGTTAGTGTTAAAGTGATGCTTGGCGACGTGCCAATCGGCAAGTAAACGTTAAATGTCCGTTAGCTGCCAAGAGAACTAAAGAATAAATCGAATACACGCATTTAGTAGCCATTAGTGGTATTATTTTGAACAAACAGCTCGTGACACAGATGCTGTTTCATGAAACGAATGATTCCTCTGAATCCGCAGGGTCGTCAGGAATACAATGGAACTGCTGAGGATTATATATATTTCATACATTTGTTCGTTACATGTGGAAAAGTATTTAAGTACTCGTTAAGTACAACGTATGTAAAATGTCTATGTATAATAATAATGTTATACACATATATCGTGTAATCGTAACATGGCACTAATAAGGAAGAACCCACAGTTATCTATAGTTGGATACAAATATCCATAAAACTATTCGTACTAATTGAGAATGTCATTAAAATGCGTGTCACATGGTTATGCGTAAGTGTTCTGTGCTATGGCAAATACGATGTCGTGGACTTTCATGTTTTACGATAACTGCAGTTGCCAATCAACAAGACAAGATCTGGTCCCAGAGTTTGAGTATAAGGTAAGGTGACTTGTGGAATTACAGCGATTCACTGATTAGCCAGAAAACGTCCACATCCTATTTCCCTGATTGTCAACAGACGTATGGGTATCGTAATAGCGGCTACCGCCTGGCTGAACACGGCTGCTAGGTGTGGTTGCACCACGTGATCCATAATTGCGATCGTTGCCGAACCAGCGATTAAACATAGAACCACCTCCGATGCTGTTCCTTGATCCCGCGTTACCGCTGATTCTTCCTCCATATCCGTTCGAAGAAGACCTCGGTGGCGGTGTTGGTGGAGGCGGTCTGACCTTTCCCGGTCTTCGCGATGGATATACTGTCAAATCGTAGTGTGGCAGTCAAAAAACCCGACACACATCCATATGCAAAATGATCTTGACACACGGTGGATATTTTATTTAATAGAATGAAGTGGTGGAGAACATATAGATCTCAGCTACCAATTCAATTCTGGCTATAATCTTGCTCAGGATAAAGGATTATTTAAATGCTGAATTAGTCTGTGTTACGAGAAAAATATCTTCATCACTTTTTCCTTTTTTAAGCATGCATCGTGATTCAGGTTAGTCTTCTTACAATTTACACGCCCTGCTGCAATGGTATTCTATAATATATACAATTCGTTCCATTCCGAGCTTCCTTCACATTCTTCAATTGGTACAGTGATATGTTAGAAATCGTATCACGATAGTTTTAATTCTGAGAATGTAAATGGCAGGTGATAAAAAAATTATGTGATGCAGAGGGTGATTTTGGACGGATGCCTGCGATTAAAATTTGAGTATCAGTAGAAAATAAGAGCTTGTAGCTGCGATAAAGTTAATGGATATAAAGAGATGCGAACGAAGTATGCAGGGAAATATAAAAAGCGTATTACATGAATGGCAGGAATGAAATGAGAAGGGAAGAACTGAATAAAAATATGGAAAGATGCTGGGAAAAACGTATCTGACAGTGGAAAACGATTTCATCAGCCACTCAGTAACTGTGACCTACAAAGTACTCTTACGTCGCTCACTGAGGCAGATAAGAAGTGTCAGGGTTCAAGACGATAACGAGATCGGTCGCTGTTTGTCGGCTACGGCTTTGAGGAGTTAATTTCAAAGCTTGTTTCAGGGCTAATTACAAGCGCGATCTAACGAAAACGAGTCGCAGGTGTTACATTAAAATCGTGCGTTAGTTAGAAACAATGTTACTTTTATTCCGAGTCAACAATTCGTATAATGCTATCGATCGCAATAATCGCATAAATATATACACCGATGCAGAAAGAATTTTGTATTATATAAATAAATGTATATCCATGCATATAAATATATCGAAGGCGTTTCAATAACTCTAGCAAGAATTATTTATCGGACGGTAAGATGTGTTCTCGTTCGAGACGAGAACATCTTTGTCGAGGTACATGGTTGTGCTCTAGCTAAGATAGAGAATAAAACGTGTACAGGACATTTTTCCATAATGTTCGAAGAAGTACGACACTAGCAATCTCGTCGTACATTAAACCCACAATATCGAGTAACACTTAGTCGATTGATTAGAACCATTTCGTTTCAGATGTCAGTTAGGTTAGCTGCTACCTTACGTATATTAACTGGACGCTCGTATTGAGTTCTAATGCTTCCCCGCGATTTAGTAGTTGCATCCATCAGTCTATCAAGGACCTATTATCTGGTCGGCTTACACGAGGTATAAATCTGTACCCGTAATGGACGTGTGTGCAGTTCAAGTATGAAAGATTACGTTGGTATAATCTAAAATTCATCCGAAGCGTTTCGAACAAAGCTTCAAATTTTATTCCAAGCATAATTAATTGGATCTAAGGCTAAGCAGTCGTATAATCTCCTAAATAGTTTGCGTTTTTTATTGAAAGCAGTCTTGTTGTGGACTCTTCCTGTAGAAAGTTCGGCAAAATTTATAGCTCTATATATTTGACAAATCTTAATTTATTAAATAATGTTTAGACAACACTGCAAGTCTTCCATGTAGAAACACACAAATAGTCGGGCACTTTCACCTTAAACAGTGTGATTCTAATCAGTCGAATGTACATGTTTTTACCGTTCAAATTTTTCCAAAGTCTAATTTTCTATGACTGAATAATATGAACATCTCTTTCCTAGCGCCGTTAATAATAAATGCGTTACATAGAGATAAATGATTGGCTACAAGACGCGTTGTCACAAAACACATAGTAAATTACAATTTTAATTTCAGTAGAAAAATGCATTTCCTGCATACTAACAAAAAATGAGAACAACAATCCATATTTTGAAGGATATTTATGTTCAGAAGACCGTTGTAACTTCTAGTATCGTTAATTGATACTATTCCAGGTAAGAGTATATATATGTACATGTACTTGGAACACTTCGAACTAGCTAATAAAATAATTATTTAGAGATTCATCTTCGAATGTGAATGCGAATAAATGTTCAACAAATTCCCTACTACACAATGAAATTCATTGAACTGAATGCTGCCAATAAGTCCAACATCCACGATTCCCAAACGCCCAGATTCTGTTCCCCAAAGTTAACCCACACCGCTAAACTGTTAAACAATATCAAGATACATTAATAAAACCAACGCGGGTAAAAGTAATTCATCATAAAAAGGGGAATCGAGAGAGCCTAAGAAATACTACTAGGTACATATAATTCCAACTGTTAATCTCTTACTTGGTAACATCGTTCCGGATCATGAAATTTTCTGCGCTCAACGGAGATGGGAATTGAAAACCGTCGAATCTGTTTCCCTGATTACGCGAATAAATATGCCCGATACAACTACAGTTCCTACCCTTTATTTAGAATCCCACATACGAGAAACAACACGTCTGCCGTCCAATGTTCTCCAGTTACTTCAACGCGTCGAGGAAAAACTTCCCGAAGAATCCAAGCGCCATCGCCAAGCTAATCATCGCGACCTGTTGGCGGCGAGCAGGATAAGGCTCGTTAAACAGACAACAAACAAAGATGAAGATTGCACGACAGCGGCGTTTCTGCGACGACCGGAGTACACGGTGTCGTGATGCATGCGATTCTGATTGGGATAGTGCGCGTAAGGATAATTCGGTTGGCCAGGGTACTGCTGTGGATGCGGAAGCGGGCCTGGATAAGCAGGAGGCTGTCCAGGATACACCGGATAGTTCTGCGCAGGATTTCCAGGCACGGGCATCCTGTTGTGAGTCGGGTACGGCGGATATCCTAAGTCTTGTTGCCGATTTCCGTGGTTCGACGACGGATAAGGTGGGTATCCGCTGTTAGAGCCGCTGTTAGAGCCGCTGTTACTGGGATATGCCGGATAGCCCAAATTGCCGCCGGAATTCACTTGGCGATATCCTCCTGCTGGCTCGACAGGGGCGGGGGGTGCATTAGCATTCGCGTAAGGATTCGAATTGCTAGCACTGTTGCTGGTCTTATCGTGATTGTCATCGGGGCTCACTCGCTGTCCGTTCACGTAAGAGACGCCCGCCGATTCGTACCCTGAAAAGATCGTTCCCTTCTACGTCGTCTTCGTCTCTTTTATCGAGCATGTCTCGAACATTCGGGCAGGCGGATTAAACAAAAGGGGGAGCCAGGAGAACGAGGAGTACACGGAGAGCACAATAGCACTTTTATTCTACAACCGGGGAAGCTTTTCACAACTAACTACACACGTACAGGTTAAAAACCTTTCACGGGAAATTGGAGGATTCCGAAAGTGACTCGTTTTAATGGAGTTAGTCCAATGGAGGTGCCGCGAGATCTCTAAAGACTGTGCTGTTATTTCAGCCTGTATTACGCATGCGGAAATTATTGGAAAGCGTTGGGCGGTGAACGTAAAAAAGAGCACGCTCGAGCTGCATGCAGGTGCTATTTTGGGAATGCAGCGTCGTAGAAGAAATTAGAAACGATTCGTTATAATAATAGTACCGCTGCCACTTAGCATATCTGAAAGTGTTTGAAGGGAGGAATGGTCCAGTATATTACCTGATAGTAGCCAAGCTCAAAGAGCCTCCCTAATATTCTTATAAGAAAAAATGAAAAATACAGTCAGTTTTTCGCAACAAAAGAAAAGGTGAAAAGGCAAAGATTAATTTGGGAACCCAATTTCGACAGTGGATTTATAAATGCACGGTAATTGAAAAATGGACAAGGTATATGCTACAGTGACATTTCGAATTAGAAATATTCGCCGCTGGAAATTTAACGCTTAACTGCATAAAGCACTCATGCAAAATCAATTTCGCCCGCTACTAGAACGATACACTTTTTCTTCCATATCGGCGGGATGCTAAAAGTTTATACGTTCGAGAGCAATTTCTCCAAAATCCTATAACGCTGCGTGAGTGTACGAGCATCTACACGGTTGCGTGCGGAGGGAGACGATAATGGAAGGGTCGTGTTCGCAAAAGTTAAGAAGGGAAAAAAATCTGCGATACAAGCTCTTGGGGTTCTCGACCTCGCGTTGCACCCTCGTTTTACACCTGACAATACGCCTCGAAAGTGCGAATTAATCTTCTAAATATGTTTCTGTTATTAAACTCCCTGCTATCGCGAAGTAGCATCCTGTTCGTAGCGCGATCACGAGCCCAAATTAGATGGGAAATATGCAGCCGCGTCGCGTTGAAATTGTAACGAGGAACCGTTTCCTCAACCGATCAATCACAGTTGAATTTGTCGCGGCGCTATCGTTATTTAGTGAATTAATATTGAATTCCCGACTTATCAACAAAAATGGCGTTTCCAGAACGATTCGACTGATCGGTGTGATAAACCTTCAGCGATTCAATATTAACTCGCGCGAGGAGATAATACGAAGCAACGCGTACGGTTTGCAATATCAAGTGCCCAGGAAACGTTAATAAAGAGCATCTGTATGAGGGTAATATACGCTCAACGTGATTTTCAGGTTTACACACTGTTCAGGTGTTCATCCCTTCTGCGCGCGATACTAAACGTGGAGCATTTGCAAATTAAGTATCCCGAATAATCACGAAAGAGAATCGCGCTTGTATGTTACAGAAATAATTAAAGGATTATGGGGACAGGTTTATACAATGTTTTTAATAATTTTAAATGCGAACATGTGAAAGAACAAGAAGCAGAGCACCAAGCTTTTTCCTGTTACGGCACACGGAGGATTACAATAGCTTAAAATTCTACTGCCAGACACTACGAAATCGTGTGCAAACTCTCTGCACTCCTATCTGTAAATTTCCATGCTTTAATTACGCGAGAATGTTCGAGGTAGGTGATTAAACGTATAGTATTTTTTTCTTTCCATTTGAAGCCAAAGATATAAACGCTTGTCGATCAAAATTGAAGAGAATATATATTGGCAATTCATGTGGACCATATAGAATAATTTCTGTAGCTATTGTATGCCTCTCTCTCAACCGTATAATTCAGTTCCATGCATATTGCTCATCGACACTCGACCATGCTCTTCGATTTTCGTGCTGGTCCACCAGCGTGCACGCGCAATCAACCATTGCAGTAGAAAATAGGACGTAGAAAGATTTAAACACTCACCGATTGCGGTTGATTTCTGCACGCATGTCGGCACACCGTTCTCGGTTTTGCAATATTCATTCCCTCCGCAAACGGTGCTCGCGCAGTTTGCTCCTGTAAGTGAAATACAGCAAATGTTTGTGCGGGGGATCATACAAAATGCAGTTAGGCTTGATAATTCGAGCTCATTACTATTCAACCCTACATATTTTTGTTTAAAGAATATGAAAGGCTGGAACCAAACTGAAGTCGATACTTCATTAAAATTACGTCAATGATAATAAATCTGATTAATTTCCCAATAACGTTTCTGAAATACAACAGAATTTGCAATGCATGGATTTGGACGAGACTGGGGATATTTAATATGTACAAATTATCACACTACTTGACTGCAATAATTTCGCTGCAAGCGATCACGACAGCCGATAGAATTTATTTCGTATTTATAGAAACCCGCTGTTTATTGGCGTTGTCGGCCACGTAGCCCGCAATTTCATATGCAATCAATCAGCGACTTATATACAATGGATTAATCATTAATCATTAATGGTTAATGAGCTCCAAATCGATTGAAGGGTAACGCAGCAATCAATAATTTATGCACTGAAATGAAGTGGAGGGAGAACATTAATCGTATAATATAATGCCCCAATCAAAACACAATACGTTACAACAGGGTTGTCAATGAATCTTATATTTTGCTCGTCCATGTGCCAACAATAAATTCTAACTACGCATTAAAATACGGATTACCTTCACACTGCCACTGATGGGAATATTAATGAATCGAAACTAGCGATTACGTATTGCTCTATCACTAAACTTCCATTACACACTACGAATCATTATATCAAATGAAAATTATCATCAGAATATTTCTTGCAAGAACTTCTCCGATGTCTGGTAAAAAATGGTGCAAAACACTGAATTACCATTCAGAATCTAATTCCATTAAAGTTATCAGGATGCATATACGCAAGAGTAAATATATGTGCATCATCCACTGGATATTAGATAGAAGATTTAGCTTCTTTTCGCGTAGCGACCATTCCCGACGGTGATGGTGGATGAAACATATTTATGGAAAGGCCAACTGTATTCTTACCGCCTGGATGCGACTTTGCGCAAGTCGGATAACGACCACAGTTATCTCGTTGGTAGATCGAGCAAGGATCCTCCGCCATCACACAGACCTCATCCCTCATGCAGCCGATGTCCTTGCATGTCCTTCCATACTCTGCGAACAAAGGGTAACTCGCCGTGAGTTCTCGTTTAGTGGCGAAAGTTCGAGTAGTAAGCCATGACCGCGCGATTGGATATGGTTCATTAAAACTTCGTTTCGTGAGAAGAACGTGTCATAAATGAAATTTATATCTCGGGCCCTCCGGTGTTCATAAAGGAGCGGGTCATTTGGATACTTTCATTTCGGGCTGCGCGAAGAGTATACTGGAACGGTGTATACGTGAGTAAAGTACTTCCATTAAATATTTACAGGATCGTGGTTTTTTAGTGTACTTTAAGGTACGCCCTCTTATACGTTCTAGGCTTCTGTGCGCCATTAAAGTTCTCAGACGTCATGTGGCTCTGTTAGACGGCCACGATACCTTTTCTACGGTGTCACGAGAGGAGAATGAAATAATGTCTCGAAATCATTGCTGTCTATAACTTAAGATAGTCGTCACTGGTTTAATAAACAATAGTTTCAAATTTAGTAAAGTGTATTAGATAAGTGTACCATTTTCGAATAGGAAGTCTTAGGACCCTTTCACACGAGAACATTTCCTAACTTTACCATTTTTTGTAACCAGTCGTATCTGCTAAATATATTATTTAATTCCCCACGGCTGCTCTGTACGCGAATACGCGTCAAACCTAGCTTTTAAAACGCACGCGTGCGCACTTAGTTAGCTGTGTAACGTGAAGCTATTAGACGAGGCAAGTATATTTACGTCTAAGTGATTTTAACCGAATATTCGCCATCCTAGGCCAAGTTTCGCCAAAACTTCAGACAGCAACTGCGTAACCGAGCCTAACATCATTAAATATACGCGAGCCCGCTGTTTAGCGAGTAAAATGTAACTCGATGAACAACTAAACACGATCCTTGACCGCAATTAATGATCTCAGCGCGCCTGTATGCTTCAATTACGGTTTTCGGGATATCCAGTGTCGGGTAAACGCGAGCTCTCGCTCAGAAGCTACATTGTAACGCGAGGTTAGGCAAAGCTACACGTAGAAATGGAGCAGAAACGCAATTGTGTGTTGGGAGTAGAAAGATCCAATCGCCAAGACCGTTGGAAACGGAAGAAATTGTAATTTTGAATCTTAGCGTACACTACTTTCCGCGACAGCAACAGCTTGAGTCTCAAACTGGTAACTGAGCTTCGAAGCTCGTCCTCACGAAATAGTCCAGTGAAATTAGGATTTGTCTTCGGAATAAATCCCAGCAAGCTAAATTTTGGTATGGGCCTTTATTTGGTCATTTTAAACAATATGTCAAAAGTCCCCATCGATCCGAGTGCCGCTAAAAATTTTACAGAGGGTTGAAAAAAAAAACAGTTTTCCGCGAATATCTCGTTATCTAGCAGTTTTGCGACAAAAATAGGTCTCACACAATTTATAACCTAGGAAATTCTCTACAAAAAAGGTTGTATGAGTTTTTTTCGTAGGAGTAACCATT
Organism: Andrena fulva; assembly: GCA_946251845.1. Classification (NCBI taxonomy): domain Eukaryota; kingdom Metazoa; phylum Arthropoda; class Insecta; order Hymenoptera; family Andrenidae; genus Andrena; species Andrena fulva. Next base: position 7,050,953 of record OX276332.1, read on the forward strand.
TTCATGTGTGCCGGGTTACCAAGTTTCAACCCCCATACTTTTGACAAGGGAAGATCCCGAACCCGGAAATTCAGAAAATTATGAAACTCTGTAAATATGTAGCGGAAGTCCTGCTGAGTACAACGCAATTTCGTTTGCTGCCCAAATTCACTCCAAGAGGGTGCAATTGACCCCTGAAATTTTTTTTACTTTGTATTATTACTCGCGAACTGTAGGAGATAGAAAAAAGTGTTCAGGAAAAAGTTACTTCTCTTAATTAGGACTAACATTTGGTAAATTATAGTTCTTACAGTTCTTACGGTTCGTGAGTTATAACACAAAATCGGAAAATAGCCGGATTTTCAGGGGTCAATTTCACCCCCTTCGAGTGAACAAATTTAAACTTTAATCTTTGGGGATAAGTAGAGGATATATAGGTATGTATTACTCAATTTTTGTTGCTGCCCAAATTCACTCTAAGAGGGTGAAATTGACCCCTGAAAATCCGTTTTTTTTTTAGATTTTTTGTTATAACTCACGCACCGTAAGAACTGTAAGAACTATAATTTACCAAATGTTAGTCCTAATTAAGAGAAGTAACTTTTTCCTGAACACTTTTTTTCTATCTCCTACAGTTCGCGAGTAATAATACAAAATAAAAAAAATTTCAGAGGTCAATTGCACCCTCTTGGAGTGAATTTGGGCAGCAAACGAAATTGCGTTGAATTCAGCAGGACTTCCGCTACATATTTACAGAGTTTCATAATTTTCTGAATTTCCGGGTTCGGCATCTTCCCTTGTCAAAAGTATGGGGGTTGAAACTTGGTAACCCGGCACACATGAAAATGGTTACTCCTACGAAAAAAACTCATACAACCTTTTTTGTAGATAATTTCCTAGGTTATAAATTGTGTGAGACCTATTTTTGTCGCAAAACTGCTAGATAACGAGATATTCGCGAAAAACTATTTTTTTTTCAACCCTCTGTAAAATTTTTAGCGGCACTCAGATCGATGGGGACTTTTGACATATTGTTTAAAACGACCAAATAAAGGCCCATACCAAAATTTAGCTTGCTGGGATTTATTCCGAAGATTGGGCAGATTTCCGTCTAATTTCACTGGACTAAAAGTAGATTACCCAAGTCGTAATATTGTAGACTGATCCAGTGGACCAAATATATTAGACTGATAACGAGAACTCCACTGACGAGGAATTAAAGTTTCTTGCCACCAGAATGTAACACGTCGTCTATTGTGCATTTACCTGACGTTATCCAACAGACTTGCATCGATGTAACGCCGCTAATCGTAATTCTATTCGAGCACCACAGCGTCATCCCCATATAACCCCATCGATTCTCAATTATCCGGCCAGCAAGGGAAGGAGAAAGCTTGTGGAGAAGGGAGAGAGCAGCAGAGAAAAGGGGCGAGATAGAGAGGAACAGCTGCAGAGTTAACGCCCAGCTTCGTGTTACCCATAGCTGCCTATGTGTTGGAATGGTACGAAGAAAAGGTATGAAAGGGCGCGGGGCAGGGGAGGAAGTATTAAAACTAGGCTAACGATTCTCCCAAATTGTCCTTATAGGTTCGTCGTAGGGGAGAACAAAAGGGAAGGCAGAAAGGCAGGAACAATGATGGTATTAAACAGGCGGAGGAGGATATTCACGGGGGTGTAAGCTAGATAGTACGGTACGTATAGATATACCTAAATAGATTCACATAATTGTACGAAGTTATTTTAAGGGATGCTGTGGCACCTATATTATAAGACACAGTGGAGTATAATTATTTGCGGAATATATCGGGTGGTGCCATTTTAAAATACAGACGGAGTAAATGATACCGTGTGTAATTTTCCATACAACTCTGAAACACCATATGCGCTTATACCCGTGGAATTTTCTATGGCCATCGATTCAACAGTTGTAATTAAGGTCAGGCCATTAATTACGCGCAATTAATCAAACATACTAGTGCCCCCATTAAACAATTTTACATCGTTAATGCAGAATCTCTCCTATTTGATAGATACATGGAGTAAAGGAAATCAGCAGAACATATAAAAATAAACGTGTCTGAACAAGTGTACTTTAATTACACTGAGATGAACGTGATGGCATTGAAAACCATACTATACGTTACGTGAGTTTCATCGCTCTGCAATCAAATCTGGGTTTTCGTTGATTGCATTAAAACGATGACATAATTCCTCGCATATTTCGAAGCAGGTTGAGTTGTCATAAAATCGTGTATCATTATAAAATATTTATAAATTGAGAATCAATAATTTGTCCCAGTAACAAATTTGCCAGTGAAAAAATAATATAAAATACCTCCACGTTTTTGCTACTAACATTAATTTGTTATGTACTCGATAATATAATTTTCAGTATTTGAAAAAATATTCCCCCGGAGAGTTCTGAAGTTCGTGTCAAATTTTATACGAATCCTACTTCAATGCAGCGACGTGGAATCAGCGATCTGAAGAGGAATGTTAAACAGGTAATTTAAAAAATCACTTTTGTCGGTCTATTTAATTTCCACCGTTTTCAGGATTGCGTCGTTGGCTATTTCATAGTCAGAAGATCAGTCAAATTAAGTTCCCTAACTTTGATACAACAAGTTTTACGAGCTCGGATAATTATTCGCTCAAGTTTTGATTACGTTTGGAATCTACGAGCTTCATCACGGTCAACGAAATATCCTTGTTTCTCTTCTAAAGACTAACTAGCATCAGCATTTAAGACTGATACCTATATTTAAACTTAATACAATTTTCGGGAAATACTTGAGCGACCTTTTGGAATCAAATTCTACAATAATTAAATGCATTAGCTTTACTTAAAACTGAAAGGTGAAACACGATTGACTTCATAAAGGGGAACACGACTATTCTGTTATTTGTATTTACCTGTTCATCCACTACTGCATTAGCTATTTTAAAATAACAATTTGTTAATTCGGTAATCATCACAACAAGGGATTATTTATCAACAATTCCAGTGAATCGTGCAAACTTAGTTCAAATCTTACGATTAAAAATGTTGTGGATATCAGACACAAGATGTACAATGAATACTGACTATAATTCGACTGGCTGTTGAAATGAACAATTGAAAGGGAAGGATAAATGTTATAGGGGAGCCATTCAACATTTATGTAGTTCAAATTTTTGCGAACTCCGATGAAATCATAGGAGTGGAACTTTGAACAACAGATCGTGAACGAAAGCCATGGAGATGATTCACAGCTCGTAAAAGGGAAACAAAAAGGCAGACTGTTTTATTGCTGTTGCAGAAAAATGGCGAATAAATCGTGCGATAGCACGATAGAGTGGAACAATAATTGTTAACTCCGTGGAAACGATTAACGAGATAACTCTGCCGCTAGAGCGAATTTGAATACGTCTGAAAGAGGTATCATTTCTGAGGCTTCCAGCAAGCGCTGCTTGATTACGTAAAACCGGTACTTAACACGCAATTCTTATGTGGGAAACGCGAATAATGTTCCCGCATATCAAGAACAAGGCACGTGTGACGTTATTCTTTCGTATATCAGATTAATAATTGCGTTAAAAATGAAATATTAGTAGCAATAATTTTGAATAGCCACGAAGCGATTTCAGAGAATATAAATAATTCCATTTAATTCTAATTAATAGTCTCCAAGACGCGTACAAATTTTGATACTGTAACAATGGCAAAGCTAAACTTCCTATTCAAAATAGATATCACAATAATTGAAACAGGCGATTGTAAGGGATGATGTTGTATTTGTTGAAATCAGAATTATTTCAGATGCAAACGATTTTAAATTGCATCGTGTCACGCCCAGCTGTTACTTCTTACATCCTTTGGTCCCTATCTTGGTTTCCTTTTCCTTCTTTAACAAGATTAGAAAGCGGAAGAGGGTAAAGACGGTGATTACGGCGAAGGTCGATATAATTACAGCAGCCGAGCCTGAGATTAAAAACGATCATTTGTTTCCATTAGATCCAATTAATCGCGATCAAACCCAGCGGCTGTCTATAGCTGTTCCATAGGTCGGTCTGCACACCGCAATTCAAACTATTTCCCAATACTCTAAACGTTTATTCCGTATTCAAATCGCATGGATCGTCGATAGAATATATATTCTAACAATTTTGATTCGAAAACTTTTCTGGGAACGACGTCTTCCATCAATTATTGTCTAAACTTACGTAGTTTGTTTTCCTACGCGTCTGTTTGGAAAAGAATAAAGTAGAGACATATATTGACGCATTATTGCGACACAGAATGTTCTGTAGCTAAGAAGCGCGTGTAAAATGGAACACACAAATTGTAAACAACTGAACTGGTGTTGCTTAATTCTTACTCACTGGTGTAAGACGATGCATCCGGTATAGAAGAGATAACCAGGATTAGCCCCAATAGGGCACCCAGCGTGGAACTGGAAATCATTTTCTGAAACAGAAGAAATTTTTGCTTTTACAAACTTTATTTTCGAATTACATTTTCTTGAGATATTCTTAAGGAAACCCGGGCGTAGTTTAACAATATTACATTTTAGTAACGTTTTTACAAACAACAACGGTTACAACTAAATACATACTACGATAATCGATTTGACGAGGCGTGAATTACCGAAGCGTAACTGGGGGACAAGAGGAAAAAAGCTCTTCTAAATCTTAAATGGTGAATAAAAAATTAATAACTAAATGGCTTTGTAAATCTGCTTCTGTTCAAATTTGTACATTGGAGTGAAAGAATGAGTGAGTTTGGTCAGAGGAACTTTAAAATCATTATCAGAGAGATATGTACACAGTGACTAACAGAATGTTTACGGAAAGCTGATCATCCGACAAGAATTCTACTATCAAAATATTAGAGAGCAAAGTCACATTCAACTTGCAACAAGACACCTACTCTATTGGACATCTTATTGTTAGTAATATGCATGACATTCAAGTCATGGAAGTGGAGCAATCATGGTATACGACGTTTTATTTGCTCAATTTCGCAATAAACGTCATGTAATATGTATCTATCCTATCAGATGCACACGTGAAATAAGCATGTGCTTTCGGATCATCAAGCATACAATATCCGCGGGGTGATAACGACGAGCAATGTTAGCACACGCGTGCATAGCATAAAGTACATCTAATTACAGCATCCAGAATTAGTGATTATAATTATACAATATACCGTATTGCAAATGAAACATTCAACTAACCATCTCATTAAAGATCTCAATTACAGCTTAATACATTCTGAAATTCTGGAAATTGCAAATGGGCCCCTCGTTTTTAATATTAATTTAATAAATCTACATGAAAAATTGTTAATGAAATTTATGTCCCTCGTTATAAAATTTCGACGTAGCGAGTAGTTTTTATTCCACTAATTCAGAATTATGCAAGTTTTTCATGAATAAAATACTTGAAATTATGTGCATAAATAAGATACGTCAGAATCATTTTGGAGAAATTGGTGACCCTGAGCAAGAATCGTCTCGATCCCTCCAAATATAGAATGGAGTACAGTTTGAATTGGTTAACCAACGAGAGAGATGTTCTTCCAATGTTAATTATGCATGTTATGAAGCATAACGAATTTAAGTTTTGGAGTACAACAAAATTGGAGCAAAGCAATAATAAAGCTAGAACGCTGAACCAACTATGCAGCAGATTAAAAATGATTTAAGAACACAAACATAAAAGTAGAATTAACTACTATTACCAAAACATTCGAATCAAACATACTATCTACCATATGTATCGAGCTGCAGTATTTCGAATAAAGGATAACCTAGAATTTCGAATTTAGGCGCCAAACGCGATCGCGAAAACAGGACAGTGAAGCAGTTATCCTTGTCTAACTCCCACTCTCCAACCTTTCTCCTCGTCACACATATCCTTGTAACAAGCACACCTAACCTCGCGAGCGTCGAAAGAACTCCACGAACACAAACGGCACACTTAATATTCCCCACGAATCGTACTCGTGATTAAACTACACTGCTGTCTGTTTAATAAAGCATCGACAGGCATTCAACAGCATTCGTGACATTGAATTTGTGAGCAGATGAATCGAGTGACCTTGAGCAAGTAGAAATCGCGAATTGCGCCGTGCCTCGTATAATCCGTTTGCATCGTTTCATCTTCTGACGCATGTACGTGAACAATTAGCCCGCAGATGTTTGGATAACATAAAGTAATCGTGTTCTATTCTCGAGCAACCTAAACATACCAAAAGTTCCCGCTTTCTATCCGGGAGAAACGCCTATTCCACTGCTTTGTCGGCACAACACTACACACTCGCTGAAATCCAGTATCGCTACTGACCTGACGTTTGCCGTAAGCGAAAGAGAAAAGGACGATGAAGTTATCCGCTAGACGGAGGCGGAGGGGGTACCACCAGTGTTGCTAGAATCGTGAGACGTGGGACAAATGCGTAACCCCACCATGGCCTACCGTCGTCCCCCACTTGGCTCCCATCGCACTGACGCAAGCATAGCCCTTACTCCTGTCCGTGCGCGTCGCCTGGTCGGCTCTTTTTAACCGACTTCAAAAAGGAGGAGGTTATGTATTCGACCCGTATGTATGTTTTTCTTTTTTTATGTTTGTCCCCTCATAACTCCTCAGCATATGGACCGATTTTGATGATCTTTCTTTTATTCGAAAGAGGATGGTGCCCCGTTGGTCCCATTCTACGCGGAATCAATATTGGCCCAATATTTTACCAGTTATAGTTAATAATAATTTATATGTTTGTCCCCTCATAACTCCTCAGCATATGGACCGATTTTGAGGATCTTTTTTTTATTCGAAAGAGGGCGATGCCCCGGTGGTCCCATCCTACACTGCATCAACTTTGGCCCAATATTTTGCCCGTTATGGTTAATAATAAAGACTATTGTCACCTAATTATTATTATTTTATGTACGTACGCGCATATCTCCTCAGCATGTTGTGTCAATATATATAAAACTAAAAAGTTAAAAATAAACAAAATTTAAAAAAAAAATTAAAACCGACTTCAAAAAAAAAATAAATAAAATTGCACTAAAAAGTAAAAAATAATTCTTTCCCTTATTTAATCTACGACTCATATTTTTCAAGTCGGTGCCTCATCATTTGCACTGTGTAAATCTGGCGCCGGCTTAAAAAATATGAGTCGTAGATTAAATAAGGGAAAGAATTATTTTTCAGTTTTTAGTGCAATTTTATTTTTTTTTTTTCGTCACAATCCACGTTGCCGGTACCCGAGCGTATTAGTCGGAATCAGGAGGTCGCGGGTTCAAATCCCAGTGCGGCGACTATACTTTTTTATTTTTAATTAATTTCCAATTTCACATTCTCGCTTCTCAGTATTTATATTTCTTCGTGTAAAATTGTAATTATAATTATAATTAACGCGATGAGCGCGTTTAATCGTTTCAGGGGCCACAAACGAAATAAAAAATCCTGTCTGCCGGGGCAGACTGATCTGAATTTTAGTCCGAGTGTCGACGGGAAGCTTGGAGAATCAACGATGGGCGTGAGCCCCGATTTCCCGTAAGTTTTCAATCGTACAGTTGATCACGAAAGTTTGGACGGTGTTCGTGGATCGCGATTTTTAAAAGTCCCGACAATCTTCGAAGTCTCGAAAGTTGCTTTCAGTATCTTCCAACTCTCAAAAGCCGTCACGGCTCTTGACGATCCTAAAAGTTCCCTATGAGTGCTTAAGCTTATCTATATCCGACGTCCTCTTCTTATTTTTCTTATATTTGTTCCTCTGGCGTTCTTTGTCCTCGTCTCTCTTGCACGATCGAGCCGACGATGAGTTTCGGACGTACAACAATTTTAATGGAAATGTTTGAGAAAATCAATAATTCGAGGATTTTGAAAAACTTCGATGGCTTTTGAATAAATGCTTTGTTAGCGCTATAATGTGCTAGAAATGAAATGAGTATTTGTTATGAAATATTAGGGAGGGTGAATTTTTAGCGGAATAGAGATAGACATTATTCGAATACGTTTGAATAAATATTCCTGGAGCTTCTGAGATAAAAATTCTAGCAAAGTAATGTAGACGTGGAAGTTCCTTTTAAATATACATCCAAAATGCAAAAATAAACAGCGTGTAAATACACATCGTTGAGTACATTTTCAGGTTCTTTTGATTTTAATTAAGAAGACATAGGACTCCATAAAAGGAACGCTCAACTCTCGGAAATGATGACGTTATGGAAAATGGTATTTCACATTTTCCTCGTTCAAACCGAGGAATATTTCTTCGTGTTACTTTTTCATAAGTTCAAACGCAGTGAACTGTATCAGCTATTTACCTTATGTGTACTATTCTGTATTTAGAAAAAGATTAGGAATTTTTAATACACTTTTGCTTATTAGACTGGCTGTCCTTCGTTCCTATTTAAAATAGCACTTCGCATTAAGTACAGCAGTCGGTTGTGGGAAATCAGAACTCTGCATTCATTGCTTTTACTCCGACTACCAGTTTCAAGTGCTTTAAGCTATCCTTGTTTTTTATACTGTTAATGAAGCCGCAGGAATAACAGGCTAATTGTGCTTAACGAGGAAACTGCTTTGAGGATATGAATTAAAACTCATCCAATACAGTTCCCCCTTGGTTATTCTCTATTCAAAATTTATCCTCCATTTTCCCCGTCGATTGTAAAAATACCGCTGTTTGGAAAACGGCTGACATGTATTGTCAGGCCGTAAGTAATGAAAATTTTCTTTAAACAAGGTAGTCGTTCAAGAATTAATCATCTGTCAGAAATCCGAAGTATACGTTGAATCATGGATCGCTGCATTGGAATTCTGTGAGGTCATCGTTTCCTTATGACGTTGAACGATCGGAAAACGGAATTGTTCTAAGCAGTCTTGCAAAAGAAAGAAAATACTCGCATGAATCAATCTGTTCTGTCGTATAAAATCATTATTAACTCTAATAATTCTGTTCACTAATTCTTTTAAGGGGCCGCAAAAACTGCGTACAAAGTTAATTTTATTTGCACAAAACAGTATAAAACTCGGCAATAAAAGAAGTTAAAAAAAATTGGTTCTAAAAACAACAAGACTTTATCGCCACAACTATTAAAAGCATTATCATTCCTTCGTTATACTATTACAATCAACTTGTGTAATCTTCGCACAGAAGTTCGTAGTATTCCAAGCATTGATAACGCAGTGTAATATCTTTCGTATTCCACGTATAACACATCTTCTCGCGTATTCATTACCCAATGCATCATATCTGAATGTGGCAGAAAAAAAAATTAAAGAATTCCTTATCTTGGCGTGGAACTAGTTGTGTAAATGATCAAAGTCTGTTATTGTGATACGCTCTAAATAAATTCTCTCATTTCCATAGGCACATTAACGCTTGAAATATTTAAGTATCACTGCACAAAGAAAGTATTGCCACTATTCCTTTGATCGTACGAATTTGTAATTAAATACTTTAATAAATAGTGTTCATAGAATCAGATTCGTTTTAATTCATCATTGCAATTGAACCAGCATTTAACTGCAATTTATTCTACAATTCGATAGCGATCTTTTGATTGGATTGCTAGAAGAAAGTATATTTTGATCAGTCACTGAGAATTTTGCATTGTAATTAAATAAGAGGTGGATATGTATTCTAGTGGAAATAATTTGATAGAAGGACTTGTGATTATTACACGTGTCGTTTTACATAATTATAGAAAGGAGTTTATTGGAAAAATATATCTCATTCATCTCTTTCCCTATTAAAATCTGTTTTCCTCGGACGATACTTATCGGAGTACTCGCTCACGTTTTCTCTTTGAGTTTCTTAAACGATGAACAATTTTCTCTAATACTTGCACATCCTCGTTATAAAAGTGAAAAATTAAAATGAAGCACCCGGAGGTTAACGTCTCATCGTTTACTACACGATGGTGCCCTCGTTTGAACTACAGCTACTTTCAATAACTTATTCTGCACTTTTACTAATATTCCGTGGTACGATTACTGCAACGAAGTTTGTAATTGATAAAGCGGGGAAGTTAAAGTTGAAAAGCGTAATTAAAAGGGTTATTAAGCGAACGATTAGCGAAGGTCGTGAAAGTTAATCGAATCAGATGTATAAGATTCATTAAAGTGTATATGAATCAGAAATCTTTATCTCTCTCAAATAACAGACAATTTTAATTGAAATACATAATCCCATTCAATCTGCAATTTATTCCCCTTGATTTTCTCTTCGACTCAACTTCCAATTTCCTTCCATTTCCCACACACACTCGCTCTTCTTAATAAAACTCGCCATTTATTCACATTCTTTCAACTCTTTACCTACCCTCTTGTTATTCCACGCGTACAATCATCCGCAAAATGACCCCGCCACCTGTCGATAGGATTTGTCGCACGAATCCTTTGGATATTGCAGAAAATTTCCATTCGAAACTTGTTACGCGAAATACCCTAATACCAGAGAAGACAAGGGGTTTACGTCAAGCTCCCAGCCGACTGTCCACTCGGCTTCCAAACTTGCCCCCTCAATTGCCGCAGTCACGTCTACCGAGGAATCCCTTCGACAGGGGGTTCGGCCAGACCCCCACGTGTCGGTACGTTTCACCCCTGCGGAAGGGAAGCGTGCGTTAGCCCGAGCTTTCGGCGTTCTCAATGGCAGGATGCTCGATCTGGAGACTGCGCAAAGGTGCTCGTGGTTCGACATCGGGGATGGAACCGTCGGGCGCGGGGGGCCTGCGGGGGTCGCCCTCGCAGAGACGCTTCTGCAGGATGAACGTTCACCGGCGGGTGCTCTCACAGTCACGCGCACTGAGGTTATTTCCCTTCCCCTCTGCCGCCCACATGAACACGTTCACGCACGCTACTAATATACATCCTTTCCGTCTTTTCCCGTTGTTTCCTTTCAGATTTACATTTGCACGCTGCACACGCTCCCCCTTTCTATTCTTCCACCCAATGTATCCCATATCTCGGAGCTCGCTGCGTATCGTCTCGTGTACACGCATGAGCGCATAAAAGCTATGAGTTCTCTCCTCTCGCTGCTCCCTTCAATCATTTTTTTAAAGAAATTACCAATAGCACTCGAAACCCCCGCCGCTTCCCGATCCTCCTTTCAGCGCATTTCATGCTTCAAGCTTCGTCTTCCTCTTAGGCCTAATGAGCCGCGTGATCAACTGTGCAAGATAATTTTTTCTGTCGTCATCCAAGCGTTCTCTTCGGCCCCCGCAGCTAGACACCCTCGATACCACCAACTATGGGAACGTATAATACTTTGCCACCGTTTCATCCTTTCCTTCCCGAGTATCCTACATTTCCGATCAAACTTTCCTGTCCCTTATCATCAAAGCGAACGTTCGCGTATATTCAAAATCCTTTCCACTTCTTTTCTCCTCGTCGAATCGTGCATCTTCAATTGTAACATGCATACCAACAGCCCCTGTGCGCCTGACGTAAGCGTGAACATCCTGCTTCGAGAAATTACCACCTACCCCTAAGCTCTCTCAGCATTATTTATTCTACACCCCCAACCTCACCGCCTCTATGCAACTCAACCATCATCTTCACGACCATACCGAAACAAGCGTTTGCTCTTACTTTACCTTGCATAGTTCACTAGTACTTAGAAGACAGCGAGGGTGGAAGAAACATTGCGAGGTAATTGGAGCGCACTGAAGCGGTGCGTTAAACACTGTAATTAGCACAATTTTCTTTGGTTCTCATTGAAGAACTTTCGGATTCGTATTACGGAAACACTTGGAAAAATACTTTATTTCGGTCACGCCTTGCGAATCTGACACCACTCACATGTGGGCGATCTAATCAAGGAGCTATTCTTTCATAGATCATCCGTACACGAATGAAATATGCTACGTAGAAAGTTGCTTCTCATATCATTCATACAAATATTAAAGAGGAATTCATTTTCAACCACCCTCGTGAAGATTCTACAATTACAGACAGGTCCACAGCTCCCGCGTCTGACCAATCATGTTTCTCACTACTCGCCACATAATCGTACAACCTCGGAAGCCCCGTTCAATCTCGCGCGGCTAGATTCTTTCTTCCCCAGCGCCGAAAAAACTCTACAGAATTATTTGCAAGTCTCTCGACTCGCCGCGCTCCACTGCGCTATCGTCTTCAGCCCCTGTCGCTTTCGCGAGCCTCGCTATATTTCCTGGCGGCCTCGATACCAGTGGAATCCAGGCTTCCCCTTATCCTCCGTATCTCGTTCTCCTGATACCGGTGCGTTTCTCCCGCGTGAATGCGCGCGCGTCTCACCGCGCTTTCGAGAGGGTGCTGCGCTGTCGACGGGCGTCGACCGGTAGTCGAATTCGCAGCTTCCTCCAGGCAGGTACGCTTTCTCGTCCCTCGCGCCACGGGACGACGCTTTTTCCTCCGCGATCCTTTAAAAGCCACGGGTGGACCGTGGGCCGTCGGGGGTGGGCGGGGGTGTGCACGGCGTTCCCTTCTCGGCCGAGCTTTCAGTGTTGCTTCTCGGGTGCACGAGTCCCGCGTTAACGATCGAGGAAGCGCGGTACTGCGAGTGTCGCAGCGCCGTGTGGACTCTGCTGCAGTCAGTGATCGTGGAGGGTGCTGAGAGCGAAGGGGTGAGAGCAAAAGGAATGATCGTAGGTGCGCGCGCGAGAGAGAGAGCGTACCACGGCTCCTCGTGAAGAGACTGCTTCCTGGGGAAGGAACCAAGGACACCGTTCAGACAGCGCGGGGGCTCGCTCGAGGGGCTTCAGGTATGTTTGAAGAACGTTGCTTTCGCCGGGCAAGAGTTCACGGGCTCGCGATCCATCGATAGACCTGTGTTGATCTTTTCTCCGTGTCGCGCGCACCTTCTTGGGACCTTTTCTTCGCTCCCCGGAGGACGGTTTCCTTTGTGTAACGGATGATAAGCGTTGGCACTTCGTTAAACGGCAGGGGTTGGGATTACAACGAGGCGTGCTGGCTCTTGCACTTTGTTTCCGCGGTTTGTTTTCTTGCGGGCTATTTTAGTCGTTGCACGCCGCTCTAGCGAACGCCGACTGAATAAATACGGCCCCGTGCTAAAGGAACTTTAGCGTTTATTGTGGACAGCGTCTAACAATAAGTGGATTTCGAATTTCTATGAACACTTTGCGGGGAAGTTCTGTGTTAAGAAGGAGCTTGAATTAAGTGGATCGTTGCGGGGGTTCCTTTAAATTTTCAAGTGACAACCTTCCGCTGCTGGGCGCCGTTAAGGCACACTAAATCAAGCCGGCGATGTCGATAATTTTAGCGTGATATGTGAGCCCCGTGATATACTGCAAATGGATTTTCGTCGAGGTATTTCGATTGGTATTACCGGGAATGTTACGACTTTCAAAACTTGGCAATTGTTGAAGTTTGCCTTTCCATGCTACACACAGGTGGTTTCATCCCCCTTTTTCTGTGCACGTCTTGCTACGCAGTTTTGAGTCGAGGGAAACTTGGCTACTTTGACATTTTATGTACGTGGTGTTTCATCTGGAAGGAATCTTCGAAATTTCATTCAAAAGGACAGCCAGAGAAAAGTTTCGCGTAGGAAATATATATTATTCCTTGGGACAGAGCAAGCTGGGTAATAAATTGGAGTCTACAAGAGTTTAGGAACATTTTTAACAATCGTATTTTATCAGGTGACTTGAAACAGGAATAGATTATACATACATGTTACGTATGAAATAAATTTAGCAAGATCGATTGCTTGCAATGGAAAAAATATTCATGTGCGAGCTTTTATCAATTGATTACGTATTGGGCGTGCACCGCAGCGATGCTCTTCGATATTGTCGAAAAACAATGGGTGCGAGAAATGAACGATCGGTGCAAAAAAAATCGCGAATGGATCGATTCGTGAATGGAACAATTTTCAGTAATTGAAATTGTCTTCGAATCGGATCAGTATCCTTTCTGCATTAAAAACTACCGGTTTGAGAAACATTGAATGTGTACTAAGAAGAGAATGGTGGGATTGTTCAACAAACAATTGAATTTTACTGCAGCGCAACAGCTATCGTGAATGGGTTTAATTAAATCGTAACAACTGCTCAAATGCAGTTCGTTTAAAATTTATTCGACAACATACAAGAGCTAAACCTTTTTGCGAATAACACATTCTATCAAGATACGTTAAATTAATCTAGAATTTTGTTCGCTGCAGATCTAAAAATAAACAAACTTTCGTCTTTGCTAATCAATGCAAAACAGTTTCATTATCATATCTAAATGGGTAGTCTTGTTTCATATTACCGTGTTTGATATTTTATAATCTAAATTACATAGATATGTAAAAATCGAGAATGTTATTTTAGATTCTTCTCGATTAATTTACGAAGCAAATTCGATACTTGTCTCGCTGTGTCAATTACTATAAGTTCAGGGATCAGGGAAAAATTACAGTAAGCATATGACAGCTTCGCGTATGTTTCCGCTATTAATTTGAAAAACATGAAATCTATACAGGGTACTTTACGTACGTCACTCACGTTTTACCTTTAAAATTGAAAAATTCCACTTTTGCTTCGTCCTGTTTCCATTTATATTGTTTATTGTCTGAAATTTCGCATTAAATTGTCGCATACAGTGCTGTTAAATGTTTTCAATTAAAATTCTCTACTTCCCAAAGGCGTGAAATTGTACAAAAAACATTTCGTTTCAATGATAATCGTTATTACCGAATGTAAAGTGAAACGGTAGACTTACAAACGAAAGTGATGACAGAAATGAAATATTATATGTTTGGATTATTTTTATTGAAGAAAAATTGTTACTCCGCTGCGTGTGCAATTATTTATACTTCACCGTATAAATTTATCAGCAGTAACACCTTCCATTTCGCTTCCACATTTTCCACACTTCAGAGACATTTAATTGCCACTGCAGTGCGCAAGAACTGCTCGCTATAGCGATAAAAAGGGGTTGAAGTTTTTCCGAATAAACAGTTTCGACCGCGATTTAAAAAAGAACCGCTTCGATTTCGCACGTAGGAACTTAAATAATTACCGGTGATCAAAAAAGGCTGCACAAAGATGCGAAACTAACGAATGAGAGTGAAATAAAACGCGGCACAATGCAAATTTAATGAATGTCCATTACAGTGGAGCGAACTGGGTGCAAGTGCTAAACAAAGAATAAATGAAAGTGGAAGACAGGGGCAAAATGTGAACGTTTCATTAAACCTGTTTCATTCTACTGTTTCATAAGACGTGAAATTTAAATAGAAACAAAAGCTGAAAGATTTTCAGTAAAATAAAACGCCCACTGATTGAATACAATTTCAGTGCATACGTACATGTATTAGGAATGTGACATTCGAAAATCTGCAAAGTTCTTGACAAATAATTAATTTCAGAAAAAATACTGTAACGGTGAAATCAAACTATTCATTGTATTTTCCAGTTCAATATACATACTTCCTTATCAAAACGTGGGGTGAGTTGAAATTACAACGCGGAACTGTAAAACACAAAGCTTTTATGCACCTAGAAACTTCAGCAAGCTGCTGCGACGGTTTCAGTTATCTAAAAAAGAAATTAGAATGAAAAAAGGCGGAATTACTTCATTTGTCCGTGCCCGCAGATTGCAGACGTAACGCAATATCAGTTTGAAACATTTACATGAGTCGCTAAATTGCTTATACATACACTTGTACAGGAGAGCATATCGCACACGCGCGTGTGCACATGCATATGTGTAGGTACAAATGGCAACCAGAAGGTCTGGTGGTGCGCTGTTAGCCTAGGAAAAGCGCGAACCGTAGCTCTCATTATTCCATTTACTGTCGGAAAGTTATTTCTACCCTCGAAATTAGAACGGTAGTCGGAAATAAAATGCATTCTCTTTTTGCCGTTTGTCATCACCGACGACAATCGTTAAAATGGAGAAATGTTTTTCCTGAGGAAGTTAATGTAGCACCAAAAGTCACTGACAAGTTAGTCAGTGACAAGTGAAGAATCTTAGCGAGAACTAAAAAAATCATACAACAGAAATTGTGAAAAAGGGATATCTAAATGGGGAAAATTTTACTATTATGGATAAGTCAATAAAATACTTGTACTCCTTTTATTATTTAATGAAAGTTTTATAGAGAAATAAGTATTGTATAGTGAAGATATAGCGGGGCTTTGTAAAAAGAAAAGGAAACTGGATTTTTTTCGTCAAATAAATTTTTATAATCACCTAAAGAATTTTATTGAATTTTTATTAAAAATATTCTTATCTGTTCAACTCGGCTCCCCCTCAAGATTACCCCACTGATTCCATCACTCTATATAATGAATTTCACTGATTCCCCTTATTTCTCGAATCGAAAGTTCTGTTTTATGTTGTCTCTTCACGATTTCTTTCCAATTAAAGATTGATTTATCAAATAGACCACGAAGCAGAATCGAATGTAGCGAGGGGTTGAAAGAATTCTCTGAGATTCACCGAGGAATTCTTGGCGTTTCCATTAATAGATCTAGAGTTGGCAAAGAGAATTATCCAACCCTTGCGAATTCAAAGGCGGATTTGTGCATATCAAATTCGCTGTCTCACAAGGATTTCTCGTTCCCCGAACCTCCAGCCTTGCCGTGTAATCAAGAGTGTTATTTATCGGCGTGAAATATGCATATTATTTGCTTTGAGAAATTTGCGTGGGTTCCACTGCTAGGATCCTGATCAGTAGTATCACGATTCTGCAACGATATCTTACCTCATCTTCGTTTAAATAATAAATCTTACCGTCTAATAAATCCAGTAATTATTGCAGTAATAATTACTCACATTCATAATTTCTAGTTCTAAAGAATTTTTAGTAACACTATACCACCTTTTACTAAACTATTAATTTTCTTCAAGTATTATATAAAGTATAGTTAACATAAATACGCTCAACTTTATCCTGCCAAATGCCCATACCTACATTAAACTCCACCCAGAACGTCAGAATCACGAGTGAAGTGTTTTTATGCGAGGTGTCTTGGGTATTTCCTCTTCTTCAGCTATTAATTCCAGAAGAATCGTGGGACTGTGGGTAATGTCTCCGATCAGTGCAGGTTTCTAATAGACCTTTCGCCAACATGCTTGGCATCATCAGGGCGCCCGTATAATCGCCTTTCTTTTCGGATGTCAGCACATTCTCAGAAGGCACAGTAAATTACTTAATAACCTACCAGAATCAACATTAGGTAGCAATTAGAATAAGTGTATCCAACATGGTAAAAAAGGGATTTAAATAAGTCCATGCAATCGATATTATCGTGCAGGTAATCGACGTCCTGAAGATTACTTTCTGTCGTTGTTCTAGAGCGACTAAAGTTTTTGCACGATTAGGGAAAAATCCCGTTCCAAATCTTTATTCTTCGCTCAGGGCGTAGACTGAGCTTTTTACCTAGCCTTTTTCCGCTGTCACCTTGCGGTATATTCATTAATGGATTTTCGATACGCGATGTCGCACTGCAGATCATCCGTATTTCGCAGCCTTACTTGCCGATTTCGCCAAATGGCAAAAATGTGGAGATTCTGCACACCCCTGCGCCGCATACAAATCGACCGTCTTAGACAGCCCCCTCGATTTCTTTGAAGAAACTGCGCACCCTCAGTTGCCAAAGTGATTGTCACTACCTCGCGCATCCTCCGTCTCCTTATCCTAGTAACGCCACCGATTCGGATATTTGAAATTTCATTTCGACCGCGACGACCTCGTTCCTTTATAAACCAGCAATCTTTTCAATTAATCCGAATATGATATACGAGGCTTCCCGGGGCGGTTTCATTATTCGTGATATGCGTCACTTTTACCGAACACCATTTAATTTCGAATGCATAGCACTGTCTATATTCACAGTGGCGTTACTTGAAATTGGCCGAGCTAATGATTGGAATAATTTAAACAGCGTAACAATTACGCGTTATATCGGGTATTATCTCTGCACGCTAACGAGGGCGCGGGGAAAATATTCGCCGAAACGAAGAGCAAACGCGGGAAGAGGGAAACTTGCAGTGGAAGAGGGTGGAAATAAACCTTTTCTCCATTTCGGCTTGTTCCGGTCAGTGTAGAATCCACGAGGTTAAGCCGGACCATATCACGCGAAACTAATTTAAGTTTAACACGCGCGAAGTTCTATGTTCTGGCTAGACCAGCGGCACAATGACCAGACGCACACTCCGCTCCGCTCAATTTATATTTCATTTCAAATTGCTTATTGTAGCTTCTTAACCGTGGATAACATGAATTCTAACATAGAAACGCATATTATTCCTTTCACGTGCTACGTAAATTCCCGCGGCATTTCCCACGGAAATCTACAGTCCTCGTACCGCTTTTCTAAACACGGTCGGTGGACGTTTAATTCCCTACGTTTTGGTACGAAATTTTGAAGCTATTGATACAAGATGCTGATACTTCTTCTGACCACATTTTCGAGTAGTGGGCGAAGCGATAGAGGACTGTCCTCAGTCCCGCTGTAATTTTTGTGCCCCTCGAATCGTATGTGCCTAAAATAACACCGGGCTTCGCGGCGCGAGAGAAGGTGGAAAATTCCAGGAAAAAATCTTTGTGCGAGATAAATGTTGCGGTAGCTATGAAATATGCTGAGCATTATTCCAGCCGGTAGTATTCTCCCGGCAACGTTCCACGTGAACAATTTTCCACGCTGCGATACTTAACGCGAACATCATTCCATGCAGGGCTGCACATTCTACGACGTGTTTGACATGTATACACCCTGCGACACGCTTTGCATATCGTAGTTCTTTTAATATTCACCCTTACACTTCCAATTTAGTCCGCACTACACTTATTGCACACATGCAAGTATGAACAGAATGCCTTGCAACCGGTAGAATTCGTGTCCGCGCTACGGCGAATGTAGACAGACACGGATTTTTATTAAATTATTTAATTTACAACATTAAATGAATTTTTCGGCAGGTGTAACACTTATTTAAATCTACAAAACGCATTTTTTAAATTTTTATTATTTTCTTCGCTGTTCCGACGAATTGGAACTTTTTTTCAAACCGACGAAACAGGTCACCTAGTGAACTAATGCTTCTTGCTTCTAAAGAAACTCACGTCGTTTGGATGAATTTTAAAAAAAGTTACTCCGTTTTAAAGTGTGCCCCAATACTTTTGTCCCCTACTGTACGTCCTGCCCTTTGTCGACCTCATAAAATATACCGAGAATAAATAGCAGACGGCTCCCCCTACGAGATGGATTCAAATTTCGATTCGAAGCAGCGAAATCCTTTCTCGCGCCAGCCCTTCTTTCGTTTCTAAGCAAATCGAGCAGACTGAGGGTATTTTAATCTATATATCCAGGAATTTCTGAACCCTCCCCCGTCGACCTTTCGCCGTGAGCAGAACGCTTTCCGCCTTCGTTTCGCAGTTGAATTTCAATTTATTAAAATGCCAGATCCCTCTCGAGCCGGGGGCCTGGTGATCCTTTTTAACGTCGTCGCTTCGCTTTCCTCTTTATATCGCTTTCCGGAAGCTGGCACGAAACGCCGCGGCCACGCCGGCTCGAATGTCTGAATATAAACAGCGACGCTTTACAATTCATGACCCATGAACGGAACCACGACTCTTCTCTGTTTCTTCGTCGTCGGCGTCGTCGTTTTACCAGTGGAACACTAAGCTTCCCGGCCCCTCTTCTTCGCCGTGAAAAAGGCTACACACGCGATTATTCGCGACGATGGTTTCGTGATTTGCGAGGCCCCTTAACAATTTACCATGCCGGTCGTTAGCGGCAAATTGAAATTCCCCCGGAATTCTTTGTATCCGCTCTTTGACAACGCCAACCTCTGGGACGTTTTCTCCAGCGCCGCGCGTGAATTCTGCGACACGGATCGCTTTTCGTTCGACGCCTCTGGTACACAATTAGACTGGACCGGCGAAAGTTTAATCGAGAAGCTTTAATAGACATTTTATTCCTACTGTCTGAAATGAACAGTGGGATCAAGGCGAAGGGGGAATGACGGGGCTGACAAAAGTTAATTAAAATCTACGTCTGATCTTCGGTATAGTTTTCCGAGGTGTATCGCTGATGAAAAAGTTCTGCGCTTTTCCTTCTACGCAATGGCGCTAGTTAACTTCCAACGAAACCTCGCTGTTGTTGTTACATTGTTCGCCGAAAGTCCTTCAAACTGGAGCATTCAGAAAGTTTTTCGTTTCTTTGCCCGCGCCAGAACTCCGCGCGTGCAGGAGCATGATTATCAGCGCCGAGAATGTCGGCCCTTAGGAGCCAGCCTTCGAACTCGAGAACCTTCCGACGACGAAACGAGCTACATGCTTGAATGCGGACGACCTATGCTGAACGCTATATCGAGGAACACACACTTAAGTGCCAGACAGGGCACTTGATTTTTCTCACTGTTCCATACAAATCGTATTACTGCGGCTAATTCGACGCCTTATTCGATAAAATACGAACATTAGATTTCCGAATATTACGCCCTTTTAAATGAGACACTATTTTACCAGTGCGTTGTTGTACACTTGTTTTTCCCTTGATTAATTAATATTTTATGTACCTATATTGCTTTAATCGAAGCAGAAGACAGCTTTCGTTTCTTTAAAATTTCCTCCAGTTGAGAAAATAAAGATCAGATTCTGAAGAATCTTAAACTCCAGAATCGTTTTAAACTGGTAAAGTAATTATAAAATTTCTCGTTTTGTTGCTTTTGAAACATCGTGTACTCTGTGCAAAGGGCAAAGCATTTTTCACTGTGATTTATTTTCGACTTATTTTAAAGCTTCAGACTTTTCCACACGAGGATGCTCGCGATTATGAAAGGCAGAAATGTATTAGACTCCAGGGACCACTTATAAAATATTACCACCTGTGGAAAGCTCCCGTTAAGTGACGCGATAATGGAATGCAGAAATTATTGAGAGAAATATGTTTGAATAAAACCTCTAATTAATTGGAAGAGCCTCTGAGTAATTGCACTGCGTCTATGCACGTTCCCGCAGAGTTTTGCCATATATTTCTTAAATGCAAATATTTATTAGTCCTAACATTAGGAAAATGCTAAAAATCCTAAAACGCATCGAAACGCAATATAATTTTTCTTCCGTTGTTCATATCGCGCAACAAACCGCGTAAGCTAAAACGAATTTCTTTTTTCATCCGATTTCTTCCCCCCAAGCACGACACGTGCCCTACCCCTTAGCTAATGTTCCATCTTACTGTATTGCTCATGGAGTAACAAAAACGAAGTCGTCGTAGGAATAAAAATAGCAAGACGGATGATTGCGTTTCTGTGTTGGCCGTACACATTCGTCTCTGTCTTTCTCGGGATGTCTTGCGACAAAACTGTCACAGTTGCGACAGTTACTGCCACAGTGATATAGGGACCTTAGCGATTTTTGCTGCCAGCGATAATAAACTTTATTCCTTGGAACGAACGTGTATCCAAATTTTTATATCAACGCCCATTCTTTTCTGAAACAAAAAGCAGTGAAAGCAGAAGCTGAGATAAAAAAGGAGATTTTACTCTGCCGGTTACTTCGAACGAGCTTCGAGATTATTTTGCTCGCTCGCGCTATTATTTAATGGTTTCCTTGACAAGGGCGAAGCACGTTTTTTAAATAAGTTTTCCAGAAAGGAAGTTTACTTGGGTCGTTTACCTGTCGTACGGGGGTCTCGATAAATTTTCGGCCTTTCCTCTCTCGCAGAAATTCCCTATGTGGGGGACACACATGATTATAAATGGTGAGGACGCCGACCCTCGGGGGTTGACCTCAACGCCTGTCGGGTCGCCTACAGAATCTTTCGACGGCCAAAAATATCACTGGAATACAAAAGCTCTGTTGAAAATATGGGCCCATGCGAATGTCCTGCACGCAAAATAGAGGATTTTATCATTTCGTAATCGTTGGAAAATGCGATTAAAGCGTCCTATCCATATTCACATGCACATTCAGATTTTAATTAGTTGACAGTAGATTTTACTAATCTTCTGTGCCACTGAAGTAAAATTATGAAATATCCGGGATGAATTTCACAATTTCTCTCTTTCATTTTCTAACTTTTGTGTGATTCTACAATGTTATAATATTGATAAAAAATCTACGACTTTATAATATTGATAAAAAATGCTACGAATAAAGCGGAGATTTTTGGAGCTTGAAAGCTTCGAATATTGTGAGTTGCATGGTATATAACGTGAATGGTGAATATTGACTATAATCTCGTTGTTTCGCCAATGCCTTGGGTATTTACCGAATCGAATTTTAGTAAGTGGCGTTGTCCATTGGGGATTTGTGGAGATTCACGTATACAGTTGTAGGAATATTGACGTTATGCAGATCTGAGTTTCACGAGTATTATGATTTGATGTTATTGTGAATTAATTTATGGAGATAACATTTCGATACGATTACATTAAATGGATCAAACAACGTGAAATGGAGACTCGCAGAAGAAATTCTAATTGAATAGATGCGCATTGAAAGCGATTAAGAAAGGTACTGCAATCTTGATGCTACTCTGCTTCAGAAATATGGGAATATTCTTGCAAATCGGCAGATTTTATCGCTGCTGTATTTTGGAAAAACGAGCATGCGAATTTTATTAATTCTGGCTTAGATTCACTGATGTCAAAATCATATCGCTGTTCATTTGATGATATTGAGAAGCGTTTTTAGAATATTGGAGAGCCACGCCGTAGCTCCGCTGCACGAAACGATCAGCCACGAAATAAAAGTCTGGCATGGTGCCGCATTCCCGATATTTTTTATTAGGAGAAAAGAGGAGTAGGAAAATGGAAAACGCAAAGTACTCGGGAAGGTCGATGCAAGAAGGCGTAAAAACGGAGATTTATCAATTAAACGATCGTGAAAGAAATATTACGATGCTAAGTGAAAACTTTCGTTTTATTAATCCTTCTCTCATCTGAATGATAGAAATTCCTCCTCCAGGACTAAGGATTTTTTCCTCCGATATACAAATTATTATGGTGATATTAATGGTAATATTATAATATAGAATTTGATTTTTTGGCACTTACAGTGTTTTCTACAAGGACTCTTAAATTATAAAATAATATAGTGGCTTTAAGAAAACAACTCTAAGTATTCCTTTCATCTATGACTCTGCCTACAAAAGTGAAATTTAAATATTATCTGTAATTTAGGATAACTTGGAAGCCATGAAAAACTGTACATAATTAGAAGATAATGAATGCCCTATAGGCAGCATCAAAGTATTACTATTAACTTATGTGTCCATCTTTCTTCCTCGAATTCCCAAGGCACACATATAAATTGTACCGATACAAACCATTTCCTGTTGTCTTTCTTGAACAGAAATATGTCCCTGATAATATCAAAGAAATATAAAAAAGAACTGAAAGGATGGGATTGAGTGACTTTTAGACCTTGTAACACTCCATAGAAGAGTGGCAAGAGGTGGCAATCAATGGCTTCCCAGTAGGAAGAGGGTGGCAGATTTCATCTTCCCTTAGCAAAAATCAATTTCGCTCACGTTACTTATAATCCGATTAATGAAAAACTGGTCGACGGGAGTATAACCCACGCTTCTGCAACTCGAAATAGGGATTATCGTTGCAGCATATTATAAAATATGAAAAAGAGCTGGTAACTCTTAAGTACTTTGAAAACGAGGCGAATTTTAATGGATGTAAAATCCACCGGCCGTTAGAACTTTACCTAGAACAGTATAAACTTATCAAGCATAGTACAGGAAATTACGGTTTAATTGCACGCTTCTGGTGCGGTTTAAATGAGTATCGTGTTTTATGCATAATCGATAGAGGGATCTTATGCAATGGCCATCTTGAAACATAGTATATAAAACGTCGTTGCATAAAAGGGCTCAGTGTATCTCAGATCCTTCTGTGTGGATTCCTAAGGATGTACAGAAATCCTTTAAACATACTTATTTCCTGTATAAACCTAGGGCACGACTTTTGTTGCATATTCTTTGCATCGAAGCAACGAAGGAATTCTGTCTTTAACGTAGCTTACATTTTACGAGCACTCGGGTGAAATTACAAGTGATACATAAAGGTATATAATGGAATATGAGATAAAGTAGACAAGGGAAATATATTGTGCAGAGGGGGAGGAAATTGAATTTTGCTCGAAATGTGTAAAAGGAGACGTGTGGTCCTTTGCCTGTACCCTTTGCCCTCCATATCTTCACAGTTCTTCAAGCACAGCTTCAAAATTGTCACGCCGTCAGAATTACCTATTCAATCTTGGATATTTAAAATTTTATTGCACGTTAAGAATATCTGTCTACTAATAAACCACTTATCATTCCAGCAATTGCGTGGCAGATATTTAATTAGCGCAGAAACATCTGCTAGATCCGACGCATAATCTCACTCCTTAATTATTGAAACGCATTTTCCAGAGTTGATTAAAATTCCAATTTTCCCTTACGATGGGAAGGAACGTTGTCTTCAAATATCCTGCCGCCAAGACGAAAGCTTCCAGCTCCGTCTGAATTATTTCGTCCCCTCAGTTTCATTCGCGTGTTATTTAAGCCGAGCACACTCTCGCACATAACTATCTTTCTACGGGAATTTACTGAATGCAATTCCCCCTGTTGCCGTGGCAAAATGTAGCGAAGAAGCTTAATTTGAATATTAAAGCCAAACTGTCGCGCTTCTATAAAAGATGTGCCCGTTTCAATGTTTTCACTCAACTAAACTTATCGCTCGTGAACCTTCCAAGGATTCATCGTCAGATATTCTTAAATCGCCACTATAATCCTCCGCTGATTTTTTTTTACCATTTATTCTCTTGCACCTGTACGAATTTCCGAAATTCTATCGTAAATATGCCGGCTCGTATTTCAAACAATAGCCGAAAATGGCTGTGTAGGCAGTTTCGTATGAACGGGAGCGAACTGCGCGAGTTTGTTGAGATAGTTACGCTTCCGCCGCGGAACAGTCCTCGTTAAAACGTTTTTCCGATAGACGACGACCTTGTTTCGGTAACCGTAATGAGTAATGGGGAAACCATTCGCAATTAGGCTCGAATGACGTGATTGCAGTGATACCGCTTGCGCGATTACTTGTTCTTTAACCGCATGCCTCGCAAGTGAGCAGTTCCACTTGCACTTGCCGCGGTTCCGCCTCATCGTTGCTTCATTATCCGTACTTAACGAAGCTTTTCCGCAAAGCACCACGATCGATTCGTGCCAGTTCCTCGCGGAGAAATACAAGCTGCTGGAAGGAAACCTTCCGCGCTGACATTTAAAAAAATGTGTGACGAATAAACGTCGCTGCTTACTCGCTATTATTTCTGATTTACTGCAGATTGACGGGTGGATTTCTACTTTTCGATTTGCTAAGAGTTTTTAACATGTCACGCAAATAGCAATAATTAACAACTGTATTTTAAGTATAATATTTGCTTTGAAACTTCACGAGGATAAGTGGACAAAGAATGGTTGCAAATGGTTGGCGTTATAAGAAAGTTGATTTCTCTTCGTGAGCCTTGCCAATTTCCAACTTTTCACTGATCCTCGCTAAAAGGAAGTTTGGGAAATGCAGCTTTAAACTACGTGACGAGAGCAAAGAAGTTGCATTTGCATCTCAAACAGCTCAGATTAAGAAGTTGGATCATTCCCATGATGCATTACTATACAGGAGCTTCTTACAGTGTGGGCAAATGCTCCTCGCAAAGTAGGTTCCATGGAACTCGCTGCAGAATACTCGGCTTGAGAGGAACATTTCGGAAAGTTTTGAAGAATTCTAACAATCCTTCTGTAGTACCTCTGGGAGCCTTTGGTAATGTTCAGGCAACTTCTAAGATATTCTACACAATCAGTTCAACAAATCGTTCGATTCTGTTTCTCGTGAATCAAAGTACACATATAGAGTAATGTGGGGCAAGAGTGCGCACTTAAAGTTTAGACTTCTCTAAAATCCTTGGTATTACACTGATAGTCATATCGTTTTGTGAGAAATAACTACTATCCCTTATTATTCGATAAGCAGTGACTTCATGTAAATTTACCTGTCACATCTTATATAAAATAAATATTTCCAAAAAGTGTCAAATGCGAACTTTTACCCGCTATGTGGGCCAAAAGTTCGCATGTTATGGGGTAAAAGAACGCAACGAGAAATATAAAAAAAATGCGGATTAAAAATTAATAACAAAAATCAAAAGCTGAGATCAGCGTGGCTCTACTTTTACATTGTTTAATCAATCCTGTTATCTGTGAGGAGAATTGAAAGCTTCTATTAGCACTTTTTAATAGAAGAATTTCAGCTCTTTCAGACGGTATATTATTAAAATATTTACTGATCAATTTATAGGAATAATATTAATTCCCAAACATCAGAACTAACGAATTCAGTACTTACCGCATTGTAAGATAACAAACCGAAACACAGCCACGAAATTCGACATTAGTGACTCTACCTTGATTGACAATTGACTGCCAATCACCATTGGCAACTGCCACAACTCAAACCATGAAATTCGCATGGTGCGAACTCTTACCCGCTGCGAACTTTTACCCACCTTTACTCTACACGAGTACAAGAAAATTTAACAGTACTGTAAAATCACAACATTTGAGGTTCGTGATATTTGTCAGTTTACACTGTAACAGTTCCTCTCATAAAACTCTGCAGCTTCAAATATTTTTCATCATTTTTATCGTTCAAGCGCACCGAACCCTCCGTGCCTATCATTTTTGATGCTCCGATTCCATCAATAACCTCGCGTTAATATTTTAATCGCCTGTTGAGTCACATTGCAAAGCCTAGGACCTGTATTTCACTCTGCCGCGAAATCTCCCTCTACGCACGCTAGAACAGATTTCCGCCTGACACACACAGAAACTGCGCTTTAAAACTTCCTTTCTAAAGCATTAATTCAAACTTAAACATCTCCTCGAATTTCAACAAGAGCTTCCAGGCCAAGGTTCCGCGAAGTTTCGCCTGGGCGTAATAAAACGTCACGCGAGCAAATAGACGAACGAGTGGTAATCAGGTGGTGTTGAGTGAAGAGCATCGCGCAATAAGACTCGAGGGTGGCAGGGGCGCGTCTCTCGATGTCTTCTTACAAGAACTTCACAATCGAGTTCTGCAACTGAGGCCCCCCCCATCGCGGGAGGAGTCACTCGACTATCAAGCATCCACTCGAAAAGTAGAAACTAAAGTCACATGTTGCGACGCGGAACCGTGGCAGCCAGCCTGCAACTTCTGCCGCACGTACCGCCATGTCCCGATAAAACCGCAACGTGCATTCGCACCCCGCGTTACTGCACATCGCCGCGAGCCACACCTGCGAACGCTACTTTCAAAGTTTCCCCGGAACCGAATAATTCTCCAACGGAATTACAGGGGGGCCCGGCGCGTTTCCATCCAAATGGCTGAATCTTGCCGTCGATGCATTATAACCGGGAGGAAAAAACGCCCGCCCCAACAGCCAAGTAATAGGAGCCCTGCGCTGGATTCTCCTCAATTAAACGCTGTCCGCGATGTAGAGAGGCAAATATAGGTATACGCGGATTGTCGGTGGGACGAATGGGAATTCAATGGGAAGTGTGGATGCCTTTTAATTTTCAACAGATTTATGATTCAGATAATTCCAATACTCCATTGGTTGTAAATCAGCTTTGTGGACTGTCGAGTGTGCTTGGTGAATCGTTATGTGTACACCAAATCTTCAACGTTATCTTACGGAGGCATTTGAACTTTATAAAGTGATAACCCTTTGCGATTCGACAGTTCTGTAATCCCAGTTGTCGAGAAAAATGGATATTCCTTGCATTTTCCCCTTCAAGTAGCTTTTCCTACTACAATTTCGTAAAATTACGTAGTATGTATTTCTGATCAAACCTGAGTATTAATGGAATTACGCATCGAGTATTCGAAATTATAAGAAAGAGGGGTAATTTTATAACGAAGTTAGGCTAATCGATGCATTTGACGTTTTTATACCAATGCAATTTGAAAGGAGTACTAACAGAGGATCAATTAGTTGCGTTGTCTGCCTAATGGTAGGCCAATTCTACTTCCGCCGTATCGACCGACCGCTTTACCACAAATCGCGACAGGTAGGTACGTAATTCGAGTAATTCAAATTCCCCCTTTTAATTATAAGACACACTTGAACTAATGAAAATTATGAAAAGCTCAAATGGGCTTCTTAATTATTCGGAACGAGGTAGCTTAAACGCTAAATAGGAATTTCGTTGCCTCACTGGAGTAGAATCATGAACTTTCAGCAGGTTACCTTATGAAGCACTTCAACATTTAAAGCATTAAAAGTGCCTATATTTCGAATGGAATCTCTTCCCTTCCTCCAGAGTTAACCCAACAAACCCGAATAAACGCCAACGAATAAACCAACCAAGATCAGTGGATTTGTTAGTCCTCAGCGAAATGTCTCCGATCCTTTTTCTACGCTTCCCAGATTTGTAGGACCCCCGGACGTAAAGCCTATCATTTGGAACGTTACAAAATGCATGCAGCTGTTAATCTCGCCAACCACATATTGCTAATCTCGTGTGAACGGAAGGGTATACTATAGGAATTGCATTTCCAGTGCATGCGCACGATTCTTGCCGAAATTACCCCAGTTCGCTGAACGGCTCGACGACAGCGCTCCAGAGACTCGGATGGAAATACCGCAGGGGGTCTTGGATGTTGGGTTTCGCTGTACGTCAATTCCATGGCCTTTCCTTTTGTCTCGATCGACTTTTGCCGCAGTTGAATCGAAAGACCCGCGCCAGGGCTGGGCTTCGATAATCCTCGCGGGATAAGAGTCCGGGGCTAAGGGGTGGTTGACGGAGGGTTGGTAACGCCTGATGAAAAGTCGCGACCGAGAGGGCCTTCGGGAGGTCTCGCCATGGCGAGTTCACGGATTACGCTAATAGGAACCCCATGGAATTTATACCAGGGCTGGATTAAAAGTTCAATTTCTGTTCGTAGATTCAGCACGACCGAAACGTCGATTCAATTACGATTAAAGGATTAACAAGACGCGTGAGGTGGCAAGACCCTCTATTTCTTAGCGTCACTCATCCTCTCCTCCCCTCTCGCTCCCTCATCGCGTACCCTCCTCTTGCTTGAAAGCTAGAATATGCCTCCTGGAGGATCCTCCAGCACTGCCGAGTCGACTAACTCAAGAGGGCATGATAATCCAACGAGGCTTTGACACTTGAACTACCTTGAGAGCTCTGTCACGGATTTTTGCATGTTTCGCTGCCAATTTTATGCGACACTTCCGAATACCTCGTGGTCCTGTTTCGTTGTGATACTAAAGGCAGACTCTGAGAATAGTTAATTAACGTGTTGTTGTTGCTATGGATCGGGGAAAGGAACCAATTACTGCCACCTACCCAATTACTGTCACCCTAAGCTGTTTTACTTAAAATAACGAATAAACCATGTGAAATGACACATAAATAAATTTTAGCATACAATTGAAACTGTTATTTATACGATACAAAAAACAGCACTTAATTTTTCTTTCTTAATTTTGATAAGACGAATTAGCTTAGCTGGCAGTAATTGGGGTGTCAGCAAATCAGGCCAAATACATTTTAAGGGTGTCAGTAATAGATGCCGAAATATATTTTTGAAATTGATGAATTTATACATAAAAATCGAAGTTTCAAGATCCACCAAATTTTTTTCATCAAAATTTCAACAACATATACTTTTAGTCTACAACTACAAAACTACAAAATAATGTCAGAGTCAACGCTTAAAGTGTCAGTAATTGGGCTATTTACCCATTAAAAAAATAATGAATAATGAACAAATGTATTGTACTACCAAGTAAACATTTAATAGCGAAGCTGCATAATTTCTAGCGTGGGTAATTGTAACAAGAATAAATAGTACGAATCCGCGATATGTTCTCGAGACGTTTATCACCGGCAATAGAGTGGCAAAGCTCGATGTCCATACCGAAATTAATACCCCGTTGTCAGTAGCCTGGAAGATTTATGAATTTCGGTAATACACCTACAATTCGCGAAGCGTTTCATCCAGCGCCGCCACACGTAGCTCATAAATTTCAACCAGACTGACGATTTCTGTTGCAGAGCTCGGGAAAGGAGTAGCCGCACCTTGACGAACTACGAACTTCGAGCTGCGAACTACGAACTTCGAAGTTTCTACGGCGGCTCAAGGGTGTGCGACTCCCGACAGACCAGCCTATCGAATAACCTATCAAATATACGGAAACTGATGTGTTCGTAATAAATGGAGAAAGCTCTTTGCCTTGAATGCGTAATGCAGTAATTCAAACCCAGCGTCATCTGAGCATTCATCATTTAAACCTTACTCTGCGTTGGAAATATCGACCAAGCTTACAAATCGACTTCTATTAATAAGAAAGAGAAAAGTAGCCATTACAATTATTCAGCCGTGAATGTTGGCCATGTCCACGTAGATACGAGACGCCTGAATTCTCGCTCCGACTCTGAGGTGTTCATTTCGGAAGGTTGAAGAGCAGCGGATATTGTAGCCTGGCTGCAGCGACAAATTGCAGTCGCCGAAACGTTCGTGTAACAAAACTCTATTTGGGAGCGGCGAGTCCCTTTATTCGCAAGTGGTTGCTTTAAGCACCTTAGCTTCTGAAATCCTTTATCAACCATTCAGTGCTGCTAAGCCCACGGGAGCCTATCCTTTATCAACAGCCGCGCTTATACCACTTCCGGCGAAAGCTTTACGGATTGGGTTCGTGCGTATCTCCTCAAATAAAGGGAAGTGGAAAAGAGACGAGAAGAATTCCTGCCCGTACATCCTGGCGATAAGAGTTCCCTGGAAATAAGCTGTTGCCTGTTACTTCCGCTGCATTATCGATGAAAAGTGTTAACGGGCGGGGCCCAGCAGCAACCAGTTTCCAATATCGTTCGCGCCGCGAACTTTTGTCCATAACTTTCAAAGTGACGAGGCAACGGAGTGCCCCGAAGCGCAGAAGGGAACAGTAGCTTGTTTCTTCCTTGTACGCCAGATAAACTGTGCAATTGATTGACCTCTTGGATCTTGGTTAACATTCATTACTAATTACTAAATCCTTTTCCCCAACAACTTTAAGTCCCACTTATCGAAACGAAGAACAATAATATACGACTGAAAGCAAGTGCATCAAGACTGCCTATAAAAAGTATTGAAACTAAGAAGCAGTGAGAGGTTCTTTTCACTCGCAGACTGTTAAGCAGACAGTACATTCGTTATAATGAAATGAACGAGCATAAGGTCTAATACGAGGAAAGTTAAAAATAAGTGGTTCGTCGAGCATCCATTTACAATTTGTACTCGTTGATACGAAGTGGAGGAACTGGAATAGCCCGCTCTACCTTCGGGAGTATTCGAGGAAGCAAAGGAAGAACCATAAAGGGACAAGATAAACTTTTCACTACTATTGCTGGGATGCCCCCATGACAAGAGGGAGGCACGTGGTGATGTCTTGTTGCTGCTGGTGCTGCGACGGCCTTGGCGGTGCCGGTTCTTCGAGTGCTGCTGCTGGGGGTGTTGTTACCGGCGCATCTGGAGGCAGCGTTGTCGTCGGCAGCGACGCCAATAACGCTGGGGGTGGTGGCCTTGGTATCGCTTCCGGTCTGTCCGCGATGCTGTCGCTGGTGGTCGTCACCGTTGCCATCAGCACGGGGGAGTGGCTGCTGACGGAAGAGAGACTGCCGAAAGCCTCCTCGAACGCTTCCGTCGAACCCGACTGCAAAGTTACCTACAGTGGCCTGTGGAGAGTCTGCGTTGCTATAAGTAAGTAGCAGTCATTTTATCTTGAGTATCTTTCAGGCGAGTTGTAGAGCACCACTGACGAATATCACCACTTTGATATTCGTTTAAATTCCGGCGTTTCTGAGGGGAATTATGTGGT
Source organism: Andrena fulva (assembly GCA_946251845.1). Lineage (NCBI taxonomy): Eukaryota > Metazoa > Arthropoda > Insecta > Hymenoptera > Andrenidae > Andrena > Andrena fulva. Next base: position 7,082,760 of record OX276332.1, read on the forward strand.
ATGAAGATTTGCGCCGTCTCCTGGGGAATTAACTGTTGAATGTGGTTGGTTGTTTAAATTGAAAATTGATATTGGAATGGTGATAATGTTTCTTTTGGTGGAGGGAACGTATCCATGTACAGCTTTGGCTTTGTTATGGAAATATTATACTTTCTAAAATTTCGATGTACGAGTTGTGGAGTTTAAGGGGTACCACGTTGGCCAGGTTAAGAAATATCGCATCTTTGGGGATTTATTTTTAAGTGACAAAAACACTTTTATCGATGAAAATTTTTCAATGAAGATAGAGACATCTTTGAGGAATATATACAATTTTCTTTTTCAAATATCAAAACATTCCAAAAACTTTAAATGAGGTTTCCTCGAAACCACGTTTTCCGAAACGGTGTATGCTGTAATTTGAGTAACCCCTTAAAGAGAGTGTCCCGCGTGAATTCGAAATTTAGCATAATAAAGGGAGTGTATTTCAGCATTATCAGAATGCGTAGCACTTAATCGTCATTTTCCCACAAAAGAGGACTCAGCGTTCTATATAATTAAGGTCTGTGAAGTTGGCACCCCCAAACTCGAATTTTTAAAAAAAACTCGACGGCATTCGTTTGTCCATCGTTTGTCCACGTTTGTCCAACAAAAATTTTCGTTTGTCCACCCTTCAAAAAAAAGTTATGAACAAAAAAAATTTTTCACCAGCACCCCCATGAAAACTTTTTAATAATTTAATGGGGGGAAATGATTGTCCATCGTTTGTCCACGTTTGTCCACCCAAAATACCGAAATCGCCTTACAGAGTAATCGGCTTATAAAGTTCGGGGAAAAAGCAGCAACAATAGAAGTTATACAGAAATTATCTTAGAAATAAAACCACTTATCGGCGTGTGATTCCTTGTATCTCAAACACAGAGGTCGAATTCTAAATTCCCCAACAATAGAAATTCTGATACAATATATTCGGCAGGACAAAATAATTTATAGAGGATTCGCTTACATTGTCGTTTCCCTGACATGCAATAAGATAACCGGCGCAACCCCCTTCCTCGATTGACCCGTCTTACTCTCAAAGTCTTCTTAAGTTTACTTTAATGCCACGAAAGGGCATTACCGAGCACTTGCCTAGAACACTCGCGATCTTGTAACGACCGATCCGCTTACGCCGTGCGTACCATTCTCGAGAAGCGATGTCGGAATCGATACGGCCACGGGGACAATAACGGGAATTGAAAAACTCCGGGGGAGAAGGATGCGCCGCGAAAATCGATGAATTGTTTGGCAGCCTCGGCTGTGAGGTACATCTGAGCACTCCGACCAACGAAATCGTATCTAAGGAAATCTAATTCGACGTCGTTCGAGCTTTTTGCCGCGCCCTGAACCGTGGCAAAGAGTAAAAGCCGTGACCGCACGATGTATGTAAGCGTGCACGGTCGTGCGCACGTGTGTGTACGTGTTGATGCTCGTTGACCAAAACGACTCGCCCATTTCGCGAATCGGAAGTGCCCCGTGGCGTGTGCACACTTTTCGCCAAAGTGCAATCGTGGAAAATTATGCAGGCCTTTGGAAGGGGTTGTATCTGTTGTGTGCACGACAGAATTGTTTTTAAAAATCGTTTACCCACGTTCGTTTTGTAATATTATTTTGTGTGAAAGTCCATTTTCCAGAATTCTATGGTAACTGTTAATCCTCTGCTACTGGTGATAATGTTATTTTAATGTCGTTTCATGTTTCATCTGCTCCCAACTGACGGCTTTAACACACTGGTTTGATTATCGGAGTGCTTGTTGATCACACCATTGCGTGAAATATATAAGTTTTGTCAATGCATTAGCTCATTCGGGGATAAAGGCATAAACTGAACACGAGGTTCGTATAATATCGCAACGATGTTTCTGATAACATCTGACGGGTCAGGGGAAGCAACCAGGAATGTCCATTGTTCGAGATTTTGCGATTTATAGCTTACAAGCTTTACTACTCGGCTTCGCCCCAAATTTAGAGTTTGATTTTATAAAACAAAAACCTTTTTTGGGTTTTTTTCTGGAAATGGTCACAGTCATCTGGATTATTGAGGCATAATGAGCTGAGGCACATTTCGTGATCCCAGAGTTTATCGTTTTTAGGCGACAGACAAACACACAAACATATAGAAGCTTTCTGCTTTATATATTAAGATTTTTTTGTATGGCAACTGGGACTACAGAACTGGCGAATCACAAAGAGTTATAAAGTTCAAAAACCCCTGAAAAATAACGTTAAAGATTTGTTATACTGGTTAAAATCAGGAAATGTCCACTCTGCACTGGAACAAAATACGGAATGTCCCCACTGTTTGGCAAGGTAAAATATGAAATTATTTAAGAAGAAAATTATATAATAATATTAAACTTAATTTCCTCGATTACGCTGTTTTTTTCTCCTTACCCTTCATTTGTCTTTGTAGAACGGGCAAATGCATATGTACCCTTAATGACGACTGAATATTATCCTGTATGGATCTCCCAATATTCACGGATAAAACACGACCGAAATTTATTACCTGTGTTATTTCGCGAAGTAATTAAATTGTTATACGGTAACAATAAGACAATACGTAATAACGCCCAAGCAAAGAGCGAATTCACAAAATATAATACAATACCATTTCGCCACTGGCAACTTGTTTTTCAACTTGCATAATTAAAACGTGATACGTTGCTTTTATCCTGAAACGAACACTCGCACGGAAAAATTCGATAACGTGCTACCGACGAGTCCACGAAATGAAAAAGTTATTAATGTATAATACCAATTGCACGTAAATTCAACAAAGAAATAATTAATTGCGCGAGGCGCGATCACATTTGGAAGGGGAAATTTGTTGTATTTGCTACGCAAAAGTAAAATGTAAATAACAGAGATACGATTGTATGAAGCAATTTCTTTCGAGAAGAGTTCTTCAATTACTATTTAATTGTACGTGCATTTAACAACTATCATTTAATGGCTACCAGTAATTGCCAGAATGGGGATGAATCATGTTGCGATCCTTCGATCTTCAACATTTACGGGAAACCACGTTTATTTAATGATGAAAGGTGGTTCAGCTTCTTCATCAGAACTAAGAACCACTCGTCGTAAACGTCAGAAAAGTACATAATATGTACTTCTATAGAACTCGCGAGGTCTCTGAAAGGACGTTATATTCAGTGAAGTGGGGCCATAAAAAGAAGCGCTAACTGTTCTAACTCACTGATCATCTCTATCCACATAGCGGTTAATTTTTCCTTTACAAACTGATAAGTAATTCCAAGGAATTAGCACGAGACAAACGTATAAAGGAAATTAAATTACATTTAATTTATGGAACGTTGAAATATGTATATACATATTCATGTTTGAAACTCATTAGAAACAGAGATTCCATTGTATTTTTAACTTAACTCGTGTTAATTAAGAATAAATTCACACATACAGTCTCATTGTAAATTAAATTTATCGCGAATCGTGTTAAGTAGGGGATACAAACGTATCATACCATATTTTCAAAAAAATGATCTCACTTTTCCTTATCTACTCGTTAATCGTGCTACGTCTTTGTCTCTCATTAATCTTGCTGTACACCAAAGCCACGTTTCCTTGAAACGTGCGATTGATATTCGCGATGATTCAATAAACGTTATCTATGTGGTCGTCGAACCCATTCCACCAGTTTGTTAAATTCTGATCTGAATCGAGGCAACATGTTCCATCGACATCGACAATACTCGTTCAAAATAATATTACACCGCAGAAATACTGGCTGCGGCAATATGTGCTTTCCTTTTATTTGCTCGTCATATTGAATCTTCTGGAAACACGGAACGCGCCACGCACGATTTTTATCGTATTTTCATTTAATCGTGTCAAGAAAATAATGTGTTTGCAAAAAGTGCTCCGCAAATCTCTGGCGAATTTATTGGATAACACGAGATCTACTATCAACAAAATCTACGCTCCAATCTTTAAAATAAATATGATATCGACGGATTATTTATTGTATTCGTAACACGATCCTCGTGTTTTCATAGAATCGTATGGTTTTATATAAAATGAGAATGATGGAAAGATATATGTGGATCAACAGCTGTATTGTACTCTTTAATGACTTTAAACTTTGGCAAATATCTTCTACGTACATTTATGAAGCTGTGAAAAGAAGCTGCTTCAATACAGTATATTCAAATTTAAATATTATTTCAGTTTCGCTGCAAAATTTTTCATTCCCCATATCAGAATTTAGTCTCCATTGGTGGCTCGTGTATAGATACGAAAGTGGATTATAAATCCATCGATAAATATATTTGTGCTAACCGACACGCGATATGGCAGCTTGGCAGTTCGCAAATTTAAAGTACTGCAGCAATTAACTGAATGCACATTTCATTCGCGAATGTCCACACTCCCCCGACGTGAGAACTAACTTCTGGCTTCTGTCTCCCTTGGGTGCCACGTATTCCAAACTTTTCTACCTGTTCACAAACACTCTCAATGTCCTGTGGACCTGTGCTGACATTATTGAACGTGACTGTTCACTGTGCATACATTACTGTAACGGAATGAAGAGATAAGCGCATATGGTTTACTTTTCTCATATGTACAACGGTGCATAGTGTGCTAAACCTTGTCACCTTTCACCATGTACGACACTCTATCGCCAAAAATTATTAAAAAATATGAATGGAGAAGAATGTAGGTACTTTGTAATACACTATCTTTATACAGACCGTTTCAGCTTAAAATAGCACTATTTTATTTTAATAATTAGCGTAACGTTTATTTTTCGTACAGATATCTCAAATCTGCAGTCTTTTAATTATTACGAGTACAAGATGCACCAGCACTAAATCCAACCACCACTAATAATTAAATTTGTCTCGGGACTACTTTCAAGTCAAAGTTTTTCTCCCAATGCTTAAGTAATTCTAGGTGTTTTTTTAATAAATATTCGAAGACCAACGCATACCCTTAAAAGGTAAATTTTTCATTTCGACGACTCTAGATATCGCCCTCCATTTTCGCAGTTCCGACCACTTTGCATAGCCGTCTGTGAACTTTTCCCGAATACTTAACCGGCGAAACTTACGAGATCCCCGGAGTAACGTTACAGCCGGAGTTTAGTGCGTAGAACTCTTATGGCTGAGCGCGGCCGTCTGTTTCTACTGGCACTTGCCTCTCGCGGCGCTTTGAGTTTCGTCGTGCACGCGGAATGGTAGCTTCAACTGCTTATTTAGCACATCAAGGAGTAGCAGTTTCCTGGAAAGAGTTCGCGCAATTTAACAACATATTTGTGTATGCAAATCGTTTTCTTTTTGCAAACTGGGCATGATTAAATCAGTCGTTTCACTAATTCTTGCTCTTCACTCTTTTGATGCCCTCGTCACTTTCCGAATGATCGTAGGTCATGTTCTTCATAATGTTTGGAAAGAAGTTTCTTCATCTCTTGGTGTTATCAGAAAAACATAGTTTGAAGAATCAAAGTGCCATATGATTTAATAATCAGAGGAAGTTGAAAGTTTCGGCTGCTCCAGAGTAGAATTTTTTCTATTCTGTTTTATATTTCGAGGAATCTGTATGTATGTTAATATAGCACGGTCAGGAGACTCGATATTTCTGTAACGTGGAAAGAAATTGCAAGGACGAAATATGTACCTACCACTCGCTCGCATTGTAATGGTAAAGAACGAGCATCAGAACAGAATTAATGTGAAAGTGTATCAGACATTGCAGTGAACCTACTATTGTGGGCTCGTCTGAATTGTACGAGGTCTTAAAAGTATTTTCAGCTTATATGAATTTGAATGATAAAATACGGCAGTGCCAGCAGGGAAAACAGAATATACAAGCATTAACCCTTCTGGGAGATTAAACAAGAAATAGAGTAAAAAGAAATTGCTTTCCGTTGAATCTTAATGCATTTAAATTACGTCGTTATTTTCTTCCTCGACTTGGTCCCACTGGATAGCGATCTCGTAAAATTGCTCGGGAAAATAATATAGAATGTCATTTATTTTAACACGCCGTGTACGCTACGGAAAAATATCGACTGTTCGCGTTTAAAGTAATTATTTTGAAATAAGTTTTTTTATACAAATAAGTCTTTAAAAAAGGACAGGAAGAAGTTCAAACATTTTCCCACTGGATAATTAAATTTCTACTTCGCTAATAATAAAGTGATACCACGCTTTTACTCATTTTCCGACAGTTTTGAATTCTGATGAACACGGGACACGTGCTGCCATTCCTCCAACATAAATATTGCTAATCTTTTTCTTTTCTGTTAACTCAAACAGCTGTGACACCGCCGGAGGGCTCTGCTGCATTTCTGAACACGTACCTCTACGTGCCTCAGACTTTGAATATTAATGTCTAAACTGAGTCGTGATACTGAGGCGTGATATTCGTCTACTATAATTTGCAACCCTTTCACCATATAATGAATGTTTCATTACATCCATCCACTCGTTTTCGACTTTGCCAATGTTGCAATATAACTTCCCCTTTCCTCGAGCAGAACTTTGTTATATTAATTCTAAATACACGAGTTGCATATTAATCTAAGAAGGGAAAATATTTCTACGTAGAATGTGTTAATAATCCCGGCTAGCTTTCGAGCACATTAGAGTATTAGAGGAACGCAATTCGTTAGAACTATTCAGACGTAACTTGGGCAACTGATTGCAAGCTTTCCAGGATCTCCCTGTACACCGCTGCGAGAGCTTTTCCTCTGCGGAGAGGACAGCGGAATAGCATTTAACTCATAATACTCCTAAAGCGTTTTACCATTCCATTTTGCTATCCCACAAACGGGTGAAACAGAATTAGATATTTTCCTTCGCGTGCATTCTACTACAGTGGATCATTATATATTTTATTTCCCCTAAGAAGCAAAGTGTTATACAGTATACTCTACTCTTCTATAACCACAGTATTTAAAATCTCCACAGTCTCGCGTAAACGCCACTGCATATTTTACTCCCTAATAATTCCTTAAATCAAAAATATATCATCACTCTAAGTGTCTTCCACGAAAATAAATTAGTAGGGGAGAGTTGCGAATATCGTACTGGTCACCTAAATCGTACCTCGTCAATGTCTCAGCGATTAATGAATATAAGTGACATTTGATGGTAAAAATGTCAAGTAAATGCGAAATGAGAAATATAAACAAAACCGTTTGAGCTTACACCCTGTATTATGCGTCCTATAAATATTTAAGAAAATCAGGTATGATTGATGTAACTTTTTACCAGTTTATCTTAGCTGATAATAAGCAAACAATGCAATTTTGTCCTGTATTTTTGTATTTGTCTGAAAGCGGGTTTAATGTAGAATATTTTACATTCATTTTATGTACGTATTACATTCATTATAAAGTCTAAATTGATATTTATAAATAAATTGATCATGTTTCCTAAATCGTACCACTACAAAGTTTCTTAAATCGTACCAGTACGATTTGGGAACTCATTTAATACGTTCGCTCCACGCATCTAGCTTGGTACATACGGGTTATGTGCATATGACATATATAATATAGGTTATTGCCAAAAATTAGATATTATAAGAAAAACTGTAGACAAAACAGCTTAAAAAAAAATAAAACAAGAAGATATTCCTACTACATCAAGCCAAATATTTCTCAATACTCCATTAACAAAAGTGGAACAAAATTCAATAACTATTTGTACCAAGGAAGAAGAGTGGTTTTGCTTTTGGTGTAACGAATCACAAGAAGAAAATATGATTCAATGCATAAAATGCACATTGTGGGTGCACGATAGTTGTGCAGGAGTATTAAAAAAAACAAAAAGTTATTATTGCCCAAATTGTTTTGTTTAATGTGTTATTTTTATTTATTTGCTACGCATGAAATATGACAGGTTATGATATGACCACCAATGTGAATATAAATATATAATATTTTTAATTATTATACCTTGTATGTTTCTTTATTTGTTCTTAATATCTGTATATAAAAGATTTCGTTTCTCACCCACATATTTATTATTATTTTCATTTAAAAATTTACTATTTTTAGAAGAGGTACGATTTTGGAAACCAAGAGGTACGATTTAGGAGACCGGTTGCCTAAATCGTACCTTTTACACTATGTTACCAAAACATTAATAGCAAATTAATTTGTTGTGAACAAAAGGTTAAATATATAATAGTAGGTGCCTAAAATATCAAGCTACAATATCCAATAGTTATTTGCGTTCAAATGAGTACCAAATATGAAATATGACGTAAAATGTCTTAAGTGGTACGATATAGGCAACTCTCCCCTACAAGTGAATCCACCTCCGAAGCGGATTCACAGCAAGTTGCTCCCTCAATATTTTTTCATCTTTCATCAAACGACACGATATAACCAACGTTTAACCACATTTCCCTGGAAAACCGTCCACGTAAAGGTAGTCACGATTGCTATTGATTTGCCCAGCTAAGAAGTCGACGCTGGCGATCTGCCTCTCAATCGATATAAAGCAATATTTCTCTTAGAGGCGGATAAACATGAATCATCCCGGATTCCTGTTGCAAACGCCATTCCCGAGCCACCCCTGCTTCGTCCACCCGCTAGTAGCCGAGATTTCCCTCCGCAGAGGCAAGAGCAGAAAGCATTTAACTGGTAATATTCGCGAAGCGTTCTCTGATTACGCCCCCGGCTCTCTGGATGGGAATGACGCCGTGGGATGAGCGCTGGTCTGAAGGAGACGAGCACAGTGGGTCGGAAATGACTCGTTACCGAGGGTACCGGAAACCGCTCTCCTTCTGCTGCCGCCATCAGTTGGTCTCCAGTCGTTCCACGCCTACCAGCAACGATGCCCCCTAGCCATGCTGGCAGATAAAGAAAAAAAAGGGGGGAAAAAAGGAAAGAAGCAGAACTGCCGATGGGGGAGGCTCACCCTCGTTCAGCTACCGGATAACTCCTTATCGCGGTCGAAGGGACTCGAATTTTGCGGGCCAAGATACGAACCGAGAAACAGGGAAAGTGAACCGCGTGTAGAAAGTGGCGACTCACCGAGACCGTTCTTCCTCCTCTTCTATTTAGATTAATTGTTGATTCGAGAGGCTTTCGATGGAGCACATGGGCTTCCGGAAATGGACGCCTTGGGAGTTGATCAGTACCTTGATTGCTGATTTGAGGAGAGGCACTTGTTCTTGTAGGGGTTGGTTTCTTGGTTTCCCTCTTGTTAGTTTACTGTGATTTACTTTAGAACTCTGCTTTCGATGTTTATTTTTTAAAAATGATTAGGTTCCGCTGCAAGGCTTGATTTGGTTTAGTAGAGTCGTCGTTTCTGTGACCGTTTGACGTTACGTTGAGGCGTCTACGACGGTTTTAGACTGTGAAAGGCGATGGATCTGTTTGGAAGCTTACACGAAGGATTTATGATCCATTCCGCCTCATAAATTCTGTTAATCTTAGGGTCTTCGTTATGCCTCGGTGCACGATTTTGCAACTTGTTGCGAAAGTCTGCCAAGCCTTCTTGCTCGCTCGCACTTAAGAAGGCTGCCAGAGCGTTTATCACTATTTCCTTTAGCGAGGCTATCAAACTCGGCTTGCAATATTTCATATTAAAAGCGTTTTATCATTCTTTCTTAGAATTATTTATGCCGTTGACGTGGATTTATAGCGACGCACCATTACGTAGATGAAACACTCCGTATTTCTTTAATTACAAAGTGATTTTTACATCAGAGTGATTCCTGTAATAATTCCTATTAAATTGACTGAATTTTCTTGCATCGGTAACCTGCCACTTTCCATATTTTTATTAACCGAAAAATGCAACATTTTCGCGCGAACATGGAACGTGAAAATTCCAGAACGTGTTTTAAACGACGGCAATGTAATGAGCAAAAGCTTAATGGCATAATGAGCAGCGTCAGTTTAACAAGCACAAAGAAGGCTAACAAGCTCCGTCGTCGCCAAACCAAAGAAACGTTAATGCACATAATTTATGGGCAATGTCATTTCCATTATCATCAAATGGTCTCATTAAAACCGAATAAATATGTTCATTCATTAACACGTCCTCTATGCACCAGCGTGTTGATTGGTGATTGCTAATGAACTATCCTTATTCCAAAATATTTTCGCTGATTTACCTTAATATTCTTATTTCAACTAACAAGGGAAGATTCCGAACCCGAAAATTCAAAAAATTCTGAAACTTTGTGAATATATAGAGGATTTCCTTCTGACTGCAACGCAATTTTTGTTTGCTGCTCAAATTCACTCGAGGGGGCTGAAATTAACCTCCGAAAATTCGGCTATTTTCCGATTTTGTGTAATAATTCGCGACCAGTAAGAGATAGAAAAAAAGTTTCAAGAATAAAGTTACTTCTTTTAACCAGATCTATTATTTGGTAAAAAATTATTTTACAGTTCACGATTTTTTTTAATTTCCGGGTTCGGAATCATCCCTTGTAAGAACTATATCTCTCTTGTAACTCACAATGTCAACCGACTTCTAAAATCTCCCGCAACATTTTTCACGCGAGAAAAATAAATACTACGTAAATCCACACAGAGTTTACTTCCGCAAAATTTGCTCACTTTATCGTAGAACCACTGCGAGAACAAATGGACACTTTTTAAGTAGATAACCCGCGAGCATGACTCGAAATTCAGCGCGGCTAAACCGGATATCGTTGTTATCGAATACAAGGACCGCAGATGAATGCGAGCAGCGACGTTAAAACTCGCGCCCCCGTGACAAATGTTTCTGGCCATTTAATAGAGTAATCGTGCCCAGGGCAGTGTCTTCGTAACATGTCCGGGCAGCCCCGCCCGTTTGTACCAATTAGCCATGCTGATGTTAAATAATGCCACGCCCGAGGACCGAGCCGCGTAACAAACTCACTTCTCCCATCGCAATTGCAAATTGGACGCATGATCCCTCTTCGTTCTAAACTTCACTTCCGGCCCCTCGGCGGACCGTTCCTCCTTAAATGATCGCCAGAAAATCGACGCGTTGCTTAAAGGAAAAGGAGCAAGAAGTCCTCGCGCCCTCTTTTCCCTCGTACACGAACTCGAGCCATCTGCGAAATGGAAATCCTTTTAATTGAAATGCTAACGACACGCTGCCCAATTACACTCGTAGATTGAAAAAGTTTCTTTCCTTCTACAGAAATTCTGCTCGAATCGTTGTCGGATATTCGAGAGTTGATACCTTTCCGCGTGCATCGAAAAGCTGCGCAGGCTGGCAAGAAGACGGGCAGTTCTCGAATACGTGAAAAGTCCCGACGATAAATGTCCCGTTTGACTTTCAAGTGCGCAGGAGAATGATTTATGTAGCTGGTTGTATACCTTGGGAAGACGGAGGGGACGTTATTTTGTAGGTGCATGCTGCGGGGAGGCTCGAGGGAACTATTGAGATTTAAACCTGTTTTCGGGTTAACTTACAGTCGCGTGTATTTGAATTGTGTGCTATGTAACATCAGCGAATTATTTCCACGAATTTTATTATGCATTTCTTCGTCGTTTTACCTTCCCCGAGGCAGGGATAATTGATCATAGCTACGACAAAGGACGCGGGAAATTGAAACTAAATATATTACGGTACCCGCGGCAAAAGACAATGTGAGCGTCTTGTGACAGAGAAAAGCATGCGAGGTGGAAAGAATGCAAAATGTGACACACTAAATTACCCATTAATGCACGCGTTTCGCGAATTTCCACAGCCCTGACAGTGCGTTTTCATAATCTCAATTACACCCGTGCGTTCGTAACTTCTCGTTTACATTCCTCATTTAACCGGTTAACTGGCACGGTCCTTTTCACTATTCGGGCCCAAACTGGTACCATCCAATAATTAAGTGAATCACACAAAATTTGGTATACAGGGGTTTTTTGAGTCGCTGAACCGATTCCGGGGGTAATTTTTTTCATCTGACACCCCCAACCCCTAAAAAAATAGAATTTAGGGGTGAGTTTGTCAATTCTTTACTAAACCTTTTTTTATTTGTGAAGTTTTCTTGTCTATAATTCGATTGCAGCAGTTACTTTTTTCAATGCTACCCCCAACCCCTGAAAAATAAGGGTTTAGGGGTTTAATTTTTTAGTTTTTTTATTTTCTACGAAAAAGTTTCGAATAATTTTATACCTGAATTCTTCATCCATAAATTCCACCGCAAGTGCTTTTTTTATCCGCGATCCCAAAAACCCCTATATACAATTTTTCTATATCCCGATAGTATTTCAATATTTGGCGGCCATTTTGGTTCGCCATTTTGAGTCTGCCATATTGAATTTTACAATTCCAATGCCAAATTCAGATTCAGCGACCCCAAAAACCCCTATATACAATTTTTCTATATCCCGATAGTATTTTAATATTTGTCAGCCAATTTGGTTCGGCCATTTTGAGTCTGCCATATTGAATTTTACAATTCCGATGCGAAATTCAGATTCAGCGACCCCAAAAACCACGTACATACCAAGTTTCATTCAAATCGATTGAAAAACAAAAAAGTTATTCCATTTGATCATATATGATACATTGCCAGAACTGGCCAGATTTTTGTTTGATCATATAGGTATGATACATTGCCAGTTAACCGGTTAACACGTTGCGTCCGGCACCAAAAATAGTTGACCATCTCCTAAATACAAGAAACAGCTGCACCATGGTGAAAAACGTTGCAAATTTGTAACGACATGCACACACTGATGAACACGTTCGTAGTGAATGCGTATGCAAAAGGAAAATTCGGTACCTGAAAAATTCTTCTTCACCTTCCACATTTATTGGGACCGGGCCCAAGAGTTCCATGACGTGACCGTACACGTCACCCGCACGCAACGTGTTAAGGGGGGAGCCTGGTGTAACTAGCTGGAAATCGAGGCATTTTTCGGGAATTTTTTTTAAAGAAAGTATTTAACCGATCTTTCTGAAACTTTCAGGATATTGTATTATTAGGTTAAGGAAGACAAAAAAAAAATTTTATTAAAAATGAGCGGCAAATAACAAAATTATAAGGGCTTATGCCCAGTCCGTTGGCGACGCAATTGTTACACTGCGGGCAACGTAGCGTCTTTTGGTTTCATCTAAAACCAAAAATCGAACAATTTTCGTGTAGTTTATGAGTGTACGCACAGATCGTATAAATTCATAACTTAAAAGATGCAAAATTGAACAAATGGCGGCCTCTTGAAAAAAAATTCACTTTTTCCAACGAAATTTTGCCTTAAATGTGTAAAAAAAAGTTATTTATTTAAACAATATCATTATACTAAGAACGTAGCCCTATGAAGAAAATGTTCACAAATATCCGTGTACAAGGCCAAGCATTTAAAGTTTTGTGGTAACCTGGCGCTCCGTAGCAAAACCGGCCATATCCGCTTTAATTTTTCGAATTTCGTTTTGCGGCTTTGGGAACATATTATTGTGATGTTCAACTATTGATTTATGCAAAAAAAAAAAATCGATTTCTTCGACCCGCTACACCAGGCTCCCCCCTTAATACTCAGCGAGCATCAACCAAGAATTCACCTGAAAACCTTCGAAAAATTAATTCCTACCGTGCCTCTATTAACCCCCACTCATTACGCGATCCGAATTGTTCGCCTACTCCATTCAACACGCAGAAGTTGGGAAATATGAGGCCCGAGAGAAACTCGCAAGATGAACGGCTAGAACTTCGGAAAGTAACTTTAGTTCTCCACTACCCAGGGCTTCTTATTATCGTTGAAAAAATATAATGCCACAAAGTGGTAGGTAGATTACCGTCCATCAGCCGCGGTGTTTACAGAGGAATGCGGTGTTCGAACTTCTGGGGATTCGAGAATCGTGGGAGATGAGAAACTTCCAGTTGGTAGGGCTGGGGAATGGGCTTCGACCTTCCTCGCAGCATTCTTCGCCGAAGGAACACGGAATTACCAGAATGGGATGTTGCCAAAAGGTTGCACACATCCGGTTCCTTGGTCACGGCTCGACAGTGGCTGCGGAGCACCGTTGCACCGCGCAGCACAGAAAGTTATTATTTCTGTTATGCCTCTGCCAGTGGGGCAGCCGGCAACGAACCTGGGATATCGATTCTCAGCTGTCGAAGGGAGGCAATACGGCCGACTTCCGGCACGAACCGGAAATGACTGTTCCACGCCTGCCAACCCAATTCCCCGTTTCCCCTTTACCAGGCCCCGTGGTCCCTTCGCAGATTCACGTGCAGCTATAGATCGTTCCATAAGTAATGTGGTTTCTCTTTATTTATTTAATGTTTCGCGAGGTGTAGAGGCTTCTATAAATGATTATTCAGCAACAGATTTTCCTTCGCAGGTACATACGTGCTCCAACAAAGTGGCTATTTATTTGCGGGAGGTATGAACCATATAAAATGAATCTTTTGTATTCTTTGCCTCTTTGTTCTTGCCCCGACAAGCAACTTGCGTAGTTAATTTATGTTTGAGACGCGTAGCTGCTAAAGAGTTAAAAGTTTTCTATTTTCCTTTGGTAAAAGGAGGTGAAAGAAAAGTTGAGGTATCGTGTTCCCTAGTGAACGGTTTCAGGGGAAGCTTAAATAGGGGGTTGTAGCACTTGTAGGTTTATTGGATACTCTGAACAGAGCTGGGATTTCCATTACGGACAGTTGATCTCGATGTCACTTTTTGCTGTTCCAGGGCGTGTAATGGTTTTCGGTTTTAATGACGACTACCGAAGGTAAATACGCCGGAAACACGCTCGCGTTTTACCACCTGTATCCGTTTAATTTTGCTTTTGTATTGCGCGATGTTTGATGGCTGGCTGCGTGGCGGGGCTATTTACTTTGCGGTTCGGTTTAATTCCGTCAGGCAGCTCGAAAAAGATTATCAACAGATCCTGCGGTGGTATTTAGAGATTTCGTTTGCGCTGCTGTCGTGGAAAATAAACGAAATTTCCAGGGTCCCCGTGGAAATTACAGAGCGTAATTTGAATTTATACTATTGGTAATTGCATATGCTGTTCTCGGTTTATCTGTGAACGTTAACGCATTGAATATCTCTGCAATCACTCATTAAATATAGTATTACGTGTTTTATCTGATACTGATGACAATTTAAACAAATGTTGCTTCATCCTTGTATCCCCATATTTTTTAAATATAATTCTTCTTTACTACACCCCGCCAAATACAAGATGCACTGAATTTTTATATGTTCCTTTGGAGCAAGGGAAAGTACCAAGAAACTATGAATCGAGTAGCACTCGTTGCTTTAAAAAAACGTGCTCGTTTATGTCGGTGTGCAGAACAATACAATTTCTGACAGTTCGGTGAAGACAACTTTCGTGACAGTAGTAAAACAGAAACCAATATATCTGGCGTTTTATTCGTGCAAACAGGTAATACCAGGAGAAATATAAGATTCGCCTGGGAGAGGTATCGATCGTGTTAAATCGAGTCGTATAAAACAGAATCGTTGCGGTGAACGCCAGTCTAATAACCGGCGTCAGAGGTGTTCCGAGGTCACAGGTCACAGATCACCTGTTACATTTCTTTGCTGGATCCGTTTCAATTAAATTCGAACGTGTGAGTGAGACTGAAAGGGTGGTATGCTTCGACGACAGCAAGAAAGCTCAGTTGATTTACTGCTGCGGTACATACAAATTACATTTGTACCCTATTTCTTTTTCATTTTCAGAACCATCATGACTTTTCCACCCTCACTTCTCGTGAAACAGTTTCTGGTTTCATGCAGTTGGATGAACGACACGGATAATTATTATATTTTAGATATTGTCGTTATCGGACTTGTCGATTTTTAAGTAGCTTTAAATAGCGCGTCAATTCCAAAATTTTAACTCTACTTTTAGAAATGGACCTCGAACCTTTAATATTGTTTTATTTTTATTAATTATTCGAAGAGTGACTCACTCTAACACGCAGCCATCTATTCTTCCAACATCAATATCCCCAAAATACAATACCTACATTCATTTCATCCCCTCGTCTTCGAAACTAATTAAATGATAGTCAAATAATGCTTCATCATCAGCGCACAGAAATAATAAGTGGCTGCATGGAAACAAACTTGAATGCAAATATTCACCCCGATATCTCAGCTGGTCCAATTAAAACGAAAATAATAATTTATGTGGTAAAAGTTTTAATGAACGCTCATTCAACAAAATAACGTTTGATTATATAAATTGATCCCTTTCACGGGAGTTCCACTTTACTACCTGACTTCGTCTCTACTACCACAAAGAAATCGAAATGCGAACTAACGAAAATCCCATCGAGCTTGAAATCATTATGCAAAAAATAACGCTCATGGAAAAAACGAAAAATTCAGATAAAAAGAATCCACATCACGAAGTAAGGTAGATGGCCCCATTACCGACCACGTCCCCATTAGTGACCAATTATTCATTTATTACTGTTTATTGCAACATAGAAAGCGAAATATCAACCAGAAAGTTCAGAAATTATAATTAGAGGTGTTTCATTTATTGTTTCATACGTTATTTATGTAGCCGTACATTCATCTTTAAGTAAATTCACATGTAAATTAGGACTTGGTCATTGACATGAAAGTTGACAGATTCTAATAACGTGAGGTTATACTACAGATATCATTAAAGTCGCAAATTTTACAATAAAAATACATGGATCCGTGCAGTAACGTACTCAAATTAACTAGAAATATATACAGAATTATAAAATACAAAGAAAATATTCATTTTTTTTCATTATTGTAGCAGAAAATCGTGGTCGGAAATAGGTACCGTCAAAGACCGGTCTGTACCAGTTTTCGGATATTTTACAAGTGCTGTTGTTAGACCTAACTAAAGTACTCAAGTAATTTTTTAATTATTAAATTTTGAGTACATTTAATATGTACTCACAATTGAGTACAAAAAGTACTAACATAAATATATTTTCTTTAGAAAATTATGGTGAAAACAAAGAAAAAGGAGCAGAAGCGCGCGAAATACACGGAAACCGAGTTAATTGAAGCAATATGTAAAATAAAATCTGGAGTACCCATATGTAAGGTCACCCGTGAATTTGGTATTCCTAAAACCACATTGTTATATAAGAAAAGGGAGCCCATAACATCGATAATTGTTTAATTTTCATAAAATGTTAACAAAAATAGTTTGTTATACTCACGAACACAAATTTAATAAACAAAATGATGCATTTACAATGGGGGAAACTGCTGGTCAATAATGGGGACGTGAGACGGTCGATAGATGGTACAAGTTGGTCAATAAAGGGGACATCAGGTCCAATATAATTTTCACCATAATTTTTGTGTAAATAGTCAAATATCACTCTAAAACTAATTTGATTAAGAAACTAGAGACTTCAAAAAATACACTGATCCATACTTTACTCAAACATTGTCGTATATTAGTAAAAAAATTACTATTTCGAACCAGTCACACTCTTAAACGGTCGCTAATGGGGACATTTACCTTAGTCCTGAAATGAGCAACTGTTTATAAAACTGTTCGTTTTCTGTGGCACGCGTGAAATGCAATGCAATATCCCAGTGACAGTAAAGCGCGGGGCGAAGTAACGAATGAAGAAGGCCACTGATCCACGCCAAATTGGACCGCGAGCGTATAGAGGAAAACGGAGACGAATTTACTCGGCTATCGGGCGATTTCCCGATCAATGCCCCACGAAAATGTGCATATCCCGACGATGGTTTCGCGGCAATGCGCGAATCACTTTCTTTTGTTTCCCGCAGGCCCCCGTATGGAATACGAGTGTTCCAGCATTGACTATTTTCCAAACGAGGAGTACAGCCCGGATCCCAGCGATTCAACCATGGCAATACCATGTGAGTACCATGAAAAACGCCCCGCGAGACAGGTGGAATGAGAACCGTGTGCCTTTGAAGGGGGTTGATTAGGTGTCCTCTGTCTGGTACTGAACTGAAGTGTGACACGCCCGTAAAATATTCGGCGAGAGCATGCTTTCAGCTAGGAAAATGCACCTCTCCGCGATAAACTGGACCGGACAATTTGTCTACCCGGATTTCTCCCCTCTTCCTCGATCTTTCTCGGAAAAAAATGCGATACGAATCATACGAAATGTAGAGAATTGTTTGCAACCGGTTTCTATGACTATTCAGAGTAATTAGTAACACGACTGTTTATGCAAATATACTATTTTTACGGAAATAATTAGAGTATCTACAACTGTCTTAATTGAAATGTCCTCTAAGAATATTTTAAGTGACAAAAGCAAGATTCCATTTCAAACAGTGATAAATAATATTCAACTTCAAAGAGTGCTTCCACTTTTAATTGCGTTTAAAGATTTTTCGAGAATTATTAGATCCAAAATGTTCGCGATTTAAATATCTGAAAAATGATTGCAACGATGGAAAATTTGCAGCAGAGCTGAGTGGCCATTATTGCCCCTGATAAAATGCATGATACATCAGTATCAAGTGCCTTTACCGTTCCCATTTCTCCATTCCCCGCTGCTCTCGTATTTCCGCGCGATAACCGAAAAAAGTAGTTGCTGGGAACAAAGAAAAAATTCTCGTCCAAGGAAGTTTCCTCGTTCCTCGAGCCTTTCATACCCATATTTTTTTACGCAGATGCAGTTACCAAGTCGGCGATGTTCTTCTTCGCTGCAACATCGCTGCTGGTGGTGGCGGAAGTTTGTTACTTCACTGCTCACGTTACTCACCCGAGACACAGGCTCTGCGTCTTTGTCGCCGGGGTGGTCTTCATAGTTTCCGGTGAGTAATAAAGTGGGCGAGCTTATATTGCCGCGGGCTGCTTTGCCTGCATTCTCAAAAAAAAAAATGTGGGGCTTACGAGCAGGAAGAGAAAACCGTCCGCGAGGCCTGTGACAGTTTACATAACGATGCGAATGAAATTTCTACTCTGGATAGAAGCTGGCAGGCAGAAAACGACAAGAGCCTCGCGATGAAACGTTGCTTCGTTTCCGCTGAACCAACCTAATTTGCGGTTTTATTCACGTGGTTTGATGAAATCGGGCTCGCGTTACTTGCGTTCCATTTGACGTGACTTCTTGATCGTTGATATGTAACACTTTAGGTGTAATTATATTTATGCATTGTATAATATCGATTTGTCTAAACTTAAGCAGATTTATTGTGTCCTATGAATTTCGAAGTATAATTAATAGACCCAAATTTTTAGAGTTTAAATGCCTTCCGGTGACATAGATCTGTCTGAATATTCGAAACAGTGGTCACGTTGATAAAATTCGTCGAAGCATTGAAACTGCACGAAGTCAATATTGAATTTTCTAAAATGCTTTTTGTAGCCAGACTTGTTACAAAAAACGTCCGTTTTTTTATTCGATTTCTCTGTAAATATAAAACTCCACGTCCTTTTTGTGAATATTGCACGGTACACGGGCTTTTTTCCCACCGCGGAGATTTTATAATATCTCCACTTTTAGCTCGAGTTATTTCTTGCGATCTAGCAAGGAAAAACCGGTGTTTGGATTTAAAGATAAAGGTGATAACGATTCTTACTGTTATATAAAACTTGAGTTTACAATCAACGTGTTGTAATCCATCAAAAGTTACAGTCGATATCTTGGTACTTCATTTAAGCTAGGCAGATAAAAAGTGTATTGATTCTCAAGTTCGTAAATTGAATACTCGCTGTAGATGGATGGATCGAAATCCAAACAACCACATCGGAATTACTCGATCAATCGTTATTAAGCCTCCGTGAAATAGTTACGAGGGCTGTTACAGGAAGATAAGGACCGAATTATTAAATAAACTTACCTTTCAGGTTTATTAATGCTGGTGGGAATGGTGATGTACATATCTGTGTTCAAAGCTGAAGTTGGTAGCAAACTTAGACCAAGGTCGTCGTTCCAGGTCAGTCAAACGTAGCTTTCTACTTTCCTTTCTTCCACATTTCACCTTATCGATTATTATATTGATACGATAAACAATAGAACAGACAAACGAAATATCAAACTCACCACGACACACCACTGTAATATTATAACATTGCCAATTGTTTCGCATTTTTGAAACGGTGTTCATCCTTCCAAGTCTCGCGAATTTCTACACTGGCTTTCCTCGCGCACGTTGTAATAAAACATCGCCTAAGAAGGCAAACAATATTCGCATACAGCGAGACGCCAGCAAGCAAAGTAAACGCCGTAGAATTTATCGCAGTAAATTTCGGTCCTTTCCATGTGAATCGTGCCTGCAATTTAACAAGAAAATTTACCAGGGAAATCTATATATGCCCGCGACAGTGTGATACGGAAAACCCACCGCATCATATTTTCTTCGGCGCCTTAGATTACTTCTTATCCTTATCGCGCCTGTACGAATGAATATCTTCGCAGCAATCTTGCGATTTCAGGGACCACCCTTCACCTACAGGTACGGATTCTCATTTCTGCTGTACGTGAGTGGCTTCATCACGACCGAGGTCGCCGGCACTTACGCCATTTTCTTGTATATTTCTTGGCACCAGAGAGAGCTGGAACGAAGAGATTCCGGCCGAAAAAATTACGGGGTTGGTAGTATCAGCTTCTTTTCTACTACCCCTCCGCCCTGGATCGAATTATTCCGCGCCGCGAAACTTGGACAGAATTAACATCCCTTGAAAAGTTTTCAATTATACCAAGTGGAAATCGTTAGTCTTTATTTGGCAGGATGTCAAAACGGCGATGATAACTTCTCCCTCGCGGTCGTTCCTGCCGGTGCTTATGCAAATCAGAATTTTCTTCAACAACGAAATACGCCCAGGCGGTGCTTAGAATTGTGTTTCTTCTGCGTGCTTCTTTTAACGTTCGTTTAAGAGTTTTCAATTATACCAAGTGGAAATCGTTAGTCTTTACCTGGCAGAGTATCAAAACGGCGATGGTGACTTTGGCGGGGAACCTTATGTAAATCAGAAGTATCTTTCGTAGCGGAGTATTCGTCCGACGTTTAAAATTTCATTTCCGCTGCAGCTTACTGTTTCTGCTTCGCGAATTTCCATTATGTATGTGTCCTTATTGAGAACTTTCGACGATTGTTTAATCGGTTGTAGGCTGCAGAACCTTTATCGCGAACAAATGTTTCTGTTATAATAGTTCAATGTGCTTTTCTACTTAGAAGCACGTGAATCCTTGGGGATGTTGAGAGTTTTAACGAAGATGACTTATTCTTTAAAAAATTCTGCTGCAATCTCGAGTTTCATGCCGTAAAAGGAAAGTCTCGCGCGAATAAACTTCTGGCTTCAAGTTAAATATCCAAGTGGTCGAGTCTCTCGCGCACGAGCTGCAAATTTGGATGTAAACTTTATCTTTACATTCCAAGTTTTCGTGCGAAAAGTTTCTTTCATGACACTTCTATCATGCCCGCGATATTCCGCCGTTATTGCACTGCTTGGAGCTCGTTCGCCGCTTGATTAATCAACGCAAAAGAATTCTCTCTTTTAACTTTAACAAATAGCTCAGCAGACTTTAAAATCCCCTTTCAATGATATTGAAAAAAAAAATTGATTCCGTTCAACTTTAACCGAGGGAGTATTATGTCCAAGTTAATTGAACAATTTAGTTGTTAAATCGTTGCGATGCAAATAATCGATATGAACTTCCATCTGCATAAAGCCACGTTTCTCCTCCTCTAAGAAATTTCTTATAGCTTGTTGCTGTGCAATGCTTTACACAATCGCGCAGTTAGATTGCACGCCAGTCACCGACCACCTTAAAGTAAATTTCAGGACTTTACACTGAATTACGATCCATCGACTCGCCTTAAATTGCATTTAACTGGTAAACAAACACCGAATGAGAACTGAGCGAAACACGACGTAGAAGCAAGTGTTGGCACTCGGTCTCCAAATACTTGAGATCTCATTCGCGCAGAGCCATCGTGCCACGAAACAAGTGACCCTCTTGACTTTGCGTCCGCAGACAGTTTGCACCACGCTGGGCGAGGATTCAAAGCATCGGTGTTTTTCGTGTCGCAGCTGGGAGATCCTCGACCCCGGGTCAATTGACTGCACAAGCGCGCAGAACCAAATGCTTCGTATTAAATTGAATTAAAAGCGCGAAGTACACCGACACTTAACGTATCACCATGGTAGTTGCTTCAGAAGTGACTTGATGTCCAAAGCCTCGAGCATAATTGCATTGAGGATACCTGTTGCAATGTACTCGTCCTTATGACTGAGTAACAGGCAACCTATGCGGTCACTGGAACGAAAGCTAGCAAATTGAATGGAATTATACCTACGTGTAATTGCCTATGAGAAGCTCAATGGTACAGATCACTATAATCGATTGCACTAAGCATGGAACAACATGTCCCTCGAGGAAAGCTGCCTAAGCAACGGCAGATCACTGGCACGATCAAAGCTCTTGGAGTAGGTAGGGAGGGATGGTTGAAATAGAAAACCGCGAAACCAATTAGTCTGAAGAGGGGAAAATCGAGAAGTCGAAGGCACTTTAACCGGATCTGTTCTGGAATTGGAAGGTACGCTTATGGGAAGTCGCTTTGAATCGTCTGGAGGTACCTGCGGCTGTGTACACATTTCCCCACTTAAAGTTCAAACGTAAACTACCGGATTCTGGCGCAAGAGGTTTCAGGGAAATCGGGGAAAATTCTTGTTTACCGGTAAACACAAACAGCCGTGGTATTAAATTACTGAAACCCATCGATGTCTAAATGATATCAACTTCACGCTGACGCTCAGCTGAATCCACCAACGCTGTGTTGGTTGATAAATAGTTCGAGGGGTGGTAATTCAGTCTCCGGGCGCATAATACGGTAAGAAGTAGTAGAATCGGACAGAAATGCGATGTAGAAAGACGCAAGAACGTCCAGGTGACCAAACAGGAAAGGGTAGACAGGGTCTGTGTGCAGAGGGTGCAACACAGGGTGCGTGAGAAAAGCGGAGAAGGGAAGCACAAAGGAAAGTGGAGGAGAACAATTCGCGCCGCACAATGATCCATGCAGCGTCTGTTTACGTCGAGCTTGATTCATTCGCCACTGCGCCAGCAAAAGTGCAATACATTCCACGCTGTAGGATTGCAAGTGGAATAGGTCAGCCATTCGTCGACCATCAAGCTTCTTTTTACTACTGGCGGAAATACTCTTAACCGATTTACTTCTTTATACCTACACTTTTTTCCACTGTGTTTCTTCTTAATATATTTGTGATTAATATTGTCAAACGTAACGAATTTTCCGTTGATGAAAAATTCAATAAAAATAAGGTGTTATTAATATTTCCTAAAGTACAGTCGGGTTATAAGAAGTTTCGCGGAAAAATGCATGAAAATTCTAATAGAATTAGAATCTCCCATACTGAAACACACGCGCGATAATTATGCAGATCGGGGTTTAATGTATCTCTTATGCATTTGACCTACTTCCTCCTGAAACAACGAGCCTCTAACGCTTCTCGTATTAAACGTAATTTTGAATGCACGTCAATTTTATGCGCATCTAAACGTCAAGGAAATTCCGTGTTCATGCGCTCTAATTTGTTCTTTATGACTGACGTTTTAATATCACAGGATTAATATTTAAGATCATAGCAAATACGAAAATCCCTGTATAAAATGAATTCATCGTTAAAAGAAAATTGAAATGTGTTGAGCTGCTTTAAAGAACTCGCGACTGTTCCCCCTTTATTTATTAAATTTATTTTCAGGGTGTGTACCATTTAGACAATCACCACGTGCACCACGGAAATCATGCGGCCGGTGGACACAGTGGCTTCCTCTGCGAGAGGCATCAGAAGAGATATTTCTTCGGCAGGGATTCGGTGGATAACGTCGACTTCGACGAATTCCTGCCACCCCTGCCAAATTTGGATTATCATGATTATTCCAGACAATTTCCCAGGGACCTTACTACTCAGACGGTAAAAATCCCTCTTCTGAGAGATAAAATAGTGAGCATGGAATGAAATGCTTAAATTTTCAGTAGAATTCAAACTTTTGCCCTGCTTTTCCCACGAAAAAGCTCTAGTTCTGTGTACAAAGTTCGAGACCCTTCTACCGAGCTTTTGTTCTCTAAGTGTGAATTTAAAATAGTACTGCTTTCGTTACACTGTATTTTGAATTATTGAAATACTTGAATCAGGGAGTTATTTAACTTGGGCTATAATTTCAGTTTATAAAGATACTTAAGAAATGCAATGATCCAACTGATTGCAGGTCAGTACGACGGCCGATGTTCTACAGGAAGAGGAAGAAGACTACAGTCCAAGTGTTCAACACGAGTTCGTGACATTCGATCTCGACGAACCTTTGCCACCACCACCACCAATTAGGGGCAGCGAATGGGCTTTCGACACATTGAGGAAAACTACCCCCGTCTGATATACCGTCAGGTATAACGTTTACTTATATTTTTTATTCTCCTTATCGTACAATACTCAGCAGACTTAATCATATTACCAATAGACGTTTCTGTACGTATTACAAAAACAAAATTTTTATTTAAATAAAATTTCGAATAACGAATAAAGTTTAAAAAAATTATTCGTCATTCGTTCGTTAGCCTTACTCGACACATGACGAATAGTTTTTTAACTTTTATTCGTTATTCGAAATTTTATATAAAGAAAAATTTTACCCGTCTCTGGACTACGCGAGAAGCGAAATATTTGACTTATGAAATATTTCATCTTATGTCTAACTGAACATTATTACAAAGCTGTCTACATTAAGTACAGTGAAAATTCAAAGACTTTAAATTGTGAAGCTTTAGATTAATTATTCTAGAACCTTTGGCTAAGTGTTAATTATTGTCTTCAAATGTTTTATTTGAACTTTCCTGGTATTATAACAGAATTTTTACCTACAATTCTGAAACCTTTTGTGTACTACTGCCACACATCCAAGTCACAGTACATTTAATTAAAAGTACATTGCCGCGTTGATACGTGAAACTGAATGGTTCGTCGATCTTCCCCGCAGATACGCGCGGCTGGTGCAAAGCATCGAAAGCGACGACGAGGACGAAGCGGAAACCGAAGAGGACCACGACGACATAGCTGGCGATTAAACAAAAATCGGCTCGTATTTTAATGAGATACCTTGCGGAAACGACGGCAAACATTTCGTCGCTCGGAGTCGTCGCGAGCCCACGCAGAACGGGGCGAGGCGCGGGATCAAAGCGGCGGAAATCGATCGACGGATTATCGAATCGCCGTTCAATAACCCGCCGCGGTTTCCCAGGAACTTGCCTTACAGAGAACCGTTCCGCTCGCGAAGAAAAGAAACGTGCAAAAAAAGTGAATTTCCATCGACGAACGATGAAGTGCGACGGTCTCGTTTAGCCGCGTTTAACGTTGTGGTTTTGTCCGCGATGACGTAAGTACCTTTTTTTTGTTCTTTTTCTTTTGTAGATTCTGCAGAGCGCGAGAGACGTTCTAAATTTTAAGGTGGTGGTTCGTTGAATGTGAGTTGTGAGTGGGATTGAAGAAAAGGTTTCTGATTGTTCGCAAGGAACTCGTGAACTCGTATAGACTTTGTTGGTTCTGTTCGAAGGGCTGATCGACTGCCAGCCGCGAATATTTATCGATCCCTCGTAAGGGGAGCATAAGTAGCTTTGTTGAAGTAAACCGTCCCTTCGTCATAAACAGAAAGGATGTCCAGACAAACTGTCTGAAAAGTGAGAAATTACACGAATTGAAAATAACGTGCATTGCGACGAACTTACGAATGAACTTAAGGATAATTAGCTTAATCGTTCAGGGATTGGGTGATCATCGAATCGATTTGTATTTAAGAGAGAGTTGTCGATACTGAATTGTTTGTGAGAAATAACAAAGTTGGAAGAGCAGTAACGTTCCTTTGGGGGATGAATATGTGAATGAATCTTGGAGCACTTTGTGTTCCAATTACTACAGCCAGAGTAATTTCCTAGTCGCTACTATCGTTTATACTTGTTGGTAGATTTTTCTCCAGAAGAGATTTTTAAAAGACTGCAGCACAACTCTACCAAACTTGAAATAAATCGAGACTGCGTATCGATTGAACTATATTTGTATAACTACTATTCTATTTGTTGTAATTGAGATAATTCTCGAATATTTAACATTTTATTCTTAACAATATGGAAACTAAGTAAGATTCAAGTTCCTTATTATCTATGTTTCTACTTTACAGTATCATAGTAAAATATTATTTTTCAATTAATTTTTTCCCTCATGAGGTTACGTATTTCTTTACTACTCTAGTCAAAGGTACCAAAAAGTAATTTTAATAACTTCAACTAAAAGTACTGTACCTTTAAGTCACGTAGGAAGTGTTTATTCCATCGAGATTTAAACAAATGCGAATTCTCATTGAAGATTGCAATGCTGAAAAATACATCAGCCATAATATTATCTACAATGGATGTAACTTTGAAGTTAACAGAGTATAGAGCGAAAGTCTTCGCGACTGAGAACATGGAATTGCCAATGATTTCGAAACTAGAATGCAATGGTACATCGACTGTATCATGAACGTGTTCATAACGAAATTGATCGATACGATCGAGTTTTATCGTATTCAATGTACAGAATCGCATGGCGACACCAATGTTACGTCTGCAGATTTTTAATAGAAATAAGTAGTTAGTAAGTTTTTTATACTGTAGTCAATTTTCCACCGAGATTTTGCAAATCGGAACTTCTACACTGACTTAGCAATTAAGGACGAAAGAAAGTTATTATGAGCATCGACTAATTGCCAGTCAATCTACAACTAAGCGAGGAAGTTCAATTAAAAGTCTGATTAAATCAATGTGTATATAAGACAGGGCACTCTGCTGCCAATTCTTTTATTCTAAGACGGTCGTATTGATCTTCATTCTATTCTCCTGTTGAATGTTGTTACACAGTTTAATATCTTGTGACATATTTCTTTTAAAATTGTATTCATTCGAATTCGGTGAAATGTTGTTCTTTGATTTATTTTTTTCTAAATAATCCAGAAGTTGATTCGAGATTCTTATGCGCAGATTTCATACACAAAAGTTCATGGAATAAAGTGGTATTTTTTATTATAGAATATTCTATCGTATTATTTTTACACGACCCTCACGATGTGTGACAGTGTCGTGGCACGACTGCCCAATTGTTTCTCTGAATTCTGCTGGAACTAGTTGTAAATAGACGCAGTGTTCGCGACGGAATTTGTAGTGAAATCCTCGATACAAGGTCGAGGAAAATTTGTTTTACAATGTATATTTGTACGAGCGAGAGTTGGATCGCTGATCGTAAGTGTAAGGTGCAAAGACTCGATGGTGCACCTTGCAAAGGAAAGAATTGACTAACCTTCACTTGGTCAGCATGTATAAAAAAATGAATCGACATAATTGAATATAGTGTTCGAAGATATGTTTCACGAAAAACGTTGCCATTGTTTATAAAATAATTCATGTTAATTAGCACGTAATGGAAGTTTATCGTTTGTGTACTCCATGGTGATAAGCTTGTCCCAACTTTACAATTTGTACAATAAAGTTTCTTCGAATTGAACAATATACGGTTAAAGTGAACTGCATTCCCGAAGAAATGGACATTTCTTCTGTACATTCAATTTAATGTATTAAGGTGGAATCTGACGGCACGTGGATCGGCGAGCCGGCTCGGCTCGCCCTGGCTCGCCCAGGCTCGCGAGTTCGCGAGCCATGAGTGTTCTCACGGCACGTGGATCGACGAGTCGGCTCGGCTCGCACAGGCTCGCCCAGGCTGGCGAATCAGCGATCCATGAGCGGTCTCACGGCACGTGGATCGGCGAGTCGGCTCGGCTCGCCTAGGCTCGGCCTGGCTCGCGATTCGGCGAGCCATGAGCGTTCTCACGGCGCGTGGGCTCGGCGAGTCTCGTGCCAAGCTCGCCGATCCACGGTCCGTCAGATTCCACCTTTAGGCGTACCTCAAGAATATGTTTAGTTTCCAATGCAAGTGAAATTGCTTGAGAAACTAGTATTTAACTATTTTAAATTCAATAACAGTCTTATTATCGAAAACACTACATATGTTTCTAGCTTTCTATAATACAGTAAAAATAAAGCGTCATAAAGGTACATACACTGAGAACAAAGCAACATGATAATACAGCTGATAATGCTTGAATAAGACCATACACTTGCAATGTCAATGTCAAAAAAGTTCTGACGATAGCTTTGATCCCTCAGATAATACACAATCTCACAGATATAACAGTATAATCCATCCGACAAGAATTCTCGGTATACCGCTAGCAAGCTAAAACTTTTGCAGGGAATATTATCTCTTAAACCCGACTGATTACAGTTAAGAAGAAAGAAATCGGTATACCCTATGGACTTAAAACATCGATAACAACTATTCCTCATTTATCACCTTCTTCAGAGCCTCCTCTCTGGGCATCACCTCGAACCAAAAGCCGTTCTCAGGAAACAAGGCAAAGGACTTCGTGAATTTCATCGGCACAACTGTCTTCGGGCAAGGCTTCAAGGTGCATTTGGCGAACAGATGGAACAGCAACACTTTCGTCACTAACATGGCGAACCTGTTCGCGATGCAGAGCCTCGGGCCTTGACCGAAAGTCAGAAACGTCTCAGAGTTCTGGACCTTTCTGAAGTCGCCGCCATATCGTTCAATATTGAACGTGTTCGGGTCGTCATAGTGTTGTGGGTCACGCTGAATCGCGTAAATAGGTATCTGCAGGATGGCACCCTCTTCGAGGACCAATGGCTTGGCTCCTGGTAACGCCGGCGGCAGCTCGAATCGCTTCGTGCACACCCTGTCGGTCATGATGGCGGTAGGATACATTCTCAGCGTCTCGTGCACCACGCCATCAAGGTACTTCATGTCGTTGATCGCATCGTAGGTTACCTCGCCGTTGCACTGCTGCAGCACCTCATCGATCTCTTTCTGCAGATTCTCCTGCACCCCCTTGTTCACTGCAACCTCGTAAGCCGCGAAGCTTATCAAATTAGAGGTGTTCTCCAAACCGCCTGCGAAGAAGAGGCTAGCATTGGCTGTCATATCATCGACGGTCAATTGTTTGTCTGGGCCTAGTTTGTCGTTTGCTTCCATCAGTGTCTGGATCAGATCGGGCCGATAGATGCCCGTCTCCTGTCTGGCTTTTAGGGTGTCTGCTACTACTTGCTTGAAGAATTTCTCCAGTTCGGGTTTAAAGATTTTCATACGAAGTATTCTGGCGATCCAAGGCATGTTCAGCATTACGAGAAACTTAACCATTGTGAATACCCCGAACTTCATAAACTCTCTACCGTATACGTAGAACTTGTTCGTAGGATCGGCCATGGTGTCCAGGGTGATCCCGAACGCGCAGGTCGCTATCGTGTCGCTGGTGTACCTGGTGAACAGAGGGTTGCCTGTTTCAATTAATATTTATGTAACGAACTTGCCAATTTCTTAATCGAGGGGGATTGTGCGAGTGCTCCGTTTACTCCCATGCAACGCAGTACAATCAACCGTATGCTTTTCACTCTGACTACTTGTGAGACACGTGTACAGGGTTGCCATGGAGGGATAAGTTGACGTAGTAAAGGAGTAGTAGAGGGGGAGTGTCCTCGCGTGCCCGAGAAAACGAACTTATCTGTTCAACATAGCGCCATTTTGTGAAAAATTAATTTCAATGAATAATCTCGATTCAGACGATAACCATATTCTTACTGAATAAATTTTTCCATTAATCATTTGTGTCAGATGCCTACGAAGGACAGAATCATGCCAGCATCATAGCAAAACGCACAAATTTCGTCTTCATACAGACATGTCGTACTAATTTTCTCACGACAAAAATTTTTTAAACATAGTTAAAAGGACGATTAAGATTTTAGGAAAAACTTTGTGCGGTATTACTTTCATTGCCCATAAAAAAATCTGAATAATGGTCATGAAACTCGCGCGCTAAACCAGAATACCCCCTTAAGGGGTAACACCACTCTAGAGGCACAAAAAAAGACCTAAATTTGACAATTTATTTTGGGAGTATGACAAACGGAATAGAATTTCTTTTCAGGGGGTTTATTTAATACATATTGAAGTACGAAAAACAATTTTTTAATTGTCATTTTTACACAAAATGGTGGCGATAGAGCCCGTCGTCGAAAACAGTTTTTTTTAAAACACCGCCACGGGAGGACGGATTTCTCGGCATGTATGAATCGTGGAACAAAATACCAAAAAATTTATAATCTATATACAATTGGCTTTGTAAGTACGTATGAGTTTTTTTTTTTATCAATTTTTGTGGACGTGGTGCACTTTTTAAGGAATGAATCGATTTTTTGCCCTAAAAATGAGCATTAAATTTTTTATAAAAGAAAAAGTTTACATTCGATCAAAAAACGGCTACGTACTTCCAAAGAGAATATTGTTGTGAAGCTACTGTAAAAATTTCAAATCGATCCATGCAATAGTCTCCGAGAAATCCGTCCTCCCAGTTTGAAAGAAGTGGTTTAGACGTCGGGCTCTGTCGTCGCCATTTTGTATGAAAATGACAATAAAAAAATTGTTTTTCGTACTTCAATATGTGTTAAATAAACCCTCTGAAAATAAATTCTATTCCGTTTGTCATACTCCCAAAATAAATTGTCAAATTTAGGTATTTTTTTCTGCCTCTAGAGTGGTGTTACCCCTTAAGGAGCTCCCATCCATAGTCGACGATAAACCGGCACCTACCTATCCCCATCAATTCTGAGAATCACGGAGCCAGCAAGTTCGTCGCCTCCATATACCCGCCGCTTATCGCTGACATTCCATCTTACTCGCACTCATTTTCTCTCATTCCCGCATGCAATCTGTCTATAGGCCTGTCGTCGGAACCGAATAGCGGACTTGTGGACAGAAGATACTGTAATCATACTATCAACTGACTTCCCTTTCACCCTAATCCCCGTTCACCATTCACCTCTTTACACTGGCAGAGTCGTTTGAAAGCATACACGTACCTGGCAAATATCTCTTTCAATTCGAGGACTCTCTCCTTCTCGGTGAGATTGGACAGGGTGTCCCCGTATCTCCCGGCGCACTCTCTCATCAGCTTGAACATGGCCTTCATCTTGCTGGAGGTGAACACAGGCGTGAGCACGTTTCTCACTTCCTTCCATCTCTCCCCGCGAAGGGCGAAAAGATTCCTGCTGAACAAAGATCCCTCGTCGCCTTCTTGAAATGATCGGTGGTCGCGGAAATGATCAAACTGCTTCACCATGATTTCCTTCGCTAAATCGACATCGCGTACCATTAATATCGGCGTAACGAATTCGAACATGCCGATATATTTGGCGTCACGATTTACGTTGTACATGTCTATGACCATCTGGGCGAGGGTGTCGAGTTGTAACAGTGACTTCCACATGTCCCCAAACAGAGGCAATGGTTTCCTGTACGGTACTCCCCGTTTCTCGAAGTAATCGTATTTTCGTTTGACGTAGTAATAGACTGACAGAGCTATGGCAACTAGTGCCAGGACAACTGACCACGTTTCCATTACAGCTTTGCTTTCTTCTCTGTTGCTTCCACGATTCGGTTATTTTGCTTGCAGAACTTGTTCCGCTTCCACTTTCTTCTTCCAAGCACCTGTAACAAGTGTATGACGTGGATTCGTAGCTCGTCACTCTGGTAACGGGTTCCTTGTTGCCTTAATGACGTTGTACTCGATGTTTCCTGAGCTGAGTTAGCTCTGTTCTGAAGGGAAATTTAAAGAACGTCGATTAGATACCTTCAGAGAGACCTCAGTTTGGTGTGGAAACTATAGAAGTGGTGTGTAAGCTTCGGGCCTGTTCTGCACGTGTGGCGGTAGTATCGCGGATGTGGATGGTTAGTGTCTACTACGGCAGAGTTACTGGGAACATCAGTTGCGGTATGAGTAATACATACGTCATTCAGCTATTTATATCAATGAACTGTGATAACGAGTACACAACGATGATTGCAGATACACAGAAAATGAAGAAAATAACAAACACAGATTCACAGACCTGAGTTTGAGCAGATTGATGAATGGGTGTTGTTTGGCAACTGAGCTTTGTCATTCCATAATTCCTGCTTATCTTGAGATATAATATCTAACATGTTACACGAATATTGTACGAAAAACATTGCTAGCCCCTTTAAGTTGTATTGTATATGTATAAATCGTGGTCACTAATGCCGCAACGGGGGATGTGACAGCAAATAATAAAAAAACTTTTAATGTTTTTATTCCCATCTACTGCATAAGGTGACAAGTCCTAACCGAGGTATGTAACGAATGAAACAATTTCTGATCTAATACACTCATTCAGTAGCAGACAGTGAAATATGAAAGAAATATTTGTGTAGGATTTTAATTAATATACTGGATACTAATAATAAAATAAAATATTACAGGAATAAGTATAGTTCTCGAGATCGATTCAACAAAAAATAGAATCTGCGCGTAACACTCGTTTCTCTGCACGTTACGTCCGTTTCGCTCCGTCTCCTTAAACACGCAAACAGTCACTAACCATAGCTCGCACGCGGCTCAACAATAACACTCGGGCGCCAGGTTGCCACATCGACCGATTCCTTCATTTCAGTTGGAGTTAAATTGAAACGAAACTTTACTGCTCCAGATTCACCATTCGAAGGGGTGAACCACAACTTTTTTTAGTACTGTACAGGAGGGTACTGCGTGTTTTACGTCGGATGATTAGACTTAACTTATATCAGTATGGAATTGTAAACGCGGTGTCAGTATTTCCTTGTCGTGGAAAAAATACATCAGTCTGTTGTGCGCGTTTTATCAGCAACCCGTGGTAGATTACTAACAACAAA
The DNA here is from genome assembly GCA_946251845.1 of Andrena fulva. NCBI lineage: Eukaryota > Metazoa > Arthropoda > Insecta > Hymenoptera > Andrenidae > Andrena > Andrena fulva. Next base: position 7,115,471 of record OX276332.1, read on the forward strand.
TAAACCGTAACAACACTGAAAATAAGAAATTGATAAAAGAGAAATTTCTGGACACTATATAGCGGTAATAAAGTGATGATAATGCACAATTAGTGGCAGACTGTGCCATAAAAAGTCAGCCGAAGTTACTTCAAAATTTATTCCGTTTGTCCAATGTACTTTTATTATTTATGCATGGGCAAACGTTTGAGGCGTGTCCAAGTTAGTAACAGCTCGCCGAAAACAGTTCTGATTTATATGTCATTGACCTGGTCAAGAGATTTGACCAGTAACTAGCAGATGGTGATTTAAAAATCTGCTGGCGAGTTCTGCTTGCCTAGAGCTTAAATGAATAACAGGCATTAAGGGGACTGGGCGATTTGTTTTACTGCATTTCCCGAAAGTACTATCCTTTCTGAATAAAATGCCGTTTGGTTTATATTAAACTTTGCAAAATTGTTGATTTGGCAGCTGAAAAAGTCAAGCAGCATCTTACAACGTCACGTTTGCCCAGAAGGAGCAGACAGTTGGTGCTCATGGCAAAAGCTAAAGGCCGAAAATAATTTAGCCACGTACAAACACACAACCTCCCGCCCCCTGATGACGTACAAGAAGCCATCTTACAGATTTATAATGACCTGTCCAATGAAGAACTTCTTACTAGGTGTATCGGTGGATGTACGCAGAACCCAAACTAGAGCTCCAATAATATGGTGAGGAAAATAGCTTCAAAAAGGACCTTTAGCGAAAAGAAATAGTAAAAATAGATACTTATCTATCAGCTGCTGTATTTAATCGCGGCTCTAAAGCATTGTTATTTTTATTGGAAGAGTTCGAAGTGAATGCTGGAGCGCGCGCCGAGACGGTATGCGGCATGCGCGCTAGTGGACGAAAAGCGATTTAACGACGCTGATGTCAGGTTACAAAATAGGTCCGAAACAAACCGGATCGAAAGAAGAATCCATGAGGATTATTCCTTCGTGTTTGGGATTTTTTTTAAAATAGTGTTTGTTATACCTTGAATATGGATAATTTGAACAGAGGTGTATAAGTTTAATTTGCAATTAAAAAAATCATTTTCTTTAAAAAGGCAGTTTCAAAAAGAATGGTTCAAACCATCCTCTAATTTTTATTGTTCTGTATCAAGAAAATGTTTCAGTTAAATGTTTAGTCCGCACCGCCATTTTTAAAGCACATATATATTTCATACCAATAATTTTTCAATCTTTACTTTGATAGTAATAAACATTGAATAAAAGAATACAGCTATAGTTACTTTCATTTTTTTACAAATACGTTAAAAAGAAACTGTTTTTTTTTTCACGAAAAACGACTGCCTGTTCCACCTTGAATGATTCTGCATTCTCATCTTCCTTCATACAATTTCTTCAAGCATAGGCACCTCCACCGCTCGCAGAGTTCATGCGTACCATACGAGACTTCTCTCTGGACACCACCTCGAACCAAAACCCGTTCTCAGCCAAGAGGGTAATCGTCTTCTTCAATTGCATCGGCACAACTGTCTTCGAGCAAGACCTCAAGGTACATTTGGCGAACATATAGAACAGCAACACTTTCGTCTCCAACATAGCAAACCTGCTGGCGATGCATACTCTCGGGCCCTGACCAAAAATCAGGAACGTGCTAGAGTTCTGGACCTTTCTGAAGTCGCTGTCATATCGATTAGGATTGAACGTGTCCGGATCGTCAAAGTATTGCGGGTCACGCTGGATCGCGTAAATCGGTATCTGCAGGTAGTTGCCCACTTCGACGACGACCGGCTTGGCTCCTGGTAACGGTGGTGGCAGCTCGAATCGCTTCGTGCACACCCTGTCGGTCATTATAGTAATAGGATACATTCTCATCGTCTCGTGTAGCACGGCATTAAGGTAATTCATGTCGTTGATCGCGTCGTAGGTAACTTTTCCGTTGCACTGCTCCAGCACCCGATCGATCTCGTCCTGCAGTCGCTCCTGCACCCCCTCGTTCAATGCGATCTCGTAAGCCGCGAAGCATGTCAAATTAGCGACGTTCTCCAAACCGCCTGAGAGGAACAGGGAGGCATTGCCTGTCATATCATCGGTGGTTAACTCTTTGCCTGGGCCCAGTTTGTTGCTTGCTTCCATCAGTATCTGGATCAGATCGGGTCGATAGATTCCCTTCTCCTTTCTGACATTTATGGTGCTTGCCACTACTTCTTTATAGAAAGTCTCGATTTCAGGTCTGACGAGCTTCACACCGAGCATGTTGAAAAGACGTGGTGCATGTTGTCCTAGAAGAAACTTAAGAAATCTCCATGTCCCGAAGTTCGTAATCTCTCTGCCGTAAACGTAGAACTTGTTCTTGGGATCGGCCATCGTGTCTAGAGGGATCCCGAACGCGCAGGTCGCTATCGTGTCGTTAGTGCACCTTGTGGATAGAGAATTGGAAGCATGGTTAAAGTAGTATTTAGGTAACGAACTCTTAGGCACTTGACAATTTCTTAATCAAACGAGATCGTATGGACTCCCTTCTTTTACAATCGGCACACAGTGTTACGCGTAATGGACAAAAGTCAAGAATCCGAAGTGTTTGATCCACAAATTCTTGTATCTTATAATGTTAATAAAGGAACGTAGGTTTCAATGTTACCCATAACTTCTGCTGAATTTACTAATTTGTTGTCAAAAGTGATACTAGAAATTCATTACAAATTTCGGTGCATTTTTTCAAACACGTGCCACTGGCAGAATGTTTATGCTTTTCATTTGCTTTTTATAAGTTGTGTTTAATACTGTCATACCTTCAAAACTGCCGAGTCAGTTTTTTGCAATACTAACAATTTGTACTAATTCTTTATGTTAAATGTTTATCAACTTCGATGGGACTTTAAAAAAAAACACCAAAAAATACCTCCCTGATTTTTTGTATATTAAATTTAGGGATCATTAAACTTTATATTAACGTCAATTTCAACTGCACGAATTTGCACGGAACAGAAAAAATAGCCAAAATCATTATTAAGACGTTCACCGCTCCGGCCCTTAGCGTAGTCTCTAGGTTTCCTCGTGCATAAGACCCTTATGTGAATCTACACATCCGATATGCTTTTTCCAATTGTTTATACGATATCTACCATGACTTTTCCATCCTGGATGCTGTCTTCAGTTTTAAAATAGCAGTCAAACGCGATACACGTGTTAAAAATAATTTGATAAAAAAGTGTTTCAAACAAAAGTTAGTCAGTATTCAGTTGACAACAAATTGCAAAGGTAAATATTAATAAAAAACTTTTTATTCACTGAAAAATCAAGATCGGCTTAATTTTTTTAATGGAACTGTATATTTTTTTATACACCAATCGATGCATTTTTATATTCTCTTTAAAAAAGTATTAGGGTACTTAGGACGAAAACTGATTAGTTCAGAAGTTATGAGTTTTGTCCCGAACGCCCATACACGCGTAACACTGTGCGGCAGTGCGATCATCCGCAGGCTTTGCACTCCGGCAACTTACGCGACACATGACTGCTAATGAGCTCCCATCTCGTGTCTACGCGCCAATACAGTATTTTCTGTCAAAAGTCTACAATAAACCGGTCGCTATCCCCACCAATACAAAGAATACACGGAGTCGGCGAGTTCGTCGCGTCCAGATCCTCGCCGCTTATCGCTGACAATCATTCTGACTCGCTCTCAGTTTCTCTCACTCTCACATGCTTCACCTCGGATTCTCAGAATCGTGGCTACAATCTGTCTATAGACACATCGTCGGAACCGAATCGGGGACTTTTAGACAGAAAATACTGTAAGCCTCAAGTATCATGTGACTCCCCTTTCTTGACCCTCTATTTCTTATTCGGTACATACGTACCCGGAATAATACAAATCCCTGCCCGCCATTCTCCTCTTTAGTTTTAGGCATGTAGAAAATTCGCGTACCTAGTCACTATCTCCTTCAAGTCGAGGACTCTTTCCTTCTCGGTCAGATTCGACAGGGCGTCCCCATATTTCTCGGCACACTCGCTCATCAGCTGGAACATGGCCTTCATCTTGCTGGAGGTGAACACAGAGGTGAGCACGTTTCTGACTTCCTTCCATCTCTCCCCGCGAAGGGCAAAAAGATTCTTGCTGAACAGAATGTCCGTGTCGCCATTTTGAAAGCCACGGTGATCTTGGAAATGCTCAAAGTGCTTCACCATGATTTCCTTCGCTAGCTCGATATCGCGTAGCATTATTATCGGCTTCATAAATTCGTAGTAGCCTATGTATTTGGCATCGCGATTGATGTTGTACAGATCTCTGATCTCCTGGGCGAACGACACTCTTTCGAACACTACCCTCGATGCGTTTCCGAACAGAGGCAATGGCTTCCTATACGGGATTCCTCGTTTCTCGAAGTAATCGAAGTTTCGTGTGAGGTAGTAATAAGCTGACAGAGCTGCGGCAACTAGTGCCAGCACCACTGACCACGTTTCCATTCCAGCTTCACTTTCTTCTCTGTTGCTACCACGATTCGGTGATTTTGCTTGCGGAACTTGTTCCGCTTCCACTTTCTTCTTCCAAGCACCCTGTAACAAGTGTATGAAGTGGCATTTGTAGCTCGTCACTTTGCTATTGCGGGCCTTGTTGCCTTAGTAGCTTTGTTCTCGCTGTTTGGTGAGTTGAGGGATGCCCGCTTTGAAGTAAAGTTTAAAGAATGTCGGTTATATACCTTCAGAGAGACTTGTGTTTTTACGGAAGATAAAGAAGTGATGCGTAAACCTCGGGCCTGCCCTGCACCTGTGGCGGTAGTATCGCGAATCTGGATGGATAGTCTCTCTACTGCGGCAGAGCTCCTGGCCACACCACTTGCTATATGTATGATATGTACGTCATTCTGCTATTTATATCAATGACCGGTGATAACGAGTGCTCGACGTTGCGTGCAGGTATACCTACAGAAAGCAAAAAAATAAAAAAATAAAAAGACCGGTTCACAGACCTGAGTTTGAGCAGCTTGATGAATGGATGTTGTTTGGTAACTGAGCTTTATCATTCCATAATTCATGCTTTCCTTTTTGATTCCAACGTGGCCTATTCCATAAGGTGACAAGTTCTAACCGGGGTATGTAACAAATAAAACGATTTCTGATCTAATGCTCTTGTAGCGAGTGTGTTCACGGGAAAGGGCCTGATAGCTGTGAGCTACCCTCTGTTGCGCATGCCCGCGACGAGCTGTGACGTCAAACCAATCAACGCCAAGCTGGGAAACGAAGCCAGCCACTGGCGTCGATTCGGTTCGTGCGCAACAGAGGGTAGCTCAGAGCTATCCAGGGGGTGGACACTCCAATGCTTAAGAGTGAAGAAGGATAGACGCCAGTGACGCCATCTAGTGTATACTCAGAACCCCAAGATAAGATAATAGATGGCCGTTCAGATGATGGAGATATTATTCAGATAATGTGATGATATATAATTAAAGAACTTAATAAAATGAAGAGACCAATAGAAAAACATACAGAAATACATAATTAGTTGTTACAGTAACTATTTGTAATAACTAATTATGTATTTCTGCATATTTTTCTATTGGTCTCTTCATTTTATTAAGTTCTTATTCATAAAAGTGTGTTTTATGAATAAGAAAAAGGTAATGAAATTGTTTTAAAGAATTTTTTTATTGTATATCATGATTACAGTCCATCTGTTATTCCTTTTTGAAAAATTGAAGGGAAAATACATGTTTCATATGACTTGCTGTCATAACCTCGTGGATTTCCAAACCGCGCCTCATATATAGGTTATCATAGGTTATGAGGCGTTACGAGGTATTGGGTTTTCAATTAAATGTTTGTTACAAAGTAAAAAAATACCGTATTTGATAATTACATGAGATTTACAATGAATACAATTTACTGCACTTTACCGACAAAAATATCACTGACAATTGCTGATGATTGCTGACAATCAGATACAATGGCAGTGAATGGCGGCCATGTGCAACGTGCAACTGATTTGAACTGATTACTGAGTGCAACAAAGACAGACGCAACCTTGGCGCCAGCGGAGTGAGGGGCGTGGGGGGCGAAACAACGCCATCTAGTGTATACTCAAAACGGGATGAACTATGTTTCTTCACGGCGCCTATACTACTGTCCACCCCCTGGAGCTATCAGGCCCTTTCCCGTGAACACTGGTAGCGACGTCAAATGAGAGAGCGCGGACGAAACGTCACTACGACGCGCGACGACACACGAGCACGGCCGAAGTAAATTGCGGCCTGGAGCGGGAAACAACTGTTGGGCTGGAGAGGTCGAACCGCGGAGATACAAAAAACACGCGACGCGGATAGAGGCAAAGGATAATCGGCGTATCTCCGGTGTATATAATAAAGCTATTATATCTAAAACTGGTGTAGTAAATTCCGTGTTGCAAAGGTCACTACACTCTTATTCAGTAGCAGACACAGAAATATGGAAGGATATTTGAGTTTAAAATTGAATTGAAACGAAACGAAACGTTAATGCTCCATATTCATCTCTCAAAGCAGTAATCACAATTTTCTTTACAGACTGTACAGGCTACTGCGCATTTTACGTCGCGTCGTATCATCAGACTTAATATCAGTATGTATGAGACTGTAAACGCGGCGTCATTATCTTCTTGTTGCTGGAAAAAACACATCGCTGTGTTGCGTACTTGTCATCAGTAACCTGCGGCAGATTACTGACGAGAAATAAACAGTAACAAGTTTGAAAATGTGGAATTGAGAGAGGAGAAATTTTTCGAAACGATACACTGATAATAAAATGACATAGAGTGTGACATAGAGAGTCTGCCGAAGTTACTTCGCAATAAATTGTGTGAAAAAATTCCATTTGTCCAATGCTCGTTTATCGTGTAATGAAACTGAAAATTTCTAAGCTTTCCTTGTTTGCCGCGAAAGATAAATGTTATCCGGATATGTTTTGATTGTACTTTAATTGACTTTAGTGCAGCACTGGTATACGCGTTTACGCTTTATTTCGATCCTGGAAAAGAGCAATTACAATTGTTCGCAGGTTTACGTATACGTGTATATAAAGAATGTCTTTTATCATTTATGTGTGGGCAGCCGCTTGTGCTGCGTGCAAGTTGGTAACAGCTCACCGAATACAATTCTGATTGATATGACATTGACCTAATCAAGAGATTCAACTTGTAACTACCAGATGATTTATATCAGCTGGCGAGTTCTGCTTGCCTGGGACATAAACTGATATTGGGCATTAAATGATTCTATATTTTCAGGCCAGTATTCATTTTCTCCGATACTGTCGCCGCGAAATTTACGAAAGTAATTGCAATTATACAAAGAAGCAGTAAATTATTAATAATGGTGCATCGTTTAGGAAAATATCGTTGTAGGAATTAGATGGAAGACACTAAGTGTTTTCTATCTTCACACAGGGAAGGGATAGGTACATTGCAGTTTCGAGAAGAACAATCATATGAAATATTACTTTTCTGGATACATTTCTTTCTTTCACTTCCTCAAGACTAAGATCGCTTTCAGGATTGTTTTAACTAGAATCTAGGCAGCATTGGTAATCACTTTGGTAACTTAAGTGTTCTAAATTCAATAACAGTTTTAATCTAAAAAATACTACACGTCATTCGATAATACAGTAAAAGTAACCCGTCGTAAAAGTACATATTATATAATATACTGAAAATAAAGCAACATGAATCATCAATTCGATGATGTATGAAGGAGATAAGTGCTGCGATAGCTGATAATGCCTGAAGAATATCGCAAACTTACAATATCAATGCCAAAAATGTTCTGACGATAACAATAATAACAAAGATTCTTTACATCTCCCGTTACACATTCTCACAGATACTTTATTATTCTCCATCGAACAAGAAGTTTCAGTAGATAGGTACCATTAGCAGGCGAAAAGTCTTAAAGGGAATCTCATCTCTTAACCCCGAGTGACTACGGTTAAAAAGAAAGAAATTCGTATACGTTATGGACTTAAAAGCCCAGACATTACACAGCTTTCCCTCACAGATCACCTTCGTCATCCCATTTCATCAAGAATAGACACCTCCACCGCTCACTGATTCCATATATACCATACGAGACTTCTCTCTGGGCACCAGCTCGAACCAAAACCCGTTCTCAGACAGCAGCGTAAACGCCTTCTTCAACTTCATCGGCACAACTGTCTTCGAGCATGACTTCAAGGTGCATTTGGCGAACAGATGGAACAGCAACACTTTCGTCTCCAACATAACAAACCTGTTCGCAATGCACACCCTCGGACCCTGACCAAACGTCAGAAACGTACTAGCGTTCTGAACCTTTCGGAAGTCGCCGTCATATCGATTTGGATTGAACGTGTTCGGATCGTCGAAGTTTTGTGGGTCATGCTGAATCGCGTAAATCGGTACCTGCAGGCAGGTACCCTCTTCGACGACGACCGGTTTGGCTCCTGGTAACGCCGGTGGCAGCTCGAATCGCTTCGTGCACACTCTGTCGGTCTGTAGGGCGATAGGATACATTCTCATCGTCTCGTGTAGCACGGCATTAAGGAAATTCATCTCGTTGATCGCCTCGTAGGTTACTTCGCCGTTGCACTTTTCCAGCACCCCATCGATCTCGTTCTGCAGTCGCTCCTGCATCCCCTTGTTCACTGCGACCTCGTAAGCGGCGAAGCATATTAAATTAGCTATGTTATCCAAACCGGCTACGAGGAAGAGGGAAGCATTGGCTGCCATATCCTCGGGGGTCAACTCTTTGCCTGGGCCTAGTTTGTCGCTGGCCTCCATCAGTATCTGGATTAGATCGGGACGATAGACACCCCTCTCCTTGCGGGCTTTCATGGTGTCTGCTACTACTTCCATATAGAAACGCTCGATTTCAGGGCTGATGATCTTCACGCCGAGCATACTGGCGAGTCGGGGTGCGTGTTGTTGTAGGAAAAACTTAAGAATTTTCGCTTGCCCAAAGGTCGAAAACTCTCTACCGTAAACGTAGAACTTGTTCTTGGGATCAGCCATCGAGTCTATACGGATCCCGAACGCGCAGGTCGCTATCGTGTCGTTAGTGTACCTGGTGGACAGAGGATTTAGATGTTAGGCAAAGTAACACTTATGTAACGAACTACTTAGGCAATTGCCAATTTCTTAATCAAAGGGGATTCGACGAATGCTCCGTTTACCCCGTTGTTGCACAATTAGCCGCACGTTTTGCACTCCGGCAACTTAGGAGGCACGTGTACCTTAATCAGGTCCCATCACGTGTCCATGTTTATTTACAGTATTTTCGGTCGGTAATGCGTTTATTATATAATCTACAATAAACCGGTCCCTATCCCCACCAATATAGAAAATTCACGGAGTAGGCGAATTCGTCAAGTTAAGGTCTTTGCCGTTTAATTATCGCTGACATTCGTTGCTTCTCACGCACCCCCTTTTTCTTTCAATCTCGCATGTTTCACCTGAGAATCTTAGCTACAATCTGCCTATGGCCCCATCGATGGAGCTGAATCGCGGGCTTGTAGACAGAAAATACTGGAAGAATACTATCAAGTCACTCACCTTACACCCTGTATTTGTTATTACACAGGTGCCGAAAGAATACAAACCATTGTCCTCAATACTCCTCTTCACATTGGCAGAATCGTTTGAAAGAATTCACGTACCTGGTTAGTATATCTTTCAAGTCGAGGACTCTCTCCTTCCCGGTTAGACTGGACAGGTTGTCCCCGTATTTCCCGGCGCACTCGCTCATCAGCTTGAACATGGCCTTCATCTTGCTGGAGGTAAAAACAGGGGTGAGCACGTTTCTGACTTCCTTCCATCTCTGCCCGCGAAGGGCGAAAAGATTCTTGCTGAACACAACGCCCACGTCGTCATTTTGAAGTGTTCGGTGGTCTTGGAAATGGTCAAAGTACTTCACCATGATTTGCTTCGCTAGCTCGAGGTCGCGTATCATTATCATCGGCTGCATGAATTCGTAGTAGCCTATGTATTTGGCATCACGATTGGTGTTGTACAGATCTGTCAACGTCCGGACAAAGGTTTCGAGTTTAAACACTGCCCTCCATGTGTTCCCCAACAGAGGCAATGGCTTCTTATACGGGATTCCTCGTTTCTCGAAGTAATCGTAGATTTGTTTGAGGTAGTAATAGACTGACAGAGCAACGGCAACTAGTGCCAGCACCACTGACCACGTTTCCATCGCAGCTTCACTTTCTTCTGTGTTGCTTCCACGATTCGGATATTTTGCTTGCAGAACTTGTTCCGCTTCCACTTTCTTTTTCCAAGCACCTGTAACAAGCCTTGTTGCCTTAGTGGCTTTGTTCTCACTGTTTTGTGTGTTGAAGGGTCCCCGCTTTGAACGAAAGTTTAAAGAATGCCGATTAGATACCTTCAGAGAGACTAGTGTTTGTGTGGAAGATAAAGATGTGTTACGTAAGCTTCGGATCAGTTCTGCACGTGTCTCGATAATATCGCGGATGTGAATGGTTAGTGTCTCTACTGCGACAGAGTTCCTCACAATATCACTTGCGGTATGAGCGATATGTAACGTTGTTCCGCTATTTATATGAACTACGTATGTTTGATAGCGAGCACTCAATGATGACTTCAGATGTAGGGGAACGTGGGGCAAGACGGACTAGCGGGGTAAGATGACAAAGCATTGTTTATATAAAATGGAAGGCACTACAGTATCGGGTGGTTGGGGCAAGATGACACATCGAAAACTTGTCATCGGAAAACCAAAACTTCTTTCCATAATGATTCGCAAACAGTAAATTCGTCTACTCCAGTAACAGCATGACGCAACTTAAATTATTCTTCCTTCAATGTTTCACCAAGAGACATTATGCCCATCCTCAAGATGCAGACCAAAAAATCTGATACAGAAAAAAAGATAAATTCTAAAATACGGGAAAGGACTCCAGGAAAATTAAGAATACCGCCAATTAAAAAAGGAAATATAATTTCTTCACTATCAAATTTGTATCTTTATGATGTTTCTTCGTGTTTCATCTTGCTCCCACAGGAGTCCCATCTTGCCCCGCATACAGGGTAAGATGGGAAAATTGGGTTACTTACGAAAAAGATGTTTATTTAAGTTTTTGGTCCCACTGGCCTTATTTTTGTTGCTTAAATTTGAAGATGAATATATATATATATATATATCAATATATATATATATATATATATATTGATTCTAAAAATACTGTAATAAATGTTACATAAACAATATACTTGATTTTCTTTACGCTTCTTCTTAGCGTTATCGTCTTACCCCACATTGCCCTGCATCCTTTGATATGTTGAGAATAAGTATCACATGTTCGCACGCGCCAGATTCAGCAGATTGATTAGTGGAGCTTGATTGACAAATGAATTTTATCATTCCAAAATTCATGCTTACCTTGAGTTATAATGTCTAATATTCTTATTCCCACGTGCATAAGGTGACAAGTTCTAACCAATTTAAAATTAAATGGAGACCAAACTTTACTGATACAGATTCATCTCTGTCAGCAGTAACGACAACTTTATTTTTTATACTGCACAGTGTACTGCGCATTTTTCGTCAGTTCATTAGACTTAATATCAGTATGAAATTGTTATTGCGGTACAAGTATTTTCTTGTTCCTGGAAAAATCACATCGCTGTGTTGTGCGCTGGTTATCAGCAAAACTGGCGTAGATTGCCGGCGAGACATAAACAGTGACGACGCAGAAAATAAGAAATTGATAAAAGAGAAAGTTTTAATAAATGATCATGTAATTATTATAATACATCGAAAAGAAAGCAACAAGAATCCGCAATTTGATAATCCATCAAGAAAATAACTGATGAGATAGCTGATAATGCCTGAAGAAGTTAGCACACTTACAACGTCAACGTCAAAAATGTTCTGACGATAACAATAATAACAAAGATTCCTTACATCTCCCGTTACATATTCTCACAGATATTACATTATTTTCCATCACACAAGAATTCCCAGTAGGTATACCATTAGCAAGCAAAATGTCTTAATGGGGATCTTATCTCTTAACCCGAGTGGCGACAATTAAACAGAAAGATATCCGTATACGCTATGGTGATAAAAGCTCAGACATTGCACAGCTATCCCTCATAGATCACATTCATCCAATTTCTTCAAGCATACACACCTCTACCGCTCACTGACTCCATATACCTATTACCTACACCATACGAGACTTCTCTCTGGGCAGCAGCTCGAACCAAAATCCTTTCTCGGACAACATGATTATCGTCTTCTTTAGTTGCATCGGCACGACTGTCTTCGAGCAAGACTTCAGGGTATATTTCGCGAACATATGGAACAGCAACACTTTCGTCTCCAACATGACAAACCTGTTCGCGATGCACCCCCTCGGGCCCTGACCAAAAATCAAAAAAGTGCTAGAGTTCTGGACCTTTCTGAAGTCGCCGTCATAACGATCAGGATTGAACGTGTTCGGGTGGTCAAAGTGTTGTGGGTCGCGTTGAATCGCGTGAATCGGTAGCTGCAGGATGGTACCCTCTTCGACGACGACCGGCTTGGCTCCTGGTAACGGTGGTGGCAGCTCGAATCGCTTCGTGCACAACCTGTCAGTGATTAGGGCGATAGGATCCATTCTCATCGTCTCGTGTAGCACGGCATTCAGGAAGTTCATCTCGTTGATCGCCTCGTAGGTTACTTCGCCGTTACACTGTTCCAGCACCCCGTCGATCTCGTTCTGCAGTCGCTCCTGCACCCCCTCGTTCAATGCGATCTCGTAAGCCGCGAAGCACAACAAATTAGCGACGTTCCCCAAACCGCTTGAGAGGAACAGGGAAGCATGGGCTGTCATATCTTCGATGGTCAACTCCTTGCCTGGGCCTAGTTTGTCGCTGGCGTCCATTAGTATCTGGAGTAGATCGGGTCGATAGATGCCCTTCTCCTTTCTGTCTTTAATGGTGCCTGCTACTAGTTCCTTATAGAAATCCTCGATTTCAGATCTGACGATCTTCACACCGAGCATTCTGGCGAGTCGGGGCGCGTGTTGTCCCAGGACAAACTTAAGAACCGTCAGTGTCCCGAAGCTCGAAACCTCTCTACCGTAAACGTAGAACTTGTTCTTGGGATCGGCCATCGTGTCCAGGGGGATCCCGAACGCGCAGGTCGCTATCGTGTCGTTAGTGTACCTGGTGAACAGAGGGTTGAAAGCCTGTTTGAATGAACATTTATGTAACGAACTTCTTAAGCCAATTTCTTAAGCCAAGTAAATCGTACCGACCATATATGTCTTATTACACAGGTACCGAAAGAATACAAATCATTGTCCACAATACTACTCTTCACACTGGCAGAATCGTTTGAAAAGATTCACGTACCTGGTTAGTATCTCTGTCAAGTCGAGGACTCTCTCCTTCTCGGTTAGACTGGACAGGGTGTCCCCGTATCTCTCGGCGCACTCGCTCATCAGCTTGAACATGGCCTTCATCTTGCTGGAGGTGAACACAGGGGTGAGCACGTTTCTCACTTCCTTCCATCTCTCCCCGCGAAGGGCGAAAAGATTCTTGCTGAACATGCCCGCGTCTTCATTTTGAAGGGCACGGTGGTCTTCGAAATGGTCAAAGTGCTTCACCATGATTTGCTTGGCTAGCTCGACGTCGCGTATCATTATCATCGGCTCTACGAATTCGTAGAAGCCTATGTATTTGGCATCGCGATTGGTGTTGTACAGATCTGTGAACGTCTGGGCAAAGGTCTCGAGTTTGAACACTGCCCTCCACGTGTTCCCCAACAGAGGCAATGGTTTCCTATGCGGGATTCCTCTTTTCTCGAAGTAATCATATTTTCGTTTGAGGTAGTAATAGACTGACAGAGCTATGGCAACTAGTGCCAGGACAACTGACCACGTTTCCATTACAGCTTTGCTTTCTTCTCTGTTGCTTCCACGGTTCGGTTATTTTGCTTGCAGAACTTGTTCCGCTTCCACTTTCTTTTTCCAAGCATCTGTAACAAGTGTATGAAGTGGATTCGTAGCTCGTCACTCTGATAATGGGTTCCTTGTTGCCTTAATGACGTTGTATTCGATGTTTTGTGAGCTGAGTTATCACTGTTTTGGAGGAAAGTTTAAAGAATGTCGATTGGATATCTTCAGAGAGACTTCAGTTTGCGTGGAAGATAGGCAAGTGATGCGTAAGCTTCGGACCAGTTCTGCACGTGTCACGATAGTATCGCGGATTTGAATGGTTAGTGTCTCTACTGCGACAGAGTTCCTCACAACATCGCTTGCGGTACCTATGTGTGATATCTAACCTCGTGCAGCTGATTATATGAATTACGTATGTATGATAACGAGTACTTAATGATTATTTCAGATGTATATCTATGCCAAATATGGAGAAAATAAGAACACACGCGTGAGATTCAGCAGATTGATTAGTGGAGCTTGATTGACAAATGAGTTTTATCATTCGATTATTCATGCTCATATTGACGTACGATAGCTAATATTTTTATTCCCACGTGATCTACTGCACAAGGTGACAAGTTCTAACCGAGGCATGTATCAAATGAAATGATTTCTGATCTAATGCACTTATTCAGTAACAGACAGTGAAATATGAAAGAAATATTTGTGTTTCAAATTAAATTGAAACGAAACTTTACTGGTACAGATTCACCTCTCGAAGTAGTAAACACAACATTTTTTACATACCGTACAGTGTACTGTGCATTTTACGTCGGATCATTAGACTCAATGTCAGTATGAAATAATTATTATCTCAGTGTCAGTATTTCCATGTCGTCGTAAACAGACATGGCTCTGTTTAGACGCTTCTTATCAGCTACCTGCGGTAGATTACTAACAAGAAATAATCAGTAACAACACTGAAAATAAGATATTGGTAAAAGATAAATTTTTCGAAATGATATAGTGGTAACATCATACTGCGTAATTAGTGGCAATCTGTGACATAGAGCAGGCATCGGAATTAAGTGATCTTTTCGGCCGAATTTCAGAGGCGACGCCTCCTTTCTCCCGCCGCGCGTCTTGGCCCCCGCGGCGGCCCAGAAGCCTCGAGCGCCTCAGGCCCGTGCCGTATGAACCGCGCGTGGCGCATTGGGGCGACACCCCGTATCAATAGGTTTCCACATCACCCATGGGGTACTCTTATCGATGCGTTTTTTTTTGTCAGTGGTATCCCCTGTAGGCCTATTCCACTGTGCCGCGTGATAAAAAATAGAGTGGAAAAGCGCGTTTTATTATCAAAATTTTAAACATGTTTGGGAAAACTAGATTTTCGCGCACGTTTCGACGGGGATACCACTGCCAAAAAAAAAAACGCATCGATAATAGTACCCCATGGGTGATGTGGAAACCTATTGATACGGGTGTCGCTCCAATGCGCCACGCGCGGTTCATACGGCACGGGCCTGAGGCGCTCGAGGCTTCTGGGCCGCCGCGGGGGCCAAGACGCGCGGCGGGAGAAAGGAGGCGTCGCCTCTGAAACTCGGCCGAAAAGATCACTTAATTCCGATGCCTGACATAGAGAATCAGCCGAAGTTTTCTGCGAGAAATAAATATTATCAGGACATGTATTGGTTGAACTTTGATTGACTTTAGTGCAGCACTGGTATACGTGAATACGTTTTATTTCGATCGTGGAAAAGAGCAATTACAATTGTTCTCAGGTTTACGTACACGTGTATATAAAGAATGTCTTTTATCATTTATGTGTGGGCAGCCGCTTGTGGTGCGTCCAAGTGCGTAACAGCTCGCCGAATACAGTTCTGATTGATTTGACATTGACCTATGTAGTCGGGAGATGTAATCTGTAACTACCGGATGATTTATATCAGCTGGCGAAATTTACTTGCCTGGAGCTGAAATTGTTAAGTGACGAATGATTCTGCATTTTGCCAGCAGAATTTGCGACGGAAATTTACGCAATCCGTTGCAATTATACAAACAAGGAATACGTTCGTTTTCGGTTTTAAAATTTTAGGGGAAATTTATTCAAAGGAAATAGACCTGCTATTCGTCGCGCTGTTACGTGCATGGACTCTCCTTATTACTTGAAAAGCGAAAGGCGAAGGAACTTTTAACCAGATACCTCCGTGAATATTCTTTAATGTCGTTAGACGAGTCAAACGTTCGCCAATCGTCATCACGACATATCAAGAATGAGTTAGAATTAGAATATTAGCCGAACGTCCAAAATCCAATTTTTTCTCCTTTGTATACACATTTTGTTGTCGAGCAGAACAATATAAGAGTGCATAATAATTTTCTGACATAACACAATGAAATATTTCGTGAAGTTAATAATTCGTTTGCTTTTACATACATATATATACCTTATTAGTTTTATGTTTAGACTAGAAAGGAGTACCAATTTACGTAAGATAAGTATAGAGATTCAATCAGTAAACGGTGCAATTGCATCTTGCAAGAGGATTCGTGCATCCTTTAGGAAAATATCGTTGCAGGAAGATGGAAGGCACTAAGTGTTTTCTATCTTCAGTTAGGGAACAGATACATCCATCCCACTTTCAAGAACAAAATCGATTTCTGATCCCCCCCAAATTCACATTATCAATATTCAAGTAACATTCAACAAATACGAATCATTAAACACCTTTCTGTTCACGCACATAACTCCAAATTCAGTCGGAAAGGACCTTCCCACATTCATATTGTGCATTATATAGAACTGCACTGCGCAAGACAATTAACAATGATTATTTTTAGCAATAAGATACACATCACGATCGGCGAACGTTAATTCCCATAATTGCTAACAACAGAGGGTAACAAACTCGAAACACAAACAACCACAAAGTGTTCAATGCATCGTAGACGAGAATATAAATAAAATATGATCGACGTAGGTTTGTCGTATTAGTTAACATTAGACAGATGTCAGAAAATCTGTAATAAATATGAACGCACGATAGATCTTTATTATCGAGGAACCTTCGATCTTCATAGCATTAGAAAGTCAAAATTTCTTGCGATCATTGATCGAGCTTAACTTTATAGACAATTCTTTTCGTCGTGCGAGACGTCGTGCTTTTATGCTTCGATTAATTTACTTTCATATGCGCGAGCCTTTAAGAGACAGACTCGCACAATTAAAAAACGCCGCAGGTGTATGTACATAAGCACACGTTTTCTCGCCCCAGACTCCACGCTTCGAAGAAAACTGTTTCACAATGTGAAATAACTGATTGACGACACTCTTACATCTGAGAGATCAACTGATTACTCTCGTGACTTGGTCGACTAGATCGTAAGTATGATTAGTGGTAGCCTGTATCGGCTTGTTATCTTGGTATGAAATATTTATATTCTGGAAACGATTGTTTCTTTTACTTTCTCAAGATTAAGACCGCTTTTATTATACAGTTAGTATAGAATTATTGGTTATCACGACTGTTTTGACTAGAATCGTAGGTGTCACTGGTAATCACATTCACGACTTAATGTAAAAAACATTTGCATAAAAATTATCTGTTGCTGGATCCCCTCTTGAGACAATTGAAATCGTTTTGATCGTTTGATTAAATATCGCAGGGTTGAACAAAAGTCGCACAGGTTGTTAAGGCAGGATACCACCTTTGACTGCGATTTTGGAGGCGTTTTTCATGAATTTTTTTTGCATACAAAGAATGCGCAGAAACAAAATCGGTTTCAGTCATTCATTAATGTAACTTTAATCTGTAATTACACATTTTTTGAAACTGAAAAAGTGAAAAATAATCTCTTGTAGGTGGCGCCAAAATACACTCCTTTGGAGGAACATCGTTAGACGGCGTGTCAAATTCCGCTTTGTACGTGGCTCTTAGAAAAAAAGCCAAAGAATGTCCCTATTAACAACAATATTTTTTAATGCTGTACGTAGGGATTTTACGAAATTTCGATTTTTAAGAAAATGGCGGTCGTTTTAACAAAAAGGTCAATTTTTTAGGGTAAAAAAATTTTAAAAAGTTTATAAAATTGTGCACCAAAAAAAAAATAACAACGCTACAGCAAAAGTCCTACGTACATCATTAGGTTATACCACGGGGAAGAATTGTGCAAAGTTTCAAGTCAATCCGATGAAAATTTTAAGAGTAATCTGACACGCCGATTTGAAAAACATCGTTTCGAGAAAAACGCGTTTAAAGTTTTATATAGATTTATATATCTGCTCCAAACCGGTTTTTACACAAGAAAAAGGTTTCGGCCACCTTTCTAATGAACGAATTTCGATTCTATACACTTGAAAGAGTACTTTAAGATAAAAAAAATTTCAATTTTTTTTAAGAGCAAAGGTGGTATCCTGCCTTAACAAGAAATTCTTCCATATTGCGTAGAATGAAAAACTTTTTTACACTAGTGATATCAACATGATAATTAATGCTCGATATTACAGCTGTTTACTCGCATATATAAAAATACCGATTTTAATCTTTCTTCCGACCACTACGTGACGATCTAATTCTCATGACAACGCCTTAGGTACAATTAACAAATATTCGTTTCAACCCTGTCAAGATCCTTGACCTTTTTTCCGCGTGAAGATTCTTTTCATTCTCAGTCGGGCGAATTTCAAACTTATACGCATCTTCATGAGAAATATTTTTGAAACATATGGCGCAGTTTCTCGCAATTAAGTACATAATCCACATTCGAGATCCTTATCAGAGTAAGATTACTCGATATTCTAACAGGAAGTATACTTTCTGTTGATGACGATCCCTTTTCGAGCACCGAGGATTTGAAAATTTCATGAATTATTACCGAGTTTCGTCAATCATTAAGGCCGTCGCGCATTTTAGCGAAGCGCGGCGATACGAAGAGAAAAGTCTACAAACAATTGATGACCGAAGCGCAGCGACAATTAATTAATTATCACCAAAATGCGCGACGGCCTTTAAACGTCACCCGTTTCAAAATTTTTGGAACGCCTTGAGAAATGGTGGTATCTCCGAGAAACTCTGAGATTTCTCTTGGAAACTTAAGGTAGTTCCATCTCTCACCCCCAAATTTGTTGGTTCGTCAAGTCACGAAGTTCTGCGCTGCTCTCGTAACTAGCACAATGAATTTCCACCTGGCCCCCTTATGCGGTAATTAATTTCCAACTCGAGACATCGCACGAAGAACACGGAGATTGATTACACCGAAATTTCTGCCGCATAAATTCTACTTGCACTTTGTGCAAATCGATATCGTGGTATCGAAATGCTCCAAATGAAGATTGTGTTTCGTGTGAAATATGATTTACTCTAGTGACGAATGCACCCAAATATTCGATTATAAATGCTTAATATTATTACCTTGAAAATGTCTGACTCTATTAGCTGACGTGGAACAATACTTTCATCAGAAACTTTCCTTGGGTACATTAGCGATATTCCTAGAACATCTCTACGTCGGCTTTCAATAATATCTTCAACATTCGTTGCGTCAAGTTATTCAGACACTTTGGAAAATGAGAATTTACTTTTTATTAAGTTCCATCATGCAGTGAGTGATTACCCTCGATTGCAGATTAATTTCTGCGCATTTCCAAAGTGGCATCAATTAATAAAATTGAAAATTCAGTGCTTGATGCGATTGCTTAATGTAGAAAATGTCACATAAAAGTGACGTAAAGAATTCGGCAAATTGAATTTTGAAATTACCTTTGCTAACTTTAAAAATGGTAGCTTAAACATTGTAATGGACATCGTGCACAGTCCTTCCAATTATTCATTAATGAAATCGAATTAATCCTGGATGGGATTAATCGTAATTTCATTAATTATGGCGTCGGCATTCTACTATCTGTGGTGTTGAGTTACATTATAGAAACACGTAAAAAAATATACGTTCGTATATTTTATCCTCCTCGATAAACAGTGCGTAGGGGAGACCAGGGCTAGTTGACTACTTTTTTACTATATATTTTGTTGTATTTTGTTGACTTACTGCATACAAAAAGTTTCCAAATTTCATTAGGTATACAGGCATAATTTTGAAAATCGTTTTAATTGAGTCTAGGTTGTAGTTTTTATTGTATTTAGAGTAGTGAGACGAATAAGTCAACAGACCCCGGCTACGGGGTTAGTTGACAAATATGATGGGGTCAGTTGACTTGACATTTACTTTTCAGTTTTAACCCTTTGCATGCGAAAGGTGTATATATACGCTGTCACAGTACATCAATATAATGTGAAAAACTTATATAAACGCTGCCAATTCCACCAATATAGTATACGAAACGCGTACATATGTATACTACGACCAATAAATTTTTATATTTTTTTTTCACTCCTCCACAGTGTTATTTTTTTTTTTTTATTATTTATCATGGTCTAAGATACTGTAATTATTTTGTACTGGTTTGTTATGGTCTATTTGGAAGGCCTGAGAGTTTGAAGGGAGGATAGGGTGTAAAACTGGTAGGGGTGAGTTTGGAAGGATTTGTGGTGGGGGAAGTGGACTTGAGCAGCTAAACTCTTTGCCTCGACTGCATCTTGAGGATAAAAAATGCAATTATTAGTAGTATTCCTATGCTTAGTCAAGTAACCCCGTCCGATATTGTTAACATGTTAAGGGTCGTACGTACAATACCTCCACGCACCGGATAAAATAAAATACCGTAAATTATAGTCAAGGTATCAGGTTTCCACAAAATATTCATGAAATAACATCAAGCAGTACTTAGTGGACAAAAATTTATAAATAGTTGAAACGAAAATATTTACTTCCAGCCGACCTTTTTAGATTTTTCATTCTCACTGACAGAACACGCAAGTTTTTGTCACGGCGACACATTAAATGGCAAGCTGGTCATTCATATGCTCCAATATTGCGAATCGCAGCATAATTTATTCCATAATACAAGAATTAGAGGGAATTAGTCAACTAACCTCGTTAGTCAACTAGCCCCGGTCTCCCCTACTTGAAAATTTTTGCTGTTGCGAGCTTCTATTCCTATAGAATAAAGTGTTACATTCAAACGTACGATTGCACGTTGTGTTGAAAGTGCTATGAGACATTTTTTATATAATCTTCTCCGATGGTGAAATCAGTTATTAATACTTTGGCAGGACGAAGTAGACGAGATCCTTCGATTTATAGTGACTGGTCCCAACTGGAAATATCCTAAGTTTCCATAATCTGTTGTGGTACAAAAATAGTGTTTATCATTGATCCAGTGAATTTCAATTTAAACCCTTTTCATCGGGAGTAGCTATCGCAGTTTCTCGAATTCCGGTAATTGGTAACGAAGCGCCGAGGTGGTTCGTATTTCAGGATCATTGATCAGAAATGTAATACCTGACCACATTACTGGTTATTGGAAGTACCTGGGGGAGGTGGAGAATCACAGTGCACTTGCGTTCTATTTTTTCAACAACAATCAGAGATCGATTGGCCGCAGGACAATGAACACAATTACGTTTTCGTTTCAATGACTCGATTACTCGAACAAAAATTCAAACTATCTCTATCTAACAAGGAACTCGTTGCACAACGGAGATATCGCGAATGCTCACTCATTTCAATATCGATAGAAAGACACTGTAATATTGAAGCTTTTAAAACGATGTAGTCTCGCTCAGTCCGCGGATATTTCCAAGATTTCCTTTGCCTGATAGAATGTTTAAACGAGAATGAGCTCCATGGTACAGGAAGCTCAACTTTCGATAAGTTTCCATCGACGAAGGGGCGTGCTATACATTACACTCGCGATCATCTTTCGATATTCGCCTCGCGAGAGACCTAAAAATATACCTCCGAACTTCGGAACTCGTCAGTTTCCTTAGAAGGTATCTCGATACGCGACTGTGCATAGAGTAGCAAGTTTCCAAGCACACGAATCCAAAGTTTGACCGAGATAATCGTAGAGAGTCGCGCGAGCGCCTCTGCCCAAAGTATCAATCACTCGACCACGGTCAGTGCAACGATTCACTGTGCCAAGGCAACTGAAGCAAGTGCACTGACACCGACTAATTCCTTGCCCAACGATCACAAAGTGCGTGGAGCATTTCCTCGAACGATCAACCATCGATCACGGCGAGCTCGAGGCATCGTTGGCTCATCGTTCAGCGCGGTGTCATTGAACGATTGTCACCCCACCGCATGTCACGCGTGCACGCGCGCGCACGATATGTATGTACACGTCCTTTGCTTCCGGCTTTTGTTCACCAGCTTCGTCTCCCGCGATTTGCACGGGTGGAGGTGGGTGGAGCGGAGACGAATCAACGGCCGATGATCGTCGGCTCGTCGGCCATAGCGATCTCCTCCGTCGGTGCCTTGTCCCTCTTCCTCTTCCTGGAGAACAACATGAACGCGCAGCCTGCCAGCAGATTGCAGATGAACACGATCCAGGCGAGGATCAGGGAGAAGTCGTACCTCATCACCGCACCTTTCGGGAAAGTCGCGTTCACGTATTTGCCCTCGAACTCGATCGAGGACAGCAGCACTTGTATCACCACCATGTTGCAGGCGGCTGGAACGACAAAATGCAACCACTGACTAACCTGTTATTGCGTTTCCACGAAGGGGATGCTGGGGGATGTTGTCATTCGTGTATTGAATTAGGGGCTCTCGAGGAAATTGGGAAACTTGGGTGATTGGTGCGCGACGGTGATTAATATCAGATTCAGTGGAGGGTGTTGAACGTTTAATAGGCTCGGCTTTGAGTACTAGATGTCGGTTCTACTTTGATGCTCGATATGCCTGCTGCTGGTGATCCTTAGACAGATGGAACGTCCTTTTTCTGTTGGTGGTGTGAAGTTTTATGTACAATTGGGGCGGATTCGGCTAGTTTAATGCGAGGGAGTACAAGAGGGATTCAATATGCTAAGTATTCAATTGACCAACATCGATTTCGGTAGGGAATGTTATTAACCCTTCGTGGTCACACGGGGTGTATTGTACCCCAGCCAAGTTTTGAGTTCTAATATCGCGCCTTTACGAATTCGAAATGTGACTTACAAGGAGAGTATTTTAGGTGCCCGGCTCCGATCATTTTGATTTTTGGATATGTTATAGAGGACCGAAAAATAAGAAATACGTGTTTTTTTATTTTTCCCCGTTTTCATATTTGGGGGGTGAAAACTGCGTTCAAAGTTAGGGGTGAAAAATCATTTTTGTGGACTTTTTGAAAATCTGGTGAGTCAGTCATATTTCGCATTCAAAGACACAAAATTCGTCCATTAACACTATTCCCCTATCTCTAATAGTTATCGGGATATTCCACAAAAATGATTTTTCACCCCTAACTTTGAACGCAGTTTTCACCCCCCAAATATGAAAACGGGGGAAAATAAAAAAACACGTATTTCTTATTTTTCGGTCCTCTATAACATATCCAAAAATCAAAATGATCGGAGGCGGACACCTAAAATACTCTCCTTGTTAGTGCGCCATCTACCGTTAGTTGAGAGACGCTTTAGAAAATTCGCTATCGCATTTGTATACCTCAAACAACCGTTTGAAAAATAGTGGGGTGTAGCGAACCCCGGTGTGACCAAAGTGTGATT
This sequence comes from Andrena fulva, assembly GCA_946251845.1. Taxonomy (NCBI): domain Eukaryota; kingdom Metazoa; phylum Arthropoda; class Insecta; order Hymenoptera; family Andrenidae; genus Andrena; species Andrena fulva. Next base: position 7,138,947 of record OX276332.1, read on the forward strand.
CGGTGCAAAAATTTGGAAGTTTTTTTTTAGTTCTTTGGATTCAGCAGATTTTATTAAATGTGGGTAAAAGTTTCTAAACCCTGCGATTTTTTAAAGGATTTATTCAGTGATATATATTATGTGTTATGTGCAGTCGTGCAGATGCCATATAATCTACGGAGTCGGATGCGCAAAGTTTTATTATTATTTGTTTGTTTTGGACATAGTATTAATACAATACACCGTAAAACCCTGCTAAAGAGGTTTTTTTTATTTTATTTCTAGCAAATAAATAACAATTTTCGATTTCATTTCTGCTGAACATAGCACACTTATTATCTCAGAATAAATACCTTTTCTGCCACGCCCAGCACTAAATTAATTTTCTTCCTGAAGTATGTGTATTTGCCAATATTTCTGTAAATTTTCAGACCTTACTATTAAAATTTAAAAATTTGGTGAATTTTAACGGAATAAATCGCTTCTTTCCACAACTATTTCTTTAAATATAAATTTCATCTTGTCGAAACTTACATTTCTAGAAAAATACTATTAGAGCATGATTGTATGAGTATTACGAATGTACAATTATCACTGAAAAGTTAAAAGATTCAAAAATACGAAAATGGTAACTAAAAAATGACGCTGGGGTACAATGAACCCCGTGTGACCAACGTGTGATTATAAGGAGGTGTGACCACGAAGGGTTAATTAAGTTAGGTTTCTCTGTAGATTCCAGGGAGAGGAGGAGCGTTAATAGCAGACTCTTGTTGCAATTAATTACCGCTAATGAAATGTATCCCGCCAGCTAGTCGCTTGAACATGTACCGGGGGTTGCGGAACGTGTAGATCGAGAAACAAAAGCTCATTGTCATCACGAACAAGCTGATCACTGCGAACGATACCTGGGTCCTCGAGTAGTCTGAAAGCAACAAGTATGAAATGGTGATTTATCTTATATGACTCGTCAGTACATATTTTCACGTTGGGCTCCTAATTACGAAAGGGGGACACTAAAGTGTGGCTATCGTCTGAACTAGATTAAGTGAGAAATACTGAAAAGTAAAAAAAAATGGCAGCGTCTAAAACAGACATCGATTTCTGCAAAAAATTCGCTGGTTTTTTAAGTCGCAAAAGTCTAATTTTGCAAAAATCGACTTAGTTTTAGTAACAACGAGAATGGGACATCTAATGAAGATATATACCAAGTTTGAAGTAAATCGGGTCGTTGGTTTTTTAGATATCATGCTAACCAATTCGAAAAACATCGTTTTGAGAAAAACGCGTTCAAAGTTTTAGGTACAGCTTTTTTAAAACTACATTTTTTTTAAATGTTGCCTAAATATGTATAAAGCATAAAGTTTTAAATTAATATAATTTGGGTTTCTCATTAAAATTCCAAATATCGCGCTCCTTTTCAGGCCGTCAAAGTAGGGACCCTTAGTGATCAATATTTTCAGATAAATAATCAGTATTTTCCAACTCAATTAAAGGTAGCAAATGGTTTCGTCCATCAATGTCAGTTCCATTATTAAAATCATTTAAGTTTCGTCCACTTACTCAGAACAGTTCTATTTAACCCCGGATCCAGTTTGATCTGCAATTCGGTGGGGAACATGTCCTGGCTCTTGCACTCGGCTGAAAGAAAAAGGACGTTAGACCGAAAGTTTATCAGCATCCGGTTAATGTACACTCGGCCAGTTCCGCGCGAGTGTGATGCACGAATCGACGTTGGTTAAATCCCCGGCTCACTGTAATCACCCCATCCGTCTTCATTTCACGCGCCAGTTGCCATTTACTATTTTCTCATCCAGGTTATCTTTCCTGGAACGGTGCCTCGTTCGTGCACCGCCTCACGATAAGTTATTTTTACGCCGCAGCCTTTGAAAGTAGTTCGAAAGACAATAACGCGGTAATCAATATTTATACCCCGCGACGCTTAACCGTTCGACCAAGCGGGGTGAATCAATTTGCAGTAAAACATGGCTCGATGTCGCTCTCCTTTCGTAGGATAGCAGGTATTCCCTGCCTCGACGTGAGAACTTTAAATTGGATAGTTGTTAGAGCCTGCGAGAATGTCACGCATAGCTTCCAGTAATCGTAAAGCCGAGGAAAAGCGAATGTAGCGATGTCGGGGATATGGTGTGTTATTCTACTTGAAATTGCGGAGTTTACACGCCGTGCTCTTATCAGCTGCAATAAAACTGTTGAAAATGTATGTTACAGTAAAAAATATCGTTCTGTTCTTTGACATCGTCTCTGCAGGATTTTATTTTTTTTTTCTGTGACACAACGTTTCAAACAAGATTTGCAAGGAACTTAAATTTTGACAGCGGTGACTGATACGCTTGAATGTGTGTGCAATCCGCATGTTTTATTTCTTTTGTCAACAGCCCGGACGTTCCTCGATTTTTCGAAACGCTGTTCTGGCATCGGATGCTTCAAGAAACAGAGATATTTTTTTTAACGTGACAAATAGGTGGGAAAGAGGCATAGTCGGCTGTTAATAATAGCGACTTGTTGCGCTTGCAGTGTATAGCTTGAAACTTGAAACTCTATGATAATATTTTCATCGATACCGCCGAGATGGTATAATCTCTGCGAACCACATGTTACGTAATAAAAGGTTCAAAAGAGGCGAAGATATTTTTTTATTTCAGGACGGTTTTGTCGAGTTAAGTTTCAATTAACAATTATTTTATTTTACACTCGTTCCCACTTGATAACAGATCAGTCTATGATTTCTATAAATTCGGACGTTAATAAGAAATAAGAGAAAGAATTACTGTAATATCGAAGTATTCACGTAAAATAGAAAGCAGATATGAAACATCGTATATCAAAATTTGCAGGCTGCTTTCAAACAATGTCATTTGGGCTCCTGTGCCTCCGTCGTTGCTTTCTTTTTTCTGCTCTTTCCTCTGCTACTTTTACATGCCCCACGCAGCTCGTGCTTCTTTTTAATATGCTTCACAACAAAGAGCACAGCACTATGGCGGGAAAAGGAGGAAAAAGACTGACTGCGAGCGTAACGAAACACGGAGGGGCCGTCAGAGTTTTCATTTATTCTTGGAGCATCGTTTATTTTGTTGAAACGTGCTAAAACGAAGCGTACAAGCCTCGGTGCATAAATTAATGACAAACGCCTGTTATCCCCCGCCGAGTCTCGGGACAAGTAAAGATGAGGTAAAGCGAAACTGGGAGAAGATTTAAACCAGATCCAGTGGAAGTTCTTTCAGTGGACAAAGCAAGAACAGACTTCATATTCCTGAAAGCCTGGATAGGGCAGTTAGAGAAATAAATTGTCATTTCCCTTACAATATAGCAATACGTATATTCTTAAGAAATTTAAATTGAATGTATGATTATTTCGCTCATTAATCGCATTTAAAGATTCCAATGGAATTGATTGCCTGAGAAGGGGAGGAATGAACGATTCTCTATAATAACACAGGAGCACAAAATTTTTTTTTCTAACTGACACAAACGCGACCACCTGTCCTTTACGTATTTTGGGTCGCTGAATCCGAATCCGTTGCCCGTTTAAGCCTATCACGTCTAGTTTTTTTGTTAATTTCAAAAAACCGTTGTAAACCCGTAAAATGCCATATAAACACAACATATCCTATTTCCACAATACTTATAACGTCAAACCCCCTAATCTACTAACCCCAAGACCACAAAACATCTAATCCTATATTTCGTTAAACCTCTAAACCCAAAAACCGAATTTACACATACCCCCACAACCCACTACGAGGCGTTCGTATCTCAAACGCGGAAATAAATATTTTCAAATTTGCTCAATTTTCAAACGTGAAGAAAGATGAAACAAAGACATTTCAAAGTTTGAACTTTCTACTTTTCGATGCTTTAATCGGTATCCAGGGGGTAAAATCCGCCCTTAAAGAGAAGTGTGCCAAACTGCAAAAATTTCGTCATGTGTGTCAAGTGCTACGGAGTGCAGACAATATTCTTTCCAGCCGCATTTTAAAGCATAAGGCCTTTGCTTTTACATAGACCATTTTAGGTCCACTTCTGGAAACGAAAAATTCATGCGGGACCTGTACGAACAAAATGAACAAACTTCTATTTGGGAAAACAACTTTTTTGCAAGTAGAATTCAAGGTATTGAAGTATTTTTACATAGAAAAAAGAAGATAACTTCTTGTAACTTTTTGGTTGACCGGATGATCCGCCCTAAAGACGTCCTATGATTTTAGCAGGTTTTCTTTAAATGGCTGTATCTTTCTTAAAAACCACCCTTTTTCGATGAGGTTCGGCCTATTTTAAAGACAAAGGACTAGACTTTCCGACAGAGTACATAGAAACTGCAAAAAATATTGTCTGCACTCCGTAGCACTTGACACACATGACGAAATTTTTGCAGTTTGGCACACTTCTCTTTAAGGGCGGATTTTACCCCCTGGATACCGATTAAAGCATCGAAAAGTAGAAAGTTCAAACTTTGAAATGTCTTTGTTTCATCTTTCTTCACGTTTGAAAATTGAGCAAATTTGAAAATATTTATTTCCGCGTTTGAGATACGAACGCCTCGTAGTGGGTTGTGGGGGTATGTCTAAATTCGGTTTTTGGGTTTAGAGGTTTAACGAAATATAGGATTAGATGTTTTGTGGTCTTGGGGTTAGTAGATTAGGGAGTTTGACGTTATAAGTATTGTGGAAATAGGATATGTTGTGTTTATATGGCATTTTACGGGTTTACAACGGTTTTTTGCAATTTACAAAAAAACTAGACGTGATAGGCTTAAACGGGCGACGGATTCGGATTCAGCGACCCAAAATACGTAAAGGACAGGTGGTCGCGTTTGTGTCAGTTAGAAAAAAAATTTTGTGGTCCTGTGTAATCCAATCGATTGTATTCCTTCCTTATTGTATAATTTGAAGATTATAAATTTTTAGTGACAGCAACTGTAACAAATAAGTGAAAATCCTGGTAAAATAAACATACGACAAATAATTTCAAAGATTCAAAGGGAAGTAAGAGTGAATATTTGAGTAACGCGTTTAATTTTGAAAATGACGCCTCAACTCTCTGTTAGAACTATTGTTCTTCTTCTGAATGGATATATGGTTGTTCCATATTTTTGTATATAATAATAGCATCGGCGTAAATCAGCGCACGTGATGTAAGTACACCATAAATCCGACGCGAGCAGTGAATCTTGTTATTAAATTCTCAGTGCAATCGAGGCATCATGGCCGTTAAGTCCATTCGCTATTCGCGAGGAAATTAATGGCCACTTTATCTTAAACCTGCCTGAAACACGAGTTTCCATGTAACATTGTACCACGCTAGGCAAACCACAGTCCCGCGCAGAACGTTATAAAACAGGGTTGACTAACTGGTGGCTCACGAGCCACCGGGGGCTCCTCCGCCTTGTTGCTACGCTGACCGGCCCCTCTCCATACCCACCAAACTCTGACGATCGCAGTGGATTCCGCTTTCTTTCCTTCTCTTTTCGACTGCGATCGTCAGTGTCTGGTAGGTATGGAGGGGGCCGTTCAGCGTAACAGCAAGACGGAGGTGCCCCCGGTGGCCCGTGAGCCACTAGTTAGTCAACCCTGTTATAAAATATGACTGTTATGTCATCTGCTTTGCCTTACAAATCCCGGAGTCTTTCTTCGGAAAAGCAAGGCGTCTGTTATTGTTCGGACTGGCGAGCGTACTTTATGCTCTGTAACATTATCGATGTAGCAGAAGCTCTTGGGTTTCGATATAGAAAGATGCATCGTTGTGCTCTGTTTACTGGAACAGTTCGCAAAGAGACCACGGAATATTTGTTAGATAATAAAATGTAGAAGCGTGTCCAAGGGATGAAGTATTTTTTATTGAGGTACACACAGGAAGAATTGACACGAAGTATGAATTGTTGGAGCATTGACCTTCCTAGTTTTCCAATTCAGTTTACATTTGAAAGATATATCGAAAGGAAATCTAGTCCCTTGTACTTTTAATCGACTGTGTATCCCACCATCAATTATCTTACTTCACTTTTAATTTACTCCTTACTGACATTTCTTTTGTTACCCTAAATCAGTTACTCTATCATCCCTCCAATTTGCAACTTGAAATTCTCTATTCCACTGTCACTGAAAAGCCTCGCCACTTTAAGGGGACTAGGCAGTCGAAAAATCGATTTTTTATTGCATTTTTCGAAAGTACTATCTTTTCTGAATAAAATGCCGTTTGGGTTATATTAAAATTCGCAAAATTGTTGATTTGGCAGCTAAAAGGATCAAGCGGTAACTTATTGCGTCGCCTTTGCCCAGAAACTTTAAACGCGATTTTCTCGAATCTTTTTTTCTCTTGGTTTTTTCCTGATTGCGAACGAATGGAGGTTCAGATCGACTTGAAAAAAATTACAGGATGTGTAAAACATGTGCCATTTCGCCCCAAACCTCTGATATGATCCGTAAAAATTCGAGATTTTTATAAAAAAATTGAGGAGTCACCGGATTTTTGCAGCGCACAAATAAGAACGAATTTTTCTCGGAAAAATCGCCGTTTTTCAGCCACCAATCGCATGATTCTGATTTAATTGTTGTTTTTATAGGTTTGGGCGGAAACTATGAATCCAACAAACAAGAATCTCGCCTTTGAAATCGGATTACGTCACATTTTAACACCGATATTAAAGCAAAACGACAGAAAAACGTTAAAATGTTTACCCGTCGGCAGCGCCATTTTTAAAGCACATATATATTTCTTATTACTTTTTTTTTCAATCTGTATGGTAGTAATAAACATTGGGTAAAAGCATATATCTGGATGTGCTTTCATTTGTTTACAAATAAATAAAGGACAGAGTCTATTTCTCACGAAAAACGACTGCCTAGTCCCCTTAAGTCCACCAAGCCTGCTAATGAACCCGATGATACATCAAAACCCCGAATGTCTGAATCGGTAAAACATGCTAAAGTTCAATATCCGCCCCATTTCTCCAAGAAATTCATTTAACTGTCACTTTCAATGCAACAATAACAGTGACTGTCGACGAAGAATACGCAACCGCGTGTCAGAAAAGACTTTCACAATTGGACTCTAAAAGAACGTAACGTGAAAACTGATTGCTCTCGGCAGACTGACTCCAGCGACGTTACAGTTGCGCAATTAACTGACTCTGACGCGTGCATGACGAAGCACACGTGTGGAACACTACGCGAGACGCGTGACAAGCGAGCGCGGAGCCGTGCACACGGATTCTGACACTGGATGATTAACTGCAACGGGGGAGCCGGTGTTATTAATTGCAGAGCGGCCGTTCCCCGCTGCGGATCTGAATTCCCAAGCATCCTGGGGGATCGGATCGTCCTGGAAGAAAGTGAACGCAACGGTGGCGTTTGATAGAAGGTATTTAGATGATCAAAGGAACAGGCAAGGCAGATCTTCTTCGGCTTAAAGGTTGGATCGAAGGAAAGCAAACTGAGTAGATTGCCAATCCGCGATAAAACGTTGGAACGCAAATAAAGGTTACAGACTAAGTATCCAGACGAGTGGCTTCTAATTACATCCTGCCTGATACACCGTACTAAATCTCTCGATGGCACCTTGGTTAACGATCCCCGTTTCCCCGACAATTTCAACTGTCAATAGAATAAATCAAGGCCTGTTAGGAAGCTCTACGTATGGGTCTGATCTGAAGCAAACGATGTAAACGAAGGGGAGCAAGGTTTACAGCAATTAATCTTCCCAGCACCAAAGAAGCGTGTTATGCTACGTTATCCAAAGTGTCTGCGGGTGGTATCTCATATGAAGCCTGAGGCGTCACGGAATTAAATTTCCAGCCATTTCCCTTTGAAATCCTCTATTAGTTTCCTCACGAGTTTGATCATTTGAAATGATTGAATGCCAACGAACTGATCCCTCGTTGCCTACAGAAGGGCCTTAATTTGAAGGTGCGTAAAACGGAATGTGTACCAAAGCGGATATAAATAAAATTGCCCCAAAAAGCCTTGACGTGTATCACGCAGTGGCTTTTTCTTTGGCGAAGAAACACCCTTTTAGGAGCACTGCTTGGAAACTACGTTTGCAACTCCGGGCAATCTGGCTTTCCATTATTTATATAGGTCAACGATCCCGCCTTTCTTGAAACGACGCCCACCGTCTCCTCGCTGAGACAGCCGACGTCTCGTGGCACATTTTCTAAACCCTTAGTTTACCGTCCGCAGTAGCGAACGACCTAAGCAGCATGCGACGTTGCATCTGACACGCCTTCCTGTGATTGTAAATCAACTGCACCGTGCTCCATTATTGGGGAAGCGTGTTGGGGTAAGTTTCAGCTAGCTATGGAGGAAATAGTAAAGGATGACACCTCTGTTAGGGTGTCTCAATTTCAGTCTCATTGCGACGTTCATTCCATGGGACCGAGATTTTCATTCGACTCCACTAAAGCTCAACAGATATAAATTAGTTGTTCAATGGGGCTCGACACTTCTCTCAACTGCAATTCAAGCGTCGCCGAAAGCTCAATTAACTTAAATGGAACATGAAATCTTCATTGCACGTGCACCTTAATCCACTGAGTATATTATTATCATCACAGACAGAGATCCCCGTAGGTGGCTTAGAATTACTAGGAAATGGATTCTGTTATTGGTCCTTGAAATGCTACTTACATAAATTAGTTTTGAACGATCATACAGAATTCTCTGTATATATCTGTCCAGTGGCTACTTGCACCCATCTTGGATATCGAGCCACACGTGTTAGTGATTATTAGTATTACTTTATGAAAAGGAGGAGGATTTTATGAGGAGTGATAACTTGCTGAGAAGCTAATTAAGGAGCTTATCTCGAGGCGTAGGTATATCAATAAAATCATGGTGCAAAATAGATCCTACACTCACGCGTGGTCAAATTATCCGGCGTTCGAGGATTATTTAGAAGCAATTATAAGATTAACAGTATTACGTATAGTGTAATTGATTTTGTAAGCCAGAGATTTGTGAATTATGTGATCTAGTGAACCATGAAAACAAATTTCCCTTACAGTCTATTTTAGAAGATTCCAATACCAAGATTGAATTGTCATTTGTGTCGAAGGCTTTACAGACATCAACGAGGATAGCGTCTGCTCTAAGGACTACGTTAAGGGGTTAGGCCACCTTGGACGGAGCAAAATTGCAGTCATTTTCGGCATTTTTTTTAGGAAGATAATAAAATAAACAGAAAATTTAATATGAAGCCTGTTATTATACAACTCTCGCCGGAAAAAACCCGTATTTTTTTTCTTACAAAATGGCGGCGGTAGAGCCGTGATACGCAAGATCTTGTGGAGCGACGTTTTCCACGGTGTTCAATCTCACGGCTATACCGTTTGACTTAGAACAAAAAACCAAAAAGCTTTATTTTCTGCATGCCCAAAACTATGGAATTACGTAGGGAAATCCAGAAACATTAATTTGTCTCGAAATGGTGACCATGGAGAGAAAAAGTGCATTTTTTTTTTTATAAAAGTGTCAATTGCACAGAACATATTCAAGATATCACAAAACCGCTACGTACTTCCATAGTTTTAGGCATGCAGAAAATAAAGCTTTTTGGTTTTTGTTCTAAGTCAAACGGTATAGCCGTGAGATTGAACACCGTGGAAAACGTCGCTCCACAAGATCTTGCGTATCACGGCTCTACCGCCGTCATTTTGTAAGAAAAAAAATACGGTTTTTTTCCGGCGAGAGTTGTATAATAACAGGCTTCATATTAAATTTTGTGTTAATTTTATTATCTTCCTAAAAAAAAAATGCCGAAAATGACTGCAATTTTGCTCCGTCCAAGGTGGCCTAACCCCTTAAGTGTGACATTCTGTGTGTAGAAATAAGATGCACTTACTGTAAGGCACCATGACAGTGGAATTAACGGATTCCGGTGCTATGCCACGAATACAGCCTCTCCACAGCCCCATATGCTTGTAGATCAATCTTCTGCCTGCCCTGCCAGCATCCCCAAGAGGCAGACCTTCTTCGTCTGGTGCCTGGATGGTGAACCAGTGATCGGTCCCAATGGCCACTGACCATATGCACACTGATAGTCCCACGAGGACGGTGCAACCAAGAAGAATTCGCCTCTCGAAGATAACCTGCGTGACACGTGACAAACTACTGACGCTTTCTGTTGGGAACCGCGCAACGAGGGAAGCTGAACGTTGTGGGAGATGGAACAACTTTCGTGGGAGTTTCGATAAAATTTAAAATTCCCACTTTGCTAAATAAGACTTAGGCCTTGGTATCTTTATCAAAATATTTTTCAATGGAAGGGAAATTTCTGTAATAAAAATTCTAGTAGTTGTCTAGTTTTTGTAATAAGGGTTTACAAATTCCAGTACAAAAAGCACTAACCGAGGTCCAGCACTTGTAAAATGGAATTTCGATTTCATTGAGGGAGAATTTTTCGTTTACTTTACCTGATTGTATAGCGCCTTCATTCGACTCGCCATTTTGTCAAATTCTCTTGGCGTGGAATTGAGAAATTCGTATCTGGCACAGATCTATCGATAATGCTTCCTTTCTTGGACGGATTTAGTCGTGTTGCAATGATGCACCACCCCACTGCAGATATTCATTCACCGTGCGTTAAGAGTAACATTATTTTATTTACTGGGCACTCGTTTAGTGTGTGGACTAAGGAAATTTCGAAGGACCGAGGTTGATCCTCGATGATTGTTCCATTTGTGCGTTCTCCGGTGATTGATGATTGTGCAGCTTCTTTCTTTTGACGTAAAAATGAATACCCTCTGAATGATATGAGGTAATCTTTCACTAAGAACTACATTTTCTATGCAGGTCACGTTTAGTTCGTGTGGAACTTTTTATTACTTCTATCTGGGTGTACTTTCAAGTGCTTCGTTAATGGTTGAAAGAATCTTCTCACTTGTTTTCATGTATCGAACTCGTGTTGGTTCCTTTGTGGCATTGAAACCTGTCTGTCCGACATTACTGTACTCCCAATACTTTTTAAGTAATTTACACGGGCACCTCTAATGGATATATTTAGCTTGTTTACCCTTCTATAGAAAAGAATTCCCCAGTTCTTTGTGCTGTTAGTGTTTCCTTTTTTAATTCACCCTGTGTCTTCCTATTAAGTTAATTAGTGAGCATCTATTTCTTCCTGGCACTCATTCTGATCACTTTCGTCGCCATTTCCAATGAGTACCATTCGGTCACTTCCATTTCCCTTCTGCGATGATGACAAATAAGTTTCCTTGATGCACCCTTAATTGCAATTCCTCGAAAAGTTTGAAAATGGAGGCTCACTTTAACTTAGAAACCTCTTCTTCTTCTTCTTTTATCTTCCTCGAAATGCCTGAAAATGACCAAATCAACGTGTTTTCAAAGTGGTTAAAGTTCATACATAATGATAAAATGTAAATTGTTACACCAAAATTAAATAATCGTCTGTAAATAATAAAAGGCATTGCTCTATAATCTCATCACTTATTTTATATTTTCATTGCACAGAAACCTGTTGCTAAACCAACGTGAAAGTTACGAAAACCTGAAGCATTTGCCAATTAGTGCACGTGTCTTTTTGCAAATCACGTGTAACTACTTGGCACGAATGACAAATGTCCACATGGCTCTTAATTATCTCTTCCCGTCGGGTTACACCCCAGCAGGTGTCCTGATAATTCTACAGAAAATACAGTAGATGGAACTGGTCGAAGGAAGCAAAATTCGTTCAACGAAACAGACAAGCAGAAAGCACAAATTGCCCTATAAACAACTCACCGATTTAATGAATTCTTTGAGAAGGAAACAGGGTAGGTGGATATATCCTACAAGCAAGCATTTTATGTTCCGAAAACGCTGAGTAAAAACACGAAAAAGCAATCATCGCTACGAGGCTGAGACAATTTGGCAGAGGGAAAATAGTTCTGCCGAACCGTGTCATAATTCCGTTCCTCCTCGTCTAGACTATGAGGCTACGAAGCATCAACGTCAGCTGGGAGAAGCCAAATGACATAATGCATTATGCCAAAATCCTGGAACCACCTTGCAGGAAATCGTGTACTATAATTATGCAATGTGCTTGAAAAATACAGCAATTATTGTACGCAGAATAACAGGGCAGAGAGACTAGCCTCTATATTTTCTATTGATAATAGAACTAATTGGAATTATTCTACATTTTGTGCACGGGATTTTCCAATTGGAAATGAAGAATCTGATGCAGCTTGAGAATTGCGGGGCTGTGACAATAGAGACTTTTCGCAGACTCCACTTATAAATGGCACAGCTTATTTAAAGCGTTCCATTTGTTCCCAATGCCTTTCGCAACGATTGGCTAATAAAAAATACGCTCAGTTATTCGCTAGAGCCACTTCGTCTTCGCTATTCGTTATTGTTGTTCCTCGGAGGTACTTCTGATGCGCGTCACGATTTAACTCAAAAATATTCATACCAAAGGAATATCGTTAGACTGAATACAAGTCCTGACTGAAGCATAAAAAAATGGCTAATAAATGGCAGCTGTATAAAGAATGCCTGGTGTGCGATACACCCCGTGTGATCGCGCAGGATTAAAGAAATGGAGCCACACTAGTAGACTTTTCCTTAGAGCAAGACATCTGTTTCTCTCGAATGTGCAAGAAAGTAAAAGCTGGCGTATCCACTAGAATTCGCAAATGAGTATTCAAAGCTGTTTGGTCGAATATTCCCCTGCTAATCACGCCATCTTCGCGAGACACGAGTCGCGGTCAGAGAAAATAGACTCGCTAACACAGGGGTTAGAAAACCACAAGCCTTCGGCCAGGTCCCGAGCATAAATTTGGCGAGACGACTGGCAGACGTCTCATTGTAAATCGACGATTCACATCGCTTTGTTTCGCAACGACCATGAAATATGCAGTCGAACGGAGGAGCTCGCCAATTAAAATCCCCCGAATAATTAATCTGTCGCGGTTCCGATGCAGACGATCCACTACGCGGAATTTATATTTAACCGTAAATAGCGGAGTGTCGCTTTTAATGAATTTATTGCTCGTGCACTATGCAGGATGGTATGATAATAATCGGTTCGATTTATGGTGACCCTTTAGAACTTGTCACAGGGTATTTATATGTCAAAGAGCGTCCATTTCTCCTGCAAGCCACTGACCGCCACAGATCAATCCTATTATTCTGTATTTTAACACGAAGAGAATCACCGCAGCTGGAAATAGATGCTGGCTTCCTGGAAATGCGATCAAGCTATTGTTTACCGTAATTAATGGAAAATTAATCGTTATTATGAGCCGTGCAATAGTGTATTGCACGATTATAATAACGTAACATAATCGTAACTTCGCTGCTTAAAAATAAAATGGAGGTGTAATTTACGTAATGGTACGGTATCCTCGATAATGTTTACACGGAAGAAGATAAAAACCAAAGCATTTTATGGCTGACCTGCGGTGTCTGTTTCTACTGCCACCAACGCACTCGAACAACACGTTGTCAGTAACTGGGTAATGAATCAGAGCAATGAAAGCATAATGACTCAATTAATGGTGCATTTATATTTATACTAGAATTGTTTATGCGTACCTACTGTCGATTAATGTGTCATATTTACGCATTAATGATGTATATATTGTTTATTGAATGGCTGAATTTTGTAAATGCTTCACATTCACACTTTAAAGTTTCTATTAACAATGAGGATTAATATTAATATATCAGTAAAAGTTTTAGGTTCTTGAAGAAGAAATAAGTGGCACTATTTTTATTTCTCAAGTATTAATGCCTGTGCTCTTTCGGCGCTCGATAATAATACTTTTTTACCAGTGGACAACAATGATCTATGGCACCAAGGCTTCACACTTGTGTTCCAGATGTTCCCTAATTGTTCCCCCAGAACGTCGTCTGCGGGTCATTAATCAAATTCTTCATTTGAATGGCTGCTGACGTATTTTGCCAGAGTGTGGCCCACCCAAAGGGAGTCATATTTATTTTACGACTAGAACGAATCCAGATGAACCGGAAGCTAGCTTGATGTAAAGCTGCCAGCACGATTCTCTGCTCTACGCGTAGAGACAGAAAATTTTAATCAACGTCGGGAAACACGTCTGAATAGCTCCTCATATCTGGAATTCGTGGCAGTGCACAATGAGAGGAACAGAACTGCTGTATTATAGAAATTCCCCCTCAAATATTATCACCTAAATTCGTCGAGAGGAACGTGCCATCTCAAAGGCTCGTATAAGTAGAAATTGTGGGTGAAATTGTTTGCATAAACATTGCTAACCAATTGCGTAAAACATTTGGATAGAATAAACATTCAGTGAACAGAAAGAAGGCACAATGAATTCAAGGAATTAAAAAATGTAACGTACCTATGTGTTTTAATTTGGATTCAGCTTTATGAATACCACATTTTCCATAGTCAGCAATGTGAGGTACCCATTTAAAAAAACTATTCATATAGCAAAAAGGACAAGAATGAGTGTTAAAAAGTGCTGGAAAGCCAAGTCCTTTCTCTAAAATACACTCTTGTAATTTGCTCACGCTATCTGCTGTTCTCCAAGCTTTTTATCCAAGGAACTAATGAACGATGAGTACCCTTGAAGAGCATCCTGATGATAAATCATTATTCTTGAAGGGTGCTTCAACCGTCGAGCCCCATTTCACTTTAAATATCAATATTAGCTGCGAAATGATCGTAATATCACGGGAATGAAAATACAACTGGCTATGAAACGATAACCAAAAGTATCTTAACGCGTTGGCTTGTCGATGGATGTGTTTATCATAGCAACACGTGCAGCCTGAATTTACGAGCCTCGTGAGAACGTGAAAAACGATGTTCGTGATGAACCTGCGTGCATGAATTATTATACACAGAGCACGTCATTCCGAGTGCCGAAATGGCGCGAATGGCACCCCATTTTCCTAAATCAATGGCGGCGACGATCCTACACAATTAATTACTTTATATGGTATTCTTCATAATACTCTCCTCGCATCGTACAATGACTAATGACTAATTCTCGCGAAAATTCAATTAAAATCAGCACAATTGGCGAGCAATTAATTTAACAAATATCTACCCCCGAACTATGAGAATCTACTTCACCTGATACTACATCTTCACATTACGAGACCACGTTGCTCCGAATTTATCAAAGAAACAAAAACCATCGAACCGAAATTCCATTAACCGGATAATATTATTAAAGTAGAATTTCATGTTGCAGGTTTTCCTACAAGATTCTTCGAATGACATTTAATAAAGCGCGAGAGTGGGTACTTAATGTAATTACCTTTCAGAAAGTGGGGGTAGAAAATTATATTAAGACATTCTTTCACGCTTTTCCAGTGACAAGCTGCTGGATATATATAGGTAGCAAACAATTTCATTAATAAAGCAATTGCGGGAAGGTGTACACCTCGTAGCGCGGGCAAGGAATATAGACGGCTCTATCGAACTCCAGAATTATCGGTATTTGACCCAGTTCGCGGAACTCGTGCCCTTTTTGCTTTCATACCGCTGTAATGAATACGCTTTCCCACCTGGAGCTCGGATGAATTTCAGTCCCCGAACGCGGCGGACCATTTCTTTCGATCTGGAGTTGCTGGTGTAACAAGAAACGCGGGCTTTCGCTTAGTTCATTAATTCCATGGCGTTGTAAAAGTTTCTAGCTCCGACTTGACGCCCGCTAGGAAAGGCTAACGGTCTAAAAATAAAGCAGCGTTTTAAAGCCGCCACGTTATACCTATTTATTGTACACAATATCGCGTGTCAGTTCACCTCGTTGCCGTTCATAAATTCGCTCAAACGTTCGATAAACATCAGTCGCATCATTTCGTGCGCGGAGTTCAATCCCTCCCGATCGACGGTGAATATTTAAAGTAATACAGTCAGGCTTGGCATTAGTGATTGGGCATATTTCTCGTCAGAAGTTATTCCTACTCTAATCTCTATAAGTAGTCTAGTTACGCAATAGTCAGACGGCGCTGAAATTTCGCGAGACGTCTGTTTGGTGTGTCACTATAGCAGGACAAAAACGTGACGGATACTATCATGAGTTATTTGATCAAGTTTTGCTAATAATATTTCTGGGAATGGTCACGATAATTATATTCTTCTGATTTGGAAAATACTGAATTGGTTTCCGTGAGAAGGGGATCATTTGATTTTTACTGTTCCTTTCTGTAGCGATTGTGGAAAGTTCTATTTGCGTTTCCATCGTATAATGTTCTTTTCTAATTGGATGAATTATCGCGAATTTTGAAGCTGAAACTTATGAAGAGTAAATGGAAACACGCCGTAACGGTATTATTTATTTATCGCGCACTGCACCCAAAGTAGAGCACATTAATACCTTTCCTATGCTTGATTTCGTTATACAGTTTGTCCTACTTCGCCCACAGCCTTGTAATATTACGCTAAGCAACCTAACGCCACTTTATTTGCAAATTGATCGCACAATTCTAAATTCGCCACGAACTAGCCGCGTTCCACTCGGCGATCTGTCAACGTAATATTCTACTCAATCGCAACCCTCAAATGGATTCACGTTCCAAATGATGGAACAGACAAACAGGTGGATACCTTGCTGACAGTTTATTTGAGTATAAAGGATATCCGGCTCTGCGACAGCGATATTAAACGCCAACGACCCGTCAGCGAAGTGAATATTAGGCGTCAAAGGAAACCATCGGCGAAGTCTTTAGGTGTATCCAAAAACGAATGCGTGAAAAGAATGGCAACTTAATTAAGGGTTCTGAAACGGCCTGAAAAGCAAGGGTATTTTCGGGAATTTTTTTCGACCAAACAACCCAAGTAAATCAATGTATTGCTTAGTATAGTTAATATGTACATATCGAAGAGTAAAAAAGAATTTTTTCAAGCAAATTCATGAATCCGTTTCGGGTATACACTTCGTCAAAATATGCGCTGCGGCAAAATCGTTCCTCTGGCGTTGACTGTACTTTAGCCATACGATTATTCTGAATACGAAAAAATAAAAATGGTTAGAAACTAGAAGCCTGCGTCTATTACAGGACGTACAGAAAAGTCCATTTCGTAAAAGATAACAAAATGGCGGACCACTGAAAAAATTCATATTTTAGGGAAAAATGTTGATAAAAAAAATAGAAGGGGCCATTAGAGACGGGTTTTTCGTGTCAATTGGATGTATAGTTTTCTTTATATGCTGTCAACGCGGTTGAAAAATGCCATGCGCTTGACACCGCTTCACGGAAAATACTTTATCTCCGTCAATTTCACGAATTTCTTCATAAAGTTTGGAGAGAGCATTCTCGAGTCTTTCAGAAAGTGTGAAAAGGAAACAACCGATTTTTCCGATTTCTTAGTGTTTCCCCCCTTAAAATAAATCAGAAAAATTGAGCAGAGGTAAAATCCTGCTTAATTAAATTATATATAAAAGCCTTGAATTGTTCCGAACCACCCACTTGTTTCTTATTACACAGTCGCAGAATTGTCGAAATAGGTTTGACCGGTTCGAAGCCCTGCGTAAATGAGAAGGTTGCGGTGCTGAAATGCAGCGAGCGCGCGAATGGGCCAGACTAAGATTACAAAGTGCACGTGCTCGGGCTGTTTCGTCTCGAGCCGTTAACGACACGCAAAAGTTGAGCATTCGACGTTATCCATACTCATCGTTTTTTATTGCACCCAATGACGTCAATGCGCTCGCCATTGTTTTGTTCGTTTACAGGCGGAGAGCACGACGGTGCGCGCAGTTTATTTAACCGCAGCTGCAGCTGCACGGGGCCACGGAGTTATAAATGCTGATAAAGCCAACGTGTGCCGCTGTCAGACTGCACAGTCGACGCCCACCGTTGCTATTTTCGAGTATTGCTGCCTTTTTTCCACGCCACGCCGTCGTTTCCTGCCCTTTATCCGGCTTCTAATGGCCCGTAATACACGGTGTCTCGTAACGAGTGATACAACCAGGAAGGAGATCCGTTCCGCGCCATGAAAAACCGTCCGCGAACACCAGATACGGTCCCTTCCTTTTTGTGCGAGCAGTTTCATTACGCTTGGGATAAACGCGCACTTCACTGGATCCTTGACTGGACTTCTTGCGAACCTCCATCGTGATTATCCGTTCAAAGTGGACATACTCGTGGTTCGTTGTGGTTCTAGGATATGTAATCTCTGAATTTTTTAAGTTTCTTTACTGTTGAAATTTTGGAGGATTCGCTCTGTCGAGGATGCTGAAGTTGCTAAGACATTTTCAAAGGTATGAACAATTTTTTTGCTTTGATTATTATCAGGCCCGACTCGTCCATTTAGGCAAAATTAGACAGCTGCCTAGGGCGAAATGTTGACAAGGGGCGCGAAATGGACATTTCATTGTTGGCATTTTTTAAAATAAAGTTTTAACTATAAATGTTTTAAGCTATGAATATAATTCAGAGTAAGGTCATCAAAGAGATCAAATAAATATAGGTATTATAAATAGAGGGAGGAAGAAAGGCTCAAGCCGGGCCTGATTGTTATTAATCAATTAGCGTTTAGAGTGTGCTTTTATATTTTTTGCATGTATAGTATCGTTTCCATCGCCTGACTTTAGTTAAGTCCACGAGTACTGTATCAAATTTCTTGCACCAGAAAATTATTTTTCTCATTTTTCTCAAAAGACACTTCTTGATATATTTATGATCCTACAATAATTATCCTGATCAAGTATAAGAAAACCATTTGATTCTCCGAATCTTGCTGGTACCTTTTGATACAACTGTACAAGTGGGGTAACATTTTTATGAAACACAGAGACCAAATAATTGGATCTCTTTATGTTTGAAGAGTGAGGACGTTTACCTAAACCGTCCAATATAGCGGGGAATGTTAAAAACGTGAGTGTGCACGTGTATAACAGCGGAAGCTATTAATGAAAACTTTCGACAAAGGGAAAAGGTATCGAGTTAAAAATACATTTCAATGAAAACCGTGTCGCGTGATTTGTTACTTCGTGCGATCAGCTTTAATATCGGACAGTAAAATAAATCCATTTAATAATTCTGAATATACATACGTGAAAGAAGAACGTGCGTCGAACGTTATTTGTCGATCTTTTTGGGCAACTGCGTAACATTTTTGATGGAATAACTTTGAAAAGTGAGGAACACAGTTTGTACGTTTAGTTCCATTCATGTGCAAATACAGATTTGGTCTGACTTTTTATATTGTATTTCCTAACTCGAGCAAACGTAACTTTCCACAATTTTTATTATATTAATATAACCTTCTGCAGCAAAAATTCTAATGGTTTCAGAAGCGTGTTTATATATTCTTCACTTGGAGGTATCATCTCTGTTTCGCATATTAAATTCATTCAATTTGAAAACTTTACATTTTAATGAAATACACGAGTCTTTCGTGATTGAAACGGTTGGGAAAAAATGTCTTCGACGGGGTCGTTATTTATTTGGAGGGGAGCTTCTTTCTTAATGGAGCTGTCAGAAGCAGCTTCCAGGAACTCTCGAATTTCACGTGATGTATCAGACTGAGGTTGGTATCGTTTAGGGGATATCCCTGTTATAGGTTCAGGAAATTTGTCTTTATTCTTCTTTACGCCCATAACAAAAATGCATGATATAGAAATCCCTAGATTGACTTATCTCCTCCTTTTTCTTTTTCTACATCCACTCTTCGTTAATACTTCTGATCTTTTACAGCAGTAATGCTCACAGAACCCTGTGAAAAAATATTTGACCCGAATTCAGAAGTTGTAAACTATATCTCAACAGTTTCTCTTCATTCAATTAATGTTTAAACTGTAACTTTAATCCATTAAATTTATACACTAAATATGTTAAGATTGACAGCTCCAAATCAGGTGCAATTAAATTCTCCACTTCTCTACGTATTCAGCGAACATTTTCCATGAAACAATTCTAATATAAAACTAGATAAAAAACGATCTATTTCTGATTTCATATTAGATTCCTTCATCATTGCGTCTACCACGAAAACGAAACACATGATCCTGCACAGTATCTTCTTTCAGAAGAAAAACAGTAGAACGAAAGTCACATTATACTTCGCACATTGCAACCATTTATCTTTAATACCACTTCTCCACCCTCTCGTCGCTCCAAAAGAAAGAAGTCGCGGATAAAAGCCTGTGCTTTTTGTGAGAGTGACCCGGGGAAATGGAAGGGTGAACGGCACGGGGAGCAACGGCGTTCGAAACGAAATGCTCATCGATTTATCGTCATCGTAACGCTCTCGTCTCGCTCTCCCTTTGTCGATGATTGATCGTCTCGAAAGGCAGGGGAGTTTATGAGCCTTACTGTCAAATATAACCGCGAAACACGAAGTTACAGCCTTCCTAAATTCCCACCGATTCTATTCTCGCCCCGGAGGCGTCGAAAACAAGTGGAAATGCGCCGACGAGCCGGTTGGGAATAGAATCTAGCCTAAAATCTCGGGGGTTTGTTTGCTCGTGGCCGAATTCGCATTAACGAAACTAATGGCTGACTGACAGACCGTGATTGTTGCTGATAGAAACACGGTGACTATCAACGATCTGTCTGTGCATTCGATTATTCTTGGCTTCTGCTCCCTGACTCCTTTGTAGTAGAAAAGTCCTGGCTGGTCAGACAGCCAGACTAGACACGCACCGTGATTCAAGATAATTTCAAACAGTTCGCCGAACTAATGGAACGTTGACTTAACAGTCACAGAAATATCAGCTATTACTGGGCTTGTGATATGTATTTTCATAAAATTCTACGACGATTTATTTTAATTATATAGCACCTTTAATTGCATCGCTACATTCTTCTCTTCATTTCCCTCGGAGCTCCTTCTTTAATATTTATTCAAATGCCATGGTGTGTAGAGGTACGTAGACGATATAATAAAATCGATAGTTTGCAATGAACTATAATAAAAGTTCTTCACGAAATACTTGAGAAGCGACACACATAACTTCGTCCCGACACGCCACCAGTTGACGCAAGTTGGTCGATTCGACAGAAAAAGTTGCTCCCCTACATTATGACACAGTTCCAGGGTAACTCTATAATACACTTTGCAGGGAAATAAATTTCGCGAAGTAAAATTAGTAGCAGGAATAATAATCCTTCGGCGCGCGCGTCACGGTCAATTCCAAAACATTCAATCGTCGAAATTATGATATAAACTGTACATCCACGATGATGCTTAACACGCTCGATCGATATCTCTCTCGCGAGGAATGCAGAGACTTACGCAACTATTAAATAACAGTTAATATCGCGCGTCTTACGCGTTTTCTAAACCACCGACTATACTAAGTGAAAGATCCTACCTTATTGCCCAAGAAATCGTGCAAAAAGGTAAATAAACCTTACGGAACGTCTGTTGTGAGAAACCATTTTCCAGCATTGCTCTGTGAAGCTATTAAAGACGGAAATAGTACAAAAACAGTTCTTTAAAATAGATCCACCGGCGAAAGAGTTCCAGAGGAAAATCGAACGGATTTTTAGTGGCTATCAAGTAAAATCATCTAGCCCTCAGGTAGGGATACTGTAAAAATAAAATTCCCAATAATTCCTCCGCATACATCATCCAGTCGATTAACAGGCAATTAAATTGTCCATTTGCAAGCACACGCGAGATTGCTTCCTATAAAGACAAATTGACTCCCAATTACCAACGTGATGCGTGCACCATGAAATATGAAATCGTAACTGGGAAAGCAGCAAAAGGTATCACACACACTCGTGTCTATACGAGAATTTCATTAAGGTATTAATTATCTTCCTAATCCAATCACGAAGCTTACGATCTAGAAATTTTTCTACTTCCAACGGATGAACTCCAATGATCCCAATTTAATTGAAGATAAAATTCATAAAATCGCTGTTGGCGATTGTCAGCTCTACCCAATGCTGTGTGTGAATCGATCCACGCTGTTCGGTAAATTGAGACGATGGGGTAACGTTAATAGGCGATTGACACCGAGGAGAACGTCGACACGTGTCAGTGCAGATCGCGTGCGTAAACTCAGCCCAACCCAAAACGATGAGACTCGAGCTCGTACGAGCGGCCGGCCAGTCTTGGCCAGAAATAGTTCCCCGTCGACGATGTATTTTTAAAGAATTTCTCGACGACCTACGACAATTGCGCGGCACGCGTCACCTTTCCCTCGATTAAGCTCGCGGCTCTACCTAGCGCCCTTATCGCTCGCAGTACTGCGCTTCAATAAAGCCCTTTTCACGCGACATACCTCTTCAGCTCCCCATTTATAACTCGGACACATTCACTTGACAGGGAAACTATAATTCAAAAAAGAAATAAAAAGAATTTGCTCGAGATACCAGACGAGTTATAAAATTCTCACGCGTGAAAAAGCCTTGAGGCAAGTTTCCAACCAGCTTCATTCTTTGAAGAATTTATACTTTAGACATTAAAGGAATAATATTTCAGAGATTTTAGGGGTTTGTGAAATTGAAGCTTGGGTATACAATGAAGTTGTGATGAAACTTAATGAGTGACGTAATTGGGTTCGTGTTGTTCCCGCGTGGCTTTTAAAATGTGTGCATTAAGTGATGTTAAATTCGGAATTATTTCGAATTAATGTGAGTAACATGATACAAGCTGTTTCCTCTCAAGTATCGCCTACGTAATGGATGAAATATTCAGGCTAATTAAAACCCTCGATTTAAATATCATTTCCAACAGAAACGTGGCACTCGTCCTCTCAGGCTTCTACAAACGAACATCATAATTAACACACATTCTCCCCAATAACAGGCAGACACACGGTTCGCTACCCAGCATCACCGATCCCAATGTGCAAATCATTTCAGCCGCTAGTTACTTAACAAGAAAAACAGTTCAACGCGCTGCACCCAGGGAGCGGAAAGTGATCCCGCGTCTCCTCAATCAGTGCACGGAAATCCAGTGATAATTCAACGAAAATGACGGGAACAGTCTCTCTTTTCCTTTCCTCGCCGATCACCACACACGAAATTAACCGTAATTCGAGCGGTTAGTTACTGTTCTCGGCCTCCTGTTGCGCCCCCTTGTATTTCAAACTGCTGTGTTTAAAGGCTGATGTATGCAGTGCGCCTGTTTTCGTTGGACGGTATAAATACAATGGCCAAAAGCTGGGGAGCACTCCTCGAATAAACACAGACGTTTCCCGACTTCGTTGCCTGGCACCAGCATTCGTGAGAAAATTCAGAGTGCCGGTGCTTCGAATCTGCCGGCAAGAATCCCAGCCGCGATACACGCCGAATGACAGTTAGGAAGAGAGCTTTTCATTCGGACTGACACGCTGATGGTTTCAGGAAGTTGCGAGCTCGCGGGGATCTCCTCCCCGCCCTATCATGGAGCAGATGGACCGAGAAGCGGGAAGAACGAGAGAATTTCAGTGACTAATGTCTTCCAACGCCTTCCGTCCTTCTCGATTTCAGCTCCCCTATCCGTGGATATGCAGTGGTGATCGATAGAAAGTCTCAAACTCAAATCTTCATACGTCTGCAGAACTGACTTAATGCCAGGCTGTAAGTATTATGTTGGTTCCACTGGGGTATTCTGGGAAACCCCCAATCTGTGGAATATAAATTTTCAGATAGGATTCTTTTTAATAGAACTATCTAATTTCTGTTGCCACTCGCGGTTTAAATATTCTTTTAAAAAGAACTGCGTGCTGCACTTTAGAAGCTTGGAACTACTCTGTGAATTAAGGGTAGCAGGGATTCCCTTGTTGTATAAAAAGATTTAAGAAACTTTTTTGTGTGATGGGATGTACGGATTGGTTGAAATGATGGTCAGTGTAGTTGTCACTGGAAGTATCAGCTTTGAATTCTCATCGAAACAATTCTCATGAGGTATTTATGAGATTTAGGGATACTTATCAGTAAATTTGAAGGGATGGAGAGATTACAAGGTGCGTGTGTTATAAATAGGCGTATAGAAAAGTTGAAGCCAGTAGAAATTAGGCAGCCAGACGGAATTTAATACGGTGGTGTTAGTGCGATCCTCTATTACGCTGTCACGTGGACCTTTTTTGCCGCCTCACATTCCGGTATCGTTATGTAATGGCTCATAATACGGGGCAGGAAGAAAGAAATATTTCTTACGTAACCGTCTGATTAACTCCGAGTATTTTTAACAAATTAAGTCGATCAGCAGTGTAGAGAAGTGATGATAAAATTTGATGAAGTTGGCTGTTGTAGAACCACGAATGTATGTCTGCTAGAGCAGTGCTACGATTGATAACAGGGAAGTGGTTCAAACTATTAAAAGAGTCCACAGACACTAATAATAATGTCTTAATTGATTCAATGTATAATTTATTTAATCTGTTAATTGAAATAGAGTACAATTTATTCCAACCTTAATGAGAATATTGTGTCACGTATAATTGCAAGTAACTTTAATTATAATAAAGTAATTAAGCTATCGACCGTATTTTTCGAATAAACAATAAGTGGTTTCGGCGCACTGGTTCGGTCAGTTAAATAATTTAAAAGCTAATTTGCAATTTTAAAAGTTATAAATTTCCGACGTTTACTGGTTATACTGGCCAAAATTGAAGTGAAGACTCTATCGGAAGAATTACATCATAAAGCCTTATTGCTTTAATAAAGTTGCGTAGTACTCTTGTATTTTAGGTGTTTCATACCTAAGGTTTACGCTTGGTTGTTTAATTATATGCAACGTCTCCAACAGAATTCTGCAACAGAATTGGAGTCGCGTAGTACTCTTGTATTTTAGGTGTTTCATACCTAAGGTTTACGCTTGGTTGTTTAATCATATGCAACGTCTCCAACAGAATTCTGCAACAGAATTGGAGTCGCGTAGTACTCTTGTATTTTAGGTGTTTCATACCTAAGGTTTACGCTTGGTTGTTTAATCATATGCAACGTCTCCAACAGAATTCTGCAACAGAATTGGAGTCGCAGAATTCTGTTGGAGACGTTGCATATGATTAAACAACCAAGCGTAAACCTTAGGTATGAAACACCTAAAATACAAGAGTACTACGCAACTTTATTAAAGCAATAAGGCTTTATGATGTAATTCTTCCGATAGAGTCTTCACTTCAATTTTGGCCAGTATAACCAGTTCCTCTATACATAATAAAATTATATTATGTAATCATTTGGTCATATATCCTAATGCGTTTGGCTTTTACCACAGTAACATCAATTAGTGGTATTTTGACAGTTGTTGTGAGGTTGAAAATGTTCGTTCTGGTCAATAATTGTTAAATTCGTTCTTAATATTTAATGGTCTCCCTTTTGACTCCGTTCTAGCCACAGTTTTGTTTCACCTTTAAATGGTCCTCCAAGTTATGTTTACTTCAGTCACTCTACAACCGACTCGTGTGTTACACGTCGTATCAAACGTGTGACTTTAAAGCGAACGCAATATACTTTATAAATATCTTTGCTTGAAAAAGGTCTAAACCGCAGACCGAAACGTCGGAAATTTATAACTTTTAAAATTGCAAATTAGCTTTTAAATTATTTAACTGACCGAACCAGTGCGCCGAAACCACTTATTGTTTAACTTTAATTATATTACTCTCGAGTAATTCAGCAATACAGATACTCGTGTATTAAATTCCGTGTTAATGACTCAATTAATCCCAGAAGCGGAGGTTAAGGTCAGAGAAGACATGAAACAGAAACGAATACAAAGATCCATGTAACACCAGAGACATTTTTAAGTGTCCAAACATTGAATCGTGCGCGTAATTTCGTACGTTCGTTCAATATTATAGAATGAAAACATTCCCACGCTCTTGTACTGCTATCGGTATATTAGAGAACAATAGCAAATGACATTATGCAATTAACACATTGCTTTTGGCTCTGAGAACTGCATTAAACGACACATAATTGATTATCTCCACCGAAGATGACAGAAAGCTTCTCAAGTAATTTATAATCACCGTGAACACATAATTTATGAAACGCGTAAAGATCAAACGGGGAGCGAAGTTTTCACACACAGCCAGCGTTCTCAAAGGGACACGCATCGTCTGCCAGAACTCAATACCGAGCAACGACAAAAATATTCTTAAACATCGCGGCATTATAAAACCTGTCGCTCGATGGCATTTGACAATAGTCGTGCTCTAGAATAGAACGTCAGAAATTCTTCGGGAGGCAAGCAGAATGTAATGTCTCGTTAACGAACACCACTGACGTGGAAGTAATAATCGATCTGGTTGAACGAATGCCAAATTTCTTGGAACTATCCACTTACCCAAGTATTAGTGAAATAACGTATAATAAGATATAGTGTTTCATCTGGCGGATAAAAAACAAGCTTTTTCAATATCTCCAAGTCACCCCCATCAGCAAACTGATTTAATTTCTCAGTCTTTCTGTTCTTCGATGCATTCGCGAGGGTAACAGATGACTGATTATATTTTAGACTCTCAATTGAGATATTATTCCATTTATTAAATGAAAAACTGTTCCTTTTATTTCACTTCTGTTTCGCGAGGAATTAAACATTTCGATTTTATTTTTCTACGCGATATTTTTCTATCCAGAATAAATTCTATAATTCTAGTTACTTATTGGTCGGGACTTACATACGGCAGCCTAATGTTGCCATAAAATCTTTACGATTTCGCGGGGGTAAATAAGGATGAAAGCTGACGTGCACTTTCAAGCATGATACATAAAATTTAGCACGGTGCTCCCATTGTAAAAGCCGTAATAACAGATTTATAGTCTCCACCTACCTCTCAATCCCACATATGAACGTAAAACATCGGACAAGAGGGACTTAGAAGGGACATGCATCCCTGGCACAAAGGAATAAGTAATATCGCAACGATGTCGTGAATTTAAACCAGACATTTCGCTCTGAAACAAGAGCGCAAAGGATATGGAAAAAGTGGTAACAAAATATACGAGCAGTTTACCTTGAAAAGTTGAATTTAAAAATCTCAGAGGAAGAATCACGAAGCGAAGTGAGTTAAACTACCACTGGGCTTAATAATTGATAACGATTCTTTTTAAATACATAATTTGATGGAAACGTGGAATCACTGGGAACATTTTCCGCAATTTCATGAATAAATACGAAGCGAATTGCAGTAATCAGTTCGCTACAAAATTCAATTTACGAAAGAAGAAAGATTTCCAATCTTTATTTATCCAATCTTCTCTGAGTGCATAATTCTCTCATTACACTGCTATCGCGACGAGAATCTGCATATCTATGAGCCTCGATGTTGCATCTCATTGAATGCAATTGCTTGCAGAAGTAGCTTCTTGGTGCAATCGAATTTCTCTACTTGGGAGTAATTATAAAACCAGCAATTTCTCGGGGATAATAGAAGTCCTATCATATAAGCTCTGTGCTGCGATAAATATCATATAAGTTCTGTACTGCGGTCGTAATTGGATCTACGTAACATAATTATCGGACTCCATATTCGATCGAATTTCCAGATTTTTCTTCGAAACGGAGACAATAGAAACTTCAATTATTTATTGTTTCGTGGAACTGAGAAAATATCGTGAGAACTAACAGAATGATATTTTCACTGTAAACGCTAACACCAATTTCAGTGTGTTATTGCATGTAAAAACCAATTAAACCACTTCTATGGATTCATTGAACTTTAGAAGCAATTGCACACCATTTGATTTTTTCAAAACGCCCAATCCTGAAATTCTTTACAGAGAATTCCAAGTTAAGTGGTTCGAATGCTTGCTCTCGAAGCAGAAATCTTCGCAAGGGCACGCGCGCGTTCTCCGTTGAAATTTCGCTTTTCCCTGTGCAGTCGACGGGAAACCAAACAAAGGGCCAAGTGAAACGAAGAAATTGTTTCGTAACGATTTCCTTCGACCTTCGAATTAATCAAAAGTCACTGAATCGAGAAGGGCAGGCTTTGGAGGTTCCGTCCTATCGAATCAGATTGATCAGGATTGCGTGTAGAATAGCCGGGGAAGTTCGGGGAGCAGAATCCTTTGAAAGAGATCGCAGTGACATTGCCAATGGCTTTCTGTGCACTCTGGAAACTCATGATTATCTTGGCTGGATGAACAGCGAAACGAACGAAATCGTGTCAATGCCGTTTCATGGCGATTATTATCGATCTTGACCACTGCACGGAGGAGCTGCGCGTTATACACCCTGATTACGACTTTACTTTTTAAACAGTTCTCTGCTGAGTGTGAGTTACTTTTCCTACACGCTTACCTGAAAAATGCTCTTTGTGCTAGAAAAGAACATGGTGAACGTACAGGCAAGTAATTAATAAGGAGAATGACCTTCTTCTATTTATAATTAATTAGAGCAACAGGCGTTTCCTTTCTGTAATCTGAATCTCCACCGAGAAAGTCGATGATTTTCATGGAGAAATAGGTACACGAAGATCCTTCGATTATACTTCTTCATTATTATTCTTTACATTCTTAACATAATTGAAAACCTAAAATTATGTTTTACTTCAAACTCGAATATCTGCATACATTTTTTTTTTTTACTATTTCTACTAAATTGAATCATAAGTAACTCTAAGAAGTAGATGGGTGTTGTAATTAGTTTGTCAGCTGTTTATTCACTTGAACATGCAATACCTCCACCTTTGGAATTGCAAGCCGTTGTATAATCTAAATGCGTCTCCTCTGTTTGGAATCGGTACCAGAGACGTAATAACCGAAGGGGTGGTACATCTCTTTCAAAAGTGGCAATCTCAATTAATTCCAGCATTCCCGGTGCAGAAAAATTACGCTTCCAGTGGTCTAGCATTCCAGGGGAAAACAGGACTCATCAAGTGCATCGGGGAATATTACACCGAGCGCAGGGGTGGTCGAGTATCGAGCCCGCAGTCGCGGGGGAGTGAATTTTCCAGTCTCCCCTCCGCGGTGAATTCGCAAGTTGCGAAAGCGAGTCGTGGCATGCGAAACTGTTGCTTATCGGGTAACGAGGGTGCTAATTATTAGAAGTAGTTGAAACGACAGAAAGCCCACACGGCGGCACTCCACGCTTTAATCACATCCACGAAAAACGCTGAAGGGACTATTGATCCATGCCTACTGCTTGAAAGAAATCGCCGGGCGAAATATGAAGAGGACAATGGAGATGTCGAGTTTAACCCTTCGTTGACACTCTGGGTGGGAACCACCCATAAGCTGATTTTGACACTCTGTGCCTTTTATATGCAAAATAAATACCTTTTTTCCAAAGCCGACTTACAAACAATTTTTTTTCTTCCAAATATTATATCTGAATAATAGCTCTGTAGATTTTTAGCTTTCTAATATTTGAATTTGTAAAAGTTACAATTTATTGAAGATTTTCTTCGTGTTTTCTCGACACATGGTAATCTAGAATTTTTTTTACAAAAACTGTGATAAAATTTCAATAAAAAACTATTAGAATACATTTTAGAGACCTTGAAATTGACCCATGATTTTTTCCATAACGATTGGATTCTTCAGATGAGAATGGCAGTCGTTCAAAAATTGTTCTGGGTGTGAGCCACCCAGGTATGTCAAAGATGATCGAAAAGAGAGGTGTGTCAACGAAGGGTTAAAATTTAAAGGGAACAGAATTGCGGACAGATTCCTCCCTTAGTTTCCACGCAGAGCATGCGGGTTTATATTTCCGCCGAGATTTGAAACGAAACGGGAGTGCACCCTCATTAAACCAATGGAGTATTTCCGTGTGACCGATCTTTTTTCGCGACGACCATTAACAGTACAACTAAATTGTGAAATACTTTTGAAGTAGGTACGCGGCGATCGGGATGGAATCCTCGACAGGGCGAGTCGCGTTTAAAATATTGGAACTAGAGTGACACGTGAATTGTATATGTGGCACATGTATGTTAACAATTTTTACGAGAATGGTAATTTAAAATTTAATATGATATCATTCGTTTAAAGTTAATTAATGATTAAGAGTATCAGCAATGAAACAATATTTGTTGTGAGTTACGAGAATTAATGGTTCCATGAGTTCATTTCGTAAGCAAATATTTTCATACGTTATCGAAATCCTTTCATCGACAGGGATTTTAGCGATATTATTGGAAGAGACATGTCACGTTATGAATGAATATTAATACCCGTCGCGAATTATCCGTACGTCAATGCATCCATTCTCGCGCGAGCGTTAAACGCCGGCGAACGGTTGCGTTAAAATTCTATAGAATTATTGAATCACCCAGCTCGATTGTATCTCATATTTTAAACAGATATGTGTTGCCGGCCAGTCCCGCGAGATTTTCAGAATTTTGTTGCGTGACTGAGTTGTAAATAGAATAGGTACATCCACCCCGAACAAAGGTATTCACAGCGAAAAACCGTGGCGTGTGACACGCTGAAAAGGAAGGTGTAATTTTTCAACGCTTCATTCTGATTAAGTGATTGCGGTGATAACGCGACGGGGGTTGGTTTCGTGACTGCGGACAGTATTAAAACGAGATTAATATACGATAAAGGGAGGCTTAATTACTGCAGGAGATGTATTAAATACGACGATGACGGAATGACGATACTATTTATCTGAATTTCAAACTTTCTGATCTTAGATTTTAATTACATAAATGTCAATACAAATTTATACGCGAGAATATAAGATACTTTGTGGAACAAAACGACAGGTAACCGAATACTAGTAGCTACAATGCAGACGAATACATCTCTACCTGAAATAACTGTGACCTTTCCGTTCCTTCGTCACTCCACTAAATTTTATGGCCCTTTTCCCTATTGTTCCACTTTTTAATGGAACTGCCTTCCATCTGAAATTCGCTCTCTACCCGCCACCTCATCTTTCAAACATACAGTGATATTATTTTTCGCTAATCAACAATAGCAATTAACTCTTAACTCTGACCCTTGTAATTTTCAACGTCACTGTTAGTGTTAGTTTTGAGTGGTTAACAACAACTGACAACTGTACCTCGTCTTTTGCACTCTACTTCTACTTTTACATATACTATATAATTTCTAACTCTACTATTCTTCTCTTTCTTGTTTTCTTATATACATTTGTCTTTTTTCATTATTATTATTATAACTAATTTGTCTCGATAATTTAATACAGGTAAATGTATGATCTTCCCAGACCAATGAATATATATATTACAATCCACTCGATAAAAAGTATCATGAAACTAGCACAAAACGTACTGCAACAAATTTATGATTAAATTTCACCAACCCAGGCCTAGTAAAAAAGACATGGTTAATTTCCCCTGAGAAATCACCGTATGCGTAATACCATTTTAAGATTCCCCGTTCAACTTAATAGCTCACGCGCCACACTCCTGCCAAACAAACGCTCTTTCCTCCGACCCACTCAAAACCCTCAACCCCCCAATCAAGCAGCAGATAAAGCAGTGCCCTTGCATTCAATTACAACGAGGAACAGTGACACTCGTCAATATATCAAACAGCATCGAGACGTTTTCCGCTCCCGCAACGACACTTGCGATTCGTTCCTCAAATACGTCCCGCGCGCGTGTACCTACACGCTGAATCCCTTCGCGCTGGTAATTAAAACGGGTACCCTCTGACAACCCGATCGCACGTGAACGCGGACGGGTCTCGCGAAGGCGGTCACACGTCCCTACGAAATCGTCGGCGAGCAACATTAAAAATAAAGCGAAAGCAGCCGCCGGCCGTCGCGGTCGCCGTGGAAATCGCGGGACGCGGAGCGTCGGGGAACTCGAGCCTCGACGCCGGGACTCGTGAAACAATAACCGGAATAAAACTATAAACCTATAAAGGCTCGCGCCAGCTCGCCCGAGAGACGACGCACGTGTCTTCCATTCCCCTTCGCTACACCGTGTTGCTCGCCTACCTCGCTCCTATTCCTCCCGCGGCGTACTGGTATCGCTGGAGCACGCCAGAATTCCCGTGCCCGATTGACGGCGGGGTTATCCGGCTGCGTCTCGCGTAACTGGCCGCAGAGCTTCGAAATAAACCGCGAGGGTGAACGTGGCTGCACCACCTACACACGTTGTCGGTCGGTCCGACACTGATCGTACACGGACTACTTGCTCTTCGTGGCTTCGCAGCGGGAGCGGAACACCCGGTGGGGGTAGCCGGCAGGAAATGGAACGGGGGAACGCCGTAGCACCAAGGGCCGGAAGGGAAAGTACGCGGCCGGGAAGAATCTGAATAAGAGGAGCAGAGGATTCCCACCCCTTTGCGAGGAATCTGTCCCCGAGAACTGCAAATTCCGGCTGCACCCCTGTTGTGAAATTACACCCCCCCTGTTTCGTGGGGCGAATTTCGAACTTTTCAGTAATGCGGGGGCGGAAATTTGCTTCTTTTAAGGAGTCGTTTATTACTGTGGAGGGATGGTGAAGTTATTTGGGAAATTAGCATAATTACCCTGTGATGAGCATTGCGATGATGAAAGAGCAGGGTTGATTGCGATGGAATAGGGATTCTTTTGCATGGGATTAGGAAATTTTTTCTTGACAAGGGTAGCGGGCTATGGTTCTTCGTAAACGTGGTGCTTGGAGTTTTTATGATAAAGTGTCTTCAGTCGTTATTGATTGTTGTTGAGTGTTAAGTAGAATTTGCGTGCACGCGATTGTTTTGCATTTTGCATGCAATACACAAACGTGTACGTATTTTTAATTTTTTATACCATGCTCTATTAATACTGCCACTCGCAATCTTACAGTCTTGTACAATATTACAACATATTACAGTCTTGTACGTTATTATCATAAGTGAGTGTTTTATGCAATTACTTAACGACACTTACGATTAGAGTAGTCCGTTCCAGACAAGACTGCATATATATACGTTTTTTGTCATTAGTGGAGTGTCTTGATCGACGTGCATTAAAGTTAGCATTGTTCAATGTACAATTTGTTTAATATCTTTATTTTCATAGACAAATCCTACAGCAACGCAATGGGGTCAAACATGCTGAAAATAAGTTGGCATTTCAAGACACGGCTAAAGTACAGGATCATTAAATTCTGTGGTCCTAATATTAGATTGTTCCTATGCTTATAAATAAAGGTCTCCACTCATAGGAATACAAAATAACTGAGAACGATATTCATGCGTGAATTATAATCAGAGGATTGGAGCAGACCGATTTTTTATTTGCTCCGCTCCAGCTCCGCTCCTGCTTCGGTCCAGCTGCTTTTTTTTTAAATAAAAATTCTTTTAATACCTTCAAACAGTGATCTTTTATTTGCAACATACCCCACCTTTCTAGCTTTACATTTTCATATAGAAAAAAATCATAAAGAATGCTTAATTTTCGGGCAAAGGAAGGGCTACGATATAATAGATTTTTCAATTATGAAAAATTGAGAATTGGTATTTCATTCATCCGCTCTTATCAAATGAAAGAAAATTCAAATAATAAAAAAAAATTTGGAACAGTGGAGCAGTAAAAATTTTCCGTGCTCCGCTCCAACGCTCTGATTATAATATTTCCAGGCGTTCCATTGCCACAACTCCAATCGTGTATTTCGTATAACATATAAATATTTCAAGGGAAGGAGATATAATTTCAGAATTGTATCACTTTACTGCATATTTTTCAAACGGTGCAGCACAATCTCAACAATAAACACCAGCAAGGAGATCAGATATCCACATCCCCCGATATAAACAAGATTCACGGTGAGGGAACGGTCGCTGCTTGTTCCCACATTCATAGAATAAGCCTTCCTTGCCGAAAACTTACGAGCGAAATCATAGAGCCACTTGTCGCGAATCCCTGACATTTGAAGGCGTAACACGACACTCGTGAATCGGTCTGCATACGGTAACAGTTTAGAGAAACGGTATCCAGCACGCGGCTCCGCGAAGCACAGGTTCTTGCAGACCTTCATGGTCGCCTTACCTTCGCGCATATGCATCTTAACGATTACACGTGCGTCGTTCGATTCTGCGAAGCAAGTAACGTTCCCGTGCGTCTCCAGATAATCACCACAGGCCATGATATTCATGAATACCACTTTCTTCTTCAACCGTTCGAAAGTCTTGTCGCCGACGTCGAATAGATCATTTACCAGCACTTTCAAGGTGACGGGCGCCAAACCAGCTCTGTCCAGCTCCTCGAAATCTTCGTAATCGACTTCAGTCATCGAGTGAAGTTTCGCGGTAGTCACGTCCGCGTACAAATGCGACGAGTGCATGATCGAGACCAGAAAGACGGTTAGAAATACCACTCTTTCAACCATTCTCCTAGGTCTCGTTGACACGGAGGCAGAGATCATCATGCCATAGATATTCAGCGGCTGCCACGAGTTCCTGTCGAACTCCATGTAGCTCGACGCCGCCCAGAACACCAGCACTATGGCGCAGCTCACGGCGATCCCAATGAAAGCCCGCGCCACGAAACTTCCGTATCTGTAGGTGATGGCCACCAATGGGCACCAGTCTTCGATGAAGACAGGCAAGGTGTATCTGAACTGTGGTTCAACCGAAAAAAAGGGCAGTTGCGGGAACACCACCACAGCTTGACTATTTGAAATCGTCGTCCAGTTGGTGCGATGGTCTTCTTGGACGTGATAAACGAGGGTAAAGTTTAAGACGCGTACGAACGTTTTCAATGCTTCCCAATCGGGCCCTTTCTGTCGTACAGGATTCCCCTCTGAGTTCCTCTCGAAGACCAAATAGCTTGATCGGTTCATCAAGTGCACTGTTATCGGGTAACCGTGTAGATTTATTAATTTGTTAGGAAACCATTGCACGCTCGAATTGTACGGCTGCTGGTGATAGACACTCGTAAACGGATTGTACTGATGAATCTTCGCCCCAGTTGCTTCTGACAGTTCTAAGACCGTCACGTCCAGAATCCTCTTCTTCCACATTTCTTTTAAGACTGCCTCGAAATTGCTGTTCTCTTCCTTCAGTATGGTTATCAGTAGAATCTTCGAGCGATTATCGCCGTGCATAATTACGTGGATGATATCCTGCGTCTGCTGGATATTCGGGGATTCTTTGGACACGTAGACGTATATGACCAGTGATCCTTGGGAGGCACGAAAGGATGGTAGTTTCGAGGGGACGGAATCGTTTAAGGAAACGCAACTCGTTGGCACAGTTCGCGCGACAGACTTGTAAATTTCATCGATCACCTCGGATTTACCACCGATCAGATCTTGAACAACGAACTGCACGTCCAACGGTTTCGTCGCCTGAAGAACATCTTCGACTGATTGGATTGTGGTTGTCAAGTATTTCGGGTTGCTCGCTTGTTGTACTGCTAGGAGGAACGTTGGCAGGAGCAAGGTGGTCCTCATGATTATTTAATTCAGCTGAGACTGGATTAATAATAGTCTTTCCTTTGAACAAAGGAGATCGCAAGCAGTTACAACTTTGAAGGTAGCCACAGTGAATTGAAAATTTAAGCGTTGGTTCTTTGTTTACTGCCTTTTTCCTTCCCTCCACTCGTAACCGTGAAGTGCGACAAGCTTGGACCTTTGAAAGTCGACAAGTGACTGAATGCAACAATCGTGCTTGTACTTGTAACAGCCTCGTGTGAAAATTTCATTTATATTAAGTGCAGCAATGTGCAGGTCATTTTCGCGGTTGAAGAAATTGAATTTCATTCACTCAATCGCTTTTATGTGGCATTAAAAGAATTTCATCTAGCTTCTGGATGGTAGATAGAGAACACCTGCACGAATGTCACGTGTATAATAAACGATCGTGGGAAGGAGTGTGCAACCATATTTTGCGTAATAAAGCAATTAACGTCATAACATCGCAGTCAATGAGCTAATTGATTTTGGATATCGAAGTGTGTATAAACAGTGCCACTAAATTCAATTTTTCTGCTACATTATCACTGCTACTTGCTTTTGCCAGTATATAATTTTAATCAAATGATCTTCTCGATCCAATTGCATATAAAATTGTGTCGAATCATTTTGCTACCATCGTCGTTTATGCAACTACGAACGAAGGTATGACAGAGTTCTTTCATTAAAGTCGTAGGCTCGTTGAGAAAAAATATTTCCCTGTACTTGACCAGAAATTGTTTAAACAGCGTCGAAGGATCCTTTTATTAACAGATTTCACCTGCAGACGATACGCAGGCGGAGCGTTCAATTGACTCTAATTGGCAGTGTCTTCTACTGATCGGTAATTTGCACGTACAATGTAAATTTTATTGACCATAGCCTAGAATCTTGCAGATGAACCTTGACGATGCATTACCCCCGCAATTATGATAATTTTATCAACCGCGACGATTGTAAACCTTCATACAGCTCGATGATTCTTTATTATGCTGATTAACACCCTTATATTTTGCAACTCTGCTTCTGATGTAAAATGTGCGCAAGGTCGTGCATTATGCATAATGAACGAATGACAGGGAAATACGACTTGTTAACTGAATGCGGAGCAGACATCGACATTCCAGGGTTTCTCGTAATTACTCCTTCATTATCATTTTCTTTCATTCAAGGTACCGCTTAAAATATTCCTGTATAAGCTTCCTATAATTTATGCGCTACTTAAAGTTTCTTAAAATAAGAAACTTGTTTTATTACTGAGTAGTAAAATACCCCCGCGCTTCACT
Organism: Andrena fulva; assembly: GCA_946251845.1. Taxonomy (NCBI): domain Eukaryota; kingdom Metazoa; phylum Arthropoda; class Insecta; order Hymenoptera; family Andrenidae; genus Andrena; species Andrena fulva. The sequence goes on from OX276332.1 coordinate 7,175,388, forward strand.
TCGGGCCTAAGAGATATTAAGGACTCCATGAAAACACATTTCACCCCTTTTCACCACCCCCTTAGGGGTTGATTACGAGAAAATCATGAAATTGGTTTTAAGGCATTTATGTGGGCAACCTTTCGAAGTAAAAACCAAATTGATATCTAATCAGGCCTAAGAAATTATAAGGAGTGCGAGAAAACATATTTCACCCCTTTTTACCCCCTTCGGGTTGGAATTTCAAAAAATCCCTTCCTATCGAGCACCCACGTCGCAAAAGGAATATACTCTCCGAAATTCATGTTTCTAGGGTCAGCGGTTTGAGCTGTACGGTGATGAATCAGTGACACAACGATTACATAAGTATAGATTAATTTCAGATCAGATTGATCATTCAATTTTAACTCCTTTTGAACGAGTAAGGAAACGTTAATCATTGACACGCGTCTTCCTCGGTGAATTTCATATTTATTGAAATAATCACTAGCCCTCTGTCGTTCGTAATATTTTATTCAAGAATGATACGTCACGTTACGTACAGGGAACGAAGTATGTATACAGCATTCCAAAAAGAAGGTATTCGAACATCCAAGATTTCACATTTATTTAAGCATACAAAAAGAACGGGTTTCCCTTGGCATCGACGCGAGTAGAAGCTCCGTGGGGAATATCGCAAGCAACAGTGGTAGCGAATAATTCTGTGCACCGCGTATGGTTGTGCAATTGCTACGAATCGGACGGACGTTATTAAAAAACAGCATAAATAATGTACAACTTAATCGAGCGCGTACTCGTGAGGTATAAACAAATGAGTATGACGATAAACAATAAACGTGTATGAATTACGTGTACAGCAAAATACTAAACATACATTTTTGGTGAAAGCACAGCGGAGATGTTCGCGAGGCGTTATATTTAATTGTTGAAAAATAGTTTGTTCGATAATATTAAAACGTATTATGCGCCGCTCGCGGGCCACCTATCCTCCTATTTTCTGGCCAGGACTAGAGACAAGCAGGCGAGAAGGATCGCGATTAAATTCGGCGCGAACGCGGCCACGCCGTTTCCGTTCCAGCAGGCATTCAGATTGCAGTGATTAATTATCGGGCGGAATTTTTGCTTGAAGTAATCCCAGTCGCACAGCCCCACTTTACATCCGTCGAGCATGACCAGCTTCTCCGCCAAGTAAAACATGACCTTGTTTGGTTGACTAGTGCTATCGCATCTGCGAACAAAAATAGAAAAGCTTTTTCTCACCGACTATTGTCCATTTCAGCCAGACGGTCGCGTTATTGGACAAACTTTCGCGTCATCCACTTTGAGCCGGCGTTGCTGTTTTTTTCCGCGATACAGCTCGACATCGGCCGGCCACGATATCCAACAGAGAAGTTGGAGAAAGAAATGCGTGGCAGATTTACGATTAAAAAATATTTCTCAAAGGAAGAGCCGCGAGACAGGTCCATTAAGACGTCAGAAAAGTGTAGGATTTATATCTCCGTGCAGTATTTCCAGAGGTTGCGCAAACAAAGTCAAAGTGTTGGACAATTTCGCTTATCCTCATCGACTCGTCCTGGACTCGATCGTAAATATTTATCGCCGGACTAGTCGAGTGCTTCTTAATGGTATAATTTGATTTACGCTTAAGTGTGGCGAAAATGAAAACAGTTCCTTACTTGTAAAAAACTGCAATCAGATTCGCAGCGAACGGTGACATAAAGGACGTTCTCCACTGACGTTTCGCCATGAATTTGTAGTTGTCGGCAGTCAATTGCATTTGGTCCTTATTTATGCTCAATGTGGTCAAGAGATTCTGCAGACTTATAATGTCACTGAAGTGGAACACGGCTTTTGGCTCGTTCGACTCTTCATCCTGCTCCACTTTCCTAAGGACACGCGGCAAACAATCGTTTGCATCGAATTGACATAGAAATTTGGAGGGAATGCAGAAATATTACGCGACGAGAAGAATTCGTTGCCCAATGAGCGCGAAGCGGAAGGAAGTTTCGCTTGAAAGAGAAGATACGAGAATATTACCAAAAGTGATTCATCATGTCTTGCAAAAGCGTGCATCCTAGCTGTGCATTGATATCACGTCCATATCCGGCTTTGTAATAATAGTAGAGATCCTCGCGATACTCCAGCACGCGGAGCTCCTCTTTGCTGAAAACGGCACACCAAGGAGAAAGTTTCGTCACTGTCCAGGCCTTTTCGTAACGGCACAAGTCGTACATGGATAGGATCGATCCTGTAACGTTACATGTCTGATGGAATCCTCTACACGGAATAGCATAGACAAACAGTGTGACGTTCGAGGCGTGATTGCAACTGACGTTTAGAAATGTTGTACAAAAATCCGAGACGACGACTGACGTTCTGCAAGAGGTCCTGGAACTCTGGGCTCTCCTCGAATCTGCTCACTTCTACCACGGAGATGTTGTTATACTCGTTGTCCCATATGTTGCAGGTTCTGTATGCCTGGGAAGGATGAATGATTTTGTCAGGAAATATAATAGAAGTATTTTTAAGTGTAAAATTGTAAAATTGAATTAGTCGAATTAATTCCATTTTTCGATCGTTAGAAGATGATCGTGACGATTTCTATTTTCCAAGACTGAAAACCACTTTCAACAGAATCTACACATTCGGCTGAATAAAGTTTATGAATATTCAACGTTGTCAAGAACTATTCCGAATAATGCTGCAGTTTAATGTACTTACAAAGAGCAACGTGTCGTTTGCAGAAACTTCGTCCGCAGTGACACCATTCGCATAGCCAAACAATCCCTCCACGAACGAGTCCATGCTTAGGCGACTGTAGCTGGTTTTGAACTAAACACAGTTCGTTTATAGCAATGAGATCATAGCAAAACCTTGTCGCAGCCGTAATCATTACAAGTACCATGTAATTTCCTGGCGTTGGGCTGTCGCTGATAGTTTGCAGCAGCGTGGGGAAAGTGCTTTGCAATCGTCCCCCAAGCAGCTTCATATCTTCTACACCCTGCGCCGTCAAATCTTCCGCCCTCTGCATATCGAGATGCTCGTCAGACTTCCATCTTTTCAAATTCTCCAAATCCCTCTCGCACATGCGACCGTCTGTGGAACGGAGAATTTATGGAGGACACGCGACAAATTTGCGAAACCAACGAATTCCCCTGAGAACGAATATATAAGATCGACCACCAGCGTGCTCCAATTTTTTAAAACCGACACGTCTGTGCGTGGGATCGATAAATCTAAGGTGAACTGCTTGGCATGTAACTATTGATCCATACGTAAACCGACGCGTGGCAAAGATCGATAGGAAAAAGCGTCAATGGCCTGAATTAGCGGCCGACTGGTTTACTTGCGCCTCCTTTTCCTCCATAATTTTTTAACGGACAAGGAAATTTCCTTGAAAATATTCAACACGCATCGCGATTTTAGATTGCAGGAGGGGTGAAGCTCTATTCAAGCAGATACACTTTGTATTTTTATTGAAATTATCCTCCCAGGATTTTAGGAATTCGAACGACGAAATGTACTTACTGCCGCGTGATTCGTGATTGTTGATTATTTGACTCTGGATTTCAGTCAGTGCAAGCATTTCGTCGTCTTCTTCTCTCAACGGGCAACGTGTGCCGTGTGTTACAAGCATCCATACCTGTTCCGCGTGGCAGTCTGTGAAACAGATTGAAAGAAAATGTTGATGTTGATTTTCGAGATTCCTCTTCGTTGGCCACTTACTAGGTACGCTCTGAAACCGAGTCTTGCCGGCGTTGACAAAATGGTAGGCAGTTTTAGTAGCCATGTACAGGTAAGGGTCGCTTTCGTCCGCGAAACAGAAGTCAACGTCCCGGGTGGAGACGAGATTTATTAGAAAAATTAGGAATAACAGAGATACGTTCATTTTGGGAGCCATGGTTAGACCTGGAATGCAAATTAACACGTGTCTTAAATAACTATTTATTGATTGAAGTATTAGGGGGTCGATCAAACAGGAGCAGGTAATTTTAATGGGACGTAAAGAAATTTAACTTCATCGAGCTTTAATCGTGCTTATGAAACATCACGCTGTTCGTGATTAATAAGCGAAATTCTCTTCGTAATTATAGGAACACATGAAACCCTTTGTTTCCTCGAGGCAAAGCAGATAGTACACCTACATTTTCCTGCGTTGATGTCACATGTTCCTGGCGTTGTAAATTGTACCTAACTAAACGTGAAGTTGGCCTTACGTAACAGGAAGGATATTTACTCATTTCTTATTTTTCATGGCTAAGCAGAAGAAAAAATAAGGAGGGAATTATCCTTGCGTTCTTCGGCCTTATATAATCAATAAATCACAATAGCAATTCATTCAATCCGCATCCAACAGTGATAGGTTTATAATCGTAAATTTCCGTTCTCGATCTTGGTTCTAAAATTATTCGAGTGATTTCTTCGTTCTGCAGTTTGAAAGCAACCGATCGGAAAACGACGTCGAGTACTTAATGCACCAAGGTTAAGGATAAATGCAAAATATCCACGCGAACGTGAAAGTTAAGATGTGCTCACGCATTAAGCGCATAAGCAACGTCGTTGCATAATTCTCGAGCAAGAAACAGGTTTTGCTCAGGTTCTAGATTTCATAGAGTGATTATTAATGTTACAGTAGAATTTTAGATCGTAAAATTTGCCTTCCTTTTATCGAGACCTGCCGTCAGAATTCGCACCTGGACCCGTTAATTGCTGGTGTACCGTTCATCCGACGAATGCTATTTTAAGTGCGCGCACTTTGTGGTACGAGCTGTAAATCTCAGTTTCTAGAGCTTCTACGTGCACTGGGATTTGTAAGATTTTTAGTAGACAATTTGTTAATTGACTCTGTTGGCCAACAATCATTGAGTGCTGTGGGATTTTTGCAAGGTGTTATCAAGAACCTATGAAGGCGGGATGCTGTTGAAAGAGCAATTGAAGAGTAAGTATTGTTGAGGATAACGTAATGGCCAGTGGCTCGATTAGCGAAGGCTTCTTTCAGTCTAATAAGTCTACTTGGCCTACTTATTGTTAATGTCTCGTGTCCGCAAGTGCCAAGTGACGTATAAGCCTGGTACAGATCTGATTTTACTGTGAAAGTTTAGTCGTTCCGCGTTATGCAAATCCCTTTCAACTATTATTAGAAAAAACAGAACAATTTTCCCTTCCAATCGCAGTTCTCAGAAGACACGTAATTCAGGTAAATTGCCCTGCATTTACAATCTTTCCGCCTTCCTTTTATCCTTCGATCGCTAAGCTAATTTAGGTCATTGAAAGCAACAATCCAGTTTTATAATATAGAGCGAGGAACGAATCGTTATTTATTTTAGAAACTAGACGCTTTGGTATTCAATTTATAAGAAACAGAACAATAAATGATGCCCAGAGACTTTCGGGTAATTAAGTTGCTACGCGAGCGTTGTACATTTTTCTTTATCATTTCAATTCGATTCGATGCTGAATGCTTAAGTCTCTTTACATTCCGCCCGCGGCGTGAATCATCGTTGGTCACGAAGAAGAACGGAATGATTTGCCATCACGCAATAAACAACGGTGGACAGTAACCTGCACTTGATAACCGAGAAACAAAAGTAGGACGTCGACGTCACGCCCGGCGATCCTTGCCGCTACCATTCACCGATTTAATTATTCACAGACAGGTTTATTTATTCAAATGAAATTCCTCCTAGATGGGCGAGCGGCGCCCCGTTGAAAGCTGAATGAAATAAATTTTGTTGCAACGACGCTTCCTCCGCATCCCGTTCGCCAATCCCGATGACCTACCTCAACCAACATTTCCTCGGCGATAAAACGTTTCGTAACCCGGTGCTTTTTCCGCTGGATATTTAATTAAAACGCGTTCTATCTTCCCTCGCACAAACTTCCCATGAATACATTTCACGCCGACTTTGCAATCGCCGTTTGCACATACATTTACGCGGCTTTTCAAACGCAAAGGCAGCGGGCATTTCTTAAACTGCCGCTTAAGTGTGCCTGTGCTCGCGAGTGGTATTCGAAGAATGTAAGATATTCTTTCTGCGAAATCAGGTATTGTGGATGTCAATGGAAGCTAATCGATACGCGAAGAGTGTTTGTACTCGCGGTGAGAATTTTTACAAGCTCGATTAAAGTTGAATTCGTTAACACGATTGCTGGGAGTGTCGCGCGATAACTTCAGCAGAGAGCGGAAGATTTCGTTTTCATTTGGGAATTACCGTAATTATGAAACCCGGCGTTTAGCTTCACGCCCTGTTTAGGCGCGTCGGGTCGAGCACACGCCTCTGCGAGAAAAAACTGGGAAGAGAGAGTGGGAAACTTTTCACTTTTCCTCGACTGGTCAAGTGGCTTGCCCTTTGCCTCCTTTAAATCGAACTCAATCAGTCTTGTCAGTGCTCCATGAACACTCCAGCACGATCGTCTTCTTGCAATTACATCCTCCGTCGAATTAATGTTGCACGAAAACCATGGAGAGCATTCGAGCTCCTCTTTACTAAATCCAAATTTACAGTTCTATTGGAGGTGGTAGAAAATGTTCATCGTTCCTTTTCCCACGATAATAATCGAAGCCCGCGCACGAATGTGAAGAACCCCGCGATCCTTGGGGCAACGAATCCCGCGCGACGATATTCGGGGGATCTGCGCTTTAATTCCGGCAACTGCGTCGCCGATCACTGGCACTGCATCGCCGTTTCAAATACAAGTGGACCGTGAAAAGAGCGCAAAATGTACGTACTCCTGTGCTATCTGCCTATCGCGACCACCTTTCGAGGCGGCGGCTCGTGTGGCACTGCCGTAAGGTCGTCGAGCTTCGTTGCCTCCACCGTATATACTCTGTGTAAAACTCGTATACTTCCAGCGATAAAGTCCCCCCTGAATAGTGTATTACGGATTGCACGCCTTTGATCCTTGCCCGGTGCAGCATGCTATTTCGTGAGTTCCATAAAATCGTGAAGGTTCGTTACCTCGAGCACGTTCGATCGATAAGGGGCAGGTGAAACAAAACCCCTAAGTTGCATCGAACTGGCTCGTTGCTATATCCCTCCTTCCATTAGCAAACAAGAACCAGGTATGCAACTGTAATCGTGCAATGCGCGAGGTACCATTCTGTGCTTCGAAGAATGAGCTCTAGAAATGATTGTCGAACCCTATCGGAGCTTCGATCGATGGTTGGATAATTGATAAAACCGATTGGGCTTGAAAGTATTTTCAAGGTGGAACTATTTTGGAATGTATAAATTAGAGGATATAGTTGTTGATTTTATGAGTTGAATTTCGATGGACCTAAGTTATAGGAGGGAAAAGCGATGACTTTGGAATGAACATCATAGACGGTTATACTTCTTACGACTCCGAGGTGTCAATTATCTGTTAATTATTGCATAACGTTTATCAAGAAGGTCATTTAACCATTCCGAAGCGGTAGCAAGGCATCCCGTTAAATTTAACAATTCGTCACCGTGATTTTCGTTCTATGACGTAAGCTGTTGCAATTATGCTGTCTTAGCTGCACACGGATTGTTACGCTGCCCGCGTGTGGAATTCTTCCAGGGACTTGTGATGAATTCGAATATGATCTCGAGTTGCTGTATGATATTGAGCTGTTTGTAAAGGCTGTTATTCAAGCTGGTGTTTGGATAAATGAATATTCACGCAAGTACTCTAATTGGTATTTGTGAGGCGTATTTTTTATAGACAGGATCCGCTCGTCGAGACTTTCATTAACGCAATGTTGTGTTACATGATCGTTATATTAAAGCTCTTCGCACTTGTTACGCGATGGAATACTGGGTGCTACATTGTTATGTACTGGAATATTTCAATACGCATCTCTGATCGTGGCCACCATTCGTCACGGTAGTTCAGGTGGCACTGACATAAGGTCGTCAAGCTCCGTTGCTCCTGTGGGTATATTCAGCGCAATTGGTACTCTATTAAAACCGTGTAACGTTCACTAGAATTAAAGGGGCTATTGTACTGAATTTTTTATATTTTAATTTAAAATAGTATTTATTAGAAATATCTTCAGGTAAGTAAGAGAAGAGCAGCTGCCAGTGGCATAGATGTATTAGTTTTTATAAATGAAGGGTAAGGGAAAAACAGGGAATGTCTATTTTTGTTGGTGGCAACTGGAGCCACCAAATTGTCGAATCACAAACGGTTATAAAGTAGAAATGTTAAAGACAACGTTAAGGGTTTGGTGTACTGGTTAAAAACAGGGAATGTCCACCCTTCACTGGAACAAAACGAGGAATGTCCCCAGTCTTCCTACTTGGACTATTTATTTCTCATTAGTGTAAGCTTGCACTACGTCAGGTGCCCTCGGACGTCACTGTGTACACATTCTTATTTTGGTAATAACGGAAGTGAGCATTTATTTTGTTACATTATTCTGCAGTGATCCACTTAAAAGATATTAAAACACTGTAAAAAAATTATCTTTTTGCATTTTCATTGAGCCCTGTTCCTTCGCTGATAAATTAAAGTATTAAAACTTGATTTTCTCAATAAAGCAGTTTTGTGACATTCCTTGTATTTCCCTTACTCTTAAAATACTATCTACTATTTGTTAGAAAATATCAAGCAGGATGTATAAAAGTGACAGAGATTGGTTGCAGTTAAGTACCATTATTGCTAGATTGATAGTAAGATGATGATGAGGGATATTATATAAAATTGTTATCGGTATCAATCTCAACTAAACGTCGTCAAATTTTAATATGCCGCCACGTATGAGCACATCGCTCGTGACACTAGTTTATGTGACAGTGGTATAATGCCGTCGAGCTTCGTTGCTTCAAACATGAACACACGTGAATCGCGCACGTTATGACACTGTAATTTCTTCAACACAATCGCCGACAAAGGTACACCTGGCGTGCTTCGCAATCACTTCAACGTAATCGCGCCTGTTGTTAACATGTTACACCTTTCGTTTTATATAACTTGCTTTTGAAACATGACAGGGGACGTACGTCATTTCGCATCTCAAAGACAATGAGAGGTAAATGTGTGAATATGAAAATAAATGTTTAAACGTAGGGGAAAGTTCCCTGACTTGGACCGGATTGGACCATAGTCTTTATTCACATTAATTAACTTAGGCGATATTAAGTACATCTAAACGTTCAAATTGGAATAGTTTCTTAAATTGAACCAACTAATGGTTCTTAAGTTGGGCCGATCCAAATTATGCAACGTTCATTCTTCCTTAAGGATAAAATGATCACAGTGGGGAAAATGAAGCGGGACAGATTATGGTACAGAATTCTTCAAGTGAAGCAAAGGATGAAGAGTGCCTTTATTTGTGTGTCTGCAATTTTCGGAATCAGTTATGGCCCATAACTTATGGTAGAAGAGTGGATTCAGTGTCTATCTTGCAAGAAATAGGTCAATTTGAGCTGCACTAACGGTCATAATACCGATTATTACAAGTGCATAAATTACCAGTCTGACAGCGACTGATTATTTCGTCAAATGCATATAATTTTTTTTATAGGGTGCAAGTGTACTTTTGAATAAAAGTTCAAGGTCCAATTTGGGACATCTGTGGTCCAAATTAGGAAACCAATTTCCTAGAGTGACGGTTTCCTACCATTGACGGTAGTTTGAAAATATTTTTTTATAACCAGCCACATAATCTGAAATTGTTCTCAAATTATTCTGCTCAAAACTATGAACACGTTCCCGATTTATGGAGGTGGTTTCTTAAGTGGCCCAATATAGGGAACTTCCCCCTAATTCAAATTCATGCAATTACCATAGTTTACTCGAAACAAAAGTCCACGTTGCAGTTGAATGCAGTGGATCCCAGTTTCTTCTTCAAGTACTCCCAATCGCAAACACCCATCTCGCAACCTTCGAAATCCAAAGGCTTCTCATTCAAGTAGAACCTTACTTTGTTCGATGAATCGCATCTGAAAAAAAAATAATGGTACCGAAGTTAAGTAAAACTCTGAACTCTTGAACAGAAACACATGTCAACGAAAAATGGCACACAAGGCGATTGTAGACGTACTTGTAAAAAACAGCTGCGAGATTTGCAGCAAATGGTGCAAGAGTAGCGGTACGCCACTTTCTATTGTCTCTCTTGCTTTGAAAATTCGAAGCTGTCAAGGGTGTTAAGTCTTCCGCAAGTCCCATTGTTGTATGGAGTAACTGAATCGATGCGCTATGAGTGAAGTAAAAAATGCCCCGTGGTTCCTCGCTCGTGTTGCCGTTCTCCAATTTCCTAAAATATTCAATGCAGAGACATTAAGAAGAAGGGGAGTGTAATGCTTGTAAATTTAGATAGTGAATACTCACTCGAAGTGTTTAAACATATCTTGCAACGGTGTGCATCCGATCCTAGGGCTCATTTCTGCGCCATAACTAGCGTGATAATAATAATGAAGGTCTTCCTCATATTCGAATACTTTTAATTCATCTTCTGTAAAAGCGGCGCACCATGGGGATAGCTTATCAACCACCCAAGCCCTCTCAAACACGCATTCAGTGTACATAGACAAGACGGACTCTGCAATAAGCAGATTATTTAAATTACTTCCTTTAATGAAATTAATTTCGAATCTTGTAAAATAATATTCTGTACCAAAAGGCAGGTCGTCTTCAAAGCCAAGTCGTTTACTAACATCGTGAACTACTTGCTTGAGTTCTGGTCCAGCCAGGAAAGCATTAACTTCGGCATTCGCCGATGGACTATTGATTTCTTTTAACCAGGGTTTGCAAGTTTTGTAAATCTGAAAAGGAAATATACTTCTGTGCAAGGGGACACTAAACGACACTCCGCTATTATCGATTAATACGTGTACAGACCTTCAATAAAGTGTCTTCCTCGACTGGTACCACTACCGTATTGTTCATAGATACATTACCCATAGCGCCTTTGATGAAATATTCCATACTAGCCACAGTTCTTTGTGTGTCCGTCGCTCTGAACTATGTAAAATTCAGAATCATCTCAGTCAAGAAGTTCAACACAAATGATAATCTTAATTCAAATGTTTAAAGGACTTACTTTGAATTTATCTACTGGCAAATCACCTGAATCATTTTGCAAAAGTTCAGGGAAAGAATCTTTAATTCGCTCTCCAAGGGATTGCAAGTCTTTTTCACCTTGCCTCGACAAGTACTTGTTCGTTTTGGCGCTGAGGTTTGGATCTACTTTCCACGTTTTCAGAAGCTCTAGATCTTTCTCGCATAAGCTAACATCTGGAAATAAATATAAAAAGATATACAGTAAATCCTCGTTTGGAGCCCGTTTCTACCACGCGTTAGGAGCCCGGCGACTATCCCCACCACTTCTTGGAATCCTTCGGACGAGAGTGAGAAAACCCAATGAGCGAGCGAGAGGAAACGAACGAGTCGACACGAAGTTGCCGTCGGCTTTCGTCTCCTCTCGCTCGCTCATTGGGTTTTCTCACTCGCGCCAGTGGCCGCGCGGAATAGTGTCCAGTCGCGTTAGGAGCCCGCCGCCAGCCTCGTTCGACGGGCTCCTAACGAGTATTTACTGTATACCTATTTCAATGTTTATTTATGCTTTCGCCAATATTGAAACCAGAAAAATTGTGGCTATGAAAGAAGGAGAATATTTCGTTGTGAGATATCCTTCATTAAAAACAACGAGGATGTTTATCCAGCCTCGGGCGATACAATCAGACGTTTATAAATAGCCTTTCTGAGACTGCACTTACTGCCATGTTTTTCAGCATTTTCAATAATACTAGTTTGAAGTCCGGGTAAAATATTCTTTATGTTGTTAATTTCCTTTTTTCCTGGAAATCGAGTCCCATGCCTCGTCAGCATCCAAATTTGCACTGGATCGCAATCTGCAAGGGAAGAGCGTTTGTTAGCAATGAATTATTATCCCAGGATCGTGTAATTATGAAATATACCTTAAGTACTTACTTGGCACACTGTTATTCTTAATTAAGCCATGTGTGAATTCGTAAGGTGTTTTGGTACCGGCATTCAGATACGGATGCTCGTCGGTAGAGTAGCAATAATTAACTTGTTCATCACTTAAAACCAATTGATTGTTAAAACAGATAGCCACAATTAGTATCGTGAAGATTCTTATATCCAACATCCTTCTAGTGATGAAACTTATCTTTTAGAAAGCGTACGTTATGTATCTGTAATCGGAAACAAAGGTAGAGACGCGTTTAATTTTCGCAACAACGAGAAACCGTGATTAAAGAATCTTCTGTGAAAAAACTAATCATAAGTGACGTGGAATGCGATTAGTTTTAAATTCTATACTTTGTGGCTGCTGATAAATCAGATTTGCATACTAGAAAAGGACTTTCGCGTCAATTTAATACTACACGAACTAATATTTCTGGTGAATTTTAACAGACTTGTTGGATTCCAGTGTCTAACTAGTATCTTAGTAGATCCAGTGAGCGACTTATACCTAATCGCAAAGCGGATGGAGTTTATACATATTGTATAAGGAGCCTCGGCTTTTATACATAATTCGATCGATAGTGCAAATTGACCTGTTCGAGGTTTAAGATGTAATTGCTCCGTTTTGCATGTAGAGATAATTAACCAGATCAACATCTAAGATACAAGTGATATCAGGGTTGATTAAAACGCAATTAGTTTCTAAGATATGTAAAGGTGGCCACGCTTTTGTAATTGAGATACTTCATATCAATTTTTTAAATTTACAAGCTACACAATTGTTATCCAAACTAAACACCCCTCATTTCTTTCAAACGTTCCACATTTCTTGAAACTTCTGTATAATCAAAGGTGACGATAATTCGTACGAACAACTACATAAGTTTGTGCACAGAAAACAATTGCATAAAAGCGATAGAATAGTGTATTAACTTCGAGGTACGAGGCGTTTTACCTTTTTATACAATTCTTTTTTATTAAAATCTTTTGCACAGCAGACTTCGGCTTCTATACAGAGTTATAATACTCACGTGCGATCGTTTCGCCGTATGATCAACTACTGGTTGCTCACGTTCTTGCTCTTCTACACGAGTCAGCGATAAAATGCTTCGAACTGTTCGGCTTTTTTGTCTTTTATACGAACAAACTGCCTAGTGTGGGACATATCGGGTACCTAAGGCGTTATTACTAATGGGGAGCGATAAAGCATTTTCAAATATATACTGTAGAATTTGTAATGAGCACCAGGATCCCACGTACCAAACGTATACATATATTCATATTTACACACTCGCACACTTCGAAGCAATAGTAGGACGAATTAATTTCGATAACCGGTTCTTCGCATAATTCATGTCAGTCAAGAAATCGTGGAGCATGGGTACGAACATTTGAAAACATACGTGTTCGATCTAAGAGATTATAAATCGACGTGCATTGTCTACATTTAATAAGAGCAATGAAACGAAAGTAAAATGATTTATAATTTTTATCTGCGATCTTTGCGACATTCGTGCTTGAACTTCAAGCCTTGAAGGCCTTATTCGCCGAATAACGTTGAAATCGATCTTCAAAAGGATATTATTTTAGCACTTCGATTATTCATAGCAGAGACCGATCGCTTGCACAGCTGACACGATATGGAAATCATAAGTAAATAATTGACAAAACTAATTGGGCGAAATTACCATACATAAAGCTACAGATGAATAACAACCACGATTTTTTCAGACACCTTTCGATGCGACTGTTTCTCAATATACGCGTCATTTTTCCGGTATTTTACTAACGTATTTTATTTAACAACGCGAGGAACATGTGGCGAACGCGTGGTTCGTGCGTCACACGATGTCGTTTGTCAAGAGTTCAGTCTTTCAATGATTGTTACGAAACTTTGAAACAAAAGAGATAAACGTGAATAGAATATTGGGGCAAAAAGTTACGAGCTATAATTGCGGCGTTTAACATAATTTATTCGTAGTAAATACCGAATACACAACAGTAAGCGTGAAATGTTCGAGCTTCGTACGTGAACGTGGAGTAATTATCCCTCGCGGCATCCCACAGAAATCCAACAGAATTTTGCACGGATTGACTTGCCTTTTCAATAATGGTTACGTTTACTACGATCTTGTACCTAAATGCAGAATTGTTAATATTAATCGAATTAGAGTTATGGAAATACTTCTGTATTATTTCTCTTTCTTATCAACTATGAAAAGGAAATTATACATATAAAAACAATAATTGCACGACGAAAGACGAGAGAATGACCTATCGAAATTTAATTTCTTCATTTTCTCTCTAATATCCGTAGCCACTGATTCGCAAACTTTAGGACACTCCACAGCATCGTAAGAGATATCTTCGAGTCTACTGGTCATTATTATCTTGACGATCTTATCTACCGGGTCTACTTTGAAAGGATTATAAGCTTCCAGGTGGTAAGTGTTCTGATACTTCAGCGTCTAAAAAATTACGAGGATCTAAATAAAAAGATTTCTTAAGTGTTACAAAATGTATAAAGACTGACTTTAATTTTGGTTTGCATTACATAACGTTGAACAAAATTATTTAACAAGACTTTGTTAACTAGAACTTATGGAATAAAATATTTCAGTAATATTTAATTACGATCGTAATACGAAAACATAAATTATGTTCCTTCTTACCTCGCGTTCATTGTCCTGCTCCATTTCATTTAAATCTTGTTGAAAAGGCATATTATAACAATAAATAAATATAAACACGTATGTGAAAAATGTATACAATGAATAATTATTAATAATGAAACGTTAATAGTTACTAAATTTCGTGTGTATCAATAACAAAGTGTTACTTGCGTTCCAAATACTCGATTCACTGTTGTCTGTATACGTAATACTACTCTATATTCATGAGTTCCTTGGAAACCAAAGTAAACAAGTTCATTGATCAATTTCATGTCTAAAAGACCAATAAAATTCCCATCTCCAAGTCTCCAAATAAATTTAATATTCAAAAATCAATGGAAACTATTTCTTCTAATGCTTTAAAATACATCTTCTTGTATTCCCATTTTATTGTCAGAAAATATCGTTAGCGTTATTTATATGCTCAAAAATACATCAAAAATATTATTATTATTAACACTTTTCAGTGCAATCATACGTCAATTTTTACCTGAATTACTTAAATAAAAATTTTACAAACCGGTTTTTAAAATATGCCGGGACGGCGAAGCCATTCAAACTACTATCGATCTATGTATCGAAATAATTGTGATTCTCGAAACGCGCAAGATTTGCGCGCAGTCTTGAAACCGCGTCTTTCAACAATGCCACGTTCGAAGTTTCCATTGTCGCGTTATACCTACTAATTAGTGTTATTTAGTGAAAAGTGTCTTGTATTTCGAATTAAAATGAGGATTAATTGCCCGGAGTCGACGAAGCTTGGAGTTTTCATGCGCTTCGATTGGATCGAATGGATTACAAACTTCGAAATGGTCCGCGGGATACAAAGGTTAGATGGTTCGATCAATATTCCCTATCACGCATTAACACTTCGTTTATTCGAGGCGAAGTTTAACGAGTCCGTAAAACTGCACGTTGAGAGAATTAATTTGAATGAACGATTCGCCTAAAGACATTAACTTCTGCGCGAATAGAAGTTTCCCATCTTGTTCTAAAGAAAATTTAAAAAAACTCCGAACAATAAGATAAGAGCTTAGAACGCAGTGTCTTCGTGACACTTAAACGGTGGTGACTGTTCGTGATAAGACACTGTGATTAGCATGGTCGGATGAACAATCCGAGTTCGCTTCAATGTTAGGGAACAGTATGCACTAGGTTTTAAATAATATTTTCTTATACTCGAGCTCATTTTAGAAGGAACTTATTTCGCGCATGTTGAATGAGCTATTCAACTGTCGCGAGGTCTCTGTTCCCCCACTTTACCGTGCGCAGCCGAAAGACCATTGGTGGTGGCATAGCCAATGAGCGCCAACATGCGCAGAACCGATCTAAACTCGTCGGTCGGCAAGTTCCTTCTAAAATGAGCTCGAGTATATCTATATATTTGTTTTATCTTCACGTTAACATACTTAAACATTTATAATAACACAAGTGGTCGAATAAAATAAATTGCACATACGACAAGTTCCACAATTCTATTGGCATCGTTTTACATTTACGAGTTCAATTAATATTCCAGTCGATGTAACGATATTTAAAATATTTCTTCCACTCAAATCGAATGCACGTATGAAGTTGGTAATATTCGGTTACGAATGTCACACACGTGTTACTGTTATTTGAAGCAACAGCCAAGAGACGAACGTGTGTGCACGCAAACGCTTGGCAAAAATTTGTCTAAGCTCTCTTACAAGGAGAGTATTTTAGGTGTCCGCCTCCGATCATTTTGATTTTTGGATATGTTATAGAGGACCGAAAAATAAGAAATACGTATTTTTTTATTTTTCCCCGTTTTCATATTTGGGGGGTGAAAACTGCGTTCAAAATTAAGGGTGAAAAATCATTTTTGTGGACTTTTCGAAAATCTGGTGAGTCAGTCATATTTCGCATTCAAAGACACAAAATTCGTCCATTAACACTATTCCCCTATCTCTGATAGTTCTCGGGATATTCCACAAAAATGATTTTTCACCCCTAACTTTGAACGCAGTTTTCACCCCCCCAAATATGAAAACGGGGAAAAATAAAAAAACACGTATTTCTTATTTTTCGGTCCTCTATAACATATCCAAATCAAAATGATCCGAGGCGGACACCTAAAATACTCCTTGTTAGTATAAAATCTTTGCGAAATCAAACTCAGTATTCCGCTTCGGAAGCTTCGACAGAAAAGTAACGGAATAAATAAATAAATCGCAGGTCATCGTAACGAAAAACAAAACTTTAATAGACTATAAACACATAAAACTGTACATTCGTGTCTGAGATATAGCATTAACATGAATCGTTAGTCCTCTCGTTCGCGTCGCATTAATGGTATTTTTGCGTCGTTATTGTTTCCCGAAGATATTGCGAGTTGGATAGCTTTAATGCTAAATATAAGACACGAATGCACCGTGCTGTGTATAATAATATTATATATTATTATTATATGGTGACACAAATTCACTTTAGGGGCTAATATTGAAAATATACGTTTGCGCTACTTCACTCTACGTAGAGATCGAATACTAGCAACACAGCGAAAGTAGCGTGTCTCGATCGAAGCCTCGTCTTGTCTTTCGATTAAGTAACGAACATGTCCAATAACAAAAGGCTTACAAAGATACGCTGTTCCAAGCATGGAATTCGTTATTGATCCTAAGATAACAATTCAACTTCGGCTTGTATGTTTTGTCGTGCTTGTTCTTCGTATTTCTCACGGAATTCCTTAGTGGCGAAAATATTTGGAATCTGTACAAAGTTCTGTAGCACCTGATTGGTAAGAGACACGTATAAAGGAGGCGTATGTACACGTACGATATATATGTTCTTCTTCGATTATGCAATTACCTTCAAACGCAATGCGATGTACATCGGCTCGCTGAGAAATGTATATTCCCCGCGTATTTTGTCTCTATAATCCGCGTAAGTCTCTGGAGGAGAACCTAGCACAGCCATGTCCAAATCTAAAAAGTAATGAGCGTCTTCGCCGCCGAAGGCACCTCCGATTTTATGAGCGTCCGTGCTATGCGTCGCGGCTACCTTCAGGAGCTCGCAAGCTTCCTCCCTTAATTCCGCATCCTATTCGGCGAACAGTTTATACAGATTTCTTGTAAATCATTCGTTACACAAGAAGCGCGCGAGTTTGATATTGTAAAATGGTAATTACAGCAGGAATCTCAGCTTCGTCCGCGAATGCATTGAACTGCTCCAAATTCTTGTTCTCGCCATCTAAAGCTTTGGGATCGTATTCAAAGCTATAACACAATTGGGGTTTAATCGCGTTACTCTTTCCCTCCATTCCGCCGCCGGTACTTACTTTTGAAAGAATAAAGCAAGAAGCACAGCTTGAGGATTCTTCAAATTATCTTTAATCTCGTGATAGCAGTTCAGTTTTTCATGAAGGGAGTCCAGATTGTGATAAGTGCGCTTCTCCTCGGAATAAGCTTCCTGCAATTTTGCCAGCCATGTATCGCAGATCGCGCTATCAAAATTTTCAGTTGCCTCTCTCCAACTCTCTTCTATCGATGCCATTTCCTCCTGGAATCACATTACAACTTGCCAGATATTTTTGAAGGAAATTCTCCTGCAAATTCGTTCCCCTGCTCCAAATGGTGCATACTCGTTATTTCGAATAAAAAGAGGGGTGATAAGTGTTTGAGTACGAACGGAAGGAACAACGGTTGCTGTGAGAGAGTTGAGGGTTGGGAGATAGTCGCTTTCGTTAATTTCGGTATACTCACGATGTATTAAATGAGCCAAACAACCTGATAGTCTAACTTAGATACGAAAAGTAAGGAACTGTGCTTCTTGAAAATCCCAATTATCGATACATAATGTGTCCCCGCGGCTGTACGCTGACTGAGTGAATTCTACTTGATAAAATAAAGTCCGCTTCTACTTATTGATCGGATTGTGTTCGGGTTTTATCAGCGAAATACAGCGCGACTTCTAATTAACGTTCTTCGTGTAAAGAAATCCCCATCGATTTTTCGTAAAACCTTCAGCTACGATATCACGGAACCGTCGAAATTTTAACGAAAAACGGAAATTTCATTTTTTCCTTGCAAAAATTATTCAAGCCCAATCGTATCGAATCCGCGGCTAGTTGGTAGCCCTTGTAAGAACGCCTGGACTTCCCAACGTATATCGCGGATGAATTGTTCATTAACAACTGTAATTCGCCAGTAAAGTCGCTTCTACTTTTATTATTCGACGCATAAGCTGTATTCCCTTGTAATTTTGAAAATTTCGAATAATTCTCGTAGTAGTGAACATTTCGGGATCGGTAGATTTAGGTTTCTTAAACTTTACCGCCTTCGTTGAAAAGGGGGACAATTGCATACGTTTGTCATGTGTTTGTAAAATATGGAAGGTCTCGATGTAGTCCAATCCAGTGTTCACGGGAAATTCCCTCCGTAGTAGGATATTACCGTCGCAGGGAGGGGGAACGCATGCGCGCGATGACGCGGTGACGTCAAACCAATCAACGCCAAGACGGGAAAGGATGGGAAACGAAACGGCGTCACCATCAGTGTTCACGGGAAATTCCCTGCGTAGTAGGATACTCTCGTCGCAGGGAGGGAGAACGCATGCGCGCGATAACGCGGTGACAGTTAAACCAATCAACGCCAAGATGGGAAACGATGGGAAACGAAACGGCGTGTCCCGTCTTGGCGTTGATTGGTTTAACTGTCACCGCGTCATCGCGCGCATGCGTTCTTCCTCCCTGCGACGAGAGTATCCTACTACGCAGGGAATTTCCCGTGAACACTGGTCACGTCACTCGCTCGGCTTGACTTGATGGTGACGCCGTTTCGTTTCCCATCCTTTCCCGTCTTGGCGTTGATTGGTTTGACGTCACCGCGTCATCGCGCGCATGCGTTCCCCCTCCCTGCGACGGTAGTATCCTACTACGGAGGGAATTTCCCGTGAACACTGGTCCAATCTAATATGAAAAACATTCCGTTATCGTTTCAAGCAAGTAGAATAGCGATGTCGAGATGTTCTAAGCGTTTTACTAGTGAAAGGAAATGTGTGCCATAAAAAATCGTCGGTTTAGAATTTGTCATTCCTTTGGTCTACCTATACTTTCTCTAACAGTACATATACATATAGTACACCAGGGGCGTCCGTAGACTTTTTTCCAGGGGGGGGGGGGGGCAACTTTGGGGTGTCGATAAAGAAGAATATCTAATGAAAAAACAAAATTAAACTCTTTATTATGACAAACTTTATGGCTGGCATCTAGCATTAGTGAAAATATAAAGATTCGTTTTCGAGTGTATATACTTAGGTCTATGTGACGTAATGTCGATCACTTTGTAAAAATAAGCGATTTTTACTCAAAAGCCAGGGGGGGGCAACTGCCCCCTTTTGCCCCCCCCCCTCCGGACGGCCCTGTAGTACACTAAACAAAAATATAGTACACACAAACATACGATACTATATATTATAGTACGGTTGGCAACCCTCTATAGTCTGCCTCCAATTTAACCTCAAAGTTATATGAAACGTCCGAAAGTTTTATAGGAACAAAATATAGATTGTTATAAACCCTATTTTTGAAACGTTCGAACTGACAAGTGTAACAAAAATGAGAGGTACGGTGATAAATTCAAAATCATGCAGTAGAACCCTCATCCGTGTAAAGATTCATAGACACCCGATTGTAATTTGTACAAAATTTGTTTCCATCCCTTTGGTTGCAGAAATGGAAGTGGGTAAAAATATTGCCATATTGTTTTACGTACTTTTGATCGGACCTTTGTCCATCACATTGTTTTTATACGGGTTCTTCCCTCTGATAAATTACGATAACACTATAGCGACTGAAAATGACATTCCGAAATTCGTAGAAAATGTGAGGTGAGTGAGAAATTTCATGGGAAAGTGTAAAGCCCCAATACAGTTCGGTATAGAGTCTCGTAGCATTTCAATAGCTAAATGCACTTTGTAGAGTCAAGGTAGACGCGCTGTATAAACCAATGGTCCAGAAATTGGTCGTTATGGTTATCGATGCTCTGAGGTGGGATTTTATAACAGGATCGGTTGGGAAAGTGGCTATGCCTGTGACCAGCAGCCTTATTGCCAATTCGTCGGCTTGTCTGTTCCAATCTAAAGTACAGCCGCCAACAGTTACGATGCCTAGAATAAAGGTGCCATATCTTAAAGCCGTGTTTCCCAACCTGTTTTGAGTCGCGATCCCCTTTTATAATATTCAAACAACCTGCAACCCCCTCTATAATATAATTCTAATTTAATAATATTAAAGAAACCATGGTGACCCCCAGAAAACACTTCAAGACCCACTTGGGAGTCGCGACCCACCTGTTGGGAATCATTGGGTGCGTTCAGCGCAACCAACTGTTGGACCCAACCGTTGGGAATGATCGGTGAGCAGCCATCGTTCCGCACAGTTCCGCTGAACGACACTTGGGAGGGTGGAGATATCTTAGCAGTTCCTAACATGTTGGGTAAAGTGAGCGGAGTTTATCTCCGCTCGAAAAAATGGCGACTGCTCACTGAACGTGTTGGAAAGAGCGCAACTGAGTGGTAGCGTTCAGCGAAAGATCAGTGAGCGCAAGCGAGCGGTTGGCCAACAGTTGGTTGCGCTGAACGCACCCACTGTCTTAAGCAGAATTACTTGAACAGTCGTGCTATTAAAGGCGTAAGATGTAAAGCAACTAACACTTTCTGAAACGTAGGCGATCACAACTGGTACGGTTCCCAGCTTCATTGACGTAGCGTTCAATTTTGGGGGCAAACCAGTTTCTGGTGATAACGTGCTTCTCCAGGCCCAAAGACACGGGTATAAATCAGTATTTTATGGGGACGAAACTTGGCTTACATTGTTTCCTTCGCTGTTCCATCGTCAGGACGGTACCACGTCGTTCTTTGTAACAGACTATACCGAGGTACTTTGCACCGATATCTCCTCCCAATTATTGCACGCGCAGTAGGTATATAACTCGATCGGAATTACTGATTCAGGTTGACAATAATGTGACTAGGCATTTACAAAAAGAGTTACATGGTAAGAACGATTGGACCATAATGATTCTTCATTATCTGGGACTCGATCATATCGGTCATGTGCATGGACCGTTTAGTCCTTTAATTAAAGCTAAACTGAAAGAAATGGATGATGTAATTTCGATGATTCACTCGAGAATCCAAGAATGGGTAGGTGTAACGAATTTCTTAAATCGATTCATTCTATCTGTTTATTCAACTGCATTGGCCTCGTACGATCTAGGGATTGCAAATTTACCGAGATTTTCAATTACCGGTAATTCGGTAAAATTTTCTATCAAAACCGGTTTACCGATAATTTACCGGTATTTTTTAAGGTATTGAAAATATAAGAGTAAACATTACAAAAAACTTTTTTTGAACTCTAATCGAGCATTATAATAAATATATGCAAATAAAACTATTCTGAAAATAAAATATGAAATGAGATAACACAAAATAGATATCTTTGTGTAACTATTGACAATACTTATTAATATCTTACATACATAATTAAATATTTTTTATTTAACAATTTTTTTTAACAAATAAGCACGCAAAAAACATAATTTGTCTAAACTTTGGTCTCCTGATCGCGATCTAATTTTTGTTCAAAATAATCCAGCCACGGATAAAGCACTCTCAGATTCTACACTTGTTGGTCGGATAGTCATTAAGAAATCAAATGCCATTTGTGCCTATATATTTTCTCCTTACTTTTTCTACTTGAAAATACGTCAATTTTTTTGATGACTTGATTTAGATTTTTAGTTCTCTTTTGGCTTAGAGTTGATTCTTCATGAGATACTTCGATTTTCGTCTTTGTTAGTAATTGAAGTTTTTTTCACTGATAACGATGTAGACCGAAATAACGAACGCATATATGCGCTATATTGATATACGTAATTTATCGAATTACCGGTAAAAATTTGAGGGTATTTCTCGCGATTTACCGGGAAACCGGTGAACCGGGTTACCGGTATTGCAATCCCTAGTACGATCGTGCTATAACGTAGAAAGGAGAAAAGTAAGCCGAGACTCGTATTTCGTGTTTTTAAAAATAGTGTAAACTTGTTGTCTTCAGAATCAAAATAATGATTCTTCTCTGTTTATTATCTGTGGGGATCATGGGATGAGCGATTCTGGTGGTCATGGTGGCTCATCGATACCAGAAACAACTGTCCCCTTTATCGCGATTGGTGAAGAATGTTTGCAGAATCACGATCATATTACAGAAATACAACAGATAGATATCGCGTCCACGTTATCCGTTGTTTTGGGCATGCCGATACCGTTCTCCAATCTGGGAACTGCTTTTCTGGACAATTTGTACAAATTGCCCGTTCCGAAGAAATTGTTCGTCCTATATTACAATGCCAAGCAAGTGTTCAATCACTTTCAAAAACTAGCTGACCATAAGTCCGAATGTGGGTAAAGTCCGTTACGTATACTTAGATACATTTCGTTCTTAATAATACAGCGTGCCTGCGCATTCTTGCAGATGCGTATCAGAAATATTCGGAGGCGATAAAGCTTCATAACGCCTGGTTAAATACTAAAGATCATCCGAATGACATAACAGATGATATTGTGCTGTCTTATAAACTTGCACTCAAAGGGATGAGAGAAGTGCTTATAAACAGCATGATAAAATATGACTTCCATGTAATAACAGTAGCCATACTTTTCTTGTGCCATGTAAGAGTTAATATTTAATTCTCTATGTAACATTTCGAATCATACATAAAAATTCCATAATTATTTCAGATACTTTGCCTTCTCATAGGGAAAGCGTCTTACACGTCTGTTACATTAAAGAGCACAATCTTTTTCGTCGTTTTAAATATACTTGTTTGGATAGTAATCAATTACTTAGGGGAAGTCGAAGGCACGTCGTTACTCCGTTCGAAGAATTTCGTTACTGTTTCGATAATATTATTCATAGTAACTGTTTTGATCATAAACAGCTACCTACTTGCGAGCATTAAGCAGTTCAGATTTTTCACGCACGAGGTAAAGAAAATCAAATCATACGCGTTATCGTACAGTTTACTAAAGCCCCGTTTAATAACTAGAAAGCAGAGAATTGGGAAAGAAATTGGTTGTTTCCACTTGGCGCATTTCTACACGCAATTAGCCTCAGCGGCAGTAGTTTTGTTGAAGAAGAACACCAAACTTGGTACTTCTACTGGGTCACTTTTCTCACGTTGTTACTTTATAATTCCGCCATGAAGTTCTGTTTACATTTACGATCGTAAGAATCTTGTATCATAAACTCCTGAGCTGTGGGAAAGATTTAGATTCTAAATATCGAATTCTAGTTACAGGAATTACAAGCAGTATTTGTACGCACAGATTTGCATTAAGCTATTGCTACTACTAATAGCGCATAGGATCCTTCGAAACTTAAATAGCACCGGGGATAAGTATGCTCATCTTCCTGACATAGCTGATTTCTTGATAGAGCAGGAAAGCATGTTAGGCATGACAATATTGCTTATCACTGGTAATTAAACGATCAATTCTCCTTCAGCATTGCTTTCATATGTACACGTGTCTCCAAGTAATTCAAACTATCTTCTTAGCCCTCGCACTTTTGATATGGCTCGATTTTATACACGAGGATAAAAAGTACAAACAACAGTCGTTAATGTTTAATACAGTAATCGGTGCGTGTATTTATCTTCGCCATATGCATGGCAATAGTGTTGCCAAAGTACCATTGTACCCAGAATCTAGGTAAGCGTGTTGCTTGTACAAAGAATCTGTTCAAACATTTCATAAAGTCACGACACGTTCCTTCGTTGCAGAGGAATGTACGAAGCACAAATTTTCTGGGTCCTAGTCGCAATAAACTTCGTAAATTATATTTATCGCGTAGCCTTAACGATCAAATATAATGGGGCGATGTTCTTAAGAATCACGTTGTCTTCCATTGTACGAATGTGGATCATGATTACAGCGATGCTTCATCGGCCTCAGAATGTAATACTCCTGCCACTTCAAATCATTTTTAGTAGCGTGATTCATGGGATTATTAAAGACAGTATCGCGCATCAGGTAAATACATTCGTCTACACTTGGATGGGCAATGTATTTTACTTTTATCAGGTAACAATGAATTATTAATGAAAATTCAATCGAGAGTTGAACATAATTGAATTTTAAACGTACAATCACTCTTCGTCAGGGAAATTCTAATAGCTTGGCGACTATTGATGTAGGTGTGGGTTACATTGGTATATCATCATACATGCCACTTGTTAATGGGTCGTTGTTAATAATTAACGTCTTATCCGCTCCCGTTCTGGCTTATCTATTGCTCACTTACCATGCAATATTGAAATATCCGTACGAGTAAGTATCTTTGAACTCTCCATTCAGCTGTTTGCTCTGGACTAATGCATCACAATGAAATTCAATTTTTTTTTGTAGTACACGTGAGATCGTTACACGAATTAGTAAAACTTACATTACATGGAGATTGTTTCCAGTAGCTATTTACACTATTATAATCAGTATTCAGCGCCATCATCTGTTCGTATGGTCGGTGTTCTCGCCGAAATTATTGTACGAAGCTGTAACTTTCGCTGTCCTTTCTCTCGTCATATTTGTGGTAATGATTTTGATTATTATACAGAAAATAATAAATAAGCGTAACAGATGATACCATATTCCTTGTTGATTTTTTTAAACCAAAATACCTCGTAGTCCACTGCCTTCGATTAACGAACGAAGGAAATTAAGTTACTATTCTTCATGCATACACACACACATCGTGGTAATATGTTTCTATAGTCGCTAAACGAAGATAAAATATAAAACTTTTAAGAAACATTTAACTTAAAAGAAGCATTTTATTCTCATCTTCCAAGTAACTTTACAATCATTTACATTTAAGTAAAATCTCTAACCATTTCTATAAAAATCGAACATAAAAAAGATTTTTAGTAGTACATACGAAACAATAATCCCTTAAGAATTCCTTTCTTACAATCGACAGTATTTATTTACCTAATAAAGCTCAGATTGCAAATGACTTAGGTCAGTTTACAATTCCAACTATATTCGATAGTGTACGTAATAAAGTTAAAATACGTAATTGTATAAAATTTGTTTTAACACGATTGTAAAAACAGAAAGTATGTATTCCGCGTTAAATTCAAGATAAAATTCTATCACAAATTCTATAAACCACAGTGCACGCCGAAACATTTCAATATTTTTCGTATACCGGAGTAATCTGTATCTTAAATCGTAACTTTCCTTTCGATTACCCCGCAGTCACAAATTGTAGTAACTTACAAGCCATTTATTTAAACATTCATATAAAATAACGTTCGCTAACGTGCAAAAAGAGACATCCCGAAAAAGTTGATCGAAGCAGTGCGTTAATCTGTTCGAAAAAATAAATTAATTTCTATAGGAACACAAGAAAATCGAAAATATAGGATAATGTACCCGTACATATTTACTACGACTAATACCAAAATTATTAAGTCTAACTAGCAGTAGTGTTTAAGTATTTTACATACTGTCTGCTTTGTACAGCAAATCCTAAGTAAGAAGGACCAAAGTAAAAGTAAATGATTACACTTTTTTTCCAACACAGAAAATTCGGAGTCTTATGCGTTCAAAATCTATTGAATTTAAACTGAGTTTTTTATTTAATAAATCAAATTCTGTTATATAAAATATATGCTTCTTTTCCATAAAGGCGACGTTTTCACAGAAGCCCCGGGAAGTTAAATAAAAAAACAGCTGGCTTAAAAATATCAAAAATTACAAGGAAAGTAAATGTATAATACCTAATAAGCTCGGGAGTAGCATATGTTACGGTTCGCAGAACATCAATTCTTAAAATGTAAATTACATCGTTATATAAAAATATAAATACTTTGACGTTCGATTATCGAACTGTGAAAACAATTATACGCGTTTTAAAAGTGTTTCGTATCAAGCGCTAATATAATTACGAGGCTGTAAAATTGCCCGTAGCTTCATTCTCAAATAGAACCTTTCAAACACTTTTAAAGTGTCAAACAGCTTTATAACTATCCGATTTAATTTATACATTTCTCTGTAACATTACCTAGATAAAATTACTTTTTACTCGATGAATCGTTAGCGTTTAATACGTACAGCTTTACAATAAATAAGTAATAAATTAAAGATTCGGACGATGTTCACGGAGCACATTTTAATACAGCGACGGTATTATGCGAAACTTGAGTATTCCAGTTCTGTTACCCAACGAAAATCTATATGTACACGTTTTATCACCATTTAAACTAAGTTTACCTTCGTGCCCCTGGCTATTCGTGTCATCCGCCAATGGAAATCTTCAAAACGGCGAATTCATACCCAGCTTTGTACCAAATTCTAGTCGAGCTCTCTTTTGATACCTGACGTTCACTCTGGAATGATTCAGCGATCAATTAAACATTTCCCACTACTTACACTTCAAACGAATGTATTATATATACTCACTTAATTTCTTGCCATTTAATTAATTCGTTGATGGTAAAGATCAGTGGCAGCGAGGCCAAGAAAAACAAAGGAACCTGAACAGGAAAGTCTTCTATCATCTGACCCTCTTCTCTCCAAAACTTGCAGAACACAGTCCCTGAGAATGCCGCTTGTGCGCCCAATCTAACAGAAACGATAGCAAGAATTTCACCTAAATTGTGCAACTACTATCGAGGAGTACGAATATTGGACTCACGTAAAGAGAGCACCAAGAAACCACACCATATTGTTGAGAGGTTGCTTGTTCCAGATCGAATAGTCTCTATGTACAAAGCCTATGGATATCGTTACTGTAAAGAAGCACCAAGCCCTCAAGTTTTGTTAAAATTAACGACGCATAGTATTTGAACAGATCGACCAGCAATAGAAGTTACCTAAATGTAAGACTAACAACGTCAAAGCGAAATGCTGTACCGCTAAAATGACGTTTGGCTTGGCGCCCCAGCCGCCCCATGAAGCCTCTCCATGGGAGTCGGGGTACACGTAGATGCATTTAGAGTCGGCGCCCAAGTAAACGGGGCACAAGGTGAAAAAGGAGACGCACTGTGATAAGACTATCGTTACCACTGTTGGCAAGAACTTGATGCCGTAGCACCACAGCACGAACAGCGCAACCTGTGAAGCAAAAGATATAGCACGAGGGGTAGTACGAAGCTGGAGGAAAGCCGCGACCGCTCACCTGTCCGTTTATGGTGCACTGATTTTTCCCCGTCGCACGCTGCATTATGGTAGCATCCATGGGCGTGGCGATCATTGATATCGACAACATTGGAATGATTAAACAACTCAACCATAAGACTTGATCGACGGTGAACAG
This sequence comes from Andrena fulva, assembly GCA_946251845.1. Taxonomy (NCBI): domain Eukaryota; kingdom Metazoa; phylum Arthropoda; class Insecta; order Hymenoptera; family Andrenidae; genus Andrena; species Andrena fulva. Next base: position 7,203,282 of record OX276332.1, read on the forward strand.
GGGCGGCAGCAAAAAGAAACCAGACAGAGCTTGAGTGAAGGACAGCGTGACTGTACAACAGAGCCAGAATTGTACGCAATTCCAAAGGCACTTCATGTAATGACGAGCCTAAGTGGTGCAATAAGAATCGACGATATCGAGCAGTTAATAGATGAAGTGAAACGAGCATTCAACCCTTTGCACTTGATTATTTCCATGTCGAAGGTACCAAATTATTGGTGGAAATAGACGAGCTCAAAGGATTCGAGATTAATACCAATTATTCTACCTCCATAATCAAATGGAAGATTGCAATTGGATCCTCGCGTTTCACGCTCAAGGAGCAAGCAACGGAATTCAATGCTCTACTTAAATCGACTGGAGATGGCCCTTGGTCATCCTTCGTCGGAGCCAGTACAGGCACCCTTTGGCAGACTTGTGGATACAATGGCTCCACAGCCACTCTAAAATCATAGAATTTATTAGAATGCAAATACGCAGCGATCCACAGAATTCTGGACCCCAGTAATCTGTGCCAATAATTCTGAGACTCGTTGTATGTACATGTCTGCGTAAAACAATCGAATAGCATCGTGCACAGTTTGATATGTTCTCCGTGTCAATGGAATTTTGTATTGTATATTTTTAATAAAAATGGAGTGTATTGCTGAAGTCCTTCGCCGTAAAGCGACAAATTCAAGAAACTTTCGCCCTTCTGAATTGCAAAATGAAAATGTTGTATATTTACAACCGCCCCCGAGGCGTCCTATAACGTACGTTAGACCTTATACGAAGCCAACCTCTAAAATTGAATCAGATACGACGTATGGTCTGTCTTACATGGGGTTTGATTCCAAGACTCGACGAAGAGTTAATTACGGAACATACGAGCAGCTAGCAGCCCCTAATACAGGCAAATTCGACTTCGACACGGTGTACAAGCTTTCTTTCCCAGGTGCAATTGGGAAAATACGGAGATCTTTCAAGCCAAGATCATTTTTATCCATTACTGGGTCTCGTGACATGACGACTATTCACGCGACGTCTTACATGAATCCTGGACTTGTGAAAACAACTCCTTATACACCGTATCGAGGTAAAGTTCTTCATACCGTACCGATGGATTATGAAACGGTGACGAAGGAGTCATATCAAAATCATGCTCATATCGAGGTTACAAGACCGCGGAAGCGGGAATTTTGGCGAACCAAGTCCAAAACGGACTATCACACCACCGCCCAGTTATCTTATCAACACATAGGTCCAGTCTCAACAAGGACTCGCGTTAAACCTAAACGGCCAATTATTTCTGCTCAAATCGAAAAAGATACGATCTTCAGTACCAGTTACAAAGTGCCTGGCTGCTTTGTAAACAAAAAAATTGTCACTTTTTCATAACATTGTATCGTGCAATATATTTGATAACTTAACTTCAGCTTCAGTTGATTTCAGTGTTTCAATTTATATTACTGAATTAAAATTGTAGAGTTCGATTTGGTAATAGTAAAATACAAGTTACCCCGCATCTGCTTGCATAAATATGGGCATGTTCTCCGCGTTGGCGGAGGAGCCAATAACACAAACAACCTCTCCGTAGTCTTGCATGATGTGCAACATCTCCCTCGTGACAGCAGTGTTGCAGTCAGTAAACAGCGATACCAAAAGGGGTACATTATCTATTAGTTCTATGTGCGGCCGAATCTTATCGATGCCTCGCGGTAGTTTCGCCTGAAAACAACGCTCATAATAGGAAACCGTATGAATTAAGTAGCATTATTCTCAACGTACAAACTCACCCTGTTCGATAGATCGAAATTAACAGGAGCACTCTGCTCCGTGCTGTCTGTAAGACAACTCAAAGATCTCCATGCTTCCTGTCCAGATCCCAAGTCCACACTTTGCATGAGCACGCTGTCTTCGCTCCTCACGGTGTCCTGTTCCCTGCTTAAAAATTCATTCGTCACTGAATCACTTATCATCGGCCTCTGCTCCAAATTGCTTTCAAAAAGGTGAAATACAGGAATAAATATCAATTATCTGTGAATAAGTTGGCGCTCACTTGAAATGGTAACTAAAATATGGGAAGTAACGTTTGATCTTGCAATTATGGACGAGGCATGTCTAATCTATCAAAAAAGCAGACATGGGGGAAGAACGAAAAGTAATTACGAGAAGCGTGCCGATCCGGTTCTCGCGATCCCTTGTACTAGGTGACACAGACTGGCATGCAAATTCAGAACAGTGTTACAACAGTCGGAGACTGAGAAAATTGGAGCTGTCTGACATCGACATGAGACGAACCTGTGGCTCATGGCGCTCTTAACTTGCGATGCCCCTGTGTCGTTCCATTCCGTGGTCTCGTCGTCGAACTTGACGGTGGTGAAGTCCGTGTTTATCGCGCTTGGCGCGGACATACTCATCGCACGGCTGTTGTCCAAATTCGTGCTACAATATAAAACAGATCATGGCGTGGAGAAGCCCGTTCTCCCTGTTGCTCTTTCATGCGGGATATTCTTAACACAAAACACATCGATGCAGCATATGTATGCCAGCAAAAAATGTATGAACGCATGCTCTTAGAGTTTCGGAGCTTCGGCGACTGTTCATTTCTTTTCTCTCTGTTTTCTTTTCATATCGTATCGCGAAGCACAAGCACGGATCTCATATCGATTATAGATACGTGTGATAAGTATAATAATGAACGTTTACTTTAAGTGTTTATGTGTGATAAAGAGGGTAATATGTAACATACCGAGGAGAGACACGATTAAGCAAGTAGCTGGCCTCATCCATGCAGGAGTAATTATGTTGGTGAGAATGGGCCGAGGGCGTGGGTGAGGACATGGCTGCTGCCTGGCTCACCCACCAGCCCACTGGACTCTCGGACCTAATATTAGCGTGTTAGTTACATACATTTATTCGTGTACTTTTTCTGTATGTCATGGTATAATACGAGATATGGTATAATATGAACGCATTGTGCATAGAACAATTGTGACGTGTACCGGGGGGATGATACGTAATTAATATTGTATCTACCAACGAGAAAGCCTTTAAACTGTACGAAAAGTAATTACCAGAAGCCATTAGTTTAAGTGCAATCATTTTAACTGAATGCTCTATGCTCGTCAACGCAGTAACAACGTACGGATAACATTTAGAAGAAAGAATACTGGGATCTGAATTATATTACTAAAGCACGTGTCAGACCACGAAATCATAGGGAGAAACGAGAATCGTCGCATTCGTAGAACGGCAATCGTAATAAGAAGAGATATTAATAGAGAGCAGAACGAATAAGCATGCGGATTGTAACAGTAATGAAAGAAAAAGGTATAGACAAACATATACGATGGAGGCATGTGTGGATATCTCTCCAGCCATTGCTGTCTCCTGTAATGTACATGCATATTTTACATTCACATCCATCGTTATGACGAATAGCTAGTTAAACGAGATCATATCAATCAAACACCACTTATTTTTAGATTTACGACAGATTAGAGAACGGACACTGACAAAAAATCACATATATCCAGTTTAATCGACGAAACGATAATCGTAACACCAACAGCGTACAATTGCAATTAGTGTAATAACTCGTGTCGAATATGTTTTGTACACAGACTTCAATACGTATAGAATACGAACATATTTAAATACTTTTCAACGTGAGGTCATGCCCCATACTTCTTAGATTAATCCAAAAGCAAAAGAAAGCAAAGCAAAGTGGTTCGTAGAGATATTGATTAGCGAGAGAAGATAGAGGTACGATACCTAGCTCTTTCACTGAGCAACGATATGTGGCAATTCCATCCACTTTCCAGGCCCATTTTCTCCGAAAACACGCGCGATCTCAATTCGTTCTCCTTGCTGAAGTGGACGAAACGTATGCAAGCTCTGTCGAGTTGCTCGATCAATTGTACCTATCAAACACTCTTCATAACTTTCTGCGAGGCTTCATTGTCATAACGACCCTCCTCCCCATAACCGAGCAAGCATCTTACCATGTCCGTTTGTGCTTGATACTGCATAGTCACCATTCCAATAAAGACTTGATTACATTGAATTTCGAAGCAACTATCAACGTCGCTCACGCTGTCGTCTTTGTTTTCGTTGCACAGCAAGGAATCTGTTTGCATGAAAGTAAGTTAGCGGAATCTTCGATAACTCGATGACTTACGATTAGCGTGAAGATGTTCGGCACTTGCCAGTTGAATGAAATTGTCCAAGTATGCCTTTTACTCTGGGGTCAAGAACATTTCGGAAGTCCCAGGGTAATGGCGTAGGGCTTCTGTGAGGCGTGTACAAATGTTTGCTGTCCGCGGGAAGCTCCAAATATATTTTCGTCATTTTATCGCTAATGCCACGTGTCAGTGGCCTGTATGCGAATGCAGTGCAATACGACGTCAAGCTCGTTCTTTGGTAAAAATCTTGCACCTTTTTCCTGAAACATAGGCACGATGGTTAACGAGACGACTGGACGTTAAAATGATTTTAACGATTTTAACGCTTCAGTTGTACCTGTCGGATGCAGACAGTGGGCAAAGATCGTGGCCATCCCAAAATTCAATACAGGAGTCCAAAATTATATCCGCTGTTCCCTGTGTCAGCAGCTGCAAGCCACCTCCGCTGCGCTCTTTAACTACCACCGCGACCATGTGCGGGAAGGGAAATTTTAATTTCGTCGCGATACTCAATGATCGCGCAAACTTTATATCTCGTCGGACCATTTCTGGTTGCTGCAATCGGACGCACGAAATTTTCATCACATTCATTCACGAGCAAACAAGCCGATCAACTCGAATAGCAGATGATGCTTACCACGTGTCTAAACGTAGACAGTTGCTGCTCCAATTGGAATATATGTTGCGCCTGGTCTTGGAAACCTATCTGTTTTGCCAGCTCGCATAGGCACCTGGAAATCAGACGTTCAGCTTTAGCGAATTGGCTTCTAGCTCGGCAAAAGATAGAATAGAACAGAAGTGTGAGATTGCCCCATGATTAGCATTCACATGATTATATACATTATGATCGGAGTCCCATTCACCCATACAGACAGATTAACTATAATTATGGAGGATACATAAAGTAACTATGGTTGGACTGACCACATCTGTCCAAGGCTCCCTGATTCGTCCACTAAATACACCTGTCTTGAACTTTGCATTGTATCTTTTGCCTGATACCCACTCTTATCTTCTACACTGTGATCCTGGTAGCTGACAAATGTGTATGATCAACGTTACTGGTAACTGGAAGGGTTACCTTTTGGACTGTCTTAGGAATATGAGTATGATAAACTGGACGTAATTAGCTTGAGAATTGGAAGAATTAGTTTGAATAATGTAAATACAATAAAGGGGGCCGGCGGGGGGGGGGGGAGAGAAATGCAGTGCGACAAAGCGTATAAACCAAAGACAATGATGTTAACAGCGGCTGCACGTACCGTCTGTTCGTAACTGGCACAAGATTCTCATTATACAGAGCTTCGCAAGTGACATGGCAACAGAATTGCATGTAATGCTCTTGAGTATCCATGTTACACGTGTTCAGCAAAATTGCTAGACCTAGTGGTTTCAATGAATTCAAGTGCTGCCTCCAAGAATGATCATCGAACTGTAGTCGAAACGGTAAGGCATGATCGTGTGTAAGATCCAACACTTCAGCTGTTGAATGAGACATGTCTGAAAGCAATTCTTTCTCTTACTCTTCAAAAGATGATATTTCCGACGAATCTACTCAACTTCTTCGTCGCTTTATATTACCATGATGTACATAAGATGTTTTGTTCAAATACTGTTTGGGATCTTCGGCTTGCGTTTGGCATTGCGGTTCAGAGGTTCTGTCTAAACTACCGGTACTGTAAGATGATTAGGTTTCGATTAATATCTCCAAAATTTAGTAGCGCTGCCTTTTGAAAGGGGGATCTTTACCTCGACGACGGGGACATAGTACTGGCATTGCGTAAGAAAAATACTTTTTCCGCTGTTGGATTAGGCCACGAAAGAAGTCCCTTCTTATCCACGCAACATAACGCCTGAAAATCGCATTCATTGCTGGTTAGTCTGTTACGCCGCGCGACCATTAAGTTATCCACTGTTGCAACTACCGTGACTGATCCCAGAACGTGCAGAATACTCGCGGACCTAGACATCATGTGCTCTTTGCCGAACAGAATGTCGAAGAAATATTCTTTCAGTTCCATCCAATTATACACTACGTCTGGGTAAGTGGGGCCGGAGATATCCGTGTCTTCGAACGGATCCACAAACTAAAACGACAGTTTCTTATAAAGTATCCTATCCTCCTGTAAGCCTCTCCGTCTCAAACGTATATTAACCTGAAGCTTCTTCGACGATTGGTAAAGCTTGAATAAAGCCTTGAAACGTGCCATCCCGAAGCAGTTCAGAAATATCCAACAGACCGGAAATACTAATGGAAGCAAAGGAATACTAACGGCGATCGGTTGTAGCAGGAACATTTCGTTCCAGTAACCGACGCCGAAGTATTCCGACAAATACAAGTATCGAAACAGATTTACAACTAATACGATTATTAAAAGGACCGGGAAAGCTAGTTGCTCGATACAGCAAATCATTAGAAGGTGTCGCTTGCGATTATGATACGTGACGGGTCTGTCGAGAGCTTGCTCAAGAGCCATTCGAAGATTCATTAAGTAGGGGGTTTCTTGGAGCTTGTAGATCTTGTTTTTCAACGGTGCCCGTGCCTGCGGCGTCGAAAAGATCTCACTTGTACTATGAACCTGCGGACTGTATACTTCTCTCGCGTGTAACACCGGTGCGTCTGCATCCTGAAATGAATCAATTCATCATTGAATTACTTGCCGAAAAGCTGTTTACCTACTGGTTCGTTTAACTTACATCGTAAGGGATACTATAGCCAGGAGATTGTTGTCCAGGCTTCATTACAATTATGTCTCCGGCAACCAATAATGCCCATGGTAGATTCACGACGCAACCATCGCGATAAGTCCATTGTAGAGTTAAACAAGGAGACAGTGGGCTGCACAGGTGTGGGTAGTTTTCTGGGTTCCATTGGCAAGTACTTTTAGCAACTGAAACGGGCAAGAGAATATTTCGTGAGAGAGTTTCCAGGTACAGCCGAGTTTCGTTCTGTTTAAAGATTTATGTACCTTCTATCTGGTCAAGAAGAATCCGTACTCTATTGGGAATTTCTTTGTGTCGTAATTTATTATCCGATACAACTAAAATAAAATTTAACACCACTAAACAACAAACTGTCAGTCCTTCGTAAGGCAGTGTAGGGTACCTAAAATGCAAAAATAGTTCATCGCATTGAAGTTCAGTCGTAGTCTACGTGTTTTTTTTAAAGTTACTCTGTACGATTGTATTTATCTCCTAATCTTAAGGGGGAACACCACTGTGACGGCCGGAAATGTAAGCCATTTTTAAGAATTTTTTTTCAGGAATAATTTACAGTTTTCATAGAAATTTTTTATTATCTATCTTTAGTACGCTGTCTTAAGAGACTATACAAAAAAAATAAATAGAAACCCATGCATAAATTTTAATATATTAATTAATCTTCTAGATCTTCCCACGCGAGCTGATCGAATGTGTAACTATGGAACAGCAGGTCCGAAATTAAATTTCTTTTTTTTTTATAAACTATATGAGAGTAGTTTCCGTTGTGCGTGCGGATTCTTTGATTGAAAACCAATTTTTTTAAATACGCTCGAAAAATTGTCCATCTTATTCGCGGATTTTCGAAATTTTTCTTCTAAAGCGCACCATTTTTACAAAAATAATTTGATTAAGAAATCGGTACGCACAACGGAAACTACACTCATATAGTTTATAAAAAAAAAAATGAAATTTTATTTCGGATCTGCTGTCCAATAATTACACATTCGACCAGCTCGCATGGGGGGTCTAGAAGATTAATTAATATATTAAAATTTACGGATGTTCTTCTATTTATTTTTTTGTATAGTGTCTCAAGACAGCGTACTAAAGGTAGGTAATAAAAATTTTCTATGAAAACTGTAAATTATTCCTGAAAAAATTCTTAAAAATGGCCTACTTTTCCGGCCGTCACAGTGGTGTTCCCCCTTAATCACAAAATGCAACATGCAGCTTATATTATAAGCAATAATGTATTCGTACAACATTATTACGCTGCGATACAAGTACTTAATCTGTTCAGTTCGTACCACGTATCGTTGATCGTGAAGGATGCAATGACAAGGATGATGGCATTGATCAAAAGTGCGATCGCTGAGGTCCAACAAAGAGTTGTGTATTGACTACGATGGTGTAAAGTATCCTTTAGCCAGGCTTTATAGTTTCTGTAGACAAAAGGTAAATTATATACAGTATTTACGGGATCTCCTCTTCTGCGATACGGGAGTGAGAAATAAATAATAGAATTACTTATTTCTTTTGCACATTTCTTCATAGTCTTGTGAAACTCTCTTAATATCACGTTGTAGCGTTTCAAGCGCGACTCTTGTAGTTAGTCCCAATTGTTTCGGTGATTTATTGCGTGCATTTCCACTTGTTTTAGAAGCGCTCTCCCTTCCTTGATCCCCATCCATTTTCTACGTAACGAAACATATTAAATTCCTCTCGCCCATCGCTGTAAAGCATGCATTGGCAGCCAGACTCGTTGCTTTACGTATATTCCAGAAATTATGATACATATAGGGAGCGCAAGTGTTCGCAGAAACTGATTTTCATTCGTCTAGTTTTCATAGCATTCTTATTCGAGTACGAATGTATAAGAGAAGTTTATAACGGAGCGGAGACAATTATTGCCATACGTCGTTTACTTGTATAGAAGCAAAGGAAATGATTGAGTAATAAACGATTTGTCACCCTGCGAGCTATGTCTTCGGGTAACATCGTAATCATAGCATGCAGGGTGAACAAACGATATTAATTATGGACGAAAGAAAAGCCTCTAGGAATCTATTGTTCCTATTTTTAATACTGGCACATAGGGCATGCATTTTCATTCATATATCTCTGCTTGACTGTTACGTCGAAGCAGCAGTAATATTGCAGTGTATGCGCGCTATGATGCACATGAATAGAGAACGAGTAAATTAAGAACATAAGAAGGCATTAAGCAATGCTGAATAATTTTATCGTGGCACAGGTAGGTGTGGGAGATCGAAATAAATAGGGGGAGAACGATGGAAATACGATTTATTAATACAGCCATGTTTACGGGACAAAAGCAGGTGTGCTGTTGAAAACAGAACGGAGCGAGGTTAAAATGCATTATAACACTTGCATAAGTCGGTGGACGGGTTCAGTGTACCGTTTGTATCCGCCGCGATCGGGGTGCAGTTTCGATCGTTCAATGCCCGTTGGTGTATCGGATAACTGAAAGTAATGGGGAAAGCCTCATAATTGCAAATGACCTGAATCAGAACGAAGAATGCATATTCGCATAGGCTCACATTTCACAAACACACATTTTATATCACATGACGCAGTGCTGACGCTGCGATGTGCGCGTAAGCGTGTGTTGCGTGCGGTTTCCCCGGTATAATTTTATTACGCGTTTTATCCCTATTTATAATTTCCACACCGTATTCCTATGCATCGAAATGCACGAGTACATTAGGCAAAAAATATCGGAGTGCATACACTCGTGATCTTAGTGTTTGTTTTAATTGTAACGCAACCCAACCTCAAAAAACATGGATTTACTGTACACTGTAAACAGGAAAGCTACGTCGAAACCTTTTACGAACCAAGAAAGGTATGTTTAATTAATCTTAATTGTCATTCGTACATTCTTTTCTAATCTGTCTAATCTAGTTTAATAATAATCTGATCTTTCTCTGTATAATACTAACGTTTATACGAATACATCTGCCATTAATGTATACAGAGTATTGCAAAATTATAAGTATTAGTTTAATTAAATAGTGGAATTTGTGCAAAGGAACAGAAAATTCTTAGTAAGGGATACTAACTTCTTGCGTCTTATACAGTTGAGTTGTCAGCTTTGCATTGCAGTACGCGCTCTCATATATTAAATAAATATCCGTTACATTTTTACAGAAAACCAAGCAAAATTGCTAGACTATTATTCATTTAATATTTATTCTGAGACTACTCATGGTTGTTGATTTAACATTTATTAGACCTTGTATCTCTAATTCTGAAATACCCTGTATATTAATATAATATGTACACATGCATTACCATTCATAAGTATCAGGATGCGTAGGAAGTTTAGGCAAATGGTGTATTAATGTTACAATAACATAACTTTGTTCCATTAATGTACAAAATTAAATATTTGAATAGATATTTTCTGTCTATTTCACAATTTTCAATTCATTTGAGACTGCATGATTCTGAAAGTCATTGCTTTATTCTTGGTTAATAATTGTATAGCATTGAAATACAATTATTGCCAATAAGTCTTCTTTCCAGCAGGGTAGCGTACTCTTTTACTGTGTTCAAATACTGTTCACCCCAAAAGTTATATCACACTATCATTGAACCACCCCCACATTTATTTGTGGATGCAGTACAGTTTACAAGAAATTTTTCATTCGATTTTCCGCAAACGGGAGTACATTTCCATCCAAACATTTCAGTCTTGGGACTTATTTACAGAACAGTTGCTTGACTTGAATATTCTCTTGCTTATTTGAGTCTTTTCTTTTCTTACTGTTCTTTCCCCCTCTTAATCAGTTACGGTCGCTAAATGTTTTCGATGTACCGATCGTGACGTCTGCTGTGTTTTCAGTGTTTCCTTGAAAAATTGTTCGTACCTATCTCGATGTTTCGTAACCGTGTTGCGCATCGTAGATTGAGAAATTGTTATCTCAGCTGGGATTTGTCCAATTAAGTAACTACTTTTATTTTGCGAACGTTTTAATAGCAGCACGTTCTTCCGATCGGTAGCTTTTCTTTAGAACTGATGGTTTCGATCGTTTGGGCTGTAAAATTCTAATTTGAGTAAATATTTGAAAATACCTAAAATGTGATTACAGATAAAAGGCTTAAGCGATAAATAACTCGTAAGAAGAACAGACGTGAATTAATGTTACTTAAGGGGTAACACCACTCTAGAGGCACAAAAAATGACCTAAATTTGACAATTTATTTTGGGAGTATGACAAACGGAATAGAATTTCTGTTCAGGGGGTTTATTTAATACATATTGAAGTACGAAAAACAATTTTTTAATTGTCATTTTTATACAAAATGGTGGCGATAGAGCCCGTCGTCGAAAACAGTTTTTTTTTAAAACACCGCCACGGGAGGACGGATTTCTCGGCATGTATGAGTCGTGGAACAAAATACCAAAAAAATTTATAATCTATATACAATTGGCTTTGGAAGTACGTAGGAGTTTTTTTTTTATCAATTTCTGTGGACGTGGTGCACTTTTTAAGGAATGAATCGATTTTTTGCCCTAAACATGAGCATTAAATTGTTTGTAAAAAAAAAGTTTACATTCAATCAAAAAACGGCTACGTACTTCCAAAGAGAATATTGTTGTGAAGCTACTGTAAAAATTTCAAATCGATCCATGCAATAGTCTCCGAGAAATCCGTCCTCCCAGTTTGAAAGAAGTGGTTTCGACGACGGGCTCTGTCGCCGCCGTTTTGTATGAAAATGACAATAAAAAAATTGTTTTCCGTACTTCAATATGTGTTAAATAAACCCGCTGAAAAGAAATTCTATTCCGTTTGTCATACTCCGAAAATAAATTGTCAAATTTAGGTCTTTTTTTCTGCCTCTAGAGTGGTTTTACCCCTTAAGGGGGGAAACACTGCGCCATTTGGGATTATCGCGTTATTTTTAAATAAAAAAATGTTAATTTAATTGCAACAACATACTTTCTACATACATTTTTATAAAATATTTTGAAATTTATATACCGACTAAATTTTTAGCCTATACGAGGGACAGTCGTTATGCTCGTTATCTAGTCGCAATATAGCAGCATTTACTACAACCACAGAATTAGACGATAACAGCGGGAAAACATGGGGATCTCATGTTTACGTGTGCGACTTAAATATGCCTTGGCACACGCATAAGTATGAAATGTTTTTAAATATTGCATTCACGCCGTTTCGCCTGATTCACGATGTTCACTGACGTTATTATATATCACCAGGGTGTTGTCGAATAAAAATACCATTACCGCAATAGAGTGGGATTTGCCGGGTGATAAATTAGTTGTTGCCGATTCCGCCGGAAACGTACAACTGTGGATGTTTAAAGATCATGTTCTTAACGATTGGGTGTTAATTGGCTCCAGTTGTTTCGTTGGCGAGCACATATTAGGCGCAGCTTGGTTTCACAATGGGAAAAAGGTATCTGCAGTTAATATTTGCGGGCCATTTAATTATTTAATGCCAGTTGCAGCATTCTTAGTTTGCGTAATATTATAATTCCAGACCGGGCTAGTAACCGAGAAAAAGGACAGCATTCACTATAGCGAGAAATTCAATCATTTACCCTTTGCTCCCTCCGTGAGGCAATTTGGCGGCAGGGCAGCCGAGGGGGTATTGGTGGTATCAACAACAGGCATGGTTGGTGCTGTTATGATCACGAAAGATTTCCAAAATCCCGTGTGCTCCTCGACCGAAAGTCTGGGAAGTACTAGGCATAGGATAACTGCTGTTGACTTATGTTACGGGAAAAGTATGCGCACACTTACTGTACACAGTAGAAATAACAGCAAACGGGGTTAACAGGGAATTTTATAAACTTTTAGATGGCCATATTTTGGTAGCTGTAAGCAGTGGGAATATTTGTTTACCAATAAGATGCTACAGAGTATTAGTGCGGAAAAACGACGATAAATGCACTATTACTTCGCAAGCACTTCCGAGCTTTTTCCTGCAGGACGGTGCTCCCAAGGACAATGCATGTAAAGTCAAATTCATTTACCGACACTGTTAATCGCTTTGACAACATCACGATAACAGAGTTGTCTTTTCAGATACAAGTGTGACACACTTGAAGTTCGTAGTTCGGGAAGATGCAGACTCCCTGGTTATTGCGGTTAATAGTGAAAACGGGGGTATTGTAGAAGTATGGGAATTGCGGGAGAAGCCGCAACCCGTCCATAAATTGTTTCAGCCCAAGACATTGGAGCAATTTAAGACCGTAGTGGTAGGTGTCTGAATTGAGCGAGTCGTGAAGATAAAATGTGCATGGTGTGAAGGGTTTAATGGCGCATACTTAATACATATCTATACACGTATTTACAGGTATGGCAATATCAATCGCAGTATCGTTGCCAATCGCCAATAACAGCGATAGCAACTACAAAATTGTCTATAGTCACCACATTGCCTCCCCCGAGTTACGTTGTAGTAGCTTTGGCGGATTCTTCGGTTCATTGTTTGAGTCGCGATTGCCTGAAAGAAATAGCCTTTTCCTCTTTGAATATGGCGTGGCGATCTGATGAACCGAATAATAAGTATTTTAAAAGTTCGGTATCTATAGCAAGTATAGATCTGTCCTGGTTGGGCTGTGTTCTTTTAGCATGTGATACGCGAGGAAATTTGTATTTGTACAAATTACTACCTGATGGAGGTAATTCTTCTAAAAATTTTCTAAAGGGAAATCCCTCGTCGATGAGGAATGTGGAATTGTAATTTTTCCGTTGCAGGGCCATCGATGACGTTAACTTACGCTTGTACACTCTTAGAATATTGCCTGGTAACAGGATTAGATTGGTTGGATATACTTTTGTGTTTGAGATCTTCGATGCTTGAGCCGTTATGCGAGAGATTGGATGTATCCTTCAACAGACAACTGCAGCCAATACAGCAGTATCATTACATTCAATTTCTTTGCATCAAAACATCGTTATACAGGTTCTCCTTTTAAATAGAAATCCGTGTTTAATTATTGGAATCGTTCAGTACAGTAAATCCTCGTTTGGAGCCCGTTTCTACCACGCGTTAGGAGCCCGGCGACTATCCCCACCATTTCTTGGGATCCTTCGGACGAGAGTGAGAAAACCCAATGAGCGAGCGAGAGGAAACGAACGAGTCGACACGAAGTTGCCGTCGGCTTTCGTCTCCTCTCGCTCGCTCATTGGGTTTTCTCACTCGCGCCAGTGGCCGCGCGGAATAGTGTCCAGTCGCGTTAGGAGCCCGCCGCCAGCCCCGTTCGACGGGCTCCTAACGAGTATTTATTGTATTAAGTCCATCACGGGCAGGGGCGGATTTGAAGATTTGGCACCCCTAGGCTAACAAGCGTCTGCCGCTCTTTCCGCGAAATATCATCAAATATTTTAATTTAAAAGAGTCGAGACAATTTCAAAATTAATCAATATGGCAACTCACATCTGAGTCATTGCTAATTCGCTGCGGGGGATAAAGTAATTGTTTTTAAAGTTATCTCAAGCCTCTGTGCTCAAGACTTTTCCAATTTCTTTCTCTCAAAATTTGCGGCTCTGCAAAATTTGATGCCCCCAATATTTGCCGCTTGCCAAATTTGTCGCTTCCCAAAATTTGATGCTTCCGAAAATTTGCCACCCTAGGCTGCCAGCCTACTTAGCCTACACCCAAATCCTCCCCTGATCGTGGGTTTATTTACTTAGCCACAGCGTGATTGGTAAAATTCTCCTTTCAGGATGTTAGTATCGGGGCAAAGTAAGGCGGCAGATCTGTCGTCACTACTTATGATACATTCGGTGGCGACGGCGTTTAAATCGTTATTACGCCCGTCAGATTTGATTTCTCACGATAAGGGACCAGCGGAGAGCTTAGCAACAGTGATAAATGATGCAATCACTGACGTCGATAAGGTACAAGTGATGCTGATCCTTCTCAATACAATCCACAAAAATATATGTTCCATCGTAATGGGTAATCATGGTTCGATCCTTAGGTACTTTTACACCTTGATCCAAAAGAGTTCACCGTCGAACCAAGCACGCTCCAATCGTTGCAGCAATTAATTCAATGGGTCGCGGATCTAGCTCTGAACCTTCTGGCCCGTCTACCGGAACAACGGCTGCAAATGAAATCCGGTGGTGTTAGTATCATTAATAGCTTCCAAGTATATTAATCAGCCTGCGAATAACCCTGCGTTCATGCTCCTTTTTTACGTTTCAATAATACAGTACGAGCTCCTAAAGGACCACAAGGCCTTAAATACACTGAGGGAATTGCTGGTGATTATACGCATATGGGGTCTATTGCGTCCGTCGTGTTTACCGGTATTTCTTCGCAGTGCCGATAATCTCGATGTATTGGCCCTGCTGTTTCGTTTATTATCGAAGTTGGTTCAACCGAACGGGGATACCCAAGCCCAGCAGGTGGACGACGGCCTCATTGGTGAGTATTTTCCTTGTTATACGTCATTCGTTGCTGCAACCGGCATCTTCGTGCTTATATTAAAATTAACACCAACATAAGAATCGTTTCGCGGTTAAAACTCGGGAGCAGTCGCTCGAGTTTTATCATAATAAGTACGTTGGTTAGGAGGAAGTTAGATAGAGCACCACTTCCTCTTTAAGAGGGGATTACATTTTTTTTCATGCAGTACTGTTATACGCATGCTGCAGATTGCACGCGAAATGTCGAACCACTGGTGACCAATTTGTCGAAACAGTGTCGTTCTAAGTTTCGTATTTTATCGGGAAAATGAGCGAGAAGCTTGCCGCGAAGCAGAAGGACTCGTTGATCTTGAACGGTGCCAGCCTTCTGCGCCAGGAAAATAAATTGAAAACCCGCTGTTGGTATTCCAAACCGTACAAACTCGCGATATTCTGTGTACTGTCGTGTAGCTTCTTTTTAGTTTACTGGATCATATTAGGCCCCCTATTGATCAGTGAATTCCAAGCGCATAATGCACAAAAAACGGACAAGTGGGCCGTGGTTTGGTTGTCGTTTTACTGGTTCATCGCGTTTCTGATTTGGGTCTTCGTTATGCTGTGCTTGCTTCTAATCTGTAAACGCGTGGATTCCTTGCAAAAGGATCGAGATGTCCAAACGTATGGCACCGGCATCTCCATAATACCATCATCTTTGATCACTACGAAACGCGATCGTCCACGGAGTTTAAGGCTACCAGGCATAAAAGAGGAGAAGCCAGTAAACGAATTGACGTCCGACAAAAATAAGACGAATGTTGCTGGCGATAAAAGAGATACCGATGCTTCTGACAAAGCACAACGAAGCAAACCGAAACGGCACAAAGATCTTCCACCTCTTGTGATACATGGACATATTTCGGGGAAAGATAGTAACCGTAATGACGCGATGAATTTGGAAGAGAATGTTGACACAGAGAAAGAAGGTGAAGAGGCATTAAAATCGGGAGGCGACGTTCCTAGAAGTCGCAGGGGATCCATGCAGGCCTATTTAAAATTGGTAACAATTACCCCAGATGACGAAGTGGATGTTCAGTCTCCAAATAAGCCGCTCTCGCCTAGAGAATTATTTTTTATCGATCTTATAACAGAGGCGGAAAAAGCCGAGGAAGCTAAATCGAATAAAAATCCTGAAGGGTCGGAAGGGAAACATTCCCTCCCGAGTGATTCCACTCCGACCGCGAAGAATAACGCAGAAGACGAGAAGAGCGAATCAGTGGAAATTCCAATACCGAGCGCGGAAGATGAGGCAACTTATTTCATTGCAAACGTGGACAGTCCAAAGAGCACGAAAACAGAAGTGTTCTTAGAGATCAGTCCTGATCCTCAACCAGTTGCCGAGTTATCGGCGGATTTAATTAACGAGAAGCCGATACTTGTGCTACGGGAGAACTCCCAGGATAGAGAAAACAGAAACGCTAACGAAAAAGTTGTAGTATTCGAAATATAATTACGGATCTCCCGGAGCTCGATAAAATATTACAATTTTCAGTCATACGATTAATCCATCAACTTCTTCGCAGTGCTATCATAAGCCATATACGTTAAGCGTCTTAAAATAAGGAAACCTCACGCCTGTTTAACATAATTCGATGTATGCCAGTAATTAAACGCGCGACAATCACTACTTTCTTCCAGATGACTGTTGCCTGTTACCAAATCAAATTATGATACCTCAGTTACACCAGGGTAGTAACATAACAGCTATAGCCACCCCCATGCTATTTTACCAAAGTTTTCCGTTGCAGGTAAAGCCGCGAATACCCCGTTCGTAGACTTATAAATTTCGATAGTATGTGCAGCATAATAATGTAATCCTTCATGCGATTTCCTTACAGTTGGAGTACGGCGCAGAATCGGAGCAATTATTGTTTGTACCTGAGCTTAATTCGGTCGAAGGTTGTATGCATAGTGGCCAAATCGTAGATGGCATTAGACATTTGTATCTGGGGAAACAACCGCTTCTGGTTAAGCAGTGTACAAGGTGCTGAACGTAATAAATTTGTTTGTACGTCTGTCCCTTTCAAGTGTCCTCGTAGTTTCACTATAAAACGATGCGTAAATAAACATTTCAGGTGTGGGGGTAAAGCTCAGGTTCAAAACATGACGAGAACAGCCGCAATTAGAGCGTGGGATCAAAGATGGGCAAGAGCTTGTCGCTGTGGCGGGATTTGGCGGATTCACAAAACATCCCCTTAAATGTTGAATGGACTGGAAGTAGTGTGTCGGTGATGTTTGTAATAGAATGATTTTACTTGGAATTTTATACATAATGATGGGCAGGCAAGATTAAATGTTTTTATTTAAGATATAATCAAATTGTATTACTTCCTAGTTGTATTAATGCCACGTTCGGAAAATCGTGAGGGTAATTTAAAAAATTCGCTGACGCATACGGAATTATATTTAATTTCTTTATTTATTTGTTACGAGTACAACAGTTTTTATTCTCTCCAACTTCGCGCTTTATAAATTCTTTCTAAAATGAACACTTTTTGTATATCGAATAAATATTTACGAAAACATTTCGTACACATTGTTATTTGTCTCCCATAATCTATATTACAAGATCTTTGCTAATAATGGGTAATTAATCAATTTCGTTGCATTTCCTTCGGTGTATTTAAATGAAATTGTAGGGTCCTACAGAAACTCTATGTAAACGCAAAAACTAATATATGTATGTCTTAATTTAATATGATGCCATTATTATCACAGATCCTGTATGCGCATTAAAGTCGTATAAGTGGGCATAGGCTTGTTCCTGGTTAAAAAATAAATCGAAACTGTAGAATACATTGTTTTCCTCCGTGTACCTAATGAAATTTCCAAATCCTTTCTGTGAAAAAACGAAGCTTTGCACGAAAGATATTTATTCCACAGTTTCGATGTATGTTTTAACGGGGATCCACCCTGTGCGCGTTTGTGCCGTGTTTCTCGCCGCACTCGATATAACTCAAAAACAAAAATTCATAAACCAAACTTTAATATAGCGTTCTTCTTGAAAAATACGATGGCAATGGAAACTTTATTTGACATAACACATTTCTTGTACAATTCATTATACACGAGGAATCGAATGTTAATGGCTCTCTCCCTTTTTACCGTGCACTCTCTTGAACTCTCCCATGTTCGTAGTAGAGATCGGCGAGCCGAACACCGCCAAATAGTCGATTCTCGTCGTTTCGCTGCCGCCTTGATTGCTCTTCACAAAGATCTGTAGGTTCTGCACGTTTTGAAACTTTACATAGCGCAAAGGAATCAGATTGCCTTCCTCGATATCCTTCGCCGACAACCTGCGCATTAACGTAACGACATTATTAAAGAACGGTCGAGAGAGATTACACCCACGCCTGCGAAGGAAATCTTACGTCAGATCTTGGATGCTCGTGTTAGAGTCCGCCATGTCGAAATCGATCGTTCTAGGCTGATTGATGTACAATCTGATATCTTTCGGTCCGCTGTCTTTAGGAGCTTTCACTTTCAGAGAGTGAACTTTGACCGCTTGTAAAAATGCGATCGATAATATTAACTGTTCGTCGCAGTCGCTTTCTAGGTACCCCTCATCAGCAGTTAAACACTGTACAAAGTTATGCTCGTCGGACTCGTTTAAGCATTCGCACTGCGACTTGGTAATAAACGTAGTCAAGTCCATCTGCAAAAGGTATACTTGAAAAACCCTCCGAAATGCGTGCGAGGGACGATAGATAGCTTAGAGTTTCGTATGCAGCAAAGTTGGGTAAAAACGTCCAGGGGAAATGCGTATAAATGTGAGCTTTTATTTAAAAACCAAGGCATGTAAATGCGATACAACTTTCACGCCGACATGTACATGTTACAGACAAGTATCTTGGGAACTCATAGTTGTAGAATACAATATTTACAAGGAGGTATAAAATCGTGAACGCATGCGAGATTATCTGGCTCATTTTGTGTTCGATAGCTTTTTTTCCTTTATCGTTCTAACGAATCTATTATAGTAACGTGAACGTCCGCTGAATGATAAGTTACCACAACTTTCTTATTGGTACTTATTCCAGTAGTACAAGACAGCGGCAAGGAAGATCATTCCAAATATATGAAAATAAACGTTATCGCTAGTTCGTACATGTCCAGTCACTGGACTCTCGGAGTCTTCCGAATCTCCGTTCCCGTAGAACTGTTGAATCATCGACTCTAATCCACCTGGATCGGCGCCCTGACATAAGCCTAATTTTATTTGATTACGATAGAATATG
This sequence comes from Andrena fulva, assembly GCA_946251845.1. Lineage (NCBI taxonomy): Eukaryota > Metazoa > Arthropoda > Insecta > Hymenoptera > Andrenidae > Andrena > Andrena fulva. The sequence goes on from OX276332.1 coordinate 7,222,862, forward strand.
AACGTAGGCATCGCGCTGACGCCTTGCGCGGCTGCAGTTCCTGCGCACTTGTCTACATCGACTTTAAGAAATACTGCGTTCGGATATTTAACAGACAGTTGCTCAAATACTGGTGCAATTCTCTGGCAAGGACCACACCTGTAGATTACAATAACAATAATATTGAAACACATTTGTAAACGATGTCGATTGATTGGCTGTCAATTCCGTTCGCGAGGGACTCTGATAGAAAATCATCGATATATTTGGGATAAAAAAAAGATTTATACGAGTCGATATTTAGCGACGTAAAATAGTCTGTCCGAGGAATTTAAGTTGTAAAATTCTGCGATCTGTTATAACCCCATAGAACTCACCATGTTGCCGTGAAATCTACCACGACTAACTTTGTTCCCGCACTAGACATTTCCCCGTAGAATTGGCCGTCGTCGTTGACCACGCGTACCGCTCCCATTGTTTATAAAATTAATCTAATATAACATTAACGACGACAACGCGTACAAAGTTGTATCAAAATATTGAATGACTGGCACTTTGAGTGCGGACAGGAGCCGGGTACTATTCGAACACGTTCAATCCTTCGGGCTAATCCGCGATAAGATATATCAGGCGCGCGATTGGTCACTCGGCATTTTAAGAGAGGCGCAAGCGTCGAGCAACTGGACAAACCGGAAGTGGAGCTGACGGTGCATGGAAATCAGACCTTCACTATTCGCGCGCCAACTACGGGCAACTGGAGCGGTGGAATATCGCTCCGTCAACAATTTCTTAAGTTTATTAAAATCTGCATCAATCTGGTGAGTTATGGTGGTATTTAGTAACGGCAAGTTGTTCTTAAGGGAGCGTGAATATAGTCAGCTTCACGTATAAGATTATTTTGGTAAAATTTAAGAATTTGCGTTGACTACGTCTTGTAATTCGGATTTCATTCACTTTCCATGTTGAGGGTTCGAATGTAAAACGATAATGTAAGATTATGTATTTTCCTGTATTGTTTGCTGTTGAAAGTGAATAGGAATAGTAAATACGTGCTTTCTGAGTTTGCCAAGCAGTATTTCGGTAATATTTCGATTTCTTTCTGCATTGATGTGTGGTTGGTTTATAAATGTTTATTCTAATAAATTTTCTTTGAATTTACGATTGACATTCATATTACTTATGAATAATAAATTATTTTGCGAAGAAATCGGAGTGCTATACTGACGCGCCAACTACGGTGGACCGGAGTAGCTGAGTAATGTGTCGACTGGTTTGGAAATTTACTGGAATCTACAACAGTCTGGTGAGTTGAAACAATATTTAGCAATGAAATATTCGTTTTGAAGGAATGTGGCAGTATTCGGTTTGATGTATAAAACTATTTTTACAAAATTTATGCATTTGCATTAACTATCCACGTAAAATGATGTCTTTCTCCGTATCGTGTGTAATTTAAAATTAAAATGTATAAAATTAATAGATATGGAGATATATATCTCTATTAATATCGACTGAGCAACATATATTTTTTCAATTCGCCAAGCCGAATTTTCGTCGCATTTCGATTTTTCTTTTGATTTTATGTACCAGTTGAGTCTCATTTAAATAAATATTTATTGAATTAAACGGTTGAATGATGATTTGATCGAATAAATTTCAAAGTTTATAAATACCTACAATTGGTATTATCTGTACTTAAATAATGAATAATTTTATATTCGAATAAATTCCCACGAATTATGGATACAGTTGGATAATAATTATTAACAAACTTCATTCTTCAATTTTATGTAATGTCTATTAATTAGGCAACAAATAAGTAAACTTTTTTATCTTCTATCTGTTATTGATAATAAAATTTACCCAACTATGGTACATACTTTAGACTTTAGACTCTAAAGTTTAGAGTGCATCATGCATACACTTTATTCACACAAGTTTCGATAAGTATCAAAATATGAATAATGTTAGTGGTACAAGTTGATATTTAATCGCTGATATTAAACGGGAAAGTCAATTACAAGTATTGGATCCACATATTTATTTGATATGGGCGTACCAATAATATTACCAAATATTAGTCTGGTTCAGTTTTATATTCAGCTCGTTGGACGCAACAGGAAAATACATTTCTTCCTGCTCCGAATTTCGTTCCTAAATAAATTTTGCATCTGGGGCAATAGTGTGCGACATTTTTAAATTTTGTAGTGAAATACGGTACCAAGCATAAGCTGTAATAATGAATTTTTATTATTTTTAATAATTCGTTTTCAATCATATTCGAGATGAAGTAGGATATAATCTTTCGTTTATAAAACTTAAATTGAAGTTGGGAAAGGTGAAATTTGCAATATATACGAACCAAACAAGAGATAAACTTGCAGCAACTGCATGTGTTACGTTACTATTATAATAATAAATGTTAGTATGTATGTAACTTAAACAATTTGGGCAAGTCATTTCATAGCGATATTTATCGAAATCGGTGTGTTCTGTAAATGAAATGTTGTGTTAGAATTTATTGATATAATTTGTTGAGTTGTATAAGTTGAGGCCTTGAAAAATGGTGGGAATTTTTATATAGCCTCATTTTCCTGTCTGTATTAATATTTGCAGAAGTATTAATTATTAAAAGAATTCTTTTTTATCATTACTTACCTCGCGTGGTACGAGGATATTTCCGAAATTTACAAGTCAATCGCTTCTTACTACTTCTTATAATTTTCGTTAAACTTTTTTTAAGACTGTTCCTGTTATTGTTTAATTTGAAATGCTCGAGTACGTGACGTTTTCTAACAAACGGTTTACTTTCGTGTGAATCAGGGAAGATATCTTGAATGAAAATGTTCAATTACTCATCTAATATTTCTAATAATTTTATGACACAAAATAATATTATTAAACGACTATGTGAAGTATTTTCTCATAAAAAATTCAGAATTTTTCCAAGTAATTTCAGGCATTAATGTTCAAAGTTAAAGTCGATAATTGCTATCTTTCTAAACACATCTGCCATTGTGTCGTGTAAAATATTGATTTACTCGTCTAAGAACACGTACGTAAAACGTTATTGCTTGATAGGTCTGTGCGTTCTTCCTCCATGCCGAATTATTCTTCGTAATCGAATAACCTCTTCAGTGAAATTTTATATGAGCGTATTTTAATTCGCGTGCCGGATTATCGAATCGTTTAATTATTTCATGGGCTAAAATAGCATTCGACAAGTCGGGGTGTCATTTAAAAATAAACTCCGGGTTACTTTTGTTCAGTCATGTCTCTCATAGATATAAATTCAAACCAAGTTAATTTAAAGTATACTATGACTGGCAGAATTTTCCACACCAGTGTTCCCCTTTTGTTTCGGAATCCGACTTGAAATCTGAACGTAACTCTGTCTGGCTTCGCACAAAGGAATACGCGTCCAATCAAAACATGTTGATAAAATCAAATCAGTAGAGCAAGAATTTTTCATCTTTTTTCGTATGATTAAATCCGAATATTATGTGTCAAATCTGACCAATGGCGTACAAGAATATGTTGCCGAATATATTCGTGTCGCGAAGCAATTTTAACCTTTTAGTCAGCGCGCGTGTAACGCGTCAGATTAAATTGCTTGAACAATATTTGCCATCGAATAACACATTATTCAGAATTGTAATAGCCGTCCATTAAAGCCGAACTTCAAATTTTTGTAATGGTAATTGGGTAGAGCGGAAATTCTGCTGAAATTCTTCACATCATGTTTTGATACGCGATGTTTAATGTTACATAATTGCTCCCTTAGGGTTAGTTACCCTTTTAGCCAGTCACTTACGTTTCTTTGTATGATGTATCACTACGTATCTCACGAGATTGTGTTATCAGTCGAAAGTAGAGGGATGAGATGTTGCGATAGCGCAAAATTCAGATAGATACAGTAAATCCTCGTTTGGAGCCCGTTTTTACCACGCGTTAGGAGCCCGGCGACTATCCCCACCATTTCTTGGAATCCTTCGGACGAGAGTGAGAAAACCCAATGAGCGAGCGACAGGAAACGAACGAGTCGACACGAAGTTGCCGTCGGCTTTCGTTTCCTCTCGCTCGCTCATTGGGTTTTCTCACTCGCGCCAGTGGCCGCGCGGAATAGTGTCCAGTCGCGTTAGGAGCCCGCCGCCAGCCCCGTTCGACGGGCTCCTAACGAGTATTTACTGTACTCCAAAAGAAGCTGGAATTAATACAAGAATCGTTCTGAACCAAATCGAACACTTTCTGTAGATACTTGATATTAAGGATTCTTATGAAATTGGAATGTGATACAGTCGACATAAAACTACAGGTGCTTTGCAGTTTGTATTTTTTTAAATACATCAATTCCAGCAGAACGGCGACTTAAACCCTGCTCTAATTTCACATAAACTACATCATATCTCAATTAAAAAAAAATCCCGAACATCAGTTGGAAGAACTGTCCGATTTCGAGTGGAATAGGCCGCAGCTATTAGCTATCCAAAATTTTGGGTAAACTTATCACATTTCCATTTGCGTTCTCGAAAGCCATGAGATCGTACTATTCTCCGAGGGACTCGATTGCCAGACCGAAGGGTAATGTCGCTTTCAAGGGAAGCTCGGCACTTGACCTCGTAATAATCGGCGTTTGACTCACTTTGCGGTTTAATTTTGCCAACACTCGTCGAAATTGGCGTGTCCACGAATCCCGCGGGAATCAATTAGCCAGAGAACCGTCGTCGATTAACTAGCTCTGTGCCGTTGAAGTCCGCGTAATTTTCCCGTGACGACTTAAAATGGGAAAGCGTGTTCCGATTAACTTCGTAAAATCGTGGCATCGGTCTTTACCACCCGCGCTGTCGATTGATCCTCGAATTTTCAGCATCGTCCACAGCTAATCGCACGGTCTAATGGCGGACGATAGCCGAGGGGGGTGAATAATTCATAAATTCCGAGCGGCGCGGCGCGGCGCGGTCATTGTTCGCAACGATTATCAGGGGCGGATAAATAAATCATGCGGTATAAGAAAGTAAAAGCTACATCGGTGTATTGAATAGATAGGACGAGGTCGGCGGGGATGAGTTGGCGAACGAGGTATCCGGCTAAGAGAAAACCATTGTCTGGGGAACGTGAACACTATTTGCTGGCAAAGTAGATTAGGTCGGTATTGATAGAGAGAAAGAGAACGGGAAAGAAAATGCAGGGGAAAGGACGCGCGGGGGGTGTAAGGGAGGAGGAATAAGTCGGAGGGAGATAGTGAGAGTGAAACGAAGCAAGATGATGAGAGGAGCGGGATGAGAGAACGGTTGTGTTCTCAGAGAGAGGCCAATATAGACGCTCGAGATGGGATATAGCAATAGAATTTCGCTTACGAGGTATAACCGCGTTAGACGATGCCCTTTGTTGTATCAGTGCGCAATTGCCTTAAGTTCTGATCTTGTCCGATATTGATGTTCGAGAGGCTGGCGAAACCTCCGATAGGATACTAAAAGTTCTATTCGCCTTCGGTCGTTTCCTGACCGTGTTCGGCTGGTTTAGAACGAGCTTCCTCCTTTTTCCCCCTTTCGCAAATTCGTAGGAAATAGAATTTCATTTACCCCGGGACGGCACGGGCAATCGTTATCCTCGTGGAATCGCGAATAGTGGCGAGACAAATATGTGTAATAAATTTGAGATTGAAGGCAGTGGAGCCTGCTTTGTAGAAGCCGATAGGAGGATGTAAGTGTTTGGATAAGGAAGTTCATTTAATTGTTCTACTAAAAGTCGAGCTGAAGGAGTAGAAGTGTAGGTTCATTTTGTTTGGATAATGCAACATTCTCGTACCAGAAGATTCAGATAATGGAGCCTCTGGTGCAGTATTAGGATTAGTTCTATGGAATCTAGATGTTGAAAATATCTTTAGAATTATGCTTCCACTCATTGCGTGGCTTCATAGAATTCAATTCTACGAGAATGTGTAGCGGAATAGTAATTTCACGGAGCATTTCCTGAGTAAGTAGAAACGTAGAATCCCGGAAGTAAGCTCGTGTGTAATTGAAGCACAATGGAAGTAGAGAATATTGTTATGTTGCACGCATACCTAGACCTCGCGGGAACTCTTCTAATTTCTCTGGCCCTAACTTTATATCGTCTTCTCTGGCAGTTTAAGTTGGGCTGGGAGCTAGAATAGAGGCGCCAGATAGCCTGATATTGGGGCATAATGCTGAATTTAATTAGGTGTCATTGCAGCAGCTCCCTGGTTCCTTTTCTTCGCGTCACCTCTTCGTTGCTTTTCCTCCACCACGCAAACACGGATGTCCCATAGTTTCAAAGGGGGATAATAATAAAGGGAGGAAAGCCTCCGAAATACTTAACCAAAAATGCAGTTTCTTCTTTTAAGTTTCTCTGATTAGCAAAAATAAAATCGTTCTTAATTAAATAATAATATAATGTTTTTTGATAAATTTTTTTATTAAAATTAAGTTTTAGAAAACCTAACTTGACCCTGGGCGGTAGCAGGTACATTCACCCTATTCGACACTTACTATTTCAATTTTCCAACCAATGCTCAAAGATCAGTTCGATTCGTCTGATGCCTAAAGTGATTGTATTACTCGAGGTCCTACCTTCATTTTCTAATGAGACATTCTCCTATTACATTATTTGCGACGGATCAAACTCGATATTAAAACAAACATGCGTGCACAGTGGCAATTGTGCCGCTCCGGTGCATGGCTGTTCTTAAATATTGCACGCAACGGCCTGCCCGCAGATATGAGCCCGATCTGGCAAAATAAACAGGAGGAACGAACAGCGTTGTTTTACGTGCCATCGGCGATTCGCGGTTGAAACCCGGCTCTGCGCCATACAACCGTGTTGTGGGCGTAATTTAGTAATGAATACGTATGCGCACGTGAAGTGGTACCTGCTGATATGTAGGTATACGTAACATCTGGCGGCCTATGAAATGCAGGGCTGAGCAGTCTGCAGCTGAACGTTACGACCGGCAAGAGTTATGAGCCTCAACTCAATCTCCGACTGGCTCTGCCTCGATATAATTGCGATACTAAAATCCGTGAAACTTTGAAAACACATAAATTTCACTCTTCCTCGTCCTGGACCGAGGCCCCTCCGAAACGTTTTCTTTAAAGGGGGCATCAAAGTCAATTGCATCGAATGGCATGTTTCCACGAGTTGATTTCTATGAGCAGATTAAATAAAATTACAAGTGTAATCGCCTGGCTATATCTTTCTGAACACAATTCGATCCTGTTTCGAAGGTTGCTGTAGTAAATTAGTGCCGTTTCAATGGGATATTGTTTATTTCATACAAAAGGGGTGAGAAATTCAGACTAAGTGGTTGCGGAAGGTATCTTCAACTACTTCCAAGAAGTTCGTTTTCTTTTGTTCGGCGTTAAACGGCTCCCGTACTCGTTCTCTTCATCTTCCAGTTAATAACGCCCATGAAGATGTTTTCGAAGTATAGAATGCTTTCGCCGCCAGACATCACCAGCCCGGAGTATTTAAATCCTTCCCCTTTAAGAGAAGCATGGTGTTCTTACAAATCGTTGAAGTCGCTTAAACGGGGATTCTTTTCAGAAGGGGTCCGCGTTTAAATCCAACCCTTCGTTTGAGGTAAAAGGCGAGCGATTTAAACAGCATTTCTGCGATGCTTTCTTGAAGTGCATTCACCAGAGGGGAAAAGCACGGCCGCAAAAATAGAAGGTCTTTGCGTCGACATATTTTTTAATGCGACTCATTCTCATATTCACCGGCTAATTAAATGGCCAAGCGAATAAGCGGCTGGAAAGCTGCACTTATTCAGGGGGAGGGAAAAGTGAATTTAGTATGTACCAGCGTGGCCGACTTGTGCTATTTGCCGAATGAAAAAGAAGTTTCCCAGCGCGATATCGCCGGGTATAAAAATCTCTGGGCTCCGAGGCTCTTTTCGTCGAGCTCGTCGACATCCCGAAGAGATTTTCACGTTTCGACTATTTCTTTCTCCCCGTAGAACGAATTTCACGTTCTCAGGGGCGAATCCCTGCGAGTCGTATTTTAAGCTGATTTATGTTTCATTGAAACGAAACGTTCGTTTAGTGTTAAATTTTCGTTGGCGTTATTGTAACGATAAAACTCCTTAATTATTATAGTGCTATCGTTGAAATTATGTGAAAGAATGTATGGTGGGTACACATAGAGAAGGTGATGCTTAGAATAATGTGAGAAATTTAGGAACTACTGATATTGATCTATAAATTTTCAAAAATTTCGAAATTTCTTGGGAGAATGTTCATATAATTCTGTTTGGACCTTCAGAACAATCTCGATAGAAATTTCTATTTTAGTCAGTGCACTACTTATCCAGCTTTGAGATATCAAAGGATTAATAATGCAATAGAATTATATTCGCTGTTCAAAGTCCAAGATATGTACGTAAGGTAGGTCAAACATCAATTGGTTCCCAGTATATTGTAAGTTATTTCTACTGCCATTCAGGATACTATCGATTATTAATCATCCAATTATTGGCAATTTTCTTCACGAAACACATCGATGATTACCAGGACGATGATATGACTTGATGATCGCAGTCAGGGGTTAACTGTCCAGGAAAGTGTGAGATGTATCGACGGGGGTGGAAGAACGAGTTCCCTTAGCACGCAATCCTTTATTACTCGCAAGGATTAATTGATATTGATGTGACACCCCTTTCAAGATAGCTGATCGATATTAATGCGCCGCACCTTTTCGAGGAAGTGGCAATTAAGGAAGCAAGATATACAACTACCCCGTCATTCTTCGATCCCGTGCTTATCAAACTGCCTTTACATACTGCAATGTCGAGAAAATGAGATTAATTTAACCTCCGAACCTATACAAATTACAAAAAATCACATACATGTATCGAAAAGCTTCGTTAAAAAAAAACACACTGAAGCATAGGTATGCAAATGTTCCTCAAAAGCTTCAAAACTCATTATTTTCCTCGAGCTTACAATAGAAGCTAGCAAAATGAAAACAGGTTTAATTAACGAAGACCGAATCGACGAATTTACGCAGATAGGACACGAACGAGGCTGTCAGGAAGACGCGAAAGGGTTGCCTCGCTAAAAAATATGATTCTCACGTATTTGTCAGACGTGGCTCACATTTCTTCGGCTCCGACAGGGCGAGAAGGGATCTCTCGAAACGCGCAACGAGTATTTCGATAGGGCCATATTGTGGCTGCTTATGCGTCCGCACGATTCGCTTGACGAGTGGACGACGATGACCCCAGAAAATCCGGAACGTTTGCACAGATGATGAATCTGCGTCACGTACAAGCGTTCTGGCCGCAAGGAGCAAAATCGTACTGAAAGATATCACGCAACGTACGTTGTACAGCGGCGCGAAATTAAAGTTGACTTAAGGAAGAGCGATGCGGCGGAGCGTTAAAGAGGTTTGCAGCTTCCGCAAATTAGTTTACGTCCAACGGCTGAACGAATGGGGATTAAAGTGCATATTAACCGGGCGCATTAAGGCGGAAGCTTTATTAGAGAAAATTCTGGGAATCAAAAGGGGCCTGGAATACAAAGGTAGGCTGGCCCAGGCTGCCCCCTTGCGGCAGCCACTCATCTTGCCCCGGCCGCTTTCCCGCTTGGTTAGCTGCTCGGCCAACCGACCATTTATCAAAAACGCATAACACCTATGCAAGAAAAATCGACAATGTTTTAGCTCTATCAAGTGGAGGAAGGCTGGTCTGCTTATGACACGGGAGATGGATGTACGAACCGAAACCTTGTACATTCTACAGGACGGCAAGAACATTATGTATTATACGCTCCCTACTTGCCGACAGAATCCTCTGTGACGAGAGGATAGAGACTTTAGAGTGCAAAATCGTTTAAGGCTGATGTACACGGTCTCTGATCGGGAAACAAAAGAGCCTTCTTGCTCGCCTTCCTCCCCTTTCTTTTACGTGGTTCTTCGATATTCAATTAGGTGGTTCTATTCGTAACAGGTATCGATCGAGTGGATAAATATTCTGCTCGGTAAGAATTATGCCTGTCTTCGCATCACAGTGCACGCTTCGCAGTGGGATCTTTACATTCCTTTTAACGCGAGGAGTAGTACCGAAGGGTCCTGCACGCCAGTGTGAAAGAAAGATCGACGAGTGCCATTTGCGATTAAAGGAGTTATCAGGCACGAACGGTTGATTAAACGGTGTAGGATTATAGGCTGGGTGTGGCGAACATTCAAAGCCGACCTGAACTCATCGGGGCATAGGAAGCCTAATAAAATGCACCCACATACTGATGGATCGCAATAGCGGCGCATTAGTAGCTGGCAGTAAAGGTTAATGTTGATTGCACGGAGTTCTGGAGCGGCCCGTAAAAATTCTGATTAACCTACCAGACGTGACAGTATGCTCTTTCCGCCCTTAAGTGCGCAGTATGATGAAAAAAAAAAGATACTCTTGCGAGGAGTAAAATATAAAATGCGCCACCCGCGACACACGTTTATGGCGACATTAAAAAATACAAAGGAAATGGAAATTTGGACTCCGATGCTTCATTTCACCCCGGCAATCGCGCAGCTTGCGCGCGATAAAAGCGGGCGGGTAAAAATGAGATCATTAGGGATTGATCTATCGCGCCATCTTTCATTTCGAGTTATGCATAGGTTACAGGACATTTTATAAACAGATTACGCAGTGGTATTTGCGAATAGTATTTGTGTTTACGGATATTTACAGATTGTAGTTGTTCAGGGTTTAAATCGTGATAATTTATTTGGATTTTGCGAGGCATTGGCGCAGCTGTATAGACTTTCGTAGCCAGTCTTTTCCTTTAAAGGCAGAGCAAGGTAATGCCTACTGAGATGTATAAATCACCGAGATCTGCTTTGCTAATCCCGATTAGAACCCGGTGCTATGTATAAATCACGGGGCTCTCATTTATGCTTACTGATAGCGATGCAAGGTAGACCGTGTCGCTAATTCTGAGCCTTCACCTCCTAATCTGTTCTCCTTGTTACGTGCTGATTTAATACAGCTCAAACGTACGGCCCAAAAATCATCTCTCAGGCTGTGTCAACGTTGCTCAGGAAGACGAGCACAATCCAGAAGAAGCCCTCGGTTGGACGAAGTAGAATAATGTACCTGCGAAGTTCCGTTTTCGTACTTTGATACTTCCGTGTTGTAGCTTCAACTTTCGTCAAGCCTCGACGTCTCCTTCAATTTATAACTCCGGGGTTATTTATGGCTCCGCGCGATAAATTAGAAAAATGCTGCGTAGATTTTATGATCATGGCATCGGGTGTTCCGGGTGGGCAAGGGAGAAACGCGAGGGTAAGCGTAGAAAGTACGGTCATACAACTATGGAGGAAAACTACTACTCAACCGTGAGTCGTAATTTTCACCTATCAGGAACATCTGCGTGGCATCTGTACGAACGAGTCGCAGTTACCTGCAATTGACAAATTTCCAATGGGCTACTTCGTGGCATCCGCCTTCGCAACAATTAGTCGCGATGAACTTTGGAAACACTTGGCGTGTGACACTGATCGCGACTTATCGAAGCGAGGGACGACACTTAGATACACCTAATGTCTAACACGGCCGGGGAACTTCGGTCCCCCAACTTCTGACGACCGTGGAAATTAAGATTGAGTTGCCGTGTCTCGTGTAATTGGCGGACGGGATACTCGATTGTTTTGTTGGTAGCTACCAAGTGTTCTTCCACTTTACTTTCCAAATTCTCCCGCTCAACCCTGTCGGGAGCAAAAAGATCTGATATCTGGCAAGATTTAACCACTTATATTCGGGACGCTTCTTGCGCCTCGACGCGGAACTAACACGGGAGCGTGGAGCTGGACGTAACCGGAAACTTCCTGCAACTTATAGCTACTTGTTAATTTTATCTCGCGATGTTAATACCTTCGAGCAGCGGCGCTCACTCGTGATATTGATCGATGCAGCGATCTCATCAGTGGAATCCTTCTGGCGCACGAATATATTATAAAATAGCTCGAGGGGGCGCGGCTGCCAAAGAACGTAGAAAAATCTGATAAACTGCCGCGGCGGGCGGTCTTGCCTGGCTTAATTAACAGTTTCGGGAACTCGATAGTGCGGAGGAAAATCTTGGTCGAAAATTTCGCGGATGCGCAGAATTGTTTCCAGGTTTGCGCTGACGCTATTTTCATCGGCGTAACTACCTGGCGGATTATTCACGCGGCTGTAATGTAATCCAGCTCGCGCAGGAGAGAGTCCGGGCAGTTTCGGTTAGGAATTGTCGGTAGTTTCTACGCGAAATAGCAGCTCTATTCTTCAGTCTGCGGCCGCGCAGCGTGGATATCTTGTTTGTATATAGATACCTGCGACTGTGTAATCCTGCCGCGATCCACAGACCCAGTAATTTGGATTAGATATTGGCGATGCGTATATCACCTGCCAATTCAAGGTGTTCGCGGGGCCGTGCGGTGTTAACCGATGTTTCGGACGGGCCATCTGATAATCGCGTGTAAACGTAAACGATCCATTTTCAAAGTGGCCGTTCGGCGGTTAAAGGCTCGATGCTAAGACAGGCGTGATTTTTACAGAAAATCGATTGCAATAGCCACTCTTCTTTTCATTGCAGGATATTAAAATGATTTCTCCTTTAACACGTGTTTAATCCTCAATGTAATCTATTACGTGTCAACGTTCATTAATCATTGAAAGGAAAGGGAAGAATTCAATTTACCTCGTGTCCAGGCGTTATTTGTTTCACGGAAGACTTCCTAATCTTCTAAGCGACATACCAGACGCACATACACACGCAGAAAGTCTGCACACACACGCAGGCAAGGCCAAGTATTCGAATGAGGGTGGGGCTGCAGCTCGAACACTCAAATTGCAATCGATTATCTGAACATGAAATTCCAGAATAAACAGAGTGCCATTCCAGGACACGTTCGATGACCCTCCGGCACCGTGGTGGTGTTATTTCGACTTCTCTATTTTTATACTTTACCAACTTGCGGAAGGAATTATAAAAAAAAAAATAGAATACCAACGTTTCATCTCAATTTAACAATCAACTTATCTCCATTAAATACTTCCAGACCCTTTCACGTCGCGAACGCTCTACAACGTGTGATTATCCTTGGAATCGATAAAGAATCGTACATCACGGGATATAATCCGAAATATAAAGTTGTCACGCAAATCTCCCTTACGCTTAACGAAGATGAAAAAGGGAGCTTCGTAGAAATGAAGTGGAGTATTACATGATTTATAGTTTTGTCCAGTACAGGTGCGGGGCCAGCGCGTTGATGTTCGTATTACCCTATGCAGCGCTGGTTTTTATCGCGCCGAACGTCGCAATGGATTATATTTCGATCGATAGTTAACGGGAAAGAAAATCTTCCGGCCAACCAATATTTTAGTGACCGTGGTATTGTCACCGTGATGCGGATTCTAATCGTGTTACAAGCACTCCGCCTCGCCGTACAAAATTACTCGGTAAAGGCGTATCTAACTTCCTAATTGTTTCAAACACTCGGCAGAGGCGAGCGTGGAACAAAGGCGCACTCATTACTCTTACACGCTCGTTTTGGCTCTGCCTCTATGTATATTGATCGGTCTCACACCCGTGTAAGCAGCTTTCGCACAATCAGTTGATTACGCCAAGTTCGAAAACCTGTGTCCCACCCCTACCCCGCCGCCCTCTCCGCCGCCCCCCTCGCCCCTTTCTACGCGTGTGTCTAACTGACTCTTCTTTGTCGAGCGCACCGTACCCGCAGGTGCAATTCGCGTTTCCCGCTCAATGTATTACGCCGCATTAACGAGTACGACTCATTTACAAATCGTACACCTGGGAGTCGGGGGATGCTGCTCCGTTTCGGCGGGTTATTTTTTTTTTTTTAGATAATTCCCGTGTAGATTTTATCTGCGCGCGTTAGTCAGCCCTCAGCCTCTTGAGAGGGATCGCTAACGAAAGGGTGGTCCGATTTCGTCGTTAGTTAGACACGTTTATTTGGACTTTCGCTGGCCATCTGGAGACGAGCTAATCGACCCGGGTTATGAGTCACGTGTTTGTTCTTTGTACATAAAACAGGGGGGAAACGTGTGGACTATAATCGATTCTGATTTACAAAAGGATCTAATTGGCCCTGAATTCACTTCAAAATCGAAAAGGCATGAGAATATTACATACACTCGATTAGATTCCACCCAAACAACGAAGAATACCGTTCTCTTATACATTCCTCCATAAAATCAGTAGTACAGTCGGTGTTTCAACCGACGCTTATCTCACAAGGGAGGTTAGGCAACCCGGAAATTCAGAAAATTATGCAACTTTGTGTACAAGTAGAGTAACACAACTCTATTTTTTGTTGGCGGCGTTGTGCGATTTCGGGGGGTGAAATCACTCCTTAGAAAAAAGGCAGATTTTTATTTTTTGTGAAATACCTCGAGAACGTTGAGAGATATCGAAAAGAAGTATAAACAAAAGTTGCATCTTTTTCTTCTTCTTCTTATTATTATTATTAAATTAACGGGAGAACCCTTTAGATATAAAGTATAGAGCAAATTAGTACAAAGATAAAGTAAATATAACAAAAACATACAATAACATAAAATAAAATATAAAACAATAAAATAGAATATTGTGAAATAAAATAAACAAAAACAAACAAAACAGTCTGAGCCCTAAGACCTAATCTCAACGCCAAAGGTGCTTAAATTAATTTAAATTAAATTGAATTACTGAGGTAACAGTCTCCTAAGCAATTGGTTCCTGAACGAAGCGAAGAAGACTGCGAACACGTCAATGTCAGCGGGGCACTGGTTCATCTCATCCATAGCACGATTTAAGGGATCGACTGTATAGTGATAATATTCAGGGACACCTGATACAAAAAGAGGTCTCGGACGCAATGCCCGTTGTGGGGCTGGGAGACGAATCAGTGCGACCAAATCCTGGCAGTTGATCTGGCCATGGATTACTTTGTACAAAAATAATAGGTCAGAACAGATACGGTGGTCACTGAGTTTAGAAAGCCTCATCATTCGCAAAGCTGGACTGTAATCATGGTCATCAAACCGCATAGGGCTACCAGTAGTTCTCATAGCAAATCTAAGAAACTTATGCTGGACCCTTTCAATTAAACAGACATATTGCTTATGTTTTGGGCTCCAGATAACCGACGCGTATTCTACTAATGGCCTTACCAAAGCAACGTACATCAATTTCAGCGTCCTGATCTGTCTGAAGTGTTTGGCAAACCTGGCGATATATCTACAAAACTTCTTAAAAAAAATTATCGAATAATCCATACTTTTCAATTTACCCCCACCAGCGATCCTTAATTCGATAATTACTTTCAGGCAGTTTTTTAGATATAAAAAGAAGATCTGCATATTTTTCAAGGGGCTGACTTCACTCCTTAAAACCGCACTATGGCACCAACGAAAAATAGGATTGCGTTACTCTATTTGCACACAATGTTGCATAATTTTCTGAATTTCCAGGTCGCCTAGCTTCCCTTGCCAGACTCACTCCACACCCCCATCGTCAGTCACTCATATTCGAAATACTCGCGCACGAATTAAACGCGCAGCATTCATCCCCTCGCTATCACAGTGTCCGTGGCAAATGGAATTCCAAATCCCAGGCGGGACTCTTTCCTCCAGCCCGGTACTAAACGCGCCAAACGAACGTCTCCCATTTCCTTAATCGCGACCATTAATAACAGCCGCGTTACGATGGTAGCTGATTCGTTCCGCGATCCGCTTGTTCCCGTGGAAATCGAGATAGGGGGAGCATCAGGACACACGTCCAGACCGCGCTGCCCGCGGAGGCGGTATCCGGTAGCGTAGCAACAATAATAATTATCGCCGAGAACTTTCCTATTCAGCTCGTTGCCGCGCCTTTGTACGCCGCTGGACGTTTAGCACCGTTCTGCCCGCGTCTGCCTCTGCGCCAGTGTGCGCCGCCTCGGTGTGCGTGTGCATGACACTCGGGCGCGAGGCGTGGCGAGGCGAGGGAGGCGTACAGCTCGGGTGAATGTCTCCGAGGGGTGGCTGGTGTGAGAGAGAAATTCCCTGGAGGAGCATAAAGCCGTGGACAGCCGCACCGACGCCACCCTCTTTCCGGTGGCATCCTGACGCGGAGCTTGCGCTGCCGCGTTTACGTGCTCCGTCACAGTGCTCGGTTACAGCGACGACGCGGCACGACGACATGCAACGAGAACCCCGCGGAAGCCAAGGCGAGAGGCGTCATACGAGCAACTGTTGCATCCGCGGTTGACAGAAACGCGAAATCCTTTTCCGTTGTCTGGCCGCCTCGGTCTAAGAAAAATCGCCCCGCGAGCGGCGGCCGTTAAGGGGTCCTCTTTCGCCCTCTGATTAAACGATGATAACTAACATGCCTGCACAGGGACCCGAAGGCGATGCAACGTTCTGTGCTGCTGCAGGGGTGCATGCTAGAATGCACTGTAGCAGAGTGCTCGATGAGGGGTGTGATTGGTATGCGATGTGTGATTGGTAGGAAACGCGTCGAAGGGGTTGGAATTCGGGGTAGAGAAGCCAATGGGACCTGGCGAAGAGTCTTTGCAAGGTTCTACCTGGTGGAATTGAAACTTTGAGGGTGGATTGATATATGTTTTGGGGAAGGATTTGATGCACGATACGTTTTGGCGTTGATCGGATTTTTTTAGCCGGACTTCAAACAGTTCCTCGCTAACGATGTGTACGGGATGCGATGGCAGTAATGGTTATTGATTTTGGGGATCGATGTGAGCTTCTGGGTTGGAGGAGAGTCGTTAGATATGTTTATTCTAAAGCCTTTCGAACTTGTCATTTGTTGGTAGTTTTTGGAATGATGTGCAGGGAGCGGGTAGGTTTTAATTCATCATGTTGGGGAAGCAGACCAAATTTAATTCATCATAGCAGAAGATAATTTCACATGGAATTTAGTGTATCTACCCTTGCGGGGGATAAAGTAATTCCATGGTTGGTGAGGGGAGGAATGTCTTATTGTTCAAACGATAGGATTCAACGTATCGATCGAACGGTGCTGTGTAAAGGCGGCAAAACACGTTTGATCGTGCAGTGATCTATGCATTCTATCTACATCTCTATATAATCCGTGATACACAGCGCTGAGTGGAGGGCATACAACGCAACTTGCGAATCGTTTCGTAGCACGATAAATTTCTCGCGCCCCAGAATACAGTGGAATGTTAATGCGATTCGAAAATAGTATGCGGTATTACTGCGCCGTCATAAATATTTAATAACGACTGTTGATATTCATTAATGGCGAATGCGTCTCTGCAGCGGCGAAATCACAGATTTAAATAAAGTCGGGTTTGCTGTTTAGTAATTTATCGTTCCGCGATGTAAACTTTGCGATCGATAAATGTAATTTGACTAATAACATGTTGTTGTTTATATTCCGAACGTAGAGGGGTGATATACTATGCCACTGTCCACGTGAGACACGAGAGGAAATTAATTTCACCCTCAGTCTGCAGGGAATTTGTTTCATTCGTTACCAACGAATTTAAAGGAACTCCCAGCGTACACTCTTGAGCACGCCTCGTGCCACATTCATAATCTGAAACATAAAAGCTTGAGCAAGTTGAAATTGAGGACCTTGCAGCGAGGGTTGCAGTTCCATTTTGTACGGTCTTTGACTTATGACCTGTAATATACGTAAAAAATTCAACATCGTTTGGTGCACGTTTGATGCAAATAAATAAAAATGGAAATATTAATATTAACATTTTTATTATAGAATATTTTCGGCAAAAATAGAAATAAAAACTTGTCCACTCAATAACTAGGTACTATTTATTGCGTGAAAATATACATATATTTTTCAATTAGTGTCTTTTTAATATTAAGTCAAAGAAATAATTTTATAAACAGTTTTCTCTAATTTACTCGAGGCTGGTAAAAATGGAGCTGCACCCACCTTGCTGCAAGGTTCTCAATTGTACAGTTTTCAAGTCATTTCGCACCCTTACTGCAGTTTCGTATTTCACTGATGTGAATTTCTCAATGATATAGTTCTAACAATACCTCGCATTACTCGTTGCTATTGTGCTTCCGTCAATTTCATGCATCACAGTTCATCTTTTGACGATGCGGCGAGGATGTTTGTGAATAACAAGCCGCATTTGGCACGATGATAATCGGAATGAAGTGGCTTTGAACGCGAATGTTCTCGGTGCTTCCGTAACCTTCTGTACGGAAATGTAGAATATGAACAACTGTTGCACTCGTCTTTTGTTCGTTTTTCCATACGCTCTGCTGGAAACCGAACACCCTCTATGCTTTGTCTGTCACTCCTTTACTGCGGAGGGTTGCCGCCAAGGATGGGTGTACCGTCGCAACGTCAGCGTGCTCGAGCACGCACGCCATTTGACACTGACATTATCGACGAAATTATTGTTTTCCATTCGATTCGTAGGTAATCTGACGCAATAGAATTCGTGGAAAAGAGAGGCGAAAAACTACCCTAGCATTCGAACGATACTCGACGTCCTGTTCAACGATTCTGGTGGTAGTTCGATCTGGTTTCTGTTTTACAGATTGTGTTTGCGACACTTCACTTTAATAGAATAAGTGATTCGACCTTTAGTTCAGTGGTTGCGCAAATATTTATTGACGTATGGATAAACAGAGGAAACATCCACTTATATTTTCGGAGGAATACACAGCGCGATTTGTACTCTTTTTAATATTACAAATGTTGGAAGAGGTTCCCTTGGAAAACTTTCCGAAGCAATTGCCAGCACGTAAGCAAACTGAATACCTACGCAGGAAAATTCCCGCTGTTCTTGCAGGTTCTAAAAGATTCACAACCGTTGTATTCATTCTCTGCTGACTTTTGTACCTGTTTCGTGTCAGTGCGTTCGCATTTCCTTCATGCCGTGCTTTCTTCCTTCCAAAAATAGTACTTACTTTCGCAACTTCGGCTGTGTAGTATTTTTCGCTGGTTCGCTCTGTCAGCAGTTTGCGTTTTTTCCGCAACAGTATACATTTCCACAAATTTCGGAGGCTTATTACATATTTTAAAATAATACATTTCGTGCCATAGAACGGTACAATTTGAAATTACAAATTCATCTGAGCTTGTTTACATCCTAGCTCAACCACCATAACATTTGTAATATTCTCAATGGAAAATAAATTATGAGATAGTCAAAGATTTCCGCCTCTATTTCTCTTCGGTGTAGGAGAACTAGGTTTTCTATCATTTTCATAATTTATTTTTACGTTTACGTTTTCTCAGGTGTGGTAGTTACCCCGAAGAGGAAGCTAATGTTACGAGAACTCGGGAATACAAATTCTCTCTGCGGTACTAACCTTTCCACTTGCCGAGGCTAAGAGCCAGTCATTTTCAACAGTTATATAATTGAGCGAACACACAATATCTATTTACACAGGTGGATACAACTTTAAATTCAAAATTCCCCATAAAAAACCTACAGTAGTGGAAAGATTTATTGCAAAAATGTGTAACTTACTCCCCAGACGAAAACAAATAAATATGGATGCAATAAACATTTCCAGTGCCGTACACGATGCTGAAAACAACTCTCCTCCACCCACGCAGCATCTCTTTCATTTTCAAAAACCTCAGAATAAACTGCCCGAGTGATTCGAGCCACGTCTGAAATTCTTGCCCCTTCTTCAGCCGCGACTCTGAAACAGCAATCGTCGCGGTGCACCGCGAAGTCGGGCATAAAAAAAGGAAGTTTCCTTAGGTATCCTGCCGCCGTGCACCGTGCCAGAAGATTCACAACTGTTGCGTTCGTCTTTGTTCATTTTTCCACCCCGTTCGCGCCGCGTCCGCGCGCCCGGTCTCGTTCTTCGCCCTCGAAGACACCGTGAAGGGTAGCAGGCACGCGTCGGGGGGGGGGGGGGTGAGGAAACGCAGCCGTCGTAGCGACGCGTGTCGAAGAATCGCGAGAAAAGGCGAGGGGCGGAAAGCCACGACGCGCGAACGGAACGGCACGAACGACCGTGAGCGCCCTCGACGAGCGGCGTCGGGACGTACGGCGTCGCGGCGCGCCGTGAAAACCGACGGACGACGGCGTCCGAGCCAGTCTGCGTCCGCCAGTCGTCGCGACGTCCTCGCATGGCAGTGATCTGCGCCCGACACCTCGTCCATACGTGATCGTACGAGCAAAAGAGCCGACGTCGACGGCCAAGTCCCCGGAGGATACCCCCTGCGAAATCGGGCATACTCGTTGGAAAGACGCCGAACGTGCCCTCCGAGCACACGATTTCACGCTCGAGTCCTAAAGGCGCCCGATCATCCTCCAGCTTCCTCCTTCGAGGAGAGACATCCGCGCGAAGGGGTGCCCTTTTTAAAGCATTCAAACCGGAGAACGGATTCCCGGGTGCAGCGATCGCCGCCGCTCGATCTCCCCGCAAATAGAGTGCCGCCACGAGGACGCCGACTAAATTTCCCCGACGTGAGGCTGTTGGACGGTGTGCCTTCCGCGGGGGTAACTTGCCCGTCGCGGATCCTCCGTTTCGAATCGCGAGTACCCGCTGCCGCCGAGGATACCACCCTTCCCTCGCCGTCGTCATCCCTCCGCGGTCGCTTTGTGCCGCATTCTGCGCTCTTTCCCTCTGTTCCGCCCCTCTTTTTTCGCACCTGTGTGCGCCGGCCGCTGACTTGGCATCACTCTGGTAGCGAGCGAGCGGGACCAAGCCGCCGAAGAGGAGAACCGAAGGGGGAAAAAACAGAGAACTCGAGCGTGCTCGCGGACCTCTTTCCGATTTTTCCCTCTCTTTTTTTTTTTTGTTGTTCGCCCTCTTGAATACCGAACGAGTTTCTGTGTACGCCGCTGGATGGATCGCCGGCTTTGATACTCGACTCGATATTTGTCAGCCCGCTACCATTGTTCGGTGAGTAATTTCAAAAGTAGACATCCGTGTTCCTCGCGTGACCTACTCCACGCTGCAATTCGTTGGGGGTTGATTAGCGTTTAACTCGATTTTCTTCGATCTCTGCCGAGTACGTGCGGTTGTCTGATGGTTCCGGGGTTGTTTGAGTTGAAAACGTTGCTGGCCGCCCCGAGGAAATTGTAAATATTAAGATGCGGCCAGTTACACGAGTTTACGTACAATGTAGGTAACAGCCTCTGTAAGTTCAATTTAAATTACTGTAACGGATGATAACGGAGGAGAAACGGCAGTAGGACGATTTTTCTAAACTATATATAAAACGTGTGATATTTGTTTAATGAATTTTTCTGAGTATGTCTCACTTTAAGTGACAATTTATTGTTTCAAAATTTATATAGGAACGAGTACAATAACTTACACGTACTAATAATAAATACATAGGCTGCATGTTTATACATGAAAACAGGTAGATGGATTAGATTGAAAGAAGATCTGATTTTTGAGATTATTAGAATTTTCAAGATCCTCGACACTTTCCTGATTTTCAAGAATCCTTAGTTTCAAGTAATATTAGAAACGAATCGAGACGTGCATGTGATTGAAATAATTCGACACATCGAGCGCATCATCAAAATTTAAGATCAACCTATAATAACTCAAGTAAGGTGTACAAATATAAATTTCTGTGACGCACCGTCGATGCAAATAGTATTGAGGATTCCCCATATTGAGCTTCAGACAATTTTAATCACCGCGATGGTGATTTAATTAATCGACAAATCATCTTCACCATTTTCTTCAAACGATCATCGAGCTCTTCCGTATGTAGTTGTCCCTCGTGTTCTCACTACTTTCCAATGATCGCTTCCCTTAATGGAAAACATTAAAACGCGATATGTTCGTAATCGCCTTCGAATCGGATCGCTCCGTTCGATTCCATTTATCATTTAGCCGCATAACAATTCCGGCACACTTACCAGGATACTGCTCCTCCCTAGGCGATGCGCAATTAAAATAATAGACTCTCAACAGCCGTTGAAATCTTGAGAATCACATTACTGGTTCCGTAAAAATCTGGGCCAAAGATGGCGTAAAGTGTGTCGATTTCACGGAGACAAGCGGCGGCGGATTAATTTTCGCGCACAGAAATAGAGAGGGAGAGGCTCGCGGTGTGTACTCGGCGGATTCGAACAATTGTAATTAAATTCTTTCGACGCTAATGACCGCGAGCATTTGTGTCCCGTGCAAATGATATTTAAATTAGTACGCGGCCTGTATATTAATCGCGCCAAACCGGGCACATTCTCGTGACGATTGCGCGACTTCCAGAACGTTGTTAACTGATCTCGCAACGGTAATAAAATTTTTTTCCGCCGTTCCGCGTAATTTGCATTCCCCCTCCGCGGCGCTTGAATATATTTAGCCAAGTGGGGGAGGGTTGTCGTTAACAATTCTTAACACATTTTTCACGCGATGGAGCGGAACGTTGATAAAAATGCATAGCAATTCGTCGATTCATTCCCTTTTTCATTATTTTTACGAAATACACTGCTCGAGGAACAATGAATACGCTTTCGCCGGTGAAATATTTTCGAACATTTTCCCCGAAATTTGTTCCGAATATGGGAACGCAAGGAGAAACGAGTAATTAATATCGGGGATGAAAAAGGGACGGCGAGGCGAAATTTATTCGCCTGCGTGGCAGTCATCCGCGATGTAACGCCGGTGAAAGAGGTGAAACACGAATGCGTTAATATCGCGCAGATGAAACCAAAATTTCGGGGCTGAAAAATTAGACGCCGCGGCTCCGTTGGCCAGCGACGTGTCCGAGACATCGATCCGGTGTTGCTGTTTAAAATCAACCGGAATGAAATAATCGCGGGCGATCGGGGTGGATGTCTAGTAGAGTCTATGCTAATGCGTGCAAATCGCAACAAGGAAGCCGATTTCGTGTTCCACAGCGTCGTGCCATTTGCATACGTGTACTCGCACGCATTATTCACGATGCTCTGAAAATGACAGCGACGCTGCTCGGTCACGAACGCTCCAATTCTTTGTAGCGTGATTTTGTTAATTTCCAAAGAAACCAGTGGCTTCAAACTAAACCACTGTGCAAGTAATTTTTCGCCGTATAAATATGTCAGAGAGTAATTCCCATCTTTTTCAAAGTTCTGTGCTTTTTCATTTATTTCATTAATTATTGCAAATCCACTTCATCTCTAATGAATGTTGGAATTTTTGAAGCTAGTCCAAAGCTCATCCAAATTTGGAGTTCATTTTTTTAAATTTAGAACAGGAAAGCGTATATTACGTCGGATCCCCAAACATTTTCCACTCGTCTTCTGATCTCCCACTATGGTAGGAAAATTTTTATTTCATTCGTTCCTCGATACCGCGATCATTTTATCACGACCATAAAAAGTGTTAACGTAGAAGGCAGGAAGAGAGGGCGTAAAATTTTCCATCTATCTCGAATAACCTGTCTTAAAAGTTACGGCGGAGTCGGATATTTTTCAATAGAAAAGGACCGAAAAAATCGCGGGTACTTACCCAATGGTCGTAACAGATACTTCGCTCGAAAACCTTACTCTTCGGGTACCAATGGCGCACGGCGACGTATTGAATTCTATCAGGCTCTTTAATCGGCTCGAACGAAACGCTATCGAAAACTTTCATATTAAATAAAACTTGGTCCGTCCGCCTGTGGTCCGTATCGATCAGTTTCACAGGCGATAATTCCAAGAAGTAATTGCTCCTTTCTTCGTGGCACAATTTTGCCAAGAAGTTTCGGAAAGATTATTCGTTTCTCATTAAAATCGTTGCCATACAATTCTTCACCGTGTAGCTCTTTAATTAATAATTACTGTTCGCTATTCAATTATAAGTAGGGGAAGCCCGGGCAAAGCGAATGCCCTGGGCAAAGCGGATAGTCTCTTTTTTGACTTTGTTATTAAAGATGGCCGCACGAGTCTTTCCTGATCGAGAAAGCGACCGGTTGTCCATGCCATGACAACACAATAAACTACGTGATTGCTGTTGTGCGTCGTTTGTAAAGAATAAACCAAAATTGTGCGTTTTCTTACATATTTCGCTCAGGTATCTACGTGGGTTTATTATTAATAGTTATCGGTATTTACCACACTAAATGTTTTTTATAAGATCTCTATGTTCTTAAGATTCTATTAGAGGTTAACATTTTTAATTTGTTGTTCATACTTTTAATAAACATTCCAATTTTCCACCAAGTGGGTTCTTTGGGCAAAGCGGATGGGGGCAAAGCGGATGGTCAATCCTCTTTGCCCTGCTAATCTCGGTCATATTATTATTGCCGTTTTATTTTATTCTAGCATGATTTTCCAGCACGGAAATAGTAAAAATAGCTAGCCCTACTTGTAGCCGTCGAGCAAAAAAAAACGACAAAAAAAGATAAGGAAAATACTGTATATTTCTGCTTGGTATGTTTTGAGCCATACTGCGACCCCCCATCCAAAGACTGGATCCAGTGCAGCCAATGCACCAGATGTGCCCATGAATGCTGCACTATGTATAAAGGATCTAGTAGTTACTTTTGTGACGAATGCCAAAATTAACTATGCATTATTTAATAACATCCGCTTTGCCCGACCCCTTCATCCGCTTTGCCCAGGGGGGTAGGGCAAAGCGGATTGATTGACTTATTTACGTTTTTCATTGTAAATAGGTTTAAATGTTTTAGTTATTAATTTTTTCCTTATTCTATCTAAAAGCTGATTAATTTTAAAAGATTATTATAATAAAAAATATTTCTCATCTCAATCGTAACTGTGTTATTTTTCTCACTAAACCTTAACACAGCCGCTTTGCCCGGGCTTCCCCTATCTGCAATTTCTGTCTCACAATCTTAATGAATTATTCACCTCGTGTCTATTTTTAGATAGGTGTTGAATGCAAACCATGTTTTTTCTTTTAGTCTTGAAATCATTTCTTTCTGTTGCATAACACGTAGCTTTGATGTTCCGTTTTAATTGTATTCGAGGAGCCTCAGTGAAGTTTATTAAAATTTCTTCGCGAGGACGAGGCGCAAATGAATTCAACAGGCACAATTGGTTTCGTTTATATTTAAAAGCGTGTAAGAAGTTCCATGGAAATTGCTCCGCCGGTTTTTGAATTCCTTCGGCAACTCGGGGCAGACTGCAAATAGACAGGAGGTGAGAAACTTCCTAAATGATATCTAGCTTGTAAGTTCATAACGAAGGGTTTCTACCTTCAATCATAACTTACAAGTTATCGGGGAACGCAAAGGAGTTTTGCAGCCAGTTCGGGATTATAGAGCACGACCAACTTTTCTGGGGACTATCGCGCCTCTTCTTTCCCCTTCACTACACTCTCTTGTCAATTTTTCCATTCCTTTTTCACGAGAATGCTCATTTCGAATTGCTAGATATTACTCGCCATAAGAATTTAATTTTCTATTTATTTATTTAATAAAGTATCGAGACCTTTTATAGGTAGTTTTAAATGTGAGACTGTATTCAATACTTTCTACAGAAATTCATGGTAAATGTTTAAGAAAAGTGAGTACTACTTTGTCAATGAAGGACTTCTATCGTTCTACGTTGAGGTAATAATATATAAGGCACTTGTAGTAAAATATTAAAAACTTTATCCAGGATACAGAACAAAAATAATTACCATCTACAATCTATATTATTTTTATATCATACGAATATCATAATACACGATGCTTTATTTGTCTCTTCTGGCTCGCCAATATACGAAGCTTATGATAGGATATAGAAAGAATTGGTTCACTAAAAGCGAAGGGTATAACACGATAATGTTCAATTACGAGCGCGTCCTAGTCTGCCCTCTATTCTGGCCTCGGTTGATAATGAAACGAAAACATTGATATTGATAACCATACGCGAATATATTAAGCTAAACAGTACTTGAAATTTATGCGTCCGTTGTGGAAGCACATTAGATTAATCGCTGATTAATGTGTAACAAATATTGGGCATATGTGTGCGATCGTGTATTCCTTTCAAGAACAGACACGCAAGTTCCGCTGTGTGAAATACAGTGTTATTATTAAACGCAACTCAACAACCCAACAGGCTGAACGAATTTCCTATTATGGCGCGCGTCGCATTCAACAGATTCAATTTATATTAGCATAATAAATTGTCTCGCGTGTTAGAGATTGTTTCGTCGACATAAAATTCAGATCTCTGATAAAGGCTTTTATACCTGTTTATGCTGTATTATTAGTAGATGCTCACGGTTGTCCCGAATCGAATAATAATTTCAAATTGCACGGGGTTCTCTGAATCAGCTATTGGTCACTGCAATTCTGATATCACTCTGTTAAATACACATTATTTCTTGCATTTTTGATATTAGACTCATCCTTCAAACTTCTTCAAAGGGTCCTCGAAAAAGTTCCTTCCACCGTTCCATCGCCTTCAGCGGTAAAGTAGAATATCCCACCTAATTTTCCACGTTTTCAAGCCTCCTCTTCAGCATTATTATTTAGAAGAGCAGGGCCTATGAATTCCGCGAGATCCTTTCAGTCGTAAGAGTTCCACGAAGACGAGCTTGCAGGAAAACTCTGTCAAGCATCTTTTCACCGTACCGTTACGTACAGGAAATAGATACTGAAAAATTCCGTGAAGCTGCTTTAATGCCTATCTAGCAAGAATTCTGAGAAAGCGCGTGTGCGTGGGAGGAAAGTTGTTCTCGGTACCTCGAAAACAAATCGCGCGGGTAGAAATGTACGCGATCGTAAAAAGTTTTCCGTCTTGTTTCTGCTCGACAGAGTCCTGACTTGGGGCGAACTTTGAATTCCTGGAAGACGGTAGCGAAGCTCATTACAACGCCGACGCTCAGCAGGATCGAACATTGCAGTACGCGAGGAAAAATAACGCGCGGCGCGAGTGTGAAAGTGAGCTTCGCAGGGCGTGGAGAAGTGCAAGCTGACGGGTCTGGGACTCCTGTTTCCACGAGAAACGTAAGTCAATGAAAAGGAAAATTAATGTTTGTCGTTTGATACGGAGAACGTTAACCATTTTCGATGTACCTGCACATTTGTGTGGTCCGGGAAATCTAGAAGGACTCGCGTGATTTCGAGGAACTCCCTGTATTTCTATTTTGTTGAGGACTTATTTTGATTTGTTTGGACGTTAACGCCATTTGGAAATGTGGAAATTATAGTGTGTCATATTTCAGAAAAATGAGAAATGTATTCGTGTATTTTGTAATGAATTTGCGTTTATGGATAGTGACATATTGCAGTCAACAGTATTATTGAATGTCGTAATGTGAAATTATTAATATGTTATTATATTTTTATTTTATCTGAAATAGTAATATTTTATTACAATAGAAAATGATTCTACCGACAATGTAATATGGGAAATGGTTAACTATTGCATCGACGAAATGTGCATTCTGCGATCGGAAGTAACGATGAAGCATTTATCGTTCCTGTGACTAAAACGAAACGAAATTTCTGTGTCTGTATGGAATGAAATTATTTTGATCAATAATGGTATTTTAGCAATTAAACATATCTTGCTTAGTAATAGTCCCTTATATCAAATCATATTTATTTCACACGGACATGGAAATGCTTCGTTCAAACCGCATTATTTATCAAAGTTGACAGTGACATTAAATAAAAGCAATCTACACTGTAAATTCTATACACAAAGTGTGTTTATGCAGTAACGATAAGTGCTTTCTCGTTTTGATCTCGATTTTCCGAGGTATTATGTTCGGTACATACATAACTAGCTTCCTATATACAATCGAATATGACTATCGAGTAATAGTGTGTTTACGATAGAAACTGCCGACAGGAAATTAATTACGATTCCTTCTCAAAAGCAATTATTAACACAATGTAATTATGCAGCTCATAATTGAGTGATAATGCGTAGAAAATGTGAATTACATATGCGCAAAGTACAGTTTAGATTAATACAATCGAATACAATACCACACGCGTGTATAACAGTATTCTATTACTAATCCAGTATTCCCATGGAAATAAATTTTTCACAGTGATGCATCGTTAATTCAGCAACAAAGTAGGTCGATTTCATTAAATAGTGGAAGCTCGTGTAAAAGAATTACATTCCTTTTTCTCAGTAACACGTGTTCTCTGACTAATAGCGAGGAAACACGCTGATGGAACACGGAAATTTCGCGTAGCATTATCTTCAACGCAATGAGCACACGAATTATCTTTAATAACTTCCATCGAGTGGCGGGGTCCTCGTAACTTTGAAAATTCCAAGGAGGCAATTAATCATTCGGGGCAGAATGTGTAGCTAACACGTTCTATGGGGTGGATTGGCGATTTACGAAAGATCAATTTCAGGGGCTTCACGTCCATTTACTAATTACATACTATTGCTCGATAGTACACTGACTTTATGACGCTCATTAGCCGTGTGCGTGTGCAAGCGTTAGGCTGTATTGGTTTTGTCATTAGCACGGCTTCTATTCTACTGTGCCTCCCGAAAGGCTGTGAGGGGAGTACTTTGATTCTCGCCTACAACACATAATTATAACTTATAAACTGTTAGGGCAGATATTAGTTTATTTGAATGAAAACGCCTGATTATCAAGTGTTGATTAGTAACGAAAAATCTAACTTAGCGTTGTTCCATGTGATATACAATATTTCTGTAACCCATGAATCCATCCATTTGATGCAATAGTATGTATTATTATTTTTCAATTACTTTCCAAGAAACCGTCGATATATTGCTTGCGAGGTATTTTTTTATATAATTTTATTAAATTTGCCATATTGCCTCTAAATGTAACATTTCTAATTAAATTAAATCTGTCGTTAAATATTGATAGGGCGAAGCTATAAAATCGTATACATATTTCTGCCAAGTAAAATATAAATTATTCGCAGTTACTTTTCTCTGAAAATAGTATCTACTATTTTTCGAAGCCACTCGAAGTGTTCAAAGTCACTTCAAGTTGATTGAACATAGTTACCAACAAGATTAATTCTTTCGACGTTGATTATATTTCATTCGACTTTCACGAAAGGCAATGTCAACAGACAGCTCAGAATTATCCACGATCCTGACGGTGTTCTCGTAAACAGATACCTGCAGAGCTATTACGAATGTCTTATCTCGAATCCTTGTATCGTATTATTCGTATTAGCCTCATTCCCAAAGCGTTTCGCTTTCTACGCCACGAGTCCTCGATACGCAGCCCTCACACCTTGGAATCCAGCGAGTAGCACACGGTGCAGGTTGAAAAAAAGCTCTGGGTGAAAGCCCGTGCTTGGATAAAGCTGAAAGCAGCTCGGGACGTGGTCATCTTTCAGGACTAACTCGCCAAGCGAAATTGCCAAATGGTGTTTCTCGTTTCGACGCCAGCCCGGCGGCTGCAAAAAGCGATACGTTTGGATCGAGATGATCCATTGTATTGCTTTGTACGCGAATCCCGCGCAAAATGTAAATATCGGCTGTCTCTGCATAATTCTGTTTGACCGGGAATAATGATGCGTCGTCGGTGCAGCTATTTCATTTCCCGCGTAGCATTCGCGTAATACGGCGAAAAAGGAGCGGGAATATGTTACGTGTTAAATATTTGCACGGCGAGTTATGCGTTTCGCGGATGAACGCCTCGCAAACGGGCGAAAAACATTGCGCGGTGTGTGTCGTTTCATTGCAAAATTCGGTCACAAAGGGAGACATTTTAGACACACGTTAAATATCTCGGAAATACCCACTTCAGCGTGGTTGTAATGGATGGAGGTTCGCACGGGCGATTTAATTCATTTTACACGAGGAATATTCTTCTGCGAATGTTCAATTATTAGCCACAGTTCATATCGCAGTAGGCAAGTTTGTTATTACTATTTCATAACTGTTCTATTATTAGAGAACTACTCTGATATGTACGAGGAATAAGTAAATTGCGTTATTTATATTTCTAAAAGAGAAACTTCTTGCTTCTCCGATCTGACACAATAATTTCAAGTTAAGCTGCCAAAACCATGCGTGACAGGCTGCCTCAAAATCTCCTCGCTCGGAGCACCGAAACTGTGCGTTGTCAAGGTTTAATCGCCTTCCGTTACATACAGAGGATTACAAAACCCATGAATAAACACGAAACAGCCCAAAGTTGCAGCTATCGGCTAGAGACGTGGCAAGCGACGGGGTAAAGAGTCGCGTGAAATATACATTCGACAGGAGAGAAAGATGTACGCGGGGGGGCAGAAAATGGGAGAAAGATAGAGGAGGGACTGGGGCGGTAAAGACGCAAGAAAGAGTGTAGGGAAACGGAGCGAAGGGGCACGAGAGGATACGCAAAGAAATAAAGATAGAGAAAAATGGGGGAGGACTGCGGGGGACGGGGGGAGAAATAGAGAAGTAGGAGATGAGGATAAAGAGAGATTGGGGAGGGAGAGAAAGGGAGAATGATCCCAAAACCCAACGGAGTTGCCGGCACCACGAAAAATAGGGCTCTGGAGCCCTCTTACCATTTCCAAGTTACGAGCGACATTACAGACATATCCCGCATAACACAACAGTGGACAAAAGTCGAGGATAATCGAGGGGAATTGCGGCACGAGATAGGTCAATATGTAGGAGGACAAAAAGAGCGTAGGGAAATTGCAGTGGCTTGCCAATTGTGGCTCTCGTCAATGATTCAAGGGATCCAGATGGTAATGTGATACTTTCTACGACGGTGACAGGACAGTTTGTCGATAGCACACCAAATACAATGTGCAGCTTGATAGATATCTAGAATTGCCGTGCACTATAATTTACTTAATATCATCCTTCGCAGTAGAAATGTACCATATGCCATAGCATAGGTAATGAAAAAGACCACGATTTTCTTACAAGGTAAGTTTAGTTACCCCAGCATTCCGATTTTTCTGAAACTGTCCAGGTTTGTAGAGGATCTCGATAGAAGCATCAGGCCATTTTTCGTTTGTGCCCATTTTCGGTTCTAAAGGGCGGAAACACCCTTTGAAGATTAATGTGTGACTTCCTACTATATTTGGAAAACTGTGGTAGATGTGAAAGATATATTACAATGAAAACTTAACGGTTTTTTGTGCCCTATAAAACGGTACAATGAAATTGTTACAAAATTGCGGTTTAAATAAAATAACATTTCCCACTACAAATTTTAAACAATTCGATTACATAGTTTTATGGGGGCATAGAAAACGGTTAAGTTTCTATTCTAATACTTTTGTCATATCTATTATAGTTTTCAAGATATGTCTCAGACTACAAAGAGTTAATTTCTCCCTAGATTCCATTGTTTTGTATCATTAAGATTTACAATTATAATTGCAATACTTAACAAGTTTATTTTTATTAACGTGTCCCTTTCATGACTTATAATGTCCCGTTTAAAACCAACCTAGTCGTAAAAGGGAACACGCTTTCTATTGGCGTAACTTGTTTTTTAAATACCAACAACGACATTGTCAGAAATGGACGCCAAACAAAAGTGTCCCTTTTATAGCACCTCTCCCGTATGTCCAAGTTATTCGCTCCGACATATTCCAACAGACTAAGTCATTGATTCATCGGCCATTTAACTAATCAGGTTCGCGACGATACGTATCGGCGAAGCTATTGTCGACACCGCAAATGTTCCCGCCCCATAATCGTTCGAACACTCGATCGTGGTAAACAAATTTTTAGCTGGCGGCGGGAACGGTGATAGATTAATTGAAAAGCACGCGTTCATGTGCCGTTCATTTAATTGGACATGGAAGGCTTTCAACTATGGGAACAATAAATTCCCCTGGTGAGTGTGAATTATGAGCACGTAAAATTTTAATCCCCTTATGATGAGCGTTTTGACGCGGCATTAAGCGTGAACAAGATTATTACAAGCACCGATGATCGAAATTGTTAAGCGCTGTTATTAATGTACCCTGCCGGGCTCGCGTGCGGGGGGGATGCCCCCGCGAAATATCGGGCGACATCAAAGGAAAATGGTCTGCCTCTCGAGCACACGAGATTCGTGGCAATTAGTTACATCGTCTTGGCGTAATTTTATTTTCCCGCGAGTGGCTGACACGGAGCCCCGAGGAGGCTGCGTCGCTTAATATGCCACCTCGTCTTCCACATCGATAAATCCACCGATCCCGGTAAGAATCACGCGGGAGGAGTAATTTCTCAACGTGCCCGACCTCAACGCGGCCAACATCGGCTGGTTCTAATCTTAACTACCCCCCGTTCAGATCCCGCCAAGCCGCAGTAACATTTATCTCCACTCCTTTTCCTTAACTGTATCATCAGTTATTTAAGCGGCGCGCACTGTTCATCAAATCCGTGCCAGAGTGATAGCGGGCCAGCGAGGGTGGAAAAGCCCGGGCGCCCGGACAGCCGGGCGATAGGGTCTACTCGATTTTACGCAATGCATTTTAATCGCGAATTTAACGTTACGGGGCTCTAGGATCGGGGGTCGTTTCGAAAATCGGGCGAGGTCTCGCGAGAACGTCTGAGGGAAAGCTTTCTTCGATCTGCCTTTTGTCGTGGCCACGCTCACCTTCGCAGTCATCTCGAGTGGTCACTCTTTCTCCGCGCTCCTCCTTCTTTCGCGGCATTCACCATATCGTTCCCGTGGATGCCTTTGTGAGACGAGTAGTGGCTCTTGAACGAGTGTACGTTCGTTCCGGAGTTACTTCTTCTGGCTTGTTTCTGTTTCGGTAGTGGCGTTGGAATTAGAGGAGATTCTCGGCGCAGAGTTCTGAGGATTATCGGCGAATTTCATGGCTAAGGGAGTGCACATGATTTATGGTATTATTTTGGGTGATAATAGAAACTCTTGTTCATAAATTGGTTCCTTAAACGTGACGGTGATTTGTGGGTGTTTGTTTCTTCCTGAAATTTATTAAATAATTGTTGATTCTTTGATGGAATCGTCATTATGATTCAATCACGGGGGTAGAAAAACCCTTCTGGCTATTGCCACGAGTCGAAATTAGAAGTAGGTATTTTTTATCGCGAGTTTCAATGATTTCTAACGATCACGGACGCTTATTATAAGCTTCTTCGGTCCACGATCTCCATTCACGGCTCGTAATTAAAGTCTGCAGACACCGAGTATTTTCTATTAACATTCCTGGCTAACCCAGCGTACTGAAAATGACCGCAGCCAGTACGGTATGTTGTAGCCGTGGCCATTGCACGTCGTAGACACATTTCTGGGCAACGGGAATGTCAGGCAGATGCACTTGCTTCCTGTTCGCCGACCATACCTCTATTATAGAGAGAGGGATACTTAATTTTCACGGGCGATTAGCTTCCGAGCTGCGACAACTTCGGAAGTATTTAAATCTGTTTAGCAGAACGCAGGGAATGGGAATGAGATGGCTTTCCTGAAGATTCTTCTGCTTTCTTTCGAAGCTCTTTTCTGGAGGAACTTTGGAGAACTGCAAGCTCGGATCTTTCAATTCCTGTCAGGATTCTAAAGAGCAAATAAAAGTGTAGAAATTTTTCTTGTAACATTTCGCTCGCAATTATGATTGTAATTATGCAAATAGCAATGATGGAGCTGACTTTCGCCTGAAACTGTTAGGATGAAATTTCTTCTAAATTTAGAGTGTCATAAATAATTTCGTAGATCAGAATGTGTTGAGTGCGATAATAATTCATTTATCTTTTATGCAAATCCTTGCACATTTTAGAGAACTATCATTTAAAGACGATGATAGCGCAGCTTGTACTTTCTCAAATTTAGAAGAGCTATCTCATTTTGCAATGCTGTTTGCATACCTAGGGGAGGGTTGCCTATATCGTACCACTTAAGACATTCTAAGTTATATTTCATATTTGGTACTAATTTGAACGGAAATGACTATTGGATATTGGAGCTTGGTCTTTTAGGCACCTATTATTATACGCTTAACCTTTTGTTCAGAACAAATTAATTTGTTATTAATCTTTTTGTCACATACTGTAAAAGGTACGATTTAGGCAACCGGTCTCCTAAATCGTACCTGCACTAAAAATAGTGTCAATAACAAATAGAGAAGAAACTATTCAATATGCAGTAATGATTATTATATAGTTACATATACATATATGTATATGAATCACACACAGGCCGAAATAAACTATGTATATGATATATGTACATAACCTATATAACACACGAGTTGTCAAATCCTACTGGTACGATTGTAGTGGTACGATTTAGGAAACATGATCAATTTATTTATAAATATAAATTTAAACTTTATAATGAATGTAATATGTACTTAAAATGAATGTAAAATATTCTAAATTAAACCCGCTTTTAGAGAAATACATAAATACAGGAGAAAATTGCATTGTTTGATTATTATCAGCTAAAATAAACTGGTAAAAAGTTACATCAATCATACCTGATTTTTTTAAATGCTTGTAGCACGCACAAAATAGGGTGTAAGCTCGAAAGGTTTTGTTTCTATTTCTTATTTCGCATTTACTTGATATTTTTAGCATCAGACGTCGTTTGTATTCATTCATTTTTGAGAAATTGATGCGGTGCGATTTAGGTGACCGGTACGATATTGGCAACTCTCCCCTATATTGATTATATTAATCCGATTACCGAGGATCTTGATGCGATGAAAATAGGATGTGCATGGTAGTAATATAGATCTTGCAACTATGTTCGACGATATAGAATATAAATTACACTACGATCCAGTGTATCCGAGGGATTATGGTCGTGATGAATAAATAATTGGGTCGAAGTATCCTGTCTTATGTTGCAGGATCCCGGATTTAAGTTAGTATGCACGTTCACCTCATTACATGTACCTACTGAAGCATCAAGTTCCATCGTTCATATTTTCACGAATAATAGAATGAAAATAGAAATTGAAATTTTCATGGATTATTTTAGAATTATTCAGAATGTTCTTCGAATGCAGCTTTCTTGAATGACGTTCCGGTGTTACTAAAGTCTAATGTTATTCGATTGTAGAATTTTCCATATAATGCTTAACAGAACTGACAGTTTCGAAAGTGGTTTGCATCAGCTGTTCGCTACGGAAAATCTGACAGAAACGAAATGTGTCAGGTACACGAGGAATTACGATTGCTAAGCTGATCGAAATAATAACGTTAGCTTCCTGTTACTTGATAATAACGTTACATTTTAAAACGTAACTGGCCGCTGTGTAACAAGTTCCATGGCAGTACTGCCTGACTATGATTACTTAATCACTCCGAGGATAAGTTTAATAACGTTTTGACCTGAAATCGATGCATTGCTAGTGAATGACAGGTGTTAATTAAACGAAATTGCACACTCAGCCGGCGGAATAAGCTTTCCCCTCTATTTTGCCCGGAAGTTACCGATTGTGTTTCGATAATAACTTAAGTTTCTCATTATCGTTCGTTACCAGTATGAATGTGCAATCATTTAGCTTGGACATTGTAAACTTGATCAAAATAATGTAAAAATTATTGATTGTGCCGTAGCTATTAATTTCATAGTCATTATTACAAAATGATTTTACGAAAATTGTTACGAAAGTTTCTAACTCTATTAATTTTGCCCACCAATATTGCTTTGTCGTTATTGAATTATTGGAAATATTGGGTACAAAGAACACCGAGTACTGTTTTTTTTTTGCGGTTCTATTTCCTTCTAACGAACCCGAAATTATTGGCCTGGCATTAAGGTTCCTTTAAATATCATAGACGGACATATCAGCAGGTATTCTGACATTACTGTTATTTTATATTTTATTTTCAACTGTTGGCGAGAATATCCAGATAAAAGTGAGTCGAACTGGTGAGAAATATTTAATTTACTTTGCATTTTTCGACCCGTAATCGAGGTCAGCCAGGATCCGTGAAGGTGCGCAGAGCGAACATCTTTCCGCGCTTGCACACGGCGTGAAGCTGCAAAATGGCCAGCAAAGTCTGCACATTTTGCACTCGGATACTCGCTCTCTGCCGTTCGATACGGCGGAATGACACATTTAACCCTCTTTCGTCTATCATCCCATAAATTCGATTCAGCTCGAAGCGCATCGTGTTCTAGAATACCAGCGATACGAGCCAGTGATACAATCCATGCATAAGCAGACACTTCCAGGACAGTCGCAGTTTCGTAACGAGCTCTGTCGCTAAATTCGAACGACAAATAGTCGGGGTAGAAGGAAACCTCTTCGAAGGAGAGTGGTGTAAAAAATAACAGACGAAAATTTAATTTTTTCTATAATTTTGCTTCTTCCATCGAATATTAGTCTTTGAGCATTAATTCCTAAAAAGTAAAATGAGGTTGATTCGCGCCATTCTTATATTGAGGAACCTATTTCGGGAAATGTGGTAAAGTTATAAATTATTTAGATACGCAGTAATTTCTGGGCGAATTCTGCGACCAGTTTCCACCACATTTTTCGTAGATTTTCGTTTTTCTGCGATTGCGAACGTCAAGGCTTTAAATCTAAGCATCCCGGTAGTGTTTTTGTTTTAAGCTACTTTCCGAAGCAGATTTATCGACGTAATAATAATGGGCATGCTTCAGGACTTCGCCCGTTACCCACCATTAATTTTATCAAACGAATTATCCCGTTCATTTCGGTCCTCATATAGCCATTCATTGCGGTAAACAGTGAAATATATACATGTTTGCCTGACTTTCAATATTAGACGAAAGTTTATCTTTTATTGCAAATCACACGGACGATATTATTACTCATCGTACGTTGTGTAAGTGTAACCCGTGGAATAAACCAAAATTATCGTTTCATGTTGCGTATTATTGTTGCATAAAAGCACATATGTATATTTAGCTGTGTAATCCAATAATGTGTTCTCGGAACGAAACAAAAATATTTGTATGGTTTTCGTTGTTGACTTTCGACGAAAGGGAACGTTGGAGTTTCCAATTTTTGCCAGTCGATTCTTCATGCCACGGCTTCTGAAAAGCCTTCAATGGCTTCCCTCAGTGGCTTCATCGAAATCAGGAGTAGGGGAGACCGGGTATGGTTGTCACACGGGTAGGTTGTCACAAGCGCTATAACAAAGAAACTATAAACAATAGGAATGTACTAATAATCCATGGCGATGCGTAAACATATCGTCGCCTCCTCCCCCATCACAGAAGTCGTTGTGGAGTCGCATGGAGACACGATGTATCATTCTTTCTTTTCGTGCGCTCGAAGTAAATTATGCCGCATTTTCTATCAAGTAAGTATAGGTTGTTCCTTAGTATTGACTATAACAGTATTGCATTATTCTCGTAGTTAAGAGTTTTTTCTAACTTATTGTAATGATTTTTTTGCATTTTTTAAACTTTTTAATACATGAATAGAGAGGTGAAATTGTTTAACGGTTTGGGGCAAGTTGTCACAGAACATTTGGGGTAAGTTGTCACAGAACATTTGGGGTTACGTATTTGCCGCATGTGACAGCTAATCCCGCTGTAACTTGCTGTACCCATCATGTGATATTATTTTCTTGTTTGTTTGGCAACAGTTCTCAATAATAATGCCGCAAACTTATAAGAAGATGACGTCCAGAGGTGAGGTGTCCCAGGAATTGATATTAGTTTCTTAATTGAATCGACTTTTTATTCATAAACTTAGCTATCCGAATGTGTGACAATCAACCCCAGATACTGTGACAACCAACCCGGCCTCGGGGTATGTTGTCACAAAATAGTTCCTGCAAATAATGTGAATTATCTCCTAATCTGGTTGACAAAATCCACAGGGCCAATTTTTTTTATGAAGTCGGACGCACGTAGTTTATATTAATCTAAGTTTGAATCAACTTCCCTGCAGCTATGACCCGTAAAACAATCAAAATAAGAAAATGAGACAACCATACCCGGTCTCCCCTATAAATCGCCATTCACAAAAACACTGACAATCTTCAAAACCTGGAAACCATTATCTTAATATATACAGCAGAAAGTTTATATGTTCGTGTGTTTCTCTGTCGCCTAAAAACTGTCGAACGGTAAACTCTGGTATCACGAAATGTGCCTCAGCTCCAAAATAAAATTTTTTTTTGTATAAAATCAGTATTTGAATTTCGATCGAAGCCGAGTAGTAAAGCTAGTCTCTAATAAGAATGATCTCTCTACCACCACTTTCTCCCACAACCCACCAACAACTACCACCCCCACTGTTACCGTAGCCCCAAAAGCAACAGAAATATTCGGGGGCGCGTATAATTTCGAGTGTCCCACCTTGCGAGCCCTCAGTAATAATTTCAGTTGACTAATTCTTGCATTTACACGGCTACGGGCGAAACACAAGGAAGTTCCGCCACGAAGTTGGGGCTATCTTAAAATCTCCATTAACAAGTGCCATCGTTCGGCGGAACGAATGGAGCGAATTCGCAATTTATCGAGTCGCCGTAATATCCCCGGAGTAATCGGAATTTAGTGGATCCCCTTTGTCACACACTCACCCTTCCCCTCTCTGCCCGCGTTTATCCAGCATTGTAGCAGACGATCTCGGAAGGATGCGTGCGCGGGGGTTCGGTAATTATTTATACAAGCCGCGCCTGGGAACTGCATTCCGCCTTAGGTCTACTTTCACCCCCCGGAAGCGGCATTAGTTCCGCGGCGGCGCGGTATTTCGCTTTAACGAGATGTCCCTCTTAAAAAGTTTTCTCCATTAAAAGTGTGTAATTGCAGATGCCCCGTTGTTCGTTTCCGCGCGGCGCAATCCGGCCGCGCGTTTCAAAAACACGCCCGCCTCTGCCTGTTACTAATTGGAATTATACCGAGTTCGTTTCGTTACGTTCTGCTGCGCAATCCGCCTCATCGTTCCTATCCCTGGGATATTTTGTGGACCAGTGCCTCGTCGATCGACCCTTAACATGTTCGATCCGACTTGGGACCAGTTACCTTCGTTTCGAGACGGATTCTCTGCTCCGCCAGCGTGCAGAATTAGCGTAGCTTCGTGGTCGACGTGTTCTAATTCAGAACCCTGTTTCAATGCAGCCAAATTATGCCTTTATGCGCGCAGAGAATTGATTCTCCATTTCGGGAGAGGCATTTCTATTTTTCATTTAATTCGCTATTTCTGTTGGAGACGTTTACCCCATCTTATCCTAATATTATCGAGTTTGTCTTGTGAGGTGGGTTCTAATTTCTCCCCTCGTCATTCTTTCGTCGGGGGATCTTGCAGAAGGACTACTATTTTTATCCAGTGATTTTATTAAGCACGCCAATTACCTCTACCATCGGGGTAGCAATTGTTACTCCATCAATCTTCATCGTGGGATGCGATTCGCATCTTTCCTCCCCCCGCAAGAGGTTCGCACGAGTCGTTAAAACTATGCAAAACGTTGGCACGAATTTAGATTACCCCCGTAGATCTTATACGGCCAACTCCGGATATGGACGACGAATAATATTCTTAAAACTGCCGGGGAACTGGGTATATCTCGGTGCAAAGAGGATTTGCAAACTCGAATGAAAGTTTTCCGGCTCGTCTCTTGGCTCCCGACAGTGATCTTCCCAGAAAAGTTTCGCCCCGGTGATCGGTGATTCGGAAGTCTCCGTCGGAAACCGGTAGGCAAGAGTTACACGCCCGTCCATGCAGATGTATACGTAGTTAAAATCAATTACAGGGGACAGACAGACGTTTGTTATTGGCCGAAACTTCGATTTGATATCGGCTCTTTTCAAGACCCCAAGTTCCGGGCTATCAACTTGCTCGCGCGGGGAAATGGGGTCTGCGATTACTTTCCGCCGAAAGTAGTCCATCGATTCCCTCTTTGTTAACAAAATCGCCTCCGTTCAAGCATCTACCTATATCGCCTAAATTGATTGCTCGATAGCCATTCAAATAAGTCCAAACAACGTTCGACGTTCATGCACTTGTACAATATTTTGGGGCTTCGAGCGTAGACCAGGAATTAAGTGCGACGGAGGTTAAATTTAATTTTTCTTTCTGTGATAAGAGAAAGATACGTGTATGATAATCGTTGAAGGAAGATCCTCCTCAGGCTCGTCGTGTTTGAGGGATTATCGAAGCAGAGGGCGAGCAAACTTTTAATTCACTCTTGCCGGTAAATATGAGACACGTTGCGCCGAAAGTTACCGCGCTTCCACTTAATTTTCGATCGATCGCCCGGGATTGCCTTATCACTACGGGGGTTGGCCCCGGTTCATTATTCATAGCTGCAAGAAAATCCCAGAATTTGCTGCAACTCTCGACGCACCAAACTTTGCTCTTCGAGGAAACTCTGACCCTTAAGTATACGAACGCTTCGTTGCAACGCCTTTCGAATAATGGGGGATATAGTGCTGTTTCAGCGTTTAGTGCTTATAAAGTTAAACACTCGTCTTGCAGGGGCTGTATGCATTTAACACCGCGATAATGACCGTAGTTTTATAAGGGAGGCGCCGCGAAATTACTAGCGATCTTTCCACTTCGCCGAGTTACACGCTCTGGCGGATTTTCCGCGGGTTTCAGGTTTCGACAGATGATGAGTAATTTTTGCGTGCGAATATTCTCACTTTTGTGTACATACCTTATATCGTACTTGTCTGCGGTCTTGACGAACATTGTCCTCGGAGGAAATGTGTAATTTCTTATTTCTTATTCAAATTCATTTAACTTAATAAGAAAATCAATTAATAATATAAATATAGGTAATATTATTATTCCTATATTATATTTATATTATTATTACCTATTAAATAATATAATATTATTCCATTAAATATTCTTAATTTATTAGTTGAATTTATACTATTTCTTATTTTAACAAGAATAATTTTATCTTCTATTATAACAGTTAATAAATATTCATTAAAATTAATTTTATCATACTCATACAATATTAATAATCATATACATCAATTTTTATATGTTCATTATACATTTTTTTTATATATTCAATTTTTACAACAAATGTCTGTCTCATCTTCTTATTTAATTCCGCAATAACCGACAAGGTATATAAGGTTTATCCAGGTTCATAGAGAGCTTCGACATAATCTCAATTTACCCATAATAACAATATTTTGACGCAGGGCATTCTGTTCGCGTTAGGGTTTATTTGCTTTGTCAAAACCTACAGTGTATCGTGTTCATGATGTTAAATATCCATTTCCATTTGTGCACATTTAACGGTTTAATGAGCAGCGTTTCGCGATATACGCGCCTCAAAACACCGTTTAAACGTCCCCATTAAATCCACCAAGGCTTGGACGTTTGCACGTTCCCAAGGTAATATTGGCCAGCGTTCTTTGCATAGGTGAAATACTGGTCAACAATTCGTTGCGCGATAAGTGTGCTTTGTCGAATGAGAAATGATCAGTCTCATCAGCCCTTTGATTATCCAAAAAACGAGTTTGAAATGATGCGACAGTACGTGGCTCGGCCAATATCGAAATTTTGATTTCTCCTACGTTCCTACTTTACTGTCACTATTATTTTACCACGCCAGCGTAACTTCGCGTTCCTGCACTTTCATTCGACCATTACAGAGGGTATATAAAAAAGTTGTCCGAAGTTAACACCTTTTTTCACTTGAGGAGCTACTTTCTCCATCTAATTACCCCCAGATAATGAGTATCTAATTAGCAGTTTAATAGCATCCGTAATGATGCCGCGGAAGTTGGTTAATAATTTTTCGCGTCCGTATTCAGCTTGAATAAATTCGTGGCTTCGGGTGGAATTCTCGATGTTACTGTTAACGTCATCCAATACATAACGCAGCGCACGAAATACGAGGAATTACTTCCTTCAAAACAAGCGCGATGCGATTCTCTGTAAACAAATTTGTAATTCTGCAGCTCTCGATTTATATACACTGCATACCCAGATCGCGTGCTGTTTCTAGAATATTATGCAAGATATCAGGTAGTATCAATTTACTAACCTCTCGCGAGAACAATTTCTCCGTGGATTTTTTTTTAACAAGTCGAACACAGCGGTAGTACTTTCGTGGATTCATAAGCATGGAATGCGGGGGCGGAAAGGATAATACACCTAATTTTTCGGGGGAGGGAGAGTTTAGAAAACGCCAGAAATCTATTCCGCGGAACGCTCTGTTTTTGCGCTGCTCGGCCACGGTTCATAATAAATCAACGTCGGACAGTCTTGTAGTGCTGTTGAATCACCGACAAGAGCGACGTTTACGATGACAGATGGCGTGCAAAATTATCTAGAAGACCACGAAAGAACTAAGGAGTAAAAGACTCTGAAGGAAAGAAATGATGGGGTGCGGGGCGGTGAAACTGTTAACACAAGAAGTTGGATGCACAATGCGAGGAAGGGGTAGAAATTTTAGCCATATTTCTCACGAGACGTGACTGTAAAAACCACGAACGCAGTACAATATGGAAACTAAATATTACAGTATACAAGGGAACATATCGATTTTGTTGAGATTGTGCAGATTTGCAGAATAGTGAAAAATAGTTGACACGTATTTTCTGTTATCGGCAATCGTACACGTCGAGGAGGTGAAAACAGCCCCTACAGTCAGGCGTCGGAAACATATTTTCTGTAATATCTCCAGAACTATTGCAACAATTTTTTTTTAAAATGTGCGTTTTTTAAACTCGAATCCACCCGCTGCTCAGTTTTTATAAAAATTCAGAAAATATGTTTTCGACCTCCGCGTTTAGGGGCTGTTTTCACCAAGGATCGAAAAGGTTCTGGAACTTTTTAATAGGTTCCATTTGAAACATGTACCGCGGAACTTTTTTAAAAATGTTCTCACATTATACGTTCCCAAGGAGAACCGATAAAATAAAGGTTCTTGAAAATAGAAGTTCTAGTTGGAATGGAACTTATAAAATATAAAAATAAAAATTTCTCTACAACAGGAACAAATATTTTGTTCACCAATATTAAAAAAGTTCTCAATCGTTGGAACAAATACTAAATACTATTCAATGGATAGTACTGCAACAACATGTAAGTTATAAAAAAAATGTTATTTAGGTATTATTCTTGACAAGTTCTCTTTTCTGTTCAATACTTTTTATGAAACCATTAATTACTTTCTTCTGTTATGATTTTCATACCTTTTATTAAATAAACATATGAAGAATATGATATTATATTGTTAAATAAAACTAGTACCTAATAGTTTAGTACTTTTCTTTATCTTATGAAAACTTTTTTAATAAATGTTCTAATGTAACTTGTTTCTATGGAACTTTTATTATATAGGTTCTAAAATATCTGTTCCACGAGAACACTTTTTAAAAAAGTTCCTAAAGGTAACATTTTTTTCAATAAAAATTCCACAGGAACAGATATTTTCTTAAACGAAACATATAAGTTCTAACAGAATTTTTTTAAAAACGAGGGTTCGAGAACTTTTTCGACCCCTGAATTTCACTGCTTTAATATGGACGATTGCCGATAACAAAAACTACGTGTCAAATATTTTTCACTATTCTGCAAATCTACAGAGTCTCATCAAATGTTCCCTTGTAAAACTAAGATGGTTACTAACAAGTGACTAAAAACTTCGCTAACGACTAAAGAATCAAATCTTCCTCTTAAACCATTCCAACCCAAGCAGTTAAGCGCAGCCTCTACCACACTGAAAATAAATCTCAAGCAGAAGATCAAACGCAAGAAACACACATCGAACGCAGCCTAGCCTCGCCTCGCGCCAAGGGTGACCCGAACAAAGGTTCGTCGCGCGAGATCGTCGACGTGAAATTCATCAGGGTTGAGGTCGGGGGCTCGACACCGGGAATAAACGTCGTTCAGTTGGTTGTCGGGAGTCCCGGCGAGGGTGTTAAAGCGCGCCTCATAACGTGCGCGAGATCTGCTCGCAGGCAGCGTAGATTGCGGCGGAGTCCCGTTGGCAAATCGCGCGCGAAAGTATGTGCTATCCGCGAGCTGCAACAGAGTCGCGCCAGGGTAGGTACAGGATGGGGTGGCAGGAAAAGTGCAACTCGGGGGAGGAAGATCGCGACGGAGGGCTGGCCCGTGGAGGAGAGATGCACCGTTTACTTAAGCGCTCTTGAGATATCGAAAATGGTATGTACACGCTATCGATTGCTTCGCGTGCATGTACGTGCACACGGGCGCAGGCTGCACGCCGAATGCTTCCGATACTTCAGAGAGCCGGACAGTTATTGGTACTTAAAAGAAGAGCATCGGAGAACCATAAACTTGAGGAGGGGGGTGGCCGATTGGCGGAGGAGGGCGATCGGGGGGGAGTGCGGGGGTTCGAGTGAGTAAAGGTGATTGTGGAGCAGAAGATGTCTCCAGCGTGTGCAAGGTGCATCTGCATTTAAAGTGGCTGTGCTTGGCAGCCACTCTTCCTCCGTCAAGTCAAAATCACGCATACCTTCCCGTGTGTCGGTACATCCGCATTCCTTCCTACAATTTTGCTCGCGTAATTTCTTTCCCTTCCTCGAGCCTGCTCCCACCGCCAGAACGATGCTGTATTCCCCGTATTGGATATGAGATTTGTTTCTTTTGCGGCTCGGGCTGGAATATATTTTTGTTGCGGGATTCCTTGGATTCGCCGGTATATGCCGGTGGCTGAACGATTATGACGGAATATGTATGATTCGTTGCTCGCCGAGGTTGTTTTCCTTTGGGTCTTCTTCCCATTGCTTTAGAATT
This sequence comes from Andrena fulva, assembly GCA_946251845.1. NCBI lineage: Eukaryota > Metazoa > Arthropoda > Insecta > Hymenoptera > Andrenidae > Andrena > Andrena fulva. The sequence goes on from OX276332.1 coordinate 7,267,267, forward strand.
TCGTGATGGGGTGGACGGTTGTCTGAGAGAACTTCGCTTGTTTCATTCATTACGATAATGGAGTCAGGTTATCGTGGGGATTTAGTTGTTGCTTGGTGTGCGATGGTGTTACAGGAACGTTTATACGAGGAATGGTAATAACAATATTGGAATGTGGCAAAGCTGTTTTCCTGCAAAGTGTATCCTCCGAAAGAGACTAGTGTACCACTGTGGAATGGGACGAATATATCGCCCCGCTATTTTCTTCTGATCAATATTGTATATTTATCGAAGCTAAGCTCACACGATTCACGATATCTGCTCGATTGGAGCACTCGCTAGGGTGTAAATTCTAGATATAGAAACAACGTGGTCGGTTGCATTCGATATTCTAGGTTCGAAACGAGAGAATATTGGGGCAGTTCGCTTTACAAAATTCAAATTGTACGTTGAGAAACAAATTAACAGATATACGAGGTGGTGCTGCATCCTTTTAACTTGTTATTTAAATTCGTATTTGTCCTAAACCTTTTGTATCTTCATGTAGAGTATGATTGTAATCTCTTAAAAATTAATTCAACTCGGTGCAATGATCCCCAATTGCCCTGTCATTATCCCTTGTTTGTGTACAAACTTAACAAGTCCTTGCTCTTTATTATTATTATTATTATTATTATTATAATTAACGGGAAATCCCTTGATATACAAGATATATACATAATATAGAGCCTATACCGTCTAAAACATAAGTGAATATTAATTATCCATACGTGAATTTGCTAATTGACTAAATAGCCTCGCGCGAAAAGAGGTGAGCGAGCCTAGGAAGGGGTCCACCTCATTGAACTGCATTAATAGGGTCAATTGTGTAGTAAGAATAGAACGGCCTTTATTTTTCTGGCGTTGCAATTCTGCGTAAATTGAAAGTCGTTGGAGCATTGGAGTAGCTCGAGGAATCTCGCGGGGTTAATATAAATATTGCAATCCGCTAGATAAACACAATTACGCTCAAGAATTCCCGTTTGTTAGCTCCCGAGAAATTCCGCCGTACACATATCCGTGTTATTACGTCGCCAACGATGCAAATTATGATACGCGTCTCAGAGCCGCTTTTGCGATGCAGCAACGACTAATTCTTTTGCGACTGGTCTACGAAAACGCGGCGAATGTGGCTGGGAACAATTTTTTATGCGCTCCCGTCCGATGTATTTTCTAACCCACCAGGGAGGCGACTGCCGCGATTGTATCAAGGGATACTGCAGGTAATTAAAGCCGTAAATTAAGCAGTGCGCCACTTTTGAGCATACGCTGGCGAATGCATTAGCTCTTTCAGCGACAAATTTACAAGCCTTCGCGAGCCTTCCAAATATTTCACCACAGAGGCCCTGAAACCTGTATTCTTTATTTTTCCAACGCCTCACATTAATCCCATTGGAGAAGCTCAGCCTTCGCAGCTAACATGTGCGATCAGAATTCTCAGACACCTACTGTGACTCACAGCAGTATACAGTATAGTTACTCAATCAACCGAGTTTCTGGTTAACACAGTTACCAACTAGCATAGTTACATGCATAACTTTGCTTGCATTAAGAATAGGATAATTCGGTTGCAATTTTCCGCTAGGGGTTTTGGGTACAATTATTTTAATCAGGACAGTAGAATCCGTTGGCTATAAAAAGGTCAATGAACTCTGAAAGAAATTAGCAGCCGAGGCGATTGTTCGATTTCAAATGCATTTTATTTCTACGCAGCAGACGTCAAATTGAACGTCGCGCGCGGTATTGAAAAGAAGTACGTAGTTTGCGCAATTGCTCCGTCGCGTGTATCAATTCAGTTGATCTTCCCAAGCATACGCGCTGTTTTACGCCCGTGGCGGGTAAAGTGGTTCGCAGAGGCGCCGCGCAGCACTTTGAGCGCGATTCCACAATTCCCGGCTTTTTTACGTTGATAATCCTGGAAGCGTGGCAAGCTGCAAAGGGTCGACAAAACTGTTGCAAAGTTGAACACCGAGGCCGCGGACTAAGCCCCCGCGCCGTGACGTAAGGACGAGAAGGGTGGTCTATTGTTTGTATTCCCATGTGTGTATGGTTCCTTGAAAAGCTAGACCCATAATTTTAACGTTTTTGCTGCTCCTCTTTTCCTACGTTTTTTCGCCCTCCCTCGTCCCCTCTGTTCCCGTCTCTGTTCCTCCCGAGCCTTTATCATTCGAGACCAGGATGAAAGCGCCGACCGCATGAAAGCCCGCCTTTTTGCCCGGGGAAATAAAAATTACCATGTCAGACATAAACCGCTCTCTCTCTCTATCTCTCCCTCGCTCCTCTCCTCCAACCCTCCACCTTCGTCCTCTTCTTTTCCTCCAGCATTTTTTCCTTGCCCTCTCTCTCTTCCTCCCTCTCTTTTCCACCCCCCCCCCCCATTTCCCTCTACCTACTCGCTCGTCCTCTTGAAGAGAACAAAGATTCCCTGGCTTGTGTTTCTCTCGCGGAGCTTTATTAACGCGGTATTCAAACCGCAACGCATGCCAGGATTTCCAGTTTTATGTACAGCTTCGAACATAAATAATATTTATATACGTTGCTCGTCGAGATTCGCGCCTCCCCGTGGATGCAGCTGTCTGACGTTTCGAGGGGATTCGCACGATCCCGTCTTCTGAAAGTTCCTGGACATCTTTCGGGCACCCTCGTTCCCACGATGGATGGGCTGAATTGGGCAACACTTTTCGCGAAAGATTGGATCGCCTGGTTATTCGTTCGCCGCTGTCAGCTCTGCTCAAAGTAGAACGTGTTGTGAAATATAAATGGGGAACCAGTTCGAGTAGAAATATTGTTTCATTATGATGGTATTTGAAAATGTAAAGGACCCAGAAAATGTTTCGTTCTCAAACTATGATACAGATCAAGTTGCGTCTTTGATTCTTTAACCCAGAAGTTGGTCTGTATAACAGTGTTGATATTCCTCACCAACTTCCTTCGTCTCATGCATACGTCATGAAACTGTCACGCGCGCCAAGGTTATGAGACCTAAATTGGCTATATCCTAACTCTCATGTATACCCCTAAACCTTACCAGTCTCCTTTTATTCAACCATTCCACTAAAACGAAAGAGCTACTTCAGTTTCGTTTTCATACCTGGACCCAAGTTAGGCAGCAACTTTCGTCCAGCACGTCGGTTCCGCGAAACTCCACCCCGAAACAATCCATAATTCCTCCACGGCGAGGGGGTTGAAATCGACGCGCCTCCGTCCCCCGGCGGCTGTAAATCACACCCGAGGAAAAGTCAATCCCGAAAACAGGTTCCAGGCGTCGAACTAATAACGACCGGAGTTTAATCGCGCGTACCTCTTTAGAGCCGTTAAAGCCATTTAACTTTAAGGCAACGCTGCCTCTGTAGGGGGCTGGAAACGGCGATGGCGAGGGTTCGCGCGGAGGCACTTGGAGGAGCAGCGTGCGCCGTGTAGGTGAGAACTGGGCTTAACATTTGACTGAGCTGGGTTGTCCTCGGGAGCAGGAAACGCAGGGGGCTCCTTCTTCGGGGTGTTCCTCCCTCTCGCTTCTTTTTTCGCACCCTGATACTCCTCCGCGTTTCCTTCGTCTCTTTCCCTCGACTTCCATTCTTTCTCTGCTCCCTCTTTGTCTCGCGACTCCTCGCTGTAAAGGACCTATGAATATTTCAACGGTCGAACCTCGACGGCGCGCTAAATCGTGTACACTAGTGCACGCTACTGCACACGCTCTCGTATAATATATTGTGCAAACACTCGAAGCCCTGATTTCACTCGATGCGCGAATTACTTGCTTGATGGCGACGGCGACGCGATCCCACGTAGCTCGTGCGAATGCCATTATCCTAGGGGGAGTAGCGTGTGTCGGTTTGCTGATTCTTCCATTGAATTCTCCGCCAGCTACTTTGGATGTTCGTTGACATAAATGCTGATGAATATTGAGGAAGAGATACCTGATGAATTTGGGTGAACAAGGTCCTCTCTCTTTCTGACTTTGACCATTCTTTTCCGTTTCTTTTGTCCAAATTATCTTCACAGGCTGTCACCAAATTTTGAGTCCACGATTGTGTTCTAACTATTCTGAGTAATGTTTAGAAACATTTGCTCTGTGCTGGGGAACATCGACTCTCATAGAATCCAAGTTTTGTAACTTACAACTTTGCACTCATTCGTGTCGAAGAGTCTTTTCCGTTTCTATTAAATCGCTGACCACATTTCTATCAAAATTTCCCGCTCACAATTGTCTGTCTGGCATGGAATGCATTGAACGGCAGTAAACGGGATCGTAATGCGGTGCATTACAGCGTTTCGTGTTATCTCATAAGACCAATTTGCAAAACGGAACAATAGTAATCGAAATGGAATTTATTTCGCCGGGGAATTATATGGGTTTGATAGTACTAACGCGCAACGTTACCTCTGTTTTATGAGTGCTGCACTGTAATGCACACTTTATTATAATTACTCCTTTCTGAATGGTCGGGCGAAAATCGAAATGAAATGGACGGAATTAATTACGGTAGGCTACTTTGGCAAACCCCGGGATTAACTGCGCTGAGCCTGTTAATTGATCGAAGTACCTCGAATTCACTCAACCTCTTTCAAGAGAATCTTCCGAAAAGAAACTCACGAAAACATCACTTACTCAAAAGCATAGCGACATAGGACCATTTATACGAACTTCTATTATTCTTTTAACCTGCTGGACTTGGACTTTTAGACAATATGCTTCAGGCGAGTGATTCGGAGGAAGATTCGTTTATGGTCTACACTCAGTCAAATCTGAGTTCAGACTTTCAGGTCATGACAGTTCAGTCGTGCAGTATACACATTCCGTTTTCTACCAACTCTTAATTCCCCTCACGTCAGCCTGACTCAGCCTAAGTCCCTGCCACCCGTACTCCATCAAAAAACCGTCACCGAAATATGTCCGTTTACTGCAACGTAATCACTCCACAAGTATCTTACTCCGCTGCCAGCGGTGGGGAATCTAATAAACCGGCGTAAACATGCGCCCGGACCTTTCCGAGGGACGTTGAAAGCGCAAAGCCGCCATGTTCCCGGGGTGCACAGAAGTGCAGGGACACAATGCAGGCGGTTATCTGGCAGAAGGCGTATTTCGAAAACGAATCGCGCAGTTTCGGACAGGGGGTTCGTTCCATTCGTCGAAATACACGGTTCCATCGGCACGGCGTGCCGGCCCCATTGTCCATAGGTAATAAACTTTCGGCTAATCGAAATCTGTTGTAAGCGGCATCGCATTGTGCATTCCTTGTGCGTGGAGATTCGCGCAGCCGGGGCTTCGAATTTCGCGCTGGCTGCCGCTATGCCGGGCATAAATTGCCCCTTTGTGTATCTTCCGGGATTGTGTAACAGGTTGTTGGCAGCGCTGGATGATACGCAATGAACGACTTTGGGGAGGCTGCTGGTGCGGGGAGAGAGAAAGGAGAGAGAGAGAGAGGGAGGGTATCCAAACGCAGCTACTGGATACAAAACACCATTTCGACGGACGATTGCATTGCAGCCAACAACAACCACATCTAATTCGATTCACCGTTGCGTCGATTCAGAATGTGCCGTTTACGTGTGTCCGTGATATAAATATCATATTTTCTAAAGGAAAGAACAGGAAAGATTACGAAGGAAAATATAAATAATGAAAAGAAGAAAAATGACTCTGGGAGCATATGGAAGATCGCAATCGATCAGAAGCATACCGGGACATTGTTTAACGGTAATGCCCAACAGACGAGGATGGATCAATTATTGACTGCTGCCGGCGCAGGCTGCGCTTTTTACGCGGCAGATTAGTCTCTCCAGAGGTAGCCAGTGTTCGCTGCCGCGCGACAGTCTGTAGTTAAACACAAATGAGCCAAGAGGGAGGAGCAGGAACAGGGAATCACGAAACGATGCGCGCGGACGAATAAAGAGTCGGCCGTTGAAATGCGCGCAATTAGAGGGCGATATCGATGCATGAAAGGGAAATGATTCCGGTACGAAAACAGAACCGCTTTAACGAGCTCTGCGCCGCGGAGATAGCTATGCAAAATACGGTTTCTCGCGCGCATCGGCGGCCGTCCACGGGTGAACAAATTGACTCTGATATGGGAAGGAATAAAGCCGAATGAAAGAGCGAACGGGATAAAGCAGCAGCCCTGGCGCTGGCTAAAAAAAAGCTGAGTCCGTCGGTTTCCGCGGGCGAGGAAAAGTTATATACCGGTGGGAAAGCGCCGAGGAAATTGGCGGGACCGTTTGCATTCTTTCGGTGACCAAATTTCCTTGGGTTCCATTCCCTCAGTGGGCGGCCGTTGGCAACTCCCTGCTGGTGACGTCCATCGAACATCTGAAAGTTTGTCGAGCCAATTGCTACCAGCCGACTTCTCCCCGACGACGATTGCTTCAAACCAGAGCCGATCGTCTTGGGAACGATGTTGATTGGCCGCTCGGTGGTAGCGGTGTTTAATCGTTTTCCCAAGTTCTGTCTTTGCCTCGCGACGCACGCCTTCGCCGTTGCACCAAAGTCTTTTCTCCCTTTCTTTCTCATCCAATTGGAAAGTTTCAGCAATACGATTTTCTGATGCTGGTAATTTGGTGCGAAAATTGGGGTGATTTTTGGGGCGTCAGCTCGGGGGTTGAAATGCTTGAAAGCTTCGCCCCACAGTTGTGTTCTTCTGAAGATTATTGGGAAGTCTTTCAGGGGACTGTTTTGTCATTTGATTGGGACATTTATTTTTGCGATTTTGTGGACGTTTTGGCATAATTTGGTATTGAAAAGGAGTTCTTGCGGTGTCAGTAGTGTAAACCTTGGAAGTGATATTGGTCTTCGCATTTGGTTTCTTCACAAGATTGATCTGATATTTTTCGATATCTTCCGGTTTAAATTTTGGTTAGAACCGTGAGTTTGATTTCAATAAATTTACTGTCGATTGGATATGAACAGTGGGACAATTTCGGCGATGTTAGGTAGAGGAAGCTTGTGTTTTCATGTCGAAACAAATTAATCTACTCTGTTCCATTCATTTCATTCTCCGTCGATATGTTCTGAATTGAATGCGCGCTTTGATCGATGTAACTGTGACGGCATGAAGAATGCACAGCCTCGATTGTTCGCTGAACAAATGTGTTTCGAACATCCTGGAAAATAAACATGTTTATACTTCGCCACTAATGCTGTCCGCAATCATTTGCCTCTGCCTGTCAGTGTCTCTTCAAAACATATCGAGTAAGTTCCATTCTGTAATTTTCCATGCACCTCATCGAATCTAAACAACAGGAAAATTCTGTTTACTATCCCTTCAACCGTATAGTAAAACAAAATTTGAAGTAAATTTTAAAGGGGATTTAAAATAATCAGTTCTGTAATTATTCTAAAAAAAATAAAACATCCAATTTTATTTCATAGAACATAATTTGGAATATTAATATTATTTCACCCCAAAGCATCCATCGTAAGAAGCCAATTTTCCTGTTGCCCGAGATGAAGTAGTCGATTCCTTATTTTTCAAACAGATGTTCCATTTCTAAAGCAAGGTTGGTTACCAACGTTGTAAATATTGCTAAAGCTCGACGGTGAAAAAGGCTTTCTGGGTGGAAGTCTTTCGACCCGCACATAAACTGCCGGTCAGCTCGTGCTTTTATCGTTGGCGTATGATCGATGGGGCCACCGATCGACGAAATGTAAGGAAGAATGCGATTTCAATTTTTTTCGCCGCTGACAAATGATTCGCGCCGGCCAATCGGATGCGAATCTGAAACGTTATGCATCATTGCTCGCACAACAAGGCGTCTCGCGTTCCCAGCGCGCGTTTTATAGCTGGATTTATTTATTACGACTTTTTCGGTGTTATCGCGATATCGAAGAATTCCGGGCGCTGCGAAAATTCCAAAGCATTCCGCGAGTCATAAAGCAACGTACCGCATCATCGCTCAATATTTCAGAGTGCACGCGCGCATTCATCAATTCTTTTTATCCTAACATGAAATTAATTCAGAAGTCCAATAAGTTGTGCTGATATTTCATTCGAATGTTTCTATTTATTTTCTATCGTATCATCTTCGAAGAAATTTTCAAATTGTTCACTTCAATTTGGTGTCTCGTTTTAAAAGGATTTCTTAGTATGAAACGTCAGAAGATATTTTAGCGATAGCGGAAAATTACATCGAAATGTATCGGCCTGTAGGAGCTGGGAAATATCGAGTGGAAAATTGTTCTCGGTGCAATTGTATTCACCGACCATTGCTTACCGCCACACAGCTGATATCGATCCCAAATTACTTCTAACTCCTGGTTTTTAGAATCTCTTTAATCCGATTACCCGAACACATTCCGGTCGACAAGTATTCGCGATGGCAGCACCAGAAGAGGTGTAATTAAATTAGAATGAATAATTTTGAGGAGCAATCAAACGAAGAACGTTTGCAAAGCCGAGTCCAGAAGGTTTCTCCGAATACCAGGAATTTAATAAAAGCGAGAGCTTCGCTAGAAAGTGAAATCGACCTTCGGGTGCACGGTTACTGAAAACCTATATTCTGGAATCCCGTTAAAGAGCGCTTTCGGAAGTGTAAAGAGCTGGAAAGGTTATGAAATCACGGAAGATCGAAAATAAACCTCACTGTGTACGCTTTGCTTAAAAATAGAGATTTCCTGCACGAAATGGGAGCATGAGATAAGCCACTCATGCACATGGCTGAAAATTTATGTAAGCAAAATAATAAAAAGCTTGAAGCGTGGAAAAAAAAGATTGCGCGGTTTGCAGCGGAGATAAATTACGGCCGAGTGAAGTGTTTAGCTTTAGGATGAGATCGCTTCTCTTATTTTCTCGCGATGTAACTTCGCGCCGATTGTCGATCCGCTGCAATTTCCATTTATCTACCCTTTACCTCCTTCGGCTTTGTGTAGTACATAAGAATAACTCGGCTACGTAATAAACCGGAAGAATATAGTTTAGGCGGTCCACGAGAAGTATACGGGTGCTTCACTCAAGGATTTCTCCGTTCTTGTTCCAGCGTCTAACTTTTTATGCTGTTGCGCGCAGTGAAATGACGTAGTAAATTCTCGTTGCATGAATTTAGTCCCGTCTCCCGTATAATAAAGTAGACGTATTTCTGCTCTCGGTGCTTTCGCACGGCTGGAATACGATATTGTTCTGAAAAATTGCGTGTGTCGCGGTACGAAACTGCGGCATGCCACTCGGTAAATTGAAACGGTTATGCTGCTAATGCAAACGCGACCAAACGCTCTGCAATTATACCAAAATACGACGGACGAAATATCATCCTCCAAGAGTGTCTCTGAAATTAACGAACTCGCATTTCGAACAATCAATTACCTTCGAGAGGAGTTTCCATTGAATTCGTTTTGGCAGTGAGTCGGAGAGTTTCGTGACAGAAACAGCGCAGCAAAACAAGACGCGCCACGTTTACGAATGATTTATGAAAATTGAAAAACCACGGGATAGGGTGATTAGTCGCGCGAACTATTCTCGCTCTTTCTATTGCGGCAAAAAGATCGGCTCGTTACTTACCGAACTGCACGGTTCGTTAGCCTCTGCTACCATCGGCCAGCGCGATCGATAGAGAGACATTAATCTTCTTAACAAAATCTCGCCTTAATTGCAAATTACCTCCGGGAGCCACGCCGGCGTGTAATTCAATCCCGGTATTTTCGGCGCAAAAATGACGGTTCCTTGGTTTATGGACACCTGCAAGTAGTCGGTGTGTGTCGACACCTCGAAGGGATTCGAGTGGATGCAAAGACACAGATGAATTCGAGGATCGAAATGAATCAAAATGAATAAAAAGAAATTGCACTGGATGATATGTAATCTCTGGACAGCCCATGAAAGCAGATGGAAATATGTTTTGTAACTAGTTGCTCTTCTCAATGTTTGCATAAGTTAATAGTGGTATGCTTGAAAATACTGAGTCAGACCTTTGCAGTTTATTTTCTTGAAAATAGTTATTTCTGTAACGGTTGATAGAAGCGTCGCTCAGCTAACTATTACATCGTCGTCTGTAATATTTAATCGTGCCATAAATTCGTAATAACTCGATGAAGATTTAATTCATTCAGTCGTACCAGTGACACGATCCTGTTTTCAAGTGACAGCTTTTTCATCCAGGTATCACTTTCTACAGTCAGAGCAGAGAACCTCATTTAGTCTATGTCACAACAACTAATCCAAATTCTTCATCGACATTTTGCGAATCAACTATTTATCCATCGAATTAAATAGTACAATGCTAGGACTCTTTTAGCGTGCTAAAACTCTCACTTGTCAACTTCCTCCTAAATGGCGATCCCCTTTAAAAGTGATCCTCAGAGAGGACCGTAATTCGACCACAAAGTTATATCGATACTCAAAATCGGTAAGACTTATACTCGAACATGACGTGTTCATGCTTGAACAGAGAGCAAGTAGATACATATCTACACGTATTTTGCAGTAATCAATTGCTGTTCACGAATGATCTCAGACCGGGAAACGAGGATAAGCCTGTATCGCCGAAAATCAGTAATTTCAAGCCCGCAGTTACTGCAGGGTTAATTAGTAGCTTGAGGTTGCTAGCCCCGAGTCCCTTTACTGCATATTAGGCGGGAGTAAAAGCAAGCGGTACGACCTGGTACGGTCTGGGCGCTTCTTTCTCGTTTTTTGGGGGGAAGGGGGTTGGAATGCGGTATTAGCGCTGTTTCGCCAAGGTACCCTTCAGTTTAACCCCTTTCATTTGAGCCCATCCTCGCAGGCCGACGATTTTGTCATTAAGAGAAATTCTGGCTTAAGGACGGAGAATTTTATTCAGAGGAACGAGGGACAATACCTATTTGTAAAATGTTCTGTCGTTTCTCTTTGTTAATGCTGCACCCACAGTAGCTTCACGTTTAGTTCGAAAGCTGACACCTGTTTAGTGTTTTGGCCAGTATCTGATAGACTGTGTCAAAGGAAACTCTTTTTGAAAAAATATTCGCAATTATTGATCGCGAATTCGGGACGATTTCGGTTTAATTCAAATTTCCGAGCTCTGATGCATCGATTAGTTGTTTAAAGGGACGATAAAATTGGTCTGGTGTAAAAGATAAGGGTTAACGTTGGTTAGTAGAGCAGAGAGAATTTAAGAATGCGAGATTGTTTCAAAGTCCCGCGTTGTAAGTGAAAAGTAGAAAATTGGCTGGAATAAATTAGTGTACGTGGAAGTTGTTGCGATATCGTGGGCACGCGTGATATAATAATGCCTTACTTCGTAGGACGTTTGCGTAATGTCAACAAATTTCTATAATTATGTTTGCTAATGTAGCCCCGAGCACCGCATGGGAAAGTGGTGGGCAGCCTAAGTAGTATTTCTGAGAATCTTAGTCTCTCAGAAACCCGGTAAGCTCTCCACGCGGATATTTAGGTAATGAGCACCCTACATACTCGCATTAATTACTGTTTGTAACCAGTTTCCGCGCGGTCGTTTCCGCGAATTTTCTTGCCCCGTTTCTGGGGAGAGCGCAAAGGGCCGCGGCAAATAACAATTCGCAAACATTTACACGTGTCAGTCTTCTAACGAAATTAATTCTCGTACACCTGCGCGGATCTAAAAATGCTCTTAAAGAACGAACTCCGAATGTGTACGCCCCCGCAGAACCTGCTATTTACACGCGAGAGTCGAAAATATTTTCACGCGGCAGGTGAGTAGGGGGGACCGGGGCTGGTTGGCCCCAGGGGTAGGTTGACTAATTGTTAATAACTTTTCACTAACGTGTGCTCTACTGCGGAGCGATTTTCTGTAGAAACAAGTCACTTCTACTATGTCATTCATTTGTTTCCGACACCACCATTACACGTTGTTTGGCAGTTACCAGCTTTTATCGAAAAATTGGCTATGTAAGTAAATATGTTTTCTTAAAGATTTTATGTTTCCACGCTCTATATAGTTACAGTAGAATTAATGCGAAGGGACTATTTTAAAGTTTGTTTATTAAACGACCTACTGAGACTGTGTTTTTGATTTTACATAAATAATTAAAGGTTATATAGAGTATTGAAGTCAAAATGATCGTTCGGGGCTGGTTGACTAATAACGTTCGGGGTTACATGACTAAGCTGGTCAACCAACCCCAGTGATAGTAATTTATTACGAACTTTTCGTTACTAAAGGTTAGTTAATAACTTATTTTACAGAACAATGAGGACATATCAAAGAAAGTCAAATAGAGGTTCAACTTCAAAAGAACTTATAGAACAAGCATGTCGTGAAGTAATTCTTGAAAAGAAAAGCATTCATGCAGCTGCTGTGGAACATAATATACCGTATAAAACACTATATAGATATGTAACTAAAATGCAAAGTAAAATTGAACAAAATCCAAGCATCCCAAGGTCAGAGATAGTTTTTAAATTGTTATTTATTATTAAAAAGTAATAAATATTTTATAATGAAACAACTCTCGTGACATTGTGCTATTTTATTACCATTCAGAGAAGTTGCTAACAACATTTTCTTCACTGATTGCACCTATAGTCAACCTACCCCATACTGTTAGTCTACCAACCCCGACCACGGGGCTGGTTGACCAGCATGTAAGGTGTTAGAAAAACATTAAAATGCCTTAATTGTTGTCACATTTAGTCAACTTTAATAATTTAATCAGATAGCCAAATGTATGCCCTATCAAATATACTAACCGGTTTAATGATATTTCGTCCACATAATTTATTAAAAATCAAAAACTGAAAAACTGGCCTACCAGCCCCGGTCTCCCCTAATAACGCGAACAATAGTTGTCAGGGAATCGTATAAATAACAACGCGGCAGACCGCACAATAACAAACAATCGAACTTCACTCTTCCGACCACACCATCGTCGAACATTTGCTTTTCACGCGCATCGCCCCCAGAATCTACATGCCTATGGAATAAAACCATGGCGACTATCGAGCACAATTCTCTTGGAAATAATGCGAATCGCCATCCTTAACTTCACTCGCCGCGCTCACGTCAGACGTGCCATCGTGATAGATGAAAGGGATGAGTCGGCCGGGGGCCGTGGGGGGTTGATCGTGGATGCAAAAAATCAATCGTAAGCGTTCTAGACCGCCGATTTGTAACATCCCGGCATCCGGGCGGGCAGGAAGTGCAGCTACGAGGAAGAAACATGTTTCACAGATTAATAGCCAGCGTACACGTTACCATCCAGATAATTAACATACCGTATTTACATAGACATTAGACAAACAGTTGATTAGAAAGATATAGGCGCGCCTCGACGCCGGTATAGGCAGGGACGCAGGGGTGGCCGACGCTCGTAAGGGAGGGTTAGCGTGCCGTTGTAAATACAGGCCGTATTCCAGCAGATAGGGGTGTGATTCATGGGGGACAGCCACTACGATCTATAGATCCAGCCCGATACCGAGACATCTCCCACCCAGCCGCCCACCCACACCCTTGCCCTCCCCCGGCGGTCCTAAAACCAAGGCTTTTCCTCATGCACGCAAACAGTCCATACGTTTCACCTGGATAAGGCGCGTCCGTAATGTATGGAATCCCTCCAGGAGTTAATGAACGGGGCTAACGGGTGAAAAAGTCTCCTTTCGCTGTGATTACGTTTAAAGAAGCGTATTCTCCTCGAGCGCGTCGCACTTTCGAATTATCTTATTGCCGGGTTATGGGAGCTCGTAATCGTAATCTATGATTTAGTGGAGGGGTCCGAGGGAGATGCTTTTTCTGTCGCTTGAGTACTCATTATTGGATATTTTCTGCAAGTCTGTTGGAACGTAGAATTATCGGAATTTGCAGAAGTTTGTTCTTGCTTCACCATTAGGGTGGTCTTTATTTTTCAACTTTTAATTTTTGTTTGTGTGACGTTTGGCGAGAAAATGATATGTGCATGAATAATTATATTTTTTGATTAAGATACTTACACGATTATTGGCACATAACAAATAATCCAATTTTTGTATTTGCACAAGCGAATTTTCTTTACACGTAGAACTTCCTCGACGAGATTATTGTGCGGGTGTATTTTGCGGAGCACAATCGTTACAGCGCCGCGCGCCAACCGTGCGTTTCTTCAAATGCACGCTGTTCATGCAAACTTCATCGGGTATCGATTTTGCAATAACAGCCAGAACTGCGAAAACCAGCTGACGACTCCACCGTCGTCGCTGATATCTGGTTACGGTGGCGCATTGGTTAGCTCGAACGACGCCTCGGCTTCTATCTTAAATCGTTAGCAACAATCGCGAGGGAACACGTTTTTAATATCGATTCCGCGTTACAGTGGGGCGAGTTTCGCGGGAGGGTTTATCGATTCGGCAGGAAATATTATTACATACGGGGCGCGTGCATCAGGTACACGCGAAATTTTAAGGAAATCGGTGATCAAAACCTCGTTTACTACCGTTGTTAAAATAAAATGACATCGGAGTACATATCAGGCTTTGAAATTGCGACTTTTAATGGAACTGGCCGGAGGGGATGTTTGGTGTTTCGTAACGCCGAGGGGGTAGAATTTCACGCGAGTTACCGGCTGAATTAAAAAGGAAAAGTCTCGATGGGAGAGATTACGTTTTATAACTACTGTAGACGCGGCGGGACATAACCTACGCCTTGCAACTTGCTACGTTAGCTGTCTCCGGGTGTTTTACATAGGTTGTATTTCTGAGGGTTTATTCTTTTTTCTTCCCGTTCCTCCGCAACCCTGTTCTCCATGCGAATACCGTGTGCACGCATTGCCGCGTGTCCGCAGCGGTGCCGTTCTTTGTTTTAATGAACGTAGTTTACGCTGGTTTAAATTCCGTCGCGCAGCCTTTTTTAAATATCCCGCATCCACACGCTGGGTATAATTCAAATGGCACTTTTCCACCCCCTCTTGATTAACGAAATAGAAATTGCGCCGGAGCGGCGAATTGCCGCCTGATCGAATTTTTATTTGACTCGCGCGGTAGCGCCGCAAAACTGTTTGCTTCTCGTTTCACAGATAACTCTGAACAATAGTCAGCCTCTTTAAATCCTATCCTGTATTTGTGCCTTTCTTTAGGTGAATCCCTTTTTTAATTTTAAACATTTTCGGGATCATGAGAGCTGTGTCCATTATGCTTAAATGTTTGTGCAATTATTACTGGATATTGTAGTCTTCAAAGAACATTGCTGCGAGTACCTAATCTTTGAGTAAACTCCAAGAAATTTGGCTTCGTTTTTTATTCCTTTGACGAAGAACATCCACGGAAAATGTTAGAAACAGGTTTCCTGCAAAGTAACCCGCACGAGATTAAACGACGCGGTAAACTGACGCTCCGCGAATTTCTGTCGACTCGCTTGGGCGTAGGCGCCGCGGACATCGCTTTTCTTTGACGTCCCAGCGATATTACTTCTCTGAGAGTCGGGCCTCCATTGTTTTAGGATGTGTAATTTCGTGTATCTTGATGACACCCAACAGTGTCGTAACGCAAGCCAAAAGACCCGTCAGTTGCTGGACCTTTTGTTTTCTCAGCGCGCTTTTAAATGTCGTTTCTTTTGTCGCTCCCTTGGAGGGTGGCGGGGCAGAATGTCTAATGAAGCACCTCCTTGATCTTACCGTGAAAAAGACGACTTTGGAAACGAGTAACGAGCCACCGAGGACACACGTCGCGAAGTTGGCTAAAAACCCCGCTTTTCTTCCCCCTTTTTCTTGCTCCGTTTCAGGGAAATGCGATTTGCCAGTAGTCACTTTGCAGAGAGAAAGATGTGACCCGGCCACGACCACTGTAATTCACGTTGCTATCAAAATTAGCTACCTACCAACTGACAGAAATTAGTTCTATGATTAAAAAACTCCATCAGCTACGCAGACGTAGGTACATATTTGCCCAATTTTTCTCCTTCCGTGACGTTATTAGAGATGCTTCCCAACTAACGGCAACAAAAACATTGATCGCTGTAACAACGAAAAAAAAAAGAAAGTGGTGAAACATACACAGCTTGTTGTAGTTTATATACACCCTTTCCAAAACCAAACGCGAATTTCACCACGCGCGTATACTTGTTTCGCGATAAACCCCGCCGCAAGCATTTCTATGGAATTTTTTCGGTGTCCGGAGGAGGAAAAAAATACGCTAGCTTCCTCCCGACGAGGGAAAATTGAAAGAAGCGTGAAGCGTAAATTCTATCCGCCCGACGATAACAAAAAATCGCTGTTTTTTTAAAGGACACCTAGTGATGATCGGGACGTTGCAAAAAAAAATTGCACGGGTTTATTATGGGGCAGAGAGATGCGTTTCGCTCGTCCCAGCTACCTCGTATTTTCCAGGAACGAGGAATTTCCAAGGGGCCTGAAGATGTAGCCACATTTCCCGGATAATGAAAACTTTAATTGCCTCTAAGCAAGACGACACGACAATTCGTTCGCAGGGCCGAGACCGGGGATATTGTAGTTGCTAGCTGGCGCATGGCAACTTCTCGGCGAACTTTTACATAAACGAAGAAATCCCGTAACTTGGGGGCCTTTGTACCCTGGGACATAACGATGCCGTATTTTCCCTGGCATAATCATAATTGAATCTGTTTTCGTATCTTGCCATCTTTGAGGAGAAAACGCATCCCCGTTGGAAGACAGACGAGCCGCGCGGTTAATAAATCCGCGGTGCAATCGAGGAGACAATTCCTTCAGAAAGGATTAGTCTATGATATAAAGTGGAGTTTTTTTTCATAGAGCTTGTTTTTTATTTGTTTTGTGAAAGAATTCTGCGACGAAATACTAATGAGAATATATTTCTTAAAAATTTATTTTGAACACTGAAATTTGTTATAGTATTTCGAAAGACATCAATGTCAAATTATACAAATAATCGTTGAAGTTTTGACAAATTTCATTATACTTTTTCATTTATTTCGTTGGTAAAAAATCGTCTCCTTTCTAGTTGTATCAGGAATTACGTTTCACCCGCTACATCCGTTCTCTAAATTATTTTCATCATCGTTGTAATTACTGGATCGGGGAACCTAGCTGCTTTTCTTTTCTGCGTCTAATTTAATCTGTTTGCCGCAAAATAGAAAGCGTGGGAGATGTAGAAAGTTGGCTAACAAAGTTTCCACGAGTTTCGCCTCTTACGTCCTTTGCCTTCTTCTTCTTCTTTTATTTTTTAAAAAATAAACCTACCATCCTTGGAAGGAATGGGAGAATGTTTTGTGACTGGAAGTAATTAATATCGCAAAGGGTCGCGACGTAATTATTCTTCTGTTTTGTCGTTGGAAATTTGTCGAAATGCTTTAGATCGGAGAACACCCTCTTCGCGTAATTCGTTTCGAGTGGCCCGCACTAAGGAGATTTCTCTTTTCGGCGAGCAGACGTAATGCATAAAGAGAAATTCAATTATGCGCGATACTTATCGCCTCTTGAAGTCGCGATAAGGAAGAAAGGCTGCCTTTGATGCTTCTTAGTATTCGCCGCAGTGTACCATCCCCTTTCTGACAGAACTTTTGAAAAAGCTGCTTATCTACTCGAGTTCCAAGCTGTAATTAATCGAGTCAGGAAAATGTAACCTTCCAATAGGAAAATTTAAAAAAAAAAAAACTGTTAGCCTCTTCTTAGATATCGCTTTGAGGACCTCTTATCGCACCATGAGTAAATGGAAATTGATTTAACATTCATATTTCGAACAGAAGGAAGTCCGAGGGGACGTTTGCTCCGAAATCAGCTTTACAATTTAATCGCAGGGTGAATAATGACTTAATAATGGCGCGGGAGTTTAATTTGATTGTATCGCTGAAGGAGTAATGTATGTATGAATTATTTTCCTCCCGCGATACCATCGAGTTTTGAATGGAGTTGTTTTATACATCGATAAAATTTATAGTCGGATCGCGCACGGGATGAAAGCGGCCGCGTAAATTAAATATTCATGAATCAATTCACGTAAAAGCTTGCATCCCCTTATCTGCCGTATCGTAGACATTACCGCGGCCAAGCTTGTCGCAAAATGAACACTGTATTTTGCAACTTCCGGAAAACGTCGCGCATTCTAATCTGGCTAATTTATCTGGAACTTTGTCTCCCCGGGACGGGGACACCTTTTTCTCCTGCACCGGGGGTGTAGTTGCAGTTTGGTCGAGTGTCATTCAGCAGGAACAGACGCAAGTCCCGCGACTTCTTGTCCCGAAAACATTTAACCGGCGGCAAAGGAGATTTCACGTTTGTTTCAAGATTAAAGAATAGTCGTGGCGGTTATTAAACCTTGCGAAAGAGAATTTCTTTTTAAGGAATACCACGATTGACGAAGCCCGCTGACATTGACAGAAGCTGTTTCCTACTAGTTAACCATATTTTACTTTCTACTTGCCAGTGGACATTTTTAGCCCCCATTTTCTTCGACGTACATCTCGTCTATAGTTCTATAACCGTTACTCTACTTTCTTCCCCCTCGAAGCCAGGAATCCTCACTAATATGCGAGGCACCGCCGCGGCACGCTTGCAAAGTGTAAAAATGATATTTCATACGCCGTCTATAGGCTCGTAAACGCTCAAAACGATTCACCAAACGTTTAACCAAGCTCATAAAACCAGTCCACGTCGACCGGGCACGTACGTGTCGGTTTTCATCATTTACCTTATCACTACAATCCTTTATAGCTCATGAACAAGCGTGGGCCACGTTCGGCGCTGGTGATAGAGTATCGGATTTGTACGTTGTGTCAAGTAACCGTAACGTATATAACTACGATATCACGATCGTATTTAGCTCTTCTTGTCGCCCAAAGTGTTTCACAAGAGTATAGGGGATGGGCACGGAATAAAATCGCTGTCGTACATTCCGTCTAACGTTGTGTCAGGCGAAACTTATGTAACTGATACTTACGAGCCTGGCAGGAATATAACAGTGGCCTCAGCCTGCAGCAGTTCTTTGTTAGGTTGTTATAATAATTCTTTGTGAGGTCAGGCGGTTAGCTTTACGGGGAAATGAAGATCGCGATGGTTACACGTTTTCTATTGCTTAGACTGCTTAGAGTTTCATTTGTAACTCACTAGTTAGATAGCAATAGTGAGTAGAAGCGAGAGGAATTTTAGATTTTTGACAACATTAAGAAAGTCTAATTTTGACTTCGTCTAATGTAAATGTGTGTTGCTATCGTCATATTTTTTAAAGCAATTTTCTGGACGTAGGGCCAGGATTACTTTAAGTGTCACCATAACAAATGGTTTACCTTTTTCTGCCTGGGATTTTACGAGTGGAACACACCGATCTTTATGCTTCCCTCGAGAATGGGAAGATGTAATGAGTCCCATAGAATCGGTATCCTTTATTACTGATCGATATTCGCCCTGCCTTCGTTTCCCCTGATCATTTCCATGATTAGATTTCGTCTAAATGTTTTGTGTGGCATTGGTTTTCGGTTCAGTTTATTTATTCGATACCCCAATAGACAGTCATCGATGGAGAAGCTTCATAGTATCCGTTCAAATTCACAAATTGCTGAAAAATAATAATCTATTTCATCTACTAATATTGTAAGCCTGGTTGCTTCGAAAATTTAAAATGAAATGATATCGTCATTATGAATCATTGTCATTACAAACTTGGAATATTTCTCGTGTCAAACGAAGATTACTTTTTAAAGTACATTTCTCGTTATGAAGACAGAAACGGAGATATAGGAACCAGGTTTCGCGTCAAGAGGAATTAAACTTGGGCAAGATGAATTGAAATTTTATGATTTATACCGACGAATAGAAAGATTAAGTTCACGTTGCTTGGATGACTTGGTAGATTCACGGAATAGCAAAGAATACACGTGTCTGCGCCAGCACGAAATACATAAATAGAAGGAAAAGGCTGTGGAAAGTAGAGAAATGTAACGCTGGATTTCATGAATAATGTGTCGGGGCAAACAAGATTCTAAGAGGATCCTCGATTCGATTTGCAGGATATCCGAAGCTTCGGTTCACAGTGTTCTGCAACGCGCGGAAATGCAGAGGGAACGAACACCAGAAAGAAGATGTTAATTCTTAATTACAATCTTCGCGATGATAGTTCAGCTATTAAACTGCACTATTTCCCATTTACAACAACTTCGTGCAATCATATCTGATAGCACATCGTACCAGTTGTTGTCTGTTTTAACCAGCAATGTATAATAATTACGCATAAATTCAAAATTAAATTTTGAATCCCCACGAAACACTACAACATACTTCATCTTCCATACTTACGCATTATTAGCCAGAAATTACAATTGATTCGAATAACAGCGCCACGTTCTTAAGGGGGAAGCATGCAAGAGCAGATCTGACACGGAACAGGAATTTTATTACGATGGAAACTCTCCATTCCGGACAGAGTTACGTTTATCTGACGCCGAGGAACTCATTCAGCGGCCCAATAGAAAAGTTTCGCGCAAGATGTTCGCTAATAGAAGCAGCGAGAGGGAAACCGGAAACGCGGCGGCGACGAAACCGAGGCAAACAGCCGCGATATCGTACCGCAGAGGCGTATCCTGAAGAATATGCTCGATAAGGCAGGGCGAAGTGAAATGCAGGATAGAGCGTACCTCGAAGAAAAATTCAATCAGCTTAAATGCACCGGCATAAACGTAACTGTAAAAGAAGTCGTCGCGAGTCAGCAGTGTTAATCAATACCGGCAGCGAAGATAAGCCGCTTATATCGCTAGGCATTCCTATTTTTATGATCGAAATGCAAAATTCCTTCCGAGGGAAGTAGATTTTTTTCCCCCGCGTCATTAGCCGTCGCGATTTTCAGGCGGATTTGCTGCGGCTTCGACCCCAAATAAAGGAAAAGATGCGTTGGGCCCATTGGCTTCCTGATAAGCCACAGAAACGATGGGGAAGTTTACTATAACAGTGTGGTGGAAATGAATTTTAAAAATGTAACTTGAGGGTACTTTCGTTGGTGCGGGGTGATTCTAGAAATTCAGAAGGGTTGTATATTCTTTCCACTCGGGAGCAGAGAAAATTGGCAGACCCGAGGGCATTCCCACGACTATATTTTTTAAAAAATGCATCGGTGCATCTGTAGAATGCAGCTGTGAATTTAAGTGGCCTCGACTTGCGCGGGAGCTCGAGCAGTTGTTGAGCTTCCACTGTTAACTGTGCCTGTATGTAAACAAAAGTTACTTCGCCGTGGTGGGAATCAGACGGAGTGAATTAAATTGCAATTAAAGCAAGCAGAGCGAAGGAAAGTGGCAAGATCCAGGAACGTTCGTTACGTCCACGCAACTGTTCATTCTCGTAGCCTCTGATTCGAGGCGGGCATATGTGTGCAGGGGAATTGGCCGTTTCGAAATTCCTGCCCGGTCGTTTGTGCGTTCCACGGAATCGTAAATAAACGACGGATGCATTACACCTTTCAAATCGAGCGTGCAATTTTCTCCGGTCGCAGCGCCAGGGCGTGGAGTGAAAGGGCGTTCGCGAAAAGCGTGGCTGTAATCTAACAACCCCTCAATTTCTGCACGCTTTATGGTTACAGACGGGGATGATACCTTTTCTCCCCCTTTCCCATTGAATATGCAAGAAGAGCATCGCTGGGAATTTACATTTTCGCTCGAACTCCGCCTCGAGTAACGGCGAAACGTTTCGCAGACTGTGCGCGGCCCGCTGGTGTCTGATTCTACTGGCCATTTCGGGTCCGCGCGAACGATGATCAAAGGGGCATAATTAGGGAATCAGTAGTATAGATCGACGACGTGTCCGCCGGGAGAGTGTGCAGCGATACACGGAACATTGCCACTCGTGCTCGTGCAATCTTTATTATGTACGTAATAAAGGTGGAGCTTGTGGGAGCAGTTAACAATTTCGCCCCACGCGCGTGGCCCCGCAAAATTATTATACGTTCAAGTTTCACAGCGCAGCATTTTGCTCGTCTGCGGTGATATGTACATCGCGTTACCGCGAAGCGAGTTGAAGTAACGAGTGTTCGTCATCCGAGCAGAAGGTCTGACAGGCACGCTAGATTTTAATTAGTTTTTTTTTAATGCCTATGCAGATCGCATCCTTCGGGCGTATCTCCTACGGATCTATTGCACGGAAGATTTACCACGCAATAAAACACTTTATATTTTCTCATCCGGCTTTCGCGCGTTTCCGTGAATCGCGGGCGTAAAATGGTAACAGGACTCTTACCCCTGAAAAATGTTTATTGTCGTTGTAAAAGGAGAGGAGAAAAGAAGAAGAGAAAATAATAGCGTATGTGTCGCGCTGAACCCTTCGGCGAGCTTATTAAGGGGAGCAATTTACGAATTACGAAACCACTGGAGCTTGTGTACTAGAAATTGTTGCGTAGGTAGCAGCTTCAACGATGCTTTAATGTGATGTTTATAATCCAGCGTACAGCCAGATTTTCCCCGTCTATGGGAGACCAGAGTGGAATTATGGAAAGCTTTCTTGGAGGATAGAATTTAGAAGCATGTCGTAATGAAGCTGCAAGATGTTTCCTTAACGTTTAATAATTCGTAGGAAATTGATTTTGTGTGTACCCTACTGGAGAAGAATTAAAAATTTTCTGCTCTTCCTTAGAATTTCTATAAATTCGTTTCATGGTGTCTTAGATCTGATGGATTGGCTCATCAACCTTATCTCAATAACAAAGCAAGGAAACAAAAAGTGGAAAGTATGTAGATTTACTATAATTCAAAATGCAAACGACAGCACGGTCGTCACTGAAAAACCTTAATAAATCCAACGACACAGGTCGTTTTCACTTCCCTTTTCCATTTGACGGTCCACCGACCGCCGGCAACAAAAACTAACAAGCAAATTTCAACCTGTCGACATTAAGAATGGAGGAGCATACCCGCGCTTTTCAACGGGAAGCATACATTGTTAAAGACCGCGTATCGTGCAGTTTGGACCCGTGGATGGGAGCATCCGGATCGCGTGAGCCGGCAGTTGTTTCACCTGTTCGAAATATTTTCAATCGATTGTTCAATAAAACGGCGTCGAAACGTTCGGAACAAGCGACTGGCGGGATAACAGCGCGCTCGCAATTTAATGGAGCGGGGCTGGCCGACATGAAGCATTTCCATAGCATTCTAGGGACGCATTATCGGGCGTAAATTCGTTTCATTAGACTTTATTAGAACGCACGCGGTCGTTTCCAACGTTCCCAAGTCCCCGGGTCCAACTGCATGCGCGTCGTCGGATAATCCATGACGGCTGGGACACCGTAACACTGGCTGCGAATGCAGTTTCGCTTTGGTATTCGTTTAAACGTCGCTGCCCTGCCACACCCGCGGTATTTGATTCATAAACTCAGTTCTGCTATCTAGTCGCGACACTGTTCGATTCGTCTTCCCCCCCAGGTCCCCCGGGTATCCTCCGCGATGGTCGTTTTTGCTCTCCTTCGTTCGTTAACACTCTCAGTCGCGCGAAGTTTCGAAGAATGCTCCTTTGAGTCTTATAGCTCCGCGAGTTTTATACAAAGCGTAGGAAGCGAACTCCTTCGCTTGGTCTGTTTCCGAAGTAAAGATTCGAGCACTTCGAGTGCGTTCTAGAAAATATCGACGTGAAAACATCCCGAAACCGTGCACAAGATGCAAATCCCTCGGCGTGAAAATTTCGCACAGTTTTGTGGAAGATGCGTAGGGGAGACCGGGGCTGGTTGGCCCCAGGGGTAGGTTGACTAGTTGTTAATAACTTTTCACTAACGTGTGCTCTACTGCGGAGCGATTTTCTGTAGAAACAAGTCACTTCTACTATGCCATTCATTTGTTTCCGACACCACCATTACACGTTGTTTGGCAGTTACCAGCGTTTATCGAAAAATTGGCTATGTCAGTAAATATATTTTCTTAAAGATTTTATGTTTCCACGCTCTATATAGTTACAGTAGAATTAATGCGAAAGGACTATTTTAAAGTTTGTTTACTAAACGACCTACTGAGACTGCGTTTTTGAATTTACATAAATAATTAAAGGTTATATAGAGTATTGAAGTCAAAATGATCGTTCGGGGCTGGTTGACTAGTAACGTTCGGGGTTACATGACTAAGCTGGTCAACCAACCCCAGTGATGGTTTAAATTGTTATTTATTATTAAAAAGTAATAAATATTTTATAATGAAACAACTCTCGTGACATTTTGCTATTTTATTACCATTCAGATAAGTTGCTAACAACATTTTCTTCACTGATTGCACCTATAGTCAACCTACCCCATACTGTTAGTCTACCAACCCCGACCATGGGGCTGGTTGACCAGCATGTAAGGTGTTAGAAAAACATTAAAATGCCTTAATTGTTGTCACATTTAGTCAACTTTAATAATTTAATCAGATAGCCAAATGTATGCCCTATCAAATATACTAACCGGTTTAATGATATTTCGTCCACATAATTTATTAAAAATCAAAAACTGAAAAACTGGCCTACCAGCCCCGGTCTCCCCTACTCCTCTTCTGTAACCATCCACTTCCCTGAACATTCTCACAATATTATGTGTCTAGATTTCGAAATTTTGCATTCCCCATATAATTTTCGTGATTGAAGAGTCCGGTTCAGCGAGCTTTATAACAGTGGCACTGATGCTCTGTTAGTAACTCTGGCGTAACTCACGGTACTCACCGCGTCCATTGGTAAATTGAAACTGAAGCGGAGCTGGCTAATGTATGGTTGTAGCTGCATGTTTACTTCTATGACACTTCGCCGGGCATTGAAAAGCACCCGATGCAAACAGGAACATTCAAGCGGTCTTGTAACGTAGAAAACAAGCAAGCCCGAAGTAAAGACGGTCGATAGACGTACTCGAGACAGTTAAGTACATTCTCATTCCAGTTTAATCCACACATAAATGATTTCAATCAAATGAAGTGACGCAATGCTCACAAAAGCCACCTGAAAATCCTCTGAATACACATAATTACATACCGAGTCATGTATCCATTGTAGCGTAGACTTGTTTACAGCAAACCTCCGTCACATTTCTCTGTCACAAAATCACTGCCGTCCCACTGGACTTTTACCTGCCAGTAAAAATTCCAGCACCTACCGCGCCCCGCCAGAAGCCAGGTCTTCCGAAGCAGAAACGATTAGCGGGGAGGTGGATGCTTCGAAGTGCTCGCGTGGCCGATTCGAAACGAATAAAGCGACGCCCGGCGGCTGTGATTAAGCGTGGAACTTTTAAAAAGCACAGGGGAATTTATGCGCGCATCAGCCGCTGCAGAGGCTCGCTTTGTCGGTGGTTTAAGCGGGCAGACGCAGAACACGAGCCGCGACGCATAATATTTGATTCATAAGCCCGTTTTTGCCGTCTTGTCGCGGCTTCCACACTCCACGGGCGTGTGTGCAGGCTATTGTTTGTAAAGCACGTCCGCGCTGCCGTTCCCCATGGAATGTGTCCGCCGTGACAGCCGGCAGCTGCATTATATTTTTGGCCGTCATTCCGATATTACGCGATGGCCGCCTTGTCCGCCGCGCGATTCTCCTCGCGAGCGGAATTGCGCGATAGGATTACCGCCGCTGCGAACGGCACTCGCTGTTATTATAAAACGCTGGGACAATGTCGCCCCCGCGGTGGAAACGTGGCACGTCGGCGCTGATCGGTTTCGTGCATTTTCAAACGGCAACTTCGAAGCATTCGACGGCCAGCGATTTTTGATGCGGCTCTGTGACCGAGGATCCGGCAGGAAATGAGGCATTCGAGGCGATCGTTGATCGATAAAGGGCAAATGGAGATGAAAATTGATATTTTTAACGACGTTAGGGAGGAAATAGAAAGCGTGGCTTAGGTGGGATGAATAAGGCACTTCGTCCCCAAAGGTTCGGATTATCGACTTAAACGTTTTTGCATTACAGTGAGGAGCTCTTTACCTCCGTTTCTTTGGCATTAGCTGGATTATTTATCACGCACTCGCCAAACGTTTGTTTTAAAGTGGTCTCTTGTATTTTCATTCTCTTGAATCTTGGGGAAAATCTGAGTCGTGGCTCGTTCCATTTGGATTTCAGATGAAAGGGAAGAAATTTTGCTCTGCTTTTAAGGTTGTAGACATAGAGTAAAGGTGGGTAAAAGTTCGCACCATGCGAATTTCATGGTTTGAGTTGTGGCAGTTGCCAATGGTGATTGGCAGTCAATTGTCAATCAAGGTAGAGTCACTAATGTCGAATTTCGTGGCTGTGTTTCGGTTTGTTATCTTACAATGCGGTAAGTACTGAATTCGTTAGTTCTGATGTAATATTCTCATGTCTGGGAATCAATATTATTCCTATAAATTGATCAGTAAATATTTTAATTAATATGCCGTCTGAAAGAGCTGAAATTCTTCTATTAAAAAGTGCTAATAGAAGTTTTCAATTTTCCTCACAGATAACAGGATTGATTAAACAATATAAAAGTAGCTGTGGGGGCAAAAGTTCGCACAATGCAGTGGGGCAAGAGTTCGAATGCGAACTTTTGTCCCAAAATAATTTGACGGGTGTTATATGTTCATTAAACTTATTTTATTTCTAGAGTTTGCTAAATTAGTAACGAACACCGATTAAACCGACTATAAAAAATAAATTTGAAATTAATTATCAATTACAACATGGAAATAAATTTTGAGTTTATGATAGTTGAGCCACGCTGATATCAGCTTTTGATTTTTTTTTTTAATTTTTAATCCGCAATATTTGTCCAAAATACGTTTTTTATTAAGTTTTTGATTAAAAAATATGACTTTATTTTATTGTCTTATTCATTTATTGTTAGAACTTATAAGGGGGCAACCGGCCGAAAACCAATTAGTGAGATGCTTCAGATCGCTCGAGATAAACATAGAAGCAGGACTTTCAAAAAGAAAAATCGCTGCAGAATTGGGAATAACCGAAGCGTTCTTTTACCCCACAACATGCGAACTTTTACCCCACATAGCGGGTAAAAGTTCGCATTTGACACTTTTTGGAAATATTTATTTTATATAAGTTGTGACAGGCTATCGAATAACAAGGGATAGTAGTTATTTCTCACAAAATGATATGACTATCAGTGTAATACCAAGGATTTTAGAGAAATCTAAACTTTAAGTGCGCACTCTTGCCCCACATTACTCTACATGGCAACGTGATTATCTTTAAGGGTACTAGGCAGTCCTTCTTTTTGTCGAAAATGAGGCATTTCTTTTTTAATTCAGTAGAAAGAAATTAATTGACTTGTTGGGGAATTTGTTCTTCGACACAATGTTTATTAACATCATAATGTTTAAAAAAACCAGTTTGTTTCGCCAAAAATATGCATTATAAATGACGAGGCTTTTTAAAAAAGTTTCTTTGCAGGAATTTTGACGTAACGAAACGAAATTCAGCGACCAGCTTGTAAATTTCACTTCAGAACACCTCTGGTTCTGCACTGAAACTATAACAGAAGACAATTATGAAAATGACAGATACGAAATGGCGATTTTTAAAAAAGTGCGTTCTTTGTTAGACGAAAATGAAGTTTTAATTTCTTTTAATAAAGAATAAGAGTTCTTCAATTTAGGTTCAGGTCGAAACTACACATTTTGTGAACATGCTCGAATTTGATTTGAATCGATTGGAACCTCCATCTTTGAGTTATCGCTGCAAAACGATAGAAACTTTTTTAAAAAGCCCCTTTACTCATCCGTCTGTAGCGTCATATATAATGCATATTTTTGACTAATCAAACATGTAGTTTTAAAGCTTATGATGTTAATAAATTTTGTGTCAAAGGACAAGTCTCAGCTTTAATTTATTTCTTTGTAATTAATTGAAAGAGAAATGCTTGATTTTCGACAAAAAACGACTGCCTAGTACCTTCAACGGAAATAGAAAGATAATATCCAAATTCACATTTATCACTCCCTCGCGTTGGGTAATTTTGAAGATCAAATTCAGTTTCCGTTCATTTATTAAGAGTTATTTCAGACGATATTTACACACGCTGACACCTCCGTAATTCATCGCCAGATTTAATCTGCAGTTTGCTCTCACGAATTCACATTTCAAACTACTTTCTCCGTACATTATTAAATATTCCTGTCAATTCCTGACCCGTCCTATTCAATCTAGAATCTCTAGAAGAACCTCCAATCAGCTTCTGTTTTTCGTAAACCACCACTCCGAATTATTTATCACGCCGCCTTAGCAAATTGACGTTAAAGTGTCCAGACAATCCCAGTATCCACTTAAACCTGCCCGGGTGTCAGAAACTCTATCGAGCTCGCACAGACAGAAATCTCGAGATACGGATCACATAATTTGGGAACGTCGATCTCCAGTCGATTATTTAAAGCTAATAAATTCGATACTAACTGGAGCAGGTCGATATCTCCGGCCTCAGACTTCGCAGCTTTCCTCGCGAAACATTCGGCGATGCAGCAGCGATGGGGCAGTACCTATTCAAAGACCAGCGCTCGGCGAGACTAGTAATCGAATGCAGGCTGTTTTTTTGCTCGGGCCCGTGTTCAACGAGGTAATTAATGCCCTTATTTGCATTACGTCGCGCGCGCTTCGACTGGCTCGTTCGAAAAAGAGAAGGCAGAGCTCGTCGCGACGATTGTAGGTACCTCGAAGTGGCCCGCCCGCGCTCCCTCCGCGGGTAAAATATGGAAATATCGCGAAAATCTCATTTCGCCACGGCGTTGCTCGCAAATTCTGCGTCTCAGCCGTCCCCGCGGAGAGCCGTTTCCCTAATAAATGACTGGCGGAATCCCGCTAGAAGCTTTATAATCGTACCTCGCACGGAATGTGACAGAACTCCGGAGCAGGCCCGGGCGTGTGTGCGCGCCGTGTGCCGCGGCAAGTAACTAACTGAATGCCTCTGGCTACATACAAAGCAAAATAACGTTAGACCGGGGTAAACGGCTGTTTATTAGGTTCCTGTTAAACTCCGGGACGCGCAGTCCGAAATGAGATGGGACTGGCCGCGTACCTACGCGAAGTCACACACGAAACGATTGTAATCCCTCAGCTTCGTGTCCCGGCGTTTACACGCTCCCGAGCGCGGCGCTTTATCAGCAACAACGACGTATTCGAGGGCTTTCGCGAGGGCCACTCCACTTGCCTCTGACGTGGTACTTTTATGGTTAACGTCTAGCGAGGTTTGCTTTCGGTGGCACTTGTTTGAGGGACCTTAATACGTAGACGATGTTATGTCAGTTGTCAGGTGTCTGGGTACCTTGGATTTTGTAAGGTGCATGGACTCGAGATATAATTGGAGAGGATCGATACCTTTCAGTGGCGGTGTTATTTAAGAATCGATACTGTTGGTGCTTGGGTATTCATAATATGTACTTTTCATATCGATGGCTTACAAGAAAAGGTCCCGAACCCGGATTTCTAAAAATTCTGAGAGTGAATTTGGGCAGCAAACAAAAATTGCGTTGTAATCAGGAGGAAATCCCCTACATATTCATAATGTTTCAGATTTTTTTGAATTTCCGGGTTCGGGATCTTCCCTTGTTATTGCACAAATATTGTATGTCCAATTTTTGTGGAATTTGAGTTTTTATATGCAACAAATAGTTTTTGACTGTTTCTTTATGTTGTATAAAAATCACATTTGTATCTACTTCATAAATTTGTCAAAAATAATATTGTCAATTCATTGTATGCCCCCAAACCTGTTTTTCTCGAAAACGCTAATAGTGGACATACAATATTTGTGCACTAAGCCATCGATATGATCGATTATGCTCATCACTATACAGGGTGTTCGATTACAGCTGGACATACTTTTAGTGGGTGATTCCACAGGCCAAAATAAGACGAAAATCAAGAATGGCGAAATTGTGTTTGGGGCTTGGTTTTCTAGTTATTAATTGTTGGAAATGCGTACGCATAATAAAGCGTGGCTGACGAGGGTCTTATACTACTGTCAGCGCGCGTTAGCCGGGGCACGGTGAAGCCAGTAGTATAAGTCACTCGCGTCAGACGCTTTTTACGCGTATGTATTTCAAACAATTAATTACTCAGGAATGAAGACCCAAACGCAATTTCGTCATTCTTGATTTTCGTCTTAGTTTGCCACGTAGGATGTCCACCTGCAGTCGAACACACTGTTTATTCGTCAGTGGCATTAATATGTGACACATACAGTTAGTGAATTCTACAGAGTTAAATTCAGTGTACGTTTTTTCCATGATACTTGATCCCCTTTGTTGAAGATGACACGTGGATTATTCTCCTAATTACTCGCAGCAGAATTCAAAGCATCACTCAATTAGAAGCAATCACGCACCCCCAAACATCGTACTAGCCACACATATTTTAAGGTCAAACGAAATCTGAAAGTAAATAGCCTAGCTTTCGCAACCCTAGCAAAGTCTCTTACCTAAAATTTGCACCAGCTTCTCAAATTTCTCGTGGCATGTCCCCATGCCAATGAAACCACTGCCTCCCGACCAGGGCCATAAATATCTCTGTCATCAAATATCCCGAATGAAGTATTCTTGTGCAAACACCTGATCGCCGCGAACGCAAACAGAGCAGAGAACGTGGCGTCTGTTTTCCATTCCCCTCTTATCAGCGAGCACCGAAAGAATACAGCTGGGAATCACGAAACAGGCAATGAAAATTGATTCGCGATTGATCGCGCGGCATTCCCGATAAAAAAATTTGAATATACGCGTATATGGGGATTTGCATACCCGCCTTATCAGCCCCTGATATTTCCCAATTGCTGGGCTGGGATCGCCGATTCAATTTACATTTCACGTCGCGACTCGGCTCAATAAACATTTTTCATGTTCGATTAAAAATGCCCGCGTAATCGGCGAGTTAATTTCCCCGTGCGCCGGCTCGCGCCCTGTCGCCGTTGGCACGCTGCAAATCGGATCGATGCGGCCTTTTTACATCGTAATTCGGTTAACCGCGACGCTCAAGCGTAATTCGTCGAAACGCAACGGTAGGCCTCCGGCCTGCCGCGTTTTTTAATATTCAGCCCCTCGCGCAGCCGGGCAGCACGAGAATTTTTCCTCTGTTTCCGGTAAGCCGGATTAAACGTTCAGCCGGTTAAAACGTTCGACTGCGCCGCGGCGACGTTTTATCTAATCAACAGGTACCAAATTCACTTTGCCGCGGCATGTTAAGCACACTGGAAGCGCTTTCTGCGCGAACGAAAATCGTGCTTCTCGGTGTAGGTGACAAAGCTAGTACCTGCATAATATTCGGCGCTATTTCCCCGTTTTACCGGACGAGTGCTCGGTTTCTGTCTGAATTATTCATACTACAGCAATTTTACATTTTTCGTCAAAGCCCGCAATAAGAAGGAAAAGAAAACCAAGGAATAAAACTCCCGGAATATTCCACAGTTTCTTAGAAAGTGGCATATTGCTCTAATATGGTTCATCAGTGGACCTATGTCAATTACACTTCTCTTATCAATATAGTTCCTATTCTCAATATATCCCCAGTACCCCTTGCCTGTCTGTATCTTAACCACTCACAACCACCTCATTCACTCGACGAATAATTAAACCATCCAAACCCAAACCTTCAGAGTCACCTTCGACACAGTTACACTTTTAATACATTTTTCAAAATGCTGATGGGTTTCATTACCCTCAAATAGAACTGAAATATAACGGCCCAATTAATCTGCCATTATGAACGCGACGGAGGAACGCTATATCCGCGTAATCAGTTTTTCGCGAAAGGAGCCTGGACGCGTGTGCATCGAGTCGCGCGTCGAAATAGAGGAGTTCCTCTCGGTACACGCGCGAGCGTATAAATTCTTCCGTTGCGAACGACACTCACACGGCCGTCGCGCAGAGGAGTGTCGTGCTTTATCGGTGAACGCGTCCCCGTCATCCGCTTTTCTGCAAAGTGAAAAAACAAACGGTCCCTACCTACCCCGGAATTTTTGAGCCTGCGATTAAATGCATGAGGCGCCGGTGAATTAGATTAAGTACTCTTGGGCATAGATCGTGCTTCAGAATTTCACCTCTTCCTCTTCCTCTTCCTCCTGTCTCCTGCCTCGCTGTGCTATATACGCCCCCCCCCCTCCTTTTTATCTCCATTCCGCTCTCTCATCGCTTCGTCTCTCTCACTGTATGAAATAGAGTGGTTGTGGAAATTCATTGGCTCGAAAATTTCCAACGAGCTGCTGCTCCTGAACGAGAACGACGGCGGGCCTTGCGTACTCGTTGTCAGTGTCAACGTTCGGCTCTGATTGTTGTTGGTCCAATTTTATTTGTGCCGTTTCTGGGCATCCACGTTCATTGGGTAGTGTTCGCGCGGTGTCATGCCAAAGTGGAGTTAAGGAAGTGGAACCGTTTAGGTCATTGGTGGGCCTAAAGGGGAAACCTAATACTCCACACGGGCCGCAATATTAAATACTTAAATATACTAATCCAAGAATTTTAATTTATGGGGTGAATTTGTTATTTCTGACATAGATTCACAATTGCAACGGTTGCGGGCTGCAGGTCATTGGGTGGAGGGCCAAATGCGGCCCGCGGGTTATCCATCACTGCCTTAGGTGACTTAAGATAGACACGAGTTATTTAGGTCCGACTCATACGATTACCAGTAGTGTTAGCTGAAGCTCCTCAGTTAAATAAAAATATAAAATATTTCTCTGGAGAGCTGGAAGTACGTCACTTTATACATAGTATCCTTCCAATTTGAAGAAGCCACGCGAAAGAATTGTGTCACTCATCTCCAGCAATCCACTTGCCTTGTCTTCCAGAAAACTAATATTAAACTAATAGGATCTAATATTCCCCTATTCTGTCACATCCTCCAATCGTTACTTATTAAAAACTTAAGACTCGAATAGAATCCGTGACCGTTAGTAAAACGAAACCAGGTCACGAAAGGAGTGTGGCTTCGCGACAATCAGCTGTCGCTGCCGCGTTAAATAATTTAGCAAATCGTTTCCCGATGTAGGATTAGCGAACGGTCTCCGGCCCCTCCAGAATCCCCTGCCCTGTTTGGTACTCGAACGGGCGAATATTTTTACGAGCACTCTGGCGTATTAGTTTTTGGTACGGAATCTCGTTGTACCTCGTCGGGGCGCAACGTGTTGTGCGCGTGGGCGTCTACTTGCTCGTACGTACGTGTAATATAATCCGAGCGGATCCGTGTAGCCGTGGTCCGTGGGATACATTCCACGATCGTTGCGAAAAATGGAGATGAAGAAAGCTGGGCGAAAGAGAACTTGTTTCGCGCCGGGGGTAAATTAAATTCAGGCACCCGCGGCCTGTACGTACGAGTGGCGCAAAATTCGATCGCTCCAGCTACCGAAACGCGAAGCACGTACTCCATCCTGCGTGTACACGTTCATTGTGGCGCGTCGAGGTTTCTCCGAAGAGTTCCTCCTCGAGATTCCCCCAAAATATTGTCGACGAGTGGCTCCGGGGAATCTGATTGTCCTCGTTGCGTCTGTCGCTGTCTGCTTTAAAATCTGCTTTGTCGAATCGGTTGCAGTGACCCCTGTTTCATCAAGGATGTTGTGATCGTTCCTGTTAACAATTTATCCTGTCTTCGTTAAAGTTCATGAAACGTACTTGTCTACTTCCTAAGAGGGGCTACTGAAGTCAGTAGTTTAATCGAATTTTTATACAAAGTTATATTCGAAGGTACGTTTTCAGTTGATAGTTTTTTTCGGCTGTTAAATAGATTCATCAGTTTGTTTTCTCATTTTCTGAGCTACTAGTGGTTGCATCACTTGTAGTATGGTAGGTTAGTAAGATTAGATTGGTAAAATGTCGGTGTTCAAAGGCACGGCAGAAGTATTAAAATACCACTGTCACATTTCGTTATCGCGAGCAAATGTTCCCTCGATATTGGCAGTTTGTATCGAGCGCAAAGAACCAGTGTAAATACGAAAACAATGATATATGGAAGTCAAACAAGCCGATTGCAAGTTGCACACCGTCGGCCGCTGCCCCCAACCATCTATCGAGATGCTGTATAAATAGATCGATGGATCAATTTACCAGTTTTTGGTAAAAGGGTGTACCGATGGACCGCGTTCGCCAGAATGGCGCGCAATGCTTACGGCAATGAGTGCCTACCGATAAAGCGAAATTAATGAAACTGCTCGACACAACGATCACCTGAAAAGGCAATTTGAATGCAATTTGCGTTGAACATTTTTGTTCGATACAATATGTCGCAGGATGCCGATGCTTCTTTCGATATAAACAGTATAATTGCATATCGATATATAGGGATGAAGCATTGAAAGTAATTCGATCTCGTCTCGTCACCCCCTTTTAGCACCTCTGATTTTTTCATCGACATATATCTCAGCGACTTAAATTATATTAAAATGGCATCGCGTTAGTGAAACACCAGTCCACAGGAATATGGAACAGTGGAAGCCGAAGGAGCATCGTTGTGTTCGCGAAGTTTTCCGCAGTCTCGCGCGAAATACGAAGCAGGGTGATTCCGATGGGAAGTTTCATCGCATGTACAAACTGTTATCTTTATTACGATCGTAGGAGCGCGAGAAATCGTACCGCAGCGATGATTCCGAAGGAAGTGGAAACGCAGGCGCGTTCTGCTGTTTTATTTATCTCCGCCGGTCAATGAAATATTCAAATATCTCGTCTGAACTGGAGTAGACACAATAAAGCAACGAAGCAATACGGTCGGTCATGATTTATGGCTTTAGGTACGGAACGATCGACTGGTTGAAGCTCGCGCTCCTGGAGCTTTCGGCTTTCAAAGATTTATAAGAATGCGCCGAATGTTTCGCGGTGTCACTTCTCGCCGTGTATATTTACGACAAGGAGATGCGCAGGATAGAGGAAATCCATCGCCGGCGGGAAAGTAGCTGTTATTTATAGCTTCGGGCGCATTGCCATGGCATAAACATCCAGTGGATATTAAGTATTATTAACTCAAATCAGATTTCACCTAGATTCCTTAATAACTCCACTAATTGGGTAATTAACTTTATTGCTAATGAAAGTTTTTATCCTCAACCGTACCACTGCTTCAGTAATTAATCCAAAGGGTCCTACACGATCCGTTTAACCAGCTCCTTCCAGTTCCTGCCATCTAACCTTCGCCATACTCGCGTTACGTTTACTTTCCACCTTGAAGACCATCTCCACCGATGCTCGCCTGCTTCCACCCCCGGCACCTTCAATCGATAATTAAGCAGGACCAGCAACGAAAGGAGCATTCGCAGTCTCGCGCGATAACTGGCCCCGCGGCGGCAGTATCTTACCGAGAACGCGCGTAAAAGTGTTTCTATACGTGGACGATAAAATTCTCGAGATTACAAGCTGCACCCGACACTTCCTTTCTGCGCCCCGAGGCGTCCCCCTTATCAGCATACTGCGAGGCGGGCCACAATAAGACGGAAATCTGGTGGAAAGAACGGATACCGTGCAACGAGACCGAGCCTCCTATCGTGGAAATAAAAGTAGCGAGTAACGGCTTGTAGACGGAGCCAGGAATAGTCGGCTGGGATGCGCGCCTGTAATATGCAATACGCAAACACGCCTCCTCCCAGCGACGCACACGTACACGCGCGGGCGTACACGACTCGATCGCCTTGCATCTCGCCTCGGCGACATTGCCTTTCCGCTCGAGGTGAGACGTCTTCGGATACTCGGGAACAACGGCTGAGAAACAGTCGACAGCCATGCAAATGTCTGTCTCGCTGGCCCCGTTGTTCTTCCGTCGCGGCATTACTTTTCCTAGCCACTGGATGACGGCTACACCTCGCCTCAGACCTCTGATGGCCGACATCAATTACCGGGACATTGATAAATCCCGCGGCATTGTTGAACCTGGCCCTCGGTCGGCCTGTCGAGACCGCTTCTCGCGTGCTTTAAGAGGGTTCACACTTTTCGGGGGGGAGGGCGATGTCAGCGACATTAAACCGAGCCGATTGAATTCGGCTGAGCTACCCTCCACGCTGACTCCGCCGGGCGGAAAGTCGATAACCGAAGAGTTTTGGGACTCGCTCGAGCCTTTGACGGGGGGGGGGGGGGGGGGGGGGTGAACAAGTGGCACGCGAGCCTCGCTCTGTTGTCAGACCGTTGGTTAATCGAGTTGTCGGCTCTGCCCCGCCGTTCCGTCAAATCAACGGCATTCGGCCACTTTAAAGTGCTAGGATATTTTAGTTCGTTGGAGGCGCGAGTTATTCTCGGTTTAGAGTTCTCACGTGCAGGGAGAGTTTGATTTGAAAAGTCACATCCTTCTCGACCCAGTTTCGGGAACAAACTCGGCCTCGCAGGTCGAAGTACCTTTTGCACCTGGAATCGAAGTACCTTTTTCTGATACACTGTCACTCAACCCTAATAGCACACTTCGTACGTTCATTCCACCCTCCCATCACCCATCAATTCATACAACCATCGACCCGGACATTCCATCCCGAGCCGTGCTTCCATATCCTTCAAAGAGCCGCGTTTTTCCCCAAGTCGATTAGAAGTTCGCCAAGGAGGAGGACGTCGGGAGGGCCCCGCGAGCCTTCCCTGAAATATTCCCTCGGCCGGGTCGTGGGAAGGGTTAGCGAGGAAGGAACGGCACTTGGTCGATGGTGTGCCGTAGGGTTGAATTCGGGGAAGGGTTAGCGAAGGCAGGGGGCAGGGTACGAGCGGGCTAGACAGTAAAGTTCCTTCTTTGTCGGATGGGCGCGGTGAATAGCGTGCGGAGGCAGACGGACGGGTTAAATTTGCATGGACGCTTGTCTGCGTTTCCAATTTCACGCATGCACACATCCAGCGGTACCGATAATAAACGGCGCCAGTTTTGGCATAAATCAAGGCCACAAATCCTGGCGCGCCTTCGTCAGTTGGTAGAGCCCAGTGGCCCCTTCAGGATATATTCCGCGACTCCGCTAGCACGAGGATCTCCGCCGCCCATCCCGCGCCTACCACTTTTTTTTCCACCCCTCCGCCACCCCCCCTCCCCCGCCCCGCGCGCCGTTTCTTTCTCCCTTGCTCCTCATCGACAGACGGATTAATCCAACATGGAGAGCTAAACAAGCAGAAAGTACGCTTACCTGCCGGCCTGGCCGCCCGGCAGCGGAGGGAATATCTGTAGAATTTCACTCTCGTGCCGTACGGTAATCCCCTGGTAGGCCGTTTGAACTGGACGTTTGAATGGCGCGGCTTATTAAGATCCGTGTTTTTCGTGGCAGCCTGGACGTTCCCGGCTACCCCCGCCCGAGTCCCCGAATCGCCAGCAAAAGAGCGACAGCTTGATAATGTTTGAAGTATTATGCATTGTTAGTCAGGATTACCTATCCGGCGTTTTCGGCGATTCCGCTCCTCTCCTCTCTATCTCCTGCCTCTTTCTTGCCCCTGTCTCTTTTTCCCCTCGTCTTTTTACCGTTTCACGTTTTATTTTCCCCGCTCCGTTCATTTTAATTGTCGATTTGACCCCCCGATGAAGTGATACGATCCCGTTTACAAGGCCTTCATCGGAGAAACCGATCGGGCAAATTAATGATGCACGTTATCAGATTATCTGCGAGCGAGTCGGGGAAAAGAGCGAAGGCTTTCAATGGGAATAATTGGACTTCAAACTGGCGGTGATATTCATGAGTTTCCGAGTGTCTCTCTGGGTAGCTTGGTAGAGATATGGTGGCTTGTGGGTAATTTTGTTACGGAGATTGAGCGTATTGATGGTTACTTATGTGGCTTCGAGGTACAGCAATTAGGAATTCTGTTTAGAATTTGTAACTGTCTCGTTGCTTTTAAATAGCACGATGTGTGTAGCATTCAGAATGGCAGTGGTGTTTCCGTGCTCTGTGTTCTACTTTCCAAGATTATTTATACAAGTTTGCTTTAGTGACTGGAACTTTAAAATAAAAATATTGGAATAATTAAATCTGTCATAGATTCAGGAAGTAGGTACGTTGAATTTATAAATATTAGAATGAATTTAGAAATTCCTTGGAACGAAGGAATTGTAGAATTTAAAATTTGAACCCTGCGAATCAAAATCTCTACAACTCTCCAGCAGGCAGCCGTATCGACTCTCCACTCCAATAGACTTATTTTGTAGTTCGTTAAAATTTCAAGCGCCGCTTGGAATCAGCCCGGAAACTATTGTGTAGGGCTGTTCGGGTGCTTGAATATTCGGGCGGCTTGAAGTTCGGACCAAGCCGGGACTCGGTTTTCGAGCCGAGCCGGATACCCGTCAAATTCGGGCGGCCCGAAAAATCCGAGTAGCTCGAATTTGTTTCGGGCGGCTTGAAAAATCCGGGTAGTCCGAATCGTTTCGGGCCGCCGGCGTACGTCTTGAATGTGGTTCGAACAGTGCGTACAAGGCGTACGGATTTTCCGAGCCCGGATTTTTCAAACCGCCCGAAACAAATTCGAGCTACTCGGATTTTTCGGGCCGCCCGAATTTGACGGGTATCCGGCTCGGCCCGGTCAGTCGAGCCGAGCCAGGCTCGGCTCGTTTTATTCGAGTACCCGAACAGCTCTACTATTGTGTATCGTGTCATGGATATACCTACTTAGGCAGTTAACCATAGAATATCGATAAATCTTGTCGGGTTACTAATTGGAGGAAAAGAACGGTGATTTGCCAGTGGCGGTGCAGTGCAATTAAATAAACATTCAAATCAATTTCCGTGCATTTGCGGAACGCCCGCAAAATTTGCAACGCTCGGTACGGCGTGTCGTCGTGTGTTACGAGCCGGGTATTTACTGGGCAAGCAGAATTTTCGCGGTTACCATATCAATGGATGGGCACAATACGCGCCCTCTCATTAACGTTTTATGATGATCCAGCCGCTTTCAAATGTCCCGCCGCCCGGCAATAAATCCCCTGTCACCATTAACATTAAAAGAAATAACCGTGCGATACATCGTCCTGTTATAGGGCGGCTCGCGTTATAACTACCATATTCAAATCGGGCTGGTTGCGTGCGGGCATTTTGTATTCGTGTCGGGCGCAAACTTAGTTACCGGGGGATCAATTCTGGGGAAGATGGCGATTGGGGTGGAAGGTAGTTTGTACGTGCTTTGAGGGACGTCTAATTTTCTTTCGAGCGAGAACAAATATTTTTCTCAATCGATTCCACTGTGCACAGATCGCATTTCGAGCAGCTGATGCGTTTGAAAACGGGTCTTCCTCCTTCTTTCACGATGCTTTTAAGCTTAGATCATTAATAATTTACGACAGTCCTTTGGATGAAAATATCTTTCAACTCTTCAACATTTGTTCACTAAAGCGAAACTAATATTTCTCTTTCCAACCAAATGCTGCAATTTTTTAAAGTAAATTTGAGGATTTTTAGAGGTACCAAGACCAATTCCGAGTGCAAAACTACCGTTCAACATCCGCCAATATAGATCCAGCCGAGACTTTTTGTTGCACAACGATTACACCCAGCGGAGAGAACATCTCGAATGGCAATTCGGTTCAATGGCGTATCGCGCGTCTATGTGAGCCGCGTGCTTCATAAAATTTTAACTTCCACTTGCTCCCTCAGCCTCGTTGTTTCCCGATACTCTCGATAACAGACTCGCCGCATGAAACTCAGAGACGCGATGCGCTCCTCCAACGAAACTTAAAACAGTTGCTTGCCCCATAACAATTTACCGAGTTGCCCCTCGAACGCTCCGTACGACGCGAAATTTTTTCCCAACTTCCTTGGAACCGGGACGTGCGTACCCCTGCGTTCCTCGACCACCGCTCTCCCCTGACCTCGTCAAAGAGATTCAACAGTCTCTACGTCATTTATTTTTGCAAAAAATTCACGGACAAACGAGGACTCGTCGAGGCAGCTCGAATGAACGGGAACGAGGGGACGCGATGGGAATCGCGTTTTCTCGCGTAACAGGTACAGCGCAGTGTATGACGGTTCTCGTATGAATTGCTAAGTCGGCTGCGAGCGCAGTCGGGGACAATTAAGCGTCTAATTTTCTGGATGTCGTGCGCACAAGGTATTACGGTGATTCGAGTGGGACTCTGTCTAGCTACTGACATACACGCCGCAACCTTGGATGGCGGACGAACACGCTGCTGGGAAGTGACAGTAGCTAATTAATTAGTATCAAATGTAACTCCCTCCGCAACAGTATTCTATCCGCCATGCCGCTTGTTACGGTGCACGGCATTTGATACAGCCGGTGATTAAGCACGCAGACGGAAAATCCTAACTGGATCGCAGGTGGTATTCATGCCAGCACAATTTTAGCATAAATTGCTGGTCTTGGAGGATCCCGGTGCTGTCAACGATTGTGGATAAAATATGGACGAGTGTTGGTTAGTTTGTAGGTAACTTCGCTTTACGCAGGACCAGCGTTCATGTTCTAATTCTCGGGGGTTACATTTCATTTTATTAAACGATTTAAAAAAAAATGAAGTTCTCAGTTCGATCACGCTCTTATTTATTCTGGGTGAAAATCGATATTTTTGGAATATCTAGGTGTATGCCCCCCCCCCTTAGTTTATAAAAAATAGTCCTTGAAAATAAAACATACACCTCTTTGTAGCCTTCATTAATAAAAAGTGTTCGAATTTCGGATTTTCTTCGAAAACTGTTTGTTGCACGACAAAGAGCAATAGAATACGAAAGATGCTCCTTGTCCGGATCTACAACTTTTATTTGACATGTTCTTTTATGTAATCAAGAATTTAGAGGATAATTAACTAAAATCGAATATGTGCGCTTTAAGTAATTATTTAAATGTTCAAGGACCCAGTGGCTCATTTTCCTCTTATCCAATCGAGCTCGAACAGATTTTTATTAATTAACTGAAACTATTCTGAGGGGTGCCGCGAAGAAAATTCGAAACTCGAAAATAATAGCCACCCTATTGTAGCATTGCTCAAA
This sequence comes from Andrena fulva, assembly GCA_946251845.1. NCBI lineage: Eukaryota > Metazoa > Arthropoda > Insecta > Hymenoptera > Andrenidae > Andrena > Andrena fulva. The sequence continues at coordinate 7,307,913 of OX276332.1, forward strand.
TGCATTGGCATTTTGTAAGTTAATCTTTGTATACTTATTCGGTAATCGATCGAGTGTACTAACCTTCACTACAGGTTATCATTCTCAAAATCTCCTCGTGGCGAATACACGCAGTTCCTCATCAGCTTTAAACATATTATTACCTTTCATCCAAAGCACCCACACCTCGACGCACATAAATCACATAAACCCACGCAGCTCGTAACTTTCCACCCGCGCCCCGCGATGCAACAATAAGAGATACTTTCTAGCTCAAGTTCGCGATTCCCCATCTATCACAAAATACGCACGCGGATCGAATCGGGTTCCAAGCGCGGGCGAGCAGAAATCCTCTCTTAATGCAAAAGAATGCCGGCACTATTTGTACACGGGGAATGCCGACCCCAAGGCGGGTGTCCGCGCGTGAATTTAAGACGCGACACTATAATTAGTCTAGGCGTGAGAATGAGGGGTTTCGGACTGCCGGTTAAACAGGCTATTAGCAGCAGCTGTTACGTGACATCGCCACGTCTCGGACACTATCTGATGTCGCGGCTTATACGATCTCCCCTTCTCCCCCCCCCCCCCCCCCCCGCATTCTCTTATAACTTCTTGCCCCCCCCGCGCGCCCCCTCTCGCCTCCACGGTTCTTCACTTTTCCCTGGCACCGCGTGCATCCCCCCCTTGGGGGCTCCTCGACCGTCTGATGAACTTGGTATGAAATTATCCACCGACTTGGACTCCCCTTCCCCCGCCGTCTCCTCCCCCCGGCGAAACACCGAACTGCACCCCCGTTCCCACCTACTAGCCGGCTTCGTAACAGCTTCACACCCCCCTATAGTCCAGCTCCATCCATTCACTCGGTCGTTTCGGGTGGTTGGAGCATACCGTGGCGGTTGCTTGTCCGCTGCAAGCCACTGCAGTTGCAGCTACAATTCCCGCGTGCATCGGGAAGGCGCAGACCGAGAGACAGAGACGCGCGCGCCTTATTGTTAGCGTGGGGTGTGGGCCGGCGGCTATCGCGTGCGGTAATAGCGGTGAGCACGGTGAGCCAGTCAAACGCACACCGTATTGATTTTAATATCCGCGCCAGGAAGGCACAGGCGACTAGGAGCTGCGAGGAGCAGACGAAAGCCTGGTTGGCCAGACACCCGTGGCGATGGTAATGCTTGCAGCGCGATCACACCCCCGAGTTCGCTTTAGTTTATTTTCTGTAATGGCAGGGCCGGGGCGGCTTTGTTGCTCCATGCAGTGGAAACTACGTTTGACCAAATTCTGGGAGACACCTCGTTCTCGTAACGCGCCATTGCGAGGGCCACGTGAAACCATGCGCTTGGATGAGAATGTATACACCTGGTTTGTTAGCTACTGTTGTCCGTGGGTTATATATCAGTGCATAAAAGTTCGATAGAATCGTCGTAGATTATTGCACCACTGACAACGTAAGTAGTATGGTAGATTCTTCCTAAGCCGCGCCACTGAGCAAGCTCTATCTTTAACCCTTAGGCTGCCGCTATTTTTTCGTAAAAATAGGGGTCCTTTTTTTCAAAAAATTTTTATGTATGAGTAGTCAATAGGTCCCATAGAATCGAGGGGGTAGAACCGTGCCAATATAGTGGCTATAGCGGCAGCCTAAGGGTTAAGGGGTTAGGCCACCTTGGGGGCCCGAAAATCATATGTAAGTTTCAGAATTTTTTGGGTCGAAATTAGACAATAAATGAAAAAAAAATTTAAGAGCTTTATTCTACATGCCTTAGGGTATATAGAAAAAAAGTGTAACTACTTTTTTTTTTAAAGAAAATGGCGTTGCTGGTACTCTTCCATTCTTGTAGTTTTTGAAAAGCCACCCTCCAGGGCTAGCAGTAGAGGTCCCTTATACTTTGACGTAGGATAAAAAACCGACAATTTTTATTATTTACATGATATTTACTACAGAAGTACATAGCCATTTGTCAAAATATTGATTTTTGTGAAAATGGTGGGCATTTAAATTTTAAAGCAATTTGTAGCAATAAAAGTTTTTAATTAATCGTAAAATCCCTATGTACTTCTGTAGATAATTTATTATAGAAGATACTATTAAAATTTCAAGTGAATCGATTAAAAATTGTTCAACTTATACTGCTAACCAATTTGAAAAACACAACTCGGCCATTTTTTAAATATTTCTGTACAATATTACCTCATCAGTATCATAAAAAAAATTCGTCTAAATTGGTGCCGTTTCGAGCGCCTGAGGGTGTCGTAGCTCCTTAAGTGAACCTCGATAGGTTGATTACGGGAATGAACTGCGCGTATCGATTGCCATCCCCTTCTATAGATTTGTGGGTGCTGTCTCGAGCGTTGGGGCGCCTGATGTCATTCTTTACCCGCTATTCCTCTCTACTCTTCCTTGTTGCGACAAGCTTCGATTAGATTACCCGCTGCTCCGCGCGCCGCCCCTTATTCCAGTCATTTAACAAGGACAGACCTATCTCCGATTATACCCGGCGGCGCAAGAATTCCAAAAATCTGCTCGGGAAACGAACAATGGCAGAGCTGCTCGCAGTTTTGCGCCGCCACTGCACAGAGCCTGCTGGTTTCACGTTCCGCGTTGAAACGGTCATTTTGCGTTGGTGTTCCATCCATTGAAGGGCGCTCCGGGGGAGGTGCGAGCCCGTGACAGGAGGACGCTACAAAGGCGCGCTGAAGGGTGCCGATATGTTCCCGAACCGGGGTGGGAGATGACGCTTTTACAACATCTATAAACGCCCCGTGTTGGCGAGACTGCGAGAAGGCACCTGTGGCTGATGCACGGCGCGACGTTACCGCAGTCTACCGCTTTGCGTACGCCACCGACGCGTTAAGGATCTATGGAAATTTCTTGGCTCGTGCGACGCCGGCCATTGGCCTCCCTCGGGCAGAGAAAACGCTTCGCGCACCGAACACCGGGCCAGCCCTCTGCGGTCCAAGTTATTTTCGACATGTCTGTACAACTATTCTGTGCGAAGTGTGTACTTTGTTAGCTTGCATGGGCCGGACCCGGCATAGGATCGTTAAATATTAAGGGTCAAAGAATTTTGTTAGCTCGCCGGGGTTCGTTTATTTACCTACTCAGAGATGGAGAGAATTCTTTGCGTAATGGCATCGATGATGTTTTAATTGAATCTCCCGGTGGTATCCGTTGAGGAGCAGCAATTATCACAAGTCACTGCGAGGGAACTCGGCTAACGGGCTGTTGTTAAAATTGTATAATTGCGTCTTTGGACGGTTTCGAATGTGGGCTAACGAGTAGGCGGAAGCACAATAGCCACCGTGAAAGCACGCCGCGGTCGGTATTAATCCGATTTGCCCCGGGGCAAGTTGAAGTTGGCGAATTTAATGAGAATTAATCGAGTTGGGGCATTAGACGATTGATGGGCTACCGGCGACAATATGGACGGCTGTTGAGCGCTGTAACTTCTAATGTTCCTCCCGGTTGAGGCCGTGAGCGATGGCTGAAACGCAATTTCTGACGGTGGGAAATTTATAGAGGGACGGGAAGAATTCGCTAATAGGGATTTAGCCTGAACGCTTCGAGCCGTGTCCGGAATATAATTAACGCCGGAAACTCGAGTTGGATGGCCACTCCGGGTTTGTAACAGCTCATTGAGTATGCGGACTGTTTTGTCCTATTTTCGCCGGCGACGATTTAGTAGAGCAGTCCTCCCGGCGTTACCTTTTTTTCTGCCACGTGCTACGCCGACTGCGGAGCAGCAACGGTGGAAATATTCTTCCCAAGAACGATTCTACAGAGTATAATTCCATCCTTTCGCTATTTTGGCTCGGAATATTTTAAACTCGCGTTATATTACTGGATTTCCCGTCTGCAATTGCGCCCACTTCCTGCGAGCGTCCTGTTCCAGCGCAGAAAAGAAATAGTACTGTATTTTCAAAAATATTCCAGCACTTATTGCCTGAAATGACTGCACTCGATTTGCCAGCGGAATTATTCCTGGGCGGGGTTAATAGTGAACGAATGACACGGTAAACTTTGAAACTTAATTGATGGTGGCGATGGCGTCCAGCATTCCCAGCCAAATAATATTGGATACTAAAATTTATCGATGCGTCGGGTTGCGTCTACGTTTCGCGCGCGGCGCACGCTGGCCCATGTGTTAGGAAAACTCGATCAAATAACGTTCCAAACGGTTTTCCGTGCGTGTCCGGACAATGGGCGCAGTTTAACTGGCGGCGTATGAATCCAACCGAACTCGGCACGTCGCGATGAGCACGCGATAAAACCAATGTCGACACGGTGTTTACAGTTTTATGGGGTGTTGGCTAAATGCAACCCGGTGTACAGACCTTAATAACTCTCGCGTGATACGAGAATAGAAATACGCTGGAGATTTACAGGCGTGCAAGTATTCCGTGCTCTGTAAACAACGGGAGAACGGCGGCACGGAAAATTCGCACGCGTAGAATTTAATTGAATCGTTTAATGCTGGAAATGCTGGAGAAATGTTATTATTACATTCTGCTGGTCGAACTGTTCGAAATTCTGCGATCTTGGGAGAAAATAAGGGGCAATATTGTCAGAGGAGTACCTTGTTAGGTAAATTACCAAATATTTGTTTCCTATCCTTCCAAATTTCACAGAAAAGAAACTTTAAATGTTTAACTGGATCCACTGTTATTAAATCTGAAGTTGATAAAACGTCTTCGAAAATTAGTAAAAATAACGTTAAGTAATTTTCATATGGAAGCCCTAAATTTTGAAAAGATACTTTACTGTCAGGACCATTTTACACAAAACACTTGAAATATGCCTTACGTTTCAATTTCCAACCATTAATTATAAGTATCCCTCCTGACAAAGTTTCAATTCTTAAATATACTAATCTCCTGAGCAAAAAAAAGTTCATATAAGAATATGAAATTTAACCAGTGGCTGTCAGTCAGTGTACAAGCCACTGACTTGGCAACCAGAGGTGAGAGTCCAATGTCTGTGACATCAGAGCCACGCACTGTCCATCCCTTATTTTTAGCTTGCCATTTCATGATGACTCATTCGTCAAGCGTATACATAGACGCTAGTTTCTTGGCCAGTAGGCGGTATTGTCACCGAGTAGACACAGTGGGTAGTCATCAGACAGTATGTGCTTCTGTCTGAACGTTCTCATTCGCTCAGAATATAACATCAGTGTCAAGCATGTCTGGATCGTTTGACTGAGTATCTCGACTCAAATAGATATTGCGTCGCGCCCTTTGTCATCGCATTTAAAAACGAACGTTCGCACGAAGACTGCAGGCGAGAATATCTCAGGGAATCCTTCGTTATTTCTCCTGGTTAAATCAAAGGAGACGACGACACGGTGCCCGGCCTTTTCTGCCTTACGCCGAGACTTATTTCCGCGGCCAAACTATCGCGAAGAAAAATATAAAACCACCTTTCATTAAGCTTACTCCGAGCTATTAAGTTTAAGCAGCTTTCAGTGCACCGTCGGAAAGCTATGACACTAATAGGATGTGCTCGCCTTGTGTACCTTAACCGACTAAAACGCGAATTTGTGATGCACTGTTCCTGACGTTTCGTCGTTAAGAAAACTTCCTGTCACGTTCGAGTATTAATTTCCTTATCGTCGAGCTGCAAACCGTTGCGTTCGGTTACCAACCTCGCATCAATCGAGGAAAAATTTGCCTCGGAGTACTGTGGAAGTATATAGAAATCTTGAAAGTTGATTAACGGAGAAGGAAGTTGTTGGTTTTTGAAGATTCTGAGAAAGTTTCGGGTCGCTTTAGAAATGTTGAAGATGTTCTAGGAAGCACTGAATCGGCTAATTATAAGTAACCCTGATTATAAGTGACTTAATCTACTCTCTTTCAAAGAACTTCATGGCCCTTGGGTTCGTCAGTAATGGATGAAACAATATTGCAATACTATTTTCTCAGATCAGAGAATTCTGTGTAAAAGTTCGATTTTCTTTTGGTTACAGAATCGAGTACCAAGGATCTCTTTTAAAACACCGATTGGAGCAGTTTGAGCGTGCTGCATCCGTGCATGATCGTGTTGAGTGATTCACTGGTGAGTGCACTTACGAATGACTTCTAACTCCACATATTCACTACATATTAAAATCAGGAAACTTCATACAAAATCTAAGAAATTTACATTGTAATTCACTAGCAGGCGCGATGAAGAATCTTCTTTTAATTAAAGCCTGAAATAATCAAACACGCGAAAGATGCAGTTATGCAATTACGCTTAATTTTACAAATCATCGCAGCTTAAACGTGTCTTACACATTCTCATATTTTCTATCTTCTATCCTATTCCAAGATCCTCGTAAGCACTTGCAACATACAGTGCACTGCCCTGTCTGGGGCCCACGATGCACCGCGATGCATCTGGTAAACGTAAACACGCTAGACGCAGGTTAGTTCGTCATTGCAGCCGATGTATCATATCGATCGATAAAATACGAGACAAAGGAGATTCTCCAACGCCATACGAGGGAGAAAAATTCCTCGAAACTGCCATGGCTGCGCAGAACTTTCCCCGCAACAGCGATGCGATAATAAATTCCAGTTTCCTGCAAGCTGCACCGCAGCTGGCTAAACAAGCCAGCAAACATTATGATGCATCACTGACACTTCAACTATTGCATTACGGAACTTTCGAATTAAAATTATGCCGGAACTTTAAATTGAAGACGCAGAATCGACGCCTAACTGGCTAACAAGTCGGCGAGCTTCTACTCCCGTCAAGCACCGGCTGAAATTGCTGTAAGAGGGTCGGGAAAGGGTTAAGGTTAGCCCAGGTTTATCAGAGGAGAACGGAAACCGAAAGTACGAGAACACCATGGGCGGTTTTACGCCGGCCCACTCGGGCATAATCAACGAGCGGAAAAGTTGAGCGCGCGCGCTGAAAGTGCTGCTTAAAATTCAAACGCGAAGTACGTATACAAAGCAGCGAGAGCGGCAGCCAGCGTCCACTGATTCGTGGACGATGATCGGGGGAAACGACAGAAGAGTTTAGGGATATAAAGGCAGAGTTTATGCTCCGCGGGACGCGGCAGTGTGCGACAGTAAACGCTTTATTACGGCATCAAAGGGAACGTTTACGAAAATTGGTCACGGTCTCGTGATATTTCGCACATCCTAACGCATTAATATCGTATAAAACGTCCCGTTTACGGCTACCTCGTAACTGCAATTTTGTTTCTACAAACGGGGTGGCTCGTACCCGCTGTCCACGCGCGCCGCCGTTTATAATTATTCAAAGAAGGGGAGTGAAATTTTCACGGCGAGACCTAGCGGCACTCCAGCAGAATTTCACGGGCCATTTGTAGGTATATTCAACTCCCTTTGTCGATGCTGCCAAAGTCATTAAGATTCTCTTTTAAGTACATACGCGCTTTTGTCGAAGGTGGTTGAAGGAATAAGACGATATTATCTTTGTGGTATTTATAAACGAATGTAGCAGACGTCAGAATCCACGGGGCTTCGTATTTTGATTACTAAAAGTCACTTTGCAGGGACGAAATTTAAACGGGGAGCGTTGGCAGACGATGTGTCGAGTGTTTGAGGAAGACAGAGCGGTGTTGGATTGAAAGTTTTTACGGGAAATTTAACTGTAGGGGCCAGTAAGTCGGATAGGGAATCGCGATGGGCCAACGAGGAGATCGAGTATTGGATTACAATGGAATGATTGCACTCTTAATTAAAAGGGGTGGCGCGACCCTGTTCCCGTTTCCACCGGGGGGATTATCTTACTAAATCCGAGTTATGGTCTTATTGTCAGACAGCTTCATAAAGCACAGGTGTGTATGTTGCTCGGCATTAATTCGCCAGTTAAATCAGCCCGCCTGTGTCTCAAATATTCACGGTTGTTTGCACGTCAGCTCGCGAATACGCGTCATTCAGCCACGGCCGAGGGGTGAACGTGTCAGGTACGCGTGAAACCTAATTTCAAGTGCGACGATAAGTCTCGGTAAGCGTAACTGGAATTAAAGCGAGCCGCGTATTATTGCCTTAATACCCTTATTTATATTCATCTCTTGGGAGATGGAAGTTGCGGGGCGCGGGTTCAGAAGACGCAACCCTTTCTTCTGTCGACGCAGTGAAGCGCGCATGAATTTAGGCTGATTAAACGGGGAGGAACAGAGTTTTCGCAACTGAATCATTTTGTCGACTTATGAGAGACAGGAATTTTAATTACTCTGATTGAATCCTTTGGTATTATTCTTCTGACAGTATTCGCGAATTAATAACAAACATTTCAGCAAGATGACGTAGCGACGACACAGGGGATCAGGATTCTAATTCTACTTGCTTTTGACCATCGTTGTATCACTTCAGTTCATGTAGCTTGGTATCACCACCCTTCTACGTCCTCTAAATTCCTTTTCCAATACATATTTTCACCCCAGAACGCCCCTCTTAATAACCACCCGGAGCACAGTAAGAAACCAGACACAATTCCCTGAAACTGAGCCGCAGTGCCTCTAAACATCCAACACATAATTCTCCCAAGCACGAACATCCTCCCGTAGCGCGGCTCCTCTGGCATTCGCGACTGAACACTCAGCGAGCGTCCCTTGTAAAGTGCTCGCCGAACGACGAGTAGAATTTTTCCCTAGCCCCAGGTCGACCAGTCCCTTCCCCACCGTAGCTTGCCACGTTTTTCTGATAAAATTAGAGCAGAACGTCGCGAAGGATCTCGTTCAAAGGGTGTGTTTCATTAGCGATCGCAATTAACTGCATCGCGGTGTGTCCTCGGGCGGGCAGACGCGAGGAAAAAAGTAGCAGGAGCAGCCCGTGGAAGCTGTAAAGGTTGTCAAGGCGGGGGCGAAGTTGCCGCTATCAGCGAAAAGGGGCGAACGCTTCAGCCCGGTTGGCTAACGTGTCGAGAGAAATCGATGGTTAATGGACAAAGTTGACACCGTTGCAACATCCCGAAACTGCTTCGTGGAACTACCGACATTCGTTTCACTTAGGCTGCTTTGCTCGGTTCCATCCCCCTCCGCTGGCCGCGTTTCTCTGCATTATCCGATACCCTCGCCTAGCTCATTCGTTGAACCGACGACTTTCGGTGGCCGCGTCTCGTTCAATGCTGCGATCCAAAGCGGAATGTCCACGGTTTCATAGACTCTCTGCGTATTATTTCGCGGTTATTGGATGGTACGATGAAGGATCTCGACGGGGTCAGAGGTAGTTTAAATTGGGAACTGGGCAGGGTAGTGGAATCGTTATGGGAACAGAGTTTAATCGCTGGGTCGAGTTATAAGTAATTGTCAGTGTCTCGATTGAAATATGTTTTTCAGCGTTTTGTGTTTCTACAGTATTGTGGCTTAAGAGATATTCGTTCGTGTCTTCTGTGACGTTTTGGCACTTCCTTCGCTGCTAGGTCGATTATGTTTCTGTAGGAATGTTGATGAGAGACCTTGCAGCAAGACGGGTGCAACTCCACTTTTGACAGTTTTTGAGTTAAGACGTGTAATATTAATATGTCATAGCAATAATTTTATAAACTGTTTTTTCCAGTTGCACCACTCTTGCTGCAAGGTCTTCAATTGTTTGTTAATCCAGAAATATTCTATGGATAGGAGATCAGCCTTTGTAGATGAAAGAGTAGAAGACCACGAAGGCTGTGGCAAAATTTCCTATTTAGCATGTTATAATTCCTCAATATCTATTAAGAAGAATCGCAGACTAAGAAGTCACTTACGTCAAGGCTGAGTCGTGTAAAGCACCCTATAATACACATGGATCAGAAGAAAGTTTCATAAAGTGTGATTAACAATACGTGTAGCAAGATATCTGTACTAAGAAAATATCACTTTCATCCTTAGGGTGCGAGAAATAAGCAAAATGTAGGATTCTAAGGGGAACAAGTCAGCGTATAGTCAGACGCCCTTTGCAGCTCTGCTCCCCTTACACTACTGATAAAAAGAAACTTCAAAATCGATCTTTTTACTGCCATCCACATATAATCTTAACCCTAGACTTACATATCACCCCATTATCGCCGATACACCAAGAACAAACCCCTGCGTAAAACAAACTCTCAGCCACAATCCATCTTCTTGGACTCCACTATTTTTATTCCTGCTCGCATTTTAAACTTCCTCTCAACCCACACGTGTGCCCGACCGAATGTCGCGAGTTTCGCCGTGTCCCATTTTATTCTCCCGCTGTGTAGCTTCAAATTGCCGATTTAAAGACATGGCTGGGGACGGCGGTTCCCGAAGAGGGCGGGCACGGAGGAAAGCAATCAAGAGTGGGTAAAATTTCGGGAAACGGACCCCCCTAACGACAAGCCAATCTTGATGAGTAAAACGGTTTCGGCCATCATCAGGCTGTTAGATTAACGTCCGCGTGCCTGGCAACTTCATATTACGTTTCCGGGGTTGTTTGTTTCCTCCCGCGACTCTCGTTTCCGACGATGCACTGCCTGTCGAGCGCCCCGCGTGGCGATTTGTCGCGGCTAAATGCAATTGTCCCCTTATTTCTTCGATAATTGCGAAATCGGTTGATGAAGCCGGGCATACAGAGCTCGCCCCCGCTGATGGTCGTCGCACGTACACCAGGGCAACGGAATAAAAAAGGGGAAGATTATTAATCGTCCGTCGGACGTGTATGGAGAATCGAACGAACCTAGGCGCGCGACAAGCACTTTTAGATTGAAAACCGGGGTTAAATCAATCCTCTCTCATTCGGCATTAAGAACAATGCACTGAACGCGTGATACATTGCGTTCGCTGAATCGCTGCGTAGAATTGTTGGCTTTGATGCCTGAAAGGTAGGAGGAGGTGCGAGTGCATACAGATATTGCACCCAGTAATTAAGGGATTCAATGTTTGAAGGACTAAGGTTTTGGTCAAAAGTCCGGATGGTATTGATATCGTTCAAAATATTACGAGACATTTTGGACCATATTTACTTCTGTTTAGAAGACAATTAGTTTCGATTTTAAAAATTAAATTAAAATGAAATTTTTCTGAAAATGAATTATAATCAATAATTTTTCAATAACTTGGCTACCAGTTTACTTATACAGGAGTTAACAAATTAATTATTCTACTACGTATTTCCAACAAATATAAATATGATAAATATTCCCTACACTTTGCCACGCCAGAGTCCTACTTCCTCAATTATATTGCAGTCGCGATTGAAAATCAGATTAGAATCAGCAAATGCTTTTCAATTCATTCAGGTAAACGGAAGTAACGCACCAGCTTCTTCTCGCGCTTAACGAAGCAGCCGTGTGTCTTGGCTCGTTAAAACTCCGCCAGCGTAACTGCATTAGCGAATTTTTAATTCCTCCCTTCTTCTCCCCTTTTCTTTTTTTTTTTAAATAGATTTAATGAACTCGCGACGGAGAAGCAGACCCCCGTGATTAGTTTAAAAACGAACTCGATTCAGGGTAATTGAGCAATCAGTTTTAATCAATCTCGCGTCGAATCACGGGTTCGCATCTCGGTGGCGGATCTCGCGTGATACCCGGGACGGGTAAGACGTAAAATTAAATAAGGTTTACCTGAATCACCGTGAAGCGATTATATCGCGTCCGTGGCGAGCTGGATCTCCCCCTTTTTACACCCAGCCACTTACCCAGCAAATACGTAATTCCGTACGAAGGGGAATTTGCATTTTTCTGCATATGAACGTTTCTTATCTGGCGATAGTTGTATCCCCTGCCCTCGTTCGTGCGCTCCGCGTGCCTCTTTTTCTGGATCAACGCGATCGTTCCTTCTTCTTCGCAGCCTCAACTTCTGTTTTCAGACGTTGCCCCTTAAATAATAAAATCTGAAAGCTGGTGGTCGCGGCATTTTATAGGAGTTCAAAGGGATCTCCGGAGCTCTGCTGTTTCAGTACCGGGAATAGAAGCATCTTCCTGCAAACTTATGTTTCGCTGGTATTTCTGGAGCGGCGCTGGTAGTTCCTTTATTAAATCACGGACGATCGTCCATGAAAGCGGATCGTTTCCTGGGACGTGTCGATTGGTCGAGTTCATCGTAGAACATTAACTTCGCGCGCGAGCTTAGCTTTGATCTCTGAATGGATGACTTGATTCAGCGTGGCGCGAAACTTGCAGGAAACTTGTTTACAACGTTGATCAAACATGGACAAAGGCGGGGAGGTTCTAAGGTTCTCCGGTTGCCTGGACAACAACAACCCTAGCTGCGCTATTATAGTCAAGCTAGATTCATATAATTCCAGGCGTAGACAACTATGCGATCTGCCTCGGTTATGATCGTTGGTACGAATGAAAATAAAATTCTCCGCGATATTTCATTGAGGAAATTTTTCACTACGCGCAGATGATTGCATGGCAGAGCTTATTCTTAATTAATTCGTGGCTGTTTGTCGCATTAAATTGCACCAGAGCCGAGGGCGTTTTTATTTCGCGTGGAAGGAGAGAAGTGTCCTAAGGAGATTACAACGCGCCAAGTTGGAAATAGGTGAAGGATGGCGGGGATTTGGCTGAACTTTTGGGGTCAGAATTAAGGTGGACACGTTCATGCATACTGGCAAAGTAAAATTGAGGTGCATAAATTACGTTGCACTGTTTATGTACCCCAATCTTGTTGATGAGAGACTTTAAAACAGGGAAACAGGCTGATGGCTTAGGAATTATTATTCCTTATTTCGTAACGAGTCGCCCAAGTTTTTCCTCGACGCAATTAGAAGATCTAAATACAGAACGTCAGGAAGTATTCGATTTTCAAAAATATTTTTGTTAAATTGATATTGTATTGGATTTAATTTTGGGTTAAATTTATATTCTTATTATTTAATTATGTTAGTGTTTTTTATAATAGGAATTATTTTGAAGATTATTGGCTACAGGAATATTTTGTATTAATTTAATTTTATTTTTAACTATAGTATTATTTCTAACTTTTGGTCCTTTAAGATTGTCAATGTTACATTTTTTCCTAGTTAGATTATTAGTTATTTATATTATTATTTTGAAGTGGGGGTTGGGAATAATACGCATTCATGATAATCACAAATTCACATTCCATAAACCGACACAACTTATAGGGGCGCGCATTCCCTAAATTCCATTCACGTTAAGTGCGCGATTCGACACAGGGGAAAAGCTTCTTAGACTGGACAGCAGGGTGATCGCGACGATATCTCCCCCTCCGAGTGCCACCGAAATTCGGATATCGTTGGGTTCGCAGCAACTTCTTCCACGTCGGCGACTGGAAGTTTAAACGGGGATGTAGGGTTTTCCGTTGTTCGTAAGTAACCGCCGGAAACAAGCTGAAGGGGCGAAGAGGGGAGCTCGAGGGGCGACGAAAGGGGTTGGCCGCGCGGAGGTGGGGCCGGCGGAAGCCGTGTTTTGCCGCGAAACGTCCTGGAAACTTGACGTTGATCGGTGCAGGTCGGGGCCTTGGCAGCTTTCAAGTCCATGGAACTTTTTGAAGCATCGCGGCTCGAACTCGAACCCGGCCCGGTTCGATCGATCGGTGCACGCGCGTTAACGCTGCAATCGGCCCGCCATTATATCGATCGTTCCGGGAGGGAGATTTACCGCGTGCATGCCAGCCGTGCCTCCTACGAACATATGTCATGTTATTTACGAGCCAGGCATTACTCTCTGCCCGATTTACTATATTTTATGTTACGTGGATGGACTCGCAATTCTTTCAAATCGGCTGGACCCGCAACCCGGTCACGTCGCTCGCGCGAGCGCGTCCTCACGCGCGCGCACGCCAAGTGCGTACCACGTTCTTCGCACCAGCTCAACTATGTCCAACCCCCAAAGGTCCCATACTCAATCGTCCATTCCACAATCCCCCGCTTCATCCCCCGGCGCCTCTCTCCCTGTCTCTCTGTCGCGACGCAACGCGATTACGTTTAATTTGATCGCCATCGATTCGTGCCTTTCATTAATATGCCGCTGTCGTTTCCTTGGCTCGTTCTGGACACCGATTTCGGCCGATGGTTACTGCTTCTGTTTGGTGATTATGCGACCGTGCCGCGGGAGATGAAATAGAATTGAAGATCGGGGACGGCGGTTTTCGTCCGCCCGGTTGGAGGAGGATTGCGGGCACGCGAGGGTGCCAGATTGTAGGGTGAAGGGGATGCTCCAGGTGTCGCAGAAGTCAAATATCCTCTTTACTGGGCGAGCGTGTAAAAATTCGTTGGATCAGGTCTCGAATTGCATGTCGAGTGATTGAAAACTTCTGAATGACAGTTGGAGAATGCATCGTAGTTCCCCCGACTGATATCGGGGCATATATTACCGCGAGAGACGTTCACTATTCTTTACAATGACTGGCTGGCCTCCTTCCTCGAATGGTGACCATCAGACACTCGAGATTGCTGTCCGTAATCCGTTGATATATTCCATCGAGGAAGGTGGAAAAGATAAAAGCACCGCTGTTATCAATTTTTACCTAGGATCCTACAGTCGTTCGTAGATGAATTAGGGTGGATTCTCCTTTGGCGCTTTTCTTAGATATGAATTTATATTTCACCCCTCTTTCGCGATTTGGAATATTCTGTTCGGATGATAGAAATCAGACCACCAAATGTAAAACGGTCCTTGGGAACAGCAGGTTAACTTCAATTAGTGTAACCGATTTTTTTTTGTTCGTTCCAGTATTGGATTATGTCGATTTTTCTTCTTCCCTTTAACCGTCCTATACCTGGCTGACGAGTTGCTCTGATGAGCTGCAGTCCGATTAAAGGTGCAGTCAAGGCAGTGTTCGTTAATTTCAAAAATTGCAAAGCTTCGAGTAAGCGATTTCAGTAATTCTCTATTCCTCCCCTTTGGGCTGGTTCTCCTCTTCGTTCTCTGGCTCTCGATTCTTTCTAACTTCATTACCTTCCTTTCTCTTAACCAGTTCGTTATCGTCTTTATTATTCGATTTTGGATAAGAACAGAGAATACATGAAAAATTCGCGAAGCACGATAATTTACGTAAAGAACGCTCCGACGTGAAATCAAATTTTATTAACACACAACTGACGGGGCTTGTCGATGTTGAAATCGCGAGGGACCGATCGATAGGGATAATTTGACAAATAAAGCACCGGCACAAGATGCCCGATGGCTGCGTGAGCAAGTTTCCCCCTCTACACCACGTAATTTCTCGGAAAGTTAATCAATTTCGAACGCCAGCAGCGTGTACCCAGCAACATTCGATATTTTCAATTTATTAACAGACTACACCGAGCTTGTATACACAAAGATGGCGCGTAAGTGATTGATGTATCCAGCGGAAGTAACGCTCCTGACTTCGACTGGAAACATGCAAATTTAGCAGGACTTATCCAAACTTGCTCCAAATTGATGGAATAAAGTTGGACATTAAGTAAACAAAGTAGATTTACGCGCCGCGTGAACTTTACGCAAATTATAGAGCAACGTTCCTTTATTATGCGTTGGCCTGCATGTTCAGAAATAAATTAACCCCGGCGCCACGATGATTACAGGTATGCGAAACTTTCCCGCCTAACCGGCATCCTGTGACGGGAAATATGCATCCCTTTGAAATTATTTTGTAATCGGTACGTTGTTGCACTCGAGCGCGAGCGATACTTTCTCGCCCCGCCGCGCCGCCCTGTTGCTGGTTCTTTGAAGTTATCGCGTTTAATTTCGCGGTCTAACGATGTGCGCGGTGTTTCTTATTAAACGTTCCTTTGCCAGAGGGATCATTAATCATTAATCACTAACGCAGGCTATTCATCCTTAATTAAGTGAATAATTTGCTGCACGGAATAGCCGGAATAATATATTTTCCCCGTACGCAACTGGGAACAGTGTTTTCTCTTTTTAAGCGATTCAGG
Source organism: Andrena fulva (assembly GCA_946251845.1). NCBI lineage: Eukaryota > Metazoa > Arthropoda > Insecta > Hymenoptera > Andrenidae > Andrena > Andrena fulva. The sequence goes on from OX276332.1 coordinate 7,323,669, forward strand.
GAGAAAGGGAATGTGAATACCTCGGTATTTTAAAGAATGAAATTATAGGCTCTTTCAAGTGGAAAGTTATTACACTAACACGAGGGGTGTAGAGTTTACTATTCCTTTGTATAAAAAAGCAAAGATATTAGTTTTATAATCAACGAAGTCTCTCTCCGTTTCTTCGGCCTACATTATTCCGTCGACGGGCATTTATTTAACTAATCAAAATTGCGCCAACTTTGCCGAGCTTCCTTGATCCGTGTGCATAAAAAATGTTTGTTTATCTACATCAAGTAGGACGTTTACGAAGCGAAGATAAAATTCGTCTGTATCGATGCAACTTCCACTCAACTCGGTGCTTTCCTCGTTATACCAAATGAAAATTCGTACGTTTACAGTGCATTACGAATTCGAAAGTAAAGCAGCCGCTTTGCGCCGCGCGAATGGGAGTTTTAATCATAAACCCTGCACACGCTTCAGCCGAGCCGCGGGAATAATTCCTGCTTCACCTGGCAACACCGAATATTTGCCCTTTAATCCGCAGTTCCCCTTACAAAGTGGCTGAAAACGGTTCTGCATGGACCATCGACACCGACTACCGCACATAAACCCAGCTCCTTTGTGTGCCTTTTCACTTCTTCACGGGATTTCCTTTCGGCCACGGTAGCGAAAGGACCGCCTGGTTGACCCACGCATTCGAAATTGGCTGACATCGCGATTGCTCCTTCCCTTCGCTCTGCTTTACCGTTCCCAGCTCAGAATCGGCATTACCTGCTCTGCGTTGAAAATATTTTCTAATTAAAATACAATAAATATCTAATAGAATTCTAATCGAAATCTCTAAAATAGTAGATCAAGAAGCTCCACAATGCTGAACACTATTTTCGATCAAAAATCGTTCGATGTATTTGCACGCAAATACATCAAACGATGGTTAGATATTAGGAATTGCAATTGCAGTGTCGGATGTGCAATACCAGGCTGCGAACACAGGCGATGCAACAGCGAGCAAAGTCCAGCAAATTCTCGCGGAAAGAGAACAGCGTTTAAAAGCGGGGACCATTCGCGGAACCGGTGATGATTTCCGATTACCGAGAATCGTTCCCGAAAAATACATTTTTGCGTGTTCCGCCCTGGGGGACAATGGCGCGGATAGCTGGGAAATAAATAGGAAAGGACGCGCATAGAAGCACGGTCCCGTGTCGATTCGGCAAAACCGCATCGAACGCCCGTTGCAGAGGCCAGCCGCGTGTATTGTTGATGCGCAAAATGAGAATCCGGTAGGAAAACGACGCTATTTCGCCAGGTGAAAAGTGGTCGGCGGATAACAGTGGCCGGAAGCGGTGGTTTTCATACAAATGATCAAATAATTTCTCCCGTTCTCGTTTGAAAAGTGCCGCCGAAATGCTGGCCCCTGTCGAATATTTTTCCAGCGCTCCTTTGAGCAAGCAATTCCCTAATTCCGCGGCGATGTCGCGTATTCCAATCTGCATATATTCGTTTCGATAAATGTTGGCTCGCGTACTTGTCGAAGTGGTCGGTTAATTAAAGCGGAATATAGAGTTTCAACGAATGAAGTGCCTCTTCGGTATTTCTATTCGCGTGTGCAATTGGTCAAGCATTTTCTTGTTAAAAATCAATATATACTTTCCAGGCTACAAAGAGTTCCTTCTTTCCATCGGACCCTCCAGAAGATTGCGAGCGTAAAATTAAGAGCATCGTAATCACTAGCCCCCGCGAAATTTATCTCGGTGTCATAACGAAAGAAATGCCTCCAAACTGGCAGCAGCTTGCACAATCAGCTTCGCAGTTCCATCGACGAGAGGAGGTCGCAAATGTGCTCTCGTCCTCCAATTAAATCTCTCGATGAACGAAATCCAATTGCAGAAGGCGGCAGAGTCGGTCGAAGTGCCGCCGCGGAAAAAGTAATAAAGATAATAGAACAATAACTGTGCGTCGTTTGGTAGATGAAAAGCGTCGGCGACAAAGGGCCGCGAGAAGGCTCTATAAAACTATCCCCCTAACGATTAAACTCGATTCGACCCGATAATTTCCCCTTGAAAGTCCACTCGAGGCCGCCGCTGGGAGCCGGACACAAAGCAAGCCACACAGCCTCCTCGTCATTATATTTCTCGCAATTATCCGCGGGATGGCACTCGTCGACTCGCCGGGCGGCGAAGAGAAAAATAAGAGTGCCCGGCCGGCAGACGTTTCATCAGTTCGTTAAAAAGTTGCTACCGGTGTTCGGCGGTGATTTCTCGTGTGCCTGGAGACGGTCGCTTGTTCGCGCCGCGGTCTCCTCTCTCATTTCGCGCAATAACACAACGGTGTCCTCCGGCATTCAAAGCTGGGAAAATGAGCAAATACCCTCTGCGCGCGATAACAGAATTCGCGATCGCCTTGTTTGCGTTAATTTCCCTTCTACCCACTGTTTCCCTTTAACGCTCAACGAAATTTGTTTCCGAGAGGAAAAGAGGATGAGCCGCGTTCTTCGCGGTGATATTCTTGCGCCGGGGAGAGGGTACCTAAGTAAAAATATCTTACAATACTATTCGAGTGTTTTAAACATTCCATCGTCGGGGAGATAATTTTCGTAATGTTTCTCTGAATGACAGTTTGAAGATAAATGCCACTCGACGTTGCGAAGTTCTATGGTCTTTCCGCGTACCAAGGTTCCTTTGATTCTTCGTCAGCTGAACGATATTAGACAGAACGTACTTTCTGTGAGAGACAAGGTAAAATCACATGCAGCTCGATTTGTTGTATTCCGTATTTATAATATTGCTTTTATTATATTAAATAACTTTATAAAAATAACGGAAACTAAGACGATTACAGATAAATAATAGATTATGGATTCAGAACTAGATTCTCGTGTCCAGACTGTTCGGACTGAAGTGGTGAAGTGAGTCTTGTGAAGAATTGAGTGTAATATATATATATGTACGGTTTTCGGTAAGCTGGAAAGTGGGGGTTGTCCTGAGTTTAACGGTCGGTAAGGGATGAGGCATAGAGATCAAGGTTCAAGGATGGGTAATAAGGAACGGATGAGGTCATAGAAGAAAGGATTTAGGATGCTTACTATTGCTATCTCGAGAACTAACGCGCTGACTAATACTTTGTATAAAGAAAATAAATTTAAATGACGTTGGCATACAACAGATTTTGCGTTTGTGTCTCGCGGTCGCGATTGGATAAGAGCGAAACGACTACTGTATAACCTTATCGAGCGGCGTTGCGTTTCCAAAGAAATAGGGTATTAGGCAATGGGCGTGGAACTGTGTGGCGATTGATAATTACGAGCACTGGTCGTAATATCGAGGCACATTTATTAGATTGCGATCTGACCTCGCCTACCACGGGGAAAGAAATACTACAACTGTTATTCTATTAATACTTCATTCTAACGTTTATTCCCATTTTCTATAACAATGCTAAAGTGTCGGCTGGCAGTTTCATTCGAGGAACCCCACGCCCAAGTCGTTACCACCCCTAGTCGGTATAAGGGAGCGTAAAGCAGGCTTGTATCGATAAAATCGAAGCACAAGCTTCAGGACTCGCTGGTTTCTACCCCGACAGTCGACCGGGCGATTTCGTAAAAATCGGTTGGCCCCGCGGAGGGCGTAATATAAATATCTGTTTTTGAACGTTAGTTGGTGGCTGGGAAGTTGCGTAGTTCCGGTGCAACTTCGCCACTGTGCCAATTCGATTAGAGTCACCAGGCGATAGTCCTCCGAACTTTGGTTACAGCGCCCTGAAGTTGAATTCGCAAGAGTTTAACTTGCTCGATTATCTTCGAGGCTTGCCAAACTGCTCCACGGAGAGGTGAAATTTCCCGACGATTTCGACGGGTGTCGTTCCCCGAAACGCTTAAAAAAGGGTCGTCGCCCTACGCGCAAGGCTTGCTCTACCGCGCGATGAAAGACCTCGGCGAACGTTTTTGTAAAAATTTCGGTCGCATTCGATCCGAATGTACCTGCCGGCCGAACGTTAAAATACATAGCTTTTCCCCCATTGTTTAGAGGGACACGTCCGTGCTGGTGTTTAAAATGGAGAATGTTCGTTTTGCACGGTAAACTGGACGTTGAGCGCGTGCGTATATACGCGGTCCGGCTCGCGAACGGGTTTATTATTTTCAAAAGTGTTTTGTGTCGCTCAATAGATCCGCGCGAGTAAAAATACGCGCTGAAATAGCATGGCGAGGGGAACGTTTCATAACGACGGATTCAATAGCCTTCTTGACGAGTGTCCTGGCGGTGAAGCGGATTTTGGTCGAGAGAGATTAGCTGAGAATTAGATTCGCGAGTCGCTTAAAACCACCTCTTTGTGTCTGCAAAATTATAATAATAATTTGATTGCGTGGAACGCGAGCTCTGGATCTAATTACCTTTCGACGTAAGTAGATTCGGCTTGGATTGTTTATTTACAAGTAACGCGCATGCTTGGTGGCTTTATTGATTAAACATCCGTTGGGAAGGAAGTGGCGTGAATTTGAATGAACGTGGAAGACTGATGAGCCTAAAACTCCGGGCGGTTCGTGAGTGAATTAAACCTGTATTGATATTTGTTAGCTTATTAGTTTAGTATCTTCACGCGCATATTCTAAATCTGTGTAATTCGCAATTCCTTGACAATAATAACATACTTTTCAGTGAATGTGTGCGGTACAAACACCACAAAATTATTCATAAACATTTCGCAAATGCTCTGACCGCAGAATGTTGAACGATGGTTACCATAAAACCCCATCGTTAGCTTCATTCCCGATGGAAACTAAAATTCTCACAATTCTCGCTTTCACGCGCAAACTTTCATATGATTTTTCATATCGCCCGACGAAACGGCGGAAAAAACATCGAGAGCGTAAATAGAATTTTGGGAATGCAGAGGGAAACGGGGTAGCCGAGCGTTGCTTTCGTTGCCCGTGTTTATCTGCAGAGATAAAAGCAACGTGTTCTAATGCATCAGCCCATCTTAATTGCAAGGTGTGCGAGGTCTTATCGGCATTTTATCCGATCGACCTTTTTCTCGGATGCCAAGTCGCGGTTGTAGCACGAGCTTTACATGCGAGGCTTACATTTATCTTCCTCCGGCTCACCAGCACGGTGTTCGACGAGCGCCCTGTCTATTTGGGGGCTAGTACTGTTTAAATTTCATGGTGTAACAATATTTGCATTTTCGTGACGCAACATTGGGAGAAACAGAATAACAGGCGAGGCGCTGGCGAGCCGCGGCTATTTGCTTTTCCTCGCGTAAAATTAGAACGTCCAGGGGGGGGGGGGGGGGAGGAAAAATTTTTCTGCTTAGATCGTGTCCCTCCCGCTGCGCGTGCTTCGAATCGAGCGATTTCCTCTTTTCAAATGTACCTATCGCGCGATAACGCGGAGTGACGCGGCTGTATCGCGGATAAATTTGTATAATTCCGCGGGTAGGTGGCTCAAGAAATACTCTAGCGTTTAATTTCGATGGGCTTGCGGGGGAACACTGGGCCACAATTTCCAGTTCTTTATTTTCCTTCTCTTGTTAAATTGCGCGCCCCGCGACTTACTTTATTGCGTAATCAAATATTGCAATAGCCTGGTTTGCATTCAGCGCAACACTGTCGTCTATGTTTCGTGGGCCAGGGTAACGCGTGGCTTGCCTACGAAGCCGGAAAAAAAGTGTTTCCGCTGGGAGAGACAAAGGCTTCGCGTTTCTGCGAGATAATGAACTCGCGTAAAAAAGTATCATGTTTTAGGGAGAATTCTCTGCCCTGGCGGGAGCACTGATTTTCGAGTTTCATGTGCGCGGATCACTTGCGAGTATGTTGCTCGAGGTACATAGCTTTGATTTTGTTGTGCGTCTTTGGGGTAGTGGTGTATAGTTTCTGACTGCTAGTTGAAAAATATTGGGCGCGGGCAGTCGATAGTTTTACAGGTATGAGTAATTAAAGATGACTATGAGCATCATTGAGTGAAAGCAAATGGGGACCTTGGGGTGCAGCTCCATCTTTACCAACTTTGAATAAATTAGAAAAAACTGTTTGTAAAATTATTTCTGTGATTTAGTATTAAAAAGGGAACACTAATTGAGAAATATATATTTTCACACAATAAGTAGTATTTATTGAGTTGATAAGTTTGTATTTCTATTTTTGGCGAAAAAATATTAATATTAATATTTCTATTTTTATTTATTTGCAATAAATCGTTCTTTTGTCATAACTCAAAAAACTGTCCCAAACAGAGCTGCACCCCTCTTGCTGCAAGCTCCTCAAATATCTTCTAGCACTAAAAAATTAATTCAACAAATTTCCAAGTCCACTTTCCTCCGACCAAAGATTCATTTACAACAACTCTATCATCCGCTTGTATCGCCATTTTCACGGTCGTACCACTAGCATCCGCCAACCCTCTACAAATATTCCAGTTTCAAACATTCCTTCGTCCCACTGTATCACCAATCTACACTACAAATATCGAATTTCTAAAATTACGACTGTCGTTGGAGAATTTCCACCCCCCGTTTCTGCTTAGCTCGATTCGTTGAACGTCGGAACACGGGATACCCCAAGTGGCTGGAATATTTCCCCGATAAAGTGCGCCGGGTTAAGAATAATTGGAAAGCAACCCCCTCCTCTGTTTTTCCTCTCTCGGAGGCTATTCCCCGAAACGGTTTACTCGGTCAACGGTATCGACAAGTATAAATTAAGAAACTTTATTGCCCCCAGAAATGGTGCAGTGCGACGTCTGCGTTCGTAAACGCCGCTGGCATGTATACGCTCTGCCGTCCGCGCGCGAGCGCGCCCCTGTGCACGTGTATCGCGTCGCGCACTAACGAGGCAGTAAATTCTACATGTTGGGCCGCTAATGATTACCTGATATCATGAGCTAATGGACGCGGCAGATGTCGTCCCCTTTCCAAAATTTTATTCGGACTTAACACTGATCGGAGCCGGCCGTTGGCCCCGTTTTATGAATCATCCGAATAATTTGTGCCATCTAGCGTTGGTGTTTGCCCCAAAGGGCCGTCCAATTAACGTGGCAGCGGTTGATTCGAGCTTATTGATTCAATAGACCCGCGCGAAAATAGGGCTGCGCGTGGTAATCGCTGCTGTAAAAGCGAACGATCTGGCGTTTGATGTTTTGTTCGGCACTCTGTTAGGGCGCTCTTAGCGTTCATCGGGGGGCTGCATTTGTGTCGGCCGCTCTGTTTGCCCGATCAACGTTTCTACGCTAATCGATGCTTCAGTCGCGGCGCAGCCTGCGTCTAATTGATTAGAATTATTTAACGACCCGCGACGAATTAGCGCTCTCCACTTACCCGCCGAGACCCTTGCGACGGAGAGTTAACACTGTAAGAGGAGGAACTGGAATCACTTGGAAGGGTGCTCGGAGAGGGTTTCAGTTTTCTCATCAGGAATCAACGTCGCCTAGTGTACCGACTCTACAAAAACGCACGCGAGCTTTAAAACTCAATATTGTCCACTTTCATCAACTCGCCGATTAAAAGCGCACAGGTGTGTTTTTAACACTCCATTCAAGATACCCTCGCTACGCCCCCATTGTACGAGCGTGCTCAGGAAAACACTAATTACGTCACACAAAGGGGGGCGGATACATTTTTACTCAAGGGGAGCACGATTACACTCCTTACAATCATAATTGCGCAATTTAGTGCCCCTTTATTGTCCTCGACGACGTTCCCGCGTTAATTACGCCGCGGTGGTGAGCTTCCATTAGAATTGAAGAATTTTTAGGCACCGACACCCCCGCTGCACGTGGGCAAAAAACGTGTTTAACAGCCGTCTGGCTGAAGCGGCAACCGCCTCGCGGCTACGGTTTCTTCTTCTTCGCGGCATTTGCAAGCACGTGACCGTGGCGGTGGTGTATCTGTCGGATCGTATGCAAATCTCTTGCGGCTTAATTACGCGAACACGCCTACTATATGAGGTTTCAGATCGTACGTAACGCGAACCGGAACCCAATATATTTCTCGCCCGATAAGAAGAAACCCCCCCTGTCTGCATCCGAGCCCTAGCTAAGCCTAAAGCAGGAGTCGCGCAAGCGCCCACGACCACCCTTCGCTTCTCACCCCTCAGCACGCGTTGCGCTTGTATTTATCTGTAGCCATTTGCACACGGCGCCCTGAGCCTGTGCCACGGCTGGTTTACAAGTCTTTACACGGCGATCGCCCGATCTCTGATACCCGAAACCCGATTTCCCTTCCGGCCGCCCTCTGATCAACCACCCTCGCGGAACGTACTTGTTACGCTCCGAGCTTCGGCTGGTGAAACATCCGCAATGGTCTTTCGGTTTTTCCTACGCAAAGAGGGTTCGTTGACGTTTCGCAACGAACCGAGGGGCTTTTAGGTTTAATTACAATTATTCTGAGTTATACAGACTGCGTCGCTTTTTTTAAGGTTCGACGGGGGAAGTTAATAGGCTGCATTCTATCGGCCTGCATGAAATTTGACAAGTTGGCGTGTATTGGGTAATATCGCAATATTTCTTGACCAGCACCGTTCCAGGTCTTGTAGAATGCAGGCATCGTTTATTCCTGGCTTTAAAGCTATTCGATACACCGATATCGAGCATAACTCCGCGCAATTTGGAGTAATTAGGAGTGTTTCTGGGGGAGAGAAGTATTCGCACGGGTTTGTTTGACGAAGGGTAACAGGTTACACCGAGTTCGTCGCAGCGTGTCGTTTCATTTAGATCATTCTCGAGTGCTGCGCTCCATCGGTGAAACTATAATTTCGTGGAACAGTTTCGATCGCAGGCCCTTTTGAATTAACTGCATCGACGAGTATCAGGTGACAATAATGTTAACGGGTTTTTGCTTTAGTACAGTGCGAATGACACGGGTGCCTGGGTTTCAGTTAAATTACCAAACTCTCGCTGCTCTGTGCTCGAACCTCTATGCAATATGAGCTTGGGGATTGTGTGTTTGCGTCAGAATTCTAGCAGCTCTGACGTAGATGTACATTTCTCCGTCGCAGCGATGTAGTTGTACCGCGAAGGTAGCTCGCTGGCTGAAAGGCTTGTAGTCGGCACAATAAGGGTACGGTGAAACGAACGGGTTCAACGGTGGATCGGCGGGATTGAATTGTTATTCAACGTTGCTCCGATTATCCTTGATCTCGTCGAATTTAAAGAGCCCTCGACGTCCTGCGAGGCACCTTGTCCCAGAGCAGTTTATTACATTCTGTACCCCGCGATCACGCGGATTGCCTCTATTCGTCGAGACTCGCTGCGAGTCCTGGTGATTCCGTGCCAGGCGCATCGGCCGCAACAATGATGATCAACTTTAATCAAACTGCGCGGCGCTCTGCGTTCACGCTCGTTACGCGAAAGTAAACAAATTATTCCGCGCCCCACAAAGCCCCCGCGAGTTCTCCTTTTTGCCCTTTATTTCTGGATCAACAGAGGGATTAGGTTAACAAAAGCGTTGTCTTATCAGTTTCCTTGCAGCCGTGTAATATAGTATTCACGACCAAATTCATAATCTGATTACGGTGTATTATAGGTTAGAGTTTCAACTTTGCGCTTAATTAGCAAGCGACGAAGCTGCTTTCGGGCCTCGTACACTGTCCACGGTCGTCAGCCCCGATGTTTAACTTGGACGAGCCCGGAAAACAGAAGTTTTTGCTATTAATTAATTCAGACAGCGTCGGGAATATAATTAATTTTATACGAGGGTTGGCTCGCTGATCAGCAACTTCTCGGCAAACGTTGGGACTGACAACAGGCATGGGGAAACAAGGGGGTGCTCGTGTGGCGTCAGATAATAGACACTATACGAGATGGAATATCTTTATCATCAGTTAACGCACAAAACGAAGCAATGAAGCCTTCCGAAGCTCCACTATCTATCATCTCACCCTTCAAAATTCGCATTAAATTAATTCAAATACAATATGGTCGCCCACTAAAGTTCCAAACACTAAGGGAAGGAGATGATGAGATTTTACATGAGACTTTTCTATCACGAGACAAAAATCTCAGCATCTGTTAAATGTAAATAGTCGCGAGAGATTTTTGAAAATATGTCACGAAAGTCTAATTTCACGAAATAAATGACAAAAAATTAGCAAATAATAAAATATATATATTTTTGTCTCATCGTGGATTTGCAGCTTATTTGCTCCAAAAACACATTCTTCCGAGACTTCGATCCATTGCCAGAGCGGAGTAACAGCGTAACGCCGTTCCGCGGCTTAAAATTGACTCCTCCCTGTACCATAACTGACGGTATAATTCGCGAACGTTCATTCCTAAATGGTCTAAGGCTTCAGTTATGAACCCCTAATGCCACGGGAGTAATATCTATTCCTTGGGAGCCTGGCAGCAGGAAGCTGAAGGCGGCGCCGCTGCATACCGTGGCGCGTTCAGCATCATGCTTTCGGCATTGCGGAGAAGAAGCAGCAGCTCGCTGGCTGTGATGGTGTACAGGTGGGGAGGTAGAGAAGTACTGGGAAGGAACGAAGAGCTTCGGAAGGGTGGCTCTTTGGCTGCCTGCGCTGCCTACTTTGAAATTATACAGCGTTTATACCCTTATTAATGCTAGACCTAGCAGATACGGTTGGAGATTGAGGAGGTTGAGTTATGATTCAGCCCTGTTCGTTCCTTGGCCGCTTTTGAGTCGGTACCGCCATAATGCCCCGTGATTAATCCCTCGGGGCACGGGCTGGTACTACCAGCGGTGGTGCATCTCGCCACCTTCGCTTCCCCCCTTCTCTCCAAGGCCTCCCGCCCCTGCGCTTCGCCGCCAACCCGTCCGACGAACACCTTTGTGGTACCACCCCCGACGCAGATCACTATTTCACGGGGTGTCCGGAATTTTAATACGCGGTTTTACTACTGCCAGCCGACGTCCTCGTCCTTCCGACACGCTCGCGCTACAATTTATACACGGCCTCGCGCCGCGGGTGATCCACAATTAGCCCACACACCGATGCATCGCTCCTTTTTGCCTAATATTCTTTCACCCGCGGTGTCCCTCTGCCGGGCGCCTCCGCGGGCCCATTGGCGTCGTTTTCGTGGATTCACTTCTTTGATGTCTCGCGTGACTGACAGCTGGACGAGGAGAATGGACGGGCTTTCAAGATTGCCGGTGGCTTTGTGGGTTTTGTGGAGCTGCTTCTGGTGGTAGGGTTGCGAGGGATTCTTTGCTGTGCAAGAATTTTTGCAGTTGTGGGGAGTTTGGGGTAACTTCGTCGAAGGTTTAAGGATTTAGCAATTCTCTGACGAAGCTAATGAACGATTGGGTCTTCATTGAATACTTTGTTGGTTGGTTGCTTTCTGCATAACTATTCAGGCCAAATTATTTCCTTAATGGGCTCCAATTAATTCTTTGGCGAATCACGAACGAGTGCTTGATGTAAAATTCAATTGTTGACTGAAAGAATTAATGAATTACACAAGGAGTCGTTGAATAATTGGCGTCCCTATAGAAGAGAGAATCAGGGCTTCTGAATATCTTCAAATTTTCCTACCTTTTGATTCGAGTATTTCTCAAAAATTTCATCACTGTCAGATTCCTGTAAATATTTCGAGGGAAAATATTGTACAATAATTGTTCCTTCCACGATAGAAAATTTGAATGTACAATTTATTAATAGACTCCATAATCGTTAGCACACCTAATTAGACAGGATAATGTTGCGTGATAGCTGACGAAAGGTCTACATGACTGTTAGGCAAAAGCAGGCTCTCATCTTTCAGCTCCTCTTCCTCTGTATCGCGTGTGCACTTCCTTTCCATCTTCCGTCATCCCTTTCCAACAGATTTTCTAGACGAAAGGGGAGCAGGGAGGACGGGAAGACACGGTGAAAACGCTGAATCTACGTGACTATAAATTCCTAGAAGCACGGTATATTTATAACGCAGGAATTAATTCGGCGCCAGAGCGAATTAACTTTCTATGGCGTCCTGCCAGCCTCGGAGTCTGTTGATCCGACGGAATTTAACTGCTATTGGATGTAATTGAAGTGACCTCAACTCAGCCGCCATTATCTTCGTGCCCTGTCTTCATTCTCGTGGTTAAAATGTCCTTGTTTGAGGGATATATGGCAGGCACGGGTCCAATATTAACATTTCTATCGTTCAACTATAATTTGAGAATAATGTCATAATGCCAACTTTTTCGTGGTATCCTTTTCCTGATTATTATCTCCAAGATTACTTCTTGAAATGAAGCAACACGATCCTAACGAACCCATTATGGAATAGCATGTTATTGGAAAACACGTTGCATTTTTATTTCACACATATTCAAGTCTATCAGATGGCCTGTAAAGAGAATCTTCATTTCCCCAGGAAAATTTAAAAAAAAAAGGGACAGGTATATTTACTAGAAACTTCCCTGCCCTTTAGATTCATAAATTAAATTGCCCACGAGAGACCAAAATTTTCAAATGAACATTAGTTATGTATCAGTTGCTATCCTTTTTTTCATCAACTGGCCCCACCACTTTGGTGTACTTATGTACCTTGAATTTAAAAACAAGGACGTCTCGACTCAAACGAGCTTCGAGCAGTCAGTATCATTTTGACCGCGGTAGCGGACGCATCTGTCTCGAAGAATATTTCTCGCTTCATACTTAGTCCTGCCACATCGAGGCAGAAGTTAGCGTTTGAGTGATGTGAAATTCGTGTTCACTAATGCTGTACGATACACGAGCAGAAATCGAGAAACCGAAAGCGAAAGAAATTGAACAAGTCCCATGAAAATAAAATCCTCGCCACTCATACTTCATGCAAACATTACAATTTTACAATTGATCCCTTCCAGTGTTTGTTTCTTTTAATATAAAATTGCACAAAGTGACGATTTCACGTGAAACTCTCCTGAAACTAAAAGCAAAAATCCTGAGCTCGGCGAACAAACTCCAGTGATACATAAGAATTTTTACCGCCAACGTAACAATAACCGCGAACGTGCATCTGTTCGTGTATCTCGTAGCTATTTCGCGCGGGACTGCATATGCCATCTGACATTTGAATATCGCGCGTCGGAAGTCCGAAGTTTCCACAGCCTGCATCTCGGGAGCGAAGCTTCAAGTTGGAGAATGGTAACAGAACGTTCAGTTTCTTTTGACAGAAGCAACTTGCATACTTCATGCCCCCAGTACCTTCGTATTCTGTAAAGAGGCATCGCTGCCGGCTCATAATCCCATGCATCCCAAATCGAATATCCTCGTGCCACGTCATTAACACCGCGTTACGAGGCTACGGTAATTAGATAAGCTCCCCTTCTGATCGATTGTTGCTAGCAACCAAATTTCTCCGCGGACAAAAGCGCGACTTGGGTACACGATAATGCACTACCGTGGCCAACGTTCCGCGGTGCGGCATCGGAGCCAGGCACAGTCGATTAATTATAAAAGAGGCGGGGGCTGAAGATATTCCCTTTTTTCGAAACGGCGTTATCGGGAGACGCCCGGTGACGACGGTGCGCGGATTTCGGATGGATATTCCAGGAATTCCGTGGGAGAATATTTGCACTAACACCGGCACGTCGTCGTTGCACTTTGACCCTCCTTTACTCGAGAGTCTGAAGTGGATTTGCGCTCGGGGGAAAAGTCGTGTTTTTTCCCCCTTCTTCTTCGAGGGAAATGCGCCAATTTTCGAAACGAGATTTTGAGGAGGAACTCCGTTTTAGATGGGACCGGATTTGGGACGCTGGACGGTGCATGCGAATGCGCTTGTGAATTTTTATCTCGGTGTAAAAGGCCGTTGGCGAGGATGCTTTGAGGAAATTGACTGCTCCTCGTGAGATGTGGCTTCCTGTATCAGAGTTTAATTGCTGAGTATTCTTTTGGCGATGTGAGATCGGGTAATAATAGTGTTCGTTCAATTTTTAACGTTGCACGCTGATGGACAGCGGTCAGATCTATATTTACAGGAAACAGAAGTCTCTTTGAATAAATTCCGAGGTGGCTTCATAAATGTTTGCAGGCCGATTAAAATTTATCGATTCACTTTCCGGGCCCTTTGAAAGTGAACTCTTTCACTGGTTTTTGCAAAGAAACTTCCTTGTCGAATATTTCATGGAACACAACAGAGTTCCATTGTTATAAACAATAAACGAGTTTTATTTTCCACTGACAGTTTTGTGGTCTATATTTTTTATAACACAGCAATTTACTTCTAGCACAGCTAATACATTCAGTTGTGTTGAGACTATCGATTTGAAATGAGAATGAGTAAAAAGCTCGGTTTGCTATAAAAATGTAATTCTTAACGTTCGGAATGTTTTTAAGTCTCGTCCTGCGATTCTGCGTAATGCAGTCGTGGAGGAAGTGCGGCGGAGTGATTAAAAAGTCGGGCAGGATGAAGCGATAGAATATGCAAAAGAAGTCGGTGTCGTCGGCGGCGTTGTTTGACTTATCGTAAAACAATCACCGAATCGCCGGTATTATTCGGACGCGATCGTTGCGGTGAAAAAGCAAATTGCCGGGCACGAAATTGATTTTCTACCATTGAATTGCTCTGTCCCGCGGTTCCACTGAAATCTTGCGGCTGTGTGCCCTGTAGCTGAAACGCGAACTGATGGCTCCATAAAAAAAAGGCGCGAACAATAGAAGCTATCTTAACCGCGAGCAACTGCCTGCCTTTCATTTTTTTTCCGGCTGAACTCTGATGGCTAAAAGTTTGACTGTCAGCTATCGCTTTTGTGCGTTCACAGCAACGAATGTTTTTGCAAATTCTTTGCTCCGAGCTCTGCACCTCTGTCAGCTTTTCAACAATTAATAAAGCTATGTCTCTTTGATGGTATTCTAACAGCAAATACATACAAATACTTTTCTCTTAACAATCGAATGAAACCTATCCCTGCGTAGAAAACCTACACAAGTTGCATAGGTGCCATTTCTGTCTCCTAATAAAAGCAGAAATTCACTTGAGAGTCTCTTTTACGAATCCAACAACCCTATGAAGCATTTCCCACATTATTGGTTACGTAGACACGTCGATAGTCAATGGTCATGGTATTCCAGTATCGTGCAATTCGCGGAGAATTTATACGTGCTGACGAAAGGGGACTGGATAGCTGGAGTTAGGGCATAGCCACGCATAAAGGTATCAGTATATCGAGTGCATCGGGACATAGATGCAGCGTAGAGGCTTTCAAGAAAAAATAAAGACACGCTATAAAGTAAAAAGTTTACGCGGTGCCTCATGTCGATACACTCGCCTTCTATATGGTAATACGCGGACGAAATGGCCCTAAAGTGTGCGTAACGCTCGCGGAAGGATGTCTATACAAAATGCACTTGTCCATCTTTATTGAAGCAAAGTGTACGAGGGGTACTGCATTCGCGAATGATATTAGCTAAACACTTCTACCTTCGAATTACCGTAACAGGCCTCGCAGTATTCATCATATTAATTCAGATTCTCATCTCATTCCTCACAAGTGGAAGAAAATATTGTCGCGAGACTGTTTCTAGCCTCGCATTTTTTGTTTGTTTGGGTTTTGCGCGTGTTCTCGGTTGGCGCGGACCTTGATCGTGCCTTGGCATATGGGCCTTGCCATGTTTGGGCACCTCGGGCGGTCTCGCCAGGATTCGGCCGTCTACGGTAGTATTGGAGGGGAGGCGAGCGTGAGGCGAGCAGCTAGCGAAGCATTGTTACTTTCCGTTACGTAGAAGTCGCCACGCACATGGCAGAGTTGTATTTGACGAAGTCGCAACAACACGTGGCTTAATTGTACGCAATCGCATTAAAATAAATTATATTTGAACGGTTAAAAATTGCCTCTCAATCAGTGGCACAAATTTAATTAGGCGTGCGATCGCGTATTTAGTACGCGACAGATATCAAACAATTTACACTTGATTCCACAGTAGAGCATACAGATTTCGCGCAGGCACGACCCTCAGGCGACGTTGCTACGCCGCCTCCCCACTTAACCGCCTATGTTTTTCTCCGTCGCACGGCCTTCTCTACTCTCTCTCTGTTCACTTTTCGTGCGGGACTGTTTACGTTGACAACGGTCAGGTCCCGCGTTTGGGATGTACCAATTATTCCTTGGAAATTACCACGACCAATCGCATGCGGTTCAAACCGTGGGTAGTAGTGGGAGCTGCGCAGATCGGTCGCAAATCGGTAGGGACGTCGGGATGCCCTAATGTGGAATGCAGTGTACACAGAACTTACATACATATTTCAAACAGACTTATCGTTCCATTAAATCTTACCGCTCATTTATGTAATTATGCCAAATATACAGTGGTGATTAAAATAATGTTTACAACTCATATTGTTACTCTATGTATTACCTTAGTAGAGAAACCCCAATTTATGGGATATAAATTTCAAGATATAATTCTTGCTAATAGAACTATCTTATTATTACTACACAAAACGATACACCTTGTAATCCTGAGCGTTACAGATGATTCCCCTTTCTGTTTCAGATACCGGTGAGTACAAAGCAAAGCAACGATCATCCGTACCGAGTAAGTGTTTCAGCGATACGTGCCCGAATTTAATCGAGACCGAACGATTTGTTTGCATGTAAATACGAACCGAAGACGGATTATAAATCACAGCGCTCTAGCGCCCCTCTAATGGACGCTTTTACGATCGTTCATTGCCGCAAAGTGCGTCATAAAGAACCTAACGAACGTCATCTGTGCCGGATGCTGTCTTTATAAATTTGCGGCAGGTAGAGCCTCGCGCTTGTTCCGTTTTATTTAGCTTGGTCTTTCGCTATGTTTAGTCGCGTCGTGTCCCCGTCACCCACCCCGCAGCCAGTCCCCGCTTGCCTTTGTCACCGTCCCGGCGGAGAGTACCTCCGCGAATCCGGCGAAATTGAAACTAAGTCGGAAGAATTAATCGAACCGACGCCGTACCGATAACAAAGCGTTCGTTTCCCCCGCGATTTTCATAGCGTCGCAACGGGCTTTCCGCCGAATTACGCGGCAAACGAGCCATTCGCGACAGGTTCCCGGCTAAATCGACGTAAACGAGCAATTTTTCGAACGGTCCGCGTTAAAACCAAATCGTCAATCCGTGGAAGCATTCTTCAAATAAAAGCGCCCGGATAAATATCGCGCGGCTTGAAACGTTTTCGACAGCGGATAAATAAAAAACTTTCCCCTGCACCCCGGCGGATTAACGTGTTTTCGAAAATATTTGCGTAACCCAATTTCGGGGGCTGGACAGCTCGGTAAGAATTTTCCCGGTGCTTTTCAGCGCTAAATACACCGGTGGCCCTTGCCGGCCCTCAGAACTTCAGCGACACCGTGTTGCCACAGTGTTAGGCACTGTTCGCGTGGGCGAACGGGAGATTCTCATTTGACTGAAATGAAAAGTGACGTACGACTAGGTGACCTGCATCGAGTTTTTGTCGCGGGTGTTTGGCCCCCTTGGATGCTCGCAAAAAGATCGTTAGCGGGATCTAGAAATGGTATACCCAGGCCGCTTATCGATTCTAATTTACCGGAAAGTCATTATCGCAGGAAAAAGTCGCTGTTCGGTTCTATAATGCTGATGCGCGTAGCTGTTTCCAAGAAATATACTCGCAATCTGACTATAACATAGGGTGCGTTCCGATTTTCGCAGTGAGTGCAGAAATCGCAGCGGTTCATGCGGTCTTGAAATTTAAAAATGCTACTATGGAAAAAGAAACGTTGTTTACAATAACCTCGATACTATTAAATAATAGTGATAATGAAATCAGCAGCTGTGATTCGTCTGATGAAAGCTAAAATGAAGATGATATTAACTTGCCATTTAGAATCAGAATTAATATACACATACTATTATATAAAAACACTCGGACAGATTATGTTTGCCTAAAAATTGACAGATTATGGAGAACATTATGGAGGTTATTCCGGGATATTCGATAATAAGTATGTAATTATACATTTGTATTAAAAAAAAACATCACATGAAGTTTCTTCAAAATAATAACGTAAAAATATGGCATTGTAATCATGAGAGAATTAATTGTTTTTATTACTTTTCATTAAATTGTATCAGCTATTTCCAATAGAGAAATTCAAATAATCAAAGATTGGAAAAACAAATACGCATGCGCGCGCGCAGTGGCTGCTTCACCTCCGAAATTCTGCGTTTGCTGCACGCTCGCTGCACCGGAAGTAGCATCGTATTGGTGGAAAGTGAGAGAAATTCTAGGGAATCGTACGATGCCACCAATACGATGCCACCAATTTGATGCACTCACTGCGAAAATCGGAACGCACCCTATAACTCCTCTGTAACTATTTGGCAATGAATCTTTTCGAAATCTTTCATCTCGTAGTTCAGAACGTTCTGTCGCTAATGTTTTTCAAAGTTCGTCTGATTCACTCAAGTTGTTCATCCTCCCAAAGATAGCCGTGACAGCTGCTCAATATTAAAACATCGTTAGTAAAAAAATGCCCCCAAGATGGTGAGTGGAATCGTTCGAACGCGACTGGAATCCCGCCACTTGGCCTGGCGCATTCATCCACGAGGCAGTTCCGACTTTATCTGGTTTTACGAGAATTATTATCGGCGGATAATTCGGCTGTAGCTCAGCACGCGCATTACTCGGCCAATTATTCACGTCATTTCTGCGATAGCGACGGCCACGCAGCGCAGTAAACATTAACGATCCCGTGTAAATATCGGATTCCTGTGTGTTCAGCGGAAACAAAGCTGGCGCAGCCGCTAGCAAATTCATCGGACGAGTCGCGGCGACCGCGAAGGGAGCTCGGATGTTGGGGGCCGACCTCGGGAACACTCATTATCCTAATTACCAGGTCCCGTCGATATCTGCTTAAGATTCATCGTCGAGCGGTTCGCAGATTGTATTCTTAATTTTCATGAGCCGACTCTCCTTCCGTCCGTCGAGACGTCTCTGGTCGTTCCGCCGAGCTACCGGCGCAAAGGTCACGGCAGAAATGGTAACGACCGTGGCAGGGTGGGAGGCCTTTTGTCGCGACATCGGCGAACGATGGTACCGATTATAAGGTGGAAGTGCCGAGTGGACCATTAAATCGCAGCCCGAGCAATTACATCGATCTACTCGTGTCTGATGATGTTGACTCAGGCCACGCTTTCAGCGGGAGATCGTCAAAGATGCCGTTTATTATTCGCGACGTCCCGATCGCTCGAGGAGTCTCGCGATACAAGGAGCCCGGGCTGCAGCTCGAGTGCCTAAGAAATCGAACGAGGTCTCTGAGATTGAACGCTGAACGAGAGGCGTCTTGCCCTTATTAGTGGAAACAGAGTCCGCGGCTGTGTGCCGTTCGCGACGGTGTCTATCTTATTTGGAATCTCAACGAGTAATTAAACGGACGGTACTAACGACGGGACGAGGAGGACAGCGGAAATCGAGGAGCATCGCAATTGCTTTCCTTTGGTCGCACAAAGGGCCAATCCTTGAAAGAAAAAGGAATCCCACGGCGGAAGGTGGATGGCGCAGGCGGCGGAGAAGCCGAAGAAATTGTCAGGTTATTTCGTCACGTGTTTGCAAATGTGCCAGGGCTTTGGTTAAACGGGAAAGCTTTTCTCCCTGGGTTTACTTTGCGTGGCAGAACATGTTATACGTTTCAAGATTCCGAGAAAAGCCATCCATGTCGTCCATCAGAATAATTTAGTCAGATCCGAGGAATCATTTTTTTGTGGACAAGGATCTTTAAGGTCGCGCATGCGAGGGGCAAATGAAGGACGAGTCCCAAGTGGCCAGCTCGTTCGCGTCGAAATTCCCGGCAAAATATCGATGTGATTCCGATAACTTATGACGGCTGCTGTTTCCAGTCCCGCCACTTCTATGGTGATTGCCTTTTGTTACGGGTGAATAGCGTCTGTGGGTGCTCGCAGACCCCTTCGTGCACGCCACCGCCCCGCGTCTGCACCCTTCGCCTTGGGTCAAGGAAAATGGAGGTCCTTCCTGCGGGACTCTTTCGGAGGACAACTTCTTTTCGACTGAAACTGACCGCAGCTGAGTAGGCAGCAAGCACGGAGACCGTGTACCGACCGCCGTCGAAGAAAAGAGAGTCGAAAGTGGATTTCACTTGAAAGATCGCCCCAGAGGGGGAGGCTGGGGCCACGGGAAATTATCGGGAATAAAGTTTTAGGCCCTCGAGCAAGGCTGCATCGACTCCCGCGGTATACTCCTCCACCCAAGGACCTGTTATTTTTATTGCTCGAAAATCACTCGAGGGTGTCGCCGGGAAGTTCGGCTTGGATGTAACCGAACTTTCCACCCTTGGTTTATTATTTTTTTTTAAATTCAACCGCAGTCGGTGCGATTTCTACCTCCGCAGACCTTGCGGAGTATGTGAAATGTGAATCGTTTTGTTCGGGGGTAAATGCAAAATGCTGAAATACTCGGAGCACTTTGAGAAATGACAGAGCTTATTCTGAGTCTTTGTTTGGCCAGCCGAAATTTCAGGGTGGATGAAACTTTAGTGCCTTCGACTTCTAGTATTATCTTGCAATTTGTAAGATTTTTAAAGAACCAGAGCAATTTCATTTTTTATACGAAACGGAAAGCAATCTTCTGCTTTATTCTTCTTCGTTACAAACTAAGAGGAACGTTAGGTTCTGCGTGTAATTATTGCTTTTGATGAAAACGTCAATCAAAAATAAAGATATTATTGTTTGGAAATATTTCCAGTATTATGATTCCAGCTAGGAATATTTGATATTTACAGAGGTGGTCTTCAATTTTTCAAAGCGCGCGGAGGTCGGAGAAAAATACTTCTGTGAAAACATACCACGGAGCTGGGGGCGAATAGGAAAATATGTTGGGAGTATCAACGATCGAATAATGGGCGCTTAATTCTCAAATTCTGTTTTCAAACGGTGGTCGCGTTTAGTTCTCGCGCGTTGGCATGGCATGGACAGCATTCCTTTTTGTGCGTAACAAAATTAAATTCTCCGCCGACGGATTGGTAACCGCTGCATTCTCTAGCGCGTGGAAAAACTAATTGCACCAGCTCGTCTTCAATGAATTTCCACGGCCATTATTCAGCGGGGAACGTTGCACCCCGAACGAAAAACTGGATGCGTCGTGTGTCATTTCGTGGAAACCCTCGGAAGGAATGAAAGTCGATTGACCATTAATTTTAGAAATTATTTAGCTGCAGCTTTCAAAACAGACTTGGTGCTGTAGGTGGAACTAAAACAATTTCGAATTCTTAAGCTTAAAAAATGTCTATATTTTAATTTCTAAACACAGAGGTGGGCAAAATTTTTATTTAAATAAAATGTCCAATAACGAATCAAAGTTAAAAAAATTATTCGTCGCGTGTCGAATAAAGTTAACTCGGGTTATCGATGAATAATATTTTTAACTCTTATTCGTTATTCGAAATTTTGTTTAAATAAAAATTTTGCCCACTTCTGGCCAAAAGTACCTACTTGTCGTTTGGATGAATGTGTTCTTGTCAGGGAATTAGAAGACTTTGAATTCTTTTCGAATATAATTCTGTGGGATATTTGTATTCTTCGAAAATTATAGAATACTTATTCTTCATTTTGTATTTATTAGGTAATTATTGTAAAAACCTATTAAGTCGTTCATCTATTGAAAAGTTCAATAACTAAAGACTTAGAATTTCGACCGTATTTTTAGAATATAAAAACCAAAAAGTGATATCAGCGCGTAGGTTCGGTCATGACCGAACCTACGCGCTGATATCACTTTTTGGTTTTTATAAAGTTCAATAACGTTATACATATTCGTTATCTGTCAGACTTCAGTAGCAATCATTAATAATTAAAAAATAGAGGCGTTGATACCTTCTATTTCGCAAGCACACTTCTCTCGTTAAACTTTATCCTACGTCGCAGAAAATTGTGCGAATCCCTCCGTTGTTTTGCAACTCGCTAATTTCATGAAGCAGCAGTGGAAACGGGACCTGGAAGCCGTATCTCCACGTTTTTTTCGCAGTTTTAGGTATCGCGCGAATTTAATTATTTCCATGTCTCTCTGGCTGTCCCGGCGTGCTGGCTGAAAATAATTGCCTAAACCGCGACGGGCGGAAATTTCGGCCATCACCTTCTGAATCCTACCCGACGTCCAATATTTCCACGACCGAGACAATATTGGACATCCAAATAAATAAAACTATATCGGAAGTAGAATGAATCTTCTGTGCGTTTCGTTGAAAAGGAAAAACTGTTCGTGTGCCACCTGGCGATT
The DNA here is from genome assembly GCA_946251845.1 of Andrena fulva. Lineage (NCBI taxonomy): Eukaryota > Metazoa > Arthropoda > Insecta > Hymenoptera > Andrenidae > Andrena > Andrena fulva. Next base: position 7,345,782 of record OX276332.1, read on the forward strand.
CAATTAAATATACCTAGCGCGCTCGCTGCAGACGTGTCTCCCCGAATAAATATTTGAAGCGCAGCAGTATTAATGACTCTGCGATTGACGAGAGCGTTACTATCGCACGCGATTGTATTCGTTTAGATTTTAGAGAAAAAAATGGCTACACATTTGGTTCCGCAATTCGGCCACTGCTAAGAGACACGCGCGCCCGGAAAGCTTTGCCGCCAGTGTAAATTAGTGGCGCGGTGCAATTTACGTTACCATCGATCGCAAAATTAATGCTGGTTTTTTCCCTGTGCCAGCGGGTACAAAAATCCCTTAAACTGTTACTGCCAGAAAATAGGTGTTTCCAGCTTTAATAACGGTTGCAGGTTTCGCGAACGACGCGATAAATAATCTCATAGATTGCGTCCGGTGTACCGCGTTCGTTGTCGATCCCGGAAACTGTTTAAATTCCAGCATTGTCGCGTTATCAGTTTTCGTCCCGCGTCATTCTATATTAAAATCGCAATTCACCGTTGCGTTGCCCAAAATCAATTAAATGTTAAATATATTTCTCCCCGGGAGCGATTGTTTCTTCTCGCGGACGGATTTATATATTTGACAGAGCCGTCGCGAAGCATTAGAGGAGCGCGAAGATTTGTCTCTATCCGAGAGGCTAGCGCGAAAATTTTCGCGTCTGGCCGGAGGAGAAAAGATTCCCGCTTATTCTCGACGGAATCTTAAGAAAAGCTGCGAGCATTTCTGGCCAACTTCCCCGGCAAACTTGCCGCGGCCCTTTTCAGAAGACGCTTCTAAGTTTCCTTTGGCAAAGTTTTACCTTGACCCAGCAGGCAGCCAGGCACGGGATGAAGTGCAGTGAGAATGCGCGCAACTGGTTGGCTGACAACTTTCCCGACACGTGAGAATTGCAGATGCTGCCCCGCGCTATACCCCTCGCTGCTTTTAAATGTCTCTGCGCGAAGCTGTTGGATGTTTCTTCTTTGCTCGCGAGTCCTTTCTTTTCCGCCCGGGGCGATCGCAACGAGTCCGCGAACTTGCGACCGAGAAACGAATGAATTGCTGTGATTCGTTTTCTCTTTGGCACCATACCGTAATGACGAATCCCTTCGGCTTTCAATCGTTTCGAGGATACGCTATTGGCAATGTTTCCGAATGTATGACACGTTATCGCTTGCACTTTATGCAATATTAGTATTGAGGGAATATTATTACCTACATGATTGTTATTAATAATTGTTGAGGTCGGTTGGATAGCCACCACTATATTAGTCATAGAGCTATGAAAATTGTAACAATTCAAATCACTTGAAATTTTATATGAATTTCAAAACTGTTTAGGTTTGATGAACCTTGAAAGTCTTGAGTAATTGTTGTTTCTCTTGGACGTGTTTTCAGAGTATCTTCTAATTCTAGTCCCACACATTCGCGTGCACTGCTGATTTTTCCATGGCCAGTGTTTAAAACTATTAAGTATGCAAGGCACGCATATGTTTTCCTAGTTTCGATCGAACCTGATGTTCGACCTGCATGATGAGATTGGAAGCTGCGTGAGAAGGAAACTGAGAGTTTACTGCGGCCTTCTTCGAAACTTAGGAACCGAGCCTGTGGCAAAGGAAATTGCAAAGTTTCGCAATTCTTTACGCGTTTGGCGGCACAGTAAATATGAAACTCGGAGGCAGTGTGTTCGATAGTTGCGGTACTCATATAAGAACGTGGTTTGAAAATTCTTGCAATATCGCACGCTATTAGGAGCACACTTGCAGAGACTAGAAAATAAATTCTGATTTTTCAAAAGCACATGGATTAATTTTCGTGGGAATCCTAGTATGAATAATTTAATTGGTTTCAATTTTATTGGTGTATTTAATTGGATATTTAATTGCTTACGAAACTACAAACTTCGAAGCAGCTTCTGTATTTTTCGTTCAGTTTAACCTAGATACCTGATTTTCCTCTACGTTGCCACATTTAGAGGATCAAAATTGCATGAAGCAGCATTGCAAGCAGAGTCCCTCGTAAAATCGTAAACATATCAGACGCGGGATTTACTCGATGCAACGGGTGTTGATTCTTCGCGATTAAGGTGAAAATCTCGCAATTGCCGGCGAGCGGTGCCAACACCAGCGATTCTTGCATCTGCTTGATATCGCACGTAATGGTCGCTGCACAATGCCGACCGCCTCGCCAAAACGGACTCGCGATTTCGATCCCGTATCATCGCCCAATTCCGTGGGCGTGGCCGCGTTGAAATTTTTATCGACTTTACGCGTAGCTGGACGGCAGCAAACATAATTTTACACTACCCCCCGCCTTCCGCGCGGAACAGCGGGGCATCGTGGCAAAACAAACTGAATTTGAAAAAAATGTGCACCGCGGCGCCGACTCGGTGGCAGAAAATCGTTGGTTAAATCGAATAATTCCGTTTGATGGCCTGGTGAATTGCGGTCGTTTGTCACGTTTCCTACGCCGAACGCTTTGCTTGCGGTCTCTTTTCATCCTGGAGAGCGATCTACGCGTTTCGGACATTTAAATGACTATTAGTCGTCAAACGTGCTGAATTTGAATATTCTTCCTTGCTTCTGGAATTGTTTATAGCCGATGTAACAGGGTGTACAGGATACTTGAAATCAAAGGATGCTTGAATGATAAAAAATATATCAGGAATATAATATCCTTTCTAGAAATACTCCAAATAATTAGGGAAATATGAACTACTTAGGTAAGAGGAACCGTAATAGATTAAGATAAACACTAAATGAAGAACCTTCCTTAAAACACACCTTTTAAAATCATAACTTATAATTATAGTATTAGCACGTCCCAGCTAATAGTCTCAGGTTTTACGACGCACAACTAAGCTGATGCGACAATAAATAAATAATTAAAAAAAACGGATACTTGAAAGAATTTACAGTTTGATGGTGCTGTTAAGTGTCCGCAGTGCATAATAATAAATATCATCGATGGATCTACCTGTATAGATCGATAGACATTTATTTAAAAAGAGCCTACCGCAAAAAAGGTTTCTCCAAAAAATCCCCATGGGTCCAGATATATATATATGTACAGAGATGCACTTCCGAAAATAACCCTGCACCTCCTTCAATTCTCCCCTTGACTTCTCGGCCACTCGCCGCGCAATTGCATAATCGCTGAAATCGTATTTTCTAGGATGCTCGGGCCGCACCACGAATCATAGTGCTCGTTTCATTGTATCTCATAGTACGTGGAAAAGTATCGCGCGCTTTCGTCGCCGAATACTTGTCCGGCTGCCAAATTGAACGCGTGATTTAATCCGCGCGACGCGTCGAACGTAGCGCCGCATTTAACGTTGGAAGATGACAAGCCAATTAAACGGCGCGTTATATCCTCGGAGCACGATCATTGCTCCGCGAAGCGTCATTAGTAACCAAAGCAAAGGGCCACGGGAGTGATGCTCGAAGGTGCGTGAAGCGGTGCGGAGCGTGTGGGTGCATTCAGGGACAGCTGCGCCACCTGACCTAATGGAATCCTCGCGCCGCCGTGCATCGGTGTTTGCTTGGCAAACGAGTTAACCGAAGAATCTGATACGGTTTAATTTGTCCCGCGATTCGAATCACCGTGTCATTTGTAGTAATAATGGAGTGGAACGGGGGGAACGCAAACGGAATACCGATAAAAATAGAGGGTGGCTCACCTATAGCTGTCATCCGAAACAAATTGAATCAGGAAAATTGGCTGCTGCGTTTGTGGGGTCATTAAGTGGATACTGCCTGGTAGCCCATAATTGTTCGGACGACCTTTTCATTGCAAATGGGTTCTAAATAATTTTAGAAAGCAGAACTGAGTCGACACCCCGAAAGCCTTAGGTTTAAAATTTAACCTTTTCGCACCGGACGGGACATATGCTGTCCCAGTCTGGAAAATTTTTGATATTACGGCTGGGACAACATATGTCCCAGTTACTGAAAAACATCTAGGACAGAAAATAACGCCAAGTTGGGCCTCCAAACTGATTCTAAATTGTTGATGGTGCGCTGTTATGGGGACGTTTATGTGTCTCCAAGACCTTCAACCTTTTAGGCATAAAAGTTATTTTATCCAATAATCGCTTGGAGGAGAAATAACTGACCCCGGCAATGGGGCGCACTCGGACTGATTTTTCGCCGTATTGAAAGGGTTAAAGTTACCCCCTAAAATTGACCTCCCCCATCTATCCTCCAAAGACCTATTTAATTTACAAATCATTGCCACGAAAAGGCCCCTCAACGACTCCACATCTGAATCAACAAGCCGTCAAAAATTTCCCCCCCGCACAAGTCGAGACCCCCGAATTATCCTGCCACGGAACAAAATGCCGGGTGCATTAACAGAAAAAGCGCAGTGTATCGTGAATACCGCGGAGCCGGCGAAGAATTCGATGATTTATGGGGAGCGCGAACAATGGAGGGGGCCGCGGGAAGACTTCAAACGCCGCGATAATTTCTGCCCCGTCATCGGGCCCACAAAGGTAACAAGGAGGCCGGCGGTGATTTATGCTAACAATAGGCAAAGTTCATCAGAAAGGCCGCGGCTGAATATAACGGCGCGGGATTCGGAAATTTTGAAACTCCTCCAGCTCTGATTCCCGGCGATTCCGTATCCCCGTGTTGGCTCATCAGTCACACGTGACTGTATAATGTCCATTACACGCGGAACTGGCGAATGGATTAAGCAAATCGGCTCACGACGCGCGTAACATGCGCGCGCCCTTCGCAGGCAGCCGGGTCCCGCCTGTGTACGGCCGCGCACCGGCGTGTACGTGTGGGGTGAAGTCGCGCCCGCGTGCACGCGTGTACGCACACCTGGCCGCCGTGTATCGCAGGCCGCAGCACCGGTTGCACCTAGTATCGGTTAGAATTTCCCAAGCCACAATAATTTTAGATGCCGGTGACCATAAATATCTTTCAGTCCGGCTGGTAATTTTAGGCCCGCACTCTGTGCAATCTCCTTGAATGTGGCAAACGTAGAATGGCCGCTTGCCTTCGGGGGCACGGGTCGCGCACCGGCCATTTCGCATCCCCGGCCGGGTCAGAGATTCTGCTAACGATTCAGCGCGGGGAATCGATGATCCGCCGATTGCTTTCGATTATCGTCGGTGCGATAACGGCGAGGCTTCCGGGTGTTGCTGCTTGCAATTGCAATGGGGATGCTGTAGGTATATCATCGGAGTGTTTGTTTGTGTAGTTTAGTTTTCCGTGGCATTGAAAAGAAGAAGTGAAGGAGATGGTGGATTTTAAGGATCGACTGCGGAGTGGTTTCAATATTTTAGGTGATCATTGATTAAGTAGTTGAGGTACACATAATTGAAGTAGGAGTCTAATTTGGCACTTGATAGAGAAGCTTTTGTGCTTTTAGATTTTCCCCGAGGTTATAAGTGGATTTGAGGCTTTTTCGGACACTGGTTCTTATGTAGTTTTAATGAATTAGGTAAGGAAAGTCACAAATAGAAATACAGATAGGTATGCTATTTTTAAATAACTTCCACCTGGAATAATCTCTGTAGCGCTGCTGAACTTCAGTGACCCAATTAAAAATAAATTAAGTCCTTCTATAATCATTCTACGTTGAAATAGAAACATTTGCATTAAGAATTCCTTTATCTTCATTACTGTACCTTTCGAAGCCAGGCCATTCACCTCGAATCGTCCATGATTTTTTTTATCTTTCCCCCCGAGTGCTGTCTGTGTTATTAATAAAAGTACCGTCGCTATCTTCGAAATTATCATTCGACGTAGTCTATTCGGATATTATTTTTCGGTTGTTCAAATAAAACTACGACTCCCTCTGGAGCAATATGCGAATTCTCCGCGGAGATGGGATGTAGACTTTTATATCTGCGAAAGGAGTCGGAAGCAGCGAATACAAGATGAAAATATGTGGTTTACAAAGTTCCGCGAAAACGCTATACTCCCGAGGCTCTCTCGAAATATGCGTTTTCAATGCCCGACGATTTCTATCAATTTACTGGAATTCCAGTCAAATTGTAACTAAATTTTTCAGCAATTCAATGTCACTTTATAATCCACAATTTCATCTGCTATCTCAAAGAGTCTTCTTTATAATAAAGTTTGTTTAAGAATTAGGAAAGGAAACATTGCTTCATAATCCCTGATTTGGTGAAGTCTTTTTTAACAAGATTCTTATTCAGTGGTGATAATTGGAATATTCATTGGAAGTTTCATTTAAGAACCATCCAAATTATTACAAATTTAGCCTTGCCAAGGGGAAAGTGACTTTTCATTTGTAACTTTCTGACAAGGCTAATTTGTGCCAGCTAGAAACTTATTTTGAATGAAGTATCTAATGGAACATCGAAAATGCCTAAAGTGCAGATTTTCATTCAATTTCCTCTCAGGCTTGCAGAAACCTCGTTGCGATCGTATGTCGGACACTTAAGTATTGCTTAAGGAATGATCTATTATTAGCTAGGCATTCTTCTCTAAACGTGTCGTCGTTTATTGGAAATCGGGGACCAATTTGATAGCATACTTAAGCGTTTGAGTGACGAATACTTATCGAGCCAAATAGTTTCGTAAGACGGTGATCTATATCCCTCCTCTTAGTTCGATGAGTCATTTGTTTGCACGATCTGGCAATAAACAACATCTCGTAGCCTTGCGAAGATAAATTGCTTTACTCCATTAAGTTTCTGTTCTGATTTCGCATTTTGATCGAAGGGATATCAAAGCATAAGAGTGGCGATAGCTTTATTTCACGAACTTGTTATATCATTGCTTCCTTACCTTCCACGAATTTAGAGGCTTAAGGGGGCCGTCGAGCACTCAAGAGAAATTTCAGTCTACGCAAACGAACGTGATTTTTTAATAACTCCACCGCAGCCTACGCCCCACGAGTCAAAGTGCTCCTCGTTTTATTGAACTCTTTATCGATGCAAATTCGAGAATCGTTATAAAATTCAGTTCAGTCGAGCGCATTCATGCCGCGAAGCCCGTTATTTGCAGCGACATAAATATGATGGAGAAAAAAAAAATACGTGCACAAATGTGGTAACAGATATCATCATGAAAAATACAGGAAAGGGAAGAGAAATTCATTCCCATGGGTGCTCGATAAAAATGAACACATTCTATCGCGAGTTGTCTCTTTTTTTTCCCTCCAAAAAAAAAAGAACGCACAATATGTCACAATGGGGGTTGAAATAAACATTATTCGTGCGCAATCATATTTCCAATTTTCCCTCCGATATTTGGTATAATATAAAGCGTACAAATTCAGAAATTTCATCTCTGTTTTAAGCGCGCGTTGAAACGCACAACACGTATCGGCGATATCTTTTATTTCTCCGCGGAAAATGTTTCGCGTCAGCCGATCACGGAGTCCGGTCTTGTAAAGCCGGGCGCGAGTTCTGTCTGCGTGTTAACGCGTTGCGAAGTCAATGAAGCGAGTGCCTTTCTCCGTGCGAAATGGAATTGTAAATCGCACCGAAACTACCCCCGCGGCTGGGCCACGCATCCCCTCATTTCCTCTCATCTCTCGTGCACACATCTTCCTCGCACCCTATCACCGTTATCCCAGCCCTTCGCGCACACACCCTCGAACGGATACGCGTCGACGTCCAAATATTCACCACCCTCCCCCTTTCCCTTTTACTCCACATCTTTTTCCCGGAGCGCTCACCTCTTCATTGCTTTCGCTTGGTTAGCCATCCCTTCCAATTTTCTCGCCCTTTTCCATCCCGATTCTACCTACTCGTTATTCATTTCTTTCCCACTTCATCGCCGTCGTTTCCTTCTGCCGCGAAGATACTGGGATTTATTGCAGTATATTTCGTCGCGGGGACACGATTCTGGTGGCGCAAGGGCTGTTTGTATTCGATCACTGTGAATTGGTAGGAAAATATTAGCGCTCAAGAGTTTTGCGATGTTTTTAGATGTGCTGGGAGTTTTAAACGCACTGGGCGAGCCTGGGGGTAGTGAAGAAACGCAATTAAGCGCCGCTTGACGAATGACCGAGTCCGTCAAGGGAAGTGTCACGGAGAAAAATAGGCGGATAGCACGCGTGCGAGGGTGAGAGTGAGAGGGAGATTTCAGGAAGCAAATGAAAAGTGTCGGAAGCAGGGGAAGAGATATGTTATCAGCGCCGCGAAGTGTGTAATCGTTGAGATTCAGTAGAAAAGCGTGGCTTCTGTTATCGCGTTAAGAAAGTTTAGAACACTGGGTCGTGAATCCGCCGCTGTTTTTGGAGTCGAGAATCTTTCGTTTACTATCAGCGCGTGTTTCGTCGAAGGAGAGAATATCCTGGCGGTAGGAAGCACGGTTTTATTGCTTAGAGTTTAAAAGTCTCTCTTCTCCTGACCTCATCTACAAACTCGCGTGTCGTAAACACTGAACTTTTTGGTTTTAACAGTTCTCGGGAACCGATCGCGAGGGTTCAGAGGGATTTGGTCAGATACAGAAGAGAAATCGCAGATCTTTTGACTGGAAACTTGGAGTAGCTAAATTAGGGAAATATAGAAACAAAATGTGGTAGCTTAGCACAGTAACTTTCTTTCTACTCCCAGATTTACAATGCATTCGAATCCCCCACGCTGTTTCATTTCATGGTTTCTAATATGGGGTTTTGCTGTGTTACAAAAGCACAGTCTCAAGTGTTAATAATAATAGCGTAGAGGAAAAGGTGGTATTATGATCCCCCGCTGGTAATTCGGCCCCTCGAGATTTTCATATTTAAGGCTTATAGCGTTATCCACTGCAACTACTACCCATAGACACAGATAAAAACATGTGACATTAGATGGAGCATAGTCGTCGCTATAATAAACATAAATAACATGACCTGCACATTTCAATGTCCTATCATTGCAAAATTCTATTAATTCTCTTACACATATGGAAACGAAAAGCCCGAGCCCAAATCGTATCCTCGCTTCGCATACTTACGCTTCAAAATATTACGCGTCCATTGTCTCGCAGCAAAGCCAGCTCGCAACCGAATAACACTTGGCCTATAAATCCCGCGCGTCGTGTGAAACCACTCGCGACCGAGGAGCAGCTTTTTGCCAAAAAGTTTGATCACGTACCCACGGTTGTCCCCGGTTTTTCCGAACTTGAAACTTTCCCGGCAAAAACGCTTACGCGAAAGAGCGGCTATCGCGCGGAACATTCAATCTGCCAGAGACAAATACACGGGTTCGTCGAAGGCCGAGGTGAAATTTGCCGGGCAACGCTTTCGAACTTTCCGTATAATGTGTTTTCTCTGCGGCACGCTGATACAACGTCCGCGGAACAGCGAGATCGCCGGGCCAGCTATGTATAATTAATTAACATCTGTTTATGCTGCGCGCGAACTTATAAATATTCATGGACCTCGGCCCAAGGTATCCGCTTGGATCGGTCGATACTCGTTTGCCAAAAATTGATTCGATCCTGGCGGTAAAATTCTCGTTCGGACCGCCCTCTGTCGGGAATACGCATCAGAGGGGTGGAAATAGTTTAAATTATTTGGACGAGGTCGGTGGGCGTAAAGGGGCGGATCGTTTGAGGATACTTAGATATTCTTCAGTTGTAAGAATTTTCCTCAGTGGCGTAATTGTTCACGACGACCGAAATTCGAGCAGGGAAATATGTATTGTTACAAATGTATGTAATACAAATGATATCTGGAGAATTTGATTTTCAAGGGACTGGCTGTTTACTACGAAGAGGAAGAACCTTGAGGGTTCGTGAGAAGCAAATTCAGTTTGAGTAATTCTGGTCTTCCCTGCTTATTCTTAATGGCACAATTACAGCTGAAATTTCTCTTTGAAGCTCTGTCGTAAGGGGGAAATTATGAGAACGGGAAATGATCCGTTCGTTTTCCATAATTAATTGTTCCATGGGTACTTGGAAGTATTGAGATTCAGAGGAAATTCAGTGGTGGTTAGCAGAAGGTTGAAAATGTGCGTGGTAACAAAAATACTGTAGTTTGTTAAAAAAACAATTAGGGTAAACCAACCAGTGAATGACCGCATTGTTGAATGAGGAGCCCAGTAAATGACTGCATACTTTTAATAAGAATTGTACTTATTAATGTTTGCTTAATACGCGTAACTAAAATTATGGGATATTAAAAGTGCAACTGCACTCCATTTATAAAAATATAATAATTTTTAAATTTATTATTGACATTTCTTTGCCTAATTACTGGTTGGTTTACCCTATATTTCTTAGTCTACTGTGCATAGAGGAAGGGAATTCCATAAAATAGACCGTCGTTACCAATATAACAAGTAAAATTAAATATTAAAATCGCTTTCGTGCATGTCGAGAAATATTTGTATACTTTGTTTGGTCCATCACTGCGTATAGAAATGCAAAACCACTGAGTGTTTAGCTTTGCATAGCTAATTCTTGTTGAAAATCTAGCAGTCCAATTTGAATGTTTGAATTCCGCCGTATATCCAATATTCGATTGAAATTCACGTTAATGTACAGTTTGATGAATGATGGGCAAAGATTTTCAGTGGAAATAGCGAACATATTACTACCGAGGAGTAGAAATAGATGACCATTGATCGTGAATGTGAAATACGATATCAGAGGCTCTCTTTCACGCAAATCCACCCAACCAGGCAAATAATTGATAAAGCTTTAATCTGGTTTCGCAGATCTTTCACGTTCAATGTTATCATTTCATTCGCAAATCGATAATTATCGGACATGAAATAGTTCCAGAAGATATTTAAGATATCTGCTCTCCACTAAATTCTTTTCGAGTGAAAGGAGAATAGAGGAAGGTATGATCGAAATGACAAATTCAGGGCGGGAAATTGATTTCTACCTTGATAGCGGTCTTGAGTAATTAAATTATTCTTCGTGTGTTACTGTGAAACCGGATGCGATATCGGAGATGTTAAATGGTATTTCCGCGGAAATTTCCAAATCTCGTCCGATATGAGTTAAATCTATGAAATTGATTAAAATGCAATGTGGTTAAAATTGAAATATTACCTATATGGAAATGGGGGATTTCCCGAGATTCTACGCCAAAATGAATTCCAAATGCAAACAGCAATGGTTGAGTATCGTCAGTTATACGAAATTAATTTGTTGAATTGATTAGGGCATCCATATTGTTTGATATTAAAAGTAATTTAAATATCTTATCATAGCCATCAATGGAACAAATATAAATTTCTGTAACAAAATAAGTTAAAATTAAATTCTACTTTACAAAATAAATATTACGACCACGCTGCAATTAATCGAATTCAATTTCATGACTTTTATCTTCGTAATCTTTTTCTTTCTAAAATTCGATTGCTATAGAGATGGATATATTTAGATTTTGGATGGTACAACACAGTTGTTGTTGGTTCTTCTCTATTAAGGGGGAACACCACTGTGACGGCCGGAAAAGTAAGCCATGTTTAAGAATTTTTTTCAGAAATAATTTACAGTTTTCATAGAAAATTTTTATTACCTACCTTTAGTACGCTGTCTTAAGAGACTATACAGTAAAAATAAATAGAAAAACATCCATAAATTTTAATATATTAATTAATCTTCTAGACCTCCCCACGCGAGCTGGTCGAATGTGTAACTATGGGACAGCAGGTCCGAAATTAAATTGTATTTTTTTTTATAAACTATATGAGTGTAGTTTCCGTTGTACGTACCGATTTCTTAAACAAATTATTTTTTTAAAAATGGTGCGCTTTAGAAGAAAATTTTCGAAAATCCTCGAATAAGATGGACAGTTTTTCGTGCGTATTTAAAAAAATTTGTTTTCAATCAAAGAATCCGTACGTACAACGGAAACTACACTCATATAGTTTATAAAAAAAAAAATTAAATTTGATTTCGGATCTGCTGTTCCATAGTTACACATTCGACCAGCTCGCGTGGGGAGGTCTAGAAGATTATTTAATATATTAAAATTTATGGATGTTTTTCTATTTATTTTTTTTGTATAGTCTCTTAAGACAGCGTACTAAGGTAGGAGATAAAAATTTTCTATGAAAACTGTAAATTATTCCTAAAAAAAAATTCTTAAAAATGGCTTACTTTTCCGGCCGTCACAGTGGTGTCCCCCTTAATACTTACACGTTAAACGCATCGTTCTAAAAGTTCGAGTATTAAAGCCAAAAGAGTCGCCCGTTGTTTCCGAGTGAAATATGCGTCAATCGAGTTGTCAAACGCTGTTACAAATTTTCCCGGAACTAAAATTACTTCCCTTAATCGTACCAATGAAATTGTCGAAATTGAATTTGATGTAACTTGTAACAGAGCTAAGGGTAGACGAATTCCGCGTTAGTACAGGTTGATTGAATCACGCAAACTGCCGGAGATTAATTAGTTGTTACCCAACTTGATTCTCGTATTTGTAGCTCCGTTGTGGCGAATATATAATACATTGTTTGCGGGAAACAATTTCGCCGGTCGCACAGACAGGTAATAAGAACAATTTTTCAGGAAGTCATTAAACCAGACAAGATTTAATTAAAAAATGCACCACCAATGTACTCATTCCTCAGAAGTTACCTTCCATTATCCAAGCCAGAATAACGATCCAAATGATAAGTAAACAGGGTAGGATGAATAACAGTGGAAGCTAAAAAACTTCAACAAGCACCAACTTTCAATTATTCAAAATTAATCACACACTTAAACAGTTACATTTCTAATCACTCCAGGAGAGTTAGCCAACCATCAGACACAAAGATCATTTTACATCATCCAACTTTCACCAGCTGTTCACCCCCCTCCTCTATATCCTCCACACCACATAACTCTCAGTTCCAAATATCTCAACCAGCCATAAAGAAGTCCTTCGAACAGTCAATCCTCCAATTACTCCCATCAACACGCCGCCATATCACTGTCTACCTTTCAAGTGCCGCGAAAGATGCAGCAGCGACCAAGGAGCAACCGTCCGCCACTCGACCAGGCTACGCAGAAGCGATCGCTTCGAAGACACGTGGGTTCGATTGGCCACGAGTTCGACAATTAAGTCCTCGGTATCGACGCCGTGTCAGCCAAGTGGAATGCGCGATTACGCGGTGACAATTGATCAAAGCGCATTGGGAGCTTATTTGCGGCACGGTGCACAGCTGCGCGGAAAGTTGGAATGCGGCGCGTGTGCCGCGCGAAGTGACTCACGGAGTGCGTGCTAAATTCAGACGTGCGGCCGGCGAGGGTAACTGGCTGGCTCTGGCCACGCAACACGGAAAACGCTCGTCAGAGCCGAGCGTCGTTATGAAAAATATGCGACAGAGAATCCCTGTCGCACGTGTCAGAGTGGCGTTTCGCGTTTCGCGGCTGACCGACGGCTGTAATCACCGCGAGGAAAGAACCGAGCCGCTGGGGGTGCAGCGTCGCTGCGCCCTGCCCTCGCGGAATTGGTCAGCGAGCGGACGGAAACCGCGCTGAATTGGATCGGAACTGGAGCAGGAAGTAGTAAGAGTTGGAAGTGAACTGGGTGTCAAATTGGGGTTGACCTCGAATGCGACGTTTCGGAGGGTTTTTAATGTGTTTTGGAGCAGGGATAGGGGCGTGGGAAAGGGTAAGGGTTGAGGGTTTGTTTAGAAGTGTTTCGGGGTTGCTGACTCAGGAACTGGGATAATGTAGGGTTTAGGGGATGGAAAGGTTTGGATGAGCTGGCAAGGTGATAAGGGGGTGGTACATTGTAACAAGAAAGTGGGGATTAGTTTTGGGGGTAGTACACTGTATGCAATATGGGTGTGTTGTAGAAATTGCTTTCTTAAGCTGACGCGTAAAAAGTAGACTGTTGGTATTTTAGTTACCTTGGATAGGTTGTGAACCTTCACAACTTTATCTGCAAAAGCAGTTTCTCAAGATCCGAAATCCTGGATCAATCTATTTCACTTGGATTTCCAGCAAATTATTCCAAAGGGTAGCTCGCATACAACTTTAAACTGTTTGAATAACATTAGCCCCTCGTTTCGTTTTTGCATGAACGACTACGACCGCGCGGAAGCTTGCTTGATTAAAACAGAAGCAAAATTGTTGCTCAGCGTCTAATGCAGTTTTCATTCGTACTTTCGTGATGGAAAAAATTTATTTCCGTTATTAAATTCGTGCGCGGAACTGCACACGGGACGCGGCGGTGGGAGCGAGTCACAGAGACGCGGACGAAACACCGAAAGTACCGTTTTTCCACGTTTTGTCTGAAAGCTTTGTTCGCGGTGTTTTTTCTCGTTGCGGGAAACACGCAGAAGTACGTCTTCTTGTTGGGAAGCTTGACGCGCTCCGTTCCGCGTTATGACCGCGGAAAGCCGCGATACCGCAGTTTTGCCGGGTGATACTTGAAAATTCTATTCGTCACAACGCGGGGAGCGCGAGAGCAACAGCCTTGGCGTGACAATCTTGCGATTTCAGAAAGCACGCAGCGAAGTAAAAGTGGTTCATCTGTGCTTTAAATTAATCTCGTTACATACGGAACGAAAGAATTATACTTACAAATTCTTTGACTGCACGAGGCGTGGAACCTCATATTTCTAAACCGAGATTATACAGGAAGCTATCAAACTCCAAAATGAATTAAACCGCAGAATACCCCAAATTTTCGAATTTTCAAAATATGACATTTCTAAATATCCAGACGCGAGAGTATTAAGGAACTAAAATATCCGATGTAAATACATAATATAAAGTTTGCCGGGGGAAGGAATTAGAGGTGTCTAAATTACTAGCACGCAATGTCTGTATCGTTTCAACATTCGCTCCAACAGCCAGGCGTGACGAGTGATTAGAATTTTTGAGCAGACAGCAGCACGGAGGCACATTGCAAGAGAACCGTTTATCACGTCAAAATTATCTAATTATTCGCAGAGAGCGAGAATGTGCGGGAGGGGCGGGAGGGTTGGGGGTAGAGGGTGAGAGACTGTACAAGCAGAAATGCATCGCGGCGCGGCACGGCGTGTGTTACAATTCGCTGCTGTCGTCATCGATGTAATGTACGAGGCTATAATTTGCAGCCGCGGTTAAATTGAAAATTTCCGCGGAAATATTGCAAAAAAATTAGACCATAATGGAACGTGGCTGGCTGCTGGTTTCTCAAGTTATTTTCGAGGCCCTGGCAAAGAATCGAAACAACGTTCGCGATAAATTCAGATTCCTAAAATCCCTCCACTTGTCACGTATACAGTATTGTTATTATTATTATTACCATTATCTTTTTGGATAGTTTCCTTTCCTTCTCGATATCGTTCTGGTCGCATTAAAGGGTAATTAGGATCAGGCTCGGTATCGATGGAAAACAATTGCCGGTTTCAATGGACCAGTTCAATTCGGCGAATCCGTGTCCGCGGTTTGCGTTTTGATAGGATTTAATTAATAATTTCGGTCCTCGCGAGCAACTGTGCACAAAGCGACCGGCGCACGTGTTATACGCATACGCGAGCGTTTCAACTCGTAACAATTTAATTAATGACTGTAATGAGATATCCCCGCGACCGAGGAGGGGATTGTACCGAGTATTCAAAATTAAGAATGTAGTGGGAAGACGGAATAAACAATCAGTGTGCGCGCAAAATTTTCAGTAGGCTATAAAGTTACATAAAATTAGTATTACTGATATTTAAACCGCACAATTCCAGTGGAGCGATATTGATGCTTGACGATGCAGGTATACCGGAGAATTTATATCACATTTACTGCGAACATATTCGGATAATTGTAATACGATATAAAAAATGACGGGCGCAGAGTAGCAGTGCAGGTGGTTGGTTTTCATTCTCCACAAAATCCCGCCGATTTCATGAAACACTGCCTCGCTCGGGCTCATAAAACAAGCAAAGATTGCACGGGGGCCCGTATTGACTTGTAAATCAGCATTGCCACGAACACACACGCCCGTGGGTGCCATAAACGTCGCTGCGAATAACGTAACAAATAATTAGCATTAAATGTCGTTTAGCTGCAGACTATTGTCATTACCACCGCATTACATCGGGCTAACGAATGCGCCGCACCGTGCTTATTTCCGATTAAATCCCGCGGCGTATCGTATGTAACTCCAGTCGTAACTGAATAGTGATTAGAATAATTCATTGGATTATGCTTGGCGTTGTTTCTGATTGCATTCGGCTTGTACGGGTCGAACCTATGCGGAGTGACGTTACTTACCGGCGGGCATTTTATAGTGTATTCGATCAATAAGAGCAACAAATTATTTAAATCATCTTCAGAAATCAATTAAAAAATCTACCTGTGACACACAAGGTTTTTGACGAATTAGAGGACGTTTTATATAAATACATTGATCGCGCGATTAAATATTACGTGGAAGGTTAATCGAGGCTACAATACCTGGGCCGTTGAAACACATATTGAAATTATTCTTTTTTCTTCGGACAGAGTGGCAGCGCGCGAATACTAAATTACCTAGACTAAACTTAAAGCCTCCAGCCTTGTCGACATTGAAATTATAGGTTTATCAGTGAACGGCCGTAAAAACGAGCAGATCAAAGTCCACGCGCGTTCAGGAACGCGGTCACGCCAGAAAATCGAACCGCCAAACATCGCGGCACAAAGTGAAGCTGTTTGCTTTCCGAACCATCCGTTTACCCTCGGCGCGCTCCTTTTAGAATTCGGGAAAATTCAAGTTTGCATTGAGCGCGTGCTTCAAATTGTTCAACGGTTCCCATCTCGCGGTGCTTGAATGGATTTAAATTCCGCGTATATATTCATGTTTTCTAAGAAAGGACGGTTAAGGCGGGCCGGGGCTATATTGCATATCGCGTAACCATTCAGCACTGAATTGCCAAAGGTAAAGGCATCAAGGAGGCTTTCGCTGGCTCGATAGCATTCACAGCTACTTCCTTACGTATCTCGCCGTTTGTCTTCCCTCGCCTGGCGCGATATTTCACAGCGGAATCATCCGCGATCGGTCTGGAAATAACAATGCGCATTCGCGGCACGTCGCGCACGGTTCAAGCACCCGGCTACGTAGCGAGCAAAGGTCCATTCGCGGCCGGCGAGCGGGGGAGGCAATTATTTCTAGCGCGATCAGGCGAATCCCCGTGTTCTTTTCTACGCTGATTCGTCTGGGCGGTCGCCTCCGTATCCTCGGTCTCGAGAAAGTACTTGCGAATGCCGGTCGGCGCGTATGACAATGATCGCGCAGGGCAGGGCGGAGGAAAGACAAAAGGGATGAAAGAAAGAACGAGGGGAGAGACGTTAAGAGGATTACGGTTGCATTAGACGCGGCTGGGCAATTCGCCAGTTGTGCTAATCGCGATGCATTCTTACGTCTTGACGGTCGATCGATCACGGCTGAGAAAATGAGGAGGTATTTTCTGACTCGCCGGCTACTTGGCTCTGTCGATTGCGAGATAACGTAGCTTTAAGGGGCGGCAACTGTATTAATATTCATCTGTTTGGAGTAGGAAGATGAGAGTCCTGGAAGACGCTTTGAGCAGGGAATATTTATTTTCTTGCGCGCCTCTGACGTCACATGCTGCTTTTTCAAAAGATCGTTGGGATTAGCGCATCTGCGAGATTTTCTTCTGGCCGTGTATTCATTGCGGAAACTTGCTAAAGACACTGCACTGGCGGAAAGACGCCGCGACACGAGTATTTCATATGATAATCGTACTACCTATTTTAATGAAGCCCGCGGATTCATTACCTGCGCGATTTTATTTCCTCCGCGAGCAATTAAATGTATAAATTTCCATGCATTCTCGCGGATTAAGGGCGTACTTAAATTGAAAGGGACGTTTTAATTAGCGTCGTTCGACGTTCATTTAATTGGTATAGTTTTCTCTTTCGTGCGCCCGGATTTTGGTCTAATTAATGGAGAGACCTAATGCGCACCAAACGGAGTAAAATTGCGTATCGCTGGCGGTTATACCGCGCTGGAGCATTGCCAAGATGCACTTGTTACTTTTATCTGTGGTATCGTTCACTCAACTCGCATTACTCAGATTAAACGAACTCCAATTTTTCCGTTCCCATTCGAAGCACTTCTTTTCGCTATGTCAATTGACGTACCGTACCCCATATTGCGAAAATCTCGAGGATTCGCTTATTTTCTGTAACTTAAGGGGGTAGGTTACCCTCAACGGCCTAAAATCAGGACCTTCTTCAAACGCATATTCTGAAGTAGTAAATGAATATAGAGATAATTTCTGTTTTAGTTTTTAAGCGTCATTTCGTTGACTTTAATGCGCAAAAAGAAAATTTTAAATATATTTATAGGAACAAAAGTTATAAATATAAATGTGAGAGCGTGTACGCGATGCACCGTTTGATGGTGAACACGATGCCGGACAGGTGAATCACCTAAAACACAAAGTAAAGGCACTTTTATAATCTGTAAGACAGTCTCCATCTTGTTCAGGACGCAAAATTTTGATAAACAAATTAATACAATTTTTATGTTGATGTTTCTGATTTTATCCTTGTTTTGTAGGAAAAATATTTTTTATCTTCTTTTTACGAATTTATATTGAAAATGTGCTGCCAATACATGGAGGGGAATAGTTTCCTGCAGCTGCCTGTAAATTTTCATTCAAATCCTTGTAGCGGTTTTCGAGATTTTACGTTCACCGTTTTGGAGAACGTAGTTTCTGGGAAATCGGGTTTAAAGTTCGACATCGTTATCCGATCTCCTGTGCAGGCTCGTACATTTTTTTACTGTATTTCCTTCAATTCTTGGAATTTCGGGGCCCAGTTGCGCTCAAAATACGTAGAAAAGATATAGCTACCGGAATATGGAGACATCCTAAAAACCAATAAGGTAGATGTCCCAATTACTGGCACTTGATTTATTATATGTAATAAAAACGTAACGTATAAAAAGAAATGTACAAAAAATAGTTATTATTAAATGGAGATTCTGGTTTACATTAAAATAAAAAAATATATGTACTCATATGTACCTAGGACAAGATGATTTTTGAGGTGACAGTTATAGGTACACTAGGATCGCTCGCGAATATTAATTAGTTATTAATAAATTCTTCATATTTAATTCATAAAACTATTTTTTTTAATGAAAGAGATGTTAAATAATATTATGTTTCAAACTGAAACAATTTTTAGGTTACACAACACGCGAAATGATTAAATGAAGTTTGGTTATAATCTTAAGGTGGCAGTAATTGGGACATCTACCCTATTAGAAAATTTTTAAGGTAACCTACCCCGTTAATGCAGATTTAAAAATAATTTTCAGAACATTCCTCACGTACCAATGGCCAGTATCTGATATTCCTTCTTCTTCCCTGGTTTAGTCAAATCCTCTGAACATCAGTTATACCAATTTTCATGCAACTATCATCGATCTAAATAAATAAAACTCCATAATTCAAAACAGCCGTCTAAAAACACAATACTCAATCCATCAAGCCTCTTAGACTATCCACCAATCTCCGACACCCAACCTCGCCATGCACCCATCTCTCCGAGCACAGAAAGTCAGAATCTAATCCAAAGAAACACGCGTAACGCCGAATTTCCCAGGTCAATCCCAGCAACGGCGTTGGAAGCAGTTCTCCATTGTAATCAGCGACATAGAAGCAACAAAAGACACAGACTGTTTGGCGCGTTAGTACCTGCAGACACCCCCCCGTGACGCAATTCCAGCCTGCTCCGAGCCTCTCTGTAGCCCATTCCCGACGCGTCGGTCTATTCAGCCGTCGAGAGAGCGTCGAGATGTCGGCACGCTCTACCGGGTCGCGGTATATCCAATAAAGGTGAAATTGCAGGGGGCAAACACGCGGAATCTACGCATTGATGTTTAATGCAAAATTCAAATGGTTCCCGTCAGCCCGTCCAGAGGAACCTGCCTACGCTCGAGACACACACGCACACACACACACACTCTTTCGCTCTTTCCTTGGTTCCGCCTGGCGACCCTACACGCTCGCCACGCCGCAAGGGCTAACATATGACGCTCAGTCTTGGCAGGTATTGTCAGGATCCCTGGGACATCTTTAATGTATGAGATAGCTGGCCTGCCACCGGTAATTGTCGCCGTGTAGACCGCCCTCGCATGTACAGGCCGCGACATGACACGTGGGGCTACTTCTGGGGGATGGGTTCTGCAGCTTTTTGTTTGTTAACGGTTAAAGGATAGCAGGGACACTTTTGTAATTTTCTGCTGTAGACAGGTGATTATGTCGTGCGATAGAGGATGTGGAGTAAGGTTTATGGATAAGGGTTTTGTTGCAGGTAATATTCATTGGGAATGCTTGTTGATTAGTTGAGTAGTTTTTCATGGTTTGGTTTCTTTTTAAAATACAGATCGTTTTGTTTAAGGAGAATTGATCGGGAGAAGACTCGTGATGTTGTCCTTTGAGCGTTGACATTTATTGTAATTTGTTGGGAATTGTATGTGGAGAATTGTGGGGCAATGTGGTAATGGACGATATTGGCGAGAAAGTTAGTCGGACAGTGGTGGTTATCGAAGTATTTTGTGATATTGTTGCTGGTAAATCCGTTAAGTATAAGATAAGAATTGAGGGATACCGAAAAGTGGGGCCGTCTGACTTATGAAGCTTTATACTACTGGCTCGCAGTCCTACATCATTAGAAACTTCTTCATCTCCTGATTTCTTCCTTATTCCTACTTTCTAAATTGTTCATCGTATGTTCTATGCACTCAGCACTCCTCTAGAAACGTTCTAATATTAAAAATGGTGTATTGATGCAGAATTACCGTTTCTGATTGCCCACTACTCACGCTACTTCGCCTGATCGTAGAGAATCGTTTGGCAAATTGAGCATTATTTTCATCTCCTCGTATAATCCTTCATATTATTCATATATTTCCCTCTGCACTGCGTATCTTCATCTATTCTAGATAAAATAGTTCAACATTAAACAATATTTTAACAACCCTGCATCTCCATACCCCAGGAACGTTTAATTCATCCTTTTCCCCACTTTCTTCCACCTTTTCCTCGAAAGTAGATGAAATATTTTCAGAGAATTTCACTATGGAATACTTATTGTACGCGTTCGTCTGATATTCGATAGCTTATACTACTTGGTGGACCTCCCAGTGTCTGCAACACTCCCCACACTTTTCCTTTTGCTTTCACGTTGCTCCTGTCTTCTTGATCCTTTTTCCCATTGCGCCCCAGCAATTTGTCTTTAAGATTTCAGACCTCCCGCCCACCCCCGTGCCCTCCCTTCTTGCTTTTCTCTATTTCATTCCATTCGTCTTCTCGCGCTGTTCTCCATACACGTGTACGCGGCCCGAAGCCGCGTAGCCCGAGTAAATGAGAGGGGAAGCTACGTTTCCACGTCGACACGTGGAATCCCAGCGTAGAAAATTACGCGAATTTATACCATAGCCCGCCCGCCCCTCGCTCCAACCCGGGCTCATCCGTCCGCGAATTGGACTTCCTGCTGGAAACTCGAACGATCAAGAGCACCGGTTTGTCACGCGTCGAACCGCGTTAACACCGTTTCTTAAGATTAACCGATTTAACGCGATTTCGAGATGGCGTTCTGTTGCTGGCACAAAGCTTGACGGTGCCTTTGAATAGTTCCCCAATGATTCTGTTACGCAAGGGTCGGGGGCCACTTCTCTTTTAGCGGAGCGATCGATTAGGGCCCCGCCTCTATGAAAACGGAAACAATTGAAACTTCTTAGGGAAATCGATCATAATTTCATAGAAATGAAGCGAGCCGGGGAAAGGTATTTGTTTAAGGGATTTTAGAGCTGCGATCGCAGATGAATGGAGAGTCTAAGTAAGTTTCGGTGGCGTTAGAAAGGGGTAGGTTTCTGAATTATACAGGCGTCCAAAGGAACGGATATCACTGTGCAGATTAGGAAGATTGCGCTCCGTTCCGTGTGATTTCTGCGAATTCGTGGAGACGTGAAATGTACACGTCGGCTTTCGGAATATTTTATAATACATCGTGTTGTATCACCACGTCGTCGTTCGCACACCGGCAGGCCGCGTTGTCCTGCTCGCTTGTCGAGATGAAATTTTGAAAAGCTGCAGCGTCGTGGAAGATCCCGGCTACGAATTTCTCACGGAGAGCAGGGTGCGCAGGAAGGCCGCACGCGAATTAGGAGACACCTTGTACAACGCCAATTCGCATAGCTCCCCTGGGAGATCGGCGAGACCATATTTCCCCTGCTTTCGAACGCGAGAGAAAAGTAAAGGAATACGAGAGAACTGTTTCTTTGTCCTGGAAATGTATCCGTTCAGAACTGTGCCCTACATTCGGCAAGGAAAGTACTCTGCGAAAAGTTTTTCTAAAGATTCGCATGTTTTTTTCAATCTAAACGAAATTATCATAGACCGGGAAATCGCTGTTCTGTTTAAAAACGTGACTTCATTAAAATTGAAATCGGGGTTAGTTGACTAAAAAAATTACACAGTTTGCTGAAAGAACTCTATGAATTTGCTTTCAAATTAATAAATTGCAGCTTATGTATCTTTCGCCTTACTTTAATGATATTTAACTACTAGTTCGAAGCGTCAGTCAAGACACGCTAATTAAAGTGTTGAATTACTTTGCAGCAGGAAGAACATAGAAATAGTTGGTCGTCTACATTACCTCCTGCATAATTTAAACACCCCTCTTACAATTGAATGTTATATCCAAAAGAGTCCTCCGAAATTGAGTTACAATTTGCACGTCACGTTCGTCTGCTACTAATTCATTCAGAAATATCGACTAATATGCGACCCAACCATTGATCATATTCCCCTTATTAGCACCTTATTTTAGTCGAACTTTCGTCAGTTAAAAATTATTCCATTATTCTACTCATCGAAGGGACATAATCCAATTCCGCGGGCTGGAACAAAGCTTCGTTCGGTGTTCTACCAAGGAAAAAGCTGGAATTGAAGGTATCCTCGCGCGCACGGATTAGGGGTGGTCTTGTACAGAGGCAAATTACATTAGTCCCTCGAGATTTTCTCGCGTATGTTTCCCGTAGCTTATAGCTTCTCCGCGAAGGATGCAGGAAACGTATGGTTCCGTTCTTGCCTTTCTTTCCTTCTCGACGCTGGATAAACAAGGAACGCAATTACGTATCGACCTGGCTTGGGAAATGTCAGAGGATGTGTTTGCATTTGAATTTATATCGCTATTTTTAATGACACCAATACGAGTTGAGTTATTGAGGCTAACTTATTGTTAGAAGCCCCTTCTCTCGATTCCACGTCAACTTTGTCTAATTATATCTAAAAGTGCTAATTGTTTAGTAATCAGTTTGTGTCTGTTTTGTGTCTTGTTGATCGATGGATTATGTTTCTATGTCTCTAATCAATAAAGTCGAGTTGAAAGTTTGATATATGATGTCTGTTAGTGACATATTGTATTCGAAGAGAATTTGTGTGTATCAAGTTCGACGGTTTCGAAGTAATTGTTTCATAATTTTGACTGCCAATGTGCAATTGGGATCGCGGGGAAACCGACGGAAGCTGTAGAATTTATGCTCGTGAAAGTAATAACGATAACGACGGAAATTTTTGGAATGCCTTTTGGAAGACGGGAGGGCTGAATTTTCGTTTGACGACTGGTGGGCAGTGAGAACGGGATACAATGGATTTTATCGGGATCGCTGAATAATTTGCAGAATTCGTGACCCAAATGAAATCAGCTCATCATTTTAGTCTCATTCAATTCGGGAGCCATTGTAAAGTAACCATTAATAATACCTTCTAGGTCACGTTAACCGTTTTGCCAGTTCACTATTAATCAGAGTTATTTCCATTTATATCATAATTTCGCGGATGCCCCGCAATGGGCACACAGAGATAATCTGCATGTGAATATAACGAATTTGCACCTGCGTTTACGAAGTGTTTAGTTTATTCGCCTCGTATATCCTTGACCGGGGTGTGAAATTTATTAAGTCGTGCTTAATGGGAAGTAGATTTTCGAACTTTGGCCGACGTCGATAATTTTCTTTCTTTAAAAAATCTCTGCCTTTCCCTTTCACCACTCAAACCGGGCATAGAAATCTACTTGTACTTTAAGTCAATTATGACACAAGCTCGTAAAATATGAATTGCAATTGTGAAGTTTCGGAATAGTTCCGCGTTAACAGAGAGTTATCCTTTTACGTAACATGACTAGTGTCGAATGTAATTAGTCCGTGAGTAATCGTGGATCACTGAGCTGAGCGACTTTATGAGTCATGCCTGCCTGTCAGTTCATGTCTGACAGAGCGCAGACTCGTTCCCCTTGCTCTACGACGCTCTTCGGCGCGCTCTACTCGAGCTGCAAGCTTTCGAAGTACCAATCCACGATTATAGCAGTATATTCGACGCGATTGCTGGATTATTGCATCCTCCAGGTATCCTTCGGTATAAACGCGACACACGAGTGTTGCTACCCTTCTAGCTCTTCTCCAATATACTTCCAAACCGAATCTCACAAGTCACTAGTCACTTGCACGAGGAAAGAATAGAAAGCTGCAAACAGGAAGACACCCTTTGCAACCTATTTCAAAGTTCCTAAATGTTCGAAACAATACGACGTAGGTGCTCGATAAGAAGGGATTTTTTGAAACTGCAACCCGAGCGGGGTAAAAAAGGGGTGAAATATGTTTTCTCGGACTCCTTATTATTTCTTAGGCCCGATTAGATATCAACTTGGTTTTTACTTCGAAAGCTTACCCACATAAATGCCTAAAAACCAAATTCATGATTTTGCCCCAATCAACCCCTAAGGGGGTGAAACGGGGTAAAATGTGTTTTCACGGATTCCTTAAGGGGACATTCTACTCTCTCGGCCGAAAAATCGGCCAGTTTTCGGTGATGGTTTTTATAATGAAGTAAACACTTAATGTTTTCGAATTTCTGGGGGTATATTTTACCACTCTTGAAATACAAGAAAAAATAATTGTTCTTTGTTTATTTCATTTGTTTACACAAATATTTCACAGTTAAGTTGGCGGCATCAGAATTGCTGGCGGTTGAAATTTCGGACGACTGGATCATCGGAAATAAAAAAACCAAACATATTTTTAATTCGCAGGAGTATGGTTATCGCGCTTACCACGAAAAAACAATTTTGGACCAAAATTATTAAAATGGCGGTCAATCAAAGTTGAAAGTACCGAAAAGGGCATTTCTTTTCTGTTTAATAGATATAAAATGTGAGAAAATATTAAAAAATCTTAAGATATTTGTGCTAAGCGGGAAAGCCACTAATGTGTAGAATAGCATATTAAAATTTTGGATTAATTGGTCATGGAGTTTTTTTTTTATCACATCCGCCAACCAAGAAAATGGTGTTTCGAGAAAAACGCGTTTAAAGTTTTGAGAACCAGGCCGCTGACGCTATAAATACCTATAACATTGAAAATACATCGAATTTCGCTCCAAAAATTTAGGAGGATATTGTAGAAGGTGCATTCTTCCGAATTCAGTAAAAAAAATCGAAATTTTTGAGGCCGAGAGAGTAGAATGTCCCCTTAAAGTTTTAAGAACCAGGCCGCTGACGCTACAAATACCTATAACATTGAAAATACATCGAATTTCGCTACAAAAATTTAGGAGGATATTGTAGGAGGTGCATTCTTCCGAATTCAGCAAAAAAAAAAAAAATCGATATATTTGAGGCCGAGAGAGTAGAATGTCCCCTTAATATCTCTTAGGCCCGAAGCGAAGCGCAGGGTATTTTGCTAGTCCATTATATATTACATCCTCGATTAATAAATACCACTCTCCACCAAATACAGACATATAGAATCTCCCTACGATGACAAACTCTCCCTTGAATGGATTCCCCAACAGCCTTCCATCGCTACCTATAATTCATTCGTCAGCCGCTCGATTTACAGCACCCCTTCAATTACAACTGGCCTGATTACCGCTCCACGCGTTTACATTCCCCCTGCAGCGTCAACGACGTTATTTATTAAAACGTAACAGGAATCAGGCGCGACCGTCCGGGCGCACTGCCGCGGTCACCGAGCCCGCGCGTCCGCTGTTTCGCGACACTTTGTTCGCCGTCCAGCGATATTTCCCTTGTACATACTCTTCGGCCCGTCCGCGAGCCCTTTCACCCTGGATTGTTTCCACCTCTGGCCAGCAGCGATCCGTTAGTTTGGCCGGCGTCGCAGTTTCGCTGGCTATTGCCGTGCTTCTTCGCCGCGAGCGCGGCGAAACTTCGCGGTGGCCCGAAATCATGGCCAACGACGGTACGAAAGTTGGGGCCACGTGTGCGAGATAAATCGACGGGACACATGCCGGAACCTGCGACCGACGTGCCGAGTTTCGGCCACTTCCCCGGCCGAATAAAGCGGATCCAGAGGCGAGCTCGACCATTTTAACGCGTTTTCGCGAGCCAAACGGACCAGTTGCTCGTTTATCCCACGCGGGCGTCTCTGCCCGATGGACATCGTCGAGTTAAAGGTGGTGGATTTTATGTTGAAGACACGGAACTGGCTCTCTGTTATATTGGCACCGGGGACCTGGAAATTTTAAGTAGCTAACACGTGTGGTGATGATTTGATTGTGTTCGTTAGACGCAATGCTGTGCTCGCGTAGTGCGTGCATTGTTTGCGGAAGCAGGGATTAAGAGGAATTCGGGATTCAGGGGTTAGAGGTAGTGCATTGGAGGGAATTTGGAAACCTTGTTTGAGTAACATATGTGGATAAATGGATGATAAGTTAATAATTCTAATACGCTTGTGGAGGCTTCAAGGATTAAGCTAGATCCAGATTCAGGAATTGAAGATAGCGCGCTGTGTGGGAAGGGTTGATAATTGCGTTGGATGGCGTCTATTAGTCTTCAGCTTCTGCTAAATTGAAACATATCGCGCACTTGTGCCTGTCGGACTACAGGGACGAAGACCGCTTATTTTTCTAACAGTATTTCGAGTACTAAATTGTTAAATAATTCTGTACTACTTCTCGCGCTATCGAACGTTTTCAGGAGCGCCTTTCAATGACTTTTAGAACTCGGCGTTTCAATAACACTGCGGTTTAAAGAGACAAATTCGAAACGCGAATGATTGGGCGGATTTATTGCGACACTCGCAAGAGCACTGTGCCGCTCTCAAAATCGATTTCGGGGGTAGGGATTGATCCAAAATTGCACCTGTCAGGATACTCAGCGCCTCTGAAAAAGGCTCGTTGAAATCCGTGGATCTCGAAACCAGCGGTTTTTCACCGTCGCCAGCAATATTTTATTATTTTATTATTGTTGTCACTGTCGCTGGCAATTGTAGCCATTTGTCCGACGATGGGTGACGTGAATCGGCGCGGGCACGAAACCCGGGGATTTCGACGCATTATCGTCGGCTGCTGATTTAATAATGCTCGAGTTATTAGTGCGCGCTATTAACGTTTTATTCGAATTATCTAATCCCACGTAAAATGGCCGAATGCCCCTCTAATTAAAAACACTGACAGGCGACGCGCGTTTACGTATCAACAACTAATAATTACTTCTGCAATTAATTAGAACGGTTGAATTATAAATGGCAAGTGTTAAGGGGGGAGACCACTGTAACGGTCCGAAATGTAAGGGTCTTTTCGGGAATTTATTTAAACCAAACAACGCAAGTAAATCAATGTATTGCTCAGTATAGTTAATAGTGTACATATCGAAGGGTAAGAAAATTTTTTTTCAATGAAATTCATAAATCCGTTTCCTGTATACTCTTCGTCAAAATTTGCACTGCGGCAAAAACATCCTAGTTGCGTTGACAGTGTCCAGGCCATATGGTTAATCCGAATTCAAAAACACAATAATATTTAGAAACTAGAAGCCTGCCTCTATTACGTGACGATCAAAAAAAGTCAAAATTGTAAAAAATTACAAAATGGCGGACCATTGAAAAAAAAAATCATGTTTTCGGGGTACAAAATTGGGGAAATGTTAATAAAAAAATAGAAGCAGGTCGAAAATTGAAAAAAACTGATCGTCAAGTAATAGAGACGAGTTTTTCGTACAATAAATGTCCTTGATCATGTTAACTGGACGTATAGTTTTCTCTGTAGACTGTCAACGCGGTTAAAAAATATCATTGTGAGGAAAACGCGTTCAATGTTCTGCGCGGCTCAGTCGCGCGTTTGACACCGCTTCACGGAAAACACCATATCTACGTCAATTTTGTGAATTTATTCATAAAATTTGGAGACAGCGTTCTTGAAATGTACGTCTTTCAGAAAATGTAAAAAAGAAAAAATTGATTTTTCAGATTTTTTACAGTGGTCTCCCCCCTTAAGGGGTTAGGACACAGTAACGAGCCAAGAAAGCAGACGATTTTTAGACGACGATCATAAAAAAAGTAAACAATCGATTAATATAAGGTTTTGTGTTTTAGTTCACTGTATTATGAACTATAAGAAAAGCATATAATATTTACAAAATAGCATTTGTACGCCGTGCATTTAAAATGTCCATTTTTTTTCGGATGACCAGCTGGTGGGCCGGATTCCGGCAAATCGGATGAACAGTAACAAAAACCCCAAAAATGTCATAAACTATAATATATTTCCTAGGCATTGACGATCCAACATTTTAAATTTTTTAATTATAGTACAAAATATAAACAAAAACATCACACACTTTTGTCGAAATTTGATCATTATTTTTCAAACATCGACCATTTTGTAAATTTTCGCAAAAATTGAAATGTTGGATCGTCAATGCCTAGGAAATATATAATAGTTTATGACATTTTTGGGGTTTTTGTTACAGTTCATCCGATTTTCCGGAATCCGGCCCACCAATTGGTCATCCGGAAAAAAGGACATTTTAAATGGAGACATTGTACGGCGTACAATTGTTATTTTGTAAATATTATATGCTTTTTTTATAGTTCATAATATAGTGAACTAAAACACAAAACCTTATAATAATCGATTGTTTACTTTTCTTATTATCGTCGTTTAAAAATCGTCTGCTTTCTTGGCCCGTTACTGTGTCCTAACCCCTTAAGAGGAAAATTTTAATCTTTTTCGTGTAACAGCAACACGTTGCCAGAAACTGCTAGACGGCCACTTTAATGGACATACAGGAAAACAAATTATCCCATGCATCGTTGCATTGTATTCTTTCCTGCTGGACGAATGTCCGCGTAATTAGTCGCTCTTGTTGAAGCTCAATCAGGATTGAACGAAACTCGATGGCGTTAACAATAGGGGAGTGTTAGTGGTCCCGTTGGAAATTCTGGCCCGACGTCATTTTATTATCCTTATCACTGTCAGCAGCAATTAGAACCATTTATCGCGGCGCGGAGCGATGCAACGCCGAGCTGCGCTAGATTTGATGCATTAGCTCTCCGCAAAATTTAATAACACTCGACGACGAGTTTTTATTGGGTGCTTGGACCGCGGCTCTCGTGCATGCCCGATATTATCGCTGGGACATACGCGGTGATCTATTAAAAACCGAACGCGAGATTGAATAGGAAAAAGCTCGTTTCCTTCGGGGCAATCAGAGTCGTCGATGAAGAGAGACCTGAATTAAACGGAGAATCGATAGTACTATCAAACCACTGATGCAAAGTAACACTAGATTAATCAATTAGAATATTCGACCGAGCTCGGGAAGTCGTTACTCGTCTCACGGTCCGGTTGATTCGTAAGAATCTTTGCCATCCTGTTCCCAAGATCAACCGATAGTTCCAATTGAAGTATCTGCCGTAAGAAAGGGTCCACTCAGCGAATGAATATTTCTGGTTCTAACGAGCAAATGGACGCTAAGAATTACCCGCGGGGGATCCATTTCACGGGCTGCAGGAGTGCTCTCAAAACAGTGGAAGGTATTTCTCGCGTAAGGATGTAGCTCCGGCTCGAGTCGCTGAGAGTGACAATTATCAGATTGAAATCTTGACCTCGTCTTCGAGGGAGCAGCAGCGTCTTCCCTTTGGAGAGGCAGCGACGCGATGGAGCAGATTCCGCGTACCATTGGCTTAATTAATTCATTCTGGCTCGCGTTTAAAATTGCGGAAAATTAACGCGCCGAAAGAGCGAGACTCTCGCGGAGATAGCGTTCCGCAAACGGAGGGAATATTTCGCCGAGGGTAGCCGGGGAATAAGTTTACCGTCCTTTTCGAATCCATTATCGGGCCCAATGGAAAGGAACCTCTCCGCCTCGGTCAATAATTGCGGCCGGGCTCCCGATTATTAATTAATCGCCTTGAACCACGGAGACAAAAAGAATTTAGAAGGGACGCCAGACGTTTGATGTATATTTCACGAGACGATCAGCATTAACGCTCGTAGGCGCGGCCAGTGGGATTCAGTAAACTCTGGTGAAAATTCTTCTCCGTTTCGCTGGTGCTTGCTGGTAATAATTACCTCAATCATTGCCACGTCAAGAGAATCTCTGATCAGTTAACTCTTCTAAAGCAAACGAAGCTACTATACGGATTAACGTGAAATCACTGCGATCCATTGAAAGATCTGGGGAATTAAAGAATCCCAAATACCTCGCGGGATCCACGACAGTGGACGGCTGGAATGCGGCTTCTCACCGCGGTGGAAATAACGCGGAAGAAACGTTATAAGGGTCCGCCGTTGACGCGGATGACCGCAATAATCAAGGATCACGGGGTAATCGGGGATCATAAGCGCGATGGCAATTAGTATTCACGTACAGCTATCGCGGGCGCGCGGCAATTGCCGTTCTAAAGGGCCGTTTTGCGACTCTATCTCTGACAATTGCGCGCACGCCAGTTGAAACTAATTCGACGAAACCATAAGAACGGGCGTTTGGCCACGTCTGATGGTATTACAACGGGGCGGGTGCACGCGGATCACGGCGGAACAGCTGAGGAGAAACCCGAGAGTAGGCGAAGCGAAGTCAGCGCTGCCTGGAAATAGCTTTGGCAACGGCCCCGCCAACGTGCTGTCTTGGTCCATAAAATGGAAGATTACTAGCATGTTGCTTTTCTACGCGCGCTCCTTGTCGCGCCTCGCTACCCTGCCCCGCCCCTCTGCCACGGTTAATATAGATCATACACTAACGATTTCTGGTGGACGTGTCGTTTAGCTCGTAATGACGAAACTCGGATCTGTTGCGCCTCGCGCGTCACGACTGACGAAAGATGCGCCACGTTCCTTTTTAATCCTACTGCCACGCGATGATGCGTTTGATGGAGCGCACCGATGATTTCTGATAGTTGTAGCCAGCGTGTAGGCAGGGATGACGAAAGATTCTTGGATTCCTTGCGACCTGCGCCAAACTATTGCTTCTTGGGAAATTTATCAAGACTCCTTCATTTTCTCAGCGCGAAGGTAATGGGCGAGCTGTAACCTTGACGAGCAGTCCACGGGCAAAAAAAAAAAGTGACTAATTAGAGCGATCATCTGCTTGGGTGAAGTGTAGGGGTTGAATTGTTTGAACATTCAGTTATTTTCGCGTCTCCTATTACGCAGAGTAGAGTAGATACAGTAGAGCATCAATTATTCAAACCTCGATTATCCGAACCAATGTTGCATCATCGCTAAGCCCACCACTTCTTGGACTCAGTGTAGCGGTATAATAATTACTATGCATTGTACATATATATTCTGCGGAATATATATTGCATTTCAAATTACAGCAGAACTCTTGTATTTAATAAATAATTATAGGTGTAATTCCTATAGTTATAGACTTGGTAAGCTTCATTCTCCGGGCAATTCAATTTTCTGAGCCACCTAGATATTGATTACTGATCGAACCGAAGCCTCAATTAAATCACGAAAGAGTGCCCTGGTTATTTCAGTTTTCAAATCAGAAGGAAAGTTTCAGTGCTGCAACGTGCTCAGGAAAAAGCTACGCCGGTGTTGAACTCCACGCTTTCTCCGGCTTAAGAAAATCCTCTGCCCACTCGAATACTAGCGTTTATTATCGTCCTCTCGCTAAATTCCGTCCCGCGCGGGCGCGCCGAAATAACCGCGTGCCGGCGTGCACATTACGCGGCCCGCGAAACTCGCGAGGCGGCTCGATACGGTCCACGGCTTTTCCGTGTTTCGTTTTGAATTAGAACAAGGTCTTTGTCTATGAGTCATTCTATTTCGAATCGAGCGAGCGCGCCGCGGTGCAACTATAACTCGGCTCTGGACGTAATCCAATACGGTGCATACGTTTAAAATTATAGCGAATACCGTCAACCGGGGTCGTTCGATTTCTTTCGGCTGTCACAGTGCCCGTTTACTTGATGAAGATGGGAAACTGATGCCCCATAAGGCGTCGCTCCGCTTCAGATCAAACTGGACCCGACGTTTACTGACCGTAGATCCCTTCGGTGATGAGGGAAGCGGAGGCTGCTCCCCCAAAAGATCGAATCTGTTGTGTTAATTACGAGCTGCACGCTATATTTGCACGGGGAGAAGAGAAGTTCTTCGCCCGGAAAAGGTACTTTGGCCGATGGGTAAATTAATTATTCATGGGAATGCGTTGGCGGGTGAACTTGGAGCTTGATTTAATTGTGGGGCGTTCTTTTACATTTCTGGACTGGTAAAATAATTGCAAGTTCCTTTTCAATGACTAACAGCCGGGAGGTATTAAATTCTAATATTTGGATATATTTGAAACTGAGAAACTCGACTAACAGAAGTAATTGTAAGAGGAAGGAATGTGATACATTGCAACATTACTGACTTGGAAATATTTAAACGTAGTGCTTCAAGCGATCGGAGCAAAATGGATCCAATTTTGGGCTTCAGTTTCTTGACCCTTCGTTGACACTCTGGGTGTGAGCCACCCATAAGCTGATTTTGACGCTCTGTACGCAAAGTAAATACCTTTTTTCCAAAGCCGACTTACAAACTATTTTTTTCTCAAAATATTATATCTGAACAACAACTCTGTAGATTTTTAGCTTCTAATATTGAAATTTGTGAAAGTTACAATATTTTGAAGATTTTCTTCGTTTTTTCTCGACACATGGTAATATAGAATTTTTTTTACAAAAACTGGGATAAAATTTCAATCAAAAGATTATGGGAATACATTCTCGAGACTTTGAAATTAACCCATCATTTTTTTCATAACGATTGGATTCTTTAGATGAGATTGACAGCCGTTCAAAAATTGCTCTGGGTGTGAGCCACCCAGGTATGTCAAAGTTGATAAAAAATAAAGGTGAGTCAACGAAGGGTTCCGACAGAATCTGATATAAAATATTTAGTAAAGCTTCCATCGTTCACGCACAATATCGCAATAAATTCTCGGCTCTCAGAAGAATTCTCACTGTTCCTAACTTCCTTCCAGTATCCCACCTACCCTCGCAGTTATTAATATTTAAACGCCAGGAATGGCCGGATAATCGCTTCCTATTTGCGCAGCCACCATCGACCGTTGCCTGGACGCGCAAATTATTGCAACAAAGTATTCAATTAATGCCTCCTCTATTAACATAACATCAGCCGTCTCCAAAGGGACGCGGAATTTTATGCGCGCTGCATTCGCGATGCACACGCTAGCCAGAGGAGAACAGAGCAGAAATTAAAAAGGAAAGGAAGAGAGAGAAGAGAAAGGAGAAAAAGAATAATAAAAAGGCTGCCCGGTGCCGGTACGCCCCCGTGTTCCACGGTGTTAGCATTTTTGAGTTAATTACTGGGGCAGAACAAAAAATGCAGAATTAGTAGTTCCACGAGCGAACAGCGAGGCTGTAGCGGCGCCGGCGATATGGGTGTGTACCGGTCCCTCTAACGGATGTACAGCCTCGAAATCGCGATAGGTAGCCGGTGAAATTCCACTGTTTTTCGCTCCGCGGACGCGCGGGGAATTAAAATCTTCCAGCCCCTTGAGCGCGCGATGAAAGAGAATCACTTAAAACGGTTCACTTTGCTGGGATAAAAAGGTGCTCTCGCGCGCCAGCGCTAAGCAGTTCAGAGGGACTGCGATGAAGCTTGTCAGAGCTACTCAGCTTTGTTGTCCGGGAGCGGAGGCAAAACGTTGGCGCGGTGTTATAGGTCGCGTTTAACGAGCGTTTCGTCGCGAATGAATCTCGCGGGGACTCGCGTTAATCCGATTTGATCGATACCGCGATGAGTCCTCTCCGCGTGATATTAATGAAACACCGAGACCCCGTTGATTGTGACGGATCGCCAGACGCGCCGTCGAAGATAGGATGCACCGTATTGAATTTGTAATACATTCGCGGCATAATCGTGGGGGGATATTTGAAATTAAACGAAAGGGTAGGTTCGCTGAAAGGGGCAGCCGGGTTCGGGATAAGGGGGCTCGACCCGCGGAGGAATTCAGACGTGGAATCGATCAGTCGTTGAATGAAATAATTTGGTATTCAGGGTGGATAAGAATGTTTTCTGATATCATAGCAATTCCACCGTGACGTTATCGTTACCAATTTATCCCGAGGCCCATTAATATTAAATCGGTCGTTTCTACAGTTTTCTTTTTTGGGCGGGGAATATGATGAGCATTCGAAAGTTCGTATTTTCAGTGGCTGGAAATAACGTAGCTTAATGAAATGTCTGAGTAAAAATAGGGGCAATTACGTGTTTGTGGTAAAGTCGGTTGTAGATGATTTAAGATTTTCTGTGAAATTTCGAGCCTGCTAAATAAGTTAGTAATGTACTTTCTCTTTTCATGTGATCGGGGAATGTTAATAGTCTGTCTGATTGACAAGCTGAAAGCATTAAGACTTGAAGTGTCTTGTTATCTGCCATCTACTCTGTTCGTTGGTATATTTAAAGATTTTCTTGCAAGCTTCATTGTTCACCTTGACTCTTCTCCTCGATCTGATATTAGATTGATGAAATGTGAATCGACATTACTTTGCTTCCTGCGAATCTGAAAACAGAAGTATGTTCGATAGAGATTGAAGCCCGACGTATGTTTGATTTTTTTTTAATGAACGAAGTATTAATTAACACGCTTTACTTTCTGCAATTATAAAATTAATTGTAGAGAATAATTAGATGATAAATACGTCTGAGTGCATGTTAAATGTGGATATTTGTTTCATTAACTCTTCATTCGAATTGCTTCTTGTTGAACTTTATACTTCAAGATACCCTTTTTACTATGGATATATATATATATATATATATATATATATATATATTTATATTATGAGGTAAACTGTACAGGTAGTTAGTTTGGACTTCACTCTACAACGGTCGTAGGCTCACTGCCTGTCGCATGTATCGCGCGGTTCGCTCAGGTGTGTGTACCGACGGGCGGTTACCGACGCGACGTTGTGGTATTACGATATTTCCACACTTCTAGGATAAATTTCGTTTTTAATTGGAATTGAGTTGCATGCGAGATTCCCCAGATAAATGTACTCCGCTGCTGCTTGAATGGAAAATACAGGTTTAAAGTTTCAGTTCTAAATGAGAGATCTGTCTGCGTATTTGATGCATTCCAAAGTTTTAGCAAACGTAGACTGACAAATTGAGTCGAATTTAGATCCCTGGTGAATAATGGATTTCTTTAATTTATATGCAGACTCAGATATTTATTTAGGTTCTCATTTATAAATGAGTGCTTTCGTTTAGAACTGCTCTTCAAATTCTTAGGGGATGAAATATCTTAAGTAGACGTTTAATTATTATAATAAATTAGGAGGAAGTGATTTAGCGGTGTCTTTTGATAGAACAGTACATCAGAACGATTAGTTCCCCAGGATATCCTTTCTTAGAAACGTCTTGCAGTTGACGCTTGCGATCGATATTTATTATTGAATTAGTGGCTGTCAGTAGATTAATTGCGGCTGATAACGGATCTGGCACTAATCGTGTATAATGGGTATCCGATAGGTCGAAAGTTCGGCGTATCAATCTGTCTTAACCACATGTTCAACGAACGACTCTGCTAGGCTAATGAGTGATCTCCATTTCGACCAGTATTCAGTCAGTATTTTCATAATCACCGATGCAACGTGTCCATCGAAAAACAAGAATAAATAAGCAAATAGAACTGAAATTTACACTATCCTGCTTTGTCATCAAGCATCAGGAAAATGTCAGAAATGGTACCTGCTTAAATTTCTGTTCTCTTAAACCCTCAAAATAAATAAAAAATCCAAATAAGCTGTGCCTCAACATTTTAATTACACCTGCGAATAATTAGTTCCTTAAATTTCCTCCTTCGTGAGTCACTACAGACATCAATAAGATACACGTTCCACCACCTCTTTCAATTTATAATACATCATATTGTATCCCCCTTACTATTTCCACCCTAAAACAGTATTGCACGTTCGCTAATCTACGACTACCATACCTCAAGCTCCGCACTGACTATTCCCCAAGAGCCAGAGAACACTCGAAAATCTGCAACACGAACACGTATGGTCTCGTTACCTCGAATTCCAGCCCGTGAGCACAAGCTGGCGAAGAAAAAGCGCGCAAGAAAAGAACGATCCCCAAGGGTGTCCGCGCGAAGATCTGTGTCACCTTCTCGCGTTCCCCGCTACAACTCATAGAGATCCAATGAACGGCGCTGTCCCTTACTTCCGTCGTTCTTTATTGAGGAAACTTCGTTAACCTTGGCGAATGGCAACAGGCGGTTTCGCGCGCTACTTCGTTAGGTCGCCGCGGCTGAATGCGCGGGATAATTAAAAGCGCAGCCAGCGCGCGGACCTAATGCGAATCTTAATTACGATTGTACGTATTTGCCCTGAAAAGACGAGGGCCGCGGCTGGTTTCGTCGCCGAGCCGTGCTCCAACGCCTCCTAAGGATATTTGTGTAACCCAATTTTCGAGGTACGCGCGCGCTGGCTCGTATCGCACACGCGCGCGCGCGCGCGCGCGCACACACCGTCGTCACGTTAAATAGGCAGCCAGCCTCGGGTGTTCTTTCATCTTTTCTGTTGTTCGAAAATATTTGCCCGCCACACACTGCCAGACACTTTCCCATTAACCGGTGGAAAAAATTTTCAGCCCTAGCCTGACCTGCGGGAACATTAAACCGCCCAGCTGCCGATTCGAGTGGACCTGGATTTTAGAGCTGACCGGTATACATGGTGAAAGTTCTGGTGAGTCCTTTTTATGAATTATCGAGTTTTCATTGATGCCACGCGGCGGCTGTGTTACTCTTTGCGCGACGATGTTCTTTTACGATCGCTCGGCTGATGGAACGTGTGTTGACACGCTCGCTGCCACTGCGCGTTTCGAAAACTACCTGTCACAGAGCGCGCTGTATTTTCAGTAGTCCTAGTCGAGGCACCGTACGTTTTTTATTAGTTGCACGAGGAACGTGGGAGAGATTAGGTTAGCGTAATAGAGATCGTGTCTAGACATTTCGAAAAAGTGGATCCCGTTTGTTTTATGGATGTAAAATGGAAAATTGACGGTGCCACGTTAATGTGACGTAGATCGGCTGGGAGAAATGGTAGTGTACCAAACATGTAACGTTGGTAGCGAAGGTGTTATGTTGGAATTTTGGGAAAGCTGACGCAAAGCTCAGCGCGGAGGGCGTATGTACCATTGCTGACTGTTGATTTCAAAATTAAAATGACAAAAATGGAGAAAATGATAAAATATTATAAAATGTTTGAAAATATTTTATGCTGAAGTTGACTTCTAATACTTATCATCTTTTTCTTTTACCAGGTTTGACGCCTTTGTCACCTAAAAGTTGCAAATTTATTTTTTATATCTACATAATCAATAATAGCTAATAATATTAACAATAATAATTAAAGATACATGCACTTATTATGGAAATAGAAATTAAGAAGTGAAATAAGGATAATTTAGATACACCCAAAACACCGATGACAAGTGGCACATGCGCTGGTGGCGTCACGGGTGGGAAAAAGTTGCAGTCAGCTTCCCCATTGAGGAATATGGTGTTGGAAATAATTGAAGGATAAGATACCTAAATAATCTTTATTATAGCATTACTACACTGTCTATCAATATTCTCTAAAGAAAGCTACAGTATTCTTATCATCTGAATTCAGTTAGAAGCACATACATAGCACCTCCTCATTTCGGCTGCGCAATGTCCCGCTTCGTGTCGCGGTGCACCGTGCACAAAAGCACGCGGCCGTTGCGACTCGTTGGAGGACCCTGCGGGTCGCAAAATTCGCGGCCCCCGCAGCACGGTCGCCGTAACGACGGGCAACCGTACATTTCGCCGTGGCCCGGCGTGCGAATTTTGCGCATGGCCGCGCGGAAGACGCGGGGATCGTCGACGATTGCCGCCCCGGCGGAAATTCCGCCGCGGATAAACGTGGCAGTCGCCGCGGAAACGGCGATCGCCGCCGAGCGAAAATATTAAAACGATCGTCGCGATCCGGAATAATATGAATATTCATTAGCTTATCGGCGTAGATAAATGTCGGCCCGTTGGGAAAATGAAAAATTAGTACGCCGAGTAAATATGCATATCGTTGTCGATCGTTTCGCAACGGGGAACTGGGGTGGATTGGGGGTGAGCGGGGCGGTGGGACGGAAGAATCGCGCGAACGCGAACCTCTCCGTCTTCTCCCCGTCGTTCTTTCGGAATTTTTATTGAGCCTCTAAATCAACGTCGCTGTCAGATATCCGCGAGAGCAGGAATTCCAAATTGCCGGTAGGAAATTTTAATTAATCCGAGATTACTTTTGATCGGCTCGCCGCGAGGCGAAATGAAATGTTTGCGCGAACTAGGATGTGGGGAAATTTCGGTTCTCCCGCGGTGGTCTTATCGTCCGCACTCGGCGCCGGCAGGAAATGGCAGGCTCATATGGTATTTAGAAAGTGTAAACGTCGGACTCCGCGGCGGATGTTTTAATTCGTCGACTTTGAATTTTATCGCGCCGCTCTTTCGTGTTTGAATCATTTGCACCAGCATGTCCGCCCCTATCTTTGAGGGAAGAACTGCTGAATTAGAGCACAACAGAGTGACGTGATATCCTTTTTTTTTTTAAGGAGAGTTTCGTAAAAGAGTAGGGTAGGTGTGGGTATTACTGCGGATGTCGGAAAGTACATAATCTCTTGAAAATTTTTGATAAAATTATTTTAAACTCTATTACAGATAATTATTAATAAGTATGTACAGCAAAGTTATTATTAATTCTTTTATCGTAGTTTGAAATTCGTCAAGGCGAAACTTCGGTCGATTTCCGATATGGCGGTCATGAACACCTATTTGAAAAACATTTATATTTTTGTTATTAACAGTAATACATGTACTGTAGCGGTATTGCTCGATAGAATAAGAGTTATTTTTTTTTCAGAAAAACAGTAAATCAGTCGTCTACATTTTAGTTTTTATTTTTATTTCTCACCGCAGTATTAGGTGCACTACTTGACACCATGTGCATATATTACTGCGGACCTACGACCAGTGATGGGTAAAGACACGAATTTTCGATTTTATACACGACACGTGTCTTAAATATCGTAAATGTCGTAAATGTCGTAAATGTCGTAAATGCCGTAAATGTCGTAAATGTCGTAAATGTGTTGTAACTGTCGTATATCTGAAATGAAAATAACTAATCTATAAAACATTTTTCGTATAGGTTATGAAGAAGTGCCAATTTATTAATAATTATAATTCTGATTAAAAAAATTAAATTAAATTAAGTTACACTGACGAAAAATGGATATTGAAAGGCTAGTAAAAGAAACGCATTG
The DNA here is from genome assembly GCA_946251845.1 of Andrena fulva. NCBI lineage: Eukaryota > Metazoa > Arthropoda > Insecta > Hymenoptera > Andrenidae > Andrena > Andrena fulva. Next base: position 7,385,224 of record OX276332.1, read on the forward strand.
GGAAACCAAGAATTTCGATACGCCAACTAGTGACAGAAAATGGAACTACTGAGAGTAGGTCGAAATCCGTCCAAGTCCATATGATTATCAGTGTTTAAATAGACATGTTCTGAAAAACGAGTGTTTTTAAATTTGTTTGAACACTAAATTTTGACTTCTTCAATCAATAAATACTTATTCGGAATGTTTGGTGGGATCCGGCCCTATTTTCAATAGTTTGCCAACTTACCACCAGAGGGCTGAAATTTAGGCCACGTCTCCACTAAGTTTCCCAATATAGAATAATAAATATAATTTGTTTACTTTCACCACACTGGAAGGGATGTTGCACCCAAAAAATAAAATTGATAATAACTTATCAATTTCATTTTTTCTGAAACGGATATTTTTATTTGCATAATTTTCAATTCAAATAAATTTTATTTATTATCGTACATTTATTTCTAATTACTTTACCTTTCACGATTCAGTTTTATTAGTTATTATCTAAACAATTACAAGACAATAATTAATACCACGCTTTTGAATACTTTTTTGGTGTTAGGAAAGTGACGTTTATATGTAGTTTTCGACGTAATCGACGTATTCTACAGTATTCTATAGTATTTTTATGCAACCAACAAGCGAGTCAGAAAGAATTATATTTTTCCAACACTTTAATTGTTGAAACCTTAAAATAATGAATATTTCTATTTACTACATTTGCGACAAATGACACGTATGAAATGGGCTTAAAAATGACATATTATACGCACATTTGCGACATGTCGTAAATGCATTTGCGACGCGGTGTAAAATACCGACCCACCACTGCCTACGACTGTATTCACTGACGTCTAGGTATATATAACCTGCAAAGTACGCAACAGTGCGTGCAATCACGTGTAACTCTGTAAGCATGCCGAGAAAAAATTCAAGTGATAATAAGGAATCAAGAAATAAAAGAAAAAGCCAACGGCTGTGTTATTTAAAAGAACATTTATCTGTTGCGCTGCTAGAAATACGAAATGGGGAACGAATTTCTGACCGCAGTAATACATGCGCAGTAACTGGTGTTTCGTTAGTAACTGGCACGCAGTAATACATGCATGTCCGCAGTAACTCATGCAATGACATTGATCGACAAATCTCTTTGTTTTTAATTAACTGTGCTTATTACCCCGCCCTTATATTTTTTTATGGGATTATTAAGGTCCCACATTTCTTTTAAAAAAACAAGGAGTAACTTTCATTCATTTGAACGCCGTATCGAGGGTTCTAAAGTTAACCTACCTTAAAAGTCCGCAGTAATACCCACACTTACTCTCTGAACACCGTGCGCATAAAAAATGAAGTAATTACGGATGTTTGAACATTTGAACTCCACAATTATCTTAATTTATCTTATTATTAATAAATCTCTGATTGGCTCTTAGTAATTAGGACGTTTTGTAACTACTTTTAAAAAAAATTGTTAAAACGATCGGCTTTGGAAAACGTTCACTCTTCAGCCGACAACGATATTGAATTGTGAATTTCTTGAAGTTTTCTGTTGCAACAAGTTAGCCAAACACATGAAATCGACTGGAACTTAGTGGAACGATAGTGGAAATTCCTCGCTATGAAGACAAACATGAAAGGCATAGGCTATTGATCTAACATCAGAGTGGCTGCGGACCCGAGCGACCCTAAAGCCCTGAAAACCAACAAGAAATGGGCGGCAGGGGGTTGCGGGGGCCTCGATTTGAATTTAATTAAGTCAACCGTGGCCAATTTGGCAAGATGCTCGCATTATAGAAGCTGCCGTTAATCGCATGAAGTCTGCGGTCTACGTAGGAGCAGTAGATATCACGATGCTATAAGATGTCTTGGGATCTCGCGAGGGTTCTTCCTCCTTTTACTCCCCCCGTGCCCTCCCGCTCGTAACTCCATCCCTCCGTCTCCCACGCAAGTATTTGACTTTCAAATAGCACCTAGGCACAGCCGATATAGCACGTTATAACCGAGCACTCCATTTCGAGAAGCAATTTCGCTACCTGACGAATAGCCATTACCTTGGACTAACGATAACTCGATTCGCGCGAGCGACCCTCGAACACTAGATTTTTCGAAGCCAGTAACAGAATTTCGTCTCCTTTGACGGGCCATTCGAGCTGCGGTTAGTTATTCGGCGATGCATTCGGTTGAGGAATTCGTGATGGTCTCTTCTGCGCTTCGTGGCCTCTAGGATACTCTAAAGTTCTCTCGTTCTTTTATTCTCTGAAATAGTTCGTACACTCTGTAGTAGCGTGTAAATCTCTCGTCTCTGCGAAGCTTCCTGTTACCTGAGAATTGCTCGTGATACGCTGCCATTGGATGTACCAAAGCTTTGCTATAGTGTATTAATTCAAGAGCACTTATGGCAAAAATTATTAAATGACGGATCGATAGAAGGAGTAAATGTAATTACGTTCTCGTTACGAATGATGACGATTAGCTTTAGTGAAATATCTATATTTGGAATTACCGTGAAACGCGGTATTTTAGCGGTGGAGAAGAAGCGTGAAATAATAATTCATCCCCCGGTTAATTGCTCTCAATTACACAGTCCAACAAAATGAAACTTTTTTTCTGTTCCGCAATATCCACTGGGTGATTCTTGTAGAGTTTTGCGCCCTGAACACGAATCCGCAAACCGTTTGTCGCCATCGCCCTCAGTTTTTGAGAAATTCGATTTTGAAAAAAAAACGGCAAATATTCAACTTTGAACATTCTTTGTGTCGAAACAGTAATAGTTATTCGGTTGTTCGTTGCGTCAACTTATTCTACGAACCCTCCCGAATACAACGATATAAGTTATTATTGCATTATGATCATTTAAATTTGTTTAAACAACGATCAAAGGGAAAATGACACCCGAAATGCACCCATTTTTGAAGTTATCTTTCAATTTATTTCCAAAACTAAGGGTCGTAGAAAAAATCTGACTACTCCACGCGATGCAGCAGACATTTTTCCTCTGGAAAGCATCAACAGAAGTGGTAAGTCACGTTTTTTTTTCAACACAGAAGCGAAATAGTTTGGCAAAACGCGCGGTGCCAACAGTGGTACTCAGGCGCGTTAAGTGATTGTGCTACGCTGAGCGGCAGTGTACCGCGCGCCGCCATTGACTACCACTGTCGACACCGCGCGTTTTGCCAAACTCTTTTGCTTCTGTATTGAAAACAAAACGTGACTTACCAGTTTTGTTGATGAGTTCCGAAGGAAAAATGTCTGCTGCATCGCGCGGAATGGTCAGATTTTTTCCTGGACCCTTAGTTTTGGAAATAAATTGAAAGATATCTTCAAAAATGGGTGCATTTCGGGTGTCATTTTCCCTTTGATCGTTGTTTAAACAAATTTAAATGGTCATAATGCAATAATAACTTATATCTTTGTATTCGGGAGGGTTCGTAGAATAATGTGACGCAACGAGCAACCGAATAACTATTACCGTTTCGACACAAAAAATGTTCAAAGTTGAAAATTTGCAGTTTTTTTCCAAATCGATTTTCTCAAAAACTGAGTGTGATAGAGCATTTCTGCTTGCGGATTCGTGTTCAGGGCGAAAAACTCTATAAGAATCACCCAGCGGATATTGCAGACCAAAAATCGTGTTGGGCAGTGTTATCGATACACGTGCTCATTGATCTTTTATTTCACCTAGAGAGAAAGGATTTTTCATTTGAAAATTTGTAGTAATTCAATTAAATTGGAAGCTCGGTAAGTCTCCACTGTACGTTCATCGTAAGAATACCTTCAACAGAGGGGAAAGAAAAGCGGAAACTTCGAAGAAGAAACTTAGGTTTCATTTAACTTCACGTACTTGCGATGTACATCTGTTTAAAAGTAGAAGATGACACTTTGAACAAGCCCATCCTCCTTCCATAAAAAATTCCATCAGCGGCAAAGCACTCGCCTTGCTGGTACTGCAATAAATCAAGTGTAATTAATTTTCTATTTTTCCGGCGAAATAGCACAACCTACCCCAATACCACGAGCGCAAAAACAGCCGCCTACTCCCAACCTCTACTTACAAATTTGCCATTCAATATCGACCTACTAGCTTCTGTGCAATTATACGAGTCCCCAGAAAATTCCTTCGCATAGAAGCTGCTTCCTCAGAGACACCACTGCCCCGTCCACCCGACCGAAGCGTCCTCCGCAACACACTGCAATAAAACACGCGAGAGTTTCCGTCCTCAGTTTCCAAGGCTCCTCCCCGCCTAGCAACGTTCCCCCGGCGAAAAACCCTCGCTGCCAAAAACGTCTATTACCCGTCGCCCGGTGACAGGGCGACCAGAAAACACCGTCGAACTAATTCCATGGAATCGATTCGCGCTAATAGCGGCGAACGACCGAAAACAACGTGAAAGGGAGAATTCGTATAATCGATTTCGGGGGGCGGCGGGCACTCGGCGTCGTCACTTTGTTTCCAGGTGGACGGCTCATGATGAAGGGTGCTCAGGTGGAAACACAACCGGTCTGCCAGCGACCCTCGACTCCCACTTGAGCGGCGAACGTGATTCGATTTAGAGCATTCCGATTGAAAACTTTTTTCTCCCACCAGCCACCCCGACGACCCCTCTCTTTCCACGGACGGGGCCAGATTCGCGAGCTCTCGAGCATCCGGTGACAACTCGGCGCGAGTAATTTCCGTTTGATTAAGGAACCGAGGGGGCTTGGACGGCGGGAGGGGGGCAGAAAAACCCCCCCTCATGGTGGCGGCGCGACGCTTGGAATCCAATATTCGCGGTGGACGTGCCACGCGTGGATCGACCGTCGAAAAAATTCGCGATTGGTTCCTTGATACCACCCCGATGCCCTCCCCCCAGGCCCCCCCCCTCGCTCTAATTAAATTAAATCCGAAGTTAATTCCGAGGAAGTTGGTCGTCGGCTAACGGCTCGGAAAAGATTTGTTCCAAGAGAGAGGGGTGGCGTCGTCCTTCCACTTGCCATCTGGATGGTCTTCTGTCGGTCGATCGTGATGCACGACTCGTCGGCTTGTGAATAACGAGGCGGAGGCTACGAGTGGAGGATTTAAAAATGACTGGGATCGGGTGTTGCATTTGTATGACTTGGTTGGAGGTGTGGATTCTTGAGGTGGATGTGGCGAGGGAGATATTGTTGGGAAATCATATTTCGTCGAGGGAGAGAATGGAGTTCTTGGATTCTTTTATGTGTGATATGTTAATTGGGGTTGAAAAGTAGATTTTAGTAGAGGTTTTGTTTTTATACAGGGGGATGGAAAAGTCTGCGAAAGGAATCGACGGTCGAGTGTTTTCTAAGGGCTGCTTCTTCTCTGGAACGTTTCCCTTCCGCGTCGGCGATGATGGAAAAGTTGAATAATTTTCTTGATTATACCAGCCGCGTTGCACGCCCATAAGAGCTCGTCAACGATGAATAATGATAATCATTAGTTATCGGCGGATTTCATAGATAAATTGGCCCTGATGGACAGCTGTTGCCTCGTAATTGTATTTCGCCGCAGCCTGCAGCCGTTCCAGTGGTGAGAATTTCTCGCGTCCACGCACACGCGTTGGGTTATAACATCGCGCCAGAATTTCCCATACGAGCAGGTCGCAAGAATGCTTTGGAACGGAACGATACGGTAAATTTTTGTAGATTCCAGCTTTTCGGCGGGATTTATAATATCCTCTCGTCTTTTTAACCACCCATTCCCACTATTTTCATAAAATCAGTGAAATAAACATATTCAATAATAAACGTTCTCCAACTATCAGAAGAAATAGTTTCTAAATAGTAAAAATTATATCACACCTATCTATTTTGCCGCAAGCAAGCATTAAAAAAATATGAAAAAAATAATTATTATTCTCAAAGCACGTATGAATAAACAGGAAAAACTTCAATTTATTAAACACATTCTTTTTGGGACAAAAAAATTTCCAAACAGCGGTGCTTTATCGGGGCTTCACCGTGGAAAGACTCCTTAAGGGGGTATAGGACTATTGAACGACTGAAATCGACTGTTTCTTGTCGGTTGAATTGCTTAGATACCAAATAATCGCCGTACTGGCACTTTTCACAGTTTTTTATGTACGCATTAACGAGTAATGTAAAATAAAAAAATTGTCAGAATGTTGAAAATTATTCAAGTTATTTGACGCTAAAGATGGTCCCGCGTAGCGCACAGCTGTAATTGGTGTACATAGTCCCAGGTGAACCAATCATCTAAAAGCAAAATGCTTTGGGATGATTAGTTTCTGCACTAATACATATCGTGTGGAACTTTGGTGGCGAATTTAAACAAACATTGTAAAAGTTACACACGAATTAAGTTTTTTCTACATTTTTATGGGAAAAAAATCGTCTTTAATGAGTTATAAAATGTGTTTACAAACATCCAATGTTAATGCGGAAATTCCACACGATAGAGAAAGGAATTCTACAGATCCAGTTAAAATTTTAAGTGAAAATATTAATTCGTTCAAGAGTTATGATGTACACCGTGTTTGAAAATGTAGTTTCTAGATAGACGGCTTCAAAGTTAAGTCCCATACGCCAATACCGCTCTGCGAGGCCGTTACTCGACGGTGCACTCAATTACGTTCAGCGCTATAATATCCGTAATTATTCAAATTTCCTCACGATACATTGTTGTAAATGTTCACAAAGCATGGCACTTTCAGAATTAATAATGATAAAAAAATCGATTTTTCGAGATTTCAATAGTCCTATACCCCCTTAATATACCGCTGGCAAAAAAGAATCGCCTCTAGCCTCTAACAGTGTAACTAAAAAGCCCATCCTGCACCAGAATTACGAACTGAAGATCCATTTTTAACTTAATATTCAAGCCAGACATATTTCCACTCGGCTCCTCCGGTTGAAAGCTTTCCAAAGGAAGACATCGATCATCGCATTTGACCCTTTACTCTAAAATGCCTCCATTAACTTCCCACCCTTTGGCTTTGCGTCTTCATTGCTGTTACACAGAGAGCCTAGCTCTCGGTATCTATGCCCTCTAATTACAAGCAGAACCGCAATATCTCCTCACCAACAATTCCCACACCTATTTCGATCTCTATAAACGATTCTACAGCGATGCTTTCCGCCTCGACAGACTCCTCGCTGTCTCTCCGCCTCCCTCCCGACTTTTTCACTTCGCGAAAAGTTTTCGCCAGATCGTCTCGCGGTTTTTCCCCCTCGCCTTCGCAGCCAGCCGAGTCGCTGGGCCGGTCCTCGCAAAAAGCAGGAAATATTTACGCGGAATGTGTGCCCCATATACCGTGACCCATTACGGTGTTTTCTGCGGCCCCGGCGGAGGCTGGGGGGAGTAAAAACCCTGTAGCCCCGGCGCTCAAAAAATTGCACGAGCCCCGAGCCCGCGTTATTTATACGCACGCGGCGTGTATTCCCGTGTCCCGGCTTGATTTCCCGCGCCTGGATCAGGGATTTTTCTTACGCTTTAATTACACGTTAAAGTGTGCTGTTGTTGCTGAAGGAGAGAGCGCGGCATTAAAACAACAGACGCACAAGGCGGCGGTTAATTAGCCCGCTTCTTATGGGGAAACGTCCGTTAATTATGTAACGGTACACCGAGTCGCGTGTTCCACCGTGGCTGCGCAAAAATTCCGCGTAATTAAAAGTGCACGAACAGATACGCGGGACATGCGCCGCTCAACACGCCGAGACTTTTAACGAGATTATTATGGCGGATTTTGTTCATCCACCTGGGAGGATCGTTGCTGTTGTAGTTCTCTTATGTCGCTCGATTGTTCATTTGTAGGGCGACGAGACTTTTATCGTTAAATTTTTCAACGAACAGGGACAGGGATGTCTGTGGGGTTGTTAGGGTTGTGGAGGAATGTGCGTGTAGGGGTTATGGATTTTTTAAATGGTGGAGTTGTAAGAGGAGCTTACAGGATGCAGAGGTGAGATTTTGTTTGAGTATGATTGCTGAAAAAGGAATATATTTATTTATTAAAGTAACTCGATATATTTATCTTGAAGCAGCACACGTTTACGTTAATTTTATAAATAATATGGCTACTCGGTGAATGAATCGAATGATCGATATTTTATATGTATATTTAGCAGCATGATTATTTCCAGCCCCGCTCTCTGCCGATTAAATATGCATGGAATATTAGTCTCTTCGTTTCGTGATAGGAGGGGCTGAATTCAACCTTATCAGACATATTATTCGAGCATTTGTCTTGGTGCCGAGATAGAAAGGGGATGAAAGGAATAGATCGTGGCATGATGGCGAAGATATTGAGTTAACGCCGCAGTAAAACCACCCTGATGCACCAATCCTTCGCTGAAAGGGTGGCGGCGGGGTGGAGAAGGAAGGAAGGAAGAGCCGTTGTCGGAAAGGGAAGAGGGTAGGGGAATGAAAGGAAGAGCAATGCGATATTAATTACATTTAAGCTCGCCCGTGAGGTCATGGTTCATTCAACATTTCCTTCCCTATTTACATATTTCTTTATTCGCCACTAAAACGATCTTTTGATACGTTTTAAGTGGATCTTGGCAGGAAGTTCTGTGTACCTCGTTCCTGTTAGCAACACGTCTCTTCTGAAAAGTGAAACTGAAATCTGACGTAACATTATTATGATAGCAGTGGAATATTTTCATCTGATCCCATGCTTGTATCCTTTCGTCCAATTAAATTCACTTTCATTCGCTCCAAGCGCACTCTTAGCAGTCGGGATTCCTTTCACGGGGAACGATTACTTTTTAAAAATGTTTCGAAATCCTGTAAGGAGATCACAATGCACTCGTCGCAAATGAATCTAATCATAATAACGTCTGAACGATAAGGGGAAATCAAATGGCGGGCATAAATCGGAGGGAATTATTCATTCGCGCAAATTCCATCGCTCAATCCGTAACTCGTTTCAAACTTGACGCGGAATTAGAGGGAGAGATCTCGAATCAAAATATTCCCCAAGTTCAGATTTATTCATCACTCGACCAGTTTGAAATTTACTTTCCCCAGTTGCTCCTTTATCGCTACTTTCATCCGCCTCGTTAATATCGCTTAAAACCATATTCTACCCAGCCCTTCTCCTCTCCTTCCTCCCCCTCGCTTCTGAATTTAGCCGGATAGCGGAAACGTTAGCGATCCTTTTACGACGCGACGTGATTGCGACCTCCGTTCCCATCAAACCCCTTCCGATCATCCCTGCGCCTCCTCGACTTTCGCCCCTTCTTCCAGTCACACCCGCGCATACTGTCCCCTTTTCCGATTTAATGCTGGTCAGAACGTGCAATTTCTTCACAATAGAAACGTGGCTTCTGTCTTTTCGAACACTTTCTAGTTTCCTACTGTGGCAGCTAATTTTAAAAATTCAAGATACCTACAACATGTATAACCTCTTCGCTGTCTGAGGCCTACTTTCCAACCCTGAATCCCATCAAACTTTAACATACATTGCTTAAATATTAACGTCAAAGTGTCCTCGAAATCTAAGGGACAGATATTTTATTTAAATCTTTTTCGGGGTATCTGTATTTTTAAAAACAACGAAATATCAGCTGTTGCGAACGAAGATCACTGAAACCGCTGAAATTATCGTACCACTCTCGTCGCAATACTGTGTTCCGTTCTCTCAGTGCCACTTTGAATATTACCTTAACCAGCAGAATAATTAATCCAACACAAACGCGAACCAAAGGCACGTATAAAATCGAGTATCCACCAGAGTGGAACAGAAGAACCCCCCGCAAGATTGTCTTCACCCTCGCAACAGGCTTGCAATATTCATTGCCAAATCCGTTCCCCTCGATCCTTGGGCAACATCCTTCTTCTGCCCGGCAAGATTCTGGCCGGCTAGCGTTCAATTATAGAGGGCTGACATATCATTCGGGCGTGTTTTATTCAGCCCTCTGACCACGTGTAACTCGACAGCGGATAAGGGGCGAGGGGGATCTTGGGCGAGCATTTATTTTGCAAGGGTGGCGAGTATCGGTATCCTGCCTGGCCTGTCTAATTTTTTTTCACAACACACACAGGCAGCGCGCGCCACGGAAGGCTAAGTTCGCGATCCAGTAATCGAGTTAAAGGGCCGTGGAGTCGGTGAATCGAGGATCGTAGCCGGGCGCAGGGACCGTTCGCGATCACTTTACGAGGCGACGTGATTGCAATCATCCACCTTTTTGCCGTCTCGCCCCGGCCGAGCTGCTTGGAAATCCCGGCGAGTACTTTTAATAATTCAGTCGAATCCGGCGGAGACACGACGGCGCTGCATTGCTTCGGAAAAAATTAAACCTTTACCGTTCGTTCCACGCGCAGACGGAATACGAACGACGGTAAAACAGCCGGGCGCCACGTAATTGTTCCTGGGGATAAGTAATGGCAGATTGAAAATCACGCGGTCGATTGAGAATTCTTGCTCGCCGGGATCGATCTGCTCGGCACCGTCCGGATCTTCGTCGGATCAATTTCGATTGTGTAGGGTACGGTACGGTTGGGAGATGTTGGGGTTTGAAATTTGAAGAGGGTGGAGTTGAAATGTGGAAGATTTGAGGCATTGAGAGCAAAAACAGACGCACCCACATTTTTTGCGAAATAGCAATATTCCAATAAAGCTGTATAAAGCTGTGCAATGAAATTGTTTAAAATTTGTATTGGGGACCAATATTTGATTCCGCGGTTTTATAGAGTATAAAAAGTCATTAAATTTTCATTCTCATACTTCTATTAGGGCGCCCTAATTTTTGGATTATCGAAGTTCCGCTGTGGGTAATAAAATGTGTCACAATCTTCTGGAAACAGTTCTCTTATTCCGCGACCATTCCCATTACAAATCGACACGATGAAATGCAATTCAAAATTTCGATCAAAATCCCCATTTGGATACTAAAGTACGCGTGAATGTAAAACTTGAAATTCGATTCCAACTTATAATGAGGTTCTGCTGTCTCATTCCACTAAACTTCGGATTGAACTTGTGCGTTTTTTCGAACACAACCTTTGATCATGTTTTTTTTTGTGCCACACAGAAGGGACTTCTTTATCACATTCTGTCGTTGATTCTCTCGGAATTACTCGTTTAATTACATGGAAGCCCGTCCTCGCCCTTTTCTCCGGCAGAACCATATTAACCTTTCTCTTCAGCGAAGAACTACTGAAATTTCGCCAATTAACATTCATTACTCCCTCTCCTAAACACGTGACGTTCTTCCAACAATGCGAGGCCAAGCTAGATAAAAGAGTGCCTCCTGTTTCCACGGCGTGTTAATTCAGAACTGATTGCACGTAATAGTTCACGGGCAGGGTCGATCTTTCGACATTGTTCCTGCCGAGAAGAAATTCTAATGTCGTCTCGATTTATCGCCGACTCGTTACGTGTAGATGAAAAAGTTTTATTGCGATCACGTCAGCTCGTAAAACGATAGATTGGCATTACCCAGCTAATCCGCTAATTCCAAAGATTTGCTCGCAGCGATGGCTCGTGAATTTCAAGATATCGGGCCGAGCCCCTTCCTTTTTGCCCGAATTAAATTCAGGAATCACTGTCCATTTTTTTTATGGCATTAACGCGTTGAAGAAGATCCAAGACCCGCGAACGACCCAGTTCTCCGTTTAAGACGATTAATTTTTTGGTGTCGAGGGGTTAGCACATTTCCCCCTGCAGTATTGCACGAACACGAACAGAATTTTAATAATACTTTTTCGCTGAACAGAAGGTGGCATTTGGAAGGCTGGAATTTTACTAATATATTCCGCGGGTGTTTAGATACTTTATACAGAAATTGCAATTTACTAAAATTCGATTAACTCTATCGTTTATTTATTATTTAATAGAAACAGTGATTGAGGAAAAATTGCTGCCCACCGCGAAACGCATCCTTCCCGAAGCGTATGCTAACGTATTTAAATCTCGCGGCGAAATGAAACCATCGATAATGCAACGTAAACAGGGATCGGCGGTATACGCCCGGAGAAAATTTGCAGCTGCCTTTAAACATAGGAATACGATGCAGTGTGTAGCACCTTTGATCCGGGATTACTGAAAAACAGATTAAAGTCTGCTCACACGTCCGCTTCTCGGAAAGTTTCCGGTGGAAGAGCGGCGAGAGCTCGTTCAAACAGCGGCGAAACTTTTTGACATCGACGCTGACAGCGTTTCTTCATAAGCTTTCTTAATTTAAACCGTAAAGTTTACGGGGCCGCCGCGGCCGCGAACGCGCGCGACCAACACCGAGCTGGCAAATTGAACGTTGCATCCGATGCAATTAACCCGCCGTGGTTACGAATAACCACCGTTTTCAGAAACGGAATTGCATCCTCTAATGTTACGCCGGAGTTAAGTTCCAGACCAAGTTCCGGGCAATTTCAAGGTTGTTCCTGGGAAATCGGATTTATTACTCCGGGGGAAAGTTTTGCTGCTAAATGACACCTTGAAACCGATAATAAGTGCATACCTCTGTGGAACTCCTTTTAATTAACGTACTTTGCAATTTCAGCAATGCTTCCCTGTGAAATTCGTTGAAATCGAAGAGTAATAATTGTTCATAATTTACGAGGTCAATTATTGTAATGTTTTGAAAATTGCACTTTGGTAGTTTGGCTTTTTGAGAGTCGAATTTTGGTTATTTTTTTTTAGATTTCTTTGGAATTTTATTCTAAAATTAATGAACAAATTAATGAATAAGTTCAGTGATAAGGGTAGGAAACTTATTTATGTTTGTGATGCAAGCGACTTTTATGGGTGTATAAATACATCCCTCATAGATAAATGGATATTAAACTATGATTAACTTCTGTCATTGATCAGTGAAACAGAAACGACATGTAAAAGATAATGAGCTGAACAAAGTGCAAGGGAAGATAGATGGTACATGGTCAGACATTCGCATCTCTCTACACCTCTTCCGCCACGCGTGATTGTAAAACCTTGCTTAACATATTGCTACATTCGCGTCAAATTTTGACAAATTTTAAAATACAACTGGTAGATATTTCATCACTGCTGTATTCATCCCGTGTCTGGCAATCGTGAAAACAATTGCTCAAACCGAACACGTTATCCACAACGAGTATCCCATAATCCACGACGAAAATGGTTTCCAAAACATAAAAACTCACTTTCAAACCACTTTATGGAACAAAGCGAATAACACGAAACTACAAAAATCAGTGGGAGGGTAATAAAAAAGAGTAATAAATCTTTTAATTATTCAAGAATTACGTTTCAACGAGTGTAACGTTCGAGTGAATATATTACCTATTTGTTTTCAAGCAGAGCCGGGCAAACTGGCTGGGGGGAGCAAGTGTTCCGGTGCCCCTTTAAATAAAATTACCGTCTCTTAATCGCAGTTCATCCGTGACTCTGTAGAGGGGCTCGAAGACCCTTCGACGTTCTCTACCTGTGAATAACTTGACTCGACCGGTTTCCCCGTTGCCCCTTCGCCACCACCCTCGTCCGCGAACATCCGCCGTCCACGTTTTCCTTGCCGCAGTTCACTTCCACTGTAAACATTTGCACAACTTTCACTTTGCTCCGCGTTCACCCCGCTCCCCACCCCAGCTGCTCGGCTCACCTACGAAGTGGTCCGCGTAATTGTTTACCCTCCACTTACGAAGAATGCACACCGCCAGCCTCCCGCCCTCCCCTGGCACGCGAAACACGCCCTACGTGATTCACGTCCAATTAATATCGCCCGATTAATGATAATCAGCTGCGCGACGATGCTTCCCGGGACGATTCACGTCTCCTTCGTCTCTCGGCCCACGCGCCGCGATAACGTTTCAATGATGCAGCTTCTGCAATGAAACACTCGGCTGATCGCGCACGGGATTATTCCACTGTCGACTTTCGCGTCGCAGAATTTCCTGCTAAGCTTAATCGGAAGGATTCGACGCGCGCTAGATTTCGCGCGATGCTCGCTTCGGGGCGAGAAATATCGCTAGGTAGGGTTAATATATCATAGGTCGCGTGTATTATCGAAAACTTAGATCTACTGTTGATTTATATTCAATTTTTTAGTATTCATAGACTTTTCGAGACGTCTACGCCTGCTTCTTATAAACGGCACTGGGGAATAAAAGTTACTTCAACTTTAGAGGTTATTCGACATTTTTATTTAAATAAAATGTTTGAAAACAGAAAACCAAAAAGCTTTATTTTCTGCATGCCTAAAACTATGGAAGTACGTAGCGGTTTTGCGATATCTTGAATATGTTCTGTGCAATTGACACTTTTATAAAAAAAAATGCACTTTTTCTCTCCATGGTCACCATTTCAAGACAAATTAATGTTTCTGGATTTCCCTACGTACTTCCATAGTTTTAGGCATGCAGAAAATAAATCTTTTTGGTTTTTTGTTCTAAGTCAAACGGTATAGCCGTGAGATTGAACACCGTGGAAAACGTCGCTCCACAAGATCTTGCGTATCACGGCTCTACCGCCGCCATTTTGTAAGAAAAAAAATACGATTTTTTTCCGGCGAGATTTGTATAATAACAGGCTTCATATTAAATTTTCTGTTTATTTTATTATCTTCCTCAAAAGAAATTCCGAAAATGACTGCAATTTTGCTCCGTCCAAGGTGGCCTAACCCCTTAAAGTCTTTCAATTAATTATAGGTACATTCTTACATTTTTTACAATTCGTGAAGTCCTCAAGTGTCTGTTATAATTGAAGTCATCTATCTTCCTGATTGTTTAAGGATCGTCGATGGTGCTCAAACGTATGAGCGTCAGAAACTATTGCGCCGCGGTAGACAGTCTCCAACGTCCCTACTACGTGTTTCAGTCACAGCTCCATTCCATTTCACTATATACCAACTTAATGCAAACACGCTTCCCTAAAGTTCCGCCGACGAGAGACTTACCATGCCGCCCTTTTATTTGCTTGCACGTAGACAGGACATCCCGTCATTAACATCGTTCAATCTTGTCCCTCCCCCATCAGTCCTCGTTCGTCGATGCCAATCGAATAACCGTCAGGCGTCTGCATACAATGGCTCGATTTCAGGAGCAGCTCATTAATGAAATTATCACGCCTCTCGTGCACGCGATCCAGTTTTCCCGAAGAACAATGGGACCGCGCGCGTTCGCGATACATTGGTAGGTGACAAAAACACACGAAACTGTCGTCTACTGTCTCGCACAATGTATATGGTAATTCACTTATTGTCTCGCCGAGTGAGACGCTAATGAATCATACAAGTATAATTCAACTGATCCAATTCTGGCGAGTCGCTGCGACTCACCTCGCGCCTTCTCTGCCTGTCGCGTCATCCTGCTCCCCCGCTTCGCTTCCGCGTTCCCCGGCCCCCGTTCGACGTTATCGTCCTCATCATGGGTCCCTGAACTCTGGGACCTGTAAATTTTTCACGCTTCTATCTAAACATCGCCGCCGTAGAAATTCATTTTCACCCGATGCATCTTCAGAAACGCGAAGGACGACCGTGAATGTTTCAACGCTCCGGGGGCATGGTTTAATGATCGGCGTGTTCGTTCATAATCCAACGAATTCTCCGGTGAGAGCATGATTGGTTACAGTTGACGGAAGATCTAGTGTGCAGCGTCGAACGGAAGCTGGTTCGCGAACAGTTTATTCCTGTAATTTCATTGAGCTTGAACATTTTCTCGGTTAAGGGGGGAGCCTGGTGTAGCGGGTCGAAGAAATCGAATTTCCTTTTGTTGCATAAATCAATAGTTGAACATCACAATAATATGTTCCCAAAGCCGCAAAACGAAATTCGAAAAATTAAAGCGGATATGGCCGGTTTTGCTACGGAGCGCCAGGTTACCACAAAACTTTAAATGCGTTTTTCTCGAAACGACAGTTTTACAATCTGCGGGCAATGTAACTCCAAAAATATTCAACCAATCGACTTGGCCTTGTACACGGATATTTGTGAACATTTTCTTCATAGGGCTAAGTTATTAGTATAATGATATTGTTTAAATAAATAACTTTTTTTACACATTTAAGGTAAAATTTCGTTGGAAAAAGTGAATTTTTTTTCAAGAGGCCGCCATTTGTTCAATTTTGCATCTTTTAAGTCAGCGATGCCCCGATGGGCGGCCCGAGAGTACGAGCATCCATCGCATTTTCCAAAGTTCGCGTGGAAGGGGGTCTCGAAACCAATGAAGTTGCAGGCATGTAACGGATGAGGAAAACTCTAGTAGTGTGCGTGTAGGCTCGTACCCGTAGGCTTATATGACTGGGACTCTTGGAGCCCCAGTGTTCTACATTTTAGGAATTGGGAAAATAAACAGGAATTGACCAATGATTAAACAATAATATTATGTAATTGGACGAAATAGACTTGAACATTCCCACTTACACCTCTGATTAACAAAAAGTTTCTTATTAAACGATTTTTATTCAACTTCAATCCTCTGTTTGTGTTTGTTTGTATGTATGTTTGTTCAGTTCAAATCTAGAAACTCAATTTTAACCCACTTCCAACTATCCAATAGACTTGAAACTTTGCAGGCATACGTAGTTTGGATGACAATACAAAATTATGAAGAAAAAGAAACCCCCCCCGGGTTTAAAAAATTATCCTGTCATCAAAAAATAGAACCCATAACCGCAAATCCAAACGACTTGAAATCAATGCATAACCAGAAGTCAAATTAATTTAATCGCAATGAAATCAGCATGTAACGGTTACATACTGATTTCAGGGTACGAGCCTACACGCACACTACTAGAATTTTCCTCATCCGTTACATGCCTGCAACTTCGTTGGTTTCGAGACCCCCTTCCACGCGAGCTTTGGAAAATGCGATGGATGCTCGTACCCTCGGGCCGCCCATCGGGGCATCGCTGTTTTAAGTTATGAATTTATACGATCTGTGCGTACACTCATAAACTAAACGAAAATTGTTCGGTTTTTGGTTTCAGATGAAACCAAAAGACGCTACGTTGCCCGCAGTGCAACAATTGCGTCGCCAACGGACTGGGCATAAGCCGTTATAACTTTGTTATTTGCCGCTCATTTTTAATAAAATTTTTTTTTAATCTACCTTAACCTGATAGTACAATATCCTCAAAGTTTCAGAAAGATCGATGAAATACTTTCTTTAAAAAAAATTCCCGGAAAATGCCTCGATTTTCAGCTGGTTACACCAGGCTCCCCCCTTAAGGGGGTATAGGACTATTGAACGACTGAAATCGACGGTTTCTTGTCGGTTGAATTGCTTAGATACCAAATAATCGCCGTACTGGCACTTTTCACAGTTTTTTATGTACGCATTAACGAGTAATGTAAAATAAAAAAATTGTCAGAATGTTGAAAATTATTCAAGTTATTTGACGCTAAAGATGGTCCCGCGTAGCGCGCAGCTGTAATTGGTGTACATAGTCCCAGGTGAACCAATCATCTAAAAGCAAAATGCTTTGGGATGATTAGTTTCTGCACTAATACATATCGTGTGGAACTTTGGTGGCGAATTTAAACAAACATCGTAAAAGTTACACACGAATTAAGTTTTTTCCACATTTTTGGAAAAAAAATCGTTTTTAATCAGTTATAAAATGTGTTTACAAACATCCAATGTTAATGTGGAAATTCCGCACGATAGAGAAAGGAATTCTACAGCTCCAGTTAAAATTTTAAGTGAAAATATTAATTCGTTCAAGAGTTATGATGTACACCGTGTTTGAAAATGTAGTTTCTAGATAAACGGCTTCAAAGTTAAGTCCCGTACGCCAATACCGCTCTGAGAGGCCGTTACTCGACGGTGCACTCAATTACGTTCAGCGCTATAATTTCCGTAATTATTCGAATTTCCTCACGATACATTGTTGTAAATGTTCACAAAGCATGGCACTTTCAGAATTAATAATGATAAAAAAATCGATTTTTCGAGATTTCAATAGTCCTATACCCCCTTAAGGGGAGTCCTATTTTTGGGGGTTAAAAACGTAGCAATATTGGGGATTTTTTTTAAGAGACAAGCGATTTATCTGAAATTTGGACAATGTTTTTATGCATCTTTGCTGGAGTTGGTTTTTTTATTAAGTTTTAATAATAAATATAGGAAACGTCAAAGATGCATAAAAACATCCAAATTTCAGATGCATCGAATTGCTAGGTTCTTAAAAAAATTCCCAAATGTTGCTATGTTTTTAGCCCATAAAATAGGATTCGCGAAAATCTTCTGTGAAGGCAGATGCAACTTGGCAGGAAGCTCTCTCTTTTCTATTGCCACGGCGACATATTTACTTTTCTGCCCGCAAAGAATACGTTCGTTAGGTGGAACGGCGGTTGTAAAAAGGAACTCCGCAGGATTCGCTGTTTAATTAAACAGGGCTACGGTGTAAACGCTCCTCCGCTATTTCTTTTCAATGTCGCGAACGCGACGCATTCGCTCCGTGTTCTCAAACGTGTATCCATTGACCGTTTTTCATCTCCGCGTTAGCGCCGGGTCGGTGTGTTTGTATTTTATTCGCGGCCATGGCCGCGTGGCCATTACAGTATTTCGTAACAAGCGAACGTTACCTAAGCAAAGGCACCCTGTCTTTCTCCCCCACGGGGGTATATTCACTATTATTCTCGAATCGGGTCGTTTCGCGAGCAAATCCGCGAAACTGGGGCGACGCTAGCTCCGAACAAAAATTTACTCGCTGCGTCGGTCGAAAGGGTGTAATTTTTTATGCCAACTTTGGGACGGTATATGCGCCGAGAATGCATTAATAATATCGACGCAGGTCTCCTGCGAAATCCGTATACGTTTGTACCGCAGAGAAAAGAAAACTTCGTACCCTTCTTGAATGAATAAACAAGGGTGTAAGTTAAGAATCTTACGTGAAATTGTCGTGAAATTTGTATGTAGGTCTGAAACTCTTATCTTCATGGATAATTTTTACTGGAACGAGTTTTCCAGGGAATATACGTACAAAGAAATATAGTTGTGTCGGTTAACGAATTACGTCTGACCATAGACTGACCTGTTCTACTTAAAGTCTTAATTTTCTTGCATTTCTTTCGTGCTCTAGTCATGTGAATTGATCATATTCGTCTTTTATATACATGTTACTAAAATCACTGTTAAATGTGTGCACTATTTTGCAAATTACGTCGTGTAAGGGTAATTAGGTAATCACTTTCTCAGGATGTACAAGTTTATCAGCAACTTCATTTAAGATTCTCAGGTTATGCTATCGTGTAAGTCCCGTTAAGAAGAATTTCACAGTGTTCCGTTCACAGTAAACGGTGAGTTTATGTGATGAAGTTCGAAAAAGGAAGTTATTCCATCGCTGTGACTGCATGAAAACTTGTAACGAAGCTATTAAAATAGCTGGTATTTCATATAAACTCTTTACGTTTTTCTGTGTTTTTATGCGTCGCGGTCGGTTTTTAATTAAATTAAAGCTAATTGGATTTTCTGCCCGCCGGTTTTTGTTTCGCTGATGCTCGGGTAACGTATAAAGGAACGAGTTATTAAAATCCTGTATTTGTATCTTTGATAAACCAACTGTTTGATCTTTTATCGAAAAATTGTTCCGATTGAGTCTGATATAAGATCAATATATCGTGACACAATCATGTTAGCTTTGGTAGCTTATATAAACGGTAAAAAGGTAGTAGCAGTTTTGCTATTTTCGAAAGAAAAAGCTGTCGGCATGAAGCATTCATTGAATAAAATTAATTGGCACATTTTCTGTGTGTTCAAATTTAATAATGTACCAAAATCAGTAGGCAGGTTCAGGTAGTTAGGCATGATGTTTTCAATTTTATCGATTTTTGTAACACAAAGAATAATTCATTACAGAGTTTCTCCAATCATGAATCAGTGCTATACGATTTTCAGAAAAAGATTGCATTACGCTATGGACGAAAGTTGGCTTCGAACTTCCATTTCCTTCTTTCCAGATAAAGTTTTCCTAACGAGGAAAAATGTTTCCTAAGTTAACCATAGAATTTAGAGACCTAACTCTGCAAAATTTCTTCAGGAATGCTCTGCAACTTCGCCGCAAAGTCTTTTCTGCCCCGATCGTTTCCCTCTAAGCAAGTGCGAGCGGGGAAATTATTAAAACAAAGTTGAAGGCTTCACGAGACGCAACGACGTTATCGAGACTAAAGAAGAAAACGTGTTACTCGAGCGGGACGTATAATTTGAAAAGTATTTTCTCATGAATGTTTGAAACTTCGTTTCCAAGTTGTCCGTTTTTTCTAGCAGTCCACCTTAAAATGTTTCTCAAGACCGGTGCAACTTGGAATATTCAATGTGCGAAAGGTATTTCGTCGGGGTTGGAATTTTTCTGAAAGTAGCAGGAGCGTGGCCACCAGTCTGTGCCAGAGAATGCTGCGCTTTTATCACTTCTCACTTTGCTCGGATCAAAAATATATCAGATTGAAATGGAAGCTCTTATCGCTGATAAACTTAAGAGAGAGAGATTCTACTTTTCCACCGCACCTGCTCAGATTTCAACATTCAAACTGAATATTCAAAATTTTCGAATTTATAGAATTATAGGGAGACATTCTGCAACGTCACATATTGCGATTTCTGTTGTTATTTATACAGAATATAGCAACGAAAATAAGGAGTTATAAATCAGTAGTGAAAAGTGAAATTGAGCAAACCTGCATCTCAAATCATGTAACTCAGCTATTCACATTAATTTCCTACTTTATATTACATATATTAATTCTCATCAATTTGCCTATCCTTCTTGTTACCTCCATCATTTTCAAATCATACATTAATTGTGTATTGGTGCCAACGACCTTACTCATCTATGTCGCAACATATTCTCAAGATTTATATATTATTCCTTATTTTTCATCGACACACCTATAAAAGGAGAAACTACCTGTAATCCACCATTCAATCGACTGACGTTAAAAGTTCAGAGGATCGAAAGTCGAACGAAATCGAAACGGGTGAACGCGTAATGGCAGCTGCAAACCGAGTTTCGCATTCTGAAAAGCTGGCCAGTAAATTGCCGATATTTCTATCCGCCATTTTGCCACGGCCACAATCCGACGGTGACTTCGAAATCGCGTATGGCACAATTGCTACCAAATTCCGTGTTTAAGAGGGCCGCGGCTATATAGATTCGTAACGAGCGCAATTCAAAGCGACGCGGGATTACCGTTTTGCTGGGGAGAAGGCAATTGTAGTAGCTCATTATGCTTAGATACAATTGGACGGGAAAGGTTCACTTCGGGACGCGTGAAATTTCGAATATTGACCCTTCGTCCCTCATTCGCTTCATTAAAGTTACCCTGTTCCTCGATCACCCTTTGTTCTTAGATCCAGTCGTTTTATTCTTAGGTCGATTGGGATATAGCTAAGCTCCTAATTTAGCAAAATGAAGCATTTTTTATCTTTTGCGAACCTTGGTACTCGTTCAGTATTTATTGGCAAATGGAAAAATAAAAGGAATGAGCCGAGAGGGATCAGACTTGAGGGAAATAAATGGTTGTGTAGGAAGTACACGACTGCTGGATTTTACTTTCCAATGTGTATTTTATTTTTGCCCGTTTTATTCTGGTCTTATTCGGCGTAGTATCGATCGCTTTCTTGTAAAATTTATACTTGCATTATTCTGTCATGCTTATGAGTATTTGATGTAACAGAGGATACCGAAAGTTTCAGGACAGATAGATTGTTAATTAAACGTTTATTTCAAAAATAGACAAAGGGAGAATAGTTAAGTTTGGACATTAAGCAAATTGATTTTCTGCCCTGCCTCTGTCTTGCTTGGAAATGTCAGACTCTGTATTTTCATGAATATTTGACGTACGTGGATAGATGAACATTGACAAGCAGATCCGGACAGGTCCAACATCTGACAGAATTTGGTTCTATGGAATTTATTGCCTTCGTCATTTTTTTGTCTCTTCTTTCTGTTCATATATTTCGATGAATATTTGCCATGTACTGAAAAATTCAGGAATATTCCTGTTCATCGAAAACCCGCATTGTTGAATTAATTGGTAGAATGTTTCGCTCGAAATCTACAGGTGCAGATTAATTTTAAAAATCCTTTATCCCTGTCGCTCAGAATATGTTATTACTCCGACCACGTTGATTGCTACATTTTTTATTCTTCTCCAAAAAAATAGGTGCTGAACCGATTCAACTAAAAATCTACCATAATAATTAACAAAGGCAGTAAGAAAAAATCCATACTTCTTAAAATAACAGACACACTCTGTGTTTCAAAATTAACACAACTGCTAACCAGCTAAAAACTTTAATTCCTCATCTGTCTCAAATTCATCTCAAATAATTTTCCTCGCATAAACTCTACAGAAATCAATATTATTACAAAACTTCTCACAGTTCCCCGAATTCCCTTCGACCTTCCTTTTCGAGGCCTTCGTCAATATTTAATTTAATACTTCTCGACAACTCAAAGACACGTTTCCCATGAGAAATCTGCTACAGTGACTTCTGTCGTTAATATTAACGATGGGGCTGTAAAAAAGAGACCTGTCGGAATAACACATTTGATTCTTCTTTCGGCTGACCGTCGGTGCAGGTGCGTTCATTGGTCTCGTAGTCGCCCACGTGCTGGAGTTTCCAGAGGGAGAAAAGAAGCCAAGGGTTCGTGAGCAGGAACCTTGATGCCAGGCTCGGTTGTTCGAACGAATTTGTATGCTTGCATCGGGCCAACTTGCTTGTTTCGTCTTCGTTAATAATCACGTGCTTCTTTGGCCTAATAATTGGCCGGGGACACGTGCTGCATTCCGCCTCCACGCGGGACCCTAATTTCCCTCGATCGAATAATTAGCAGCACGCCTGACCAGCATCCTGCTTTGTTAACTTTTAGACAACGAACGGACTGCATACCCACTGCATCGATTCGTGGTCCCCTTTCACACGAATCTTGCCAAATCTCTTTGGAAACTATCACGAACGAAATTGGCGGTGCAGAGTAGTTTGTACTGGCTTAAAGTTTAAACTGAGCAGCATTAAAAAACGGCACAAATAAAGGCTATTGTATCCCACGCAAATCGTGACTTTTATATTTATTTTCAGTGCACTCTGAATTTGGAAATTGTAGAAGCAATCAATTTTTGATTATTTACTCTGCTTTCACATTGCAATAAAATGAAATCTGTGAAGTAGTCCATTGCTTTGTAAAATACGTCACATTATTATCGTGTAGCTTGTTTATAAAATACCGTTGAAAACGTATGCCTGGGATATTATACCCACGCGTAAATAGATAGGTACACGATATTCGAACGAGAATGGAGGAGTTCCGAGTCGGCAGGAAGAAAGTTAACGAGATTCTGAAACTCTGAGCGATAGTCCACGTGACGATACCTGAAATTATACAGCACCATCACTGGCACTCCACTCTTTGTTTTACTTCCTACATAAATTATGGATAATCTTCTTAGTTTCATACCTCCCCCGAGGAACTTCCACTTCCGATGATCGCGGCAAAGATTAAGTTTGAATTCGAGAATCCGCGCCCGTTCTCCCCGAGCAGCGCCGAGATCTTTAACTTCTTTCGTTTTCATCGTATCCTGCTCATTTTCATACTATTTTCAAAACGGATCCCCGCTTTAATTCCCGTCTGATATTCAACCGCGACGGTGGCTGAATATAACGCGAAATTGGAGAAGTTTTTTCCTCCGTTGCTGGAAACTTGCGCTCCAGGTGTTGAATAAAAATTTCATCGCGGCTAAATTTCCCTCGAACGAATCACCGCATCCGTGTAAATTCTGTGATCGGCGCGCGTGACTCGACCGCGTACAGATTTCTAATTACACATTCGTCTGGTGGACTAGAATCTCGCCCCACTGTCGCCGTTATTTATGTTGCAACGTGGCCAAAGATACACGAACTTATGCACACCACCTGAGATGTTTTCGCTGAATTCGCACGCCAAAGAATTCTCGTCGAATTAGAATTCGCAGCTCGCGGGGCGGTAGTGGCCGATGAAATGTGCTTTAACATTTCCGAGGAATGTTGCTTCAGATGATTGACGCTTCCAGCACCGTTTCCTTATTGAAATTTCATTCAAGCAGGAATATGAATTGCGAGAATATGTACATTGACCGAAACTATAAAGCAAGCCATCATCTTTCGCAAACTTTTATAGACAACTTGTGCGTTATAAAAAGCTTAAATATAAGAAGCTTAGAAAAGCTTAAATATAAGAAGCTTAGAAAAGCTTAGATATATTATATTGAATTACTTATTGTAATATAATTACGTATTGTAATGCGGCAGTGGTGCTTTTGCAATTTCGTTTTCTGCAATTCGTTTAATTATTCACGAACATCCTCCTTTAATCCAGTTCCCTGTTCTCTTAAATAATTCCGCGTTGACTGAATTCCCACAAGAATACCCCGCTACCGTGGTTCATTATACATCAATATCGAAGCTAGAATATTATCAAGACATTCGGTTCGCGTGGCAGTAAAGGGAAGAGGTATCATAATGGAGCTGATAGCCTCTTGCAAATGCGAATCAATATACGGAAATGATAGCCCTTATCTTGCACTCGTCATGAGACGAGTCGCGCATTTTACATTCTACATTTAGCTTTGATACTTTTTCGTCGTTACACGCCAAAAACCAATAGCACAGCGCCGAGCGGGTTTTAATGCTTCATAAACAGCGCAGAAAGTGGTCGAAAACTAGCAGAAATGTAGGAACACGTTCGCCTTGATGTTTTTTAACAGAAATATCAACAAATGTTTAGTTTACAGGAAGAATGTATAATGAACAATCTTTACGTTCTATTTTAAGTAATTTTCTTGTAGATGGGAAAGAAATATTGAGTGATAAGGGTTCGTTATAAGGGAACAAGGGATAGTGGATCCTCTATAGTCAGACACGTCTGACAATCGACTTAGCAGGAATTACAGACTGTTCCACTAGCTCTCTTGCAGAGTTGGTTGAGAATTTATGAGTTATGTAAACATGATCTTTTTCATGTGTCTTCATTATATGAGCCCTTTAGAATTATGCAAAAAAGAAGCTTCGTGCTGCTTCTACAGTGTAACTAAAGTAGCTTAAAATAAGCTCCTGTAAAGCTTCAGCGTGTTCCTGAGATTCTTCACAAATGGTGCAACATTTGCTGACAAAAAATTCCTACACCACAACGCGTCTGACGTGTGAAATCGAGATAAGAAATTCGGTTCGTTGTTGCCCGGTAATTATAAAACGCAAACCCCCATTCATGCCCCTCCTGCGGTTATTTGAAACCGCGGGCACGACGAAAACATTAACAGGGCGCAACAAACGAGAGTTTTTGTTCAATGTTGTCGAGAACATCGCGCGCCTAGCTGGAAGTATAATGGAAATACAGCCACTGTGCGGGCCAGCAGAGTGAAAGGAATAACCGAAAATAAAACCGAAAACTGTGTGTGTTCGAGACTTTCGCCCGCGGAAAAAAAAATATGTAGCGACGGGGGTTTTCGAATTCCACGTAACTCGCGTGCACGTACAAGCGGTCTCATGTGAAATTGGAAATCGAAATGCATAAAATTGACGATGAGCATCGCCACCCCCGCGGTCCCGCCCGCCATCCCCTCGGAATCCGTGTTTTCCGCTCGGAGCGTTGCGCTGCTTTTTTCGGTCGGCGCAGATTTCCGCCGCTGGAAATGTTTGCGCGGAAATATCATTCGTGTTAAGTGTGGCATTAAACTAACGTGCGCGTAAAATGCCAGGCAGTTGTCGAATGCGTTTGTGAAAGCACATCGTGACCGTATGCGCACCGGGGGGTGGATAATCGCCAAAGAGGACGAGAAACCGTTTAAAAAAACACGCCTCGACTGCTAGTATCTCTTTATCATTGCTCATGTCACGGCGATTTCTCGCGCGTTCAGTTAAGTGATTACACGTTGATGAATCTGCTTGTATTGCGCTGCTTTTTTTTTTTTAACTTTTTGAGGGCTTGTTCATTGATAGCTGGGGAGAAGATATTGTAACAGGGTAGAGGTTAAATTCGAAGCAGGAAGAATGTTGGTTGCGTTTCCGTGAAATTAATTGCGTTTGGGATACAGCAGAATAAAATGTAGAATGGAGTGTATTGTCGTGTTTGTATTATCAACAGGTGACCGTGAAAATTCCTGTTATTTACGGTAATTAAAGGACAGGCTTCCTGCGAGACTAATTAGACGTACCTGCAATTTCCCTTGACTGAACGTTCTCGCTAGTAATTACCGACATCAATCAAGCCAATATTAAGGGGTGGTTACGTCCACAATTATATTATATACCATTATAATAGATGTATTATACGACGTGTACGAATATTATTATTGTTCAGTACGATCTTAGTTAATTTACTTGAATTTTACAGCGAATTGATTGATCCCGTGCTTAAATGGAAGTCATTAAACTGAGAAAGAATTGTAGAAATATCGTGAAGTTAGTAGTCGGAGCTACAGTTACTCTTCTCCTTCACATATGGATTAATGTGGTCATCGACCGATGCGAGCGCGATATTAAAAGCCATGCGCTATAAGTATCGACACTTATATGAAACCAGAGTACATATTGGGGCGAACGTCAAAATTAGCCACCGATGCAGAGGGTAGTTTTAATCGGTAACAGATTGCCACGTCGCTTTCAATTTTACAGAAAACACAGAAACAGGAAACAACTCGTAGGTACGTGTCTTTCATTTCCAGAAATATACGAAGCTGCAGCGGTAATAGGTTGCTCGCATAATACCAGTCACAATCAATTCCGCCAGTCAATTTCACGTCATAAGAAACAGAGTGTTTGGAACCATTCGTCCTACGGATCACCAGAGTATCCAAAAACAGAAATTTGATCGTATATAGAATCTCGATTTAATAGCTCCACTATTTACGAAACGGTTTACCCGAACTTGCTCCGCTAAATAACTCTTTATTACCAAACCCATTAACTATTATTACTCCTTCCCAGCATAATTATTAATCACAAACAAAACCGACCAATTATTTCGACACAGAAACTGGTATTAATTCCCCTTTTAATAATGCCCAGCGACATGTGAAATGCGACACTACAAATAAAAAAGGGGGTCAAAAAACTGTCTATTGATGACACTTCGCTGCATGCAGGATCAAAGCAAGTCCAAGCAGAGGTCGCGAGCATTAAACCGTATTAAACAACGAGCAATTAAAAAGTCTGGTGATCGAGCATCGAGAGAAAAAATGTTCCCTTTGATGTCGTGACAGCTACTTTCAATTATCGTCATCCAATTAACACACGATCGCCCGTAAGATTAACCGATTCCATGGAAATCGCAGTCGCGTCGCCCCTGTCGAAGCCGTGCCCGCGATTACCATCGGCATGGCTAACGACCTCGTTAGTTTTGTGGCATATTATGCCTTGGAAAATGAAACACCGGGGTGGCGGGGCCCGAACCCATGGCTTTTTCCAATGGATTCGCGACGCGTTAATTAATTTCTCGTTCTCGTGTCGCGGATAGCGACGGCCGCGTCTTTGGAACGGTTTAAAGAACGTCTGCGAATCTCATTAAATCGCCGGGAACTGCCGCGCCGGGGCTGTTCATTAACCCGGGAAATATGGTTTCATCGATTCCCGACGAGGCTGCCGATGTTATTCCATTTTATTCCCCATTTTTCGCCGGGACGCGGCGAATTGTAAATTAATGGCGGGGGAAAACATAGCGACGCTTAAATATGCGTTTTGCGTCGTCCGTGGTTCGGGGACGGGGGTGTAATTTTGTTCAGTGCCCATCATGTTCGCTAAGTAATGAATTTTTTATTATTCCGTCGCAATATTTTTATGCACATGGTAATGTAATAAAGGGAATTGAAATATACAGTTGGGCTCAAAGGAAGATTTTGGTTGTTGGTAGTTGTGTGTCCGGCTTTTTCATTATATTTTTGATTAAATTAATCATAGATGCTGGTATGAAAGAGTTCTAGTAATACGAAAGCATGCATATTTGCTAGATTTGCTGGAGTTTTCAGTTATAAATTAGGGATTTTATTATTCCAATAGAAACAGAATGATTTCTTGAATTTTTGAATATTTACAGTTGTACTGTTGGATTCAAGAACATCCTGAAGACTCTCAGGCCCTTTTTGCTTAAACGCATAGATTCCTTATTCTTTTCTACATATGCCCCCTAAATTTCATTGTCGTATCTTTAAAACTGGCAGAGCTATGGTAAATTTTGTGAATCATCAACCTGAACATGACACAATCTACCTATGAGTATCTTTATGACTAAATTTTTTCAATATTCTATATATTTCAAATACTATGCAAATATTAAATAAATAATAAAGAATGGTGTTAGAAAAACCATTTTTGCTATATTTCTCCATTTTATGCAGAAAGGGCCTGAGAGGGCTATAATTAAAATTAATTTCACTGGTTAATTTATTACATAATTCAACTAACAATGCAACTACAAAGGAGATATATCAATTTTCTAAATATTATAGACAGTTTTACAACTTCGCTATCTATAAAAAATATCTCACTTCGGAATGTTTACAAACACTTTTCTCGAAACTGATTTTTGGCACTGAGACCCTTATTACACCCAATATTACAATTCAAATATTTCTCAAAGCTATCTTTTTTAGCAAAGGAAGAAACGAATAATTATCTATAAAATTCATCTTGCTCTGTATTCACCACTTTATCGCAAGACGTCAGAAAATTGTTCACCTTTCAACGCTCCACCCTCCAGCACCACCGTTTTGCGTCGATTTACGCAGCGATACGCGTGCCATGAGCACGTATAAAATCGAGAAGATTAAACGATGACAGGATCGTCGATAAAACGTGCCCGCGAAGCTGTGCCGAATCCGAAAATGAATGTCATAAAATGCCCCGGTAACGTTGCCCCCGTTGTCGACTGGGTTCTATTAAACGGGGGAACCAATAAAATGACTGTATCGCTGTGTATCACTTTTCATTGCATCGTCACTCAAATCACGTCCGGCGATAAACCGTATCCGTTACAATCCTCTGTTCCAGGCGATGAAGATGAGCAAAGTGGGCAACCAGACCAATTCGCAGGACCCACAGGCGGTGAATTCCCGGGTTTTCGTCGGGAATCTAAACACGTTTCAGTGCAGCAAGACCGATGTGGAGCGAATGTTTCAGCGGTACGGCCGTCTGGCAGGTAGGTTTCTCTTTCTTCGCGGAATCACATAAAACGGCAGCCCTCGGATCAGCTTCCCTCGCGTCCCGGAGATCCTATCCCGTCGCGCGTCAGATTTTTAACAGCGAGAAACGCTGGAAACTTGAACCACGATGGTGGAAGGCGACAAACGACATGGAATCACTGCACATGCTTCAAAACGATTAAAAGATCACGCGTCGAAAATGAGATACAAAGGAATATAAAATATCAGATATCGTAGAATTTTTATTCAATACTCAATCTGATTTTTGGAGCCAGTGTCTTTCTAATTAATTATGCCGTTGAATTTGTAAATTCATAACCATTGATGTCTTATCGAAGAATGACTTTATGTTATCTTCCAATTATTTTGAACAGTGCAAGAATTGTGATCGCGGGACTTTGTGGAGTACATAAAGAGTCAGTCGTAAAGCAAAGAATCGCGCATGAGAATTTGTATTTCGAAACAATCGGTATCACTGCGAGGGGATCGGAGGCAAATGTAGGGTAACGCGTGTTTCGTCGGGTGAGATCCGTCTGGAATCATCGATCCCAGAAAAGTTGAAAAGCAGGGATAGTTGCAAACTGGATGAAGTTGTGGAGATTCAAAGATCGGGTCGGATAACAGGGGGAAACTCGCGCTGTTATCCGGCATAAAAACGTGGAACCTCGGTGGGGCACCAGAAAAATAGCGAGTTGGAAATAGGATTCTCCCGATACGCTCCGCCCTCGGTAACCCAATTTGTGCCGTGATAGCTCCTTGACCTTCGACATCCCGATTGGATATCCGTCTCTAGTTTCACGAACCCCCGACGACTCCATTCCTTTCATTGTAGCACTAACTTCGTTTCGGAAACGTACTTTATCGCGGCGGACTGAACTATGATAAATTGGAACTACGATAATTACGTTTGCGACCATCGAATTCGGTTCAGATAAGTAGTTTTCGTCTGCTGCTGAAATTTATATAGAAACGTCCACCCGAAAGATTTGATTTATTGACCTGATTTGACGTAGAAATCTGTCGTCTTGCAAAATATCTATCCCCTTTCCGAAATTTCTTCTGTGTCTTCGAAATTTAATTCACCTCGTTCAACGTATTTTTGTCATTAATGTGAGAATTTAGATATCCGAGGTTGAAGGATTAAATGTGTTTAAGATTTGTTATTGCAAAGGATTGCAAAGTTCTATGTTCTTCTAGATTTAGCGTAAGATTAAACCAGTATTTTGTAGGTTGGCGAGCAGTAAAATGGTATTTCCGTGGATAAGAGCGTGACACTTTTACCTGCAGCAAGTTTCGCGAAACTTGATCCTATTTATACGAATTTCGAGTTTCTTGGAGTCTGTTGCGTACAGCTGTCACTGCAACGCGATGGGATCCGTGTTTGGTGTTTCTGAAGCAAGTAAAATTAAAGCGCAGTCTATGACGAAGTTTCCTTCGGAGTTGCGTAATGTGTCTCACATTACGCCTGTAATGAAAACTTCCTGCATTGCATTTAAATAATTCGATTAGTTTAGAGCTGTGCGGAATACTAGCAAGCTACGTCACATTTAATAGTTTAAACTCTAATATATACTTTGAATAAGAATATTCTTATAGAAGAGCACTTGGAACTTCATAACTTAATAAAGGTTAATGCCTCTTGAAATACCATATAGAAATTGTTTAAACGCGCAAAACTCTGTGAAAGTAGCTTTGGGAAACTGTACTTTAGCCGAAATATATCTTTTTCACTTCTGATTCATCAAAAATCGCCATAGAATCGTTTTTCAACGTAATAAGCGCAGCGTCTGACCACACATTGACTTCTTCTACTTGATTCCGCTGGTCAGGCGACTCTCCCTTCTTGTTTGCGCACTGTGAACCTTTCTTCCCTCTACAGTTGCAGCTTTCTAACAGAGTTGAGAATTAACTAAATAAAACATTGTTTAAATAACGGA
The DNA here is from genome assembly GCA_946251845.1 of Andrena fulva. Lineage (NCBI taxonomy): Eukaryota > Metazoa > Arthropoda > Insecta > Hymenoptera > Andrenidae > Andrena > Andrena fulva. The sequence goes on from OX276332.1 coordinate 7,416,183, forward strand.
TTAAATATCGTTTCAACTTCAACGTCACATATATTTTTCAACTTAAACTCTAACTTTAATTTTACTCGAATATTTTTAACTGTTATTCGTTATTCGAAATTTTTATTTAAATAAAATTTAAAGATACCACAACACAAAGACAGGATGAAATAAATTATACATGCACATACACTTTAAACACTTTCATTTAACTTTAAATTAAATCTCAAGCAAGTATATCTCACTAATAAAAGAACACCTAAGGTTTCCCGTACCATATTCTCCTGAAAAAATTGCTTACAAATATCAGGTTCCGTGGAAGCCTTACACAAGAATCCATCAAAATTAATTAACCTGAAATTTCCCGCGGATCTCAAGCACACGTTCACAGAATCCTATCCTCCAGAACAAGGGATCCTTTTTTACCCCTTTCTTGGCAAGCTTACCGCGCCAAAGGGCCCGTGATCGCGCAAGTTCGAATCGTTCTTCAGCGAAGTCAAGTTCGAAATAAAATTAAACGGAAGTTCCAGCAGTGGGAAGAGAGAACGGTGGATGGAATCCCGGACGTCCACTTGACCCGCGCAATCTGCTTCGTACAGCTGTCATCCTCGCCCGGATGAATGGTCCCCGTTGTTTTGGCTGTGGTGGCCGCCGTCTTATCTGGCGAATCGAAGCCCCTTTTAATTCCACCTCCAGCACCTCAAGTTCAGGACAAAGTTCCGCGCAGCCGCATTGTACGGCGTCGCGTTCGTTGTCTTCGCAGCTTTATCGAGGAGCCTGCTGAAAGTAAGCTGTTTATCGCCGCCACCCAGACCCCGTTGTCCTCGCCAGCGTCAGTTTCCGCGAGGTTTCGAGCACCCTGGCTAGGATTCAAACGTAGTCCAGTGCCTGGAAGCCCGATTGGACGCTACCACGGTCAGAGGCTGAGCCTCGACCTCCTGATAATGCCACTACACTTGGTCGCGTTAAATTGTTTCTAATTAGCAGCTGGCTGCTGCGCTGTGCAACTCGATATCGAATCGACTTTGAGCGTATTCTATATTTCCCCCATTTTAGGGGTAGATTTTGAACGGGTTGAAGCCGAGCAGTGGCTTTTTTAGGAACGCTGATTAAAATGCATTTGTTCAGCAAACAGAGACCCTTCGCTACGTTGATGTCCAGTGGTCAGAATTTATCTTTTGAAAATCAATTGAGCAGGAGATAGATTGACAAAGTGCATCGGTACGAAGGACACTTTTTCGATCCCTCGTGTTGTGTTTTCAAGGATTTTCGGAACTCGCAAAAATACCACTCCGCAAGCTGCCATTAATTAAAAAGACATCCACGCGCATACATAATCTAGCCGCGCGCTCATTTTCCCCGGCAAATCGAAAACAGCTTTCATTATTCAGATGCGGCGGATTGAATCGCGCGCGGAACATCAGTCGCCGCACAGTGAAACATTCGTCGAGTGTTTCCTTTTTTCTCGCCCCCTATGTGTTTTTCTCTTTAATTCGATTTCGGGACCTCCTCGTTAGCCAGGTCGAGGAAAAACGCGGGATACGTACATATGTGCCCGGTGGGTGAAATAATCTGCACGGTCGGGACAAGAAATGCTATGCTCCTCGAGCCCTGGGCTAATAATGGTTCGTTCCAAGGTTGGTTTTTCGGAATAAAGTAATGCTTTAAGGAGAAATTCTGCTTCACCTAATTGCGATATATTTGGTATCACTCAGCTGATTTAGAAATCTGAGTTCGTTGATTAGATCTCTGAAGGTGCCCTACCTATTACTCTCAATGCATTGATAATTAATCAAATTTCTCGAAAGTAATATTTGAACCTCGTCAAATATTTCAGAAGTAAAATACCACTTGTGGGTCTTAGAAGTGTCTTCTGTGAGGTTCAAACGTCTTGCAGGGCCCTTCAAGATATTCGATTTTCTTCTTCGAAGAATTCTTGTAAGCTTCGAATAAATTACATCGAGTTCCGCTATTACTTGTGAGATATCTGTTTCCATCAGCATCCAAGGCTCGTTTCTTCCCGCACCGTCGAAAACAACACAAACGCGTCGTATCGCCTCGCCTCGTCGCGAATTATTGCGTTTTACGATTCAGAAGCGAAATACAGCCGACCCCGATACGCGTGTGCCACGGGGGTTTAATACGATTTTCGAGTCGTCGTTGTTGGCCCACTCGATTCGTGCAATCTGCTCCGCACAGCTGTCACCGTTGGGTCCAGCATTCCGCAATGGAGACCCCGCCGTTCTCTATCTGACAAGTCGAGCCTTCTCTCCAATTTCACGTTTCCCTTGACTCGAACCGTTCGCGGTAAGGACACGAGGCCTTTCTTCCTCCGCCATTCTCTCCCCCTCGTGCTGCAGAAAACAGTCGTCGCGGAGATTGCGAAGTGTCGTTGCGGTAAAGAGTGCTCGAAAGTTTTCTGGAAGTTGTCGATGACGGTGGAGAAAGTACGATCGACTGGGATGCTTCGATGGGAGGCTGCAGCCTCTCCTGCTTCGCCAGGAACATTTCATCCCTCGAGTGGGGGAGAACAGACCAATTCGTTGCTTATTTATGTAGTGAGATCTGAGAAGCTCGCAGACAAAACGAATTAGAAGATGATGTATAGGGTAAATCCGGGACACGCGGTCGACCTAATATAAAATGGCTATTAAAACTAATATAGATATTACTTATTTTATCAGAACAAACCTAATATGTTCAGAATTTTATGCCGATTCAGAAAAACTGGTCGATATTTGCTTTAAGACAATGTTTACTGTAAATCGGGTTGAAAGCTGAAGTCATGACATCTGACCACCTCTCCCGAGGTGCCGGGAGAAATGGTTTTCGTCGTTGGCAGAGACCACTCACATAATTATTCATGGAAAATTAACAAAGGATAAAGCAAAATTATTTAGGAGTGAATACAACTACGGATTCATTGATATTTAATTTGTTTACGCTAAACAAGTAAAGAACACATCAAAGAAAAAGTGAATTACCTACTGGCGATTAGCAAGGCAAATGAATACAAAAGTGAATAAATAAACTAAATAAACAAAAATAATAATAAAATAATAATAAAAAATAAAAAAATAAACAAAAATAATAAAAAAATCATAGCTCGACCATCTCACCCTTCTGCAGCGAGACATGGTCTTCTCGTTAGCTTTGAGAGGAAGAGTTAATATGGCCAAATACTTTGGCTGCATTGTCCCTCAATGTCTCTACTATCTTATTATTCCAAACATTAAAGGAAAATACACTTAGAAGTATATTTTAAATACGATTCTGTACAACCGCTGTTTGACAAAAGAGGTTAAATGTAACATCAATTTACCTTTTATAGCCTATAAATCCAAAAAACCACAGAAGGAAGCGAAATAACGCTATTCATTCAACTATTTGGCTTCTAGAGAAGTAATTGGTCTGCACTTTAATGCATTTTTACGTATAGACTCTGAAATATAGCGACACGACCAACTCTCCGGCCCGACCGCGTCTCCCGGATTTACCCTATGCTAATTGTTTGTGCAGAGGGATAGCAAATAAATTGCAGGGCTTCTTTCTACACAAAATCAGATCTAAATCTTCACGATTCAAGAACGCATCCAAGCACCCCGAATAAAAAATTACTCCTGGAATCCCAATGAAAGACTGACAAGCTACAATTCAAAAACCAAGAACACCCCATCTCCTTCGTTCTGCAATAAACTCCCATGACCGATTTCCTGCGATGTCCTAGTAGCCGTTCACCGAACCACAATAAATTTAATATCCCCCCTCCCGCACCAGTTACACGGCCATCGAATTAAATCCCAGCCGTACAAATTTCGCGTATGCCGAAAAAGTGGAAACGCTGTGTCACGGTAATCCGGGGCCCAGGTCCCAGCCGTGGCGCATTTTTCGTCCGAAATTTCTCTGCCAATATTTTCTCGTTTTTTTCCGTTCCCCTTCTCTCTCTCTCTCTCTTTTTTTTACATCGGCTACCACATGGCACCCGGGCCATCGATTCCGTGGGCAGTCTGCGTAGCAAGTCCGCAGATACGTTCATTTTAACGCGCAGGAGCCGCCTGTAATCTGTGTACCCGTAATAACTTTTGCGTGGTTAGCAGCTGACCATGCATGGAATTCATTATGCTGAAACAAATATGTAAATCTCCATATATTCCTGCCACGGTTATACATATATGGTGGCGGGTGTGCGCGCTGGCTGGATGCAGATATATCTTGCACGGGACGCGCGTGTCCACCCCCGAAACGGACAGTGACGGTCGGGGAGGGAACAGAAAAAAAAAAAGGAAGAGACTTATCTGACCACGCCAGTTGCGTCGGACATGTTAATAATGTCAAGGGTTGAAAATCTCGGCCACTTTATGCTCCACCCTTTCCCGCGGATATTATTTTTCGGGGTTTTTACGCGCGCCCCGTGGTAATAATTTTTGACAGGCTGCACTTCGCCCGTCCGGGAATGTGGAACGACTGGCACCTTACTAATGGGTGGCTGCTTATCGATTAGACGAGAAGCGTAGCTCTGTTCTACGAATGGAAACGATTCCTTACATTTGCCTGCCGTTCTTTCGGTTTTATACAATTCGCTAAAATGTCGCCTTCCGCATCCTCGAATCGCCAGCGCGAAATATGTTTCAATGTTGTGAGATCTACTTGTTTTTCGCCGTTTTACGCAGCTCGAGGAGCGAACAAAGGAAACGCAGATCCACCTAGTCTCGCTTCGACTATCATGATTCCGTTCATTGTTCTACTCGCGGGATGACGGGCGCTCCCCTCAAGACTTCTCACTCATCAAAATTCATGGAAACAATTTTAATTAAAGATTTCTCCCCCGTTATCGCGGCATTCCCGTGTCGCCCCGTTCGCGGCCGTTGCGGGAAAGAAGAGAGGCCGTTTTGGAACGTCATGATCGTTTGTTGTTTCAGGAATATCCATGCACAAAGGCTATGCATTCGTGCAGTTCACAAATCCTTTTGATGCTCGCAGCGCCTGCCTCGGCGAAGATGGCCGCACCGTCCTTAGCCAGATACTCGGTGAGTAATATTCTCTTCATGGAAACGTTAATAGTTAACGCCGCTAATCCGCGCGTTTTCCATTTAATAATTCGTCGCCACATCGCTCGCCGGGCTGTTTAACGGGGGATGCCAATTAATTATTGGTGTGCCGAACGGTCGTTTTAGGCGATGATGGTTAAACCGCGCGGTGCGAAAGATGAATTCAACTCGCGGGTCCTTTGACGCTCGCTGCTTTTTAGATCCCCCGTTTTGCTGTTTATCTGATGCTCTCTGTGAAACGAAATTGGGATTGGCTTCGCTTAGTAGATTAAACGAAGTAATTGCAAGTAATTGCAAAATAGATGCAGCAAAATCTGAACATCAGGCGTTTAATTTAGAAATAAAGTATTCCTTCGAGGGAATTTGTAAAAATTTGTGTTTCACGATAGCTCAAAGATTCTTTAGAGGGCAGGTCTGAAATTATATTCTGCTATTTGAATATTCCAAGCTTTCGCTACTATAATAGCAAATGATTCCGCCAAGAACGCGTCAGAAGCACAAAGATAGACCGATCAAAATTTAGTCGAGCCGGGAACGCGGTAAGACTCGGTGGTAACAGCACGTTCCCATTCGACATATCGATCAGGAACAGCAGAATTCTAAAGTCAGGGCTCGCGATCGACCGTTGAAGCAATCATTTACGAAACGGGCCCTTGCCTCGTTGGAGTTAACTTGGTGCCGGAAGGTTCTCCGCAGAGGGGAAGATCGGTGAACAAGCCGAGCAGATCCTTAAAAGCGAAGCATCATCGACTCACGGCCATTAGTTTCAAACTTCCTCAGGGAATCTGACTCGAGACAGGGGTGCCTTCGCTCGAGAGCGTTCGGTAAACTCGCCAACTCCGCGGAGAATCGACTGTTCTTCCTGCTCCTTTACGAATTTACATGATCGTCGACGATGCGAGCAATCCCGAACGTATTCTTTCGCCTTTGTCGCTCGCGTACACAACCCGGATCGAGTAGAAAATTTTCGTGGCTTCCGGTGCGCGGAGGTTGGCTTAAACTAAACAGAGGGGAACGCGGCTCCGCGTTCTGGTAGTTCAACTTGAACGAGCTGCTGCGAATACTGCGGGCAATAAGACAAATGTACGTGCAAAGGGAAATAAGGATCCCTTCGCGCTGACTGACCTGGGTGAGATTCCTAGGGTAAAGGACCCAATTACTGACACCTAACCAATTACTGTCACCTTAAGCTATTTTACTTAAAATAACGACTAAATAAACTATAGTATATAATCTATAGTAGGGGAGAGGCTTGCAGGTTGCCACCCCTGCTGTATTTCGACTTTCTAGCAGTGTCATAACCTCAACTCTGACTCACATCGACGTTAAAAGAGTAGGTGTCACTATTTTATAACCTCTGGAGCGGACAGACGCAATAACGCTGTGTTTGCTGAGCGAATGGTAATATAGTGTTTGTCAAAAAACTGAATTATTGGAATTGTGTGCTTTCCTTGTGCTCGTAAATTGAACATTTTCATCGACAATTCAAGATAACTATACGTACTGTGTTGTCTTTTTTATCTAATTCACATATGCCAAACAGATTTCCAAACATATCATGAATTGACCATTTTTTCTCATATTTTCCTAAAAATGCGTCGGAATGCAAGTTGCCTCCTTTTTTGGCTTGCAGGTTGCCACCTCTCTCTTTCCCGCTTGTTTACACTCAAATGTCATTGAGTTTGAAGTGAAGTGGTTTTATTGCATTTTAGTCATATTTTGGTTTATTTTTTACATTTTTATAGATTTTTGGTATGGCAGCACGCAGGTCAAGAAAATCTGAATAATATAATTTATTAATAAAACTTAATAAATTTTGAAAAATTTTCTGAATCAGGATTTTACTTGAGTTTTTTTACACTTTTAGCAATTTTTCTAGGGGGTGGCAACCTGCGAGCCAAAATTTCAAGGAGACAATTTTAGATACTTTCGATAATTTGCAGTATAATTTTTCTTTTTCGAGAGTTTGCATGATTTGTAGCTCAGGATTGGAGCTCCACACTTCCTCTTTCCAACTTATACCATAAATCAACGATACGTTAATTTTATGACGAGTTATGATCAAAAAAGCTTAGGGGTGGCAATCTGCAAGCCTCTCCCCTATAGATTATAGGTTGAATTACATAATTCTTTTTTTTTATGACTTTACAACGTTTATTTATTCCTTATTTTAAGTAAAGTAGCTTAAGGTGATAGTAATTGGTTAGGTGTCAGTAATTGGGTCCTTTACCCTATATGTATGGTGGTTAAAATCTGAGAATGTTGGATCGTTCTTTCGGACCGGAGGAGAGTAATTTTCTAATTATTGAGTGAAGTGTTTATTTGATAGAATGATCGGTAATTGTTAGAAATTTCTAAGTGTTTTATATTAAGGGGTTGTGCCTAGTCAGCTGGCGAAAAATAACGCGATTTTCGGGATTTTTTGTGGAATATCTACTGTATATTTTTTCACAACTATTCGCTTATTTTCAAAGTGCATATATACAGCAACTCTCAGTAATTTTATTACAGAAAAACATTCAGAAATGAACAAATAACAGCCATTCTCGCGGAAGCTGTTGCTTTCAATAGATAAACACTTTTAATACACCTATCTACACGAACAAATTACACCAAACACTCGATCCGTGCTATAAATATTTGAAAAAACAAAAATCTAGTTAGAAATTCATTCACACCCGCGCAATATCTCTGAAAAAGATGCGACGGTTTTCTCCGTCACGAGGAGCCCGCTCCACTCGACATGATTAATCTCCATAATCCCGTGCAAAGCAATCCACTTCTAAACACAAGAGCAGCTTCGTTAAACCCGCCTGCCCCTTTCTTCGCAGTGCTTCAAAGGTTAACGGCTCGCCGCTAAATAACAGCCCCCCAATAAATATCCTTCAATGGGTCCCCGTGAATCGACTCCGCCGCGTCTTTCAGACCCCCCCGGGGAACACCTCCGCGAAAGAAACTTGCGCATTAATCAAAGACGGAACTTCATAAGTTCCGTCTGGCCGGCATTCAGATCGCGGGGCCGCCAGGCAGCGGCTGGTAATCGTTGCTGAAACGCGGCGCCCCGCTTTTCCGCGGCGTTTCTTTTCCATCCCCCTTGCCGGGCAGAGGCGTGTGTATCGTGAGCAGAGTCTCGCGGCGGGCGATACAGCACGGCAAGGATCAACGACAGGCCCTGATACCACGCCTCCAAGTAAGAACCCGCCGCTATCTACAGCGGTCCTTTCTCCGTCGCTCCCTCGCCCGGTTAGCCGAGGTCTCTCGCTCGATTCGCCAGAAATCTTTCTTTGGCTAATGCAAGAACTGTGTTCCCACTGTAGCTCGCAGCCGCCTACCTTCCGGCGGCCATATACCCGCCTGCACATACACGTTCGGCGGGTTATAGGTGGAGGGTTGTACGTAGACGGGGGTAGACGTGCATTTACAAGTGCAACTCACCACAGGGAGACCGAGGCCGAACCTACCCCCCCGTCCGTTCTCTGCCTCTATAGCCGGCTTCCTATATAATTCTCACGACTGCACACGTTTCCGCGTACATAGAGAAACTTCCAGCCGTGAGAAACACTCGAATAAAACTGCGGCTCCTTCTGGTGGCATCAGCCGTCCCGCCGTCCCGCCTGCCCATTCGCGATTCGCCCGAAAACCGATCGTTTTCGCGCCGTCGAAGAGGAGAGCTGCTTCTGGCTGGTGCAACGGCGCGGCGCTCTCCTCGCGCTGTAAGGTGAATGAATGGGGGACCGTCGGGGGATGTAATTATGTGGACCGAGGGGAGGGTCAGGGCGAGGCTCACGCCTCGGGCGTGCTGAGGAATTGGGGGAAAAAAGGAGGATTGAATATTGGTTATGCGGAGCGGAGTTTAAAGTCTTCACTTTCTCAGGGGTAGATTGAATTTTCTTTCTCCCATTTATGGTAGACGGGGGCTGGCAGAGGTAATGCATGTGGTTTCTAAGATTTCCGGCGCGGGAGGGCAGGCATGAATTTCGATGGCTTAAAGTTGATTTAACGCGGAAATTGTTGAAGTGACAATGGCCGATTTGTGGTGACAGGTGTTCGTCCCGTTTATCTGTTATTTCGTCCTGCATTTTATGACGCGGAGTCTTCTAACATTCTGTATTCACCTCGCCATTTACTCGAGAACTCATGATTGAATATTTTAGGCCGGTATTTATTAGAATGTATCATGTATGGGAAGTTTTACTGCCGCTTCGTGTCATTTTATGCGACACGCTCCACACTTTACATCGGCCTAGATATATTCAAGTGTCACGTTTACTACCCTTAAAAGATGGCACAAGGCTATCCACGACGATACGGTGCGGCGATGCACTTTGTCCCTAAACTTCTGAATAAATTATTACGTAAGATACACAGCAATCAGCAAATTGCTGATCCAGGGAATACGGTCTATCCACTTTCTACTTTACTGTGTCGATACTCTCGTAAGATTACGTTCCTGAATTACATTCATGGGACAATACAAGCTACGTGGATCTACGTTTCTCGGAAAATTTCTTCTTTCCACAAGTTTCTCCTCCAGCAAAACACTCGATTAATGTGTAGCGCAACATTCGGTTGATTGCTAGGTGTAAATAGAATATTGATGAATCGATAGACACCACTTTCGTGGACCATTAACGGCCACTGATTATTTACTAGCATTGGGTAAAAATGGCATTACCCGGAAAGCTAAAATACATTTGCTAAAGTGCCTGTACAAAAATAATATCAGTGGCAACAAGTCCAATCGTCCCCTAAAATTCACTTAGAGTTCCTTTCGCGTTAATCACGATTTAAAACATTCCCGTAGACAGTGAAATAATTTCCAGCGCTTGCATACCGTTCGGAAACGCGATTCCATCGCGAACGAAATCAGAGCAATTATTCCATCATCGCACCGTGTACTTTATCCCCCTCGAAACGGTCCCCTCGTGCGTGTTACACGAACATTTCCTAACGCAATAATTCCCGAACGAAATTTCGGAAAGTTTCCCTGGGAAATCGTTCTCGCGAGCGCGCATACGTTCGCCGCGGACAATGATTACCTCGCAAATTGAATTCGATCGAGTCGCGAGGAGGGGAAAAAAAGGGAAGTAAAAATATCGCGTTCCGCTCGTTAATTTCAATTATGCGCCCGTTGGGACCCCCGGTTTCAATTGAAGGAGGGAATTTCGCGCGATCATCGAATATGAAAGCGCCCAGAAAATTGGAAAGTATCGCCAATTACCGGCTGGCCCACGCGAGAGGATGTGGGTCGGTTGTTACAAGTACATCGGGCTTCGACGTCCGCGCACAGCGACAGAGAGCGCGACGATTTATTATGCTAATCTCATTATGGATTAATGTGCTGATTTACGGGAGCGCCGCCCGGGGCCTTTTTCGTTCTGGATAGCTGGCCACGATGGTCCGCGCCGCACGTCATGGACTTACGTGAAATCATAGGTGGCCCGTAAGCCGCGCCTGGAACGGGATTTCCGCGAAAAATGTTTAGATATTCGGCGGAGAGGTGAAATTGTAAAGACCCAAGGAAAATACGTTCCACGGCGCGAGCCCGGTGAATACCCTGAGATATTCCTTTTTCACCGCGTCTTTTTATTAGAATATGTAAATCGCGGCTGAACCACGGGACAAAAGAAATTCTCGCTGGGCTCGCTGTGTTGGCATTACGAATTGATTTGTTGTGATTTACTTTTCTGGGTTTTATTTTTAATTTCGCGACAGATATGAATTGAAATCTGTGGAAAGTCTTATTCAGATTCTCGGGCTGCTATTTCTTGTGAGTTTAGGTCGGAAGGGTTCGTGTGAATAATCCTACGTTCTAAAATAATGTGTTGATAAGTATCCTAGAGGCGTTAGTTTAAAAATTGCTTAAATCTGTGTCCGAATTTGTGGCTAAATAATCACGAAGGTTTATTGTGTTTCGATCATGTTTGAATATTTTTTTACATTGTTTAAGTGCCAATAACTTTTTGTGTTTACGTTTTAACAAGTACAGTTGTTTTTTTTTTTACAATACGAGGATACGTACACGAGGATTATTGGAAATAATGAAATGAGCAATCTTGTTCAAAGCTTATTGAATCGAAAAAGCGTATGAGAAAGTTGGTATTTATTTGCTTGCACATGCAATGCATGGAGTATTCGTGTATTCAGCAAATGTTTGGCTCCGCGTAAACTCGTGCACACGGATACACACACGTGCGCCATTTAGTGCCATATTAATTAATAATTGAACAGTGCACCGCGTTATATGAATAATTCATAATTAAGGGCCACACTTTTCATTTAAACGTTGCCCCATAATACGGATGCGCAAACAAATATTAAACTAGGCACCACGTTTCCAGCGCAAAATATTTTTTAATCAAGCAGTAAAAAGCATTGCCTTTTCACTAAAAATTACGAAAGGAGGAACTTCCTGCAGAAAGGATCCCGCGGATTTGAATTAGTCAGGGATATGTTGCAAAAATATCTTCAAATTGAGGGTCACTATTAACTAATCCCTTCATTAATTGATAAAGCACCTCTGTTAAATCTTAAATGCAATGCAACGATCCTGTTGCAACTGATTAACCACAGAACACGAGAACAGGTGAATCTATTGAAAATTTCATCCCCTCATGATCAGTTAATTACGGGTTGCAAATGATTAGAGATATTGGGAGTTAATTATCTCCAAAATACTCGATACTACTACGTATACCTCGTATCATTTTAACCAACAGGAAATATTTTACTTGAAATATTGGCCCGATATATTTTTGTATCCTGAAAACTGCGCTCCTAGAATTGTTTCAAATGTCAAATTCGAACTGGAAGTGATACTCGAAACAAAGCGAGCTTCCACTAACGAAATCCACGTGCTTGTTAACGATTGCAAGAATGATAACCTGTTATTCCCATTAAAAGTGGAAAACGTTTTATCCTGATTCGCTGTAACGTCAACTCGGCGTTATTCGGCTGACAAAACGCTCCTCCGGTTCATATTCTACTTTCGGATGATGTAACGGGGATTTGTATAGAATTATAGTTCGCGTTGTTTAATTGGATTAATTAAATTCGTCGGTAACGAGACCAGAGTGGCTACTGGATACAATGGAACAAAAACACCGGTGCACTCGCTCCTCGAAATTCCGCGCGAATCTAAATGTCACGACTGCCTAATTGTCAAACGCATTGTTGCTAACTTGGATGCAAAATGTATCAGTTACCCCTGGAGTTTCCATTGTCCATTTGCTCATCGAGTTGATTAATGAGCCACAGTATCAAATGGGTATTGATTCTGTGTGCTTTTATCTTCTAACACTGACTGTTCTGGTTATTTTATCTAATAAAATGGGGATTAGAATATAACTGACGAACCACTGTCGTTTGCGACATTGGAACTAGATATTAGAAATGATATTATTACCATAATATTAGAAGGCCTGAGAGACTTCAAGTCATTTTTCAAGACACAAAACGAATAATAACGAATAATACTAATAAAAATATTAATACACAACAGTGTTTCTCAGTGGAGCGTCAAGTATTTGTTATATTAGAACACTGAAATCTTCGCTTCAAAAAGCATTCTCCATTCACCACATTTCAAGAGGAATTAATCGATAGAATTCATCAAATTAGAGGCGAAATTGTTTATCTATCGAGGTAGGTGCCGCAGAAGCCAGCAAGAGTATTCCAAAGCAGCTTTGAATATTCCTAACGCCGCTATCTACTATCAGAGAGCAGATTATGCAGTCTCAGAAAGGATCATGGAATAATGGACGCCGCCCTCCATATCCAGGAGTGGCCGTGCGATAAAAAGCGGAGGCACATTCTTCCCGAAGCGCAAATCACTTTTTCTCGGCAATAGACGAGCAATGCCAGCCACCTACGGTTATTTTATTTTATGATCGGTATTTTTATGCGCACGTGCGAGAGTAGAAGTTGCATTTAATCCTTCTGGAGGAGCGTTCCCGGCGTGGGTAACTGGATCAAACTGCTGGGGCGACGGGGATGGTTAAATGGGGAGAAGATGGCCCGAGCACAGAAATCGCGTGGGGTTACCGTTTTATGGCCCCCCCCCCCCCCCCCCCGTCCCATAGAAGGCCTCTATTTCGGCCTCGTTCTCGTCCTTTTACCCTTCTATCCTGCCACTTTAGCGGTTCCCAACATGTGGGGCGTAAAACGGCAAAAAAGGGTACACAGGATTCGTAAGATTTTATAAAGGAGAATAGTTTCTCTGTAGATGCAGAAGTGTGTTTTAATTTCGACGCAGAGATTAACGAGCGACGAGTATTAGCCATTTTTAACCGACTTCAAAAAGGAGGAGGTTATGTATTCGACCCGTATGTATGTTTTTTTTTTATGTTTGTCCCCTCATAACTCCTCAGCATATGGACCGATTTTGATGATCTTTCTTTTATTCGAAAGAGGATGGTGCCCCGTTGGTCCCATTCTACGCGGAATCAATATTGGCCCAATATTTTACCAGTTATAGTTAATAATAACTTATATGTTTGTCCCCTCATAACTCCTCAGCATATGGACCGATTTTGAGGATCTTTTTTTTATTTGAAAGAGGGCGATGCCCCGGTGGTCCCATCCGAGACTAAATCAATATTGGCTCAATATTTTGCCAGTTATGGTTAATAATAATAATTTATATGTTTGTCCTCGCATAACTCCTCAGCATATGGACCGATTTTGATGATCGTTTTTTTATTCGAAAGGGGGCGATGCCCCGGTGGTCCCATCCTACACTGCATCAACATTGGCCCAATATTTTGCCCGTTATAGTTAATAATAAAGACTATTGTCACCTAATTATTATTATTTTATGTACGTACGCGCATATCTCCTCAGCATGTTGTGTCAATATATATAAAACTAAAAAGTTAAAAATAAACAAAATTTAAAAAAAAAATTAAAACCGACTTCAAAAAAATAAAGTTGCACTAAAAAGTAAAAAATAATTTTTTCCCTTATTTAATCTGCGACTCTCATATTTTTTAAGTCGGTGCCTCATCATTTGCACTGTGTAAATCTGGCGCCGGCTTGAAAAATATGAGAGTCGTAGATTAAATAAGGGAAAAAATTATTTTTTACTTTTTAGTGCAACTTTATTGTGTTACCAAAGGCGAGAATGATTCGTCTGAATTTTCTGATTTTCGAGGCGTCATTTTTCCTGCAGTTCAGGACTCTGAATGTATTTTATGCAGTTTCTTTGGATAACTGATCGAAATCAGAATATCAGAGCAGATTTGCTGATGTAGCTTTTCTGAACATTTCGTTCCCCAAGAATCAGGTGATTCGATAATATCTTTCATGGAGCGATGTCGATAGAATACAGGAGTGGCTCGTGTATAGATATTGATTAACAATTACGAAGGTGTAAAGATTAAGAATAATCGGAAGAGTTTCCCTCTGTATTTGATTTTATGCCTTTTATTCCCTCGTCCGTGCTCCTCTTTTTTCCTCCTCCTCTGGCACGCACCATTAAGTCCTCTAAATGAGACTCGAAAGCTGGCAAACTCTTGAGGATATAATCCTGGCTTTTCGAGGCTATGGTTCTTCTAACAGCAGGAAAGCACGCTCGTGCGATATTATATGAAAACTATTCAGCTTTACTGTCATTCGCTCTTAGGCCTTCAAGTTTGGCGAGCTTCTTCCAGGCGATCGTGCTTTACGATACTTTAAATTCATTTCCCTCTTGGACACTATAGGATCGCTATTATCTATCCAATGTGCTCTCTATATTGCCTCTGAATCTACTCGACATTCTCGGGAAATTAGGATGGCAAAAGTTCGTTGCGAACCAGCATAACAATTTGACGAAATCTTCCCAGATATTTGATTGCAAGCAAGATTTTGAATGCTCTTTCAACTACCTGTTCCTGTTTTCAATCAGTGGTCATATTGAAAGGATGGCAGATTGCAAGTTCCATTTATAATATCCATTCATCTTCCTTCTCTTCCATCGAAAAGAGAAATGAAATCGTTGAGTAATATTTTAATTATTTATCTGCAATATTTACATTTTAAGTGTACCGAAATAAATCATCTTCCTTTCTACTTTAATATCACTCGCTTCATTTCGTTACTTAATTTCCCAGGATTTTCTACTAATTACCATATCAATTTACAAATCAAATTATAAATAAAAGATTCTCGTTGTAATGTATTTACTTAAAACATTGGGAACTTCATTTTATAAATTAATTCACATTATTCCGCTTAAGGGGTAACACCACTGTAACAGCTTGAAAACTAGCGTTTTTTTGGCAATTTTTCTTGGATGGAAGGAAAGGTAATAGAATAACTATACTGGAGGAAGTTATTAAGCACATATTTTGTTATTAAAAAAAAAAAAGTTATTGAGAAATATTACAAAATGGCGGCACTGAAGCCATTCTCGTGAGGCATGTTGAAGTTTTAGCGCTCTGCGGCACGCAGTGTAGCTGGTGCAAATTTGAATTTTAAAAAAAAAAAAAATATGACTTAAATCTACATGTTTATAGCTAGAGAAATACGTAGGGGATTTTAAAAATATTGATTTTTGTGTGGTTGGTGAGCATTTGAATGAAAAACGTTCAATTTTCTATAAAAAAAGGGCAATCATTTGTTAATAAGTAATGTTTAAATTAACTTATCGAAAATCCCGTACGTATTTCTCTTGAAAATGTTATTTTAAAGATATTGTTAAAAGTTCGAATGAAAAGAATGAAAATTGTTGGAGTTATGCTGCGTGCCGTGTTGAAAAATCGTGTTTCGAGAAAAACGCGTTTAACGCCGGTAGTCGTTTCGAAGCAGTCCGATGCGCTTGGGGAAGAGCTCGAAATTTCAAGGAAACAAATTTGTTTCAAGTAATACAGGTTTTGCCCCATATTCTAAAAGGTTCAAACCATCTTTTAAGCAAATAAAAAAAAAAATCAAATTTCCGAAAAATTTACAGTGGTGTTACCCCTTAAGTATATTTTTATAAATATATTTTTTCACGTAACCTCAACAAACCATTATTTCTTAATATCGGGGAAACATTCCAAAGTATTTCGCCACCAGGTAGCCGAGGTGATACACAACAAAGCACTACAATTTCACGCGACCTTTTCTCCACTCGAAGTCTTCTTGGAACCGCGCGCGTAGTGGGGGAAGCTAATTTCAGACTTATTCCGTGTTTGGACGTCATCGGAGTCGGTCGAGCGTACGTCTTTGCCGTGGTAAATATTTATCCATGTACCGTCGTCACATTAAGGCCTGTTTCACACGCTCACGGCACGGCACGGCACGGCGCCGTTTCTACGGCAAAAGGAACGAAAATCATATAGAGACCTTTCACACGTCGCGGCGGCCGTTCGCCGTCTATTTAGCGACGGCACGTGTGAAAGGTCTCTATATGATCTTCGCTCCTTTTGCCGTAGAAACGGCGCCGTGCCGTGCCGTGCCGTGAGTGTGTGAAACTGGCCTAAGCCAATTTCTCTCGCGAATACTTCAAACATAAACCTTCCACATCTATTTCCAAGTAACGTGCACTCAGTTAATTAATAGTCCAGTATTATTACCGAAACAAGTGTATTATTAATGTGTCTTTTCTTACGCTGGAAAAGATTTGGAAATTGTGTAATGCGAATAGAACGAGCCGAGTGAATTTGGCTCCGAGTGTAAGTTCACTCGGGAAGTCGCCGCCTGGTGGCGAAGTTGGTTTCGCGCGTCGCGTCCTTCGTTCTCGTGCAAGTCAACGAATATTTTTTTTCTTTTGCGTCGTTTTTAAAGTGAAGGTATCGTTTGAATTGCATGCTTCGCGTGTAACAATGTCCTGCGAAGAGATGCTTCAATTGGAACGACAGTTAAGCGAATCGAGGGAAGCTGTAGATCGATGCAACTTGTTGAGAGGATGCAGGGAAATGTGTCTAATTACGCGAGTCACTTTTTCCTATGTAAAACACTGGTATTTTGCGCCTTATGGCATTCGAGCCTCGTTCTGTTGAAAATTAAACTCTTGTCGGTCTTTTAATTTATGGTTCATATGAAACCATACTGAATTGAATTTGAGCGATAAATATTCTATAATATAAATAGTAAGCGGAAGTAAAACTGATTCCACGAAGAAAATTTATATTAAGCAATGTAATAATGCTAATACGAATTTAATATTTTTCATGGAAAGCCATAGCAGTTTATATAATATTACGTATTTTGTTTTTTACGTATTATACTCAGATATTAAATACAATATTATTTATGTTAAAATTCCCTGTGTGTGTTCAGTTAAATTTTAGATCTTGTTCGATTCAAACCTTCGATTTGGTAAAATAATGGGTTCTATTGGTTTCCATTGGTGGGATGTTTGTGTACAATATTTATTTAAATGATAGAAATAGAGAAATGAAGGAAATTTTTATAGCATATTCGTTCGTGTAAATAGGTGTGAAAATGTAAAATTCTGTAGCGTTAATTGTAAACCGCAATGTGAAACAGAGACTCGTAATTTCCTCATTAAAGATAGGATGTAATAATAGCAAGAGAGTTAAGAATTAAATAGGAGGCTCCATTTCGTTCTGCAGCATTTCATGTATATAATTTCGACTTTCTTGATTCCCACGAGAATATCGTCTGTACCGTGGGAAGAACGTGCTCGAGTAAATTTATGGCGAGATGCTGCTTCACTATACTACTCCATTCTGCCATATTAGACCGTATCCTCGAATTCACATGCGCGACGCAAGATTTATAGCGCAGCTAAACTCGATGCTAAATGCTCATCGTTATGAACGAAGTTCAGCTTCTTTTATTCCCATATGAACTCTCTTCGCGAATATTATCCTTAACGAAGTATGTAGAAATCCACGAAGAATCAGCATCTAGACTTCGATTACATCTCGATCTATGCCAGCGATGCCCAGGTGGGCAGTCCGAGATAAACGAGCATTCATCGCGTTTTCCAAAGCTCGCGTGGAAGGGGGTGCTCGAAACCAATGACGTTGCGGGCATGTCACGGACGGGGAAAACTCTAGTAGTGTGCGTGTAGGCTCGTACCCTGAAATCAGCATGTAACCGTTACATGCTGATTTCATTGCGATTAAATTGATTTGACTTCTGGTTATCGGCTGATTTCAAGTCGTTTGGATTTGCGGTTATGGGTTCTATTTTTTGATGACAGCATAATTTTTTAAACCCTGGGGGTTTCTTTTTCTTCATAATTTTGTATTGTCATCCAAAATACATATGCCTGCAAAGTTTCAAGTCTATTGGATAGTTGGAAGTGGGTTAAAATTGAGTTTCTAGATTTGAACTAAACAAACATACATACAAACAAACAGAGGATTGAAGTTGAATAAAAATCGTTTAATAAGAAACTGTTTGTTAATTAGATGTGTAAATGAGACTGTTCAAGTCTATTCCGTCCAATTATATAATCTTATTGTTTAATCATTAGTCAATTCCTGTTTATTTTCCCAATTCCTAAAATGTAGAACACTAGGGCTCCAAGAGCCCCAGTTGTAAAAGCCTATGGATACGAGCCTACACGCACACTACTAGAGTTTTCCCCGTCCGTGACATGCCCGCAACGTCATTGGTTACGAGCACCCCCTTCCACGCGAGCTTTGGAAAACGCGATGAATGCTCGTTTATCTCGGACCGCCCACCTGGGCATCGCTGATCTATGCGATTAAATTAAAATAACTCGCATTCTGGGTTCAAGTTTCATATATTATCGATTTTAGTAACGCATTTCAAGATATTTATCTTTAGATATCATCTCGATCCTTAAGATCCACCAACTTTTATAAATCCAATTATAGGTACCTATTTATTCTTATACATATAAAATCGTAGTGTCACTCAATGCTTCATCAACGTCCAGAAGGGATTTTCTGAAAATCCATCCCCAAGGGGGTGAAGAAGCGTAAAATGTATTCTCTCGGACTCCTTAACATCGCTTAGGCCCGATTAGATATCAACTTGGTTTTTACTTACAAAGATTACCCACATAAATGCCTAAAAACCAACATATACATATATAAATATTCGTTAAACAAAGGTTACTTAAAAAAACAGATATAAAAGTAATTTCTTGTAATTATTCGGTTCGATTTAATTGTATCGATTGTGACTTTCCATAGCATTACTTAACATTTTCAACAGACTTCAATTAATCGTAGAATATCGAGTCTTTCGTTTCGATTTTCATTAGGAGGATGAATTTACTTAATTAATATACCGTTGTATTACGATTCATTAGAACACTCAGTGAATATGTGTCTATGGTAATAAGGAAGAATGGGGCATATAATAGCACTAAAATAAACGGCAATATCGCCACTATTCAGCGATTATTTAATGGCTCTTTTGTTACGACAATCGTCTATTAGCATGTGAAGTATCTTCCACTTCGCCACATAATGCATGGTAATTGATATATCACGAATGCCACCGTGGAGAGGGTGCACTCGGTTGAAATTGATTCGTTTCATCTTCGTAATCAATCACACTCGGTCACGATCGATCATTTTAGTTTGTTTTTCGTTGTTCACTCAGGATTTGAGTGCTCCGTATTATCAATCGCACGGTTGATCATGTTACGTCAGATTCCTAACATGTTCCTTAAAAAAAAAACTAATGTGAATAGATGGAAAAGACGATGTTGATGAGTCGACTGAGATTATGAGCATTGTTTCTTGTAATACTACATACAAATTTTTTAATATTCGCTATAAATGTCCCCAGGAAAAGTAATGCAGTCGGAAAATAATTTATAAGGACTATTTTCTTTGCAAAAATCAAACACAAGGAACGTAAATTTTCATTCTATAATTTTCATTATGTGCATATTTGGAGATGCTAATGAATCTGTTTCGCAAACAATTCCTTTGCTATCGACAAACATGAACAACGCGAAACGCGAGCACTGGTACTTACCACTCCAGATGGTGCAAAAACAGTTCGTTTCGTTAACAAAATTCTTCGTTAAAATATTAATTAATGCCGCCTAATTAGCAGTGTCGTCCCTATGGATTGAACATACAGTCCTTAATTGGACACGATACTTCATTAAAAAAAATGAACTCCTACTCGTAAAAAATGAGGAAATTAAAATTCAGTTACTGTACAATAGGGTTTACACAAAAATCGGTTTCTCGAATTTCGACCAAAAAAATAAGAAAATGTAATTAAAACAGTAAAAAATATTTATACTTATTTTAAAATAATTCATTATATCTAATAAGTATCTAAAACCAGTTTCTTAAATTTGAAAAACGGTTTTCAAATTTTACACATTTAAAAAAAACGGTTTTTATATCCGGTTTTTAAAAACCAACAGATCGTACTGTACAGCCACAGTTCGGTTTCCACCAATATTTTTCAATCATCAGATTACCAAACATTCAATCATTTTGGGCTACCTGACACGGCGAGTAATAAAATACAATTGTAAAGTGTACAGTGTAAACTGTAAACTGTAAAGAAAATACTGGAGGCGAAGCGTTGAATTGTACCAAATTTTGCTTGTGTACAAGCCAAGCAAA
Source organism: Andrena fulva (assembly GCA_946251845.1). Lineage (NCBI taxonomy): Eukaryota > Metazoa > Arthropoda > Insecta > Hymenoptera > Andrenidae > Andrena > Andrena fulva. Next base: position 7,436,713 of record OX276332.1, read on the forward strand.
GAAACATAAAGCTAGACGCATTATTCCTGCTTGAAAGGGACTAAGGCAGGGGAAGAAAAATAAGAAACTTGGCGAGTTTCGTGCCAGACGGTACTAGGGACGGCTGCTATTTTCTCCCGTGCTTCCGGGGCATTTAAAAGTCAATCCACAATCAGTGTTTTATAGGAAAGATTAAAGCTCGCATTCTGAAACGTCTTTGTGCGGCCAGAAAAGCCCATTAAGCTTAAGCAAATGAAACGGAGCACTTGTTGTGCCACGTTTCTTTCTTGTAGCTCTTAATGAACACCCGATGTGATTTTCACAAAACGTAATCCCGATGTTTGTCGGTGGTCCCGTCGTTCCATTGGACATTTCGCCGCGTGAAATCAGCACCTTCCTGGTGAAATACGAAGCATTAATTTAGCTCTCAAACCTCGCACGAGCGAAGTACTTGGAGTAGCAATACTTATTAAAACATTCTTTACAGAACACTCTCATGTCCAATTATGAGTATGTAGGTATAAGTTAAAGCTATCGACTTCTAATTATATTTAGTAGCTGCCTACGAACGTGACAAAAACGCCCCTTTCAAAATACCAAATGCCTCCCTATTCCCAAATTTAGTTCCCCAAATTTCGTTTTAATATTCCACCCGTTCCCGGCACACTAGGATTTAACGAACCAGGTGGAATATATTTTTCCAAAACAACCACCTTCTCAAGAACCTCTACGCCACCCCTCTCCCAATTCCAACCCCATAAGCTTCGCCTGACACCCCCTTTAATTACCTCGATCTTAGCACACAAGCTTTTCTCAAGCCATCAGAAATCAGTGGGATGGCCGGCGAGTGCTGACGTCAGCCGGAGGATCCGTCAGCATGTCCTAGGAGAGACAATAACGGAAGCGTGTCGTTTACGAGGCAACGGTCGGGGCACGTGTAAAACGAACAAACGGCGGCTGGAAATCAGTCGGGATTCGTTTACGGTGGAAAAAGTCGGATGGGATGAGGCCGGTCGGCCAGGTCTGGGAAAGAAGTAGCAAGGGTAGCTATTCGCGTGTCCTGTGCGAGGCAACCGTGGCGGGGTAACCGCGTCGGTGGGAGCGAGGGCAGCGCCACTCTCGTGCACCTAGCCTCTCTCCATGCCAGGCAGAAACTAATTTAAGTTGGAGAATCACTTTGGCTGTTTCGATTTATTCAGATACTCGACGTATTTCCCGCGAGAGGCCACCCGTCCGACGCGACGGCCTGCCCCCTCCGACGTGTAGCTACCCCCTTATTCAGCTTCGATGCATGACTCCCGACGTGCACACGGTTGGCCCACGTGAAAATTCGAGGCCGTGGAACCCGCTTAAACCGAACCGACGTGCGCCCCGTATTACTTCGGCTTCTGCTCGAATCTGCCCAACCCCTAGCGAACCACCCCCTTGCCACCCGTCCCCCGCTCTGCTTCCTCAGCCCGCGTACCTCGCGCCGTTGACATCTCGAAATTCCACTTCTAACGCCGATCGAGGGTGTATTTCATTCATCCCCCGGTCCGCTTTTATTCCCAGCCACCGGAAACACCGACTTCCCGCGAAATTGATAACGCAGAGGAAACCTAGGCGAAAGAGGACGTGGGTCTTGATTCGGCGAAAAATCCTTCCCGATGTGCTATTCTCTTCGATACTCCGTTGCTTCGCGTTATAACTCAACTTTCCCACTTTCGCCAGGTGGAAACTGAATGTCCATACTCTTTACGACTTGAAATCGTTTAGCGCTCCCCTCGCACGTGTACTCCCCGCGTTGAAATATGTTGCTTCGGCGAGCCTGCTTTGCAATTCAGAATCTTCCCAGTCATTAAGCACAGGCATTCGATTCAGGGTGATTCTATTCTTGAATACTTCTAGCACTCGAAGCAACGCCTTTCCCTTCCCTTGCTGCTGGGCCTCTCCTCTGGCAAACGGAGCCAGTAGTTCGACTCCCGGCGCCGAGGTCTCGTTTTACACGTCCGTTGCCTCTCTCCTCGTAAACGCGATAGTATCTCAGTGTCTGGGAATTGCTCTGCGTAAACTTGACGCGCGCTTCGAGCACGGGGGGCCATTTTCAGCCGGGGCGCATAATTATGCAGGAATCCGGGGAAAATGGGGATTCGATGAAACAACGGGAATTCTTTCCCGAGTTTGCTCGTTTCCCGCGCCGAGGAAAATCAACCTGGAAAGGTTTTCCATTAGGGCAAGGATATTATAGACACCCCGTCCGGACGGGCTAAGAAATTCGATCGGTTTTCATGAGTTTACAGCACTTCGGAGATCGGAATTTTTTCGCTCGACGAAGGGAGTCGTTTCTGTTGCTCCACGGACGGAACGGAATTCATTCACACCGTCGTCGTGTCCGGATGTTAATTCGGTTTTGGCGACTGTCGGTTACGAGGACTCGAGCAGCGTTTGTTTGTAAAACTCGCTGCCGCGTCACATGTCTTTTGCAATGCTAATGGCGAACTGTTTGCTTCGTACTTGCCTGCGAACTGCAGGTGTCGGGAAAATACTTTGCTTTTAATAAATGAAAATCGTTTGTTACTTGTGCAGCGAAGACAATAAGTGCCTCGTTAATTTATGCACGGTTTAATTTGACTTCCGTTTAAATTGTTTGCTGATTTCAAGCTGTTTAGTCGAGCATAATATGCGCCTGGGAAGTAACTACACGTTGCAATGGATAGGACAATGTTATCCCTGTGGAAGTTTATGTGCATTTGCAATTCGCAATGCATAGATTCAGGAGAATACTGATGATAAATAAGGGACACGATAATTCAGTAACATTATATTTCATTTATTCATTAGCTGATAGGAATCGTAAGAACTTATCGATTCCATTGACCCATTAATTCCAGTATTTCTTAATTAATAAATTAATCCAATATTTCTAAATAATAAATCATAAGGCTTATTAAAATAATAAGGCATACATTTGCATGTAATGATACCTAAACCAATTTTATAAATCAATCGTTCTTTGTAGGATACAAATACACTTCCCTGTGCTCATTGACTCGGCGGTAATTGTTCGACGCGCATAAACTTCCGTCAAACAAGATTCCGTCGCAGTTATTTCATCGCGGAGCTTCGTCATTGTCGCTCGATCGAGCCGTAAACGTGCAGAAATTCTCCGCTCTCCCGATCCATCCGTTCAGAATTAATTCCTAAACGTGACACAGGCCTTTCGCAGAATTTCGTGCACGTGGAATATACGAATCGAAAGTTCTCCCTGGTCGTTGCTCATAATTGCGAGCGGCAGACGCAATTGAATCAGGAGGGAATACACGGCATCGATCGGTCGGTTGATCAATGGAAACTCGATGAATTCGTGAATCGGCACCTGTGATGACGAAACACGCCGGAATATCCACTGTACGCGTGTGCGCGCGTACGTGGTATGTACGGGTACACCCGACGGAGACAACATTTGGCCGGGATTGTTTGCTGTGCGCAACACTGCGGCCCGCCGACACATGTACGCGGTAAATGCTTTTGAGGATCACGACCATTATCGGGAACTTGGAAAACCGTGCGCCGATCGTCGTACTTTATAAAACATTCTGGCAGCCCTGGGCTCGCACGCGTTCGATAGACGATTTATGATTACGTCGCAACCGTTGTTGTTGTGTGTTGAGTTGGTAGGTGGTTTTTGGAAGTTTCGGTTATCTTGTCTGAAGGAGTGAAGAGATAGGCAGAGGAAATGTAAAGAATACGGTCGATGTGATTTTAACCCTCTAGGGACGGGGATGTTTTAAACTTAACGTAGAATTTTTTTGAGCGTTAAAATAGTCTATTTTATACTTCGGATTTGGAAACTACTCGTTAGTTTTTTTTTTATTTTTTTTTTAATTTGTTTATAACAATATAACAAAAAAAAGTTTAATTTCGGGTTCTGATGGTACAACAGTTTCTTCTCTGCCTACTAAAGGTCACTATACCTATCAAATCTCGATCTTATTGATGGAACGTAAATAAAAATGTGTTAATCTGAATGGGACTCTGGAGTCCCAGTCGTCCCTAGAGGGTTAAAGAATTTAATGTATTTTGTATTTGTCAAATTGTTTGAAGAAGATTCGTTGATTCTTTTCAAACTTCGCAGAATTCGAGTTCTGTTATTTTATTTTTCTACAGAACTGTGTGAAACACAGTAGTTTGCAAATTCTATTTTTTTTACCTCTTTTCAATTCTATTGTTTCATCTTTTTTTTAATAAGAATATTGTAGGTAGAGTTTATTGCAAGTAAAGTGTACATCCTTCTTGGCGTTTGTACAGGTGAAATTGCAGTGCAAAATCAAGTCGCGGAAAAATTGCTTTGCGCGTCGTACTCTCGCAATTAACTTGGCAAGAAGCAAGTCCCCTCCTGCGAGATGTATCCGCTTCAAGAAGGGTTAAATCGCTGAAGGCGTGAGTCGTAGTAATTAGTAAGAGAAGCAGTTCTCCTTTGTTGCTTTTAATAAAATCTTGGAGATAATTAGTTGATAATGAACAATCTCGCCTTTGTAATGAAAATATGGTTCCACTGATGAAGCGTACTATGTCGAACGAATATTCTGATTCTACTGAGGATATTAAACAAGGGGAAACAGCAAAGTGCCGCGATACAATAGAACCTCTATATCGAATACTTGCTATATTTATTTTGTATATTCCTTATTACTTCTCAGATTCATCGAGCGTAACTCTAAGAAATTTTCCATGCTGTACCTCCACACTTGCTGTCACTACGCACAGGCATTTTAATACTGGAATACATATTTCTCCGTATTTCCCTAGTAGAATACCATATTCAAGTGATACAGGTTTAAAATCACTCAGACCCTTCGCCTCCTACAACGTGAATTACACTTTCGTAGTACGTACAAGCTGCTGCGTTACATTTACTTCGACGTAGACCCCCGTGAAGTATTAATTACTCCTCGAGCTCCACAAAAGGAGGACGTTTATTGAACAAGCATTAAAAACATTACTTACTCCCTTAATGAACGTTGAAACACCTCACCTGGCTTCTCTATAATCCTTCCACGAAAGAAAACATTCTCAAAAGGCAAGCTCATTTTTTCCACACTGCACCAAGCTTCCAATTAACGGACGAACTGTATTCCCACGCGAAACGTCGCGATTCCGCAAAAATGACGTAAGAAGGCAGGTCGAGGAGGGTTTATTAATCATTTCCGAGGGGAAGCAAGTGCCCCCCGGATGTCTGTCAAGAAAGTCCGAAAGACAATGGGTTATTGTTAACCATCGACAGACCCGGCCGGTGCAGGGCCCCCCGTGGACGAGCAGTTAAAGACGGAGCGCGGACTATATCGGAACTTTACATGCGGAACAATGACTTGAACATCGTGAATGCATCCCAGTGGTATACACCCTAAGCGCATACAGGATCGTTTCCTGTACAACAGTACAAGAAAGGCCCTGGATGCTTCGTCATTGTCTCCTTAAAGGATCCAGCGCAAAGCCCAGGCAGAGGTCGTTAAGAATGAAATTCCCCGGCTTATCACCGGCGGGAAAAGGGGAATTTAACTAATTAACTGAGGAAAGGACAGGCCTCCCGGGATATTTCGGTGTATTTAACGAGGAAACGCGAGGCCGTAATGACGTTTCTGAGAACGCGTTTCTACCCCGCCGTTCTCCCGTGGCTAGGGTCGCGCCGCCCCCCCCCCCCCCCCCCCCTAGAAACGAAGGAAAAGCCTGGAAGAAGTACATCCGAGAGTCATTTTAATGCTGCCTGCCGGTTAATTGAATCGCGGAAGGCTACTTGGCGTATCGGAATATCGGTGGATGAAGTTCGTTTCATTCGTATGCCTCTGCTGCTTCTCGGGAATGCTGGTATTGAATGTAATGATGAGGATATTTTTGAACGAGGAAGATAAAGCGACCCTTAGATACAGAGTGCAGACTTATAAGAGAGGCGTCCTTCAGGGACCAATTTTGCAAAATGTCCGTAAATACAATTTATAATAAATACGTACGTCCTATTTCACTTTATTTCTAAATTAATAGCTATCCACATTTCGGAGTTCGTACAACTTATCCGCTTTTTCTTTACTTCCACGAAAACTTGCAGCTAAGTGTTCGAATTAAAAGGGATCGATCGACGCGCATTCAGTCGAGGAGCAGAAAGAAATTACTTGTCACTGCGCAGGAACCGTGCAGGTGACTCGAGGATTCTTTATTCCGTCCCCGATATCCCGATAAAATCGCAATGTGCATTCACACCCCGCGGAACCATTTCATTGCGCCCTGTTGTGAACCGCCCACTTGGACGGAACATGACTTACATCGCGATACATCGCTTTCCGAAAGCGTCCCCTTATCTCCGACGAGGAGAGAAACAACCCCTTATATTTTTCATCCTTATAGCAGTCGAGGGATCTTCGAATTCTGTTGAATTTAAAAGTTAAAGTCTGCCGGGTATGATTCCACTGGAACCAGTAATTCCGCGGTATCGTCAGCCTCGAATTAGAGGAGAAAATAAACGGCGGTCGACGGCGGGCGAATTTTATATTTCTTGCACTTCGATGAAGCTGTAAAAACCCGTGGCCCCCTCGTTCGGGTCTACTTTTCGAAAGCAGGAACATTACCCCGAGAGAAGCACTATAAAACGTACGTCTACAGTGACGTTTATGAGAATTGAGGTTTTATTCGCGTTTTATATTCCGTTTTTTCCTCATGAACAGATGTTCGAGCCGCTACCCCGCATTTACCGTCGTTTGTGAACGATTCCTCGTGCTAGCCGAGCCCTTTTCCACCTACAAAGGCAACCTTTCGAATATCTGAGAGATTCCGGCCAAGGATCTGAATTACATAATATCAGGGATTAATAATTTTTACTACAAATTTATTACACTAAGTGACCCCTGTTCTCATACGTTTCTATCGTTCGTTTATCACCACAAACAACGTCAATTAACATTCGTCAATTATCCTTGACTGTGATTTATTCTTTTAATGCCTCGATGACCCCGGAATCGCTTTCGTTAATTACGAAACATTATCATCGTCGGCTATTTTTTTCTTCCCATTAAACGTCGCCGGAATATCGCTGTAGCGCTATTAAATTGGGACGACTGCAGCCGCGTTAATATACGTTTGTTAACAGCTTTGCAGCAAAACGAATGGCATTGACAGGGAACGGTGTAAATCTGGATATATACGGATGGGGATTTGTTTCCATATCTGTTCATTCTTAACGCCTCTCTGTCAGCGTTATCCATTTATACATACACGAAACTTTTATCAGACACACTAGGTGTTTCGCGCAATATTCGACGCTTCCCAAAAATCCATGGCCCAGCTTCTCTCTTGCGTGAGCCAGTTTATTCGCAGGGAATCATCCACAGACAGACCGCGGAAGCTTTATCGATGTTAGATAATGTTTACTTTTTACCGCCACTTTACAGCCGCTTTATCGCTCAAATCGAGTCTTTTAGAGCCTACATGGCTGCCCTTTTAGCGAGCGAAGTTTTATAACGATTTTCCAGCTGCGGAATACTTTTTATCTCTTTCTCTTTCGTCCGAGGATGCACCGCGCTGTTTCAAGTTTAAAGTGAGTGTAGTTTGGCTGCGCAAAACATATATCACCTGTAGGATGCGAATTTTCATTTAGTTAATTAAAGTTAAACGTGGCATTGTGATTTCTGGAAACCATCCGTCTCCTCGACTTTATCCACTTTTTCACGTATCAAATGTCGAAGCACGCACATAGAATAGGTATGCACTGAATCCTGTAACTTACGCGGTTGCTCCACTTGAATTACTTAACATTCTTCCTACGGTTTCTTCCCTTATTGCTGCTTCGTTATTCAGTAACCAGTTATTTTATGCGTTTCGTGTTTAACCAACTCGCTGGCTTCACAAACACATATCAGCGGACATAATATTTTAAATTCCACGAGGAAAGAGATCTTTCGCGATACCAGTTGAATGTAGAATCGTATTAAATTCAGAATTAGCTGCTTAACAACTCGGGCAATTTAAATCATATTTATCGCTAGCAATCATCTCACAGAGTAATACATTTCTTAAAGAATATTCCTTCTTTAATGCAATCTCGTTTTGCACTTTTTCGTAATTAGTACACGGGAAAGAAATCTCGTGTACCGAGCTGCGAGAAGTTAAGGAAGCGGGGCTAGTAAATTACGCAGGAGTCCCTGGGTTGACTCGATCGAACTTGCAGTGAAAGTGCTTCGCGTAAAAAGTCGCGGGCCAGACGTCGGAATAACTTTGAAATACCGCGAGCATCGGAGACGAGCATCAGCATCAACAAAGCTCCCACGATAGTTCATAAATCTCCGCGACTGTAATCTGGCAATCGAAGTTTTCTAATCATCCTCACGCAAGACGTATCCCAGAGTGGTTTATACCGGGACGATATTCCAGGTGTTGCGAGTTGGCAGTCGCATGAAATACGACTTCTTCGACTGCAGCCATCGACTTCCTGAAATTGGAGGCTCCGCCGCGACTTTCCGATGCGGGCGTGTAACTCGCGTGGCCAATATTCACGATATGTTTCTCTGTTTGATTGGATAGCGAGGGAGTGCCTTTCGTTGCGTCGATAAACTCGTTAAGTGCTGCCAGTTTGCGAGTATCCCGCAAAATTCCTGGGCGGTGTTGGAATCATTTGATACTCAGAATACCAGAAACAATTGGGCCAGTTCTAAATAACTACAATTACCATAAGTACTAAAGTGAAAATTCCTTTATTCGGAAACTTTTGGAAAATATCTGAATATTTTTCTTATCGAATATTCTGTCTATCAGTGCTTCAGAATTATCAGATCGCGTGTTTCGAGTACGCGAAAGATACAAGCAGCTTTCTAAATGGAACTTTCCTTTATAAAACATCTAACATTTACAAGATGAAGTATTTCGAATGATCCGCCTTTAACGTGTCTTGAGAGCCCTCTACTTCTTTCCGAGCGTCCAATCGCGCAGCTTCTTTATTTAACCGAATAAAATATCTCGCCGGCTTTCGCAAAACGTTTGATCTTGCTAGTCGGCATAAAGGACGAATCTAGGTTAGTTCGTACTCGCGACGGACGTTAATGGATTCGATATAGCGCGGATCCCGCGAGATCATTCTACAGTGATGAAAAAGCGCGCTGGCTTTTACGAGTATATTCAGTGCCCTGTAACGAAGACACATATTTTCGGAGCTTTCTGGGCAATTTCATCCCTTCGCGGAATGTCGAATGAAGATTAACCACCTCTTTTAAATGCATACGTTGTTTTGTATTCAAAGCAACGACCGCGTTGAATGGAGTGCGCACAATTTCGAAGAAAATGATAAACTCCCGAATTGGCATGCACTGACGGGTTTCTCCGTTGCCCCTGGCACAATACACTCGCCCCGTATTTACTCAACGATAAAGCCTCATTTCAGGAATAATCTACAAAGTGTTATTTTCACAATGGGAGGCATAAGGTAAAAGACCCAATACGTGGACACGTCCCAGTAGCTGGACACTGGTGCAAATAATACTGATTAGTATTAGTAATTATTCAAATATTTAGTAAAATATATTCATATATATATATATATATGGTATATTTGTAACACTTTCGTAAAAAACAATTTATTCTCTTGAACTGTCCGGTTTACACCATTTTAGTATTGGATTTATCTGATTTGCTAAGGAGTCGATGTTACACACGACTACACATAACCTTAAAATTAGTCATTCAATAATAGATTCTTTTTACTCAAGTTTGTTTACTGATTTGAATAAATTACTTATGCAGAAGAAATATGCAAAAAGAAAAAACTATTGTGTTGTTTTTTTTTATTTAATTTCTCTAGAAAACATCCAAATTGCTGATGTTTCATTATGTGTCCATGTAATGGGACAGTAAAATCGGGACGCCGGGATATACTAGTTAAGCTGTCCAAGTATTGGGCCATTGTATGGTCTATGAATTTTCAATATTTCACAAAATTATTCACTCCTACAATATGTGTTTTTTTTTTTAATGATAAAGTACACACTATGCCCCATGTAATTGCAAAATCGTTTTTATATAAATCGATTTGTATAACTGAAAAATTCTCAAATGTGTGTACGCCGTACCTTAAATGTCCAGGTATTGGGACATTTACCTTAAACGCTCGTGTTACCTCTTTCGCACAGTCTCACATTTTCTGCTCCTCTGTATCGCTCTAAAACTGCGTTGTGGCCGTTCGAGGAGGATTATTTCCTACGGTATCCTAATAGAAATATAGTATCACTCTGTTCATGGTAATCGACCAACTCTGTACGCCGAAAATTTTAGAAACGATGAAACTTATTCCAAACCTCATCGTCAATAATTAATCAAAATAAATTGCTAAAGTAGGTAAACGATCTAATATGCTTCCCAACAGATTAAATAGTACGTTTAGAGTAGTTTTATTAATTGAAGAAGGCTGGACATTTCAACCCTTGAAAAAAAGATATAAAAGTATAAAAATTCAGACCATTTTTAATCATAAAAAGAAAACAGTACCTATATTTTTCCTTCGACGGAATCTAGGCGTCGGCGTCAAGGTTAAAAATGAATCTAATCGAAGAAGCTACAGATTAGGAGGCACTCAGCTAAGATTCTGTCGGTCTTTGCCTGAACGCAGAAATTATTAATTTGTCGAAGGAAGGGAGTCCATAAATCCTGGCGGTCGCATTCGAAAACGGGCGCTGGCCGCAGTAATTCGTCAGGGGGGCCGTGTTTCGAATCTTCAGCATATCAATGCGACGTCCCAGCAGACCGAACGGTTCTTGGATATACATTACTTCCGCTTGGAATGGTATTCGGGTGCGGTTTCCTGTGGTGGCGGGCGCACGAGGCTGAGGTTAATATTTAAAAGCGCCACGCAATTTGGCAGGAGCGTGCCGGCGGTTCCTGATTGTCCCGTCGAGATTTCGGCAGGACGATCCTGAAGGAAAGCCACGGCGGTACGGGCACGTGATTGGGTGATTGGCCTGGCCAATTTCTAAGTCGGGGCACGCCATACAACGCGACTCTAACTCAACAACGAGAACGCTCGGCAGGGCCTGACTGGAATTTTTTCCATGTAATTACATCTACGTAACGCTGGCCTCTCTTTGCTCCCCCATGACTCGCCTCCGCCCTCTCCTTCCGACCCACCCACCCCTGTCACTGCGGCGAAACTAAATCATCCCTGGGATGAGCACACGATATACCGTGTGCACATCCGACCACGAGTCACCGTCTGCTCGATCCTCCCGCCCTCTACCGAATCTGGTGCTCTCGTTTCCCGATTTATTTTGCCCCCTCGAGCCCCGATGCCTGGTCCAATTGTCCCGAAAGCCGCGGTAAATGGTCCCATTACCGGACACGGAGGAATACAGTCGTGCGAGAACAAGCCCTTTTCGCTGATACGTTGGAAGAGGAATTGGCTAGACTATCGGTCTCCTTGATCTTCGAGTTAAGGTTATTTTGAAGTGTGACTCGAATCTCTACGGCTTGTGGTCCTTTCTGTTAAGGGGTTACATACGTTCACGGCGCTTAATAATTGATCGCTTCTGGGATTTTTTTCTCCCCAGAGGTGTGAAGTAAATCGAAAATTTTATAATTGTATCTTGTTCGTGGGGCCTTTATTCATATGAAAAAAAATTATTTATTAATTTATTGATATCTTGTAGGACGAATCCCTTCGCCATTCGAGAACTTCTACTAATACAATTCTTCTTCTTCGCCTGAACGCGAGGGGAAAGCGGTATGAAGTTTGATGGCTGTTTATTTCTCCTTTCCGCGCACAATGTATTTTTAGAAGTTTGCGCAACTTCTACTGTAACTCCGAAACTCTGTGCCCCCGTTTTACGCGCTTCACCCTCTCCTTTTTTCAACACACAACCTGGATATTTTCTCTTACAAGATTTCCACTTATCCATGATTTATGGCTCACTCCTAACCGGCATGAAAAAATAAAGTTTCGCCGTAAAACGTGGGCCATTTGTTTGGAGAGGGCAGAAACGGCGCTGGGATTTACTCCCGGTACATTTCCCGACAGCCCCGCGATTTTCCTATTTGGCCCGGTAAATTTTCCCCGGTCCCATTCTGTTTGTCTTGAAGATTCCTCGTCGCTGGCGCAATTCTAACGGGGTTTGATCTTCGTATTAAAGAATTTATCGCCGCGGATCCCGCGTAGAAACCGACCGGCTGGAGTTTCCCGCTTAACATACGCGTGCTCCGCTTCGCCCCGGAAATCGAAGGAATTTCAATCGCGGAGCTGGAGGATTTGTTATGAGGATTTCGTGCAGCCGGTACTCAATAGGCTTTTCTGTTTCGTAATATTCATAGTTGTTTTGCGAAATCAATCTGAATGAAAGAAACAGTTCCATCGAGCAGGATGATCCGCGGTTTTGATTTCGATAACATGCAGCCGTGCACGTGTACCAATGTTTCATCCAGAATTTCCGTTCACGAATGTCATGTCTCTTCTTGTACGGAAGTTCTTTTATCTTTGGACACCCGTGGTTGCCACCAAAATTGACAGTTTTCTCAATCAAAATTGCTGCTTTCTGTAGACAGCGACACTCTACCTTTCACATTCCCTTGTCGGCTGAAAGATTTACTACTTCCACTTGCAACAGTGTTTTCACTCACAATGAAATACAATCATGTCACAAATTTCTAGATAATGAGAAAAGATCTTTACTTTCTTTTACTTATTGTAACAATTCGGCCCGTAAATATTGAATTCCAACTTGCAAAAAAAAAATTTATATACCTAAACACATAGGTGAAATATTCTAATGGTGGTATATACGCAGAACTTTTTGCAAAATCGTATATAACGAAGAAGAAAGTTGATATCCCAGTACATCGGGGGATGTGTTGAAGTTAGATTAGACGTGGTACGCTCGCGCGCCGTCGACCTTTGCAGTTTCACCTCGTTTCACCGAACTTTAAACAGGTTGTGTGTTACTGGCCGGGAGAAATTGATTGGAATAATAACTTTTCGCTTCGAGTGCGGCCAACGGGCGAAAAGTTTTCGGAACCTTTACACGTAGTCCGCCACACACGACAGCGCGTGCAACTTTGTGGCGACGAAGGCCGTTCGATTGCCGCTTTTTTATTCCGGGGAATCTAATTTGCGTCAAAAGTTGTCGTCCAGTGAATGGGACAAAAGGTAACGGTCCCTATTGTGTCGCAATGAAAACGCAATCGGATGTTATCAGAGTCAAAGTCCTCCACGCATGAATTCTCTACAAGCGTATAGAGAGGTAGTTTATTTTCAATTTTTTTGGTTTAAAGGCTAGGGAAAAAGGACATTTTAAGTTCGGATAAAATTGATGTTTGAAGTAAATGTTACTAGAATTTTTTTTAGCGTTTTGGAAACTTTGATATCTATTCAATTTGTTGGGTTATGTTCTCCGCCACTATTTGTAAGTAATAATGTACAAACAAATTTAATTTCAATGAACTACTAATAGACAAGCTATTGCTATGATCATAATATTTAAAGAAAAATGTCAAAGGTAATCTACATTTTCACTGCTGTGAACAGAAGCAGGATAACATTTGACACGCACATTTAGCCTCCCTTTTCCGCGATCAATCGGACACAAAGATATATGCACCCTCAGATAATATTGCTTACAATATTGTCGCACCAAGGCATGAACGACACTGGAACAACGTCGAATGCAGTTGAAACGTGTGATGATAAACTGGATAGATAACAAACGTAGGCCCATGAATTATTCAGACGCTGCAAAGTGTTTATATTTTAAAATGCCGCAGCGGCATTAATATTGCATAACGCGAAAGTGGCTTGATGCCCCGGAAAGTCGTTTCGGATCCCAAACTTTCGCGGTACGCGAGTATTATTCGTTGCTTACTAATATTTCCCTGCAAGTACCGAACGGAGCATCGATTTCTTCTGTCAGTTCTTTCGCTGAAATCCCTTAATTGCACCGCTCATTCCATTGTATCCTCCAAAATTTATGAATAAACCCACAGTACGTCCCCTCTGTTTTTTATTCCAATTTCTGCACAATTTGTCATTCCATTAATTAAACATTCCATATTATTTCTACGAAAGTGACACAGATATTCCAGCCTCGTCAACGAAGGAATGTTTTAAATCTACTATATAATACAGACTTCGAAATTATTAACGTTGGCTCTTGTAAACTGTTAAATTAATAACGATTCGTCGTACAATTTGACGTTATTTTATATTCTCCATTGTAACGTTACATGGAGGAGCAGCGCGGTCGGTTGAAATACAAATTGAACAGCGCTCTTTTTTCCCCGCCGAAAGATAAAGCCACGACGACGGTTGATTTAATTTCCTCGCTCAGGGAAAATCGTTTCCCCTGAGCTGTTCGACTGTCAACCTGTACCACTCGCGATCAGATCCTCGCGCCTTCTGCTTAGCCGCGGCGCAGAGCTTTTTCGCTTCTGCTCCATTATTCTATTTATTTGCTCGAGTCATAACTTACGTCAACGTTATCTCCCCAGCGTTGCACGACGCCAGGGGCTTAGTGCTTCGTATCTCATATCTCGAATTGTCGTTTCCAATGTGTGGCGCTTCCGGTCTGACTGCCGCCCTTCGTTTTGCTAACACGCACCGTTTCGCTTTATCCCTTTTCCCAATATAAACGTTGCGCACAGGCTATTGAACTTTCTGTCTCGTCCCGCGATACGGCGGACTGAGAAATTAAGGCGTTGCTCAGCCAATGAAGGGTTATTTGCGTGGCTAAATGGTGACTCGATGGCTTTCCTCCGGTGGCATTTAGTTCAGCTGTGCATTTACTATGTCTTAAAGAACGAGAAATACGTATTCGCAACGCCTTTCACGTGTGTTCCTCAGAATTAGAAGAATGGCCAAGGAAAGGAGACAGAATTGGGGCATTGAAGGCCTGAGTGACGTAAGAGGGGTAAATGGATTGAGATGTTTCGAGTCTTCTTTATATAGATGTAGGGGAGACCGGGGCTAGTTGTTACATTTTTCAGTTTTTTATTTTTTATTTTTTTTTTGCATTCCATATTCAATACTATCAATGACTCTCACTTAAAGTATGTTCTCTCCTCTACCGATGACCGCTATCGCATGTAATTAAACGAAAACCATGACTTTGAAACAAGCTATTTTGAAGATCGAGACATGTTGTATCAACGTGCCCCGAGTAGGGGCTAGTTGTTACACAATACGGGGAAAGTTGTTACAGGATTAAATTTTACGAAACGAGGCTTATTATGAGTAATATAATTATATTTTCTTGGACAAAAGTAAATTTATTAATGGTAAAAATCTATTACAATAAATATACAATAAAAAATCAATTTTAAAAATAATAAAAAACTACTGAAATCAGTTGCACTAATTATCGTCGTCCGTTTCATACGAGTCACCATAGTGGTGTTCTGTTGCAAAAAATCATTTCGTGGGAAGCAATTACAGTGACTCGTGGTAACTAAAGGGTTAAATTAATAAATTAATTACTAAATACTATGTAACAACATGCCCCTTTTCGTATGTAACAACATGCCCCTTGCCTTGTGTAACAACTTGCCCCGGTTGACACCATTGTCTATAAAAAGCTATAAGTTCATACCAGTTTGGTGTATTCTTATGTTCTTTGTACGAATCTGTAGCTAAAGGAACACTGATTCAAACGTGGTAATATTAATTTACATACATTTATCTGTCTGTTCGGTAGAAAAGATTGAAGTAGAAAGAGGAAAGTTACTATTAGTACCGAAAACACAAAAAACTGTAATAAAGTGACAACGCGTGAACCGACTACAAACAAACAACATACACAACTGTGTATGGTTGAAACACATCAGCCACTTCATCGTCGAAGTGATAGTCCAAGGGAAAAAAATTTAAACTGCTTTGTAACAACCTGCCCCTGTAACATCTAGCCCCGGTCTCCCCTAATGAAAATGCTCTGTGAATTATTAAATATTTATTTCGATCATTTCAACGCAGCGGACAAGTTTGACTAATTGTGTCCTTTTGTTGGAATGATAGATTGTAGACGATTATGATAGAACGTGGATCGTATTGATTGACGAGAGAGGAGTGATACGAAACGTGCCCCACATTTCTGACGAGCGAAAGTCGACGTTCTTAAAAAAAATTTAATTTCATCGAAGAACATCGATCCAGTGGCTTGCAAACACTTGGCCTCACCGGTTCTAGAACCCCGGCTATTTATGCTCGGTCACATCGGTTTTGGCTGAAGTTGACTGAGCGCGGACTGGAGTTTAACTTAAAGACGAATCAGGAATAGTGATTGGTTGAATTTAAATACTCGCCGCGTTTATATTCAAACTGAAGCAAATGTCACTGGGATATTCAGGTCGAACGAGACAGTTCGCTGGGGCTCGTTGGGAGTCTTTTCACGTACGCCCATCGCGAAAGTGTGGTATTTAGCAAGCAAATGTTTTTATTCAGTAGACGGTAGAAGGAAAGAGCGGGGCTAATTATGCATCCAGTTTCGAACAGCCTTGTAACAGATTATCCAGCGAAGTGCCCTTTAATTTATAAAACTTCACGTAAAAATTTCCTCGTCCTATTAAACCCTAAAAAATTTAAATCCGTGCAACGAGTCCCAAGTTTCCTTTTTCACGGTAAAAGATATCTACAAAAATTAAAGTATTCCCACGAAGGAAATTTAATTCCCAAATAATCCTATGCGATCCCCGAAACAAACGTCACAAATCTATATTCGGTCTCTTCTTCAAGAAACATTCGCGCAGGACTCCTCTTCAGTTTCACCCCAGTCGGTTCACCTTTCAATCCGTCCAGCCTCTCTCGCTTCGATAACTTCGCGACGTATCGGAGGCGGCCAGGGGACTCCGAAGAATACAAGCAGGGCTCCACGCACGTGCGTGAATTCGCGGCTCACGCGTGCACCGGGTGCCCTGGAATGCGGGGGTGGCTACAAATTGCGCCCATTACTCTCGCCACGAGGCACCGAGGCCCCTTTTCGCCTCCCGTCCCGCGAGGGGCGCGAGACTATTGTGTATGAAATGATTATGGCGGTGCGGTATGAGGTCGCGAGGCCGCGCGCAGCCGTTCGTCACTTAGATTGGCCTGTTGGCAGTTACAAAAGGCGGCAGTCGAGCGCTGAAACCGCGGTTACACGCGTGCACGGGTGTCTCCGCTTGTCCATTGGCCGATAAGGGATTACTATGATCACGCGCATTACGAAGTTCTGGGATGCTCCGCATTGCTCGATCATACGAGGGAATGGTAATTGGATTTCGACGTCTGAAACGGCGATTGTTTGAGCCTGTAATCGGCGAAGAGTTCGAGTGCCGGTTAGTTTAGGGGTACGAAGTATTAGAGGGCCACTTTGGGCCGTGCAGCGCGATTAGGAGTGTAAGGGGCAGTGGTGGGTCGGTATTTTACACCGCGTCGCAAATGCATTTACGACATGTCGCAAATGTACGTATAATATGTCGTTTTTCAGCCCATTTCATACGTGTCATTTGTCGCAAATGTAGCAAATAGAAATATTCATTATTTTAAGGTTTCAACAATTAAAGTGTTGGAAAAATATAATTCTTTCTGACTCGCTTGTTGGTTGCATGAAAATACTATAGAATACTGTAGAATACGTCGATTACGTCGATTACGTCGAAAACTACATATAAACGTCACTTTCCTAATCCCAAAAAAGTATTCAAAAGCGTGGTATTAATTATTGTTTTGTAATTGTTTAGATAATAACTAATAAAAATTAATCGTGAAAGGTAAAGTAATTAGAAATAAATGTACGATAATAAATAAAATTTATTTGAATTGAAAATTATGCAAATAAAAATATCCGTTTCAGAAAAAATGAAATTGATAAGTTATTATCAATTTTATTTTTTGGGTGCAACATCCCTTCCAGTGTGGTGAAAGTAAACAAATTATATTTATTATTCTATATTGGGAAACTTAGTGGAGACGTGGCCTAAATTTCAGCCCTCTGGTGGTAAGTTGGCAAACTATTGAAAATAGGGCCGGATCCCACCAAACATTCCGAATAAGTATTTATTGATTGAAGAAGTCAAAATTTAGTGTTCAAACAAATTTAAAAACACTCGTTTTTCAGAACATGTCTATTTAAACACTGATAATCATATGGACTTCGACGGATTTCGACCTACTCTCAGTAGTTCCATTTTCTGTCACTAGTTGGCGTAACGAAATTCTTGGTTTCCCAATGCGTTTCTTTTACTAACCTTTCAATATCCATTTTTCGTCAGTGTAACTTAATTTAATTTAATTTTTTTAATCAGAATTATAATTATTAATAAATTGGCACTTTTTCATAACCTATACGAAAAATGTTTTATAGGTTAGTTATTTTCATTTCAGATATACGACATTTACGACACATTTACGACATTTACGACATTTACGATATTTAAGACACGTGTCGTGTATAAAATCGAAAATTCGTGTCTTTACCCATCACTGGTAAGGGGTACGGGGATCATTGTGACTCTCGTAGCTACCACCATTCAACTATCGTGGAGTAGAATTCTTGGACTTGAGCAGTGCCTTTGCGTTATTTTCATGGATATTTGTTGACGAATTGTGTGTAGGAATCTTAGAACGCTACTTTGGGGGGAATAGAGACCTTCCATTTCTGTTTTCTTTCCGAGGTTCTTTCTTTTATGCAATGCCTCCATTTATGTTAACCCTTCCCTTTTCGAGATCTTAACGTCTCAGAATAGTAACGATTTACGGTAGAACAGCTTCCTAAATTGGCATCGGACCTGCAAGTATTCGATCCCACGGACAATATCCGTGCTTGAGAAAATAAAACGCTGATTCCCGAAACGTGCCGTTTCGCTGCGGAGAAGTCGAAAGTTGCAGCGGCCATTGAAGTTGCCGGTTCGGCTTAAATACTTTTCACGAAAATATGGGGTCCATTCGATCAGACATTTGAAAAAAGGTTTTCCCGCGATAACAGTGAATATCCATTCAACGGGCCCGGGGCGGAGGTGGCTTTCACCGGTTTAAATACGCTATTTAAAAGCGCAGAAATCCTTTAATTCTTTGCCCATGAACTCATGCCGGTTGAAGCTCGTCCGCACCCCCGGGTCTCTTTCGCCGAGCAGGGGGCCGGGGGCTACATCAAAGAACCCAATCACGTGTTTTGTTCCGAAAATTTCCGTGGGTTGCGCAGGTGCTTATAACACTTCCCTCGTTAATTATACGCGAAACTAAAATACATTTCCTCGACATGGCGCAGTCAATGAGCCCGGGCGCGCAGAGGGGAACGAGCGCCCTACACCACGGTCAAATTTACTCCCTTTCAACGTTTCCTACGGCAGGCTACGGCTGAATTAGCGAGGTAAACTTTGCCTGTAGCGCCGAAGTAGTCGTGCTTTTCCACGTTAGAGGCGGTTAAGAGGCTAAGAACCGCCCTTTAGCCGCGGCATTCAGACAACTACGAACCCTCGTGCCCCCGTGCAAAACCAACCCCCACTTACTCCGCTTCTTTCCCTTCTTCTGCCCGCTTTTCCCTCCACCCTCGCACCCCTTGCCGCCGTCTTATCCATTCCTCCTCTGGCCGAAGCTAATCTCCGTCTACGCGGAAATAGCGAGCTAATTACTTATTTGTTTATCCCGTGTGTGATGCGGCGTCCCTTTTTGTATGCCAACGAAGTATAAAGTAACTTATTTCTGTTACTGGTTAGGCGATAAGCTTTGGTTTCATTTGGCAAAATTCTGGGAAGGCATTTTTCACTTCATCTCATCTTCTTCTTTGGTTCCTGAGGAAATTTGAATGATATTTGAATTCTTTATTGCACAGTAGACATTACGAAAGTAGCGAGAAGATAAAAAATCAAATACATATAAGAAAACAAGAAAGAGAAAAATAATAGAGTTACAAATTATATAGTACATTTAATACAATTATCATCTAATTAAATATTGAAGCTCTCCGTTTACACTAGTAATTATACCGAAGGTGTACCCTGTCTCAGATTCCATCGTTCCATTGCACAGACTTAGAAAAGCCGCATTACGTATATAGGGTGGCTCACTAAAATCGCTACAGCGCACAGAAAACCGTTGAAAATGGTTTTCCATGGCGAACGTGCAGACTAGCGTGAGACGTATCTGTGTGGTTTCTGTGCGAGGTGCGAAAGTAATGAAGTAACGGTGTGACCAGGCTTGAAGGTAGACACGAAGAAATAGTAATGCCTCTGTGGGTATGCGCCTTGGTTATTCGTAAGTCACGAGGGGATTAATTAGGGAGGAAGAGGGTTCGCGTGTATCTCTCCGTACGTAGCGTTTCCCTCCAGATTTTTCTGTCGTGAAATTAGAGGATTCGGCTTGGTGGTTTATGCTGTATAATCTGAACAGGATTTCACGCTCGGATCTTGCGCCACTTCGGGCTCAGAGTGAATGGAAGCAATTTCAGCGTGTCGCTTCTCTTGAAGGAGCACAATTAAACTTAAATAGAAGAATAAAGTGACATCGTACACTGACTCCGAATCTTATAAATTAACATTACCGTTTAAATTAAAAATCTTCTTCTCGAGAAGCCATATGTTCCATTCAACATATTAAAATAGTTCAACTTTATCAACTACTTCCTACTGCACCCTCATAAAAGTACCCTCGAACACTTTCCTGCTCAATCGAGCAAATCCATTGATACACAAGCCCGAAAATAATTCACGTAGATTACTTTCCCCATCGTTCTAGAATCGTTACCAATATGTTCGTCATTTGAGTTTCTTTGTTTAACCAGAGTTTTTCGCGTTTAATAAGCAAAAAGAAGGCAGCGAGCCAAGGGAAGAGAGAGGAATGTACTTATTTAATAGCCAGCCTTTATGGAGGGTGCAGGGTAAACTCGAAGGGAGGCCAGACTCAAGGATGGCAAGCTGGTTTATCCGCGCAGACGGATTGACCAACGAATCCAGGCGAGCACAGTGCATATAAAAGGACTCTGTTCCCTCGGAATAGTTAGAAATGTAGCTGCCGTTCAATACAGTTCGCTTGAATGCGCCGCTTTCAGTGGCCCTTGCCACTCCGTTGCAACCTTCTCCTTGGCTCTAACCTTCCTTTTCCCCTTTCCCTGCCGCTCCATCCTTGTCCAGATAATCGTGGAACGAAGCTGAATCAGGGAAGGATCGACCGAGGGGGGCTAGAAATTTGGAAAGAATCGGCCTACCTTCCGCGATAAACGCGCGTGTTACGTTGCCGAGGATGGTGAAAGTGTTCCACCTTCTGTTTGCTAGTGTAGACTTTCTGAAGCGGGCTTTACCGTAGCCGGCAAGTTTCTGATCTTTCAGGCGTAATGTCTGAAGCTTCCGAGTGTAAAAACTGTGTCCTTTGGAAGTGTGCTTGAAGCTGAGTGTTAGCCAAGTACTGTGGCTAGGTGTATCATAAATATGAGGTGTTAGGGGATGGAAAATTAAGTAGGTGGTGAGATGTGAGGATGGTGCTTTCTGTTGTCCTTCGTGTTCTGGTGGGTATAGGGAAATGGAAGACACAGTTAGTTTGTTATAGAAAATCCATAAGTCGAACAGAACACTGCCTCTCTGCTATCTTGATAGCTAATTCATAATCCCACTTCCAGAATGACTTGAAATTTCTTTATCGTTCCATTCAGCAAACGAAACCACGTGTATCCTCCAAACCACTATAAATCCACCACAATTTCTAACCCTGAAATTACGTAAAATTTGTTAATTAAAGTTTGCAGCCTCGGCGCCCTTGACTCGCAAATTTTTAAAGCTTTATGGGCAACGATAGTTTGTTTGGGAAATTAGTTGAAATATATACTGTTCAAAGGCTCGCATCTTCTTGCCTGGCGGAGCTCGAAATCGCGTTGGAAACGTGGAATTGTCGGCTCGTAGGTGGCAGAATTTCGCATGTTTGATTTTAATTACCGTCTGGTTAAACGCCCTGCCCTGTCGCGGCTTCTCTCCCTCGTATTAGCAACTCGGAAATTCATGTCGCTCGTCAGTTTGCGCGATGATAGCCTCCGAGTCATTCTCCAACTGCGCACGAAGACCACCGCTGTTAACCGCAACCGTGCGGACGTCAAAAACGTCGTTTCCGCCGCAGCTACGACTTCCTGGGAAGCTTTCACACGCGGACACGATCTGTCTCGCCATTTGTCTATGGTTTTAGTCACGGCTGGACAATATGTCGCTGCCGGAATTGGCTAAACTGTTTCAGAGGAGCCGCTGCGAAAATAGGACTTGGGATTGTTTAACGGAATGTCAGTCGGAATGTTAGTCGTCATTTACAAGCGAAGCTTTAAGCCGAGTCTTTCGCAATCTTTATTTCGGACACTTGAAAGCATACATTTACAAAGCCATGCTCCAAAATCTACTTCCATTCTCGGACTCTGACAATCTATATTGTAAGTCCGGGAGAGTTCGACCACTTTTTGGAAAATAAATTGTAGCATCGTTGTTTTTCACATTTTTGTCGTTTTATGCACATTAAAGCAAAGCCCGAGCAATTTAGGGTATATATAAATTATAGTGTGCGATAATTTCAAATGTTTATTTTCATTTTCAACCAAAAACATTGGCACTGCAACTGGTCGGTCTCACCCGCATGTCGGGGTTAGATCGTCCACCCACTATGAGTGAGACCGACCTTGAAAAATAACAAAAAGTAGCTTACAAAAAGTATAATACACGAAGAAGTTAATTGATATGTTATTTCTTCTTCAGTTTTTCATGTAAATCACAAACATTCTGGTACTTTAAGCATCTAGTATCATGAAACCAACGGCTTCAGTGCACACATTTAATCCAATCGTCAGTTTTCGAGATTTCGTTTTCGGTCCCAGGCTTTAACGACATATCACTATCTTGTAGAATGGAATTTTCGCTCCCTGAATCTGAAGATGGGTTTACAGTAAGAAAAAAACATGTGGTCGGACTATCCCATAATCAAGGGAGTGATCGACCACCTTGTCAAAATAAATTAAAAACGAATACATACGTATTGTTGGGTTGACACTGTAGTTTTATGCATATTATATCCCCCAATATCGGTGTAGTGTAAATAAACTTGCCTGTCTTTCAAATATCACCAGCACTGTTACTTGGTCTAAAAACTTTCAGACACGCATAAAGTCGTAAGTGTTTCCTATAATTTAAATATGGATTTGTGATAATGGTCAATGCAAGATTAACAACAGGCGCATTCATTTCTTTTGTGTCAATGACACACAGTGCCCTATCTTGCGTCAGTCTTAAAATATCAACACTGGCCGGACTCTCCCGGTGGTCGAACTCTCCCTAACATACCCTACCTACCGGAATTACTGCCTCTATAAGAAATAAGTCCATCTATGCATCATTCATCATCCGAAGAACGCAAATAGAAGGTCCGACCTGATTCCAGTAGAAACAGCCGATATTGGTCAGACACCCCATCGGGCGGTACAAGAATAATGCAGTCACGCTTCGTTTCAATCATTTAGGCACACAGGCGTTCCGCCCCACGTACACCTAATGCATCGACAGAAATTCTAAGCGAGCCACGACAATCGCCCGGCACAATATCCCCGCGGAATGACATTCCCGCGGCAGAGTGGAGCGATTATAGACAGGCGTCTCATCAAGCCAGTCCCTCGCTCGTGCGAGGCCGCAATTACAGGAGAAAAGGCCCTGTACATTTCTATGAAACGTTTCTTAACTCACCACCCGCGCCCGCCCTCGGAACAATAAACATATCGCGGGGCGGTGGAGGCTCCGCTGGCTGGAAATAACGGGAAGCCGCGTCCGTATCGCTGTACGAGAAGTTCCGTGACTTCTTTTCGCCCGTGAGAAAACAGCCGCGAGTTTTCACCGACAAGACACTACACGCGTCCCGCAGTAAACCCCGCCTGTTAACGTCCGGTTATCACGGAACGAGGCTTCCGTTCCGCCGCGCAAAACACGGCCACGCCAGCCCTCGCCATCGCCACCCCGGCCGGCGGCGCGGCCAGAAAAGGCGAAACAACTTCTAACTGCTGTTATAAATAATGGGGCCGCAATTAAAGTGGCACGGATAAGCCGTCTGCTAAAGAGTGTGTAACAGGACGGATGGGAAATACTGTCGTGTCGCGGACAGATATATCGTTGTGCGTGCTTGACGAGCTTGATCGAGGAGCAAGCTCGGACCGGTTGGTACGAAACTTTGTTGAAACGCTCGGAGCAGGCCGAGTTTCCCTGCACGTGCACCCTGGCAGAACTGTTCTGCTGGATTCCGTGAATGAGCACCGTTCCGGCGATCGGGGGAAGGGTTAATTGTGAAGAGATTATGAGAATAATGCCGCGGCGAGTCCGGCGGCCGTGTTGCTCAAATGTTAACGATTGATATCGACGATCTATGGTATCGGGAGTTTGTGTTTTCGAACTAGTTCTTGATCAGGCACTAATTTTTTATCAGTTCATGAAATAAATCGTTCTTTTGAGTTTATGTCAATAAATAATTGTTTGAAATAATTACTAACATAAAAATTGATAATTCAAAAATATATGTGTTGTCTGTGAAAGCAGTTAGTATTGTTAGTTTTAAATGATTAAAAACTAGTTCCTAGTCACCTTATTATTCCATACCTTATAAGTATTTAAATTATATATTTATTTTCAACTTTTTAAAATTTTTCCTTGAAGATTAAACATTAATTCAACTTTTAGTTATTTAGTTATGGTTTAATGTTTTATTAGGTTAAAAATAAATATTAAAGCGGGAAACCTTCTAAACTGATCAGAAACTAGTTCCTTAACGGTAGATGTTAAAGTATTGTGCGATTATGTTGGAGGAGGTTTTTGATCAGTGGTGGATGCGAGTAAAATATTTTTCGGGTGGTTTTAGGTGGAACCTTGTTAACCCTTCGTTCCACAACTTCTTCGATTTTAAAAAAAATACATTTTTGGAAAAATTGTGTTTCTGGAATTTATAAAAAAAGAGGATTATGTAATGTTGCAGATTTGCAAGGAGTGTAGGAAGTTGTCGACGTGTTTATTTCAGAAACTTATCAACAATCTCGAGGTTTATGAACCAGCTGAAAACTTTCTACAGCGTGTCACGTTTAACGCTCCCACTGAATAAGTAAGCTTCGTACGAGGCGCCAAAAAGTATTCCCAGCGAAGTCTGGCGGTCCTTTGACGCGGTGTTCGAATTTCTACGATATTTCGGAAACGCGGCGCCAGAGAAACCGAGTTAACGTGATTTTCCAACGACACAGCTCAATTTTCATCGGTTACAAGAAACATGCGCACGTCGCGGCACGACTCTGACGCAAGCCAGATCAGTTTCCTCGTTAAATCTTCCGCTCGCAGCCTGTATGCTCTTCAACTTTGCTATCTCATTCGCTTCACGGCTTAACGTCGGTCGCATAATGCACACGCTTCACCGAGCTCCGAGATACCGTTTCCAGATAATTTCTAATTTTATAGAAGCATAACAACGAGCAGCGTACACCGCGAAACGATCGTGGCTGCTGAAAGAACGCGAGCTGCTAATTGGTCCGAAGCTCTTTCCTTCCAGTTTACCTTCTTCCCCTCGTAACGTCGCGTTGTTAAGATACCGTGACACTCTTTTAACGACTGCTTGCTGGGAAGTTTGCTGTTTCACGCATTTCCAGGTAGATCAATAATGCATTCCATTCTCTGCTCTTTCTCTATCCTCTTCGCCGTGCGTTTCGGTATATCTAGCAGGGGATCCACGTGAAAGCTACGCTAAGCTATGCTATGTTATGTCGTGCTATGTCTGGCTGTGCTAAAAAAAAAAATAAAAAAAAAAACATAGCGCAGCTTAGCTTAGCTTTTGATGGAAACGGTTCCATAAGGATGTATTGAAGCTAATTTTTTAAAACTTAGCATAGGATAGCATATCTTAGCTAAGCTTTCAGGTGGATCCCTAGATTTAGTTAGATCTAATAATTATTGCAGACGAGAGACACTAACAATATGTTCGACAAAGTCGGAAACAAATCAGGGAGAAATATTCCTTACAGGATATTTTTACCATTACACACGGATATTGTAAAAAGGGATTCAGACGGCTGAGTAATTTCGAGCGTGAAACAGCTATTTCCTCGCCGAAATTCATACACGCGGATTATTCTTATGTGGAAAAGTTCATTCGTCACGTGCACGTAGCGCGAAACGACATTTCGCGCTGCTCCGGGCGGCTGTATTAATTGGCAACATTCCAATTACCGGATTAACTGCTCGAAACAACTCGGCCATTTGCGGTGCAATTTTATCCAACCATATCGGTCGGAGGGACGTCAGTTATTTTCACCCTGAATTCTCATTCTCGTCACGTACCGGACAGCATGACGAACGTTGCGATTTGTTGCGTTACATCGTTCGTTTTATCGCGGCCCGCGAATAGCGGAAGAATCGTGGAGTGGAAGCGGGAAACGGCGTGCACAACCGCGTGAAATAATATTTTTTTCCGAAACGAGCAGGAAGCTGTTTCGCTGGACGTTAAACGAACACGCTGTGCGCGCTGCTTGTTCGGCCAATTTTCAATGGGACATTAAATACATTTACTTGTCGCGCCTCGGCTGTGTATGAAATGAAACTTAACTCTTTTCTCCAAATTGCAACTGCGCTCGGAAAAGGACCATTTCGAGTAGATCGCGTGGAACTGCATTTAAAACCTCCCCGTACAATCGCACTTGTTCAACTCCGCTTTGCGCTGGCACGAACAAACTGAATTTCAACGCACAACGAAACGGAGACGAAAAATTACAGCCGCGCAATTTTCCTTGAGGAAAACGTGCCTCGCGATAGGGTTTCCGTCACGCCTCAGCTCCGCGCGAACCACCCTCCAATTACATCGCAGACATACATCCCTGGTTAGAGCGGCGCTCGACTGAAACCACCGCACCGAATCGCTTTCCAGAAGTATTAATTAGCGAAATTCTAATTAACGTATTAACACCGCGCGACAACTTACCAACACCGTATCGCATTGTACCCGTCTCACGGATGACAAGGCGGCTGGCTGCGTCTGCCGCGAATCTCTCTTCCTCCCCGCGGATTTCGGTCCAACTGTTCCTTGCCGCGGGATCGCGAGCGATCGCGGTTTCGCTAGGAAATCTCGTCGAAAGGCGCGCCGCCAACGACCCCGCCGCTCTTGCCACGCCTTAATTGGCCGAATTAGGGAATTAACCAGGTGGAGCTCCGCGGATCGGCATCGCGACGGTATCAGCGCGTCGCGCGGTCAGTTGTTTGTCGGTTGTGCCGCCTCCTCTGGTTCCGCAGGATCCGGCGCCGCCGTGTAACGGGACGAACGTCAGCGACAATGCTCGTTTTATTAGAAAGTTTGGAGTCGGTGGGAGAGAGAGAGAGAGGAGCTGGCTGATCATTATGCAGCCCGCGTTGTCATATTCCATTACCGTGGCTGCCGGTTACAGATGCGGCCGCCGCGGTTAGTTCGAAGGAACAATTCACAATGCGATGTACAGTAGCCGGCATCACCCTTCGACCGAGCTTGCAGATGACATCGATACTCGACTTCCTCCGCGGTGGCGTTTGCAGCCTCCGTTTCGTCTCTCGCGCACGATTCAGCAATCGGGCAAAGTTTGCACGGTTTCGACGGATGACGCCTAACACGGCCAATCAGGCGACAGTTGATACTGGCAACGCTCTGTGGGATTTGTTGTGCGGGATTCTTCATTTCTTCATGAATGATATTTAATATTCTGCGAGGGGATAGTTATTAAGGGGGCGTTCTTATTAAAAAATTTCAGGAAATCGATTTTTTTTTGCATGTATCTACAGTGTAGTGTTTGAAGAATATTCAGTAAAAGTTGAAGGGTGAAATACATAACGGTGCAGATTTCCGAACGGAATGAAGCGAAGCTTTAAACGCGTTCATCTCGAAACATGATTTTTCCGAAGGGTAGACAGTAGAAGAAAATAAATTATGAACCGATTTCAAAAATCTTGGGGGCATTTTCTTTGTAATTAAATTCATTATCGCGTCAGCCTTCGATCATAAATTTTAGAGGTCATAGTTTTTCGTCACAATTGAGGGGTTGAAATAGCAAACGATGTAAGTGCCAGTAGTGAACATTTTTAGCAGATACGAGAAACGCATGTCTGTTCATTTTGTCACTTACATCGTTTATCACTAGTTTATGGCTATGGACTTTCAGCGTATACCTCCTTTACAGATTTAGAGGGAAATAAAAAGGTTAGGGTCGTGAAGATTACTGGCACTTTCATCGTTTTTCACCACAGCGAAGTTGACACTTACGACTTTAACTCTATCTTCGGATTACCCTAATAATTAAAACAAATTATTCTAGCGCATAACTTTTCACAACAAAATTATTTCCCTATTTTTTTTTGGCACTTACATGGTTTACCATTTCAGCTCCTCAATTAGAAAAGTAATATTCACTTGCTGAGATATACAGAGGGTGGCCAAATTATTATACTCGAAACATTTTCGTCAATTTTCAGGATCATTTTAAAATCCTCGCCATCCTTTCATCTTGCCTTCAACTTTCCCATTCCGAATAATCGTTACTATCAATTTTCCACTAGACACGATACTTCAATGGCATTGGTCCGCTACCACCCAGCCTTACTTTCAATCTCGCTTAGAGTTTGCAGACGACCGATGACGAAATATAGTATCAGGTCGAAATAAAATCCGGCAGCTTTGCATTTTTGTCACATCCAGGCTCGCCGAGCTCCTCAGGGAGGTGGTCGAAATAATTTCATTCGATGAAGCGGGGCATTCATTCGGGAAAGTCGGGCACCAGCGGCTGAATGGCATTTTTATGCATATCGCAGATTGCACGGTCGGGAAAGTCAACTCGAAGCAGAATCCGGCATTCCGGGAACCGACGTTGGGGAGGCTGGGAAATAGGATACAGCTGGATATTTAACCGGGATTATGGCAGCTCGTTTGGTAAAACATTCGCGGAAGTTAAGCGCCTTTCTCGGCGCAGACGCCGGTCTGTTTTAGGTGGGCGCCCGGGGTCGCGGAGATAATTCTTATCGGGCTGTCTGGCTGTTTTAACGCAGTTAACCGAGCCAGTTCTGATCTCTTGAACAGCTCGACGCGCGCTGCCGGCCAACCCTTGGCCCGGCACGAACGTTTCTCGCCATGGAAATCGAACAGCGATCGATCGCGACCCTTATCTCCTTTGCCCGCTTGGAAAGTCCCGTGGGAAATCTTTGCGGAATTTTTCTGGTCTGGTAGTGTATGAATTTTCTGTAACAGAATACTCTGTAAGGAAATTAAAGATGTAACTGCAGTACTGACTTTGCATTAGGATCTAGTCACAGATAATTCGTTAGCAGGGCAATTCGTCCATTATAGTCTCTTAATAAAGTTATATAATTCTGTCTGTATATTATTTGGACATTCTGTAGATTTAGGCAACAGTTTCTTGCCCTAAGTTTACGGGTAAATCGACTAGACTAGTTCAGAGCATTTAGCGGAATGAGAATAACCTTAGCTCCAGGATGAGTAAATTAAACTTTGATACGGTCAGTGAGCATGGTAGTGAATAATGCGCGTGGGAATTAACTATTCGCAAGTCAACTGTCTATCAAAGCCTTCAGTCTGTCTTGGCTAATAGAATGTAGGGTGACTGTACCTAATATCGCCAGTGTTCCTAATATCGCCACTCGCTATATCTCTTAAAGTAAGCTCTAAAATTTATCGGTTATGCACTGAATTAGTACCTAAACATATGTAGGAAGACATACTATAATTGCAGCATCATGTGATCAACAATTACAGAAAGGGAAGGATTTTAGAGAATCTTAATAGTGTAAAAATTTATTTGACTATCACAATTTTACGTCACATTCGGAGAATGTAAGCCTAATAAATCTGTGAATGCAAGAATGTCTACTAGAAATACCTAATTAATGATGTACTTAAGAAATGAAATCGATTCAAATATTTTTCGTAATGAAAATAGCGTTTTTCTTTTAGCAGTATGCGTGTTCTCAATACCGCCTACCGGAGAACAATGGTTTCGATGTAATGCTTGTTACAGGTGAGGTCACGAAATGTGCGGAGCAACCGAAATAAAATTTATTTGTCCAATATGTACATCGGAACGTAAAAAATAAAATATTTTAAAAATCTATATTTTCAAATTTCTATATTATTCTAATAAAAATGAAATCAAAGATGCATAAAAAGACATTTATAGAGCAAGAAATAATAAAAGCACATGTGAAAATGACTTTAAAAACTCATATATACATGAATTAATCAATATTTCTTGAGTAGGCGATATTAGGTACACTTTTTTCAGGACCCGATTTTTGCATGTCTTACGTTTTTTCAGTCCTAATTAACAATTTGTGGGTTTCAACGATTCTAACATATGCTACATGAAAGATGAATAATTTCTCTTTACTTTGAAACGAACTGCATGGAAAAATATCAATTATTATTCAATCGACAGCGATTTAACTTTTGCCTGGCGATATTAGGTACAGTCACCCTAGGTCAGCGATGCCCCGATGGGCGGCCCGAGGGTACGAGCACTACACGCACACTACTAGAGTTTTCCTCATACGTTACATGCCTGCAACTTCATTGGTTTCGAGACCCCCTTCCACGCGAGCTTTGGAAAATGCGATGGATGCTCGTACCCTCGGGCCGCCCATCGGGGCATCGCTGCCCTAGGTCCTTTAACAATACAATAAATTATTTTCCATAGTCTAAACCAAGGTATTCACATCATTTCGTAAAATGCTTTAGACATTTCTTTGTCAAAGTTCACTGGAATATGTGTCAGTTAAGTGAAAGATAAAATATTCACTGTAACGTTCGTATGTTCATTTAAATGTTCATATAAATTAACTTTTTTACAGAACATTCTGTACACCTTTCAAAAACAAACAGAAACATCCGTCATACAGTGCAATCCTGTTCATTATCACGGCGCATTGCATTAGACAGTATTGCGTACATTCGTTACGTTATTCTGTATGTAACGTGCGTCAACTTATGATATATATTAATGCATCCATTTGCATTAACGGTGCGTCAACTACCGACGAACATTCTGACTTAATACACGTTTGTGTATTGCATCTGCGATGCTCAGGCATTGTGTGCAGTCGGTAAACAACGGTACAAGTAGATACATGGTACCGGAGAGATTAGTTTACGTTCCGGGAGAAAGCAGAAATTACCCAAACATTAATATTCCGTGAAATGTTATTGAATGCTGATGCGGATTCACTCGCAGAATATTTCCGGAGGCTTTGAAAAAGGATAATCCGCTTAACGACTGTGATACTTGGCGAGTCAAAGAAGTTATCTGGATTAAATTATTTTGCCTACAGCTTTTGCGACGAGATACTTTGGAAGATTTCATTTTGACAGGCATTTTTAGTAGAACTTTATGGATTTTTCGAGATCAGTTGTAACAGATGCTTTCCTTTTCGAAACACTCGATTTCATTGAAGTATGTACCATATATGTTGCTTCAAAATATCTCAATTGAAAAATGGCATTTTCCTTTTCGTACGTTCGCAGAAAGAATAATAATCGGATTCAGAATTTGAGTCTATCTTTCTGCTTTAATAAAACTTTATTTGTGACTTCTGCTCTGCTATCATAAAAAATAAAATCTTCTTAAATTCGCCCGAAGAATCTTACAATGC
Source organism: Andrena fulva (assembly GCA_946251845.1). Taxonomy (NCBI): domain Eukaryota; kingdom Metazoa; phylum Arthropoda; class Insecta; order Hymenoptera; family Andrenidae; genus Andrena; species Andrena fulva. The sequence goes on from OX276332.1 coordinate 7,468,303, forward strand.
CCGACAGATTATTCGGAGCGACTAAGGGGCAAACAATTTTCCTCGAAGCATCTCCAAGTAACCATGATAATCGAGGTGACTTTTAGTGATGGTAGATCGTATGCACACCCTCGAAACATTGTCTGTACGACGTGTTTGGTTAGGTTACACAAAGGATCGGCCCTATGTCGCGTTTTGTAGTTGCTACACACCCACTAGAGCCAGCTGCCTTGCTACCATGTCTAAGATTATGTTTGTACTCGCTGTCAGCAGAGAATCATCATTTTCGATGATACAGAACCAACTAGAACATGGGGTTGCGGTTTCCCGGTAAGGGTTGCTCGCGGGGAACACAGAAACCACATTCGAGACAAGAAAGATGCTGTGTCATTGGTGATAGAGATTCCTGTGCCTCAAGTGAATCTCTGTTTTTGAATATGTATGGAAATATTCCTGTTATAACAGTGACCACGTTCGTTTTTATTTTATCCTAACGAATGTGATATTGTCACACTTTAAAATAGACTTTTATTTAAACTTAGCATCGAGTTTATTATTTTTCTGTTCTGAACAATTCTAGAGAAATTCCCTTTTCCTTCCTTTCCATTCATAAGCATTTTCCAAATTAGCCTCGCAGCAGTTTCTAAAGTTTCACGAAAGTTTAAAAAATTAAACCGCAATAATGAAAGATCAACAAGGGAAATATTTCGCGCAATAGTCTGCGCGGCTCGTTCGATATCTCGTCGCTATTAAAGTGTGTCCTGAAATTATTAAGCCCGCGAAGCCTATTCAGAGCGACGCAGAGTGGCCTTTTTTCATCTTGCCCGTCTGAGACAGGAAGAAAGGATATTTCGCTGACACAACGGCTCAACTGTTCTGATCACTCGCGAACGCATCCATTATCCACCTTAGCGCTATCTAGCGCGATACAGAGACGCGCCGCAAAAGGGATGAAATTAATAACTGTTTGCAGACACGTTGAGCTCCCCTGGTTACGCTCCGCTTTATTAATTTGCGCCAGCTATTAGGAACAAGACAGATTTCTACCCTATCGCGATCTTCCCGCTGCACACGCGACAAATGCTTTTATTCTTGCGCGGAACGATCATATTTCACGGGTGATTTAATAGTACGCCGGGAACACGACCCTTGTCTTGCTATTCTGCTAAATTTCAGATTCTTGAGAAAGGTACTTGAATTTCGGAAAATCTATACGCCATTTCAGACACTTTACTGATTGTTTCTGATATAATTTCTCGTATTTAATATTTCGTCACTATTTGCTCTCTAGGAGAATGACATTTAATGATACCGTTATGTCTCAAATTCGGGCTGAATTCTAATTAAAGTTTAAATGGCATTTCCATCGTTTTTCTTCAGAAATTAATTGAAATTCAATATTCAATACTTCATGGTATACTAATGTATCGTTACTTTGAATGTTCTCAGATGTCAACATGGTGGCCGAGCCGAAGCCTCATCAAACTGGGCGGAAGAGACAGAACGTCACCAAAACTGGCAACGACTGGTGAGTCAATTAGAATTGATATAATCGGGTGGATTTCATAGATCTTTGCAGCCACTGTAAATAAATTTAATTCTTGGAAATTGTACTTGTCCCTTCAGCGAGAATTCACAACAACGGAAAATGCAAAGACTTATGAAATAACTCCAGAAATGAATTTCCTGCAGTAAATCTAGATACTGCTTGCCAATAGTTCGTGCACTGAGTTCAACGGCGAATTTCTTGAATCACTGTTTCTGTAAGATTTCATTCGTAGTAATTGATTCCAAAGAAATGCTCTACCGCCATTAAATGCCCCAAAGATCTCCACTCACGTTCCATTGAGTCGAGTCTCTCGCTGACTAAAAGGACACGACCATTTACTTACTAATTTGAGGAAACCGAGTTCACCGAACGACATAATCGACCCTGCTTCAGTTCCAAAGAACCGAGGCTCTTGCATATACCTATTATTATAAATAATCATCATCTCAACAAGAACACGACTCAAGCAGCAAGCAAAATCAGAAACCCTTGCAGATAGCGAGCGGAGCAAGCGTGCAAGAGGCTCCGAGGGAAGCAGACTCGCCCGAAAAATTGGGGTGGAGAGTGTCGATTGTGTCGGTGGCTCCGATGAAAAATGGGGCTCTCCTCGGCGTGTTCCTGAGATCTCTAATGTCGCGCGGGACTTGGCAGCTAGCCCGGCCTTGCGGATCACATCTTTAGACGGGAAAGTTGGGCACAAGCCGCGCATAAATCTCCTTGGTGGACGGAGGAGCCGCGGTTTTATTTGAAGGGCCCGCCGCTTTATCCTGTCGTCGTTGGGGCTGGCTGAACGAGGACCGCCTTGAGAACAGCGGCCAAACAAATGCTAAACTCGATCTAACTGGCTCTGGGGTAGGTCGAGCTCCACGCCGGGGCGACGTGCTGAAAACGTGTTTTACGCGACGTACGTGACCATGAAATTGCTGGGGCCCCTCTTAGCCCGGCGAACCTCGCGGGACAGAGATGAAACAACGATAATCGCGTGTTAATCCTCCCCTGCATGCGATTGCTTAGCATTTCGGGGGTGATTAAGCTGACGCGGACCTGGGTCGGTTGGGAGGGCCTAAGGAGGAGCGCACGATTGTTCTGTCTGTTAGGAATTAAAGAGGGAAGCCACGGTAGGATTTCCACGAGACGGGAGGTTTTTATAAATATCTATGGTGGATTGACTCGTAATTAGAGAATAACGCAGAGCTTCCATTTTTCCTCCCCGTCAGAGTAATTCAAAGTCGATTCGCCCGAGTATGAAACCCCTTCATATTAAATTCAAGAGGGAACCGTCCATGGCCAAAGATAAATCCGACCGCGGGAACTTCAATTTTCTTCAGCTTTGTTCAGCTCTCCCTCTGGCTCTGGAGCACTTCCATTCCCCCGAAGTATGAGCGAATAATCTTTTTCTTCCGTGGATATTAATCCCGCAATTGTTTCGGGGGTTTTCACTCGCGAACCTGGAGGAAACGCCGGCGCTCGTTGCTCGTCGGCCGTCGTTGCCTGGGAACAGGAATTCCGCGAGATTCTGTAGGGAAAACCGAGACATCTCGTATCCGCGTCATCTGGTTTCACGATCTGCCGCACGAAGAAAACGAGGCAGGCGACTACGGCAACTGCTGAAGTCCGGGAGCAACGTGGGCCGAAACGCGCCGATCGTTCGCAGAGACAGTGTTTCGGTGGCTGGACGAGGCACTTGTCTTGCCCCACGCCGCGCGGATAGTCGCTAATATAAACCGGCAGCGAAGCGCGTTCGTTAAAATTTAACGACCCGCCGTTTTTCGCCGAAATATTTTCGCGGGGAAAATGAATTTCCCAGCGGCTGCCGGGGCCGGTCGAAATTTTCGGCGACTCGTCGCCACCCTACTTTCCCAGGAAATTTAAAGTAACGGCGCTTGTCAGTTTTCACACGACCTAAGTGCCCCGTTGACGAAATTTTTGCCGGGCTGTCCGTGGCAGATAAAATAGTCGCGGTGCGTGCATTCGTTTTTTAAGGTTCTGTCGAACAGTTAAATATGATTTCACAGGAGGACGCGAATAATAGCGATAGCTAGAATTGGATAAGGTTATTTTTGTCCCGGATATTGGAGTTTAAAATATGGGAAATATGTGAGTCGCGAAATGGAATATTGGAGCTAATGTGCTGTGTAATTAGAGAATGTGGATAAAACAATGACGGCTGTGAGCGCTGAATGTAGAGAATTATCGTGTTTTTAAATACTGTATGGACGAGACGAGATATTGAGTTGCAGGTCGTTCGTGATTTGCAATTCGAAATTGTTGTAAACTGGAAAATCGAATAGTTAGGGGTTCACTTCAAATACATGAAATTTGTTCCGCTAAAACTTCAGATGATTTTGTTGCTCTACTGCTTCTGCTGCAAAATATATTGAACGAGACATATTTCCCAATTAGCACTAGCAAAATTCTTGAAACCAAATGAAAGCATATTCAATAATTTTACTTAGTTAATTAATAACTCGCTTCCATTACCACCTCCAGCCCCCTGAAAGTTTTTGGCGGCACGTATGGTCAACAATGATGAATAAATTTGCCAGAGGGTGTAATGGCGGGAATAAACGAAATCTCGTTGGAGCACCTCCCCTTTTATCGATGAAAATAATTGCTTGTACACGCAGCAACAGCTGTCCACTTCATCAGGCGCACGTACCCATTGTCCGTCAGACGTTCCCGCGAAATTGTCGGCTTTACAACGTCCACGTCAGTTAGCGTCGAGGCATCTTGGGACGAGGCGAAGTTGTTGTCTGGCTAGCACAGCTGCCGGCCACGAGACAGTGAATTCAGCGTCCGAACCGCTGTGCCTGTCACGGATATGCAAATATGATGGTGGAATTTTTTATGGAAAATATATGCAAAACCAATGAGCAGAGCATTATGCAAAGTATAGAATTCCAGTGGAGAAATAGATCAATTAATAGGCTAAATTAATGTTTATATAAATGACAGAAACCCAGGAAAACAGGGGTAAATATAATTTATGTGAGCTTCTTTCGGAGTTAGGTTTGCTTTCGCAGTGGGTGCCATTTTTTATGATGCTAATGACTGGTCAGACACGATTTCTTCTTGAACTTGTTGCTTCGAATCGACATGTTGTTTTGAGTAGAATTTCTGTTTCCCAGTTAACATTATCGTGCGCAGAGGAATACTTGGCGCATGAACGGGGATTTTTACTGAATTAAAATGATTTCGCGGAGCGGCGAAGAATTTTAAACGAAGGGCACGCTAATGCAGGAAGTGCTGTTAATGCAGGAATAAGTAATTAGGCACGTACAAACTTAACTAGACTTGTAACAAGTTCCTTTTAATCTTTTCTTTGGAAGCGAGTTCGCCGGGAGCAACTTTTCATTCCTTTCTTCGTAATTGGAATCATGTAGAGGGAAATGGTATAAATAATAAAAATGATAATTGCATACGATTCAGCGCACTGATAAATAGAATAACAATTCAGCTACAGATTTCTTTAAGGGGTTAGGCCACCTTGGACGGAGCAAAATTACAGTCATTTTCGGCATTTTTTTTAGGAAGATAATAAAATAAACAGAAAATTTAATATGAAGCCTGTTATTATACAACCCTCGCCGGAAAAAATCGTATTTTTTTTCTTACAAAATGGCGGCGGTAGAGCCGTGATACGCAAGATCTTGTGGAGCGACGTTTTCCACGGTGTTCAATCTCACGGCTATACCGTTTGACTTACAACAAAAAACCAAAAAGCTTTATTTTCTGCATGCCTAAAACTATGGAAGTACGTAGGGAAATCCAGAAACATTAATTTGTCTCGAAATCGTGACCATGGAGAGAAAAAGTGCATTTTTTTTTTTATAAAAGTGTCAATTGGCGCAGAACATATTCAAGATATCGCAAAACCGCTACGTACTTCCATAGTTTTAGGCATGCAGAAAATAAAGCTTTTTGGTTTTTTGTTCTAAGTCAAACGGTATAGCCGTGAGATTGAACACCGTGGAAAACGTCGCTCCACAAGATCTTGCGTATCACGGCTCTACCGGCGCCATTTTGTAAGAAAAAAAATACGTTTTTTTCCGGCGAGAGTTGTATAATAACAGGCTTCATATTAAAGTTTGTGTTTATTTTATTATCTTCCTAAAAAAAATGCCGAAAAAGACTGCAATTTTGCTCCGTCCAAGGTGGCCTAACCCCTTAAGTCATACGAACTCGCTGAAATTCAAACTTTCCCTTATTTTATTTCTAATCTTTCAACCCAAATTTTGAAAGACCATTCCTAACTACTAAATCGAATCTAGACTTCCCAATTAATCCCAACCAAATTCGTCCCAAATCCTCGTCATCGCCGCTCAGTATCAGTTCACTGAAGCGAAGCACGGAGTCAACCACGGCACCGATATCCAACGACACTTCATAGCAAAAAAGAATCTGCTCCTCCCGGCCGAGTTCGATCGAAGATAGCGAATCCTCCCATTCCCAAACATCTCCAGGACATTATCTCCTAGCCAGCGCGCAAATCCGCAAAAAGACGAGCCCCTGAAAACCAGAACTCGAACGAGATCCCGGGGCCCCCTCGCCGCCGCCTCGTCCCGATCGAAGCTCTTCCCCCGTCTCGGGGAGAAAAAAGACGAATCGCCGTAACAGCTCGACCGAAATTCCCCGAGTCTCGCGGCGCCGGAAAAGCTGGGCTGCCTGTCCTGGAAACGTCGAGACAGGTAGCTGCACGGCCGCGCACCGCGGGACACCGCAGCTTCCGCGGAGGCGAGAAGAGGCCGTGACAAGAGGAGAACGAGACAAAGCTGGAAAACATATTTCGCGCCGGCTGATGCATTATCCGTGAGACGTCTGCAACAGATAGTGTCGTGGGAAAACGTCGATAGCCCTTTTCGCGAATGAAGCCTGCTCCCCCCGGCTTTCTCTTCCGTCTTCCTCCCCGCCCGCATCCTGGCCTTTCTTCTTCTTCTCTCTCTCCTCTTTTTCCCGCCACTTTTCTTCACCCCCGTTTTCCCACCAGAAGCAGGTAGCGCGACGATTTTCGCGCGTCCATTGGCGAGAGCACTTTCACGCCGCCCACCCAAAGCGTCGCCACTTTTTCAATGATTCCCCCCCGCGTCCTCCCGCCGCGCCGTAATTTTCCGTCATCCAGGCGACGGATGACGGGCATCCGCGAAAGTGACTGTAATAGTTTCCACGGGGAACAATGGCTGGAGCTTCGGGAGACCGGGGGTAAATGCGCGTGCTGGCCGATTCGCGGTGAAAGAAATTGTTGGCGGAATACGTTCGTGGAAGGATTCTTGCAGACGCTTTTCTTCTTCCAAGCCCTCCCTTTCTCCTCTTTCCAGCCGTCGGTTTGCCCTCCTTCGTTCCTCCATTGATTCGAGAAATTATGTGGCCGGATGTAGGCTGCTCGAGGACGGCCGCGGTAGTAAGATTCGCGGTGCTGGCACGGATGGAGATCAGTGGATATCGATGGGAATTCCTGGGAAGATCATCCTCCTTCTTGCGTGCTGTCTAATGAAGTTTGAAGTGCATTGGACACCAGCTTCGGTTCGAGGGATTTATCGATATCCGCGGGTCCGTCTTAATATGCATTTCAGGCCGAGGGATGGACTTGTGACTTTATTATTTGAATTGCATTGGGATATAGGGGTAAACAGTGTAGTTGTTGGCCACCTGGCAGTGATTGGCCTTTTTTTTAAAAACATGAATATTAAGAAATAATGTACATTATGCCTTTTATAATGAACATATTCAGATACCTTCTACTTTCATGCGTCGAATGCAATCACTATTTCGCTAATAATTGTTATACTACGTGTAAAAAATAGACGACTTGAAATCGATGCTTGAAAACTACAGTGATTGAATTGAATAGCCATGCGGTTACATCAGGCAATTCTTAGATAATTTAATGCATTTATGATATATATATATATAACTCTCATATTCGTTATATAGACAAATAAAGGTTTAAACTTTATAAATAATGATTATTTATTCATTAAAATTATACATTATTGCAGAAATTATAGGTGGCCAAGAACTGTAATGTAAATAATGTTTCAGGACAGTCATTGGCCACGAGGCCAATGGGTACCTAACTGTCATAGCAGCAGTGAAATAGCTGTGTTGTGATTTTAAAAGGTTATGTTTTAAAAGAAAATACTATTAATACAATGTAAAAGAAGGTGCAATACTAGCTAATATAGAAACATTTAAATAGAAAAGGTATTATAGGTTATATATTTTTAATAATATTACATCACATTTAGTTTCATTTTATGAATATATCCATTTTTATTTAATAATTTAAATCCTGTTTCTAACCGAATTAATTCATTATTTTACATTAACATTATTTCATAATTAGGTCTTAAAGCATTAAGAATTAGGTAGGGTATATGTTACATATAGGTTATGAAATAGTGGCCAATAACTGCCAAACGATCGGCCAATCATTGCCTTCGTCTGGCCAATAACTATGTGTTTTGATAGGAAACGTATTTTCTGTAAAATTTTGGTGGATCCTTCTACTCTTTCTTTAAACAAATTCTATTTCTAGACTATTAGAGTCGTTTACAGCTATTAACACTAATTGTGTTCCTAAAGATAGCAAAATAAGACATATTTCAACGCTTATGTGAACCTCTGACTTAGGTGGCCAACAACTACACTGTTTACCCCTATTGGCCTAGGAGAAATGTTCGTTGCAGATTCTTCATGCTTCTCTGGGAAGGATTCGTGTAACTGTGGCGATCTATAGTTTCGGGAAGCAAATATTGAAGACAGCAAGGAAAAGAAGAACATGTAAATCGCAATAACTAAATTCTATCATTATCACACGCGTTTCCCTCTCAATTAAATCATCACGCGCTCGTCTTCCTCTCAATACCCTCGGCAAATACTCGACTCCGAAATTCGCCTTTGAGCCGCACTCGACTACGCAAAATCGGATCCTTAAATGAATTTCCAACGTCGCCCGTAGCCACCAAAACAAGCCTTTGAACCAGCGACAAAACTGACGCGAACGAAACTACCAGCTCTCGTTAGACGAATAAATAAGTCAAAGCTCACGGTACAAAGAGAGGCGAACGCAAACGCGATACCCCGAAAGCGTCGCTTAATACCTACCGCGTCGCTGCGCGCCCAAAGTTCTCCCGTCGCGTCGTTCAGCTGTCGCGATTTAATGTAGCCGTCAATCCTTTGCCTTCCCGTCGAAGGGAATTCGCCGTTCGCGAATTCTCTGTTCCTGTCGTCGCACGACGGTCTCGTTCGTCGTCGTACCCAGTCGAATCGAGTCGAATCGCATCGATCCGCGGCCCTGTGCGCCGGGGAGGGTCGATCGTAATCGGTGGACGCGCGTCCGTCTCGTTGCCCCGCCGAACGGAGAGGGATGCAAATGCTTCGGCCCCGCGTACGGACGGACGGTCAAACGGATTTGCATATTAAGCTATATTTTAATACGCGTGCGTGTCCCGGCGCGGCGGGCGGGACATTTAAAAAATTATACTTGCAAACAGGGGAACATAATTAACGTCACTGGCACGCACCATTATCCGGGGCGCGAGCGGTGTCGGCTCGCCTAGGCGGCGGTACCGCGTCGTTCAAAATTTGTCGCCCGTTTCAAGTGTCCCGGGGAAGCGGCACGGCCACGGAATTCTAATTCGCGGATGATAAATCGCACGGGACAGCCTCGCGCGCGCCCCGTCCTGATAGAGGCGAAGGCGATGCATTTTTCTTCGGCCGAACAGCGAATTTTGATTCTACCGAGACACGCGGAGGGGTTTTAATGCGGTCACGTCGCGGGAAAGTTTGTCCCGCATAGTTTGAGTAATTCGCCGGTATCAGATCGCGGGGAAATTTAGAGCCAGTGACTTGGTGCACTGCCCTCCTGATTGTTCGAGTTTCGTCGCTTTTTCTGCCAGCTTTTGAACCGCTCCTTCTGTGCAATTGGGATTGATAAATTGATAGTGCAACTCGAAGTAGCTCGGATGCGTTGAGAAGTTGCATGGTGTTTCGAGGAATCAGTCGAATTCTGCGTGGATGGTTCTGTCGTTGTAAGAATTTCGTTTGTAGTTTGGAGAGCTTCGATTCTATGTGTATTGAATTCTATGAGATTTTTTTTCTGTAGAATTTATACGCTTTAGTGTTTAATCTTAAAGACATGCATTGGATACTTGATTACTTGCAGGAGTATCGTGGAATTTGTATGATGATACAACAAAGTTGGAGGGGTTGGTTTTATTTCAAGTTCGTTGTGCACCAAATTCTTCTTCAGTTGCGTGTACGTGTACGCCCAATCTGTAATTATTCGTGCATGAATAATTCAATGAGTTCGATACTATTTAATATTAATATTAAGCACTCGTTAATTGAGCATCAGTTAAAATCGAAGCGTGAACTGTTTTGTTGCGTCGTGCTGCAATTACACGGGAATTTGATTAAAACGCATTTAAATAAATAATTAATACTTGGATAGAATTATATATCGTAATCAATTTCAGGTTTATTATTTCCTCGATTACAATTAGAAGATTAATACATTATTAATTAATTCATTACTTAATTACAGTTCGCGAATGAGTGAAGAGCTTTCGTCGCGAAATCAACGAAAGCGTTCGAGTTTTTAGGACAGTCTCGCGCTAAAAACAGAGAAGGAACGATGTAAGACACTCGATGGAAATAATTGTTTTGCTAGCAAACACTTGCGCATTGATATTCAGAAACGAAGCTTTCCCTTCCGTTTTGGTGCGTTCAATGAGCTTTTAATGATATTCAATTATTGGCTTTATTATTAGTAATATCCACGGGCGTAATTATCCGCGAGAAGCTCACCACCCATAGGAATTAACGCTATGTTAAGTCACCCGTTTCATCGAACGAATGATCACAGGACCCAGTTCGGCAACAGGCTTGCGTGCATGGAACATCGATTCATCGTGTTAGTAACGAATGAAGACTACTTCCGGCAGGGTTGATAGGTCCATTGCAATCGTTTTGATACGAAGATAATACTTCGCAACAATGTTCGTGGTTCGGCAAACCGCAAACCTCGATACGATAATTACGTTTTGTACACATGATCTAGATACGATACTTGGAAAACGGAGCTTAAGTACAATCGACTACTGAAATCCTTTCAGCGGAAATATTTAAACAGACAAGTGTACGATTAGTTCAGCTACCTTTACAGATTTCTGTTCCTCCTTTTCTTCCCGAAATTAAGCGCCTAAATTCAATTCTATAATGGTTTTGAAAAAAGAATTTAAGTGAATCGAGGATACGTATTCCCATTTGTACTCGAAATGAAACTTGTTGGAAGAAATTAATGGGAACTTTATCAATGAATTACTTAAGAAATGAGCAAGATAACGAAAAAAAAAAAAAATAAAGTTGGCAGTATCTGAAAAGTGTAAGGAAGATTACAGATATCTTCTATCGTAACGTAATGTAGTATGGCTGAATTACATCTTGAAGTACTGCCAGTGGATCGTATATCACTCTCACGAGATTAATCACGAGAATTTAAAGTGTATTACTAGATTCTTTTAATAAACAATTCCTCTGCTGAGCGTTTGCTAATGCAACTTCCACGAGGACCCATTTTTCTAAGTTGATTGAAAATTGTATTATATAACCCTTGCTCTTAGCTTCTAAGAGTTGTCACAGAATGATTGCCAAATATTTGGCATAATTATTATTAATCGTCTTTATTATTCAAAAAAGAAGAAACCCGAGTATTTACAGCTAGCATAGACAATGATCTTCTCGTGGAGCAGTGATTACGCGTAGTTCATTAATGATAGTTACAGAACACAATTCCAAGTGGCAGCAACTTGTGTAATGGTCGATATTCCGCAGTTACAGTGGATCGCATAGATTGTAAAAGAATATAGCTATCCCAGAGTTCAGTTCGTATCCAACATTCCTGACCCGGAATGGCCTAAAGTAGGGGAGCACATTAATATACCTAATGGTATTTCGAAACTTAGTTCCCTATCCTCGGGGACAAAACTCGCTTAATTGGTCCACTTTCCTCTAAGCACGAATCGAGGTGGCGACCACGTTTGTTGCCAACAGTACTCACGTCAGCCGTATCCTGCATACAGCCACGCCATTATTATTTATACAACGAACAAATAAGGCTGTCGCAAAGACTCAATTTGCTAACATTTCCCGCTATTTTCGTGGGTTCGAAGTTCATTAATGATTTACTTAAATAATTTACTAAACGCGACGAACGAAAGATCGATCCTTACCTCTGCTCTGTGTGCGAGAACTATTCTTCGAATTGCATCTAGAAAGTTAGCACAAACGTCGCAGTGAACCAGTGAAATGTGCCATTTATATAATTCTCAATTAGGAGTAACAAAGCTTCTCCGCAGTAAAACTTGAGACAAAAGTGACCTAGCTGGTGGAAAAGTTTTTACTAATTTCCCCGCACGAATATCCAAGCTTATTGCTTCACATCGTTCCCAGAATGCTGCTTAAAATAATCATACCAGAACATCAACCAGACTGTCGACCTCCGTAACAGTGGCATTTGCATAAGCGAAAGTCTTTCATTTTTTCAGCATACGGCCGAGTTGTTCTATAAATCCCGCCTCGAATAATGCACGTTACGCTTTTGAACGGTCTTGTACGGCCAGGCGGAGGCCTTCTCCAACCCCTTAACGCCGTACATAAATATTAATAAGCAAGCGGTGAAATTCACGCTTATCGTGGCACCGTGAAGATTTACATGAGATAACACGACTTTCCTTTTGCTGCACGGCCGTTTGTGTGGCCCGTGCACGTGTACCCGGCAGAAAACACGCCGGCATTTACATACGACGTCGGATAAGGGAGTCACGGGGATCGTTTTGCAGCCACAACTTTTATCGCGACTGATATCTCACCGCTGCGCTATTGCATTCTTTTCGGAATAAATAACGAGACCGAGGATGATGAAGCAAGAGTTGTTGCGTATCGTCCATCGTGGGGCACGAGGGAGGGGACGTTTCGAGGAATGATTTTTCGTTTTGGCTCAGGCGCGTTTGTTTGCGATCGCGCGGTATCGTTGCTCTAAAATATTTTCCTCCGTGATAGACACTGAGGGAATGATGTATTCTGTTCGTTATTCACCTTGCCGCTTCTTTCGTGAAACACTTGGAATTTTTGGGGTGATAGAATTAAATGAACGAAATGGTAACAATGGCCACGAGTTATTCTTCTGGCGATGTTTCTGTTTCACTCGCGTTAAATTCACACGCGCACAATTAGCACGATTAGCAGACTCGAATCATGAAAGACTCGGAGCTTTCGCGCGCTGCAAATATACTCGTTACAGAAAACGGCGCATTCTCGATGATGAAGCAGTATTGTGTATTACTGAATACTACGTTAATGTTGGCGATTACCCGCGCGTGTTCCTTCTGTGCTATTCGTATCTGAATGCGTTGCTCGATAACGTTTGGCTTACCGCAAACCGCTGCATAACTCGGCAACCCCCCACTATGCGTTAAACAACATTGATTAGTCACATCTGTAGAGTTAATATTCCGATAAATTTAACGTTATCCCTTTCGTCTCGCGTTTAATAATAACGTCATCAACGCGGTTGAACTTTACTTCACCCCAGCTTGTTTTTGTCGAGCGAAGCTCGAAAAGAAAATGCCCCATAAAAACTGACAAACTCGCATCACTTTTATTATTTCCCGCGCACATTGTTGCTAAAAATTCGAACTCAATTTAAAATTTCTCTGGGAACTTATTCCAGATACATAAAAATAAAACCAATTACGTTTGGAATTTCGATATCGACACAAATTTTACAAGTTCTCACTGAATACTGTGGCCAAATACTCTTCGACACTCTATACTTCTTAGTTAGAGGAGTCACTTTTTTCGCGTTTTTACCCTCGGCGTTCTCATTGACTCGTCGCGCCCAGCCGATCCATAATCGCCTCCGCCTCTGTTCCGTTCATCGTCAATCGTCAGGGTTAATTTCTAGTTAACCCTGGCCTATCGAGTGTACAATCAAGATTGTTCGTTCATCGTGCATTCGATAACCTTCGTCTGGCGGCGTGTGCCCACGCCCTCCACCCTCTGCGGTCCCGGTACACAGGCCGCACGAGCACAAACAACGTCTCCCCGGCCGTGGTGGAACGCCGATGAGTATATTTGCAGATCAGTCGAACGAGTTCTACTAACATTTCAGCATCGTTAGCATTCAATTACGCGATTATTGAGGGTCTCTGGCCGCCCGTTGCCTGATCGATACACGCAACTTTTCGCCAGCCTTGGAGGCATCGAAGTAATAGCGGCGCAATGTCAGGGAAAGCCGATCCCGCTCCTCGTCGGCGGTGAAAGGAACAGGAACAACGGGAAAGAGGAATTCGCGCTTAGAATTTGTTGCATTCTGCGAATGGAACGTCATACTAGAATACCTGAGATGTTCTCTGCTCGATTCGAATATCGTTATTGCCTAGTATTTCAGTAGAATAATCGAAAGCGGTAACGGCATGCGCAACTTGTTCACTTTACAAAATGTAGATTAGTAATTATTCAAGGGGTTACGCCTAGTCAGCTTTCGAAAATGAACGCGTTCTTCGGGAATTTTTTGTGGAATATCTACTGTATATTTTGTTACAACTATTCGCTTATTTTAAAAGTACATACATGCAGAAACTCTCAGTAATTTTGTTATAGAAAAAAATTTAAAAAATCAACGAATAACAGCCATTCTCGCGGAATCTGTTTTGATATGATTTTAACCAAACTGAAACAAAACACCTAATTTTCTCGATAAAGCTGCTTTGTGAAATTCCCTGTTTTTTCCCTTTACACAGACAAAATTCCCATCACAGACAAAAAGTATCTTCTACTTGGAAAGGAAGTATTCCTAAACAGGTTCAGATACCAGCTCCTTTGGTCTTCAGAACGAGTGGAATAATCGCTTAAAGTTTAGTCGTTTATTTCTGGGCTACCCTGTGTAGAAGAGTCGCGTTAAGGGTGACCAAAATGAGCACGACCTAATCCAATTTTCTTGAGTAGTATCCCCCTTTCGTGCGCCCTCGCTTTACAGGGCGAAAGGAAGAACGAGTCGCATTACTAAATTATTTTACCTGCTTTATTGGCGGATGATGCTCCGCTTCAGGTCTTAATTGCCGTAGTCGAATGAAAATGTCATCCGTTTCCTCCGCAGGAAATCTGATTAACTCTTTGTGCGACTGCGGGGATCCCAGTTCTGGGTAATCATTGCCATGACTTCTGCCAAAGGAAATTGCCGTTCGCGATACGAATGATTCCTTTAAGACACGCTACAATTTTTCAGCCGTAGTTAGCCTCAAAACTCATCGGGGTTTACGTGGTGACGTGATGGTTGTTTCGGGTAATCGCAACGGGGTGGAATACCGTTTTACATGCAAATATATGCGAGACGATCCCGAGATCGACTAAAGAAGCAGGACTTATCGTGGAGTGATATATTTGGGCAGGAGAAATGTTTCTTAAGTGGAGATTGTTGGATAGTAATGTGATTTATTCTAGAGAAAATGCGTCGTTTAGAAAATGTGTCTAGGAAGCCACAACATTGAGAGTCGAACGCGAAACTATTTATATTTGTGTTTTATTGGCAAGAGAGATGTATTAGTTATTGAGTACTGTTTCAGGAAGATTGCTCCTTTCTATAAAATTATGTTACTCCTCTTGTCGCTCGAATTTTAAACTTTCTTGTGAACATTCCCTTTTTGTAGTTTCCATTGGACAAGCACAAAATCATTAACTTAATTAACTTATACCTGTTTTCGCCAGCTGCGTTGCTTGGGCTAGATAGAAAATAGAAGAAGCAGGGTTGAAAACCATAAAAACAGTGGATTACGGGTGCAATACTGTTTCGTTTTAATACCAGGAAACGGTTCCTCTGTTCCCCTGCGATGGTCAATATTGGCTGTCACCCGTTAGTTCCTCTAAATTCGCGTAGAATGTACCCACGGGATTCCGATATGGAAACAGCAGATTGATGACCACTCTGCAATAATTGTGATGGCTATACACAGCCGAGCACAAACAGACACAGGCGTGCATACGCATAGGAATCGGCATCGAGGAGGCGAAAACTTGCCAGAGAGTTATACGATCGCTCGAAATACAGGCAGCGTATTATAAATTTATGTTTGAAGTTTCGACATCAAAGTTAATCAATGAACTGATTTATCGTTGATGACGAGCGATAATACGTCGAATGCGGCTCGCTGGTACAGATTGCCTACGTAGAAAGCACTTTGTCATGAACATGTTACAGCGATTTTCTGAAATATTTCATTCATGCGAAACTGCACGTGAAGAGTGAATAAATTAGACGAGCTGTATAAAACGATATATCGCTGGGAGCTGATCATTATTTATCGCGGCAATGAATTTGGAAAAATAATACATTTGAAATGAAAGTAGGATAAGTTTTAATGTCAAAAGTATGTTGAGTATTATCAGGTCCCTCGAAAATTACTTTCAATCATTTTCAGAAGTTTCGTTGCTAAAATTTATTTCATTTGTTTACTTTATATGGTTTGAAGGAACATGAATTTATTTTTAACCACAGCGAGAGTTCTCGGTTGGAAGGGAAACCATACTCGTTTGACGATCAGGCTTTCCGAGCGAGTGATATCAAAATGTATTGGATAGTGAACTATCACCTTTACGGGGGCTTTTATTGAAATTCTTGAAGGCGATCTTGAAAAGAATTCCTTTCTCTACCCGATCGACTCATCCGGAAAGTCACGCCTGCGGAATGAGCTCAATGCGGGGGATCCCTTATATCGTAATTCCCACGACTGGAATAGAACGTACGTGAAAGAATGTAGTGTTCTTAGGAGCTGGTCAATTCAAAATACATCCGTTTCCGAGATTATTTACTATTCCAATTCTACCAACAATTGAGGAATAAATAATATATAAAATGTTATAAAACTGGCAGAAGAACTTGCAATTTATAAATTCATCGGAATATGTTTACATTTTAGGAATAATGTCGAAGCAAATTAATAATTGCAACTTTAAGAAGCTAGACTAGTGACTTACTAACATTAGGATTCGAATTCATTAAAACACCTCATCTGTTTAATCATCCCTTATTAAATTAAATCTATTCATTCAGTAAACTAAAGTTTCGAGTATCAATTATTTAAATATTCGCTGATGCAACTTTTTGCGTCTTCGAAACGAGTTCATTTTAATGGATTGATTGAAATTTATTCATTATCACCGACTGTGCACGTTCACGAGCGGCGGACGCAGTACTTGTCGCGTTTCATAATCGTGTTTCCCTCGTAGCGAAAAACTCGCGAAAATATTCCGCCGGCGTTTGCAGGATATAGAGGGACGTATACGAGGCGTTCAGGACAATTTCCGGATATCCGCAGGATTTCTGTCGTTTCCTCTGGGTTTTCAGCGATTCCCTCTACTCGGATGCAGCATACGCGTCGGGGAAGCAAAAGTCAGTTAACAAGGCGGCGGAAAAATGAGAATACACCCTCTCATTAAAGCCGCTCGCAATTAGTCACGCCCTGCTATATCGCTTGCAATTTCAATCGCGAAGTTAGAGCTCGCGAGTGTATTGCCTCAATATAACGACTTTAAAGTGGCCCTTCATTCCGCCGTGCCTTTAAAGAATCTCTTTGCTTTAAGAAACTTCCGGCCTTTAATTCTCCCCGAATCCGGCAACATTTTCGAAGCTCCCGGTTGCTTATATAATAAACAAACTAATGAAAACTTCAGCTGAGAACTGATTTGATTAAAAAGTTCTCCGAAAAGTTCAATGCCCCGACAAACTTCCGAGATCACGGATTCCTCATATAAAGTTATCCTCGCGATTAGTTCTCGCTTGTTTCGCTGAGATTACGCGCCCCTGTTAATTCAAGAGATTACGCCGAGATATCTTCGATCCGAGAAGGGTGCTGGTGCACTCAAATTCTTCGGTGCACGAGAAACTAGAGTGATCCATATTCCCCCGGTTGAGCTTTCCTCTCTCGCGAGGAAGCAGGCATCAGAATCAGACGCTCGTCACTTATGAGAGTCAGATATCCTCCTGATACGAGTGTCTGTCTTCGCGAAATGTCATTCAACTTCGTCTAATAGTAAGCGCGTCGGTTGAAGCGGAGCTGGTCCCAAATTTCATTCCTTCGAGGCGAACGCTCTGACAGGACACGTTGTCAGGCTGGATCCTTTCCTAAAAGCAACCGGGGCGGCCAAGTTTTACGGACTGGGTGGTGCACGGGATTGAGAGTGGATACTCGAAAAAGGGATTGCATCAGAATGACGGGAAAAAAGGTTGACCTCCTCGGATTTGTCTCCGGTTAAACCACCGAACAGACCGATGACTGTCCTTTTTCGTTCTGCGAAAACCTCATCCCTATACCGGTCTACTCGAGGGTACGTACAGCGAAATGGAGTCAGCCGGGAATGACGATGGCTGGATTAGCCTAGAGGCACGTGCTGTGGACACCATTCTCCACTTCGCTTGAGTGCTCGAAAATCACGTTCACGCTGAACTCAGCCAGAAAACAGACTCCGACGATTCACGCATTCTGATTCCCCGCTTTTCCTCTGACCCTCGCTGTGCGTTCCTCTGCTCGGCGTTCTACCTGGGCTCCCTGACGCGAGTTGCGCTAACCGGCCTCTGGAAGCGTTTTATTGTGTCACCAATACGGACTGGGAGTTCTTTTAACGCTGCCCGACTCTCTGAGGCACTTGCTTATCGAGCAGCACTTGGTAATCGATGTTCCAAGCTCGCTGTGATATTAAGGTCTGCCGTCCTCTTATTTGGCAAAGTCTAGAAGAGTGTAACGAAGGTATCCAGTGGACAGAAGTGTACCTACTCTGTGCAACTTCTGAACGTTTCTTTTGCGTAGATGTAATCTCAGATATAACTTCCTTCTTCAGTAATCTCGTGATTTTGTGCATCCTCGTGGATGCGCATTCAGAAGGTCGCTAATGCTTGCTTCTTTTTGAAAAGAAAATCGCCCGCTGCACAGGCGAACGAGATGGGAAATTATGAACAGCGGGGAAAAAGAAAGAAATACCGCCTTTTCTGTGGCGGTATTGTTTAACAGTCGTAAAATTTGACAGCAGTAACTGTGGCGAGTCCCTTATGGTCGTCAAGATAATGCAAGTGCGGCCAGAAATGCGGTGTACTTTCGCCTGGGGAGAGAGAGAGAAAGGGAGAGAAGTATTAGGTTTCTTCGTTGTTGCTGAATTACATTTTTTTCCATCTGCCCGTGCAGTGCTGCCGCGTTACTTGCCCGCGCAACTCCTTTGTTCGTTTCGTAGTAATATTAAGATAATGAGAGGAGTTTTCCGGGGGAAAAGTCAGATACCAGTTCCCCGGGGAAGGGAATTACACTCGACGGGGATAAAACTTTAAAGTATTTCAAAGCGGTGGATATTTTACACGCGATAATAGAATCTTAAATGAAGCCGGGGGCCCGTTGTTTCGGTGCATTAAGTATGAATTGCTTCGATTATCTCGGAGCCAACTTTTCAATAAGCGTTTCGTTAAATCACACTCTCGCGGGATAATGTTACAGAATTGTACTTTGATACAATTGGGATTATACAATAGATTGTAGTCCACTGGTTTTATTAACTATTTTATTTTCAGTCATTTCTCGCTGTTCTGTTTTCTCTGCGAACTCGAAAAATTTCGGGTGAACATTCGAATGTAGTTTATTGTTTCATATTGAACTTATAACAACTAAATACTAAACTTCGACATAAGCTCATCGAATTTGCTCATTCAAGTAATTCCGAAATGAAATTCAGTGTGCTCCAATGGTAAAATGTTCGACAAATATTCTACAATTTTTTGGAACTTAAATTATCCATCATTTTAGGTATACACATAGTTTTAATTTATTATTTTAAAAGCTGACGTATTCATACATCAAGGATCGAGGATTGAGTACTGCATTTCCCCACGATGAAGGAATAATGCAGCAGAATTTCGAAATCTTAATTTCATGAAAGCGTTCCAATGGAGCGTTCGCGATGGAAGCAAGTTCCAGCGAGACCCCCCGTTCAGATTTCTTTCGCGTTTCCGCCTGTACCGTACTCCGCCGTCTCTCTGTTTCTTTTTACGAAAATACCATTTACCCTGTTCGCTTCGCCTGTATCGTTCCATCGTAGCCTTTCTCGACGTGCATTCAACGATAACGTCACGATAACGAGTCAAAGGTATCGATAGAAAGAGTGCAATAGTTTAGTTCCTTCGCCCAGAAAAGCAAGAAATTTGTTCCCTCCCATATTTAAATAATTTTCACCCAACTTCAAATACTACAGAATCCACCGTCGTACTTATGCCTGAAGCAGATTCAGAAAATCCTCCACGGTTAACATTTTCAGACCCTCAGAATCTCAAAAACTGCCTGATTCTTTGAACAGAGTACAAGATTTTCAAAAAATAAATTTACTTCTTAGGCAACGTAGTTGCATCTGCGTTTCTGGCGTTTGTATACAGCTCAGTCGACTATCATTATTGCGTATTTAAGAAATGAAACATAGACGATTTCTCGAAATTATGTTCGCGAAGGTGCATTCGAATGGGAAGACTCGAGAGTCTCGTACGCCTCGTATTCTATTTCCTCATTTCCTCCTCCTTGACCAGTGCAACTCGCTGTTTTCCTTTTTCCCCAGACTTCCTTCTTTTCCACGCTTTCTCGATTCTCTTCCCGCGACCCTTTTGACCATTCACCGATAATGTTACGATAACGAGTCAATGCTACCGCCGGGAAAGCCGGAGCCGTCTCTTTCCTACGTGAGAAATCAAAGATTCCTCTTTGTGCGGTTTAACAGAGCGCACGGGAAGGGCTCCGTTTTAAATGAGATTTACCGCGTTTCCTGTGTGAAAATGTCACCGGAAAATTCGAGTATATTCGACACTGAAACGTGTCCGGGACAATGTACATTTGTTCTATCCCAAAAGCGATCAGGTCACAATTAACACACATTTCATGCAATATATTTTCATCGCATCTAGTAGCGATACATAAATTTACGTTTTATTATTATAAAAAGTGCCTACCGTCAAGGACCCAGTTCCTGATCACTTAAGAGTAACCATCGCGGGTTTTTAAACGTGTAAATGGAAAACTTAACCAAATTTAAAAGATGTTTTGTTATTTCAGTAGATCTATGTTTAATCTTTAATTTGGTATTAAAAAAAATGCAAACATAATAATAATTATTTTATAATTTAACTTTGAAAGTGAAAAATGCAAAGGGAGCAGTTTCTGATCACCTAAATCATGTCTGGGAGTATTTCCTGATCAGATCAATACCCAATTCCTGATCAAATAGATTGAAATGTATAAATTGCATAAAAAATCATTAAAATAGCATATTTTTATGGCATCTTTATATTAACAGAATATAAATATACTCGCACAGACACTTGGTTTTCTTTAATATCTTCTAAGGCCTTCCTCATATCATCAGGCTGATATTTTTTATTTAGCTTCTTCGACGTTGCCATTCTAGATTATCTGCCTCTCACGAGCTATTCTAAGAAATACATTTATATTTGTTACAATTATATTATAAAACGAAGTTTTTACAATCTTTTAGCTGGTATTTGAAATTTTTTTCAATGTAAAATTTTAATAGTTGATCATTTTTGTGCGTATTGCTAACCTAAATGTCTTGGATGCTTTAATAAACATACCCTTTATTTTTTAACACAAAACCCTGATTAGAAATTACTCAATTTAGAGTATTACATATTATTTGGAAAATAACAAAAAATTAGCTAGTAAATTTCAACTGTATAATTAAATTTTCGGTTTTCAAAATTCTTGCTTCAATAACCTATTTGCTGATCAGGTGATCAGGAATTGCGGAAGCATATAAAAACTGTACCCAATAACTAATCACCACATTTTTTGCATTAAAAACAATACAAAACATTCATAATTTAGTTATTTAATATTATTAAAGTATCAAAGAAGTTAACTAAGTATATATTACCTAAGAATTTTCAAAAGTATCACAGAAAAGAACTGAAATTCACGACGTGCTCTCTTATACTGAACAACAGTAAAATTGCGTCAAACCAGGCGTAGCTACAAGCGTCTTACTTTGATATTTTTTTTATCAAAACATATTTTAATATGAGGCATCAAATTTTGCGTATAAATTTCAAAGTACTTCATAATTATTTAGTAATTTTTGGGAATAAATTTGTATCGTAATAAGCTTATTATTTGGTATTTATATACTAAACTGATCAGGAATTGGGTACTGATCAGGAACTGGGTCCTTGACGGTATCTGATACGATAGGCATTAATAATAAAGAATTCTACGTTGCACCATTTTTCTTGGATTGGATTAAGGGTTGTAGAGCAAAGAATTTGATGTTTTATAGAACCTCAATGTTCTTGTCTTTTGAATGTGGCAGATAGAAAACGAATATTCTGTAGTTACAAATTAAGTTTCATATAATTTGCGAAGCATTGTTAAATTTTGAAAATGTGTGCAGCAATGTTAGTGAGGTTGAAAAATAGACGTGTTCGTAAGTGGAAAGGACAGGTAGTTTTCTCTGCAGCGGTATATACATACATATAAGGAAGGTGATAACTTGTCCAATAGGCGGAAGCCAACGTTTGCAAACATTTCAGAGGTGCCCTCGGTCGAGGTTGCCAGATTACTTTGTGTTTATTCGCAATCAGTTCTATTCGGGCCTTCGTACGAGCCAGTACTCGAAGAGACGGTTCGCGTTCATCGATTCATTTTGCGTACGGTTCAATCACGTCGTGATACGATTGATGCACGATTCGATTAAGTGATTCAACTAGTGAAAGTAGTGATTTCTGCGACTACGTTCGCCCGTTTCGAAAGACGCTGGGTTTTGGAAGGCTGTGATCGCAATGTGGGCAAGAGCGATTGGAAAACAGGTGTGCAATAAAGTACTCTTCTTTGGAATTAATTAGGTATATCTACTGTCGTTTAGTGACCGCTAATTGAATATTATTTAAGTTGGGACGTACTCGAATGGAATTTACCAAAATATCTTTAAAATTATAGGTGTAATATTTTCTATATTGCAATTATATTATATTTTAGAGATTATACAGTATATAATTATATTTAAAATGTGATATGTATATATTACATATAATATTTTCAAAGTTTCTTTACTATCCTATGACTGAAGACGCGTGTTGTTTCATAATAAAATTGTGGAAATACGGGATTATACATACTGCGAGAACTCTGATATCTTCCGTGCCTCAAATTTAATTAATTCGGTAGCTCAGCATCCATTAACGAATTTTGAGAGCATTTGCTCGCTACTGAATTTCCTGTCACGTCTTGCTCAACATAAATGACGCGTGTGTCGATACTATCGATTATTCTAATCTGGGATACTTCAGTGCCAGGCAACATTATTAGACTATAACAAGCAATAGTTTCACAAATTATTTTCACTTTATTATCACTTTATAATGTTACCATTAACCCACGATTTTATCTTAAAGTAATCTGTCAGTTCATTTATAAAGTGTTTCATTAGCCAAAATTTACTCACAACAAGCTTCGGTTCCCGGAATCAGAAGTATTTTTTAAAAAATTACTTTCACGTTTTTCACGGTGAATTCGGATGGAAATATTTGAAGAGCACGAGAAAATCAACGATTAAAACTCCTTTTAATCCAGTACGTTAATGTAAATGCACTTGGAAGCGTGTTACTGGTCCAACACGTTGCCCGTTCAGCAAAATTTCGTAAAAAATATTCCGCCGCCAGCTGGTCGATTTAAATTCATTGGTTTTGTACATTCGTTCAGATGCACGAGGCAGCCTGTTACCGATCTCGAATTCGTCTGTTCAATTTGCGTTAGGTTCAATTAACGGACGAGCCTGAGTACTTTTCATTTGCTTTAAACAACGTGTAAACGATTTCGAATCCCGTTTGAATTGTTCAATTAATTCTGCACTCGAAGCTGCTCGAGTTTCACCCGAAATCTCCTGCGAATGCATGCGCGATATTTCCTGGGTTATTTCAAAGGAACTCTACTTTCTTCTCCTTTCCGCCCGTTTAATGACTTTGCGCAGCAATAACCGAACGCCCAATGATGAAGTACTGGTAACGGGCACGTGTTGTGCAGAAGCCTGGCGTACTTTTAACGTAACTGCTGATGCGATATTAACGACCCTATATTGGCTCTTTGACGGGGCAACGAACGATCGGTACATGAAAACGCGGTGATGGAGTCGTTCGCTATGCATAATAAAAGTTGACAGCAGTTCGCGACCTACTAATTCGAACGAACCAAAATAAAGTAGGACGCTCCGGTACTCGCGCTCGAATCCTTCGTCGATTAAATATAAAGTTCAGAAAATGCAGGTCGCCTAAATGTTTAAATCACTATCAACTGTGCGCGTTTATATTTGACCTTCCGTCAAATTGAGGCTAAAATGTACGCCGTACCAGCCAGAAATACAGAAACATTCGTTGCTGCCAAAAAAATGTCTGGCTCGTCACTCGCGATGTGAAATTTGATAAAGCACTCTTATGAATTCATAAATCATCTTTGTTGGAGGAATCTGTGATTTCCAATTGCTGTAAGGGAAGTGGCAAATCTTGTTGCTTGCATTTATAAATTATGATATTGCCACAGAAAATATCATCCCCGACTTAGCTCATTAATTTCTATATTTCGTGTCTCTGTTCATTTAATACCAAAACAGAAATAATTTGCAACGATATTAAGGAATGATAGTTTACTAACGAGAAAGGTGAAGATGATGAAAAATAAGATTTTAAATAAATTGCACGTAGCATTGAGCGTAGAAAATACGTGCAAACGGATGTAAGAATTTTTCTGCAATTACGTGAATTGATTAATGAGCGTTTTATACGCGTCGTACACTATCGATCAATTTTTAGGCGCGCCACGGTCTCCGCTCGTTTCGTTTTCACGTTCAAATAGTCCTGATGAAAAATCGTGGACAGGCCATATTTTTTCATCTGCCGAAAAAAAGAGCGCGCGAAGTAAAACGCAAAACTTTGAATAACAAAGAATTCACCGATGCCGCTGGTCACCCCCCATAATTGCACCGTCATTTTTTCGGTATACGTAACGACTCGATGCATCGACGTTTTCCTTTTTTTTTTTGCTCTGAACTCTGCATGCATCTGTTCCCAATTTTCAATCTATCGTCCAGATATATTCGCCTCTGTAATGGTTTCTATAGCCCTTCTATTACAGCAGTTCTAACGAATTTATGATAGTAACTTTTTACGAATCACAATGCCCCGAACGAATCTCCCTCTTCTTCTAAATGTACACGAACCCGTGACAGTAGAAAGGAATTTGAAAGAAATTTGAACAATATTTCTAACAGACTCGTAAACACATAAATAGCCCCGGCAATTGTTGAGACTAAAAGGATAATATTTCAACACAAAGCATCTCCATTAATATGTCTCTATTTCTTTCAAAAATATTGCCATTTATTATCCCCTATTTTGTACGGCCGTTGAAACACATTAAAGTGTAACAATGCATCGCAATATAAATATTTTCCAGTCTCATAAATTGTATGGTGCATGCACACCTTCCCAAAGCTGCGGATATGAAATAGCTATACAATAAATATG
Organism: Andrena fulva; assembly: GCA_946251845.1. Taxonomy (NCBI): domain Eukaryota; kingdom Metazoa; phylum Arthropoda; class Insecta; order Hymenoptera; family Andrenidae; genus Andrena; species Andrena fulva. The sequence continues at coordinate 7,493,439 of OX276332.1, forward strand.
CATTAGATATTTATTTGTACCGTGAATCGTGGATTTCGCGTTGCCCGAAAAAAATATCGCACTTTTTCGCAATTTCTTCCTACGACAGATAGCGAGCTTCCTTCGCGGCGACATTTTCGCGTGACTTTACCAAGCCGCGACCGAGCCAGATCATTTGATAAACCCTGTATTTCGAATTATGCGCTTCAGTAATCGTCAATCGATTTGCCATTCGCGTCCAATCACTGCGCGCCGGAGCCGTTGTAGTTGCGCTTTCGACCGGAGAATAATATTCAGATGGTCTAGATCACGAATGCACGATCGTTTTCCACGTTTTTTCACGATGTTCCTGCCATTTTTACACGCTCTTTGTAGCCGATCGATATTCGTTCCCACGAGCAGCGAAAATTACGTACATTGGTGAACAGAGAGGGAAGGAATAATATTCGAAAATGAATACATACTGCGGGCTAGTAATTTCTATTATTTATTAGAATTTAGCACAATCCTGAATAATTCATCGGGGCCATTTATATCACACAGAACTTTAATACTGTCCGAAACCCGGGAATAATAATGATTAAGTAGTAATCATATCTTAAACACTAGGGTCGTTTGATAAAATAATTAAGCAGCAGCTTTGCGCAAAATCAATAGTTTTTACACTCTTCATTCAATTCTTCTTCATTTCACTCGATTATATTTACAACGTTTCCCTCCCGTGCCATTTGCAAAGCAGTTGCATGCAAGTCACATGCGAAACTTCTATTCCGCGTCGATTCAAAGTACAGTGTCGGTATCGTGCAAGCATTTCCCACTGCCGCCGCAAACTTCTGTCCAATGTTATGCAAATCTAATAGTATTCGTAATAGTGGATCGCAGAGTCAACAACCACTTGGTATTCACGGTCTCTTTGAGGGCCCTTTGCTCAGTTTTAAATTTGCCTCTGTTCCGGCTGGATCTCGCGCGAGATGTTCACCCCCCGCAGCCCGCGTTTTACATTAATGTTACGAAGGCACCGAATCACCCCTAAAGCATTGCCAAACAGAGCCAGCTCGCCCGGAGAAGCAGAGCAATCAAAGTAATTGGCAATTTTCTCCGGGGCCGATCCTTTCGACGGCATTTCACGGTCAGCGTCCGCCGTTTTCTCTCCTTCAGCGGCAGAAATCGTGCGTTTAAACGGCAATTAATGGACCGCTTATTGACCGAAACACTTTTCGCTCGGTCGACCGTTACACAAACTCGATTAGCGTCCTCCTCCGTTTGATTATCAGTAATTTCCTTCGCTGTGTTTCGACTTATTCGATAAATATTGGCGAATGCACCGTAGAAACGCTCGCTAATGCTGTTTTCCGCATGACGCGTGAAGTTCTAGTTAAATAACGTAAGAGGGGAAATGCCACCGTAGGAACACACTCCCGCCGTTCTGCTGCGCCGCTTGTTTGCGAACGGCTGGCTGCGTTCCTTGGAGGACTGATGCAGCAACAAATTAATGGAATAATAATTGCTAAGGGACATTGTTAGCAGCCACTTTTAGGAAATATTCTGTTGTTTAATTATTAGCTCTGGGGGCAGCTTTTATTTCTCGTGCGGTGCAACAATCTTTCCGCGGGCATTTTCAAGTGGAGGGAATAGTAGCTTTACCTTTTTGGCCAGAGATTTAACTTTGTATTCAACGTTGTAAAATTCATTTCCTTCTTAACTTCCCGTCGAGTGGGGCTGCTTAGCTGCCCTGTCTTTTAAAGTATCGGTGTAAGTAACGTCTCGATACCTTGAGCGTATTAAGCTCGAGTAGTTACAGCGGGTAAAGTAATTGCCAATCTCCTCTTAAATCGCTAAAGCTGCCTCAAAGAACCATTCTTCGCGGTAAGTGAAGAATGGACTGGTTACCGATAAACTCGTCAAATATTTAGCTGCACTTAAACCGGGTAAAGGCAGCTATTACAAAGGTATTGGTGTAGTAATTTGAGCAACAACTTCTCTCGAACGATCCCTATAACTTAAATCATTCTGCGACGTTAATTGCAACTGTAGGGGAGACCGGGGCTAGTTGACTAATTTTTTACATTTCTAATTTTTATAAATAGACCATTAGTATTTTGTTGACTCACTGCATACCAAAAGTTTCCAAATTTCATTAGGTATACAGGCATAATTTTGAAAATCGTTTTAATTGAGTCTAGGTTGTAGTTTTTATTGTATTTAGAGTAGTGAGACGAATAAGTCAACAGACCCCGGCTACGGGGTTAGTTGACAAATATGATGGGGTCAGTTGACTTAACATTTACTTTTCAGTTTTAACCCTTTGCATGCGAAAGGTGTATATAAACGCTGTCACAGTACATCAATATAATGTGAAAAACGTATATATACGCTGCCAAATCAATCAAAAATAGTATACGAAACGCGTACATATGTATACTACGACCAATAAATTTTTTTATTTTTTTTAACTCCTCCACAGTGTTATTTTTTTGTATTAATTATCATGGTCTAAGATACTGTAATTATTTTGTACTGGTTTGTTATGGTCTATTTGGAAGGCCTGAGAGTTTGGACGGAGGATAGGGTGTAAAACTGGTAGGGGTGAGTTTGGAAGGATTTGTGGTGGGGGAAGTGGACTTGAGCAGCTAAACTCTTTGCCTCGACTGCATCTTGAGGATAAAAAATGCAATTATTAATAGTATTCCTATGCTTAGTCAAGTAACCCCGTCCGACATTGTTAACATGTTAAGGGTCGTACGTACCAAACCTCCACGCACCGGATAAAATAAAATACCGTAAATTATAGTCAAGGTATCACGTTTCCACAAAATATTCATGAAATAGCATCAAGCAGTACTTAGTGGACAAAAATTCATAAATAGTCGAAACGAAAATATTTACTTCCAGCCGACCTTTTTAGATTTTTCATTCTCACTGACAGAACACGCAAGTTTTTGTCACGGCGACACATTAAGTGGCAAGCTGGTCATTCATATGCTCTAATATTGCGAATCGCAGCATAATTTATTCCATAATACAAGAATTAAAGGGAATTAGTCAACTAACCTCGTTAGTCAACTAGCCCCGGTCTCCCCTACTACTCAATCAAATTCGACAAATATTCTTTCATTGGTACCCATGCAGTTTTGTTCCTCTTCATATAATGTCAGCCTCAATTATCTCTAAGTAATTAGTTCGTTGATATAAAAGAATCGTAGTTTCTCTTATAATACCGTTAGTTGTAGCAGAAAGTTTTTGGAATCGTTCGAAAATTAGGTGCTCTTATGTTTTAATACCGAAGAAAATAACGCTTTCTTCTGGTTAACCCAACTTAGAATTCATTCGTGTTTCTACTTCCTTTCTTTGCGAACCATTTCTTTCGCGTCGCTGCGCCTTTATCGCCTCTGTGTACACGTAGCACTGTGTAATTCACTCTAATCCCAGCCTAATGTGCGATAACCTTAAGTATCACAAAAGCTTTTCGGGAAACGAATGAAACCGCGAAAGCTTACCGCGTTGTTTGCGTAAATGGGGGACCAATTATTCGGGGCTACTTAAAAGTTGAATCGTTTTGCTACGTCATTCGCAGGAATAACAATCAATCGAATTATGCTTGTGATTCCGCCGCTGCTGCTGACGCAGGCTTCCCCCTTTCAAGTAAGAAACTGTTTAAAGATGCCCATTCAACGGCAAGATCGGCGGTAATTCTCCCGAGATGGTGTAACAGTAACAACTTTATCCATCGAAAGGAACCGCGAAAGTCCATTGAACACCTGAACAACAGGATAAAAACATTCCGGGAAGTGCATCGAAACTGTAACGTCTATTAGCGTTAAAGATTCAAGCGATCGATTCGACGGAAGCGTAGTTCCTCGAAAACCTTCGCCGTTCGATATTGCAGCCGCGGCAGATATTGACTCGTATCACTGAATTTTCCATTTAATCTGACGGCGTCGATTTTTCCATTTCAATGGGCTCGTCGAAAATTTAGCAACATCCTGTCACACAGCTCGTCCAATTTCAACGTGCACACGCTACTGTTTCTTAAGCTATAACAAACACAAAACAATTATTCTTAAATAATAAAAAGCATTCGAAATCTGTACAATGAAACGATCATTTTTTCATATCATTAAAAGCAATCTCAGTTTCGTATTTTCTTTCAAAGTAAAACTGCTGTTGTAGAAGCCAATGGCCAAGCTACAATCGGTGACTGTATTTCTAATTTATATTGTAAAAAGCCTCTGCAAATAATAATTTAAATAAAACTCGAACCAACTGTCTTCGATGCCTGAAGGAATAATTGTGTAGAGTGTACACGTTTCACGCGATCCTACTGCGCAGAGCCACCGAATATTCGCGTCTGAATATTTGAAAAAAAAGAATGGTACCAGTATGCATTTAAAGCACCAGATTCCAGGCGCAGGAAGAAAATGAATGTCGGCACCCCCTGGATTTGACTTGAAGCGACGGTCTAGTCACGATTCCATCGACGTTGAAATGTTATTCAGTGCACTGGAACGTGACTGGAACGTGTGAACGCTGTCGTGCTTTAGCTGATTCGAGGAACACTAAACTGTGATTGAACTGTGACTATACTGGGATTGGATCGTTGGTGTAAATGAAGGGAGAAGGCGATACGTGAACATTTCGGGGCGCGATAGTCGGCGATATGAATGCTGGTAAAGCAGAGTAAATGGAAGATTTCTGCTCTTGATACGTTCCCATATTGTTCGAGCTTTGCGCGCGTGTAGCTTGTAAGGCTGTTCGAGTACTCGAAAAAAGCGAGCCGAGCCGAGCCGAGTACCCGTAAAAACCGAGTGGCTCGAAAGAACCGAGCGGCTCGGTAAAACCGAGTAGCTCGAATTTTTTCGAGCGGCCCGAAAGAACCGAGAAGCTCGAATTTTTTCGAGCGGTTCGAATATGCTTGGAGCAGATCGAAATTTTCGAGCAGACCGACTGTGTCGAGTAGCTTGAAGCTTGAAGCTTGAACGTTTCGGGCAATACGAATGTTTCGAAAATTTTAGGTTACGTTTGTCTACTGGAATGTAATTAATAATGGTTCTCAATAGGTAATGTGAATTATTAAAATGTAAGCTGTAAATGGAAATATTCTGTAACTTTTGAAAATAAGTACTAAATTCAAATCTTTATTTTTTTCATCTTTTTCGTGTATTTATAAATGTATTCATACACTTCTCTTTATGTTATCTTTCTTCTCTTCTAACTTTTTATTTTTTTCTTACTTTTTTACCTTCTTCGTATGGGTTTTTTCTGATATTTGAACGCTTTCTCCGGCGGAACAAATATGTTTTTTAAGCGCAAATTTAGAAAAATAATTCTGTACAATTCAATTGAGTAAAATACTGTAAATACTATACATATTATTAAAACATAATTATTCTATGCTTATTATCTGTTGTGATTTCATACGTTCTTTTTGTTCCAAGCAGATTAGTATTGCGATCTTGCATTAATTAAATAAAAAATGAGAAATTGAAAAATTAATAATGCAAGGTTTACATACTCAAATGTTTACAATCGATTCCTTCACGATTCTTTGTAATTACGCTTATTTATATTTATTTAATTATTTATTCATTTATTTATTTATGAGCGGGTAACGCCCTGTGTTAACAATGGCGCGGCAGAAGTAAAACCCATACGAAGAAGGTAAAAAAGGAAGAAAAATGAAAAAAGTTAGAAGAAAAGAAAGATAACATAAAGAGAAGTGTATGAATACATTTATAAATACACGAAAAGATGAAAAAAATAAAGATTTGAATTTAGTAATTATTTTCAAAAGTTACAGAATATTTCCATTTACAGCTTACATTTTAATAATTCACATTACCTATTGAGAACCATTATTTACATTCCAGTAGACAAACGTAACCTAAAATTTTCGAAACATTCGTATTGCCCGAAACGTTCAAGCTTCAAGCTTCAAGCTACTCGACACAGTCGGTCTGCTCGAAAATTTCGATCTGCTCCAAATATATTCGAGCCGCTCGAAAAAATTCGAGCTTCTCGGTGCATTTGGGCTGCCCGGTTCTTTCGAGCCGCTCGAAAAAATTCGAGCTACTCGGTTTTATCGAGCCGATCGATTCTTTCGAGCTACTCGGTTTTTACGGGTACTCGGCTCGGCTCGGAAACCGAGTCTCGGCTCGGAAACCGAGTCTCGGCTCGGTCCGAACTTCAAGCTACTTGAATATTCGAGTACTCGAACAGCCTTAGTAGCTTGACATGCCCTTGGGATATCTGAAGCAAGGATCGCGTCAGATCTTTCCTAGAAATTAATTTCAGGTGAAAATCGAAGGGTTTCTACACCATCGCGAGCAACTTATGAAAAAGTCGTTCCACGGTATCGATCGAATTCGGTTGACGTTCTCCCTGTCGCCCGTGATAATTTCTGATCGCATCGGTCGGAACGTTTATTGGCCGCCGTTCCAAACAGTTCCACCTCGCTTTGATACCGCGAAACATAACCGTGTATGTACTCTTCTCTTTGTCCGTATATCGCCATGTTTTTCGAAAACGAAAAAACATTACGCCCAACCGCCCACACCTTCTCCGTAGTTTATTTTGCTCCGGCTGT